>CM065904.1:53768543-56556876 GCA_033439115.1 Firmiana major | reverse complement strand
ACAAAACTGAGCAGTCTCAATCATGCAGAAGCCGGGACAGGAAATGCAGAAAAACCAAAAAAAAATTCAACTAATAACCAACTTAAATTGAAACAGAAAAATGAAAAGAAGCATGGAGACATGATGAAATGCAGTAACAATGGTAAAACAAAACTAAAGAACAAGAAAAACTATCATAAAAGAAAACAGTAAACTGAGCATAAAAATAAAGGGATGAAACTTTACAAAATCGGGAATAAAAAAGCTTTTCATAGCATGAAGATGGAATAAACAGTAACTTAACAATGGAGGCTATCGAAAATTGCAAAGTAAAACAAACGAGAAAGTAAAAAAAACACTAGAAAGGAGAATAACTCTAAAAACTACTCTACCTACACTACTCCTACTCCTAAATTTACATTCTCTTTCAATTGTCATCCATGTCTTATTTATACACAAAAAGGGTATAATTGTAATTTCTACATCCTAGATGAGTTGAAATTTTTTTTGCCACTTGTCTTCACACCATTGGCTCCTTGAAAAGATATTTCCATGCCATCGGTCTTTTTGTCCAATTGGATATGCTAGGTGGCATGGCTCGTGTTGTCCGCATGGCTCAATCTCGATTTTAGCCCAATTTCGATCCATTTTCTATCGAAATATTCAAAATTCATCCGGATTTAATTTATCTGCAAATATGAGAATTTTAATTAAATAAAGGGGATAATTAACAAAATAAATTGGGGATTTAAATAATTAATTAGGAAATTAAGCACAAATAATTCTAAAAATATAGAATTAGCATTACCCCACAAAATGAAGAACTAAGAAATGTTCGAGAGGCACTTTCTTGTAATGCAAAAAAAAAAAAAAATGGATGAAAAGCAAAGGAAAAAAGAAATAGAGTCTATGAGATCAAATAATGTTTGAGAATTAGTTGATCTTTTCGAAGGACATAAAGCAATTGGGAACAAATAGGTTCTCAAAATTAAGCATAAGTCAGATGGAACAATTAGAAGATATAAAGCCTATTTAGTAGCTAAGGGGTAGACTCAACGAGTGGGAAATTGATTATAAAGAAACTTTCTCTCATCGTGTAAGATTTACCATGATACTCTTAACTCTAGCCATCATAGCAAGTTTAGTTTTGAAGTTACATCAAATGGATGCAAAAAACTGCTTTTCTGAATGGAGAACTATAAGAGGAAATATATGTGGAACAACTTATAGCCTTCATTGAAGAAGGTTAAGAGCACAAAGTGTGCAAACTATTAAGATCAAATTACGGTCTTAAACAATCTTCTAGATAGTGGTATATTAGATTTTATCAAGCGGTAAAAACCAAATACATAGATACTAGGTACAATTTTGTGAGAGACATAGTCGCATAAAAGGAAGTCAACATATAATACGTTTCTATGCATAAGATGATTGCATATCCATTTATGAAGTCTATACCTAGAGATGTGTATAATGGTCACATTAGATCTATAGAATTACGTAGGTTTTTATATACTTTCTTAGATGTTCTTAGTGAATAATTTATGATGATTTTTTTCATTTGTATTTGATGTTGACTAGTTTAATCTCAATTTATGCAAATTAAGTTTAGTACTTATTTCATTAAGCATACACACATGAATATGTTAAGTACATATATGATACAATGTTGAAGGTATGTCAGGCAAATGATTGACCTTCTCACATAAGTAATTGTCTTTAGTGCCACAAAGTTGAGATTAGTTTTAAGCAATAGGAATTTGACAGCTCAAATTTAAAATAGAATCACCTTGACAAGTTAAAATAAAGTCATATGATAATGAGATTTGTGACAGAAAGTGATGATCCCACTATTCTCTTTGTCTGTCTTTGTATGTTTGGTGGAAGTCTTGTTGTTTTTTTTTTTTTTAAAGTAGAGTTGTGGACTCAAGTCAGATATTGAGTGTATCTGAACTATCACTTGTGCAGTATTGAAATTATTATAAAGACATACGTTCTATGAGAAAAGAAGAGTAATATTGTAATATGTGTTTCATACCATATGTGCATTATTCGAACCAATAAAGGTAACAAAAGAATTTATCTTTACTTCTAAGTTATGTGAGACCATGAGGTCAAAAGGCTATCAAAATAAGTACCATTGGTTGAATTTAAATAAAGAGATTCTGAAAGAATAAAAGACCTTTTCTGTGTCATATTGATTGTTTTCACTGGTCGAACAATTATATTTAAATAGTTAGATGCAATTTTGAATAAAAAAAGTATATAATACAATTTGATAAAAAAAATCATAGAGAACATAAATGTGAGTAAATGGATCCAAGGTACTACAAACTTACTCTACTTATAGTTTTGAGTTTCTATAGATACATAACAATTATACAATAACAAGCTCTCACGATGATAAAATATAATTGTCGCAAAACCTATTTTTTTGTATGAACTATTCAGAGAGAATAGGTATTGTTTTCTTGAAATTGATTATACCCATTATATGTGTAGAATGGGTGGAATCCGATCCCTAACCTCAACTGACATGAGTAGTTCTCTTTTGAAATGTTTCAAAAGATATAAGCCGCCTTGGGCAGTTTAAGTGCAAGCTCTCCCATTATTTTTTTTTTAAGCACATGACCATTGAAAAAATTAAAAGAAGCAAACCGAGAGATTAAAAAAAAAAAAGAAAAAGAAAAGTTCTCTCAATCATTCTGTGAAATTATTTGGAAGAATTTAGGCTGTAGAAGATTGAACATTTTTCATTCGTGATCTTGTTCTTAATTAGTGAATTAAGGTGATTCTTGCAATTGATCCTATAACTGACTAAATTTTTCAACTTATTATGATTATTCGAATTTTTTTATATTTTGAATATGATCATGCATATATTAATTCTTACATGGTGTAAAAAAGAAACAAAGAGAAGGCAATTTAAAGGAGATCATATGATGAATAGTTGAAACACCACTATATGTATGATAAAGATTTATATAAGAGAGAGAGAGAGAGAGAGAGAGAGAGAGAGAGAGAGAGAGAGAGAGAGAGAGAGAGAGGGAGGAGTCAAAATTTTAGCTTTTGAGTTTTATGTTGACACTTTGCAGCCGCCCACGCCTGCACTCAGGCATAATAAATATGTAAACGAAATAGTGATTGGGCGGAGGAGAGGAGAATAATGTCTTCTCACAATTTTCCACAACATTTTCTTATTAGCCACTAAAAGGACGCATAGCATAATACAAGTTTCGATGGGGTTGAAACTGCATGTTTCTCCTAATTCCTTGTTAAACTTTCATGTTGACTTTTAAACTTTTAGTGCTTGACAAATTTTACATTTAAACATAGTAATTTATAACAATCTTAAATTGAGTCTTATTAATTCAAGATTCATAATTTTGTTGGTTAAGTTGGATTTCACAATGAGTTTAGTAAATTTGATACGTGTCCCCTTACGTGCAAATAACATGCAATTTAGTAAGATTATAATAATCACTACTAATCAGATTTGGTGGATTGAGATGATAGACCACTATCTTTAATTAATTTTAAAATCATTAAAAAAATAAAATTTTTAATTCATAAGTGGATCAACTTTATTCAAATGTTGGCATGTATATATCTGCGCATTGCTTCTCCACTCTTGCAACTGAGTGGACTTCCTTGAATTACTTGTTCATACTATACTCTGTTGAGTTGTCCTTTGAAGTTTAGTGAAGATGGTGGCCATGGCTAATTTGCTAACTATGTTTATAGTGATGGAGCTGATGATAGTGAGCGGCCTTCAATTTGGAGTAGATGGCCTCCGCATGGACTACTACATGATGAGTTGCCCATTTGCCGAACTGGTTGTAAAGAATACAGTTAACAGAGCTTTGCAAGATGATCCAACACTGGCAGCAGCCCTGGTTAGAATGCATTTCCATGACTGCTTCATTGAGGTGCCTGCCTTTCTCTCCCTTTAATTTTTCAGTTTTCATTTCCCCTGGCATAGGAGCTTAATCTGTTTGCTTTAGGGATGTGATGGGTCAATTCTCATTGACTCGACGAAGGATAACACAGCAGAAAAGGACTCTCCTGGAAACTTGAGCTTGCGAGGCTATGAAGTTATTGATGATGCAAAGGAGCAACTGGAAGAGCAATGCCCGGGCATTGTGTCATGTGCGGATATTGTTGCAATGGCTGCCAGGGATGCAATTTTCTGGGTAACAAACTGCTTAATTACCTATATAGATCATCGTTTCCTTCATGAATTGTGATGAGCTGCTAAACTATTGTAGAAATGATTGAATAGGCTGGGGGTCCAGTGTTTGATATACCGAAAGGAAGAAAAGATGGAAGGAGGTCCAAGATACAAGACACTATAAACCTGCCTTTCCCCTCCTTCAACACCACACAGCTGATCAAGGCCTTTGGGCAACGAGGATTCAGTGCTCAAGAAATGGTTGCTTTATCTGGTAAGTAATTTTAAATATTTATTTAATCATAGGTCTCCTTCTAATTATTGAGTATGATATTAATTTTTGTTCGCACGTCTTGACTAGTTATTTTCTTAAAAAAATTTGATCTAATGAGAATTTGATACAAAATTTTTCGCTATAAATCATTCTCATTTAAAAATTTAATAAGACCTTACATCACTAAATCTCAATTTGATGCACCGATCTCTACCAGAGCAGCGCGAGCAATAGAAAAATATCACAAGTGTCAAAAAAAAATTTTAATTGTTAAATGACAATTATGTCTTTTGTGTTCTTTTTATTATTATTTTTATTTTATTAAAGAACATATATATATTTAAACGTTTTTTTTTCATTTTTTCTATTTCACTGAAAACAATTTAATTATTTAGTTAAATTAACCCTAAGTCGACGTTTTGATTTTAAATATGTATCTTAAGTGCTCTAGGTTCCTTTTTTTTTCTTTTTTGCAATTTATAAATGGTTATTTCACACAGCTATGTATATGTGCAAATGCACAAGAATTGTAAATGTACCATAGTCTTAATCCTTATCATTGTTTTACCTAATTATTTGACCAGGTTGCAATTAAGACATTATCCGCATCCTACATTTATGTTCAAATATTTTCTAATTTTATGTCGCTTTCAGCTTCATTGTTCTTTCTCCTAACTATGGCATTAGAAGTATTTTTAAAATTTAAATAATGGATCCTTGGTCACACATCATAATTAGAGTGCCACTTAAGTAATGATTATTTTCCAAAACTCTTAATAGTTTTTCTTCTCCACAAATATATTTAATGGGTTGACAATAACATGTGTCGTTTTAGTTGTTTTTTCAAAAAAAAAAGATTATTTAATTACTAAATCAATTCGTGATAATTGTAGATTTAATAATTTTTTTTAAATTAATACTTCTGAATTTATGATTGAATATTAATTTAAATGAGTTATTAATCTGAAGAATTTAATCTTGTAAATTATCATTTTGCCATGTAAAGTGTGTCTTTTTAATTTTTCACATTTATTAAACTTGTACAATAATTTATAGCATTTATTTATTTTTTTAAAATTCATTGATAAACTCCTTAAAAATTTCTTTGGAAATATATTTTAAGTAATATATTTTGTATTTTTTTAATTCTTAAAGTAAAAAAAAAAAAACCCTCAAACATTATGATCTTTAATAAGTACTTTTTATAATTCTTAAATATTATGTAATATATTTTTTTATTTTTGTCAAATTATTAATTTATGTGACAATCGAAATCGACATTTCACATTCTGCTTCAAAAGGAAATTATAAATTATTATGATAGAAACACATTAATTTTTATAATAACTCAAATTGAGATAGTAATTTTATTAATTTAAAGAGATTATTAATTTAAAATAAACTAATTTGAAGGAGGTGTTTGTGAAATTAAAAAACAAAACCACACATGCATAAAACATAACGTAATCACTAAACAAATCATTCAAATATAATTAATTAGATTTTGGCAGTATTAATTTACATTCTTGGCAACGAATTATTGTATTTGCAGGGGCACATACGTTAGGAGTGGCAAGGTGCTCATCATTCAAAGCCAGATTGACCAACACAGATGCTACTCTGGATTCAGATTTCGCCAAGACATTGTCGAAAACTTGCAGTGCCGGCGACAATGCAGAGCAACCTTTTGATATCACGCAAAACACTTTCGACAATCTTTACTTCACTGCGTTGATTAGGAAAAATGGGGTTCTTTTCTCGGATCAAGTGTTGTATACGACACCCAGAACTAGAGCCATTGTGAATGGTTATAGCATGAACCAAGCTATGTTTTTCTATGATTTCCAGGAGGCAATGGTGAAAATGGGCAAGCTTGATGTTAAGGAAGGATCAAACGGAGAAGTGCGCGAGAATTGCCGCAAAATTAATTGAAATTACTATATCAGACTTTTCAATTCTACAACTTAATTTTCTGTACGAAAAAAATCTGCATTTATAGATGTTTTCATATAAATTTAGATAATAACACACTCTCATGTCCTGTGTCGGTATGCGTTTTACTTCCATTGTACGTTTAAAAATCGGGAAAGTTTAGGTACAAATCTTTTTAGAGTTTGTTGTTGAATCTAGAGTTTATTTGTACGCGTATCCTCTAATCAATTGGATTGTTATCAATGCACAATTGCGAGTGATATAAAGTTTTTCATTATCAAATACTGAACCGATACTATTCATTTACATATTAGTTCATACGTTAAGAATTTCGTGTTGACAGCATTATTTTTTAACGTATTGTATTTGATACAGTCCATGAAAATTAAGAGTATCGTTCAATCCAATACATGTCTCATAGTCTCATGGATCATAATGGACCAAGCACAAGATTACTTTTCATATTGAATTGTGCCAAGCATGATGTGAAACCCGAATTTTTCCCACTATGTTCATTATTTGGACCATAATTTAAATTAAAGGGATTTAAATCGTTGGACGAAAGATACGAAATTTAAATGAGAAAAGATAGTGAGTCCGATAAGGAAAATCGGTCTAAATTAATCCCGAACGTGTAGAAGGGTAAAATGGTCAAAGATCCTAATTTCGGTGTAAATTCGATGAAGAAATTTTATTAAAAATATGGATTTAGGAAATCTTGATCGATAAAGGAAAAATTATGAAATTCCGAGTCCAATTGGTCAAGATACGGAGATATTACAAATTTTTGTAATTTTCGCCTGGGACATTATCCCGAAAATATGCGAGAAATACACCGAAATAATTAAAATAAATTAAATTAATTAAATTAATTAATTAATTAAAGATAATATGATTTTTAAGATATTTTGTATAATTTATTATATTTTATTTGATTAAAATAAAATATAATAAATATAATAATAATAAAATTAATAATAAAATAATAATAAAGTAAAAAAAAAAAAAAATTGAAATTGAAACAGGAATTGGGAATTGAGACAGAGAACGAAAACGGAAGACGAAGCCAGGGACCTGAACCCAGCCCCGTCTGCCCCGGTCACCGCGAACCACCACGGAGGAGCGACCCGACAAGCCCAGCGGAGCAGCCCGATCCCGTCGGCGCCAGTGGAGAGAGGAAACGCCGGCAGCCGAGAGAGAAAGAGAGAGACCGAGAGAGAAAGAGAGAAAAGAGAGGAGAGAAAGTGACCGGCGGCCGGGGAAGGAGGAGCGGACCACCACTGACCAGAGGGGACCTCTGCAACACCGATCCAGGCGCCGGAAACGGCCGAAAATGACGGAAAACGGAAGAAGAAAAATTCGGTGCCGCCGCCGGAGGAGAGAAGAGGCCGGACCGGCCACTTTTCGGCGAGCTTTGGCGAAGCTGACTCCAGATCCGTGCATCGGACTACCCAGCGGACAAGCTGGAGGCGGAAGCCTGCGAAGAACCGGCCGGAAAAGCCCCGAACGGCGAGGGAGAAGTTGAACCGGAACTGAACCGGACTGAACCGGACCGGTCTGAACCGGTCTGAACCGGACCGGACCGGTTCAGCCGAAAAAGAGAGGGAAAAAGGAGAAAAAGGGAAGGAAAAGAGAAAAAGGAAAAAGGAAAAATTTTCGGGGATACACCGGACTTCGAGTAAGTCGGTAAGAGGTCAAAAGTGACCGATTTAATTTTCGAGAAATTTATTTAAATTATATTTGATCAAAAATTCACCCGGAATTAAATATATAAATTGTGCAGTTCGACGATAAATCACGTACGTGAGCCCGGTCGAACTTAGAATTGCGCACTATCGCAAAATCTCGGGTAAGTAAAGCTCATTTACGACAATCTATGTAATTATTGCGCATTAAGAGTTTATTTTACGAGTTACGGATTAAATTGCGCATTTAGTGGATTAAATCAAGATTTTTAATTAAATTGTCGTAAATGATATATAGACTATTCAAAGAGTCTAGAAAAAGGCCTAATAAGTACTAATGGACCCAATGAGCCCAATAGGCCTCGATGAAAGAATTAATAAGTGAAAACGGGCTTAAAACGGATTAAGGCCCATTGAGGTGCAATTTGGCCTAATAAGAGAGAAATTGGCCCAATTAGCGAAATCGACAATAATAAATATGAGAAAAATATTTATTGAGTTAAACACGATTAAATCGAGGTTTATACCGATAAAACCGAGCAAAAAGAGTAAAATCGATAAAAGTCAACTTTTGGCTAAAGCTTCGATATAATCACATATTTGGATATGTTGAAATGAATTTAAGTCGTATGTGATAAGTTGACCTTGTTTTGCAGCAGCTCGGTCTATCGACACGTTTTACGAGGTAAATTCGAGCATCGAGGAAAATGCTCTACATCAATCGCTAAGAGGTAAGAGATATAATTTAGAGTAGCGTTAGTGCTCCACCTACCTTACCAATGACTTGATGTATGTTAGTTGAATGGGATTTTATGAAATAAGCTGCAATGCCTTAGAAACTGAAACTAAACCATTTCCCGAGTTTTCAGCATGTTTTATATAATTGAGATACATTTTACAGCATATTTGTTTATAAAAGTGATTTTTCACTTCTGAAACGAAAGCATAGTATTTTCATGTGAGATTACGGGTTAAAGTCCCGATATGTTTTCTGAAATCATGTTTTCATGATACGGGTTAAAGTCCCAAAACAGCTTCTAAGCTATATTTTCACGGTACGGGTATGAGTCCCAAGAATTGACTTTGATAACTATGTTTTCCATATTTACACGGGCTAGAGTCCCGTAATGATTTATGAAAATCATATTTTCTATGAGAAACGGGCTAGAGTCCCGTAATGATTTATGAAAATCGGGTTAGAGTCCCGTAATGATTTTAATACACGGGTATGAGGCCCGAAATGATTTTGATAAATTGGGTAAGAGGCCCAAAATGATTTTTATGGGGTAAAAAGGCATGACATGAAGAAAGTCAGAGGATCTGGGATCGATCTCGTATGGAGACGATCGAGGATCTACCTAGCCGACGGCCAGGGAACGGGCAGGCTCTGACTTGATATGAGAAACGTGCGTATAGACCACACTTGGTGATGCACGTGAGTTCGTGCGTATAGTCCCCATTTAGTGGTGCACGAGAGATAGGGCAGCGTACGACCCTGATCCAGTCCTACGACTCCCTTGTGCTATGGCCATGAGTACTATGATTTTGTCCTACGGGACCAGATGTATGATGTCCTTCGGGACTAGTATATGAGACAATTGCCTGACCCTACACGATGAATTGACGGAATAATATATATATGTTTTCGCACATTTCATGCTACCTATTTTATGATTTGCTATTGAGCACATATTTTCTATGATGAGATTTTAAAGGTAGCTATGAGTATGTTTTACGAAATGTGCATATGACAATACAATTTCACTTTAAAGTGATAAGCATGTTATGATATGCATGATTAAGTTTTGAGATGCTTTTTACCTGTTTACACGGTGTGATATGCATATTATATATGAGTTTTACTAAAAAGGATGCATGATGTGTAAACTTATAATTTAAGCATATTTTTACTGCTTTTATGAAATGTAAGCATCTCTACTCCAGTACATATTTATGCTGATTTGTAAAACCATGAGTTTTACCATATTTTGAGTATTTAAAGCTATTTTAAATGTATCTCTTACTGAGTCTGAAAAACTCACCCCCCTCCTCTCCATCTCCCAGATTATCTATAGCGAGTCTACTGCACATACGAGACTGTGGTCGTTGACAAGGTAGTCCGACCTTTCAGCAGATACTCTTGTAACCTTGAGGTACAGTCTTACTTATATTCCAGACATGTGATACATGATAGACACTATTGTATATAATAGTTGGGATGTAATAGTTGTAAAAAATTTTATATATACAAAATGTATGTGATGTAATGAGATCCTGAAAAATGAAAAGATTTTAATTTTAGACATGGACAGGAAAACAACATAGTTAATGGATAAAAAGTTTAAATTAGCTCCATTTTTCCGCGCTTCCGGGGCGTGACAGTTTTCTTGGTATCAGAGCAAA
This sequence comes from Firmiana major, assembly GCA_033439115.1. NCBI lineage: Eukaryota > Viridiplantae > Streptophyta > Magnoliopsida > Malvales > Malvaceae > Firmiana > Firmiana major. Next base: position 56,546,432 of record CM065904.1, on the reverse strand, counting down.
TGTTGTGTAGTACTGTCGTGTCTAGTAATTAGAGTGTATTACATCCCAATGTGTCTATGCATGTCTGGTAATAAAGTAAGCTTACTTGTCAAAGTATGACTTAAATTATGAATTTTGTGCAAATAAGTAGATCGCTAATCATGAGTGGTAGATGAGACCGTTCACAGAGACGAGTTGAACCCGTTCCACCATCTTCCTCTCAACCCGAGAACCCTACTGATAGAATAAGGAGGCTTGAGGAGATAGTACGGGATATGAGGGAAAGACTTACAGCTCTTACCACTATGTTTACCCAGCAGTTTGGGGTACGTACACCTGGTACGAAGACAGCTACTCTTATGCCTAATCCTCATCCCCCACCAGTTCCTCCAGTAGCCCCAACCCTCAGCCAGCAGTTTCCCCAGCATAGGGATGACAGAGAGACTCAGAGGGTGCGAGATTTCTTGAGTATGCATCCTTCGGAGTTCACAGGGCTTAAGGACCCGGTTAAGGCTGAGGAGTGAATTGTTGATATTGAGGCGATATTTCAGTTTGGGGTGTACTGATAGGGAGAGAGTGACTATGGCAAGTTAAATGATAAAGGGATAGGCTAAGTTCTGGAAGAGATCCACACAGACGATATTAGCCGAGGATCCCTTAAAGATCACATGGAATGCTTCTTTAGTCGCATTTCGAGAGCAATATGTACCGATTGCAGCTCGAAAGAAGATGCAAGCAGAGTTGTTAGATTTGTAACAGGGAAGTTCTATAGTAGACAAGTATGAGAATAGATTTACAACCCTGATGAGATACGATCCAGAGACAGTTAGAGATCCCGAGCGCCAGATAGAGAGATTTCTGGCAGGATTGAGATCTGGGATCGGAGATAAGCTGTTGGGTCAAAATATCATAGATTTCTGATATGCTCTGAGACGAGCCCAAGAGATAGAAAGGGGCTTGGATAATACTCAAGCAAAGCATGATCTCAGGTGATCAGTCAGAGTTAATGAAAAGAGAGTAGTTACTTCTTGACATGATTTGAGAAGGGATCAGCCCAAGAGACAGAGGTTGGAAGGATCTCAGATAAGGGTTGGTAAGCCCAAGACCCCAATTGGTGCCGTAAGGGATGATTAGAGGCCCTGAGATACGAGTGCCACGGTGCAAGACATGTGATAATATTCACACTGGACCTTGTCGAGCAAATACAATTACTTGCTACAGAAACGATGAAGTAGGGCACATAATGAGAGTGTCCACTTATGAGATCTCAGGAACCTCATGAGGCACTTAGATAGACAGAGAGACTGACTCAGGCTCCACAGAGGAAAGCCACAGCCGCAGACAAGGGCAAGAAGCCTGTCTCCCAGGGTCGAGTGTACGCCTATGACCAGGAGACAGCAGATACATCCTTCGATGTTATTCGAGGTACTCTCATTGTCTGTAATCATGAAGCACATGTACTGGTGACCCAAGTTCCACACACTCGTTTGTGTCACCACAATTTACATGTAAGTTTCCCGAAGTATTCCTAGAGGACTTAATGGGATTACCACCCGAGAGAGAAGTTGAGTTTGCCATTGAGCTAGTACCAGATACTCAACCCATCTCCAAGACACTTTTTCAAATGGCATTGGTAGAGTTGAAAGAATTAAAGAAGCAGTTGCAATGATTACTCGGTAAAGGGTTTATAAGGCCTAGTGTGTCACCATGCGATGCACCAGTACTATTTACCAGAAAGAAGGATGGTAGTTTCCGTCTATGTATAGACTACAGGCTTTTGAATAAAGCAACAGTTGAGAATAAATATCCCCTGTCATGGACTGACGACTTATTTGATCAGCTGAGAGGGGCTTTCGTGTTTCAAGGATAGATTTGAGATCTTGAGATCGGGTTATCATCAGCTAAGGATTTGGGGAGGCTGATGTACCGAAGACAGCATTTCGGACCTGATATGGGCACTACGAGTTCCTAGTTATACCCTTTTGAATTGACTAATGCCCCAGCTGCATTTACGAGTCTTATGAATGATGTCTTCCGAGAATACTTAGATAGATTGATGATAGTATTCATCAATGACATCTTGAATTATTCTAGATCTCAGGAAGAGCACAAATAACAATTGAGGACTGTGCTCCAGGCTCTCCATGAGAAGAAGCTATATGGTAAATTTAGTAATTGTGGTTTTTGGCTAGAACAGATTGCATTCCTTGGACATGTAGTATCTAAGGACGAGGTGCCAATAGATCTGTCCAAAGTAGATGCAGCATTGAGATGGGAAAGACCAATGACAGTCACAGAGGTCAGAAGCTTATTGGGATTAGCATGGTATTACCGACGAATTGTCGAAAGGTTTTCACAGATAACAGTTCCATTAACTAGACTGACTCATAAAGAGGTTCAGTTTATATGGTTTGAGTAGTGTGAATAAAGCTTACAAGAGCTCAAACGTCGGTTGAATACGACACCAGTCTTGACCATCCCGAGTGGTCTGGGGGATTTGTGTTATACAATGATGCTTCCCACCAAGGTCTCGACTATGTGATTATGCAGCATGGTAGAGTAGTAGCTTACGGATCCTGTCAGCTAAAGGATCACGAGCATAATCATTTCACTCACGATCTGGAGTATGCTGCAGTAGTGATTGCACTCAAGATATGACAGCATTAATTATATGGAGAAAGATTTCAGATTTTCACTGACCATAAGATCTTAAGTACTAGTTTAATTAGAAGGAGCTGAATATGAGACAATAGAGATGGATAGAGCTCCTCAAGATTTATGACTACAAGATTTTATATCATCCTGGTAAGGCGAACGTGGTAACCGATACCCTAAGCAAAAAGGGTATGATGTCCTACATGATGATTAAAGAGTGAGACTTATTGAAACAATTCACTGAACTGAGGATTAGTGTAGATGAGATTGAACATGGATATATGGTTAGCCTACAGATTGAACCAAGTATACTAGACCAGATTAGAGCTGGATAGCGAAACGATCAGAGGTTATTGGATATGGTTAGCCAGGCAGATGAGAGATCGCAGTCTGAGTTTACGATCAATGATGATGAATTACTGAGGCAACCAGGGCCGTATCTGTGTGCCATATGATAACACCTTGAGACAGAACATTCTGAAGGAGTCCCATTGTTCTAGATTCACCTTGCTTCCGATTTAGTGGTACAGGAAGCTGAGGGTGTTCAGCTCATCCGTGACAGATCGAGGACCACACAGAAAAGTTATGCCAATGTGCGTAGACATCCTCTTGAATTTCAGGTTAGGGACTTTGTAATTGTTAAGGTGTCACTGATGAAGGGTATAGTACACTTCAAAAAAAAAAAGAAAAGAGAAGAGGAAGTGCTACGATTTAATATTATTCCACTAGTAAAGGTTCTCTGGTAACACCACAAGATAGAAGAAACCACTTGGGAATTAGAGAGCCAAATAAGGGAGAAGTACCCTCACGTGGTTGATGAACCAGCTTGAATTCAGAGGACTGAATTCTTAAAAGGTGGGGAGAAATGTGAAACCCGAATTTTTCCCACTATGTTCATTATTTGGACCATAATTTAAATTAAAGGGATTTAAATCGTTGGACGAAAGATACGAAATTTAAATGAGAAAAGATAGTGAGTCCGAGAAGGAAAATCGGTCTAAATTAATCCCGAACGTGTAGAAGGGTAAAATGGTCAAAGATCCTAATTTCGGTGTAAATTCGATGAAGAAATTTTATTAAAAATATGGATTTAGGAAATCTTGATCGATAAAGGAAAAATTATGAAATTCCGAGTCCAATTGGTCAAGATACGGAGATATTACAAATTTTTGTAATTTTCGCCTGGGACATTATCCCGAAAATATGCGAGAAATACACCGAAATAATTAAAATAAATTAAATTAATTAAATTAATTAATTAATTAAAGATAATATGATTTTTAAGATATTTTGTATAATTTATTATATTTTATTTGATTAAAATAAAATATAATAAATATAATAATAATAAAATTAATAATAAAATAATAATAAAGTAAAAAAAAAAAATTGAAATTGAAACAGGAATTGGGAATTGAGACAGAGAACGAAAACGGAAGACGAAGCCAGGGACCTGAACCCAGCCCCGTCTGCCCCGGTCACCGCGAACCACCACGGAGGAGCGACCCGACAAGCCCAGCGGAGCAGCCCGATCCCGTCGGCGCCAGTGGAGAGAGGAAACGCCGGCAGCCGAGAGAGAAAGAGAGAGACCGAGAGAGAAAGAGAGAAAAGAGAGGAGAGAAAGTGACCGGCGGCCGGGGAAGGAGGAGCGGACCACCACCGACCAGAGGGGACCTCTGCAACACCGATCCAGGCGCCGGAAACGGCCGAAAACGACGGAAAACGGAAGAAGAAAAATTCGGTGCCGCCGCCGGAGGAGAGAAGAGGCCGGACCGGCCACTTTTCGGCGAGCTTTGGCGAAGCTGACTCCAGATCCGTGCATCGGACTACCCAGCGGACAAGCTGGAGGCGGAAGCCGACGAAGAACCGGCCGGAAAAGCCCCGAACGGCGAGGGAGAAGTTGAACCGGAACTGAACCGGACTGAACCGGACCGGTCTGAACCGGTCTGAACCGGACCAGACCGGTTCAGCCGAAAAAGAGAGGGAAAAAGGAGAAAAAGGGAAGGAAAAGAGAAAAAGGAAAAAGGAAAAATTTTCGGGGATACACCGGACTTCGAGTAAGTCGGTAAGAGGTCAAAAGTGACCGATTTAATTTTCGAGAAATTTATTTAAATTATATTTGATCAAAAATTCACCCGGAATTAAATATATAAATTGTGCAGTTCGACGATAAATCACGTACGTGAGCCCGGTCGAACTTAGAATTGCGCACTATCGCAAAATCTCGGGTAAGTAAAGCTCATTTACGACAATCTATGTAATTATTGCGCATTAAGAGTTTATTTTACGAGTTACGGATTAAATTGCGCATTTAGTGGATTAAATCAAGATTTTTAATTAAATTGTCGTAAATGATATATAGACTATTCAAAGAGTCTAGAAAAAGGCCTAATAAGTACTAATGGACCCAATGAGCCCAATAGGCCTCGATGAAAGAATTAATAAGTGAAAACGGGCTTAAAACGGATTAAGGCCCATTGAGGTGCAATTTGGCCTAATAAGAGAGAAATTGGCCCAATTAGCGAAATCGACAATAATAAATATGAGAAAAATATTTATTGAGTTAAACACGATTAAATCGAGGTTTATACCGATAAAACCGAGCAAAAAGAGTAAAATCGATAAAAGTCAACTTTTGGCTAAAGCTTCGATATAATCACATATTTGGATATGTTGAAATGAATTTAAGTCGTATGTGATAAGTTGACCTTGTTTTGCAGCAGCTCGGTCTATCGACACGTTTTACGAGGTAAATTCGAGCATCGAGGAAAATGCTCTACATCAATCGCTAAGAGGTAAGAGATATAATTTAGAGTAGCGTTAGTGCTCCACCTACCTTACCAATGACTTGATGTATGTTAGTTGAATGGGATTTTATGAAATAAGCTGCAATGCCTTAGAAACTGAAACTAAACCATTTCCCGAGTTTTCAGCATGTTTTATATAATTGAGATACATTTTACAGCATATTTGTTTATAAAAGTGATTTTTCACTTCTGAAACGAAAGCATAGTATTTTCATGTGAGATTACGGGTTAAAGTCCCGATATGTTTTCTGAAATCATGTTTTCATGATACGGGTTAAAGTCCCAAAACAGCTTCTAAGCTATATTTTCACGGTACGGGTATGAGTCCCAAGAATTGACTTTGATAACTATGTTTTCCATATTTACACGGGCTAGAGTCCCGTAATGATTTATGAAAATCATATTTTCTATGAGAAACGGGCTAGAGTCCAGTAATGATTTATGAAAATCGGGTTAGAGTCCCGTAATGATTTTAATACACGGGTATGAGGCCCGAAATGATTTTGATAAATTGGGTAAGAGGCCCAAAATGATTTTTATGGGGTAAAAAGGCATGACATGAAGAAAGTCAGAGGATCTGGGATCGATCTCGTATGGAGACGATCGAGGATCTACCTAGCCGACGGCCAGGGAACGGGCAGGCTCTGACTTGATATGAGAAACGTGCGTATAGACCACACTTGGTGATGCACGTGAGTTCGTGCGTATAGTCCCCATTTAGTGGTGCACGAGAGATAGGGCAGCGTACGACCCTGATCCAGTCCTACGACTCCCTTGTGCTATGGCCATGAGTACTATGATTTTGTCCTACGGGACCAGATGTATGATGTCCTTCGGGACTAGTATATGAGACAATTGCCTGACCCTACACGATGAATTGACGGAATAATATATATATGTTTTCGCACATTTCATGCTACCTATTTTATGATTTGCTATTGAGCACATATTTTCTATGATGAGATTTTAAAGGTAGCTATGAGTATGTTTTACGAAATGTGCATATGACAATACAATTTCACTTTAAAGTGATAAGCATGTTATGATATGCATGATTAAGTTTTGAGATGCTTTTTACCTGTTTACACGGTGTGATATGCATATTATATATGAGTTTTACTAAAAAGGATGCATGATGTGTAAACTTATAATTTAAGCATATTTTTACTGCTTTTATGAAATGTAAGCATCTCTACTCCAGTACATATTTATGCTGATTTGTAAAACCATGAGTTTTACCATATTTTGAGTATTTAAAGCTATTTTAAATGTATCTCTTACTGAGTCTGAAAAACTCACCCCCCTCCTCTCCATCTCCCAGATTATCTATAGCGAGTCTACTGCACATACGAGACTGTGGTCGTTGACAAGGTAGTCCGACCTTTCAGCAGATACTCTTGTAACCTTGAGGTACAGTCTTACTTATATTCCAGACATGTGATACATGATAGACACTATTGTATATAATAGTTGGGATGTAATAGTTGTAAAAAATTTTATATATACAAAATGTATGTGATGTAATGAGATCCTGAAAAATGAAAAGATTTTAATTTTAGACATGGACAGGAAAACAACATAGTTAATGGATAAAAAGTTTAAATTAGCTCCATTTTTCCGCGCTTCCGGGGCGTGACACATGATCCATTAATAATAACTTTTAGATTTTTTTTAATTTTTAATTTTTATATATTATTTTAATAATATGTTAAATTAAAAAAAAAAAAAGAAGAAGAAGACATAATTGACGTGGTTCACTAAAATACCTAAATTTACAAAGAAAAACAATAGAATCTACTAAAACAAGACTATAAGACATACACAAAAAGACTATAAGACAAAATTTTTTATTCTATTTCTCAATATCTTCATTTGATAATTATATCATAAGTTAAAAATAACATATATACACTTAAAAGACCAATAAATTAGGCCAATTTATAACAGTTATAGGCCAATACGCCACGACATATGGGCTTATGTGTCGTGTTGTGCTAGCTCGGATGCCAGTGGTAGCACTAGCCCTTAATGGGTCGTACTAACTCATATGCTTAAAAACTTTTAACTTGGCACGATACGCGTATATTTATCATGCTTGGCCTGACCCGCATATTAAGACAAATTATGCCAAGTAAAGTGTAAGACCTACTACTTTGATGATGTATTCCTTATTATTCATATGATGTATCCGTCTTCCAAAGGTTAATTGAATCATAAGAAGAACTTTTGCTTGAATAAAGTTGCACAGAGAATGAATGAACATTCATGAATTCACATAATGGCTAAATAAGGGCTGAAGTGGCCACTGACTAAACGAATGGATTATGCAAGTGTCACGACCAAAAACTACCCAAAATCAGAGTAAATTTTTCGTTTTTCTTTCATACTTATCTGTCCTCTGATCGTGACCACACTCCACTAACAATTGAGCTGTGCGTCAATGCCAGTCCCACCATTCATCCACCATATAACTTAATTCCTTATTACAGAAAAAAGGTAAACACATGAGTTTTTCATTTATTCTTTTCCATTCATTTACAAGTGTTTACATTATCTATACATCCCCGACAGTTATTTACAAACATGTTACTGTGCTATTCTTATTTAAATACAATATGTACAAGCGTATATACCTCAAAATGATGGGCAGCAGTGGATATCAGGAATGCAGTACTCAGTTGCCTCAAAGTCTACTAGAGGAAATCTGTGTAGGAAAATGAAAGGGGTGAGCACATCAAGCTCAGTAAGGTAATCCTGCGAACAAGTAGGCAACCATACTACCTACATGAACGTGGTGCCATGCATAAACCAACATTTCTCCACACATTTCAAAACAGATGCTATAATTCATGATGTCATATAAAGCAAGTTCGCATGTGGATTTCAAAGAGTATGGAAAATTCAACATGCAACTATTTTAAATCATTTCATTTTCATTAAAATTTCACAACAAAGCCAGGACTCAGCCCATCCCTCGAGTGTTCCTGACTCACACAACACCATGAAATCAAATGTTTTTCACAGCAATAGAAATATGCGATACAATGAATGTCATATAAAATCAGTTTACATTACTCATGGGTTTAAATAGCATGGAAATAACATCATGCAAGTTCAGTTTAAAACCCAGTTTATTCTCATCAAAATCTTATCTCAGTCATGATCTAACCCCTCCCTCGGGTGATCCAGACTCACACAAAATCCACAAAACGTGTTTCTCAAAAACATCAACATGCGAGACTAGGCAATAGATATATATATATATATATATATCTCAGGCAAATAACTAGGACTATGGCCATATGTCCTCGTGATCCCGCTGCTACACGGATCCTAGTGCGTGGGGTCTCACCACTATCGGGAACTGCCCCGGGAGGTGGGTCAACCCATCTCGTCGGTCCTGCCCGATCACTCGCATCCAAAGATGCCACTCGCATTCGAAGATGCCACGCATCCGAAGATGCCACATAATCAATCCCAGCATGGTACAGTGTACTCCATGCTACTTGCACGGTATAACGTACTCCGTGGACCCATATCTCATATTCACAATCGCGCCTGTCTCAAAACGCACATGCGAGCATATTTAATTGGCGTGACACACAGTCTACCCGACGCTCTAAGCGCAGCTCATCGCATGTTCTCATAAAATCAGTTCGAGCGATACTCCAGCACTCTCATAAAATCAAAGAAAATCTCGTGCGAGCCAAGCTCCAGCACGCGTTTCATAAAATCTCATAAGAATAGTGCGAGTTAAGCTCCAGCACTCTGTCAAAATCGTGTAAAACTAGTGCGAGCTAGGCTTCAGCACTCTGTTATAACAATTGAAGTGAAAATCTGGTGCGAGTTAGACTCTAGCACCCTATTACGAAAATCATATGAAAATCTGGTGCGAGTTAGACTTTAGCACCAATGCATGTAAAACTCTAGTGCGAGCTCTTGCTCCAGCACTAATGCATGCATCACACAAATCAAAAAACTCGTGCGAGCTGAGCTCTAGCACGTCACATTTCTATAAAATCACGTAGGCGGTTACATTTCTCAAATCAATTTTAGAGAAAATCAACATTGATTAAAGTTATGCAATGATGTGCATTTTATTTAAAAGTTAGCCAGCCTACCCATGCATGTGTCAAAACACCTCAAGAACAAGCAAGGACCTCTTGTTCTTGCTCCTCTTAACTTTTCCTAAATTTAGAAATTTTACCCTTCACAAGGGTATTTTGGTAATTTGCCTATCCGAGGCACTAAAATTTTTATCTTAAATCTAGACCCTTCAGACACTTTAAGAGACTGCAAATAAAGTTGAAATTGAGTAAAGCTACCTCTAGCAGTCCATAAAATTCCCTTACCTGGAATTATGCCCAAGTTTATCTCGTTTCGCCCGTACCAGGTCTCTCAGTCCAATTTGCTCCAAACCAGGTCCACGGAGCTGCATATAACCACGTATTTGGGTCAGTTCTAATATACTTATCAGTATTTCACTTATACTGATAGAATCTAAAACACTGGGCCCGTTTTACTTGATTGGGCCCGATTGCATCTTAATGAGTCTCGACCCATTTCCAGCCCGTTTCCACTTATTAAATCCCTTCTTCGGGTCTATTGGGCTCTCAATACCCATTGGGTTTCATTCTAAACTCTTTGAATAGCCCGTTTATCATTTACGACAATTAATTCAAAAATCCCAATATAATTCACTAAATGTGGAATTTAATCCGTAATTCGTAAAATAAATCTTTAATACGCGAATAATTACCTAAATTGTCGTAAATGAGCTTTACTTACCCAAGATTATGCGATGGTGTGCAAATCGAATTTCGATCGGGCTCACGTATACGATTTATCATCGAACTGCATAATTTATATTTAATTTCGGGTTAATTTTCGATCAAATATAATTTAAATAAATTTCTCGAAAATCAAATCAATCACTTTTGACCTCTTACCGACTTACCCGAAGTTTGGTGTATTCCCGAAAATTCTTTGGTGGTTGTCGAGACCAACAATAATAATTCCTACTAAAAAATAAATTAAAACTGTAGTACAGTTGAGTAAGGTCATTTCCTAAGAGATTGGTTAGATTTATTTTTCTGCAAAATATTTAAAAAGTAAAATGGGGATTTGTTATAATGAAAATGATAAGAAAATTAATAAACTAAAATTAGGCAAAGGAATTGCTATATAAAATATTTGGAGAAAATCAATATGATGAGAGCATCCAACCAAAGGAATAATTTTAGAATGGGTTCAGGGAATTGATCATTGATGCAAAAATGAGTTCTTTTAATCTTTACCAAATTGGTTATGGTTATTGGTATGACCTAACAACCTATCCCTCCTTACTTTTTCGATAATCAGGATACGATATCTAATTATTTCTCTTGTCAGTTAAACAATCTTAGATACGATCTTAAGATTTAATTTACCAACAGCATTGAAAACTAGAGAGACTACGAATTCTAACCAACAAACACACAAGTAGGTTCATTTAAGCTAGATCATATATATTTTCAACATAGAATTGAAATCCTATTTGAAATCAATTATGTTATTTACCACTTATATTAGAATTCTTAAACAATTATGGATTCAGGTTTCTAATTGGTGATATATTATCTTGACAATCGAACAAAGGACCCTTTTTTGCACAATCAATCAAAAAATAATTTAAACAAGCATAGAAGACATATAAATAATAAAGATTTGAAAGAACAATATAAAACTAATTAGATCTCACAATTCTTGAAGAACCCAAACTTTAATTATCCTTTGGCTAGACTAAAAATTTAGCAAGTCATAAGTTCAGAGAAAAACACTAAAGAAAAATATAAAATTATATGTCTATGATGATGAAGATTCAAGATTCTGGATGCCTCTCCCTAGCCTTCTCTTAGTCTATAAATACTAAATATCCTAGCCTCAGAATCTGTTTCCAAAGGAAAGTTCTCTGATTGAGTTCGATTACAATTAAATTTCTTTCCTTTTTCAACCACTTGCCAAAGACAGTTATTGTATATCTCTTCCTTAATAATTAAAATCTTCCACTTGCCATCTTTAGATTGATTCAGTCAACTTCAGCTACAAGTGATAGATCTTGACTTGAATTCCAAGATTTCTTCTAATTTTGTGACTTGAGCAGAATTTGCAGCTTTTAATCCATTTTGTCCATTTTCCTTCATTCACAATACAAAATATAAGTCAAATCCAAAAATTAAGCATATAGAATAATTAAATCATGGAAAAATATGACAATTAATAAGTTTAATATGCAACTTAGCAAATTCCCCCACACCTAAACCTTGCTTGTCCTCAAGCATACACTAGTCTAAATTCATAATCTCTTCTCATCATTCCTTCATCTTCTTCCTATGCTCATCCAAAACAAATTTTTCTTGAACAAAAGTTCTTAAAGTGAATTCTTATAACACACATGAAAAGCACTTTAATTATTCAATTAAATTCATAAAGTACATAAGATCCAACACCCTCGCAATTGGATTTCACTCATCAAACTCTAAGTGTTTAAGGTATATATATCAATAAACTCTCAAGTCATTGCATAGAAGATTTCTTACCATAAGCTTGCAAATTCATCACATCTATTCCACCAATGAATAAATTAAGATAAAAAAATCTAAGGGTCTAAAAGGGTTGTAATGGGGCTTAGGTAAGGTATGATAAAAGGATTTTTAGGTTAGAGAAATTGAAAAAATCATACAAAACTTTTCACACAATTCTCAACTTAATGATTTCAAAAAACTGCTTCAATCACATAATTTTCAGAACAAACTTCCAAGCAATAAAAATCATACTTCTCTTTCTCTTCATTTATTCAACATTTTTTTTCATCATTTTTTTCTTTTCTTCATTTTTCCTTTCTCTTTTTTTTTTCTTTCTTCTATTTTTTTCTTTTTTTTCGAAAGCGAAAAAAACTCAATGGAAATAATATCTTGGAACACTAAATTTTCAACATGTTGCAATCTTTCCAAAAATATTTCGAAGTTTCATGTGCATAAGTCTATATGATTCTTCAATTCAAGGTTCAAAAAGAGAGAAAATCAACAAAAAGGATTTATTATGGCTTGTAATGTGGTTTAATCTAAAGAAAAGGTCAGGCTCAAAGTGGTTTCTCTAGAGGTTAATAATAATAAGAGTAGGCTAGAAAAGAAATGGTATAATGTTAAGAAAAAGGGTTTAACCTAAATGCCCTTGTTTGATTAATTGCATCATATTCATCAAAGGGGTTGATTGAGACATGTATGACAGAGCAAGTTCTAGAATAGTCAACTATACATGACAATCACACAAACAAGAAAATAGAGCATGATGTAATGAATGCTCGTAGGCTCAATTCTCACCAAAAAGGGTTATATGTGCTAGATCCTATACACTTTTTCATCTAATGAATTAAAAGCAACTAATCAGTGTTTTCATGAGAATTTAAAACTGTATTGCACATATTTTTTTCATGGGATAAGCATTGAAAAAAATCTAGAATTCAAAGAAATTACAAACAATAACTAATGTACCTTTTTTTTGGATTTGCAAAAATTTTCATGAAAATTATCAAAAATGAAGGAAAAATGAAACAAATGGCAAGACCACAATTAAATACCCTCCCCCACACCTAGACTATACATTGTCCCCAATGTATAAAAATAAATGCTCAAAACTATAAAAGAATTAAGAGAATTAAGGAACTTCCCTGAAAAATATAGAGCACCGTGAAGCATCGCAGTGACTACTAAGGAGGGGGAAAGGGTGGATGGAACCCTATATGGCGGTAGAAAGCTAATTGGTTCAATTCCATTCGTTCAAATCTAAGAGTAAATCCTGCAAGTCGCTCATCAAGAGGAATGTCAGCAGTGGCTGTCGGCTCAGGTTGTGCAAAATGTTCGTCGGCATCAATGGCATAATAATGGGGTCGTCTGGAAGCTTGGATAGGTCTTGGAGAACAAAAACAGAAAGCTCCTTCTTGTTTTTCGATTAGGCCCATTTTTGTTAAAGCAGGTAAGTCTAATGGCAACATAGAACAAGCAATATGAAGACTATTATGTTTAATATCAAATAATTGCTCATGGATTGCTAAATGAGTGATTAATGAGCCTAAAATCAGTGGTCGTTTATGTGCGATGACCGTATCAAACTGAGAAGCCTACCAACAACCTAGATTAACCTTAACTTTGTTAAGCATGCACCAGAGAAAGAAAAATTCAACTTTGGACAGTAAAGCAACAGAGTCCTTTCGACCAGAAAAAGTGAAAGCTAAGAACCGATGGATATATTGCAAGGTTGGATCATAAAGGTAAGAATCCTTGGATTTGATAGGGTCATATCCATAAGGACAATTAGAGAGTTGGCTATACAAGCGAGACGGTTCAAATTCCTCACTAAAATCACATGCACTGTTGAGGTATTCCTCAGTTCTAGAATATTCTGTAGTGATAAATCCTAGTGCAATATTGAATTCAGTGATGGATAATTTGAAGTCTTTTCTCATTAATCGGAACTGTACTACTTTTGGACTATCAAGTCTAAATTCTGAGTTAGGTCTGGTAGACTCAAAAGTAGTATAAAATTCGCGAACAAGCTCAATATAGGCAGGATATTGTAAAGAAAAGTATGTTTCCCACCTTATATTTGCAATCAGTTGCATCACATTATCTGTAATATGTAAAGCTTCCATAGTAGGGTAATCAATATACTTACAGGGAATTATGGATCAATGACAAATATCCATGTACCTATTTTGATGTTTTTTCTTAGGAAAAGTGAGATGCCCACTTAAAGCCGACTCCAATGGTGGAAGTATTGTTTTGCCTTTGCTAATCCAAGCACGCTTACGAGATAAAGAAGTTCCTTGAATACCACTACTAGCCATAGAAAAATTCCTTACACCACGCTATTGTTAAGCGCAAACCAAAAATAATAATTATACCGAATCAAAAAAATATTAAAATTGAAACAACCACCACAAATGGTCTGCGATATTGATTTTCTTTTTTTTTTGATTTTTTTGTTTTATTTTTTTATTTTTTTTAATAATAAGAAAAACAATAACAGAAATCACGGATCGTTGCTGCTGGTCGGCTCCGGTGGAGATGCTGAGCTCACTATTTCTAACAGGGGGCTGGGTGCTGCTGGTACGTGGACGATGACCGATTGGTGTTGTCGATTGTGGACCTCAAAGCCGAGAGATCGCAGGTTGTGAAGAAGCTGTCGGTATCGGGTTGGGAGAAAGGAGACCACCGGCGCGGTGAAATTCGTCGGTGGAGCTTGTCGATCTCGGTTTAAGGTGAGGGTCCGGTTCTGGTGTGAATGGGTCGGCGCGAGGCAGTAACTGGAGCCTGGAGCCGTGAAGAGGGGTGCTGTCGGTAGCTGCTGCTTGTGGATTGGAAGCTCGGGGCTGAGAGTGCAACTCGTGGTTCGGCTTCGGTGGGTTGTGTGCTGCCGAAATTGTTGTGCGGTCGGAGTTGGAAGACGGGTGATACTTGAAGCAGGGAGAGGGACCGAAAAGAATGGAGCAGGATCCGCGGGCTGCAGCTGCCTGTAGAAGGTTGCTGGGAGCTGAAAGAATGGAGCAAAGCTGTTGCTGATGATGCCGGAATGTTGGAACTGCTGCAGTCGGTGAAGGGTCTCAGTTCCAGACTGTGGTGTCGATTTTGGTGTTTGAGGTTTGGAAAGAATGGAGCAGTTCGCGAGCTGCAGCTGCCTGTTCGGGGTACTACTCCGGGCTGCTGTGGAAAAGAAAGAAAGAAAAAAAAAATCACATTAAACAAATTTGTGGCAGAAGAATTATCTTGATAGGGCGTGGGCACGCCCTATCAAAAACATGCTACTGCCAATTTTTTTTTCTTTAGGCAACAGCAGAAGTAGTGAGTTGATAGGACGTGTCCACGCCCTATCAAAAATGCACTTCTGCCACTTTTTTTTTATCTTAGAAAAATAAATTTTATCTACTATTAATAAAGTAATAGAAATTAAAACAAATAGTTACGAATAAAAAAAATAAAGAGAAATTTTGGGTTGCCTCCCAAAAAGCGCTTTTCTTTAAAGTCTTTATCTAGACATAGTCATACTCAATCGTAATGTGGACATTCAAACTCAATTCGTTCAACTTCATGCACTTGAAAACCTTCATAAAAAGGTTTTAGGCAATGACCATTGACCTTAAAAATTTTACCTGTGTCCAAACTTTGAATTTCAACTGAACCATGAGGAAACACGTTAGCAATTATGAAAGGACCCAACCATCTAGAACGTAATTTACCAGGAAATAATTTTAATTTAGAATGATAAAGTAGAACTTTCTGACCAACATAGAAATTTTTCCTGGAGACCATATGATCATGAAAGGTCTTTGTCTTCTCCTTGTAAATCCTAGAGCTTTCATAGGTATCATTTCAAATTTCTTCCAGCTTTTGCAATTGTAATTTCCTCATTTCACCCGCTTCATCCATTCTTATGTTGCATTATTGTATCGCCCAATATGCTTTATGTTCTAACTCTACTGGAAGATGACAGGGTTTCCTAAATACCAAACGATACGGAGACATACCTATAGGAGTCTTGTAGGCTGTGCGGTAAGCCCATAGTGCATCTTCAAGTCGTATACTCCAATCCTTCCTATTTGGGTTGACATTTTTTTCGAGTATAGACTTGATTTCTCTGTTAGACACCTCAGCTTGCCCACTTGTCTGTGGATGGTAAGCAGTGGAAATTCGATGGGTAATATTATATTTCTTCAACAAAGCTTCCACTACTCTATTACAAAAGTGAGTTCCACGATCACTTATGATAGCTTTTGGTGTGCCATATCTAACAAAAATATGAGATTTGACAAAGTCTCCAACAACTCTAGCATCATTAGTTCTGGTGGCCTTAGCTTCGACCCACTTTGACACATAATCCATAACAAGAAGAATGTAAGCATTATTGTAAGAGGTAGGAAAAGGACCCATAAAAGCAATACCCCAAACATCAAATAATTCACAGACAAGAATAAGGGTAAGTGGCATTTGATCCCTGTATTCTAAATTTCCAATTTTTTGACAGTTTTCACAAGTTTTGCAAAACATGTATGAATCATGAAATAATTTGGGCCAAAACAATCCACATTCTAGCACCTTACGGGCTATTTACTTAGGACCAAAGTGTCCTTCACATGCATAAGAATGATAGAATTTAAGTATAGAAGGAATTTCATGCTCAAGCACACATCTTCTAATAACTTGGTCAGAACAATATTTCCACAAGTAAGGATCATCCCAAACATAATATCTAGCATCTCTTTTAATTTTATCCTTTTGAGTTCTAGATAAATCACTTGATAGTATTCTAGTAACTAAATAATTAGTAATATCAGCATACCAAGGCCTTGTCTTTTGGATAGAGAAGAGATGCTCATATGGGAAGTCATCTTTTAATGATAATGACTCTTCACTTGTGATTAATCTACTTAGATGATCCACAACCAAGTTTTCTGCACCTTTCTTATCCCGTATCTCCAAATCGAACTCTTGTAGCAAGAGTATCCACCGAATGAGTCTTGATTTTGCTTCATTCTTTAAGAGCAAATATTTTAGAGCTGTACGATCAGAATAAACAATTACTTTAGTACCAAGTAAATATGAACAAAAATTTTTTAGAGCAAACACAATAGCTAGAAGTTATTTTTCTGTTGTTGAATAGTTGCTTTGTGCATGGTCAAGTGTCCTAGAGGCATAATAGATGACATGGGGAGTTTTTCCATCTCTTTGTCCAAGAACAGCACCAACTGCATGGTTACTTGCATCACAAATGATCTCAAATGGAAGGTCCCAATTTGGTGGTTGGATAACTGGTGCAGAAGTCAACATATCTTTTAATTTATCAAATACAACCTTGCATGCTTCATCAAATTCAAATACCATGTCTTTATGTAGTAGCCTACATAATGGTTGAGTGATCTTTGAAAAAAAATCTTGGATGAAACGTCGATAAAATCCTGCATGCCTAAGAAAAGAACGAACTTCCCGCACACTTGTAGGGTAAGGTAAAGATTTCATAACATCTATTGTGGCTTTATCAACTTCAATACCTTTAGAGGAAACAATATGGCCTAGAATAATACCTTGATTAACCATAAAGTGACATTTTTCATAGTTCAAGACAAGCTTATTTTCTATGCATCTTTTAAGAAATTTTGTAAGGTTAGTTAACCATGTATCGAAAGAATCACCATAAACTGTAAAATCATCCATGAATACCTCTATGATGTTCTCTACATAATCTGAAAATATACTAACCATACACCTCTGGAATGTAGTAGGAGCATTGCAAAGTCCAAATGGCATGCGTTGATATGCAAACGTACCAAATAGGCATGTGAAGGTTGTTTTCTCTTAGTCTTTCGGTGCAACGGGAATTTGATGAAAACCTGAATAGCCATCAAGACAACAGTAATGAGTTCGACCTGCTAATCGTTCAAGCATTTGATCAATAAAAGGAAGTGGAAAATGATCTTTCCTAGTTGATGCATTTAACTTCCTATAATCTATACAGACTCGCCATCCGTTTTGAACACGAGTGGCTACCAACTCACCATCAGGATGTTCTATCGCTGTTATACCATTTTTCTTTGGAACAACTTGAACAGGACTTACCCAATTACTATCCGAAATTGGATAGATCATACCTGCATCAAGGAGTTTCAAGATTTCTTTCTTTACCACTTCCATCATAGGTGGGTTTAATCTGCATTGGGCTTGTCTTGAAGGCTTACATCTTTCCTCTAATAATATCCTATGCATATATGTAGAAGGACTCAATCCCTTGATGTCTGCAATAGTCCAACCAATTGCTTCTTTATACTCTCTAAGAACTCGAATCAACTTTTCTTCTTCTAAAACAGATAGTTTATTTGAGATTATGATTGGAAGAGTCTCTCCTTCTCCTAAGAAGGCATACTTCAAGTGGTTTGGCAAGGGTTTTAGCTCTAAGATTGGTGCCTGCACAATAGAAGGAAGAAGTTTTGTGTGAGCAACATAGGAAACATCATACTGATAATTCTATATTTTTAGAATTATTTGTGCTTAATTTCCTAATTAATTATTTAAATCCCCAATTTATTTTGTTAATTATCCCCTTTATTAAATTAAAATTTTCATGTTTGCAGATAAATTAAATCCGGATGAATTTTGAATATTTCGGTAGAAAATGGACCGAAATTGGGCTAAAATCGAGATTGAGCCACGCGGACAACATGAGTCATGCCACCTAGCACATCCAATTGGACAAGAAGATCGATGACATGGAAATATCTTTTCAAGGAGCCAATGGTGTGAAGACAAGTGGCCAAAAAATGCCAACTCATCTAGGATGGCAAAATTATAATTTTACCCTTAATGTGTTTATAAATAGGAAAGGATGGCAATTGAAAGAGTATGTAATTTTAGGAGTAGAAGTAAATGTAATTTTAAGAGTAGGAGTAGTGTAGGTAGAGTAGTTTTTAGAGTTATTTTCCTTTCTAGTATTTTTTTTCTTTCCCATTTGTTTTTTACTTTGCAATTTTCGTTAGCTTCCATTTACTGTTAATGTTCATTCCATGTTTATGCTTTTCATCTTCTAGACTTGGATATTTTCTATTTCATAGCAAACAATGCATCATTTTCATTTGCTCTTCTCGGTTTGGTTATAATGAGCTCTTTTATTCTTCAAGTTTTTTTTTACATAGCATGATGTTCCTAGTGTAATTCTTAGTTGTGCAAATGAATAGCTTAAGTTTTAGTTGATAAACTTTCATTTCTCCTAATGTAGCTCTCGGTTTCCCTTGCATCTCATTTTTTTTGCTCATTTTATTTTCTAGTAGTTTCACCATATTAGTGTCTTTGCTCACGGTTGTGTCCTGTCATGATGAAAACTGGTGGACTGCTTCCATTCGATGTAGTGCTGTAGTGCAGGAGGATAACGGCCTCGGTGCTAGTGATGAACTCGATGTGAATGGTGGCTACAGCAGCAACCCGAAAGCAAGCACCCGAGAGCCACAATCACTCTTTGTTTTCCCCTGTTTTAGGAGTCTTCTACTATTCATCTTCCTCATATTTTTATTTCTTAGCTGACGTGATGATCTGCAGCTGAACACCCAACAGTTTACCAGAGCCGAGAATGAAGAGCAAAATCGTGCATTGTCCTGAAGCAAAGCAGGGTGTAAGACAACACCAGAAGCGGACAGACCAGGAGCAGGACGTGTGCGGGCTGCTGTCAAACTGAGGAAGGTAGGGATATCACCTGGAGCAGCGAGGAGTAAGTGCATGAGATGGGCATGCCGAGGACAGTACCTGAAGTAAAGCAAAAAATCGAGAGCAAGCTGGTACCGTGGGCACAGTTGGGTTGTCTGACCTGTCACGACCCAAATTACCTAAAATCAAAGTAAATTTTTCGCTTTTTCATTTATCATTTAATTCTTACCTTTCTCTCATCGTGACCATCCTACAAACAGTTGGGCTATGATTTGGTGTTAGTCACCTCTCACCTATTTACCATTCCATTTCCATATTCACATTCATATATCAGAGTTTACTATCCTTTGACTTTAATTAAATATATACACAATGGTATTTATAACTCTACATCCCCGACATCATATCCGTTTACAGTACTGTGCATTTACATATTTGATATAAAAACATACAAATGTGTATACCTGTCTCTCGATGGGAAGCAGCGGATACCAAGCATGCAAGTACTCAGCCGCTTACTAATTACTGTGAGTACTCTGAAAAGATGAGAAAATAAGGGGGGTGAGTAAACCACACGCTCAGTAAGGCAATTATGCAAGTAAGTAGATAGCTCCACTATCTACATGCTCATAATGCCATGCCCTTAAATCCATTTCTTTTCATTAAAATTTCATGCACAAAATCATGCATATTTCAATGCCATAATTTATCAAAACTATTTGTGCATATAGAAAAGCATGTAATTTATGCATCAATAGCATTTTATGTGACATTATTAAATCATAATGAGCATGAAGTAAAACACGATCATGCATTTTTTCATGTCATGTAAGACAAATCATGAATTTGAAATGAAAGCATGAAAGATATCATCATGCTACTGCATTTAAATCAATTCATTAAAACTGCAGTAAAAACTAACCCTTCTGGGTCAATCATATCATAAAACAATTCAGTAAAATTCATTATAAAACTTCGGTTATAAAATCACCCTTCTTTCAGGGTCACTGTAAAACCCAAATATTTCTCACTTTATTTCTTATTTAGAAAACTAAGTAATTGAGAACTCGAAATAATATTATGCAGGCCCGAAACCACCAAAACACTTAGGTTAGTGACGTGGGACCCGCTGGCACTTAAATCGAGGTAAGGCTCTAAGCCCGAGAATTTTTTAAGAATTACATGTTTGAGTATGAATTGATGTTTAGAAATAAAAACTAAGGAATTGAAAGTGAAAAATTTAGTAAGGTTCGGGTTTTGCACTAAATCAAGCAAATGGGCTCGAAAAAGAGAATAAATCCGGAATAAATTCTAAAAATTCCCAAAAATTATTATGAGGCCATAGAAAATTAATATAAGATGAAATTTACTTAAGAAATAAAAATCAAGTGGAAATATGGAGGTTTCGGTGATCGAATTAATTTTTAAGGTAAATTGAAAACTTTAAGCCATTTTGCTCGGTATTGACCAAATCGCGCAAAATGGGTTCAATCGGGTAATTTTTCTTAAACAAGTGACTCTAAAATTCTTATGAAACTTACTAGAGACATAGTATAACACTTTAGAAGTGGAAAGTTGGAGAAAATTGGACTAGAATAATTTTTCTTGAATTCTTTTAGAAGAGGACAGAAATCTGTCCCCTTCAGCCTGCCAACCTAGCCAACATGTTTGTCAAATTTGAAGACCTTACAGTATTCAATTCGAGCCAGGTTTTTTAAGTCTGAAAGTATACTTAAGGATCTTTCAGTGGGCATAAAAATCAACCCAAAAGGAATTCTAGGCCGAGAGATATCCCCCTCCCTTTCTTACCGCAGGTGTCCTCTGTTTGCCCTAAGTACGTGATTTTTTCGGCCACCTTCCGGTCAGATTCAGGTGTCTGCCAAGAAGGATAAATCTTCCACATCCAGTTCTATATAACATATAAAAAATTAAGCCACAAAGAAGTTCATTTACTAGGTGAAAAATTCAAAAAAAAAAACGGTCGACGGATCTGTCCTGTTTTTGGTAAGTGAAGAACTTGGAATTGTTTATTCTTTGGCTGAGTTTTCTTGTAGTTTTTGATGATTCTAAGCTCTATACATGTTAAATAACAGTTTAGGATCAATTGGAAGAATAAAAAATGTGGTCAACCTTGGTCAAACTCGAGGTAAAGTTGATGGATGATGATGAAGTTCATATATATTGTTATTTGGTGTTGTTGAAAGATTTATAGTTAAGTGGACTTGGATGATTTAACTTCTAAGAATGGTTTTAGATCTGGACAGCAAGGTTTTGATGTGTTTATGTGAAAATTTTGATGGATGTAAGGTTATTAACGGTTAAATTTATACCGAGAAAACCCGATTTATAGTTTGACTCATTGTAAAACCGAAAAACGAAAGAATTGAAAATTTTACAAAGTGACTAGCTTGATTTATGAACTTGAATGAGTCATAAGGTTAATGAAGTAATGAAATGAGAAATTAGAATAACAAAATTTGCCAAAAACGACACTAAATCGGTAAAATTGAGAAAATCGAAAAAGTTGACCGAAAAGTCAAAATTGATCAAACTATGAGAAGATAAATTAAAATTGAGTATGTTAAGATGAAATTGATCAATATATGATGAATGAATATCGTTTTGGGCAGTTCAAGAATTTGGCACGTAAATCGAGGTAATCCCGAGACCCGATAAGTTTGTGCTGCCCTACGATCTACGAGGTAAGGGATGTGATTTAAAGTAGTATTGGTATTCAAATACCTTACTTTAGCTTAAAAATGTGTTGAACATGTTAGTTTTTACGAATAATAATTCCAAACCCAGAAAAAAATTACTATGCACTTGAAAATCGAGAAACCTGAAAGAAAAACCCTATTTTTCGAGCTCTTCAAAATACACTTTTGATATCTGTGAAATGTTTTTAAATGAAATTTGTTATGTGAAAATGAGAATTCATTATTTCTACAAGTTACGGGTGAAAGGACTTGAATTATGATAAAAAAATATGATTTTTACGAGTTTACGGGTGAACGGACCCGAAATATGATTAAATCATTATTTCTACGAGTTTACGGGTGAACGGACCCAAAATATGATTAAAAACATGATTTTTATGAATTTACGGGTGTACGGACCCTAGAAATTATTTAAAAGTTCACGGATGAATGGACCCGAGAAATGATTTAAAAGTTCACGGGTGAATGGACCCGAGAAATGATTTAAAAGTTAACGGGTGAAAAGACCTGAGAAATAATTTCAAAGAAATGTTTTGAGACTAAGGCTATATGTAAGCTATGAGAGCTATTTTAAATTGTCGTGTGGGGTCTGGACCGTCGTGGACATGTCTCATACCACTTGGTGTACATTTAGTCCCTTGTGGTGCATGTTGAACTGCGTCGGGTATTTGTACCACTCGGTGCGATGTTTATGCCACTCTCCGTTAAAGGAAATATATGTATAGTGGCGAGGGGATCTGTAAGACCCTGATCCAGTATACAGTCCCTTACCATGGCCATCGGTACTAAGTATAAGTGAAGCATCTATGCAAATTTCCTATGTGAAATGCATACATGAATACGACTCTTGTCGTAATGAAAATGTTGCCTAGTCTCCATGAAAAGAATCAGTATTATTTGAAAGAAAGAGTACTAAATTTTATGATTTAAATATTATGTACTCTGACTTGATTTGCTCTTTAAATGAGCTATGTGATATATGCTATGTGAATGATTTTCTATGGGATATTTGTTACATGTTTTACATGCTACGTGATTTATAAGATGCATGATTTATAAATTACATGCTACCATTATGATATCACAAGTACTTTGACTTGTCTTTCGAAACTAAATATGTTTCGGTTAATATTCACGTGCATGATATTTTATAAAGCTTATATCACAATATTTTGCATTTACATGTTTTAATACTAAGACTGCCTTAAATGCATGTCTTACTGGGCTTGAAGAGCTCACCCCTTTATTTTTACCTCACAGATTTTCTTAAGTAAATTGTCACATCTACCTGTCGTGCAATAGTCGTGGACAGGCGAACTCAGCCCTTCCAGGCTATCCTTAGTACTAGTAAGATATATTTTACTTTATCTACCAGACTTCCTGTAAAGCATAGACAATGTTGTAATAATGTTTTGGGATGTAAAATAAGAAATATGAATGTAACTAAAGTAGTAGTAATGCAGTTTAAACCTTACTGTATATTCTGGATATATAAAGTGTGGGAATGAGAATAGACGTACTGATAAGTAGAGGAAAAGACATTGAAATCGACTGGTTGCGATTATAAACTATGTCTCGGTACATTAACGAAAGAGTAAGAAATTGGCACTGATAGGAAAAAAAAGCTCATTTTTTCGCTTTTTCGGGACGTCACAGTTTTCTTGGTATCAGAGCAAAAGTTGTCTAGTACTGTCAGTGTCAAATTGAAAAGTCAAATTACATCCTAAATTGTCTGTGCTTGTCTGGTTGTAAAGTAAGTATATTTGTTAAGTCATGATTAAAATTTTGGGTGTACGTGCAGGTAAACGATTACTGAAAATATGAGTGGTAGGAGAGGCCGTCCAAGGATACAAGCACAACCTCCTCCACCATCTCCCCCTCAACCTGAGAGCCCCATTGAGAGAATAAGGAGGCTCGAGGAAACAGTATATGCATTGACTGCCATTACTGCCCAGCAGTTTGGGGCAAATACCCCTAGTACTGATGCCACTCCTGCACCAGCACAAGTTCCTCCTCCCCCACCATAGAATCCTTCGGCAGCCCCAGCACCTCAGCCTGCAGCTCCACAACCTAGAGATGTTGAGACACCCAAAGGCTGCGAGAATTTTTGAAAATGAGTCCCCCAGAATTTACAGGGGTAAAGGATCCGATTAAGGCTGAGGGATGGTTAATAGACCTTGATTCAGTATTTTAGTATTTGGGTTGCACGAATGAAGAAAAAGTGACTATGCTAGCTATATGCTCAAGGAAGAGGCCAAATTTTGGTGGAAAACCACACAGAAAACCTTAGCTGATAATCCAGCAGGTATTACATGGGAGGTATTTCTAGATGCATTCAGAGCCCAGTATATTTCGCTTATAGCACAAAAGAAGATGTAGGCATAATTTTTGAATCTAACTCAGGGCAGTTCAACTGTTGATCAGTATGAAAGTCGATTCACTACCCTTTTGAGATATGATCCTAACACCCTTAGGGATCCAGCGCACTGAATTGAGAGATTCTTGGCAGGTCTGAGATCAGGGATCCGGGATAGATTATTGGGATTTCGATTTGAGAATTTTAAGGATGCTCTAGGTCGGGCTCAAGAAGTTGAAAGGGGCTTAGATGTAACCCAAGCTGAGCATGGGTACAAAGCCAATGATTGAGATAAAGGAAAAGGGATACAAGCATCTCGATATGATATGAGAAAGAACCAACCGAAGAGGCAAAGAATAGATGAGCCTCAGACATGGGCTGGGAAGCCCAAGATCCATATGGGTAGTACTGCTATTGCTTGAAGCCCTAGGATAGTAGTGTCACGGTGTAAGAACTGTGGCAAGATACATGCTGGTGAATGTCGTTGGGCTACTAATGTTTGTTTCAGGTGTGGAGAGGCAGGGCACATGATTAAGGATTGCCCATTAATGAGACCTTATGAATCTCGAAAACAAGCAAAACAGCCTGAGAGGCAAGTACAGATTCCCTAGAGACAGGTCTCGCAGCGGAGAGCAACAGCTGCAGAGAAGGGTAAGAGGCCCATTACACAGGGACATGTGCGAGCGATAGACGGAGAGACAGCTGACATCTCCTCCGATACTATCAGAGGTACGCTTATGGTCTGTAATTGCTAAGCACATGTTTTATTTGATTTAGGTGCTACACACTCTTTTATTTCCCCACAATTTACATGTAAATTGTATTTAAAACCTGAATCCTTAAATCCCATGTTACGTATCAGTACACCTATGCATGACTCTCAATTGACGGATATGATATGTAAAAATTGTGAAATTGTGGTAGGAGGTAGAAAGTTGTTAGCAGATCTAATTTTACTGAATATGCCGGGTTTTGATGTAATTTTGGGTATGGATTGGCTAGCTGCTAATCGTGTAAGTTTAGACTGCTACACTAAGACCCTGACTTTCTCCTTACCCAAAAAGTTTGATGTAAGTTTTGTTAACAATAAATAAAATGCATGGTGTTAAATTTTACGAAATTATTGGGTAATAAATTAAAAAGTTGCTAACAATATGATTCATATGAAGGCTATATTGCCTTTATTTCTGAAAACAGTCGGGAACCACCAAGTATTCAAGATGTTCCGGTTGTATGTGAGTTTCTTGATGTCTTTCCAGAAGATTTACCGGGGCTACCACTAGAGAGAGAAGTTAAATTTGCAATTGATATGGTGCCCAACAGTCAGCCTATTTCCAAGCCACCTTATCGAATGGCATTGGTCGAATTAGAGGAATTGAAAAAGCAGTTACAAGAATTGCTCGATAAGGGATTTATTAGGTTGAGTGTGTCTCCATGGGGTGCTTCGGTACTGTTTGTCAGAAAGAAAGATGGCAGTCTTCGCCTGTGTATTGATTATAGACTGTTGAATAAGGCAACGATAAAGAATAAGTATCCTCTACCAAGAATAGATGACTTATTCGATTAATTAAGAGGGGCATCAGTGTTCTCCAAAATAGATTTGAGATCGGGTTATCATCAGTTAAGGATTAAGGAGGCTGATGTACCGAAGACAGCCTTTCGGACCCGATATAGGCACTATGAATTTTTGGTGATACCCTTTGGGCTGACAAACGCCCCTGCTACCTTTATGAATTTGATGAATTATGTTTTTCGAGAATATTTGGATAAATTTGTGATTGTGTTCATTGATGACATACTAATTTATTCTAAGTCTCGGAAGGAGCACGAGCAGTATTTGAGAATTGTGCTCCAAACTCTTCATGAGAAGAGACTGTATGGAAAATTCAGTAAATATGCATTCTGGTTGGAACAGATTACCTTCCTCGGACACATAGTATCTAAGGATGGGGTGTCTGTGGATCCGTCCAAAGTGGATGCAGTATTAAAATGGGAGAGACTAAGGACAATGACAGAAATTCAGAGTTTTCTGGGATTAGCAGGATACTACCGAAGGTTTGTCGAAGGATTTTCTCGGATTGCAGCTCCACTGTCTAAATTGACCCGTAAGAATCTCCTATTTGAGTGGTCTGACCAGTGTGAGCGGAGTTTCCAAGAGCTTAAACATCGATTGACCACAGCACTAGTCTTGACCATTCCGAGCGGTTCGGGAGGATTTGCAGTTTACAGTGATGCCTCCTACCAGGGTTTGGGCTGTGTGCTAATACAGAATGGTAGAGTGGTTGCTTATGGGTCTCGCCAGCTAAAGGACCTTGAGCGTAACTATCCCACTCATGACTTGGAGTTAGCTGTAGTAATTTTTGCACTGAAGATATGGCGACATTACTTGTATGGTGAAAAATTTTAGATATTCACCGACCATAAGAGTCTAAAGTATATTTTTGATCAGAAGGAGCTGAATATGAGACAGCGGAGATGGATAGAGCTCCTGAAGGATTATGACTGTGAGATTTTGTACCATCCGAGCAAGGCGAATGTGGTAGCAGATGCCCTCAGTAGAAAGGGTATGATGTCCTATATGATGATTAGAGAATAGGACTTGTTAGGGTAGTTCGCCGAGCTCAGACTTAGTGTTGATGAGGTTAAGGATGGGTTTATGGCTAGCCTACAGATAGAGCCCAGTATACTGGATCAAATCAGAGCAGGACAGAGGAATGATTAGAAATTACTGAATATGGTTAGTCAGGCTGAGGAGAGATCGCAGTCAGAATTCTTGGTCAGTGATGATGGGTTGTTGAGATTTTGGGGTTGTATTTATGTACCCCATGATGACACCCCGAGACAGAGTATTTTGAAAGAGTCTCATTGTTCTCGATTCACCATACACCCAGGTAGTACTAAGATGTACCATGATCTCCGAAAAGTGTATTTGTGGACAGGAATGAAGAAAGATGTGGCAGATTTTGTGGCTAGATGTTTACTCTGCCAACAGATTAAGGCTGAGCACAGAAGCCAGCAGGACTGCTTAAGTTTTTACCAATGCCTACTTGGAAATGGGAGCATATTACTATGGATTTTATTATGGGGTTACCCAGGACCCAGAGAGGTCATGATGCAGTCTGGGTGATTGTGGACAGACTGACAAAGAGTGCCCATTTTCTTGCCATTAAGAGCACTGATTCTCTGGATAAGCTAGCAGAACTGTATGTCCGAGAGGTGGCACGATTATATGGAGCTCCTGTGAGTATTACCTCTAATAGAGATTCCTAGTTCACTTCGAGGTTCTGGACTCGTTTTCAGGAAGCCGTGGGATCTCGACTGAATTTGAGCACCGCCTATCATCCTCAGACAGACGGTCAGTCCGAGCAGACTATTCAGACCTTAGAAGATATGTTAAGGGCACGTGCACTATATTTTAAGGGCTCATGGGATGATCATTTGCCTCTCGTTGAATTTGCTTATAATAACAGTTATCATGCTAGCATTGGTATGGCTCCTTATGAAGCTCTATATGGCAGGAGATGTAGATCCCTGATTGCATGGGAAGAAGTGGGTGATAAGAAAATACTTGCTCCCGAACTAGTTGAACAGGCAGCTAATAGTGTTCAGTTAATCTGTGATAGATTGAGGACAGCAAAAAGTAGGTAAAAGAGTTATGCAGATATACGAAGACGTCCTCTGGAATTTCAAGTTGGGGACTCTGTATTTGTAAAGGTGTCTCCGATGAAGGGTGTCACACGTTTCGGAAAGAAAGGGAAGCTCAATCTTCACTTCATTGGTCCATTTGAAATATTGGAGAAAGTGGGAGATGTTGCATACCGACTTGCACTACCCCCATAGTTGTCGGGTATACATGATGTCTTTTACATTTCCATGTTGAGAAAGTATTATTCGGACCCTTCTCATGTCATAGAGTACAAACTATTGGAGATTCATGAAGACATGAGTTATATTGAACAACCGATTCGGATCCTCGATAGAAAAGAGAAGGTACTTTGATCTAAGACGATTCCACTGGTAAAGATTCTCTGGTGACACCACTCGACAGAAGAAGCTACATGGGAGCTAGAGAGCCACATAAAAGAGAAGTACCAGTAGTTATTTGATGGACCAGTTTGAATTTGGAGGACCGAATTCCTAAAAGGTGGGGAGAAATGTAAAACCCAAATATTTCTCACTTTATTTCTTATTTAGAAAACTAAGTAATTGAGAACTCGGAATAATACTATGCAGGCCCGAAACCACCAAAACACTCAGGTTAGTGACGTGGGGCCCGCTGACACTTAAACCGAGGTAAGGCTCTAAGCCTGAGAATTTCTTAAGAATTACATGTTTGAGTATGAATTGATATTTAGAAATGAAAACTAAGGAATTGAAAGTGAAAAAGTTAGTAAGGTTCAGGTTTTGCACTAAATCAAGCAAATGGGCTCGGAAAAGAGAATAAATCCGAAATAAATTTTAAAAATTCCCAAAAATTATTATGAGGCCATAAAAAATTAATATAAGATGAAATTTACTTGAGAAATCAAAATCAAGTGGAAATATGGAGGTTTCGGTGATCGAATTAATTTTTAAGGTAAATTGAAAACTTTAAGCCATTTTGCTCGGTATTGACCAAATCACGCAAAATGGGTTCAATCAGGTAATTTTTCTTAAACAAGTGACCCTAAAATTCTTATGAAACATACTAGAGACATAGTATAACACTTAAGAAGTGGAAATTTGGAGAAAATTGGATTAGAATAATTTTTCTTGAATTCTTCTAGAAGAGGGCAGAAATCTGTCCCCTTCAGCCTGCCAACCCAGCCAACATGTTTGTCAAATTTGAAGATCTTTCGGTATTCAATTTGGGCCAAGTTTTTCAAGTCTGAAATTAGACTTAAGGATCTTTCAGTGGGCATAAAAATAAACCCAAAGGAATTCTAGGCCGAGAGATATCCCCCTCCCTTTCTTCCTACAGGCGTCCTCCGTTTGCCCTCAGTATGTGATTTTTCTGGCCACCTTTCGATCCGATTAAGGTGTCTTCCAAAAGGATAAAATCTTCCACATCTAGTTCTATATAACATATAAAAAATTCACCCATAAATAAGTTCATTTACTAGGTGAAAAATGCAAAAAACAAACGGTCGACGGATCTGCCCTATTTTTAGTAAGTGAAGAACTTAGAATTTTTTATTCTTTGGCTGCGTTTTGTTGTAGTTTTTGATGATTCTAAGCTCTATACATGTTAAATAACAGTTTAGGATCAATTTGAAGAATCAAAAACGTGGTCAACCTTGGTCAAACTCGAGGTAAAGTTGATGGATGATAATGAAGTTCATATATGTTGTTATTTGGTGTTGTTGAAAGATTTAGAGTTAAGTGGACTTGGATGATTTAACTTCTAAGAATGGTTTGTGATCTGGACAGCAAGGTGTTGATGTGTTTATGTGAAAATTTTGATGGATCTGAGGTTATTAACGGTTTCATTTTTATCGAGAAAGCCCGATTTATAGTTTGACTCATTATAAAACCAAAAAACAAAAGAATTAAAAATTTTACAAAGTGACTAGCTTGATTTATGAACTTGAATGAGTCATAAGGTTAATGAAGTAATGAAATGAGAAATTAGAATAATGAAATTTACCAAAAACGGCACTAAATTGGTAAAACCGAGAAAATCGAAAAAGTTGACCAAAAAGTCAAAATTGGTCAAACTTTGAGAAGATAAATTAAAATTGAGTATGTTAAGATGAAATTGATCAATATATGATGGATATCGTTTTGGGCAGTTTGAGAATTTGGCACGTAAATCGAGGCAATCTCGAGACCCGACAAGTTTACGCTGCCCTACGATCTACGAGGTAAGGGATGTGATTTAAAGTAGTATTGGTATTCAAATACCTTACTTCAGCTTAAAAATGTGTTGAACATGTTAGTTTTTACGAATAATAATTCCAAACCCAGAAAAGAATTACTATGCATTCGAAAATCGAGAAACCCGAAAGAAAAGCCCTATTTTTTGAGCTCTTCAAAATATACTTTTGATATCTGTGAAATGTTTTTAAATGAAATTTGTTATGTGAAAATGAGAATTCATTATTTCTACAAGTTACAGGTGAAAGGACCTGAATTATGATAAAAAAAATATGATTTTTACGAGTTTGCGGGTGAACGGACCCGAAATATGATTAAATCATTATTTCTACGAGTTTACGGGTGAACGACCCAAAATATGATTAAAAACATGATTTCTATGAATTTACAGGTGTATAGACCCGAGAAATTATTTAAAAGTTCACGGGTGAATGAACCCGAGAAATGATTTAAAAGTTCACGAGTGAACGGACCCGAGAAATGATTTAAGAGTTTACGGGTGAACGGACCCGAGAAATAATTTCAAAGAAATGTTTTGAGACTAAGGCTATATGTAAGCTATGGGTCTGGACCGTCGTGGAACATGTCTCATACCACTTGGTGTACGTTTTGTCCCTTGTGGTGCATGTTGAACTGCGTCGGGTATTTGTACCACTCGGTGCGATGTTTATGCCACTCTCCATTAAAGGAAGTATATGTATAGTGGCGAGGGGCTCTGTAAGACCCTGATCCAATCTACAGTCCATTACCATGGCCATCGGTACTAAGTATAAGTGAAGCATCTATGCAAATTTTCTATGTGAAATGCATACATGAAACGACTCTTGTCGTAATGAAAATGATGCCTAGTCTCCATGAAAAGAATCAGTATTATTTGAAAGAAAGAGTACTAAATTTTATGATTTAAATATTATGTACTCTGACTTGATTTGCTCTTTAAATGAGCTATGTGATATATGCTATGTGAATGATTTTCTACGGGATATTTGTTACATGTTTTACATGCTACGTGATTTATAAGATGCATGATTTATAAATTACATGCTACCTTTATGATATCACAAGTACTTTGACTTGTCTTTCGAAACTAAATATGTTTCGGTTAATATTCACGTGCATGATATTTTATAAAGCTTATATCACAATATTTTGCATTTACATGTTTTAATACTAAGACTGCCTTAAATGCATGTCTTACTGGGCTTGAAGAGCTCACCCCTTTATTTTTACCTCACAGATTTTCTTAAGTAAATTGTCACATCTACTTGTCGTGTAATAGTCGTGGACAGGCGAACTCAGCCCTTCCAGGCTATCCTCAGTACTAGTAAGATATATTTTACTTTATCTACCAGACTTCCTGTAAAGCATAGACAATGTTGTAATAATGTTTTGGGATGTAAAATAAGAAATATGAATGTAACTAAAGTAGTAGTAACGCAGTTTAAACCTTACTGTATATTCTGGATATATAAAGTGTGGGAATGAGAATAGACGTACTGATAAGTAGAGGAAAAGACATTGAAATCGACTGGTTGCGATTATAAACTGTGTCTCGGTACATTAACGAAAGAGTAAGAAATTGACACTGATAGGAATACAACTTAAGTAAAGGAAAAAAAAAGCTAATTTTTTCGCGTTTTCGGGGCGTCAAAGTCACATATCATAAAACCATCTGAAATCTAACATCACAGTATAAAATCATAAAATCGGGGGCCTGACCCCTCTTTCGGGTCTACCCTGGTCTATCAGACCACAAGTTATATCATGTGAGACAAGCAGCTGATTATATCAGTAACATTGAGGACTATGGCCATATCCTAGTGATCCCTGGCAACACGGTACCTAGTGTGCGGGGTATCACACCTGAAACGGGAGGTGGGTCGTCCTACCAGCCAGAACAACATAACACCAGGATTGCGAGGGCAAGGATTGCTGCCTCGTGGCTAATACCACTCCCCTCCAACAATCCCTACGGTACAGCATACTCCATGTGACATACTCGGTACAACGTACTCCGTGAACCCAAGCTCAGTCAGGGGTGCCTGTAATAGGTCTTATCCACCCAAATCATCTTTGTCTCAGAATGCACGTGTGAGCATATCATCTCACTGTGACACACAGTCTACAAGAGGCTCCAACACGGTTATATGCATGTAATATAAATCCCTGTGTGAGCGAAGCTCAAGCACGGCTCCACGCATATTTATGATATCTGAAAATCTTGTATGAGCGAAGCTCTAGCACGGTTTCATAGAAATCAGTAAAGTCTGCGTATGAGCAGCGCTCCAGTACGACTTAAACTGATTATAAATTCAAGTAAAATCCACGTACGAGAAATGCTCTAGTACGGATATGTATAAAAACTCAGTGAAAACCTCGTACGAAAAAAACTCCAGTACGGCTAAAAAATGAATGAGTTATAAATCCATACAAAACTTTGTGCGAGCAACCCTCCAGCACAAATAAATGCTCAAGTAAATCAAATCTCGTGAGTTACACTCTAGCACAGCTTTATACATAATTAAATCAAATCTCGTGCGAGTTACACTCCAGCACGACTTTATGCAAATTTCATATCAAAACAGGATGCGAGCTAAGCTACAACATCTCTCATGCATGTCAAATCATTAAAACTAGTGTGAGCAATCGCTCCAGCACTTTTTTATGCATATCAAGTCAAAACAAATCAGAATAGTCAAAACATGTCAAAACATGTCAAACAGAGTGCGAGCTAGGCTCTAGGAGCTCTCATGCATATCAAATCATAAAATCAGTGCGAGCAACCGCTCTAGCACATTTTATGCATACGATGTCACACAAATCGGTGCGAGCAACCGTTCAAGCACATTTGTGCACATTCACAAACGCAGATATAGTGCGAACTATATGCCAGCACTATCTGTTTCCATATAAACTTGATAGTTGGCCTATTTTCCAAAGAAATTTTCATTTAAATACAAATAACACTTACGTAGTGTTATCATATGAAATTCATGCAATTACTGGCCAATCTATTGATTTGCTTTGATTAAAACCAATAAAATTCCGTAATTATAAAAGTCCTTAAATCATGCATTTCATGCATGTCATGCTTTCACCATCCTTAGGTGAACTTCCCTCAATAGGGGTAAAATAGTCTTTTCACCTATTTCGATCCTTAAAATCATTTAAACCACTTTTAGGATCATTATACAATAATCGTGTATACATACAAAATCAGTGTACAGAAAAGCTATTAAAATACGCGTAGCTACCTCTAGCTATTCACACAATTCCCTTACCTCATTTTTCTGTACAGTTTGACCTTTCACTGATGTCTCGTCACGCAGTCCGATTTACTCCCAATCCAATCTTCGAAACTGCGGATACACATTCATCATGTCAAATACAATACAATTTAATTGTATTTTATATTTTTTGGGCTTAATTTAAATCCTTGGGCCCATTTACCCATATTGGGCCTGATTTTACCATAATGGGCCTTATCAGCCTTAAGCCCGTTTACCACACTTTATCGAGGCCTATTGGGCTCATTGGGCTCATTGGGCCATCAATATTTATTTAGCCCTGTTCTAAATTCTCGGATATCTCAATTTAGTATTTACGGCAATTTATCCAATTTTTCAGAATTTAATTTATTTCATGCGGAAATTAAATCCGTAATTTATGCGGTAAATTTTTAACACGCATAACAATGCACTATTGTCGTAAATAAGAGTTACTTACCCGCGATTCCATGATAGTATGCAAATCGAGGATGTCTCGAGCTCTCGGTTGATGTCAAATGTCGAGCTACACAATTTAATATTTTTTCGATTAAACTTTCAGTCGAATATTAATTAAATTAAATATTCCAAAATTTAAATTAGTCAATTTGACTGCTTACTGACTTACTCGTAGCTCGATTGCATCACTAGAATTTTCTCCAATTTTTCCTCTTTTTCTTTTTCCTTTTTTCTTCCTTTTTTTCTTTTCTTTTTAGCTGAACCGGTCCGATCCAGTTCAACCCGGTTCAACCAGTTCGGTCCAGCGGTTCGGTCCGGTTCAGGCAACATTTGGTCATTTCGTCGTCATTCGGCCGATTCCACCGTCGTTCGGTGCGTGATCACCTGGGCTTCCAAAATCGGGCCTAGGGTGGTGTCAAAACGGCGCTGATGGCCACCAATCGAGCTTCTCTTCCGGGGACTTCCTCTTTCGATCTGTCGATTCTGGCCACCTCACCGCACGTCGCGACTGTCGGTGGGTTGCGCGGGTGTCGGGCCTGCTTCGCCGGCCCTCGCCTGGGTCCCTGGTTGCCGGTGGTGGCTCGCCGGTGAGTCTCTTCTTCCTCGGGTTCGGCTGCTTTGTTTCACGTTTTTGCTTTCTGTTTCTTTCTTCTAATTCCTAAATTTCAGCCTTTTTTTTTACTCTATTTATTTATTTATAATATATTTTTATAATTATTTTAATCAATATTTTATTATTATTTGACCAAAATATCTGAAAAATTATTATTTTATTCATTTATTCAATAAATGAATTTTTCGGTATTATTTCGTCTTTCGAAAAAAAATCGAATACTTTCGGGATTATTTTTCGAAGTGAAAATTTTGATTTATTCAAATAAATTCATATCTTGATCAATTTAACTCGAAATTTAATTATTTATTCATTATTGATCAAGATTTCTCAAATCACTATTTCTTAATTAAATTTTCTTATCCCGATTAATACTGAATTTCAATCTTTTGATCGTTTTGCCCTTGCACGTGTTCGGGAATACCATTTTCAATCCTTTGACATTTTTAAATGCACTCAAAAATTTTTATTCATTCCCTTTTGCTCTTACGATAAATATCGGGTCTTACATGACCAGTGAGCATGAGTAGCAGCAGTTGGACAGAATCAAGAGCCGAACATTGCTGGAGCAGAGAGCATGCTGGTCTGGTCAGAAACAACAGCTGAAGTGGTTGGAAACTTGCTGTGATGTGTTGAGTGCAGGAAATGAAGAAGTGCACGAAACCGAGGCAGGGTTGGTGAGGGCCAAAATCGAAAGTAAGCTGGACACGCCTAACCAACTCGAGGCATACCTAGAAATGAAAATGAATAAAATGAAGCATGAACAGTGAATGGAGGGATTTGGATGATTTAAAAGTTGTAAAGGCTTTGTTTGGCTAGTTCATTTTAGTTAATTAACTCATTTTCATGCATTATTAGTATAAGTTTAATTTCAATTTAATTTGTTAAGCTTAGTTTAGAGTCTTTAATTAAATTGCATGTTAGTATTCTTGCATAGTAGTATAAAACTTAGTTTTAATTAGGATGATAGCTAATTAAGTGTTCATTTAGAATTAGATTATGGGTAAATTTATTTCATTAAATCTTAAGTTAGTTTAAATTGCATTTTGATTAAGTAGTCTTATTGCATTTTAGGTTTGTTAATTTTAGTTTAATTAATCTTGCTTTGTTATTTTCATAATTGCATTTTATTTTAATTGCGTTAATTACCTTTAACTATTTTAATTTGTTTTGTACGTTTTTATTTTAATTGCGTGGAGCACTATAAGTAATTTTGCTCGGTTTTATTTTCTTTATTTTATAGTTTTATTATTTTATTGCTTTCAGTATTTTTAATTTTAGCCATGTAGATCACTCCCTTTAATTTCATAATTTGCTAGGATATACTTAGGGTAAGATTAACCGGTAGTTAATTAGGCTAGTCAACTTCTCTGTGGGACGATAACTCGGGACTCAAATCTCATTATTACTTGTACGACCTGTGCACTTACGGACATTACCTTTAAAGCGTGTCAAGTTTTTGGCGCCGTTGCCGGGGAAGTCTTAATTAGTCATTAGTTAATATCGGTGAAATTATGCTTAGGTGTAATTCTAGCTTGTAAATATTTAGGTTGTAAATATTTAGAAGTTTAATCTAGATTAGTTAATTGAAAAATTAAAATAAAAAAAATTGAAAAATTGAAAAACTTAAAAAAAAAATTTCTAAGGACTTTTAGATGTTTGCATGCGTAGAGCCAGAAGTTTTGATTGCTTTCCTCTAGATCCTGAAATTGAACGAACACTTAGAAAAATTTGAAAGGATTCTAGGAAATTATTAGCTCCGCTGCAAAACACTATGGCAGAAAATAGATAAATTAGGACTGTTGGAGATTATGCAATGCCGACTATTAGAGGTTATTATTTCGGTATTAGGCCACCAGTTGTCCCTACAAATAACTTCGAAATTAAGCCCGCAATCCTCCAGATGATCCAGACTTCATTGCAGTTCAGTGGGCTCTCTTATGATGACCCACATGCTCTTCTTGGGCAATTCCTGGACTTGTGCAACACGTTTAAACACAATGGATTATCTGATGATGCGCTTAGGCTTAGATTATTCCCCTTCTCACTTAGGGATAGGGCGAGACACTGGTTAACCTCCCTGCCTCCAGGATCCATTTCTACATGGGACGAGTTAGCCCATCAATTTCTATCTAAGTTTTTCCCTCCCTCTAAAATGGCCCAACTCCGTAGTAAGATATCTTCCTTTGCCTAGTACGACTCTGAATCTCTTTACGAAGCATGGGAATGATATAAAGAGCTTCTTAGGAAGTGCCTTCACCATGGCCTACCTTTGTGGTTGCAAGTCCAGACCTTCTACAACGAACTTACAAGCCAAAATAGGACCATTGTTGACGCTGCTGAGGGTGGAGCCCTGATGTGTAAAACAGAGGAGGAAGCTTATCAGCTTTTAGATAAGATGGCAGCTAACAACTATTTATGGTCCTCAGAGAGGCAATTGTCAAAGAAGTCGACAGGTATTTATGAGCTCGACACACTATCTACCTTGACCTCTCAAATCGCTAATCTTACGAAGAAGGTAGAGTCGCTCAGTACCCAGCATAATCCTTCTACCAGTCCTAATCCGATTTATTCTGTCTAAAGTCCTTTCCTTTCATGCGATTTATGTAGTAGTACCCATTCTGTAGATAGGTGTCCGCTCAACTTAGAATCGGTTCAGTATGTTGCTCCATTTCAGAAGCAACAGAACAACCATTTTTCAAACACCTATAATCCAGGGTAGAGGAACCATCCTAACTTCTCCTGGAGCCAAAACCAAGGGCAA
This sequence comes from Firmiana major, assembly GCA_033439115.1. Classification (NCBI taxonomy): domain Eukaryota; kingdom Viridiplantae; phylum Streptophyta; class Magnoliopsida; order Malvales; family Malvaceae; genus Firmiana; species Firmiana major. The sequence goes on along the minus strand of CM065904.1, from coordinate 56,508,738 downwards.
ACTTCTAGCTCGAGACCTGTAGAACCCCCTAGTTTTCAAGCTCCACCAATTCAGGTACCACCACAATCGCAATTTCCATATCACCTGCCTTATCAACCATCCCCACCACAATTTCAGTATCATCCATCTCACTTCCATCAATCACCACCACCACCACCACCACTTACGCAGCCACAACTTTACCATGCACCGACAGCTGAGAAGAATCCCTCGCTTGAGGAAATGTTCACAACTATCCTGCAAAATCAAGCTGCTTCAATTAAGAACTTAGAAGTTCAGGTTAGACAGATAGCAAATGCTCTTAGCCAACGTCCTCAAGGGACCCTTCCTAGTAACACTGAAGCTAATCCTGTTAGGCAAAGGGAGGGTAAAAAACATGTAAAATCCATCATCCTTAGGAGCGACAAAGAGCTAGAGGAGCCACAAGTTAAGTCCAACCATGTTGAGCACATAGTTGAAGAATCCTTAAGTTCTAACGAAGCAGCTCGAAAAGAGCAGGAACATCAGGATCAGGCTGCAAAAGAATCCAAGCTAGGCACTTCTTCATCTAAACCTTCTTCTTCTTCATAGCCTTCCTTGCCCTCTGATGCTACACAGGTTCCCACTATATTGCCTCTAGTTAGACCACTAGTACATTTTCCTCAGAGGTTCCAAAATCAAAACCTAGAACAACAATTCGCTAAATTTTTTAAGGTTTTTAAGAAACTTCACATCAACATTCCTTTCACAGATGCCTTAGAGCAAATGCCAAGTTATGTGAAGTTTTTGAAGGATATCCTCTCTAGGAAAAGGAGATTGGAAGATTATGAGACTGTAACCTTAACTGAGGAATGTAGTGCCATTATCCAGAAAAGATAACCCCTCAAGCTCAAGGATCTCGGGAGTTTTACCATACCATGCACTATTAAAAATCTATTCTTTGGTAGAGCCCTGTGTGATTTAGGAGCTAGTATAAATTTAATGCCATTGTCTATCTATCAGAAGTTAGGAATAGGGAATTCCAAGCCCACCATAGTGACCCTCTAGTTAGCTGATCGATCAATTAAATATCCGAAGGGGGTCATTGAGGATGTCTTAGTAGAGGTGGACAAGTTTATTTTCCCTATAGATTTTATTATTTTGGATATGGAGGAAGATAGGGAAGTCCTCATTATACTAGGCAGACCTTTCCTAGCGACTGGTAGAACCTTAATTGATGTACAAAAGGGGGAGTTAACTATGAGAGTCCTAGATCAAGAAGTGAAGTTTAGTGTTTTCAAACCTTTGAAACTCCCTGATGACTCTCAAGACTGTTTTAGGATGGAGGACATAAGATTTGACCATATAATATCTGAGAAAAAGAATAAAGTAGATAGAGCTAAGGAGAACTTAACATTCAACATTCTGTCACCACTCTGGATGACCCTCCTACTCTTCGCCCTGCTACTGAGTGTTGTTTTCTTCAGCTGCATTTGAAGTGGCTGTATTTTTCTTTTCACTATGTATATAGTTATTTTTCTTTTTCTTTTCTGTTGTTTCTTTCTTTGTTTATTTTGCAGGTTTATTTTCTAGTATTACGCCTTCAATTAAGTTTCAATTGTTCATCATCATCAGAAAGGGGAGTACTCTATTATTGAGCTTAAATTCTTATATTATCTGCACACTAGGGATACTGTGCACTTTAGGTTTGGAGGAGGGGATATCACTTGAGCTATTTTGTGAAAAATTGAAAAAAAATTTCAAAATTGTTTCGAAAATTTGAGAAAGAATTTTCAAAATTTTTTCGATAATATGAGCTTAAATTGTTTGATTTTGGGATGACTGAGTGCTTAGCATGCAGTTTTCCCATATTTCGATGATATGACCCCATGATTTAGTCTGACTTTGATTGATTGAGAAGCATGATTATAGCAAAAGCATGAAGTTGAATTCTTGAATTTGTCTTAATTCTGATTGTGATTACCTCATCTTATGCACATGTCATGTCATGAATCGGTATATTTATTTAGAGAAAGCTTATGTATACATAGGATTGAATTTGTTCAATTGATTTTGTGCATCATATTCTAGAATTTGTTTATCTAATCTCGGGGTGAAATATTAGATCACACTTAATTAGGGAGATGATTTAGGCCATCTTTGGATCGTTTGAGCCTTTCTTGCCTTCCTTGTACATAATCTATCCTTAGTCACCCATCTGGGCCAAATAAGCTTTTCTTTGTAAATACACCTGCATATTTTCCTTAGCTTAAATACTTTTTTCCTATCCCTTACCCCCAAAAACATGAAAAGTCATTGAGATATATTGTGAGCTATATGGGTATTAAGTGATAGTGAAGGAGTATGTAAAAAAAAAATTGAAAAAGAAAGAAAAAGAAAAATAAAAAGAAAAGAAGAAAGAAGAAAATACACAAATAAAATAAAATAAATAAGTTTGGGGGAAATAATTTGAGATCTTACATTAAAGATCCTAGAAGTAGTGCATGTTAAGGGGTAATTAAACCTAAATCGACTTTATCATGCCTTAGCCCGAGCCTTACATTACAAGCTTATGAAGTCCTATTGATCTTTGATTAAGTGTGACTACATTAGTGGAGAGAGAAGTGAAAAGCAAACTTATGGGAATGATCACATGTCATTGACTTTGCATTCACTGTGTTTGCATAATCTGATCCGGGTAATGTACTGTGAAGTGACTTAGACATTTTTCACACACTCACGAGGAGTCCAATTTGGGTTAGGACTTATGATTGAATAATTCTAAGCGCTGGACTTGTAATTGTGAGTCTTTGATTTCATAGTCTGTACTTTTTCTTTGAGGATGATATTGGAGAAATTATTAGGTTTTGTACTTGTCATTCCTACAATCATTTTGTTTTGCTTGAGGATAAGCAAAAGCTCAAGTTTGGGGGTGTGATAATTCTATATTTTTAGAATTATTTGTGCTTAATTTCCTAATTAATTATTTAAATCCCCAATTTATTTTGTTAATTATCCCCTTTATTTAATTAAAATTCTCATGTTTGCAGATAAATTAAATCTAGATGAATTTTGAATATTCCGATAGAAAATGGACCGAAATTGGGCTAAAATCAAGATTAAGCCACGCGGATAACACGAGCCATGCCACCTAGCACATCCAATTGTACAAGAAGATCGATGATATGGAAATATCTTTTCAATGAGCCAATGGTGTGAGGGCAAGTGGCCAAAAAAATGCTAACTCATCTAGGATGTAGAAATTACAATTATACCCCTTTGTGTGTATAAATAGGAAAGGATGGCAATTGAAAAAAAAAAGGTAATTTTAGGAGTAGAAGTAATGTAATTTTATGAGTAGGAGTAGTGTAATGTAATGTAGTTTAGAGTAGTTTAGTTTTAGATTACATTTTGAAGATTTACTTTCCTGTTTTCCGTTAGCTTCCATTTTCACTTGTAATGTTCATTCCATTTTTATGTTCTTCATTATCTAGTCTTGGATAATTTTTATTTTCAATGGAAAATCACTTTCATTTTCATGTTTTTGGTTTGGTAAGCTTAGTTCTTTGATTTTTTTTTTTTGCACTTCAGTTCTCAAATTTCTTTTAGTTCTCGGTTTAGCCTTCTTGTTGGATTTCATTTTTTTCCACTCTCCATTCGGGTTGTGAAGTGCTGAAGCTTGCTCACTGCCGAGCATTGCATAACAGAAGTAGAGTAGGAGATATAACACTACTTGGACAATTATCTGGAAACAGACCCGAGAGTAAAGCAACTGACCAGGAACCCGAGAGGGCAGCAGCAACATGCCTGAAAATCGAGAGCTCTCCTCTGTTCTCCTTTGTGTTGTAATTAATTACTGTTCATTCTCTTTTCAGGACTGCCTCCTGTATTAATCTAGTTGTGGTAGCTGAAGTTGTGAAGGATATAGAACTTGGTGTTTAAGCTTGGTTCCAGCTTTGTTCCAATTTTTGTTTTGTGTTTATTTTATTTTCTGTTTTGTTGCTTTATTCCTAGTCACTTAGACAGGTTGAGTTTCATGTTTTACTTCATAGTTTCATTAAATTTGCTTAGTTTTTCCATTTTTTTTGCATTTTTGATTGTTAATTGTTGATTCTATTCTTGGATGCAATCTGTCGAGTGCCATTTACAAGAGGAAGTGGAGGATGAATGCTAGGCTGTGCAGAACGAAATTTCACCGAGGAAATAGGTTGCTGGTGCTACAAGTGCTGGTCAGTCCTTGTTGATTGCTGAAAGACAATAGCTGATTGAAGCAGACAAAGTCGCGGCAAGGTTAGGTGTAGCTGAAACCGAAGCTAGGTGTGCAGAGACACGGGCTGCGTATCAAGAAAAGAAGAAGAAGGAGCAGGTCGTGCACGGGAAGTAGGAGCAGGAGCCGAACATTGCTGGAGCAGAGGGCATGCTGGTCTAGTCAGAAACAGCAGCTGGAGTTGGCAAGAACAGTTGCTTGCCTTGTTTATGAATGTAAGACCCGAAATTTAATCGTAAATTTTACGAGGTAGAAAAATATTCACAAATTTAAAGGAATGAGACTCGGACTAAAAATAAGGATCGAAATGGCCACAGGCCAAACGGGAAGGGAAGAAAATAAAATTTATCGAAAATACAAAATTAAATAGGAAAATATGGTGGAAGTATGAAGGAAAGCTAGGTTAATTTAATCCCGAAATAAGTGTAGGGGTAAAACGGTCAAAAGACCGAAATTCGGGATAAATACGATAAGAAAAATTTAATTAAAAATAAGGAATTAGGATTTCTTGATCAATAATGGGGAATTTTATAATTTCGAGTCAAATTGATCAAGATCCAAAATTTTTAGAAATACCGAAAATGTCACCCGGGACGATATCCCGAAAATACGGAAGAATTATACCGGAAAAATAAATTAAAAACTAAATAAATTTAATTTAATTTAGTTAAATTAAATTGGTGGATTAAAATATTATTTTTTGTAGATATTTTCAGATTTCTTTTGACTATTTTATAGATTATTTTAGTAATAAAATGAATAGTTAAATAATAACAAAGATAAAAAAAAAAAAAAAGCCTGGAAATCGAAAAAACGAAAAGAGAAACCCGAAACCCGTTTCACACCGAGAGAGAAAAACCCACCGCCGTTCGCGATCACCGGCGACCATTCGACGCCCGACGAAGCTTCCAGGAGCAAGAGCGAAGTCCGACGAACCCATAGGCACCGGAACCGAGCCGCGAGGTGGCCGGAGGAGCCCGATCCGAGCTCCGAAAATCCGCGGGAGAGAAGAGGTGACCGCCGGCGAACCACCGCACCTGGGCCGGAAAGAGGGGTACCGGTGTGTTCAGGGGAGGAAGCCGGTCATTTTGGTACCGGTCTTGGTCGGTAAGACCGCCGGAATCGCCGGCGACGGCAAGAGGCAGTGAGGAGCTTCAAAACGGCACCGTTTGGCAGGAAGGAAAGGGAAGGAAAGGGAAGGAAAAGAAAGGAAAAGAAAAGGAAGGAAAAGAAAGGAAAGGGAAGGAAAAGGAAGGAAAGGGGAAGAAAATTACCGGGGGACGACTCGAGGTTCGGGTAAGTCGACCGAGGGTCGATATTGACCTACGGGTGAATTCCGGAAATTTAATTTAATATTATTTTAATGGAAAATAATCCGGATTTACCTAATTATGCAGTTTTACGACGGAGACCGAACGAGAGCCGATCGAGCTCCGATCTTCGTACCCCGCATCGTATCGGGTAAGTACGATTTAAATTCGGCATTAAGGTTTCTTTAAATATTGATTTTAAGTATTTTACGGAATTACGGATTAATTTCACATAGGAAGGAATATTAATTCGTAATTGCAATAAATTGCCGTAAATGGTATACGGGCTATCCAATGAACTTGGATCGAAGCCCGATAATTATTAGTAAACCGCATAAGCCCGGTATACCCGAAGAAGGGAATTAATAAATAAAAGAGGGCTGAAATGGGCCGAGACCAAATAGGGTAAATAGGGCCCAATACTCTAAAGTTGGTCAGTAAATACGATATACTGATCGAGATAAGTGAATTAACCTCGATTTCATGGTTATATGCAGTGACGTATTTTTGATTGGCGCGCACTTGGACCGAGAAGTTCGATATCTTCGAGATAAGCTAAGTCTACGCGCGATTCCAGGTAAGGGAATTTTATGAGCACTTAGAGGTAGCTATACGTAATTTTAAGGGGATTTACAGTACATTAAATTCATTAGGCTACCCAAAAACAGAATAACAATTTTTACGATAAAAATTTGGAAATAGTGAAAAATGACCATTTTGCCCCCAGTTAGGAAAATTTCAAAAAGGGTAGTAAGGCTATGGAATTGCATGAATTTCATGATTTTAATGTTGTATATGATTATATTGTTCTGATTTAAGCATATATGAACATAGGTCGGCTATTGATTTCGTGAACTATACGAAAGGGTACCGGTTTGTACCGGTTACCATTTTTAAAGATGTTTTGTCAAAATCTAGCCACCTATTGTATTTATACAAGTAAAAAGAGTGCTGGAGTCTTTCTCGCACTCAACTTTACTGATTTTATTCTCATGAAAAGCCGTATTGGAGCATTGCTCGTACGAGAAATTTGTGTATGCACAAAACCGTGCTGAAGCTTCGCTTGCACGCGAGATTTTAGATATCATGATATGCATAGCGTGGTGCTGTGATGAGATCCGTAAGCCTGTGACCTGGTGTGGGGCGGGCAGCAGGATGCTCACACAAATGCACTAGACGCGAGTTGACATGCATATAGTCGTGCGGAAGCCTCCTGTAGACTATGTGTCACAGAGAGTTGAGATACTCGCACATATACTTTGAGACATGGGTTGGTTGTCGACATAGTATTGGGCTGGCTAAGACCTACGGCAGGCACCCCCAGACTATGATATGGGTTCACGGAGTACGATGTACCGTGTATATCACACGGAGTACGCTGTACCGTGCAGTCATGATGACTATTATGTTACTTGATATTCTGGCGGGTAGGACTTGACCCCACCTCCCGTTACAGTTGTGATACCCCGCACACCGGGATCCGTGTGCCTGGGATCACAGGGACAAAATATGGCCATAGTCCTCGATTTTTCATACAGTAACCTACATGCCTCACATGATATCATACGGTCTGGATAGACCAGGACAAACCCGATGGAGGGGTAGTCCCGATTTATGTTTTTAAAAGAGATTTGATTTGATGAATCAAGGTATTCCCGAGAGATGGGTTTGACCTTGATGAAGTTGTTCTATAATGAAACAAATGAGTTTTAAAGCGAGAGTTTATGATGAAATAAATGAGTTTTAAATGAGATGAATTTATGATGAAACAAATAAGTTTCAAAGTGATGAGTTTGTGATTAAACAAATGAGTTTTAATGTGACGAGCATGAGATGTCTACATGATGATTTTTCCATGTGTGCTTTATATGCCGATTTCATGATTTCTTGTATATGATATATACATACATGTGGCATTGTTTTAATCTTACCTCATGCTCCGAAAGTAAACGATTTTTACATCATGACATTATCAGCACGTAGATAGTATAGTTATCTACCTGCTTACATTATTGCCTTACTGAGCACGTTTCGCTCACCCTTTCATTTTCCACCCCACAGGGTATATTCAGCAGAAGAGAGCGACAATAGTTTCGCATCTCGGTTATCCGCTGCTTCTTATTAAGATCAGGTATACACATTTATATAATTTTTGTATCTGAACATATAGATGCACAGTACTGTATATGGATTTAATATTGGGGATGTATTTTGTTTAAATAAATTGATATGTGAATGTGAATATGAAAATGGAATGGTAAATAGATTAGAGGTTACTAACACCGAATCATAGCCCAACTGTTTAGAAGTGTAACTGTTCACGACTGGTGATGATTAAAAAAAAAAAGCGAAAAATTTGTAGGGATTTTTAGGTAATTTGGGTCGTGACAATTTAATGGTATCAGAGCTTAAGTTGGCCTGATATGAGTCGGTGTTAGTGGTTAAGTAAATTTACATCCCCATGTACTGTGCATTGTTTAGATACAATTGTGTATATCAAGATGGAACCGCAGCTAAGAATTTAGTTTCGATTGCAAGAATATAGTTGTTATAACTGATAGCCGCTATGGTAGAGTGGCGAGTACACATACTAGAGGCCATAGAGATCGGCCTGAGAGTTGAATGAGTTGTCACATGAGACTCAAGATGAGAATGACGTGGAGGCTGATGTTGAGCATGCCCCACAGAGTCCGACAGAGAGATCGGACAGTATTGAGACGCGCTTCGCGATGTTGGAGCGGAGTGTGGAGATTATTGTGAGGAGCAAATTGCTCAGATTATGTATGAGATCAGAGGACGCGTTCTGAGGGGAGTTCCCCATATGAGACAAAGCCGTGCGGGCTGAGGCCCAAAGCGGACAATACGTTGGACTTGTGGCGTTGTTGGACCACCCGTTGTTAGACCACCATCGTTGTGCGTGGGCCCATGAGGGGTGGCCATGGCCGATGGCAGGGGTTGGCCGGGCAGGGGTTGGCCGTCACATAGTAGAAGATATTTCGAACTTGTTTACACAGTCTATTGCAGATAGTTGAGGATAGGCAGAGAAAAGCCTAAACAGATGCCTCAGACTAAAGAGATTTTCATACTTCTGGTATATAGCGAAGTAAAGAAACCAATACTTGTTGAGGACTGGGTGAATGAGATTACAGAGATGTATGAATTCTTTCGGTGTATGTCGACTAAGGAAGTGACTTTTAAAATACATTTATGTTGGAGGGCGAGGCGGAGCATTGATGGAAGTCCGCTCGACCCATCTTAAGAGTTAAATATACAGAGCTAAGATGAGAAATATTCTGGATGTATTCCGGTGACAGAATATCCCGGACACTGTATAAGGAAAATTACAGATAGAGTTTCTTACACTGCCCATAGTCATGGGTTGATTGATGAGTACGAATCTCAAATACATCCCTGGGCAAGTATGAACCCGATATTATGGACAGTGAGAGTCGAAAAACCTAAAAGTTCATGTAAGGACTCGAATTTTCAATTAGAGTCCGATTGGCCTGTGAAATATTACCTATGCCGAGGCAGTGCGTAGATTTGCAGTTGGGTAAATAAGAACATGAATTGCACGCCTCTGAGATTGGGAAAGCTAGTGAGGGCCGAAATAGAGACAGAAGAGAATCGAGAAATGACGAAGATGTCAGAGCGGGAAAAAGATCAGTTGGTAAGAGATTAGAGTTGATGAGTCATGGGGTAAGATAATTGGTAAGGCCCTAGTACATCTAATTTTGGCACCCTTGTGGGTATTGTGATTGGAGGACCCCGACCTGCTACGAAATACTGTAGCAGTGTAAGTACTGTAAGTAGTGTAGGGTGTGTGGTAGATACCACGGAAGGAGGGTCTATACCTACACTGTATTGATGAAAATGGCCGTTAAGTGTGGTAAGACGGACCATTGATTTTTGATTGCTCAGAGTTGAGCGAGATTGCCCCACAGGAAAGTAAAGAGATAGAGAAAAACTTCGTTGGTACAGTTGCAACGGAAAAGGAGGCCATAGCCGAAAAGAAAAAAAAAAAAAGGAAAGTAGGTTGTTGGACGAAGGCGAGAGGATGTCTTGGACCAGGACACTATTGATGTTTCATGGATGTGGTGTAAGATACCACGCTTGTTATAAATAGTGAAGTAATTATTTTAATTGACCCTGGTGCCACGGATATATTCATACCGCCTTCATTCGCATATAAGTAAGTAAAAGGCATGAATGCCTACATCATTGGGCACAATACTGATAAATAAGTACCCCAATAGAGGAGGATTAATTAACGGAATATAGATATAGAGAATTTTAAGTTGAAAACAGTGGTGAAAACATCACAAAAAAGTATACTGTAAGTGTTGACAAGTAATAAAAAGGGGTGCAACGGTTGAAATTAAAGGAGCAAATGACGGTACTCACGGAATGAATAATGACACGAGTTTCGTTATAATTGATACACTAAGGAGATAATCTTTGAGAGATACTTGATTTTAAATACAAGATGTATTGGAGTAAGAGGCGTATGCTAGGTAAGAGCATCCTTACGATACGAAGTCATTTAGGATTAAAGTAATTAGTAGGGAATATAAATTATAACCAAGGATAAAGAGTGCGTAGTTGTGGTTAAGTCTAAGGGTAAATAAAGGTATTTCAAAATACCTCCCCGCCTAAAGACTTGACAGCGTCTAAAAGTATATATATATATCCTATAACGTGAAACTGATCATCGTAACAAATGTCTTTAGCATTAGGATACCATTACTAAAGACGATAAGAATATTAAAATTAGACAAATCATAAAGGTTAACATAGTAAAATTTAATAAGAGCAGCTAAGAGAAGAAAAGGAAATGACGCAGGTTAGTACCTGAAAAACGTAAGCGATTTTGAAGGATCTTAAACGCTTATACGTAAATAAGTCAAGGATATGGACGATTGAAGTAAGTAGTGGAACTCGACTACGGTGAAGTATTTAAACTTTACCTGAACCGATTTATAATCATCATTATTGATGATACGTTGGGTGTAGTTGAAGTCTAAGGCGATTTATAAGCAACAATTGGAAGATGGCTTTTACAAATGGATTGTTGCGAGTTCTCAATATGGTCTACTTGGTTGACACGTTTAACTAAGAAAACATGGTCTTTAAATAAGAGGATAAATAAAATGACAGATGCGACGTGAATTTTGGTGCAATGAAGTATGAACTGACCACCGTGATTAATTTCACCATACCCAACAGCTCAAGAGGTTCTCAGTGAGTATGGATACCTCAAATTTATGAAGGAGCTGTGTATTGATGTATAATGGGAAGATAGTCAATTTTGGAGATAGACAACTCCTTGATCACGAAATAAACTATCTGACCCATGATTTGAAGTTGGCAACAGTATTTGTACCGAGGATATGGTACTATTATGTACAGGGTGAGAAATTGGGGATATGTACTGATCATAAAGCCCCGAGTATCTGTTTTCACAGAAAGAGGTGAATATGAGAATACATAGTGGGTTAGAGCTTCTGAGAGATTTAGATTGTGAAAATTGTACCACCCAGGAAAGGCTAATATGATGACTTATGCCTTGAGCAGAAAGAGCCTCGGGATGGTATTACATATGATGGTCAGGGAGCGTGAGCTGCGAGATGCAGTTGTGAGCCTCAGTATAGATGTGATCCCTTCTGATGATGACAGTGATTGTGTGACAGCTAGCCTGATGATTAGAACCGGATGAGAGTGCCCGGATTTGCCAGGCTTAGCGTGATGATCGGCAGGATGTCGATAGTATGGGTCTGATTCAGAAGGGTACAGTGACAGAGATCACAGAGAGTGTGATAATGATTTACAGAGGTTCAGAGATAGTATGAGTGCTCCCCAGGACCACAGTTGATGAAATAGTAATATTGCCAGAAGCTCACTCTTCGGGATATACAGTGCATACGAAAAGTAAAGAAATATATCGAAATCGCAAAAATGGTATGGGTGGTCAGATGTGGAAAGAGATATTGGTGGAGCTTGTAGAAAAGTGCCTAGTGTGTCAGCAGAGTAAGGTAGAGTATTAAAAGTCTGCAGAGTTATTGCAGCACCTACCTATATCGACATGGCACGAAAATGGGAACAAGTCTCCATGAATTTTATGATGGGTTACAGAGGACCCAGGTAAATCAGGAGATTATTTGGATGATAGTCGTTAAGATGACTAAGTCTACCCATTTTTGGTTATGAAATTCCCAGATACTCAGAGTGTGTATGAGGATTCAGGTATAAGGAAGATTGTGGAACATTAAGTAGCGTTCCAGTGAGCATGGTATCATATAGGGATTCCCGCTTCACTTACCACCTTTGAGGATATTTTAGGAAGCTATGGGAACCCGATTGAGTATTAGCACAGCTTTTCGTCCTCAGACAAATGGTCAGTCAGAGAGGACTGTACAAGTTCTGGAGGATCCGATGAAAGCTTATGCCCTTGATTTTTATGCTCCTGGGATGATCAGTTATTACAAATTGAATTCGTCAATAGTGACAGTTGTCACTTGAGTATTGGGATAACAAGATATGAGGCAGAGTATGGCTGTAGGGGTTGTTCCCCAAATTGGATAAGAAAAGTGGGTGACAGAATAGAATTACTTTTAACCTTGGATAATAAATCTCTGAGAATGTTTAGTTAAGGATGAGAGATTAAGAACACCTCAGAGCAGATAGACAAGTATTGGAATTCACCTTTGGTGAATTAGTATGATTGAAAGTTACTTGTCCTAAGAAAATAAGGACATAGCGAACTTTTGGAAGAAGGTAAATTGAGTTGCGCTGGATTGAATATTTTGAGAGATTAGACAAGTGGGAGATAAGACCTGTAGATTGGTGTTATCACCTGAAGTAACGGGCACCCACAATGTGTCTCAGATTTTGATTCTTCGACAATACTATCCAGATCCAGCATAGATGATCGAATATGAACTCCAAAAGTTCAGTTTAAGGAAAATATGAGTATATTGAAGAAGTTGATTCGGGCATTAAACAGGAAAGAGAAAGTATTGAGGATTAAGATAATCTCCCTAATTAAAGTTCTTTTGGTAGTAATACACTCCGGAGAAGGTCACATAAGACTTTAAGAGTATGATACGATTAATGTACCCAGAGTTGTATATGGACTCATCTGACTTGGTTCTAATTTGGAGGACCAAATTTCTTAAGTGGGGGAGATTTGTAAGACCCTAAATTTAATCGTAAATTTTACGAGGTAGAAAAATATTCACAAATTTAAAGGAATGAGACTCGGACTAAAAATAAGGATCGAAATGGCCACAGGCCAAACGGGAAGGGAAGAAAATAAAATTTATCGAAAATACAAAATTAAATAGGAAAATATGGTGGAAGTATGAAGGAAAGCTAGGTTAATTTAATCCCGAAATAAGTGTAGGGGTAAAACGGTCAAAAGACCGAAATTCGGGATAAATACGATAAGAAAAATTTAATTAAAAATAAGGAATTAGGATTTCTTGATCAATAATGGGGAATTTTATAATTTCGAGTCAAATTGATCAAGATCCGAAATTTTTAGAAATACCGAAAATGTCACCCGGGACGATATCCCGAAAATACGGAAGAATTATACCGGAAAAATAAATTAAAAACTAAATAAATTTAATTTAATTTAGTTAAATTAAATTGGTGGATTAAAATATTATTTTTTGTAGATATTTTCAGATTTCTTTTGACTATTTTATAGATTATTTTAATAATAAAATGAATAGTTAAATAATAACAAAGATAAAAAAAAAAAAAAAAAAAAGCCTGGAAATCGAAAAAACGAAAAGAGAAACCCGAAACCCGTTTCACACCGAGAGAGAAAAACCCACCGCCGTTCGCGATCACCGGCGACCATTCGACGCCCGACGAAGCTTCCAGGAGCAAGAGCGAAGTCCGACGAACCCATAGGCACCGGAACCGAGCAGCGAGGTGGCCGGAGGAGCCCGATCCGAGCTCCAAAAATCCGCGGGAGAGAAGAGGTGACCGCCGGCGAACCACCGCACCTGGGCCGGAAAGAGGGGTACCGGTGTGTTCAGGGGAGGAAGCCGGTCATTTTGGTACCGGTCTTGGTCGGTAAGACCGCCGAAATCGCCGGCGACGGCAAGAGGCAGTGAGGAGCTTCAAAACGGCACCGTTTGGCAGGAAGGAAAGGGAAGGAAAGGGAAGGAAAAGAAAGGAAAAGAAAAGGAAGGAAAAGAAAGGAAAGGGAAGGAAAAGGAAGGAAAGGGGAAGAAAATTACCGGGGGACGACTCGAGGTTCGGGTAAGTCGACCGAGGGTCGATATTGACCTACGGGTGAATTCCGGAAATTTAATTTAATATTATTTTAATGGAAAATAATCCGGATTTACCTAATTATGCAGTTTTACGACGGAGACCGAACGAGAGCCGATCGAGCTCCGATCTTCGTACCCCGCATCGTATCGGGTAAGTACGATTTAAATTCGGCATTAAGGTTTCTTTAAATATTGATTTTAAGTATTTTACGGAATTACGGATTAATTTCACATAGGAAGGAATATTAATTCGTAATTGCAATAAATTGCCGTAAATGGTATACGGGCTATCCAATGAACTTGGATCGAAGCCCGATAATTATTAGTAAACCGCATAAGCCCGGTATACCCGAAGAAGGGAATTAATAAATAAAAGAGGGCTGAAATGGGCCGAGACCAAATAGGGTAAATAGGGCCCAATACTCTAAAGTTGGTCAGTAAATACGATATACTGATCGAGATAAGTGAATTAACCTCGATTTCATGGTTATATGCAGTGACGTATTTTTGATTGGCGCGCACTTGGACCGAGAAGTTCGATATCTTCGAGATAAGCTAAGTCTACGCGCGATTCCAGGTAAGGGAATTTTATGAGCACTTAGAGGTAGCTATACGTAATTTTAAGGGGATTTACAGTACATTAAATTCATTAGGCTACCCAAAAACAGAATAACAATTTTTACGATAAAAATTTGGAAATAGTGAAAAATGACCATTTTGCCCCCAGTTAGGAAAATTTCAAAAAGGGTAGTAAGGCTATGGAATTGCATGAATTTCATGATTTTAATGTTGTATATGATTATATTGTTCTGATTTAAGCATATATGAACATAGGTCGGCTATTGATTTCGTGAACTATACGAAAGGGTACCGGTTTGTACCGGTTACCATTTTTAAAGATGTTTTGTCAAAATCTAGCCACCTATTGTATTTATACAAGTAAAAAGAGTGCTGGAGTCTTTCTCGCACTCAACTTTACTGATTTTATTCTCATGAAAAGCCGTATTGGAGCATTGCTCGTACGAGAAATTTGTGTATGCACAAAACCGTGCTGAAGCTTCGCTTGCACGCGAGATTTTAGATATCATGATATGCATAGCGTGGTGCTGTGATGAGATCCGTAAGCCTGTGACCTGGTGTGGGGCGGGCAGCAGGATGCTCACACAAATGCACTAGACGCGAGTTGACATGCATATAGTCGTGCGGAAGCCTCCTGTAGACTATGTGTCACAGAGAGTTGAGATACTCGCACATATACTTTGAGACATGGGTTGGTTATCGACATAGTATTGGGCTGGCTAAGACCTACGGCAGGCACCCCCAGACTATGATATGGGTTCACGGAGTACGATGTACCGTGTATATCACACGGAGTACGCTGTACCGTGCAGTCATGATGACTATTATGTTACTTGATATTCTGGCGGGTAGGACTTGACCCCACCTCCCGTTACAGTTGTGATACCCCGCACACCGGGATCCGTGTGCCTGGGATCACAGGGACAAAATATGGCCATAGTCCTCGATTTTTCATACAGTAACCTACATGCCTCACATGATATCATACGGTCTGGATAGACCAGGACAAACCCGATGGAGGGGTAGTCCCGATTTATGTTTTTAAAAGAGATTTGATTTGATGAATCAAGGTATTCCCGAGAGATGGGTTTGACCTTGATGAAGTTGTTCTATAATGAAACAAATGAGTTTTAAAGCGAGAGTTTATGATGAAATAAATGAGTTTTAAATGAGATGAATTTATGATGAAACAAATAAGTTTCAAAGTGATGAGTTTGTGATTAAACAAATGAGTTTTAATGTGACGAGCATGAGATGTCTACATGATGATTTTTCCATGTGTGCTTTATATGCCGATTTCATGATTTCTTGTATATGATATATACATACATGTGGCATTGTTTTAATCTTACCTCATGCTCCGAAAGTAAACGATTTTTACATCATGACATTATCAGCACGTAGATAGTATAGTTATCTACCTGCTTACATTATTGCCTTACTGAGCACGTTTCGCTCACCCTTTCATTTTCCACCCCACAGGGTATATTCAGCAGAAGAGAGCGACAATAGTTTCGCATCTCGGTTATCCGCTGCTTCTTATTAAGATCAGGTATACACATTTATATAATTTTTGTATCTGAACATATAGATGCACAGTACTGTATATGGATTTAATATTGGGGATGTATTTTGTTTAAATAAATTGATATGTGAATGTGAATATGAAAATGGAATGGTAAATAGATTAGAGGTTACTAACACCGAATCATAGCCCAACTGTTTAGAAGTGTAACTGTTCACGACTGGTGATGATTAAAAAAAAAAAGCGAAAAATTTGTAGGGATTTTTAGGTAATTTGGGTCGTGACAATGAATGAAAACGTGAAGCTGTGGAGATGTGCAAGGAATGGTGCAGTGCATGGAAATTGAGCAGGGTTGGTGAGAGTCAGAACCGAGAGCAAGCAAAGTGGACACGCCTAGACAGACCTAGGCCATCTCCTGGAAAAAGAGCAAATTGAAGCATGAACAGTGTTTGGAGGGATTTATTGGATGATTTAAATCTAAGGCTTTGTTTGGCATTCAACTCTTGCATTAATCCATTTTTCTTGCATTTTTAGTATAGTTTAATTAGTTGTTAGTTTAGGATAGTTGTTAGTTGTCAATTTAGATTAGTTCTAGTGTTTTAATTTGTTAATTTAATTTTTAGTCTTAATTTTTAGTTAATAGTTAATTTTATATTTTATGTTTTAGGATTTAATTTTAGTTTAGCATTTTATAAGTTACCTTTAGATTTAATCTAGATTAAATGTGTTTCATGCATTTTTAATTTTAATTTAGTCTTTATTTTCATTAAGTTTTAGTTTAGTTTAAGTTGCATTTTAATTAAGTAGTTTAATTGCGTTTTAGGTTAGTTTAATTGTAGTTTAATTAATCTTACTTTGTTATTTTCATATTTGCATTTTATTTGCGTTAATTAGTTTTAACTGTTTTAATTTCTTTTGTAGTTTTTTATTTTAATTGCGTGGAGCACTGTACGTAATTTTGCTCTGTTTTATTTAGTTTTTATTATTTTATTGCTTTCAGTATTTTTAATTCTAGCTATATAGATCACCACCTTAATTTCATAATTTACTAGAATTACTTAGGGTAAGATTAACCGGTACTTAATTAGGCTAGTCAACTTCTCTGTGGGACGATAATTTCAGGACTCAAATCCCATTATTACTTGTACGACCCATGCACTTGCGGCAATACGTTTAGGGCGTGTTAAGTTTTTGGCGCCGTTGTCAAGTCTTTGGATCGTTTGAGCCTTTCTAGCCTTCCTTGTACATATGCTACCCCTAGTCACCCATCTGGGCCAAATAAGCTTTTCTCTGTAAATATACCTGCGTTATTTTCCTTAGCTTAAATACTTTGTTCCTATCCCTTACCCCAAAAGCATGAAAAGTCATTGGGAGATATTGTGAGCTATATGGGTATTAAGTGATAGTCAAAGAGTATGTAAAAAAAAATGAAAAATGAAAAAGAAAGAAAAAGAAAAAAGAAAAGAAGAAAGAAGAAAAATACAAAAATAGAATAAAAAGATTAGCAAAATAAATAAGTTTGGGGAAAATGATTTGAGCTCTTACATTAAGATCCTAGAAGTAATGCATATTAAGGGGTAATTAAACCTAAATCGACTTTATCATACCTTAGCCCCAGCCTTACATTACAAGCTTAATGAAGTCCTATTGATCTTTGATTAAGTGTGACTACATTAGTGGAGAGAAAAGTGAAAAGCAAACTTATGAGAATTATCACATGTCATTGACTTTGCATTCACTGTGTTTGCATAATCTGATCAGGGTAATGTACTGTGAAGTGACTTAGACATTTTTCACACACTCACAAGGAGTCCAATTTGGGTTAGGACTTATGATTGAATGATTCTGAGTGTTGGACTTGTAATTGTGAGTCTTTGAGATCATAGTCTGTACTTTTTTTAAGGATGATATTGGGGAAATTATTGTGCTTAGTACTTGTCATTCCTATAATCATTTTGTTTTGCTTGAGGACAAGCAAAAGCTCAAGTTTGGGGGTGTGATAATTCTATATTTTTAGAATTATTTGTGCTTAATTTCCTAATTAATTATTTAAATCCCTAATTTATTTTGTTAATTATCCCCTTTATTTAATTAAAATTCTCATGTTTGCAGATAAATTAAATCCGGATGAATTTGAATATTTTGGTAGAAAATGGACCAAATTGGGGCTAAAATCTAGATTAAGCCACACGGACAACATGAGTCATGCCACCTAGCACATCCAATTGGACAAGAAGACCGATGACATGAAAATATCTTTTCAAGGAGCCAATGGTGTGAAGAAAGTGGCCAAAAAATGCCAACTCATCTAGGATGAAAAAAATTACAATTTTACCCTTAGTGTGTTTATAAATAGGAAATGATGGCAATTGAAAGAGTATGTAATTTTAGGAGTAGAAGTAAATGTAATTTTAGGAGTAGGAGTAGTGTAGGTAGAGTAGTTTTTAGAGTTATTTTCCTTTCTAGTATTTTTTTTCTTTCCCATTTGTTTTTTACTTTGCAATTTCCGTTAGCTTCCATTTACTTTTAATGTTCATTCCATGTTTATGCTTTGCATCTTCTAGACTTGGATATTTTCTATTTCATAGCAAACAATGCATCATTTTCATTTGCTCTTCTCGGTTTGGTTATAATGAGCTCTTTTATTATCAAGTTTTATTTTTTTTACATTGCATGATGTTCCTAGTGTAATTCTCGGTTGTGCAAATGAATAGCTTAAGTTTTAGTTGATAAACTTTCATTTCTCCTAATATAGCTCTCGGTTTCCCTTACATCTCATTTTTTTTGCTCATTTTATTTTCTAGTAGTTTCACCATATTAGTGTCTTTGCTCACGGTTGTGTCCTGTCATGGTGAAAACTGGTGGACTGCTTCCATTTGGTGTAGTGTTGTAGTGCGGAGGATAACAGGCCTCGGTGCTAGTGATGAACTCGGTGTGAATGGTGGCTACAGCAGCAACCCGAAAGCAAGCACCCGAGAGCCACAATCACTCTCTGTTTTCCCCTGTTTTAGGAGTCTTCTACTATTCATCTTCCTCATATTTTTATTTCTCAGCTGGCGTGATGATCTGCAGCTGAACACCCAACAGTTTACCAGAGCCGAGAATGAAGAGCAAAACCGTGCATTGTCCTAAAGCAAAGCAGGGTGTAAGACAGCACCAGAAGCGGACAGACCAGGAGCAGGACGTGTGCGGGCTGCTGTCAAACTGAGGAAGGCAGGGATATCACCTGGAGCAACGAGGAGTATGTGCAGCGAGATGGGCATGCCGAGGACAGTACCTGAAGTAAAACAGAAAATCGAGAGCAAGCTGGTACCGTGGGCACAGCTGGGTTGTCTGACCAGTGAGCATGAGCAGCAACAGTTGGACAGAATCAGGAGCCGAACATTGCTGGAGCAGAGAGCATGCTGGTCTAGTCAGAAACAGCAGCTGAAGTGGTTGGAAACTTGCTGTGATGTGTTGAGTGCAGGAAATGAAGAAGTGCATGAAACCGAGGCAGGGTTGGTGAGGGCCAAAACCAAAAGTAAGCTGGACACGCCTAACCAACCCGAGGCATACCTGGAAATGAAAATGAAAAAAATGAAGCATGAACAGTGAATGGAGGGATTTGGATGATTTAAAAGTTGTAAAGGCTTTGTTTGGCTAGTTCATTTTAGTTAATTAACTCATTTTCATGCATTATTAGTATAAGTTTAATTTCAATTTAATTTGTTAAGCTTAGTTTAGAGTCTTTAATTAAATTGCATGTTAGTATTCTTGCATAGTAGTATAAAACTTAGTTTTAATTAGGATGATAGTTAATTAAGTGTTCATTTAGAATTAGATTATGGGTAAATTTATTTCATTAAATCTTAAGTTAGTTTAAATTGCATTTTGATTAAGTAGTCTTATTGCATTTTAGGTTTGTTAATTTTAGTTTAATTAATCTTGTTTTGTTATTTTCATAATTTCATTTTATTTTAATTGCGTTAGTTAGCTTTAACTGTTTTAATTTCTTTTGTAGGTTTTTTATTTTAATTACGTGGAGCACTGTAAGTAATTTTGCTCGATTTTATTTTCTTTATTTTATAGTTTTATTATTTTATTGCTTTCAGTATTTTTAATTTTAACCATGTAGATCACTCCTTTAATTTCATAATTTGCTAGGATATACTTAGGGTAAGATTAACCGGTAGTTAATTAGGCTAGTCAACTTCTCTGTGGGACGATAACTCGGGACTCAAATCTGATTATTACTTGTATGACTCGTGCACTTGCGGTCATTATCTTTAGGGCGTGTCACATACCTTGCAGGTTGTAGTGACTCTAGATCATGAATTGTATCCTGCAACTCAAAATCCAACTTAAACATTTTCATTATCTCCTGTGGTCTTTCAACAGTGAAATTCTCGCTAAGCACCATTTTTAGCTTGTCATCATCACTCAACGCAAGAATCTTCTGTGTTAGAGGCTCAATAACATCTATGACAAATACAGAAGATACATCACAAGGATATCTCATAGCATCATAAATATTAAACTTAATGACCTCGCTATCAAATTCCATTGTGAGTGTACCATCATGCACATCAATTTTGGTTCTAGATGTTTTTAAGAAAGGCCTTCCTAATAAAATTAAAGATCTAGATGAATCATCCTCCTCCATATCAAGCACATAGAAATCAGTAGGAAAAATCAACCCATTAACTTGTACCAACACATCCTCTAGAACACCTTCAGGATAAACGTTAGATCTATCAGCAAGTTGAATAATCACACCAGTTTCTTTTAATGTCCAACGTTCAAAGATTTATAAATAGACAAAGGCATGACATTAATTGAAGCTCTAGATCTAACATTGCTTTCAATTTTGACATTACCTACCTTACAAGAAATAGTAAACATACCTGGATCCTTGCATTTAGGAGGTAACTTTTTCTGGAGAGCAGCTGAAACATTTTCACCCATGCTCACAAACTCATTACCTTTCAATTTTCTTTTGTTGGTGCACAACTCCTTAAGAAACTTAGCATATCGAGGTACTTGTTTAATGGCATCAAGTAAAGGGATATTTACCTCAATTTTATGAAATGTGTTAAAGATCTCTTTTTCCTCTTCCTCCTTTTTGGATTTAAATGATCTATAAGGAAAAGGAGGAACTGGTGTCAAAACTTTTTGTTTCTCACCATTAAATTATTGAGGTTGATCCAACTGTGGCATGGGTGCTGCAACTTCCTTTTCAGTTTCTTCCTCTAGATTACATTTTTGGGTTTTCTTGATAGATTCCTTCAACTCGGTTCCACTTCTCAAGGACATTGCACTGGCGTTATGCTTGGGGTTGATAACTGTCTATGAGGGCAATTTTCCCTGAGATTCCATTCTACTCATAGAATTGGTCAGTTGACTCACTTGATCTTCTAGCTTCTTAATACTTGTCATGGTCTCCTATTGAAATTGTTGTGTGTTAGTTGCAAGTGATTTAACAATTTTCTCAAGAGACATACCTGAACTTGAAGACGGCTGATGTTGTTGTTGTTGTGGAGCAGGCTGTCTATATTGAGAATTCTAAAATTGAGGTCTTGCTCCGTAGCTAAAGTTGGGATGATTTCTCCACCCTGGGTTATAAGTATTCGAGTATGGATCGTAATTTCTTTGAGGTGGACTTGGAAATCCTTCAACTGCATTTGCGTGCTCATGAGGTTCATCTTGAAGTGTGGGGTACATGTCGGTTGGGTGGCCAGTAGCAACACAGATTCCACATGCTTTTGCTTGTTGTACATTTCCCATTCCTATAGCCAATTGTTGAACAACAGATGTTAGATTAGCTATTTGACTTTCAAGAAAAGGTGTATTTACCTCGTTTACTCTTCTATAAGGTATGTCCTGTCTGAATCCAAACTGTTGGCAGTTGGTTGCCATGGTGGAAATCAAATCTCTAGTCTCTCTAGGAGTTTTATTTACTATCGCACCTCCACTGGCTGCGTCCATCATCCTACTTTCCATGGATAACAACCCTTCATAAAAGTATTGAATTAAGAGTTGTTCAGAAATCCCATGTTGAGGACAACTTGCACAGAGTCACTTAAACCTTTCCTAGTATTCATGAAGAGTCTCAGTGTCTTGCTGCATGATTCCACATATCTCTCTTCTAATGCGGGCAGCTCTTGAAGCAGGGAAAAATTTATCCAGGAATAGTCTCACCATCTCAATCCATGTGGCTATAGACTATGAGGTAAATAGAACAACCAATCTTGTGCTCTATCAGCTAGTGAGAATGGAAAAGCTCGCATTTTGATTTGCTCTTCTGTAACTCCTTATGGCTTCAGGCTCGAACATACCACAAGAAATTCCTTCAAATACTTGTGAGGATCTTCATTCTAAAGACCATGGAACTTGGGGAGCAAATGAATCAAACCCGATCTTAATTCAAAATCTACTTGCAGAGTTGGGTAATGAATGCAGAGGGGTTATTGATTGATAGGTGGTGCAGCCAACAACCTTAAAGTTTGCTCTTCTTCAGCCATTATTTCTTCAGTCTCAGAATCACTTGATGAATTGGCCAAATCAGCTACTAAATTCAGACCAGGGGATGAAGATGTAGCTTCTTGTGTCTTTTGAATTTTTGTTTCCTTCCTATTCCGATTAGCTGTCTTTTCAATCTCAGGATCATATGGGATTAATTCACTTTCACGAAAAGAACGAGGCATCAAAATAAATCTAATTAAAAACAATCCCTGGCAACGGTGCCAAAAATTGGTGGTTGTCGATATCAACAATAATAATTCCTACTCAAAAATAAATTAAAACTGTAGTACAGTTGAGTAAGGTCATTTCCCAAGAGATTGGTTAGATTTATTTTTTTGCAAAATATTTAAAAAGTAAAATGGGGATTTGTTGTAATGAAAATGATAAGAAAAATTAATAAACTAAAATTAGGCAAAGGAATTGCTATATAAAATATTTGGAGAAAAACAATATGATGAGAGCATCCAACCAAAGGAATAATTTTAGAATGGGTTCAGGGAATTGATCATTGATGCAAAAATGAGTTCTTTTAATCTTTACCAAATTGGTTATGGTTATTGGTACGACCTAACAACCTATCCCTCTTTACTTCTTCGATAATCAAGATACGATCTCTAATTATTTCTCTTGTCAGTTAAACAATCTTAGATACGATCTTAAGATTTAATTTACCAACAGCATTGAAAACTAGAGAGACTACCAATTCTAACCAACAAACACACATGTAGGTTCATTTAAGCTAGATCATATATCTTCTTAACATAGAATTGAAATCCTATCTGAAATCAATTATGTTATTTACCACTTATATTAGAATTCCTAAACAATTACGGATTCAGGTTTCTAATTGGTGAGATATTATCCTGACAATTGAACAAAGGGCCCTTTTTGCACAATCAATCAAAACAATAATTTAAACAAGCATAGAAGACATATAAATAATAAAGATATAAAAGAACAATATAAAACTAATTAGATCTCACAATTCTTGAAGAACCTAAACTTTAATTATCCTTTGGCTAGACTAAAAATTTATCAAGCCATAAGTTCAGAGAAAAACACTAAAGAAAAATATAAAATTGTATGTCTATGATGATGAAGATTCAAGATTCTGGATACCTCTCCCTAGCCTTCTCTTAGTCTATAAATACTAAATATCCTAGCCCCAGAATCTGTTTCCAAAGGAAAGTTCTTTGATTGAGTTCGATTGCAATTAAACTTCTTTCTTTTTTCAACCACTTGCCAAAGACAGTTATTGCATATCTCTTCCATAATAATTAAAATCTTCCACTTACCATCTTTAGATTGATTCAGTCAACTTCAGCTACAAGTGATAGATCTTGACTTGAATTCTAAGATTTCTTCTGATTTTGTGACTTGAGCAGAATTTGCAGCTTTTAATCCATTTTGTCCATTTTCCTTCATTCACAATACAAAATAGAAAATATAAGTCAAATCCAAAAATTAAGCATATAGAATAATCTAAATCATGGGAAAATATGACAATTAATATGTTTAATACGCAACTTATCATTCTTCCCCTTTTTCCTTTTTCTCTTTTTCTTCCTTTTTCTCTCTTTTTCCTCTCTCTCTTTGCTGAACTGGTTCGGTCCGGCTCAACTCGGTTCAGACCGATCGGTTCAGTCCGGTTTGGTTTTCTTCTTCGTCGTTCGGAGCTCTGTCGACCGGTTCTTCGTCGGCTTTCGCCTCCAGCAGCTCCGCGGGGTAGTCCGATTTACGAATCTGGCCTCGGTTTCACTAACGGTGGTCGAAAAGTGACCGGTCCGGCTATTCTCCCTTCCAGCGTCGGTACCCATTTTCCTTTCTCGTCGTTACTGGCGCTGGCTGTCGTTTCCTGGGCCGTTTCTGCCACCAATCAGCTCGGCACCACATGAGGGAGCTTCGGTTGGTTTATTCCAATAAATTCATATCTTAATCAATTTGACTCGAAATTTAACTATTTTTTCGTTATTGATCAAGATTTCTCAAATCCATATTTTTAATGAAATTTTCTTATTGAATTTACTCCGAATTTCGATCTTTTAACCGTTTTACCCTTCTACATATTTGGGAATACCATTTCAATTCTTCATTTCATCGTTAAATGTGTCACGACCCAAATTACCAAAAAATCAGAGTAAATGTTTCACTTTTTCATTTATTATTTAATTCTTACCTTTCTCTCATCGTGACCATCCTACAAACAGTTGGGTTATGATTCGGTGTTAGTCACCTCTCACCTATTTACCATTCCATTTCCATAATCACATTCATATATCAGAGTTTATTATCTTTTGACTTTAACTAAATACATACACAATGGTATTTATAACTCTACATCCCCGACATCAATGTCTATTTACAGTACTGTGCATTACATATTTAGATACAAAACCATACAAATGTGTATACCTGTCTCTCGATTGGAAACAACGGATACCAAGATGCAAGTCCTCAGCTGCTCACTAACTATTGCAAGTGCTCTGAAAAGATGGGAAAATAAGGGGGGGTGAGCAAACCACACGCTCAGTAAGACAATTATGCAAGTAAGTAGCTAGCTCTACTATCTACATGCTCATAACGCCATGCCCCTAAAAATCCACTTCTTTTCATTAAAATCTCAAGCACAAAATCATGTATTTCATCATGACTTAGTTTATAAAACTGTTCGTGCATATATAAATAATATAATTCATGCATCAATAGCATTTTATGTGACATCCTTAAATCATAATTAGCATGAAGTAAAACAAGATCATGCATTCTTTCATGTCATGTAAGACAAATCATGAATTTGAAATGAAAGCATAGAAAACACCATCATGCTACTGTATTCAAATCATTTCATTAAAATTGCAGTATAAACTAAGCCTTCCGGGTCAATCATCTCATAAAACAATTCATTAAAATTCACTATAAAACTTTGGTTATAAAACCACCCTTCTTTCAGTGTCATATATCATAAAATCATAAAATCGGGGGCCTGACCCCTCCCTCGAGTCTACCCTGGTTTATAGACCAATAGTTATATCATGTGAGACAAGTAAGTGACTATCGGTAACAACAAGGACTATGGTCATAACCTAGTGATCCCTAGCAACATGGTACCTAGTGTGCGGGGTATCACACCTGAAACGGGAGGTGGGTCGATCCTACCTGCCAGAACAGCATAACATCAGGATTGCGAGGGCAAGGCTTGCTGCCTCGTGGCTAATGCCACTCCACTCCAACAATCCTCACGGTATAACGTACTCCGCGTGACATACACGGTACAACGTACTTCGTGAATCCAAGCTCAGTCAGGGGTGCCTGCAATAGGTCTTATCGACCCATATCATCTCTGTCTTAATATGCACGTGTGAGCATATCATCTCACAATGACACACAGTCTATAGAAGGCTCCAACACGGCTATATGCATGTCATATAAATCCCTGTGCGAGCGAAGCTCAAGCACGACTCCATGAATATTCATGATATCAAAAAATCTCGTGTGAACGAAGCTCTAGCACGGTTTCATAGAAATCAATAAAATCTGTGTACGAGTAACACTCCAGTACGACTTTAAAATGAGTTATAAATCCATATAAAATCATGTGCGAGCAATGCTCCAGCACGAATGATTGCTCAAGTAAATCAAAACTTCGTACGAGCAGCGCTCCAGTACGGCTTTATTCATAAATACATCAAATCTCGTGTGAGTTACACTCCAGCACGGCTTTATGCAATATTATATCAAAATAGGATGCGAGCTAAGCTCCAGCACCTCTCATGCATGTCAAATCATTAAAACTAGTGCGAGTAATCGCTCCAGCATCTTTTTATGCATATCAGGTCAAAACAAGTCAAAACATGTCAAAACAGAGTGCGAGCTAGGCTCCAGCACTTCTCATGCATTTCACAAGAATAAAAATCAGCGCGAGCAACCACTCTAGCACATATCATGCATATGATGACACATAAGTCGGTGCGAGCAACCACTCTAGCACATTTTATGCACACTCACAAACTCAGATACAGTGCGAGCTATGTGTCAGCACTATCTGTTTCCATATAAACTTGATAGTTGTCCGTTTTCCAGAGAAATTTCATTTAAATATAAGTAACACCTACGTAGTTTTATCTTATGAAATTTAAGCAATTACGGGTTAATCTATCTATTTGCTTTGATTAAAACCAATAAAATTCCTTAATTCAGAAAAATTCCTTAAATCATGCATTTCATGCATGTCATGCTTCACCATCCTTGGTGAACTTCCCTCAATAGGGGAAAAATAGACTTTTACCTATTCCGAGTCCTTAAAATCTTTAAACCATTTTTAGGACCTTTATACATAATTAGGGTATACATACATATTCAGTGTACAGAAAAGCTATTAAAATACGCGTAGCTACCTCTAGCTACTCACACAATTCCCTTACCTCATTTTCTGTACAGTCTGACCTTTCCCACTGATGTCTCGTCACGCAGTCCGATTTGCTCCGAATCTAATCTCTGGAACTGCGGATAAATATTCATCAGGTCAAATATAATACAATTAATTGTATTTCATATTTTCTGGGCTTAATTTAAATCATTGGGCCCGTTTACCCATATTGAGCCCGATTGTACCATAATGGGCCTTATTCTGCCTTAAGCCCATTTTTTCACTTACTATTCACATCATCGAGGTATATTGGGCTCATTGGGCCCATCAGTATATATTGGAGCTCGTTCTAAATTCTCGGATATCTCAATGAATTATTTACGACAATTTATCTAAATTTTCAAAATTAATTCATTTAATGCAAAAATTAAATTCGTAATTTATCTAACACACATAACGATGCAAAATTGTCGTAAATAAGGGTTACTTATCCGATATTCCATGATCGTACACAAATTGATGCTGTCTCGAGCTCTTGTTTGACGTCAATTGTCGAGCTACAAAATTAAATATTTTTTCGGGTAAACTTTCAGTCGAATATTAATCCAATTAAATATTTTGAAATTTAAATCAATCAATTCGACCGCTTATCGACTTACCCGTAGCTCAATTGCATCACTAGGATTTTTCTCCAATTTTTCCTTTTTTCTTTTTCCCTTTTTTCTTTTTTCCTTTTCTTTTTGGCTGAACCAGTTTGGTCCGGTTCAACCTGGTTCAGACTGTCGGTTCAGTCCGGTTCGAAGGGTTCAGGGCCTCGCCGGTCGATTCTCCGTCGGCTTTCGCTGCTAGTAGCTCTGCAGGGTCGTCCGAAGCTCGGATCTGATCTCGGTTTTGTCCAAGGTAGCCGAAAAGTGGTCGGTCCGGCCGCTTCTCTCCTCGTCGTCAGTGGCTTCTCTCTTTCTCGTCGTTTCCGGCGCTAGCCGCCGCCCCACCGCCGAGTCAGCTGTTGATCGGTCGCTCTTTGCATGGGCTACCTTCAGTTGTCGGTGGCCGGGCCTGAATCGACACCGATCACCGGTTTTTCCCCTTTCTCTTCTCAGCTCTCTTTCTCCTCGGTTTCTCTCTCTTTCACCGCCGATTGTTGGCCCGTTGGTGCCGGTGGTGGCCCGGCTGGCTTCCTTCGCCTGGGCTGCCGTCGGCCGCCTCTTCCCAGTGGCCGTCGGTGAGGCAGAGGGAAGCTCAGCTTCGTCGCTGTCTGCGTTTCCAATTTTCACATTTTTCGCGAATTGTTTTACTTTATTTTATTATTTATAATTTATTTTTATTATTATTTTAATCATTATTTTATTATTATTTTTGCCAAAATATCTAAAAAATTTTATATTTAATTCATTTAATCCATAAATGAATTTATCGGTATTATTTTGGCTTTCGGGATAATTTTTTGAATACTTTTGGGATTATTTTTCGAAGTGAAAATTTCGGTTTATTCCAATAAATTCATATCTTGATCAATTTAACCCGAAATTTAATTATTTCTTTGTTATTGATCAAGATTTCTCAATCCCATCATTTTTAATTAAATTTTCTCATCAAATTTATACCGAATTTCGATCATTTGATCGTTTTACCCTCATGTGTTCGGGAATACCATTTCAATCCTTTTGTCTTTTTCATTTCGTGTTTTAATTAAAATCGGGTTTTACAATCTCTCCCACTTAAGAAATTTGGTCCTTCAAATTAGAACCAAGTCAAATGGATCATAAACAACTCCGAGTATGTCTATCGCATCATACTCTTTAATTCTCATCTATCTTTTTTCGGAGTGTAATACTACCATCATACTTGACTAGGGAGATTATCTTAAACCTCAACACTTTCTCCTTCTGTCTAATACCCGAATTGATTTCATACGTTATACTTTCATTGAGCTAAGCTGTTGGAGCTCATATTCGATCACATATGCTGGATCCGGATAGAATTTTTGAAACATCAAAAGATGGGACACATAGTGGATGCCTGCTTATTCAAGTGGTAACGCCAACCTACAGGCCTTATTTCCCACTTTGTCCAATCTCTCAAATGATTCACTTAACGAAACTCAATTTGCTTTCTTTCCTAATCTCGTTATGCTCTTAGGACAAATAACTGCCAACAATACTAATTCATCCTCGGTGAATTTTCAAAGGTTTTCTGTCTTTTGTCAGCATAGCTTTTCTGTCTGCTCTGAGATGTTCTTAATCTCTCATAAATCAACTGAACATCCTCAGAGGTTATCTTACCGATTTGGGAATAATTTTCTATCTGTCACCCACTTCTTCTTATCCAAGTCGGGAAACAATTCCTTATGGCCATACAATGCCTCATATAAAGTCATCCCGATACTCGAGTGACAACTGTCATTATTGGCGAATGCGATTAGTAACAACTGATCATCCCATGAGCTTATCAAATCAATGGTACATGCTCTCATAATATCCTCTAGAACCTGTATAGTCCTCTCTGACTGACCATCTGTCTGAGGATGGAAGCTGTGCTAACACTCAGTCGGGTTCCCATAGCTTCCAAAAATTTTCCCAAAAGTGGGAAGTGAAGCGGGGAGTGAAGCGGGAATCCCTATCAGATATCATGCTCACTGGAATGCTACTTAACGTTTCACAATTTTTGATAAATATAACTTCACCTACGCACTTAGAGTATCTGGAGATTTCATAACCAGAAGGTGGGTAGACTTAATCAATCTATCTACTATCACCCAGATAGCCTCGTGATTCATCCGGGCCCTCTGTAACCCATCACGAAATTCATGATAACTTGTTCATATTTCTATGTCAATATAGGTAGAGGCTGCAATAATCCTATAGACTTCTCGTACTCTACCTTATTCTGTTGACATACGAGACACTTCTCCACAATCTCTACAATGTCTCTTTTTCATATTTGACCACCAATACCCTTTTCAGAGATTTCAATACATTTATTACTTCTCGGATGCACTGTATATCCCGAAGAGTGAGCTTCTGACAATAACACTATCTCATCAACTGTGGTCCTGGGGAGCACTTATACTGTGTCTGAACCTCTGTAAGTCATCATCACTCACTATGAACTCTGTTATTATACCTTTCTGAATTTGACCCACACTATCGACACCATGTTGATCATCACGCTAAGCCTTGCAAATTCGATCACTCAAATTCGGTTCTAACCTCAGGCTAGCTATCACAAAATCACTGTCATCATCAGAAGGGATCACATCACTACTGAGGCTCACAACTGCTCTAGCAGCTCACGCTCCCTGACCATCATATGTGATACCATCCCGAGGCTCTTTCTGTTCAAGGCATTAGCCATTATATTAGCCTTTCTTGGGTGATATACTATTCACAATCATAATCTTTAGAAGCTCTTACCCTCTTTCTTCTCATATTCGACTCTTTCTGTAAAAATAGATACTCGAGGCTTTTTATAATTAGTGCATATCCGAAATTTCTCACCGTATAAGTGGTGACGCCATACTTTTAATGTAAACGCTATGACTGCCAACTCTAAATCATGGGTCGGATAGTTTCTCTCATGGTCCTTGAACTATCTAGATCCATAAACGACTATCTTCCCATTTTATATCAATACATAGCCCAATCCTTATTTTGAGGTATCCATACACACTGAAACCTCTTGAGCTGTTGGTTATGGCGAGAATAATTACGGTGGTCAGTTTATTACTTCCATATACCAAAACTCACCGAAGCTACTTTCATACTTATCATCCTAATGGCATACAATCTTTTTCGAACAAGATGTGTGAACTGAGTAGTCCATTTTCGAGAAACTCTCAACAACGTCTATAAGACAGTTTCCAGTTACTACTCATGCTCTTCCCTGGACTTCAAATACATCAAAATATCATCGTTAAAGATGACAACTAATCGGTCTAGGCAAGGTTTAAATACCTCATCGTAGTTGAGTTCCACTAAATATTTCAATCACCCATATTCTTGACCTACGTACGCATAAACGTATAATGTCATTTTGAAATCGCTTTCGTTCAAGATACTAACCCGTGCTATTTTCTTTTTTCTTATATTAACGGCTTTTATAAAATTTTAATCTTTAAACCTTCATGATTACTCGAATTCTATATTTCTTTATCGTACCGGCAAAGGTACCCAATTTCAAATGTATATATTTTACGACTGTCGATTTCAATTTATAGGTTATGTGTGTGCTTCTAGACGCTGTTAAGTCTTCAGGCGGGGAAATATTTTGAAATACCTTTATTAACCCTCAGACTTGATCACATGGACTGGGTGTAGATATATCCACCCCTTATCCTTGGTCTTAATTCATGTTCACTACATATTGCTTAATCCAAATTACTTTACATATAAAAAATATCCGTACCTTGCATACGCCTCTTATTCCAATATATCTCATATTCAGGATCTATCACATCTCAAAACTTATCTCCTTTCATATATCACTTATAACAAACTCTTTCATTACTTGTTAAAACTTACAGTATACTTTTCAGGGGTAAAAACATCACTATCTCAGATAGCAATCTAAACATCATAGTTTGCAGTCGAATCAATCTATTCTTAACTATCACTTCAAAATTATTCATATTCCATTGAATAAAATTGGCTGACATATCCTTTTTCCCCCGTTTCAACTTACAATCCCTATACCCATATTCAGTTAGTGAAAATCAGCTAACTATCATCATCTTGCCTAAGGGTACAGGCTTCACGTCTTTCACTAGCTTATAAACAACTGAAGGTGGTATGACTAAATGCGTGGCACCAGGATCAATTAAAATAATTACTTCATTATTCACAACCAGTGTGGTGTCTTCCACCATATCAGATGAAACATCAATAGTGTCATGGTCCAAGGCATACACTCACCCTCGTCCAATATCTTATTTTCGTGATATCTACCACAAATCCTACACTGTTTACACTGCTACACTACTTACACTGCTACACTACTTACACTGCTACACTACTTACACTGCTTACTCTGCTACACTGCTACACTGCTCCGTAGCAGGTCGGGGTCCTCAAATCACAATACCCCTCAAAGGTACTGTATTTGGATACACTGGGGCCTTACCAATCATCTTACCCCGTGACTCATCAGCTCTAAGCTTTTACCAAACCACCTTTTTCCTGTTCTGACATCTCTGTCATCCTATATTCTCTTTTTGTCTCAATTTTGGTCCTTACTACCTTTTCCAATCTCAGAGGCGTACAACTCATGATCTTATTCATACAACTGTAGTGTGCGCACTGCCTCGGCATAGGTAGTGATATCTAACAGCCCAATCGGACTCTAATTGATAATCTGAGCCTTTTCATGAACTTTCAGACATTCTGACTCTAATTGTTTATAGTGTCGGAGTCATATCTGGCCAGGGATATAAACTGAGTTTCATACTCGTTAATCAACCAGTTCCTCTAGGTCAGAGTAACAAATTTCATTTGTAATTTCTTTTAAGCAGTGTCCGAGATATTCTGTCACCGGAATACATTTAGAATTATTTTTCATGTCCATTCTGGATGTCTAACTCTTAAGATGGGTCGAGCGGACTTCCACCAATGCTCCAACTCGCCCTCAAATCTCATGCATACTCTGAGCAATTAGCTCCATAATATTCTCCACTCGTCGCTCCAACCTCACAAAGCGTGTCTCAATATTGTCCGATCTCTCTGTCAGACTCTGTCCGATCTCTCTATCGCACTCTGTGGGGCATACTCAATATCAGCCTACTTTAATCTCATCTCGAGTCTCATGTGGTGACTCAGTACTACTCTCAGGCCTGCCTTTACGGCCTCGAGCTCATGTACTCGCTCTTTTACCATAGCGGCTATTAGTTTATGAGTCTAAATTCTTGAATTCAAAACCAAATTCTTAGCTGCACTTCTATCTCGATATACACAATTGTTACTAAACAATACACAACACATAGGGATGTAAACTTCCTTAACCACTAACACCGACTCATATCAGGCTAACTTAGGCTCTGATACCATTAACTGTTATGACCCAAATTACCTAAAAATCAGAGTAAATTTTTCACTTTTTCATTTATTATTTAATTCTTACCTTTCTCTCATCGTGACCATCCTACAAACAGTTGGGCTATGATTCGATGTTAGTCACCTCTCACCTATTTACCATTCCATTTTCATAATCACATTCATATATAAGAGTTTATTATCTTTTGACTTTAACTAAATACATACACAATGGTATTTATAACTCTACATCCCCGACATCAATGTCCGTTTATAGTACTGTGCATTACATATTTAGATACAAAATCATACAAATGTATATACCTGTCTCTCGATGGAAAACAACAGATACCAAGATGCAAGTCCCCAGTCGCTCACTAACTATTGCAAGTGCTCTGAAAAGATGGAAAAATAAGGGGGGTGAGCAAACCACACGCTCAGTAAGGCAATTATGCAAGTAAGTAGATAGATCCACTATTTACATGCTCATAATGTCATGCCCCTAAAAATCTATTTCTTTTCATTAAAATCTCAAGCACTAAATCATGTATTTCATCATGACTTAGTTTATAAAACCGACTTAGTTTATAAAATCGTTCGTGCATATATAAATCATATAATTTATGCATCAATAGCATTTTATGTGACATCCTTAAATCATAATTAGCATGAAGTAAAACAAGATCATGCATTCTTTCATATTATGTAAGACAAATCATGAATTTGAAATGAAAGCATGGCAAACACCATCATGCTACTGCATTCAAATCATTTCATTAAAACTGTAGTATAAACTAACCCTTCCGGGTCAATCATCTCATAAAGCAATTCATTAAAATTCATTATAAAACTTTGGTTATAAAACCACCCTTCTTTTAGGGTCATATATCATAAAATCATAAAATCGGAGGCCTGACCCCTCCCTCGGGTCTACCCTGATCTATCGACCAATAATTATATCATGTGAGATAAGTAGGTGACTATCAGTAACAACAAGGACTATGACCATAACCTAGTGATCCCTGGCAACACGGTACCTAGTGTGCGAGGTAACACACCTGAAACAGGAGGCGGGACAGTCCTACCTGCCAGAACAGCATAACATCAGGATTGTGAGGGAAAGGCTTGCTACCTCGTGGCTAATGCCACTCCACTCCAACAATCCCCACGGTACAGCGTACTCCGCGTGACATACACGGTACAACGTACTCCGTGAACCCAAGCTCAATCAAGGGTGCCTACAATAGGTCTTATCCACCCATATCATCTCTATCTCATTATGCACGTGAAAGCATATCATCTCACTGTGACACACAGTCTACAGAAGGCTCCAACACGGCTATATGCATGTCATATAAATCCCTGTACGAGCGAAGCTCAAGCACAGCTCCATGTATATTCATGATATCAAAAAATCTCGTGCAAGCGAAGCTCGAGCACGGTTTCATAGAAATCAATGAAATTTGTGTACGAGTAACACTCCGGTACGACTTTAAAATGAGTTATAAATCCATATAAAATCCTGTGCGAGCAATGCTCCAACACGAATGAATGCTCAAGTAAATCAAAACTTCGTACGAGCAACGCTCCAGTACGGCTTTATGCATAAATACATCAAATCTCATGTGAGTTACACTCCAGCTCGGATTTATAAAATATTATATCAAAACAGGATGCGAGCTAAGCTCCAGCACCTCTCATGCATGTCAAATCATTAAAACTAGTGCGAGCAATCGCTCCAACACCTTTTTATGCATATCAGGTCAAAACAAGTCAAAACATGTCAAAACAGAGTGTGAGCTAGGCTCCAGCACTTCTCATGCATTTCACAAGAATAAAAATCAGCGTGAGCAACCGCTCTATCACATTTCATGCATATGATGTCACACAAGTCGGTGCGAGTAACCGCTCTAGCACATTTTATGCACACTCACAAACTCAGATATAGTGCGAGCTATGTGCCAGCACTATCTGTTTCCATATAAACTTGATAGTTAGCCGTTTTTCAAAGAAATTTCATTTAAATATAAGTAACACCTACGTAGTGTTATCTTGTGAAATTTAAGCATTTACTGGCCAATCTATCGATTTGCTTTAATTAAAACCAATAAAATTCCTTAATTCAAAAAAATTCCTTAAATCATGCATTTCATGCATGTCATGCTTTCACCATCCTTAGGTGAACTTCCCTTAATAGGGAAAAAATAGACTTTTACCTATTCTAAGTCCTTAAAATCTTTAAACCATTTTTAGGACCTTTATACATAGTCAGGGTATACATACATATTCAGTGTACATAAAATCTATTAAAATACGTGTAGCTACCTCTAGCTACTCACACAATTCCATTACCTCATTTTCTGTATAGTCTGACCTTTTCCAATGATGTCTCGTCACGCAGTCCGATTTGCTCCGAATCCAATCTCTGAAACTGCAGATAAATATTCATCAAGTCAAATATAATACAATTAATTGTATTTCATATTTTTTTGGCTTAATTTAAATCATTGGGCTCGTTTACCCATATTGGGCCTGATTGTACCATAATGGGCCTTAATCGGCCTTAAGCCCGTTTTCTCACTTACTATTCACATCACCGAGGCCTATTGGGCTCATTGGGCCCATCAGTGTATATTGGACCTCGTTCTAAATTCTCGGATATCTCAATGAATTATTTACGACAATTTATCTAAATTTCCAAAATCAATTTATTTAATGCGAAAATTAAATCCGTAATTTATCTAACACACATAACGATGCAAAATTGTCGTAAATAAGGGTTACTTACCCGATATTCCATGATCGTACACAAATCGAGGCTGTCTCGAGCTCTCGTTTGATGTCAATTGTCGAGCTATATAATTAAATATTTTTTTGGGTAAACTTTCAGTCGAATATTAATCCAATTAAATATTTTAATATTTAAATCGGTCAATTCAATCGCTTACCGACTTACCCGTAACTCGATTGCATTATTAGGATTTTCCCTAATTTTTTCTCTTTTTCTTTTTCCCTTTTTTCTTTTTTTTCCTTTTCTTTCTGGCTGAACCGGTTCGGTCCAGTTTAACCCGGTTCAGACCATCAATTTAGTCCAGTTTGACTGGTTCAGGGCCTCGCCGATCGGTTCTAAGCCGGCTTCCACCGCCAGCAGCTCCACGGGGTCGTCCGAAGCTTGGATATGGTCTCGATTTCGTCCGAGTTCGTCGGAAAGTGGCCAATCCGGCCTCTTTTCTCCTCGCTGTCGGTGGCTTCTCTCTTTCTCGCCGTTTTCGGTGCTAACCGCCTCCCCATCGACCGATTCAGCCGTTGATCGGTCACTCTTTGTGTGGGCTACCTTCGGCTGTCGATGGCAAGGCCTGAATCGGCACCGATCACCGATTTTTCCCCCTTTCTCTTCTCGGCTCTCTTTCTCCTTGATTTCTCTCTCTTTCACCACCGATCGTCGGCCCATTGGTGTCGATGGTGGCTCGGCTGGGCTTCCTTCGCCTGGGCTGCCGTCGGTCGCCTCTTCCCTATGGCCGTCAGTGAGGCAGAGGGAAGCTCGGCTTCCTCGCTGTCTGCGTTTCCAGTTTTCGCGTTTTTCATGAATTTTTTTTACTTTATTTTATTATTTATAATTTATTTTTATTATTTTTTAATCATTATTTTATTATTATTTTTACCAAAATATCTAAAAAATTTATATTTAATTCATTTAATCCATAAATAAATTTATCGGTATTATTTCAGCTTTCGGGATAATTTTTTGATTACTTTCAGGATTATTTTTCGAAGTGAAAATTTCAGTTTATTCCAATAAATTCATATTTTGATCAATTTAACCCGAAATTTAATTATTTCTTCGTTATTGATCAAAATTTCTCAATCCCATCATTTTTAATTAAATTTTCTCATCGAATTTATACTGTATTTTGATCATTTGACCGTTTTACCCTCATGTGTTCAGGAATACCATTTCAAGTCTTTTGACTTTTTCATTTTGTGTTTTAATTAAAATTGGGTCTTACAAAATGCATTCAGAAATTTTTTATTCATTCCATTTTAATTTTTTATCCACAGATAAATCAATAGAATCATACGACATTACGATAAAATTCAGGTTTTACAGCAAGGCCCGTAAATTCTGTGTACCATTTATGATTTCAAGCAGTACACACAAGTCACATAGTATGTGAATCATAGGAAATGAACCTTTTTATCCTCTAAGTGGAAATAGAATGCAAAATGAGTAGTGAAACAAGTGAATGGAAAGTTACCCTTGAAAATCTGAGAAAATTGCAGCTGGAATGCTTCAGAGGAAGGGGAATTCGATCTCATTGTGCTCGAAATGCAAAATCAAAGCATTGTGTAAAAGGGAGATCTATCCCTCATTTAAGTAGATTGATCTCGGTATGCTTCTGCCTAACAAGGATCGATCTTATCCCCAAAGACAGATCGATCTCTAAAAGATTCTGACTAGTAAAGATCGATCTCTTCCCAAAAGCCAGATCGATCTCTAAAGCCTTCTGCCTGGCAATGATCGATCCCATCCCATGAGCAGATCGATCCTACAGCCTATAAACTGAATATCGAGAGAGTTCATACAATGGGAGATTGATCTCTCACCCGTGGAGATCAAAATCATAAGGCCAATTCTATAAAAAGGGCCTGACATTTTGGAATCAACCTTCAACTTGTTGGATTGAAGCAGAAAAAGGGTCTTCCAATTTTGGACAAGAGAGAACACAAGCTAGGTGAGTTTTCAATACACCAACTCTAAATATGTTTATCTAGATGTCGTTATGAGTTGATTGGTGTATGCATTATTGGATGGAACTATCTAAAGCATGATGAATC
Source organism: Firmiana major (assembly GCA_033439115.1). Classification (NCBI taxonomy): domain Eukaryota; kingdom Viridiplantae; phylum Streptophyta; class Magnoliopsida; order Malvales; family Malvaceae; genus Firmiana; species Firmiana major. Next base: position 56,471,085 of record CM065904.1, on the reverse strand, counting down.
AATAATGACCTAAAAATAGGTTTAGTGTGAGAAAGTGAACCAAGGTTGACTTAATGATGAAGTGAATATACTATGGTGATGGTGATGTTATATGCATGATTATGAGATGGTTTTGTGGAATTAATTAATGGAGTTGGATAAAGTTACAAAATGTACACATAAGGTGTTGTGAAAATGAATTTGAATGGAAAACTAAGGCTATTAGATATTTATTTAATACCAAAGAAACTCGGCTCATAGCCCGATCAAGTAAAAAAAAAAAGAGAAAATAGAGAAAGTAATCAAAAAGGGTTCGAATGACCCCATTTTGGTTATGAATGAATAGATGTGTGAAGTAGAGATATAATGAGTATCTGTTGATGGTTTGATGTTATTTTGAGTAGCTCAAGAATCCGACATGTGAATCAAGGCTAGTCCGACACCCGAGAATATTGTACTACCCAAGGTGCAAGAGGTAAGGGATGCAACCGTTTTGTGCATATGTGTTCTTTACCGATGAAAATGCTTTGGTAGCATAAACTAATTTCATAAACGAGCATATTTCTTGAGAAAAATGTTTAACTTGAGATTTATTACTTGAGTGCATGTTTTGCCGGTTTGAGCTCGATTTTCAATTTGATTGTTTTGTGAAAAAATATACTTTATATTTGAATGAGACTTATAAAACAAAACTATTACGGGCTCTACGTGAAGGTGAAACTATTTTCAGCATAATAATTACATATTTTGAGACTAAGGACTCATCATGATATCTGCACATCGATGCTTCCGCTTTGGTAGTATGAGATACCTCCATTTTGGTAACGTGAAATGCCTCTGCTTTTCTAGTGTGAGATGCCTCCATTTTGGTAACGTGAGATGCCTCTATTTTGGTAATGTGAGATGCCTCCGCTTGGTAGTGTGAGATGCCTCTGCTTTGGTAGTGTGAGATGCCTCAGTTTTGGTAACGTTTGATGCCTTTGCTTTGGTAGTATGAGATGCCTTCGCTTGGTAGTGTGAGATGTCTCCATTTTAGTAATATGAGATGCCTCCGTTTTGGTAACGTGAGATGATTCCCCCATTTGAGGATGCCCTTATTAAGGATGATGCGATGTGATGACTGCTTTCAGGACACTTACATTATGCCTAGTCTCTATAACTAATTTGAGAAATGACGTGTTGTGAAATTGAGATAATGATATTTTGATGAATTGTGATTTTAATCACGTGTTTATAATTATGTGAAATTATGCCATTATTAAACTTATGCACTCCTTACTGAGCTAGTTGAAAGCTCACCCCTCTTCTTTCCTCCCCCACAGATTATTTACAGTGAGCGCAAGTACCTACTCCGTACGTGACATAGGCTGGTGGACGAGACTCTCCCCAGGCTATTGCTTGTACACGCGTGAGGTATAATTCAATTCATTTTGTATCCAGACAATTATGTAATGCGGACACTTATATTTAAGTAACGCTAGGATGTAATCAAGATGGTATATGTACATAAATTAGAAAAGTGGTTTCTTTTGATATCATGTTATTTGGTTAACTAAACATGGATATTGAGAGATCTTCGGGATATTGGATGATGAGGTTAACTGACATGGTGCAGGAATGCACCTCGAGTAGGAAGTTTAATTTAAGAAAAATTTTAAATTAGCCATATCTTTCGCGCTTTCGGGCTGTCACAGATTTGGTGGTATCAGAGTGAGGTTGCCTAGTATGTCAATGTCGATCAATTGGAAATAGATCACATCCCAGGTGTCTGTACTTGTCTGGTTATAAATTGAATTTAACGGTTAAAATTATAAACAAGTTTAACGTATACGTGCAGGTACGTAAGAATTAAGATATGAGGGGGAAACGAGGTCGTCCCCGGAGGCAGGCACAACCACCTCCACCTCTTGCCCCACAGCCTGAGAGTTCTAACTCTCGAATTAATTGTGAGTAGGATGTACGACAGGGGTTTGAGCAGATGGCAATGCTAATTGCACAACATTTCGAGGCTAATGCCTTAGGTACCACACCCACCTCGGCTCCTATACCTACACCACCACAGGATCTGCCTCCACTTCCTCTACAGATTGACCTGTTGCCACCCGCTGCTCAGCCTCTGGCATAGACTAGACCCCATGATAGAGGTATGGATCGATTAAGAGACTTTCTTAAGATAAATCTGTCGACATTTAAGGGGGTGAAGGACCCCGTAGCGGCAGAAGAGTGGTTGACGGAGATGAGGCTAATTTTTGATTTCTTGGAGTTCGCTGATACAGAGAGAGTCAGTATGAGTGCTTATATGCTTAAGGAGCAACCACGATATTGGTGGAGTACCACCCAGAGTATATTGACTGCCAGCCATCTAGTGATCAGCTGGGAAACTTTTCAGTCAGCCTTCAGGACCTAGTATATCCCTCGCGCTGTCCAAAGGAAAATGTAAGCAGATTTTTTGAATTTAGTTCAGGGCAGTATGGCAGTCGACGAATATGAGAACCGATTCACCACTTTACTGAGATATGACCCAAAGAATGTCAAAGACAAGAAGCGTCGTACAGAACGGTTTGTATATGGGCTGAGACCAGCCCTTCGAGATAGATTGATAGGGTTCTGCATTACTCACTTCACAGATGCTTTGAGACGGGTACTGGAAGTCGAGAGGGGACTAGATTTGGTACAGTCCCAGTCTAAATCCCGGATAGTGGTCAGAGATAAGGGTAAGAGACTTGAAACTTCTCGAACAGACCTTTGGAGGGGTTTATTTAAGAGACGGAAGATCGAGGGGCCTATAGTGAGGGTTGATAGACCACGGGTTCTTCCAAGTGCTACAGAGACTCCTCGAGGTGTCAAACTAGACCTTAAGATCTGTAAACACTGTGTTCAACCACATGAGGGCAATTATTTTTGTATGATACGATGATGTTTTAGATGTGGGGACATGGGTCACAGGGTGAAGGATTGCCCGCAGGTATAGCGACCACATCCTCAAGAGCCCCCTTAATAGCAACCTCAAAGAGTGATTCCCCAGAGACAGACCATAGCTGCTGATAAAGGTAAGAAGCCAGTCACAGAGGGACGTGTGTTTGTTATTGATAAGGAGACAACAGACACTTCGTCTGAGGCTATACAAGGTACACTTCTTGTTTGTAATCATGAGGCTCATATGTTGTTTAACCCTAGGTCCACATATTCTTTTATTTCAGTACACTTTGCATGTAAATTGAATTTAGAGCCTGAACCCTTAGCTTATATTTTACACGTAAGTACACCTATACATGAGTCACAAAGGACTAATATAGTATGTAGAAAGTGTGAGATTAAGGTGGGCTATAAAGTAATGTTAGCATATCTAGTTTTTATTTTTTAAATATGTGTGGTTTTGATGTGATTCTAGGGATGGATTGGTCAGCAGTCAATCGCGTGAGTCTAGACTGCTACACTAAGACTATAACTTTCTCCCTACCTGAAAAATTCAGTGTATGCTTGACTATTAAGGAATAAAATGTGTAAAGTGTTATGTAAGAAATTGTATGATTTGGTTATCATTCCTAAAATTACTAAATAAATTATTGATGTGAAGGTTACATCGCACTCATCTCTGATGTCAGTCGAGAACATCCGAGGATAGAAGATATACTTGTAGTATGTGAGTTTTTGGATGTTTTCCCAGATAAGTTGTCGGGTTTACCACCGGAGAGAGAGATGGAGTTCACTATCGATTTAATGCCAGATACCCAGTCGATCTCTAAACTTCCCTATAAGATGATATTGGTTGAATTGGAAGAGTTAAAGAAAGAGTTGCAAAAGCTGCTTGACCAGGGTTTTATTAGACCCAGTGTGTCACCATGGGGAGCTCTGATTCTGTTCGTGAGGAAAAAGGATGGTAGTCTTAGATTGTGCATAGATTACAGACTACTGAATAAGGCTACGGTAAAGAATAAATACCCCCACCAAGAATAGATGAGTTGTTTGATCAGCTGAGAGGGGCTTCTATCTTTTCCAAGATTGACTTAAGATCAGGTTATCACCAGTTAAGAATCAGGAAAGAGAACGACCTTCAGAACTAGATATGGCCATTATGAATTCTTAGTGATGCCTTTTGGTTTGACGAATACCCCTGTTGCTTTCATGAGTCTGATGAATGAGGTATTTCGGGACTATCTAGATCACTTTATGATAGTTTTCATTAATGATATCCTTATATATTCTCGATCCCAAGAAGAGCATGCACAACATTTGAGGACTGTGTTACAGATACTCTGAAATAAGCAGCTTTATGGAAAGATCAATAATTGTGAGTTTTGGCTGGATCAGATTGGTTTCCTTGGTCATATTGTATCTAAGGATGGGGTGTCAGTTGATCCATCCAAGGTAGAGACTGTATTTAATTAGGAGAGACTGAGGACAGTTACAGAGATTTAAATTCTTCTGGGACTTCTAAGGTATTACAAGAGGTTTGTTGAGGGATTCTCCAAAATTGCAGCTCTTCTGACTAAACTTACACGCAAAGACACTCCATTTGTATGGTTTGAGTAAAGTTTTCTAGAGCTTAAAAGGAGGTTGACTACAGCACCCATTTTAACTATCCCAAGTGGATCTAGAGGCTTCGCAGTGTATAGTGATGCTTTCCATCAGGGTTTGGGGTGCGTACTCATGCAGCACAGGAGAGTAGTCACTTATGGGTCACGTTAGCTGAAGGATCATGAGCGAAACTACCCCACGCATGATTTGGAATTAGCAGCTGTGGTATTTGCCTTGAAGATTTAACGTCATTATCTGTATAGGAAAAGGTTTCAGATCTTCACTGACCATAAGAGCCTGAAGTATATCTTTAACTAGAAGGAGCTTAATATGAGACAAAGACGATAGATGGAGCTCCTTAAGGACTATAACTGTGAGATTTTATATCATATAGGGAAGGCGAAAGTAGTTGTTGATGCCTTGAGCAGGAAGAGTATGGTTTTTGCTATGATGATAATGGAATGGGACTTATTGGAATAGTTCACCGGACTCAAGATCAGAGTTAAGGAAGCAGAGGTCTGATTTATGGCTAGCTTACGGATAGAGCCCAATATTATGGATCAGATTAGAACCGGACAGAGAAGTGATCAGAAGCTACTAGACATGGTTAGCCAAGCTGAAAAGACCTTGTAGTCAGATTTCATGATCAGTGATGATGGATTGCTGAGGTTTAAGGGTCATATTTGTGTTCCAAGCAATGATACCTTGAAGCAGCAAATTTTGAGGGAGTCTCACTATTCCTGTTACACCATACACCCAAGTAGTACTAAGATGTACCAAGACCTACGTAAGGTGTATTGGTAGAGTGGTATGAAACGGGAAGTGGCAAAATTTGTGGCCAAGTATTTGGTGTGTCAACAGGAAAAGGTTAAGCATCAGAAGCCCGGGAGATTACTTAAGTCCTTGCCAGTGCTTAAGTGGAAATGTGAGCATATCACCATGAACTTTATCATGGGATTACCGAGGACCCAAAGAGGTCATGATGCAATCTAGGTAATAGTAGACAGATTAACTAAGAGTAGCCACTTCCTTGCCATCAAGAGCACAGATACTTTGAGTGCCTTAGCAGACTTATATGTCAGATAGATAGCTCGACTGTATGGGGCCCCAGTGCGTATTACATCTGATAGAGATTCGAAGTTTACTTTTAAATTTTGGACTCATTTCTTAGAAACCATGGGATCTCTATTGAATTTTAGTACCACCTATCATCTTCAGACTGATGGTCAATTCGAGTGGACTATACAGACCTTAGAAGATATATTAAGGGCGTATACGATAGATTTTAAAGGATAATGGGAAGATCACCTGCCCCTTGGGAAGATCACCTGCCCCTTGCTATCATGCGAGTATCAAAGGATAATGGAGAGACTGAGGATAGATTTTAAAGGATAATAGCTATCATGCGAGTATTGGTATGGCACCTTATGAGGCTCTGTATGGTAGGAGGTGTAGATCGCCTATACCTTGGGAAGAAGTGGGTGACAGGAAAGTAATTGCTCATGATCTAGTTAAACAGGCAGTTTAGAATGTAAAGATTATTTGTGACAGATTACGGGTTGCTCAAAGTCGACAAAAGAGTTACGCTGATGTGAGTAGACGACCACTCGAATTTCAGGTAGGAGATTCTGTATTTCTCAAGGTATCTCCAAGTAAGGGTATCATTGTTTCGAGAAAAAGGGAAAGTTGAGTCCTCGATATATAGGACCGTTTGAGATATTAGAGAGAGTAGGAGATGTTGCCTACCGATTAGCTTTACCTCCACAGCTTTTCGAAATACATAACGTCTTCCACGTCTCCATGTTGAGGAAGTATAATCTGGATCCCTCCCTTGTCATCACGTATGAAGTATTAGACATCCAGGGAGACGTGAGCTATGTAGAAGAACCTATCCAGATCCTCGACAAGAAAGAAAGGTATTTCAGATAAAGAGAATTCCATTGGTAAAGGTTCTCTAGAAGCACCACTTAATAGAAGAGGCAACTTGAGAACTAGAGAGCTTGATGAAAGAGAAGTACCCTCATATATTTGATGGACCTAATTGAATTTGGATGACCAAATTTTCTTAGTGGGGGAAGTTATGTAAGACCCACTTTTGATGATGTATTCCTTATGATTCATATGATGTACCATCTTTCAAAGGTTAATTAAATCATAAGAAGAGCTTGTGCTTGAATAAAGTTGCATAGAGAATGAATGAACATTCATGAATTCACATAATGGCTAAATAAGGGCTGAAGTGGCCAATGACTAAACGAATGGATTATGCAAGGCCCATAAATTCTGTGTACCATTTATGATTTGAAGCAGTACACACAAGTCACGTAGTATGTGAATCATAGGAAATAAACCTTTTTATCCTCCAAGTGGAAATAGAATGCAAAATGAGTAGTGAAGCAAGTGAATGCAAAGTTACACTTAAAAATCTGGGAAAATTACAGTTGGAATGCTGTAGAGCAAGGGGAGATCAATCTCATTGTGCTCAAAATGAAGAACCAAAACATTTTGTAAAAGGGAGATCGATCCGTCATTTAAGCAGATCGATCTCTAAAGGATTTTGGCTAGTAAAGATTGATCTCTTCCCAAAAGCCAGATCTATCTCTAAAGCCTTCTGCCTGACAAGGATCGATCCCATCCCATTAGTAGATTGATCCTACAACCTGTAAACTAAATATCAAGAGAGTTCAAACAAGGGGAGATCTATCTCTCACCCGTGGAGATCGATCTCATAAGGCCAATTATATAAAAATGGCCTGACATTCAAGCTTTTTTCCCTAAAACATCAAACATCCCTCCATTTTAGCAATGAAAACCTAGCTTTCTCACTCTAGAATACCACCCCCCCTTCCAAGAGATTTGAGAAAAAGCTATTTGAGCAAAGTTGTTCATTATGAGGAGGAGAACAACATATTTTGGAATTAACCTTCAACTTGTTGGATTGAAGGAGAAAAAGGGTCTTCCAATTTTGGACAAGAGAGAAGACAAGCTAGGTGAGCTTTCAATACACCAACTCTAAATATGTTTATCTAGATGTTGTTATGTGTTGATTAGTGTATGCATTATTGGATGAAACTATCTAAAACATGATGAACCAACCATGACCTAAAAATGGGTTTATTGTGAGAAAGTGAACTAAGGTTGATTTAATGATGAAGTGATATACTATGGTGATGGTGATGTTATATGCATGATTATGAGACGGTTTTGTGAAATTAGTTAATGGAGTTGGATAAAGTTATGAAATGTACACATAAGGTGCTGTGAAAATGCATGTGAATGGAAAACTAAGGCTATTAGATGTTTATTTAATACTAAAGAAACTCGGTTCATAGCTCGATTAAGTGAAAAAAATGAGAAAATAGAGAAAGTAATCAAAAAGGGTCTGAATGACCCCATTTTGGTTATGAATGAATAGAAGTGTGAAGTAGAGATATAATGAGTATCTGTTGATGGTTTGATATTATTTTGAGCTGCTCGAGAATTCGATGCATGAATCGAGTCCGAGACCCGAGAATATTGCACCACCCAAGTTGCAAGAGGTAAGGGATGCGACTGTTTTGTGCATATGTGTTCTTTATCGATGAAAATGCTTTGGTAGCATAAAATTATTTTATAAACGAGCATATTTCTTGGAAAAGTGTTGAACTTGAGATTTATTACTTGAGTACATGTCGGTTTAAACTCGGTTTGTGATTTGAATGTTTTGCGAACAAATATACTTTATATTTGAATGAGACTTATAAAGCAAAACTATTATGAGCTCTACGTGAAGGTGAAACTATATTCAACATAATAATGGCATGTTTTGAGACTAAAGACTCGTCATGATAACTGCTAATCGATGCCTCCGCTTTGGTAGTGTGAGATGCCTATGCTTTGGTACTGTGAGATGCATCCGTTTTGGTAACGTGAGATGCCTCCGCTTTGGTAGTGTGAGATGCCTCCGTTTTGGTAACGTGAGATACCTCTGTTTTAGTAACGTGAGATACCTCCACTTTGGTAGTTTGAGATGCCTCCACTTTGGTAGTATGAGATACCTTCGTTTTGGTTACGTGATATGCCTCCGCTTTGGTAGTGTCAGATGCCTCCGCTTGGTATTATGAGATGCCTCCGTTTTGGTAGCGTAAGATGCCTCCATTTTGGTAACGTGAGATGATTCCCTCATTTGAGGATGCCCTTATTGAGGATGATGTGATTTGATGACTACTTTCATGACACTTATATTATGCCTAGTCTCCATAACTAATTTAGAAATGACGTGTTGTGAAATTGAGATAATGATATTTTGATGAATTGTGATTTTAATCATGTGTTTATAATTATGTGAAATTATGCCATTATCAAACTTATGCTTTGATGATGATTTCTAAATCTCATATGCACTCCTTACTGAGCTAGTTGAAAGCTCACCCGCATTCTTTTCTCCCCCACAGATTATTTACAGTGAGCCTAAGTACCTGCAACGTACGTGATATAGGTCGGTGGACGAGACTCTCCCCAGGCTATTGCTTGTACACGCGTGAGGTATAATTCAATTCATTTTGTATGCAGACAATTATGTAATGTAGACACTTATATTTAAGTAATGTTGGGATGTAATCAGGACGATATATATATATATATATATATATAAATTAGAAAAGTGGTTTTCTTTTGATATCATGTTATTTGGTTAAGTAAACATGGATGTTGAGAGATCTTCGGGATATTGGATGATGAGGTTAACTGACATTGTGCAGGAATGCACCTGTAAACTCCACAAATTTTCTTGTATTCGGTTTTGCAATGATTAGCAAGTAAAATAAATAGAACTAAGAATGACCACATTGGTGAAAAATTTAATTGAAATTAAAATTTAACATAAAAGACTTAGGTGGATTTAATTAAAGAAAATATTATGATCGTATGATGCAGTATTATATTACAATCAATTATATTATAGAATATTATTATTAGTTTAATTTATCAATTTTTAGAGCAATGATTGGCTCCATTTTCTTCAGCCAATCCAATGCAATTTTAAATTATTTGTCGGTGATAGTGATTCGACGGTAGAGAAACAAAGAAAAGAAATGGAAAGGAATAAAAGAAACATAGAGAAAAAAAAGCTGAAACTGAAAATAGCAGTCGAGACATGGGATGGCAAAAAGGTCAGTTGCACAATTGTTTAGACATATTAAAGGAATAGTCAGGTTGGCTTTCGGTGTGGAGAAATAGAAGAAATTTTCAAGCATTGTTTGCAACAGCCTAGGTAATGGGAAAGTGATAGGAATTAGATTGTCCCATCATCTATACATCCATATTTTTTTCAAGGAAAAGTAGAGTTGGTGAAAGGTACAGTGCTCGACAATAAGAAAAACCAAGAGGAATGTATATATATATATATATATATATATATATATATATATATATATATATATATATATATAATTTGAATGGTCGTTTACGATAAGAGGCGATGTCAGAACTGAGAAGATGGCAGGCTGGAGCAGAAGAATGGTCTGAATGAGAAAAATAAATAAGAAAAATCAGGAGAAAAGGCTAGAGACCGAAGAAACAATAGGAAAACTAAGGGTAGGAAAACTGAGATTTACCTGCGCTGCCTATACCGATAGGTAGCGTCAGAAGTGTATATATATATATATATATATATATTATGTATACAGAAACGAAGGTGATGAGTCGATAGGAAGCGAAGGAAATAAACCAGATGTGTGGCTGCTAATTTCAGCAGAGAAAGAATGGGGTAAACGACTGTGGTAGCAGAGGAAGTATGTTCATCTGATGAAGAGGACATGTTCATTCAGCATGGGGAAAAGGAGAAGTCTGATGCTGCAGTGACAAGAAAAAAGAAACAATCCAAGAAGGTGGCAAAACAGGTAAGAAATGGAATGCTGCAGGAAGCCTGCAGCGGTTCGATAAGGAGGAGCTGTTGCAGACCGAGAATGGAAGAATTGTTGCAGACAGGGAATGGAAGAGCTGTTGCAGAGATGAACCAAAATGATAAGAAATCAGAAAAGGGCAAGTGAGGGGCAGCGAGTCGAAAAACCGAAAGGTTAGACCTGTAGGAGCTTAGTACAACTGGAAAAATGAAAGATAGCAGCTAAACAGGAAACGTGAGGAATACATCAGCTGCAACAGAAATATGACAAGAAAGGAAAGAAATAAAATTAGCAGGAAATGGATGGAAGTAAAATAGAGAGGAATATATATATATATCTATTATCATAACCCAAACCGAGCCAATTCTGGTCCTCTTGCATTCACCACCCACACTAACAGATTTTGTTGGAGGAGGACACGACTTACGCCATCGCCTTTTTTCAACCTTGTTGTTGTTGCTGCTACACCATCTACATACACAGCAATCCATCATGGATCGCTACTGCCCTACCGCTGCTCCTGCCCAGCCACGCCTTCCTGTTCATAGCAACCTGTGAAGAGAGCAGAAAACATAGGACATAAGTCCTCTGTAACCCAAAACCAAAAAGCCGAAGGGGCGATGATGATGGTAAAGGCTAGCTGAAAACTGAATGGCTCTCGGGTATTATCTCAGCTAAGGGGAGAAAGATGTGAAAGACGGTGTCGGATGGAGGAGGAAGAAGCCCGATGAACCGAAAGCTATTGGGAAGCAGAGGAAGCCCTTATCAGGCAACTATGGTGTAGCCACGGTGGGAGGCTAAACCGAAGCTGGCAGTTGCTTGAGGATGGTGGCCCAGATGCGGGAATGACGGTAAAGAGTGGCAATGCTGAGAATGGGGGATGACGATGACTGAAGCCGAGCCTTGGAGAAGACGATGAACAAACGAAAGTGAAGAAGGAAAAAGTGTAGGAAAAGAAAATGATTTTAAAAAAAAAAAAGAAAAGAAAAGAAAAAGAGTAATATATTTATATATATAAAAATGTATATATTTAGAGGAAGGAAAGAAGATACCGAAAATTTGAGAAAATTTTCAGAAAGATAATTAAGAAATATTTATTTAAAAATATCGGTTCGAAATTTTGGAAATACTGGTACGAAATTTCAAAAAAATTAACCAAGCAGACAGGGCCTTCTGACTCACACCACTAATGCATAGAGGACTACTGACGAGGCACCGAGGTAAGAAAAATTCTCGTCGCTACTAGAGATAAATATGCGTAATTTTCGTATATTTGTAAATATAAAATTTAGGCTGAATTTCGTAGTATCGAAATTATCGAAGAATCTAGGCCGAATTTTATGACTTTGAAAATTAGAGATTTTAGCCTAGTTGAACAACCTAATTTTTACGGATTGAATTTAAATGGTTTGCATAGATTCTTATATGGCTTGAATTCTGTTTTAAATATCGAAAACTTCAAATTTTGAATTTTTTTTATAAACTGTGTTTTGGAATTTTATCTAAAAAAGGGCTAGTCAGCCTATTTTGAACGGTTTCATGAAACAATTGAATTTATATGTGATTTTAGGTGAAATGATTTGCTTATAAAGCTATTCTGATGATATGTGCTTTAGCGCATACTAACAATGTGTCGCACGGTCCGTCTCGCACTGTGTAAGACCTAATTTTTATCGTATTTTCTTATGATTCACACATTGCATGGATATTGTTATATGTTAATGGAATCATAAGACGAATAATTTTGATCATATAAATATGAATGAAGTAGTCGAACGTACGTAAAATTCGAAAATGAATAGTTAAGGAATTTCAAATTAAATTGATGAGATTTGAATTGTCCGGACAGAGATACGAATTTTAAATGAGAAATTATAGTGAGCCTAAGAAGGAAAGTCGGTCTAAATTGGTCCCGAACGTGTAGAAGGGTAAAATGATCAAAAGATCAAAATCCGATATAAATTCAATAAGAAAATTTCATTAAAAATATGAAATTTAGAAATCTTAATCAATAATGAGGAAAATATCGAATTTCGAGTCCAATTGATCAAGATATAAATTTATTGGAATTAATTGAAAATTTCACATCGAAAAATCATCTCGAAAATATTGAAAAAATATAACGGAAAGACGAAATAAGATAGATAAATTCATTTTATTGATTAAATGAATTAAATAAGATTTTTTTAGATATTTTGAGATTTTTATAATATTTTAATGAATAAAATAATAATAAAATAAATTAAAAAAAACAAAAATCGCAAAATTGCGATTTCTGGGAAAGGGGGAAGAAGTCGAAATCGAGGGACTCAGTTTCCCTCATCGGCGAGCCACCAATGAGACAGAGGGGCAGGCGACGACCGACGAGAGGAGCCGACAGCCGCACGACCCACCACCAGCTGCGACATGCGCCGTCGTCGTCGGAGAATGTCGGATCGAGAGGGAGAGTGCCGCGGGGGAGAAGGGGAGATTCACCGACGATAGCGCCGTTTCGACCCACCTCGAGGCTAGTCGAAGGTTCCCCTTGCGATGGCACGCCGAACAGCACCGAAATCGAGACGGGGACCAATCGAAAACGCCGCGAACGACTAAGGAAACGACTGAACCGATACGGACCGGTTCAGTGAAGTGGAACTGTACTGAACCAGATCGGACCAGTTCAGCTATGAAAGAAAAAAAAAAGAAAGGGAAAAAGGAAAGAGGAAAAATTGGAGAAAATTTTGGTGATGCAATCAAGATACAGGTAAGTCCATAAGCGGTCGAAATTAACCGATTTAAATCTCAGAATATTTAATTTGATTAATATTCGACTGAAAATTTACCCAAAAAAATATGTAATTGTGTAGCTTGACAATTGACGTCAAACGAGAGCTCGACTCAATCTCAGTTTGCGTACCATCATGGAATCTCAGGTAAGTAAACCCTATTTACGATAATTAGCATAGTTATGCGTGTTAAAAATTTACCGCATAAATTACAGATTTATTTCATATAAATGAAATAAATTTTGAAAATTGAGATAAATTGTCGTAAATAATTAATTGAGCTATCCGAGAGTTTAGAACGAGGCCCAATAAATACTGATGGGCCCAATGAGCCCAATAGGCCTCGATAATATGAATAGTAAGTGAAAAACAAACTTAAGGACGATTAAGGCACATTATGGTGCAATCGGGCCCAATAGGGATAAACAGACCTAATGATTTAAATTAAGCCCAGTAAAAGTAAAATATGGATAAATATGTTTGGATTTAACCCGATAAATGATTATCTGCAGCTTCGGAGAACATATTGGGAGCTAAACGGATCAGGTGATCGGTAGCGTTGGGAAAAGTCAGACTGTATAGAGTAAAAAGAGGTAAGGGAAATTTTACGGACTGCTAGACATAACTTTATGCAATTTCGACCTCATTTACATTCCCTAAAATTGTCTGAAGGGTCTAGATTTAAAATAAGAATTTTAGTGCTCGGATGGGCAAATGACCAAAATACCCTTGTGAATGGTAAAATTTTCAAAATTAAAAAAAGTTAGGAGGAGCAAGAACAAAAGGGTCCTGCTTGTTTTTTAGGTGTTTTGACACGTGCATGGGTAGACTGGCTAACTTTTAAATAAAAATGCATAGCATTGCATATTTTCAACAATGTGATTTCATGTGGAAGTTGTTTTGAGATAACAGAGCCGCCTACGTGATTTTATGGAAGTGTGACGTGCTAGAGCTCATCTCGCACGAGTTTTGATTTGTGTGATGCATGCATTAGTACTAGAGCAATGACTCGCACTAGAGTTTTACATGCATAGGTGCTGGAGTCTAACTCGCACTAGATTTTCATATGATTTTCGTGACAGGGTGCTGGAGTCTAACTCACACCAAATTTTCACTTGATTTTTATGACATAGTGCTGGAGACAAGGTCGTACTAGTTTTACATGATTTTGACAGAGTGCTGGAGCTTAGCTTGCACTCGATCTTATGAGATTTTATAAAACACGTGCTGGAGCTTGCTCGCACGAGATTTTTCTTGATTTTATGAAAATGCTGGAGCATCGCTCGCACATATTTTATTAGACATGCGATGAGCTGTGCTTGGAGTGTCGGGTAGACTATGTGTCACGCCGATTAAATATGCTCGGACATGCGTTTTGAGACATACACGATTATTGATATGAGATGTGGGTCACGGAGTATGTTGTACCGTGCAAGTAGTATGGAGTACGTTGTACCGTGTTGAGATTGATTATGTGGCATCTTCGGATGCGAGTGATCGGGCAGGACCGACGGGATGGACTGACCCACCTTTCGGAGCGGTTCCCTATCATGGTGAGACCCCGCACACAGGATCCGTGTAGCAGTGGGATCACGAGGATATGGCCATAGTCCTGATTATTTGCCTGAGATATTATATATATTGCCTAGTCTCACATGTTATAATTGGTGTTTTGAGAAACATATTTTTTGAACTTTTGTGTGAGTTTGGATCACCTGAGGGAGGGGTTAGATCCTGACTGAGATGTGATTTTGATGAGAATGAAACTGAGATTTAAACTAAAACTTGCATGATGTTATTTCCATGCTATTTAAAGCCATGTGTGATGTAAACTGGTTTTACATGACATTTATTGTATCGCAGGTTACTATTGCTTTGAAAAGCATTTGATTTCATGGTTTTGTGTGAGTCAGGAACACCCGAGGGAGGGGTTGAGTCCGGCTGTGTTATGAAATTTTAAAGAGAATGAAATGATTTAAATGAATTTGCATGTTGAGTTTTTCATGCTCTTTGAAATCCATATGTGAACTTATTTTACATGATATCATGAATTATAACATCTATTTTGAAATGTGTGGAGAAAGGGTGGTTTATGCACGGCACTACGTTCACGTAGGTTATATGGTTACCTACTCGTTCGTATGATTGCCTTACTGAGCTTGATGTGCTCACCCCTTTCATTTTCCTACACAGATTTCTTTTAGTAGACTTTGAGACGACTGAGTACTGCATTCCTGATATCCGCTGTTGCCCATCACTTGAGGTATATACACTTGTACATATTGTATCTGATGGTGGTCGTGTCACCAGAATCCACGTGTACACCTATCCACCAACCAGAGACTGCCACGTGTCAAACTAAGAATGAACCATGTGGCTGATACGGCGACAGAGTGTTCGAGGCGACAGAAGTCTGTCGCCTTGCAGTGTGCCACACAGTAGGCGCAGCAGATCTCCATCGCCTCTACCGCGACAGAGGTCTCCCGCACAGCCTGCGGTAGAGGTCCCTCGTACAGCCGCGGCAGAGGTCTCCCGCATTGCCCCACGTCAGAGGTCTCCCGCACAGCCTGCGGTAGAGGTCCCTCGCACAGCCCGTGGCAGAGGTCCATGGTACTTGATTTGATGAGAGTGCTGAGCATTGCTCACACCGATTTTATGAGAACATGCGATAAGCCGTGCTTGGAGCATCGGGTAGACTGTGTGTCACCGATTAAATAGGCCCGCATGTGCGTTTTGAGACATGGCATGTTAAAACAACCTGATGAGCACGAACGAGGGATAAGGGTTGGAGGTCCACCTGATGAGCCCGAACGAGGGATAAGGGTTGGAGGTCCAGCTGATGAGCCCGAAAGAGGGATAAGGCTGGGGGTCCACGGAGTACGATGTACCGTGCAAGTAGCATGGAGTACGATGTACCGTGTGGTATCTTTGTGGTACGTTGGTATCTTTGTGATACGTTAGCATCTTCGGATGCATGGGATCGGATAAGACCGACGAGATGGAGTGACCCACCTCCCGGACGGTTCCCGATCATGGGGAGAACCCGCACACTAGGATCCGTGTAGCTGAGGAACTCCCCAGGACACATATGGCCATAGTCCTGGTTATTTGCCGATATACAGACGTTGCCTAGTCTCGCATGTTGATGATCTTGACGATGATTTAAACTGGGTTTTTAATTAAATGTGCATGATGGTTATTTCCATGCTTTTTAAACCTATATGTGATGTAAATGGATTTTCATGATTTTGTGTGAGTCAGGATCACCCGAAGGAGGGGTCGAGTCCTGACTTTACTGTGAAATTTTGAACGAGAAAGATATGATTTTGAATATAATTGCATGTTGAATTTTTCGTGCAAATGTGTTTTACATAACATCATAACTCATATCATTTGTTTTAAAGTGTGTGGAGAAAGGGTGGTTTATGCATGGCACCACGTTCATGTAGGTAGTATGGTTACCTACTTGTTCGTAGGATTACCTTACTGAGCTTGATGTGCTCACCCCTTTCATTTTCTCCCACAGATAATCTCCAGTAGACGTTGAGACGACTCAGTACTGCATTCCGGATATCCGCTGCTGCCCATCATTCAAGGTATATACACTTGTACAAATTGTATCTAAATAAGCATAGCACAATAACATGTTTGTAAGTGTCTCTAGGGGATGTATAAATATTGTAGACATTTTATAAATGACTGAGAAAGAATTAAGTTATATGGTAAATGTATGGTGGGACTGGCATTGACGCACAGCCCAATTTGTTAGTGGAGTGTGGTCACGATCAGAGGACAAGTAAGCAATGAAAGAAAATAACAAAACGCGTAAAATTAACTCTGATTTTTGGGTAGTTTGGGTCGTGACATATAAAGGTGGTATCAGAGCCGAAATTGGTCTGATGTGTGTCAGTGTCAGTAATTAGAAAATTACATCCCCGTGTTACTGTGCTTGGTTAGATACAATAGTGTATATCGAGATGGGTTTTGACTAAGAAATGGTTGAGAATGCAGGAATGCCTAATATGAGTCGCGTTAGATGAGATAGTGCACGAGGCAGAGGTCGTAGAGGTAGACCTGAGTCTGCTAAGTCGTGCTGAGTTGACCTATGAGAATCGGGATGAGATTGAAATGGAGGCTACTGTTGAGCATGCCCCACTGAGTCCGACAGAGAGATCGGACAGTATTGAGACACGCTTCGCGAGATTGGAGCGGAGTGTGGAGATTATTTTGAGAAGCTAATTGCTTAGATTATGCATGAGATTTGAGGGCGAGACGGAGCATTGGTGGAAACCCGCTCGACCCATCTTAAGTGTTAAACATCCAGAGCTGACGTGAGAAATGTTTATGGATGTATTCCGGTGATAGGATATCCCGGACATGATTTAAAGGAAATTATGAATAAAAGTCCTTACTTTGACCCAGAGGATTTGATTTATTGATGAGTATGATTTATGAGTATGAAACTCAGTTATATTCTTGGACAGATATTACCTCGACACTATGAACAAGTGACAGTCGAGATGTCTAAAAGTTCATGAAATGGCTCAACTTTTCAATTAGAGTCCGATTGGCCCATGAGATTATTACCTGTACTGAGGCAGTGCGCAGATTTACAGTTGGGTAAATAAGAACATGAATTGCACGCCTCTGAGATTGGGAAAGGTAGTGAGGGCTAAAATAGAGACAAAAAAGAGAATCGAGAAAAGATGTTAAAATGGGAAAATAGTAATTGGTAAAAGATTTAATTTGACGAGTCATGGAGTAAGATAATTGGCAAGGCCCCAGTGCATCCAATTTTGACACTTTTGAGGGGCATTGTGATTGGAGGACCCCGACCTGCTACGAAGCAGTGTAGCAGTGTAAGCACTGTAAGCAGTGTGAGATGTGTGGTGGATACCACAGAAGGAGGGTCTATATCTACATTGTATTGATGAAAATGGCCGTTAAGTGTGATAAGACGGACCATTGATTTTAATTGCACAGAGTTGGGCGAGATCGCCCCACAAAAAAGTAAAGAGACAGAAAAACTTCGTTGGTATAGCTGCAACGAAAAGGGAGGCAATAGCCGAAAAGAAAAGAAAAAAGGAAAGTAGGTTGTTGGACAAGGCGAGGGGATTCTTGGACCAGGACACTATTGATGTTTCATGGATGTGGTGTAAGATACCACACTTGTTATGAATAATGAAGTACATATGTTCATTGATCCTGGTGCCACACATTTATTCATACCGCCTTCATTCGCATATAAGTGAGTAAAAGGCATGAATGCCTACATCATTGGAGTAAGATATGTTGATCCTGAATACAAGATGTATTGGAGTAAGATGCGTACGCTAAGGTAAGAATATCTATGATACGTGAAGTAATTAGGATTAAAGCAATTAGTAACGAATGTAAATTGTGACCACAGGGACTAATATGTAAAGTAATTGTGGTTAAGTCTAAGGGTTAATAAAGGTATTCCAAAATACCTCCCCGCCTGAAGACTTGACAGCGTCTAAAAGTATATATATAACCTATAACGTGAAATCGATCGTCGTAATAAATACCTTTAGCATTAGGATACCTTTACTAAGATGATAAAAATATTAAAATTTGACAAATCATAAAGGTTATCATAGTAAAAATTTAATAAGAACCGTTAAGATAAGAAAAGGAAATGACGCAAGTTAGTACCTGAAAACGTAAGCGATTTTGAAGGATCTTATATGCTTATGCGTAAATAAGTCAAGGATTGGACCGATTTGTAATCATCATTATTGATGATATGATGGGTGTAGTTAAAGCCCAGGGCAAAATTGTAAGCAATAATTGGAAATGGCTTTTACAAATGGGTTGTTGCGAGTTCTCAAATAGGGTATACTTGGTTGACACGTTTAACTAAGAAAACGTGATCTTTAAATAAGATGATAAATAAGATGATAGATGTGACATGAATTTCGATGTAGTGAAGTATGAACTGACCACCGTGATTAATTTCACCATACGCAACAGCTCAAGAGGTTCACAGTGAGTATGGATACCTCAAAATTATGAACGAGCTGTGTATTGATGCAAAAAGGGTAGATAGTCGATTGTGGACCCAGACAACTCAAGGATCATGAAATAAACTATCTGACCCATGATTTAAAGTTGGCAACAGTATTTGTACCGAAGATATGGTACTATTATGTACACGGTGAGAAATTTTGAGTATGCACTGATTATAAAGCCCCAAGTATCTGTTTTCATAGAAAGAGGCGAATATGAGAATACATAGTGGGTTAGAGCTTCTGAGAGATTTTGATTATGAAAATTGTACCATCCAGGAAAAGCTAATGTAATGGCTTATACCTCGAGCAGAAAGAGCCTCGGGATGGTACTACATATGATGGTCAGGGAGCGTGAGCTGCTGAGCAGTTATGAGCCTCAGTATTGATGTGATCCCTTCTGATGATGACAGTGATTGTGTGACAGCTAGCCTGAGATTAGAACCGGATGAGAGTGCCCGGATTTGACAGGCTTAGCGTGATGATCGGTAGGATGTCGATAGTTTAGATCGGATTCAGAAGGAGACAGTGACAGAGTTCACAGCGAGTGTTGATGATTTACAGAGAGGTTCAGAGACAATATGAGTGCTCCCCAGGACCACAGTTGATGAGATAGTAATATTGTCAGAAGCTTACTCTTCGGGATATACAGTGCATACGGAAAGTAAAGAATATAAATATGAAATCTCTGAAAGGGGTATTGGTGGTCAGATGTGAAAGAGATATGGTAGAAATTGTGGAAAAGTTCCTAGTATGTCGGCAGAATAAGGTGGAATATTAAAAGTCTGCAGAGTTATTGCGGCCTCTACCTATATCGACACGGCACGAAAAATGTGAGCAAGTCTCCATGAATTTTATGATGGGTTACAGAGAACACAGACGAATTACGAAGCTATTTAGATGATAGATGATAGAGTGACTAAGTCTACCCACCTTTTGGTTATGAACTCCCCAGATACTCAGAGTGTGTATGAGGATTTATGTATAAGAAAGATTGTGAGACATTATGTAGCGTTCCAGTGAGCATGATATCATATAGGGATTCCCGTTTCACTTCACATTTCGGGAAATATTTTTCAGGAAGCTATGGGAACCCGACTGAGTATTAGCACAGCTTTCAGTCCTCAGACCGATGGTCAGTCAGAGAGGACTGTACAAGTTCTGGAGGATATGATGAGAGTGTGTGCATTGATTTTATAAGCTCCTGGAATGATCAGTTATTACAAATCGAAGTCACCAATAGTGACAATTTTCACTTGAGTATCGGGATAACAAGATATGAGGCAGTGTATGGCTGTAGGGGTTGTTCCCCAAATTGGATAAGAAAAAGTGGGTCACATATAGAATTATTTTCGACTTTGGATAATAAGTCTTTGAGGATATTTAGTTAAGGATGAGAGATTAAGAACACCTCAGAGCAGATAGACAAGTATTGGAATTCACCCTTGGTGAATTAATATGGTTGAAATGTTTCTTGTCCTAAGAGAATAAGGACATAGCGAGCTTTTGGAAGAAGGTAAATTGAGTTTCGCTGGATTGAATCTTTTGAGAGATTGGACAAGTGGAAGATAAGACCTGTAGGTTGGCGTTATCACTTAAATAAGCAGGCACCCACAATGTGTCCCAGCTTTTGATGCTTCGAAAATACTATCCGGATCCAGCATAGGTGATCGAATATGAATTCCAAAAGTTCAGTTTAATGAAAATATAAGTATATTGAAGAAGTTGATTCGGGCATTAAACAGGAAAGAGAAAGTATTGAGGTTTAAGACGATCTCCCTAATTAAAGTTCTTTGGTAGTAATACACTCCAGAGAAGGTCACATAAGAATTTAAGAGTATGATACGATCGATGTACCCGGAGTAGTCTATAACTCATATGAATTGGTTCTAATTTGGAGGACCAAATTCCTTAAGTGGGGGAGAGTTGTAAGACCCGGATTTAATTAAAATACGAAATGAATGAGTATTCGTGAATGGAAGTCGGGTTAAATTAATCCCGAACACTTGTAAGGACAAAATGGTCAAAAGACCGAAGGTCGGTATAATTTCGATAAGGAAATTTAATTAAAAATATGGATTTGAGAAATTTTGGTCAATAAAGGTGAAATAATTTATTTCGGGTTAAATTGATCAAGATATTAATTTATTGGAATTAATCGGGATTAATCAGGAGTTTTAGTTCGAAAAAATAATCCCGAAAAATAATCAAAAATTATACCGGGAAGCCGAAATAATACCGAGAAATTAATTTATAGACTAAATGAATAAAATATAATTTTTTTAAGACATTTTGAATATTTTAGACTAATTTAATCAACTAAATAATATTAAAATAAATTATAAATATAAAAAAAGGGGGATCAAATTGGAAAAATCGGGGAGAGAGAAATACAAGCAGAAAACGAAAATGAAGCAAAAAAAAATCGAGGAACCACCAGCGAGCCGTCCGGCGACCAGAGACCCAGACGAGGGCCGGCGAAGGAAGCCCGACGCCAGGCGATCTTGCTGCCACCGGAGACGCGGGCCAAGGACGACCGAGATCGCCAGAAAACGGAGGAGAAGGCCGCGGGAAAGAAATGGTCATCGGCGGCGAACGACGGCGATTCGGGCGGAACCGAGGCCAGATTCTGAAAGCCCAGGCGACGGTGGTTCTTTTGAGACCAGTATCAGCCGACGAAATGGCAGGAATCACCGGGACGACCAAGGGAAGAAATGGGTTTTCGACGCCGGGGAGAAGAGGCCGAACCGGCGGCGTTCCGACGACCCCGACTGAAACCGAAGGTAGATTCGTGCTGCGGACGACCTTGCGGAGCCATTGGCAGTGGAAGCCGGCGGAGAACCGACCGGCAAGGCGGTGAACCGGCCGAACCGGAGTGAACCGGGGCGAACCGGCGGGTCTGAACCGGTCCGAACTGGACTGAACCGGTTCAGCCAAAAAGAGAGGAAAAAAGGGAGAAAAAGGGAAAAAGAAAAAGAAAAAAAAATTGGGGAAAAATCCCGACGATGCAATCGAGCTACGGGTAAGTCAATAGTGGTCGAGATTGACCCGATTTAAATTTCAGAGTATTTAATTTAATTAATTTTGGGCTGAAAACTTACTTGGAAAAATTGTGGAATTGTGTAGCTCGACGATTGGCATCCACCGAGAGCTCGAGACAGCCTTAATTTACGTACTAGCATGGAATCTCGAGTAAGTGACCCTTATTTACGATAATTTACATCGTTATACGTGATATGAATTTAAATTCCGCATAAATTGAATTAAATTATGAAAATTTAGATAAATTGTCGTAAATAATAAATTTAGCTATTCGAGAGTTAGAACGAGGCCCAATAAATTGTTGGTGGGCCCAGTGAGCCCAATAGGCATCGATAAAGTGAAAATTAAGTGGAAAATGAGCTTAAGGCCGATTAAGGCCCATTAAGGTGCAATCGGGCCCAATAGGGGTAAACGGGCCCAATGATTTAAATTAAGCCCAGAAAAGATTAAATACAATTAAGTTGTATAATATCTAACCTGAGGAATATTGATACGCAGTTTCGGGCATTTGATGGGGGAGCATATCGGACTGCGCGACGAGACAACAGTGGAAAAGGAAAGGTCAGACTCTACAGAAAAATAAGGTAAGGGAATTCTACGGACTGCTAGAGGTAAACTTTACGCAATCTTAAGTTCATTGCAGTCTTTAAAAATTATCTGAAGGGTCTAGAGGTTAAATAATAATTTTACTGCCCCGAATGGGTAAATTACCAAAATACCCTTGTTAAGGGTAAAATTTACAAATTTAGAAAAAATTGAGAGGAGCAAGAACAAGAGGTTCCTGCTCATTCTGGAGGTGTTTTGACGCATGCATGAGTAGGCTGGCTAACCTTGAAAGAAAATGCACAGCATTGCATACTTTCAACGATATAGTTGTTTTGAAAACTGTTTTGAGGAAACATAGCCGCCTACGTGTTTTTATTTACATGTGACGTGCTAGAGCTCAGCTCGCACGATGTTTGATTTATGTGATGCATGCATTAGTGCTGGAGCGAGAGCTCGCACTAGAGTTTTACATGCATAGGTGCTAGAGTCTAACTCGCACCTGATTTTACATGATTTTTCGTGACAGGGTGCTAGAGTCTAACTCGCACCATATTTTTATATGATTTTTGAGACAGAGTACTAGAGCCTAGCTCGCACTAGTTTTACTTGATTTGATGAGAGTGCTGAGCATTGCTCACACCGATTTTATGAGAACATGCGATAAGCCGTGCTTGGAGCATCGGGTAGACTGTGTGTCACCGATTAAATAGGCCCGCACGTGCGTTTTGAGACATGGCATGTTAAAACAACCTGATGAGCCTGAACGAGGGATAAGGGTTGGAGGTCCACCTGATAAGCCCGAACGAGGGATAAGGGTTGGAGGTCCAGCTGATGAGCCCGAAAGAGGGATAAGGCTGGGGGTCCACGGAGTACGATGTACCGTGCAAGTAGCATGGAGTACGATGTACCGTGTGGTATCTTTGTGATACGTTGGTATCTTTGTGATACGTTAGCATCTTCGGATGCATGGGATCGGATAAGACCGACGAGATGGAGTGACCCACCTCCCGGACGATTCCCGATCATGGGGAGAACCCGCACACTAGGATCCGTGTAGCTGAGGAATTCCCGAGGACACATATGGCCATAGTCCTAGTTATTTGTCGATATACAGACGTTGCCTAGTCTCACATGTTGATAATCTTGACGATGATTTAAACTGGGTTTTTAATTAAATGTGCATGATGGTTATTTCCATGCTTTTTAAACTCATATGTGATGTAAATGGATTTTCATGATTTTGTGTGAGTCAGGATCACCCGAAGGAGGGGTCGATTCCTGACTTTACTGTGAAATTTTAAACGAGAAAGATATGATTTTGAATATAATTGCATGTTAAATTTTCCGTGCAAATGTGTTTTACATAACATCATAACTCATATCATTTGTTTTAAAGTGTGTGGAGAAAGGGTGGTTTATGCATGGCACCACGTTCATGTAGGTAGTATGGTTACCTACTTGTTCGTAGGATTGCCTTACTGAGCTTGATGTGCTCACCCCTTTCATTTTCTCCCACAGATAATCTCCAGTAGACGTTGAGACGACTCAGTACTGCATTCCGGATATCCGCTGCTGCCCATCATTCAAGGTATATACACTTGTACAAATTGTATCTAAATAAGCATAGCACAGTAACATGTTTGTAAGTGTCTCTAGGGGATGTATAAATATTGTAGACATTTTATAAATGACTGAGAAAGAATTAAGTTATATGGTAAATGTATGGTGGGACTGGCATTGACGCACAGCCCAATTTGTTAGTGGAGTGTGGTCACGATCAGAGGACAAGTAAGCAATGAAAGAAAATAACAAAACGCGTAAAATTAACTCTGATTTTTGGGTAGTTTGGGTCGTGACAGTTGGAGCTTAGCTCGCACTCCATCTTATGAGATTTTATGAAACGTGTGCTGAAGCTTTGCTCACATGAGATTTTCCTTGATTTTATGAGAGTGCTGGAGTATCGCTCGCACTAATTTTATGAGACATGCAATGAGCTATGCTTGGAGCGTCGAGTAGACTGTGTGTCACGTTGATTAAATATGCTCGCACGTACGTTTTGAGACAGGCACGATTATTGATATGAGATATGGGTCCACGTAGTACGTTGTACCGTGCAAGTAGCATGGAGTACGCTGTACCGTAGTGGGATTGATTATGTGGCATCTTCGGATGCGAGTGGCATCTTCGGATGCGAGTGATCGGGCAGAACCGATGGGATGGACTGACCCACCTCCCGGGGCGATTCCCGATCGTGGTGAGACCTCGCACATAAGATCCGTGTAGCAGTGGGATCACGAGGATATGGCCATAGTCCTGATTATTTGCCTGAGATATTATATATAGTACCTAGTCTTGCATGTTATAAATTGGTGTTTTAAGAAACATGTTTTGTAGACTTTTGTGTGAGTCTGGATCACCCGAGGGAGGGGTTGGATCCTGATTGAGATGTGATTTTGATCAGAAAGAAACTGGGATTTAAATTGAAACTTGCATGATGTTATTTCCATGCTATTTAAACCCATGCGTGATGTAAACTGGTTTTACATGACATTCATTGTATCGCAGGTTACTATTGCTTTGAAAAGCATTTGATTTCATGGTTTTGTGTGAGTCAGGAATACCCGAGGGAGGGGTTGAGTCCTGGCTGTGTTGTGAAATTTTAAAGAGAATGAAATGATTTAAATAGATTTGCATGTTGAGTTTTCCATGCTCTTTGAAATCCATATGTGAACTTGTTTTACATGACATCATGAATTGTAGCATCTATTTTGAAATGTGTAGAGAAAGGGTGGTTTATGCATGGCACCACGTTCATGTAGGTTGTATGGTTACCTACTTGTTCATAGGATTGCCTTACTGAGCTTGATGTGCTCACCCCTTTCATTTTCCTACACAGATTTCTTTCAGTAGACTTTGAGGCGACTGAGTACTGCATTCCTAATATCCACTGCTGCCCATCACTTGAGGTATATACACTTGTATATATTGTATCTAAATGAGAATAGCACAGTAACATGTTTGTAAGTAACTTTTGGGGATGTATAGACACTGTAAACACTTGTAAATGAATGGGAAAGAATTAGTGAAAAACTCATATGTTTACCTTTCCTTTAATAAAGAATTAAGTTATATGGTGAATAAATGGTGGGACTGGCATTGATGCACAACACAATTATTAGTGGAGTGTGGTCACGATCAGAGGACAGGTAAGTATGAAAGAAAAAAAATTTAAAAAAATTTACTCTGATTTTTGGGTCGTGACACATTGATTTTTAGACGAAGGCATTTGTGAGATCTTGCTGCATTTCTGTCTGTTTCTGTATCTGTGGCCTACGAGTATGATGTACCGTGCTTCTGATTTTGTTTCTAGTCTTCAGACATTTTGATCTATGAGCCGTATGAGTAGCTGACTACTCCCATGACGATTGACATCCTGACACATCTAACCCGTGGATTGTCCGGAGTCACCGACATTGGCCAATAGTCGTTTCTGATATCTGATATAGCATGTATGCCTTGATTTGTCTATTTGAACTTCTGAATTGACTGATGATTTTATATCGTATGGAACTGATTATTGTAATGTACAAAAGATCGTGGGAGCCACCTCCTGAATCCTGTGGGAGCAAAGTGCCACACCGTCGTCGCTTTTAAAAGCTGTTGAAAGTTTTAGAAACGATATTGATTTCAGTTCCATTTTCATACTGAATTTGACATGGATTTTTCGACTTTGATTTTTCGAAACAGGCAGTGCCTTTGTATTTATCTGAAATATTTTTTGAATTGTCTGCTTGAACTGAGATATCTGAAAATTTGTTTATTTTGCTACTGGAAGCTTTGCAATTCTTTATATTTACCACAATAAAAGATTATACTGACGATACTCAATCTGTTTTCAGAATTCTTACTCTGGTATCTGAAAAATTACCAAATCATTTGAATACTTTGTGAAAATATTTCGGATTTGACAAATATAAAAATATATATTTTTTAGGTAGTGTATTTATCTACTTGCTATGGATTGTTTTTTACCGAACATGTTGAGCTCACCCCTTTACTTTCCTCCACAGAGCCCTACGGTAGAGTGGAAACGCTTCCATTAGTAAGACATGTTACACAGCTACGGTTCCGTAGAATATCATTCTGCGTTGAAGGTATACCCAAGTTTAAAGAAGTTCTGTTTTATCTAAAATTTTTGTAAGTACAGTAATGCAATATAAGATGTGTCTAGAGAATGTGAACATATTTTATTTAAATTTGTTACTAAGAAAGAAAATTAATCATACTGAGTACTACTCTGACCTAATATCGACTTCTAGCCCAACTGAAATGTCTGTAAATTTGGGTTGTTACAGCACCTCGAGTAGGAAGTTTAATTTAAGAAAAAAAATTTAAATTAGCCATATTTTTTGTGCTTCCGGACTGTCACATAAAGCCCACACCATGTTGAATCATATTGTGTCATGAGCCGCCCTGTCCATTTGACAACTCTAGATAGAAGTGTCAAATGAGTTATGTTGTGATGGCACGACCCATTTATATATTACCCGATGTGTTCATGGATCGTGTTGGTCCTACATTATTTTTAAAGGATGATGTTGGCACGACCTATGAAAATTTAAGGCATGGCCCACCCTGGCACATGAACCATAACTTCGTGGGTTGTGCTGGGTCAAATATGATATTAATTTTTTTCGTTCCAAGTTAATATATTTTTTTAGATTTTTTAAAATGTTTTTTATTTAACATTTTAAATAACATGAAAGATAAACAAAAATAAAATAAAACAAAAAGATACATAATTTACATGGTTTAACAAAATACTTACATTCACGGAAAAACATAATAGAACCTAGTTACTAAATAATGATATTAAAACTTAAAACAATGATTTTTTTTTAAAAAAGTCAACTTCCATTGAAAAACATATTAGAATCTATTAAATAAATGATTATTATCCTATCCACTATCAGTGAAGTTGAAAAACTCCACAAATGAGGTTAGGATGATGACATATACCCCACTTGAAATATTAAAAAAATAAAAAATAAATAAAGTTGGGTATGTGCCATCATCCTAACCCCACTTATGTAGCCAAAAAACTCCACTAACAGTAGATAGGATAATTATTCTTAAATAAATATATTGAATTTGCATCTATCTTGAAATCTTAATCTATTTTTTCTCTAATCATTAGTTTGTTTCAAAAAATTTTATCCTACCAAAGATACTTTTGCTATAACTAAATAAAGTAATTTTTTTTATCTTGATAATTAATGTTTTATGAGTTTTTATTTGTAGTGTAATTTTATAGGCTTAATACCCAAATTTACCCTCAACGTTTATCAAAATATGGAATTAAGTCATCGATATTTAATTGCATGGAAATAAGTCCTTTAAGGTTTATTTTGAACAATTTAACCCTTAACGTTTAAAAAATAATAATTAAACCCTTTTCTGTTAAATATAAGAAAAAACTGTTAACAATGTACTTGTGGCATGCTGACGTGGCATATTTGTGCCACTTGGATTAGTGACCTAGAAATTTTTTTCCACGTGTATACATGTCGTTGACGTGGAACATTAACCCATTTTTTTTGAAATTTCCTTTTTCTCATAATTACATTTTTTAATTTAAATTTTTATTTTTTTGCATAAATTACTTTTTTTTCTTATTGTTATTTTTATTTTATAAAATTACATTTTTTTCCTCCAAAAATATTTTTTTGGCTTATTACATAATCTCTTAAAATGTATTTTTTTAAATTTCATTTTTCCAAAATTACAATGGAAAAATTACAATTTGTTTGGACACCGTTTTTTTGTTCAAAGTTACATTTTTTTCCAAAATTACAAGTTCTCTACTGAAAACACCCAAAAATTAATACAAAAATAAAATTGAGAGAAGAAAAATATATAACTATACAAAATAATTTTTCGCAAATACAACAATAGAAGTAAAAGACAACTAACATATTCATTACAACAAAATTAAGCTATAATAGCAACATATTTAGAGTAGAATCAACAGTTAATAACAATTACAAATCTAAACAATAAATTTAACATAAAAACAAGCTGATTGTGGCAGTATCGACTTCAACTTGCCAATCACAACTTCAACTAAAAGCATTCTAATTCTGACTCCCTCAACAGTTATGCTGTATAAGAAAAAAAATAAAAAATATATATTAGCTTAGTTGTAAGAAGTCAAGTACCAATCTTCATTCAAAACAAAAAAACAAAAAAAACAACAAAAACAGATATAAGCAGAAGGGAATGGAATATCAGTCGACAACTAGGTAAAAAAAACTTAAGGGTCAATTATGATGAAAAACATGCAGAACTTGCAACATATCATCACATCAGCCAAGCTAAATATGTCAGCTAATTTCAGAATGGAAAACATATATAGAACAAGAAATAAAACATACAAGTGTAAAGCAACAAATCCCAGCAAAACATGCATCAAACACTAAAGTCTTAATCTAATTTTACAATATAGAATAAATCCATCCCAACAACTATGACAAAGTTCAATTTTACCTCTCCTGAAACAAGATTTGCAGAATCTTCTACTGAACCAGCAACGGTAGTTTCTGTCCCTCTTCCTCCTCTGCTTCCCCTTCCCCTTCCCCTTCCTCTTCTAGCAACACCAACCGTGTCTGTTTTTGTACTAGGAGTACCAGAACTGGCAGTTTCTCTAGCAATCTTAGTTCCTCTTCCTCTTCCCCTTCGTCTGCCTCTTCCTTTCCCCCTTGTTGATTCACTTGAATCAATAGTCTCTTGTTGAACTTAGTAAAACAAGTAATAAGAAATGAAAGATTAGATAAAAAATTAGTTAAAAGAAAAAAGTAAAATTTATGACAGTATGGTAACTTACACAGCTAGAAGTACCCACAAAGTTGCTTTTTTGAGGGCAACTAACTTTGTTGTGTCCAGATTTTTTACAAAGCCCACAATGTTGCACCTGTCCCTTTCTAGGCAGCTTATATTTATTCTTACGCTCATCATGCTCTCAAAGTTTATTTCTTTTGGGCCTGCCAGGTATTCTTCTTATCAAAGGAGTCAATATTGCTTCTAATCCATTCTTTGGCCATTTATTTTCACCATTGATAGGCTGTAATGTCTGCTCATACGTCCGTAATATGTCTCCTTTGAATAGCACTCATGAATGTACTCTTCTGGTTGACCACCATCATAAAAAATGGCACAAATTGCATGGCAGCATGGGATACCAGTTAGATCCCATAATCGACAAGCAGACATTCTCCTATTAAGATTGAATCTGAACTGCCTCTTACCACACTTAGCCTCGTATCCATCACTACCATTAAAAACGAGTCGCCACTGAGTTGCTTCACTCAAATTCTTGTTTAATTTTTTAATCACCTGTGGACCATGATTCCCCACCCATTTCTCCACATTCTTTCTTTTTTCAGCTATCCTCATCATCACAGCCACTCTAATCTCCTCAAGCATGTTGATGATTGGCTGATGTCTAGCTTTGACTAGAGTGTCATTGAATGTCTCACACAAGTTATTATGGTAGATGTCAAATTTGATGTCTGTTCTGAAGAAAGCCTTACACCAATAGCGTGAGGGATATTTCAACAAGTCCTCCTTTCCTGACCCAAAGTTGTCTTTCTGTTGTAACATCTTCAACATATCTTCAAATTGCCTCTCGGCAGTTGCAGTAGCACACATCCAGAAATGTTTCTTTAGTAGCTTTCCCCGATACTTCTTGCTCTAATTTGCATGTATATGTCTAGCACATCTTCTATGCTCAGCATTAGGGAACAATTCCTCCATAACATTAATTAGTCCCTACAAAACAACAATAAGAAGATATATTACACATCAATCATATGTAACAGACCCTAAACCAAATAAATTAAATTTAAAAAAAGGAACCATACCTTCTGTTGGTCACTAATGAATGTCCAAGCTGCACTGTTGGTAATATCAAGATCAATTTTGAGAATATTGAGAAACCACATGCATGAATCAATATTCTCATTTTCTACAACAGCCCAAACAACAGGATACATTTGATTGTTTGCATCCCTAGCAACAGCACTTAAAATTTCACCCTTAATCGAGCCCTTCAAGAAACATCCATCTAATCCTATAACTTTCCTACACCCTGCTTTGAATCCTTCCTTAAGGGCAGTAAAGCAAAAATAGATTCTCCAAAAATATGGCAAGCTTGTAGGGACTGTCCTCTCTGTCTTGATCACAACAGTGCTACCAGGATTTTGATTGAGGCACTCATCAGCATAATCCCTTAGTTTAGAGAACTCTACGGTGAAGGCATCTTGCATACCCGCTAATATCAGCAGCTTTGCCCTTCTCACTTTATCAAGAGAGGCAAACACCTTCAGCTCTGACTCAATATGAGCTCGCAATTCACTTTGCTTCAAGTACGGTTCTTTTCGGATCTTCTCTTAAAATTTTCCAGCTAACCATTTTGCACTAAGTAATTGTAACTTATACTTATAATTACATTTGTGAAAATTACATAAAGTCTTCACTTGAAAACATTTCAACTCCTCATCATAACAAGCAGTGCATTGAAAGGGGCATGTATCACCACACAAAACCCTCACTCTCCTAGGCTCATTCTTAGCGAACCAAATATCCCTCTTGGTGTGCACAGCATAGTCCACCATAGCATCCTTAAACTGAGCACCATCTTCAAATAACAAACCTAGCACAAGATCCGAGAAAATGGAATTCAGATAATAAGATGGAAAACTACTTTCCCTTCTCCTCACTATTTCAACCTCCTCACCATCATCATCAGTATCGGATTCATAGCTACGAGGTTCAAAAGAATCAGCACACTCCTTTGACAATCCACCACTACTATGATCACTTTCAGCTGTAGAAGGTGGAAGTGGCCACTTTTTAAATTTTCTGCCATGAATTTTTTTCCCTAATGTTTCAATAGTAGGTACTGCCTCATCTGTTTGATTCTCAGTACTTGGCCCTGCATCATTATCATTTTCTCCTCTCATTTCATTCTCATTACCATACCATTGCCTAATATTATTCCTTGCCTCTCTAACCTCATCATCACCATCTGATAAAAAAGTTGCATCATACAACATGTCACCATCACCATCAGCATCATCACCACTATCCTCTTCAAATATTGTCTCTACCCCACTGTTGGGCTCACCAGTCCCTTCCCTTACCCCACTGTTGGGCTCACCACTCCCTTCCCCTGCCCCACTGTTGGGCTCACCACTTCCTTCCCCTGCCCCACTGTTGGCTTCACCACTTCCTTCCCCTACCCCACTATCGGGCTCACTAGTTCCTACCTCTATCCTCGCCCCACTATTGGGCTCACCACTCCTTTCCCTTGCCCCAGTGTAGGCCTCACCAGTCCCTACCTCTGTCCTTGTCCTACTGTTGGGCTCACCACTCCCTTCCCCTTCCTTTGTTGTACTTGGTTCAGGTCTTACTAATAAAGGTGTCTCTATTAAGATAGGTTCATCTACCCCATGATCCACATAAATATCACACTTACCCCAATGAATATAGACAACAATTAAATCAATTGCAGAAGTATCATCACATAATAACCTTAACTCACTAATATTTTCATCAGGGGCCTTAAATAAAATCTTACCCAAATTAGCATAATTTCCTGCCTTAATCAGCTTGATCAAGTGAGGATAGGAAATAAAATCCAGATCATACTCTAGCTCATCTACCTCATAGTTGATGTACTTCAGCTCAGGTTGACGCACAAAATTCCCTCCATGGTGTATTCTTAAAGTCACAGTGTTCCACATGCTGTTAAACAGTAAAATAAAATATTAGTATATTAAGCCTTAAATAAACTATATAAATTAAATATTTTTCAGGTAAAAATGCATCCTAAGTAGGCTACAAACCACACCAGACAGAATAGATAAGTTAAGAAAATGCATGTGGGACCTTGAAAACATGGAAGAATCTAATAGCAAATGGGACCATAGGACCAGTTCTTGTATTCTGAAAAGTAATTCAGGAATCTAATAGCAAATGGGACCAGTTACACAGAAATCAACCACAAAAATATTCTAAATTAACAAGTTGCACAATATACAAATTGACCTTTACCTAGCTTCAACTCTTCAATAAGCTTCTCTCCCTCATCAGTATGCCTCTGTCTCTCTACATCAATATTCTTTTTATGGCCTTCTTCAGAAACCACCAAAACACTGAACTGACAAATCCCTTTCCCAGATTACAACCCCTAAGCTTTGATACTTCAAATCCCTTTCCCTCTCTCCCCTTCGATAAGCCTCAGTGAACCCAACAAACTATGAATTGAGACCTCCTTACTCCAGAAAGCAAAGTATCGAAACCCAAATTTAACACTCTATTCGTAACCCTTACTTTAGCAAGTGTCAAACCCAATCTCAGCACCCTAAATCGCACCCTAAGAATCCCCACCTCATGACCCTTCATCGATTCAAAATCCTAAACAACAAATCTTCAATTCGAAAACCTTAAAACGAGCCCTAAACCCTCACTTCAGAAAACTGTTAATTCGACCCTAAATCTATTCGGTACCTTAACTTCAAAGAAAACCCTAAACCCCAATATTTAGAAAGCCCTAAATCAATTCACTCCTTTTACTGTAGAAAACCTAATCCCCAGTTAGAGAACCCTAAATCGATTTGCACCCTAAACCATAAATCGATTTAAACCTTAAATCGATTCACTCCTTTTTCCTTTAAGCTATCCCTAAAATGTTTCTGAAATCCCTTATCCCGATTCTTTCGTCCTACCCTAAACCTTCGAATTAACCTCTGTTGAAGGAAAGAATTAAGCTTTTATCTTAAGCTTTTTTCAGTCGAGAGAAAGGAAAAAGGAAAATGGAAATCTGAAAAAAAAAAAACATTGAAGCTGAGTTATATGTGTACACGTGGAAAAAATTTTCTACGTAAACAATCTACGTGGCATAAATATGCCACGTCAGTATGCCACATGTACCCTATTAACGGTCGTTTCTGAGATTTAACGGAAAATGGTTTAATTTTTTTTTAAAACGTTAAGGGTTAAATTGCTCAAAATAAACCTTAGGGGACTTATTTCCATGCAATTAAAAGTCGATGTATTAATTCCATATTTTGGTAAATGTTGAGGGTAAATTTGGGTATTAAGCCAATTTTATAAAACATATATATATATATATATATTTATATGAAAGAATTATAAATTTATTAAACAATAATTTAAATAATTCACCTCTAGTATGTGAATAAGAAATTATTGATTATTAATTTAATGAAATATAAAAATGTTACAAAAAATCATAAAAAGGTTATAATTGTTAAATGGAACTTCTGTAGTAAGTTTACAAATTTTGATATTCACTATAAGGGAAGTGAATAATAGCTCTTAGATTAGTAATTTTAAAGGTAAAAAAAGGCTTAAACTTGGTATTTGTTAAACTAGTTTTTCAAAAAATTATTATATATCAAGTGTTAATAAAAATATAGCAGTATATTACTAAAATTAATTTTCTTTATAATTCTCACAGCTTCACTTTTTGTTATTTTTCATTTTTTTTTACACAATCCCTTCAATATAACTCTTCTTTCTTTTATATAAGTTTTTTTTTTTGCTTGTTTATAAATCTTATATCTTGATTCTTAAACCCTAGATCCCTTCAATCTAGTTTTTATTTCTTTCAATCATCTCCTAATGCTAAACCCAAACAAACCATTATCAAATAATCTTGCTTATCTCTCTTTCTCTTTTTTAAATAATGGGTAAGATTTTGTTAGAATATAACTAAATGAAGGAACTTGCGATGATAAGTGTAGAGAACTAATAATTTACAAACATCATCCTTCAAATGGACCAAGGAATGCTTATACATTTTACCAGTAAGATGTTTAATTCTCTACAATTGTTAAAGGCAATCAATTACTTTTTTCCTTTACTGGAAATTGGTTGATTTTTCTTTTTAATTTACAAAAGGCAATCAACTTCTTGGTATTGTTGGGAAAAATATCCTCAATCTAAACACTTACAAAAATTAAAGAAAGTAAAAACAAACAAAACAAATTTTAATGTGGTTCTTGCCCAACCAAATTGGCCTATAACCACCCAATCAAACTAATAACCAATTAAAAATTACAACTTTCAAGTTTTAAAAGAGAAAAATTGCAAACTCTTTACAAACTCAAATCTTAACTATTTAAAGACCCAACTACTCCTTTTATAATAACCCAAATGCTAGCTATTCTATTGGTGTTTACAACTTTTTGGATAGCTTACAAACTAAGCCAAACACATTATTTATAAGGGAAAAACCCTTATAACTTCTCTTACACTTTCGATGTGGGATTCAAGGTAAATCTCCACAAACTTTTGATGTGAGATTCAAGGCAACCCCCAACAAATCCTCCTTTGACTTGAATCCCCAAACTCCTCAAACTGCTCGACTACATCTGAAAAACCAACATGCCTCTTAGTCTTCTTATTCTTGGGAACAACTCTGTCCTTTGCTTTTACTAAAGCATCATTAAGAAAATATAGTTGTTTCTATCACACCCTTCTCCCACACATGACCTACCTTATTCACCACAAATTTTTCGCATTTCACTTACCTCTTCTTTCGTCATCTCTCACATTAAACGTTGGGTTGTGCTTTGATATTAATCACCCATTCACATTCATTCATAACATATATAAAATTTAATATTCCTTTATACATTAATACAATTATTTATACATATACATCCCGACCTTACGTTTGTTACATAACTGTGTTTATACATTGTACAATACAAAATATCAAGTATGTATACCTCTTACAAAATGGATCTGCAGCAGATATCCGAGAATATCAGTCCTCAGTCGTGTCCACCTACTGTGGATGCTCTGAAAAAGGGAAAATAATAAGGGGGTGAGCTCACAACTCAGTAAGAAAATCAGACAAGCAAGTAGATAACCGTACTATCTACAAAATACAATGCTTATGCCTTGAAATTGTTTCCTTACCCTATTTGTATCTATAGTATGCATCTCTCTCAAATCATTATGCAATATATATATATACAAAATGTCAATTATAAAACTGGAAATATGCTAGTTTAACAACCTTAGCATTTGATTCAAAACACTGTATTTCTCATGTAATTTCATACAAATTCAATTTATCATGCCATTCATTTAAATCAAATCATATGGCATTCGTCATGTTTAAAAACATGGAAAACTGGGCCTCACCCATCCCTCGGGTTACCTTTTTCATAATTCACAAAACTCACATGTTTATATCATAAAACCATGTGGTAATTCATTCAAGAAATTCAATTAGCACGAAAGGAGATAGGCGACTACATGTTCCGAGTGTATGATCATATCTTATTTTTCATAATCCCAGGCAACACAGTACTCGGTGTGCGAGGTCTCACAATTACTGTAACGAGTGGTGAGTCAAATCCTAGCCGTCAGCTTACAATTTATTCTTATCGTATACTTACGGTACAACGTACTCCATATGACATACACGGTACACAGTACTCCATGGACGCTATCTCAAGGTAGGATGCTCGCCATGACTCTTAGTCCTCACGCCTTGGATATGCCTCATAGTCAGGATGCTCACCATGAGTCTTAGTCCACATACTACGTGTTTACCTCATGGTTAGGATGCTCGCCATGAGTCTTAGTCCTCACACTTATGAGTTATTTCGATAGCCCTTTGCCATATCTTAAAATAATGCACGTGTAAACATATATATATATATATCAGTGCGACACACAGTTAGCACAAGCTCCCAACACGGCTGTTTCATGCTCTTTTCAAATCAGGTTCGTGTGAGTAAAACTCCCAACACGACCATATCACAATATCACAATCTCTAGTGTGAGCAATGCTCCCAACACTAGGTTATATAAAACACGAGTATGAGCAAAGCTCCCAATACTCTTATAATGTATAATATATGAAATTTGAGTACGAGCAAAGCTCCCAATACTCTATCATGTAAAACTGAGTATGAGCATAGCTTCCAATACTCTACCATGTATCAATCATAATTTGAGTACAAGCAATGCTCACAATACTCTAATATGTATAATTAGCATTAAAATGTAGTACGAGTAAACACTCAAGTACTATGTGATGCATATCTCAAAGTATAGTGCGAGTAATCTCTAGCACTTATGGTTTTCACACAAAACCAGATAGATGACTATTCAAATCAAATAAGCACTCAAATGTGCATGTTTTCGCATATAAATGAAAACAATTTCCATTCTATCATGCAACTCATGAATCTTAGTCACAATAGGCTTCTAAGGTATTTCACCCTAGTTTTGGATAAAACACTTATCCTTTATGATTTCTATCACACATCATGCCTATTCATGGGAATTCATATAGCATATAATATCAAAATGCTATTCAAAATACGTGGAGCCATCTCTAGCTACTCACGAAATTCCTTTACCTCAGATCACGTCACGTGACCTCACTTCCTCGATGCTGCTCACTCTCATAATCTGATCAGCTTCCAATATCAACTGTTGTTAATAATTATCCACATCAGTATACTTTAATATACTTGTTTTCACTTGCATGACTATAAATCAATGCATTTAGCTCCTCTCAATGCCTCAATCTCATCACTTTCTCCCATTATGGTGTTATACCATATATTTCATATACCTATCTTCATTTCTCATCTATTCTAATTTATTTATTTCATAAAATTACCTTACAATCTTCCATACATGCTTATTTCATCCTTAAATCCATGTTTACTCAACTTCCTCATCATTTTCTCAATTTCATTCCAATATCTAGGTCATGGATATTTAACATGATCAATTTGTTTTCAGCAATTCAAACATAGACCAATCAACTCACCAAGACACCTAGATTAACATATATGAACTTGGTGTATTGAATCTTACATAGCTTGAACTTTCCCTCTTTTTCACCACAATTGGTAAAATCCACCTTGTTCCTTCAATCTTTGATTCAACTTTTTGTTTCCAAGTATGTCATTCTCCTCTTTACTAAGAACAACTTTGCTAAACTGAATCTCACTCAAAACTGATTGAAAGATGACGATTTTTAGTGTTGAAAGGTTAGGTTTTCACTTTGGTTTCAATGGGGTTTGATGTTCTCGGGAAAACAGAGGTTGCAGAGCCTTGTATTTATAGAATTACTCTTGGGGATCGATCTGCTAACGGTGAGGGATCGATCTATCTTATCTTTTTCTGTTTAAAAATTGACTTTTAAAGCTAAAGGGATCAATCTGCTCTTAAGCATAAGATCGATCTGCTTTATACAGAACCTTAAAGAGATCGATCTGGCCTTGTTATGAGATTAATTTATTCTACCCAGAACATATCCAAGATCGATCTGTATTAAATGAGAGATTGATCTGCTCCTCTTCTGAAGCAGTTCTTGCTGCAATTTTTCTTAGAATTCACTATTACATTCATATTCGATTTACTTAACTACCCATTTTGCATTTCATACACATTTGCAACTTAAAAACATTCATTCCTTATGATTTACATCAAATGTGACTTATCCGTACATCACAAAATCATAAAGAGTACGTATTAAATTACGAGTCTTACAATCCTCCCCACCTTAAGAAATTTGGTCCTCCAAATTAGAGCCAAGTTACTCTTCAAACAACTGGGGGTGTCTCTCTCGCATCAGACTCTCTAGTTCCCAAGTAGCCTCTTCTGACGTGTGATGCTACTAGAGAATCTTAACTAACCTTATGGTCTTATTTCTCAAGACTTTCTCCTTTCTATCCAATATCCGGATCAGTTTCTCTACATATGTTAAGTCTTCCTTGAGCTCCAACGGCTCATACCGAATTACATGATTTGAATCTGGATGATACTTTTGTAGCATCAAAATGTGGAAAACATTATGCACTCTCGATAAGTTCGATGGTAAAGCCAACCTATATGCCTTATCTCCCACTCGATCAAGTATCTCAAAGGGTCCAATATAGTGAGGACTCAGCTTACCTCTCTTCTCGAATCTCACTATACCCTTGGAGGGAGAAACCTTCAGAAACACTAAATCACCAACTGCGAACTCAAGTGATCTTCATCTATTATCAGCGTAGCTTTTCTGTCGACTTTGAGCTATCATCAATCTCTCAATAACCAACTGGACATCCTCAAAGGCTTGTGTAACCAAATTGGGAGTAAAAATCTTTTTGTCACCTACTTCTTCCCAACCAATAAGGGAACGACATCTATGGCCATATAAAGCCTTATATGGTGCCATCCCAATACTCGCATGATAACTGTTGTTGTAGGCGAATTCGACTAGTGGAAAATGATCATCCCAAGAGCCTCTAAACTCTAGCACACATGCTCTTAACATATCCTCCAGATTTTGTATAGTCCTTTTTGACTGACCATCTATCTGAGGATGAAAAGTGGTGCTTAAACTCAACTGGGTTCCTATGACTTCCTAAAAATGTTCCTAAAAGTGAAAAGTGAAGCAGGAATCCCTATCCGAGATAATGCTCACTGGAATACCATGTAACCTCACTACCTCACGTACATACAACTCTGTTAATGAACTCAGAGTATCGGTAGCTCTCATAGCTAGAAAGTGGGCTGACTTCGTCAGTCTATCAACAATCACCCATATTGCATTATGATGCCTTTGGGTCCTCCGTAAACCCATCGTGAAATCTATAGTGATATGCTCTCATTTCCATGTCGGTATAGGTAGAGGCTGTTAACCCTGCAGGCTTCTGATACTCTACCTTCACCTGCTGACATATGAGACATCTTACCACAAACTTTGCCACATCTCTCTTCATACCCCACAACCAGTACGCCTTCTAGAAGTTTTGATACATCTTATTACTTTTTAGATGTAATGTATACCTCGATGAATAAGTTTCCAACAATATCAATTTCCTGAGCTCCGAGTCCTTGGGAACACACAATCTACCTCTGAACCTCAGAAATCCATCTGAACTTATCTCAAAATCAGTCACTGTGCCCCTTTGTATCTGACTACTCACATCAATGCAATACAGATTAGTCTGCTGAGCCTGTCTAATCCTATCCAACAGATCCGACTCCAAGCGTAGACTAGCAATTATACAGTCTTGTAAGAACTGAGAATTTTGTATACCCCAGTTATGAGAATTGTAATTTGGTGTATGTAATTATGATATGTTAATGTACACGCAAGTTTTAAATATGATGAAGTATAAGAAGATGAGATTTTTAAGTCTTGAATGTGTATGGATTGAAATATTGACTATGGGGTAGATTTTGGGAAGTTTTACATTGAGTTTTTTTACAAATTGATGTAGCAGGAGTGCAATCTATGAAGGCCAGATCGATCTCCAAGGATGAGAGATCGATCTCATGGCTCCAGAATGCAGGAAATGTGTAAGAACTGATAGACAGATCTATCTTATAGGCAAGAAGATCGATCTTCAAATGTTTTCTGTGAAGAGAAGATCAATCTCCTCAAGGAGTAGATCGATCTCATGAACTATTCTGTAAATAGAAGATTGATCTCCTCAAGGAACAGATTGATCTCATGAAGCAATTATGAGATCGATCTCACCCCATGATAGATCGATCTCCTAGGCATAAAATTATCCCAAAATGTTCCCAAATTCAAAGAGAGATCGATCTTTTCAATGACCAGATCGATCTCCTACCTTCGACATATATAAGGACCCCTTTATTTTTTAGAAATTGATCTCTCTCTCTCAAATCGCCATTTTCGTAACCTTAGCTTTCTCTCTCCTCTAAAACCCCTATTTTCATCCAAATCTCAGGCAGAGGCAAGATGGAAAGTTATTTCTCATCCAAAGGAGAATAACATACTTGAAAATCAAAGGAAGAATTGAATCGAGGTGTGAATAGAGCTCTCCATAAGTTTTTGGTAAATTTCTAAGCTTTAATCTTTGATATTGAGGTGATTTTGGTGATTGTGACTATGGGTGTTGTGATAAAATATATAGGAAATGATTAAAGTTGATGAAATTGTGATTTTATTGGAGTGATGATGATATTATACAATTTATGGTAATTTTAAGATTTTGGCTAGAAATTGGAATCGAGGCAATGAGGTGATTTTGGCATGGATATTATG
Source organism: Firmiana major (assembly GCA_033439115.1). Taxonomy (NCBI): domain Eukaryota; kingdom Viridiplantae; phylum Streptophyta; class Magnoliopsida; order Malvales; family Malvaceae; genus Firmiana; species Firmiana major. The sequence goes on along the minus strand of CM065904.1, from coordinate 56,430,197 downwards.
CATGAAAAATGTAGGATTTGAAATGTAGTGGATGAGAATGTGGATTATGATAGGAATATGAGAAAAATGAGGTTTGTAGTATTTAACGAGAATATGAGCAAATATGTGCTTAATGATGTGATTGAGATGAATTATTGATGTCTTAACATTGTTTGGACAGCCCGGGAGTTCTAGAGAGGAATGCGAGGCTAGTCTATGATGTGAGAGAACGATTGCACTATACGATGTGCAACGATGTAAGGGAAAACTTAAACTCATTTGTGTATGCGATTTTGTGATGATATGTAGCATGAAATGTGATTTGAGAAAACAAGCATGTTTTTATGAGTTGTGAATGAGTTATTGCACACAGATTTATAGCCGGTTGGGGCTAAATTTTTATGAGTTGTAAACTAAATGTGAAATTGTTCTACAATCATTTTGAGTTAAAAAAGTGAAAAGTGATTTAGGCTCTATGTTAAGGCATACTGAGATTTGAGAAATGTGTGCATAGTTTTATCGATTTGAGCTTGGATTTGACATGTTTTGTGTTGAGTGCAAAACTATTTTGAGATGAGTTTTATGAGAAAAACCATTATGAGCGCTACGTGAAGGCAAAACAATTTTATATGATAATGACTATTACTAAGACTTAGGCGTCATGTTGAATACACATCGGGTCTTGCTCTGGTAGCATGTAAGTCTGGGTATTGCTCTGGTAGCATGTAAGTTCGATATTCCTCTATTTTGGTAACGAGAGATGCCTCTGTTTTGGTAACGTGAGATGACCCTTGCTCTGGTAGCGCAGGGTGGCCTTGCTTTGGTAGCATGTAAGTCCGGACATTGCTCTGGTAGCATGTAAGTCTGATATTTTTCCCGCTTTGGTAGCGCTGGGAGGCCTTGCTTTGGTAGCATGTAAGATCGATAATGTGCATAAGGAGAGGTTTGCTCTGGTTGCATGTAAGGTCGGGCCTTGTTCTGGTAACGCGTAAGTCCAATATACCATGTGCATGACCATATTGTTAACGTTCCCTCTTTTGTGGATGCCTGGGATGCCTTACTGTTTTCATGCTACACTTTTATTGAGTTTCAACTACGAGATAAAATTATTGTGCTATGCAAATCATTAATTTGTTAATGAATTCCTTACCTCCTTACTGAGTGATTTAGAAGCTCACCCTATTTTATCTCCCGCCAGATTTCTTCAAGTGAAAAGAGTTTCCCTACGACGTACGGAGCAGTGGCTGGTGGAAGACTTGAGCTCTATGCCATATATTGTATTTTGAGGTATAATTTATCATTTCATGTACCTAGACTAAAGTTGTATTTACAGACACTTTATGAACAATGATGTATGGGATGTATTAGGATTATTTAACTTTGATTTGAGGAAATGTAATTAGTATGATATATGAATATGAGGTGATGAGATCCTGAGGTGTAACTTTATAAATTATATATGATGATGCATGACACTGTACATGAATGCACCTAGATATGTGTATCGATGTAGAAATATTTTAAAGTTGCCCTGTTTTTCGTACCTCTGGGGCGTCACAGAGTTTTCTTGGTATCAAAGCTTAGGGTGTTTAGTACTGTCAGTGTCGGTTAAGTGAAATAGAATACATCCCAAGTGTGTGTATAAGTCTGGTCATGAATTGAAATTGAGGATTGAGATTTCAATCGAATTTGATGTGTACGTGCAGGGAACATATTGAGATTGAGAATGAGTGGACGACGAGGTCGTTCAAGGAGGCAGGCAGAGCCCTCTCTACCACCTGTGCCACAACTGGAGAGTCTTAACTCTCGATTTAACCGGATTAAACATGATGTGTGGCAAGGTTTTGAGTAAATGGCAGCGCTATTCGCACAACATTTTGGAGTTAATGCCTCGGGTACTACTCTTGCATCGCCACAAGGACCTCTCATGCCCTCAGTACAGATTGACTCGGTGCCTCCCATCACTCAACCTGATGACAGAAGTATGGTCCTACTGAAGGACTTTTTAAAAATGAATCCACCTGCATTCAAAGGGAAAAAAAATCGCGTAGAGGCTGAGGAGTGGCTGACTGAGTTAAGAGTCATATTTGACTATTTGGGATGCACTGATGCTAAGAGGGTCAGTATGGGTGCTTATATGTTGAAAGGGAGCGCTTGATATTGGTGGGGTACTACTTAGGGTATTCTGATGTCTAGCCAGGATGTGATTAGCTGAGACGTGTTTCAGACAGCCTTTAGAGCCTAATATGTACCACGAGCTGCTCAAAGAAGGAAGCAGACAAAGTTTTTAAATCTGGTACAGGGCGATATGTCTGTGGATGATTACGAGAGCCGATTTACCGCTCTGTTGAGATATGATCCAGAGACCATAAAAAATGAAGAGCTTCGCACAGAGAGATTTGTGTATGGATTAAAGCCCATCATCAGAGATCGATTGATAGAGCTATGTATTACTGAGTTTGGAGATGCTTTGAGACGAGAACATGTGATTGAGAGGGGAATCAAAATTGTACAATCCCAAAATGAGTTCAGTGCAGTGACTCGGGATACGGGCAAGAGGCCAGCGATTTCCCAGGCAGAAGTTCTGAGAGGTTCTTTTAGAAGAGGAAAGATTGAGGTACAGAAGGGCAGATTGGAGAGACCCAGAGCGTATCCCATCATCAGAGAGACCTCTCAAGATGTCAGGACTGAGATAAGGGTTTGTAGAGACCGTGGCCGACCACATGACGGAAGTTATACTGGGTTGATCCATGGATGTTTTAAATGTGGAGACATGGGTTAGAGAGTGAAAGATTATCCTCAACCTCAGAGACCACATGCTTTGGAGCCTATTAGACAGCAGCCTCAGAGAGTGAATCCCTCGAGACAGGCCACTACTGCAGAGAAAGGGAAGAAGCTTATCACAGTAGGATGTGTGTTTGCTTTGGATAAGGAAACAGCGGACACTTCCACAGAAACTATAAGAGGTACACTCTCTGTCTGTAATCATAAGGCTCATGTGTTGATTGATCCGGGGTCCACGCATTCATTTATTTATGAGCATTTTGCATCTAGATTAAATTTGAAGTTTGAACTCTAGAATATATCTAACATGTAAATACCCCTATGCGTGAGTCCCAGAGAACTGATATGATCTGTAGAGGATGTGAAATAAAGGTGGGAGATAGGGTAATGTTAGCAGGTCTAATGATGTTAAATATACATGGGTTTGATGCAATTTTGGGAATAGGTTATTTGGCAACCAATCAAGTGAGTTTAGACTACTACACTAAGATTATAACTTTCTCCCTACCTAAACCTTACAGTGTACGTTTGAAATATTGAGGAAATAAATGTGTGAAATTTTTGCAAGTAAATTGAAATTATGATGTTACTTCTGAGAGTACTAAATTTGATCATTCATGTGAAGGTTATGAAACACTTATCTCAGATGATAATCAGGAACATCTGAGGATTGAGGATATACCTGTGGTGTGTGAATTTTCAGATGTCTTCCCAGATAAGTTGTCAGGTTTACCACTAGAGAGGGAGTTGGAGTTTACTATAGATTTGGTACCAGATACTCAGCCTATCTCTAGACCTCCATATAGGATGGCATTAGTGGAACTTAAGGAATTAAAGAAACAACTACATGAGTTATTGGATTAAGGATTTATTAGACCCAGTGTCTCACCGTGAGGAGCACTAGTGTTATTCATAAGGAAGAAGGATGGTAGTCTCAAATTATGTATAGATTACTGACTGTTGAATAAAGCCACGGTGAAGAATAAATACCCATTGCCCAGGATTGATGACCTACTTGATCAGCTGAGAGGGGCCTCAGTCTTTTTTAAGATTGATTTAAGATTGGGATATCACCAATTGAGGATTAAGGAAGAAGATATTTTGAAGATGGCCTTTAGGGCGAGGTTTAGCCATTATGAATTTCTAGTGATGCCCTTTGGATTGACGAACGCCCCTGCAGCCTTTATGAGGTTAATGAATGAAGTGTTTAGAGACTATCTAGATAAGTTTGTGATAGTTTTATTGATGATATCTTGGTGTACTCGATCTTGTGAGGAGCATGCACAACAATTGTGGTTAGTACTTCAGATACTCTGAGATAAGCAATTATATGGAAAGCTTAATAAGTGTGAGTTTTGGCTGGATCAGATAGCTTTCCTTGGTCACATAGTTTCAGAGGAATGAGTATCAGTTGATCCAACTAAAGTAGAGGCTGTGCTTAATTGGGAAAGATCGAGGACAGTTACAGAGGTACGAAGTTTTCTCGATTTGGCAGGGTATTACAGAAGATTTGTAAAGGGATTTTCCAAGATTGTCACTCTTTTGGCCAAGCTCACACGTAAGGAGACTCCGTTTATATGGACTAATCAATGTGAGCTCAATTTTAGGAATTAATGAAGAGATTAACATCGACACCTATGTTAACTATCCTTGAGGGATCAGAAGGATTTTTAGTGTATAGTGATGCTTCCCATCAAGGATTGGGGTGTGTGCTCATGCAGCATGGAAGAGTGGTCGCTTATGGATCGCGACAGTTGGAAGAATATGAGCGAAATTACCCCACGCATGATTTGGAGTTAACCGTTGTGGTATTCGCCTTGAAGATCTGGTGGCATTACTTATATGGGAAAAGATTTCAGATCTCCACTGACCACAAGAGTTTGAGGTATCTCTTTGATCAACAAAGTGTTAAATATGAGACAAAGGAGATGGATAGAACTGCTTAAGGACTATGACTGCGAGATTCTTACTATTTAAGAAATACGAACGTGGTTGCTGATGCCCTAAGCAAGAAGAGTATGATATCTGCTATGATGGTCAGGGAATGGAATTTATTGGAGCAGTTCGCCGAACTCCGGATCAGAGTTAAAGAGGTAGAGACTAGATTTTTGGTTAGCCTGCGAATAGAGCCTAGGATCATGGATCGGATTAAAATTGGGCAGCGTGATGATTAGAGGTTGATTACCATGGTTAGCCAAGCTGAGCAAACTTCACAGTCGGATTTCATAGTCAGTGAGGATGGATTGTTGAGATTCAGAGGAAGAATTTGTGTACATGATGATGATACCCTAAAGAGACAAATACTAAGAGAATCTCACTTCTCGCTACACCATGCACCCAGGAAGTACTAAGATGTACCGAGATATGAGAAAGGCATATTGGTGGAGTGGTATGAAGCAGGACATGGCAGATTTTGTGGCCAGATGTTTAGTGCGCCAGGAGGTGAAAGCTGAGTATCGCAAGCCTGGAGAACTATTGCAGCCTTTACTTGTGCCTACATGGAAATGGGAGCATGTCACCATGGACTTTATTATGGGTTTACCTAGGACCCGAAGGGGTCGTGATGCCATATAGATCATAGTGGATAGACTGATGAAAAGTGCCCACTTCCTTGCTATCAAGAGCACAAATACTGTGGATGCCTTAGCTGAGTTATATGTCAGCGAGATAACTAGATTACATGGGCTTCCAGAGAATATTACTTCTGACAGAGATTCTCGATTTACCTCTAAATTTTGGACCCAATTTCTGGAGTCCATGGGATCTCGATTGAGTTTTAGTACCGCCTATCATCCTCAGACAGATGGTTAGTCAGAGAGGACTATTCAGACCCTAGAAGATATGTTGAGGGCCTATACGGGATCATGGGATGATCACCTACCCTTAGCAGAGTTTGCATACAATAACAGCTATCATGCGAGTATTGGAATGACACCTTTTGAGGCTCTATATGATAGGAGGTGGAGATCCCTTATTGCGTAGGAAGAAGTGGGTGACAGAAAAATAAATGCTCCTGAACTTGTTGAACATGTTGTACAGAGTGTGAACTCATATGTGAGAGATTACGGGCTGCACTAAGTAAATAAAAAAGCTACGCAGATTTACGTAGAAGATCACTCGAGTTTGATATTGGTGATGCAGTATTTCTAAAGATATCACCGAGTAAGGGTATCATGAGGTTTGGAAAGAAAGGAAAATTGAGTCCTCGATACATTGGACCATTTGAGATTCTTGAGAGAGTGGGAGAGGTAGTCTACAGGTTGGCATTACCCCTACAATGTCTGGAATACACAACGTCTTTCATGTATCTATGTTGAGGAAGTACCACCCAAACCCTTCTCATGTCATAGAGAATGAAGAGATGGACATACAAGAGGACATGAGCTACATTGAAGAACCCATCTGGATTCTTGATAGGAAAGAGAAGTTACTTCGAACTAAAAGTATCCCATTAGTGAAAGTTTTATGGAAACATCACTCAATGGAAGAGGCAACTTGGGAATTGAAGAGTCTCATAAAGGAGAAGTACCCTATCTGTTTGACGAGTCGAGTTGAATTTGGAGGACCAAATTCTTTAAAGGTGGGGAGGATGTGAGAACTGAGAATTCTGTATACCCCAGTTATGAGAATTGTAATTTGGTGTATGTAATTATGATATGTTAATGCACACGCAAGTTTTAAATATGATGAAGTAGAAGAAGATGAGATTTTTAAGTCTTGAATGTGTATGGATTGAAATATGGATTATGGGGTAGATTTTGGGAAGTTTTACATTGAGTTTTATGCAAATTGATGTAGCAGCAGTGCAATCTGTGAAGCCCAGATCGATCTCATGGCTCCAGAATGCAGGAAATGTGCAAGAACTGATAGGCAGATTGATCTTATAGGCAAGAATATCGATCTCCAAATGTTTTCTGTGAAGAGAAGATCAATCTCCTTAAGGAGCAGATCGATCTCATGAAGTATTCTGTAAACAGAAGATCGATCTCCTCAAGGAGCAGATCGATCTCATGAAGCAATTATGAGATTGATCTCACCTTACAACAGATCGATCTTCTAAGCATAAAATTACCCCAAAACGTTCCCAAATTCAAAGAGAGATCGATCTCATCAAGGACCAAATTGATCTCCTACCTTCGACCTATATAAGGACCCCTTTGTTTTCTAGAAATCTATCTCTCTCTCCCAAATCGCCATTTTTAAAACCCTAGCTTTCTTTCTCCTTCAAAACCCCCATTTTTGTCTAAATCTTAGGCAGAGGCAAGAAAAAAAGTTGTTCCTCATCCAAAGGAGAATAACATATTTGAAAATCGAAGGAAGAATTGAATCGAGGTGTGAATAGAGATCTCCATAAGTTTTTGGAAACTTTTTAAGCTTTAATCTTTGATATTGAGGTGATTTTGGTGATTGTTACTATGAGTGTTGTGATAAAATAGCTAGGAAATGATTAGAGTTGATGAAATTGTGATTTTGTTAGAGTGATGATGATATTATACAATTTATGGTAATTTTGGGATTTTAGCTATAAATTGGAATTGAGGCAATGAGGTGATTTTGGCATGGATATTATGTATGAAAAATGTAGGATTTGAAATGTAGTGGATGAGAATGTGGATTATGATAGAAATATGAGAAAAATGAGGTTTGTAGTATTTAACGAGAATATGAGCAAATATGTGCTCGATGATGTGATTGAGATGAATTATTGATGTCTTAACATTGTTTGGACAGCTCGGGAGTTTCAGAGAGGAATGCGAGGCTAGTCTGTGATACGGGAGAATGATTGCACTAAACGAGGTGCAACGAGGTAAGAAAAAACTTAAATTCATTTGTGTATACGATTTTGTGATGATATTGTAGCATGAAATGTGATTTGAGAAAACAAGCATGTTTTTATGAGTTGTGAATGAGTTATTGGACACGGATTTATAGCTGGTTGGGCCCTAATTTTTATAAGTTGTAACCTAAATGTGAAATTGTTTTACAACCATTTTGAGTTAAAAAAGTGAAAAGTGATTTGGGCTCTACGTTAAGACGTACTGAGATTTGAGAAATGTGTGCATGGTTTTGCCAGTTTGAGCTCGGATTTGACATGTTTTGTATTGAGTACAAAACGGTTTTGAGAAGAGTTTTATGAGAAAAACCATTATGAGCGCCACGTGAAGGCAAAACAATTTTATATGATAATAGCTATTACTGAGACTTAGGCGTGTCATGTTGAATAAACATCGGGTCTTACTCTGGTAGCATGTAAGTTCGGGCATTGCTCTGGTAGCATGTAAGTTTGATATTCGTCCGTTTTGGTAACGAGAGATGCCTTCGTTCTGGTAACGTGAGATGACCCCCACTCTGGTAGCGCTGGGTGGCCTGCTTTGGTAGCATGTAAGTCTGATATTTTCCCCCGCTTTGGTAGTGCTGGGAGGCCTTGCTTTGGTAGCATGTAAGTTCAGGCCTTTCTTTGGTAGCATGTAAGATCGATAGTGTGCATAAGGAGAGGCTTTGCTATGTTAGCATGTAAGGTCGGGCCTTGTTCTGGTAACACGTAAGTCCAATATACCATGTACATGACCATATTGTCGACGTTCCCTGTTTTGAGGAAGCCTGGGATGCGCACCCCAAAGGAGAATTAGATTGATGTGCCAGGACGAATTTTTATATGAGTTTTATTTGCCTAGTCTCGTTTTACACATGAGATTGTGTTTGGTGACTGCGCCACGTGCATTACTATTGAGATAATTTTTATCATGTTTTTACGAGAAAAGCCATTGTCGCATCCTGATTTCCACATGCTTGTGACTGTGATTTGTACATGAGTCATGTACTCTCATGTTTTTACATGATTTTAGAGAAATGAGATGATAATGATGTTTTACTATTTTCATGCTACATTTTTAATGAGTTTCAACTACGAGATAAAATTGCTATGCTGTGCAAATCATTATTTTGTTAATGAATCCCTTACCCCCATATTGAGCGATTTAGAAGCTCACCCTATTTTATCTCTCCCCAGATTTCTTTAAGTGAAGAGAGTTTCCCTGTGACGTACGGAGTAGTGGCTAGTGGAGGACTTGAACTCCAGGCCATATATTGTATTTTGAGGTATAATTTATCATTTCAAGTACCCAGACTAAAGTTATACTTTCAGACACTTGATGAACAATGATGTATGGGATGTATTTGGATTATTTAACTTTGAATTGAGGAAATGTAGTTAGTATGATATATGAATATTAGGTGATGAGATCCTGAGGTGTAACTTTATAAATTATATATGATGATGCATGACACTGTACAGGAATGCACCTAGATATGTGTATCGATGTAGAAAAATTTTAAATTTACCCTGTTTTTTGCTCTTTCGGGGCGTCACAGAGTTTTCTTGGTATCAGAGCTTAGGGTGTTTAGTACTGTTAGTGTCGGTCAAGTGAAATAGAATACATCCCAAGTGTTTGTATAAGTCTGGTCATGAACTGAAATTGAGGATTGAGATTTCAATCGAATTTGATGTGTACGCGCAGGAAACGTATTGAGATTGAGAATGAGTGGACGACGAGGTTGTTATAGGAGGCAGGCAGAGCCCCCTCCACCACCTGTCCCACAATTGGAGAGTCCTAACTCTCGATTTAACTTGATTGAGCATGTTGTACGGCAAGGTTTTGAGCAAATGGCAGTGCTATTCGTGCAACATTTTGGAGTTAATGACTCAAGTACTATTCTTGCACCACCAAAAGGACATCTCGTGCCCCCATTACAGATGAACCAAGTACCTCCTGTCACTCAGCTTGATGACAGAAGTATGGTTTGACTGAAGGACTTTTTGAAAATGAATCCACCTGCATTCAAAGGGAAAAAGGATCCCGTAGAGGCTGAGGAGTGGTTAAGTGAGTTGAGAGTCATATTTGACTATTTGGGATGCACTGATGTTGAGAGGGTCAGTATGGGCGCTTATATGTTGAAAGGGAGAGCTTGAGATTAGTGGGGTACTACCCAGGGTATTCTGATGTCCAGCCAAGATGTGATTAGCTGGGATGAGTTTCAGACAGCCTTTAGAGCCCAACATGTACCATGAGCCGCTCAAAGAAGGAAGCATGTAAAGTTTTTGAATCTAGTACAAAGCGATATGTCTGTGGATGATTACGAGAGCCGATTTATCGCTCTATTGAGAGATGATCTAGAGACCTTAAAAAATGAAGAGCTCCGCATAGAGAGATTTGTGTATGGATTAAAGCCCATCATCAGAGATCGATTGATAGGGCTATGTATTACTTAGTTTGGAGATGCTCTGAGACGAGCACAAGAGATTGAAAGGGGAATCGAAATTGTACAATCCTAGAATGAGTTCAGTGCAGTGACTCGGGATAAGGACAAGAGGCCGATGATTTCCTTGGCAGATGTTTGCAGAGGTTCCTTCAGAAGAGGAAGGATTGAGGTACAGAACGACAAATTGGAGAGACCCAGAGCGTATCCCATTATCAGGGAGACCCCTTGAGATGTCAGGCTTGAGATAAGGGTTTGTAGAGACTGTGGTCGACCACATGAGGGAAGTTATACTGGGTTGATCCGTGGATGTTTCAGATGTAGAGACATGGGTCACAGAGTGAAAGACTATCCTCAACCTCAGAGACCACATGCTCTAGAGCCTATTAGACAACAGCCTTAGAGAGTGAATCCCCCGAGACGGGCCACTAGTGCAGAGAAAGGAAAGAAGCCTGTCGCAGTGGGACGTGTGTTTGCTTTGGACAAGGAAACAATAGACAGTTCCACAGAAACTATAAGTGGTACACTCTCTGTCTGTAATCATAAAGCTTATGTGTTGATTGATCTGGGATCCACGCATTCGTTTATTTCTGAGCATTTTACATGTAGATTAAATTTGAAGTTTGAACCTTTAGAGTATATCTTATATGTAAATACCCCTATACGTGAGTCCCAGAGAACTGATATGTTCTGTAGAGGATGTGAAATAAAGGTGGGAGATAGGGTAATGTTAGCAGATCTAATGATGTTAAATATACATGGGTTTGATGTAATTTTGGGAATGGATTGGCTGGTAACCAATCAAGTGAGTTTAGACTGCTACGCTAAAATTATAACTTTCTCCCTACCTGAACCTTACAGTGTACATTTGAAATATTGAGGAAATAAATGTGTGAACTTTTTGCAAGTAAATTGAAATTCTTATGTTACTTTTGAAAGTACTAAATTTGATCATTCATGTGAAGGTTATGAAACACTCATCTCAGATGATAATCGGGAATATCTGAGAATTGAGGATATACCTGTGGTGTGTGAATTTTTGGATGTCTTCCCAGATGAGTTGCCAGGCTTACCACCAGAGAGGTAGCTGGAGTTTACCATACATTTGGTACCAGATACTCTGCCTATCTCTAGACCTCCATATAGGATAACATTAGTGGAACTTGAGGAATTGTAGAAACAACTATAGGAGTTATTGGATCAAGGATTTATTAGACTCAGTGTCTCACCGTGGGGAGCACTAGTGTTATTCGTAAGGAAGAAGGATGGTAGTCTCAGATTATGCATAAACTACTGACTTTTGAATAAAGCTACAGTGAAGAATAAATACCCAATGCCCAGGATTGATGACCTACTTGATCTGCTGAGAGGGGCCTCAATCTTCTCTAAGATTGATTTAAGATTGGGCTATCACCAATTGAGGATTAAGGAAGAAGATATTCTGAAGACGACCTTCAGGACGAGGTATAGCCATTATGAATTACTAGTGATGCCCTTTGGATTGATGAACACCCCTGGAGCCTTTATGAGGTTAATGAATGAAGTGTTCAGAGACTATCTAGATAAGTTTGTGATAGTCTTTATTGATGATATCTTGGTGTACTCTCGATCTTGTGAGGAGCTTACACAACAATTGTGGTTGGTACTTCAGATACTCCGAGATAAGCAATTATATGGAAAGCTTAATAAGTGTGAGTTTGGCTAGATCAGATAGCTTTCCTTGGTCACATAGTTTCAGAAGAAGGAGTATTAGTTGATCCAACTAAAGTGGAGGCTGTGCTTAATTGGGAAAGACCGAGGATAGTTACAGAGGTGCGAAGTTTTCTCGATTTTACAGGGTATTACAAAAGATTTGTGGAGGGATTTTCCAGGATTGTCGCTCCTTTACCCAAGCTCATGCGTAAGGAGCGTCATCTATGTTGACTATCCCTGAAGGATCAGGAGGATTTTCAGTGTATAGTGATGCTTCCCATCAAGGATTGGGGTGTGTGCTCATGTAGCATGGAAGAGTGGTCGCTTATGGATCGCGAGAGTTGGAAGAACATGAGCGGAATTACCCCACGCATGATTTGGAGTTAGGCGCTGTGGTATTCGCCTTGAAGATCTGGTGGCATTACTTATATGGGGAAAGATTTCAGACCTTCACTGACCACAAGAGTTTGAGGTATCTCTTTGATCAAAAAGTATTAAATATGAGACAAAGGAGATGGATGGAACTGCTTAAGGATTATGACTGCGAGATTCTATACCATCCGGGAAATGCAAACGTGGTTGTAGATGCCCTGAGCAAGAAGAGTATTATATCTGCTATGATGGTCCAAGAATGAGATTTATTGGAGTAGTTCACCAAACTCCGGATCAGAGTTAAAGAGAGACTGAATTTTTAGCTAGCCTGCGAATAAAGCATAGGATCATGAATTAGACTAAAACTAGACAGCGTGATGATTAGAGGTTGATTACCATGGTTAGCCAAGCTGAGCAAACTTTACAGTTGGATCTCATAGTCAATGAGGATGGATTGTTGAGATTTAGAGGAAGAATTTGTGTACCGAATGATGATACCCAAAAGAGACAGATACTGAGAGAATCCCACTACTCCCAATACACCATGCACCCAGGAAGTACTAAGATGTACCGTGATAGGAGAAAGGCATATTTGTGGAGCGGGTATGAAGCAGGACGTGGAAGATTTTGTGGCCAGATGTTTAGTGTTCCAGGAAGTGAAAGCTAAGTATCGCAAGCCCCGAGGACTATTGCAGCCTTTACCTATGCCTACATGGAAATGGGAGCATGTCACCATGGACTTTATTATGGGTTTACCGAGGACCCGAAGGGGTAGTGATGCAGTATGGATCATAGTGGATAGACTGATGAAAAGTGCCCACTTCCTTGCCATCAAGAGCACAGATACTGTGGATGCCTTAGTTGAGTTATATGTTAACGAGATAACTAGATTACATGAGGCTCCCGTGAGTATTACTTCTGACAGAGATTCTCGATTTACCTCTAAATTTTGGACCCAATTTCGGGAGTCCATAGGATCTCGATTAAGTTTTAGTACCGCCTATCATCCTCAGACAAATGGTCAGTTAGAGAGGACTATTCAGACCTTGGAAGATATGTTGAGGGCCTATATGATGGATTTTAAGGGATCATGGGATGATCACCTGCCCCTAGCAGAGTTTGCGTACAATAACAGCTATCATACGAGTATTGGAATGGCACCTTTTGAGGCTCTATATGGTAGGAGGTGTAGATCCCCTGTAGCGTGGGAAGAAGTGGGTAACAGAAAAATAAATGCTCTCGAACTTGTTGAACAGGTTGTACAGAGTGTGAAACTCATATGTGAGAGATTACGGGCTGCATAGAGTAGACAGAAAAGCTACGCGGATATGCATAGACAGCCACTTGATTTTGATATTGGTGATACAGTATTTCTGAAGATATCATCGAGTAAGGGTATCATGAGGTTTGGAAAGAAAGGAAAATTGAGTCCTCGATACATTGGACCATTCGAGATTCTTGAGAGAGTGGGAGAGGTAGCCGACAGGTTGGCATTACCCCCACAGATGTCCGAAATACACAACGTCTTTCATGTATCTATGTTGATGAAGTACCACCTGGACCCTTCTTATGTCATAGAGTATAAAGAGATGGACATACAAGAGGACATGAGCTACACTAAAGAACTCGTCCGGATTCTCGATAGGAAAGAGAAGGTACTTCGAACCCAAAGCATCCCATTAGTGAAAGTTTTATGGAAACATCACTCAATGGAAGAGGCAACTTGGGAATTGGAGAGTCTCATGAAGGAGAAGTACCCCTATCTATTTGACGATTCGAGTTAAACTTGGAGGACCAAATTCTTTAAAGGTAGAGAGGATGTGAGAACTGAGAATTCTGTATACCCCAGTTATGAGAATTTTAATTTGGTGTATGTAATTATGATATGTTAATATATACGCAAGTTTTAAATATGATGAAGTATAAGAAGATTAGATTTTAAAGTCTTGAATTTGTATGGATTGAAATATGGACTATGGGGTAGATTTTGGGAAGTTTTACATTAAGTTTTTTTGCAAATTGATGCAGCAGCAGTGCAATCTGTGAAGGCCAGATCGATCTCTAAGGATGAGAGATCGATCTCATGGCTTCAAAATGTAGGAAATGTGCAAGAATTGATAGGCATATCGATCTTATAGGTAAGAAGATCGATCTCCAAATGTTTTCTGTGAAGAGAAGATCGATCTCCTCAAGGAGCAGATCGATCTCATGAAGTATTCTGTAAACAGAAGATCGATCTCCTCATGGAGCAGATCGATCTCATGAAGCAATTATGAGATCGATCTCACCCCATGACAGATCGATCTCCTAGGCATAAACTTGCCCCAAAACGTTCCCAAATTTAAAGAGAGATCGATCTTATCAAGGACTAGATCAATCTCCTACCTTCGGCCTATATAAGGACCCCTTTGTTTTTTTGGAAACCGATCTCTCTCTCCCAAATCGCCATTTTCGCAACCCTGGCTTTCTCTCTCCTCCAAAACCCCCATTTTTGTCCAAATCTCAGGTAGAGGCAAGAAGGAAAGTTGTTCCTCATCCAAAGGAGAACAACATACTTGGAAATCGAAGGAAGAATTGAATCGAGGTGTGAATATAGCTCTCCATAAGTTTTGGATAAATTTCTAAGCTTGAATCTTTGATATTGAGGTGATTTTGGTGTTTGTGACTATGAGTGTTGTGATAAAATAGCTAGGAAATGATTAGAGTTGATGAAATTATGATTTTGTTGAAGTGATGATAATATGATTAAAATGAATTATTGATGTCTTAATATCGTTTGGACAGCCCAGGAATTCCAGAGAGGAATGCGAGGATAGTCTATGATACGGGAGAATGATTGCACTATACGAGGTGCAATGAGGTAAGGGAAAACTTAAACTCATTTGTGTATGTGATTTTGTGATGATATTGTAGCATGAAATGTGATTTGAGAAAACAAGCATGTTTTTATGAGTTGTGAATGAGTTATTACACACGGATTTATAGTCGGTTAGACCCCAATTTTTATGAGTTGTAAACTAGATGTGAAATTATTTTACAACCATTTTGAGTTAAAAAATGAAAAGTGATTTGGGCTCTACATTAAGGCGTATCGAGATTTGAGAAATGTGTGCGTGGTTTTACCAGTTTGAGCTCGAATTTGACATGTTTTGTGTTGAGTACAAAATGGTTGTGAGGAGAGTTTTATGAGAAAAACCATTATGAGCGCTACGTGAAGGCAAAACGGTTTTATATGATAATGACTATTACTGAGACTTAGGCGTGTCATGTTGAATACACATCAGGCCTTGCTCTGGTAGCATGTAAGTTTGAGCGTTGCTCTGGTAGCTTGTAAGTTCGATATTCCTCCGTTTTGGTAATGAGAGATGCCTCTGTTGTGGTAACGTGAGATGACCCCTGCTCTGGTAGCGCTGGGTGGCCTTGCTCTAGTAGCATGTAAGTCCGGGTATTGCTCTAGTAGCATGTAAGTCAGATATTTTCCCCCGCTTTGGTAGCGCTGGGTGGCCTTGCTTTGGTAGCATGTAAGTCCGGGTCTTGCTTTGGTAGCATGTAAGACCGATAGTGTGCATGAGGAGAGGCTTTACTATGGTAGCACGTAAGGTCAAGCCTTGTTCTGGTAACGCATAAGTCCAATATACCATGTACACGATCATATTGTTGACATTCCCTCTTTTGAGGATGCCCGCGATGCGTACGTAGAGGAGACTTATATTGATGTGCCATGACGAATTTTTATATGAGTTTTATTTGCCTAGTCTCGTTTTACACATGAGATTGTGTTTGGTGGCTGCGCCACGTGCATTACTATTGAGGTAATTTTTATCATGTTTTTTGGAGAAAAGCCATTATCGCATCCTGATTTCCACATGCTTGTGACTGTGATTTGTACATGAGTCATGTATTCTCATGTTTTTACATGATTTTAGAGAAATGAGATGATAATGATGTTTTATTGTTTTCATGCTACATTTTTATTGAGTTTCAACTACGAGATAAAATTATTGTGCTGTAAAAATTATTATTTTGTTAATGAATCCCTTACCCCCTTACTGAGTGGTTTAGAAGCTCACCCTGTTTTATCTCCTCCCAGATTTCTTCAAGTGAAGAGAGTTTCCCTGCGACGTATGGAGTAGTGGCTAGTGGAGGACTTGAACTCCAGGCCATATATTGTATTTTGAGGTATAATTTATCATTTCATGTACCCAGACTAAAGTTGTATTTACAGACACTTGATGAACAATGATGTATGGGATGTATTAGGATATTTAACTTTGAATTGAGGAAATGTAATTAGTATGATATATGAATATGAGGTGATGAGATCCTGAGGTGTAACTTTATAAATTATATATGATGATGCATGACACTGTACAGGAATGCACCTAGATATGTGTATCGATGTAGAAAAATTTTAAATTTACCTTGTTTTTCGCACTTCTAAGGTGTCACAGAGTTTTCTTGGTATCAAAGCTTAGGGTGTTTAGTACTGTCAGTGTCGGTCAAATGAAATAGAATACATCCCAAGTTTGTGTATGAGTCTGGTACTGAACTAAAATTGAGGATTGAGATTTCAATCGAATTTGATGTGTACGCGTAGGAAACGTATTGAGATTGAGAATGAGTGGACGACGAGGTCGTTCGAGGAGGAAGACAGAGCCCCCTCCACCACCTGCCCCACAATCGAAGAGTCCTAACTCTCGATTTAACTTGATTGAGCATGTTGTGCGGCAAGGTTTTGAGCAAATAGCAGCGCTATTTGCGTAACATTTTAG
Source organism: Firmiana major (assembly GCA_033439115.1). Taxonomy (NCBI): domain Eukaryota; kingdom Viridiplantae; phylum Streptophyta; class Magnoliopsida; order Malvales; family Malvaceae; genus Firmiana; species Firmiana major. The sequence goes on along the minus strand of CM065904.1, from coordinate 56,413,341 downwards.
AGTTAATGCCTCGGGTACTACTCATACACCGCCAGAATGACCCCCTTCCCCCAGTACAGATGGACCAGGTGCCTCTCGTCACTCAGCCAGATAACAAAAGTATGGTCTGACTGAAGGACTTTTTAAAAATGAATCCACCTGCATTCAAAGGGAAAAAGAATCTCGTAGAGGCTGAGGAGTGGTTGATTGAGTTGAGAGTCATATTTGACTATTTGGGATGCATTGATGCTGAGAGGGTCAGTATGGACGCTTATATGTTGAAACAGAGCGCTTGAGATTGGTGGGGTAGTACCCAGGGTATTCTGATGTCCAGCCAAGATGTGATTAGCTGGGACGAGTTTCAGACAGCCTTTAGAGCCTAACATGTACCACGAGCTGCTCAAAGAAGGAAGCAGGCAGAGTTTTTGAATCTAGTACAAGGCGATATGTCTGTGGATGATTACGAGAGCCGATTTACCGCTCTATTGAGATATGATCCAGAGACCCTCAAAAATGAAAAGCTCCGCACAGAGAGATTTGTGTATGGATTAAAGCCCATCATCAGAGATCGATTGATAGGGCTATGTATTATTTAGTTTAGAGATGCTCTGAGATGAGCAAAAGAGATTGTGAGGGGAATTGAAATTGTACAATCTCAGAATGAGTTCAGTGCAGTGACTTGGGATAAGGACAAGGGGCCAGCGATTTCCCAGGCAGATGTTTACAGAGGTTCCTTCAGAAGAGGAAGGATTACGGTACAGAACAACAAATTAGAGAGACCCAGAGCGTATCCCATTATCAAGGAGACCCCTTGAGATGTTAGGCCTGAGATAAGGGTTTGTAGAGACTGTGGCCGACCACATGAGGGAAGTTGTACTGGGTTGATCCGTGGATGTTTCAGATGTGAAGACATGGGTCACAGAGTGAAAGACTGTCCTCAACCTCAGAGACCACATGCTCTGGAGCCTATTAGACAACAACCTCAGAGAGTGAATCCACCGAGACAGGCCACTGCTGTAGAGAAAGGAAAGAAGCCCATCACAGTGAGACGTGTGTTTGCTTTGGACAAGGAAACAACAAAAACTTTTGCAGAAACTATAAGTGGTACACTCTCAGTCTGTAATCATAAGGCTCACGTGTTGATTGATTCGGGGTCCACGTATTCGTTTATTTCTGTGCATTTTGCATGTAGATTAAATTTGAAGTTTGAACCTTTAGAGTATATCTTACATGTAAATACCCCTATGCGTGAGTCCCAGAGAACTGATATGATCTGTAGAGGATGTGAAATAAAGGTGGGAGATAGGGTAATGTTAGCAGATCTAATGATGTTAAATATACATGGGTTTGATGTAATTTTGGGAATGGATTGGCTAGCAACCAATCGAGTGAGTTTAGAATGCTACGCTAAAATTATAACTTTCTCCATACCTGAACCTTACAGTGTACGTTTGAAATATTGAGGAAATAAATGTGTGGAAATTTTACAAGTAAATTGAAATTCTGATGTTACTTTTGAGAGTATTTTAGTAATTATAGATGTTAAATTTTGTTATATGTACGTTACATACTAACAATGTTTAATTTTTTTTTTTACTTCAGGTTTTATTTTCAAATTCAACTGTCATATATGACATACATTAAAGGTAAGTTCAATATAAATTTCATGTTTATAATATGTATTACAAAAATATTTCTGTATCTTTTAGTTGTATTTATTATTTGAAAATTAATAAATAATTAAAGTAAATATGAACGAAGGATAAATAGGTATTTCTTAATGAACAGTTAAGGTTTAGGGTTATTTAGGGTTATTCATTCTTAAGGTACAAAATTAAAAGAATTATTATAAAATTTTTCGAATGATTTGCTTAAGTTAAAAATTTTGATTAGAATTAATTGACAAAAAAATATTTAGTGATAGAGTCTAATTGTTATTCTATATTTTCAGATATTGTATTCTGTGTGAAAAATGGATAAGGATAGATCTTGGATGTATTGTCGATTAGATGTAGATGGATTCATTAGAGATGATTATTTGAATGGAGTTGAAGAGTTTATTAGTTTTGCATTTTGTCATCCGGAGGTAGTTAGTAGAAATTGAATTAAATGTCTTTGTAGCAAATGTATGAATAAACAATTTTTGGAAGTCGAAAAGGTGCGTAAACACCTTTAATACGAAGGTTTTGTTGTTGGGTATACCTCTTGGGATAAACATGGAGAAATTGAAGAAGGACAGTCATCGTGAAATGTAAATGAAACAGTTGATCCACTATCTGGGGTGAGACTTGACGAATAAAATCCATCTGTTAGAATGGTTACAGATGCTTTTCATATGGATGATGGCATAGTTGGTAATTATGTGAACAATTTAAGAAGTGAGGAGCAATATCCAAATTCATCTGCTACATACTTCTATTCTCTCTTGAATGATGCGGATGAACCATTATGGCCTTGTTGTTCAATGCACACAACATTATCAGCTGTTTCGCAACTTTTGAACTGAAAGTCAGAGTTTAATATAAGTGAAGCATGCTTCAATCGTTTGTTGGGGATTATGAAGCCTATGTTACCAAAAGATGATAATTTGCCACAAACCTCTTATGAAATGAATAAGTAGCTAGAAAATTTATGCCTTAGTTATGTTAAAATAGATGCATGCAAGAATAATTGTATATTGTTTGATAAAGAATATACAGAGTAGGAGTATTGTCAAATATGTGGTCATCCTCGATATAAACCTATCTTAACAGTTGGTGGACGAGGAAAAAGGAAACCTTATAAGGTTTTACATTATTTTTCATTAATTCCAAGGTTGCAAAGGCTTTTTTTGTCGTCAGTAACTGCTAAGTTTATGACATGGCATGTTGAAAGTCGAAATACTAACGGAGTGCTCAATCATCCTGTTGATGGGAAGGCATGGCAACAATTCGATCGTATTCACCAATCGTTTGCTGCTGATCCTCGGAATGTAAGACTTGGTTTGTGTGCTAATGGATTTTGTCCTTATGGGCCGGTATCGAGATCATACTCTTGTTGGCCAGTAATGCTTGCTGTTTACAATTTACCTTCATGGATGTGCATGAAGCAACCATATTTGCTTCTCAATATGATAATTCCGGGAAGGAAAAGTCCATCTCATAACATTGATGTTTTCTTGAGACCTTTAATTGATGAGTTAAAGGTGTTATGGGAACAGGGTGTTGAGACTTATGATGCTCACAGAAAACAGAATTTTATGTTAAGGGATGCATTGTTATGGACGATTAATGACTTCCCTGCTTATGGAATGTTGTCTGAGTGGAGCACCCATGGTCGATTATCTTGTCCTTATTGCATGGAACGTACAAAGGATTGAAATGAAATTTTCGAACATGTTGAAGGGCAAAACGGTCAAAAGATCGAAAGCCGATATAAATTCGACAAGAAAATTTAATTAAAAATATGAGATTGAGAAATCTTGATCAATAACGAAGAAATAATTAAATTTCAGGTTAAATTGATCAAGATATGAATTTACTGAAATTAATTAAAATTTTCACTGTGGATAATATCCCGAAAATACGGAGAAAATATACCAGGAAAGTGGAAAAATACAATAAATAAATTAAATTAATTAATTTGAATAAAATATAATTTTTTAGATATTTTTGAGATTTTTAGAATAAAATAATGAATAAAATAATAATAAAAATAAATTATAAATTAATTAATTAATTAAAAAAATGAAACAGAATTGAAAAACGCGAGGAGAGAAAGAAAATTGAAGGAGAAACGCAAAAGGAGCGAAACAAGGACCGGCCTCTGCACCCGACGACCTCCGGTGGTCGGGAAGCTAGGCGATCACCGCGAAAATGAAGAGGACACTCGGGCGACCCAGCCGAAGAACACCGAATCGAGAAGGAGAGCGTCACGGAAGGAGAAGAGAAATTCAACGGCCACCGGCGTGATTCGACCAACCTCGACCCCAACCGAACACTCCCCCAGTGCAGGCACACCGATCGACGCCAGAATCGAGTCGAGAACCGATCGAAAACGTCGTGAACGGCGACGGGAAAGCCTAAACCAGTATGGATCGGTTCAGCAAGAAGTGAACTGGGCTGAACCGAACCGAATCAGTTCAGCCAAGAAAGAGAGGAAAAAGGGAGAAAAAGGAAGAAAAAGAGAAAAAGAAAAAAGGGAAAGATTTTCGGGGATACTCCAGACTTCGGGTAAGTCGATACGAGGTCAAAAGTGATCGATTTGAATTTTGAGAAATTTATTTAAATTATATTTGATCAAAAATTAACCCGAAATTAAATATAAAATTATGTAGTTCGATGATAAATCGTATACGTGAGACGATCAAGCTTCGATTTACGCACCATCGCATAATCTCGGGTAAGTAAAGCTCATTTACGACAATTTATGTAATTATTTACGTATTGAAGATTTATTTTATGAATTTCGGATTTAATTCCTCAATTAATAAATTATATTCATATTTTTGAATTAATGGTCGTAAATGATATATGGGCTATCCAAAGAGTTTGGAATGAAGCCCAATAGGTATTGAGAGCCCAATAGACCCAAAGAAGGGATTTAATAAGTGAAAATGGGCTGAAAATAGGTCAAGGCCCATTAAGATGCAATCGGCCCCAATAAAGTAAAACGGACCCAGTGTTTTAGATTCGATCAATATAAGTGAAATATTGAAGAGCATATTAGAACTGACCCAAATACGTGGTTATATGCAGCTCCATAGACTTGGTTGGAGCGAATTTGGATTGAGAGACCTGGTATCATCGAGACAGAATAAACTTGCCCATGATTCTAGGTAAGGGAATTTTGTAAGCGCTTAGAGATATCTGCGTATATTTTTGGAGTTATTTACATTACGTAAACTTTCATAAGGTATCTAGAAATAGAATAATAATTTTTACAAAAATCGAGGTACATGTGAAAATTACAATTTTACCCCTAGTTAAGAAAATTTTAAAAAGGGTAGTAAGGCTATGAAATTGTATGATTTTCATATTTTTGATATTCCTATGATTATATTGCTTTAATTTAAGCAAATTATGGATAGGCTGGCTGTTTATTTCATGTTTAATTGTCGATTAGAGTCCGATTGGCCTTATTAGATATCACTATTTACGATGAGGCAGTGCGTAGATTACAATTACGTGAATAAGATCATGTGTTGCACGCCTCTGAGATTGGGAAAGGTAGTAAGGGTCGAAATAGCGACAGAAAAAAATAAAGAATGACAGAGATATCAGAGCGGGAAAGAGGCCTGTTGGTAGGAGATTAGAGTTGATTAGTCACGAGGTAAGATGATTAGTAAGGCCCCAATGTATCCAATTTCAGCACTTTTACAGGGTATTGTGATTGGAGGACCCCGACCTGCTCCGTAGCAGTGTAAGCAGTGTAGGATGTGTGGTAGATACCACAGAAGTAGGGCCTACACCTATACTTTATTGACTAAAATAGGCGTTAAGTGTGGTAAGACGGGCCAATTATTTAATGATTGCTCAGAGTTGGGTGAGACTGCCCCACAAAAGGGAAAAGAGATAGAGAAAACCCTGTTGGTATCTCTACACCAAAAAAGGGAGGCCACGGCTGAAGAGAAAGGGAAAGTAGGTTGTTGGACAAGGGCGAGTGTATGCCTTGGACCAGGACACTACTGATGTTTCATATGATGTGGTGAAAGATATCACATTGGTTATGAATAAAGACGTAATTATGTTACTTGATCCTGGTACTACGCATTTATTCATACCGCCTTCATTTGTATATAAGTTAGTGAAAGACATGAATGCCTACACCCTTGGGCACAATGCTGATTGTTAGTACCCCAATAGAGGAAGGTTAACTAACGGAATAATTATGAAGAGATTATAAGTCGAAAATGGGGGAAGAAGTATAAGTCAGCTGATTTTATTCAATGAAATATGAATAATTTGATGTAATATTTGAGAATAAATTGGTCGACTGCAAGCTATACTGTTCAGATTTCTATCCTAAGATAGTGATATGTTTACCCTTGAAAAGTATACTGTAAGTTTTGACAAGTAATAAAAAGGGATGTAGCGATTGAAATTAAAGGAGTAAATGATTGTACTCACAGAATGAGTAATAATAGAGTTTGTTATAAGTGATATACGAAAGGAGATAAGCTTTTAAATGTGATAGATCCTGAATACAAGATCTATTGGAATAAGAGGCGTATGCAAAGTACGAATATCTCTGATATGTGAAATAATTTAGATTAAGGATATGTAGTAGATATGAATTGCGACCAAGGATAAGGGGTGGATATATCCATAACCAGTCCATGTGGTCAAGTCTGAGGGTTAATAAAGGTATTTCTAAATACCTCCCTGCCTGAAGACTTGACAGCGTCTAAAAATATGCACAACCTATAAATTGAAATCGACAGTTGTAATATATACATTAAAATTAGGGTACCTTTACTTGTACGATAAAGAAATATAGAATTCGATTAATCAGGAAGGTTTAAAAAATTAAAATTTTATAAAAGCCGTTCATATAAGAAAAAAGGAAATGACGCGGGTTAGTATCTTGAATGGAAGTGATTTCAAAATGAAATTATACATTTATGCGTACATAGGTCAAGGATATGGGTGGCTGAAATATTTAGTGGAACTCAACTACGATGAGGTATTTAAACTTTACCTGGATCGATTTGTTATTATCCTTATTAATGATATTTTGGGTGTATTTAAAGTCCAGGGAAAATCATAAGCAACAATTGGAAATTATTTTTACAGATGAATTGTTAAGAGTTTCTCGAAATGGGCTGCTCAGTTAACACATCACATTCGGAAAAAGATTGCATGTCAGTGCAATGATAAGTATGAAAGTAGCTTCGGTGAGTTTGGGTGTATTAAAATATGAACTGACCACCACATTTATTTTCACCATACCCAATAGCTCAAGAGGTTTCTCATGAGTCTATGGATAACTCAAAATAATGAATGGGCTGTGTATTGATGCAAAAGGGGAAGATAGGCGATTATGGATCCAGACAACTCAAGGATCTGAAAGAAACTATCCGACCCATGATTTAAAGTTGACAGTGATAGTGGTTGTACTGAGTATATGACACTACTATGTACACGGTGAGAAATTTCAGGTATGTAATGATCATAAAAGCCTCGAGCATCTGTTTTCACAGAAAAAGTCGGATATAAGAACAAAGAGGGTTAGAGCTTCTGAGGAATTATGATTGTGGAAATTGTACCACCCAAGAAAGGCTAATGTGATGGCTAATGCATTGAGCAGAAAGAACCTCGGGATGATATTACATATGATGGTTAGGGAGCGTGAGCTACTAGAGCAATTGTAAGCCTCAGTAGTGATGTGATCCCCTCTTATGATGACAGTGATTGTGTGACAGCTAGCCTGAGATTAGAACCAGATTTGAGCGACCGAATTTGACAGCCTTAGCGTGATGATCAGCATGGTGTCGATAGTGTGGGTCAGATTCAGATGGGTACAGTGACAAAGTTCACAGAGAGTGATGATGGCTTACTGAGGTTCAGAGACAGTATAAGTGCTCCCCAGGACCACAGTGATGAGATAGTGTTAATGAGAGAAGCTCACTCTTCGAAATATACAGTGCATCCGAGAAGTAATAAATATATCGAAATCTTAGAAAAGGGTATTAGTGGTCAGATATGAAAAGAGACATTGGAGAGATTGTGGAGAAGTGTCTCGTATATAAGCAGATTAAGGTAGAGTACTAGAAGTTTGCAGGGTTATTGCAGTTTCTACCTATATTGACACAGAAATGAGAACAAGTTACCATAGATATTGTGATGGGTTACAGAGGACCCAGATGAATCACGAGACTATCTGGGTGATAGTCGATAGATTGACTAAGTCTACCCACCTTCTGGTTATAAAATCCCCAAATACTCTAAGTGCATAGGTGGAGTTATATGTAAGGAAGATTGTGGAACATTTTGTAGCGTTCCAGTGAGCATGGTATCAGATAGGGATTTTCGCTTCACTTCCCACTTCTGGGAACATTTTAAGGAAGCTATGGAAACCCGACTAAGTGTTAGCACAGCTTTTCGTCCTCAGACAGATGGTCAGTCAGAGAGGACTGTACAGGTTTTGGAGGATATGATGAGAGCGTGTGCCATTGGTTTTATAAGCTCCTGGGATAATCAATTGTTACTAATTGAATTCGCCAATAATGACAGTTGTCACTTGAGAATCGGGATGACTTCAGATGAGGCATAGTATGGCCGTAGGGGTTGTTATCGATTTGGATAAGAAGAAGTGGGTAACAGATATAGAGTTGCTCCCAATCTAGTATAATAAGCCTCTGTGAGAGATTAAGAACACCTCAGAGCAGACAGAAAAGATATGCTGACAAGAGACTAAAAACCATTGGAATTCACCGAGGGTGAATTAGTATTGTTGGAAGTTACATGCCCTTAGGACATAGCATAAGGACATAACGAGATTCGGAAAGAAAGCAAATTGAGTTTTGTTAGATTGAATCCTTTGAGAGATTGGACAAAGTGGGAGACAAGGCCTGTAGGTTGGCATTACCACCTGAATTAGCAGGCATCCACAATGTGTCCCATCTTTGGATGCTTCGAAAATACTATCCGTATCCATCATATGTGATCGAATATGAGCTGTAAGAGCTCAATGAAAGTATAACGTATGATTAAAAAAATCGATTCGAGTATTAGATGAAAGGAGAAAATGTTGAGGTTTAAGATAATCTCCCTAGTCAAGTCCGTTAGTAGTATTACACTCCGAAAAAAGTCACTTGAGAATGACAGTATATGATACAATAGACGTACCCGGAGTTGCTTATGGATCCATTTGACTTGGTTCTAATATGGAGGACCAAATTTCTTAAGTGGGGGAGATTATGTAAGACTCGATTTTTATCGTAAGAGCAAAGGGAATGAATAAAAATTTTCGAATGCATTTACAAAAATGCAAAGGATTGAAATGAAATTTTCGAACACGTTGAAGGGCAAAATGGTAAAAAAATCGAAAGCTGATAAAAATTCGACAAGAAAATTTAATTAAAAATATGGGATTGAGAAATCTTAATCAATAACGAAGAAATAATTAAATTTCGGGTTAAATTGATCAAGATATGAATTTACTAGAATTAATCAAAATTTTCACTGGGGACAATATCCCGAAAATATGGAGAAAATATACCAGGAAAGTGGAAAAATACAATAAATAAATTAAATAAATTAATTTGAATAAAATATAATTTTTTAGATATTTTTGAGATTTTTAGAATAAAATAATGAATAAAATAATAATAAAAATAAATTATAAATTAATTAATTAATCAAAAAAAGGAAACAGAATTGAAAAACACGAAGAGAGAAAGAAAACTGAAGGATAAACACGAAAGGAGCGAAACAAGGGCCGGCCTCTGCACCCGACGACCTCCGGTAGCCAGGAAGCCAGGCGATCACCGCGAAAATGAAGTCGACCCTTGGGCGACCCACCAGACACCTGCGATGCTCCCCACCGTAGTCGGAGAACGTCGGATCGAGAGGGAGAGTGCCGCGGAGGGAGAAGAGAAATTCAACGGCCACTGACGTGATTCGGCCAACCCCGACCCCAACCGAACACTCCCTCAATGCAGGCGCACCGATCGACGCCAGAATCGAGCCGGGAACCGACCAGAAACGTCGTGAACGGCGACGAGAAAGCTTGAACCGGTACGGACCAGTTCAGCAAGAAGTGAATCGGGCTAAACCGATTGGTCTGAACCAAGTTGAACTGGACCGAACCGGTTCAGCCAAGAAAGAGAGCAAAAAGGGAGAAAAAGGAAGAAAAAGAGAAAAAGGAAAAAGGGAAAGATTTTCGGGGATACATCAGACTTCGGGTAAGTCGATACGAGGTCAAAAGTGATCGATTTGAATTTCAAAAAATTTATTTAAATTATATTTGATCGAAAATTAACCCGGAATTAAATATAAAATTATGCAGTTCGATGATAAATCGTATACGTGAGACGATCGAAATTCGATTTGCGCACCATCGCATAATCTCGGGTAAGTAAAGCTCATTTACGACAATTTATGTAATTATTCGCGTATTAAAGATTTATTTTATGAATTTCGGATTTAATTTCACAATTAATAAATTATATTCGTATTTTTGAATTAATGGTCGTAAATGATATATGGGCTACCCAAAGAGTTTGGAACGAAGCCCAATGGGTATTGAGAGCCCAATAGACCTGAAGAAGGGATTTAATAAGTGGAAACGGGCTGAAAATGGGTCGAGACCCATTAAGATGCAATCGGGCCCAATAAAGTAAAACGGGCTCAGTGTTTTAGATTCGATCAGTATAAGTGAAAATACTAATGAGCATATCAGAACTGACCCAAATACGTGGTTATATGCAGCTCCGTAGACTTGGTTGGAGCGAATTTGGATTGAGAGACCTGTATCATCGAGACGGGATAAACTTGCGCGTGATTCCAGGTAAGGGAATTTTGTAAGCGCTTAGAGATATCAAAGCATATTTTTAGGGTTATTTACATTACGTAAAATTTCATAAGGTATCTAGAAATAGAATATTAATTTTTACGAAAATCGAGGTATATGTGAAAATTACGATTTTGCCCTTAGTTAGGAAAATTTTAAAAAGGGTAGTAAGGCTATGAAATTGCATGATTTTCATGTTTTTGATATTCCTATGATTATATTCCCTTAATTTAAGCAAATTATGGATAGGCTGGCTATTTATTTCATGTTTTTACATGAAAATGGCACGAGTTAGGTGCCAGTTGTGATTTTGATTTGTTTTAGTGAAATTGAGCAGCCTATCATGTTTTTATGAGTTTTAAATCGTGCCGGAGCACTGCTCGCACTGGATTTTATATTTTAACTCATATATAGAGTGCTTGAGCACTACTCGCACTGATTTTTACAAACTTGCTTTACATGACTATCGTACGTGGATTTTCTTGGTTTTATGCATCCATACTAGAGCATTTCTCGTACGTGAATTTAAACTAGACTGATAATTAGTTTAAGTCGTATTGGAGCACTGCTCATACACAGATTTTATTGATTTTTATGAAACTGTGTTGGAGCTTCGCTCGCACGAGGATTTTTTTGATATCATGAATATGCATGGAGCCATGCTAGAGCTTCGCTCGCATAGGAATTTTATATGACAGGCATCCCCAGACTGTGATATCGGGTTCATGGAGTACGTTGTACCGTGTATGTCACATGGAGTACGTTGTACCGTGTATGTCACATGGAGTAGACTATACCATGTAGTCATGACTATTGTATTCACGCTACTTGATATTCTGGCGGGTAGGATTTTACCCACCTCCCGTTGCAGTTGTGATACCCCGCACACCGGGATCCGTGTAGCCTAGGATCACAGGGACATAGTCCTTGATTGTTTTCATACAGTAACCTGCATGTCTCACATGATATATAATTGATTGGTCTTTTTAGACCAGGGTAGACCCGAGGGAGGGGTCAGCCCCGATTTGTGACGATTTTCATGAAATATGGTATTAAATAAGAAATTTATGGGTTTTTATGAGGATATTAAGGGTTTTAAAGATGTGTTGAATCCCTCTAGGATTGTTTTGAAGAGTTTTACTGTACCAAGCATGAGAGGTTTTACATGAGATATTTTTCATGTTTTACATGCCGATTCATGTTTTACGATATATGATATACTCATACATGGCATGGTTTTTAATTGCCTTATGCTCGAGATATAAATGTTTTACATGTCATGCCTTTGCTAGCATGTAGATAGTGTAGTTATCTACCTGCTTGCATTATTGCCTTACTGAGCAAGTTGCGCTCACCCTTTCATTTTCCACCCTACAGGGTACATTCAGTAGAAGAGAGCGACAGTAGTCTTGCATTTCGATTATCCACTGCTTTCTATCAAGACCAGGTATACACATTCGTATAATTTTTGTATTTGAACATATAGACGCACAGTATTGTACACGGATGTAATATTGGGGATGTATTTAGTTAAAATAAATCGATATGTAAATGAAATATGGAAAATAGATGTTAAGGTAAGTAACATGACAGGAAGGACTAACATCGACTCATAGCCCAACTGTTAGTAGTGAAACTGTTCACGACGGGTAAGGAAATGAAAAAGTGAAAAATTTGTAGGGGTTTTTAGGAAAAATGGGTCGTGACACAACATGAAAAATTTAGTAAAAGGGTAGCTCATGATCCTCCAGTGTAGAGATTATCAGGTGAAGAAGTATTGCAACGATTAGATGCCATCAAAGATTTACCATCGGTAAAAAATGTGGACCACAAAACCTCTAGAGCTTGGGGTATCTCATAATTGGGTGAAGAAGAGTATATTCCGGGAATTGTCTTATTGGCATACCAATCTTATTCGACACAATTTGGATGTCATGCATATTGAGAAAAATATTTTTGACAATTTGTTTAACACCCTGATGGATGTTAAGGGTAAAACTAAAGATAATATAAAGGCAAGAATGGATATGGCCTTGATTTGCAAAAGAAAAGAATTAGAATTGGTGAAAAGTGATGGAAAAACATTAAAGCCTAAAGCTTCATTCACTCTAACCAAGGAGGAGCAAAAAAGACTATGTGTTTGGGTTAAAGAGTTAAAGCTTCCTGATGGGTTTGCATCAAATATAGCTCGGTATGTAAATGTCGATGAATGCAAGTTCTACAGAATGAAATCTCATGACTGTCACATTTTTATGCAGTGCTTACTTCCCATAGCTATTCGTGATTTTGTCCCCAATCCAATTTGGGATGCAATCACAGAGCTATCTCATTTTTTCAGAGATGTATGCTTACCGAAAATACGTGTAGATCACATGCAAGTTTTGCAAAGGAATATTGTACAAACCATTTGCAAACTAGAGAAGATCTTTCCCCCTTCATTTTTTGATTGTATGGAGCATCTTCCAATGCACTTACCTTATAAGGCTATGGTGGGCGGTCCAGTGCAATATCGATGGATGTATCCCTTTGAGAGGTAATGACTTAGAGTTAATCATTATTCACTTTTATATTAATATTTATCATTCCAAATATTCTATCTGAAGAAGTTAATAAATTTTAATTGCTTAAAATATTCACTTCAGGTTTTTGCATCACTTAAAAAAGAAAATGAAAAATCCAGCCCATCCAGAAGGGTTGATATGTATGGCATACATAAGGGAGGAGATTGGAAACTTTTGTGCATTGTATTTTGAACCTGAAGTTCAAACAAGATTGACCCGTCCACCACGTAAGGATGATGGAGGAGATGTCGATCTGATGGGACATTTGTGTCACGACCCAAAAATCAGAGTAAATTTTTTATTTTTTCTTTCATATTTAATTCTTACCTTCCTCTCATCGTGACCATCCTACCAATAGTTGGGCTATGATTCGGTGTTAGTCCCCTCACACTACTTACTATTCCATTTCCATATTACATTCACAATTTTATTTACATAACCTTACATCCTCGACATCATATACGTTTACAGTACTGTGCATTGACATAATTAGATACAAAACTATACAAATGTGTATACCTGACTCTCGATGGAATGCAGCTGATACCAAGAATGCAAGTCATCAACCGCTTACTATCTACTGCGAATGCTCTGAAAAGAGGGAAAAATAAGGGGGGTGAGCAACCATGCGCTCAGTAAGATAATCATGCAAGTAAGTAGATAGCTCCACTATCTACATGCTCATAATGCCATGCCCTTAAATCCATTTCTTTTCGTTTAAGGCTCAAGCACGAAATCATACACACATCAATGCCATAGTTTATAAAAGTTGTTCGTGCTTATGGAAATCATACAACTCATGCCTCAATGGCATCTCATGTAAAATCATACAACGTATGAATTAAATCAAAATCATGCATTTGCAATTAAAGCATGGATAACCTCCTCATGCTAAAACATTTCATTTCATGAATTATAAACAAGCATGGAAAATACATCATGCTGAGTTTCCACAAAACTGTAGAAAACATTTTAATTCATTTCATGAATCCACATCCATCACACTCATCAGGACTCAACCCCTCCCTCGGGTGATCCTGATCCACATAAAATCATTTATTTCCAAGCATTTTCGAAAACATTGAAAATTCCATTTATCCACAACAAAACCAATATCATCAGTCAGGATCCAACCCCTCCCTCAGGTGGTCCAAACTCACACAAAGTCCACGCATTCTCAAGCTTTCAAAATATAAGATAGTAACATGCGAGACTAGGCAATAAATATATATCAATATCTCAGGCAAATAACCAGGAGTATGGCCATATACTCGTGATCTCACTGCTACACAGATCTTGTGTACGGGGTTCGCCACTATTGAGAACCATCCCGGGAGGTGGGACAGTCCATCCCGTCGATCCTACCCAATATCTCGCATCCAAAGATGCCACATAATCCATCCCAGCAGGGTACAACGTACTCCATGCTACTTGTACGATACAACGTACTCTGTGGACCCACATCTCATATCAATAATCATGCCTGTCTCAAAACGCACGTGCGAGCATATTTAATCAGCGTGACACACAGTCTACCCGACGCTCTAAGCACGGCTCATCATATGTCTCATAAAATCAGTGCGAGCGATGCTCTAGTACTCTCATAAAATCAAGGAAAATCTCATGTGAGCAAAGCTCCAGCACGCATTTCATAAAATCTCATAAGATCTAGTTCGAGCTAAGCTCCAGTACTCTGTCAAAATCATGTAAAACTAGTGCGAGCTAGGCTCCAGCACTATGTCATAAAAATCAAGTGAAAATCTGATGCGAGTTAGACTCCAAGACCCTGTCAAGAAAATCATATGAAAATCCGATACGAGTTAGACTCCAGCACCTATGCATGTAAAACTCTAGTGCGAGCCCTTACTCCAGCACTAATGCATGCATTGCACAAAGCAAAACTCATGCGAGCTAAGCTCTAGCACGTCTCATGCAAGTCAAATCATTAAAACTAGTGCGAGCAATCGCTCCAGCACCTTTTTATGCATATCATGTCACACAAATCGATGTGAGCAACCGCTCCAGTACCATTATGCACACTCACAAACTCAAATATAGTACGAACAAGGCTCCAGCACCATCTGTTTCCATATAACCTTGATAGTTGGCCCTTTTTCCAAATAAATTTCATTTAAATCCAAATAACACTCACGTAGTGTTATCTTGTGAAATTTATACCAATACTGGCCAATCTACCAATTTACTTTGCTAAAAAGTCACGAAAATTCCTCAAATCATGTATTTCATGCATGTCATGCTTTCACCATCCTTAGGTGAATTTCCCTCAGTATGGGTAAAATAGTCTTTTACCTATTTCGAGTCTTTAAAATTTTTAATCCATTTCTGGATCTTTATACATTTTCAGTGTATACAAAAGCTATTAAAATACGCATAGCTACCTCTAGCTACTCACAAAATTCCCTTACCTCATTTTTCTATACAGTCTGACCTTTCCACTGATGTCTCGTCACGCAGTCAGATTTGCTCCTAATCCAATCTCCAGAACTGCGTATAAATATTCATCAGGTCAAATACAATATAATTAATTGTATTTCATATTTTCTGGGCTTAATTTAAATCATTGAGCCCGTTTACCCAGATTAGGCCCAATTGCACCTTAATAGGCCTTAATCGGCCTTAAGCCCGTTTTCCACTTACTATTCACATCATCGAGGCCTATTGGGCTCATTGAGCCCATCAGTATTTATTAAGCCTCGTTCTAAACTCTCGGTTAGCTCAATTAATTATTTACGACAATTTATCTCAAATTCCAGAAGTTAATTCATTGTATGTGGAAATTAAATCTATAATTTATGCGGTAAATTTCTAACACACATAACGATGAAATTTGTCGTAAATAAGGGTTACTTACTCGAGATTCCATGATAATACGTAAATCGAGATTGACTCGAGCTCTCGTTTGATGTCAATTATCGAGCTACACAATTACATATTTTTTGGGTGAATTTTCAGTCGAATATTAATCAAATTAAATATTCTAAAATTTAAATAGATCAATTTCAATCGCTTACCGGCTTACCCGTAGCTCAATTGCATCACCAGAATTTTTTTCCCAATTTTTCCTCTTTTTCTTTTTCTTTTTCCCTTTCTTTTTCTTCTTTTTTGGCTGAACTGGTTTGGTCCAGTTCAGCCCGATTCAGACTGGTTCGATCATGTTCACCTTGGTCCAATCCGGCTCAGAGCTTCACCGACCGGTTCTTCGCCAGCTTCCGTGTCCAACAGATTCGCGGGGTCGTCCGGTGCATGGATCTGTGTCGTTTTCACAATGGCTGGCCGAAAAGTGGTCGGTCCGACCTGTTCTCTCTTCGGCGTCGGTGGTGCCTCTCTCTTCCACCGTTTTCGGCCCTTTTTGTCACCGACAGTGGTGGATCGATCCTCCTCTTGGCCGATGGCGAGGCCCTCTCCCTTCCCCCGACCTCCGTCGACCTCCGTTCTCTCTCTTCTCTCTCTTTCTCGCTCCTTCTTTCTCTGTTTCTCTGTTTCTCTCTCTTTCTCTCACCGATCGCCGTTTTTCCATCAGCTGTCGATGCCGACGAGCTCGGGCAGCTCAGTTGTCTTGCCTGGTCAGCTCTCTGGTGGCGTCTGGTGGGTGAGGTAGAGGGAAGGCTGGGTCTCCCACGGTCTTCTGCTTCCTTTCCAATTTCCAGAATCGCGAAATCGCGATTCTATTTCTTTTCTTTTCTTTTCTTTCTTTTTTTAATTTCTTTTTATTTATTTATTTATTATTATTTTATTCAACTGAAAATAATATTTCAGCCAAAATATCTAAAAAAATTTATATTTTATTCATTAAATCAATTAAATGAATTTATCAATCTTATTTCGTCTTTTCGGTATATTTTTCTAATATTTTCAGGATAATTTCTCGAAGTGAAAATTTCGGTTTATTCTAATAAATTCATATCTTGATCAATTGGACTCGAAATTTAATTATTTCTTCGTTATTGATCAAGATGTCTCAATCCCATATTTTTAATGAATTTTTCTTATCGAATTTATACCGGATTTCGATCTTTTAACCGTTTTACCCTTGCCCGTGTTCGGGACCAAATCAACACAACTTCCCTTCATGAACCCTTTCTCATTTCGTGTTTTAACTCCTTATCTCCAATTCGAATGGTCTGAATCTCATTCATTTATTCTGTGGCCTTTCCAATCTTCCATTTGGTCTTTTAAATGCATTCAAAAATTTTTGTTCATTCCATTTGCATTTTTTTATTCATATACAACTCTTCTTATGATTCAATTTGCATCCAACCATGTTTACATCATATGAATCATAAGGAATTTCGATAAAAATTGGGTCTTACATAATCTCCCCCACTTAAGAAATTTGGTCCTCCAAATTAGAACCAAGTCAAATGGGCCCATGAAGAACTCCGGGTACATCTATCTCATCACACTCTTTAATTCTCATGTGACTTTTTTCGGAGTGTAATACTACCAAAGAACTTTGACTAGGGAGATCGTCTTAAACCTCAACACTTTCTCCTCCCTATTTAATGCCCAAATCAATTTTTTCATCATACGACCTACTCTCTTTGAGCTTCAACTGTCTCTATTTCTTGTCAGCATAGCTTTTCTGTCTGCTCTGAGGTATTCTTCATTACTCACAATCAACTGAACACCTTCAGAGACTTATTATACCAATTCGGGAGCAATTCTCTATCTGTCACCCACTTCTTCCTATCCAAGTCAGGGAACAACTCCTACGGCCATACAATGCCTCATATAATGTTATCCCGATACTCAAGTGATAACTGTCTCTATTGGCGAATTCAATTAGTAGCAACTGATCATCCCAGGAGCATATAAAATCAAGGGCACACGCTTTCATTATATCTTCCAGAACCTGTACAGTCCTCTTTGACTGACCATATGTCTGCGAACGAAAAGTTGCACTAATACTCAATCGGGTTCCCTTAGCTTCCTGAAAAATGTTCCCAAAAGTGGGAAGTGAAGCGGGAATCCCTATCTGGTACCATGCTCCCTGGAACGCTACATGGTGTTTCACAATCTCCCTTACACATAAATCTGCCTACACACTCAGTGTATCTGCGGATTTCATAACCAGAAGGTGGGTAGACTTGGTCAATCTATCGATTATCACCCAGATAGCCTTGTGATTCCTGCGGTCTTCTATAACCCACCACGAAATCTGTGGTAACTTGCTTCCATTTTCGTGTTGATATAGGTAGGGGCTGCAATAACCCTGTAAACTTCTCTTGCTCTACCTTAATCTGCTGACATATTAGACACTTCTCCATAATCTCTACAATGTCTCTTTTCACATCTGACCACCAATACCCGTTTCAAGGATTTCGATATTTTTATTACTTCCCGGATGCACTGTATATCCTGAAAAACGAGCTTTTTACAATATCACTATCTCATCAACTGTGGTCCTAGGGAGCACTTATGTGACGCTCCGGAAGCGCGGAAAATAGGGCTAATTTAAAACTTTTTACTCATTAATTCACAATTAAGGGTGCATTCCTGTGCAGTGTCATATATCATCATAATTATCATGCCTCAGGATCTCATCATAATATAGTATATATTGTATTATATACATTACTCAATTCCAAGTTAATTAATCCTAATACATCCCGTACATCATTGTACAATAAGTGTCTGTAAATATAACTCTAGTCTGGGTACATGAATATTAAATATCTACCTCAATACACAAAATACGGCCCGGAGCTCAAGTCCTCCACTAGCCTCTAACCCTTACGTCGCAGGGAACTCACTTCACTTGAAGCGATCTGGGGGGAGAGAAAACAGGGTGAGCTTCCAAATCGCTCAGTAAGGGGGGTAAGGAAACTCAGTTATATAAACCATATCACACATCACAAATATGTATTTGTTTATGAAGCTCATTTGAAATCGTAGCATGAAAGTTCTCTAAACATCATTATCTCATAACTCATAAATCATGTGAAAACATGAAGGTAAAAAGGCTCAATATCGAGCACTCACAAGCATGTGTAAATATATGCGATAATGGTTGTTCTCAAAATACGTGATAAAAATCACCTCAGTAAATAGCACGTGACAAGGTCACAAAACACAACTCATGTGTAAAACGAGACTAGGCAATAAAACTCAATTAAAACTCGTCATGGCACATCAAATATGTAATCTCCTCTGGGTGCGCATCCCAGGCATCCTTGTATAGAGGGAACGTCGACAATATGGTCGTATGCATGGTATATTGGACTTATATGTTACCAGAACAAGGCCCGGCCTTACATGCTACCAGAGCAATGCCTCACCTCATGCACACTATCACGTGGTCCCTGGGTCGGTTCCCAGGCGGCCCACTCTCTCGGTCTTACATGCTACCAAAGCAAGGCCACCCAGCGTTACCAGAACGGGGGTCATCTCACGTTACCAAAACGGAGGCATCTCTCGTTACCAAAACGGAGGCATCTCTCGTTACCAAAACGGAGGAATATCGGACTTACATGTTACCAGAACAAGGCCTCCCAACGCTACCAAAGCGGAGGAATAATCGAACTTACATGTTACCAGAACAAGGCCTATGGTCCCTGGGTCGGTTCCCAGACGTCCCACTATATCAGTCTTACATGCTACCAGAGCAAGGCCCGATGTGTATTCAACATGACACGCCTAAGTCTCAATCATTAGCCATTATCTTATAAAACGTTATGCCTTCACGTAGAACTCATAATGGTTTTCTCTCATAAAACTCATTTAAAACATTTGTGTACTCAACACAAAACATATTAAAACTGAGTTCCAACCGGCAAAACACGCACACATTTTCTCAAATTTCAATATCGCCTTAACGTAGAGCCCAATTTACTTTTCACGCAAACTCAAAGGTTTATAAAGCAATTTCACACTCAGCTTATAAACTCATAAAATAATGGGCTCCAACCGGCTATAAAAACCGTGTGCAATTATATCACCACACAACACCAAACATGCTTGTATTCTCAAATCATTGTTCATGCTACAATAATTCATCAAAACACATACACAAATGGTTTAGTTTTTCCTTACCTCTTTGCACTTCGTATAGTGCAATCGTTTCCCCCGTATCACGGACTAGCCTCGCATTCCACTCTGGAACTCCCGAGCTATCCAAACGATGTTAAAACATCAATACTCATTATCATATTAACCTCAATTCTCAAAATCGAGCATAATTGCTCATAACACCTCAAATTTCTCAATTCTCATAACTCCATCACAAACCACAATCTCGCTCACAACACCTCAACATTCTATATTTTCTATGCCACAATATCTATGCTAATACACTACATTGTCTAAATCTCCATTTATAGCTCAAAATTCCTAAATTTACCAAAGTTGCTAAATATCATCATCACTCCAACTACATTGTAATTTCATCAATCCCTAATCCTTTTTCAGCTATTTCAACACAATGCCAACAACTATTATCACCAAAACCATCTTAAATATAAGGATCGAAGTTTAGAAATTACCCAAAACTTGTGGAGAGCTTATCTCTTGCCTCAATTCGATCCGTCTTTCGATTTCCAAGTATGTTGTTCTCCCTTTGATGAGGAACAACTTTCCTTCTTGCCACAACTTCTGATTTGGATGGAAATGGGTGCTTTGGATGAGTGAGAAAGCTAGGGCTCGGTGAAAATGGGGGTTGGAAGAGAGAGAAAGTGAAATTGCAGGAGAAAGCGAGGATTCCTTATATAGACTGAGGGTAGGAGATCGATCTGGCTCTTGATGAGATCGATCTGCATTTGAATTTGGGGACGATCTGGGGCAATTTATGCCTAGGAGATCGATCTGTCGAGGGGTGAGATCGATCTCTTTATGGCTTTATGAGATCGATCTGCCCCTTGAGGAGATCGATCTTCTCCCAAACAGAAACATTTGGAGATCGATCTCTTCCTCATGAGATTGATCTTCTCTCAAACAGAATCATAAGGAGATCGACCCTCTTCCATTGGAGATCGATCTGCTCCTTAAATTCCTCCTTCCTTGTTATTTTTAACTCACCAGATCGATCTCTCCTTCTCCCAGATCGATCTGTCCTCATAGCTTCATACTTATTTTAAACACTTAACATATAAATCTCCAATTATCATTCCCACAATTCACTTAGCTCAATAAATTATACTTCAAGTTCATATTACATAATTAAAATATGTCTGAAATTCTCAGATCTCACAACTTATATTGTCTCTGAACCTCAGTAAGCCATCATTATTCACTGTGAACTCTTTCATTGTACCCATCTGAATCTGACCCACACTATCGACACCTTGTCGATCATCACGCTAAGCCTGTCAAATTCGATCACTCAAATCGGGTTTTAATCTCAGGCTAGCTGTCACACAATCACTGTCATCATCAGAAGGGATCACATCACTACTGAGGCTCACAACTGATCTAGCAACTCACGCTCCCTGACCATCATATGTAATACCATCCCAAGGCTCTTTATGCTCAAGGCATCAGCCTGGGTAGTACAATTTTCACAATCATTATCGCTCAGATGCTCTAACCCTTTTTGTTATCATATCTGACTCTTTCTGTGAAAATAGGTACTCAGGGCTTTTTATGATCAGTGCATACCCGAAATTTCTCACCGTGTACATAGTAGTGCCATATACTCAGTACAAACACTACCGCTGCCAACTTTAAACATTGGGTCAGATAGTTTCTTTCATGATCCTTAAGTTGTCTGGATCCATAATCGACTATCTTCCCATTTTGTATCAATACACAGCCCACTCATTATTTTAAGGTATCCATATACACTGCGAAACCTCTTGAGCTATTGGGTATAGTGAAAATAATTACGGTGGTCAACAATTCATCTGTAAAATAGTTTTTAGTTGATGCTCATGCTCTTCCCTAGACTTCAAATACATCATAATATCATTGCTAAAGATGACCATAAATTAGTCCAAGTAAAGTTTAAATACCTTGTTCATCAATGCCCTAACAGTTACGAAAATCATTTTGGGCACATTCACATTCCGAATTCTTAACGGATGTTAACCAGAGTTCAAATCGATCTCTTAAAAGATCTGATGAACTTTTATCCAATCACTCTTCTTTGGTCCTTCCAGTTCCACTAATACCATTTTATACCGTGTTTAGGATATCGGCTCCATACCAGGTACCAAATCAATACAAACTCCGTTCTTTTAACGGGTGGCAACCCTAGTAGATTATCCGGGAAGATATCAGGAAACTCACTTACCATAAGGATATCTGTTAACTTCGGATGTGCCTTATCCATACCAACCACACAAACAAGAAAACATTCCCATCATTACTCATTCTGTGAGTACAATCATTTACTCCTTTAATTTAAATCGCTACACCCCTTTCATTACTTGTCAAAACTTACCGTATACTTTTCAGGGGTAACCATATCACTATATTAGGATAGAAATTTGAACAGCATAGTTTGCAGCAGACCAATTTATTCTCAAGTATTACTTCAAAATTATTCATATTCCATCGAATAAAATCAACTGACTTATACTTCTTCCCCTCGTTTTTTACTTATAATTAATTCATAATTATTTCGTTAATTAACCCTCCTTCATTGGGGTGCTAACTATCAGCATTATTCCCAAGGGTGTAGGCATTCACGTCTTTCACTAACTTATATGAAAATGAGGGCGGTATGAATAAATGTGTAGTACCAGGATCAATTAAAATACCTTACACCACATCAAATGAAGCATCAATAGTGTCCTGCTCCAAGGCATACACTTGCCCTTATTCACCGCCTATTTCCGTGGTAACTACCACACGTCCAACACTGCCCATTAGTAGGTCGGGGTCTTCCAATCACAATATCCGTGTAAGCGCTGAAACTAGATATACTGGGGCTTACCAATTATTTTACCCCGTGACTCATCAACTCTAATCTCTTACTAAACTACATTTTTTCCATTTCGACATCTCTGTCATCCTTTATTCTCTTTTTGTCTCTATTTCGGCCCTTACTACCTTTCCCAATCTCAGAGGCAAGCAACTCATTATCTTATTCACACAACTATAGTCTGCGCACTGCCTCGGCATAGGTAGTGATATCTAACGGGGCCAATCAGACTCTAATTGAAAATCTGAGCCCTTCCATGAACTTTAAGACATCTCGACTCCTACTGTTCATAGTGTCGGGGTCATACTTGTCCAGGAATATAAACTGAGTTTCATACTCGTCAATCAACTAGTTCCTCTGGGTCAGAGTAAGAAACTTTATCTGTAATTTCCTTTAAGCAGTGTCTGGGATATTCTGTCATCGGAATACATCCAGAATTATCTCACATATCAGCTCTAGATGTCTAATTCTTAAGATGGGTCGAGCGGACTTCCCCCAATGCTCCGCCTCGCTCTCAAATCCCATGCATACTCTAAGCAAATAGGTCCCAAAATATTCTCCACACTCTGCTCCAACCTCGTGAAGTGTGTCTCAATATTGTCCGATCTCTTTGTCGGACTCTGTAGGGCATACTCAATACCAACCTCCACTTCAATCTCATCCTGAGTCTCGAGCACATGTACTCTCACCCCTCTACCATAGCGGCTATCAATTATAATAAATAGATTCTTGCATTCAAAACTAAATTCTTAGCTGCAATTCCATCTTGATATACACAATTGTATCTAAGCAAAGCATAGTACATTAGGGATGTAAACTTCCTTAACCATTAACACTGACTCATATCAGGCCAACTCAGCTCTGATACCACAAATTGTCATGACCCAAAAATTAGAGTAAATTTTTTATTTTTTCTTTCATATTTAATTTTTACCTTCCTCTCATCGTTACCATCCTACCAACAGTTAGGCTATGATTCGGTGTTAGTCTCCTCACACTACTTACTATTCCATTTCCATGTTACATTCACAATTTCATTTACATAACCTTACATCCTCGACATCATATACGTTTACAATACTGTGCATTTACATATTTAGATACAAAACTATACAAATATGTATACCTGACTCTCGATGGGACGCAGCGGATACCAAGAATGCAAGTCATCAGTCGCTCACTATCTATTGCGAATACTCTGAAAAGAGGGAAAAATAAAGGGGGTGAGCAAACCACGAGCTCAATAAGGCAATCATGCAAGTAAATAGATAGCTCCACTATCTACATGCTCATAATGCCATGCCCTTAAATCCGTTTCTTTTCGTTTAAGGCTCAAGCACGAAATCATACACACATCAATGCCATAGTTTATAAAAGTTGTTTGTGCTTATGGAAATCATGCAACTCATGCCTCAATGGCATCTCATGTAAAATCATACAACGCATAAATTAAATCAAAATCATGCATTTGCAATTAAGGCATGGATAACCTCCTCATGCTAAAACATTTCATTTCATGAATTATAAACAAGCATGGAAAATACATCATGCTGAGTTTCCACGAAACCATAGAAAACATTTTAATTCATTTCATGAATCCATATCCATCACACTCATCAGGACTCAACCCCTCCCTCGGGTGATCCTGATCCACAAAAAATCATTTATTTCCAAGCATTTTCGAGAACATTGAAAATTCCATTTATTCACAACAAAACCAATATCATCAGTCAGGATCCAACCCCTCCCGCGGATGGTCCAAACTCACACAAAATTCATGCATTCTCAAGCTTTCAAAACATAAGATAGTAACATGCGAGACTAGGTAATATATATATATATATATCAATATCTCAGGCAAATAACCAGGAGTATGGCCATATACTCGTGATCCCATTACTACACGCATCTTGTGTACGGGGTCTCACTACTATCAGGAACCGCCCCGGGAGGTGGGTCAGTCCATCTCGTCGGTCCTGCCCGATATCTCTCATCCTAAGATGCCGCTTGCATCCTAAGATACCGCTCGCATCCAAAGATGCCACTCGCATTCGAAGATACCACTCGCATTCGAAGATGCCACATAATCCATCCCAGCATGGTACAACGTACTCCATGCTATTTACACAGTACAACGTACTCCGTGGACCTACATGTCACGACCCGTTCTAACAAAATCACTACAAATTTTTTGCTATTTCTATACTACTCACCTCCTCGTGACAAATTTCATTTTTAACGAGTTGGGCTATGAGTCAGTAATAATCTTAACTTTTACCTCATTTGATCATATCATTCTTCCCATAGTAATAATAAGTACATATATTATAAAACTGTATATACATATGTTTTCATATATTTACATCCCCCATAATTATATTCGTTACAAAACTGTGCTATTATTTGTTTAGATACAAAACTGTACGATGTGTATACCTGATTCGCGATAAGAGCAATGGACAACCAGGAATGCAGTCTCTACCCACTCTAAACTACTGTAGATGCTCTATGGAAGGTGGAAAAATGAAAGGGTGAGCATAACTAGCTCAGTAAGGCAATAATGTAAGCAGGTAGATAACTATACTATCTACGTACTGATAATGTCATGATATAAAATCGTTTACATTTGGAGCATGAGGTAAGATTAAAACGATGCACATGTATATATATATATCATATAAGAGAAATCATGAAATCGACATATAAAATAAACATGGAAAAATCATCATGTATTACATCTCATACTCGTCACGTTAAAACTTATTTGTTTCATCATAAAACAACCACATCAAGGCCAAACTCATCTCTCGGGAATACCTTGGTTCATTAAATTGTATCTCATTGAAAAAAAAAAACATAAATCGGGACATTACCCCTCCTTCGGGTCTGTCCTGATCTATTCAGACCTATGATATCATGTGAGGCATGTAGGTTATTGTATAAAAAATTGAGGACTATGGCCATATTATGTCCCTGTGATCCCAGGCTACACGGATCCCGGTTTGCGGGGCATCACAACTATAACAGGAGGTGGGGTCAAATTCTATCCGCCAGAATATCAAGTAACATCATCGAGTCATCATGATTGCACGGTACAGCGTACTCCGTGTGACATACATGGTACAATGTACTCCGTGGACCCATATCATAGTCTGGGGGTGCCTGCCGTAGGTCTTATCCACCCCATACTATGTCGATAACCAACCCATGTCTCAAAGTATACGTGCGAGCATATCAACTCTCTGTGACACACAGTCTATAGGAGGCTTCTGCACGACTCTATGCATGTCACATCATGTCTAGTGCGAGCGAAACTCCAGCATGACGCTATGCATATCATGATATCTAAAATCTCATGCGAGCGAAGCTCCAGCACCATTTTTGTACACACAAAAATTCTCGTACGAGCAACACTCCAGTACGACTTTTTTGAGAAATAAATCAGTAAAATTTAGTGCGAGTAAGACTCTAACACTCTTTTTACTCGTATAAATATGATAGGTGGCTCAATCTTGATAAAACATCTTTAAAATTGTAACCGGTACAAACCTGTACCTTTTCGTATAATTCATGAAATCAACAGCCAACCTATGTGCATATTTGCTTAAATCAAAGCAATACATTCATATAAAACATCAAAACATGATAATCATGCAATTTATTTATCTTACTACCGTTTTTGTAAATTTTACTCCCAGGGGCAATATCATCTTTTTCTTTATTCACCCAGGGGCATTATTTCGTTTCTAGATACTTTAAGAAATTCTAGGCCCTATAAATCCCCTCAAAAATACGTATAGATATCTCTATGCACCTACAAAATTTCCTTACCGGAATCACACGCAAACTTATCCCGTCTCGATAATACCCGATCTCTCAGTCCAAATACACGCCAACCAAGTCTACAGAACTGCATATAACCACATATTTTGGGTCAATTAACTTATCTTTATCAGTATGTCACATTCACTGATCAATCTAAAGTACTGGGCTCGTTTTACTTTATTAGGCCCAATTGCACCTTAATGGGCCTCGACCCATTTTCAGCCCGTTTATACTTATTAAATCCCTTCTTTGGGTTTATTGGGCTCATTCAGCTTACCAATAATCATCGGGCTTCGTTCCAAACTCATTGGATAGCCCGTATATTATTTACGGTAATTACGTTACAATTTCGAATAATATTTCTTTTTATACAGAATTAATTCGTAAATTTCGTAAAATAATCGAAACTCTGTATTAAAGGACTCATATTATCGTAATTAAAATATACTTATCCAATATGATGCAGGGTACAAAAATCGACGCTCAATCGGCTCTCGTTCGGGCTTTGTCGTAAAACTGCATAATTAGGTAAATCCGGGTTATTTTCCATTAAATATTATATTAAATAAATTTTTAAAATTTACCCGTAGGTCAATCTCAACCTTCGGTCAACTTACCCGAATCTCGAGTCGTCCCTGGTAATTTTTTCTTTCCTTTTTCTTTTTTTCCCTTTTCTTTCTTTTCTTTTCTTTTCTTTTCCTTTCCTTCCCTTTTTCCTTCCTTTTCCTTGCAGCAAAACGGTGTCGTTTCTGCCCTTTTATTGTCGCCGGCGTTTTTGACGATTTTGTCGACTGCTACCGGTCTCAAAAGGACCGCCTGCTCCTCCGGATCACGTCGGTGGCCTCCATTCACGCCCAGCTGTCATGGTTCACCGGGAATCGGGCCGTTTCTCTTCGATTTTTCCTTTCCTCCGATCGGTGATTTTCGACCGATAAACGGTGGGCCTCCGGTGTCAATAAACTCGTCGGCCTCTCCATTTCCTTCTCGGCTCTTCGTCGGGGGGTCATCGATCGTCGGTGGCTCCTCGGTGGTTTCAATTTTCTCGGGTCTTCCTCGGTTTCTTTCGGTTTCGTTTTTGGGTTTTCCCGATTTCAATTTCAGCCTTTTTTTATTATTATTATTTATAAATTATTTTATTATTATAATAATCATTAAAATATTCAAACATATTCTAAAAATATCTATAAAATCTTTAATTTATTCCTAATTAATTTATTTAATTTATTTATTATTTTTTTAACCCTTTTTCGGTATAATTTCTTCGTATTTTTTGGATATTGTCTCGAGTGACTTTTCGGTATTTCTAAAAATTTCAGATCTTGATCAATTGGACTCGAAATTGTATAATTTCCTCATTATTGATCAGGATATCCTAAAATACTTATTGTTAATTAAAATTCTCTTATCAAATTTATACCGAATTTTGATCTTTTGACCGTTTTACCCCTACACTTGTCTCGGAACCAATTTAACCCGATTTTCCTACATACATTCACTATCTTTTCTTATTTTAAATTCGTATTTTTCATTAACTAAATTTTGATCCCTTTCGTCTGACCTATGGCCATCTCGGCCCATTTTTGGCTACTGCATACATTCATCGATATTTCATTTTATTCTATTTGCAAATTTAATTCAGTCAAAGCTCTTCTTATGATTCAATCAATATGTGGAAGTGTACATCACACGAATCATAAGGAATTGCATCAACAAGTAATAAAAAGTGGGTCTTACATAATCTCCCCCACTAAAAGAATTTGGTCCTCCAAATTGGAACCAAATCAGTCTCTGAATAACTCTGGGTACTTCTCTTTCATCAAACTCTCTAACTCCCAAGTCGCTTCCTCCGGAGTGTGATGCTGCTATAGTACTTTCACTAGGGGAATCGTCTTCGATCTCAATACCTTCTCCTTCCTATCCACAATCTGGATCGGTCTCTCAACATAGGACATACTCTCACTGAGCTCCAGTGGCTCATATCTGATCACATGCGACAGATCCGGCTGATACTTTCGAAACATAGAGACGTGGAAGACGTTATGGACATTTGCTAGCTCTGGTGGCAACGCTAACCTATAAGCTCGATCTCCCACTCTCTCAAGTATCTCAAAAGGTCCTATGAAGCGAGGGCTCAACTTCCCTCTTTTCGAATCTCGTAATACCCTTGGAAGGAGAAACTTTCAAGAATAGTGACTCCCCTGCTATAAACTCCAACGGTCTACGTCTCTTGTCAGCATAACTCTTCTGTCGACTCTGAGTTGTCCTCAACCTCTCACAAATCAACTGGACATCCTCAGAGGCCTGACGTATCAAATTGGGAGTGAATATCTGCGTGTCACCAACCTCCTCCCATCCTACAGAAGAACGACATCTACGGCCATACAAGGCCTCATATGGTGCCATCCCTATACTCGAATGATAACTGTTATTGTAGGCGAACTCCGTGAGTGGTAGGTGATCATCTCAAGAGCCTCTAAAATCAAGTACACAAGCTCTCAACATATCCTCGAGGGTCTGTATAGTCATCTCTGACTACCTATCTATCTAAGGATGGAAAGCTATACTAAATCTCAACTGGGTCCCCATAGCTTCCTGAAAGTGTTCCCAGAAACGGGAACTGAAGCAGGAATCCCTATTTGATACAATACTCACTGGGACACCATGCAGTCTAACAATCTCGCGCACATATAGCTCCGCCAATCTACTCAGAGTATCAGTGACTTCATAGCTAGGAAATATGTCGACTTCGTCAATCTGTCAACTATCACCCATATGGCATCATTCCCTTTATGAGTCCTCGGTAATCCCATCACAAAGTCCATGGTGACATGCTCCCATTTCCAAGTCGATATAGGTAGAGGTTGTAATAATCCTGCAGGCTTCTGATGCTCTACCTTCACCTGCTGACAGACGAGACATCTCGCCACAAACTCTGCTATGTCTCTCTTCATCCCCGACCACCAGTATACCTTCTAGAGATTCTGATACATCTTTTTACTACCCGGATGTAAGGTATACCTCAACAAATGAGCCTCTGTTAAGATTAACCTCCTGATCTCAATATCCTCGGGAACACATATCCTGTCTCGAAACCTCAGTAATCCATCCGAACTCAACTCAAACTCAGTCTCAATACCCATTTGCATCTGCCTGACTATCTCAATACACTACTTGTAAGACCCCGTATATGTATAAAGGGTAATGTGTGTAATTGGATCAAATAATATGAATGGAGTTGTAATGTAAAGTATGATTGATGTAAGTCCATGGATTCAATGTATGTATGTGTAATATAAATTGTAACGTACATACAAGTTTCATTGAGTATGAATACGAAGAAATGAGTTCTAGCAAGTGATGGATGTGATTGAGACTCAAGATGAGTAGTGTGGTAAAATGGAATGGAGTTATGCTTCCATTTGGTTTTATGTAGCATACCTTTGAACATACAATGAATGCACACAAGTTTCAATGTGCATAAGGTATGAATGGATGCCATTTTCAAGTTATAAAGGTGATGGATGAGAAAATGGCCATGGCAATAGATTAAGGATGTGTTGGTATGAGTTGCAGCAAAGAAACTGTAGGAAATATGGAAAACATGAGGCCCAGATCGATCTCATAGGATGAGAGATCGATCTGAAAGAGCCAGAATGCTCTTATTTGGGCGAAAGAATAGAGCAGATCGATCTCCAATGGAGTCAGATCGATCTCCCAAGCATTCTGTAGTGGAAAGATCGATCCCCAAGCACCCAGATCGATCTCCTTAGCTCTCTATTTGGGAGCAGATCGATCTCATGCTTCGACAGATCGATCTCATGCCTAGACAGATCGATCTCATGCTTCGACAGATCAATCTCAGGCTTAAAAATACCGTGAAAAAAGAGGGATTTTAAGGGACCAGATCGATCTCCTCTTGGACCAGATCGATCTCCTCAAGCTATTTCTATATAAGGAGGGCTGAAAATCTGGAAATCTCGGAAAAACATTTAACCTTACAATCTCAACCCAAAAACCTAACTTTCCCTCTCTAAAATCAACCATTTTCAATGAGATTTGAAGAGAGATCATTAGAGACAAAGTTGTTCCTATCAAAGAGAAGAACAACATAGTGAGAGGGCATTGTCCCATTTTTGGAATTGAAGGAGTTAAGGGCATTTTCATTTGGAGCAAGAAGAAAAATCATATTGGTAAGATTCTAACACTTCAATAATGCATTAGCTATTTAATTGATTTTGGAGTTGATTGGTACGAGTATTGATGGATAAATTATCTAGGATGTGGTGGAATTGGTGTAACCTAGAATAGGTATGATGTGAGAATTTATGGGTTGAATGAGTTTATGATTTATGGGCAAGCTAAA
The DNA here is from genome assembly GCA_033439115.1 of Firmiana major. Lineage (NCBI taxonomy): Eukaryota > Viridiplantae > Streptophyta > Magnoliopsida > Malvales > Malvaceae > Firmiana > Firmiana major. Next base: position 56,382,239 of record CM065904.1, on the reverse strand, counting down.
GTTGTTAGTGAGATGATGCTTATGATTTTAGATGGTTAGATGAGATTACATTGTGAGTTTGGAGAAATTATGGAAATGAGTATCAATATGCTTGATAAATGCCATAGTGAGGGGATTCATGGAATATGAACACTATGAGCTTTATGTCGATTTGATATCGATTTTGAATAAGATAATAGGCCTAAGAAGATCCATAGACTCGAGTTATGGATAAAGTAATGAAACGAGGCCAAATAAGCTTTAATAGAGGCTATAGATTAAATTGACTATAGCAAGCACAAGGGTTGCAATATATGGATCGAATATAATGTGGGATACGATTTTGTGCAGTCCCGAAGAGTTCGTTGAAGGCGAACTGAACCGTACGAGTAAGCAGCTTAAGGAAGAGGAATCACGCATCGCGATTCCAGGTAAGGAAATTTTATGAGTATATAGAGGTAGCTGCTCGTACTTTGAACTTGTGGGTGAATATTGGGTGTTTATGAAATGCATGCTTGCTCAAATAAATGTTGATGGTATTCGTGAATGATGATGAGTATATGCGTGGTTTTGGATTTGAAGTGGATTTTATGAAATGGGATAGTAAGGCTAATAATTGCATAAATCTAATGTTTTGATGTTTTTCTAAAACGAATTGCTTGGTTTTAAGCAAGTTAGTAGATGGGTCGGCTAGTATGGTATGGTTGTTGTGGAAAAGCATTTGTGAGTGCTAAACCCGATTTTCGGGATTGTTTGATTGTGTATGAGCCGCCTATCATATTTGTATGACATAAATCGCGCTAGAGCCTCGCTCGCGCTGGATTTCAATGTTTTCATTTGTATGAAACGTGCTGGAGCTTAGCTCGCACCTTGATTTGGAAACTATGATTATGTTTATAAATCGTACTGGAGCTTTTGCTCGTACGTGGCTTGTGAGTGGTCTGTTCTATGAGTATAACCATACTAGAGCTACGCTCGTACGCGTCTCCTTACGAGAGGATGCATGAGTCGTGCTAGAGATTTGCTCGCACAAGTTTGCACATGGTGATAAGCATAAGGTTGTGAAAGTTGGTAAGATCCTTAAGCCTTACATCCTTAAGCCTTACATCCTTAAGCTAACATCCTTAAGCCCAGAGAGGCGGGGAGGCTCTGTTAGGCGGGGAGGCTCTGTTTGGTGGGGAGGCTCTCTTACGGTGGGATCCTTAAGCCAACATCCTTAAGCCCAAAGAGGCGGGGAGGCTCTGTTAGGCAGGGAGGCTCTCCTACATGGGTATAGTAAGATCCTTAAGCCCTACATCCTTAAGCCGACATCCTTAAGCCCAAAGAGGCGGGGAGGCTCTGTTAGGCGGGGAGGCTCTGTTCGGTGGGGAGGCTCTCTTACGAAAGGATCCTTAAGTCCTACATCCTTAAGCCCGAGGAGGCAGGGAGGCTCTATTAAGCGGGGAGGCTCTCCTTCACGGAATATGGAACACTCTTGGTATGGGGTAGATAAGACCTAGGAATGGCACCCCCAATCACGATATGAGTTACGAAGTACGTTGTACCGTGTATATCACATGGAGTACGATGTACCGCATGATGGTTATGTGATGAGAAAGTCTGGCAAGGGATAATCCATCTTCGTGCCAGCATGATACCCCGCACACCTGGATGCGTGTGGTCTAGGATGATTTATGATGTAATGGTTCCCATAGGCACTTTTGATATAGTGACCTAGTTTTATACACATGCGTGGATTGTGGAATGAAAATGTGGTTGTGATTGTGAGTTGATTTGGTGGTGTGATGGTGTTGGTTTAAAAAGGAGGTTTCTTAATGAATTGCCCTTTTATGAATTTAAATGAGATTGAGCATGAGATGATTTATACATGATGTTTCTACCATGTTTTATATGCCAATGCACATGATTTTGATACATGATATATATATGTACATTTACATGGCATAGTTTTATTCCTCATGCTCCTACCATAAATGATTTATGCATAACACTATCAGCATGTAGATAGAGTAGTTATCTACCATGCTTGCATTATTGCCTTACTGAGCGTGTGGTTGCTCATCCCACTCTATTTTCCCCCTACAGAGCATGCATAGTAGCCCAGTAAGGACTAAGGCGTGGTATTTTGGACTCCGCTGCATCTCCATCGCTAAGAGGTATATACACAGTAATTCTTTTGTATCTAAACAATGTAAAAGCACAGTATTCTTTTGAGTAGTAATTATGGGGGATGTAGATGTCAGTAAAACATGTATTCGTATAAGTACACGATTAAATGCACATGTATGACATCGTTTTAATTAATTGAGAATGAATGAGATGTGGTGTTTATTTTTGGCTCATAGCCCAACAGTGTGTGGTGAGTTTAGTTACGACCGGGTAAGGTAACGGTAAAACGAGAAAAATTTTCAGTGATTTTCGGTTAAAGGGAATGGAATTGGGTCGTGACAGAGATTGGTATCAGAGCTGTGTTGGCCTGATGTGAGTCATTAATTAAACGTAGGAAAGTACATCCCCATAGTACTGTGCTTTTGTTTAGATATAACTGTGTATACCGTGATGGATTGAGCTTAATGAATTATTATAATACAGGAAGTTAGGCACTATGCCAGTTACACGTCAGGGTAGAGGGGCGAGAGCACGTACTAGAGGCCGTAGAGGTAGGCCTGAGAGCCGTGCGGAGCCACAGACTGAGCAGGCTCCACAGAACCCTGCTGAGAGAGCAGAGGATACTGAGGCTCGCTTCGCTAGATTAGAGCAGAGTATTGAGAGTTTGGTGGAGATAGTCACGCAGGCCTTGGGCGCCGGTGACAGACGAGGTCCCGCGGCACAGCCTACTACTGAACAGGCAGCTGCAGAGGCGGAGAGACCTCAGACTGCTGAGACAGCTACAGTTACACCACCTCCAGCTCAGGATATAGCTTCTCCTATCGCTCCACAGCAGAGCGGTAGTGATTTGGGTTATGACTGCGACTTGAGCAGGCTACGAGAGTTTCAAGCGCTAAAACCCCCAGTGTTTAGAGGGGTGAAGGACCCAGTGATTACGGAGGATTGGGTGTATGAGATGGAGAAACTGTATAGGTTTTTTCGATGCACTTCAAGTGAGAAGGTTGCCTTTGCCGTGTTTATGCTGAAAGGCGAGGCCGAGCATTGGTGGAGGTCCACCGAGGTTATTTTGAGGGCCATACACTCTGAGATCTCGTGGGAGATATTTCTAGAGGCCTTCAGGAGACAGTATATTCCAGCTACCGGACAGAGGAAATTGCGGATGGAATTTATGAACTTAGTTCAGGGGAACCGAATTGTGGACGAGTATGAGTCCAAGTTTATGTCATTGGGGAGATATGACCCTGACACGATGGGTAGTGAGACCCGAAAGATTCAGAAGTTCATGGATGGATTGAGATTGGCCATCCGGACTAAGCTAGCTCCCTTCGATATTGTGACTTATGAAGAGGCTGTACATAAGGCTCAGTTATGTGAATAAGACTTTGAGCGAAATGCCTCCGAGCTTGGGAGAGTCAGTGTTAGAAAGGACAAGGATTGGAAGAGATCCGGGTTTGGAAGAGTGGCCAAGAGAGATGGCCAAAGATTTTTTGAGAAGAGGCCAAAGATTGAGGAGGTGCGGGAGAGAGCCGCTAGACCTCCCGTATACCCAGCCTTGACTGCGCCAAGGGGTATGACTATTGGAGGACCACGACCTACTACTGATCAGTGTAGGAGATGTGGGAGATTTCATGGGAATAGGCCCTGTCTGATGACCCCTATGGTGTGTTTTAGATGCGAGAGACCAGGACATATGGCTAAGCATTGTCCCGAGAAGATGGAGATTGCCCCACAGAAGGGCAAGGAGCTTAAGGGAGCTCCAGTTGAGACAGCAGCCCCGAGGAGGAGGGCTACAGCTAAGGAAAAAGGGAAACAGGCTGTGGGTGTGAGCAGAGGAAGAGTACATGCACTGGACCAGGACACTGCAGACGCATCGATGGAGGTCATGATGCCATATGGGTTATTGTGGACCGGTTGACTAAGTCAGCCCATTTCTTGGCTATGAGAGCTACCGATACACTGAGTCAGTTGGCGAACCTGTATATTCGAGAGATAGTACGACTACATGGTGTACCAGTGAGCGTTGTTTCTGATAGGGATGCCTGCTTCACTTCCTATTTTTGGGAACATTTTCAGGAAGCGCTGGGGACCCGACTGAGTTTTAGCACCGCTTTTCATCCTCAGACAGATGGGCAGTCAGAGAGGACTATACAGACCCTCAAGGATATGTTGAGAGCGTGTGTGCTGGATTTTAGAGGCTCTTGGGATGACCACCTGCAGTTAGCAGAGTTCGCTTATAATAATAGCTATCATGCTAGTATCGGGATGGCACCCTATGAGGCATTGTATGGGCGTCTACGTCGTTCCCCCATTAGATGGGAAGAGGTTGGTGACAGACAGATTTTTGCTCCGGACTTAGTGCAGCAGGCATCTGAGGACGTCCAGTTGATATGTGAGAGATTACGGACAGCTCAGAGCCGACAAAAGAGTTATGCTGACAAAAGACGAAGACCACTGGAGTTTGATGAGGGTGAGTCGGTGTTCCTGAGGGTATCACCATCGAAGGGTATTATGAGATTTGGTAAGAAGGGTAAGCTGAGCCCTAGATATATCGGACCCTTCGAGATTTTGGACAGAGTGGGAGATAAGGCGTATAGATTGCATTGCCACCGGACTTGGCAAATGTCCACAACGTCTTCCACGTCTCGATGCTTCGGAAGTATCACCCGGACCCGGCACACGTGATAAGATATGAGCCGTTGGAGCTCCATGAGAGTATGACGTATGTTGAGAAGCCGATTCGGATATTGGACAGAAAAGAGAAAGTGTTGCGGAATAAGACAATTCCCTTGGTGAAAGTGCTTTGGCAACACCACACGGCGGAAGAGGCCACGTGGGAATTGGAGAACTTGATACGGGAGAAGTACCCCCAACTATTTGAAGAGTGACTTGGTTCTAATTTGGAGGACCAAATTCCTTGAAGGAGGGGAGAATGTAAGACCCCGTATATGTATAAAGGGTAATGTGTGTAATTGGATCAAATAATATGAATGGACTTGTAATGTAAAGTATGATTGATGTAAGTCCATGGATTCAATGTATGTATGTGTAATATAAATTGTAATGTACATACAAGTTTCATTGAGTATGAATACGAAGAAATGAGTTCTAGCAAGTGATGGATGTGATTGAGACTCAAGATGAGTAGTGTGGTAAAATGGAATGGAGTTATGCTTCCATTTGGTTTTATGTAGCATACCTTTGAACATACAATGAATGCACACAAGTTTCAATGTGCATAAGGTATGAATGGATGCCATTTTCAAGTTATAAAGGTGATGGATGAGAAAATGGCCATGGCAATAGATTAAGGATGTGTTGGTATGTGTTGCAGAAAAGAAACTACAGGAAATCTGGAAAACATGAGGCCCAGATCGATCTCATAGGATGAGAGATCGATCTGGAAGAGCCAGAATGCTCTTATTTTGGCGAAAGAATAGAGCAGATCGATCTCCAATGGAGTCAGATCGATCTCCCAAGCATTCTGTAATGGAAAGATCGATCCCCAAGCACCCAGATCGATCTCCTTAGCTCTCTGTTTGGGAGCAGATCGATCTCATGCTTCGACAGATCGATCTCAGGCTTAAAAATGCCGTGAAAAAAGAGGGATTTTAAGGGACCAGATCGATCTCCTCTTGGACCAGATCGATCTCCTCAAGCTATTTCTATATAAGGAGGGCTGAAAATCTGGAAATCTCGGAAAAACATTTAACCTTACAATCTCAACCCAAAAACCTAACTTTCCCTCTCTAAAATCAACCATTTTCAGTGAGATTTGAAGAGAGATCATTAGAGACAAAGTTGTTCCTATCAAAGAGAAGAACAACATAGTGAGAGGGCATTGTCCCATTTTTGGAATTGAAGGAGTTAAGGGCATTTCCATTTGGAGCAAGAAGAAAAATCATATTGGTAAGATTCTAACACTTCAATCCAAATGCATTAGCTATTTAATTGATTTTGGAGTTGATTGCTACGAGTATTGATGGATAAATTATCTAGGATGTGGTGGAATTGGTGTAACCTAGAATGGGTATGATGTGAGAATTTATGGGTTGAATGAGTTTATGATTTATGGGCAAGCTAAAGTTGTTAGTGAGATGATGCTTATGATTTTAGATGGTTAGATGAGATTACATTGTGAGTTTGGAGAAATTGTGGAAATGAGTATCAATATGCTTGATAAATGCAATAGTGAGGGGATTCATGGAATATGAACACTATGAGCTTTATGTCGATTTGATATCGATTTTGAATAAGATAATAGGCCTAAGAAGATCCATAGACTCGAGTTATGGATAAAGTAATGAAACGAGGCCAAATAAGCTTTAATAGAGGCTATAGATTAAATTGACTATAGCAAGCACAAGGGTTGCAATATATGGATCGAATATAATGCGGGATACGATTTTGTGCAGTCCCGAAGAGTTCGTTGAAAGCGAACCGAACCGTACAAGTAAGCAGCTTAAGGAAGTGGAATCACGCATCGCGATTCTAGGTAAGGGAATTTTGTGAGTATATAGAGGTAGCTGCTCGTACTTTGAACTTGTGGGTGAATATTGGGTGTTTATGAAATGCATGCTTGCTCAAATAAATGTTGATGGTATTCGTGAATGATGATGAGTATATGCGTGGTTTTGGATTTGAAGTGGATTTTATGAAATGGGATAGTAAGGCTAATAATTGCATAAATCTAATGTTTTGATGTTTTTCCAAAACGAATTGCTTGGTTTTAAGCAAGTTAGTAGATGGGTCGGCTAGTATGGTATGGTTGTTGTGGAAAAGCATTTGTGAGTGCTAAACCCGATTTTCGAGATTGTTTGATTGTGTATGAGCCGCCTATCATATTTGTATGACATAAATCGCGCTAGAGCCTCACTCGCGCTGGATTTCAATGTTTTCATTTGTATGAAATGTGCTGGAGCTTAGCTCGCACCTTGATTTGGAAACTATGATGATGTTTATAAACCGTACTAGAGCTTTTGCTCGTACGTGGCTTGTGAGTGGTCTGTTCTATGAGTATAACCGTACTAGAGCTACGCTCGTACGCGTCTCCTTACGAGAGGATGCATGAGTCGTGCTAGAGATTTGCTCGCACAAGTTTGCACATGGTGATAAGCATAAGGTTGTGAAAGTTGGTAAGATCCTTAAGCCTTACATCCTTAAGCCTTACATCCTTAAGCTAACATCCTTAAGCCCAGAGAGGCGGGGAGGCTCTGTTAGGCGGGGAGGCTCTGTTAGGCGGGGAGGCTCTGTTACGGTGGGATCCTTAAGCCAACATCCTTAAGCCCAAAGAGGCGGGGAGGCTCTGTTAGGCAGGGAGGCTCTCCTACATAGGTATAGTAAGATCCTTAAGCCCTACATCCTTAAGCCGACATCCTTAAGCCCAAAGAGGCGGGGAGGCTCTGTTAGGCGGGGAGGCTCTGTTTGGTGGTGTTATGGTGTTGGTTTAAAAAGGAGGTTTCTTAATGAATTGCCCTTTTATGAATTTAAATGAGATTGAGCATGAGATGATTTATACATGATGTTTCTACCATGTTTTATATGCCAATGCACATGATTTTGATACATGATATATATATGTATATTTACAAGGCATAGTTCTATTCCTCATGCTCCTACCATAAATGATTTATGCATAACACTATCAGCATGTAGATAGAGTAGTTATCTACCATGCTTGCATTATTGCCTTACTGAGCGTGTGGTTGCTCATCCCACTCTATTTTTCCCCTACAGAGCGTGTATAGTAGCCCATTAAGGACTGAGGCGTGGTATTTTGGACTCCGCTGCATCTCCATCGCTAAGAGGTATATACACAGTAATTCTTTTGTATCTAAACAATGTAAAAGCACAGTATTCTTTTGAGTAGTAATTATGGGGGATGTAGATGTCAGTAAAACATGTATTCGTATAAGTACACGATTAAATGCACATGTATGACATCATTTTAATTAATTGAGAATGAATGAGATGTGGTGTTTATTTTTGGCTCACAGCCCAACAGTGTGTGGTGAGTTTAGTTCACGACCGGGTAAGGTAATGGTAAAACGCAAAAAATTTTCAGTGATTTTCGGTTAAAGGGAATGGAATTGGGTCGTGACACTACTGATCATCACGTTGAGCATGTCAGATCCGATCCATCAAATTTAGCTCTAACCGCAGGCTAGCAATCATATAACCACTCTCAACATCAGGCGGGTCACATCCAAACTGAGGCTCGTAAACTGCTCTAACAACTCATGTTCTCATACCATCATATACGAAATTAACCCGAGGTGCTTCCTGCTCAACGCATCAGCCACTACATTCGCCTTACCCGGGTGGTATAGGATCTCACAATCGTAATCTTTCAGAAGCTCAAGCCACCTTCTCTATCTCATGTTCAATTCCTTCTATGAGAACAGATACTTGAGGCTTTTGTGATCGGTAAATACCTGGAATTTTTCACCATAGAGATAGTGGCGCCATATCTTCAATGCAAACACTACGGTCGCCAACTATAAGTCGTGGGTCGGGTAGTTCCTCTCATGATCCTTCAGCTGCCTGGATCCATAAGCGACTACCTTCTCATCCTGCATCAATACACAGCCCAGTCCTTGGTAAGAAGCATCTGTGTAAACAGAAAAACCTCCTGAGCTAGTAGGAATGGTGAGAATTGGTGCAGTGGTCAATCGATGCTTTAGCTCCTGAAAACTCTCCTCACATCTGTCGTCCCACTCAAATGCCACACTCTTCCGAGTGAGACGTGTCAACGAAGCAGCCAACCTCGAAAACCCTTCCACAAACCGTCTATAATATCCAGCTAAACCCAGAAAGCTTCTGATCTCCGTAACTGTCTGAGGCCTCTGCCACTGAACTACTGCCTCAATCTTGGATTGGTCTACTGACACACAATCCCTCGACACAATATGTCCCAAAAAGAAGATCTACTCAAGCCAAAAGTCACACTTACTGAGTTTAGCATACAACTGCTTCTCACGGAGGGTCTGCAATATAATCCTCAGGTACTGCTCATGCTCCTCTCTGGATCTCGAATAAACTAAGATGTCATCGATGAACACTATCACAAATCGATCCAAATAAGGTCGAAATACCTCATTCATCCATGACATAAAAGCTGCGAGAGCGTTTGTCAACCCAAATGGTATAACCATAAACTCAAAATGACCATAACGGGTGCGAAAAGCTATCTTGGGTACATCTCCATCCCGAACTCTCAACTGGTGGTACCCAGATCTCAGATCAATCTTAGAAAAGACTTGTGCTCCCCGTAGCTGATCCAGTAAATCATCAATCCTTGGAAGGGGATACTTGTTCTTGATGGTAGCCTTGTTCAACAATCGATAGTCGATACATAATCGAAGGCTCTCATCCTTCTTCCTCACAAACAGAACCGGTGCTCCCCACGACTACACACTCGGTCTGATGAACCCCTTCTCTTATAATTCCTGTAACAGTTTTCTCAGCTCCTCCAACTCAATCGGAGCCATCCTATACGGTGGTCTAGATATCGACTCTGTATCAGGTGTCAAATCAATAATGAACTCTGTCTCTCGCACTGGCGATAACCCTGGTAACTCATCCAGAAAGACATCTAAAAATTCTGTCACAACTGGAATGTCCCTCAATTTCGGACGTGCTTTATCTATATCAACCACATATGCAATGAACCCTTCAAAATACCATTTCCATCATTAGTAACATAATTCATCATATAAGTATCCATTATTAATAAATAAATTTACCTCGTAATTATGATGAATTACAACTATACTTTTCCAAATGCAATAATTATGTCTTTTATTTCTTTTCAGCAAAACTTACATTAAGACTATCTGTCCCTGAAAAAATTACTGTTTTAGCATAGCAATCTAAAATAGTATGGTTTGCAGCCAACCAATCCATTCTTAAAATTACATCAAAATCCCTCATATTTAATAAGATAAGGTCGACTGACATATCCTTTCCCCCTATTTTCAGCCTACAATCTCTATATACATACTCAGTCAACTGACTGTCATTCATAGGTGTAGAGATTAACAACATTCTATCTAACAATGTAGGTTGTACATACTTCAACAACTTATGTGCAAATGAAGGCGATATAAACGAATGTGTAGCACCAGAATCAAATAACACAAATGCTTCTAAATCAAAAATTAGGATGGCACTTTTAATAACATCCGCTGAAGCATCTGCGGTGTCTTGGTCCAATGCATGCACTCGCCCTCTGCCCATAACTTGCTTCCCCTTCTCCTCAGCAGTGGCTCTTCTCCTAGGAGCAGGAGTCTCAACAGGAGCTCTTTCTGGCTCTTTGCCCTTTTGTGGAGCAGTGGCAATCATCTCGGGACAGTTTCTTATGACATGCCCTGGCTTCCCACAACGAAAAATACCCCAGTAGTCGTCGGACAAGGCCTGGTACCATGAAATCTACCACATCTCCTACACTGCTCGGTAGTCGGCCGTGTCCCTCTAATAACTATACCCCTCGGTGATGGTAAAGTCGGATATAAAGGAGGCTTACCCATCCTCTCCTATACCTCCTCAATCTAAGGTCTCTTATCAGCAAACCTCTGACCTTCTCTCCTGATCACACTATCCCCTTCGAATCTCTTTCGGTCTCTATCTCTAGCTCTGCTGACCTTCCCAAACTCTGAGGCACTCCGCTCAAAATCTTGCTCACATAACTGAGCCCTGTGCACTGCCTCCTCATAAGTAGAGACGTCAAATGGAGCTAATTTAGATCTGATGGCTGGTCTCAAACCATCTATGAACTTCTGACCTTTCGACTCTCACTGCTCAATGTATCCAGGTCATACCTCCCCAAGGATATGAACCTCGACTCATACTCATCAACGGAGTGGTTCCCCTGAACCAAACTCATAAACTACATCTGTAATCTCCGCTGTGCAATGGCTGAAATATACTGCCTTCTAAAAGCCTTCAAAAATATCTCCCCAGTAATCTCTAGGTGTCGGGCTCTCAGGATAGACACAGTGGACCTCCACCAATGCTCTACCTCGCCCTTCAGCATAAATACGGCAAAGGCAACCCTCTCAGTCGATGTACATCTGAAGAACCCATACAATTTCTCCATCTCATATATCCAATCCTCTGCAATAACCGGGTCCTTCACCCCTCTAAAAATTGGAGGTCTAAATTCTTGGAATTGCTGTAATCTGTCTAGCTCACAGTCATAACCCAGATCACTACCGCTCGGCTGTGGAGCGACAGGAGAAGCTGCATCTTGAACCGATGTTGGCGTAACAGTCTCTGTAGTCTGTCCAGTAGTAGGCTGTCCAACTAGGCCTCGTCTATCACTAGCCCCTAGCGTCTGTGTAGCTATCTCAACAAGACTTTTTATACTCTGCTCAATCCTAGCAAAGCTTGCCTCAGTATCCCCTAATCTCTCAATGGGGTCCTGCGGAGCCTGACTAGTCTGTGGCTCTGCACGGCTCGCGAGCCTACCTCTACGGCCTCTAGCACATGAACTTGCCCCTCTACCACGACGAATGACAGGCATAATGCCTAAGTTCCTGCATCCATGACCATTTATTAGTATAGTCCCATATTGGTATACACAATTATATCCAAACAAAGCACAGTACTATGGAAATTTAATTTTTTAACTATTATTACTGACTCATTTTCGACAAACTCTAGCTCCGATACCACATTTTGTCACGACCCGTTCTATCAAAATCACTACAAATTTTTCACTTTTTCTATACTTCTCACCTCCTCGTGACAAATTCCATTCTTAACGAGTTGGGCTATGAGTCAGTAATAATCTTAACTTTTACCTCATTTGATCATATCATTCTTCCCATGGTAATAATAAGTACATATATTATAAAACGGTATATACATATGTTTTCATATATTTACATCCTCCATAATTATAGTCGTTACAAAACTGTGCTATTATTTGTTTAGATACAAAACTGTACGATGTGTATACCTGATTCGCGATGGGAGCAGCGGACAACCAGGAATGCAGTCTCTACTCGCTCTCAACTACTGTAGATGCTCTGTGGAGGGTGGAAAAATGAAAGGGTGAGCATAACTAGCTCAGTAAGGCAATAATGTAAGCAGGTAGATAACTATACTATCTACGTGCCGATAATGTCATGATATAAAATTGTTTACATTTGGAGCATGAGGTAAGATTAAAACGATGCCACATGTATTTATATCATATAAGAGAAATCATGAAATCGACATATAAAACAAACATGAAAAAATCATCATGTATGACATCTCATGCTCGTCACGTTAAAACTTATTTGTTTCATCATAAAACAACCACATCAAGGCTAAACCCATCCCTCGGGAATACCTTGATTCATTAAATCGCATCTCATTTAAAAAAAACATAAATCGAGACATTACCCCTCCTTCGGGTCTATCCTGGTCTATTCAGACCGTATGATATTATGTGAGACATGTGGGTTATTGTATGAAAAATCAAGGACTATGGCCATATTATGTCCCTATGATCCCAGGCTACACCGATCCCGGTGTGTGGGGCATCACAACTGTAACGGGAGGTGGGGTCAAATCCTACCCGCCAGAATATCAAGTGACGTCATCGACTCATCATGACTGTACGGTACAACGTACTCCGTGTGACATACACGATATAATGTACTTCGTAGACCCATATCATAGTCTAGGGGTGCCTGCCGTAGGTCTTATCCACCCCAAACTATGTCGATAACCAACCCATGTCTCAAAGTATACATGCGAGCATATCAACTCTCTGTGACACACAATCTACAAGAGGCTTTTGCATGACTCTATGCATTTCACATCACGTCTAGTGCGAGCGAAGCTCCAGCACGACGCTATGCATATCATAATATCTAAAATCTCGTGCGAGCGAAACTCCAACAAGATTTTTGTACACACAAAAATTCTCGTACGAGCAACGCTCCAGTATGGCTTTTTATGAGAAATAAATCAGCAAAATTTAGTGCGAGTAAGACTCTAGCACTCTTTTTACTCGTATAAATATGATAAGTGGCTCAATCTTGATAAAACATCTTTAAAATCGTAACCGGTACAAACCTGTACCCTTTCGTATAATTCATGAAATCAACAACCAACCTATGTGCATATTTTCTTAAATCAAAGCAATACATTCATATAAAACATCAAAACATGATAATCAAGTAATTTATTTACCTTACTACCCTTTTGTAAATTTTACTCCCAGGGACAATATCGTCTTTTTCTTTATTCACCCATGCCCCGATTTTCGTAAAAATTATTATTTCATTTTTAAATACTTTAAGAAATTCTAGGCCCTATAAATCCCCTCAAAAATACGTATAGATATCTCTATGCACCTACAAAATTCTCTTACCTGGAATCACGCGCAAACTTATCACGTCTCGATAATACCCGATCTCTCAATCCAAATACGTGCCAACCAAGTCTACGAAACTGCATATAACCACATATTTTGGGTCAATTCACTTATCTTTATCAGTATGTCACATTCACTGATCAATCTAAAGTACTAGGCCCGTTTTACTTTATTGGGCCCAATTGCACCTTAATGGGCCTTGACCCATTTTCAGCCCGTTTATACTTATTAAATCCCTTCTTCAGGTTTAGTAGGCTCATTCAGCTTACCAATAATCATCGGGCTTCATTCCAAACTCATTGGATAGCCTGTATACTATTTACAATAATTACGTTACAATTCCGAATAATATTCCTTTTTATACAGAATTAATCCATAAATTTTGTAAAATAATCGAAACTCTGTATTAAAGGACTCATATTATCGTAATTAAAATATACTTACCCAATATGATGCGGGGTACAAAAATCGAAGCTCAATCGGCTCTTGTTCTGGCTTTGTCGAAAAGCTGCACAATTTGGTAAATTCAGGTTATTTTTCATTAAATATTATATTAAATAAATTTTTGAAATTTACCCGTAGGTCAATCTCGACCTTCGGTCAACTTACCTGAATCTTGAGTCGTCCTCGATAATTTTTTCTTTCCTTTTTCTTTTTTTCCCTTTTCTTTTCTTTTCTTTTCTTTTCCTTTCCTTCCCTTTTTCCTTCCTTTTCCTTCCTTTTCTTTCAGCCAAACGGTGTCGTTTCTGCCCCTTTGCCGTCGCCGGCGTTTTCGACGGTTTCGCCGTCTGCTACCGGTCTCAAAAGGACCACCTGCTCCTCTCGATCACGTCGGTGGTCTCTGTTCACGCCCAGCTGCCGTGGTTCGCCGGGAATCGGGCCGTTTCTCCTCGATTTTTTCTTTCCTCCGATCGGCGGTTTTTGACCTCTAAACGGCGCACCTCCGGTGTCAACAAGCTCGTCGGCCTCTCCTATTCCTTCTTGGCTCTTCGTCGGGGGTCATCGATCGTCGGTGGCTCCTCGGTGGTCTCAGTTTTCTCGGGTCTTCCTCGGTTTCTTTTCGATTTTGTTTTCGGGTTTTCCCGATTTCAATTTCAGCCTTTTTTTATTATTATTATTTTATTATTATAATAATCATTAAAATATTCAAACATATTCTAAAAATATCTACAAAATCTTTAATTTATTCCTAATTAATTTATTTAATTTATTTATTATATTTTTTTAACCATTTTTCGATATAATTTCTCCGTATTTTCGAGATATTGTCCCGAGTGACTTTTCGGTATTTCTGAAAATTTTGGATCTTGATCAATTGGACTCGAAATTGTATAATTTCCTCATTATTGATCAAGATATCCTGAATCCTTATTTTTTAATTAAAATTCTCTTATCGAATTTATACCGAATTTTGATCTTTTGACCGTTTTACCCCTACACTTGTCTCGAAACCAATTTAACCCGATTTTCCTTCATACATTCACTATCTTTTCTTATTTTAAATTCGTATTTTTCATCAACTAAATTTCGATCCCTTTCGTTTGACCTATGGCCATCTTGGCCCGTATTTGGCTACTGCATACATTCACCGATATTTCGTTTTATTCTATTTGCAAATTTAATTCAGTCAAAGCTCTTCTTATGATTCAATCAATATATGGAAGTGTACGTCACATGAATCGTAAGGAATTCCATCAACAAGTAATAAAAAGTGGGTCTTACACTACATCTCATATCAATAATCGTGCCTGTCTCAAAGCGCATGTGTAAGCATATTTAATCGACGTGACACACAGTCATCCCAACGCTCCAAGCACGGCTCATCGCATGTCTCATAAAAATCAGTGCGAGCGATGCTCCAACACTCTCATAAAATCAAGGAAAATCTCGTGTGAGCAAAGCTCCAGCACGCGTTTCATAAAATCTCATAAGATCTAGTTCGAGCTAAGCTCCGGCACTCTGTCAAAATCATGTAAAACTAATACGAGCTAGGCTCCAGCACTGTGTCATAAAAATCAAGTGAAAATCTGATGCGAGTTAAACTCCAGCACCCTGTCACGAAAATCAATGAAAATCTGGTGCGAGTTAGACTCCAGCACCTATGCATGTAAAACTCTAGTGCGAGCCTTTGCTCCACCACTAATGCATGCATTACACAAATCAAAACTCGTGCGAGCTAAGCTCTAGCACGTCTCATGCATGTCAAATCATTAAAATTAGTGCGAGCAATTGCTCCAGCACCTTTTTATGCATATCATGTCACACAAATCGGTGCGAGCAACCGCTCCAGCACCATTATGCACACTCACAAACTCAGATATAGTGCGAGCAAGGCTCCAACATCATCCGTTTCCATATAACCTTAATAGTTGACCCTTTTTCCAAATAAATTTCATTTAAATTTAAATAACACTTACGTAGTATTATCTTGTGAAATTTATGCAAATAATGGCCAATCTACCAATTTGCTTTGCTAAAAAGTCACAAAAATTCCTCAAATCATGCATTTTATGCATGTCATGCTTTCACCATCCTTAGATGTATTTCCCTCAGTATGGGTAAAATAGTCTTTTACCTATTCCGAGTCCTTAAATTTTTAATCCATTTCTAGGACCTTTATACATTTTCAGTGCATACAAAAGCTATTAAAATACGCATAGCTACCTCTAGCTACACACAAAATTTCCTTACCTCATTTTTCTGTACAGTTTGACCTTTCCACTAATGTCTCGTCACGCAGTTCTATTTGCTCCCAATCCAATCTCTGGAATTGCGTATAAATATTCATCAGATCAAATACAATATAATTAATTATATTTCATATTTTCTAGGCTTAAATTAAATCATTGAGCTCGTTTACCTAGATTAGGCCCGATTGCACCTTAATGGGCCTTAATCGGCTATAAGCCCATTTTTCACTTACTATTTACATCATCGAGGCCTATTGGACTCATTGGGCCCATCAGTATTTATTGGGCCTCGTTCTAAACTCTCGGATAGCTCAATTAATTATTTACGATAATTTATCTCAAATTTCATAAATTAATTCATTTTTTGTGAAAATTAAATCTGTAATTTATGCGGTAAATTTTTAACACGCATAACGATGCAATTTGTCATAAATAAGGGATACTTACCCGAGATTTCATGATAGTATGCAAATCGAGGCTGACTCGAGCTCTCGTTTGACATCAATTATCGAGCTACACAATTACATATTTTTCGAGTGAATTTTCAGTCGAATATTAATCAAATTAAATATTCTGAAATTTAAATCAATCAATTTCAACCGTTTACCGGTTTACCCATAGCTCAATTGCATCACTGAAATTTTTTTCCAATTTTCCTCTTTTTCTTTTTCTCTTTCTTTTTCTTCTTTTCTGGCTGAACCGGTTCGGTCTGGTTCAGCCCAGTTCAGACTTGTTCGATTCAGTCGGTTCAATCGGTTCGCCTTGGTTCAGTCCAGTTTGGAGCTTCACCAGCCGGTTCTTCGTCGGCTTCCTTCTCCAGCAGATCCGCGGGGTCGTTCGGTGCATGGATCTGGTGTCGGTTTCACCATGGGTGGCCGGAAAGTGGTCGGTCTGGCCCGTTCTCTCTTCGACGTCGGTGGTGCCTCTCTCTTCCGCCATTTTTGGCCCTTTTTGTCGCTGACGGTGGCAGATCGATCCTCCTCCTGGCCGGTGGCGAGGCCCTTTCCCTTCCACTGACCTCCGTCCACCTCTATTCTCTCTCTTTCTCTCTCTTTCTCGCTCCTCCTTTATCGGTTTCTCTCTTTCTCTCGCCGATCGTCGTTTTTCCATCAGCTATCGGTGCCGACGAGCTCGAGCAGCTCGGTTGTCTTGCCTGGTCAGCTCTCTTGTGGCATCCGGTGGGTGAGGCAGAGGGAAGGCTGGGTCTCCCTCGGTCTTCTGCTTCCTTTCCAATTTTCAGAATCGCGAAATCGCGATTCTGTTTCTTTTCTTTTTTCTTTTTTAATTTCTTTTTATTTATTTATTTATTATTATTTTATTCAAATAAAAATAAAATTTCAGCCAAAATATCTAAAAAAATTATATTTTATTCATTAAATCAATTAAATGAAATTATCATTCTTATTTCGTCTTTTCGGTATATTTTTTTAATATTTTCAAGATAATTTCTCGAAGTGAAAATTTCGGTTTATTCCAATAAATTCATATCTTGATCAATTAGATTCGAAATTTAATTATTTCTTCGTTATTGATCAAGATGTCTCAATCTCATATTTTTAATGAAATTTTTTTATCGAATTTATATTGAATTTTGATATTTTGACCGTTTTACCCTTGCCCGTGTTCGAGACCAAATCAACACAACTTCCCTTCACGAACCCTTTCTCATTTCGTGTTTTAACTCTTTATCTCCAATCCGAATGGTCCGAATCCCATTCATGTAATCTGTGGTCATTTCAATCTTCCATTTGGTCTTTTAAATGCATTCGAAAATTTTTGTTCATTCCATTTGCATTTTTTCATTCACGTACAACTCTTCTTATGATTCAATTTGAATCCAACCATGTTTACATCATATGAATCATAAGAAATTTTGATAAAAATCAGGTCTTACAGTTTGTCCATTTTTAGACATCCGGGTCGACCAATTGGGCCGACAAAAAATAATGCTCGATACTTGGAGGAAGATGAATACAATGCTGCGTGTATATACGTGTTAATGAATTGTGAGGAAATAGTCCCCTATATTGAGTAAGTTATCTAAATCTAACTCATCTAAGAATTTAGAATTATATGGCTGATATAATTGCTCTCTTATTTAGTATCAAATATTATCATTGTAGGACATTTGATGATATGATTAGAAGAGATCATCCGAATATCAGCGATGCACAATTAGAGAAAGGACGTCATGATCATTTTTCAAAATGGTTTAAACAATTTGTAAGTATTATAAAAATAGAATAATCAGTAGTTTTAACTTAATTTTTAAAATTTTAATGATTGGTTTCGTGGGCTTTCAGGTATTTAAACATGCCAATCAAACAGATCCATGTATTATTGAGATTTCTTATGGTCCTGAACGTATGATAATAAGTTATCAAGGTTATTTTGTAAATGGTTTCAAGTTTCATACGTTGGATTCTGGTCGATCTCGAAAAATAATGAACAGTGGTGTATGTGTCAAAGGCAGCTGTTACAATGATTTTGATCATGATTTTTATGGCATACTGATAGATATAATCGAATTAGAGTACTTTGGAATTGGAAATAAAGTTGTGTTATTCAAGTGTCATTGGTTCGATACAGAATGAGGTCTTCATGTTAATCCCTGTCATAGTCTTGTTGATATCAAGCATAAATCTATACTTACCAATAACGAACCTTTTATATTAGCTGAACAAAACCAACAAGTGTACTTTAGTCCTTATCCTTCTACAAAAAAAGATCGTCATCATTGGTGGGCCGTATTCAAAGTAAAGGCACGAAGTAGATTTAACCTTCGACGAAATGATGGTGGATAGATTCTAGATTTGAACAAAGGAGTTTACCAAGAAGTGGAAGTTTCGAGCTCTAGAATAGTTGCATATTCAGACGAACTGGACAACCCTACTGTTCTTGTTAGTGACGAATATGAATAAGTCAATAAATTTACAGAGGAGGAGGATGAAGTATGGAATGATGAAGCAGTTGGTAATGATAGAGAAGATGACAGTAATTAGAATAATGAATATTAAGTATGGAATGATGAAGCAGTTGGTAATGATAGAGAAGATGACAGTGATTAGAATAATGAATATTAAGAATTAAACATTTGATTGTAAAATAAATATTATTGGACTTCATTTACTTATTTGTGAACATAATTTTTTTATCTGTATTGCAGATGAGAAGATTGAAAAAGTTAGCACGCGATCATCTAGGTCCAAGTCTCCTTCACCTGTAATGGAGACTATACCTGGATTGGAGTTTGACTATAATCTTGACTCTAACATTCAGCCTCAATCTCAGCATCCTACTCAGTCTCATGCTCAGGCTCGTGATCGACCTTTAGCTCACCGTCCAAATCAACCTCATTCTCAGCCTCTCGCGCAACCAACTCGAGCTTCAAGTCGACCTGATCCAACTCGTGATGATGATGATGACGACAATGACGATGATGATGATGCCATTCCAGCTCCTCCATCAGCGGTAGAACAACCATTACCTGGGCGAAGAATATCTACTGAGGAATATTCAGAAGAGGCTACACAAACTGCGAGTGGTAGTGGAAGTAGGAGTGGTTGTGGTCAGAAAAGAACAAGAGGCCCAGATCAGAGCCTTGAAACACCGTAAAATTCAGAGCATAGGTTATTCCTTACGCCACTTGGTAACAAGAATATTACTTCTAATTTTGTTTTATTTTCATATAACTATGATATTAAATATGGTATAATATTTAAGATATCATTTTTTTTTGCAGTTCTTTTGAAGACTCGAAAGGTGTGAGGACTATATCCAATTTAATTAAACAACATTACTCGGAACCATAGCCAACATGGAAAAGGGTTCCAAATGAAGTGAAAGCACAGATGTGACATAAATTTCAATTATATCACTTTGAAATAAATAAATTGATAATTTTTTTAAACATATCGAAATTAATTATCATTTGTTTTTCTTTACAGGAGAAGTTCAGGTGGTCTGCTAACCAAACCAATAATGTTTATACAATTTGGGAGCACTTATGCAAGTCATGTTTGAGAGACCTGCTGCAGTTGGAGAGAAGAAAAGCAATGCAATATTTTAATACGGATAAAATATTTGACTGTAAAGGGTACAACAAGTCCAAGTGAATTTCAATCCAAATATGGGATCAATTAGTTGAGAACGAATGGGGGACTGAAAGCTGGGAGAAGAAGTCAAAAAAAGAAAAACAGAATCGGATAACGGAAAAAGAAGGAACGATAAGAAAGCATACAAGCGATTCTGTATCTTTTTCGGTCCATGAATATAGGATGGTAAGTCCAAATAATAAAATGTATTTTACTTTTTTTATTTCTTTTAATGTAATTTTTATTCCTTACAAGAATTTCATATCTTTCTATGAAAAATTGCATATCTTTTAATGTAGACGCAAAGTCTAGGTTGAGCACCTACATATAAAGAATTGTTTGATCAGACGCATAGACGTTTAGGTGGAGATGGTGATTATATGGACAACAAATTCAAATATGTCAGTGTACGTAATGCATTCTATTGACTTCTAATATGGTTTTATCATTATTAAAGTTTACTAATCAATATCCTTCTTCTAATTACATTGTAGGAAAAGTACGCTACTTCATTGACTCAGAAATACGACGACGATATAAGCACCAATCCTCATTTTGATCGAGCTGCATGGTGTGAGGTAATTGAAGGGATGGAGACTATGCGTACACATACGTACGGATTTGGGACTAGGCCACATCGCCTTGATTTATAAATGGGCACAAACTCTGTTTCCACCCAATCTTCTTGCGCATCCCATTCAGCTTATGGTCCTTTTACTTATCCTACTCCTGGTGTAATTGGTACTCCTGACACAAACTCAGAGGTGCAGCAAGTGAAAGAGGACGTCAGAGTCATGATGAATAGGTTTGATAATCTGGAAGGAAAGTTGCCTGATTTTATGGATCAGATGATGAACTTGATGGCAAGGAATGCCAATAACATAGGAGCACCTGGACCTGGACTGTCTAGATAACATCAAAAAAATACAGCTAAGGAAGGTACAAATTAGTCTTAGCACCATGGAGGATCGTATAACCTACAACAGTTAGAATTCAACAAGGTCAGATACAGTCGACTACAATATTCAAGAATCTTAATTCCTTTCCTTCAATTTGCAGTTTTCTCATTAAGCTAGAAGGAAGGATGACAGTTGGTCCAACTTTTTAGCATCTGCTGCTCTATAGCAATATAACCGGCTAAAGTTAGGAAAAAAATATGCACAACTATCCCGATACAAATGATCCACCAGTAAAGAGTATCATAGATAAAACTTAATAGAAAATTCAAAACCCTATCTCCACCAAAAAAAATGCAATGAGAACAAAAAGGTATAATAAACCAAAATTGTAAACATATAGTACCTCTTCCAATGTCTTGCCTTCAAAATCCATGTGTTAATGATTCATGAAACAAGTATCATAGATAAAACGTAACAGCATATATGTTGTTCCAATCAATTTGAAAAATTGAAAAAAGATAATCTTTAGGAACTGAGTAGTTTCCTCATGGACCAAGGTCATTGATACCTTTTGCACCTGCAAAGTTGAAAAATTGAAACTTCAGATAACAATTTAGTTCTGGCGATTCAGATATGAAGGGAAATTTGATGCCAATACTTACTTGGTGTGGTATCTATGTCAAGCCTCAAAATCTTTCCAAGCAAAGATCTCTTATTTTGTGAAAAGTTGTAAGGATCACCTTTGCCTCCCCCATCTCTCATCATAAAATATAAATATCCATCTTTAGGTCCAAAGAGAATTTGACCACCATGATGGGAGGTGAATGGCAGTCCCATGGTAAGTATTCTTCTGACTTGTACTGGTCTAATACTAGTAACCTTAAATTTTGACCACCAAAATGTTTATGTGATAACCTTAATCCAATCAGTCTTTCAACTAGTTCATGTTGGATTTAAAAATAAAAAACTCATAGGTACTATGCATTACAAAGGGTTGAGTGCCACTCTTACCGAGCAGAGTATTGATTTAAGGAGAGAAGCACAAGCAGAATCAGAGACATCCATTGCCTTGGATTGATTCCTCAATTGCAGATCCTAAGTGGAATTGCAACAAACACTTCCATTGTAATGACAAAAGGAAATAGGCGTCTTAGAGGTAAAGGGTGCTCCTGTTTCAACAAGAAGATGAAATTTTGACTTGATTTTTTTTCCAGAAGCAATTTAATATAACAGCAATGTCAATGAAGAAGATTGCTATCAACAATCAAACAGAACATTTCAGAAAATGGATCACTACTATTATATCAGATATTTATCAATTAAACTCTAGATATTTTTATAAAATTGACGCATTTACGGCGTTGTTTTACCAATTATCTTGCACTAACCCGAACTAAATATAAAATTCTTCCTCTTTTCTTCGCTTGGATCAGCCATTGGAACAGCCCATAACCAACTAATAACCCCTAACAGCCTTTGTTTCAGGCATAGCTCAACACACAAATCGCCCAGTGTGAACTCTCTGTCTCACCCCTATTTCGGTGCCCAACAACAGCCCCCATAACAGGCGGCTATCCCAGCTTTCTTCAGCCTCAAATCAATGCCGAGGCCCGCCTTTCTTCCAACCACGTTCGCCTCTGCATAGTCCCTCTCTCGGTTTTGCCTCCTTCATCCGACATCCCTTCCAGTTCTTTTCTCCACATCACTCTCGCCAGCCCTCTACTTCCTCTCTCTCGGCTTTCACACTCTCTTCCCCCTCGATAGTTTCCTTCTCCAGTTTCCTTTCAAGTCTCTCTTTTCTTCTCTTTGCTTTCAACTCTCCTGACCCGCTCGCAGTTCATTCTCCCCTGCTTTACTGCGGTTTTAGGTGGGTGATGGTTCTCTCGGGTCTGCTTCTTCTTTTCTTTATCTTTTTTTTTTTGGATAATGGCAGAGTCGGCGACGAGGGCTGGTAGAGATCAGGGGGTGAGGGAGTTGGTCGAATACTGAGGATGGGGCCGGCTTTGGTGGGATTTTTCCCCACTAGACTCCTTTCTTTTTTCTTTTTTCAATAAATCACATCTTCTTTGCAGCGACATGATTTAAGTCTGCTGTTAGCAGACTTGGCCCAGCCTTTTTTTTATAATATATATAATATATTATGTATAATATAATATTATAATATTATATCTATATATATATTTGATTGCATATATATATTTTTATTAAATTTTCAATTCCTTAATATCTAAAAATTAATTTATCCAATATATCATGTTAATTTTCAATTTCATAAATAAATTTATTTATTTACTTCAATATGTCGTTAATATTTGAAATTAATTTTTCATAATTTTTAATTATCTTCAATAATTCAATTACTCACATTATCTTATTAAATTAATTGTAACTGTGAAAATTTTTTTGTTATCACATAAAGTTCACTACAAGATTTGTTGTCTGATTCTTGTTTGTCATAATTTATTTGAAAAATGTGTTTTGTAACAAAAATAAATTAAATTTGAATAACTATTAAATATAATGTTTATGAAAATTTTTAGATGATAATATATATATCATATTTTTTATTTTTATCTTTTTAATCTTCTTTAAAATATTTGTGTCAATATCTCAATTTTGTTTATAAAATTTAAAAACCCTATTAATAACATATTTGATAAATATTCATTAAATTTTTTATTCAATTACATCCATAATTCTTATAATTTGGATATATATTATTTTGTTTCAAAATTTTTAAAACATAATACAGTTATATTTAAAATTATATGATTATAATAATCACATCTTTCTACCACTTTCTACCACTTAAATCATCACTGTAACTATTAAATACTAACAAAGCTATATACGAACAACACATGTGTCTAACCAACTGTAGTCAAATGCTGACAAGCCTCCAAGCTCAAGTCTTTGCTTTTTATTCTGTTTCTCTTTTTGCTCATGGTACTCTCTCAAATCAATATTGTCTCTTGAATTTTCTTACTAGGTCCTCGTTACATAACGAGACGTTATGTAGTTCATCACATATGAAGTTTTTATTTTATGATGAAAATACTAGTGTCACCAAAAATAAAAAAATATTACAAAAAAATTTCAACCATGTATATTTATTATATGCTGAAATTTTGCATCAAATATTTAGAGGCGTTTTTAAAAAAAATGAAACGTTATGTAATTTGTCACATATAAAGTGCTTATTTTATGATAAAAACACAAACTCATCGAAAATAAAAAAAATCACAAACAAATTTTTCACATGATATTTGAATATAAAACTTAGTACCAAATATTTAATAACATTTAAAAAAAACGAGATATTAAGTAATTCGTCACATCGAGAATGCTTATTTTATTATAAAAGCACAAACGTCACTAAAAATTAAAAAAGAAAAAGTCACAAAAAATTTTTCAATTATGTATATTTGGTGATAAAATTTGACTCTAAATAATTACTGACGCTTTAACAAAAACAAAACGTTAAATAATTCTTCACATTTGAAGTGTTTATTTTATGATGAAAACAAAAATGTCACCAAAAATTAAAAAAAAAAGTCACGAAAATATTAAAGTATGTATATTTGGGAATAAAACTTGGCGCCAAATATTTAGTGACATTTTTACGAAAACGTCATGAAAAGTAATTCGTCACATAAAATGTGTTTTTTCATGATGAAAACACAAATGTCACCAAAAATAAAAAAAACGTCATAAAAAAATTTTCCACAAATTATATTTTATTATAAAATTTGGTGTCAAATATTTAGTGACGCTTTTACAGAAATGAGACGTTATATAATTTGTCACATATAAAGTG
Organism: Firmiana major; assembly: GCA_033439115.1. Taxonomy (NCBI): domain Eukaryota; kingdom Viridiplantae; phylum Streptophyta; class Magnoliopsida; order Malvales; family Malvaceae; genus Firmiana; species Firmiana major. The sequence continues at coordinate 56,357,283 of CM065904.1, read as the reverse complement.
TTCATTTATGACAATAAATTAAATCGTCACCAAAAGTTAAAAAACGTCACAAAAAAATTTCCCTCCATTTATGTTTAGTGAAAAAAATTGGTGCCAAATATTTAGTGACACTTTCATGTTACGATTTTTTATATCGTCATAAAAAATATTAAAATAATAGAAAACCGTGACGAATAATATAATTCGTCACGTATGATATAATTTACATGACGAAATTTAATGCGTCACATAGAACAATCGTCACAAATTGTCAAATTTGTTGTAGTGTCTGGAGGTCACACTAATCAGTGAGAGTACCCATTTTTTTTATTTGGTTTTCTTATGAATTCTGGATGATATTTGTGATAATGATCTGATCGGACCATATATGATGGTGATTTTCAATGAATAGTTCATGTTAGTTTTGATATATAGTTGTTATGTATATATTTTATGTTTGTTTTTATCGATTTCTACATGTCTGTTTCAATTCAAATATATATATATATATATAAATTAGCGATGAAAATCCGTCGCTGAATCATTTCAGCGACGAAAAATTTAATTAATTAAAAGAATGTACATAAATTAGCGACAGAAATCCGTCGTTGAATCATATCAGCGACGAAAAATTTAATTAATTCAATATATATATATATAAATTAGCGACGAAAATCCATCGCTGAATCATTTCAGTGACGGAACATTTAATTAATTCAAATATATATATAAATAAATTAACGACGAAAATCCGTTGCTGAATCATTTTAGCGACGAAAAATTTAATTAATTTAAATACATATATAAATTAGCGACGGATTTTCGTCGCTGAATCCTTTTAGCGACGAATTTTTTGCATAATTGAAAAATTATGCAAAAAAATTTCAACGACGAAATTTCGTCAAGAAAAATTTTCAACAACGGAAATAATTTGTGACGAAATTAACGACGAATTTTTTCTTTTAGCGACGAAAAACTTTTAGCGACTTCATATTTACCGACGGAATAAGCGACGAGAATTTTCGTCGCTAATTCCGTTGCAAATACTCATTTGCAACGGAAATCAAAATTTAGCGACAGAAATTTCTGTCGCTAAATCTGTCGTTGTTGCCCTTTTTTCTTGTAGTGATATTAAAAACGTGGTTACAACATTTTAAACATAACAAAAATTAATAATTAGCTTGGTAATATGTTAATTAAACGTAACATTAAAATCTAATTATTTATCATTTGTCATCAATAATTATGCCTAATGGTAAACCCATGTGAATAAGTGTAAGGTTAGTGTAACTGTAAACAAACTAGAAATGAGTGTAAAATAGGCTAGAAGTCTCAAAAATAATAAAATAGAAGTTAAAATACTTTAATCATAATGAAAAATAAAAATAAACGTTAAAATACGTTAATTTAACATAAATTATAAAGTTCTTAAGGTAAATATCAAACTACTTGCTAGAATAAGAGTAAAGTTATGTTTTTTTAATAATATAATGGTTAAATAGTAAAATGACAAATAACTCCTTGTAAGAAGGAAAAAAAAGAGGTAAAAAAAAATTGTTAATCCAATTAGTCACAAAATAGGAAAATGATTATGAAACCTAATCATTAAATTTAAAATTTTTGTCATCCTCACCGCATCATTTCTATCAAGCAAGTGGAAAGAAAAATGAAGAGATGGAAAATTAGTAGGAAAGAAAAGTGGAAAGTAGAAAGAATATTTTTTCCTTTCCATAGGTGTACTTGATAAGAAATATAGAAAAGTAAATGGAAAGCATATTTTCTATTCTTTTATTCTTCAATAAAGTTGAAAAGTGATTATGGGTTTGGTAATTTCTCTCGATTTATTTACGTGAACAATATTTTCTTCTCTTTTTCTCTCCTATTTGGAGAGATGGAATTTTTGTGAATTGGAAAAAAACTTTTCTATTTCATTTTCTTTCCTTCCTAATTAACTTTTTTCCATACTAAGCGTTCTCAAAATTTATTTATTTTCTACACTTTCTTTTCTTCACTTTTCAGTTGAAAAAGAACGCTCTTATAATAAACATAGAAGATATAAAAATAACTATAAAAAAAATAAAAAGTTATGAATAGATCGGTATAACACAAGTAATATAATTTATAAAATGTCATTGCCTGTTGATTGTCTATGGTAGCAATAAATTACTTTTGTTGTAAACATAACGTTTTACAAATACGCTTGGTAGGAAAGAAAAAAAGGATGAGAAAAAAAATTTGTTAATCCAATAATTAAATTATAAAATAATAAAGTAATTATAAACCTAATAATTGGATTAATAATTTTTCCATCCTTTCTACACTAAGGATAGAAACTAAAGAAAGAAAAATATGAAGACAAAAGGGAGGATGTGAAAATATAAATTAATCTAATGCTGCGTTTGAAAGGTTAAAACAAAGATGATATCAGCTGCGAGAACGGCAAGAGTTCTTCTATCTTAGGTCAACAGTTTTGGTCGTTCAAAAGAGGTATCTCTATATTGAATTTAAGCAGCAATCTTAAAAGATGAGTAGAATTATCAACAATCATGAACATATACATACATGTGTGTGCGTGAGTGCCGACAAGCATTAAGAAGCAAGGAAAAAGCCTTTCCTGGTGAAAGTTATCATCCATGGCTTGAGATCCAACCCTTTCTTTTGGAATAACTAATTAATTTAATTTGCAAATGGTTAACCAAATGTTAATCATGACGCCATTGATAAGGCCAACGGCATTTCACTCTCACGTGAAGTCATGGATACGTCATTTGAACCGCTTGAGGATGAACTACCGGCTCCCTTTCCATTTCTTTCATGGCCAATATCATCATTTTTAACTTCAAATTGAGCGTGCCTTACATCATTCACCAAGTTTGGCGGAGATTTCGCATTAACATCAAGTATTTGTGCACCATCGATATCATTAACACCGGCAGCTGCAACACCACCAGCACCACCATCGCCAGTATCCTTGGCGGTAACACTACCATTAGTGTACAAGCTACCAATCACCATCCTGAATCCAAAGGCCCTTGACGTCTTCCGATATACTACTGTTAAGATCCAAAATATCCAAGGCAGGCAAATAAGGGTAAAACCAAGAACTGGAAGCAAATCCGAGGATTGAGGTTCGGGAAGGGTAATGTAAGCCAAAAGGCAACCACCTCCGGCAACTATACAGATGAACAAAATGCAACTGATGGTCCATACGTATGCGCGACCAGCTTTTGGATCTGGTTCAGGCATTTGGGTAATCTACAAAAGGATTCAAGTAAATATGAATTTCTGTCATGAAGATCCATGTTTTTGAGTAATGGGATCAGAAGGATCCGTTAGAGATGGGATTTTCCCTAGGTTGTTATCGTTGTTGCAGGGTAGAAGGGCTATGGTGTGAACCGTGGGATTCACCTAGGTTAGACGCTGGACGTGTTCAAATGTTTGTTTACGTAAAATATGGTTAATTTGGGTCAAAACCTCGATGAGGAAGAGAAATATGAGAGAGAATAGGAGATACCGTGTTTGGTTTGTATATCTGTCGTGCCAGGGTTACTGTTCACCAAACTTCTTCAATGGTTCCCAGTCCATTTAAGCTCAAAGCCTCCACTGATTTGAATGGATTTTGACAAAAATTTAAAGTCCATTAGTTGAGTTTGGATCTAAAAATCGAATCTTGATTAAAAAAAAAAAAGTTGGACTTGATCTCATTTTTTAAATTCTAAATTCATCTGACCTAGCTTGATATTTGATTTGATAATTTATAACCTAATTATTATATTTTATTAAAATAATATGTTTTGTTTTGTTTATTTTTAAAAAAAAAATTGAAGATATATGAAGGAAGCTATTGAAGAAAATGTAGTAATGCATTTTTAATTAGTTTGTATTTTATTGCAAATGGACCTGTATTTTTTTTAGATTTTAATTTTAATTTTTATTTTTTTAGTCTTTTTTTATAAGAATTTATTTGAATTTATTATTTTATATTTATTAATATTATGTATTTTAATTTTTTAAGATTTTATTTTAATTTTTTTTAAAAATTAATAAGGTTGAGGTGGATATAAACTTATCCATTGTGTGTAAAAATAGATTTTAACAAATAAAACTGAAAAGTCGAGTGAGGTCAAACTCGAGCTCACCTTCAATTCTTTAATATTTTACTTAAGTCCAACTCGAAGTCAATTCGATCCACTCATGATCAGTCAACTCCTAAGACAAGAAAAAAATATTTATTTGAAATTCTTCATTTGGTTCACATATTTTGCTGTTATAAATAATATACATAATAAGTAGCAATTCAGCAATATTGGATTTAATAATAATATAATTTTTATTATTATTTTTGTGTCTTTTTGTACAATTTATAATTTAATAATTTAACTCTAAATTATTATTGCAATTAGCTCAACTTTAACTAATTGATAATTTTGATGATGGTAATCCAACATTGTAGCAATCAATCCGTCTATATGTATTCCATTTATAAGGAAAATTCTATGTATAAAATGATTTTCACATAAAAATAAATAAATAAATAACAGAAAACAATATTATTTGTGTTTATATATAATGTACGGATATGATATAATTTTTGTATGCTATATATACATTAGAGATTGACATTTTATTAAAGAGTAAACTAAAAAATTATTAAATCTTTTGAGAAAATTGAAAAAAATTATTTGTATTTATTTTTAAAAATTTATTATATTTTTAATCAACTAATTAATGAGATATCAACATTTAATACAATGACGGTGTATAAAATCTATATCCTACCAATATATATATATATATATATATATAAACCCTGATTGGGTTTAAGGGTTTAATGATACGTTCTAATTTATAACTGCTATATGTACGGATCATTATTTCCAAACCTTTTCAAAAGGAATTGTTTAGGACTATCGTAAGTACTTTTCTACAACACCACCGAACACCTCACTTAAATATCTCTAACTCTCAAAAAAAAAAAAATGACCTTAGTCTATCAAAATAAAACCAAATTGAGTTTACTCAAAAAAAAAATTTTATGATGTACCTTTGCTTGATTAATAGTATAATGACTATTTGTCCAAAACTCTCAAGAAATTAATACACTATCAACAAACTTGTTAAGTAAGATTAATCAATTATACGTGATCTTTTATATGATATATTCCATTTTCATTCATGATTTTAAAATTTAATATATTTCAATTCATGACTTCTTAAATATATTCTAAATTTATCAATTTCATAAAAAAAATAACTATTACAAATTCAAATAAAATAAACCCTTTCAATCTCACGTGGACATCCAAGTGTCAACCGAATCACTTTTATTACCACGTCAATATTTAATTTATTTGATTTCATCTTACTTTGTGGTATAAACCTTCACATGAATGTTTTCTGACATTGAAATGATAAATTTAGTTTGGATTTTAATGTTACTAGTTAATAAAATAGATTAACTTGAATTAAAAATTGGATTTTCAAAAATAATTTTTAAAAGTTACATGCAGAATTAAAATATTATACAAAAATTGTCAATATCTAAAGAAAAGCTCTTTTTTGACTCGGGTCGCAAAGACTCCTTTTAGCATGCATCGTTGTTTGCACATTTCAAATAGTAGCAGTTACAAAACTCGACCCATAATATTTTTAATTAAGTGATTAAAAAATTTAAAAATATTGTAAAATTTAATTTTGAATTCAAACAACATCGTTCTATTCTTAATTATTGTCTCTATTTTTAATTATTAAATATTTTTTTATAATAATAATAATAAAAAAAAAAGTTTACAAGATTTGGCGCGTAACACAATTTTTTTACATAGAAAATGCAACTAAAATCTGAGCATCAAACATTTGATAATTTTTACAGCATAAAAACATGCCATAAAAATAAGTGTAATCCTAAAAAGAAAAAAAAAAAAAAGAACCGTGTTCCATTCCTATCACTCACTTTAAATTCTCTCTCGACCTCTAACACAATCCAAAGAGATATAGTTGATGTTGCCCTCAGCGACAACGGGGTGAATCCTCGTTGTATTCAAGTTGCGCTAACGACAAAAAGATGCTGTTGACTCAATTTCTTCCACGTGTGCCTCGTATATTCTGCAAAAACAACGAAAATCAGAGAGCGCAGAGATTCGTCCCTGCACGCGCACTCCGATGATTAAGTTAGAAAGCTGAGTTTCTGTATATAGGGGGAGAGAATTATATTCTTCAAAATCAAGAGGGTTCAATTTTTTTTCCGTCCCTTTTCTGAGTACTCATCTGGGGTATTTATAGGTTTCTCCCGGGTCGGTTCAGACTGAGGCCCAGGCGCGTGTCTGGGCCGCGACAGAGTCGTTTGGTACTCTGTCGCGGTTCGGAGCTGGACGACTTTGCGGGTGAGTTCGGTGGGCGGCAGAGTATATGTGTGAACTTCTGCTGCGGTCTATGCGGTAGAGGTCTGTCGCAGTACAGGCGGTAGAGTTCTGTCGCGACCTACTGTGCCGCACGGAGCCTATGCGACAGAGTCTCTATCGCCTAGAGACTCTGTCGCCTACCAAGCAACTGTGTCGCGTGTAGACTCTGTCGCTGTAACAGCCACGTGGCTTACCTCGTGTTTGACATGTGGCGGTCCTTGGTCGGTAGATCATCGGACACGTGGACTTTGATGATAGGACCACCATCAATTGCTCCCCACTCTTTGGTAGGGATTTTCCCTGCGAAAGAGTATCCTGGATTCGCAGATCTCGGGCCACTCGCGGTTCCTGGGCCACTCGCTGCTTCTGGGGCTGTTCGGATCCCCGCGCGTGTGTTGACGCAGTCGCGCCTCTATATATACTGGGTCCCTGCTGTCATTGTCGCTACTGAGTTCTCTCGCAAAGACCACTCTGCCGCAGATTCTCTCAACACTCTACCGCAACTCTGCCGCATCTCTGTCGTCACTCTCTCGCGTAAACATCACTGTGTCGCAAGTCTGCCGCTAGGTTAACAAACTCTGTCGCCCGTACTTTTTGCTGTCTTTCTTTGATCAGGTAAATTCTGTCGCCCATAGTTTGTTTTCAAAAATGGCTGGCCACGGTGTAGGGAAACAAATAGATCTAGGAGTCAAGTCGACTTTGAAGGAAGCCGACATCCAAGACCTTGTGTCTAGGTTTCCTTTGCCCGAAGGATACTCCTATAGGCTTCCAAACCCTCAAGAAAGCGCATACGTCGCGTGTCCGACGGGATAGTTATTTTTAGGGCAGCCTTAGAATTAGGACTCCGCTTTCCGTTATCCGACTTTGGGGCTTCTTTCCTTAGGACTCATAGGATTGCCCCCGGACAACTGCATCCTCATGCATGGATGCAATTAATAGGGTTTACCGTACACTGCCACCTAAGGGGCGTTTCTCCGTCTCTCCCCCTTCTCGATGTCTTTTTCAGGTTTCGAGGCAGCTCCGGTCTAGTCCCTTATTCACTTCAGCGGGTGTATATGCCTGGATTTGAAAATAGGCTATTCGAAAAACCCGCCAATAAGCTTCACGGTTTTGAATCGGAGTGGCTTGTGATGGAAATGCCTGGGGGCCTAGATTTTCCCACTCGTTGGGAGACTAGGCGCGAAATCCCCAAGGGCCCCAAGATTGCTACACTTAGAGAACAGTTATCCCAGGACGTCAATAGGTTACTAGTTGATCGTCCCATTAGCCTTGACAGTCTATTATCAAATGAAAATTTGATATTGGCTGGCTGAGGTGTGGGCCCCATTCCCGTTGTCGGCCCTTCTGTTCCTATTCCGGATCCTCCACTTTCAGTTCCCCCCGAGTTGAGCCCTGAACCTCTAAGGCCACAGGAAGATATAGGGAGTACCAACGTAGAGTCTAGTTCTGGCAGCGAACCCTTAGCTGACCTGACTGGCTGGAAAGGGTTCGGCTCAACTTTCATGGTGCTCCCTGATGACGATACGATAAATATAGAGTCCCTTCAGGAGCATTTTGATTCTCCTGATGGTAACTTTTTATTCTTTTTTACTGCTTGCTGATTCTGATCATATTTTTGACCACTTATTTGTTCTCTTTCTTTTTTGCAGATATGAGTCACTTTCGACGATCCCTGGCGCGTCAAATCTCAGAGGCCGATCCGTCTAGCGATCCCACTAGAAAGAGGCCTCGTTTAGCTGATGATGTTCGTAGCGAGGCACCGGTCCCGCCTCAGTTGCCTCGGGCCCGAACCCCACCCGTTTCCAGACACGCGATGCCCCTTCCTCCCCCAGAACAAAGAGATACCACCCGGGATAGAGGGAGAGTTCCTTCATCGTCACGGGGGGCTTCTAGTTCATCTGGGCGGTCTCGTTCTGAAAAGCGCGCTGAATGCAACATAATTCCATCCCAGCGAAAGAACCGGAGGCGCTTGTATGTCGAGTCGTCGATGGGGACTAGGCCAATTCTCCCGAGGATAGGCCCTATCGATGGGAGGTCCTACCCTGTGGACGGTGGTTTTATCATGAGGGGAGCCGAGTTTCGGGTTTACCCGGGAGTTCGTGATAACGATACCTTGGACACTCTCGGGGTGGCTTCTCGACTGAGTTGGGTCACTATTCTCCCGAGGGACGAGGCTAGGATATTCATGAGCTATCCGGAGGGAGAGGACTTGGCTGATATGGAAGCGATAAGGGTAATTTTTATATTCTCCTTCGTTTAACTTCTTTTTACTTACTCTTGAGTTTAACTTTTTTTTTTGTATTTCTTTGCAGCTTGCTCAGAGGACCGTGGCCAATAACGCTCAACACTGGGCCTATCGGGAGCGAGCTGACAAGGAAATTCGGGAGTTGAAGGACAAGGTCATGGAGCTATCGAATACTGTCAACAACTTATCTAAACTTCCCGATGTGGTACGGAACCTGGAAGAGCAGCTCTCGAAGGCTCGCCAAGATTTGGACCAGGCCAAAGGGGATCTTACCGTCGAGGCGGCTCGATCTAGTAAATTTCATGAAGATCTTCAGGAGGCGCACGCCGAACTGGACCGTATGCAGTCCAACTACGAGTCCTTGCTTAATCGTAACCAGGAGCTTGAGCATTACGTCGCTGAGTTAGAAAGTCGGGCTACTCCTTCGCTGACCCGAGTGGAGATTGATGTCATCAGGACGGAAGCCGTGAAGGAGTACCGCCTCTCTAAGGATTGCTTGACGCGGAAGGAGGATTTTTCGAATCCCTATGTGAAATATGGATTCTACCTCGCTCGTTCCTGGTTAGAGAAGCATAGGGAAGGCGAAGAATTCCCCGAGCTCCAATATACGGACGAGGCGATGCTGTTCGAGGCCCCTGACTGGACTAAGTGTCACGACCCAATTCCATTTTCTTTAACCGAAAATCACTGAAAATTTATCGCGTTTTACTGTTACCTAACCCGGTCGTGAACTAACTCACCACGTACTGTTGGGCTGTGAGTCAATAATAAACACCACATCTCATTCATTCTCAATTAATTAAAACGATGTCATACATGTGCATTTAATCGTGTACTTATACGAATACATGTTTTACTGACATCTACATCCCCCATAAGTACAACTCAAAAGAATACTGTGCTTTGGCATTGTTTAGATACAAAAAGAATCACTGTGTATATACCTCTTAGCGATGGAGATGCAGCGGAGTCCAAAATAATACGCCTCAGTCCTCACTGGGCTACTATGCACGCTCTGTAGGGGGGAAAAATAGAGTGGGATGAGCAACCACACGCTCAGTAAGGCAATAATGCAAGCATGGTAGATAACTACTCTATCTACATGCTGATAGTGTTATGCATAAATCCTTTATAGTAGGAGCATGAGGAATAAAACTATGCCATATGAGTATACATATATATCATGTATCAAAGTCATGTAAAATTGGCATCTAAAACATGGTAAAACATCATGTATAAATCATCTCATGCTCGATCTCATTTAAATTCATAAAAAGGGCAATTCATTAAGAAACCTCCTTTTTAAACCCACCTCATAAATCTCTTTCTCATCACATACAATCACATCACATCAATTTACAATCACAACCACGTTTTCATTTCACAATTCAAATCCACGAGGCTCGACCCCTCCTTCGGGTCTACCTTAAACAATCACAATCACACTTAGAGATTTAAATCATGTGGTAGTAAGTAATTCAAGCAAGGAGACAGGTTACTATATCTCAAGTGACTACGTTGGCCAATCGTCACATATCATCCCAGACCACAAGGATTTCCGGTGTGCGGGGTATCATGCTGGCACGAAGGTGGGTTAGTTCTCCGCCAGACTTTCTCAAATCAAGTAACCACCACGCGGTACATCGTACTCCATGTGATATACATGGTACATCGTACTCCGCGGATCCATAACATGGTTGGGGGTGCCTGCCATAGGTCTTATCTACCCCATACCAAGTGTAACCTTTATAGTCTCAAGAGCGCGTGGGAGTAACCGCAATACCAGGTCCTAGCCCCTCATGACCTTGCTCGCCCCTGTTGGGTTCCCTGATCCAGGTCCTAGCCCCTCACCCTCACCCCACCTAAGAGGTCTGTCAGGCCTGTTGGGTTCCCTGGATGGATTATGTCAGGTCCTAGCCCCTCACCCTCACCCCACCTAAGAGGTCTGTCAGGCCTGTTGGGTTCCCTGAGTTAATCCGTATCTCTCACCACGGCCTCATACATACCACAGTGTGAAAACCAGCGCGAGCTAGGCTCTAGCGCGAATTCATGCATCAAAACCAATCACTTCGTACGAGCAACGCTCTGGTACGGCATTTATGCATAAAATATGAAGAAACCATGTACGAGCATAGCTCCAGTACAGTTATATGCATAATAAAAACCACTCAAATCCACGTACGAGCATAAGCTCCAGTACGGTTTATAAACATCATCACAATTCAATTTCAAAGTGCGAGCTAAGCTCAAGCACGTTTCACACAAGTGAAAACATAGAAATCTCGCGCGAGCGAGGCTCTAACGCGAATTATATCACATACACGCAATAGGCGGCTTACATGCATTCAAAACATCTCATAATATGCTTAGTGCCTCATATGGGCTATTTCACAACATCATTCAAGTACTAGCCAGCCTATCCTTTTATTTGCTCAAATCAATGCATTGTGTTTTGTAAAAGCATTCAAAACACATGATTTATGCAATTATTAGCCTTACTATCCCTTTTTTCAATAACCATCTCAAACCACCAAATCTCATACAAATACTCATACACCATCAAAACACATTTCTATAAGTCCATGCACATTTCCAAAGCCCTATATATACCCACGAGTTCAAAATACGAGCAGCTACCTCTATATACTTACAAAATTCCCTTACCTAGAATCGCGATGCGTGATTCCACTTCCTTAAGCTGCTTACTCGTACGGTTCGGTTTGCCTTCAACGAACTCTTCGGGGACTGCACAAAATCGTATCCCGCATTATATTCGATCCATACAATGCAACCCTTGCGCTTGCTATAGTCAATTTAACCTATAGCCTCTATTAACGCTTATTTGGCCTCGTTTCATTACTTTATCCATAATTCGAGTCTATGGATCTTCTTAGGCCTATTAACTTATTCAAAATCGATATTAAATCGACATTAAGCTCATAGTGTTCATATTCCATGAATTGCCTCACTATGGCATTTATCAAGCATATTCATACACATTTCCACAATTCCTCCAACTCACTATGTAATTCCATCTAAAATCATAAACATTACCCCAATAACAACTTTAGCATGCCATAAATCATAGGCTCATTCAATCCCACATATCCTCACATTATACCCATTTTTTATTTCTAGGTTACACCAATTCCACTACATTCCTAGGTAGTTTATCCATCAATACTCATATCAATCAACTCCAAAATCAATTAAATAGCTAATGCATTTGGATTATAGTGTTAGAATCTTACCACTATGATTTCTCTTCTTGCTCCAAATGGTAATGCCCTTAACTCCTTCAATTCCAAGAATGGGAAAATGCCCTCTCACTATGTTGTTCTTCTCCCTGATAGGAACAACTTTGCCTCTAATGATCTCTCTCCAAATCCCACTGAAAATGGCTGATTTTAGAGAGGGAAAGTTAGGTTTTTGGGTTGAGATTGTAAGGTTAAATGTTTTTCCGAGATTTCCAGATTTTTCAGCTCTCCTTATATAGAAATAGCTTGGGGAGATCGATCTGGTCCAAGAGAAGATCGATCTGGTCCCTTAAAATCCCTCTTTTTCACGGCATTTTTAAGCCTGAGATCGATCTGTCGAAGCAATGAGATCGATCTGTTAAAGCATGAGATCGATCTGTCGAAGCATGAGATCGATCTGGTCCCAAACAGAGAGCTAAGGAGATCGATCTGGGTGCTTGGGGATCGATCTTTCCACTACAGAATGCTTGGGAGATCGATCTGGCTCCATTGGAGATCGATCTGCTCTATTCTTTCGCCCAAATAAGAGCATTCTGGCTCTTCCAGATCGATCTCTCATCCTATGAGATCGATCTGGACCTCATGTTTTCCAAATTTCCTGCAGTTTCTTTGCTGCAACTCATACCAACATATCCTTAATCTATTGCCATGGCCATTTTCTCATCCATCCACCTTTATAACTTGAAAATGGCATCCATTCATACCTTATGCACATTGAAACTTGTGTGCATTCATTGTATGTTCAAAGGTATGCTACATAAAACCAAATGGAAGCATAACTCCATTCCATTTTACCATACTACTCATCTTGAGTCTCAATCACATCCATCACTTGCTATAAACATTTCTTCGTATTCATACTCAATGAAACTTGTATGTACGTTACAATTTATATTACACATACATACATTGAATCCATGGACTTACATCAATCATGCTTTACATTACAAGTCCAATCATGTTATTTGATCCAATTACACACATTACCCTTATACATATACGGGATCTTACACTCTCCCCTCCTTCAAGGAATTTGGTCCTCCAAATTAGAACCAAGTTACTCTTCAAAAAGTTGGGGGTACTTCTCCCATATCAAGTTCTCCAATTCCCACGTGGCCTCTTCCGCAGTGTGGTGTTGCCAAAGCACTTTCACCAAGGGAATTATCTTATTCCGTAACACTTTCTCTTTCCTGTCCAATATCCGAACCGGCTTCTCAACGTATGTCATACTCTCATAGAGCTCCAACGGCTCATATCTTATCACGTGTGCCGGGTCCGGGTGATACTTCCGAAGCATCGAGATGTGGAAGACGTTGTGGACATTTGCCAAGTCCGGTGGCAATGCCAATCTATACGCCTTATCTCCCACTCTCTCCAAAATCTCGAAGGGTCCGATATATCTAGGGCTCAGCTTGCCCTTCTTACCAAATCTCATAATACCCTTCGATGGTGATACCCTTAGAAACACCGACTCACCCTCATCAAACTCCAGTGGTCTTCGTCTCTTATCAGCATAACTCTTTTGTCGGCTCTGAGCTGTCCGTAATCTCTCACATATCAACTGGACGTCCTCAGATGCCTGCTGCATTAAGTCTGGAGCAAAAATTTGTCTGTCACCAACCTCTTCCCATCCAATAGGGGAACAACATCTACGCCCGTATAATGCCTCATAGGGTGCCATCCCGATACTAGCATGATAGCTATTATTATAAGCGAACTCGGCTAACTGCAGGTGGTCATCCCAGGAGCCTCTAAAATCCAGCACACACGCTCTCAACATATCCTCGAGGGTCTGTATAGTCCTCTCTGACTGCCCATCTGTCTGAGGATGAAAAGCGGTGCTAAAACTCAATCGGGTCCCCAGCGCTTCCTGAAAATGTTCTCAGAAATGGGAAGTGAAGCGGGCATCCCTATCAGAAACAACGCTCACTGGTACACCATGTAGCCGTACTATCTCTCGAATATATAGGTTCGCCAACTGACTCAGTGTATCGGTAGCTCTCATAGCCAGGAAATGGGCGGACTTAGTCAACCGGTCCACAATAACCCATATGGCATCATGACCTCTACGGGTCCTCGACAACCCCATCACAAAATCCATGGTGACATGCTCCCACTTCCATGTCGATATCGGTAGAGGCTGCAATAATCCTGCAGGCTTCTGATGCTCTACCTTCACTTGCTGACAAACGAGACACTTAGCGACATATTCAGCAATGTCTCTCTTCATTCCAGACCACCAATAAACCTTCCGAAGTTTTTGATACATCTTGGTACTTCCCGGATGTATCGTATACTTCGATGAGTGAGCCTCTGATAAAATCGTTCTCCTGATCTCAGGATCCTTGGGATCGCATACTCTGCCTCTGAACCTCAACAAGCCATTGGCACTCTGCTCAAAATCAATACCCACACCTGTCTGTATCTGCCTCAGCAAATCGATACATCGTCGATCGTTCTGCTGGGCTTGCCGAATACGGCCAATCAACTCTGGCTCTAGTCTCAAACTAGCCATGATCTCAAGTCTCTCAGATCCAGGTGGGGTTACATCTAAACTGAGGTTCGCAAAGTGTTCTAACAATTTGTGTTCCCGTACCATCATATATGACACCAACCCAAGGTTCTTTCTACTCAAAGCATCGGCAACTACATTTGCCTTACCCGGGTGGTACATGATTTCACAATCATAGTCCTTCAGGAGTTCGAGCCATCTCCTCTGTCTCATATTCAGCTCTTTCTGCGAGAACAGGTACTTAAGGCTCTTATGATCTGTGAACACCTGAAATTTCTCACCATAGAGATAGTGGCGCCATATTTTCAAAGCAAATACTACGGCCGCCAACTCTAAATCATGTGTCGGGTAGTTCCTCTCATGATCTTTCAACTGTCTAGATCCATAGGCAACTACCTTCCCTTCCTGCATAAGCACACAGCCCAGTCCTTGGTGTGATGCATCCGTATACACCGAGAATCCTCCTGAGCTGGTAGGAATGGTGAGAACTGGAACAGTCGTCAGTCGACGCTTAAGCTCCTCAAAACTCCTCTCACATGCCTCATCCCATGTAAACTTAACATCCTTACGCGTGAGGCATGTCAACGGAGCAGCTAGTCTAGAGAAACCCTCTACAAATCTCCGATAATATCCTGCCAATCCCAGAAAACTCCTGATCTCAGTTACTGTCTTGGGCTGTTCCCACTGTACAACTGCCTCTATCTTGGATGGATCCACCGATACCCCATCCTTTGACACAACATGCCCCAGAAATGAGATCTGTTCCAACCAAAAGTTACACTTGCTGAGTTTGGCATACAGTTCTCTCTCTCGGAGGGTCTGCAGAACTATCCTCAAGTGCTCCTCATGATCTTCCCTGGACTTGGAATACACCAAAATGTCATCTATGAAAACAATCACAAACTTGTCCAGGTATGGCTTGAATATATCATTCATCAATGCCATAAATGCTGCGGGAGCATTCGTCAATCCGAATGGCATCACCAAAAACTCGTAGTGGCCATAACGTGTACGAAATGCTGTCTTGGGTACATCTCCACTCCTGATCCTCAACTGATGATACCCTGACCGCAGATCTATCTTAGAAAATACTTCGGCTCCCTGGAGCTGATCCAATAAATCATCGATTCTTGGAAGGGGGTACTTGTTCTTAATGGTGGCCTTATTCAACAACCGGTAATCTATACACAGTCGGAGGCTTCCATCCTTCTTCCTTACAAATAGAACCGGTGCTCCCCAAGGTGAGACACTCGGTCTAATAAACCCCTTCTCCAGCAACTCTTGCAGCTGTTTCTTCAGCTCTTCCAATTCTATCGGAGCCATTCTATAGGGTGGTTTTGATATCGGCTCTGTACCAGGCACTAACTCAATGCAAAATTCCATTTCCCTTTCAGGTGGTAGTCCTGGTAATTCATCCGAAAAGACATCAGGGTAGTCCGTAATTACGGGTATGTCCTTCAATTCCGGGTGTGCCTCATCTATATCGACCACATAGGCAATGAACCCTTCACATTATCCTCTCCATCGTTAGTAACATAAACCATCACTCCACATTCAACATTTATCATAAACAATAAATTTACCTCTCAAGCAATATGAATTTAAAATCATACCCCTTTATTTACAACAAACATGCTATTTTCATATCATTTCTTTTCATCAAAGTTTACAATAAGATTGTCTAATCCTGAAAACATCAATGTTTTGGCATGATAATCCATCACAACACGATTGGTAGCCAACCAATCCATTCCCAAAATTACATCAAAATCATTCATATTTAATAAAATCAGATTGGCTATCATTTCCTTCCCCTCTATCTTTATCTTACAATCTCTACATACATGCTCAGTCAATTGACTATCATTCATGAGTGTGGAAATCATCAACATTTTATCCAATAATGTTGGTTTCACATATTTCAACAATTTATGTGCAAAGGAAGGTGATATGAAAGAATGCGTGGCACCAGGATCAAATAATACCAATGCTTCTAAATCAAAGATTCGGATGGTACCTTTAATCACATCAGTCGAAGCATCTGCGGTGTCCTGATCCAGTGCATGTACTCTTCCTCTGCTCACACCCGCAGCCTGTTTCCCTTTTTCCTCAGCTGTAGCCCTTCTCCTCAGGCCGCTGTCTCAACTGGAGCTCCCTCAGGCTCCTTGCCCTTCTGTGGGGCAACCTCAATCATCTCAGTGCAGTACCTCGATATATGTCCTGGCCTCCCACACCTAAAACAAGAAACAGGGGGCGCCTGACATGGCCTAGTCCCATGGTATCTCCCACATCTCCTACACTGATCCGTGGTAGGTCGTGGTCCTCCAATAGTTATACCCCTCGGTGCAGTCAAAGCTGGGTATACGGGAGGTCTAGCAGCTCTCTCCTGCACCTCCTCGATCTTAGGCCTCTTCTCGAAATACCTTGGGCCTCCTTTCTTGGCCACTCTATCCCTCCCGGATCTCTTCCGGTCTCTGTCCTTTCTAACACTTATTCTCCCCAGCTCGGAGGCATTTCGCTCAAAGTCTTGCTCACATAACTGAGCCTTATGTACAGCCTCCTCATAAGTCACAATGTCGAAGGGAGCTAGCTTAGTCCGGATGGCCAATCTCAATCCATCCATGAACTTCTGTATCTTTCGGGTCTCACTACCCATCGTGTCCGGGTCATATCTCCCCAAGGACATAAACTTGGACTCATACTCGTCCACAGTACGGTTCCCCTGAACCAAATTCATAAATTCCATCCGCAGTTTCCTCTGTGCGGTAGCTAGGATGTACTGTCTCCTGATGGCCACTAGAAATATCTCCCACGAGATCTCAGAGTGTCTGGCCCTCAAAATAACCTCGGTGGACCTCCACCAATGCTCGGCCTCGCCTTTCAACATAAACACGGCAAAGGCTACCTTTTCAGCTGAAGTGCATCAGAAAAACCTATATAGTTTCTCCATCTCATACAACCAATCCTCCGTAATTACTGGGTCCTTCACCCCTCTAAACACTGGGGGTTTCAGCGCTTGAAACTCTCGCAATCTGCTCAAGTTGCAGTCATAACGCACATCACTACCGCTCTGCTGTGGAGCGATAGGAGAAGCTGTATCCTGGGCTGGAGGTGGTGTAACTGTAACTGTCTCAACAGTCTGAGGTCTCTCCGCCTCTGCAGCTGCCTGTTCCGTTGTAGGCTGTGCTGCGGGACCTCGTCTGTCACCAGCGCCCAAGGCCTGCGTGACTATCTCCACCAGACTCTCAATACTCCGCTCTAACCTAGCGAAACGAGCCTCAGTATCACCTGCTCTCTCAGCAGGGTTCTGTGGAGCCTGCTCAGTCTGTGGCTCCGCACGGCTCTCAGGCCTACCTCTACGGCCTCTAGCACGTGCTCTCGCCCCTCTACCTTTACGTGTAACTGGCATAGTGCCTAACTCCCTGTATTATAATAATTCATTAAGCTCAATCCATCACAGTATACACAGTTATATCTAAACAAAAGCACAGTACTAGGGGAATGTACTTTCCTACGTTTTATTAATGACTCACATCAGGCCAACACAGCTCTGATACCAATCTCTGTCACGACCCAATTCCATTTTCTTTAACCGAAAATCACTGAAAAGTTTTCGCGTTTTACTGTTACCTTACCCGGTCGTGAACTAACTCACCACGTACTATTGGGCTGTGAGTCAATAATAAACACCACATCTCATTCATTCTCAATTAATTAAAACGATGTCATACATGTGCATTTAATCGTGTACTTATACGAATACATGTTTTACTGACATCTACATCCCCCATAAGTACAACTCAAAAGAATACTGTGCTTTGGCATTGTTTAGATACAAAAAGAATCACTGTGTATATACCTCTTAGCGATGGAGATGCAGCGGAGTCCAAAATAATACGCCTCAGTCCTCACTGGGCTACCATGCACGCTCTGTAGGGGGAAAAAATTGAGTGGGATGAGCAACCACACGCTCAGTAAGGCAATAATGCAAGCATGGTAGATAACTACTCTATCTACATGCTGATAGTGTTATGCATAAATCCTTTATAGTAGGAGCATGAGGAATAAAACTATGCCATATGAGTATACATATATATCATGTATCAAAGTCATGTAAAATTGGCATCTAAAACATGGTAAAACATCATGTATAAATCATCTCATGCTCGATCTCATTTAAATTCATAAAAAGGGCAATTCATTAAGAAACCTCCTGTTTAAACCCACGTCATAAATCTCTTTCTCATCACATACAATCACATCACATCAATTTACAATCACAACCACGTTTTCATTTCACAATTCAAATCCACGAGGCTCGACCCCTCCTTCGGGTCTACCTTAAACAATCACAATCACACTTAGAGATTTAAAATCATGTGGTAGTAAGTAATTCAAGCACGGAGACAGGTTACTATATCTCAAGTGACTACGTTGGCCAATCGTCACATATCATCCCAGACCACAAGGATTTTCGGTGTGCGGGGTATCATGCTGGCACGAAGGTGGGTTACTTCTCCACCAGACTTTCTCAAATCAAGTAACCACCATGCGGTACATCGTACTCCATGTGATATACACGGTACATCGTACTCCGCGGACCCATAACATGGTTGGGGGTGCCTGCCATAGGTCTTATCTACCCCATACCAAGTGTAACCTTTATAGTCTCAAGAGCGCGTGGGAGTAACCGCAATACCAGGTCCTAGCCCCTCATGGCCTTGCTCGCCCCTGTTGGGTTCCCTGATCCAGGTCCTAGTCCCTCACCTTCACCCCACCTAAGAGGTCTGTCAGGCCTGTTGGGTTCCCTGGATGGATTATGTCAGGTCCTAGCCCCTCACCCTCACCCCACCTAAGAGGTCTGTCAGGCCTGTTGGGTTCCCTGGATGGATTATGTCAGGTCCTAGCCCCTCACCCTCACCCCACCTAAGAGGTCTGTCAGGCCTGTTGGGTTCCCTGAGTTAATCTGTATCTCTCACCACGGCCTCATACATACCACAGTGTGAAAACCAGCGCGAGCTAGGCTCTAGCGCGAATTCATGCATCAAAACCAATCACTTCGTACGAGCAACGCTCTGGTACGGCATTTATGCATAAAATATGAAGAAACCATGTACGAGCATAGCTCCAGTACAGTTATATGCATAATAAAAACCACTCAAATCCACGTACGAGCATAAGCTCCAGTACGGTTTATAAACATCATCACAATTCAATTTCAAAGTGCGAGCTAAGCTCAAGCACGTTTCACACAAGTGAAAACATAGAAATCTCACGCGAGCGAGGCTCTAACGCGAATTATATCACATACACGCGATAGGCGGCTTACATGCATTCAAAACATCTCATAATATGCTTAGTGCCTCATATGGGCTATTTCACAACATCATTCAAGTACTAGCCAGCCTATCCTTTTATTTGCTCAAATCAATGCATTGTGTTTTGTAAAAGCATTCAAAACACATGATTTATGCAATTATTAGCCTTACTATCCCTTTTTTCAATAACCATCTCAAACCACCAAATCTCATACAAATACTCATACACCATCAAAACACATTTCTATAAGTCCATGCACATTTCCAAAGCCCTATATATACCCACGAGTTCAAAATACAAGCAGCTACCTCTATATACTTACAAAATTCCCTTACCTGGAATCGCGATGCGTGATTCCACTTCCTTAAGCTGCTTACTCGTATGGTTCGGTTTGCCTTTAACGAACTCTTCGGGGACTGCACAAAATCGTATCCCGCATTATATTCGATCCATACAATGCAACCCTTGCGCTTGCTATAGTCAATTTAACCTATAGCCTCTATTAACGCTTATTTGGCCTCGTTTCATTACTTTATCCATAATTCGAGTCTATGGATCTTCTTAGGCCTATTAACTTATTCAAAATCGATATTAAATCGACATTAAGCTCATAGTGTTCATATTCCATGAATTCCCTCACTATGGCATTTATCAAGCATATTCATACACATTTCCACAATTCCTCTAACTCACTATGTAATTCCATCTAAAATCATAAACATTACCCCAATAACAACTTTAGCATGCCATAAATCATAGGCTCATTCAATCCCACATATCCTCACATTATACCCATTTTTTATTTCTAGGTTACACCAATTCCACTACATTCCTAGGTAGTTTATCCATCAATACTCATATCAATCAACTCCAAAATCAATTAAATAGCTAATGCATTTGGATTATAGTGTTAGAATCTTACCAATATGATTTCTCTTCTTGCTCCAAATGGTAATGCCCTTAACTCCTTCAATTCCAAGAATGGGAAAATGCCCTCTCACTATGTTGTTCTTCTCCCTGATAGGAACAACTTTGCCTCTAATGATCTCTCTCCAAATCCCACTGAAAATGGCTGATTTTAGAGAGGGAAAGTTAGGTTTTTGGGTTGAGATTGTAAGGTTAAATGTTTTTCCAAGATTTCCAGATTTTTCAGCTCTCCTTATATAGAAATAGGTTGGGGAGATCGATCTGGTCCAAGAGGAGATCGATCTGGTCCCTTAAAATCCCTCTTTTTCACGGCATTTTTAAGCCTGAGATCGATCTGTCGAAGCAATGAGATCGATCTGTTGAAGCATGAGATCGATCTGTCGAAGCATGAGATCGATCTGGTCCCAAACAAAGAGCTAAGGAGATCGATCTGGGTGCTTGGGGATCGATCTTTCCACTACAGAATGCTTGGGAGATCGATCTGGCTCCATTGGAGATCGATCTGCTCTATTCTTCCCCCCAAATAAGAGCATTCTGGCTCTTCCAGATCGATCTCTCATCCTATGAGATCGATCTGGACCTCATGTTTTCCAGATTTCCTGCAGTTTCTTTGCTGCAACTCATACCAACACATCCGTAATCTATTGCCATGGCCATTTTCTCATCCATCCACCTTTATAACTTGAAAATGGCATCCATTCATACCTTATGCACATTGAAACTTGTGTGCATTCATTGTATGTTCAAAGGTATGCTACATAAAACCAAATGGAAGCATAACTCCATTCCATTTTACCATACTACTCATCTTGAGTCTCAATCACATCCATCACTTGCTATAACTCATTTCTTCGTATTCATACTCAATGAAACTTGTATGTACGTTACAATTTATATTACACATACATACATGGAATCCATGGACTTACATCAATCATGCTTTACATTACAAGTCCAATCATGTTATTTGATCTAATTACACACATTACCCTTATACATATACGGGATCTTACACTCTCTCCTCCTTCAAGGAATTTGGTCCTCCAAATTAGAACCAAGTTACTCTTCAAAAAGTTGGGGGTACTTCTCCCGTATCAAGTTCTCCAATTCCCACGTGGCCTCTTCCGTCGTGTGGTGTTGCCAAAGCACTTTCACCAAGGGAATTATCTTATTCCGCAACACTTTCTCTTTCCTGTCCAATATCCGAACCGGCTTCTCAACGTATGTCATACTCTCATGGAGCTCCAACGGCTCATATCTTATCACGTGTGCCGGGTCCGGGTGATACTTCCGAAGCATCGAGATGTGGAAGACGTTGTGGACATTTGCCAAGTCCGGTGGCAATGCCAATCTATACGCCTTATCTCCCACTCTCTCCAAAATCTCGAAGGGTCCGATATATCTAGGGCTCAGCTTGCCCTTCTTACCAAATCTCATAATACCCTTCGATGGTGATACCCTCAGAAACACCGACTCACCCTCATCAAACTCCAGTGGTCTTCGTCTCTTGTCAGCATAACTCTTTTGCCGGCTCTGAGCTGTCCGTAATCTCTCACATATCAACTGGACGTCCTCAGATGCCTGCTGCATTAAGTCTGGAGCAAAAATTTGTCTGTCACCAACCTCTTCCCATCCAATAGGGGAACAGCATCTACGCCCGTATAATGCCTCATAGGGTGCCATCCCGATACTAGCATGATAGCTATTATTATAAGCGAACTCGGCTAACTGCAGGTGGTCATCCCAGGAGCCTCTAAAATCCAGCACACACGCTCTCAACATATCCTCGAGGGTCTGTATAGTCCTCTCTGACTGCCCATCTGTCTGAGGATGAAAAGCGGTGCTAAAACTCAATCGGCTCCCCAGCGCTTCCTGAAAATGTTCCCAGAAATGGGAAGTGAAGCGGGCATCCCTATCAGAAACAACGCTCACTGGTACACCATGTAGCCGTACTATCTCTCGAATATACGGGTTCGCCAACTGACTCAGTGTATCGGTAGCTCTCATAGCCAGGAAATGGGCGGACTTAGTCAACCGGTCCACAATAACCCATATGGCATCATGACCTCTACGGGTCCTCGGCAACCCCATCACAAAATTCATGGTGACATGCTCCCACTTCCATGTCGATATCGGTAGAGGCTGCAATAATCCTGCAGGCTTCTGATGCTCTACCTTCACTTGCTGACAAACGAGACACTTAGCGACATATTCAGCAATGTCTCTCTTCATTCCAGACCACCAATAAACCTTCCGAAGGTTTTGATATATCTTGGTACTTCCCGAATGTATCGTATACTTCGATGAGTGAGCCTCTGATAAAATCGTTCTCCTGATCTCAGGATCCTTAGGAACGCATACTCTGCCTCTGAACCTCAACAAGCCATTGGCACTCTGCTCAAAATCAATACCCACACCTGTCTGTATCTGCCTCAGCCAATCGATACATCGTCGATCGTTCTGCTGGGCTTGCCGAATACAGCTAATCAACTCTGGCTCTAGTCTCAAACTAGCCATGATCTCAAGTCTCTCAGATCCAGGTGGGGTTACATCTAAACTGAGGTTCGCAAAGTGTTCTAACAATTCGTGTTCCCATACCATCATATATGACACCAACCCAAGGTTCTTTCTACTCAAAGCATCGGCAACTACATTTGCCTTACCCGGGTGGTACATGATTTCACAATCATAGTCCTTCAGGAGTTCGAGCCATCTCCTCTGTCTCATATTCAGCTCTTTCTACGAGAACAGGTACTTAAGGCTCTTATGATCTGTGAACACCTGAAATTTCTCACCATAGAGATAGTGGCGCCATATTTTCAAAGCAAATACTACGGCCGCCAACTCTAAATCATGTGTCGGGTAGTTCCTCTCATGATCTTTCAACTGTCTAGATCCATAGGCAACTACCTTCCCTTCCAGCATAAGCACACAGCCCAGTCCTTGGTGTGATGCATCCGTATACACCGAGAATCCTCCTGAGCTGGTACGAATGGTGAGAACTGGAACAGTCGTCAGTCGACGCTTAAGCTCCTCAAAACTCCTCTCACATGCCTCATCCCATGTAAACTTAACATCCTTACGCGTGAGGCGTGTCAACGGAGCAGCTAGTCTAGAGAAACCCTCTACAAATCTCCGATAATATCCTGCCAATCCCAGAAAACTCCTGATCTCAGTTACTGTCTTGGGCTGTTCCCACTGTACAACTGCCTCTATCTTGGATGGATCCATCGATACCCCATCCTTTGACACAACATGCCCCAGAAATGAGATCTGTTCCAACCAAAAGTTACACTTGCTGAGTTTGACATACAGTTCTCTCTCTCGGAGGGTCTGCAGAACTATCCTCAAGTGCTCCTCATGATCTTCCCTGGACTTGGAATACACCAAAATGTCATCTATGAAAACAATCACAAACTTGTCCAGGTATGGCTTGAATATATCATTCATCAATGCCATAAATGCTGCGGGAGCATTCGTCAATCCGAATGGCATCACCAAAAACTCGTAGTGGCCATAACGTGTACGAAATGCTGTCTTGGGTACATCTCCACTCCTGATCCTCAACTGATGATACCCTGACCGCAGATCTATCTTAGAAAATACTTCGGCTCCCTGGAGCTGATCCAACAAATCATCGATTCTTGGAAGGGGGTACTTGTTCTTAATGGTGGCCTTATTCAACAACCGGTAATCTATACACAGTCGGAGGCTTCCATCCTTCTTCCTTACAAATAGAACCGGTGCTCCCCAAGGTGAGACACTCGGTCTAATAAACCCCTTCTCCAACAACTCTTGCAGCTGTTTCTTCAGCTCTTCCAATTCTATCGGAGCCATTCTATAGGGTGGTTTTGATATCGACTCTGTACCAGGCACTAACTCAATGCAAAATTCCATTTCCTTTTCAGGTGGTAGTCCTGGTAATTCATCCGAAAAGACATCAGGGTAGTCCGTAATTACGGGTATGTCCTTCAATTCCGGGTGTGCCTCATCTATATCGACCACATAGGCAATGAACCCTTCACATTATCCTCTCCATCGTTAGTAACATAAACCATCACTCCACATTCAACATTTATCATAAACAATAAATTTACCTCTCAAGCAATATGAATTTAAAATCATACCCCTTTATTTACAACAAACATGCTATTTTCATATCATTTCTTTTTATCAAAGTTTGCAATAAGATTGTCTAATCCTGAAAACATCAATGTTTTGGCATGATAATCCATCACAACACGATTGGTAGCCAACCAATCCATTCCCAAAATTACATCAAAATCATTCATATTTAATAAAATCAGATTGGCTATCATTTCCTTCCCCTCTATCTTTATCTTACAATCTCTACATACATGCTCAGTCAATTGACTATCATTCATGGGTGTGGAAATCATCAACATTTTATCCAATAATGTTGGTTTCACATATTTCAACAATTTATGTGCAAAGGAAGGTGATATGAAAGAATGCGTGGCACCAGGATCAAATAATACCAATGTTTCTAAAGCAAAGATTCGGATGGTACCCTTAATCACATCAGTCGAAGCATCTGCAGTGTCCTGATCCAGTGCATGTACTCTTCCTCTGCTCACACCCGCAGCCTGTTTCCCTTTTTCCTCAGCTGTAGCCCTCCTCCTCGGGCCGCTGTCTCAACTGGAGCTCCCTCAGGCTCCTTGCCCTTCTGTGGGGCAACCTCAATCATCTCAGTGCAGTACCTCGATATATGTCCTGGCCTCCCACACCTAAAACACGAAACAGGGGGCGCCTGACATGGCCTAGTCCCATGGTATCTCCCACATCTCCTACACTGATCCGTGGTAGGTCGTGGTCCTCCAATAGTTATACCCCTCGGTGCAGTCAAAGCTGGGTATACGGGAGGTCTAGTAGCTCTCTCCTGCACCTCCTCGATCTTAGGCCTCTTCTCGAAATACCTTGGGCCTCCTTTCTTGGCCACTCTATCCCTCCCGGATCTCTTCCAGTCTCTGTCCTTTCTAACACTTATTCTCCCCAGCTCGGAGGTATTTCGCTCAAAGTCTTGCTCACATAACTGAGCCTTATGTACAGCCTCCTCATAAGTCACAATGTCGAAGGGAGCTAGCTTAGTCCGGATGGCCAATCTCAATCCATCCATGAACTTCTGTATCTTTCGGGTCTCACTACCCATCGTGTCCGGGTCATATCTCCCCAAGGACATAAACTTGGACTCATACTCGTCCACAGTACGGTTCCCCTGAACCAAATTCATAAATTCCATCCGCAGTTTCCTCTGTGCGGTAGCTGGGATGTACTGTCTCCTGAAGGCCACTAGAAATATCTCCCACGAGATCTCAGAGTGTCTGGCCCTCAAAATAACCTCGGTGGACCTCCACCAATGCTCGGCCTCGCCTTTCAACATAAACACGGCAAAGGCTACCTTTTCAGCTGAAGTGCATCGGAAAAACCTATATAGTTTCTCCATCTCATACACCCAATCCTCCGTAATTACTGGGTCCTTCACCCCTCTAAACACTGGGGGTTTCAGCACTTGAAACTCTCGCAATCTGCTCAAGTAGCAGTCATAACCCACATCACTACCGCTCTGCTGTGGAGCGATAGGAGAAGCTGTATCCTGGGCTGGAGGTGGTGTAACTGTAACTGTCTCAGCAGTCTGAGGTCTCTCCGCCTCTGCAGCTGCCTGTTCCGTAGTAGGCTGTGCTGCGGGACCTCGTCTGTCACCGGCGCCCAAGGCCTGCGTGACTATCTCCACCAGACTCTCAATACTCCGCTCTAACCTAGCGAAGCGAGCCTCAGTATCACCTGCTCTCTCAACAGGGTTCTGTGGAGCCTGCTCAGTCTGTGGCTCCGCACGGCTCTCAGGCCTACCTCTACGGCCTCTAGCATGTGCTCTCGTCCCTCTACCTTTGCGTGTAACTGGCATAGTGCCTAACTCCCTGTATTATAATAATTCATTAAGCTCAATCCATCACAGTATACACAGTTATATCTAAACAAAAGCACAGTACTAGGGGAATGTACTTTCCTACGTTTTATTAATGACTCACATCAGGCCAACACAGCTCTGATACCAATCTCTGTCACGACCCAATTCCATTTTCTTTAACCGAAAATCACTGAAAATTTTTCGCGTTTTACTGTTACCTTACCCGGTCGTGAACTAACTCACCACGTATTGTTGGGCTGTGAGTCAATAATAAACACCACATCTCATTCATTCTCAATTAATTAAAACGATGTCATACATGTGCATTTAATCGTGTACTTATACGAATACATGTTTTACTGACATCTACATCCCCCATAAGTACAACTCAAAAGAATACTGTGCTTTGGCATTGTTTAGATACAAAAAGAATCACTGTGTATATACCTCTTAGCGATGGAGATGCAGCGGAGTCCAAAATAATACGCCTCAGTCCTCACTGGGCTACTATGCACGCTCTGTAGGGGGAAAAATAGTGTGGGATGAGCAACCACACGCTCAGTAAGGCAATAATGCAAGCATGGTAGATAACTACTCTATCTACATGCTGATAGTGTTATGCATAAATCCTTTATAGTAGGAGCATGAGGAATAAAACTATGCCATATGAGTATACATATATATCATGTATCAAAGTCATGTAAAATTGGCATCTAAAACATGGTAAAACATCATGTATAAATCATCTCATGCTCGATCTCATTTAAATTCATAAAAAGGGCAATTCATTAAGAAACCTCCTTTTTAAACCCACCTCATAAATCTCTTTCTCATCACATACAATCACATCACATCAATTTACAATCACAACCACGTTTTCATTTCACAATTCAAATCCACGAGGCTCGACCCCTCCTTCGGGTCTACCTTAAACAATCACAATCACACTTAGAGATTTAAAATCATGTGGTAGTAAGTAATTCAAGCAAGGAGACAGGTTACTATATCTCAAGTGACTACGTTGGCCAATCGTCACATATCATCCCAGACCACACGGATTTTCGGTGTGCGGGGTATCATGCTGACACGAAGGTGGGTTAGTTCTCCGCCAGACTTTCTCAAATCAAGTAACCACCACGCGGTACATCGTACTCCATGTGATATACACGGTACATCGTACTCCGCGGACCCATAACATGGTTGGGGGTGCCTGCCATAGGTCTTATCTACCCCATACCAAGTGTAACCTTTATAGTCTCAAGAGCGCGTGGGAGTAACCGCAATACCAGGTCCTAGCCCCTCATGGCCTTGCTCGCCCCTGTTGGGTTCCCTGATCCAGGTCCTAGCCCCTCACCTTCACCCCACCTAAGAGGTCTGTCAGGCCTGTTGGGTTCCCTGGATGGATTATGTCAGGTCCTAGCCCCTCACCCTTACCCCACCTAAGAGGTCTGTCAGGCCTGTTGGGTTCCCTGGATGGATTATGTCAGGTCCTAGCCCCTCACCCTCACCCAACCTAAGAGGTCTGTCAGGCCTGTTGGGTTCCCTGAGTTAATCCGTATCTCTCACCACGGCCTCATACATACCACAGTGTGAAAACCAGCGCGAGCTAGGCTCTAGCGCGAATTCATGCATCAAAACCAATCACTTCGTACGAGCAACGCTCTGGTACGGCATTTATGCATAAAATATGAAGAAACCATGTACGAGCATAGCTCCAGTACAGTTATATGCATAATAAAAACCACTCAAATCCACGTACGAGCATAAGCTCCAGTACGGTTTATAAACATCATCACAATTCAATTTCAAAGTGCGAGCTAAGCTCAAGCACGTTTCACACAAGTGAAAACATAGAAATCTCGCGCGAGCGAGGCTCTAACGCGAATTATATCACATACACGCGATAGGCGGCTTACATGCATTCAAAACATCTCATAATATGCTTAGTGCCTCAT
Organism: Firmiana major; assembly: GCA_033439115.1. Lineage (NCBI taxonomy): Eukaryota > Viridiplantae > Streptophyta > Magnoliopsida > Malvales > Malvaceae > Firmiana > Firmiana major. Next base: position 56,328,762 of record CM065904.1, on the reverse strand, counting down.
ATGGGCTATTTCACAACATCATTCAAGTACTAGCCAGCCTATCCTTTTATTTGCTCAAATCAATGCATTGTGTTTTGTAAAAGCATTCAAAACACATGATTTATGCAATTATTAGCCTTACTATCCCTTTTTTCAATAACCATCTCAAACCACCAAATCTCATACAAATACTCATACACCATCAAAACACATTTCTATAAGTCCATGCACATTTCCAAAGCCCTATATATACCCACGAGTTCAAAATACGAGCAGCTACCTCTATATACTTACAAAATTCCCTTACCTGGAATCGCGATGCGTGATTCCACTTCCTTAAGCTGCTTACTCGTATGGTTCGGTTTGCCTTCAACGAACTCTTCGGGGACTGCACAAAATCGTATCCCGCATTATATTCGATCCATACAATGCAACCCTTGCGCTTGCTATAGTCAATTTAACCTATAGCCTCTATTAACGCTTATTTAGCCTCGTTTCATTACTTTATCCATAATTCGAGTCTATGGATCTTCTTAGGCCTATTAACTTATTCAAAATCGATATTAAATTGACATTAAGCTCATAGTGTTCATATTCCATGAATTCCCTCACTATGGCATTTATCAAGCATATTCATACACATTTTCACAATTCCTCCAACTCACTATGTAATTCCATCTAAAATCATAAACATTACCCGAATAACAACTTTAGCATGCCATAAATCATAGGCTCATTCAATCCCACATATCCTCACATTATACCCATTTTTTATTTCTAGGTTACACCAATTCCACTACATTCCTAGGTAGTTTATCCATCAATACTCATATCAATCAACTCCAAAATCAATTAAATAGCTAATGCATTTGGATTATAGTGTTAGAATCTTACCAATATGATTTCTCTTCTTGCTCCAAATGGTAATGCCCTTAACTCCTTCAATTCCAAGAATGGGAAAATGCCCTCTCACTATGTTGTTCTTCTCCCTGATAGGAACAACTTTGCCTCTAATGATCTCTCTCCAAATCCCACTGAAAATGGTTGATTTTAGAGAGGGAAAGTTAGGTTTTTGGGTTGAGATTGTAAGGTTAAATGTTTTTCTGAGATTTCCAGATTTTTCAGCTCTCCTTATATAGAAATAGCTTGGGGAGATCGATCTGGTCCAAGAGGAGATCGATCTGGTCCCTTAAAATCCCTCTTTTTCATGGCATTTTTAAGCCTGAGATCGATCTGTCGAAGCAATGAGATCGATCTGTTGAAGCATGAGATCGATCTGTCGAAGCATGAGATCGATCTGGTCCCAAACAGAGAGCTAAGGAGATCGATCTGGGTGCTTGGAGATCGATCTTTCCACTACAGAATGCTTGGGAGATCGATCTGGCTCCATTGGAGATCGATCTGCTCTATTCTTTCGCCTAAATAAGAGCATTCTGGCTCTTCCAGATCGATCTCTCATCCTATGAGATCGATCTGGACCTCATGTTTTTCAGATTTCCTGCAGTTTCTTTGCTGCAACTTATACCAACACATCCTTAATCTATTGCCATGGCCATTTTCTCATCCATCCACCTTTATAACTTGAAAATGGCATCCATTCATACCTTATGCACATTGAAACTTGTGTGCATTCATTGTATGTTCAAAGGTATGCTACATAAAACCAAATGGAAGCATAACTCCATTCCATTTTACCATACTACTCATCTTGAGTCTCAATCACATCCATCACTTGCTATAACTCATTTCCTCGTATTCATACTCAATGAAACTTGTATGTACGTTACAATTTATATTACACATACATACATTGAATCCATGGACTTACATCAATCATGCTTTACATTACAAGTCCAATCATGTTATTTGATCCAATTACACACATTACCCTTATACATATACGGGATCTTACGCTAAGTACGAACCCGGGGCTGAACCTGCGGACGAGGTTTTCAAGAGGACTGCCCAGGATGATCTAGCCAACCTCGCCGGTCCTTGGGAGCCTGTGGACCTGGACGATGCTCCTGAGCCTATTGGCACTCTCCTTGACTTGGACGGGGAGGAGGGTCAGCAGTCTTTAGAGCGAGGGCCCGTCGGCAGCTGATCCTCAGCCTCCTCCTGAAGATTGAGTTTTTGTTTTTCTTTTTTGTTTATTCTGTCGTTTTATTTTGATTTTTTGCTTTTGTTGGATGTACTTGTAAAGATCTACTAAAGATCTACTTGTAATTTTCTTGAATGAAATGACATCCAAATTTTGTTCATGCTTCGTATCGCATTACTTCTCTATTTGTTGTTTATCATCCTTTGTCTGTTTGTTTATTTTACTTGTATATATTTGTTTTGAATGTATTCGTGTATGCTCCCCAATTCTTGGTAGAAAGACACATTTTCAGAAAGAATTTTTCGTATAATCATATCATTTTTTGAGGCCTGATTACTATGATGCGAGCGCATCTTTAGTTTTTACGGTCTTTATGTTTCCATTGCCTGGCCACAGTGACGCATAGCGCCTCAGGCTCTTACGGCTCGTCTGAATATACGCCTGGCCACAGTGACGCATAGCGCCTCAGGCTCTTACGGCTCGTCTGAGTATACACCTGGTCACAGTCACGCATAGCGCCTCAGGCTCTTACGGCTCGTCTGAGTATACGCTTGGCCACAGTGACGCATAGCGCCTCAGGCTCTTACGGCTCTCCTGAATATACGCCTGGCCACAGTGACGCATAGCGCCTCAGGCTCTTACGGCTCTTCTGAGTATACGCCTCGCCACAGTGACGCATAGCGCCTCAGGCTCTTACGGCTCTTCTGAGTATACGCCTGGCCACAGTGACGCATAGCGCCTCAGTCTCTTATGGCTCTTCTGAGTATACGCCTGGTCACAGTGACGCATAGCGCCTCAGGCTCTTACGGCTCTCCTGAGTATACGTCTGGCCACAGTGACGCATAGCGCCTTAGGCTCTTACGGCTCTTCTGAGTATACGCCTGGCCACAGTGACGCATAGCGCCTCAGGCTCTTACGGTTCTTCTGAATATACGCCTGGCCACAGTGACGCATAGCGCCTCAGGCTCTTACGGCTCTTCTGAATATACGCCTGGCCACAGTGATGCATAGCGCCTCAGGCTCTTACGGCTCTTCTGAGTATACGCCTGGCCACAGTGACGCATAACGCCTCAGGCTCTTACGGCTTTTCTAAGTATACGCCTGGCCATAGTGACGCATATCGCCTCAGGCTCTTACGGCTCTTCTGAGTATACGCCTGGCCACAGTGACGCATAGTGCCTCAGGCTCTTATGGCTCGTCTGTATCCTGTCACAAGATTTAGATATATAAAAGCTGCAGATATATAGCAAAAGAACAATCTGCATAATGATTGGGTAATAATATCTTGTGATAGTGTAAACAAATGACAGTAATGTGAGAATATAACGTTTAAGAAAGAAAATATAATGATTAATTCAAATACAATTTTAAGTGATTTGAATTCCATGTTTTCCCTATTTTCTTCCCTTGTAGAGTTTCCAGGATACAGGTGTTAGGCCCAATCTTATGTTTGATTCTGAATGGACCTTCCCAATTAGCTCTGAATTTTCTATCTTCTTTCAAGGCGTTCGTGATATGCGACTTTCTGAGCACCAAATCTCCTTCGGACATTGGTCTATCTGTCACCCGACTATTATAGTAGTTGGCCACCCTCTGATGATAGGATGCCAATCGAATAGCGGCGGTTTCTCTATGTTCATCAAGGAGATCCAAACTTTCCCTTAGTGCTTGTGAATTCTCTTCTTCTACTAAGGGCACCATCCTGGGTGACAATGCTCCAATTTCCACGGGGATCAATGCTTCAGCGCCGTACACAAGACTGAACGGCGTTTCTCCGGTCGATACCCGACTAGTGGTACGATATGCCCATAAAACACTAGGCAATTCGTCCACCCACGCCCCTTTAGCTTTGTCTAACCTGGTCTTTAGCCCATGAAGAATAGTTCGATTACTGACTTCGGCCTGTCCGTTAGCTTGAGGATATGACACAGAAGAAATCCTTAGCTGAATGTTGAGGCGTTTACAAAATTCACGGAAGGCATTACAATCGAATTGCTTTCCATGGTCGGCATTTAAGATGCGTGGGATCCCGAATCGACAGATAATGTCTTTCCATACCATTGCCTCGACTTTTTTCTCCGTGATTGTGGCTAAAGACTCTGCTTCAATCCACTTTGTAAAGTAGTCGGTGGCAACTAACAGGAATTTTCTTTGGCCCGTGGCTAACGGAAAAGGCCCTAGAATGTCCAACCCCCATTGTGCAAAAGGAACCGGTTGTATCGTACCCTGGGAGGGAGTTACTGGGGCTGTTATGATCGGTGCAAACCTTTGGCATTTGTCACACTTGCGTGCTTTGTCTATTGCATCTTTTTTCAATGTCGGCCAATAGAATCCCGATCGCAGTATCTTAGCAGCAAGGGCACTAGCTCCTAAGTGTTCACCGTAAATTCCTTCATGCACTTCGGCTAGGACATAATTTGCTTGTTCCAGCCCCAGACACTTTAACAAGGGTGACGAATATCCCCTTTTATACAGTTCCCCGTTGATTAGTGTGAACTTCTCCCCTTGTATCCTTAAGCGACGAGCTTCATCCTTATCTTGGGGGAGTGTACCCTCAGCGAGATACTGCTTGAATGGGGATCTCCAATCACCTCCCGTTTCAATTTCACACACTTCGACCTCTTCAATACTAGGCCGTTCGAGCCTCTCCACCTTCACTATCCTTCCTCTTGTCTCATTGGAAGAGGCTAACTTGGACAATGAATCAGCGTGTGTGTTTTCGGGCTGGTTAATTTGTATCAGCTGGAAGCTCTTAAAAGTCTGAGCCAGAGATTGGACTTTCTTCAGGTAGGGGGCTAAAGTTGGTTCTGAACCTCATATTGCCCGTTGAACTGGTTTACCACCAATTGAGAGTCACTATGTGCTACCAAGTGGTGAACCTGCAGCTTTTCTGCCAGCCTCATCCCAGCTATCAAAGCCTCATACTCCGCTATGTTGTTCAAGCTGGGGAACCCAAACCGCAAGGAGTATTCCAGGGATTTTCCTTCTAGCAATACCAAGACCACACCCGCTCCGCTTCCGTTTGCACTCGATGCCCCGTCGACATACAGCAACCATGGTTGAATTTCCCTTTCATTGTTGTCTCTCGGGCTTGTGCATTCTACTATAAAGTCTGCCAGAGCTTGGCCTTTGATAGCCTGCCGGGGTTGGAACGTGATATCATATCCTCCAAGTTCCACTGCCCACTTCACTAGTCTCCCTGAGTGTCAGGCTTCTGAAGGATTTGTCTTAATGGTTGATCTGTCAATACAGTGATGGGGTGTGCCTGAAAATAGGGACGCAACTTGCGCGAGGCCATCACAAGGGCTAACGCTGGCTTTTCGGTCAGCGGATAACGGGTCTCCGGGTCTAACAATACCTTGCTCACATAGTAGATGGGGCGGTACACCATTTCATCCTTCTTCAGTAGCACCGCATTGACGACGAAATCATCGACTCCCAAGTACATATACAATTGTTCCCCTTCCAGGGGTCTTGTCAATAAAGGTAGCTGCTTCAAATATTCTTTGAGGTCCTCAAAAGCCTTTTGACAATCTCCCGTCCATTCGAAGTTTTTTCCTCCTCGCAGAGTTTTGAAGAATGGCAAGCTCCTTTTTGCTGACTTTGACAAAAAGTGATTCAGAGCTGCTATTCTGCCTGTCAATCTCTAGACATCTCTTACAGTGGTTGGGGGTTTCATGTCGAGGACTGCCTGTACCTTTTCAAGATTTGCCTTAATACCCCTGTCAGTGATCATGAAGCCCAAGAACTTTCCTGATTTCACCCCGAATGAGCACTTTTCGAGATTTAGCTTCATATTGAATCTCTTCAGTACCTCGAATACCCTGGACATCTGATGAGCGTGAGACTCTCCCGCTCGGCTCTTGATGATCATATCGTCCACATAGGCTTCCATGGTATTTCCCAAAAGATCTTTGAACACTTTGTTCACCATTCGCTGATAGGTGGCTCCAGCATTCTTTAAACTGAACGGCATTACCCGATAGCAGTATGTTCCATCGTCGGTTATAAAGGAGGTCTTCTCTTCGTCTTCTGGGTGAAGCATAATTTGGTGATATCCGAAGAAGGCGTCTAAAAAACTGAGGAGTTCATATCCGGATGTTTCATCCACCAGCCTATCTATCCGAGGTAGGGGGTACGAATCTTTAGGGCAGGCTTTATTCAGATCGGTGAAGTCTACACACATTCGCCACTTCCCACTAGATTTCTTTACCATTACCACGTTGGCTAGCCACTCGGGGTAGTAGACCTCTCGAATGAATCCGGCGTTTAGGAGTTTATTCACTTCTTCAGTGATTGCCTTTTGTCTTTTCGGAGCAAAATTCCTCTTTTTTTGCTTGACAGATCTGTGCCCGGGTGAGACATTAAGTTCGTGGCAGATCACTTCGGGATTAATCCTGGGCATATCAGCCGGGGTCCAAGCGAAAACATCCGAGTTTCTCCTCAGGCATTCGACTATCTCGCTTTTTACTTGTTCGTTCAGCTGAGTCCCGATGAATACCTTCTTTTCTCCGGCTCCCCCTGTTAGCTCGATGGCTTCTGTTTCCTCTACAGGCTGAGGCTTGGGCGGATCCTCTATGCACAAAGTCTCCTTTCTCTGTGCTTCTTTGTTAGCGGTAGAAGCGATATAACAAGTACGGGCACTCCTTTGATCTCCTCGTACTTGCCTGACTCCGTTGGGAGTGGGAAACTTCATTAACAGATAACAAGAGGATATCACCGCTCTCATGTTGTTCAGTACGGGTTTACCCAGGATTATGTTGTAAGCAGCGGAGGTTAACCTTACTACCATGAATAATACTTGCCGGGTCACATCCTTCAGGTTTTCTCCAAGAGTCACAGGCAACTCTATGGACCCGGCCACCTTCACCCTTTCGCCCGTAAATCCGTATAGTGGCGTCATAACAGGCCTTAACCTATCTTCGGATATGCTCATTTTTTCAATAGATTAGGTTCACCGAACTCCCGTTATCGACCAGGATTCTGCTCACCGGGTGTTTTGCCACTACTGTAGATATTACCATGGGGTCATCATGGGGCATGGCAATGTCACCTTTGTCAGTCGGAGTGAACATGATAGGTTCTTTATCCGCTCTCTCCTCCATTACAACATTAACCTGATATGTCTGCCTTGCCTAGCTCTTACGGGAAGTAGAGGAGCTTCCCGCCATCGATTCCCCTCCTGCAATAACATTTATTGTTGGGGCGATAGGTTCGTTGTTTGGCTGATTGGCACGGGGGGTCATAGGCCTAAATGCTTCATTTCTTGGCCTATTTCTTCCGTTATCATTATTTGGCCCAGTCCGCAGACGATCATTCCTTCGATCGCGCGGAGGATAACGGGGTCTTTCACTTCTCCAAAGGAAGCGGTTGATTTTCCCCTCTCTAGCTAGTCTTTCTAGCTGATCCATTAGGTCTCTGCATTTCTCCGTGGGGTGGCCGTGAGCGCAATGGAATTCGCAGTAGGCATCAGAGTTTCGTCCTACATCTCCAATCTTCTTCTTGGGGAATTCCAACAGTCCTGCCCCTCCGATAGCTGCTAGTATCGCGGTGCGAGGCTCATTCAGTCTGGTATAACCTTCATACTTGAGCCTAGAGGCTTTGTCCGCTCTAACGGGTCTTGGAGAGCTTCTCTCGAGTGCATCCCTCTCTCTCCTTTTTCCTTCCCTTGTCTCCCGGGGAGGTACCATCTTCATCACTTCTTCCTGAGCCACATATTTGTTGGCTCTGGTAAACAGGTCGAGAAGTGTCACCGGCTGGTCGAGGGAGAGGGATTCTTGCAACTTTTCAAACCTCGTCCCTTGCAACATTGCAGCCATGGCTACTCCTGCCGGTAGATCGTCAACCTCTAAGGTTGCATCTCGGAAACGATCTACGTAGCTCTTCAAGGATTCTTTATTCCCTTGCTTCAGAGTGAGTAGGTAAGTAGCGTCCTTTTTTCTCTGGCTATTAATCATGAAGACTTGCAAAAATTCATTTCGCAATTGGTCGAAGGATGAGATGGAACCTTGGCGCAACCCATTGAACCACTTCAGAGCATGCCCGGTCAACGTGAGTGAAAAAGCTCTGCACATAATTTTGTCCTCCCATCCATCCAGCAACATGAGGGACTCATAACTCTGTATGTGGTCATAAGGGTCTGCTTTGCCTGTGTAAGTAGCCATAGAAGGCATCTTGAACTTCTTCGGTAAAGGTTTGTTCATGATCTCCGGACTGAATGGAATCTTCCTTTTTTGATGATCATCCGGAGACACCAGTTTCCTTTTTTCCAAAATCCTTTCGACCACTTGCTCCACATTTTTCGACCCTTGAACTGAGTATGCTCCCCTTACTTCGGGACTTGAAGAGTCCGACTGATAAGCACCCTTCCGGCACCTCCCATTCCGGGATTCGACCTTGTACCTTCGAAACAATCTCAGAGGTCAGGACTCTTCTGTCTTTGTCGCTCCTCGGACCTATGTTCTTCCAACTCATGCTCCAGCCCCCTTGGAGAAGTATTGCGCCATGCGGGAGAACTCTGCCGCATATGTGCCGCGGGAGAACTCTACCGCCTATCCGGCACAGGTGAGCACTGACGCCTGCAATCCTCGAGAGAGCTCTGCCGCCTGTCTACATCGGGTGAGCTCTGCCGCATGTGATCCGCGGGTGAGCCCTGCGGCCTACCTGCTGCGGGAGAACACTGCCGCCTGTCCGGCATGGGTGAGCTCTGCCGCATAAATGCTGTAGGTGGATTCTGCCGCCTGCCAAGGCGGGTGAGCTCTGACGCCTGCAATCCGTGAGAGAGCTCTGCCACCTGTCTATCGCAGGTGAGCTCTATCGCCTGAGATCCACGGGTGAGCTCTGCCGCCTAACTGCTGCGGGAGAACTCTGCCGCCTACGATCTGCGGGTGAGCTTTGCCGCATAACTGCTGCGGGAGAACTCTAGCGTCTGCGATCTACAGTAGTATTCACTTCCCGTGACGCTTCCATAGGGTGACTTCTTCGAAATGCGGTAGAGTTTGGGATCAGTCCAGTGGTATTATTTTGCGCTCTTTCCCCTTGTCCATCATTCACTATGGTGGAGGGTTGACCTCTCTCGTAGGTCTGCCTTGGGATGTTTTTCCCCACCATCTGCTGCACTTCAGGGGGTAACCTAAACTGTGGGAGAGCATCTCTGAAAAAGTTCACCATAGCCTTCAATGCTGTCGTCGTCTCCTCATTCTGACGTTTCAGAGCCTCAAATTCCTCTAAAGAAACCAAGGCTCCTCTGCCATCCCTTTCACTCTGTCTTCGTCCTTGCTCTGACCTGACAGGGGGACTCACAGAATTCTGCTCTCCTGTCCCCCCTGCTGTAAAACGTGTCCTCACCATTTTAATAAGGAATCTGACTTTTTGTTCTGATTCCCACAGTCGGCGCCAATTGATGTTGCCCTCAGCGACAACGGGGTGAATCCTCGTTGTATTCAAGTTGCGCTAACGACAAAAAGATGCTGTTGACTCAATTTCTTCCACGTATGCCTCGTATATTCTGCAAAAACAACGAAAATCAGAGAGCACAGGGATTCGTCCCTGCACGCGCACTCCGATGATTAAGTTAAAAAGCTGAGTTTCTGTATATAGGGGGAGAGAATTATATTCTTCAAAATCAAGAGGGTTCAATTTTTTTTTCCGTCCCTTTTCTGAGTACTCACCTGGGGTATTTATAGGTTTCTCCCGGGTCGGTTCAGACTGAGGCCCAGGCACGTGTCTGGGCCGCTACAGAGTCGTTTGGTACTCTGTCGCGGTTCGGAGCTGGACGACTTTGCGGGTGAGTTCGGTGGGCGGCAGAGTATATGTGTGAACTTCTGCTGCGGTCTATGCGGTAGAGGTTTGTCGCAGTACAGGCGGTAGAGTTCTGTCGCGACCTACTGTGCCGCACGGAGCCTATGCGACAGAGTCTCTATCGCCTAGAGACTCTGTCGCCTACCAAGCAACTGTGTCGCGTGTAGACTCTGTCGCTTTAACAGCCACGTGGCTTACCTCGTGTTTGACATGTGGCGATCCTTGGTCGGTAGATCATCGGACACGTGGACTTTGATGATAGGACCACCATCAATAGTTAAAGTACAAAAGTTGGCAAAACATGGTCCTGACCAAAGCAAACTACCCAACAACTTGACTAGAAATTCTCAACTTAGAAACTTTACATTTTGACTGCTAAAAATGTGCAAATTAACTCCAAATGTGCAAATTTACATTTACATGTTAGAAATACTATAATTGCATAATTTATAACCAAGATCTCATGTTCAATCATCCAGAAAATTAGAATACGGAAGCGTACTTGGATCCATTGAGATTGATCGATTGGGGTTAGCAGTTTTTCAGTCTAAACCTTTTGTTTATGAGAGAAAACCTTATTTCACTCACTGATGGGATATGAGAATGAGAAAAATTACGTTTAGATTGGGGACCATAACCTATTTATAACTGAAGCATATTTTAATTCTATTTTGGCAGATCATTAAAATAGAATAAAATATCAGGTCTCTACACATCGTAAAGCCCATACCAATTAAGATGCACTGAAGTCCAATAACTTTATTTGATCACTTTTAAGTGGACTAAAACAAATTAGATAGCCTGTAATATACAATAAATTGATATATGTAGGCCCACACAAATAATTTCCCAACAATCTCTCACTTGGACCACATATGTCGCTTGACTATTGTACATTTTAAAATAACTTTATGAGCTCAATACTTGCTATCTTTACAAAGAACATCTCTAAACAATCTGGTCCATCAATTATATCAACATAGGATCAAAGCGATCTTCGTTACATATATTCTGTAACTAGACCCATCAATGGTCACGTATATTAATATAATCAACGACATAGATCAAGTATGGATGTGTAGCATGGAAATTACATGAAACGTGATCCCTTAACATGCATATTTCCAACTGGTCCTACTTTATCATTCTTTCAAGACTTTATGTATACTGCTACTGAAAGAATATTACTTTATTTCAGAGTTTTCAATAATAACAAAAAAACTGTATTCTGATCAGAAAAATCTCAATAACAAATGAACATCAAGAACAAGCTCCCACTATACAAATATATCATCAGGATGAACCACACCCATATGAGCTACATGCTCATGAAAAACCTTAGGTGGTACCCCCTTTGTAAGCGGATCCGCAATCATGGAGTTTGTATTTATATGTTCAATAGTAATCTGAAGACTCTGAACTCTCTCTTAACAACAAGAAACTTAATGTCAATATGCTTTAACTTTGACGAGCTTTTGTTGTTCTTAGAATATAACTCAGCGGCTTTATTATCACAATTAATTTTCAATGGCCTCTCAATACCATTGACAATGCACAGCCCGGTGATAAAATTTCGCAACCATATTGCTTAGTTCGATGCCTCATAACAGGCTATAAATTCTGCCTCCATGGTGGAAGAAGCTATGAGTGACTGCTTTACACTCTTCCATGAGACAGCTCCTCCAGCTAACATGAAAATATATAGCCAAAAGTAGATTTTCTGCTATCAAGGCAACAGCAAAATCGGAGTCTGAATACCCAATGATCTCTAAATGTTCTGACCTCCGATATGTGAGCATGTACTCTTTTGTTACTTAAATATCTGCCAAGCATTTCAACTGTGTACGCAATATCCGGACGCGTACAGACTTGAGCATACATAAGCTCCCTACTGCTGAGGCATAAGGAATCTTTTGCATCTCTTTCTTTTCAATCTCATTTCTTGGGCATTGAAGCAAACTAAATTTATCACCTTTAGCAATGGGTGTATCTCTTGATGCACAATTTTTCATGTCAAATCTGCTAAGCACCTTATCGATATATGCCTTTTGTGATAAGTTAAGTATTCCACGAGAACGATCTCGATGGATCTATATGCCCAACACAAAAGATGCATCCCCAAGATCTTTCATTTTAAAATTACTTGACAGAAATCTCTGGGTTTCATGCAACAAGCCTATATCACTGCTTGCTAGCAGAATATCGTCAACATAAAGAACCATAAGAATAAACTTACTCCCACCGATCTTGTGATAAATACATTGATCAACAGTGTTCTCTTTAACACCGAATGAGGTAATCACTTGATCAAATTTTCGATACCATTGACGGGATGCTTGCTTTAAATCATAGATGGATTTCTTTAATTTGCATACCAGATGTTTCGAATTATCCGACATGAAATTTTCTTGTTGCACCATATAAATTGTTTCTTCAATGTCTCCATTGAGAAACGCTGTCTTTACATCCATCTGATGTAGCTCTAAATTATAATGAGCTACAGTGCCATAATGATTCTAAAAGAGTCTTTCAATGAGACTGGAGAGAAAGTCTCTTTATAATCAATGCATTCCTTTCGAGTGAAACCTTTGGCGACTAGACGCGCTTTATATCTTTCGATATTGCCTTTCGAATCTCGTTTGATTTTGAAAATCCATTTACAACCAATCGGTTTCGCTCCTTTAGGTAATTCGATAAGATCCCAAACGCCATTGTCCTCCATTGATTTCATCTCATCTTTCATGGCCTTTATCCAATGTTGGGAGTGAACATTTTGTTTGGTTTCAGTGAAAGATGTTGGATCATCTTCCATTCCTATATCAAACTCATGTTCTTGGAGATAAACGATATAATCATCTGGAATCGCTGATCTCTTCTCCCTAGAGGATCTCCTTAATGGCACTTCCAATTGAGGTTGTTGTTGCTCCTCTAATTGAATAGGAGCTGACTCTTCAATATAAGCAGGAGGTAAACCAGGAGGTAAACTGTGAGATCTGAGAATTTCAGACATATTTTATTGATGTAATAATAATTTGAATATAATTTATTGAGCTAAGTGAATTGTGGGAATTATAATTGGAGATTTATGTGTTAAGTGTGTAAAATGAGCATGAAGCACGAGGACAGATCGATCTGGGAGAAGGAGAGATCGATCTGGTGAGTTAAAAATGACGAGGGAAGGGAAATTTGAGGAGCAGATCGATCTCCAATGGAAGAGATCGATCTCCTTATGAATCTGTTTGAGAAGGGATCGATCTCATGAGGAAGAGATCGATCTCCAAATGAATCTGTTTGAGAGAAGATCGATCTCATGAGGAGGAGATCGATCTCCAAATGCTTCTGTTTGGGGAGAAGATCGATCTCCTTAGGAGCAGATCGATCTCATAAAGCCATAAAGAGATCGATCTTACCCCTCGACAGATCGATCTCCTAGGCATAAAATTGCCCAGATCGTCCCCAAATTTCAAACACAGATCGATCTCATCAAGAGGCAGATCGATCTCCTACCTCCAGTCTATATAAGGAACCCGTGTTTTCTCTGCAATTTCACTTTCTCTCTCCTCTAAAACCTTCATTTTTCCGAAAACCTAGTTTCTCACTCCTCCAAATCCCCCATTTTCGGTCGAATCAGCTATTGTGGTAAGAAGGAAAGTTGTTCCTCATCAAAGGGGGAACAACATACTTGGAAATCGAAGGACGAATCGGATCGAGGCGAGAGTTGTGCGTCTCACAAGCTTTGGGTAATTTCTAAACCTCGATCTTGATATTTGAGCTGATTTTGATGTTATTGGTGGTTGTAATTGTGTTGAAATAGTAGAGAAATGATTAGGGATTGATGAGATTGTAATGTAGTTGGATTAATGTCGATATTTGGAAATTATGACAATTTTGAGAATCGAGCTATAAATGGAAATATAGACAATGTGGAGAATTAGCTTAGATAATTGGTATTAGAGATATCGAACGTTGAGATATTGAGAATGAGGTTGTAGTTTAGGGTTGAGTTACGAGAATCAAGGGATTTGAGGTGTTATGAGCAATTATGCTCGATTTTGAGAATTAAGGTTTATGTGATGTTGAGTATTGATGTTTTTAACATCGTTTGGACAGCTTGGGAGTTCCAGAGTGGAATGCGAGGCTAGTCCGTGATACGGGGGAACGATTGCACTATACGAGGTGCAAAGAGGTAAGGGAAATCTAAACCATTTGTGTATGTGATTTGTAAACTGTTATAGCATGATTTATGATTTATAAACAAGCATGTTGAGTGTTTTGTGTTGAGATTAAATTGCACACGATTTTATAGCCGGTTGGAGCCCAATGTTTTATGAGTTTATAACTGAGCTCTACGTTAAGGCAACATTGAGATTTGAGAAATGTGTGCGTGTGCTTTGCCGGTTAGAACTCGGTTTTTATTACGTTTTGTGTTGAGTACAAAACGGTTTTCAAATGAGTTTTATGAGAGAGAAACCATTACGAGTTCTACGTGAAGGCAAACCCGTCTTATGTGATAAGACTTAGGTGTGTAGTTGTGAGTACACACCGGGCATTGCTCTGGTAGCATGTAAGCCCAATTTCTTCTCCGTTCTGGTAACGTGAGAATGACCCATTGGTGGTTGTGCTACGTATACCCCATCGGTGGCTGTGCCACGTATACCCCATTGGTGGCTGTGCCACGTTGAGAAAACCCCATTGGTGGCTGTGCCACGTTGAGAAAACCCCATTGGTGGCTGTGCCACGTTGAGAAAACCCCATTGGTGGCTGTGCCACGTTGAGATACCCCCTTGGTGGCTGTGCCACGTTATACCCCATTGGTGGCTGTGCCACGTTGAGAAACCCTATTCTGTGGCTATGCCACGTGAGAAAATAATTCAGTGGCTTTGCCACGTGTGTTTTGTGGCTATGCCACGTGAGAAAATAATCAGTGGCTTTGCCACGTGTGTTTTGTGGCTATGCCACGTGAGAAAATAATCAGTGGCTTTGCCACGTGTGTTTTGTGGCTATGCCACGTGAGAAAATAATCAGTGGCTTTGCCACGTGTGTTTTGTGGCTATGCCACGTGAGAAAATAATCAGTGGCTTTGCCACGTGTGTTTTGTGGCTATGCCACGTGAGAAAATAATTCAGTGGCTTTGCCACGTGTGTTTTGTGGCTATGCCACGTTATTTGAGAAAGCGTTTAACGCGTTATTTTCACATGCTCTGTTTTGCTCTAGAGTGAGCCTTTTTACTTCATGTTTTCACATGACTTGACACATGAGAGTGTCGTTTTGAGTATTTTCATGCTATGATTTTCAAATGAGTTTCACATACAAATAAACCTTTTGTGATGTGCATTTTGGTTTATGAAATGAATCCCTACCCCCCTTACTGAGCGATTTAGAAGCTCACCCTGTTTTTCTTTCCCCCCAGAGTTCTTCAAGTGAATAAGGACTTCCCTGCGACATACGAAGTAGTGGCTAGTGGAGGATCCGAGCTCCAGGCTATATATTTTGTACTTTGAGATATATTTATCTTTTCATGTACCCAGACTATTATTGTAATTACAGACACTTGATGTATGCCATTATATGGGATGTATTAGGATTAATTAACTTGTAATCGAGTAATGGGTATAATACAATATTTGTTATATCATGACGAGATCCTGAGGCATGATAATTATGATGATGTATGACACTGCACAGGAATGCACTCTTTATTTGTGAATTAACGAGTAAAAAGTTTTAAATTTGCCCTATTTTCTGCATTTTCGGGGCGTGACATAGTTTTCTTGGTATCAGAGCTTAGGGTGTCTAGTACTGTCAGTGTCGGTTAAGTGAAATAGAATACATCCCAAGTGTCTGTAATAGTCTGGTCATGAACTGAAATTGAGGATTGAGATTTCAATCGATTGTGATATGTACGCGCAGGAGACGAGTTGAGATTGAGAATGAGTAAACGACGAGGTCGTTCGAGGAGGCAGGCAGAGTCCCCTCCACCACCTATCCCACAACCAGAGAGTCCTAACTCTCGATTTAATCGGATTGAGACCGATGTGAGGCAAGGTTTTGAGCAGATGACGGCGCTATTCGCGCAACACTTTGGAGTTAATGCCTCGGATACTACCCCTACACCACCACCAGGACCTCCCATACCCCCAGTGCCTCCCTTCACTCAGCCTGAGGACAGAAGTAAGGTCCGACTAAAGGAATTTCTGAAGATGAATCCACCCGCATTTAGGGAAAAGAAGGATCCTACAGAGGTTGAGGAGTGGTTGACGGAGTTGAGAGTTATATTTGATTTACTGGGGTGCACCGATGCTGAGAGAGTCAGTATGAGTGCCTATATGCTGAAGGGGAGAGCTCGAGATTGGTGGAGTACTACCCAGGGTATCTTGATGTCCCACCAGGATGTGATTGGTTGGGAAGAGTTCCAGACAGCTTTTAGAACCCAATATGTACCACGAGCCGCCCAGAGAAGGAAACAGGCCGAGTTTTTGAGTTTGGTACAGGGTGACATGTCGGTGGATGACTATGAGAGCCAGTTCACTGCACTACTGAGATATGACCCAGAGACCTTCAAGAGTGAAGAGCTCCGCACAGAGAAGTTTGTGTATGGGTTGAAGCCCGTCATTAGAGATAGACTGATGGGGCTATGTATTACTGAGTTTGGAGATGCTCTGAGACGAGCACAAGAGGTTGAAAGAGGGATTGAGATGGTACAATCCCAGAATGAGCTCAGAGCGGTGAATAGAGATAAGGGCAAGAGGCCAGCACTTTTCCAGTCAGAGGCTCGGAGAGGTTCCTTCAGAAGAGGAAGGATTGAGGTGCAGAAGGACAGATTGGAGAGACCCAGAGCCTATCCTATTATCAAGGAGGCCCCTCGATATGTCAGGCCGGAGATGAGGATTTGTAGAGATTGTGGCCGATCGCATGAGGGAAGTTGTACTGGGTCGATCCATGGATGTTTCAGATGTGGTGACATGGGTCACAGAGTGAAAGACTGTCCCCAACCTCAGATACCACATGCTCCGGAGCCCACTAGACAACAGCCTCAGAGAGTGGATCCCCGGAGACGGGCTACTGCGGCAGAGAAAGGGAAGAAACCTGTGGCACAGGGACGAGTGTTTGCCCTGGATAAGGAGACCGCAGACGCTTCGGCAGAAACTATAAGAGGTACACTCTCTGTCTGTAATTATGAGGCTCATGTGTTGATTGATTCAGGATCCACGCATTCGTTTATTTCTGAGCATTTTGCATGTAGATTAAACTTGAAGTTTGAACCTCTAGAATATATACTACATGTAAATACCCCTATGCGTGAATCCCAGAGAACTGAGTTAATCTGTAGAGGGTGTGAAATTAAGGTGGGAGATAGAGTGATGTTAGCAGATCTAATCATGTTGAGTATACATGGGTTTGATGTAATTCTGGGAATGGATTGGTTGGCGACCAATCGAGTGAGTTTAGACTGCTACACTAAGATTGTAACTTTCTCCCTATACAATTGAGATATTGAGGGAATAATATGGGGATTTCTAGTAAGTAATTTGAGAATTTTAATATTATTTTGGAGAATATTAAATATGATTATTCCTGTGAAGGTTATGAGACACTCATCTCAGACGATGAGCGGGAACATCCGAGGATTGAGGATATACCTGTGGTTTGTAAATTTTTGGATGTTTTTCCAGATGAATTGCCAGGTTTACCACCAGAGAGAGAGCTGGAGTTTACCATTGATTTGGTACCAGATACTCAGCCGATCTCTAAACCTCCCTACAGAATGGCATTAGTGGAACTTGAGAAATTGAAGAAACAACTACAGGAGTTATTGGATCAAGGGTTTATTAGACCCAGTGTTTCGTCGTGGGGAGCGCCAGTACTGTTTGTTAAGAAGAAGGATGGTAGTCTCAGATTATGTGTGGACTACCGGCTATTGAATAAAGCCACGGTAAAGAATAAATACCCACTACCCAGGATTGATGATCTACTTGATCAGCTGAGAGGGGCATCAGTATTTTCTAAGATTGATTTGAGACCGGGCTATCACCAATTGAGGATCAAGGAGGAAGATATTCCGAAGACGGCCTTTAGGACAAGATATGGCCATTATGAATTTCTGGTGATGTCCTTTAGATTGACGAACGCCCCTGCAGCATTTATAAGATTGATGAACGAGGTGTTCAGAGACTATCTGGATAAGTTTGTGATAGTCTTTATCGATGATATCCTGGTGTATTCTCGGTCGTATGAGGAGTATGCACAGCATTTGTGGTTAGTACTTCAGATACTCCGAGATAAGCAATTATACGGAAAGCTTAGTAAGTGTGAGTTTTGGCTGAACCGGATAGCTTTCCTTAGGCATGTAGTCTCAGAGGAAGGAGTATCAGTGGATCCGAGTAAAATAGCAGCTGTGCTTAATTGGGAAAGACCGAGGACAGTGACTGAGATACGAAGCTTCCTTGGTTTGGCAGGGTATTACAGGAGATTTGTGGAAGGATTCTCGAGGATTGCCGCTCCTTTGACTAAGCTCACGCGTAAGGAGACTCCGTTCATATGGACTGATCAATGTGAGCTCAGTTTTCAAGAGTTAAAGAGGAGATTGACGGCGGCACCTGTGTTAACTATCCCTGAGGGATCAGGAGGATTCTCGGTGTATAGTGATGCATCTCATCAAGGATTGGGGTGTGTGCTTATGCAGCACGGGAGAGTGGTCGCATATGGATCGCGACAGCTGAAAGACCACGAGCGGAATTACCCCACGCATGATCTGGAGTTAGCCGCTGTGGTATTTGCTTTGAAGATCTGGCGACACTACTTATATGGGGAAAGATTCCAGATCTTCACTGATCACAAGAGTTTGAGATATCTCTTTGATCAGAAAGAGTTAAACATGAGACAAAGGAGATGGATGGAACTCCTTAAGGATTATGACTGCGAGATTCTATATCATCCGGGTAAGGCGAATATAGTTGCTGATGCCCTGAGCAGGAAGAGTATGATATCTGCTATGATGATCAGGGAATGGGATTTGTTAGAGCAGTTTGCCGAACTTTGGATCAGAGTTAAAGAGGTAGAGACTGAATTTTTGGCTAGCCTGCGGATAGAGCCCAGGATCATGGATCAGATTAGAATTGGGCAGCGCAGTGATCCGAGATTGATAGTTATGGTTAGCCAAGCTGAGCAGAGTTCGCAGTCGGATCTCACCATCAGTGAGGATGGATTATTGAGGTTCAGAAGACGGATTTGTGTACCGGACGATGATACCCTGAAGAGACAGATACTGAGAGAATCCCACTGCTCGCGATACACCATGCACCCAGGAAGTACTAAGATGTACCGAGACTTGAGAAAGGTGTATTGGTGGAGTGGTATGAAGCGAGACGTGGCAGAGTATGTGGCCAGGTGTTTAGTATGCCAGCAAGTGAAAGCTGAGCATCGGAAGCCCGGAGGATTACTACAGCCCTTACCTGTACCTACATGGAAATGGGAGCATGTCACTATGGACTTTATTATGGGTTTACCGAGGACCCGGAGAGGTCGCGACGCGATATGGGTCATTGTGGATAGATTGACCAAGAGTGCCCACTTCCATGCCATCAAGAGCACAGATACTGTGGATGCCTTAGCTGAGCTATATGTCAGCGAGATAGCTAGATTACATGGGGCTCCAGTGAGTATTACTTCTGATAGAGATTCCCGATTTACTTCCAGATTCTGGACCCAGTTTCGGAGTCCATGGGATCTCGATTGAGTTTTAGTACCGCCTATCATCCTCAGACAGATGGTCAGTCAAAGAGGACTATTCAGACCCTGGAGGATATGTTGAGGGCGTGTACGATGGATTTTAAGGGATCATGGGATGATCACCTGCCCCTAGCAGAGTTTGCGTACAATAACAGCTATCATGCGAGTATTGGAATGGCACCTTTTGAGGCTCTATATGGTAGGAGGTGTAGATCCCCTGTAGCTTGGGAAGAAGTCGGTGACAGAAAGATAAATGCCCCTGAGCTTGTTGAGCAAGCCGTACAGAGTGTGAAACTCATATGTGAGAGGTTACGGGCTGCACAGAGTAGACAGAAAAGCTACGCGGATGCGCGTAGACGGCCACTTGAATTTGATGTTGGTGATGTAGTATTTCTGAGAGTATCACCGAGCAAGGGTATCATGCGATTTGGGAAGAAAGGAAAATTGAGTCCTCGATACATAGGACCATTCGAGATTCTTGAGAGAGTGGGAGAGGTAGCCTACAGATTGGCATTACCCCCACAGATGTCCGGAATACACAATGTTTTTCATGTGTCTATGTTGCGGAAGTACCACCCGGACCCTTCTCATGTCATAGAGTATGACGAGATGGACATACAAGAGGACATGAGCTACACTGAGGAACCCGTCCGGATTCTCGATAGAAAGGAGAAGGTACTAAGAACCAAGAGCATCCCATTAGTGAAAGTCTTGTGGAAACATCACTCAATGGAAGAGGCAACGTAGGAACTAGAGAGTCTCATAAAGGAGAAATACCCCCATCTATTTGACTAGTTGAGTTGAATTTGGAGGACCAAATTCTTTTTAAGGTGGGGAGGATGTGAGATCTGAGAATTTCAGACATATTTTATTGATGTAATAATAATTTGAGTATAATTTATTGAGCTAAGTGAATTGTGGGAATTATAATTGGAGATTTATGTGTTAAGTGTGTAAAATGAGCATGAAGCACGAGGACAGATTGATCTGGGAGAAGGAGAGATCGATCTGGTGAGTTAAAAATGACGAGGGAAGGGAAATTTGAGGAGCAGATCGATCTCCAATGGAAGAGATCGATCTCCTTATGAATCTGTTTGAGAAGGGATCGATCTCATGAGGAAGAGATCGATCTCCAAATGAATCTGTTTGAGAGAAGATCGATCTCATGAGGAGGAGATCAATCTCCAAATGCTTCTGTTTGGGGAGAAGATCGATCTCCTTAGGAGCAGATCGATCTCATAAAGCCATAAAGAGATCGATCTCACCCCTCGACAGATCGATCTCCTAGGCATAAAATTGCCCAGATCGTCTCCAAATTTCAAACACAGATCGATCTCATCAAGAGGCAGATCGATCTCCTACCTCCAGTCTATATAAGGAACCCGTGTTTTCTCTGCAATTTCACTTTCTCTCTCCTCTAAAACCTCCATTTTTCCGAAAACCTAGTTTCTCACTCCTCTAAATCCCTCATTTCCGGCCGAATCAGCTATTGTGGTAAGAAGGAAAGTTGTTCCTCATCAAAGGGGGAACAACATACTTGGAAATCGAAGGACGAATCGGATCGAGGCGAGAGTTGTGCGTCTCACAAGCTTTGGGTAATTTCTAAACCTCGATCTTGATATTTGAGCTGATTTTGATGTTATTGGTGGTTGTAATTGTATTGAAATAGTAGAGAAATGATTAGGGATTGATGAGATTGTAATGTAGTTGGATTAATGTCGATATTTGAAAATTGTGATAATTTTGAGAATCGAGCTATAAATGGAAATATAGACAATGTGGAGAATTAGCTTAGATAATTGGTATTAGAGATATCGAACGTTGAGATATTGAGAATGAGGTTGTAGTTTAGGGTTGAGTTACGAGAATCAAGGGATTTGAGGTGTTATGAGCAATTATGCTCGATTTTGAGAATTAAGGTTTATGTGATGTTGAGTATTGATGTTTTTAACATCGTTTGGACAACTCGGGAGTTCCAGAGTGGAATGCGAGGCTAGTCCGTGATACGGGGGAACGATTGCACTATACGAGGTGCAAAGAGGTAAGGGAAATCTAAACCATTTGTGTATGTGATTTGTAAACTGTTATAGCATGATTTATGATTTATAAACAAGCATGTTGAGTGTTTTGTGTTGAGATTAAATTGCACACGATTTTATAGCCGGTTGGAGCCCAATGTTTTATGAGTTTATAACTGGGCTCTACGTTAAGGCAACATTGAGATTTGAAAAATGTGTGCGTGTGCTTTGCCGGTTAGAACTCGGTTTTTATTACGTTTTGTGTTGAGTACAAAACGGTTTTCAAATGAGTTTTATGAGAGAGAAACCATTACGAGTTCTACGTGAAGGCAAACCCGTCTTATGTGATAAGACTTAGGTGTGTAGTTGTGAGTACACACCGGGCATTGCTCTGGTAGCATGTAAGCCCGATTTCTTCTCCGTTCTGGTAACGTGAGAATAACCCATTGGTGGCTGTGCCACGTATACCCTATCGGTGGCTGTGCCACGTATACCCCATTGGTGGCTGTGCCACGTTGAGAAAACCCCATTGGTGGCTGTGCCACGTTGAGAAAACCCCATTGGTGGCTGTGCCACTTTGAGAAAACCCCATTGGTAGCTGTGCCACGTTGAGATACCCCCTTGGTGGCTGTGCCACGTTATACCCCATTGGTGGCTGTGCCACGTTGAGAAACCCTATTCTGTGGCTATGCCACGTGAGAAAATAATTCAGTGGCTTTGCCACGTGTGTTTTGTGGCTATGCCACGTGAGAAAAATAATCAGTGGCTTTGCCACGTGTGTTTTGTGGCTATGCCACGTGAGAAAATAATCAGTGGCTTTGCCACGTGTGTTTTGTGGCTATGCCACGTGAGAAAATAATCAGTGGCTTTGCCACGTGTGTTTTGTGGCTATGCCATGTGAGAAAATAATTCAGTGGCTTTGCCACGTGTGTTTTGTGGCTATGCCACGTTATTTGAGAAAGCGTTTAACGCGTTATTTTCACATGCTCTGTTTTGCTCTAGAGTGAGCCTTTTTACTTTATGTTTTCACATGACTTGACACATGAGAGTGTCGTTTTGAGTATTTTCATGCTATGGTTTTCAAATGAGTTTCACATACAAATAAACCTTTTGTGATGTGCATTTTGATTTATGAAATGAATCCCTACCCCCCTTACTGAGCGATTTAGAAGCTCACCCTGGTTTTCTTTTCCCCCAGAGTTCTTCAAGTGAATAAGGACTTCCCTGCGACGTACGGAGTAGTGGCTAGTGGAGGATCCGAGCTCCAGGCTATATATTTTGTACTTTGAGGTATATTTATCTTTTCATGTACCCAGACTATTATTGTAATTCAGACACTTGATGTATGACATTATATGGGATGTATTAGGATTAATTAACTTGTAATCGAGTAATGGGTATAATACAATATTTGTTATATCATGACGAGATCCTGAGGCATGATAATTATGATGATGTATGACACTGCACAGGAATGCACTCTTTATTTGTGAATTAACGAGTAAAAAGTTTTAAATTTGCCCTATTTTTCGTATTTTCGGGGCGTGACATAAACCAGGAGTATCTTGATAATCCGTATTTGCATCTTGAACAATGCCAGACATAATTGTCTGATCATTTTCAATTGCAACTGTAAGAACAGTGACATGTTCTTCTTCAAAGACAAGATCTCTGAGTTTAACACTCTCACTATATTCAATATCCTCAATGAACTTAGCATTTCCCGTCTCGAAAAAGAATTTACTTGAGGGATCATAAAACTTGAAACCCCCTCGATCTTTCTGAGTATCCAACAAAATAGCAGCTTACTGTTCTTGAGTCCAATTTCCTTTCGTTAGGCTTGTATGGTCTAGCTTCAGCTGGACAACCCCAAACATGCAAGTGCCTAATACTAGGCTTATTTCCTGTCCATAACTCATATGGGGTTTTAGCTACTGCTTTGCTTTTAACTCGATTAAGAATATACACTGCAGTCTTTAAAACTTCTTAAAAACGTCCAATCATTGAGACTTCTCATGAATTAAGTATAGGTACCCATAGCGAGAATAATTGTCTATGAAAGTAATAAAATACTATTGACCATTCCAAGAAGCCGTAGGGAATGGACCACATGTATCAGTATGAATTAATTCCAAGACGTTTGAACTCCTTTTGGCACGTATTTTCTTTATATTTGTTTGTTTTCCCTTAATACATTCAATACAGATTTTGAAATCTGAAAAATCAAGGGAATCGAGAATTCCTTCTGACACAAGTCTCCGTATTCTTTGTTCAGAAATATGCCCTTAACGCTTGTGCCATAACATAGAAGAATTATCATTAATTAATTTACACTTT
Source organism: Firmiana major (assembly GCA_033439115.1). Taxonomy (NCBI): domain Eukaryota; kingdom Viridiplantae; phylum Streptophyta; class Magnoliopsida; order Malvales; family Malvaceae; genus Firmiana; species Firmiana major. The sequence continues at coordinate 56,304,798 of CM065904.1, read as the reverse complement.
GTACAAACAGAAATCAAATTTCGTCTAAATGACGGTACATAAAAAGTCTCGTTCAAATCTAAATAATAACCAGATTCTAACTTTAATCTGAATAGACCAATAGCCTCAACAGGAGCTTTCTTGCCATTTCCCACATAGATGAAACTTTTATCATCAGTTGGCTTTCTGCTCCTTAGACAGCCCTGCATTGTCATACTTATGTGAGTAGTTGCACCTGTATCTATCCACCAAGTGTGATTAGGTACTAAAGCCAAATTAACTCCAGAACAAACAAAATTGAGAAGTTTACCCTTTTTGGCAAGCCATTTTTCGTACTTGGAACAATCCTTCTTCACATGTCCATCCTTACGGCAGAAGAAACAAGTGATCACCTTATCCTGTTTCTGCTGCCCCTTAGGCTGTGAAGTTCCAATGTTTGCAGTGCCTTTTCCTGTATTGTTCCTTTTCCTTTTCTTGTTGGCAACATTACCATTGGAAGAAAATGTTAATTGAGCACTTTCTATCTTATCTTGTTTCAATCTCTCTTCCTCTTGCACACACTGAGCAATGAGCTCGTTAGAGTCCATTTCTCCTTTTGAGTATTGTAACTTATCTTAAAGGGATTAAATTGTGAAGGAAGAGATATCAAGATCAGGTGCACGAGTATGTCTTCAGACAACTCTAACTTTAGTGCCCTTAATCTTGTAACAAGATTAGATATTTCCATAATGTATTCCCTTATGTTTCCTTTGCCATTATACCGCATTGAAACAAGTTTAGCTAGAATAGTACTTATTTCGACCTTTTCATTTGTAAAAAATTTGTCTGCAATCTGCTTAAGGAAACTTTTAGCATTTTTTTCCTCAGGTATTGCGCCCCTGATGGCATCTGGAATTGAGTGCTTCATGATCATCAAACTCATGCGATTTGAACGCTCCCATTTTTCATAAAGTGCCCTTTCCGTAGCTGAACTATTATCAGTAGGGGCGAGAGATCGTTCTGACTTGATCGCATAGTCCAGATCCATACACCCAAGCATAATGGTTACGTACTCCTTCCATTTTCCAAAGTTAGTGCCATTAAGCACTGGAATGTTATTCAAATTGGCAAATATGGAAGAAACATTTACTGTAAGCAGAAAAACAATAATCAGCTCACAACCAAATAATTTTGGGCCATATAAGATACCAAGCACAACATTGACATTTAGTCTTTGGACAAAAATATCAATTTGTAAGCGGTACTCTTAAATTTTATTAGTAAATATTGATAACCAAATCCTACCAATAATATGCCTTTCTTTGGACCGACATATTACATGCATGGAAAAAAAAATTTTATCACATATTTACTACCTTATATGTTAATAATTCGGCAAAGAAATAATCTTCCTTTGGGCCGATTATTTTCCGCATGAATTAAAAAGTACTGTCATATAAATTCCTTAATGACAACCTTATTTTCCAAAATAAATAAATTAATACAAAAGAGGTCACTTTGGCGACATTTTATATCAATTTAATTTATTTTGAAACTTTATTTTTCATAAAACATGCACATGTTTGTAGGTGAGTACATAAATTTATTGACAATTTCAGGGAGAGTACATATTGCCAATCAACTCAAAATGTCATAAAACATATCACCATGAAGCAAAACAAGAATAATCATGTGCATAACATATAGTTTTAATTCAAATAATGCTAAATATTAAATAATAAATATTTAACGATTCCAAAAAATTCCAGAAAAATCACCAAAAATTTTAAAATTAAATTTTATTTAAGATTGGAGAAAACGGTGACTTTCAGGCCACCGGATGGTGGCGCGTGTACCACACGCGCCACCCTAGGTGCGTGGGGGAGATCCCATTCGGGATCTCCTATCTTCTTCCTTAGCCAGCTGGGTCAACCCGACCCGGCTGGACCCAAAACAGACGGGTCTATTCTTCAATTTTCTTGATTTTTTAAGTATTTTCAGACTTATTTTCATCCAATTAACTGTACATAATTGAAATTAAATGTGTATTCTACAATGCCCATGCAAAAATCGGATGAAAACATAAAAAAATTAGGACAAATCAAGCCAATATTGATCAAACAATCCCAAAATTAAAACCCAATCTTTTTATTCTTGATTTTCTTTCAACCAAAACAAAAAATTTTAATTCTTAATAATTAAACATGAATAGGCTCTTGATACCACTTGTTAGAAATACTGTAATTGCATAATTTATAACCAGGATCTCATGTTCAATCATCAAGAAAATTAGAATACGGAAGCGTACCTAAATCCATTGAGATTGATCGATTGGGGTTAACAGTTTTTCAGTCTAAACCTTTTATTTATGAGAGAAAACCTTATTTCACTCACTGATGGGATATGAGAATGAGAAAAATTACGTTTAGACTGGGGACCATAACCTATTTATAACTGAAGCATATTTTAATTCTATTTTGGTCCATCATTAAAATAGAATAAAATATCAAGTCTCTACACATTGTAAAGCTCATACCAATTGAGATGCACCGAAGTTTAATAACTTTATTTGATCACTTTTAAGTGAATTAAAACAAATTATATAGCTTGTAATATACAATAAATTGATATATGCAGACCCACACAAATAATTTCTCAATATTACAATCCAAAGAGAATGCATTGGTCGGTCTTCCAATGCAAATTAATTCCAAAAGCAGCTTTAACAAGTTAGTCAAGAATAAATGTGGTATTTACAGACAGCCATAAATGACACAAAAATTGCCGACATAACATATCTTCAATATATACTGAAAAGTTTCAGGAGCAGACTAGACGTAAACTAATCTCCAATTCATGGTCCAAAGCTTAGATTATAGCCTCTGAAAATCCTCAAAGCAGTTGCTTCTCAAGGTTTTGATTGTTAAGAGTCCAGATCCCATCCGCATTTACATGCACTCATAATGAGACAGAGGCATGCAGAAGCTCAAAATTAGTTAAATGCGCTTACATTCTGCTGCTAATTACTAACTGTCTCTGTTAATGAATCCGACATCTTTTCAACAGTATCTGCCATGACAGAAGAAAGCATCTGGTGTCTTCTCTGTTCATGAGCTTTCCTTCGGTTGGTTTCAAGGATAATCATAAGAGCAGTTATGTCAGCAGGACTGACCCCGCCCACTCTGCTTGCTTGACCAATGGTTTGCGGCCTGACCTGTTAGGATTAAAATTTAATTTTATTTACAATTGACCACACCTCATCTGACAAGAACCAGATTTCACAATTTTTTGAACAATTTATCCAGGCAAATTCTCTCCCCTTATTGTGAACTTAGTCCATAAGTAAATTAATATTGAGTGACAACTGAAGTAAATTTGGGTTAAATTTTTATGCTACAGACCTTGGAGAGTTTTTCGCGTGCTTCAAGGGACAAAGTTGTCATTGCATAGTAATCCAAGCCCTCTGGAAGTCGTCTATGTTGTTGATGGATCATCTGCAAGCACAAGGTTATTGACTACCAATACACTGATGTAAAGGAGTGTAGATAGTAGCAGTAGCAAGAGCTATGGCAGCAAAGAATCATGTTTCTGGCTGCAACGATAAATTCATACCTGTTGAAGTTGGTTTTGTTGGCGAATAATGAAGCCCTCATACTTTATATCAATTTCAACACATTCTTTCTCCATTCTTGATAACATTTCATTCCCAAAACCATGCTTATCAAGAACTTTATATTCTATGTGTGGTTTCTTAAGAAGACTCTCTAGTGTTGAAGATTCCTTCACAGGTTGACCAGAAAGGTGAGAAACATCAGCAGCCAAGTCTCCTCCTGAAAGCAAACCAGAAAATGTTGCCAATTATTTAATTCCAACATATCACAAACTTCATTTATTACTTATAATACTATGAAGGACTACATCAAGTTGAAATTCACATTAGTGATGAAATTAGATGCATAGAAGAACTCAGTGATTAAGCATACTAGAAAAGATAAGGCCACTGACAACAACCATGAAATTTGCAGCCAAACCTTCCAATTTGTTATTGCTTCGGAACAATATCCATGCGCTATGATGACAACTCCCTTTAATTTGGCTCTGGTTAAATTTTTCTCAAGGGCGAAGAAAGCTCACATACACAAGATATTACAATCTTACCCTCTTTATAGACGCATTAATTAGTCCTATCATGCAAGTTCGAGGAGGGTAAACAATGTGCTGAAGGACTAGTAAAACAATAAAAGTTTTAAATCCAGGCAAAGTGACAAAGAATATTGACGATCTATAAATATACAGGATCAATCTTTGTCACTCGTACAGTAAGCAAATTGAATATCAGAGAAAAACTAAAGTCTCCCATGTTTTAATCAGGTAAATCTCTGCACAAAAGTTTACCCCTTTCCCAACTGCATTAGCTCTAGCCTCTAGTCTTCTTCCAAATGAAAGAAGAAGAAGAAGAAGAAGAAGAAGAAGAAGAAGTTAAAAAAAAAAAAATACAAACCTGAAATCCTGACAGCCTTCAGTCGCTTTTTTTCCTCAGAAATCCTTCCTTGTTTGTCCTGGTATATTTTCCAGCGTCTATCATTTATCAGCCCAATTTCACGCCCCAAAGGTGTTAGACGACTATCCGCATTATCAGATCGAAGAAGTAATCGATGTTCTGAACGGCTAGAAAGAGGGAAAAGGAAAAGACAAAAAAGACATGTGATTAGTTTGTTCACTTTGATGCTAAAAACCATTTCAATCAAGTCTACCAGGAGAGCAGAACAAATGGATGAAAACAATTGCAGACAAACATCTCTTTAAACTAAAATGTTAGTTCATAAACAGGAAGTCCTCTTGAGAATAATAATGCCTAGCAAATAACATATGTATACATTGACATAAAGCCTTTTCCTCCGAGGTTTTTCCTTACCCATGATTTGCAGAGCAGTTCCAGAGGTAAATTAATTTTATAAGGCTAGAGTATCTCAAGCAATAATTATTAGCTAGGCAAGAGGCCAAGAGATAATCCTATTGATTTTGGGCTAGACTAGGACTAATTGCAACAGAATTTGAGCCAGACTAAACATCTCAGTTATAATTAAAAGGAAAGCCCTAATTTTTCTCGTATTCTTCTTTGTCTTCTTCAGCGCTAGAGCAGAACTATTCTTCTTTGTCTTCTTGAGCGCTAGAGCAGAACTATCTTCTCTTCTCTTTTTTGCCAGCCAGTGGCAAAATACAGACTTCTTCTAGCTAGCCAAAGGGAGCAGAGACTGTATGATCGATGCCTTGTTGGATGCATATATCGTTCCTGAATCAGTGTCATGTCGTGCCGACACTGGTACAGTGACCTAAAATGACCAGTCTGTAACAGAGAGCACCACTATATAGCAAAGAAAATAAATCTCAGGTTGTGGACATGCACCACCAGCTCAAGCACACAGAAAGCATCATTGCTTCCGGTAACATATGATATTGGTAAAAAAGGATTACACACATAGTCTGTGAAATTAAATGAGGATGGATAGATCTCCAAAAGTTATATTCAATTTAACATAAGAAACTAGATGTAACAGCATGTGTGAAGAATGTGTAATTAACCTATGCTCAATTCATTATTCTCAAACTCAAGACCAAACAGCAATAAGGATTAGCATGATAAGCATAGAAAATTATCATAATAAAAGCATGAATCTGGAGTTGCTTACCTTGTTAACATGCGGTATGGCTCTCGAAGATCCTTAGTGACCAGATCATCAATTAGTGTTCCTACGTAACTGCTTTCCCTCTCAAGAACAATAGGGGGCTTCCCATCCGAATGTCTGGCAGCATTAATACCAGAAATGACACCCTGTTTAAAAGAATTTTGAAAAAATAAATAATAAAAAAGAGCCACAAGGGTTTGCTGATATTTAATGCAGAAAATTTCAAAAAGTTCAATAAGAAAATTCTATTTTCACTTGGTAAAGGCACCATAATTTACAGCAGAAAATTGGAAACTTAAATATGCAAAACCTGTGCAGCAGCTTCTTCATAGCCAGTAGTTCCATTTATCTGACCAGAGAAGAATAAACCTTCAATTTTCTTTGTCATAAGAGACCTAGAGCACTGATGAGCTGGCAAATAATCATATTCAACAGCATATGCAGGTCTTAGCATTGAACAATTCTCAAGTCCAGGCAAAGTTCGCAAGAGCGGTAACTGTAGTCTTTCCGGTAAACCAGTTGAGAACCCCTGAAAGGTGATAGAACTATCAACTATTTATGTTAAAGAGATGCAAGAGAATTTATGTGAGACAGACATACTAAAAAGCAACGTGTGACTCCTAATATGATAAATGAGCAATACAGCACATATTCAGCATGATTAAACAATGAACACAACAACTACAAAAGAAAAAGTGGAAAAAACCAGAAAATAAACCATTCATAGGTCGACCCAATAGAGCAACAATGAATATTATAGTTGCATTAATCAAACAAATTTCAGAACCTCAGCAGATAAAGATTATTCAAAGAGCAAGGTTTTAATCAACGTTTTCTCTTAATTTGAAAGGCAATGTAGAACAAAAGAATTTCCTAGAATACCTTTCAAACAACAGCCCAACATAGCAACAATGTATGTTGTAGTTACATGAATCGAATTTAACCTCAGTAGAAAATTATTTTTCAAAGAGCGAGGTTTAGTCAAAGTTTCCACTTAATTTGAAGCACAATATAGAATAAAATAAAGAAATTTCCTAGGATACCCTTCAGAGAAGTCAAACATCATCCTTTTGTTACTTTCCTAACCTGTTTTCATATGCCCAAAATCTATAAATGACAACTCCACACATAATGGAAGAAACAGGTATCATCAACTAATTATCTGTCCCATTTACCCCATATTATTGGTAAAGGAGGCACAAAAACATTACCTGCACATAGAGCTCAGGCACAGTCCGACCCTCTGGTTCAAGAAAAATCTGATGGGACTCTTTGTCTTGAAATCTCACAATCTAAAGAAACAAAGGGAAACAATGTAACAATAGAGAGGAAATTACATTGTTTGGAAATTTCAACTTCAAATGCTTAAATAGAAAGGAGACTTTTGTTGAAAATATTATCAGGAAATAAAGTTGAACCAACAATGCAGCAGCATCCTTAAAGGCTTAAACTATATTAAAAACGTCACTTTTTTGAAAAGGTAAAACTATTCATCCATGTATTACCAGAAAATACCTTGATCGATACTGGAGCTTTTAGTTACATAATTCTATCATACATTCCGTATCTGCATGAAACTAGTTAAGGAAGTAAATAAAATTTCAGGACCATGGATTCACACAGCACCTAGCAAACACTAATCAAGCAGCATTCTCTTTCACACTTGACGATCACTGGGAAAAAGAACTTTATGCCAACACTTTATGTAAGCTAACGGGTTTCTCGTGCATCACCATCATCATCATCATCATAATAATAATAATAATAATAAGCAACAACTTGAAGAGTAAGAAGAGCCAGAGTCAACACTTTTAGATATACTATGAGATAAGTATATTGTCAAAAACTAAAAATCTCTAGTGAAAGCAAGAATCTTCTCTAGGTGTTAATATATATGTGGTGTGTGTGCGCGTGCGCGTGTATGTGTGTGAAACACCATGTACAAGTATAGCAGTACACTCCATAACACCATGTACAAATATAGCAGTACACTGCATAACAAAGAATTTTCAATGTTAGTAGAAACAATAGAAGTAAACAAAGGTGAAAAGCGTAGCCCTTTAAAAAGCTATAAAGAAGCGCAAGTAAGAGAGAAAAACTAAAAGGGAATACTTCAACTAGTGATAAGAGAGACTCCATGCATAGATATAGCACTACACCGCTGACCATGACATTTAGATGCTTGTTCAACTAATAAAAGTACAATTCAAACAATATAAACTCACCTTATCTTCAATGGAAGGGCAGTATCTAGGCCCCTTAGCTTCAACCCATCCTCCGTAGGTAGGAGTTTCATGCAAGTTATCCTTAATAAGCTGGTGGGTACTCTTGGTAGTCCGTGTCAGATAACAACACATTTGTTCCCTTTCAATGTGGAAATCAGGATCGAAACTAAACCAGCTGACCTGCAAATTATTAATTCACATTTCAAAAACAATTATAAGAAAAATATCAGTAAATTTTTCTATTTTTGACCAAAACAAATACCAGTGACTTCCTAGGGCAATTAACCACTAGAAGGAAACTGTACAATGAGTTCTAAGCAGCCTACAAGCTAACAGTATTTCATCATAAAATCTTATGTTGTTAACATGTAGTTTCTGTAATCAAGAAGAATGACGTAGACCAGAAATTTTCTGCTCTTGGAACAGCCCATTGCTTCTGGGCCATATACAGTGATATGCGTTATTGAAACAATAAAGTTGTTACTGTGGTGAAACTAGAAACCTCGCCCCTCTCACTACGGTAAATGTAAGAATTTTAATATATGGCCCAAGGATTTCTAAGGTATGCACCCTGTTAGCAGGTTGCAATTTTTAAAGCAAGATTTAATATCTCAACTTTTACAATATTTATCCACTGAACCTACTTATGAGATTAAATGGAAGGACCTCTTCATCTCCATGCTGAGGCTCCAAAACAGAAAAATCTACAGTACGAAAGTCCACTCGTGCCGGGGTTCCAGTTTTTAATCGATCAGTTTCAAATCCAAGACGCTGCAAGTTCTCAGTTAGACCATGTGATGCGGACTCACCAGCTCTTCCAGCAGGCATAGAAGTTCTACCAACCCATATTTTACCACTCATAAAAGTTCCAGTCGTCAGTATAATGGCAGGGGCATAGAAGTTCATTCCAAAAAATGTGCAAACACCTTCGACATTGTCATTCTTTCCAAGCAAAATATTTGTCACCATTGCCTCTCTAATAGAAAGATTTGGAGTGCTGAAAATAGAAGCCAATTGACAGGTTAGCAAAACGAATAGAAACAAAATATTTATGCATGAACTTGGGAATGTTCACATTATTATAAACATAGATATCTGGCAGAAGGTAGGAAAAAGCAGTAAACCAAGTTGATATGATTTGATTTTGGAAAACAAAGCATCTTAACTACTAGATGACAGTTCATATACTATTTTATTTCTCTAACAAGCATATGGACCAATCAATATCAGTAAAATCAAGTTAAACTACAAATTTGAAAAATGAACACCTCAGGTAGTCAAGGTGTTCACAAAAATAATAAGGCAAGCATCAGAGAGCAAAACCTGAACCGTTTATTTGAAAGAAAACCTTCAATCTTATCATTCAAAACAACTTGATTTAGAATATATAGAAAAAGGATCAATAGTGTCCCACTACTCTAGGATCAATAGGATGCCACTATTCTAGGATATACAATAATAAAACTACCAAAAATATAGAAACAGAAAGTTGACCAAATCCCTCTAAATCAAGAATTAATTATTAGGATTCTAGCATTCCCTCTCAAGCTGGTAAGATGTCCCAGCTTGCTTACAAATGGCTCAAATTCAGGTTTTGACAAAGCTTTAGTAAGAACATCAACTTCTTGTGATTGGATTATGTACTATGCTTATGGCTGATTTACAGTAACTGTACAACTTCATAGGTCCTGACTATGGGACATTTAGGTCCCTTAACAATCTTTCCAACCATATCAAATCACAAATACCTTGAGCAATTGCCCTATACTCAGCTTCAGCACTGCTTCTAGCCACTACGGTTTGCTTTTTACTCCTCCAAGTAACCAAGTTGCCCCATAGTTTTAGTGCAGTAGCCAGTTGCAGACTATCTATCCTCAATTGCACCTTCCCAATCTGCATCTGCAAAGCCTTCGACTTCCCTATGATCATTCTTTCAAAACAGAAGTCCTTTTCCTGGAGTTCCTTTTAGATATTGAAGGATCCGATTTACAGCATCTAGGTGTCATTGTGTTGGTGAGTGCATAAATTGACTCACCACGCTAGCACCAAATGCAATATCAGATCTGGTAAGGGAAAGATACATAAACTTTCCTACCAGATGTTCGTATCTTTCGTTATCCACAGGAGAATCACTTTCAGCGATCTTTTGTTTCCAATTTCGCTCTAATGGAGCATCTGCTGGTCTACAACCAAGCTTTCCAGTTTCCTTTAAAAGATCAAGTGCGTATTTTCTTTGGGTTATTAAAATACCTTGTTTGCTCCTTGCTATCCCCAGGCCAAGGAAGTATTTAAGCGTACCAAGATCTTTGACCTTAAATTCATCTGGTAAATGTTTCTTAAGCCCTTCAATCTCATGAGTGTCATCACCGATTATCAATATATCCTTCAGATAAACAACTAAGATTGATTTCTTCCTGTTTTTGGCTTGTTTAATGAAGAGTGTGGTCAGCCTGTCCTAGTCGATATCCAATTTGTTTCATAGCAACACTAAACCTAGTGAACCATGTACTTGGTGATTGCTTTAGACCATAGAGAGACCTATTTAATTTACAAACCTTGCCTGAGACTTCTGCAGATTCAAAACCAAGAGGAAACTTCATAGACTTCCTCTTCTAGAGTTCCATCAAAAAAGCATTCTGACATCATCCGCCAAAGTTCCCAATCTAGGTTGGCAGGAAGAGACAAAAGAACCACTATTGAATTTAACCTTGCTATAGGACAAATGTTTCTTCATAGTCTATGCCATAGATTTGTGTGTATCCTTGAGCAACCAACCTTGCCTTATATCTCTCTATTTCTCCATTTAAACCACAATTCACCGAAAAAATCCATTTACATCCATCAAGTCTTTTTTCCTTTAGGAAACTCCATGATATCCTAAGTTTCGTTATCAATCAATGCATTTATTTCCTCTAAAACAACTTTCCATTTAGGATCTTGAAGAGCACTTTGAGAATTTCCACATTCAACCAAGTAGTAAAGGCCCAATACTTGGGAGACAACTTAGGGTAAGTCAAATAATTGGAAATAGCATGCTTAGTACAATATCTTACCCCCTTCCTAATAGCAATTGGAACATCAAGATCATCAATTGTGGTAGCTTCTTCACCAACCTCTTCACTTATGGACTCCAAAGAAGGACTTGGCTCCAGTTTAGATGAATGACTTTGTTGAGGAGCTCTTGGCCTTCTTGAGTAAACCTTAATAGGTTGAGTTGAAGCATTAAGCTCTTCCCTTGACTTGTTAGTTGATGTATCCTTCTTAAGTTGATGAAATGATGGTTCTAGTATTGGGATGTGGGACAAATAAGTTGGAAGGAAATAGGAAATGAAATAGATGGATCCCAACGGTTGCTTTCATGAGATGTCTCCCCTAAAGAGAAGCACTGGGATAGTAAGGCTGTTTTTAAAGAACGATTACATCGCAAGAAACATATAATCGTATAGTTGAAGGTTAGTAACACTTGTAACCCTTACGTGTGGGAAAGTAGCCAACAAAAATACTTTTAAGTACCATAAGATCAAGTTTGCCTCCATAAGGGGATTGATTATGAACAGAAAAAATATATCCAAATACTTTATGAGAAAGAGAGTTTAAAATTCAGATGGTGGGGAAAACATCAAGTAACAAACTCAATGGGGTTTGAAATTGAGATTTTTAAAGGTAATTTTTAAATAAGATAGGAAATGGTTAGAACAACCTCACCCTAAAAATAATTTGGAACATTGATAGTAAACATTAGGGATCAGGCTACCTCTACGAGATTGCGATTTTTTCGTTCCGCTATCCCATTTTTTCGAGGGGCATAGGTACATGAACTTTGGTGAAATGTACCATGATCACCAAGGTATTAGTTAAGCTCTTGTGCAAAATATTCCCCACTGTTATCAATTCAAATGATGTGAATGAAAGATTGAAAAACATTGGAAACAAGTCTATGAAATGTTTAAAGATGGAACTAGCCTAGATTTATACCTCATTAAATAAACTCAACACGTATGAGAGTGGTCATCAGTAAAAGTAATGAACCAAGGAGTACCGGTTAAGCTTGAGAAACGAGCTAGCCCGAAACATCACTGTGAATAAGACGGAAGGGTTGTGAAGAATTGTATGGATGAGGAGGATTATGTGTATTTGTTGTTTAGCAGAAACACACTTCTCACATTGAAAAGAACCAAGATCTTTATAGATGAATAATTTCAGGTACAAGGTTTTAAGATAATTGAAACCAGGGTGCCAAGGCGTTTATGCCATACCATAACTTCGCAATTAGAAACGGTAGACAATGATGTCAAGAATCGTACTCCAAGTCAACTATTTTAATTGATTTGTTATTTTAAGGTACTTGTAAATATTTGTATCCTTAGAATTAAGGTTAGAGAATCAATCAATTATAGATTCTAGAATAATATCTAGGATTATTGGTGATATACTTTCCTATTTGGTTAGAGTCATTTGTATATAAATAAGACACCCATGTACAGTTTTATTTAAGCCTTTTGTTGAGATGAAAAGATTAATTTTCATATAATAGAAAGGAGTACAAGATATGTATATATACAGAATTGTAAAACCTAAATTAGGAAGGTTATTAACTAAACCTAGATATTTCAGCCTATAATTAAGCTATATAGAATCTGTTAATTATGGTAATATACAACTGTAACACTCCCCCTCAAGCTGGAGCATAGATGTTAATCATGCCCAGCTTGTTAGAAATATAATCAACTCGAGGTCCATTGAGTGTCTTTGTAAAAATATCCCCTAGCTGTTCTCCAGTCTTCACATATTCTGTAGAGATCAACTTTTGTTGTATTTTTTCACGGATAAAGTGACAGTCAATCTCAATGTGTTTAGTTCTGTCATGGAACACAGGATTGCAGGCAATATGAAGAGCAGCTTGATTATCACACCATAATTTTACTGGTCTTGAAACTTCAAGACCAACTTCAGTTAAAAGCTGACATATCCACAATATCTCACATGCAGATTGAGCCATGGCTCTGTACTCTGCTTCCGCACTAGATTTGGAAACAACATTTTGTTTCTTACTCTTCCAAGAGACTAAATTTCCACTAACAAATACACAATAACCCGTGGTAGATCTTCGATCAATTTTGGAACCTGCCCAATTTGCATCAAAAAAACATTCAATATGATTATGTCCATGATTTTTGTATAATATTCCTCATCCTGGGGCTCCCTTTAAATAGTATAGAATTTGTTCTAAAGCTGCCCAATGATGAACTGTTGGAGAAGACATGAACTGGCTGACAATGCTAACAGAAAAAGCGATATCAGGACGAGTTACTGTAAGATAATTCAGTTTTTCAACCAATCGCCTATATCTTTCAGGATCCTCAAATAATTCTTCATCTTTTGTAAGCTGTAAATTAAGAAGCATTGGGGCACTACATGACTTAGCTCCCAATTTTTCAGTTTCATTCAATAAGTCAAGTACGTATTTCCTCTGAGACAAAAAAATACCTTTCTTGCTCCTTGTCACCTCAACTCCCAAGAAATATTTTAATGCTCCCAAGTCTTTAGTCTGAAACTGACTGTGAAGAAAATGCTTTAGTTCTAAGATTCCCATAGCATCACTTCCTGTGATAACAATATTATCCACATATACTACCAGAAGAATAATACCAGATACAAAGTTTTTATAAAAAACTGAATGATCAAGTTTACTCTTTGTCATGCCAAACCTTTCAGCTGCTTGACTAAATTTTTCAAACCATGCACGTGGACTTTGTTTGAGACCATATAGTGATTTACGAAGATGACAAACTTTTCCACTCTCCCCCTGAGCAACAAACCCAAGTGGTTGCTTCATATAGACTTCCTCCTGAAGATCACCATGCAGAAATGCATTTTTAATGTCTAACTGATACAAAGGCCAGTCATGAGTAGCTGCCATAGAGATAAGTAACCGAGCAGATGTCAATTTAGCAACAGGAGAAAATGTGTCAAAATAGTCTTCCCCATATGTCTGAGCAAAGCCTTTAGTCACCAAATGAGCTTTAAGGCAAGCAATTGACCCATCAGGATTAAATTTAACTGCAAACACCCATTTACATCCAATAGCTTTCTTTCCGGCAGGTAAATCAACCAAATTCCAAGTACGGTTAGAATCTAAAGCATTCATCTCTTCTATCATAGCTGCACGCCAACCAAGATGAGACAAAGCGTCCATAACAGATTTTGGAACACAAACAGAATCAATCGAGGCAATAAAAGAACAAGATGAGGGAGACAAACCGTCATAAGAAACGAAAGATGAAATAGGATAAGTACACTGACATTTACCTTTACGAAAGGCAATGGTAAATCAATATCATCTGTAGTCGAATTTGATGCCGAAGAATTAACTGGTACTGGACATGGATCAGAAGGAACTCGACGATGAGTATAAGTATGAATAACAAGAGGTGGTGAGTTTTGTGGTAGAATTTTGACTGGTTGGTACGTGACATGATAAAGTAATAAATCATCATCCTCCCCCTTACTGAAAGAATTAGAAGAAGAAGAAAAGAATGGATCATGTTCAATGAAGGTGACATCGGCTGACACCAAATACTTATTAAGACTAGTACTATAACAACGATACCCTTTTTGCACACGAGAATACCCTAGAAAAACACTTCACAGATTTTGGATCTAATTTGGTTACCTGAGGACGAACATCACGAACAAAACACGTACTCCCAAAGATGCGAGGTGTAATTGGAAATAATGATTTACTAGGAAAAAGAACTTTATACGGTATCGCACCATTAAGGACAGAGGAAGGCATGCGGTTGATTAAGAAACAAGCTGTGGAAACAGCATCAGCCCAAAAGGGTTTAGGAACATGCATTTGAAATAAGAGTGCTCGGGCGGTTTCTAAGAGATGTCTATTCTTTCTTTCAGCCACACCATTTTGAGATGGTGTATCAACACAGGATGACTCATGAAGCATACCATTCTGAATCATATAACTCTTAAAAGTATCTGAAAAATATTCTTTAGCATTATCGCTCCTCAAAATTCTCACAGACATTAAATTGAGTTTTAATTTCAGCACAGAAAGCAGTAAAATGAGAGAATAATTCAGAACGATTTTTCATAAAATAAATCCAAGTCATATGGGAAAAATCATCAACAAAAGTAACAAAGTATCTGACACCAGTTTTAGAAACAACAGGACTCGGACCCCAAACTTCTGAGAGAACTAACTCAAAAGGAGAACTAGCTCGTTTATTGACACGTGAAATAGAAGGTAGACAATGATGTTTAGCAAATTGACAAGACTCATAAGCTAAAGAAGACACAGACTGAAATTGAGGACACAATTTCTTCAGTAGAGACAAGGAAGGATGACCCAACCGACAATGTGCTTCAAACGGTGTCAAGATGCTAGAACAGGCAATAGACTCTGGCACCTAAGTATCCAAAATGTAAAGTCCTGATTCATGTCCTTTACCAATAATCTTCTTCGTCATAAGATCCTGAAACAGACAATAACCAGGGAAAAATGAGACACAGCAATTTAGAGTACGAGTATTTTTACTCACAGACACTAGGTTAAAAGCAAATTTTGGTAGACTCCAAACTGAGGACAAAGTAATGGAGTCGGACTAACAGTGCCATAACCAAGAAGAGATGAAGTAGACCCATCAGCTAAAGTGACAGTAGTAGGCGAGACATGGGATTGAAAAGTGAAAAATAGACTAAGATTACTTGTCATATGATCTGTGGCACCAGAATCAACTAACCATTGTGTGGAAGAAGACATAAGACACGTATTTGATTTACCTGTTTCAGCAAGAGCAGTGATAGACTGAGATGAATTCTTTAAAGACTCTTGGTATAGGGTGAACTTAGCAAATTCATCCGCAGAGATTGAAACCATTTTATTAGAGGATGAGGTAGGTGAAGCAATAGTAGAGGCAATATGAGCTGACTTAGACTTCTGATTCTTGTTTTGCAATTTTCGGCACGTACGTTTAGTATGACCAGGCTCACGACAATAATAACAGGTAACGCCCCCTGCATCCTAGCTCTGATTACCCCCCCTGTTATTATGCCACTGGGAGGACCTCCCAGTATCTAAATCACTCCGACTGACAAATGCATTTGAAGTCTGAACAGAAGCAGTAGTATCTGTACGTAGTACTCTGGTAAAGGCCTCATGCAAAGTGGAAAGTTCAGCACTCGATAATATATGGGATTTAGCAACTTCAAACTGAGTTAAGACCAGCCAAAAAACTCATTACTGCCATATGTTCTTGCTGAGATTGCTGGACTTTAATATCAATACTGAAAGGCAGCAAAGTGTTCAACTCTTCATAAGTTTTCTTAAAATGCATAAAGTATGCCTGAAGCATCTGATCTTGTTGCTCGGCACGATAGAAACTTTTACAAACCTCATACATACGTGAAAGATTCCCTTTCCCAGAAAACAAGAATTCTAAGTAGTCCATCAGTTCTTTGACATACTCGCAATGGTTAATCAAACTAATTACCTCTGTATCTATAGAATTTTGGATCTGCAAAAACAAGCGAGCATCATCTCATAGCCACTCCCTGCGAGTCGCATCGTTAGGTGGATCAGTAGTGAGATGGTCATCTTTTGATAAACTTCGCAAATAAATTCTAACCGTCTTACACCAGTCTAAATAATTAGATCTCGTCAATTTATGGTCTGTGATTTTGGGTAACATGGGAATCACATCACTTACAACCAAACTCTTTTGATCATCAGCCATGAGAAGAAGAAAAGTCTTCACAAAGCAAATCCAAACAACAGCAACAGGGCGATGCAGTGGCTGTGCAGGGAAGGAGCAAGAACGATGATAGCAGGCAGTTTAAGCGATGTAGGCAGCTTAGGTACAGGGAACAGGAAGCAGGGAATGGTGTTGTAGGAGGATGACAGGGAAGAAGCTAGTCAGTAGCTTTGGGGTTGATGGAACCGAGGCTGTCTATCACACAGCCGAGATCTCCAATCAGCAGAACCTTTCTCTGGCAGTAGATTAATCTCCAACCTCGTAGCCCAAGGATGCAAAAGTGAAGAAGCTAACAGCAACAAAGAGTTTTTCTTTGTAACAAGGCAGCGGCAAGGTGAGGCAGGCAGCTTCCAGGCGTAGCAAACAGCAACCAAGCGTAACAAAGGGGCAGCGTGCAGGAAAAAAAAAAATTTCTCTCTCAAGTGGCTACTCACAGGGGTGACCTGAAAAAAAAAAATAAATCTGCTCACTCTGGGCAGAAGAAAAAAACAGAAAAATTTCAAACTTTTCCTCGCAAGGCTCTTGATACCATGTTGAGATGAAAAGATTAATTTTCATATAATAGAAAGGAGTACAAGATATGTATATATACAGAATTGTAAAACCTAAATTAGGAAGGTTATTAACTAAACCTAGATATTTCAGCCTATAATTAAGCTATATAGAATCTGTTAATTATGGTAATATACAACTGTAACACATTTCAATACAATACTATAATTTTCTACATGGTATCAAGAGCTTTAGGTTAAAAACCTAAGGATTCTTTTTATCAGCCTTCCTTACTGAATTTCTCAACTACGGCCTTTATTGCCAATTGAACCCATTAGTGGCCTTCATAGCCATTCTTCTCTACAATCCATTTTTTTCATAACAAAATGTCTACCGCCACAACCGAGGTCAGTTCCCACAACATAGAGGAAACGTCGGCGGTTCAAGGGGTTGCGCCACCAGGAGAGCTACAATAAATCAATGCTGCCTACTGATTGAAAGGGAAAAATTATCTTAAATGGTCTTAACTGGTTCAGACTATTCGGAAGGGGAAAGGAAAGATTAGTCACATCTTGGGGACCAAACCAAAAGAGGGTGACCCAATCTATACAGCATGGGACGAGGAATATTCCATGATAATGGCGTGGCTTTGAAACTCTATGGCACCCGAAATCAATGATACTTGTATGTTCTTACCTACGACAAGAGATATTTGGGAGTCTATCCGAGATACCTACTCGAAAGTTAAAAATACGACTCAAATATACGAGTTGAAGATCAAAATGACTTCGACCAAACAAGGAAGTAAGACGGTAACAGAGTATGCCAATCTTCTGGAAGGATTGTGGCAGGAGATGGATCACTATCGGGTTATCGAAATGAAAAATAGTGATGATGCAGCAACGTTGAAGGCTTTTATAGAGAAAGATTGGACCTACGACTTGCTAGCAGGTTTCAACGTGGAATATGATCAGGTGAGAGTCCAACTTAGGCAAAGATGATTTACCAGAGGTTGTTTCAATTATATTAGTTGAAGAAAGTAGTGGAGGTGTGATGCTTGATCCTAAACCAATTGAAGCTTCAGCAATGGTGGCTAATGGAAGAGACCGTGGATCAAAAAAGGAGCAATCAACTGGAGAAAATAAAACAGTCACCAAACCTATGGCTAGTGATAATATGTGGTGCACCTACTGCAAGAAACAGAGACGTCCTCAAGAGAGGTGTTGGAGGTTTAATGGAAAACCACCAAGCAAGGAATGGCAAAAGAAAAGCGAACATAAACAAAAAGGCTAGGAGCAAGCCAATTTTGCAGCACTCCAAGGAGAGGAAAAGATTAATGAACCAAAGGAATTCAACAAAGAAGAGATTGAAAAGCTGAAAAATCTCCTAAGTACCCTTGGAAAACCTTCAAGTACCTGTTCATTGATGCATTCAGGTAAAGTTCTAATCTCTCACGCTTTAAATGCCTCGAATATATCCTTTAAACATTCGTGGATTGTTGATTCAGGAACCACTGATCATATGACTCATTCCTCTCAAAACTTCAATTCATATTCACCCTGTTCTAGCAATAGAAAAATTGCCACTGTCAATGGCTCCTTGACCATGATAGCTGGGGTAGGAGAAATAGAAATCAGTACAAACCTTACTTTGAAAAATGTCTTACAAGTTCCCAAATTGTCCATCAATCTTTTATCAATATCTAAGCTTTCTCATGACATAAATTGCAAAGTAACCTTTTTTCCATCTCATTGTCTATTTCAGTACCAGGGCTCGGGAATGATGATAGGACGTGCTAAGGAAAAGGATGGATTATACTGTCTTCAGGAATCTAAGAAATCGAAGGTTGGTAAGCAGAACCAACACCTAACTCACCTTTCTGGACAATACCTCACCAATAAGGACACAATTTGGCTTCACCATTATATGCTCGAACATCCTTCTTTTTCAACCCTTGAGATTTTGTTCCCTTCTTTGTTCAAAGGTCTAGTCAGTAAGCAATTTCATTGTGATGTATGTGAACTTACAAAGCACAGACATGCCACTTTTCCCACCAATAACAAAAGAAGTCATTTTCCTTTTGAGTTGATCCATAGTGATAAATGAGGTCCATCCACAATTCCAAATATTTCTAGGACAAGTTGATTTGTTTCATTTATTGATGATTGTAGAAGAGTTACCTTAATATTTCTGCTTAAATCAAAATCTGATGCGAGTGATATCCTCCCAAACTTCTTTTTCATGATAAAAAACCAATTTGGGGTCCAAATCAAAAGGTTTAGGTTAGATAACGCAAAAGATTATTTTAACCAAACATTTTCCCCATATTTTCAACAAGGCATTATTCATGAGTCATCCTGTGTCTCTACTCCACAATAAAATGGAGATGCAAAAAGGAGAAATTGGCATCTCCTAAACACTACCCAAGCACTATTATTTCAAAAAAATGTGCCAAAATATTTTTGGGAAAAGCAATTCTTATAGCCACACGTTATAAACAGGTTACCATCCCGAGTGTTAAACTTCAAGAGTCCCAAGGAGGTATTGTCTCACTTTTATCCAAGTGTCAGTACAACAAATCATCTTGTTCCTATAGTATTTGGGTGTCTAATTTGTTGAAGTCCATAGCCAAAAAAGAGGAAAGTTGAATCCTAGAGCTACCAAGTGTATCTTTGTGGAATACTCTTCAACACAAAAAGGGAACAAGTGCTATCACCCACCTACTAAAAAACTCCTCATCTCCACAGATGTTACCTTTGTTGAAACGGAACCACATTTCACTCAACCTTATCTTCAGAGGGAGACAACATTTGTGGAACATAAAGATCGAGAGTTCGTCTCCTTGACTTGCCGCCTTCATCTTCTAAATTTCAACTCGAGACCAAGACCTCCCTTGAAGAGACAATTGAGCAACTGAAGCCTCCTCCTTCACAAACCCAAAATGAGCCTCCCTTACAACTTGGTTCACAAGCAGATGGGGGAAAGGCCACTACTAACAATCGATTCTCACAGGTTTACTCTAGAAGAAAAAATTTAGCTCCTGAACCAAGGTCGGACCAGTCATCGGACCTAAATCCAAGAAATGAGGTAATATCTTCTAGCTCTCCTCCTAAAAGTGATTCCTTATCTGATATTGATTTGCCCATAGCACTTAGGAAAAGAACTAGAGAGTACACAAAACATCCATTATATCCAATATCCCACTTTGTGTCCTTTGAAAAATGCTCTCCATCTCACAAAAGTTCCTTACAAACATAAACACAATATCCATTTCCGAAACATTATCAAAGACTTTAAATTGTGAAAATTGGAAGAATGCTATGAATGTTGAAATGCAAGCCATGGAGAAGAACAATACTTGGGCGATTGTGGATCTACCGAGAGGAAAGAAACCGGTGGGATGTAAGTGGGTCTTTACAGTCAAGCATAGAGAGAGACAAAAAGCTAGACTAATGGCTAAAGGATGCACACAAACATATGGAATAGATTACCAAGAAACCTTTGCCCTAGTTGCCAAGATGAACACGGTGAGAATTCTTCTGTCTCTAGTGCGAACAAGGTTTGATATAAAAAATGCATTCTTGCACGAAGATCTTGAAGAGGAAATTTAAATGGAAATACCCCTGAATTCAACAAAAACGTGGTTACGAACAAGGTTTGCAAGCTCAAAAAGGCACCATATGGCCTAAAACAGTCACCAAGGACTTGGTTTGGGAGATTTTCTAAGGTAATGCATTCAATGGGATACAAGCAGAGCCAAGGGGATCACACCCTATTCATAAAACACTCAGGTTCAAAGGGAGTTGCTGCTCTCATTGTTTACGTTGAAGACATCATAGCGATGGAACAAAGAGAAGGAAAGGTAGAACTTGGGAAGGAGTTTGAGATTAAGGAACTAGGAAACTTGAAATATTTCCTGGGCATTGAAGTGGCATAGTTGAGACGAGGGATCTTTATATCCGAACATAAGTATGTCCTCAATCTCTTGAAAAACACAGGAAAATTGGCTTGCAAACCATGCAATATCCCAATCGATCCTAATCATAAACTTGAGGAAGTAAAGGGAGACAATGCCACAGACAAAGAATCATATCAGAGACCGACTGGCAGACTAATCTACCTATCTCACACACAGCCCAATATTGCATGTGCAATTAGCATAGTGAGCCAATTTATCCACAACCCCCAGGAACTCTATTTGCTTGCAGTTCACAAAATATTGCACTATCTCAAGGGAATTCCAAGAAAGAGGGTTTTATTCAAAAAATGTGATAAGCTCACTCCTGAGGCCTACACCGAGGCAAATTACGCAAGCTTAGTGATTGATAGAAGATCCACCACAGGATACTACACCTTTTTGGGAGGAACTTAGTTACTGGGAGGAGTAAAAAGCAAAATGTCGTGGCGAGATCAAGTACAGAGTTAGAATTTCGGGCAATGGCACAAGGTGTATCTGAGCTATTATGGTTGAAGATCATTTTGGAAGATCTAAGACTCAAGTGGGATAACCCTATGAAGCTCTACTGTGACAACAAGTCTACGATTAGCATTGCACACAATCCTATGCAGCATGACCGAACAAAACATATTGAAGTTGACCGACACTTTATCAAGGAGAAACTTGACATTGGTATCATTTGCACACCCTATGTACCAAGCGAATCATAGCTAGCAAATGTCTTAACCAAAGGACTTAACAGTCCACTCTTCCACAAGATTGTAACCAAGCTAGGAATGGACAATGTCTATTCACCAACTTGAGAGGGAGTGTCAAGAATCGTTCTCCAAGTCAACCATTTTAATTGATTTGTTATTTTAAAAAATCTATAAATATTTGTATCCCTAGAATTAAGGTTAGAGAATCACTCAATTATAAATTCGAGAATAATATTTAGGATTATGGGTGATACACTTTCCTATTTGGTTAGAGTCCTTTGTATATAAATAGGACACCCATGTACAATTTTATTTAAGCTTTTTAATACAATACTTTGATTTTCTACAAATGAGACAAGATTAAGTGACTTAGGGGTCAAAGGAGAACCCATGCTCGAGATAGGTCTTGGAATACATAATGAGATGAATAGAAAGTTACCACACAATTGACATCCTTACTCAATTTACTAATAGAAAGATTGCATTGAAGACATGGAACATGAACAGAAAATAATTTAATCCAAGGAGATCAATAGTCCCTCAACCAACCACACTAGATATACTCACATCAACAAGTGCAATCTTCGCATCATTAGTACATTATAAGTGGAAAAAAGTGTGGAAGCCTATCATGTGGTTGGATGCTCCAGTGTTGATAAACCAACCATTGCCCAAAAGTGTACGAGATAAGGAGCATTTGATGTTACCTCGATGAGCAACAGTGGTTGTGGCAACAGGTGGAATAGGTTCGAGTATAGAATTAGTGAAAAGGTAGGAAACAATAGGGACGTTGGACGAATCTGTTGTAGACATTGTAGAACTATAACAATCCAAAAAAAAAGACAAAACTAGTGGAAAGATATATAAACCAGGACCGTGGCTGACTCTGATACCATGAACAAAGGTTTATTTGAAAGAATACCTTTAATCCTATCATTCAAACAACTTGATTTACAATATATAGAAAAAGGATCAATAGGATCCCACTATTCTAGGATCAATAATATCCCACTATTCTAAGATATAAAATAATAAAACTACAAAAAATATAAAAACGAAAAGTTGAACAAATCCCTCTAAATCAAGAATTAATTCTTAGGATTCTAACAAAAGCACCTTGCCCACCCTTGCTTAGGTGCAAGCCTATGGTACCTAAGCATGCTTATATGGAATGGAGTAGGGGGCCGAAAGCAATGTTAATTGAACGGCTACGAACCAATGGAGGACCTATTCCTGATCCAGACAGTTTAGTCGACTAACTTTCATTGAAAAAATGATTTTTTTATTTAATAGATATCAAATATGGTAAACATTTTCACGTTTGACTTAATTGTTAAGACACTAGTCAATAATTAAAACGGTAAAGGTTCAAATCCTACCACAAACAAATTTTTTTAAAATATTTAGTAATGAATAAAAATTGCTAAAACCAGTTCATATCCGGTTCTAGCCAGTTGAAACCTATTTCACCAGAGGGTTGACTGGTTCCTTTTGACAACCCTCCAGCTTAACTGCCCCTTACAAACTAAGCAAGCCTCCATTTCCCATTTGAATTGCTCCAACTAACCAGTCCACTCTAGTTCTTACAAAGTTGGCAATCCACATCTCATATGTCACTAATTTTAAAATCTTTTTAGCTTTACTTCAAATTTTACATTAGAAAAGGGGCAACGTGGCTTTTCTACAAGAGTAATAAGGGTTACTAACGTGACTGGTTTTATATATTCCATCTCTCTATTGCTCTGTTTCCCTCTCATACGTTTAGCTTCTGCTTTCCACCCCTTCATGTCTATTTATTCATTGACTTAACAGAGCACAGGTAACCCACTTTTCATCATATAAACAAAAAGAACATGCTCATTCATAACTTAACCTATCTCAAACGTTTAAAAACAAAGGATTGTTATGCCATCATACCCAACTACTTTTCCTTCATAAATTGAATCTGTAAACACTAGGCAAAGAAGGAGTAACAGAGCCAATTTTTCAAAGTTTTTTAACTAAATTACGTAATTTTAAGTTTACCAAATACAGGTTATGGATCACAACAAACTCATCCAGTATCATATAATCACTGCAAACATAGTTTTGTGGCACTTGACTAGCAAAGTAGAAATAAAAAGATGAGCTACAATGTTACCAATATATGAATCCCACTTGCAGTAATCATTCTGTTTATTATTTTCCTTCTTTATGCATTTGATATTGTTTAGATTCATAGGAAATTGCAATATTTGAATGTAAGCATTGTTTCAGGATTCCTATATATAATTAGGTTATGGATGTTGAGTTGTTCTAAGTCAAGTTAGTTTCTAGATGGAGTCTGAGTATTTGTTCAAATCTTTGTGGATATGTATATATCAATCTTTCTATTAGGGTAAGAAGCATTTTTAGAAAATTTTCCAACATTATTGCTCCTATGGCTGAAGCAATCAACGTCATCGGTGACTCTCAAGGATCAAAGGGTAGCATTTTCTTCTAATTTGAATGTCTAAAGTTCTCTTAAGAACTCAAATCTAAAAGCAAACCACGAGACCCTAATCACAGTGGTCATTCTAAGTTAGTCCCAAAAGGGAAATATTTTTATCAACAGACTTATACCACCACCGCCTGTGAACATTCAATTGTACTCCCTTTATAGTACAAAAATACCTCAAAAAAAAAAAAAAAATGAGGGGAACATATGTTGCTTGACATTTTCCCAAAAAAGGAGTCAATACAACAAAAGAAAAAAATAGTTACAACAAATCAAACAATAACTTTCTTCAGAATATTGACTCCTCTAAAATTTTCTAAATTGATATACTCCCTGCATCAAAAAATAATTGTCCCCTTCGATTCAAGCCAAAAGAATAAGAGACTATGTTGAATTCCATTTGCAAGATGTTTCAGTTTTATCTGTCCATAAATGGAGCAACTTTCTTGTTATCATCAGTCTTAGCGATAAATAGTTACTTTAAAGGGTTTAGCTGGAAATAACTAATCTTTAACTTCTGAGGCAACAGTTCTTTTACAATGTTTCCAAACAGAAACAAAACAATTATGATTTATTCTATTTTTTCCATGTGACCTTATGTTTCTTTATAATGGTTTTCAAATATCAGAATTAAGAACATTATCACTTGCCTTTGATCATAGCAATTCAATGACAAATGCTCATATAACATATGTGCCTAACTATATAAGCTGTAAATATCACGAATAGGGAAGTTAATCATCTGATCAGATAGGGTTAATGCGGTTACAAAATCAAAGTTTAGTTTTCTAAGATGTATTAATTGCACTTTAAAAATCCAATATGATAATTGATGCTTCAAATAGATATGTAAATAGGAATAAAAGAAAGAAACTTGCCTCTCTACCACATTTTTCATTTGCATTGCATATTCCCTTTTGTCAGTTTGTGCTCGCAATGCTCGGACAGCAGGACCTCTTGAAGCATTAAGAACACGCTTTTGTAAATAGCATCTAAAAGTACCAACAGTTCCAAAAGTCAAAAATGATAAGGGTAATCACTGTTTCTATTACATTTAAGGAAGAACTAATTGTCATCCAAGCTAAAATGAGATTGCCGATAAAATTATGTTTCAGTTAAAACAAATTAAATGGAAATCAAAGGTTAAATAAGATTGTTGCTTTTGCTCTTTTTTTTCTTCCAAAAAGTTGCTAAAAACAAAATCATAAATGATGGGAAATAAGCAAACTCTTCATTATTAATTATTCATAAACATTCTTTGGTTTTATATTGACACACATTTTGTTTTAGGCTTTAGCTTTCCAATGTAAAGAAAAATAATTAGCAAAGCCAATAGAACAAAACCTTGGAGATTTGAGGACATTACCTGTCAGCAATCTTTCCAATTTCACCGCCAAGCGCATCCACTTCATGTACAAGTTGTGATTTTGCAAGTCCACCCACCGCTGGATTACAAGGCTGTAAGTAACAAACTCAAATTATGCCACTAGCAAATATTTGAGCCATAGCCTGTAATTTCTTAACTTTGATCCAATAAGATGATATAAGAGAGACAACCTGCCACGCTATCCGATCAATGTTTAGGGTAAGAAGCAAAGTTTTGGCCCCTAACCTAGCAGAAGCAAGAGCAGCTTCACAACCTGCGTGTCCTCCTCCAACCACAATAACATCATACTTTTCCTCACCAGCTACCACATGCCCATTCCAATCTGCAACTTTTCCAATAAGACAGTTAAATTTAAAGTTTAAATAACAATCCAACAAACAAATCTGCTCGAGGAAATGTCTGAACCAATACATACTCGAATCGACAGCGGAGAGAGAGCTAAAGCAGCGGAAGGGAAATTTTTTGAGTACGGAGAAACGAAGTTTGCGGCGCAAGGGGGCCAAGGCATGGTTATAAGGGCGAGAGGAAGGAGAGAGAAGGGAACAGAAAGGGAAGTGGTTGCAGGAGAGGCGCGAGAAGTGGACGGATAACATCGACATTTTTTATGTTGTTGTAGGGACGTGGAATCACTGTCTCATTTCATGAGCGCAAGTCTGTTAAACTGGTTTTTGTTCAGCTACTTTTTGTAAGGCTCAGCCCCCCGCGATGCTACCGGATTATCACTTATACATACAAGTTAGGTCGGGCTGTGTTTCGGGTCAATTTGAATGTTGGCCCTACTTTACGATGGACTTTTTTTTTTCAAATATTTATAAGTTATTAATGAATCAAATATATATATATATATATATATATATATATATATATACACACTCACACGTGTGTGTGAAAATTCAACATATTTGAAAAAATTATTCAGAATTACATAATATTACTATATATAAATGTAATTGATATGCTTGTTAGTTGTTTTAATATTATTTATGTTTTATTGCATATATTAATTAATATTTCAAAATACAACCTATTATTTGCTGGACACATTCTATTTACTTAAAAAACATTATCCCTAAATCTTTTTTTTTTTATTTTCATTCCTTAAAACCTATATTTAATATTATGCTATCCAAAATATCTTCTCCCACCTTAAACATTCTCACAACTTATCTTTCACTTTTCACTTCAATTTTTTTCAAACAAATCCCCAAATCTCTCTTTAAACTCTTGATAGTCTTCATTGTTTACAACAATCTAAGGTAAATCTCTCTAATATCTTCATTTAAATTTTTTTTCTTTGATTTTGTTGTATTGAAATATTAGGTAATGGTTATTGTTATGAATTTTAGTGTATTAAATTAAAAACCCAAATTTTTCTAGGTTCTCGATGCTCACGACATGAAATTGCAATTATAATATTAAATACTATTGGCTAAGCTTAAAAAAAGCCTAAGTTGCTAAAATGCAACCCATAAAGTCGATCACCCCTTGTTATGCCATTAAAATGTTTGAGTTAGAAGATTATGAGAGAAATATGAAAAAAAACACTAATCCCAAAACGATGAGCTCTCTCCCCTTTTTCTTCAATTTTCAGTCTTGATTTTCCCTATATTAGTGATCTACTAACCTTCTTTCATCTCATATCTTCATCTTACAGCTTAAAGCATCAAAAAGTATAAAAAAATCCAATGATTTCCACCTAGATCTACATTCGGGCAAGGTGAGAATTTTATAGCTATGCTTTGTTTTAATCCTCCAATTTGATATATGATGTTTATGATGTTATACTAAGTTGAAGCAAAAAGCTTCCTAGAGGGTTGGTGTATATTTGGCCACTTTAAAAAAGTTAAGGGTAAGTTGTGTTTCATGCTTCAATTTTTCATATATGTTACTTGTTTGATCACGTAATGATCATATATGGTGTCCAAATGAATTGAAAATGATTGAATCATGAGGCTATATGTTTAACCACTTAGGGTTTGTAAAGTGATCATGCTTAATTCATGTGGATTTTAATGTATATGATGTGATTCATGTAAATAAGCTTGATTATAATGATAATTTGCATTGAAATCAAGTGTAAGACATGTTAATGGAATCGGCCAAGTTGAACGACATAAGGACAAATGATGTGATCATGGTGTAATTTTCTGATATGATAGTGATATGTGAATGGTGGTTTGATAGGTGTAATTGAAATGATAAGAAATCTAGGAAATGTTGCCTTTGTCACCTTGATAGCAATGTTGAAATAAGGAAAAGTTAAGTGAAAGTGCAGTGTTTTGGTGAAATTAGTGGGCTTTAATATAATCTATTGTGAAATCTAAGTGAATTGTATGATATAGGAAATTGGGACTTATAGTGGTGTGTGGAAGTAATTGGCCAAGTGTAGTGTAAGTGAAAGCTTTGGTAAGTTAATTGCATAAGCGGCAAGTCAATCTCATACAAAATGATTCTAAATGTTTAAACCGTAAGTGAATAATATATAATGTCTATATTTGCCATATGTGTATGTAAACAATTGACTGACTGATTGGGGATTAGAATTGTGCATCGATATGTTTTGTTATCATTAGTGCAGGGTTGGGTAATGAGACTATGTATCCCAGTTCTATTGTAAAAAAAATTTTGATATCGTAAGTTATAAGAAATAAAGAAGCATGTCATATGTTCACATGTTTTCAAATAGTCTTATATGTTATCCGAACCATGTTTTTATTTTATTTTGCATTATTATGCATAGCATGGTGCTTGTGAGATGTACAAGCTTGCATCAATTTTTTATGCATACTAAAAAGCTTTAAAAACTAACCTTTTGTATGTTTTGAAAGATTGTGAAATATGTGGCTATATTGCATATGTCTATTGTTTTCAAATTAAGCATATATTGATTTTATCCATATCATTATCAAATTTCAAAATATGCAGTCAGACTACTTTTACAATTTATAGGCACTTCATTTCATTATATTACACTGATAAAGCATATGGAGACAGCTCGATAATTTGTACTCCTATATAGGGACATCAAGCTTGTCCGGCAATAGTTGTGATAGGTTTCGATCTTACTTGATCATTAGGATCAGAGATTTAAGATCTATGGTCATAGGTAAAACCTTAGTTTTCGGAGTATTCATCAAGCACACTAATAGCTACAATGGGATAGATGTCACGCCCCAGAAGTACGGAAAAAATGGGGCTAATTTAAACTTTTTATCCATTAACTAAGTTGTTTTCCTGTCCCATGTCTAGATTTAAAATCTTTTTCATTTTCAGGATCTCATTACATCACATACATTCTGCGTAATTAAAACTCTGTATATATATAATCATTCACAATTATTACATCCCAACTATTATATACAATAATGTCTATTCTGTATCACATGTCTGAAATACGAGTAAGACTGTACATCAAGGCTACGAAAGTATCCATTGAAAGGTCGGACTATCATGTCAACGACCATAGTCTCGTATGTGCAGTAGACTCGCTGTAAATAATCTGGGAGATGGAGAGGAGGGGGTGAGTTTTTCAGACTCGGTAAGAGATACATTTAAAATAGCTTTAAATACTCAAAACATGGTAAAACTCATGTTTTACAAATCAGCATACATAAGTAATGGAGTAGAGATGCTTACATTTCATAAAAGCAGTAAAAACATGCTTTAAAATCATCGGTTTACACCTATACATCGTTTTTGTAAAACGTATCATGCTGAAATCATAGCGTATAGTGTAAACATACATAAAGCATCTCAAAAGCTCAAAATACGTGAATCATATTACACTGTGACTTTAAAAGTGAAATCATGCTATCATAGGCACATTTCGTAAAAACATACTCATGGCTACCTTTAAAATCTCATCATAGAAAATCTGTGCTCAATAGCAAATCATAAAACAGGTAGCATGACATGTGCGAAAACATATATATATATATATATATATATATATTATTCCGTCAATTCATCGTGGAGCTAGGCATAATCATATACTAGTCCCGAAGGACATCATACATCAGGTCCCGTAGGACGTTCATAATAGGTACATATGACCATTGTACAGGGGAGCCGTAGGACTGGAGCAGGGTCGTACGCTGCCCTATCTCGCGTGCACCACTAAATGGGGACTATACGCACGAACTCCCGTGCATCACCAAGTGTGGACTATACGCACATTTCTCATATCAAGTCAGAGCCTGCCTGTTCCCTGGCCGTTGGCTAGGTAAATCCTCGATCGTCTCCATACGCTACCCTATGTATGCGAGATCGATCCCAGATCCTCTGACTATCGTCATATCATACCTTTTTACCCCATAAAAATCATTTTGGGCCTCTTACCCATTTTATCAAAATCATTTCGGGCCTCATACCCATGTACTGAAAACCATTACGAGACTCTAATCCGATTCTCAAAATCGTTACGGGACTCTAACCTGTTTTTCATAGAAAATATGGTTTTCATAAATCATTACGGGACTATAACCCATGTAAATAGGGAAAGCATAGTTATCATAGTCATTTCTTGGGACTCATACCCGTATAATGGAAACACAGTTCATAAAACATATTAGGACTTTAACCCGTAATCTCACATGAAAACACTATGCTTTCGTCTCAGAAGTGAAAAATCACTTTTATAAACATGCATGCTGTAAAAATGTATCTCACATATAGACAACATGCTGAAAACTCGGGAAATGGTTTTGGCTTCGATTTGAAGACAAATGGAAATCCATATCACAAAATCTCATTCAATTTACATTCATAAATCGTAGGTAAGGATGGAGGATCATTAACACTACTCTAAATTATATCCCTTACCTCGAATCCCGTCGAGTACGTAGCTAAATCTCTCTGTCGGAGGTTTGTCCAGTCCAACTTGCTCCTAATCCAGTCTCGGAGCTGCATATAATTATTTATTAAGTCAATTTAACTTAATAAATATTTTTCTCATATTTACTACAGTCGATTTAGCTAATTGGGCCAATTTTTCTCTTATTGGACCCGATTGCACCTTAATGGGTCTTAATCCGTTTTAAACTCGTTTCCACTTATTAATTCTTTCATCAAGGCCTATTGGGCTCACTAGACCCATCAGTACTTATTGGGCCTTTTTCTAGACTCTTTGAATAACCCATATATCATTTACGATAATTTAATTAAAAATCTCAATATAATCCACTAAATGCAGATTTTAATCCGTAACTTGTAAAATAAATCTTTAATACGCGATAATTGCATAAATTGTTGTAAATGAGCTTTACTTACCCGAGATTATGCGATGGTGCGTAAATCAGAGTTCGATCGGCTTACGTACGTGATTTATAGTCGAACTGCACAATTTTATATTTAATTTCGGGTAAATTTTTGACCAAATATAATTTAAATAAATTTCTTGAAAATCAAATTGGTCACTTTTGACCTCTTACTGACTTACCTGAAGTCCGATGTATCCCCGAAAATCTTCCATTTTTCCTTTTTTCTCTTTTTCTCCCTTTTTCGTCTCTTTCTTGGCTGAACCGATCTGGTCCGGTTCAGCACAGTGCACTCTCACTGAATCGGTCCGTACCGATTCAGGCTTCCCCGTCACCATTCACCTCTTTTTCGACCGATTCTCGAGCCATTTCTCGGGCCAATCGGTGCGCCTGGAGCAGGGGAGTATTCGGCTGGCCTTAGGTTGGACTGAAACCCGCCGGTGGCTACCGATTCTCTCTTCTCCCTTCACGGCTTCTCTTCCTCGATCCACTGGATTTCGGCGTCAGTGCAGCGCGTTTCGGTGGTCGAAGGATTGCTCGGGTGTCGGCTACCTTTTCCAGTGGTCGTCGGGCCTCCTCGGTCACCGGTGGTGGCTTGGTCAGTCTCTCGGTCTCTCTCCTTCGCTCCTTCTTCGCATTTCTGTTTCTTTCCTTCTCCAAATTTCACAAGTTCACTAAATTTTCAGTATTATGTTTTTTTTATTATAATTATATTATATTTTATTTTAATCAAATAAAATATAATAAAATATCCAAAATATAAAAAAAAAATCATATTTTATTCCTTAAATCAATTTAATGAATTTATCAATCTTATTTTATATTTTCGGTATAATTTTTCTCATATTTTCGGTATAATGTCTCGGGCAAAAATTAGATTTATCATAATATTTTTGTATCTTGACCAATTGGACTCAGAATTCAATAGTTTCTCCTTTATTGATCAAGATTTCTTAAATTCATATTTATAACAAAATTTTCTCGTTGAATTTATATCGGATTTCAGGTCTTTTGACCTTTTTACCCTTGCGCGTATTTGGGACCAAATCAAACCGACTTCCCTTCTTGGATCCACTATCTTTGCTTATTTTAAACTCGTATCTTTCGTCCAATGATTTAAATCCCTTTAATTTAAATTACTGCTCATCATTTATCATGTTCTGTATTTTATACCTCTACTACATCATTCACATTCATATGCTCAATTCATCCGTCTTATGATTCAAATGATGAATGTAGTGGAAAAAATTTGGGTTTCACATATCTCCCCACCTTTTAAGAATTTAGATCTCTGAATTCAAGCTGGTCCATCAACCAGGTAATGGTACTTCTCCCTCATTTGGCTCTCTAGCTCCCAAGTAGCTTCCTTTGTCTTGTGATGTCGCCAGAGAACCTTTACTAGTGGAATAGTCTTAGACCTTAACACTTCCTCTTTTTTCGAAGCGTACTATACCCTTCATCGGTGACACCTTAACAAATACGGAGTCCCCAACCTGAAATTCAAGAGGACGTCTGCGCACATCGACATAACTTTTCTGTTCGGTCCTCAATCTGTCACATATGAGCTGAACACCCTTAGCTGCCTGTTCCACTAAATCGAAAGTAAGGTGAATCTAGAACAATGGGACTCCTTCAGAATGCTCTGTCTCAAGGTGTCATCATGTGGCACACAGATACGACCCCTGTATCTCAACAATTCATCATCACTGACCCTAAACTCAGACTGCGATCTCTCATATGCCTGGCTAACCATATCTAGTAACCTCTAATCGTTTCACTATCCAACTCTAATTTGGTCTATTATACTTGGTTCAATCGGTAGGCTAGCCATGTATCCATGCTCAATCTCATCCATACTGATCCTGAGTTCGACGAATTGTCCCAATAAGTCCCACTCTCTAATCATCATATAGGACACCATACCCTTTCAGCTCAGGGCGTCGGTTACCACGTTCGCCTTACCAGGATGGTATAAAATCTCACCGTCATAAACCTTGAGGAGCTCTATCCATCTTCGCTATCTCATATTCAGCTCCTTCTGATCAAACAAGTACTTGAGACTCTTATGGTCAGTGAATATATGAAATCTTTCTCAATACAAATAATGCCACCATATCTTGAGTGCAAACACTACTGCAGCTAACTCCAAGTCTTGAGTGGGATAATTACGCTCATGATCCTTTAGCTGACGGGATCCATAAGCTACCACTCTACCATGCTGCATAAGCACACAGCCGAAACCTTGGTGGGAAGCATCATTGTATACCACAAATTCCCCAGAACCACTCGGAATGGTCAAGACTGGTGTCGTAGTTAACCGATGTTTGAGCTCTTGAAAGCTTTGCTCACACTACTTAGACCATATAAATTGATCCTCTTTATGGGTCAGTCTAGTTAATGGAGCTACTATCTGTGACAACCCTTCGACAATCCGTCGGTAATACCCTGCCAATCCCAAGAAGCTTCTAACTTTTGTGACTATCCTCGATCTTTCCCATCTCAATACCGCATCTACCTTGGACGGATCTACTGACACCCCATCCTTAGATACCACATGTCTGAGGAATGAAATCTGTTCTAGCCAGAAAGCACACTTACTGAATTTACCATATAGCTTCTTCTCACGGAGAGTTTGGAGCACAATCCTCAAATGTTGTTCGTGCTCTTCCCGAGATCCAGAATAAATCAGGATGTCATCGATGAATACTATCACAAATCTATCCAGATATTCTCAGAAGATATCGTTCATAGGACTCATGAATGCAGCTAGGGCATTAGTCAATCTAAAAGGGCATCACCAAAAACTCGTAGTGCCCGTATCGAGTTCGAAATGCTGTCTTCGATACATCAGCCTCCTTAATCCTTAGCTGATGATAACCTGATCTCAAGTCTATCCTTGAAAACACTGAAGCCCCTCTCAACTGATCAAACAAGTCATCTATCATTGGCAGGGGATACTTGTTCTTAACTGTTGCTTTATTCAAAAGCCTGTAGTCTATGTCTATGCATAGGCAAAAACTACCATTCTTCTTTCTGACAAATAGTACCGGTGCACCCCATGGTGACACACTAGGCCTTATAAACCCCTTATCGAGTAATTTTTACAATTGCTTCTTTAATTCTTCTAACTCTACCAGTGTCATTCGATAAGGTGGCTTGGAGATGGGTTGAATATCTGGTACTAGCTCGATGGCAAATTCAACCTCTCTCTCTGGTGGTAACCCCGGTAAGTCCTCTGGGAATACTTCGAGAAACTCACATACCATCGAAACATCCTATATACTTGGTGGTTCCGACTCTCATCAGAAATGAAGGCAATGTATCCTTCACACAATCAAACATCATACATCAATCTCATACATAAAATCATATCATTTCATAAATTTAATACTATGCACTTTTATTACTTTCTAACCAAACATACACTGAACTTTTCTGGGTAAAAAGAAAGTTAAGGTCTTAGTCTAGCAGTCTAGACTTACACGATTGCTAGCTAACCAATCCATGCTTAATATTACATTAAAGTCTTGCATATTCAACCATACTAGATCTGCTAACAACTTCTTATCTCCTACCATGATATCACAAGCTTTACATATCATATCTGTTTATCTTGTGCATAGGTGTACTTATGTGCAACATGTAATTTAGTGACTTCAGGTTTCCTATGAAACTTAGATGCAAATTATGGTGACACAAACAAGTATGTGAAACTTAGGTTAAACAGTACATGTGCTTTATGATTACAAACAATGAGAGTACCTCGGATAACATCAGAGGATGTATCAGCTGTCTCTTGATCAATAGCAAACACTCGACCCTTGGAGACAGGCTTCTTGCCCTTGTCTGCGGCTGTGGCTCTCCTATGTGGAGCTTGAACCGATCTCTCTATCTGTCTAGGTGCCTCACGAGGTTCTTGAGATCTCATAAGTAGACAATCTCTCATCAGGTGTCCTGCTTCACCGCATCTATAGCAAGTAAATGTACCTGTGTGGTAAGGTCTAGTGTGAATATTGCCACATGTCCTGCACCGTGGCACGCTTATCTCAGGGCCTCTAATCATACTTGCGACACCAACCGACGTCATGGGCTTACCAGCCCATATCTGTGTTCCTTCTGCCCTCTGTCTCTTGGGCTGACCCCTCTCTATCTCCTGGGCTCGCCTCAGAGCATCTCTGAAATCTACGATATTTTGACCCAACGGCCTATCTCTGATCCTGAATCTCAATCCTGCTAAAAATCTCTCTGTCCGACGCTCGAGATCCCTAACTGTCTCTGGATCATATCTCATTAGGGTTGTAATTCTGTTCTCATACTCGTCTACTGTAAAACTTCCCTGTCACAAATCCAAAAATTCTGCATGCATCTTCTTTCGAGCTGCAAGCGGTACATACTGCTCTCGGAATGCGACTAAGAAAGTATTCCATGTGATCTCTGAGGGATCCTCGGCTAATGCAGTTTGTGTCGATCTCCACCAAAACTTAGCTTGTCCCTTCATCATATATCTTGCCATGGTCACTCTCTTCTTATCCGTATACCCCAAAACTGAAAGATCGTCTCAATATCTACGATCCACTCCTCAGCCTTAACCGGGTCCTTAAGCCCTGTGAACTCCGAAGGATGCATACCCAAGAAATCTCGCACCCTCTGAGTTTCTCTGTCATCCCTATGTTGGGGAACTGCTGGCTAAGGGCTGGGGCTACTAGAGGAACTGGTGGGGGAGGAGGATTAGGCGTAGGAGTAGCTATCTCCGTACCAGGTGTACGTACCCCAAATTGCTGGGTCAACATAGTGGTAAAGGCTGTAAGTCCTTCCCTCATACCCTATACTGTCTCCTCGAGCCTCCTTATTCTTTCAGTAGGGCTCTCAGGTTAAGGGGGAGATGGTCGAGCACGTCTCTGTGAACAACCCCGTCTACCACTCATGAACAGTGATCTACGATTTGCACATAATCCATAAATTAAGTCATACTTTGACAGGTAAGCTTACTTTATTACCAGACATGCATAGACACATTGGGATGTAATACACTCTTATTACTAGACACGACAGTACTACACAACATTTGCTCTGATACCAAGTAAAGCTGTCACGCCCCAGAAGCGCAGAAAAAATGGGGTTAATTTAAACTTTTTATCTATTAACTAAGTTGTTTTCCTGTCCTATGTCTAGATTTAAAACCTTTTTCATTTTCAGGATCTCATTACATCACATACATTCTGTGTAATTAAAACTCTGTATATATAAGTCACACCCCACTTCCAGGTGCCCTTCATCCATACATACATTACTTACGTTTGGGCTGTGAGACGATGCAATTACTAAAATTTCATTCATTTACAACAGAAATATTTAAACTTAAATTCACACTCCCAGGTGTGTGTAAATATACAAAATTAATTGTATAATAATATCTTTACATAACATCCCCCATACCACTGTTTACATTCTCGATTTGTAACTGTACGATACCTTATAATAGAGACAAAAGACTTATGTGTATACAAATCTTATACCTTTGCAACTGGTGGGAGCTGTCCAACACAAAAAGATCCAGAGACCACCGCACTGCCTTACTTCCCAGTATCTGGAGGAAGAAAAGTAGTGGGATGAGCAAACCACAGCTCAGTAAGGAAATGGATGCTAACAAGTAGATACTGTACTATCTACATAGCCCATGCATGCATAAATAAAACCATGTTTCAATGTAAATGGAAATATTACTAGAAAATGCATTCAAACATTCATTTCTCATATAAGCATTATCATGAAAACATGTATACAATATTCCCATTTGAAAACATGTCATTAACAGTGCTATCATAGAATGAGCATTCAAATCAAGAGATTTATCAAATCACAAATCTCTTTGCTTTTCTCAAATCATTTCTTTTCACCAAATCTCTTTCTTTTCTGAGTTTCTCAATTTCTTGTATCTCTAAGACAGGCATGGAATTTTCGACAATCTAATATCCATGACATATGGCTATAGTCAGTGATCCTAAGCCTCATTGATCAGGTGTGCACATGGCATCACTTCGCCTGAAGGGGGATGGGTCAGTCCTACCCTTCGGCTCATCTCAATCAACCTCATATACTCACGGTATAAGGTACACCATATGTCATCTATGCGATACTCGTACTTACATGCACCCAGCATGGTACACAGTATACCAACGGACAATTACACAGTTCTACGTACGATAGTGGACCCAGTCCATCTACCAACTCCAATAGACATTTCATCCTAAACCATGTCTCATATACCAGGCAAGCAATCAGCGTGACACACAGTCATCGCAAGGCTCTAGCGTGATACGATTTATTGTTAAGGCCTAGCCCGTTCCAAAGCCGTCGGCTGGCATCCCCTTGGGTCCCATACCCACAGGTTTACCTCAACTCAGTAAAAACGGGTACGAGCAATGCTCCAGCACTTTTCTCAAAACCATTTTGCTAGTTAAACTTCAGCACGGCACATCAAAGCATAGAAACATGTGCGAGCTAACACTCCAGCACATTATCATTATAAAACCATGTGCGAGTCATGCTCCAGCACGGTTTATCAAAACATGCAAACATATGCGAGTGAAACTCCAGCATAGTCCAATTCATCAAAATGGATGTGAGCTAAAGCTCCAACACGATTTCACATCTCAAATCCGATAAGTGGCTATCTTCTCTTTTAAAAAAACTCAAAACATGTTCATTTACTTAGCATGCCGTCCCATGCTAAACATGTAAAACTAGCCATCCTACCTATTATCATTCTTCAATCTCAAAATTAGTACATGGATGAGAAAACATCAAAACATCATTCATAGATGTAAAGCATTAAAAACATGCATGTCAGGCTGTTTTTCCTTCCCACATCCCATTTTCACTATATATATGTATATCTAATACTTTTCATACTTTCATATAGATTTCCATAGGTCAATAGCTAAACGTATTATTTCTAGCGTCGTAACTACTCAAATCACAGTAAAATACGTACAGATACCTCTATTGCTAACACACAGTCCCTTACCTCGAATAACGCTCGTATTTCCTCTGTCACGTTTACTCCATTCGCAATCCAGGTTAGTCGTGTCTCACGTATTCTGAGCTACACGTATAAATCATCAAGTTATTTTATTTTCCCTCTACTAAACATACACATTGTCTTCTATTTATCTATTCATACTTCTCAAACCCTTAATCACATTTCACTCTTTGACAAATATCATTTTACCATCTCTTAAGCTTTCCATCACTTTTCCATGTATTTCCTCTTTATAAATCTCCCTTAATATCACTCACCCATCACTACATTCATCATTCCTATCAACATTTCACGTATCATTCAACCCACAAATATCTAGAAACCATATTTAGAATCTTGAAGGTTGAAGAGCTTACCCTTTTACTTAGTCAAACTTGTGGTAGCCATAACTCATTCTCTTGGTCACACCAATGTGAGATTTTCGGGTATGTTGTTCTCCTTGCTTCAAGGAACAACTTTCCCTTCTTGAGCTTATTCCAAAACTGGCTGGAATGTAGTGATTTTTAGAGTGAGAAAGCTTGGATCTTGAGAGAAAATGGCAGATGAGGTTTGGTGGGAGGGAAAATCTGAGTTTTCAGTCAAATCTCGAGCCCCTTTTTATAGATGCAGCATATGAGATCGATCTAGTCCTTGTAGAGATCGATCTTTGCAAGGTTTGGTAGTCCTTTTTACCAAACACGACCACTTTAAGATCGATCTTCT
Organism: Firmiana major; assembly: GCA_033439115.1. Taxonomy (NCBI): domain Eukaryota; kingdom Viridiplantae; phylum Streptophyta; class Magnoliopsida; order Malvales; family Malvaceae; genus Firmiana; species Firmiana major. Next base: position 56,266,150 of record CM065904.1, on the reverse strand, counting down.
TCCATTATAAGATCGATTTGTCGAATAGAGATCGATCTGCCTCTTGTAGGAGATCGATCTGCTCTTTATAGAACCCTTAAGGAGATCGATTTATCTTGGCTTGAGATCGATCTGTATCAAACAGAGAGTTAAGGAGATCGATCTGCTTGCCTTAAGAATCGATCTTCTCATTACAGAATATTTAGCAGATCGATCTGGCTCCATTAGAGATCGATCTGTTCTGCTCTATAGCTCAAAATAAGTTCATTTTGGCTCTTTCAGATCAATCTCTCATCCTATGAGGTCGATCTGACTTTTATATTTTCTAATTTTCCTACAGTTTTTCTGCAGTATCTGCACTCAAAACATCTTAAATTTGTTGCGATAGTCATTTTCTCATTCAATCATCTTTGCGACTTGAAAATGGCATCCTTTCATACTTCATACACTTTAAAACTTGTGTAGAGTCTTTGTATAGCCAAAGGTACATAATATAAACTAAATGAGAGTGCATAACTCATGCAAATCTTCATTCCATTTACTACACTACTTATTTCCCATTCCACTCACATTTATCACATGTTTAAGTCCATACCTTCATATTCATACCTAATGTAACTTGTACGTACAATCACTAACTTTCATTACAAGTGTGTACATTTAACTTATGGACTTTATGTCACATATGCTTCACATTACTAGTACATCATCATACTTATGAATTCATTTACATATGTTCAAGGTTAAACCCATACAGGGTCTCACATTCTCCCCTACTTAGAAAATTTGGTCCTCCAAATTGAACCAAGTCTATTCCTCGAAAAGTTGGAGATATTTCTCTTTCATTAGATCCTCTAACTCCTATGTGGCTTCTTCCGATGTATGATGTTGCCATAAAACCTTAACCAATAAAATCGTCTTGTTCTACAACACCTTCTCCTTTCTGTCTAATATCCGGATTGGTTCCTCCACATACGACATGTCCTCCTTGAGCTCCAATGGCTTATAGCTAATTACATGCGTTGGATCCGGTAGTACTTTCGAAGCATAGAAACATGAAAGACATTGTGGACTCCTGCTAGCTTAAGTGGTAAGGCTAGCTTATATGCTCCATCTCCCACTCTATCCAAAATCTCGAAAGGACCAATGTAACGATGACTTAGTTTTCTTTTCTTCTCGAACCTCGTTGTTCCCTTAGAAGGAGATATTCTAAAAAATACAGACTCACTAACATCAAACTCAAGTGGTCTCCTTCTCTTGTCAACATAACTCTTTTGTCAACTTTGAGCTGTTCACAGCCTCTCACATATTATTTGAACATTTTCGGAGGCTTGTTTAACCAAATCGGGAGCGAGCAACTGTCTGTCACCAACCTCTTCCCAACCAATGGGTGATCGGCATCTACGACCGTAGAGTGCCTCATAAGGGGCCATACCAATACTTGAGTGATAACTGTTATTGTGGGTGAACTCAATCAATGGTAAGTGATCGTCCCATAAGCCTCTAAAATCCAGCACACACGCTCTCAACATATCCTCCAGGGTCTGTATAGTCCTCTCTGACTGACCATCTGTCTAAGGATGTAAATCGGTGCTAAAGCTCAATTGGGTCCCCATCGCTTTCTGAAAATGTTCCCCAAAGTGGAAAGTGAAACGAGCATCCCGATCAGAAACAACACTCACTAGGACTTCATGAAATCTCACTATCTCCCGTACATACAAATTTGCCAATGCACTCAAGGTATCTATAGATCTCATGGCTAAAAAGTGTGTCGATTTCGTTAATCGATCTACTATCACCATATCGCATCATGGTTCCTACGGGTTCTCGGTAACCCTATCACAAAGTCCATGGTGACGTGCTCCCACTTTTATGTCAGTATCGGTAGAGGTTGTAATAATCCTCCGGGTTTTTATGCTCAACCTTTACCTCCTGACAGATGAGGCATCTAGCGACATACTCAGCTATGTCTTTTTTCATTCCAGACCACCAATATACCTTTCAAAGATTCTGATACATTTTACTACTCCCCGGGTGTACTGTATAGCTCGATGAGTGAGCCTCTGATAATATCAACTTTCTCAGCTCCGAATCCTTAGGAAGACATATTCTATTCCCAAACCTTAGTACTCCATCTGAACTCAATACAAATTTTGTATCTTTACCCTTCTGGATTTGGCTAATCACATCAATGCACATTGATCAATCTGCTGAGCTTGTCAGATTCTCTCAATAAACTCTGGTTCTAATCTCAAGCTAGCAATAATCCCATAGCTGCTAATCTCATGTAGGGTCATATCCAGACTAAGGTTCGTGAATTGTTCCAACAACTCGTGTTCTCTAACCATCATATGTGATACCAACCCAAGAATCTTTCTACTCAATGCATCAACAACCATATTTGCCTTCCATGGGTGGTATAAAATTTCACAATCGTAGTCTTTGAGGAGTTCTAACCACCTTCTCTGTCTCATATTTAACTCCTTCTGTGAGAATAGATACTTCAAACTCTTATGATCCGTAAAGATTTGAAATCTCTCACCATACAAGTAATAGTGCCATATCTTCAATGCAAATACTACGATCGCAAACTCTAAATTGTGAGTGGGGTAGTTCTTCTCATGATCTTTTAGCTGTCTAGATCCATAAGCTACTACCCTTCCATTCTGCATCAAAACACATCTTAGCCCTTGATGTGAAGAATCCGTATAAACAGAATAGTTCCCTGAGCTGTTAGGGATGATAAGAACTGACGTGGTGGTTAATCTGTACTTAAGTTCCTAAAAACTCCTCTCACAAGCTTCATCTCATGTAAACTCCACATTCTTTCTCGTAAGATGTGTCAACGGAGCAGCCAGTCTAGAAAAACCCTCTACAAATCTCCTGTAGTAACTTGCCAAACCCAGAAAGCTCCTGATCTCTGTGACTGTCCTGGGCTGTTCCCATTGAACAATAGCCTCAATCTTGGATGGATCTACTGACACCCCATCCTTCGATACAATATGGTCCAGAAAAGAAATCTGCTCTAGCCAAAAGTCACATTTACTAAGTTTGGCATACAACTTTCTCTCTCAGAGGGTTTGCAATACAATCCTTAAGTGCTGCTCATGATCGTCCCTGGATCTTGAATACACCAATATATCATCAATAAAAGTGATCACGAATTGGTCCAAGTATGGCTTGAATATCTCATTCATTAGAGACATAAAAGTTGTTGGTGCATTCGTTAACCCGAAAGGCATCACTAGGAATTCGTAATGACCATAGCGGGTGCAGAAAGCTGTCTTGGGCACATCCTCCTTTCGAATCTTCAATTGATGATACCCAGACCTCAGATCTATCTTGAAAAAGATCTGCGCTCCCCAAAGCTGATCCAATAGATCATCGATGCGCGACAAGGGATACTTATTCTTGATGGTAGCCTTGTTCAACATCCGATAGTCAATACACAACCTAAGGCTCCCATCTCTCTTCTTCACAAATAATACCGAAGCTCCTCATGGTGAGACGCTCGATCTTATAAACCCCTTATCTAACATATCCTGCAACTGCTTCCTTAACTTCTCTAGCTCAACTGGAGCTATCTTATATGGTGACTTGGATATTGGCTCGGTTTCAGGCATCAAGTCGATACCAAATTCTATTTCTCTATCTGGTGGCAATCCTGGTAGGTCGTCTGGCAAGACATTAGAAAATTCTCTAACCACTGGAATGTCATCCATATCGGGATGTGTTTTGTCCAAATCGACCATATAAGCAATAAAACCTTCAAAACAACATTCATGTCATTTGATACCAATGTACTTTACTAGTCACAAAATTCAAGATTTCAATTCTTCTCTAAAATCTTATAAGACATTCTTCGGGTAGAGAAAATGTAATAGACTTAGTGTGGCAATCTAAGACAACATGATTGGTTGCTAACCAATCCATTCCTAAGATTACATCAATGTTATACATATTTAATAAGATCAAGTTGGCTGTCACACACTTATCTCCTACCCTCACCTTACAATCCTTATATACTTGTTCAGCTAATTGACTAACTCTCATTGGAGTACTTATTAGCAAAGTCCCATTTAGGTGTGTGGGTTCTACAAGTCTTGTCAACTTTGATGCACATGTAGGTGATATGAAAGAATGCGTAGCACCAGAATCAAACAAAGCAATAGCTTCCAAAATGAAGATCAAAATTGTACCTTTTATCACCTCAGAAGAGGTATCTGCTCATGCCTGGTCTATCGCATATACCCTGCCTTGACCCACAACTTGCTTCCCTTTTTCTTCAACCGTGGCTCTCTTCCTTGTAGGAGGTGTAACCGTAGGAACTCTCTTTGGCTCCTTACCCCTCTGTGGAACTACCTCAACTGCCTCTGGACATTCCTTTGCATAATGTCCGAACTTGCCACATCTGAAGCATCGTGTACCCTAAAGATGACAGGGCCTACCACCATAATATCGACCGCATATTCTGCACTGATCAGTAATCGGTCGAGGTCCACCAATCACTATACCTCTAGCTGGTGTCTGAGTCAGAGGCATAAAAAGTTTAGCAAACTTTTTTTGCGACTCATCTGCCTCTCTCCAACGCTTACGCATAAATCTCCGACCAAATTTGAGACTCTTACCATCTCTCAGCTTCCTCGGACTATTGTCCTTACCCCAACTAAACTCTGAAATCTGCAGGTCATAATCCTGGTCACACAATTGTGCCTGTCGCACAGCCTCTCTATATGTGGCGACATCATATAGGGCCAGCTTAGCTCGAATCGAAGGCCTCAGTCCATCCATAAATCCACGAACTCTGATAGCTTTACTCCTTATAGAGTCTGGATCATACCGACCCAATGAAGTGAATCGTGACTCGTTCTCATCTACCGTTCGATTCCTTAAGTCAGATTCAGAAATTCCATTTGTAACCTACGTCGAGCGGTATCTGGGATGCATTGCTCTCTGAAAGCACCCAAAAACATATCCCACGTGATAGCCATACCTTGAGCTCTCAACATAGGCATGGTGGACTTCCACTAGTGCTCTGCTTCACCTCTCAGTACAAAGGCTGCAAGCATTACTCTCTCCATAGTTGAACATCTACAGAAGTCAAACAACTTCTCCATCTGACTGATCCAGTCCTCAGCCACTGTCGGATCCTTTACCCCGCTAAAAGAAGGAGGTTTAAAGTCCATAAAATGCCTTAACTTCTCCATATCTAGCCATATCCATACCCCAAATCATCATCATCACGCTGCTGTAGGGCTACTGGAGGAGGTACTGGTCGAATATGGGGATCTCGTGGCCTAATCAGTTCAGGTCATGCAGTGCAACATCCTCAGGTTCAGGTGCAGCTGTTGGGGGATTCGGTGCAGCTTCATCATAGTGTCCATGTCTTCCTCTAATTGGGCTATCTGAGATCGAAAGCCGCTATCTGTTCTTGGGGCTCATGACTAGAGGATGATCTACTGTACCTCTCAGTCCTGTCATTTCGCCCTTGAGCTCTCGAGCTCTCTCCCCTCTTGCGGTGTCTCTCAAGCATAACTCACTAGCCTGATAACTTTTTGCATTTATAACAAACTTTTAATTTACTACCAGCTCCGTATACACATTTGTATCTAAATATTGCACAATAACTTGGGGATGTATGTTTCCTTAGTCCTAAACATCGACTCACATCAGACTAACCAAGCTCTGATACCAAATCTATCACACCTCACTTCCGGGTGCCCTTCATCCATACATACACTACGTACGGTTGGGCTGTGAGATGGTGCAATTACTAAAATTTCATTCATTTACAGCGAAAATATTTAAACTTAAATTCACACTCATAGGTGTGTGTAAATATACAAATTAATTGTATAATAATATCTTTACATAACATCCCCCATACCACTGTTTACATTCTCGATTTGTAACTGTGTGATACCTTATAATAGATACAAAATACTTATGTGTATACAAATCTTATACCTTTGCAACTAGTGGGAGCTGTCCAACACAAAAAGATCTAGAGACCACTGCACTGCCTTACTTCTCAGTATCTGGAGGGAGAAAAGTAGTGGGATGAGCAAACCACAGCTCAGTAAGGAAATGGATGCTAACAGGTAGATACTGTACTATCTACATAGCCCATGCATGCATAAACAAAACTATGTTTCAATGTAAATGGAAATATTACTAGAAAATGCATTCAAACATTTATTTCTCATATAAGCATTTTCATGAAAACATGTATACGATATTCTCATTTGAAAATATGTCATAAACAGTGCTATCATAGCACGAGCATTCAAATCGAGAGATTTATCAAATCACAAACTCTCTTTGCTTTTCTCAAATCATTTCTTTTCACCAAATTTCTTTCTTTTCTTAGTTTCTCAATTTCTTTTATCTCTGAGATAGGCATGGGATTTTCGACAATATAATATCCACGACATATGGCCATAGTCAGTGATCCCAGGCCTCACTAATCAGGTGTGTACAGGGCATCACTTCGCCTGAATGGGGATGAGTCAGTCCTACCCTCTGCCTCATCTCAATCAACCTCATATACTCACGATATAAGGTACGCCATGTGTCATCTACGCGATACTCATACTCACATGCATCCAGCACGGTACACAGTATACCAACAGATAACTACACAGTTTTACGTACGACCATGAACCCAGTCCATCTACCAACTCCAATGGACATTTCATCCTGAACCATGTCTCATATACCAGGCGAGCAATCAACGTGACACACAGTCATCGCAAGGCTCCAACGCGATACGCTTTATTTTTAAGGCCCAGCCTATTCCAAAGCAGTCGACTGGCATCCCCTTGGGTCCCAAACCCCCAAGTTTACCTCAGCTCAGTAAAAACGAGTGCGAGCAATGCTCCAACACTTTTCTCAAAACCATTGTGCGAGTTAAATGTGAGACCCCATATATGTATGGTTGTAACGTGTGTAATTGGATCAATGAATGCTAATGGACTTGTAATGTAAAGTATAATTGATGTAAGTCCATGGATTCAATGTACATATGTGTAATATGATTTGTAATGTACATACAAGTTTCATTGTGCATGAATATGAAGGAATGAGTTCTTATAAGTGATGAATGTGATTGGAACTCAAAATGAGTATTGTGATAAATGGAAGGAAGTTGCATGAATATAAATGCTTCTATTTGGTTTTATATAGTATACCTTTGGATATACAAGTAATGCACACAAGTTTCAATTTGAATAAGGTATGAATGGATGCCATTTTCAAGTCATAAAGGTGAATGGATGAGAAAATAGCTATGGCAGTAGATTAAGGATGTTTTGGTGTAAGTTACTGTAAAAAACTGCAGAAAAATCTAAAAAATATGAAGGTCAGATCGATCTCATAGGATGAGAGATCGATCTGGAAGAGCCAGAATGCTCTTATTTGGACAATGGAATAGAGCAGATCGATCTCCAATGGGACCAGATCGATCTCCTAACCATTCTGTAATGAAAAGATTGATACCCAAGCAAATAGATCGATCTCCTTAGCTCTCTATTTGGAGCAGATCGATCTCAAGCTTCGACAAATCGATCTCATGCTTAAAATGCCATAAAAAATGGAGAATTGAGGGGACCAGATCGATCTCTTTCTAGTGCAGATCAATCTCCTCAAGCTATTTCTATAAAAAGAGCATTGAAATCTGAAAATTTTGGGAAAACAACATCACCCTTCCATTTTCACCCAAAACCTAAGTTTATCTCTCTAAAAATTAGCCATTTCCAGTAAGAATTGAGGGGCGGCTATTAGGTACCAAGTTGTTCATCTTGAGGAAGAGAACAAAATAGTTGAAACCCAAAATCCTATTGTTGATATTGAAGGAGCTAAGGACATTGTCATTTGGAGCAAGAAGAGAAACCTGATTGGGTAAGTTTTTAAAACTCCAGCCTAAGTACATTGTCTATTAAATTGATTTTGAAGTTGATTGGCATGTATACGGATGATAGAAATCACCTAGAAAGCAATGGAACACATATAACCTAGAAAATAGAATGCCTCTAGTGTGAGAAAGTGTGATTTAGGGAGTTGGTGGCTTATGGGTCATGATAAGTTGTTATTTGTGTAATGTGGATGATTAGAAATGGGTAAATGAAGCTACATTATGAGTTTTGTGAATTGATGAGAATGAGCACATGTAGTGTTTAATAATATGTCATAGTGTAGGAAATTTATGAAAAATGAACATTATGAGCTTAATATCAATTTGGAATGAATAAATAAGCCTAAAGGAATCCATAGACTCGAGTTATGGGTGAAGTAATGAAACGAGGCCTCATAAGCATTAATAGAGACTATAGGTTGAATCAACTATAGTAAATGCAAGAGTTGGATTATAATGGACTATAATAGAGACTATACAGTTGTGTGCAGCTCCGAAGAGTTTGTTGGAGACGAATCGAACTGCACGAGTAAGCAGTTCTAAGGAAGTGGAATCACACATCGCGATTCCAGGTAAGGGAATTTTGTAAATATATAGAGGTAGCTGCTCATATTTTGAACTCGTGGGTATATAGGGCTTTGGAAATGTGCATGAGTTTGTGAAAATGTGGTTAACAATGTATGAAAATTATTACGAGTATTTGCGTGAAACTTGGTTGTTGAAGTGGTATTATAAAGAAATGGGATAGTAAGGCTAATAATTGCATAAATCAAGTGTTTTGAATGCTTTCACAAAACATGTGTTTTGTTTTCAGCGAATTGATAGATAAGTTGGCTATTGTTGTTTGATGTTGTGTGATAGCACATGTGAAGTGCTTAATGTGTTTTGAGATTAGTTTTGAATGTTTATGAGCCACCTATCATCTTTATGTGAATTAAGCTATGCTGAAGCCTAGCTCGCACCGGGTATTGACGTTTTCATATGTTTGAAACGTGCTGGAGCTTAGCTCGCACTTTGGTTTGAAACTATGACGATGCTTTATAAACCGTACTGGAGCTTTTGCTCGTACGTGAATTTCGAGTGGTTTTATTATGCATATAACCGTACTGGTGTGATGCTCATACGTGGTTTCTTCATATTTTTATGCATAAATGTCGTACTAGAGCGTTGCTCGTACAAGGTGATTTATATTGATGCATGAATTCACGCTAGAGCGTAGCTCGCACTGGTTTTCACACTATGGTATGTATGAGGTCATGGTGAGAGTGATACAGATTGGTGTTCAGGGAACCCAACAGGCATAACAGACCTCTTGAGTGGGGTGAGGGTGAGGGTGAGGGGTTAGGACCTGACATAATCCATTCAGGAAACCCAACAGGCCTAAAATATCTCTTGAGTAAGGTGAGGGTGAGGGGTCAGGACCTGAATCAGGAAACCCAACAGGAGTGAGCAAGGCTATGAGGGGCTAGACCTGGTATTAAGAGTACTCCCACATGCACTTGAGACTAGAGGTTTCACTCAGTATGGGGTAGATAAGACCTAATGTAGGCACCCCCAACCATATTATGGATTTGCGGAGTACGATGTACCGTGTATATCACATGGAGTACGATTTATCGCGTGGTCGTGACTTGATTTGAGAAAGTCTGGCGGAGAACTAACCTACCTTCGTACCATCATGATACCCAGCACATCGAGATCCGTGTGGTCTGGGATGATATGTGACATCGTTGGCCAACATAGTCAGTCAAGATATAGTGACCCGTCTCCTTGCTTGATTTACATAATACCACATGGTTTAAATACTTGAGTGTGATTTGACTGTCCAGGGTAGACCCGAGGGAGGGGTCGAGCCTTGTGGGATTTAATTTGTGAGATGGTAAAGATGTTGTGATTGTGAAATGATTTATTTTCTATTGTGAAATGACTTGATGGGACTTTGGGGTATTGAGGAAGAGATAATAAAAAAAGATGTTTCTAAAACGAATTACCCTTCTTATGAGATTTGATAATTGATGAGCATGAGACGATTTTTACATATTGATGTTACTATGTTTTATATGCCAATTTCCATGAATTTAAATACATGATATATGTATACCCATATGGCATAGTTTTAATTCCTCATGCTCCTATTATAAATGATTTATGCATAACATTATCAGCATGTAGATAGAGTAGTTATCTACCATGCTTGCATTATTGCCTTACTGAGCGTGTGGTTGCTCATCCCTCTCTATTTTCCCCCTCTACAAAGCATACATAGTGGCCCAGTGAGGACTGAGGCATTTTGGTTAAGACATCCGCTGCATCTCCATCACTCAGAGGTATATACACAGTGATTCCTTTTTGTATCTAAACAATGTAAAAGCACAGTGGCCAAGTGAAATGTAATTATGGGGGATGCAAATGTCAGAAATCATATTTTGTATAAATGAATGATTAATGTTCAAATATATGACATCACTTTTATTAACTGAGAATGGACATTGCGAGTGAATTATTATTGACTCACAGCCTAACAGTGTAGTGGTAAGTTTGTTCACGATCGAGTAGATAAAAGAATAAATACGAAAAATTTATTGAGATTTTCGGTAATAAGAGGATAAAAAGGGCTGTGACAGAGATTGGTATCAGAGCTGTGTTAGTCTGATGTGAGTCAATAATAAAACGTAGGAAGAGTACATCCCTATGTTATTGTGCTTTTGTTTAGATATAACTGTCTATACCGTGATGGATTGAGCTTAATAAATTATTATAATACAGGAAGTTAGGCATTATGCCAATTATGCGCCAAGGTAGAGGGGCGAGAGCATGTGCTAGAGGCCGTAGAGGTAGGCCTGAGAGCCGTGCGAAGCCACAGACTGATCAGGCTCCACAAGACCCTGCTGAGATAGCAGAAGAGAGGCTTGCTTCGCTAGGATAAAGCGAAGTATTGAGAACCTGGTTGAGATAATCATGCAGGCCTTAGGTTTCGGTGACAGACGAGGTCCTGCAACACAGCCTGATGCTACTGGACAGGCAGCTACAGAGGCGGAGAGTCCTCAGGCTACTGAGACGATGACACCTCCAGTGCAGGATACAGATTCTCCTATCGCTCCACAGCAGAGCGGTAGTGATTTGGGTTATGACTGCGACTTGAGCAGACTGTGAGAGTTCCAAGCATTGAAACCCCCAGTGTTCAAAGGGGTGAAGGATCCAGTTATCACGGAGGACTAGGTGTCTGAGATGGAGAAACTGCATAGGTTTTTTCGATGCACTTCAGTAGAGAAGGTTGCCTTTACCGTGTTTATGCTGAAAGGCGAGGCAAAGCACTGGTGGAGATCCACCGAAGCTATTTTGAGGGCTAGACACTCCGAGATTACATGAGAGATATTCTTGGAGGCCTTCAGGAGATAGTACATTCCAGCTACCGTACAGTGGAAACTGTGAATGGAATTCATGAATGGAATTCATGAATCTGGTTCAGAGGAACTGTACTGTGGATGAGTATGAGTCCAAGTTTATGTCTTTGGAGAGATACGACCCAGACACGATGGATAGTGAGACCCAAAAGATTCAGAAGTTCATGGATGGACTGAGATTGGCCATCCAAACTAAGCTAGCTCCCTTCGAGGAGGCGGTACATAAGGCTCAGTTATGTAAGCAAGACTTTGAGCGGAATGCTCCGAGCTTGGGAGGATTAGTGTCAGGAAGGACAGGGATTGAAAGAGATCCGGGTTTGATAAAGTGGCCAAGAGAGGAGGCCAAAGGATTTTTAAGAAAAGACCTAAGATCAAGGAGGTGCAGGAGAGAGCTGCTAGACCTCCCGTGTACCGAGCCTTAACCGTACCGAGGGGTATGGTTATTGGAGGACCACGACCTACTACCGATCAGTGTAGGAGATGTGGGAGATACCATGGGACTAGACCATGTCAGATACCCCCTGTATCATGTTTTAGGTGTGGGAGGCCCGAACATATTTCGAGGTACTGTACCGAGGTAATTAAGACTGCCCCGCAGAAGGGCAGAGAGCCAGAGAGAACTCCAGTTGAGACAGCTGCCCCGAGGAGGAGGGCCATAGCTGAGGAGAAAGGGAAGCAGACAGTGGGTGTGAGTAAAGGAAGAGTACATGCATTGGATCAGGACACCACGGATGCTTCAACGGATGTGATTAAAGGTACCATCCTAATCTTTTATTTAGAAGCATTGGTATTGTTTGATCTCGATGCCACGCATTCCTTCATATCACCATAAATTATTGAAGCATGTGAAACCAACATTATTGGATAAAATTTTGATGATTTTTACACCCATGAATGATAGTCAATTGACTGAGCATGTATGTAGAGATTATAAGTTAAAGATAGAGGGAAAGGAAATGATAACCAATTTGATTTTATTGAACATGAATGATTTTGATGTAATATTGGGAATGGATTGGTTGGCTACCAATCGTTGTTATGGATTGCCATGCTAAGACATTGATGCTTTCAGGATTAGATAATCTTACTGTAAACTTTGATGAAAAGGAATGATATGAAAATAGTATGTTTTAAATGAAAGAGTATAATCCTAATATATGATATTTGAGAGATGAATTCATTTGTTTATGTTGAATGTTGATGTAATGACTTGCAATACTAACGATGGAAAGAATGATGTGAAGGGTTTATTACCTATGTGGTCGATATAGATGAGGCATACCCGAAATTAAGGAAAATACCCGTAATTACGGATTACCCTGATGTCTTTTCGGATGAATTATCAGGACTACCACCTGAAAGAAAATGGAATTTTGCATAGAGTTAGTGCCTGGTACCAAATCGATATCGAAACCACCGTATAGGATGACTCTTATTGAGTTGGAAGAGTTAAAGAAACAGCTACAAGAATTGCTAGAGAAGGGGTTTATTAGGCCGAGTATCTCACCGTGGGGAGCTCCGGTTCTATTTGTAAGGAAGAAAGATGGAAGCCTCCGACTGTGTATAGATTACTGATTGTTGAATAAGGCCACCATTAAGAACAAATACCCCCTTCCACTCAGAGATGATTTGCTGGATCAGCTTCAAGGAGCCCAAGTATTTTCTAAGATAGATCTGCGGTCAGGGTACCATCAGTTGAGAATCAGGAGTGGAGATGTACCCAAGGCAGCATTTTGTACCCATTATGGCCACTACGAATTCTTGGTGATGCCATTCGGATTGACGAATGCCCCCGTAACATTTATGGTACTGATGAATGATGTATTCAAGCCATACCGGACAAGTTTGTAATTGTGTTCATTGATGACATACTGGTTTATTCCAAGTCCAGGGAAGAGCATGAGGAGCACTTGAGAGTAGTTCTGCAGACCCTCCGAGAGAAAGAGTTGTATGCCAAACTAAGCAAGTGTAACTTTTGGTTAGAACAGATCTCATTTTTGGGGCATGTTGTGTCAAAGGATGGGGTATCGGTGGATCCATCCAATACAGAGGCAGTTGTACAGTGGGAACAACCCAAGACAGTTGCTCTAGACTAGCTGCTCCATTGACAAGCCTCACACGGAGGATGTTAAGTTTGTATAGGATGAGACTTGTGAGAGGAGTTTTATGGAGCTTAAGCGTCGATTGACCACTGCTCCAGTTCTCACCATTCGGACTAACTCAAGAGGATTCTCGGTGTATACAAATGCATCACACCAGGGACTGGGCTGTGTTCTTATGCAGGATGGGAAGGTAGTCGCCTATAGATGTAGACAATTGAAAGATCACGAGAGTAACTACCCGACACATGATTTGGAGTTGGCGACTGTGGTATTTGCTTTGAAAATATGGCGCCACTATTTCTATGGTGAGAAGTTTTAGGTTTTCACAGATCATAAAAGCCGTAAGTACCTGTTCTCGCAGAGAGAGCTGAACATGAGACAGAGGAGATGGCTCGAACTTTTAAAGGATTATGATTGTGAGATCATGTACCACTTGGGTAAGGCAAATGTGGTTGCCGACGCTTTGAGCAGAAAGAACCTTGGGTTGGTGTCTTATATGATGGTACATGAGCATGAATTATTGGAACACTTTACGAACCTCAGTTTGGATGTAACCCCACTTGGATCGAAGAGATTGGATATCATGGCTAGTATGAGATTAGAGCCAAGGCTGATTGACCGTATTCGACAGGCCCAACAGAGCGTCGACGGTGCATCGATTGGTTGAGGTAGATACAGACAGGTGTGGGTATTGATTTTGAGCTGAGTGCTGATGGGTTATTGAGGTTCAAGGGCAGAGTATGTGTTCCCAAGGATCCTGAGATCGAGAGGTTGATTTTATCAAAGGCTCACTCATCGAAGTATACGATACATCCGGGGAGTACCAAGATGTATCAAAACTTTCGAAAGGTTTATTAGTGGTCTAGAATGAAGAGAGACATTACTGAATATGTTGCTAAGTGTCTTGTTTGTTAGCAGGTGAAGGTAGAGCATCAAAAGCCTGCAGGATTATTACAGCCTCTACCGATACCGACTTGGAAGTGGGAGCATGTCACCATGGATTTTGTGATGGGATTACCGAGGACCTGTAGAGGTCATGATGTCATATGGGTTATTGTGGACCGATTGACTAGATCCGCCCATTTCTTGGCTATGAGATCTACCGATATACTAAGTAGTTGGTAAACTTGTATATTCGAGAGATAGTACGGCTACATGGTGTTCTAGTGAGCGTTGTTTCTATAGGGATGCCCGCTTCACTTCCCATTTCTGGGAACATTTTCAGGAAGCGTTAGGGACCCGACTGAGCTTTAACACCGCTTTTCATCCTCAAACAGATGGGCAGTCAAAGAGGACTATACAGACCCTCGAGGATATGTTGAGAGCGTGTGTGTTAGATTTTAGAGGCTCCCGGGATGATCACCTGCAGTTAGCCGAGTTCGCCTATAATAATAGTTATCATACGAGTATCAGGATGGCACCCTATGAGGCACTGTATGGACGCAGATGTCAATCCCCCATTAGATGGGAAGAGGTTGGTGACAAACAGATTTTTGCTCCGGACTTAGTACAGCAGGCATCTGAGGATGTCCAGTTGATATGTGAGAGATTACGGACAGCTCAGAGCCGACAAAAGAGTTATGCTGACAAGAGACGGAGACCACTAGAGTTTGATGTGGCTGAGTCGATATTTCTGAGAGTTTCACCTTCGAAGGGTATTATGAGGTTTGGTAAGAAGGGCAAGTTGAGCCCTAGATATATAAGACCCTTCGAGATTTTGGAGAGAGTGAGAGATAATGCGTATAGGTTAGAATTGCCACCGGACTTGGCAAATGTCCACAACGTCTTCCATGTCTCTATGCTTCGGAAATATCACCCGGACCTGGCACATGTGATAAGATATAAGCCGTTGGAGCTCAATGAGAGTATGACATATATTGAGAAGCCGATTTGGATATTGGACAGAAAAGAGTGTTGCGAAATAAGACAATTTCCTTGGTAAAAGTTCTTTGACAACATCACACGGTGGAAGAGGCCACATGGGAATTGGAGAACTTGATACGAGAGAAGTACCCCCAACTTTTTGAAGAGTGACTTGGTTCTAATTTGGAGAACCAAATTCCTTGAAGGAGGGGAGAATGTGAGACCCCGTATATGTATGGTTGTAACGTGCGTAATTGGATCAATGAATGCTAATGGACTTGTAATGTAGAGTATAATTGATATAAGTCCATGGATTCAATGTACATATGTGTAATATGATTTGTAATGTACATATAAGTTTCATTGTGCATGAATATGAAGGAATGAGTTCTTATAAGTGATGAATGTGATTGAAACTCAAAATGAGTAGTGTGATGAATTGAAGGAAGTTGCATAAATATAAATGCTTCCATTTTGTTTTATATAGTATACCTTTGGATATACAAGTAATGCACACAAGTTTCAATATGAATAAGGTATGAATGGATGCCATTTTCAAGTCATAAAGGTGGATGGATGAGAAAATGGCTATGACAGTAGATTAAGGATGTTTTGGTGTAAGTTACTGCAGAAAACTACAGAAAAATTTGGAAAATATGAAGGTCAGATCAATCTCATAGGATGAGAGATCGATCTAGAAGAGTCAGAATACTCTTATTTAGGCAATGGAATAGAGCAGATCAATCTCCAATGGGGCCAGATCGATCTCCTAACCATTCTGTAATGAAAAGATCGATCCTCAAGCATACAGATCGATCTCCTTAGCTCTCTGTTTGGAGCAGATCGATCTCAAGCTTCAACAGATCGATCTCATGCTTAAAATGCCATGAAAAAGGGAGAATTTAAGGGACCAGATCGATCTCCTCCTAATGCAGATTGATCTCCTTAAGCTATTTCTATAAAAGGAGCATTGAAATCTGAAAATTTCGAGAAAACTACATCACCCTTCCATTTTTCACCTAAAACCTAAGTTTATCTCTCTAAAAATTAGCCATTTCCAATAAGAATTTAGGGGAGGCTATTAGGTACCAAGTTGTTCATCTTGAGGAAGAGAACAACATAGTTGAAACCTAAAATCCTATTGTTGGTATTGAAGGAGCTAAGGACATTGTCATTTGGAGAAAGAAGAGAAACCTGATTTGGTAAGTTTCTAAAACTCTAACCTAAGTACATTGTCTATTAAATTGATTTTGGAGTTGATTGGCATGTATATGCATGATAGAAATCTTCTAGAAAGCAATAGAACACATATAACCTAGAAAATGGAATGCCTCTAGTGTGACAAAGTGTGATTTGGGGAGTTGGTGACTTATGAGTCATGATAGGTTGTTATTTGTGTAATGTGGATGATTAGAAAAAGGTAAATGAAGCTACATTGTGGGTTTTGTGAATTGATGAGAATGAGCACATGTGGTGTTTGATAATATGCCATAGTAAAGGAAATTTATGAAAAATGAACATTATGAGCTTAATATCTATTTGGAATGAATAAATAAGCCTAATGGAATCCATAGACTCGAGTTATGAGTAAAGTAGTGAAACGATGCCTCATAAGCGTTAATAGAGACTATATGTAAGACCCGATTTTAGTTAAAACACGAAATTAAAAATGCAAAAGGACTGAAATGGAATTCCCGAACACGTGCAAGGGCAAAACGGTTAAAAGACCGAAAGTCGAAATAAATTCGATGAGAAAAATTAATTAAAAATAATGGATTTGAGAATCTTGATCAATAACGAAGAAATAATTAAATTTAGGGTTAAATTGATCAAGATATCAATTTATTGGAATTAATCGGGATTAATCGAAATTTTTAATTCAAAAAAATAATCCCAAAAATAATCGAAAAATATACCGAAAAGTCATTTGGGACAATATCCCGAAAATACGAAGAAATTATATCCGAAAAATGGTTAAAATATAATAAATAAATTAAATAAAATTAAATTAATTTGGAATAAAATAATAATTATTGGTAGATATTTGGGTATTTTTAATGTATTTTAATGATTAAAATATAATATAAATAAATAAATAAAAATAAATTAATTAATAAGTTAAAAAAAATCTGAAAACAAAAACAAAAAGAGAAAGAAGATTGAAATGTCGGGGAGAGAGAAAGAGAAGCACAGAACGGAAAAACGAAGCAGCCGACCGAGGAAGCCCGACGAGCCACCGGCGATCGATGATCCCAGTTGACGGTCAGAGAAGCTAGAGCGAAGCCCGACGGTTCCAACGGTACCAGCGACGCGCGCCGACGGCCACGATTTCAGGCGAATCGACGGACGAAAAGTCGAGGGGAAAATCGGGTTGGTTCCGGCGAACAGCGGCGCCATAGCTCGGATTCGACCTAGCCAAATGATCACTGGACCAAGGCGGTTCTTTTGAGCCCATTGGCAGCCAACGAAACGGCGGGAATCGTCGGCGACGGCGAAAAAGGAAATGGGTCCCGACGGCAGGAGGAGAACAGGCCAGACCGACGACCTTCCGGCGGTCTTGGGTGAAACCGAGAGCATATCTGAGATGCGGACGACCCAACGGAGCCACTGGTGGTGGAAGCCGACGGAGAACCGACCGGCAAGGTGGTGAATCAGAGCGAACAGGAGTGAACCGGGGTGAACTGACGGTCCGAACCGGTCTGAACCGGACTGAACCGATTCAGCCAAAAAGAGAAGGAAAAAAGGATAAAAAGGGAAAAAGAAAAAGGGGAAAAATTGGAGAAAAATCCCGACGATATAATCGAGCTACGGGTAAGTCGATAAGCGGTCGAAATTGATCGATTTGAATTTTGGAAATATTTTATTTAATTATTCTTCGACTGGAAATTTACCCGAAAATTTATGAAATTGTGTAGCTCGACAATCGATGTCAAACGAGAGCTCGAGACAGCCTTGATTTGCGTACTAGCATGGAATCTCGGGTATGTAACCCTTATTTACGATAATTACCTTGTTATGCGTGATATGAATTTAAATTCCGCATAAATTGAATTAAATTATGGAAATTTAGATAAATTGTCGTAAATAATAAATTTAGTTATTCGAGAGTTAGAATGAGGCCCAATAAATGGTTGGTGGGCCCAATGAGTCCAATAGGCCTTGATAAATGTGAAAATTAAGTGAAAAACGGGCTTAAGGCCGATTAAGGCCCATTAAGGTGCAATCGGGCCCAATAGGGGTAAACGGGCCTAATGATTTAAATTAAGCCCAGAAAATATTAAATACAATTAAGTTGTATAATATCTGATCTGAGGAATATTGATACGCAGTTCCGGGCATTTGATGGGGGAGCATATCGGACTGCGCGACGAGACAACAGTGGAAAAGGAAAGGTCAGACTCTACAGAAAAATAAGGTAAGGGAATGCTGCGGACTGCTAGAGGTAACTTTACGAAATTTCAAGTTCATATGCAGTCTTTAAAAAATTATCTGAGGGTCTAGAGGTCAAATAATAATTTTAGTGCCCCGAATGGGCAAATTATCAAAATACCCTTGTTAAGGGTAAAATTTACAAATTTAGAAAAAATTTGGGAGGAGCAAGAACAAGAGGTTTCTGCTCATTCTGGAGACATTTTAATGCATGCATGAGTAGGCTGGCTAACCTTGAAAGAAAATGCACAGCATTGTATACTTTCAACGATATAATTGTTTTGAAAAACTGTTTTGAGGAAACAGAGCCGCCTACGTGTTTTGTGGCTATGCCACGCGAGAAATTAAATCAGTGGCTATGCCACGCGTGTTTAGTGGCTGTGCCACGTGCATTATTTTTTTACTATGATTTCATCACGTTATTTGAGAAAGCGTTTAACGCGTTATTTTCACATGCTTTGTTATTGCTCTAGAGTGAGCCTTTTACTTCATGTTTTCACATGACTTGACACATGAGAGTGTCGTTTTGAGTACTTTCATGCTATGGTTTTCAAATGAGTTTCACATACAAATAAATACTTGTGATGTGCATTTTGGTTTATGAAATGAGTCCCTTACCCCCCTTACTGAGCGATTTAGAAGCTCACCCTGTTTTCTTTTCCCCCCAGAGTTCTTCAAGTGAAAAAGGATCTCCCTGCGACGTACGGAGTATTGGCTAGTGGAGGACTTGAGCTCCAGGCCATATATATTGTATTTGAGGTATATTTTATCTTTTCATGTACCCAGACTATTATTGTAATTGCAGACACTTGATGTATATCGTTGTATGAGATGTATTAGGATTAATTAACTTGGAATTGAGTAATGTATATGATTCAATATACACTATATTATGATGAGATCCTGAGGCATGATAATTATGATGATGTATGACACTGCACAGGAATGCACTCTTAATTGTGAATTAATGAGTAAAAAGTTTTAAATTAGCCCTATTTTTCGCATTTTCGGGGCGTGACAGAGTTTTCTTGGTATCAGAGCTTAGGGTGTCTAGTACTGTCAGTGTCGGTTAAGTGAAATAGAATACATCCCAAGTGTCTGTAATAGTCTGGTCATGAACTGAAATTGAGGATTGAGATTTCAATCGGTTTTGATATGTACGCGCAGGAGACGAGTTGAGATAGAGAATGAGTAAACGACGAGGTCGTTCGAGGAGGCAGGCAGAGTCCCCTCCGCCACTGTCCCACAACCAGAGAGTCCTAACTCTTGGTTTAATCGGATTGAGACCGATGTGAGGCAAGGTTTTGAGCAGATGGCAGCGTTATTCGCGCAACACTTTGGAGTTAATGCCTCGGATACTACCCCTACACCACCACAAGGACCTCCCATGCCCCCAGTGCCTCCCGTCGCCCAGCCTGAGGATAGAAGTGTGGTCCGACTAAGGGATTTTCTGAAGATGAATCCACCCGCATTTAAGGGAAAGAAGGATCCTACAGAGGCTGAGGAGTGGTTGACGGAATTAAGAATTATATTTGATATCCTGGGGTGCACCGATGCTGAGAGGGTCAGTATGAGCGCCTATATGCTGAAGGGGAGAGCTCGAGATTGGTGGGGTACTACCCAGGGTATTCTAATGTCCCACCATGATGTGATTGGTTGGGAAGAGTTTCAGACAGCCTTTAGGACCCAATATGTACCACGAGCCGCCCAGAGAAAGAAACAAGCTGAGTTTTTGAGTTTGGTATAGGGTGACATGTCTGTGGATGACTATGAGAGCCAATTCACAGCGCTATTGAGATATGACCCAGAGACCTTCAAGAGTGAAGAGCTCCACACAGAGAAGTTTGTGTATGGGTTGAAGCCCGTCATCAGAGATAGATTGATAGGGCTATGCATTACTGAGTTTGGAGATGCTCTGAGACGAGCACAAGAGATTGAAAGAGGGATTGAGATGGTACAATCCCAGAATGAGCTCAGAGCGGTGAATAGAGATAAGGGCAAGAGGCCAGCACTTTTCCAAACAGAGGCTCGGAGAGGTTCCTTCAGAAGAGGAAGGATTGAGGTACAGAAGGACAGATTAGAGAGACCCAGAGCCTATCCTATTATCAAGGAGGCCCCTCGATATGTCAGGTCGAAGATAAGGGTTTGTAGGGACTGTGGCCGATCGCATGAGGGAAGTTGTACTGGGTCGATCCATGGATGTTTTAGATGCGGTGACATGGGTCACAGAGTGAAGGACTGTCCCCAACCTCAGATACCACATGCTCCGGAGCCCACTAGACAACACCCTCAGAGAGTGGATCCCCGGAGACGGGCCACTGCGACAGAGAAAGGGAAGAAACCTGTGGCACAGGGACGTGTGTTTGCCCTGGATAAGGAGACCGCAGACACTTCAGCAGAAACTATAAGAGGTACACTCTCTGTCTGTAATTATGAGGCTCATGTGTTGATTGATTCAGGATCCACGCATTCGTTTATTTCTGAGCATTTTGCATGTAGATTAAACTTGAAGTTTGAACCTCTAGAATATATACTACATGTAAATACCCCTATGCGTGAATCCCAGAGAACTGAGTTAATCTATAGAGGATGTGAGATAAAGGTGGGAGATAGAGTGATGTTAGCAGATCTAATCATGTTGAATATACATGGATTTGATGTAATTCTGGGAATGGATTGGTTGGCAACCAATCGAGTGAGTTTAGACTGCTACACTAAGATTGTAACTTTCTCCCTACCCGAACCTTACAGTGTACGATTGAGATATTGAGGGAATGATTATGTGGATTTCTAGTAAATAATTTGAGAATTTTAATATTATTTTGGAGAATATTAAATATGATTATTCATGTGAAGGTTATGAGACACTCATCTCAGACGATGAGCGGGAACATCCGAGGATTGAGGATATACCTGTGGTGTGTGAATTTTTGGATGTTTTCCCAGATGAATTGCCAGGTTTACCACCAGAGAGAGAGCTGGAGTTTACCATTGATTTGGTACCTGATACTCAGCCGATCTCTAAACCTCCCTACAGAATGGCATTAGTGGAACTCGAGGAATTGAAGAGACAACTACAGGAGTTATTGGATCAAGGGTTTATTAGACCCAGTGTTTCGTCGTGGGGAGCGTCAGTACTATTTGTTAAGAAGAAGGATGGTAGTCTCAGATTATGTATAGACTACCGGTTGTTGAATAAAGCTACGGTGAAGAACAAATACCCACTACCCAGGATTGATGATCTACTTGATCAGCTGAGAGGGGCATCAGTCTTTTCTAAGATTGATTTGAGATCGGGCTATCACCAATTGAGGATCAAGGAAGAAGATATTCCAAAGACGGCCTTCAGGACAAGGTATGGCCATTACGAATTTTTGGTGATGTCCTTTGGATTGACGAACGCCCCTGCAGCATTTATGAGATTGATGAACGAGGTGTTCAGAGACTATCTGGATAAATTTGTGATAGTCTTTATTGATGATATCCTGGTGTACTCTCGGTCGTATGAGGAGCATGCACAGCATTTGTGGTTAGTACTTCAGATACTCCGAGATAAGCAATTGTACGGAAAGCTTAGTAAGTGTGAGTTTTGGCTGAACCGGATAACTTTCCTTGGTCATATAGTCTCAGAGGAAGGAGTATCAGTGGACCCAAGCAAGGTGGAGGCTGTGCTTAATTGGGAGAGACCGAGGACAGTTACTGAGGTACGAAGCTTCCTTAGTTTGGCAGGGTATTACAGAAGATTTGTGGAAGGATTTTCCAGGATTGTCACCCCTTTGACTAAGCTCACGCGCAAATAGACTCCATTTGTATGGACTGATCAATGTGAGCTCAGTTTTCAGGAATTAAAGAGGAGGTTGACAGCGGCACCTGTGTTAACTATTCTTGAGGGATCAGGAGGATTCTCAGTGTATAGTGATGCATCTCACCAAGGATTAGGGTGTGTGCTTATGCAGCACAGAAGAGTGGTCGCATATGGATCGCGACAGCTGAAAGACCATGAGCAAAATTACCCCACGCATGATTTGGAGTTAGCCGCTGTGGTATTTGCTTTGAAGATCTGGCGACACTACTTGTATGGGGAAAGATTTCAGATCTTCACTGATCACAAGAGTTTGAGATATCTCTTTGATCAGAAAGAGTTAAACATGAGACAAAGGAGATGGATGGAACTCCTTAAGGATTATGACTGCGAGATTCTATATCATCCGGGTAAGGCGAATGTAGTTGCTGATGCCCTGAGCAAGAAGAGTATGATATCTGCTATGATGATCAGGGAATGGGATTTGTTAGAGCAGTTCACCGAACTTCGGATCAGAGTTAAAGAGGTAGAGACTGGATTTTTGGCTAGCTTGTGGATAGAGCCTAGGATCATGGATCAGATTAGAACTGGGCAGCGCAGTGATCAGAGATTGATAGATATGGTTAGCCAAGCTGAGCAGAGTTCGCAGTCGGATCTCACCATCAGTGAGGATGGATTATTGAGGTTCAGAGGATGGATTTGTATACCGGACGATGATACCCTAAAGAGACAGATACTAAGAGAATCCCACTGCTCGCGATACACCATGCACCCTGGGAGTACTTAGATGTACCGAGATTGAGAAAGGTGTATTGGTGGAGTGGTATGAAGCGAGACGTGGCAGAGTATGTGGCCAGGTGTTTAGTATGCCAGCAAGTGAAAGCTGAGCATCGGAAGCCCGGAGGACTACTACAGCCCTTACCTGTACCTACATGGAAATGGGAGAATGTCACTATGGACTTTATTATGGGTTTACCGAGGACCCGAAGAGGTCGTGACGCGATATGGGTCATTGTGGATAGATTGACCAAGAGTGCCCACTTCCTTGCCATCAAGAGCACAGATACTGTGGATGCCTTAGCTGAACTGTATGTCAGCGAGATAGCTAGATTACATGGGGCTCCAGTGAGTATTACTTCTGATAGAGATTCTCGGTTTACTTCCAGATTTTGGACCCAGTTTCAGGAGTCCATGGGATCTCGATTGAGTTTTAGTACCGCCTATCATCCTCAGACAGATGGTCAGTCAGAGAGGACTATTCAGACCCTGGAGGATATGTTGAGGGCGTGTACGATGGATTTTAAGGGATCATGGGATGATCACCTGCCCCTAGCAGAGTTTGCATACAATAACAGCTATCATGCGAGTATTGGAATGGCACCTTTTGAGGCTCTATATGGTAGGAGGTGTAGATCCCCTGTAGCTTGGAAAGAGGTCGGTGACAGAAAGATAAATGCTCCCGAGCTTGTTGAGCAAGCCGTACAGAGTGTGAAACTCATATGTGAGAGGTTACGGGCTGCACAGAGTAGACAGAAAAGCTACGCGGATGCGCGTAGACGGCCACTTGAGTTTGATGTTGGTGATGCAGTATTTCTGAGAGTATCACCTAGCAAGGATATCATGCGATTTGGGAAGAAAGGAAAATTGAGTCCTCGATACATAGGACCATTCGAGATTCTTGAGAGAGTGGGAGAGGTAGCCTACAGATTGGCATTACCCCCACAGATGTCCGGAATACACAACATTTTTCATGTGTCTATGTTGAGGAAGTACCACCCGAACCTTTCTCATGTTATAGAGTATGATGAGATGGACATACAGGAGGACATGAGCTACACTGAGGAACCCGTCCGGATTCTCGATTGAAAGGAGAAGGTACTGAGGACCAAGAGCATCCCATTAGTGAAAGTTTTGTAGAAACATCACTCAAGGGAAGAGGCAACCTGGGAACTAGAGAGTCTCATGAAGGAGAAATACCCCCATCTATTTTGACTAGTTGAGTTGAATTTGGAGGACCAAATTCTTTTAAGGTGGGGAGGATGTGAGATCTGAGAATTTCAGACATATTTTATTGATGTAATAAGAATTTGAAGTGTAATTTACTGAGCTAAGTAAATTGTGGGAATTATAATTGGAGATTTATATGTTAAGTGTGTAAAATGAGCATGAAGTATGAGGACAGATCGATCTGGGAGAAGGAGAGATCGATCTGGTGAGTTAAAAATGACGAGGAAGGAGGAATTTGAGGAGCAGATCGATCTCCAATGGAAGAGATCGATCTCCAAATGAATCTGTTTGAGAAGGGATCGATCTCATGAGGAAGAGATCGATCTCCAAATGATTCTGTTTGGGGAGAAGATCGATCTCCTTAGGAGCAGATCGATCTCATAAAGCCATAAAGAGATCGATCTCACCCTTCGACAGATCGATCTCCTAGGCATAAAATTGCCCAGATCGTCCCCAAATTTCAAACTCAGATCGATCTCATCAAGAGGCAGATCGATCTCCTACCTCCAGTCTATATAAGGAACCCATGTTTTCTCCTGCAATTTCACTTTCTCTCTCTTCCAACCCCCATTTTTTTGAAAACCTAACTTTCTCACTCATCCAAATCTCCCATTTCCGGTCGAATCAGCTGTTGTGGCAAGAAGGAAAGTTGTTCCTCATCAAAGGGAGAACAACATACTTGGAAATCAAAGGACGAATCGGATCGAGGCGTGAGTTGTGCGTCTCACAAGCTTTGGGTAATTTCTAAACCTCGATCTTGATATTTGAGCTGATTTTGATGCTATTGGTGGTTGTCATTGCGTTGAAATAGTTGAGAAAGGATTAGGGATTGATGAAATTGCAATGTAGTTGGAGTAATGTGGATATTTGATAATTTTGGTAATTTTGAGAATTTGTGCTATAAATGGAAATATAGACAATGTGGAGAATTAGCCTAGATAATTGGCATGAGGAATGTAGGACGTTAAGATATTGGGAATGAGGTTGTAGTTTAGGGTTGAGTTACGAGAATTAAGAGATTTGAGGTGTTATGAGCAATTATGCTCGATTTTGAGAATTGAGGTTGATGCGATAATTGAGTATTGATGTTTTAACATCGTTTGGACAGCTCGGGAGTTCCAGAGTGAAATGCGAGGCTAGTCCGTGATACGGGGGGAAACGATTGCACTATACGAGGTGCAAAGAGGTAAGGGAAATCTAAACCATTTGTGTATGTGAATTGTAAACTATTTTAGCATGAATTGTGGTTTATAAAACAAGCATGTTGAGTGTTTTGTGTTGAGATATAATTGCACACGATTTTTATAGCCGGTTGGAACCCAATGTTTTTATGAGTTTATAACTGGGTTCTACGTTAAGGCAATATTGAGATTTGAGAAATGTGTGCGTGTGCTTTGCCGGTTGGAACTCGGTTTTATTACGTTTTGTGTTGAGTACAAAACGATTTCAAAAGAGTTTTATGAGAGAAAAACCATCATGAGTTCTACGTGAAGGCAAACCTGTTTTATGTGATAAGACTTAGGTGTGTAGTTGTGAGTACACACCGGGCATTGCTCTGGTAGCATGTAAGCCCGATTTCTTCTCCGTTCTGGTAACGAGAGAATAACCTATTTGGTGGCTGTGCCAAGTTATACCCCATTGGTGGCTGTGCCACGTTATACCCCATTAGTGGCTGTGCCACGTTGAGAAACCCCATTGGTGGCTGTGCCACGTTGAGAAACCCCATTGGTGGCTGTGCCACGTTATACCCCATTGGTGGCTGTGCCACGTTGAGAAACCCCATTGGTGGCTGTGCCACGTTATACCCCATTGGTGGCTGTGCCACGTTGAGAAACCCTATTCTGTGGCTATGCCACGCGAGAAATTAAATCAGTGGCTTTGCCACGTGTGTTTTGTGGCTATGCCACGCGAGAAATTAAATCAGTGGCTATGCCACGCGTGTTTAGTGGCTGTGCCACGTGCATTATTTTTTTACTGTGATTTCATCACGTTATTTGAGAAAGCGTTTAACGCGTTATTTTCACATGCTTTGTTATTGCTCTAGAGTGAGCCTTTTACTTCATGTTTTCACATGACTTGACACGTGAGAGTGTCGTTTTGAGTACTTTCATGCTATGGTTTTCAAATGAGTTTCACATACAAATAAATACTTGTGATGTGCATTTTGGTTTATGAAATGAGTCCCTTACCCCCCTTACTGAGCGATTTAGAAGCTCACCCTGTTTTCTTTTCCCCCCAGAGTTCTTCAAGTGAAAAAGGATCTCCCTGCGACGTACGGAGTATTGGCTAGTGGAGGACTTGAGCTCCAGGCCATATATATTGTATTTGAGGTATATTTTATCTTTTCATGTACCCAGACTATTATTGTAATTGCAGACACTTGATGTATATCGTTGTATGGGATGTATTAGGATTAATTAACTTGGAATTGAGTAATGTATATGATTCAATATACATTATATTATGATGAGATCCTGAGGCATGATAATTATGATGATGTATGACACTGCACAGGAATGCACTCTTAATTGTGAATTAATGAGTAAAAAGTTTTAAATTAGCCCTATTTTCCGCATTTTCGGAGCGTGACACAGGGTGCTAGAGTCTAACTCGCACCATATTTTTATACGATTTTTGAGACAGAGTGCTAGAGCCTAGCTCGCACTAGTTTTACTTGATTTGATGAGAGTGCTGAGTATTGCTCGCACTGATTTTATGAGAACATGCGATGAGCCGTGCTTGGAGTATCGGATAGACTGTGTGTCACCGATTAAATAGGCTCGCACGTGCGTTTTGAGACATGGCAATACGGTTTAATGTTAAAACAACCTGATGAGCCCGAAAGAGGGATAAGGGTTGGAGGTCCAGCTGATGAGCCCGAAAGAGGGATAAGGCTGGGGGTCCACGGAGTACGATGTACCGTGCAAGTAGCATGGAGTACGATGTACCGTGTGGTATCTTTGTGATACGTTGGCATCTTCGGATGCGTGGGATCGGATAAGATTGACGAGTTGGATTGACCCACCTCCCGAGCGGTTCCCGATCAGGGTGAGACCCCGCACACTAGGATTCGTGTAGCAGAGGGGCTCACGAGGACACACGGCCATAGTCCTGGTTATTACCGATATACAGACGTTGCCTAGTCTCGCATGTTGATGATCTTGACGATGTTTGAAACTGGGTTTTAAACTAAATTTGCATGATGCTATTTCCATACTTTTTAAACCCATGTGTGATGTAAATCGATTTTCATGGTTTTGTGTGAGTCAGGATCACCCGAAGGAGGGGTCGAGTCCTGACTTTATTGTGAAATTTTTAAATGAGAAAGAAATGATTTAAAATGA
Source organism: Firmiana major (assembly GCA_033439115.1). NCBI lineage: Eukaryota > Viridiplantae > Streptophyta > Magnoliopsida > Malvales > Malvaceae > Firmiana > Firmiana major. Next base: position 56,238,308 of record CM065904.1, on the reverse strand, counting down.
GTTGCATGTTGAATTTTCCATGCGAACGTGTTTTACATAACATCATAACTCATATCATCTGTTTTAAAATGTGTGGAGAAAGGGTGGTTTATGCATGGCACCACGTTCATGTAGGTAGTATGGTTACCTACTTGTTCGTAGGATTGCCTTACTGAGCTTGATGTGCTCACCCCTTTCATTTTCTCCGACAGATAATCTCCAGTAGACGTTGAGGCGACTCAGTACTGCATTTCGGATATCCGCTGCTGCCCATCATTTAAGGTATATACACTTGTACATATTGTATCTAAATAAGCATAGCACAGTAACATGTTTGTAAGTAACTTTAGGGGATGTATAAATATTGTAAACACTTCTAAATAGCTGAGAAATAATTAAGTTATGTGGTAAATGAATGGTGGGACTGGCATTGACGCACAGCCCAATTTGTTAGTGAAGTGTGGTCACGATCAGATGAAAGGTAAGTATGAAATAAAAATAACAAAACGCGAAAAATTAACTCTGATTTTTGGGTAGTTTGGGTCGTGACACTATAGGTCGAATCGACTATAGTAAACGCAAGAGTTGGATTATAATGGACTATAATGGTGCGAAATATGTTTGTGTGCAGCTCCGAAGAGTTCGTTGGAGACGAATCGAACCGTACAAGTAAGCAGTTCTAAGGAAGTGGAATCACGCGTCGTGATTCCAGGTAAGGGAATTTTGTAAGTATATAGAGGTAGCTGCTCGTATTTTGAACTCGTGGGTATATAGGGCTTTGGAAATGTGCATGAGTTTGTGAAAATGTGGTTGATAATGTATGGAAATTATTACGAGTATTTGCGTGAAACTTGGTGTTGAAGTGGTATTATAAAGAAATGGGATAGTAAGGCTAATAATTGTATAAATCAAGTGTTTTGAATGCTTTCACAAAATATGTGTTTTGTTTTCAGCGAATTGATAGATAGGCTGGCTATTATTGTTTGATGTTGTGTGATAGCACATGTGAAGTGCTAAATGTGTTTTGAGATTGGTTTTGAATGTTCATAAGCCACCTATCGTGTTTATGTGAATTAAACTGTGCTGGAGCCTAGCTCGCACCGGGTATTGATGTTTTCATATGTTTGAAATGTGCTGGAGCTTAGCTTGAACTTTGGTTTGAAACTATGACGATGCTTGATAAATCGTACTAGAGTTTTTACTCATAGTGGATTTCGAGTGGTTTTCTTATGCATATAACCGTACTGGTACGATGCTCGTACATGGTTTCTTCATATTTTTATGCATAAATACCGTACTAAAGCGTTGCTCGTACGAGGTGATTTATATTGATGCATGAATTCGAGCTAGAGCGTAGCTCGCGCTGGTTTTCACATTGTGGTATGTATGAGACCATGGTGAGAGTGATACGAATTGGTGTTCAGGGAACCCAACAGGCCTAACAGACCTCTTGAGTGGGGTAAGGGTGAGGGGTTAGAACCTGACGTAATCCATTCAGGAAACCCAACAGGCCTAAGAGACCTCTTGAGTGGGGTGAGGGTGAGGGGCTAGGACCTGAATCGGGGAACCCTACAGGGGCGAGCAAGGCCATGAGGAGATAGGACCTGATATTAAGAGTACTCCCACGTGCACTTGAGACTAGAGGTTTCACTCGGTGTGGGGTAGATAAGATACCACATAGTTTTGAATACCTGAGTGTGACTTTGACTGTCCAGTGTAGACCCGAGGGAGGGGTCGAGCCTTGTGGGATTTGAATTGTGGTATGGTAAAGATGTTTGTGAATGAGAAAATGATTTGTGATGGGATTGTATGTGTTGGAGAAAGAGCTTTGTGATGTGATTTAAAAAGGAGGTTTCTTATATGAATTGCCCTTTTATGAGTTTAATGAGAATGAGCATGAGATGTTTTCACTTGTTGATGTTTCCATGTTTTAAATATGCCAATTTTACATGATTTTGATACATGATATATATGTATACTCATATGGCATAGTTTTATTCCTCATGCTCCTATTATAAATGATTTATACATAACATTATCAACATGTAGATAGAGAAGTTATCTACCATGCTTGCATTATTGCCTTACTAAGCGTGTGGTTGCTCATCCCTATCTATTTTCCCCCTCTACAGAGCGTACATAGCGGCCCAGTGAGGACTGAGGCATTTTGGTTAAGACATCCGCTGCATCTCCATCACTAAGAGGTATATACACAGTGATTCCTTTTTGTATCTAAACAATGTAAAAGCACAGTAGTCATTTGAAATGTAATTATAGGGATGTAGATATCAGAAATTATATTTTGTATAAATGAACAATTAATGTTCAAATGTATGACAGCACTTTTATTAACTGAGAATGGACATTACGAGTGAATTATTATAAACTCACAGCCTAACAGTGTAGTGGTAAGTTTGTTCACGACCGAGTAGAGAAAGGAATAAATGAAAAAACTTTATTGAGATTTTCGGTAATAAGAGGATAAAAAGGGTCGTGACATCTTGTCTCAGGATCAGAAACTTCGTTTGCATCTTTCTTTGAGCTGTGAGAGGGATGAACTAATTTAAAAAAGCTCCCAAATTAGGATTGGATACTTAGCCCTCAGAACTGTATCAATGGCCTTCCACTAATGTTCAACCTCTTCTTCCAGTGTAAATACAGCCAAGTCTGGCCTATCAGTAGAAGGATTCTTCACATACTTGGAAGTTTTCTCCACTTTTAGGATGCAATTTTCGGCTACCATCATATCCTTCACCCCCTTAAGGATGGAGAGTTGAGTTATTGAAACTGTCACACCCAACTTAGGTTCCTATCATCTTCATCCATAGCCCGTGGCTGAGGGGCTTACAATTGAGGTGGGAGAGCTTGTGGTGTAGGTGGAAGAGAAGGCGTAGCTTAGTTTTTTCATTGGAGATGAAAGTATTGGCACCACCTAGATACTGCGCAATCATAGCTACTATGATTACAGCCATGTCTCTGAACCCTTACTCAAGCTTCTACTTAAGGCAAGTGATCCTTATGTTGAGGCTTTTAGGCTGGGGAGGATTCGCCTCCTCCTCGGTCGTCCTCATCTTCCATTCATTATATGCTTGACCTATACCAAAATCATTCATATAAGCGTCACTTAAAGCTATTAAACGTAGTTTAGAATCAGATATGCATAGACACTAAGGTGTAACTTCTAATTCTAGCCTAACTACATTGATTTGTACCAGTTAAATCGAGCTCTGAAACCTACTCTGTAGCATCTCTATTTAATAGAATTTGGGCTAAATTTTTCTTTTCCTTACCTACATTTGTCAATAATCAGTGTACCTTCCAATCTCTGTGGTTGATCTTATTTAGTCAACTAGAATTATAAATGTCTTTAGTCCTAGTCCCATATAATTGTGTGTGATGTGTATCCACTACAAACTCCAGATAGACATGTCATACATTCAATTAATCAAGATTTAACGTTCATTCATTAATCAAGATTTAACATTCATATATCAGATTAATCAAGATTTAACATTCATTCATTAAACAATGAATTAATTATTACACCACACCCTAATAATTAGGCTATAATCGGCATCTAATACAACCTATCAACCCTATTTATTATAACCTATTGTCATTCCCAAAATGAATAAACATTGACTGTGCATTAATTGTCTGACATACAAACCAAAGATATATCTATGTGTATACCTTTCAAAAAGAGGTTAGTAGGTGGCAGGAGGATATTCTTCAAGCTTGCTAAAAAGGACACTCTTGATGTTTATCGAAGATAATCTATAGAGAAGGAAAGAGGAGGTGAGCTAATGCCAAGTAAAGGTTACATGAGAAGGGGGAGGTATCTAAAACAATGCAATTCAAATCAAAACATTCAATTAATAGACATATATATATATATATATATATATATATATATAAATATATATGTAAAAGCATACTTTCAAATCAATTCTTGTAATACAAGTTCATATTTTCAAACCAATTCAATTCGAAAAATAACTAAATACAATACTTTCGATAAAAATTGAGAGATTAGAATAACATCCCAAAGGTAACATACACAATACAATCGTTCCACAAAGGAATACAATCGTCTCACGAAGAGACACAATCGTTCTATGAAGGAACATCCCTATAGGGGAGAGTGTAACCTATGGCCATGGTTAAGGATCTTTAGTCATGCTAGATCAAGGAGTACTAGGAAGCTGTAGATGTGTCCAAGTCAAATAGCCAACAATACAATATAACACAATAGGCATAAATGTCAGGGAAAAGTTTGTACATGGGCCTGAAGTCTCTAAAACAATTTAAAACTTCAATAAGATTTAATATAATCCGTGATTCCCAATTCAAAATCACAATTCAAAATTTTCAATAATCATACATATAAGAAGGGAATGTGTATCCCATGGAATCATTGTTCTAAAGCAAATAGTTAAACAACCCCTTATAAAAACAATTCGATTTTATTTGAATTAAATTAAGTAAAGCTTTCTCATTTTGAAATGCTGTAAAACATTTCATAAATAGGATTTTTAAAAACAAAGGCGATTTATGTTTAAAGAAAGCATTTATGAAACCTTTTGCTTAAAAGCCCTACAATAAGTTTATACAAATGATTTTATAAGTCGATGCAATGTTATAAATCTAGGGGACTACCTCAAAATGTTCAATAAATCCAATACTTAAGTTCAATCATGTTGATATGCTTGGTTATATTAAAATATCTTTGACCGAACCATTAGTATGGTTGGGCTAAGATGCCCATGTCTCCTACATGTAAACCCTTACCTCAATAACGGTGTGGCGACCACAAACCCTTGCCACCAAGCTATGCTAATTAATTCATATATATTGCCTAAGCCATCGCCACTCCTTCCAATTCCTTAACTGCTACACCATCACAATCAAGCTTAATTATTGTCAAGCTTACCAATTGAACTTCAAAACCATTCAAACAATTATTAACTCTTTATATTAATCAATTCCCATAAATCTTCCAAGTGCTCAAGAGTACTCTATATCCATTTGTGACGCCCCGAAAACGCAAAAAATATGACAAATTTAAAACTTTTTACTCATCAAATCACGATTAAAGGTGCATTCCTGTGCAGTGTCATACATCATCATACTTATCATGCCTCAGGATCTCATCATAAGATAGTATATATCGTATCATATACATTACTCAATTCCAAGTTAATTAATCCTAATACATCCCGTACATCATTGTACAATAAGTGTCTGTAAATATAACTCTAGTCTGGATACATGAATATTAAATATATACCTCAATACACAAAATACGACCTGGAGCTCAAGTCTTCCACTAGCCTCTAACTCGTACGTCGCAGGGAACTCACTTCACTTGAAGCAATCTAGGGGAAGAGAAAACAGGGTGAGCTTCTAAATCGCTCAGTAATGGGGGGTAAGGGAACTCAGTTATATAAACCATATCACACATCACAAGTATGTATTTGTATATGAAACTCAGTATACTCATTTGAAATCATAGCATGAAAGTTCTCAAAACATCACCATCTCATAGCTCATAAATCATGTGAAAACATGAAGTTAAAAAGGCTCAATATCGAGCATTCATAAGCATGTATAAATATATACGATAATGGCTTTTCTCAAAAAATGTGATAAAAATCACCTCAGTAAATAGCACGTGACAAAGTCACAAAACACAACTCATGTGTAAAACGAGACTAGGCAATAAAACTCATATAAAACTCGTCATGGCACATCAAATATATAATCTCCTCTGGGTGAGCATCCCAGGCATCCTCGTAAGAGGGAACGTCGACAATATGGTCGTATGCATGGTATATTGGACTTATACATTACCAGAATAAGGCCCGGCCTTACATGCTACCAGAGCAATGCCTCACCTCATGCACACTATCACGTGGTCCCTGGGTCGGTTCCCAGGTGGCCCACTCTCTCGGTCTTACATGCTACCAAAGCAAGGCCACTCAGCATTACCAGAACGGGGGTCATCTCACGTTACCAAAACAGAGGCATCTCTCGTTACCAAAACGGAGGAATATCATACTTACATGCTACCAGAGTAAGGCCCGGACTTACATGCTACCAGAGCAAGGCCTCTCAATGCTACCAAAGCGGAGGAATAATCGGACTTACATGTTACCAGAACAAGGCCTGTAGTCCCTAGGTCGGTTCCCAGGCGTCCCACTATATCGGTACATGCTACCAAAGCAAGGCCTGATGTGTATTCAACATGACACGCCTAAGTCTCAATCATTAGCCATTATCTTATAAAACATTTTGCCTTCACATAGAACTCATAAGGGTTTTCTCTCATAAAACTCATTTAAAACATTTGTGTACTCAACACAAAACATATTAAAGCCGAGTTCCAACCGACAAAACACGCACACATTTTCTCAAATCTTAGTATTGCCTTAACGTAGAGCCCAATTTACTTTTCATGCAAACTCAACGGTTTATAAAGCAATTTCACACTCAGCTTATAAACTTATAAAATAATGAGCTCCAACCGGCTATAAAAACCGTGTGCAATTATATCACAACACAACACTAAACATGATTGTATTCTCAAATCATGGTTCATGCTACAAACAATTCATCAAAACACATACACAAATGGTTTAGTTTTCCCTTACCTCTTTGCACCTCGTATAATGTAATTGTTTCTCCCGTATCATAGACTAGCCTCGTATTCCACTCTGAAACTCCCGAGCTGTCCAAACGATGTTAAAACATTAATACTCATAATCACAGTAGCCTCAATTCTCAAAATCGAGCATAATTGCTCATAGCACCTCAAATTTCTCATAACTCTATCACAAACCACAATCTCATTCACAACATCTCAACATTCTACGTTTCCCATGCCATAATATCTATGCTAATTCACCACATTGTCTAAATTTCCATTTATAGCTCAAAATTCCCAAAATTATCAAAATTGCTAAATATCATCATCACTCCAACTACATTGTAATTTCATCAATCCCTAATCATTTTTCAACTATTTCAACTCAATGCCAACAACAATTATCACCAAAATCATCTCAAATATCAAAATCGGGGTTTAGAAATTACCCAAAACTTGTGGAGAGCTTATCTCTTGCCTCGATTCAATCCGTCTTCTGATTCCCAAGTATGTTGTTCTCCCTTTAACGAGGAACAACTTTCCTTCTTGCCACAACCTCCGATTCGGACGAAAATAGGTGCTTTGGATGAGTGAGAAAGCTAAGGCTCGGGTGGAAATGGTGTTTTGAAGAGAGAGAAAATGAAATTGCAGGAGAAAGCAAGGGTTCCTTATATAGACGGAGGGTAGGAGATCGATCTGGCCCTTGATGAGATCGATCTACATTTTAATTTGGGGACGATTTGGGGCAGTTTTATGCCTAGGAGATCGATCTGTCGAGGGGTGAGATCGATCTCTTAATGGCTACATGAGATCGATCTGCTCCATTTATGAGATCGATCTCTAGTTTACAGAATGCTTCATGAGATCGATCTGCTCCTTGAGGAGATCGATCTTCTCCAAAACAGAAACATTTTGAGATCGATCCCTTTCTCATGAGATCGATCCCTTCATTACAGAATCATAAAGAGATCGATCCTCTACCATTGGAGATCGATCTGCTCGCTTAGATTCCTCATTTCTTGTCATTTTTAACTCACCAGATCGATCTCTCCTTCTCCAAGATCGATCTGACCTCATAGTTTCACACTTAGGTTAAACACTTAACATATAAATCTCCAAATATAATTTCCACAATTCACTACTTGGATTATTTCTCATTCATCACATATATATTTCTCTTAGCTCAATAAATTACACTTCAACTTCATATTACATAATTAAAATGTGTCTAAAATTCTCAGATCTCACATCCTCCCCACCTTTAAAAAAATTTGGTCCTCCAAATTCAACTCAACTCGTTAAATAGATGAGGGTATTTCTCCTTCATGAGATTCTCTAGTTCCCACGTTGCCTCTTCCATTGAGTGATGTTTCCACAAAACTTTCACTAATGGGATGCTCTTGGTTCTAAGTACCTTCTCCTTTCTATCGAGAATCCGGAAGGGTTCCTCAGTGTAGCTCATGTCTTCTTGTATGTCAATCTCATCATACTCTAGGACGTGAGAAGGGTCCGGGTGGTACTTCCTCAACATAGACACATGAAAGACGTTATGTATTCTGGACATCTGTGGGGGTAATGCCAATCTGTAGGCTACCTCTCCCACTCTCTCAAGAATCTTGAATGGTCCTACGTATCGAGGACTCAATTTCCCTTTCTTCTCAAATCGCATGATACCCTTACTCGATGATATTTTCAGAAATACTGCATCACTAACATCAAACTCGAGTGGCTATCTACGTACATCCGTGTAGCTTTTCTGTCTACTCTATGCAGCTCGTAACCTCTTACATATGAGTTTCACACCCTGTACAGCTTGCTCAACAAGCTCGGGAGCATTTATCTTTCTGTCACTGACTTCTTCCCAAGCTACAGGGGATCTACACCTCCTACCATATAGAGCCTCAAAAGGTGTCATTCCAATACTCGCATGATAGCTGTTATTGTATGCAAACTCTGCTAGGGGCAGGTGATCATCCCATGATCCCTTAAAATCCATCGTACATGCCCTCAACATATCCTCCAGGGTCTGAATAGTCCTCTCTGACTGACCATCTATCTGAGGATGATAGGCGGTACTAAAACTCAATCGAGATCCCATGGACTCCTGAAACTGGGTCCAAAATTTGGAAGTAACTCGGGAATCTCTATCAGAAGTAATACTCACTGGGGCCCCATGTAATCTAGCTATCTTGCTGAGATACAGCTCGGCTAAGGCATCCGTAGTATCTATGCTCTTGATGGCAAGGAAGTAGGCACTCTTGGTCAATCTATCCACTATAACCCATATAGTGTCACGACCTCTTCGGGTCCTCGGTAAACCCATAATAAAGTCTATGGTGACATGCTCTCATTTTCATGTAGGTACAGGTAAAGGTTGTAATAGTCCTCCGGGCTTCTGATGCTCAGCTTTCACTTGCTGGCATACTAAACATCTGGCCACAAAATCTGTCACGTCTCGCTTCATACCACTCCACCAGTACACCTTTCTCAAGTCTCGATACATCTTAGTACTCCCTGGGTGCATGGTGTATCGCGAACAGTGAGATTCTCTCAGTATCTGTCTCTTCAGGGTATCATCATCCGATACACAAATCCGTCCTCTGAATCTCAACAATCCATCCTCACTGATTGTGAGATCCAACTGCAAAGTCTGTTCAGCTTGGCTAACCATATCTATCAACCTCTGATCACTGCGCAGCCCAGTTCTAATCTGATCCATGATCCTGGGCTCTATTCGCAGGCTAGCCAAAAATCCCGTCTCTATCTCTTTAACTCTGTCTGGAGCTCGGTGAACTGCTCTAACAAATCTCATTCCCTGATCATCATAGCAGATATTATACTCTTCCTGCTCAGGGCATCAGCAACTACGTTCGCCTTACCCGGATGGTATAGAATCTCGCAGTCATAATCCTTAAGGAGTTCCATCCATCTCCTTTGTCTCATGTTTAACTCTTTCTGATCAAAGAGATATCTCAAACTCTTGTGATCAGTGAAGATCGAAATCTTTCCCCATATAAGTAGTATCGCCAGATCTTCAAGGCAAATACCACAGCAGCTAACTCCAGATCATGCGTGGGGTAATTTCGCTCATGGTCTTTCAATTGTCGCGATCCATATGCGACCACTCTTCCGTGCTGTATAAGCACACACCCCAATCCTTGATGAGAAGCATCACTATACACCGAAAATCCCCCTGATCCCTAAGGGATAGTCAACATAGGTGCCGCTGTTAACCTCCTCTTTAATTCCTGAAAACTGAGCTCACATTGATCGGTCCATATAAATGGAGTTTCCTTGCGCGTGAGCTTAGTCAAAGGGGCGACAATCTTGGAAAATCCTTCCACAAATCTTCTGTAATACCCTGCTAAACCAAGGAAGCTTCGTACCTCTGTAACTGTTCTTGGTCTTTCCTAATTAAGCACAGCCTCTACTTTACTTAGATCCACTGATACTCCTTCCTCTGAGACTATATGACCAAGGAAAGCTATCTGATCCAGCCAAAACTCACACTTACTAAGCTTTCCATATAATTGCTTATCTCGGAGTATCTGAAGTACTAACCACAAATGCTGTGCATGTTCCTCATATGACCGAGAGTATACCAGGATATCATCAATAAAGACTATCACAAATCTATCTAGATAGTCTCTGAACACCTCGTTCATTAATCTCATAAAGGCTGTGATAATTCTATATTTTTAGAATTATTTGTGCTTAATTTCCTAATTATTTATTTAAATCCCCAATTTATTTTGTTAATTATCCCCTTTATTTAATTAAAATTCTCATGTTTGCAGATAAATCAAATCCGGATGAATTTTGAAGATTTCGGTAGAAAATGGACCGAAATTGTGCTAAAATCGAGATTGAGCCACGCCGACAAACCGAGCACATCCAATTGGACAAGAAGACTGATGACATGGACATATCTTTTCAAGGAGCCAATGGTGTGAAGACAAGTGGCCAAAAAAATGCCAAATCATCAATGATGTGAAAATTACCATTTTACCCCTAGTGTTAGTATAAATAGAAAAAGATGGAAATTGAAGAGGAGTGTAATTTTTAGGGTAGAATAGTTTTTTTAGGTTAAGTTCTAAGTTGCCTTCCGAATGGTTGTTTTTGGTTTTCAACATTTTCCTTCTCTTGTTTGGAAAAACTTTATTTTTGGTTTAATGAATAGTAATTTTCAGATGTTCCTCTCGGTTTTGCACTCTCTTGTTTGTTGTTGATTCAAGGCATTCAAGTTTTTAATTAAAAGTTCTTTATTTTCCAATCTAAAATAGTTTATTTTATGGCAATTTACTTCCTTTATACCTCTCGGTTTGCTAAAGCATTTTCTCTTTTTATCTCATTTCCATTTCATAGCTTCCACTTTTTTTTTCCCCATCTTAGTTGCTCTCGGTTACTCACATTTGTGCATTCGGTTCATCACTGACTCATCCCTCTTTGCTGTTTGGTTTTGGTGCTTGAATGTGGGCAAATGCTAGGCATTATTTCACATTCAAGCAATGTGGAATCATGGCATAAAGAGCTGGATTTAGAGCAGTCCGAGGATGATGTTTTTCACGATTGATGATGCTACGGGATTGATGGTTTAATTCCAGCAGCATTTTATATTCTAGTTCTTTGTTGAAATTAAAGTTAGCTTACTTATTTACTGCATCCATTTATATTTCTTGCATACAATCCACTTGCTGCATTTTTATTTTAGCTTCATTGTAGATTGTTATTGGCTGATTGGATTGTGCAAGGAGTGTAAAAGGTTGCTCGGTGTAGATGTTTCCTCTTGACAGCAAACTTACTTCATTTTTATACTCTGTTATGCCCTGTTCTTTGGATTCCACGACTTGAAACTGGTGCTTCTAGTGCTGCACGTTGCTGCATCGAGACAGGGAGAGTAAGCGTGACCTTCGGGGGCTGTAGAAGTGCAGAGGAGTAGCCAACCCGAGGAATACAGGAGCAGGACAGAACCGAGGAAGCACTGCAGCAGAAACCAGGAGCAGGGGACTAACGTGAACAACCTGGCAGCACCCGTGCACTGATCTGGAGTAGAGGTATGTCGGACAAGCAGCTACTCTTGCCTGGACAGCACTCGATGAAGCAGCAGACTGCAGGACCGGTTGCAGCAAACCAGCAGTAGCCAAACCGAGAACGCAGGGTGCAGCAGGTAGCAGAACCGATCCTTACCTGGAGCAGTGGTTGGTCATCACCTGTCACGCCCCGAAAATGCGGAAAATAGGGCTAATTTAAAACTTTTTACTCGTTAATTCACAAATAAAGAGTGCATTCCTGTGCAGTGTCATACATCATCATAATTATCATGCCTCAGGATCTCATCATGATATAATAAATATTGTATTATACCCATTACTCGATTACAAGTCAATTAATCCTAATACATCCCATATAATGTCATACATCAAGTGTCTGCAAATACATTAATAGTCTGGGTACATGAAAAGATAAATATACCTCAAAGTACAAATTATATAGCCTGGAGCTCGAATCCTCCACTAGCCACTACTCCGTACGTCGCAGGGAAGTCCTTATTCACTTGAAGAACTCTGGGGGGAAAGAAAAACAGGGTGAGCTTCTAAATCGCTCAGTAAGGGGGGTAGGGGACTCATTTCATAAACAAAATTCACATCACAAAGCATTTATTTGTATGTGAAACTCATTTAAAAACCATAGCATGAAAATACTCAAAACGACACTCTCATGTGTCAAGTCATGTGAAAACATGAAGTAAAAAGGCTCACTCTAGAGCAAAACAAAGCATGTGAAAATACGCGTTAAACGCTTTCTCAAATAACGTGGCATAGCTACTGATTTAAAATCACACGTGGCATAGCCACAATACACACGTGGCAAAGCCACCGAATTATTTTCTCACGTGGCATAGCCACAAAACACACGTGGCAAAGCCACTGAATTATTTTCTCACGTGGCATAGCCACAAAACACACGTGGCAAAGCCACTGAATTATTTTCTCACGTGGCATAGCCACAAAATAGGGTTTCTCAACGTGGCACTGCCACCAATGGGGTTTCTCAACGTGGCACAGCCACCAATGGGTTTCTCAACGTGGCACAGCCACCAATGGGGTATACGTGGCACAGCCACCAATGGGTTTCTCAACGTGGCACAGCCACCAATGGGGTATACGTGGCACAGCCACCAATGGGGTATACGTGGCACAGCCACCAATGGGTTTCTCAATGTGGCACAGCCACAGAATAGGTCATTCTCACGTTACCAGAACGGAGAAGAAATCGGGCTTACATGCTACCAGAGCAATGCCCTGTGTGTACTCACAACTACACACCTAAGTCTTATCACATAAGACGGGTTTGCCTTCACGTAGAACTCGTAATGGTTTTCTCTCATAAAACTCATTTGAAATCGTTTTGTACTCAACACAAAACGTAGTAAAACCGAGTTCCAACCGGCAAAGCACACGCACACATTTCTCAAATCACAATATTGCCTTAACGTAGAGCCCAGTTATAAACTCATAAAACATTGGGCTCCAACCGGCTATAAAATCGTGTGCAGTTTAATCTCAACACAAAACACTCAACATGCTTGTTTATAAATCATAAATCATGCTAAAACAGTTTGCAATTCACATACACAAATGGTTTAGATTTCCCTTACCTCTTTGCACCTCGTATAGTGCAATCGTTCCCCCGTATCACGGACTAGCCTCGCATTCCACTCTGGAACTCCCGAGCTGTCCAAACGATGTTAAAAACATCAATACTCAACATCACATAAACCTCAATTCTCAAAATCGAGCATAATTGCTCATAACACCTCAAATCCCTTGATTCTCGTAACTCAACCCTAAACTACAACCTCATTCTCAATATCTCAACGTTCGATATCTCTAATACCAATTATCTACGCTAATTTACCACCTTGTCTATATTTTCGTTTATAGCACAATCCGCAAAATTGCCACAATTTCCAAGTATCAACATTAATCCCACTACATTACAATCTCATCAATCCCTAATCATTCCTCAACTATTTCAACACGATTACAACCACCAATAACATCAAAATCAGCTCAAATATCAAGATCGAGGTTTAGAAATTACCCAAAGCTTGTGAGACGCACAACTCACGCCTCGATCCGATTCGTCCTTCGATTTCCAAGTATGTTGTTCTCCCTTTGATGAGGAACAACTTTCCTTCTTACCACAATAGCTGATTCGGCCGGAAATGGGGGATTTGGAGGAGTGAGAAACTAGGTTTTCGAAAAAATGGAGGTTTGGAAGAGAGAGAAAGTGAGATTTCAGGAGAAAACACGGGTTCCTTATATAGACTGGAGGTAGGAGATCGATCTGCCTCTTGATGAGATCGATCTGCGTTTGAATTTTGGGGACAATCTGGGTAATTTTATGCCTAGGAGATCGATCTGTCGAGGGGTGAGATCGATCTCTTTATGGCTTTATGAGATCGATCTGCTCCTAAGGAGATCGATCTTCTCCCCAAACAGAAGCATTTGGAGATCGATCTCCTCCTCATGAGATCGATCCCTTCTCAAACAGATTCATAAGGAGATCGATCTCTTCCATTGGAGATCGATCTGCTCTTCAAATTTCCCCTTCCTCGTCATTTTTAACTCACCAGATCGATCTCTCCTTCTCCCAGATCGATCTGTCCTCATGGATCATGCCTATTTTACACACTTAACACATAATTCTCCAATTATAATTCCCACAATTCACTTAGCTCAATAAATTATACTCAAATTATTATTACATCAATAAAATATGTCTGAAATTCTCAGATCTCACATCACCGAGAAGGAAAAACCAGCTAACCTCGAGCAGCCTGGAGCTAGTTGGAGTCATGTCTGGTCAGAACCGACAGCAGCAGATCAAGCTTGGAGCAGTAAAGAACAGCTGGACACAGCTCATGCAGTGGAAACCGAGCCGTGACCTGGAAATGGAAATGCAGAAATCATGCATGAATAGTATTTTGGTGGGAAATTTACTGTTAGTTTAAAATATAAGGCTTTGTTTGGCTGATTGATTAAGGCATAACTCATTTTTCTATATAGTTTAGTGTTAGATTAGTTTTTAAGATTAGTTAGATGATTTAGTTAGTTTAGTTAATAGTTTTAATTATGCATTTAGATGTAGTTAATCATGTTTAGTTAGTTAATTTAGATTTAATTAGTTTCTAAGTAATTTTAATCTAGCATTAGGAATAGTTTAATTTGCAATTAGTCTAATTACATGCATTTTTTAGGTTAGTTAGATTTTAGTTTAATTAATCATGTTTTTTCATTTATTTTGCATTTTATTTTAATTTGGTTAATTAGTTTTAATTGTTTTAATTTCTTTTGCAGGTTTTCGATTTTAAGTGCTTGGAGTTTTGTAAGTACTCTGAGCTCGGTTTTAGTTACTTATTTTATAGTTTTATTATTTTATTGCTTTTGGTATTTTCAATTCTAGATTAGTTGATCACCCTTGAAAATTCATAAATTTGCTAGGATATACTTAGGATAATAGTAACCGGTACTTAATTAGGCTAACAACTTCTCTGTGGGACGATAATTCCGGGACTCAAATCCCATTATTACTTGTACGACGCGTGCACTTGCGGATATATACCTTTAGGGTCCGTCAAGTTTTTGGCGCCGTTGCCGGGGAAGTTTTAATTAGTCATTAATTAATATCGGTGAAATTATGCTTAGGTGTAATTCTAGCTTGTAAATATTTAGGTTGTAAATATTTAGAGCCTTAGCTTAGGTTAGTTAAATTTTCTCTTAATTAAAATAAAAAAAAATTTCAAAAATTTAAAAAATTTTAAAAATTTTTTTTAAGGACTTTTAGATGATTGCAAGCGTAGAGCCAGAAGTTTTGATTGTTTTCCTCTAGATCCTAAAATCGAACACACTCTTAGAAAAATTTAATAGGACTCGAGGAAATTATTAGCTCCGCTGCAATTCACCATGGCAGAAAATAGGAAAACTAGAACTATTGGAGATTATGCGATGCCGACAATTGGAGAATATTATTCCGGCATTAGGCCACCAGCTGTCCATGCAAATAATTTTGAAATTAAGCCCGCAATCATCCAGATAATCCAAACATCTTTGCAGTTCAGTGGGCTTCCACATGATGACCCACATGCTCATCTCGGGCAATTCTTGGACTTATGCAACACCTTCAAGCACAATGGATTATCAGACGATGCACTTAGGCTTAGACTATTCCCTTTCTCACTTAGGGATAGGGCGAGACATTGGTTGACCTCTCTGCCTCCAGGATCCATTTCTACATGGGATGAGTTAGCCTACCAATTTTTAGCCAAATTCTTTCCTCCCTCTAAATTAGCCCAACTCCGTAGCAATATATCTTCTTTTGCCCAGTACGACTTTGAATCTCTTTATGAAGCATGGGAACGATATAAGGAGCTTCTTAGGAAGTGCCCTCACCATGGCCTACCGTTGTGGTTGCAAGTTCAGACCTTCTACCACGGACTTACAAGCCCAAATAGGACCATTGTTGACACCGCTGCGGGTGGAGCATTGATGTGCAAAACAGAAGAGGAGGCTTATGAGTTGCTAGAAAGGATGGCGACTAACAACTATCAATGGTCCTCGGAAAGGCAGATGCCAAGGAAATCGGCGGGTATGTACGAGCTTGACACACTGTCCACCTTGACCTCTCAGATTGCCAATCTTACAAAGAAGGTGGAGTCGCTCAGTACCCAATATAATCCTCCCAACAGCCCTAACCCTATATATTCTGTCCAAAGTCCTTTTCTTTCATGCGAGCTGTGTAGTGGTACCCACTCTGTAGATAGGTGTCCGCTCAACTTAGAGTCGGTTCAGTATGTTGCTCTCCCTACGCAACAGAACAACCCTTTTTCAAACACCTATAATTCAGGGTGGAGGAATCATCCTAACTTCTCCTGGAGCCAAAACCAAGGGCAAACTTCTAAATCCATATTTGTAGAACCCCCTAGTTTTCAAGCTCCACAAGTTCAGGTACCACCACAGCAGCAATTTCCTTACCACCATCCACATCATCCATCCCCACCTCAATTTAAATATCACCCATCACCACCACCACCACCACCACCAGCATTTATGCAGCCCCAATTCTACCATGCACCAGCAGCTGAGAAGAAGCCTACATTAGAGGAGATGTTCACGACTATCCTGCAAGATCAAGATGCTTCACTTAAGAACTTAGAAGTTCAGGTTGGACAAATAGCTAGTGCTCTTAGCCAACATCCTCAAAGGACCCTTCCTAGTAATACTGAAGTTAATCCTGATGAGCAAGGGGAGGGTAAGGAACAAGTTAGATCTATCACCCTTAGGAGTGGCAGAGAGCTAGAGGAGCCACAAGTTAAGTCCCAACCTGAACAGCACATAGTTGAAGAACACATAGGTTCTAACGAAGTAGCTCAGAAAGAGCAGGAACCTAAAGATCGGGCTGCCAAGGAAACAAAGCTAAGCGCTTCTTCATCTATACCTTCTTCGTATTCATTGCCTTCCTCGCCCTCTGATGCTACGAAGTTGACGATGAGAGTCCAAGATCAGGAAGTAAAGCTTAATGTTTTCAAACCTTTGAAGCTCCCTGATGACTCTCAAGAATGTTTTAAGATAGAGATTGAGGAGAACATAAGGCTTGACCATATAAAATCTGAAAGAAGGAGGGAAATAGATAGGGCTCAAGAGGATTTAACTGTTAACATTCTATCACCATTTTGGCTAATCCTCTTACTCTTCGCCCTGCTGCTGAGTGTTGTCTTCTTTAGCTGCATTTGAAGGGGCTGTGTTTTTACTTTCACTTTGCATATAGTTCGTTTTTCTTTTTCTTTTCTATTGTGTCTTTCTTTGTTTGTGTTGCAGGTTTCTTTTCTCGTTTTATGCTTTCAATCAAAGCTTCGATTGTTCATCAACATCAGAAAAGGGGAGTACTCTATTCTTGAGCTCTAAATTCTTATATTATCTGCACACTGAGGACACTGTGCACGTTAAGTTTGGGGGAGGGGATATCACTTGAGCAATTTTGTGAAAAAAAATTGGAAAAATTTTCAAAATTTTTTTGAAAATCTGAGAAGGAATTTTCAAAATTTTTTCGATATTATGAGCTTAAATTGCTTGATTTTGGGATGATTTAGCGCTTAGCATGTAGTTTTCTCATATTCCGATGATATGACCCCATGATTTAGTCTGACTTTAATTGAATGAGAAGCATGATTATAGGAAAAGCATGAAGTTGAGTTCTTGAATTTGTCTTGATTCTGATTGCGATTGCCTCATCTTATGCACATGTCATGTCATGAATCTGTATATTTATTTAGAGAAAGAATATGTGTACATAGGATTGCATTTGTTCAGTTGATTTTGTGCATCATATTCTAGAATTTGTTTGATCTAATCTCGAGGCGAAATATTAGATCACACTTAATTAGGGAGATGATTTAGGCCATCTTTGGATCGTTTGAGCCTTTCTAGCCTTCCTTGTACATATTCTACCCCTAGTCACCCATCTGGGCCAAATAAGCTTTTCTCTGTAAATACACATGCTTATTTTTGTTTCCTTAGCTTTAATACTTTTTTCTATCCCTTACCCCGAAAGCATGAAAAGTCATTGGATATATTGTGAGCTATATGGGTATTAAGTGATAGTGAAGGAGTATGTAAAAAAAAAATGAAAAATGATGAAAAAAAAAAGAGAGAAGAAAGAAGAAAAATTCAAAAAAAAAAAAGTTTAGCAAAATAAATAAGTTTGGGGGAAATAATTAGAGCTCTTACATCAAGATCCTAGAAGTAATGCATGTTAAGGGGTAATTAAACCTAAATTGACTTTATCAGACCTTAATCAGCCTTACATTACAAGCTTAATGAAGTCCTAATGATCTTTAGTTAAGTGTGACTACATTAGTGGATAAAGAAGTGAAAAGCAAACTTATGGAATGATCACATGTCTCTGACTTTGCATTCACTGCGTTTGCATAATCTGATCCGGATAATGTACTGAGAAGTGACTTTGACATTTTTCACACACTCACGAGGAGTCCAATTTGGGTTAGGACTTATGATTGCATAATTCTAAGTGCTGGACTTATAATTGTAAATCTTTGATTTCATAGTCTGTACTTTATCTTTGAGGATAATATTGGGGAAATTATTGTGTTTTTGTACTTGTCATTCCTACAATCATTTTGTTTTGCTTGAGGACAAGCAAAAGCTCAAGTTTGGGGGTGTGATAATTCTATATTTTTAGAATTATTTGTGCTTAATTTCCTAATTATTTATTTAAATCCCCAATTTATTTTGTTAATTATCCCCTTTATTTAATTAAAATTCTCATGTTTGCAGATAAATCAAATCCGGATGAATTTTGAAGATTTCGGTAGAAAATGGACCGAAATTGTGCTAAAATCGAGATTGAGCCACGCGGACAAACCGAGCACATCCAATTGGACAAGAAGACTGATGACATGGACATATCTTTTCAAGGAGCCAATGGTGTGAAGACAAGTGGCCAAAAAAATGCCAAATCATCAATGATGTGAAAATTACCATTTTACCCCTAGTGTTAGTATAAATAGAAAAAGATGGAAATTGAAGAGGAGTGTAATTTTTAGGGTAGAATAGTTTTTTTAGGTTAAGTTCTAAGTTGCCTTCCGAATGGTTGTTTTTGGTTTTCAACATTTTCCTTCTCTTGTTTGGAAAAACTTTATTTTTGGTTTAATGAATAGTAATTTTCAGATGTTCCTCTCGGTTTTGCACTCTCTTGTTTGTTGTTGATTCAAGGCATTCAAGTTTTTAATTAAAAGTTCTTCTTTTTCCAATCTAAAATAGTTTATTTTATGGCAATTTACTTCCTTTATACCTCTCGGTTTGCTAAAGCATTTTCTCTTTTTATCTCATTTCCATTTCATAGCTTCCACTTTTTTTTTCCCCATCTTAGTTGCTCTCGTTTACTCACATTTGTGCATTCGGTTCATCACTGACTCATCCCTCTTTGCTGTTTGGTTTTGGTGCTTGAATGTGGGCAAATGCTAGGCATTATTTCACATTCAAGCAATGTGGAATCATGGCATAAAGAGCTGGATTTAGAGCAGTCCGAGGATGATGTTTTTCACGATTGATGATGCTACGGGATTGATGGTTTAATTCCAGCAGCATTTTATATTCTAGTTCTTTGTTGAAATTAAAGTTAGCTTACTTATTTACTGCATCCATTTATATTTCTTGCATACAATCCACTTGCTGCATTTTTATTTTAGCTTCATTGTAGATTGTTATTGGCTGATTGGATTGTGCAAGGAGTGTAAAAGGTTGCTCGGTGTAGATGTTTCCTCTTGACAGCAAACTTACTTCATTTTTATACTCTGTTATGCCCTGTTCTTTGGATTCCACGACTTGAAACTGGTGCTTCTAGTGCTGCACGTTGCTGCATCGAGACAGGGAGAGTAAGCGTGACCTTCGGGGGCTGTAGAAGTGCAGAGGAGTAGCCAACCCGAGGAATACAGGAGCAGGACAGAACCGAGGAAGCACTGCAGCAGAAACCAGGAGCAGGGGACTAACGTGAACAACCTGGCAGCACCCGTGCACTGATCTGGAGTAGAGGTATGTCGGACAAGCAGCTACTCTTGCCTGGACAGCACTCGATGAAGCAGCAGACTGCAGGACCGGTTGCAGCAAACCAGCAGTAGCCAAACCGAGAACGCAGGGTGCAGCAGGTAGCAGAACCGATCCTTACCTGGAGCAGTGGTTGGTCATCACCGAGAAGGAAAAACCAGCTAACCTCGAGCAGCCTGGAGCTAGTTGGAGTCATGTCTGGTCAGAACCGACAGCAGCAGATCAAGCTTGGAGCAGTAAAGAACAGCTGGACACAGCTCATGCAGTGGAAACCGAGCCGTGACCTGGAAATGGAAATGCAGAAATCATGCATGAATAGTATTTTGGTGGGAAATTTACTGTTAGTTTAAAATATAAGGCTTTGTTTGGCTGATTGATTAAGGCATAACTCATTTTTCTATATAGTTTAGTGTTAGATTAGTTTTTAAGATTAGTTAGATGATTTAGTTAGTTTAGTTAATAGTTTTAATTATGCATTTAGATGTAGTTAATCATGTTTAGTTAGTTAATTTAGATTTAATTAGTTTCTAAGTAATTTTAATCTAGCATTAGGAATAGTTTAATTTGCAATTAGTCTAATTACATGCATTTTTTAGGTTAGTTAGATTTTAGTTTAATTAATCATGTTTTTTCATTTATTTTGCATTTTATTTTAATTTGGTTAATTAGTTTTAATTGTTTTAATTTCTTTTGCAGGTTTTCGATTTTAAGTGCTTGGAGTTTTGTAAGTACTCTGAGCTCGGTTTTAGTTACTTATTTTATAGTTTTATTATTTTATTGCTTTTGGTATTTTCAATTCTAGATTAGTTGATCACCCTTGAAAATTCATAAATTTGCTAGGATATACTTAGGATAATAGTAACCGGTACTTAATTAGGCTAACAACTTCTCTGTGGGACGATAATTCCGGGACTCAAATCCCATTATTACTTGTACGACCCGTGCACTTGCGGATATATACCTTTAGGGTCCGTCAAGGCTGCAGGTGCGTTCGTCAATCTAAAAAACATCACCAAAAATTCATAATGGCCATACCTCGTCCTGAATGCCGTCTTTGGAATATCTTCTTCCTTGATCCTCAATTGGTGATAGCCCGATCTCAAATTAACCTTAGAAAAGACTGAGGCCCCTCTCAGCTGATCAAGTAGATCATCAATCCTGGGCAATGGGTATTTATTCTTTACCGTGGCTTTATTTAATAATCAGTAGTCTACGCATAATCTAAGACTGTCATCCTTCTTCTTAACAAATAAAATCGGTGCTCCCCACGGTGAAACACTGGGTCTAATAAACCCTTGATCCAATAACTCCTGTAGTTGTTTCTTCAATTCCTCAAGTTCCACTAATGCCATCCTGTATGGAGGTCTAGAGATAGGCTGAGTATCCGGTATCAAATCAATGGTAAACTCTAGCTCTCTCTCTGGTGGAAAACTTGGCAACTCATCTGGGAAAATATCTGAAAATTCACACACCACAGGTATATCCTCAATCCTTGGATGTTCCCGCTCATCATCTGAGATGAGTGTTTCATAACCTTCACATGAACAACCATATTTAATACTCTCAAAAATAATATTAAAATTCTCAAATTGCTTACAAAATTCCATACGTCTATTTACTCAATATTTCAAACGTACACTGTAAGGTTCAGGTAGGGAGAAAGTTACAATCTTAGTGTAGCAGTCTAAATTCACTCGATTGTTCGCCAGCCAATCCATTCCCAAAATTACATCAAACCTATGCATATTTAACATGATTAGATCTGCTAACATCACTCTATCTCCCACCTTTATTTCACATTCTCTACAAATTAAATCAGTTCTCTAGGATTCACGCATAGGGGTATTTACATGTAGTATATGCTCTAGAGGTTCAAACTTTAAATTTAATCTACATGCAAAATACTCAGAAATGAATGAATACGTGGATCCTGGATCAATCAACACATGAGCCTTATGATTACAGACAGAGAGTGTACCTCTTATAGTTTCTGCAGAAGTGTCCGCAGTTTTCTTGTCCAGGGTAAACACACGTCCCTGTGTAACAGGCTTCTTCCCTTTTTCTGTAGCAGTGGCCCATCTCTGGGGATTCACTCTCTGAGGCTGTTGTCTAGTAGGCTCCGGAGCATGTGGTATCTGAGGTTGAGGACAGTCTTTCACTCTATGACCCATGTCACCACATCTAAAACATTCACGGATCAACCCAGTACAACTTCCCTCATGTGATCGGCCACAGTCTCTACAAACCCTTATCTCAGGCCTGCCATATCGAGGGCTCTCCTTGATAATAGGATAAGCTCTGGGTCTCTCCAATCTGCCCTTCTGTACCTCAATCCTTCCTCTCCTGAAGGAACCTCTCCGAACATCTGCTTGAGACATCGCTGGCCTCTTGCCCTTGTCCCTAGTCACTGCTCCGAACTCATTCTGGGATTGTACAATTTTAATTCCCCTCTCAATCTCTTGTGCTCATCTCAGAGCATCTCCAAACTCAGTAATACACAACCCAATCAATCAATCTCTGATGATGGGCTTCAATCCATACACAAATCTCTCTGTACGGAGCTCTTCATTCTTGAAGGTCTCCAGGTCATATCTCAGCAGAGCGGTAAATCGGCTCTCGTAATCATCCACAAACATGTCGCCCTGTACTAAACTCAAAAACTCTGCTTGCCTCCTTCTCTGGGCAGCTCGTGGCACATATTGGGCTCTAAAGGCTGTCTGAAACTCTTCCCAACCAATCATATCTTGGTGGGACATCAGAATATCCTGGGTAGTACCCCACCAATCTCGAGCTCTCCCTTTCAACATATAGGCACTCATACTGACACTCTCAGCATCTGTGCACCTCAAATAGTCAAAGATAACTCTCAACTCCGTCTGCCATTCCTCAGCCTCTGTAGGATCCTTCTTTCCCCTAAATGCGGGTGGATTCATTTTCAAAAAGTTCTTCAGTCGGACCATACTTCTATCATCAGGCTGAGTGACGGGAGGCACTGGATCCATCTGTACTGGGGGTACGGGAGGTCCTGGTGGTGGTGGTGTAGGAGTAGTACCCGAGGCATTAACTCCAAAGTGTTGCGCGAATAGCGCTGTCATCTGCTCAAAACCTTACCTCATATTGGTTTCAATTCGATTAAATCGAGAGTTAGGACTCTCTGATTGTGGGGCAGGAGGCGGAGGGGACTCTACCTACCTCCTCGAACGACCTCATCGTTTACTCATTCTCTATCTCAACTCGTCTCCTGCGCGTACATATCAAAATCGATTGAAATTTCAATCCTCAAATTCAGTTCATGACCAGACTTATACAGACACTTGGGATGTATTCTATTTCACTTAACTAACACTGACAGTACTAGACACCCTAAGCTCTGATACCAAGAAAAGTCTGTGACGCCCCGAAAACACAGAAAATAGGACAAATTTAAAACTTTTTACTCATCAAATCACGATTAAGGGTGCATTCTTATGCAGTGTCATACATCATCATACTTATCATGCCTCAGGATCTCATCATAAGATAGTATATATCGTATCATATACATTACTCAATTCCAAGTTAATTAATCCTAATACATCCCGTACATCATTGTATAATAAGTGTCTGTAAATATAACCCTAATCTGGATACATGAATATTAAATATATACCTCAATACACAAAATACGGCCTGGAGCTCAAGTCCTCCACTAGCCTCTAACCCATACGTCGCAGGGAACTCATTTCACTTGAAGCAATATGAGGGAAGAGAAAACAGGGTGAGCTTCTAAATCGCTCAGTAAGGGGGGGTAAGGGAACTCAGTTATATAAACCATATCACACATCACAAGTATGTATTTGTATATGAAACTCAGTATACTCATTTGAAATCGTAGCATGAAATTTCTCAAAACATCACCATCTCATAGCTCATAAATCATGTGAAAACATGAAGTTAAAAGGCTCAATATCGAGCATTCACAAGCATGTGTAAATATATGGGATAATGGCTTTTCTCAAAATATGTGATAAAAATCACCTCAGTAAATAGCAGGTGATAAAGTCACAAAACACAACTCATGTGTAAAATGAGACTACGCAATAAAACTCATATAAAACTCATCATGGCACATCAAATATATAATCTCCTCTCGGTGCGCATCCCAGGCATCCTCGTAAGAGGGAACGTCGATAATATGGTAGTATGCATGGTATATTGGACTTATATGTTACCAGAACAAGGCCCAGCCTTACATGCTACCAGAGCAATGCCTCGCCTTATGCACACTATCACGTGGTCCCTGGGTCGATTCCTAGGCGGTCCACTCTCTCGGTCTTACATGCTACCAAAGCAAGGCCACCCAACATTGCCAAAACGGGGGTCATCTCATGTTACCAAAATGGAGGCATCTCTCGTTACCAAAACGGAGGAATATCGGACTTACATGCTACCAGAGTAAGGCCCGGACTTACATGCTACCAGAGTAAGGCCTCCCAATGCTACCAAAGCGGAGGAATAATCGGACTTACATGTTACCAGAACAAGGCCTGTGGTCCCTGGGTCGATTCTCAAGCGTCCCACTATATCGGTCTTACATGCTACCAAAGCAAGGCCCGATGTGTATTCAACATGACAAGCCTAAGTCTCAATCATTAACCATTATCTTATAAAATGTTTTGCCTTCACGTAGAACTCATAAGGGTTTTCTCTCATAAAACTCATTTAAAACATTTATGTACTCAACACAAAACATATTAAAACCGAGTTCCAACTGGCAAAACACGCACACATTTTCTCAAATCTCAGTATTGCCTTAACGTAGAGCCCAATTAACTTTTCACGCAAACTCAATGGTTTATAAAGCAATTTCACACTCAGCTTATAAACTTATAAAATAATGGGCTCCAACTGGCTATAAAAACTGTGTGCAATTATATCACAACACTAAACATGCTTGTATTCTCAAATCATGGTTCATGCTACAAACAATTCATCAAAACACATACACAAATGGTTTAGTTTTCCCTTACCTCTTTGCACCTCGTATAGTGCAATTGTTTCCCCCGTATCCGGACTAGCCTCGCATTCCACTCTGGAACTCCAAAGTTGTCCAAACGATGTTAAAACATCAATACTCATCATCACAGTAGCCTCAATTCTTAAAATCGAGCATAATTGCTCATAACACCTCAAATTTCTCATAACTGTATCACAAACCACAATCTCGTTCACAGTATCTCAACATTCTATGTTTCCCATGCCATAATATCTATGCTAATTCACCACATTGTCTAAATTTCCGTTTATAGCTCAAAATTCCCAAAATTACCAAAATTGCTAAATATCATCATCACTCCAACTACATTATAATTTCATTAATCCCTAATCATTTTTCAACTATTTCAACTCAATGCCAACAACCATTATCACCAAAATCATCTCAAATATCAAGATCGGGGTTTAAAAATTATCCAAAACTTGTGGAGAGCTTATCTCTTACCTCGATTCAATCCATCTTTCGATTTCCAAGTATGTTGTTCTCCCTTTGACGAGGAACAACTTTCCTTCTTGCCACAAACTCCGATTCGGACGAAAATAGGTGCTTTGGATGAGTGAGAAAGCTAGGCTCAGGTGGAAATGGGGTTTTGAAGAGAGAAAAAATGAAATTGCAGGAGAAAGCAGGGGTTTCTTATATAGAAGGAGGGTAGGAGATCGATCTGGCCCTTGATGAGATCGATCTGCATTTTAATTTGGGGACGATTTGGGACAGTTTTATGCCTAGGAGATCGATCTGTCGAGGGGTGAGATCGATCTCTTAATGGCTACATGAGATCGATCTGCTCCATTTATGAGATCGATCTCTATTTTACAGAATGCTTCATGAGATCGATCTGCTCTTTGAGGAGATCGATCTTCTCCCAAACAGAAACATTTTGAGATCGATCCCTTTCTCATGAGATCGATCCCTTCATTACAGAATCATAAGGATATCGATCCTCTACCATTGGAGATCGATCTGCTCGCTTAGATTCCTCATTTCTTGTCATTTTTAACTCACCAGATCGATCTCTCCTTCTCCAAGATCGATCTGACCTCATAGTTTCACACTTAGGTTAAACACTTAACATATAAATCTCCAAATATAATTTTCACAATTCACTACTTCGATTATTTCTCATTCATCACATATATATTTCTCTTAGCTCAATAAATTACACTTCAAGTTCATATTACATAATTAAAATGTGTCTAAAATTCTCAAATCTCACACCATTAGTCACTTAACCCTTAACCCCAAATCAATTATAAGGACCCAAGATATATCTTAGTGCTTAAACCATTTTTCTTTTACTATTTCAATGCCACAATATTCATCAATAAATCAATACTAATACATACATCTTATTTTCATCATCCTAAAGTCATCCAATGCCTTAACCCTATATCATCATTCCATAATTTTATTCCAACAATCAACTATAGCCAATCAAGAGAACACAACTCCCATATCAGTAATTGTCATAGGATTTTAGAAAATCCTTACCTTGCTTAAGTTGTAGAGAGAGTGAAAATACTAAAAATGGCCTCTCCAAGCTTTCCCACCAAAATCAAACCTTTAGACCCCAATCAAACACCCAACACATTTATTAGTCATAAATGCATTATACCCACCATATTTATTCCACGGAAAAGCTCTTACCTTTTGTTCTTTTCCTTTAAATCAAAAACCCTCTTTTCTCAGTCAGTTTCCCCCTCTTCATTAAATTCAATCTACTCAATAGCTTTTATTTTTAGAGGAATGGAAGTGGAGAGTAAGAGTGGGGTAAGATTCTCCAGTTTTTCTCTCACTTTTTCTCATTTTTTCCCTTTTAATTTCTCTTTTTCTCTTTTTTTCCTTTCCCTTTTAGTTTTTTTACCTCTTTTCCTTTAATTTCCCATGTCTTTAAAACACTTTTTAAGGCTTTAGGACACTAAGGGTTGATCCTTTTATGTAGAGATCAATCTTTTTCTTTTAAAATGCCCTAAAATCGAGTTTTAGGTTGAGAGGAATGATCCCTTTAAGGAAGGGATCAATCCCTCTATGTTTTACTGTTGAATTTGAGCATTCTAACTTCAAAGGATCGATCCCTTGGCCTAGAGGATCGATCCCTTAGCTCTTGATTGTTTATTTTTTGCTTCTGTAAGTTTGGGATCGGTCCCTCTATGTAAGGGATCGATCCATTGACCTAGAACATTATTCTTTTGATGTTCTAACTCCAAAAGTACTCAACTTTCAACCCCTAAACTTCTACCAATTATCCAACACTCGAAATCAATCCTTCATATATCGATAAACACATTTAAACCATTAATAACATATTCACTCATCTTATAAAATCCAAATTCATAAGTTATACTTAATACCTCAAACACACATACAGTTAATTAACATAAATCATCCCAATCCACAATCATCACAAGACATTTATTCTCAAAGCATCTAAAACTCTTACAAATATATCTGTGACAGCCTGAAAGCGCGAAAAATGGGGCTAATTTAAAATTTTTCTCAAATTAAATTTCCTACTCGAGTTGCATTCTTGTATAGTGTCAGTTAACTTCTGTCTATCTCATCAATCAATATCTCGAGGATCTCTCAACTTCCACATTTATTTAATTAAATATCATGACATCAAAAGAAGTCTACTTCTCCATTCATTTACTAATACCAATCTGATTACATCCCAATATTACTCAAATACAAACGTCTGTATTACACAACTGTTTGGATACAAAATGAATTGAATTATACCTCTCACGTGTACAAACAATAGCCTAGGGAGAGTCTCGTCCGCTAGCCTATATCACGTACATCGCAGGTACCAGCACTCACTGTAAATAATCTATGGGGAAGGAAAAATAGGGGTGAGCTTTCAACTTCGCTCAGTAAGGAGTGCATATGAGCTTTAAAAATCATCATTAAAGCATAAGTGTAATAATGACATAATTCACATGGTTATAAATACGTGATTAAAATCACAGTTCATCAAAACATCTTTATCTCATTTCACAAACATGTCATATCTCAAAATAATGATAGAGACTAGGCATAGTATAAAAGTCATGAATGAAATTGTAAGACCCGTATTTCACATGTAAACCTTATGAATTCATGAGTATGATAATGTACATTTAATGTGAAATATAAGTGATGTAAAGTCCATAAATTTAATGTACACACTTGTAATATGAGTTTGTGATGTACGAACAAGTTTCATTATGTATGAATATGAAGAAATGGACGTGTATAAGTGATGAATGGGATTAGAACTCAAAATGAGTATTGTGGTAAAATGAAATAAAGTTGTACTTCCATTTAGTTTTGAATTGTGTACCCTTGGTTGTACAATGAATGCACACAAGTTTTAATGTGTATTAAGTATGAAAGAATGTCATTTGCAAGCCTTAAAGGTGGTTGGGTGAGAAATGACTATAACAGCAAATTGAGGATACTTGGTGTGAGTTACTGTAGAAAACTACAGCAAAAATTGGAAAAATGAATGCCAGATCGATCTCATAAGATGAGAGATCGATCTGGAAGAGCCAAAATGCTCTTATTTGAGCAATAGAACAAGACAGATCGATCTCCAATGGAGCCAGATCGATCTGCTAAACATTCTGTAATGAGAAGATCGATTTTTATGCAAACAGGTTGATTTTTTTAGCTCTCGACTAGAAGCAGATTGATCTCCCCTGGAAGCAGATCGATCTCCTTAAGCTACTGCCTGAGACAGATCGATCTCAAGCCCTCTACAGATCAATCTCATGCATTCAAATTAGTGTGAAAATAAAGGATTTAAGAGGACCAGATCGATCTCATGCTTCGACAGATCGATCTTATTGAGCAATTTCTATAAATAGGAGCAGTGAAATCTATAAATCACGGAAACAAACCCCCATTTCTTCCATTTCAACCCAAAACCTAGATTTCTCTTCCTAAAAGCCACTCATTTCCAGTAAGATTTGAGGAAAGCCTATTAGATACAAAGTTGTTCCTATAAAAGAGAAAAACAACCTACTTTGGATTCAAAACCCCATTTGTTGGATTGAAGGAGCAAGGTGTATTTTTTCTTTGGAGCAAAAAGAGAAGCTAGATTTGGTAAGTTTCTAATACTTTAGCCTAAGTACATTGTCTATTTAATGGTTTTGGAATCGATTTGCATGTGTATTGATGGATAAAACTACTTAGGATATGATGGAACTAGTGTAACTTAGAAAATAGAATGAATCTAGTGTGAGAATGTGTGATTTTAATGAGTTAGTGGTTTATGAATTATGATAAGTTGTTATTGAAGTAATATGAATGAATTGTAGTGGTTAAATGAAGCCACATTGTGAGTTTAGAGGATTTGTGGAAATGAGTATGTAAGATGTTTGATAAAATGCCATAGTGAAGAAATTGATGAGATATGAACACTATGAGCTTAATATCGATTAATATCGATTTGGTATGAATCAATAGGCCTAAAAGAAAATCAATAAACTTAAGGTATGAGTAGAACGATAAAACTAGGCCTTATAAGGATTAATAGAGGCTATAGGTTGAATTGACTATAGCAAACACATGAGTTGTGTTGTATGGACTAAATTGATGAGATAAACGACCATGTGCAGTTTCGGAGAGTTCGTTGGAGACGAATTAAACCGCAACAGTAAGCAGCTCTAAGGAAGTGGAATCACGCGACACGATTTTCAGGTAAGGAAATTTTGTAAGTATATGAGATAGCTGCTCGTACTTTAAACTCGTGGGTGATTATAGGGTGTTTATGAAATGTATGATTGTTTGAGAAAATGATTGATGATGTATGCAAATAGCTACGAGTATGTATACGATTTGGTTTATTAAACGATTCTTGAAAAGGGGATAGTAAGGCTAATAAAAGCATAAATCACACGTTTTGGATGTTTTGAGAAACACATGGCTTTATTTTAAGCAAATCAACGGATAGGTTGGCTAGTGTTTGAATGATTTTGTGAAATAGCACAGTGAGGTGCTAAGCATAGTTTGAGAACGATTTGGTTGTTTATTGAGCCGTCTATCGTGTATTGTGAATTGAACTGCGCTGGAGCCTCACTCACTCTAGATTTTTATGCTTTCTCTTGTATGAATAATGCTGGAGCTTAGCTCGTACCTTGATTTGATTTATGATGATGTTTTATAAATTGTACTGGAGCTTCTGCTTGTACGTGGATTTCGAGTGGTTTTCTTATGCATATAACCATACTAAAGCTATGCTCGTACATGGTTTTTCTCATGTTTTATGTGTAAATGTTATACTAGAGCATTGCTCGTATGAGGTGGTTTAGTTATGATGCATGAACTGTGCTAGAGTTTAGCTCGCACAAGATTTTTACACTATGGTACGTATGATGTCGTGAAAGTTGGTAAAATCCTCAAGCCTTACATCCTCAAGCCAGAGAGGGCGGGGAGGCTCTGTTCGACAAGGAGGCTCTCTTACATGAATGCGAAAAGCTCCACGTGCACTTGAGACAATGGAGGTTACATTTGGTATGGGGTAGATAAGACCTACGGCTTGCACCCCCAACCATGATATGGGTCCGTGGAGTATGTTTTATCGTGTATATCACATGGAGTACGATATACCGCGTGGTGGTTATGTGATGAGGAAGTCTGGCGAAGAACTAACCCACCTTCGTACCAGCATGATGCCCCACACACCTAGATGCATGTGGTCTAGGATGATTTATGACGTTGTTGGCCAACATAGTCCATTGAGACATAGTGACCTGTCTCATATGATATTACATAGTACCACATGATTTTGGTACATGAGTGTGATTGTTTTTGTCCAGGGTAGACCCGAGGGAGGGGTCTAGCCTTGAGAAAATTGTGATTAAAAGAGATTTGTGATGAGATGGCTGTGTTTTAAAAAGTGATAACTCTTGTGAGATGTTTGCATAAGAGATGGATTTAAAAGGATGTTTCTTAAATGAATTTTCCTTTTTGTGATGAGTTCTGAATAAGTTTGAGTATGAGATGATTTTACATGTTGATATTTCCATGTTTTATGCCTGTTTACATGATTTTCCATACATGATATATGTATACTCATATGGCATAGTTTTATTCCTCATGCTCTAATTATAAACGATTTATGCATAACATTATCAGCATGTAGATAGAGTAGTTATCTATCATGCTTACATTATTGCCTTACTGAGCGTGTGGTTGCTCATCCCTCTCTACTTTCCCCCTCTACAGAGCGTATATAGCAGCCCAATGAAGACTGAGGCGTTTTATTTTGGACATCCGCTACTTTCATCACCAAAAGATATACACACATGGATTCTTTTGTATCTAAACATGTAAAGGCACAGTAGTCATTTGTGTCGTAATGTGGGGGATGTAAAAGTTAGAAAACCTGTCATGTATAACTTAATTGGAAATGAATGACACTTCTTTTGATTTATTTGAGAATGAATATTGAGTGATGTTTATTATTGACTCACAGTCCAACTAAGTGTGGTGAGTTTGTTCACGACCGGGTAAGGAAAAGAAAACGAACAAAATTTATAGTGATTTTCGGTTATAAAAGGATAAAATGGGTCGTGACAGAGATTGGTATCAGAGCTAGTTTGCCTGATGTGAGTTAGTAAATAAAACGTAGGATAGTTACATCCTCATATTACTGTACTTTTATTTAGATATAACTGTGTATACCGAGATTGATTGAGTCTAATAATGATTATGGATACAGGAAGTTAGTTAGTATGCATGTTACGCAGAGAGGTAGAGGGACAGGAGCTCGTGCTAGAGGCCGTAGAGGTGGGCCTGAGAACCATGCTGAACCACAGACTGACTAGGCTCCTCTGGAGAGACTAGCAGATACAGAGGCACGCTTCACTAGGATAGAGCAGAGTATTGAGAGCCTAGTGGAGATAGTCACGCAGGCAGTGGGTGCCGATGATAGATGAGGTGCAGCTTACTACTACTGGGTAGGTAGCTGCAGAGGCGGAAAGACCTCAGACTGCAGAGACTGCTACTGTTACACCACCTCCAATATAGGATACAGCTTCTCCTATCACACCACAGCAGAGCGGTAGTGATGTGGGTTATGACTGCGAGTTGAGCAGATTGTGAGATTTCCAAGGGTTGAAACTTCTTATGTTCAAATGGGTGAAGGACTCGATTATTACGGAGGATTGAGTGTATGAGATAGAGAAACTGTACAGATTCTTTAGATGTACATCGACCGAGAAGGTAACCTTTGTCGTGTTTATGCTGAATGGCGAGGCAGAGCACTGGTGGAGATCCATCGAGTCTATCTTGAGGGCCCGACACTCCGAGATCACATGGGAGATATTTTTCGAGGCCTTCAGGAGGCAGTACATCCCAGCCTCATACAGAGGAAATTACGGATAGAATTCATGAATTTGGTTCAAGGGAACCGTACTGTCGACGAATATGAGTCAAGATTCATGTCTTTAGGGAGATACGACTCGGACACGATGGGTAGTGAGACTTGAAAGGTTTAGAAGTTAGTTGATTGATTGAGATTGGTCATTCGGGCTAAACTAGCTCCCTTTGACATACTTACTTATGAGGAGGTTGTACACAAGGCTCAGTTATGCGAGCAGAATTTTGAGTGAAATGCCTCCGAGCTGGGGAAGATTAGTGTCAGAAGAGACAAAGATCGAAAGAGAACCGGGATGGATAGAGTGGCCAGGAGAGGAGGCCAGAGACTTTTTGAGAAGAGACCTAAGATTGAGGAGGTGCAAGAAAGAGCTGCTAGACCTCCCGTATACTCGACTTTGCCTATACCGAGGGGTATGTTTACTGGAGGACCACGGTCTACTACTGAGAGGTGCAGGAGATGTGATAGATTTCATGGGACTAGGCCTTGTCCTACGACCCCTGTGGTGTGTTATAGATGCGAGAAACTAGAACATATAGCTAAGTATTATCTCGAAAGGATGGAGACTACCTCACAGAAAGGCAAGGAACCAAAGAGAGCTCCAGTTGAGACAGCTGCCCCGAGGAGGAGGGCCACAGTCGAAGAAAAAGGGAAACAGGCAGTAGGCGTGAGCAGAGGAAGAGTGCACGCGCTAGACCAGGACACTGCGGATGCATCGATGGATGTGATTAAAGGTACCATCTAAATCTTTGATTTAGAAGCATTGGTATTATTTGACCCTGGTGCCACGCATTCTTTCATATCACCTTCCTTCGCACATAAATTGTTGAAGCATGTGAAACCTATATTGTTGGATAAAATACTGATGATTTTCACACCCATGAATGATAGTCAATTGACTGAGCAAGTATGTAGAGATTGTAAATTGATGATAGAGGGAAAGGAAATGACAGCCAATTTAATTTTGTTGAATATGAATGATTTTGATATAATATTGGGAATGGATTGGTTGGCTACCAATCATGTTGTTATGGACTGTCATGCTAAAACATTGATACTTTTCGAGATAGGAAATCATGTTGTAAGATTTGTGAAATGAAATGAAAGAATATAACCATGATAAATGAAAAGAGTATGATTTTATTTAATCTGCTTGAGAGATGAATTTATTTGTTTATGTTGAATATTGATGTGATGACTTGTGACACTAACAGTGGAAAGAATGATGTGAAGGGTTCATTGCATACGTGGTTGACCTAGATAAGGCATGCCCGAAATTAAGAGAAATACCAGTGATTGCAGAATTTTTTTATGTCTTTTCGGACGAGTTACCAGGACTACCACCTGAAAGGGAAATGGAATTTTGCATAGAGTTAGTGTCTGGTACAGAGTCAATATCGAAACCACCGTATAGAATGGCTCCGATTGAGTTGGAAGAGCTAAAGAAACAATTGCAAGAGTTACTAGAGAAAGGGTTTATTAGGCCGAGTATCTCACCTTGAGCAGCACCGATTTTGTTTGTAAGGAAGAAGGATGGAAGCCTCTGACTGTGTATAGCCACCATTAAGAACAAGTACCCCCTTTCACGCATCGATGATTTATTGGATCAGCTCCAAGGAGCCTAACTATTTTCTAAGATAAATCTGCGGTCAGGGTATCATCACTTGAGGATACGAAGTGGAGATGTATCCAAGACAGCATTTTGTACCCATTATGGCCACTACGAGTTTTTGGTTATGCCATTCGGATGGACGAATGCCCCCGCAGCATTTATGGCACTGATGAATGATGTATTCAAGCCATACCTGGATAAGTTTTTGATAGTGTTTATCGATGACATATTGGTCTATTCCAAGTCCAAGGAAGATCATGAGGAGCTCTTAAGAGTAGTTCTACAGACCCTCCGAGAGAAAGAGTTATATGCCAAACTCAGCAAGTGTAACTTTTGGCTAAAGCATATCTCATTTCTGGGCCATGTTGTATCGAATGATGGAGTATCAGTGGATCTATCTAAGATAGAGGCAGTTGTACAGTGGGAACAGCCTAAGATAGTTAGTGAGATCAGAAGTTTTCTGTGATTGGCAGGTTATTATCAGAGATTTGTAGAGAGTTTCTCTAGACTAGCTACTCCGTTGACATGCCTCACGCGTAAATAAGTTAAGTTTGTGTGGGATAAGGCATGTGAGAGGAATTTTGAGGAGCTTAAGCATCGATTTACCACTGCTCCAGTTCTCACCATTTCTACCTGTCACGACCCATTTTTACCAAAAATCGCTACAAATTTTTTGCTTTTTCCTTTCTTTTCCTGATCGTGAACATTCTCACCACAAAACAGTTGGGCTATGAGTCAGTATTAATGACCCTTTACCATTTATCATGACATCTATCTTTTAATTTATTTAAATTCAAACACGTATACTTTATAATTGAGACTCTCTAATTGTACGTGTTTACTAATATTTACATCCCCCATATTACATTCCAAATTGATTACTGTGCTATTACATGTTTAGATATAAAATCATACCAAGTGTATACCTTTTGAGGATGGAAAGCAGCGGATACCAAGAATGCAAGTCCTCAGCCGCTCACTAATTACTGCAAGTCTCTGAAAAAAGGGGAAAATAAGGGGAATGAGCAAACCACGAGCTCAGTAAGGCAATCATGCAAGCAAGTAGATAACCACACTATCTACATGCTCATGATGCCATGCATTAAATATTCGAAATCATACTCAAATACGAATTTCATGCATACTTTTATGCCAAGTAAAATAATTCGTATAAAACAATTTATTTCGTGAAATGACAGATAAAGCATGAAATTATGCGTCATGCTATTTAAATAATACAAATTATATCAAAACATGCAATTTATTTCAAATTGGCAATTCATTGCGTGAAAAGGCAGATAAAGCATGAAATTATGCGTCATGCTTTTTAAATAATGCACATTATATCAAAACATGCCATTTATTTCAAATCCACATCCACCCCAAAATCATCAGGACTCAGTCCCACAATATAAAATCATGAAATCAAAAAATCAAGTAATGAGTAATATGTGATTTCGCAAAGCAAATTATATGCGATTTTGCAAGTAAGTAACATGCAATTTCATAAAGTAAGTGAGATGTGAGACTAGGCAAGAATCAGGGTAATAACTCTAGGACTATGGCCCTATCCTGTGATCCCAGGCTACACTAATCAGGTGTGCAGGGTATCACCTCATCTGCTTCCACACGGGAGGTGGGTCAAGTCTAACCCATCGGTCCATAGCAGATCTGAACATCGTCCAAAGACGGCATATCACAATCTCAACACGGTACAACGTACTCCATGCTACCTGCATGGTACAGCGTACTCCATAGACCCATATCAACATATCACATCATGCCACGTCTCAAGAAGCACGTGCGAGCCTATTTAATCAGTGTGGCACACAACCTACCCGAAGCTCCCAGCATGTCCCTCAGCATGTCATAAAAGCATGTACAAGTAGTCTCAAGCATGATAACAAGTATAGTGGACATCTAGTGCAAGCTATGCTCCAGCACCATGTCAAAACTCGTATAAAAACTAGTGCGAGCTAAGCTCCAGCACAATGTCATGTATAAAATCATGTAAAAATCGAGTACAAGCCAAGCTTCCAGCACTCTGTCACATGCACAAATCATGTCAATCTCATGTGAGTAATGCTCTCAGCACGTTTTGTTTCCACATAAATCATGTAGGTGGCTCAGTTTTCAAAGAATGGTTTTCAAAACCAAAATCAGCACCTGTCACGTGCTATTTCATGCAATTGATAAAATTTCAGCCAGCCTACCCAATTTCTTATTGAAAAGCATTAAAATACATCAAGAACACTCAGTTCTTGCTTTTCATGACTTTTTCCAAAAGTAAAAATATTTACCCTTCACAGGGGCAAAAACATCTCTTCCTAAAAGCCACTCATTTTCAGTAAGATTTGAGGAAAGCCTATTAGATACAAAGTTGTTCCTATCAAAGAGAAAAACAACCTACTTTGGATTCAAAACCTCATTTGTTGGATTGAAGGAGCAAGGTGTATTTTTTCTTTGGAGCAAGAAGAGAAGCTAGATTTGGTAAGTTTCTAATACTTCAGCCCAAGTACATTGTCTATTTAATGGTTTTGGGATAGATTTGCATGTGTATTGATGGATAAAACTACTTAGGATGTGGTGGAACTAGTGTAACCTAGAAAATGGAATGAATCTAGTGTGAGAATGTCTGATTTTAATGAGTTGGTGGTTTATGGATTATGATAAGTTGTTATTGAAGTAATATGAATGAATTGTAGTGGTTAAATGAAGTCACATTGTGAGTTTAGAGGATTTGTGGAAATGAGTATGTAAGATGTTTGATAAAATGTGATGGTGAAGAAATTGATGAGATATGAACACTATGAGCTTAATATCGATTAATATCGATTTGGTATGAATCAATAGGCCTAAAAGAAAATCAATAAACTCGAGGTATGAGTAGAACGATAAAACTAGGCCTTATAAAGATTAATAGAGGCTATAGGTGAATTGACTATAGCAAACACATGAGTTGTGTTGTATGGACTAAATTGATGAGATAAACGACCTTGTGCAGTTTCGAAGAGTTCGTTGGAGACGAATCGAATCGCACCAGTAAGCAGCTCTAAGGAAGTGGAATCACGCGGCACGATTTTCAGGTAAGAGAATTTTGTAAGTATATAGAGATAGCTGCTCGTACTTTAAATTCGTGGGTGATTATAGGGTGTTTATGAAATGTATGACTGTTTAAGAAAATGATTGATGATGTATGCGAATAGCTACGAGTATGTATACGATTTGGTTTATTAAACGATTCTTGAAAAGGGGATAGTAAGGCTAATAAATGCATAAATCACACGTTTTGGATGTTTTGAGAAACACATGGCTTCGTTTTAAGCAAATCAACGAATAGGCTGGCTAGTGTTTGAATGATTTTGCGAAATAGCACAGTAAGGTGCTAAGCGTGGTTTGAGAATGATTTGGTTATTTATTGAGTCATCTATCGTGTATTGTGAATTGAACCGCACTAGAGCCTCGCTCGCGCTAGATTTTTATGCTTTCTCTTGTATGAATAGTGCTGAAGCTTTGCTCGCACCTTGATTTGATTTGTGATGATGTTTTATAAACCGTCCTGGAGTTTTTTCTCGTACGTGAATTTCGAGTGGTTTTCCTATGCATATAACTGTACTGGAGCTATAGGACTGAACCTTGAATCCTTATATCCATAACCAGTTTATGTGGTCAAATCTGATTGCTAACAAAGGTAATTCAAAATACCTCCTCGCCTGGGAGACTTGACAGCGTCTAGAAGTACCCTAATCAATAACCTATAAATTGAAATTGACAGTCGTCATATTCATGTTGGAAGTTAGGATACCATTATTGTGAAGGTGAAGAAATGAATTTCATTCTAATGATATCGTATGAACTATGGAATATGGATCAATGGTCAATATCAAGTGCAAAGAAATACTATGTGGGAACGTAGATTTTAAGTAGTAATTGAAGATCAACAGAAAATTTATCATTGTATATTGTAAGATTTTCTATTGCATGAAATCAATCTTGCATTTAAAAAGGATAATTGCATAATTTGAAGTGATTTTGGTTTAGTAAAAGAAAGAGAAAAGTATCTGAATTTGAGGATATGAATTGATATTTATTCAAGTCGTTGCAGGACAATCTTTAAACTTCTATATGGAATGCTATTAATTTGTTAATGATGAGAGTGATTAATTTGTGATAATGGTTCCAAAGATTGAGGAATCAATGAGATTATGTGATGTATGTGATTAGTATTTGGAGTTGTGATCTTGATATGAATTTTATTATTGGAGTTATAATTATTGAAATTATCGACTGATTTTTCCTATTGTTCCTAAGCTTTCACTTTTAAATGGAGTTAATAGTGTATTTGGTTAATAGAAAATTTTGGATTATGATATTGTAAGCTCTGCGAAGAGTTTCATCGTCATCTATAATTGATCTATGAGACTTGAAAGCTATTAATAATTGAGATTAGAGATGAGTTGGATACTCATAAATTTGTGTTTGAATTTGTTGGGTGTGAAAAACTTATGTTTATTACGAATTTCTGTTATATTGATTTCATCTTTATCGTAATGTATGATGGTCAACTGATAATAAATATTCTGATACAGTGAAAAAGAAAAGGAAATCAATATCCAATAGTTTATAAGTAACTAGAAAAAAATTTGTGGATATCATTATTCAGATTTAAAGTGTTATGTGGATATAATTACTTAACATGATTTGAAAATTTTATTCTAAGAAATTTGGTGAACAAGGAATTATGTTAATCCCGGACAATGTTATGAACAATAACTTTGAGGTTTCATGATTATATTCGAATGACATATTAGAGGGAGCATTTGAAGTGT
This sequence comes from Firmiana major, assembly GCA_033439115.1. Classification (NCBI taxonomy): domain Eukaryota; kingdom Viridiplantae; phylum Streptophyta; class Magnoliopsida; order Malvales; family Malvaceae; genus Firmiana; species Firmiana major. Next base: position 56,199,222 of record CM065904.1, on the reverse strand, counting down.
GATTGGATTTAAGTTTCAACTTTTGGATTATTATTAATTTAACAAGTGGTTGATCTTTAATATGATGGTTAATCTTGACTGAAGCCCATAGTAGTAAGTACATTTTGCACCCTGGTAGTACCAAAATTGACGAAGGGTGGTCTTGATGGCCTGAAATGAAACGGGATGTTACAGAGTTTGCTTATAACAACAGCTATTATGTTAGCATCGGGATGGCACCGTATGAGGTCTTGTATAGTAGAAGATGTAGGTCTCCAGTGGCTTGGGAAGAAGTGGGTGACAGAAAGATTTTGGCTCCCGATTTGGTGGAACAGGCAGCAGAAGGTGTTCGGATAATCTGTGATAGACGTAAAGCCGCACAAAGTAGGCAGAAGAGTTATGTGGATAAGCATAGGCTGCCACTTGAGTTTCAAATTGGGGACTCCGTGTTTCTGAAAGTATCCCCGAGCAAGGGTATTATGTGCTTCGGAAAGAAGAGGAAACTGAATCCTCACTTCATTGGTCCTTTTGAGATTCTAAAGAGAGTGAGTGACGTAGCTTACAGACTTGCTTTATCACCGCAGCTTTTTAGGGTACATAATGTCTTCCACGTCTCGATATTAAGGAAGTATAATCTGGATCCCTCACACATCATTGAGTATGAGCCCTTGAGCATTCAAGAGGATATGAGCTACATTGAGCAACCTATCCGGATTTTAGACAGAAAGGAAAAGGTATTTCGATAAAAAACTATTCCTCTGGTAAAGATTCTCTGGTAACACCATTCGGTTGAAAAGGCTACATGGGAGCTAGAGAGCCTCATGAAAGAGAAGTACCATCATCTATTCTGAAGGACTAGGATGAATTTGGAGGACTAAATTCTTTAAAGGTGCGGAGAATGTAAACACCGCAAAAGTTTTCGTATTTAATTAGACAATAAAATTAAATGAAAATGTGTTATAAGAAAAAATATATATATATATATATATATATTGTTAAATTAAAAATATATTTAAAAAATAATAAAGATAAATACAAAAATATATTATATATTTGTTATTTCGAAAATGAAATAAAAATATATATAAAGAAATATAATAATAAATAAATAAATAATATATATAATATATAAAAATAATAATAATAATAATAATAATAATAATAATAATAAAATATATAAAGAAAAAAAAGGAAAACGAAAAAAAAAAACAGTGTCGATCGACACTAAAAAAGGGGTCAGAGAAGGGAATCAAAATTTCCTTCCTTGATCCGAGAGAAGAAGACAGGAAGAGTAGAGGAGACCCCAGAGAGAGGAGGCGGTGACCGAGGGGGAGAGAGAAGCTGTCGACGTCGGCCCAGGCGAGAAACTCTGACGAAAGGAGGGAGAAACGGCGAGACCGAAGAGAAAGAGAGAAGAAGGAGGAGAAAGAGAGGAGAGGAGAGGAAACCGTGGCTGGAGGGGGAGAGCTCGCGTTGTCGCCGACCAGAGGAAGGCTGAGGGGTTGGCGGCTGTGTGAGGAAAGTCACAAATCGACGGAAGGAAAGAGAGGCAACAACATCGAATGAGAAAAAGGTCGAACCAGCCACTTTCCGGCGAGCCCAAACGAAACCGACACCGGATCTGTGCACTGGGCGACCCCGCGGACCTATCTAAAAAGGAAGCCGGTGAGGAACCAGTCGAAAAAGTCGTCGAACGACGAGATGGTCTCTGAACCAGTTCGAATCAGTTCAGTGCAATGGTGGTCTGACCCATCCGAACCGGTTCAGCCTGAAAAAAAAAAAAGGAAAAAAACGAAGAAAAAGAAAAGAAAAAGAAAAAGAGGGAAAAAAAAGGAAAAAAGGAAGAGGAAAATTTCAGAAATGCTTCTGGTTGACGGTAGACCTATAAGCGGTCGAAAAAGATTGTTTAAATTTTTAGAAAAATTATTTAAATTTATATATGAACGAAATTAACCCGGTTTGGAAATATGTGTGTGTAGCATGATAATAGGCGATGAAGAGAGATCGATACAGCCTCGATTTACATGCCATTATGAAATCTTGGGTAAGCGAATCTCACTTGCTACCACTTGTATAAATATACGAGTTAGAAATTAATCGCATAATTTTCGGATTAATTTCGTATAAATTGCGTTATAATTTAAAAGAAAAAATCGACTATCGCAAACGATATTATGAATTATCCAAAGAAATTAGAAAATGTTTAAAATGACGTGTTGGTGATAGTAGGCCATGTAGTCAGCTAAACATCTATAATGGGCCCAACTTGTGAAACAATCAGCCTAAACTTGTTAATGACCTAATGGACGGCCCATAAATTGTAATTGAGCCTAAATAGTTAAATGGATTTAAAGGATTGAATAAGGGAGTTGAAACGGGCTTAGGATAGAGGTAGGCACATTTTGGGACTATAAGGCCCAATAAAAAAATTGGGTCCAAAATGTTATTGGAAGTGAAATTACACTGCGTATGTGTTTATAAGAAATAATAATAAGCGATTTGTGATTAATTACAGCTCCAGAGGACTGAATTGGGACTTAGAGGAATGACTGATCAGAGGTACTGGGCTAATAGCGCTACCGACATATATTGAGGTAAGGAGTGTAATTTAAGATGGTAATGGTAGCCCTACCCTTAGACTCCGATTTATTTATGCGTTTTGAGTTTTCTCGAGCAACCCTTGATTGTAAAGCAAAACCCTACACCTATTAATCCCAAGTTTTATTTGGTCATGTTTTAGAAATAAAGAAATGCCATATGAAATTAAATGCATAGATTTGAGCATGATTTCTGAATAAATGTTATGGTTTCAACTTACGTATGAATTGATTTCATGTTTTTTAAAGAAATAAAATTTGGTATGTGAACACATGCTTAAGAAAAGAATTTTGTTTTCGAAAGGTGATTGCGAGGGCCACCTCTTGAGTCCTGCGGGAATAAAGTGCCACACAGTCTTTCTGTTTTATGAAAGAGTTTTCAGATTACAAAAAATTTGATTTTATTACTCGTTATGAGTTTATGGACTATAAAACCCAAGAAAGATTTTGAAAACTCTGTTTTGAGACGAAAAGGCAATGTATAGTGGAATTGTGGGGGCCACCTCTTGAGTCCAACGGGAGCAAAGTGCCATGCAATTTCCATAATGACATGTGAACGTAGGGCCCACCTCTTGAGTCTGACGGGAACAAAGTGCCACGCGGTTCACAATGACATGCGATCGTGGGAGCCACCTCTTGGGTTCTGTGTGAGCAAAGTGCCACACAGTCTGTGTGACTGTGGAGGCCACCTCTTGGGTCCTACAGATGCAAAGTGCCACACGGTCAATGCATTTTTGTCACAATGACTTGCGAATGTGGGGACCACCTCTTGGGTTCTGTGGGAGCAAAGTGCCACACAGTCTGTGTGACTGTGGGGGCCACCTCTTGAGTCCTACAGATGCAAAGTGCTACACGGTCAATGCATTTTTGTCATGTGCGCCTTCATGGCGTATATGAATTTTACCTTCGGGTGTGATTGATTTGCTGTACGACCTTGATCACGTCTACAGCCTTGTCATGGCCATGTTTATGATTTCCCTCTACGGAGGATGACTATGTTATCATTGCATGACAATCCTATGAGTTAACCTAGTCTCCATCCGATATGAACTATGTTATAAGATTTTGATCCTTCGATACATGTTTATGCATTAGTTATGCTTTTGAAGTTCTATCGGTTTTGAAAGATTCTGAAGTTCTGTATGTTTCGAAAGATTGTGATGTAACTGAATAGATTTGTTACCTCGAAATTATATTTATGTTGATTATGTTTTCCATTTACGCATTTTGGAAGCTATGTGATAATTGTAAAGAAATGCTATCTTTTACTTTTATCATGCATTCAGTGTGATTCAGCCACCATGATCATTTAAATGCATTTCTTACTGGGTTTTTTCCCGAAAGCTCACCCATTTACCTCTCAGATTGTTTGCAGTGAACTACAGTTGGTAATTGCTGCGTAGACGACGTAGACTGACGGATGCAAGATTTCCCAAACTACCCTTTGTACATGCATGAGGTATACATTTCTATCTCTTTACCAGACCATTTGTATGCACAGACATTTATTGAAAGTAATGTGTCGGGATGTAATCTGTATAAGGATAAAGGAAATATTTTTAAGGATTGATTGTTGAGAGTAACTAGACGTGTTTGGAATATGTAGAATGATTTGATGATATGACTTGGGAAGCATACCTGATAGTTGTGGATAGCTAGGGTTGATATTGTGAGAAAATTACAGGTCGGTAGGCTTATATATAAGTCGTTATACTGTCGAAATTTCTATCGACCATATAAATCCTAAGGTGGAACTTAATTATAATTACAGATAACTGTCAAATTTCTATCGGCCATATAAATCCTAAGGTGGAACTTAATTATAACTACAGATAAAGAAGTAAGAAAATGAATTGATACTGAACAGGAATACAACATAAGGGAATAAAGGGATTAAGTTGCAAGCTGAAGTTTCAAAAAAAAATTCTCTGAATTTTTATAGGTCACGAATCGTTACAAATTAGGAGGTGAGCCATATATTTCCAAAAAAGTATTTTAAGTTAAATTTCAAAAAAAAAATTGGCTTGTTAATTGAGTTCTTAATTCTCCAGTTATGATTGAAATAGTATCGAAAGGTCGAAATTCCTGCTCATTTGATACCAGTTATAAACTAAAAACCTATTAAATTTCCTATTTCACATTAATCCATACAATTAAGCTTAGGGAAAATTTTCGGGTTTCACATAAAGTGAAGTGTTATTCAGTTTTTGTATAAAAATGCCTTAAAATGAGAAAAAAAATGTGAATAAATTGGTAGCGTTAAAAGAGAAAAAATAGAAAAATGATAAAAATTGCCTTAAAAATGTTGATAATATCAAACACATTAAATTATGACAATAAAAATTTACAAAATTTTAGAAAGACCATCATCTTTTTTCTTTTGGTTCATATGAGGTACAAGGGGAGAAGAAATTCAAACATTGGACCTAATCCTCCTAAGGAGGGGTAATAAATGCTAGGCCTAGCCTTGGTTGGGTGGAAAAGTGGAAGAAAGAGAAAGAGTGTGGAAAAGTGGAAAGAAAATGATTTTTGTTAATGCTTGGTAGGAAGGAAACATATGAGGAAATATTATTATTTTATTTCTTTATTAACAAAACAAAATCATTTCAAATTGAAAATATTAATGGAGAGAAAATGAGAGAGATATGAATCATGAATGTATATTTATAAAATTATTCTTTATTTTTTTATTTTATTATCTTAACTAAGTAATAGTATAATGGTAAATTAATATAATTTCATTTTCTTTCCTTCATTTTTCAACTCTACCAAATAATGAAAAGAAAGAAAATTATATTTTTTTCTCATTTTTCAATTTTCCTACCAAACACATCTAAGAAAAACATTAATGTTTTTCATCTCTTCATTTTTTCCTCCCTTCCATCTTTTCATTTTTCTTTCCAATCTACCAAGCAAATGATGTAAGTGTCGGAAAAAAAAAATGCCTTTAAAAATATGGATTAATATTTTATATATTGTCAGTAGAGTTTTTTTATTCCACAAGCGAAGTTAGAATGATAACTCATGTCTTATTTTATTTATATTTTATTTTCTTAATATATTTAAAAGACGTGTGTCATAATCTTAACTACACTTGTGAAGTAAAAAAAAAAACTCTACTGACATTGTATAGAATAATTATCCTAAAAATATATATTTTGTAATGTAAATAAATATCTTAAGATTATCTTAAATAATAGATAACATATCTAAGATAAATTTATTTTGACATCCAGTACTAGTTTTTTTTTATTAAGAAAATAAAAATACAACAAATGAATACGTAAAAAAAAAAAGTGATTTAAGTATATTTAATTTATTTTATGCATTATTATTTTGGCTAATTTTTCAATGAAGAAGGACTTCTAGCCTGGATGATTTAACTTCTCCTGGTTGATTTAAGCTCATTCGTGTTCTTTCTGTTTTTCCATTGACTAAACCTCAAAGGTTTGATATTCTATATTTCTATCATTGTCTATTGTTTATTGAAGACATCATTGACTTAAGGGTCCTTATCGATTATCAATTAAAAACTATACATATATATATATATATATATATATATATATATATATATATATATATATATATACATACATAAAAAAAAATTTTGACAGTAAAATTTTAAAATTTTATTAATAAGAAATAAAATATTTAGGACACATATCTCATTAATAAATTAATTAATTATTAAATTATTACAGGACAAGTTGACAACCACATAATTCTACTTATAAATTTTAAATTCTTTACCGCTGTTGTAACCCCAAAAAAAAAAATTTCTTTACTGCCATAATAAATTAGAGTAATCCTTAAATAAAAGCAAAAATTGTGGATATCCTCGTGTCATCAAAATTATTTAAAAGATTATTATTATTGGGATTACATTCGACCCATATTTTACTAATTACTATTCTCTTTATTTGTAATTTTTATCTTCCTTTGACTTGCATGAAGATTAACGAAAAATAAAACTTACTTTTAGTGAATGTTAATATGTTATGCTAAAATTTTTATAACATAGTGCTTTATGATTTTTAGTACCATGAAATGAAAAAATTACAAAAAAAATAATTTTGAAATGTAGAAAAAAATATAAGAGTATATATTGTGTGTTCAAAAAGGAAAAGAAAATAGAATTTTGGAATATCCAAAAAAGAACAACAAAGATGGGATGGACAGAGTTTATTCCAAATTAAACGTCTACGGACTAAGATTACATTTGTTCTGTTCATATAAGTCAATATTGAAGTTTTTTCTTATTGATTTCAATTTCAATAAATTTTATTGCTATACTTTGATTTTGTTAATTTATATAAATTAACTTTATGATAGAAATTAATTTATATAGAAATTAATTTATCATTTGCATTAATAAAATATTTCTTAATATACTTTAAATGTCACGTCCTCCTCCCACACGCGACTTACCAAAAATCACAATAAATTTTTTCACTTTTTACTTACCAAAAATATTTCTTAATATACTTTAAAATCATGTACATCACTGTGTTTATGCATTGTTCAGATACAAAAGAGTGCGCATGTATATACCTTTCGCTAGATGGGGAGTAGCAGCGGATCAAAGGAATGCAATACCCTGGCCGACTCGATCTACTGACGAGAATCTGTAGAAATGGGGGAAAATGAATTGGATGAGTTATCAATGCGCTCAGTAAGGAAATCAGGCAAGCAAGTAGACATCCATACTATCTACTGAAAATAGTGCTTTGTCTTTCTTTCTTTCAATTCAAAAGTATGTTTAAAATATATATAATAATAGTACAAATTTAAAATCCCATGTACTAAACACATGTTGTTTATCAATCAGAGGCATCCATGCAAAACAGTGCATATTAAATTATTTAAGAATGCCTTTACATAAAATATGTCGTTTACATTCAAAACACAGTAAATATGACATTTCTCATCACAACACAAACAAATCGGGTTCCGACCCATCCCTCAAGTCTACCCGTATCATAAAACACATGTGATATATCATGCGAGACTCAGTGGCTAAATGCAATCTCTCCGGACTATGGCCATATCCTAACATGGTGAAATCTCAGGCAACACAGTACTTGGTGTGCAGGTTATCACTGCTGTAACGGGAGGAAAGTCAGTCCATCACAACCGCCAGCTATCAACAACTTTCCTCCATAACTCCACAACAAAAACACGGTACAGTGTACTCCATGCCACACGCACAGTACAACGTACACCTGTGGACCCTACATCATGGTCGGGGTGCCTGCCATAGATCTTAGCCCTCTTATACCATGGAAATACATCATAGTTGGGGTGCCTGCCATAGGTCTTAGCCCTCTTATACCATGGAATAAATGCCATGTCTCCAAATCCACCTGCGAACATCTCAACAGTGTGACACTCAGCCTACACGAGGAAATCGTCATGATTTTTCTAACATGTCTATATATCACGTAAAACTATAATGCGCGTCTTGAATGTGACTCACAGTCAATGCTCTGCCTCAAAACACTGTATATGCATGTCAAAATATCAACATTTGTGCGAGTAAACCTCCAGCACTAGGTCATGCATAGTTCTCATTCAAATCAAGTACGAGCAAATCGCTCAAGTACTTTGTCATGTACAAATCATGAAGAATCGAGTACGAGCAATGCTCCAACACTCTGTCATGCATCTCATGTAAAACTCGAGTACGAGCTAATCGCTCCAGCACTCTATCATGCACAAATCACATAAAAACTGAGTACGAACAATGCTCCAGTACTCTATCATGCATGTCAAATAAATGTAGTGCGAGTAAACCTTCAGCACTAATGTATGTGAAAAACATCTGAAATCAAGTGTGAGCTATGCTCCAGCATGATTGTTTCCACATTATTCGGTAGATGGCTCTTTAAAAATAGGGATGTTTAAAATCACTAAAATCAGCACTATAAAGTGTGCTTAGTTTACATAGACCTCAAAACATTAGCTCATCAATCTACTTTTCTGCTACACAGCAGAAAAAACTACTCAAAACATCATTTCCATGATTTTTACCACTTTTTCCAAAATTTGACTTTTTGCCCAACTAGGGGCAAAATCGTAATTTATCCATATCGGGTCCCTATAATTATTATCGGTTCTCTCTGACCTTCAAACAATTTCAGTGAATGTAAAATCCAACAAAAATATGCACAGATATCTCTAACTACTTGCAAGAGTCCCTTATCTCGGATCACGTCAAGTGATCTCTCTTCCTCTATGCTACTCAAATCTCGCAGTCCGGTCCACTCTCAATATGACTCCGGAGCTGCATTAACCATTCACTGGGTTAATTATAATTTTTCTATTGTATTACAATTTAATACAGTTCATTTCACTTAAATAGGCCCATTTACAATTACTGGGCCTTAAAACTTTAATTGGGCCTTAATTCGTATTAAGCACGTTTTTCACTTAGTAATTCCCTTCATCAGGGTCTATTGGCTCATTGGACCTATCAATACCCACTGGGTTTTGTTCCAACCTCTTTGGATAGCCCTATATCATTTACGACAGTTAATTTGAAATTCCGAATAAAATTTACTAAATATGAAATTTAATCTTAAATCTTAAATACGCGTTAATCATATAAATTGTCGTAAATGAGCTTTACTTATCCGAGATTATGTGATGGTGCCAAATCCGAAGTTCGATCGGGCTTCCGTTCAGAATTTATCGTCGAACTGCAAAATTTTTTATATTTAACTCCGGGTCAATTTTTGATTAAATATAATTTAAATAAATTTTTTAAAAATCAAATCGATCACTTTTGACCTCGTATCGACTTACCCGAAATCCGATGAAATCGTAAAAAATTTCCTTTTCCTTTTTCTTTCTTTTTTTCTCTTTTTCCCCTTTTCTCTTTGGTTGAACCGATCCGGTCCAATTTAGCGTAGAAGGTTCTTCACTGAATCGCCGATCGGTTTAGGCTTCCCTTGGTCGTGCCGGCGTCGTCCGGCCGGTTCTCCGACCGATTCCATCGCCGTTCGACGTGCCTCAGCCTAGGGAACGTTCGGCTGGCCTCGATCGAGACCAGGCACCGCCGATGGCCGTCGAATTCCTTCTTTTCCTCTACGGCCTTCCCCTCTTCGATTCTCAGGTGTTTGGCGTCAGTGGAGCAAGTCCTTGCCGCTGGTGGTTAGCGCCGACTTCCTCTCCCTTTTTCGATCGCTGGTCGCCGATGGTGGCCGTCCGATCAATCTCTTCCTCGGTCAACTTGTGTTTTTCTTCCGTGAGTTTGCTTTTCTCTCTTCCTGATAATTCTCTTCAGATTTCAATTTTTTTCTATTTTATTTTTTTCTTTTAATATTTATAAATGATTTTAATATTATTTTAATCCTTAAAATAATATTAAAAATTCTCAAAATATCTTAAAAATTATATTAAATTCATTTAATCCGTAAATGAATTTATCAGTCCAATTTTGTCTTTTTGGTATATTTTTCAAATATTTTCGAGCTCATTTTTCGAGGCAAAAATTTTGAAAATATTAAATAAATTCATATCTTGATTAATTGAACTCGAAATTCAATATTTGCCTCGTTTTTTATCAAGATTTCTTACTTTCATATTTTTAATGAAATTTTTTCATCGGATTTATACCGGATTTCGATCAGTTTAACCCTAATTTTTGGCTGTTATGTAGCTTACATGCATTGTTATTCTTTAATAGTCGATTGCATGATAGTAAATACTCTTCTTATGATTCAACTATGTAAATATAGTGTTCGTACACATAAGAATCATAAGGTACAAGCTACATATAAAATCGAAAACTCAGGTTTGACATTAAATGGGTTACTTTTTGTAAAAAAAAAAAAAACCAATTAAATTAAAATTATAATGACTAAATTTTTCATTTGCATTAACAGAATATTCTGTAAAAATTTCATTATTTTTTGTTCAAAATCCAATAAAATTGAAAGTATAATTTGAAGTAAAATGGTAAAATTAAATATTAAAATATATTATGTAGACGAATTTCACCTTAATCTCAAATATCTATTACTTTCTGCATTTTAGAATTTAAGTTTGAGCTTATAAAAAATTCCACATTTTTAGAAGGGTGTTGTTTGTTTATTCGCATAACCTTTTATTGATCATACCACTTTTACCTTACTAAAGAGGAGAAAAATGATATGATTTTAGGATGCATGCCAATACAAAAAGTTCAGTTGGACATGCAAAGAATATATATGCACTTTTATATATAAAAGAAGATTATTATCTAATACATTATTGATAGTATTTTTATATTTCTTAAAGATAGTGATATATACAATTTAAGAAATATTCATTTAATTTTGGTTGTCAAACTAAAAAAATTTACTCAATGGATTGAATAATAATTTATGGATAATTATTCTATACACCGTTAATGAAATTTTTTTATTCCACAATCGGGATTAGAATGATGACATATGTTTTTTAAATATATTAAGAAAATAAAAAATAAATAAAATAAGACATGTGTCATTATTCTAATCTCATTTGTAGAATAAAAACTCTATTGACGGTTTATAAGATATTTGAAACTATCAAAAACTAATTAAAAATAAGTTAAATTATCATTGTCATGGACTAGTGAATTTATGTATAATGTATCCGCTATAATGTATTAAAATCAATTTGATAATTTAATATCGACTTCCTTGTATTTATCAAGGGTAAATTTGCGATAACAAGAATTCATCTGGTTTGTTGAACAACAAGATAACAGTCGTTGGCAATTGTCGAAAAAATCTCCTTGTAAAATTTTTCCATGCATTTGTGTTTTTCTGGGAAGCAATGTGATTTGTTTATGTTTATTCTTCCAAGGTGGGATTTCTCTTTGCTGTTGTTGGACAACAAAAAATAACACTCGTTGGCAACGATTGATCAAATTAAGTGCTTTTGGTTTCCTTATCTCTTTAGTGCCCTTATTTTTAAATTATATAAAAAATTAAATTTTTTAGTGCTAATTAATCATAATTAGTTTTCGACATAAACAAGGGCATGTTTTTAATATAGTGCATGGCGTACAGCTGCTATTTGAGGAAATTTTAATTTGAGACGCATGAATTAAATTCTCATCGGGGAATTCCTCATTTCTTACCTAACCCCAGCAGGTAAAAAACCCAAGTCCAAAAGCAGCAGAACAGAGAAAATGGCAGGATTGTTCGACGATCAAGCTGATCTTTACATGGATGCAAGGCCAACATATCCCAGCCAGTGGTATTCGATGCTAGCCGCTTGCAGTCTCCACCACTCTCTCGCTTGGGATGCCGGCACAGGCAACGGCAAAGCTGCAATTGGTGTGAGTGTTTCGTTTTTCATGTTCCAATCCATTGTACAATCTATCATTTTTCCACTTTACTTTGCCAGTTGGTTTTATCTTAGATGAAGTTACAGTGTTAAACTCTATTTTTGGATAAACGTGTCAGGAAAAAATGTTTGGCATTCCAAAAAATTTACTTTATAATAGATTTTGTTTTATCTTTGACAAATATGGTTCATTGTCGATGATGTTACAAAAATTAGAAATAGAACAAGAAGAAGTATAAAAAATTCTATGGCGTGAAAGTGAATCATTGTTTTTAAGAACTAAAAAATCTTTCAAGACACAATAAGATTTCTCATGCTCTCTCAAAAGACAAGTATAAAACTTCGGATATAATTAAATACATAAGTTCGGATATTTATAATGGTCAATAAGCACTTTAAATAGACATATTTTGCCAGAAAATACTTCTTCAAATAAATTATATCTCTTATACATCACTTTTGGATTAATTATATTTATTAAAACTAGTTATATCTATTAAACATAACTTGTAACAATTTAGGTTTATTCAATATAAGATTTCGTAACTTAATTTCCAAACTTAACATTTCTAACTACCTAACATTCTCCAACAAGTTTGACATGTTTACTTAATTCACAGTTTCACACAACAAGTAATATGCCTAAAGAAAGTATCTATTGATTTGAACCTTTCATTAGTGTTTATATCTTAATATCTAATGAAATTAATGATATCTGCGGACTGAACCGATAATTTTTAGTATTAGATTTAATAATATGGCACATATAAGACTTGTCTAGCTATTTTAAGAGGTTAATTACATTATGGCCATGTGCTTGTCCTAGTAATTGTAATAAATTTACAAGAAAATCGATCAATTTCTTTTTGAAACTGCACCACTTCTATGATCACTTAAGTAGAATTTTTTTAAGTCATGTTGCTATGGACTTTTTTTGCAACTCTATTTAGGGAAAAACTCATCCTCTAACTCACACAACAGACAACATTTGACCAAATAATTTAGGATTCGAAAGCAAGTGCTAAGCAGGCATATGCAGTAACTTGTTATAATCAATTGAACTTGAAGTTTAAAAGTTACTAAACTAAAGTTAGGTTCTCATTACTGATGGCTAATTAATGGATTTAAATCTCATTCATTCATTATATTCCCTTTAACACATCTCTTGATAATGCTTTGGTGAGCGCATTAGCTATATAGTTTGTCTACTGACTTAAATATATTATGGTTATAACCCACTAGTGATCAGGTCTCAAATATATTCATGTATAACGTTAATATGTCTAAATTTTCCATTATAAATGCGCTTTAGACATTGTAGCCTCACTACCACAGTGCATGGAGATGGCAAACATAGAGAAATGCCAAAAATAGACTAAACGAGCTCGAAATGGACCGTTCGATGTGTTTTTAGCTATTTCACTTTCCGGAAGCGACCAAAACGCAGAGATGAGAGTGTTAACAATGTGAAATGACACTTTTGGATTTTTGAATAAAAGTCAAATGTGGTCAATGATAAAAAAAAGTCAAAGTTAGTTGAAAATGTTGACTTTGACCAAAAAGAACTAACCATGGTTAAAATTTAACCCAACCAAGGTTAAAAGTGGAAAAGAATTATTTTTGGCTAAAACACTCAATCTTCAACTACTTAAGCATGGAAAATTAATTTAATTGAATTTCGAATTAAATTAAATGGGTAGAAATCAATGGACCAACTAATGGAAATTTTGAAGCCCATTAAGGTTAATCGGGCATGGGCCAAAATTGTACAAGCTATTGGGCCGAATGGTTGAGCTATTTAATGGGCCTAAAACAAGGCAAATTGTAGGCCCAATTACCAATGAAAATCTAACCCAATATCACCAAGGAAAAGCCCAAAACCGAAAGCCCTTTTATATTTTCTCATATTCTTTGTGATACTGTACACACAAGTTTTTCAAGAAATACGTTTCCATTTTATACAAATTAATTCTCCAGAAATCTTTTTATGATAATGGAAGAATATATAAATTATCAAGGATAAAATTTGATTCTATGTAAATAACCACACATAGTTGTTATTGCATAATCCAAAATAACTAACAATTTAATCAATCATGCATAGAATTTAAGAGGTAAATGCAACTTATGTGGTAATTCAATGAAGAACCATTAACATTCTTTTTTGGTGAGAAATATTTATTTTCATCTTCATCACACTTCAGCCTTTCCTTCTTCACATCTTCAAAGTCATCTTCTTTTGGTGTTAATAGTGATGCAAACTTGGACCAAGCACATAAGATACCTCTTTATTCATAATCATGAAACTTGTATATAAAGGAAATCTCAATAATTTTTAGATCCATAAGATTGTTAGGAAAAATAAAAATAGAACAAGAAGAATTAAAAAATTTTGAGCCGTTAATATTAATCACTATTCTTAAGGATTCAAAAATTCCTTTGATTCACTAAAAAGAACTTTCGAAAAATAATTTTTGGAAAATATTTATGTATTTTGAAAAATTAAAGATTTTTTGTTATTTGGATAAGTCAATGAAAAAATTTTCTATTGTTTGCTTGTTTTTGGAAAATCTATTTTCAAATTATATTAACAGAATTAATAAAATATTAAAAATTATTTATTTTTTATTAATTAATTTATTAATATTAAAAATAATTATATTGAATATTATAATATTATATTGCTAGACATTTAAAAGAAAACTATTTATTATTTCTTATATTAATATATTTAAAATTTTTAAGTAATATTACTATTTTAATATATATAATATTAATAATATATTCATATTTATTTTTGAAATATTAAAAATATTTATACTATTAAAATAATTCTATTTTATATTGAAATTATTTATTATTAAAATATTAACATGAAAATATTTGTAAATAAAATATAAAAAATTATATCTTAAATTAAAATATTAATAAATTATTAAATGATTAAATATTGAAATAATAAATATATTATTTATTAAATTAGTATTTAGTTTTTATTATAAAAATAATAATATAACATTATTTATTATTGAAATATTAAAAATATTTAAAATTAATAGTACAGAAAATAAAACAATTAAATTTAAAATATTAAAATATTTTTAATGCTACTATTATAATATTTAAAATTTGTAATCTTATTAAATAAAATAATTTATTAATATAATAATATTTTATATAAAGTTAAAATTTAAATTTAAGTTTAAAAAAATTATATCTAAAGTCTATCTTTAATAGAATTATACGTATAAACTTGACAAATAATCTTATATATATACAACTATTCTTCAAAAAATGTCTATTCAATATTTATTAAACATAATTTTTGATAATTTAATTTTAATTTATAAACTTAACATTTGAGGAGATTAGATTAATAATCTCTAGTGTCTACTGTCAAAATTTTCAGGTTGTTGAGCACTATGAGCAGGTAATTGGGAGTAATGTGAGTGAAGCTCAGTTGCAACACGCGATGCCGCACCCACGAGTTAAATATCTTTACACTCCTTTGTTAATCTCCGACGATGAATTGGTAGCTTCAATTGGAGGTGAAAATTCAGTTGATTTGGTGACTGTGGCTCAAGCAGTGCACTGGTTCGATCTACCAAAGTTTTACTCTCTGGTCACCAGAGTTCTACGAAAGCCAGGTGGTGTTCTTGTTGTCTGGTGCTACAATGACATCGCGGTTAGCCCTACGTTTGATCCTGTGATGAAGCGCTTTCACGACACCACTCTTCCTTACCGGAACCCCAACATCCAGTACATTTTTTGTGGGTCTAGGACACTGCCTTTTCCATTTGAAAGTGTTGGTTTAGGTTCGGAGGGGCAACCACTGGCACTGGTCATACCCAAAAAAACTGTCTTTTCAGGGATTTCTGCGGATGTTGAGATCTTGGTCTGCAGTGGTTAGAGCAAAAAAAAAAACAAGGTGTGGATTTGTTGTCTGAAATGGTTGTGAAAGAGCTTCAGACTGCCTGGGGTGGGTTTGATTTGGTCAGATCAGTAGCTTACAAAGGTTTCTTGCTTGCAGGAAAAGTAGAGCTATGATTTTGTTGATTTGGGAGTGTTGTTGTACTGAACAACAATGACTTGATGATGTTGACGTAATCTCCCTGGTTGTCTCTTTCACGTGTACTGAAGATTCTGTAAAAATAGTAAAGATCAGAGAGGCGCAAGAATCTGTCCCTACGCGTGCACTCCGATGCTTAAGTCAGAAAAAGTGTTTAAGCAGAGGTTTTGTGAAAAAGTAGAACTTATGGTTTTTTACTCAT
Organism: Firmiana major; assembly: GCA_033439115.1. Taxonomy (NCBI): domain Eukaryota; kingdom Viridiplantae; phylum Streptophyta; class Magnoliopsida; order Malvales; family Malvaceae; genus Firmiana; species Firmiana major. Next base: position 56,183,054 of record CM065904.1, on the reverse strand, counting down.
ACATGGGGATATTTATAGATGTTTTTCGTCTGGCTTTCCATTTTCCCAGGGCTTATGAATATTTGGGCTTAAGACTAACATTTTGGGCGGTTCAGATCTGAGGCCCAGGCGCGCTTCTGGGCAGACGACAAAGTTCTTAGACACTTTGTCGCGGACTCAAAAGTCTGCCGCTGTGATGCAGAGGTCTGTTGCAGGGCATACTCTGCCGCTAGGCTTAGGGCGCAGAGGTCTGTCGCAAGGCAAACTCTGCCGCATGACCTCTATCGCAAACTCTGGGTGCAGAGGTCTGTCGCATAGCACACTCTGCCGCAAGAGCTCTACCGCAGGCTTAAGGTACTGAACTTTGTTGCCAAAAGCGTACTCTGTCGCGTGACCTTACCTTTGTCGCCAAGAGTACTCTGCCGCGTGATCTCACCTTTGTCGCAAAACATACCATGCCACGTGGTTATGACTTTCAGTGATTGCCACGTGGCCTTCAAGCTGACACGTGGGTGCCCTTTATTGGCCGATGTTTGCTTATGTGGACTTGATGTATATGACCTCTATCAATTGCTCCACACTCTTTCGTAGGAAAATTTTCTGTGAAAGAGTATGATAATAGGATTGTATCTTTTTAGGATCGTTTATTAAGGACGCGACCCACATTTAGGTTACCATTCACAAGAGGCGCTTCAGTCACTTCAGCCACGAATGTATATATTTTCAGTTTACTGTACACGCGCGACTTTAACCCACTCAGTCGGAACTATATATAAGGGGTCTGGTATTGCGAATTGCTGAGAATCTCTCTCGCAGCATTTTGTCACAACTCTCTCATGTACCTGCCACTGTCGTATCTCTCTCGCACAGTCTACCACAACTCTATCACATACACTACTACTCTGTCGCATCTCTCTCACACAGTCTACCGCAACTCTGTCGCTGCATTAGGTAACTCTGTCGCATCCTTTGTCAAACTCTGTCGTCAATTAGTTCTTTCCATTTTTTCTTAAGTCAAGAATGGCGAGCCACGGTGTGGGAAAGCATATAGAACTAGGAGTTAGATCGACTTTGACAGAAGCTGACATTTAGGATCTTAGGTCTAGATTTCCATTGCCCGAGGGATACACTTATAGACGTCCACGCCCTCAAGAGAGTGACGTACGTAGTGTGTCCAACAGAGTAGTTATTTTCAGAATATCCCTAGAGCTAGGATTCTATTTTCCTATCTCTGACTTCAGAGCTTCTTTCCTTAGGGCTCATAGGATTGCCCCCGGACAGCTACACCGTCATGCTTGGATGCAATTAATTGGATTTACCGTGCATTGCCAAGTAAGGGGTGTTTCTCCGTCCCTTCCCTTATTTTATACTTTTTTTAGGTTCCAGGGTAGCCCTGGCTTAGTTCCTTATTCCCTTCAACGGGTGTATAAGCCTGGGTTTGAGAAAAGGTTATTTGAAAAACCCGCAAACAAACTCCACGGATTCGAGTTGGAGTGGCTCATTGTGGAAACACCTGAGGGCCTTGACTTCCCCATTCGTTGGGAAACCCGACGCAAAATCCCTAAGGGTCCCCGGATCTCTGCACTTAGGAGACAATTGTCTTCATATATCAATAAACTTTTAGTTAACAACCCTATTAACCTCAATAATGATTTTTTGTCAAATGAAAATTTGGTGTCCGCCGGTTGGGGTATGAGTTTTGTTCCTGTTGTCGGCCCTTCTGTTCCTCCTTCAAATCTTTCATCATTTGTTCCTTCATAGTCGAACCCTGAGCATTTAAGGTTGCAAGGGGATGTAGGGAGCACAAATAGAGAGTCCAGCTCTGAAAGCGATCCCGTAGTCGATGTGAGTGACTGGGCTGGGTTTAGTTCTACTTTCATGGTCCTCCAGAATAATGACACGTTAAACGTAAAGTCCCTTCAGGAGTATCTTGATTCTCCTGATGGTAACCTTTCACGTTTTTCAATTTATTATTGTTAGTTTAAACTGTGTTCCTGACAATTTCTTTGCTTTTTCTTTTTTGTAGAGATGAGCCACATTAAACGTTCTTTGGCACATAATAGGGTGGAGGAAGGTTCGTCCGATGATCTTGCTGGAAAAAGACCTCACTTGACAGATGTTGTTCCCAGTCAGGCACCAGTTACACCTCCCTTGCCCTGAGCTCGGACTCCGCTTCCTTCTAGGCAAGAGACTCCTCCTCCTACTGAGTCTAGGGATCCCTCTTGGGATAGAGGGAAGGCTCCTTCCCCTTCGAGGAGAGCTTCCGATTCCTCAAGACGATCTCGGTCTGAAGAACGTGCCGAGTGTAATATAATCCCGCCTCATCGAAAGAATCAGAGGTGTTTATACATTGAGTCAGCAATGGGGAAGAGGCCAATTATTCCTAAGATGGGTCCCGTTATCGTGTAGATGACGACTTCACAATGAGGGGATTAGAGTTTCAGGTGTACTTGGGAGTACGTGACAATGATACCTTGGAGACTCCCGGGGTGACTGCTCGATTGGGTTGGGCTAATATCCTTCCGAGGGATGAACACCTGTTATTTAGAAATTTTTTGGAAGGAGAGGACTTGGCCAACATGGAAGCTATGAGGGTAATTTTTCAGATTCTTTTTCGTTTTATTTCTCTTTGTTTCATTTGAGTCTGAATTTTTGCGTTTCTTTTCAGCTTGCTCAAAGGACCATAGCCAATAATGCCCAACATCGAGCTTATAGGGATCAGGTTGATAAAGAAATTTAGACGTTAAGGGACAAGGTTATGGAGTTAGCAAATGCTAACAACCAATTATCTGGGCTACCCGGAGTGGTGCGAAATCTAGAAGATCAACTCTCGAAAGCTCTTCAAGATTTGAATCATGTCAAAGGGGATCTTACTGTCGAGACTGCTAGGTCTAGCAAGCTTAACGAGGATTTTCGCCAGGCACAAGCAGAGATAGATAATATGCAGTCCAAGTATAACTCCTTATTCACAAGTTTTAATAAGCTAACAGATCGTAATCGGGAGCTGGAACAACATATCATTGAACTAGAGAGTCGAGCTACTCCTCTTAATCAAGTTGAGATTAATAGTATCAAGGCAGAAGTTGTGAAGGAGTACAGACTTTCTAAAGACTGCTTGAGGTGGAAAGAAGACTTCTCGGTGCCAGATGTGAAGTATGATTTTTACCTTGTCCGGTCTTGGCTGGAGAAGCATAGGGAAGGTGAGGAGTTCCCTGAGCTTCTATATACGCCTAAAGTAATGTTATTTGAAGCTCTTGATTGGACCAAGTATGAACCTGATGCTGAGCCTGCTGATGAAATCCTGAAGAAGGCTGCGCTGGATAATCTTGTGAACCTGGCCGGTCCTTGGCAGCCTATGAGCCCAGATAATATCTCTGAACCCATCGGTGCCCTTGATGACCTGGATAGAGAAGATATGTTACTTCCTGATTCCCAGCCCCCAGAACATGAGGGTTTGACGGCTTCTGATCCCCAGCCACCAGATCGTGAGGGTCCGACGGTGCCTGATCCCCAGCCACCAGATCGTGCAAATTGATTTATTTTTCTTTTTGAATATTTCATCGTTGAATTTATTTATACTTCATATCTCGTTTGTAAAGATTTTCTTGAGTTTATGAATCAAGTTTATCTATTATTGAGTTTATGAATAAAGTTTATCTAATTATACTCCATATTGTTTATGAACGTTGTTTATTTAACTTTCGCTATTACCACTTATCTGTATACTTTTTTACTCATATGTTTATTTATCATATATGCTCCCCAAATTCTTGATAGAAGGACTTACACTTTTAGAAAGAATTATGTAAGTAAACGTACCTTTTTCTGATGCATGGCCACAGTGACGTTATTATGCCTCAGGCTCTTACAGCTCGTCTGTCTTCAACGCTTGGACACAGTGACGCTATTGCACCTCAGGCTCTTACGGCTCGTCTATCTTCAATGCTTGGCCACAGTGACGCTATTGCGCCTCAGGCTCTTACGGCTCATTTGGCCACAGTGACGCAATTGCGCCTCAAGCTATTACGGCTCATCTATTTTCAACGTCTGGCCATAATGACGCTATTGGGCCTCAGGCTCTTACGGCTCGTTGGGCCTCAGGCTCTTACGGCTCGTATGTTTTCAACGTCTGGCCACAGTGACGCTATTGCACCTCAGGCTCTTACGGCTCATTTGTCTTCAACGCCTGGCCACAGTGACGCTATTGCGCCTCAGGCTCTTACGGCTCATTTGTCTTCAACGCCTGGCCACAGTGACGCTATTGCGCCTCAGGCTCTTACGGCTCGTCTGTCTTCAACGCCTGGCCACATTGACGCTATTACGCCCTAGGCTCTTACGGCTCTTCTATTTTTAATGCCTGGCCACAGTGACGCTATTGCGCCTCAGGCTCTTACGGCTCATCTGTTTTCAACGCCTGGCTACAGTGACGCTATTGCACCTCAGGCTCTTACGGCTTATACGTTTTCTGTCACAAGATTCACATTCATAAACGTCGTAAATATAACAGGAAAATATAGGAGTAATTCAGATAATGATCATATAATAATATCTTGTGACAATGCATTTTTCAAAATAAACAGATAATAATGCAAGAATGTAAAAATTTAAAGAAGACATAATAATTAACTCCAATACAATTTCAAGTGATTTGAGTTCCGTGTCTTTCCTATTTTCTTCCCGTGTAAAGTTTTCAAGATACAGGTGTTGGGCCCAATCCTCTGTCTGATTCGATATGGGCCTTCCCAATTGGCTCTGAACTTTTCGTTCCTCCCTCAAGGCATTGGTGATGTGCAACTTCTTGAGCACCAAATATCCCTCGGACATTGATCTGTCTTTAACCCAACTATTATAGTAGTTGGACACTCTCTGATGGCAGGATGCCAGTCGGATAGCTGCAGCCTCTCTATGCTCATCAAGCATATCTAGGTTTTCCCTTAGCCCTTGTGAATTCTTTCCTTCCACTAGAGGTACTACCCTTGGTGAAAATGCTTCGATTTCCACGGGAATCAATGCTTCAGTGCCGTATACTAGACTAAACGGTGTCTCTCTAATTGATACTCGACTAGTGGTGCGATATGCCCATAAGACACTAGGCAATTCATCCACCCATGCCTCTTTAGCTTTGTCCAGTCTGGTCTTCAACCTATGAAGGATGGTTCGGTTGTTAACTTCGACTTGCCCGTTAGCTTGAGGAAATCCTTAGCTGAATGTCAAGGCGCCTGCAGAACTCACGAAAGGCGTCATAGTCGAACTGCTTTCTGTGGTCAGCATTTAAGACGCGTGGGATTTCGAACCGATAAATAATATCTTTTCATACCATTTCTTCAACTTTCTTTTCTATGATTGTAGCTAAATGTTTTGCCTTAATCCATTTAGTAAAGTAATCAGTAGCTACCAACAGAAATTTTCTTTGACCCGTAGCTAATGGAAAGGGTCCTAGAATGTCTAACCCCCATTGTGCAAAAGGAGTTAGTTGTACTGCACTCTGGAGCGGGGCCATTGGGGCCTTTATTATTGGTGCAAATCTTTGGCACTTGTCACACTTACGGGCTTTATCTATCGCGTCTTTCTTCAACATCGGCCAATAGAATCCCGACTGTAATATCTTAGAGACAAGGGCCCTAGCTCCCAAATGTTCACCACAAATTCCTTCATGCACCTCAGATAAGACATAGTTTGCTTGTTCTGGCCCCAGGCACTTTAACAAGGGTGATGAATACCCCCTGTTGTACAGCTCCCCATTTATCAGTGTGAATTTTGCCCCTTGTATCTTTAAGTGATGAGCTTCTTCCTTGTCTTGTTGGAGCGTACCTTCAGTGAGATATTATTTAAATGAGGTTCTCCAATCGTCCCCCACCTTAATGCTACACACTTCGACTTCTTCAATGCTAGGTCGCTCAAGTTTTTCCACCTTCACCATTCTTCCTTGGGTCTCATTAGAAGAAGCTAACTTGGATAACGAATCTGCATATGTGTTTTCAGAGCGGTTAATTTGTATCAACTGAAAGTTTTTGAAAGTTTGGGCCAGTGATTGGACTTTCTTTAGATAAGGGACCAACATTGGCTCTCAAATTTCATATTGTCCATGGAATTGGTTTACCACCAATTGAGAATCACTAAGCGTCACAAGGTGGTGAACTTGCAACCTCTCTGTCAACTTCATTCCAGTAACAAGAGCCTCGAACTTTGTTATATTATTTAAACTAGGGAACCCAAACCGCAAAGAATATTCTAAGGATCTCCTTTCGAGTGACACCAAGACTATACCGACCCCACTACCATTTGCACTTGACGCTTCGTCAACATACAGTAGCCATGGTGGAGTCTCCTTTTTTATGTTGCCCCTCGAGCTAGTACATTCTACTATGAAATCTGTTAGAGCTTGACCCTTAATGGCTTGTCTAGGTTGAAAAGTAATATCATACTCTCAGAGTTCTACTGCCCATTTAATCAATCTTCCTAAGTGTTCAGGCTTCTGAAGAATTTGCCTTAACGGTTGATCCGTTAGGACAAAAATGGGATGCGCCTGAAAATAAGGACGCAATTTACGAGAGGCCATCACAAGGGCCAGTGCTAGCTTTTCGGCTAATGGATAACGGGTCTCCGGGTCCAGTAGTACCTTAGTCACATAATAGATGGGACAGTCCACTATTTCATCTTTCTTCAGTAGTACCGCACTGACGACGAATTCACTGACTCCCAACTACATATACAAATGTTCCCCTTCCAAAGGCCTTGTTAATAAAGGCAACTGCTTCAAATATTCCTTTAAGTCTTCGAAAGCTCTTTAGCAATCATCTGTCCACTTGAAATTCCTTTCAACCCGTAGAGTTTTGAAGAACGGCAAGCTCCTTTCTGCAGATTTTGACAGAAAACGATTCAGAGCTGCTATTTTGCCTGTCAATCTTTGAACATCTCTCACTGTGGATGGCGGCTTCATATCTATAATTGCTTGTACTTTTCCAGGGTTTACCTCAATCCCCTTGTTGGTGATCATGAATCCCAAGAATTTCTCATACCTAACTTTGAATGAGCATTTATTGGGATTCAGCTTCATATTGAATTCCCTCAACACATGAAACACCTTAGACATTTGATGAGCGTGAGACTCTCCTGCTCTGCTTTTGATAATCATATCGTCCACATAAGCTTTCATAGTGTTTCTCAGGAGATCTTTAAAGACTTTGTTCACCATTCGCTGATATGTGGCCCCAGCGTTCTTTAAACTGAATGACATTACCCTATAACAATATGTTCCATCGTCCATTACAAAGAAAGTCTTCTCTTCATCTTTTGGATGAAGAATAATCTGATGGTACCCAGAGAAAGTATATAGAAAACTGAGCAGTTTTGTACCCTGATGTTTCATCTATAAGCTTATCAATTCGGGGTAGAGGATACGAATCTTTAGACTGGGGAACTCCTTTGCCTCTCGAAAAGCTTACGCGAGGTAAGCATATCAAATTCACGCTGTTATGGAGGAGAAGGTGGATGAAGAGCCTATTGTGTTTACTCCAGCAGACAGACACTGTCATCCCCTATGATGATCTCATGGTAGTCTCGACGGTGGTGTCGAAACACCCAGTTGGCAAAATCCTGGTTGATAACGGAATCTCGGTGAATTTAATCTATTGAAATTGTTTTGAGAAGATGAATGTATCAGAGGATAGATTAAAACCAGTTGTGTCGCCACTGTATGGATTTGTAAGGGAGAAGGTGAAGGTAGCCGGATCCATTCAATTACCCATAACTCTTGGGGAAAGTCCAAAGGATGTGACTCGACGGTGTTATTCATAGTCGTGAAATCAACTTCGGTTGCTTATAACATGATTTTGGGAAGACCTCTATTGAATGACATGAAGGCTCTAATCTCTTCTTGCTACCTGTTGATAAAGTTTCCTACCCCCAATGGAGTTGGACAAGTGTGAGGAGATCAAAAGAAGGCTCGTACATGTTATATAGCCTCTACTACTTGCAAAGGAATGCAAAGGAAGAAGACGTTAACTATAGCCGACCCCCCCTAAGCCTCAACCTATTGAAGAGATGGAAGCTATTGAGCTGATAGAAGGAGATGGAGAAAAGAAGGCCTTCATGGGAACTCAACTTAATGAACAAACAAGGAGAGAGATAATGGAATGCCTAAGGAAAAACTCTGATGTTTTTGCTTGGACGCCAGTTGATATGCCCGGGATTAGTCCGGAAGTAATCTGCCATAGACTTAATGTTCTACTTGAGCATAAGCCCGTCAAACAAAAGAAGAGAAATTTTACCCCGAAAAGATAAAAGGTGATCACTGAAGAGGTTAATAAGCTTTTAGAGGTTGGATTTATTAGAGGAGTTAACTATCCAGAGTGGCTCGACAGCATTGTAATGGTAAAGAAGTCCAATGGGAAATGAAGGATGTGTGTGGACTTTACCGACTTAAAGCTTGTCCCAAAGATTCCTATCCTTTGCCCCGAATTGATAGGCTTGTAGATGAAACATCGAGATATGAACTTCTTAGTTTTCTATATGCTTTTTTTGGATACCACCAGATTATGCTTTATCCAGAAGATGAAGAGAAGACTTCCTTTATAACAGATGATGGAACATACTGTTATCATGTGATACCATTCGGTTTAAGGAATGCTGGAGCCACGTACCAGCAGATGGTAAACAAAGTCTTCAAGGATCTTTTAAGAAACTCCATGGAAGCTTATGTGGATGACATGATCGTTAAAAGCAAAGCAGGGGAATCTTATGCTCACTAGATGTCTAAGGTGTTCAAAGTGTTGAAGGAGTTTAATATGAAGATAAACCCTAACAAGTGTTCCTTCGAAGTCAGATCTGGAAAGTTCTTGGGATTCATGATCACTAATAGGGGCATTGAGGCAAACCCTGAGAAGGTACAAGGGATCATAGATATGAAGCCACCAACTACAATGAGAAAAGTCCAAAGATTGACGGGCAGGATAGCAGTTCTGAACCGTTTTCTGTTGAAATCTACGGAGAGGAGTTTATCATTCTTTAAAACTCTAAGAGGTGGAAAGAATTTCAAATGGATAGATGAGTGCCAAGCAGCTTTCAAAGACTTAAAGGAGTATTTGAAGGAGCTACCTTTATTGACAAGGCCTCAAGTAGGGGAACATTTGTTTATGTACCTAGGAGTTGGTGAGTACACCGTCAATGCAGTATTATTGAGAAAAGATGAAATGGTGGATCGCCCTGTTTATTATGTAAGTAAGGTGTTACTAGACCCTGAGATACGCTAAGCATTAACCCTCGTGATGGCCTCTTGAAAATTGCGTCCTTACTTTCTGGCACACCCTATCACAGTTTTGACGGATCAACCGTTATGGCAAATTCTTTAAAAGCCTGAACACTTGGGGAGATTGGTGAAATGGGTAGTAGAACTTGGAGAGTATGATATCACATTTCAACCTCGACAAGCCATTAAAGGCCAAGCTCTAGTGGACTTCATAGTCGAATGCACTAGCCCAAGGGGAAACAATCAAGAAAATACTCGGTCATGGCTACTGCACGTTGACGGAGTGTCAAATACAAATGGTAGTGGGGATAGCATAGTCCTTGTATCACCTGAAGGGAAATCTTTGGAGTAATCTTTGCGCTTTGGATTCCTTAGTTCAAATAACATAGCAGATTATGAGGCCTTGGTCGCTGGAATGAAGTTAGCAGAGAGATTACAAGTTTCCAACCTAGTGGCACATAGTGACTCCCAATTAGTGTTGAACCAATTCAACAGACAGTACGAGACTCGAGAACCGATGTTAGTCCCATTCCTAAAGAAGGTCCAATCATTGGCTCAAACTTTTGAGGACTTTTAGTTGGTACAAATCAACAGATCCAAAAACACCTATGCAGACTCACTGTCAAAATTGGCCTCTTCTAATGAGACCGAAAGAAGAGTAGTAAAGGTGGAAAGGCTAGAAAGGCCTAGTATTGAAGAAGTCGAAGTGTATGATATTGAGGTGGGAGATGATTGGAGGACACCATTTAAATAGTACCTAACTAATGGTACACTTCCACATGACAAGGAAGTAGCTTGACGCTTAAAGATGCAATAGGCAAAGTTCATGTTAATAAATGGGGAGCTGTACAAGAGGGGGGATACATCACCTCTGTTGAAGTGTTTAGGGACAGAAAGGGCTAACTATGTCCTAGCAGAAGTACACGAGGGAATTTGTGGCTAACATTTGGGGGCTAGAGCCCTTGCCTCCAAAATATTACGATCAGGATTCTATTAGCCAACATTGAAGAAAGACGCAGTGGATAAAGTCCACAAATGTGACAAGTGCCAAAGGTTTGTGCCGATAACAACGACTCCAACTACTCCGTTTCAGGGCACGGTGCAACCAACGCCTTTTGCACAATGAGGGATAGATATTTTAGGACCCTTTCCATTAGCTACGGGACAAAGAAAGTTTCTACTGGTAGCTACAGATTACTTTACAAAATGGATTGAGGCAGAACCATTAGCTACTATTGCTGAGAAGAAAGTCGAGGCGATGGTATGGAAGGACATTATATGTCGATTTGGGATTCCACGCGTCTTAAACGCTGATCATGGAAAGCAGTTTGATTGTGATACCTTTCGTGAGTTATGCAAACGCCTTAATATTCAGTTGAGGATTTCTTCTGTTTCATACCCTCAAGTTAATGGGCAGGCAGAAGTCAGCAACCGAACCATTCTTCATGGTGTGAAGACCAGATTGGATAAGGCTAAAGGGCATGGGTGGATGAGTTATCCAATGTCTTATGGGCGTACCGCACCACCATTCGAGTATCAATCGGAGAAACACCATTTAGTTTGGTATACGAAAATGAAGCATTGATCCCTGTGAAAATTAGAGCACTTTCACCAAGAATGATACCCTTAGTAGAGAAGAGAATTCGAAAGGGTTAAGGGAAAACCTAGATCTGCTTGACGAACATAGAGAGGCTGCGGCTATCCGACTCGCATCCTACCACCAAAGGGTAGCTAACTACTATAATAGCCAAGTTAAAGACAGACCAATGTTGGAGGGAGATTTGGTGTTGAGAAAGTCACACATAACCAATGCACTGAAAGAGGATGGAAAATTCAAAGCCAATTGGGAATGTCCATATCGAATCAGACGGATGATTGGGCACAACACCTGTATCTTAGAAACTTTGCAAGGGAAGAAGATAGGGAAGACATGGAACTCAAACCACTTAAAGTTGTATTGGAGTTAATTATTTATTATTTCTTCTTTTCAAATTTCTGTATTTCCATGCGATGAATAAATCAAGTGATCTCTTTATTCATATTTATCTTTATAACGTTTACAAATATGAATCTTGTGACAGAAAAAAGGCATGTCATGTGCCAAAGGCGTAAATACGGCACAACGGCCAGGCATTAGAAAGAAGACATGCCACAGTGCCAGAGGTGCGAAAGCGTCACGGCAACTAGGCATTAGAAAGAAGACATGCCACAGTACCAGAGGCACGAAAGCGTCACGACGACCAGGCATTAGATAGAAGACATGCCATAGTGTCAGAGGCGCGAAAGTGTCACGACGGTCAGGCATTAGAAAGAAGACATGCCACAGTGCCAGAGGCGCCAATGCGTCATGACGGTCAGGCATTAGAAACAAGACATGCCACAGTGCCAGAGGCGCGAAAGCGTCACGACGGCTAGGCATTAGAAAAAAGACATGTCATAGTGCTAGAGATTCGAAAGCGTCACGACGATAGGGCATTAGAAACAAGACTTGCCATAGTGCCAGAGGTGCGAAAGCGTCATGGCGGTCGGGCATTAGACAAAAAACACACACCATAGTACCAGAGACGCGAATGCATCACGACGGTCTAACACCAAAAAAAAAGGTATGTTTAAATACACAATTCTTTCTAAAAGTTTACACATTTTATTAAGAATTTAGGGAGCATATATATATGACGTATACAGATAGATGATGATAGCAAGAGTCAAATGAGTACATGCATTAAAAAAGAGAGGAATAAACAATATTTATTATTAAAAAGAATAAACAATTTTTATTAAAATTTTAAAAATTTGTAACAATATAATGATTTATTACAATAAAAAATTAAAAAAGAAAAAGAAATCAATCTCTGTGATCAGACTTTTGGCACCGTTGGCTCCTCACTGTCTAATCCATCAAGGGCACCAATTGGCTCAAGAGCATTATCTGGGCTCAGAGGCTGCCAAGGTCCAATCAGGTTAGCCAAATCATCCTGAGCAGCTTTCTTCAAAAACTCATCTGTTGGCTTAGCATCGGGCTCATATTTAGTCCAATTAGGAGCCTCGAACAACATAGCCTTCGGCGTATATAGGAGCTCGAGGAACTCTTCGCCCTCCCTGTGCTTCTCTAGCCAAGATTGGGCGAGATAGAAACCATACTTCATAAACCCCGTGGAGTAGTCCTCTTTTCGCCTAAAGCAATCTTTAGAGAGTCGATACTCCCTTACGGCTTCTGCCCTAATACGATCAATCTCTGTTTGGCTAAAAGAAGTAGAAGGTTGACTCTATAAATCCATAATATGTTGTTCTAACTCCTGATTGCGATCAGCTAACCCGTTAAAACTGGAATCATATTTGGACTGCAAATTGTCTAGCTCAGTTTGCTTCTGTTGAAGGTCGTCATTAAGTTTGCTAGACATAGCAGTCTCGACGGTAAAATCCCCCTTAGCGAGCATTAAGTCTTGAAGAGCCTTTGAAAGCCATTCTTTCAGATCTCGCACCACCCCTGGTAGCCCAGATAGTTTATTATTAGCATTCGCCAACTCCATATTCCTATCCCTCAGTGCCTAGAGCTCTTTTTCAGTCTGATCACGATAGGCTCGATGTTGAGCATTATTGACGATGGTCCTTTAAGTAACCTGAAAAGAAACATGAAAAGTTAAAACTCAAAATAAGGCGAAGAGAAATATAATGAACGGGAATCGAAAGATTACCCTAATTAGCTCCAAATCAGCTAAGTCCTCTCCCTCCGAAAAATTCCTAAATAATTGTTGTTCGTCTCTGGGAAGGATGGTGGCCCAGCCTAATCGAGATGCTACCCCAGGCGTTTCTAAAGTGTTATTGTCAAGCACTTCAGGGTATACTCGAAATTCTAATCCTTTCATCGTGTAGCCACCATCCACTCGGTATGACCCCTTATTTACAAGACCTACTTTAGGAAGAATAGGTCTGTTTGCTATAGCAGATTCAACGTATAAATGCCTCCGATTCTTTCGATGTGGTGATGTCACATTGCATTCAGTGCGATCTTCGGACTAAGATCGATCCGAGGAGTTTGAAGTTCTTCGAGAATGCGAAGAAGCCTTCCCTTTACCTCGAGAAAGGTCTCTTGATCCTCCCTCCTAAAATTGAGTCGGAGCTGGAGGAGGGGTTGCTTGTCTGGAAGGAGGAGTTTGAACTCGGGATATCGGAGGTGAAATTGACATATCTTCGGAATCAGTAGCTATGGAGCGGGGTCTCTTCTCAGTAGGTTCACTAGACGAACCTTCTTACGTCCTCTGACGAATCAAAGCACGTCTGACGCTGCTCATTTCTGCAAAAAAGAACCTACAAAATTATTAAGATCGTCACATAAACAAGCAATAATAAATTATAAAGCAGAAAAGGTTACCGTCAGGAGAGTTAAGATACTTCTGAAGGGACTCTACATTTAACGTTTCATCATCTGGGAGGACCATAAAAGTGGAACCAAGCCCTTCCCAGCCGCTCACATCATCTAAAGGGTCACTTTCAGGGCTGGATTCCCTATTTGTAGGATTTGATTCAAAATGAACGAATGGTGGAGGATTTGAAGGAGAAACAGAAGGATTGATGGCATGAACATTTCCCATACCCCAACCAGCAGATGTTAAATTTTCAAGTGACAGGAAGTTATAAATGTTAATTGGCCTGTCGACTAATAGCTCGTTAATAGTTGAAGACAATTATCTCCTAAGAGTAGCAATACGAGGACCTTTAGGGATACTACGCTTGGCTTCCCATCGAGTAGGGAAGTTAAGACCTTCAGGTACCTCTACAACAAGCCATTCTGACTCGAACCCATGGAGTTTGTTGGAAAGTTTTCTGAATAATCTGTTTTCAAACCCAGGTTCGGATACCCTTTGAATAGAATAAAGAATTAAGCCGGAATTACCCCGAAACTTGAAAAAAGTATAGAATAAAGGGAGAGAAGGAGGAACAACCCTCATTTGACAATGCACGGTAAAACCAATTAATTGAATCCAACTATGAGGGTGTAACTGGCCAAGAGCGATCCATCTTTCCCTAAGAAAAGAAACCTCGAAATTGGAGATGGGGAAACGAAAACCTAACTCTAAAGATATCCTAAAAATAGCCACTCCGCTTGATACGCTATGTACACTCCTCTCTTCAGGACTTGTAAGCCTATAAAAATACCTTTCGGGTAATGAGAACCTATGGCTAATATCTTGAAGGTCAACCTCTGTCAAAGTCTATTTAAGCCCTAACTCCAGATGCTTTCCTACACCATGACCTGCCATCCTAGACCTAAAAAAAGAGAGTGAAACAATCCTAAATGCGACAGGGTTGAAACTCGAAGGTCTAACGGCAAAGTTCAGGGTATGGCGAGAAAGATCAAGGTTACAGATGCAGGGCAACAAGGTTCTGGATCAGAAACGCGAAAGGGTTACGATTTAGACCTGCGATAGGAAATTGCGACAGAGTAGACGACAGAGTTTGCAACGTGCAACAGAGTAGACAATGGGGAGCGATAGAACTCGCAAGTATTGCGATAGAGTATACAGGTGTATGCGGCAGAAGTTAAGAGAATATACGACAGAGTTGCAGTAGAGATACAATAGTTTTCCTAAGCTATCTGGCGGCATCTTACCTTTATATAGTCGCGGCTGAGGTGGCTAAAACGTCACTTTCTTACAAGAGCTTAAATGTCTCTGGCGAATAAAACGTTGCGTCCTTAATAGCCACCCCAGAAAGACATAATCATCTTATTATACTCTCCCATAGGGAATTTCCCTATGGAAAAGTGGGGAACAATTGATAGAGGTCATTTACCTCAAGCCCAGTTGCGCGCCTGTACCTCAGAATACGAAAGGCCCAAAACAATAAAATTTTGGACCCAAACAACTATGAGTCTTGAGCTTATTGAAGCCACACAGTAGACATCTATAAATACCCCACAGGTATGATAAAAAAACCCTAAGCTCTACTTTGTTAATTGAGATTTTGCTTAAACACTTTTTTGACTTAATCATTACTGCGCCTCTCTGACCTTTACTGTTTTTACAGAATCTTCAGTACCTTTGAAGAAGACGACAAGGAAGACTACATCAGCATCATTTCATTGTTGTTGAGAGCAACAACAATAAGATTGTTATTCATTTTTCAAATTATATCCTTTTAATTTTAACTTATAATAATAAAATAATATAATTTTTTTATTTCATCTTTTCCAAATAATAGATGAAAAATATAGTTTTTTTCATTTGAATTTCCATCTTTCTTATTAAAGGTAAAAAATATTTTAAAAATTGTCTTAATCCTTTTATTTTTTCCTCAAATTTTTTGTTTATCAATCAAGTCTAAAATTTATTTTTTATATTAAAAATATATATAAAAAAACTCGATAGTTTTTTTATATATATTTTTTGATTAATAATGTTCCCTATTTCAAAAAAAGAAACTAAAGATTTTTTTTATTTTTTGTTTGTATTTATTCAATTATGTGGCCATTTCTTAAATTTTTCTTGTGTTTATTATTCAATTGTTTAATTAAAGGCTTAAGCTTGACAATTTCTCTCTATTTTTTGTTTGTTTGTATTTATTACTCAATTTTTAGTATAAATATCGCTTAATTAGACTTTTAATCATTTTTTTTTAAAATTTTCTGTTCATTATTTAATTTTTTAATTGATGGAAAAAAGTTGAAAATTGAAAAGTTAACCAGGCGAGGCGAGTTAAGCGTTTAAAAGAGACGTTGAAATGTTTTTCTGTTTGGTGCTGCGACGGATTGCCTACCCCTCTTCTTTTTCAAATCAGAATCAGCGGTACTCGCTTCCAACTCACTGAGTCGACTGCAAAGGGAAAAAAATGAATGAAATGATCTCCGGAGTGGGTGATCCGGTGGTAACGGACGCAACAAAGGGCGGAGGATCTGATGCCGCTCGAATTGCGGAAGTGAAGGCGTGGCTGGCGGCTCAGTTCGATGCCGCGGGGAAAGAAGTCCCTGATTTCGAATACACTCCGCGAAGCATTGCCCATTTGTACAATCTGGCTACCGTATCGCAGGCCAAGACTCAAGCTGCCAACATAGTTGCCAATGATTTTCGCCAGAAAGCTGCCGAATACCGTTCTCAAGGTCCCAATTTTTTTTTTTTTTTTTTTTTTTAGAATTCAGTTTCTCTAATTTAAATAATTTTATCTTATTCTTCCTAAAATGAAATTTTCTTTCATAGCGGCAAGAATTAGAGAGATATTGGAAAACGTAGGATTAGCGCAGGAGAGTTTGCCGTCAAATGTGGTTGCGTCGGCGCAAGTTCTGGCAAATGTTGCTAATTTGTTGAATATTCGAGACACTGAACTTAGTAGGTGGGTTGCCTTCAACTTACAATTTCCAATACTTCACTAATTCATGTATGTTTCCGTGTATTATATTTGGAATTTAATGAGAATGAAAAAAAAATCGAATATAGTTTTCTTGTAGCAATGGGTGATATTTCTTTGAGAAAAACCGGGGTTGAGGAGAAGAGGGCTAAAGTGCACAAAGAGTCCAAAACTCTTCTCGAGTATACTCGAAAAGCTATTGCAAGGCTGACCTATTTGAAAAGGTAAAGCTTATACATTTTCCAGCATATATTTGGCTCTTTGCTTGAATCTATAATGTACTCAGAAGACCTCGCATTTGTGGTGTAGGACGTTAGCACAACTAGAAGATGATGTGGCTCCATGTGAGGCTCAAATGGAAAATTGGAAGACGAATTTGGGAGTTATGGCATCAAAGGAGCGACAGTACATGCAACAGTATAACAACTATAAGGTATCGTTCCTTATTATCATTGTTATTATTATTATTATTATTATTAGGAAAACGTTACATCGCAGAACTAGTTACTGAAATTTAAGCCGGTGATTCCTCTGAAATGACTTTTCTATTTACCGTAAAAAAGAAACAAATGGATTAAAAGAGAAGCAGCCAATGCCATAAGTTGATGAATTTACAAGGATATTCATGGTTCATATTGTAGTTGACTGACAGGGTAAAAGTTTATCAATGTCATACTGAAATATAGAGAAGACGTTCTATGTATAAAGTAACTAATTTTAAAATTATAATAAATAAAATAGGTTGAAAAGGCAACTTACAGTTTTATACGGAGGTAGAGTTAGAATAGAGGAGATTGTATGGCTTCTATTTTAAAGCTCAAAACAGCATTCCTCTCTGAGGTACTATAGCAGTGGATAGAGGGAAAAGAGATGCATGGTTGATGTTTCAAAGCTGTGAATAGCAATTGCTGAGGTACTATTAATAAGAGAGAGAGAGAGAGAGAAGAGGAGGAGTGTCAAAGGTAGAAAGAAAGGAAACAATCACTTAAATCACAAAATTCTCCAAACTCTTTGAATATGAAAAGCTTTAGCAAAAGAAAGCTTTTGTTTAAGAAAATACTAAATTGTCTTACTTGGATTATGTTTCCTTAAATCATTAGAAGAGGAAAAGCCTGGAGTAATAAAAAACTAAATCTACTTTAAATCCATTTACTTATCCCAATGGATTTGCTAAAATACCCTTGGACACCAAACTCAACTTCCTTGGATGCAAGTGACTACTTTTGCAATTTATTAACAACCCTGATCTTAGATTTTGGTTTCCAAAGAGGATCATTATCATCATTTCCAAAGCCTTTATCCCAATACTGGAGTAGACTACATAAACTAATATATTAACTCACGCTAAGTCGTTAGCACGAATTCTTTTAGCTTCCAAAGAGGATAACATCTATTTTACCTAGTTGTTGATGTGATGTAAGGCAGGAAGTGGGTAAGAAAATCTGGTTATATGGTAGGAAAAAGACTTTTGGTTTTAGTGTTTAGATGGATGGAGAAAATACTCATGGTGTACTGGCTGGTTTTTCAAGGAAAGGACTGTTGAAAATGAAAAAATTTAAAAAAAAAAAAATCAAATGACAATACTGCTCACTTTGGTTTATATGATATGTGTTACATATCAATAGCTTGATTCACCTTGGTAAGTCATGGGCCACCCTTTAGTTTGCTTCATCTTGTTACTTGCAGTTCTTAGGTCCGTTGGACTGCAATTCTGGTAATATGAAAGGTTTCAAATTAGTTATTCATTGTTTTATCCATGAAATGTAGTTTTGCTTGATTTGTGTTCATAAATTCTGTTGTCTGTAATTAAAATTAAAGTGGCTGTTCATTTGAAATGTTTTTCTTAGGTTTTCGGCTTCTGCCTTCCTGTGTTAGCAGAAGATGAACTTAGTCTGTTTCCAAAGAGGATAACATCTATTTTACCAAGTAGTTGATGTGATCTAGAGCAGAAACTTGTGGTCTTAGGTTTTAATTGGATGGAGAAAATACTGTGTGCTGGCTGGTTTATCAAGGGAAGGACTCTGTTGTAAAAAAATCAAATAACAATCTGCTCACTTTGGTTTGTATGATATGTCTTACATATGGATAGTTTGATTCACCTTGGTAAGCCATGAACCACACATTAGTTTGCTTCATCTTGTTGCTTGCAGGTCTTAGGTATGGTTGGAGTTCAATTCTGGTAATATGACAGGCTTCCAAATTAGTTATTCATTTTTTTTTTTGGCGTATGCAATGTAGTTTTGCTCAATTTATGCACGTAAATTCTGTTGTCTGTAATTAAAATTAAAAGTGGCTGTTAATTTGAAATGTTTTTCTTAGGTTTTGGGCTTTTGGCTTCATGTGTATGTAGAAGATGAACTTAGTTTGACCTGTTATGATAATGCAAGGGCCAGACCTTATATTCTTTGATTACCTTGTATTATTTTTGAAAGCCTTGAACCTTATTTTGCCATAGTTATTGGTCAGTAGAGCTGCAAAATTGGTGCCATTTTGCAATCAATAAACTCCTGCACTCTGACTAGTTTTGCTGAGGGTTATAGGATCTTAATTTTTTCCAAAGAGGTGAAGTATGCATCTATTATCTCTAGCATCCTGTAAATTGTTCATCATCCACTAAGATATTTGTTTGTGCCCCACAAGTTAGTACGAAAAGTTATTCTACATTTCTACTCTATAGAACTGGTTGATTTAAGAATCATGAAGCAAGATTGGTGCTTTTCGCCTCCAGTTGTGGTCAACGACCTCTTTCAGAGTTTTCTAGTTGATAGTTGCTGCAAATTTATCTTTAGATGATTTGAGTAGATGAACATTTTCCTTGGTGACTTTTGCACTTGGGATTTAAATAATAAAGTGCTGCAGATAAAGCCACAAGGACATAGCTAGTATTCTTTTCTCCCCTCCCTAGTGTGTGGCTCCAGACTATGTTAGGGGTTAAATATTTTTCTAATTTAAAATATAAATTACTTAAAATTTTATTTTAATAGAAAATATATTTATATAGCTCTTTCATGATTTGGATTTGAATCCTATTAATAAATATATAATAATTACTGAATAATATATATATGTTTTCTAAATTTATTTAAAATCATTTGATAAATATTTTTTGTTATGTTGTTTAATTATTCTAAAAACTATTGTGTTCTATTTCCTAAAAATTATTTTTTATTATTTAATTATTCAATTATTTATGAATTTTATAATTTTTATTATAATAATTTAATAAATGTAATTTATGCATAAAATTAGAAATTAATTAAATAAAAATGTTAGCAATTATTATTATTATTATTATTATTATTATTATTATTATTATTATTATTATTATTCAATTTAATGTATCTTTTTAAATTTGATGCGAAGCGAAAGCACTATTTTTGTTTTAACAATAACATTCAAACTCACCTGCAAAGAAATGGGCATGCTTTCTAGTTTTATTTAATTAAAATTTTATTTGATTGTTTTTACTGTTTACATTTTATATTTATTTTATTATTTTTATGGAAGAATAAAATTAGTATTATTTATCAATTACTTAAGTTAATTCAAGTATTTTGGAGGAGATGATCAGACGGTGTAGAGAGTTGGTGGAAGACTGAAACTGATCTATCTTCAGGATGATGCTGGTGTTGTATTTTATTTGGGCTGGATTTTGACATGGGCCCCATCTGATTTTTGGTTCAAGAAATGAATGCGATAAGCAGAAGCGTTTTCAGGCTTCTTCCCTATTGCTTGGTCCCAAAAACCTGATGAAATGGAAATGGAACTGGAAATGGATGTTATTCTTTTTCATGATTGAATTGCTAGACATACCTGCAAAGTGCAAAGTGTAAACTATTCAGGAATCTTGTGAAGAAAAATGCAGTGATCGTGTGCAAGAAATCTATAGTGGTGATCATGATGGTGATCATAACCTTACAAATTTAGCGAACTTTGGAAGCCCAGTTTTCAGTTGTTTCACATTTAGTTTTCTTACTTGGCACTCTACAGATATGGATCTGACCGAGGTCTACCTCCAACTCTAAGTTGGAGCCGGTTTGTACTATGATTTATCCAGTGAAAAGCCCTAGATAAAAGGAAGCAGATTAGACAGCAGAGAGAGCTTCCCGATCCAATAAGCTAAGTTTGTCTAAAGTCCACTGCTGCCCGCGCCCCCCCCCCCCTCTCCCAAAAAAATAAAATAAAATTGCTGAAACAAATAAAACTAGACCTAATGATTTGTATTTGTCATGTAAAATCTTGTTCGTGTCGTGTGCGAAAATTTCAAGTCAAAATTCATGTTGACATGGCAAACACGACATTATTTTTAGCTTTTACCTAATTCATATATAATTTTTACTAAATTTTAGCCTTTGTTTTCTTTTGATATCGTTTTTATGTCATGTCATTGTGTCATGTCTAAATTTGCCATGTTTAGATAAAACCCACCAAAAAGAAAAGCTAGGTGTCATTCTCACGAATTTATTGGGATTCATTTGATTATAGAGTTATAGATTGTTAATATTATTAAGATTTTACCGATCGATTTATCACCTATGCTTCTCTTGCTTGAAGTCTTTCTGCATTTCATTTATGCTTAATCTTGTTTGACAGGCATTACTAAATCGTGTGGGCTACACACCTGAAATTAATCATGGCGTGTTGGTTGAGATGGCTGAGCACAGGAAGGATTTAGAAAAGAAGACCAAGCCCATCTTAGATACTTTGAGAAGCTACCAGGACCTACCCCCGGTAATATTTTATTATGGTTGACACTGGAGTGTTATCTAACTGAGTTCTTTGCCCGTCATATCTTATTTAAAGTTGCCAGAGTAAAAATGTTGTTGGAGATATATGAGGTTGCTATGCATAATGCATCTCTACACTGAAGCTTCACATAGTAATTTTTTTTTTGCATATTTCTTTCTCAATATCATTTATGGTTCTGATATAAAAAAACGAACAGCTAATTTATATTGATGTATATACTTGATCTTGTCAAATACACAATTAGACACCTTTTTTCCACATGTCTTTACGTTTTGGGTACCCTGCTTGGCACTGCATGTCATGTAAAACTTGTATCCTTGTTGACAAATCATAGTATAAATAATGCTCAGCTGGTCTGTGTTCAAGTTCAATTTTGTTGTCGTCTTCGTCTAGGATGTTTTAGACTTAAGGCCCTAGTTTCCATATCCTTGTCCTTGAAATGGGACGAGTCTCTTTGATACAAGACAACTTTTCATCTGGTTTTCTACTAATGTTGTCACCGATCATGGTTGAAGGTACTGTAAGAAGCTCATTATTACCATTTTTTTTCTTTTGTAGGATAAAGCTTTGGCTGCCTTAGCAATTGAAGACAAGAAAAGGCAGTATGCTGCTGCTGAAAAATATCTTGAAGATGTGTTGCATTCTGCCCTTGCTACATCAGATTGATTGCCATAAAATAGATTTTGCTGTCTTGCTTCTAAATATGTTTTTCTTTATATATATTATTGGAGAACTTTCTGAAAGGTTGAGTTTGCCTTTGTAATTGATGCCCAAAAAACAGAGGGCTGAGTTCTTGTCGAATTTCCCCTCCTATGTTTATGTGTAGTGTGATGTAAATGCGGACAACTTAGATGATATGTTTCTTTTTTTGCACTTAAAACCTTTTCATCAAGCAAAATTACCATGAGATCCAAGTTCTAAGTGTTGTAATAGTCTGAAGTTTGAGGCAAACTTTTGAAAGCTGCTGTCATCTATATTTAGATCTTCCCATTATTTATTTATCTAGATTTTTAAAGCCTTGTATCAGTTAAACACACTGGCTAATGCTCTCTTGTTCTTTAAAGCCTTGTTTCAATTAAACACGGCGGCTAATGCTCTCTCGTTCACAGATTGGATAGCAGCAACTCATCCCGACAACCTCAGTTTGGGACTTCATATTTTTAAGGATCAACACTAGGCAGAAATTTAGGATAGGATGAATGTGGTAGTAAATAGTTCCCTTTGCTTAAGATCACTAAGAGCTGAAAACATGTCACAAACATCTAATCAAGGATAACCGGCGAGTTTCTAATCTTTTCACCAGAAGCCTCTTGTTCTACATAACATATTTCCAACAAAAAGATTAGAGCCCAGTAAAGAAAGTACCAAAATTACTTTTCTCTTCTTTTCCCCGTCTTTTCCGAATAAGAGACCACTATCTTTCAACCAAACTAAGCAATATCCACAATTTTAGCTCGTGCTGCTAGGGTTCAAATTCGAAAATTGTCCATTCACTGATCATGTTAATATCATGCAACACGAAAATACAGCAGAGATTAGTCTAACAGCGAAAGCTACACAGCTAATTACACAAGGAACGTCCGCCTAATGAAAACGTTTTAAGATTAGCAACTTAGCAAACGAGTCAAGATAGATCTATTGCAAAACACAAAACCACGGCCTCCAGCAACTTCACTTTCCAACATAAACAAAAGGATGCCCTGACACCTTAAGACTCCCATCATCTTCTGTACATGGTAAGCCATGTCTACTTCCTAAGAGCTCTCAGCAAGTGCCTTGTCAATTTCCTCCGCATGATCCCGTAGAACATTCCACTGAACCAGAAGAAAATCAGATAAGTGAAATCTCCCCATAATCATCATAATAGAAAGCATAACCTTTGTAGTTCATACCTGATCCAGACTTAGAGCGATACCTAGAAAGAGCATAAGAAGATGTTAGTTCATGAATATTGACAATGACAAATGAAAAGGTTATTGGGAAAGAAAGATGCTAACTCTAAGCTTTAGAAGCTAAAATCCTCAAACTCGTTTATGCATCAACAACATGAATAGCAGCTTAGCGCCATGATAAGTGTGGAAATAAAGAGAGATGTGAAACTTTCCCAAGACAAATTTTTCCACCCAAAAAATTCATCAACAATCTATAACTTCTTCAAATAAGGGTTTTCGCCTTAAAAAGAATACAAATAATAGAGATTCTTAACTTTGACGAGTCTGTTTATGTCGGTTGAAATTCAAGAAAGTAGGGAAACAAACTTATTAACCAAATTAATATTTTTTTTAAAAAGTTGGTATGTTAATATCAACATAGAATGTCATGCGTAATTTGGGGCAGGCAGCGTTGGCAAGTGCATGCCTTGGTGCTAACTCATAAAGCAAATCAACTATAATGCTTCTTTCCAGTTGGGTGAGGCACCTTCGATCAAACACACACCTTTTCAGCCTAGGGAAACTCTTTTTAAGGTAAAAGGGCTTACATAGTCCCTCAAACTTAAGTGCCCCCCTGTTTTCTTTTATTATAGCTTTTTCTTACAACAATGAAAAATGAAACTATAACTCTACCAAACATAAAACAAAATATTCATATGGAAGTGAAACATTGAACTTTAACTGATGATGAGGTTTAGTAGAGCTAATATTTATAACTTTTTCTGAAGGCCAATTACGTAAGTAAAGAACACAAGATAATAAGTAATGAATAACAAACTGAAAAAATGCATTGCAATCCAATGTTTTTAATCCAACCTAAACCAATAGGAAATAGTTAGAAAGGTAAAACCTAAATAAAAGTCACAACAAACCAAACTTAATATCAGCACTTAACGCTCCCCTTCACATTTAGGTTCAATATATTACTAAAACAAATAGCTCTTACTCAAGAAAACAAGCAAGTTTGCAGGAAAGTGGGCCTGAATACAACAAACTAACACAAATATGAAACTCTCTTTCTCAGTTAAAAACCCTTATTGTGCATATTAGAGATTGAGTAAGTTAAGTCAAAACTTCAAATGTAAACTAAAAAGAAAAAGAAATAACACACACTTAAAATCATAATCTTTGGAAATAAAACAAAATAGGGACCTTTTTTTCCAGGCAATTGTTTGCCGTCCTTAATATAGAATTCACGAATATCAACCCAAATTTTGCCATTCCAGTTCCTTACTGAAACCCTCCTATTCTTGGATATCTGCAGCGCAAAAGAACAAAAAATCCAATTTCATTAATTTTGTTCAACATATGAAATTAATAAGAAAAATGAAAAGACAAGAAAAACCCTAGAATCGCATATGTTCGAAAAAAAAATCCAAATAATAGAGAAAACAGAGAGAGAATGTGGAGACAGACCTCGCAGACGACGATGTCGTCGGAATCGTCAGAGTCGACAGCAGCGGAAGTCTTGGAGGCTTTCTTCGGAGGGGCGTGGCCCTCATTCTCGTCGGAAGCGTGACCGTCTCCGTCCTTTCTCTTCCCTCTAAACGACATTCTCTTCAACTCGCTTTTTTCTTCGCAACTTTCAAAACCCAGTAACTCCCCTCGCTTCTGAGTACATAATATGACAAACCCTACGTAATACAAGTTGTTCGGAGTAAATTTCACTGAAGTACTCTGACATTCGATTTTAATTTAACTTTAATTTATTAATATACGAAATAAGCATTTCATTTCAAATTTTTATTCTATTGGACAATTAAATCTTTTTATTTCATTTGTGGATTATTAGGTAAGCAATTAAAAATTTAAATTTAATATTATTTTATTATTTAATTTTTTAAAAATTTTAAATACTTCAAATTAAATAAAAAATATTAAATAACTATTGAATTTTGAAAAGTTTTTTTTTTTTTTTACTTTTAATTTATTTGTTTATTATTTATTATAAAAACTTTTTCTAAAAAAATTGATTTAATACTTGTTATATAAATTTTATGAGATTTATTTGTTTATTTTTTAATATGCGCAACTTAACTTGCTTTGAGACCTGTCCAGCGGATGATACTCTCCGCGTGTGCTTTGGCATGAGATTATGCTCCACAGGCAAATTCACTTTGGAAAATTTATCCAAAACTTTTTTTTTTTTTTTCCTTTTGATGTTTTTGAAGTTTACCTCTTCTTTAATTTCCATGTTTCCATATTTTTAATATTATTATAATAATTACTTTCACTTATATTTTTCATTTTTCTGTTAAATAGAATAAAATAGTAAAAAAAAAAAAATTAAGATTTAGAAGAGCCTTAAAAAGTAACATGAACTGATAAAGAGACAAGGGAAAGAAGATGAGTTAAGTGTATTGCAAAAAAATTTATTAGGATATATTTGTTTTTTTATACAAAATTTTTTGATCTTAAAAAATATTAGAATTTAAAGAATTAAAAAAATGAAATTTAGATAGAAATTCTCATTTTTATTTATATATATAATTTAATACACATTGCACAAAATTATACCGATTACATGGCCTTTGTTGAAACGTCCTTTGAAAAAAGAAAAAAGAAATAAAAATTTTGCACACTTTATTCATCGAATTTTAAAACTGCTCCATTGATTCTTATCAATAATGCATGGCATAAACATTAGTATTAACCATAGTTTGCCTTGTTTGTTTGCATTCACCGCACGCTAACGTTTGCGTGAGAGGTCCACTATGAATGAATGCACACAATGTGAAATCCTCTTGCCAACACATTCCAATTCAATTAAAGAATGCTTATACAGTTAAACAATATTCCCCAGAGTAAGAGTGATTGCACTGTTTAGTATGTTAATAGAAGTATTTGTTTTTATACCAATTGATTCTCAAAGAAAGACGTCTTGTATGCCTTAGCACTCTGCTAAACCATAGCCTCGACCATCCAGTTCAAAGAGATGACTTTGTGCTATATCAAAATCCCAGAATATAATTGCTGACAATCATGGATCCTTACTCTACAAAGTCGAAAACCCTTGAACCCTTGTCACAGCAACACTCTAAAACTACTGCACCAATGCTAGTTACCTATTCGATCATGGAATGACTGTAATGCCAAGAGCAGAAACACAACTGACAAAAAAGAAGCATCTAAATTCTAAAATTCAGCAGATTCCCTAAAATTATACAAACAAATTTGCACTTTACATCACCTCGCATCTCCAAGTTGTGAATAGGGAAGTCAGACAGGATGTCCACAGCTTGGGGGGGCAGCCAATTCATAACTTGCAGCGTCTGCATGCCCAATAACCCGCTTATGAGATTTGCGAGATTCCTTTTCCAGTTTCAAGGATAATTTCTTCACTCTGTTCTTCAATTCCCCTTGCTTCTGCATTGGAATCATCATTTTCTCAATCTTCTCTTCTTCAGAAACATTCAGGCCAGAACCTTTTGGTGGTATGCTGGAAATTTCCAAAGGTGCAGCAAGGCGCTGATCTGGGGTTTCTTTACAGGAAATCGTCCTACAAGGCAAAGCTAAAATGTGACTACTAGACTCAGAAGTCTGTCTCGCTTGCACAGCCTGTAATTGAGAAATTGAACTAGCTTCTCCTCGAACACCAACCTCCAGTTTCCGTGGGGACTTCTTTCTCCTGTCCTCTCTAACCTTAACAGTAAGCATGCCCAAACATTAAAACCGTAGCTAAGTAAAGCTAAAATAGTTCACTTTCAGAATAAAAGAATTTTTATGAACTACATTCTATGTTACTAACTAGTAACAAGACCCAAATCTGAGAGAATAAGCAGCGGTTGGAACTGACATGCAGCAAACCCAATCTTAAATAGACTGCAGCATCATGATTCTCAGGATTGAATAAACTCTCCACAAGACGTTAATTACATACTTCAATGGCCAACTGTGCAATAGTGTATTTTAGTCCAACACCAACAGACAAGAAAATAAGACATAAGGTTTCATTGATTTGGGGCTACAGATTCAGTGCACTAAATATTGCATCTAAATTCCATTACAAGCATGTACCTCCATGGTCATTACTATTGAAGAATTTAGAAATTTTATTTATAGGTATTTGATATATTAATTAAACAAATAGTATTGAGTGAATGGAGTACTGAGGGCTTCTTGACCAAATACTGATAAACAGACATCAATTTAATCGACTATTCAAAGCAGCTCTTGTACAGAACAAAGAGGAAAGAGAGAAAAGTCTGTTTCACTTTTTTTTTCATGGTTCAAAAGAGGAGAGAGAGATAGAGAGCGAGCTTCAGTCATCAGAAAAAAATTGCTTTTGCAAATTTGATTCAGATGGCAGAACCAGCAGTGAAATCATTTCGTAAATTCTAAATAGGAAATTCCACTATACTTTGCAGTTCCTAAAAGTGCATCAAATGTATTTCTATTGTGCTGCTTCTCCATACCAGGATGCAGCCATTGCAATAGGCCAACAGTAATAAACGAAACCATCAGTCTGAATATAATCTTTTAAGAAAATAAAAAACATTCAAATACATATTAAATTCAGAATAAATGAAAAATTATTGATTAGTGCTCAAGCTAAGAGCAAAGTCTATAATTTAAACTTTTAGTTAACACGGTCAGTATGTCCTTTCTATTAACAACAAAGAAATTTGAAAATATTAACATAAATGCCTTTTCACAATATAAGTACCTACAACTACAGTCCGGTATGGTGACCACAAATTAGTATCATAAGCGCTATAACCTGTCCCAATATATCCCCTTCAATCAAACCTCCATTCATCAAAGATCAGAAATTGCAAATATCAAAGATATAAATCCAGTCCTTCGACTAACTCATCAAGACATAGGCCTCCATATCTTTAAAACGAAAGCACTTTACATCCAGTATCTATTTATTTATTCTTTTTCATTTTGGAATAAAAAACCTTAATCACTGCATTTGATCATCATCTCCTCTTTTCAATATCTAATGACATCAAATTATAATGCAGGATTGAACCAAAGATTTATATTGAACTATAACTACAAGACATGTGCATACCTTATCATATTCACATAACGCCCTTCTGCGTTCCTTTGCCCTACGAATTGCACTTTTTACCCCATGATTGTCCATGATTCCATTTGGCCACAGTTCTGCAAGCTGGATGGCACAATGGAGTATCAATAAAGTCACCCGATGAAAGAATAGAATGTAATTAATATAAAGGTGCCGGCTAGCTAGGTTGGTAAACCTTACAACAAAAGTTAAAAAGGAAGCATGAGAAAAGGGGTCAGCTTGTTGATATTGTCAATTATTTGCTGCCCCTTAAATTGAGAGGCCAATCTTAATTTTGTGGCAAAATTACTAATTGAATCAATATTCCCCCTAATGCATAGACCATTTTCAATATCCCCCGCCTCGATAACAATTCCATAATTTTGGTGAAAATTTTCATTCATTGCCAACTTGAATGATAATCAAAAAAGGCCAGGCAAGCCCTTGAAAGAGATAAAGAAGAGACTTATTACCAATCTAATTATAGCTGGAGCAAGAAAATAAAGTAAAAAAAACTGTGGTTAACTTCTAGAAAAATTTTCAGAGGCAACTTAAAGCATATTAGATATCTACCAACATCTAGACCCATATGGCTTCAATCAAAAGTTCAGATGCACAAATTGCAATTACACCCATATTTCAAGATACAAAAGTATTATTGATCTTTTTCAATGTGACGAAGCAGGCAATGACACATACTACAATATTTATGATCAAAAGAAGAGTAAAACAAATTAAGAACTTCTTGTCAAAGGCAATAGTCAAAAGTCAAAACAAATTGAAGACAATCACATAAGAACTAAACTTGAAGAATCTCCAAGGCTTTTATCAGAAAATGTTTAACTTATTGATGATAAGAAATACTTATTTAGGATATGTGACATATTACGAAAAAATGGACAGTTTGGTATCTCAGACAATCTGAAGAAAATGGATTCACCTTTGGTTCCTTTTTATTTGCATGGCAAGAAAAAGCGCTTTGGGGGGGGGGGGGGGGGGAGGGGGAGGAAGAGAGAGAGAGGGGAGAGGATAGGAAAATGCAAAATCTGTTGACATCATAAATTTTTGGGCCAAAAAGAAATATCCTCATGGGTCAAATATATGCATCAAGCGTGAACCAATCACCTTTTGCATTTAAAGTTTAAAGTAAAAGCAGAGAAGAAAAACTTATGGTGAAATTGTTCCGTATAAAACATAGCAAGTTAAGGGCCAGCCACGCACATGCCTTTATCTCACATAAGGCAAAGTCCAAGGATAGCAGATCAAAGCTCAACTTAGATTCTGATATCTTCAGATCTGATGTCTCATTCATTATTATGTCAATTTAAGCCCGAGACACTAATCCTAGTTGGACCCAAAGAAGACTTACCAACAAGCTAGGAAAAAAGAGCAGAGGAGGAAAAATGCATGATACTAAAATTGTTATTTCCTTATTTCAGATTTCAGGTACATTCCTGGTCTACGTCTTTTCATATTCGCTTTTCTGAAAATCTGTGTCAAATGAGCCACCATTTCAACATGGGTGCAATGAACTCAAGGGATGAAAATTTAAAATGCCATGTTATGATTCGATTAAAACATTAAAAAAAAAAACCCAAAGAGACATATCAACTATATCTTCATATGAAGCCATGAGAGTGTGTTTGTATGTATGCAATATCAAGTAACTAACATACAGTTCGAACTGGTCTCCTGATCTACCCAAAAGAAACAGGTATCTTCACCATCTACAATGTTTGTCAATTTCCTTTTTTAACCAAAAATTCAGAGTCATCATATATTCAAAAGTTCTTTAGGGTTTAAGAATAAGGTAACATTTGGATGGGCAGTGTGGTGCAGTGAAGAGTGCTCCCCACTGCCCTGCACTGCACCCCACCGCACCACACCCCGGTCAGCCCCCTTTATTTCACTGGAGAAATAGGGATCCTGATTTAACTAGCTACATTAGAGTTAATTTTATATGGTTTCTATGCAGTGTTTGGCTTCTTTATTAGTATCGAATGAGATAATAAAATTGATAATAAGAGTTTGCATGCATTCAGATGCAGAATTCTCCCTTTAGCCCATCGACATTTTGTCATTTTTCCTATTTATACTTGCCCTGCTAACTTTGTCAAGTTCTTTACTTGGTACTTAACTCTTTTTCCAATTCATTACCACTCTTCAAGAGTTTTATGCAATGCCAATAAAAACTTTTTTGATTCTCCAAAAATTTCATTTTAAACGATTCACTTGGTTTTCTCAATTTATACTTGTTTACTTTTCATACATATATTTAAACTTTTTTGTTTTCTGTAGGAGTTTCTTACGTGGTAATTTTTTATGTTTTGCACATCCCCATCAAAATAAAAGACAACTAATTTGAATCCATGCAATACACAAGAAATGGAAATACAATATAGAATCCAAGAGTTTATATTTGATGCATGGTCACTGTATAGCATCTATACACAAAGTTTAAAAATAAGCAGGCACTTAAAAATAAATATTAATAAAGTTTTTTAATTTACTTTTAAGAACTTGTGTATTTTTAAACTTTGCTCATTAATGAGGCTACACTTTATGGTTGACTGAATATATAAAGGCTATACACTGTCAGTGGATCAAATATAATCTCATAATCTAAAGTATGAAAACATATTTTAATTAGAGTTTATATTTGATACCCTGACAGTGTCTAGCAACTATATAGTGTCAGTCAACTATGAAGTACCACCTCATTAATGAGCAAAATTAAGAAACATGTAGGCCTTTAAAAATAAATAACAATAAGATTTTTTTAGGTTTAAAATAAGTTCCACCTTATAGATATTTAAGGGTATGCATCTTTTTTAGCTTTACTCATTAATGAGGTGGCATTTTGTGCTTGAATGACAGTATATTGCTGTTATACAATGTCAATACATCAATGAGGTAAAACTTTGTGGTTGATTGACAGTGTATATAGGTTATACTTTCAGTGCATCAAACATACTCTTAATCTTTACCAACATCAAGAAAATAAAAGATAGTAATATTTTATAATGAAAAAAGAAAAAGAAAGTACTTGAATAATAACTTCTATTAAAAAAAAAAAAGTTACATCTAAATCTTTCTTTCTTTAATTATAAAACAACATGAAATCGATCTTTCTTAACTTAAGAACTGTTGTCCCCTTGACTACAAGATTCGCCACCCTCATGTACATGCATGTGCATGGCACACATAGAATTTACAAACTCCTTGTGCTTGCCTCTAATGGTGAACCCTTCTAATGCTTTTGATTCTTCTACAACTTCACCTTTTTTTCAATTCATGTTCCCTTTCGTACTTCTAGGTCCGTCCAACTCCTCACATTACTAAAAGATAGTGTGAAGTTTAGCTCATATGAGTATTCTGGGACAATTCATAGTTCTTTAGATTAGCAACTATATCACCATCTAACTACTTTGTTGGCACCACAGTCTAAGTTTCAAAACTACAAATAGCATCCATTACCCTAACCTCTATTCTATCAGTAGTTACAAATTCAGCAGATCAAGGCAACTAAACAGTTTGAACTGAAGAAGAGAATAGAGGGAAATGATAACACTCAAATCACAATGCTTGAGACCTCACACATTAGGCCATAAATTGATAATGCTACGGTTCATGCTTACATTTAATCACGATGAAAGAATAAGCTAGTGCCTAGGGAAATATCAAAGCAGTTCATTTACAAAAGAAAAGCAAATAAATTGGAACAGGCAACCAAAAGCAAAAGGAATAGGAGCAATGAGTACCTCAACATATAACTTTCTGATTTGTGGACCTTTGTCTTCATCCATCCCCTAGAACCATTAATAATGTAAAGAACTTAGTAAACTACTAAAGTTATTTATAATAAAGAAAAGATGAGTAGTTAGTTGATACAGTACCAAAAAAGAAAAAATAGTTGATAAAAAGCACCTGAACATATAAGTCATAAAGATCACAGATTTTATCCTCCATGGTGTTATCCATACTGTATTGTTCTTTAAGGACTACTTGTTCCTCAGAACCAAGCACTTCCTGTAAATCATTAGTTGCTACACCTCTTCGCTTAGATGCCTGGAAAATTATGCATGTTCATAAGAAAAGAACTAAACAAGGTATCATCAATTGCCACTAAATTCACACATATACCAAATAACATATTGCAGCATTAAGAATGTCTTTCATAAAAAAAGACAACAATTTGCAGCCATAAATGTTTGTATGAAATTATTCTCACAGCACAAAATGGAGGTCAAAGTTTCAGTCTATATTTTGCTGTAAGTGCTGCTTCTTGTGAGAAAGAAAGTTGTATGAAGCTAGTGATTAAAGTGATAATAACCATATCTGTCAATATAATATTGAGTATCAATGATGATAGCAAAAGGATGTAAAATTATTGAAAAATAAATATGGAACCAAGGCATCAAAGAGAGGACTGCTTCTTGTGAGAAAGAAATTAAGAACCTAGGACCCCAAAGCATCTAAAACTATTTGGCAATTGCTCAAAGTGGTTTTTGAGGAAACCTGCAATTTGATCATTTCAGTGACCTCCATTTTAAGCTGTTGAAATCTATCAGCTTTTTCACGCTTCGCTGAGAGTCCCAGCAAAACCATCTCTCTTAAGTTCCTCTGTATCCAAACAACCAATTGGGACAGGGGTACAGAAGAAGGTTAGTATCTAAGAACATGATTAAAAACATAAAGAACTTAAAAAGTTAGTTATGAAAATGCCACTATCTTAATTATCCGAGAGAGAGAGAGAGAGAGAGAGAGAGAGAGAGAGAGAGAGAGAGAGAGAGAATGCAACTATCCAGAAAACTTGAAATCAATTGCCAAATAGACTATGAAAACTTGAAATCAATTGCCAATTAGACTATGTAAACTAGAAATTAAGCCAATGAAGCATTGTCTTAATGGAAATTAGATTACTTGTACAAGTAGAAATTACAATCCAATGAAGCGTTACATTCAAGAAGACATTGATAAACAAACTAAATAAACCAACATAAAGTTGGATGAAACCTAGACACTTTGAGACTTGATTTTATCTATCTTTGGCCAAAATCAGAATTAATTTCCACATTATAGTATGTCAAAGGCACTGATGTATTGGCAAGGAATAAAACTGAATTAAAAAAAGAAAGACTGATTTCATATAAGCTTAAAGGCTTCTGGTTCAAAACTTCTTTGCAAAAAGGTTCTTCATAATTATGTTAGTTTCATATAATGGAGTCCATAATAAATGCATATATTACCAATATTTCATATTAAAAATAACACTTCTAACAGACATTTCATTATGTCCCAAAAATATAATATTCTACTGTAATCTCAATCTTTTCTTACTATTACTATCATAGCTACTACTCTTCCAACTACTAGTACTATACTACTATACTTCTTTTTCTTTTTCTTTTTTTCTCTTTTTTTTTTTTCTCTTAATCAATCATAATCAAGGGCACATGAAACACCAAAAGCGCTCAGGCCATTGTATTGTGTAAAGCACAAGATGCAAAACAAAAAGAACTGCTCACCCTAGGGAAGCAAAGTGCTAATTCTTAAAGAGATTAAGCAATGGGCATGAAACAAACCTATATTTATTATACCTAAAAACTTTAAGTACACAATTTCTTTAATCAGCTAAAAAGAGCTGATACCATTCCATGTCGTATGTGTTATAAAGATCAAACATTAGTAAAAATGGTCATAAAATTCTAGCTATAAGTTCTCTCAATTCCATCGCAGCAATAATTTATATATGGACAATATTACACTTTCCTTGTTCTCGAAAAAGACACACTCATGTATCATATTTCCTTGTTGAGCCAAGACACAGGAATAAGAATACAAGATGCAAGTGCTGACATAATGACATGGCAATTTCAAAAACTTAAGACACAATAAGAAAATATGATATATGCATGTATAACAAACACACTAAACCTTTTCCAACTATTCTGGGGATCACTTTCATGGATCTCATGCACTATTATTCCATATTTAAAACCATATTCTCAATAAACTAGGTAAGAATGAGCCTTTTCTTTCTTTATGGTGTTCACCTATGTCCTCTTATGAAGCATAGACACAGCTTGCATCCTTAATGTCCATGTCGGATGTGTCCAAACACCAACATGCTTCCGACATGTAGGGCAACATGTTAGACACACAGGGACGCTCCAAAAAGCAAAAAATAAAATAAAATAATAAAAAAAATTGAACAAGTTGAGACATGTTCAGACTTGGCTGGACACTGTTGGATGTTGGGATGGAGGGTTTTTTATGGCATTTCTTTCCCAAATCTGAAATCATCAAAAGCAAAACCAAAATCAATCCATCATTAAAATCAAGATTTTGAACCCCAAAAAAAGATATTAATATGCTAATAAGGTCATTGGCCCATGACCTTTTTTCCGTTGTATATTTACTTTACCCTTTTCAGTAAATTTTTCCCCTACATTTTTGTTTAATTGAATTTTGAATAACAAGATATTTTTGTGAAGAAACATTACTATATTTGAACAAAAAGTATCAATATTCACATATTTATTAGATAATTTAAATAAAAAATATTTATTTTATTGCTTGTGTCCTTTTTTTTTTAATTGTCCCCTTTGAAACCAGAATTATAGCCAAGATCACCATGCTACTCCTCTTGAGGGGCACCACGCGAGAATAGACATTTGGACCTATGCCCAGCCCCACACCCCCGCGTTAATGTAAGTTCATAATGGGATAAAAGTTCATTTAGCTTACCCCAATCTATCGGGATAAAAGCTCTGATGATGATGATGATGAATTGTTCTCTTTAGTCATTCTTTCCTTCTCATACCATGTCATACCTTTGTGAGTCCACACAAATAAGACAACTCGATTTATCTCCTTTATACCTTGGATATATCCAATACAGACATTCTTTCAAGACTCCACAAGAATATACTAGGGACTCTACAATAAGTTTGTTCAAAATCAATGAATATCTTACGCAAATCTATTTATTTAGCATGAGATCTATATCAAATGCCTCAAAAGAGAAATATATATATATATATATATATATATATATATATATATATATATTATATAACATGAACACTGCCCTAAAAAAGCCTTAATATGTGTGTATAAATTCATAAACACGCAGACACAAACTTAAACATATAAATATGCATATATGTATAAAAAATTTAGTAGGAAATTTTTTTATTATTATAACTTCCTTATCTAATTCTATTATCATGGAAATATGTGTAACTGGGTTGAATATTTAAAACTTGTTTCCCTTTCTTCTGCAATGCAGTAGCCAGCAGCTTCCCCTAACCACATCACCTTTCATTGCATTATCTTCCAATCCAACCAATATTTCACTTCTAATATGAGTTTCATCCACATATATTGACATTAGTCAAGGCCAAAGCCTGGTAAGATTGGACATTCTAAACATTTTCCCTTCTCTTGTATATCTATTATTGGATATATCCTTCAATTCACTATCACATTTTTCCAAAAAAGCAACCCATACCAGAAATGGATGTGAGTGGGCGGGAGTAGTGTCCATGCCTCATAGAAGAGAACTAAACTAATGCATGCCTTTTCTGTGCGTTCTGCCTTTCAAGGAAAACCAAGCTGCATCAATAAAGGCCTCTAGTCTAAAGGGGTTTGAGGTGTTTTTCCTAGATTGCACTGCACCTTAGCACCTAGGTACGTGGCTTGACTTCACAGCTAAATTGAAATTATTTGCTCATTTATAGAATAAAGAAATAATGTGATACAATAAGAAAATTCAGGAAAAGAACATACTAGAAAATAATAATTGTTGAAGATTGGCAATCTTAGATTATCTGCAACCCAAACTTTAGGGATGGTATTCTAGATTTCTAGGGAGAAAATTCAAGATTCAGTTTTTCAGCTAATTCCAAATTTGTATTTTTTTTGTTTTTTGTATTTATCTTATTTCCTTTTATCTTGTTGGTTATTCCTATTTAACTCAGTCATATATGTATTTAGAAGATAATTTTTTAGAAGAATAATAATTTCTCCCTAACAGTGTTTTTTATCTCCTTTCCATTTTTTATCTTTGCTCATGGTATCAGAGCAGGGATTATTTTGTTGAAAGGAAGATGGCTAACAGCTACAAGCGGGCTCTTACTGGGTTAAGCGAGGATGGTATGAGGGAGAAAATTGATTCTTCTTCATCTTCCCTCAAAATTAACCCAACTGCTCCTTGCTCTGTCTCTTTCAATCATTCACCCTTTCAAATAACTTCCTACAAACTAAATGGGGGAAATTTCTTTCAGTGGTCCTGATCTGTTCAAATGGTAATAAGAGGAAGAGGCAAAATCGGCTACCTTGATTGTACAGTGAAGAAACCAGATCCAACAGATCCTTCGTACTCAGCTTAGGACACAAATAACGCTTTGGTGATGGCTTGGTTAATCAACTCTATGGAGGAACATATTGGGTCTTTATATCTTGTCCATAACACGGCAAAAGCTATTTGGGACAAAGTGAAGTTGGCCTATTCTGATCAGGAAAACTCAGGACAACTGTGTGAATTAAGGGATCAAGCTCGTGATCTCAAACAAGGTAATTTATCAGTAACTGAGTATTATACAGCTCTTACAAAGATATGGCAGGAGCTAGACATATTCGAACCAAACAAATGGTGTATTGATTGTGCTGGAAAATATACTAAACTAGTTGATAAACAAAGAACATATGATTTCCTTGTTGGTCTAAAGAAAGAATTAGATGAAGTCCGTGGAAGAATGTTAGGGATGCGTCCTTTGCCATCAATAGAAGAGGTTTTCGCAGAAGTTCGAAGAGAAGAAAGTCGTCTAAGGAACATGCTTGGAGATTCAAAAAATACAGCTCTTGTAGATGCATCAGCCCTTGCTGTTCGAGGTCAAAAAACACACAGGGGATCCATTGGAATTCAAGGAGAGCCACAACGCAGTCACAAAGGCAATCTTTGGTGTGATTTTTGCCAAAGAACAAATCACACCAAGGAGAACTGCTGGAAACTACATGGTGGACCAGCAAACAATGAATCTTCAAGATCAAACGGACAACAAAGGAGAGATACCCGCGCTTATCAAACCACATCCGAAATAAAGGAGCCCAGTCACAGTGAAAAATTCAGTGGTCTAAAGCTGAACAAGGAACAAATTGAGCGTTTATACAAATTGCTCACACCTGAAAAATCAGTCACTACCTCTCTTATAGCCCAAACAGGTAATTTTCTCTCAGCCCTTAGTTGCACAAAAGGAGGAAAAGAGCCTTGGATTATTGACTCAGGAGCCTCAGACCACATGACAGGTTGTCTTGCTTTATTTTCTTCATATACACCTAATGTTGGTCATCTAAAAGTGAAAATAGCCGATGGCTCTCTATCCCCTATAGCAGGATTTGGAACTGAGCAATTAGTCCCACTCTTGTTCTTAAATCCGTTTTACATGTTC
This sequence comes from Firmiana major, assembly GCA_033439115.1. Lineage (NCBI taxonomy): Eukaryota > Viridiplantae > Streptophyta > Magnoliopsida > Malvales > Malvaceae > Firmiana > Firmiana major. The sequence continues at coordinate 56,145,335 of CM065904.1, read as the reverse complement.
CAAATCTATCTTGTAACCTGTTGTCTGTAAGTAAAATATCCAAGGATTGTGATTGTAAAGTGATTTTCTCACAAGACCACTGTGAATTTCAGGACTGAAGCTCGGGGAAGAGGATTGGCAATGCTAATGAGAATGGAGGGCTGTATTTTTGTGGTGATGACGCTGGTGAGATTAAACAAGCTCATATCGTTAATGGAGAATCATCACTCTCAAGAAGAGATCAAGTTATGTTATGGCATTTTCGGTTAGGACATCCTAGCTTTCCATATCTTAGGAATTTATTTCCTTCTTTTTTTAAGAATAATGATGTTTTTCAGTGTGAAATATGTCGGTTAGCTAAACACCAAAGAATTGTTTTTAAACCTTGACCTTATAAAGCATCCCAACCTTTCACTCTTGTTCATAGTGACATTTGGGGGCCTTCCCGGTCTCACAACCTTTACTCTAAACGTTGGTCTATAACATTCATAGATGATCATACCCGTGTGTGTTGGCTTCATCAAAGTACTTGCACCAACACACCCCAACAAAATGGTATTACTGAACGGAAAAATAGACACCTATTAGAAGTTGCTAGATCCATCATGTTTACCACAAACACACCAAAAGATGTTTTGGGGGGATGCTGTTCTCACTGCCTGCTATCTCATAAATAGAATGCCCACAAATGTTCTTCATTTCCAAACACCTGTTAGTACTCTTCTCAAATTCTATCCTGAAAATCGTTCAGTTCTTAACTTACCTCTAAAGGTTTTTGGATGCACTGCTTTTGTCCATAATCATGACCCAAATCGAAATAAACTTGATCCAAAAGCCTTTAAGTATATTTTCCTGGGGTACGGGGCAAACAAAAAAGGATATAAGTGCTATTCTCCAGAAGATAAAAAAATCTTTGTATCCATGGATGTCACCTTTTTTGAAAACAAACCGTTCTTCTCCCAAAATTCCCTTCAGGGGGAGAATGGTGATAAGGAAGGAAATTTTTGGCAATTCGCCTCTGATATTCTTAATCCTACCTTGCCACTTTCATTAGAATCCTTTGAAAACATCACTGAGTCTGTTCCTAACCAATTTCAAACTGAAAATGTCCAAACAGAAATTGTCTCTCAACAGCAACAAACTCCACTACATAACTCTGAGCTGCGTGTTTATTCTCGTCGGAATACTCAACAAAGGAATTTGGTCCCTCTTCATCTCGAGACTTGTCATGAACCAGACTCGGACTCAGGTAATTCTGATAAATCTTTTTTTCCCTTAGTTAATATTGATGATCTGCCAATTGCATTAAGGAAAGAAGTTCGTTCTTGTACGCAACATCCTATTGCACGAATGGTTCAATATGGTCATTTGTCCAAATCCATGAAAGCTCTAGTTTCCAATCTAGAAGAAGTCGAGATTCCAAAGTCAATTGAAGAAGCTTTCCACAAAAAGAAATGGAGAGATGCTGTAGATGAAGAAATGAAAGCTTTAAAAAAAAAAATAATACATGGGAAATTGTTCCTAAACCCAGAGATGTCACTCCAGTTGGATGTAAATGGGTCTTTACAGTAAAGTATAAGTCAGATGGGACAGTTGATAGATATAAAGCATGCCTGGTTGCAAAGGGGTTCACTCAGACACATGGTATAGATTGTCAAGAGACATTTGCTCTAGTGGCCAAGCTCAACACAATCAGAGTTCTTCTTTCTCTAGCTACAAATTTAGACTGGCCACTCCAACAAGTCGATGTTAAAAATGCTTTCCTGAAGGGAGATCTCTCAGAGGAAGTTTATATGGAATTACCACCAGGCTTTAAGAGTACGAGAAAAATGAAACAAGTCTGTAAACTAAACAAGGCACTTTATGGGCTAAAACAATCACTAAGGGCATGGTTCGAGAGGTTTACTAAAGCTGTCCAACAACAAGGGTATAAGCAAGCTCATACTGATCATACTTTGTTCTACAAACATAAGAATGGAAAATCAACCATATTCATTGTGTATGTTGATGACATCATTCTAACAGGGGATGATACATCTGAGATAGATTTCTTAAAAGAGAAATTGGCAAAGGAATTTGAGATTTAAAGACTTGGGCTCTCTTAGATACTTCTTGGGCATGGAAATAGCAAGAAACAGATTTGGAATTGCAGTATCACAGAGAAAATATATCCTAGATCTTTTGAAAGAGATAGGTTTATTGGGAAGCAAGCCAGTTGATACTCCAACTGACCCTAAGATCAAACTCAGTAATGGGAACTCCTCAGCTCCTGTTGACAAAGGAAGGTACCAGAGACCTGTTGGGAAGCTCATCTATTTAGCTCATACCAGACCAGATATAGCTTTTGCTGTTAGTTTGGTAAGTCAGTTCATGCATGCTCCTTATGAAGAACTTTTTGATGCTGTTATAAGAATACTTAAGTATTTGAAAGGAAGTCCAGGACGAGGTCTTTTATTTAAAAAGGGAGAATCACGTGTTGTTGGTGCTTTTACAGATGCAGATTGTGCAGGTTCAGAAGTAGATAAAAGATCTACCTCTGGATATTGCACTTATGTTTGGGGTAATCTTGTCACATGGAGAAGTAAAAAACAAAATGTTGTGTCCAAGAGTAGTAGTGAAGCAGAATTGAGATCATTGGCTAATGGGGTCAGCGAATTGATTTGGTTAAAATTTCTTCTAGATGAACTTCAAGTCTCAAGCAAACAACCTATGGAATTGTATTGTGACAACAAAGCTGCCATAAGTATGGCTCATAATCCTGTCTATCATGATAGGACTAAACATGTGGAGGTTGATCGACACTTTATCAAAGAAAAAGTTGAAAGTGGTCTAATATGTATATCTCATGTTTCTTCTACTGAACAAACAACAAATATTTTGACAAAAGGGGTTAGCAAGACCTATGTTCGAAAAAATGGTGAGTAAGCTGGGATTGTATGATATCTACAATCCAGCTTAAGGGGGGGTGTTGAAGATTGGCAATCTTAGATTATCTGCAACCCAAAATTTAGGGATGGTATTCCAGATTTCTAGGGAGAAAATTCAGGATTCAGTTTTTTGGCTAATTCAAATTTTGTATTTTTTCTGTTTTTTGTATTTATCTTATTTCCTTTATCTTGCTGGTTATTCCTATTTAACTCAGCTGTATATGTATTTAGAAGATAATTTTTTAGAAGAATAATAATTTCTCCCTAGCAGTGTCTTTTATCTCCTTTCCATTTTTTATCTTTGCTCAATAATGCATGTGCACAAGCACATGGATAGAAATGCATTTATATAGAGAATAGGCATGCAATCCATCAAAACATAAAAAAGAAAAAAAAAGAAAAAAAAAACAGACACACATACACACATACATACATACATCAAGGTCAAGCACATATGCTCTCAAGGCATTCCAATCTAAATAAATTTTACTTTCCTTGATGTTATGCACTATCCTAATGAAATTCTACTTTCTGCATTTTTTGATGCACTAAGCTCCTGTGCACTTAATTCCAGGCCTATGTGACTGAGTGCATACCTTCAGTGTTCTCAACTGCACCGAATGCCCAAGAATATTCATAAGCCTATTGATTAACTCCTCTGATATTTTCCCTTGGCTTGACTGCTGAAATTACCATAGAAATATTTTAAAAACTAACCATAACTTTTTTAACTGAATTTGAAACCCACCCCACCCCCCCCCCCCCCCCCCCAAAAAAAAAAAAAAAAAAAAAAAAAAAAAGAGCTACTCTAATAATGTAATAGAATATATTTTCTTACTGCTAGTCTGGCAACTTTAGCAAGCTTCTGCTTCACTTCACGAGGCAACCTTCTTTTAATAGCTGCAAATGAAGCGTCCACATCCTGAACTTCCATTGTTGCCAGTCTTGCTGTCATGAATAATAAGCAGACACCAGCTAGTTATTTAGAACATATCTTAAACTTCTTCGTAAAGCAAGAATTAAACATCCTAATAACCACATAACTCACATTCTGCAACAACTTTCTCCAACTCTCTGATGGCCCTTTCAAGCATTGTTCCTTTTGGCCTCAGTATAGGAACATCCTTCGACTGCACAGAGGGACTTTTCTGGCAATTTTGATTATAAGATCACCTTAATTTAGTCTAAGTCTAAGCACATGCAAATCATTATGCAGCCATGAAACTGCTAAGATGAAAAACACATTTACCAGGACAAGAGGTCAAATGTACCAGCCTTTATACGTTAGAAAGATTACAGCCAAGGGAAGCTTAGCTTGCCCAGGGCCCAAAATTAATGTTTAGAAGTTAGTTTATAGACATTGTTTCTCACCTCAATTTTAAAAAATAACAATAATACTAATAATAACAATTGTGGCCCCTGCAAGAGTTTACAATGTCGTCTCCCCTGTTGCATAAAAGCCTAGCACTATATCCTTAACAACTTTTAAACTCAAAAGTCTTCTATCATGGGTTCAACCAATATTTGCAACACTTTTAATCAAAATATTTTTAGTTTGTTTGCATTGGACTCTTTTTGCTGCAAGAGTTCATAAATGCTAACATTTGGATCCTTAATTTAAAGAGTAATACTTAGATGACCCTGTTGTATAAACAATTAAAAGAATTAAAGAAACTGTGAACCACTAAGCAGCCAAGATCTTGATACAGATCAATTGTTACCTAGGTCCAACTTCAAAAGCTTAACATTTCCCCTATCAGTAATTAAAAGAGAGAAGACAGGCATCAATTATGTACAAGTAATTTTCCCATCATTATTACCTCCTTTTTTTTTTCATAAGTCATGTAACTTACGTAATCACATTTGCTTCGCACATTAGAAACGTCCCATGTCATAGATGTTTCCAATATGCTAGCAAAACAAAAGGAGGTATACCATAATGTATGAACTGATTAGAGGTACACCACAAAAGTTGAGGATACAACTTTGACTGTCTGAATTCATCATCATATAGAGCCTTAGGATCAAAAGAAACGACAATAAATTATCTACATTTCTAAGGGTCAGTTAATCTACTCACATTAATAGTCAACTGAACTGCTATTGAGTCCCAAACAAGTTTGAACTTGCTCAGACTATATTTGAGCAGCTAGCAAGCCCAGCCGACTTTTACTAATTTATTGTGTACTCCATCTATAATTTTACATACTCATAGAGATTTTAGTCCACAACTTTTTGTACTCCATCAATAGTTTTACATACTCATAGAGATTTTAGTCCAAAACTTGAAGCTTGTGATTAAACTTGATCCAGCTAAATTATCAGTCTATATTCATTTAGTCAAGGTGAGATCAAGTATCTCCTCCAGTCAAGTATAACTACAGAAAATGGAACTCAATCAAGTTTTGACCACCAACTTACTAAGTCAATCAAGCAAGATTACCACACAATGCAGTACTTCTGGCGAGTTCAAATTTATTAAGCAATAGATAAGGAGCTTGGAATGTTCTTAATACTATGGTAGGATATCAATACATGCATTATTAGATGAAGTACCTCAGCTAATCATGGTAGGAGATTAAGGGATTCTAACCAAGAAATATAGCTAATTATAATAATTTATTTTCAAATTGTAAATAGGAATCTGTAATATAAAAAAAACATAGGCACTTTACAACACGGAAATGGCCTCAAAATTGAATTACTTGTGACCACTTATTGTGACAATTGACAAAATAAGATCAAGTCCACATAAATTCTTGTTGAAATTTGGAGATAGAATAGCTTACCTCTGGTTGCGCTGGATAGACAGGAAGATTAAGATCTGGCAGCTCATCACATGTTGCCCTCTTCTCCCTCTGCTCTACTTTGGTGGAAATTCCTTCCTCACCGTTATCAGTCATCAAGTTTCTCACTGGAGGCTCAAACTGTTTACAGGAATTTTTTTCCAGATATTTCTGATGTTTTGCTACAGAGTTTGTATTATTTCCTATATCGCTAGAGTGGATGGTAACACTCCTATACTTATCAGCATCCTTTGAATTTAATGGAGATATAGAAGCATCATTATTTGAGATTCCTGTGTATGAAGAATGCTCAGACTTAGTTCCAATGTTAGCAGGTTTCTTAATAGAAGATTTTACAGGAGAACTCAACAGGTTATGTAATTTCTGATCATGTTCACTATTAGCAGCTGAGTTCTGCAAGAGAGCAGAATATTGTTCTTCAAGCAGTGCATTTGTTGCAGCAAAATTTAGCTTCCCCTGTTCCACTTTTGCATGTTTACTGGGTACATAATCATCAACTTTCTCTCCCTGAGCTTCAGCCATATTTGTACTCCGTTTTCTTGACTGTTGAGCCACTGGTAATACATGTTCATTTCTGGACCAAAACAATATATCATTAAAAGAAGTCAAATTGACAATCAACTTATCAAATTATTTTCTCAAACAAAAAGTAAGGCATAACTACTAAAATCAGCAACCAAATACAAGTATGCTTCTTTTTGGGTCATAAGAGATACAATGGGGCAATGGGAGAATCGAACCTAGGACCTAATCCTCCTAAGGAAGGGTAACAACCACTAGGCCAAACGTAGGTTGTTAAATACAAGTATGCTTCACAAATCAGTGATTACGCTCAAAATAATAGCTCATATTGAAAATAAAATAAAATAAAGTTATGCTTTTAATAACTCATGGTTTAATTGAAAAAAAAATAATAATGATAAAGTATTGCTCTTATAATTTGTTATTACAGCTTTCTCCAGCTTAAGCATTAAATTATCTTTTAAAGTAACTATTGTTAACAAAGTATTGGAGGAGGAGGTTCAAGGAAAATTCCACTTTCAAGATTCTCCCACAATGACATATAACACTTCAAGTTTTTGAAGTAATTGCTAACAAGATATTCATTTACAAATATTACAGTTTATATATGGCATTTCCCTCATATTGGATACCAACAGGGCATGTGAGTTTCATCTTCCTTCAGGATATTTATTGTCAATTTTCACCTAGCTCCATGAAATGCCAAGGCACCTTTTTATGCCATGGCCTTTGCTTATAGTTTTTAAGCCTGGACATTTAAATTATGATATGAAAGTGCACCTATTGAAGAAAACAGCACAGAGAGTTTGGAATTTCATGCTTCAAATCAAGCTGCCAGAATGAAGAATTTGGCTTAAAATTCAATCTCAAAACAGAACCAATCTGCAAGCCAACAAAATCAGAGTGATACATACATGGAAAGCTTGATAAGTCTAGTTTCTAAATCATCAAACCATTCATGAATTGGAGCTTCCTAGAAGTTACAAGTTTGACCAAAATGCGCTGCTGAAGACAGAATCTGGTATTTTATGCGCCTTGTTTTTCCATTTAAATGCATAGAATGAGTTCTAATTGGCTATTTTCTAAAAGTTTAATTTTGATAGTCACCTATTCCTAAAGCGTAGTTACATGGCTGGGTTTTTTTTTTTAAATTTTTAATTCATTACTGAAAATTCAGACTTTAGTATGAGTAAATTTCATAGCTTTGTGCTTTTAAGAAGAATATTTATTTTAAACTTTCAACTCTTTGGTGTGAAATCTGTTAAGATAAGCGGAACCTAATTACAACCCTGACGTTGATTGCCCCTACGCAAAGTAAATACATGGATCAACGTATATATGTAAGAATATTAAGGGTATTTTGCATTTTTTGCACATCAAATTTGGTTTCCCTAATTATGCTCATAGTTAGAGCGCTGCCAATTTAAGGTATGTTATCATGTTTTGTAATCTCTCTTTTCTCCCTGGCAAAAATTTATTGTGGCTACATAACTCTCGCGTTAAGAGAAAACCACTATAAATCTTGAGTGTTCCAATTCTTTTATCGGACTTGTTTATTATTTATTTTTGAAAATACGCCTTTAATCCTAACAGATTCCTTAGAGTGATGAGTTTAATTGCTTTCCATATCTAGGATGGGCTGATCACATGAGCTATGTGATTTGTTTATTTTTCTCTGCAACTTGGTATGAAAATTGGCACGGCCACCATCAGGCTAATTCATTAGTGTCTATTTTATAATTCCCAACTTCAACCTTCTTTTGCTTTAAGTATTTTCCATATTCAGGGCTCACTAGCACTTAATGAAGGTTCTATTCATAGTTAGTGTTAACAGTGTAGCATCAAATCAGGATTTAATTCCTGATTTTTAGGTAGTGATAAATAAAGATTTATTTCTTGATTATGGGATTTATTTTTCTGGTTACTAGCTGATAGATATCTAGCTTATCTTGTTTTTTGATTTGTTTCTATCTTTTGGACTATTGAGCCCTTATTTCGTGGGTTTCTTCCAGCTATCTTTGCTGACTATACATGTTTGTTGCTTTACATATTTGAGGATATTTTTTAATAAAAAGTCTGAGAACGTGTAGTAAAATATAAAGGGGGAGAAAATAAAAAAAATACTTTTTATTCATATCAAAACAAGCACTAAGCTTACAACTTAAATAAGAAAACATAGAAAAGGTTAATCCTAAAATTTCTCACAATCAGTACATGATTCTAGTTATTTCCCTTGATTCTAGGATATAACACAATCAGTCCATGATTCTAGTTATTTCCCTTGATTCTAGGATATAACCTTTCTAAACTTATTCCAATCTCTAATAGTTAAGACTTTCCTAATCTACGACACTCCCCCTCAAGTTGGTGCAAAGATATCTATCATGCCCAACTTGCTAACTTGAAGATCAAATGATTGCCTCAACAAGCCTTTAGTTAGAACATCTGCAACTTGCTGCTTGCTTGGTACAAACAGAGTGCAGATTATTCCCTCTTCAAGTTTCTCCTTTATAAAGTGTCTGTCAATCTCAACATGCTTTGTCCTATCATGTTGAACCGGATTATGAGCAATGCTGATAGCTGCCTTGTTATCACAATACAACTTCATAGGAAGGCTCACCGGTCTCTCAAGATCTGCTAGAACCCTTTTTAGCCAAAGAATCTCACACACTCCTTGAGCCATTGATCTGAATTCAGCCTCAGCACTGCTTCTAGCAACTACATTTTGCTTCTTGCTTCTCCAAGTAACTAAACTGCCCCAAAGAAATGTGCAATACCCTGAAGTTGATCTTCTATCAGTAATTGAACCTGCCCAATCTGCATCTACATATACCTCAACCCCTCTCTTCTCATTTTTCTTGAAGAAAAGTCCTTTCCCTGGTGTGCCTTTTAGGTATCGAAGAATTCGATACACAGCTTCAAGATGCTCTTCCCATGGAGAGTGCATAAATTGGCTTACCATACTCACCGCGAAGGCAATATCAGGACGTGTATGTGATAGGTAAATCAGCCTTCCAACAAGTCTTTGGTACCTTCCTGTATCAACTGGAACCCCATCTTTAATTTCTCCAAGCTTAGCATTCACTTCTATTGGAGTGTCTGAAGGTTTGCAACCACTCATTCCGGTTTCCTTCAAGAGATCAAGAATATAATTTCATTGTGAAACCACAATGCCCTTCTTTGATCTTCCACTTCCATTCCAAGAAAGTACCTTAGCTGGCCTAAGTCTTTAATCTCAAATTCTTTGGCTAAGCTCTTCTTTAGTCTACTCATCTCTTCTATATCATCTCTAGTTAAGATTATGTCATCCACGTAGACAATTAAAACCGAGACCTTGTTTTTGGTGGATCTCTTTATGAAAAGTGTATTATCAGATTGTCTTTGATTGTATCCTTGACTTTTAATAAACCTTGTGAACCTTTCAAACCAGGCTCTAGGAGATTGTTTAAGTCCATATAAAGACTTTTTCAGCCTGCATACCTTAGTTCCAAACTCCTCAGTGAAGCCAGGTGGAGGCTCCATATAGACTTCTTCCTCTAAGTCTCCATTTAGAAATGCATTCTTTACATCCAACTGATTCAGTGTCCAATCAAGGTTAGCTGCAATAGACAAGAGCACTCGAGCAGTATTTAATTTTGCCACTGGAGAAAAAGTCTCAGAGTAATCCACACCGTAAGTCTGAGTATAACCTTTGGCTACTAGGCGAGCCTTGTATCTCTTTAAGGATCCATCTGAGTTGTATTTGAGAGTAAACACCCATTTACAACCAACAACTATCTTTCCATCCGGCAAATCCACTTTCTCCCAAGTAGCATTCTTTTCCAAAGCTCTCATCTCCTCAAAAACAGCTTCTTTCCACTTAGGAACATTTAGAGCCTCCTGGATACTATTAGGAATGGAAACACTAGACACTTGTGAAATAAAGGCATAGAATGAAGGTGAAATATTTTTATAAGATACAAAATTTGAGAGAGGATGTTTTGTACAAGATCTGACACCTTTCCTAAGAGCAATGGGAAGATCAAGCTGACTAGAAGAATTAGACTCAGAATTACCTGGAGGAACTTTTGAAGAATTATCATGAATTTCATGATCTATCCTCTGGTCAGATTCTTGGTGACGCTGTGGAATAGTGCCTCTCCTTTTCAGTGCAAGATGTTCCTTTGAGTATACAAGACCTTTATATCGTTTCGCATCCATCTCTGTTGTTTCAGCATTTTCATTTTGAGATGGCATTACCACTGGTTGTTCAACGTTTTCAATATTTAATTCATTTGTTTCCACTAATTCTGTAATTTCTGCCTCAGTTTCATTTATTGACCAGTTGTGAGGAATAATTTCTGCCTCATTTTCATTTATTGATCAGTTGTGAGGAACATCATTATGGATAAATTCAAATGTTAAATCAGAACCATTTAAAAAACCATCTTCACTAGTGTTTTCTCCCCTTTACTTGTTGTCACTGCTTGATTTTTTCTTCCAACCTGCTGGTTTTCCATGCAACTTCCAGCAAGTTTCCCGAGTATGCCACGGCTTCCTACAATGATCACACCAAGGCCTCTGCTTGCCTCCTCGTTTATCTCCGTCTAAGTCAGCACCTCGGGCCACAAGAGCAGACCCTTCACCGTCTATTTTTGTGTCAGTAACATGTTGCAACATCACTTTCCGCTGTGCTTCTTCTCTACGGACTTCTGAGAGAACTTCTCTCATAGTTGGCAATGGCTTTCGCCCTAAGATACGTCCCCGAACCTCATCTAGTTCTTTATTTAAACCAGCCAAGAAAACAAATACCCGACCTCTTTCTATTTTCTTTTTGTACAGAGCACTATCACTCGGACTTTCCCATTCTTCTTCTTCAAATAGATCTAACTCCTGCCAAACAGCCATCATCGCATTTTAATAATCTGTTGCTTCACGTTCACCTTGCTGCATTTTCCACATTCGAGTATTCAATTCGAGCAATTGTGAATGATTGTCCAAATCCGAATATGTTTCTCCAACTGTTTCCTACACATCGCGGGCTGTTGGCAAGAACATGAATGGTTTTCCAATTACCGGATCCATAGAGTTGATCAACCATGCGGTAACCATTGAATTTTCAGATCGCCACTGCCTGTATTTTGGATCATCAGCAGCTGGCGGTTTCACTTCACCGTTTAAATAACTGAGTTTCCCTTTGCCGTCGATCACCAACCGCACAGACTGAGACCACTCGAGATTATTTTTTCCATTCAATTTGTGAATGGTAATTTGAAGAGAATACTCAGAAAGAGAAACAGTTGATGGCTGGTCACCTCCCTCCGAAGATGTCACACGGCTGCTGGCATCCGAAGAGGCTGAACCGGAGCCAACCATGGCAGCCTTATAACTCATAATTGAGTCCTAGATTGCTGATACCATGTAGTAAAATATAAAGGGGGAGAAAATAAAAAAATACTTTTTATTCATATCAAAACAAGCACTAAGCTTACAATTTAAATAAGAAAACATAGAAAAGGTTAATCCTAAAATTTCTCACAATTAGTCCATGATTCTAGTTATTTCCCTTGATTCTAGGATATAACCTTTCTAAATTTATTCCAATCTCTAATAGTCAAGACTTTCCTAATTTACGACAGAACGTTATCTCTGGTTATATGGTATCAGAGCAAGATGAGCTTTTTTTTAAAAAAAATGGTCAAAACAGCCATGACTGGTGCTTCCAGAGAGAGTGGATCGAAAGAGACTTATGAACCAATTCAAAACTCCACTCCAATGGCTCTTGTCATAAGTGATTCACATTCCCTACAAATAACACAGTACAAACTCAACGGAACAAACTTGTTAGAGTAGTCCCAATCCGTGGTGTTGGTGATCCAAGGGAAAGGGAAAATTGGCTATTTGACTGGTGCAACAAAGGCACCAAATGAAGGAGAACCAGGTCATTTAACGTGGATTTCTGAAAACTCCATTGTAATGGCATGGTTACTGAATTCTATGGAGCCCAAGATTGGAAGGACTTGTCTATTCTACAAAAGTGCTAAAGAAATCTGGGACATGGTGAAAGAGATGTATTTTGATCTTGAAAACTCATCACAATTTTTTGAAATCAAGCCAGCCTTGAAAGACATGAAACAAGGGGATGGCTCTGTTACTGAATACTACAACAATCTAACCAGTCTTCGGCAAGAGATGGATTTGTTTTCTGATACCGATTGGCATTGTGCAGAGGACAGCAAAAAATACAAGGAAATGCTTGAAAAAGAAAGGGTTTTTAATTTTCTCCATGGTCCAAAAAAACAGCTTGAAGAAGTAAGAGGCAGAATACTGGGAACCAAACCTGTTCCAAGCATTAGGGAGGCTTTTGCTGAAGTAAGAAGAGAAGAAAGTCGAAGGAGAGTCATGTTAGGAACCAAAGAAACCCCTGCTGCAGACCTCTATGAAAACTCAGCCCTTGTTTCCAAGAAAGCTGATTTTTCAGGGCTTGGAGATCAGCGTGGTAAGTGAAAGAATGATAGGGCCTGGTGTGATCATTGTCAACACCCATATCACGCAAAAGAAACTTGCTGGAAAATTCACGGGCAACCAGCAAATTGGAAACCATGCAAGCAGGGTGAACAAGGCCCAGGTTTTCAAGCTGCTGTGGAAGGGAAAAAGGCTGAAAGTTTGGTTTTTAGCAAGGAGCAACTTCAACAACTTCAAGCACTCATTAGCAATGCCCAAATAACACATCCAACCAAACCAGCAGCTATTCCAAAATGTGCAACTGCACAGAAAGGTAACTACCTCTCTGCATTGGGTGAAAAATCTGATTCTAAGAATTCTTGGATTATAGATTCTGGGGCTTATATGACTGGATGCCATGAATTGTTTTCAACATATAGCCCATTTCCTGGAAACCTTAAGATTCATATTGCTGATGGATCACTGTCTTCTGTTGCTGCAAAAGGAAACATTAAAGTTTCTAATATGACACTATTTTCAGTTTTGCATGTTCCTAATTTAGCATGTAATCCAGAGTCTATTAGTACATTGACAAATGACTTAAACTGTGTGGCTAAGTTCTATCCTTCATATAGTGAGTTTCATGATTTACTTTTGGGAAGGATGATTGGCAATGCTAAGGAGCATGAAGGCTTTTACTACCTTTAGGATACTCAACAAGTGAATAAACAAGCTCTGGCTCTAAGTGGTGAATCTGTTTCTGTTTCTAGTAAGATTATGTTATGGCACAATAGGTTAGGACATCCTAGTTTTCCACATCTAAAAACTTTGCTTCCTTCTCTCTTTAAGAATAAAGATGTCAATTCATTTCATTGTGAAACTAGTCAATTTGCCAAACACACTCATGTTCCTTATACAGTTATCCATATAGATCTTCTAAACCTTTTTCGTTAGTACATAGTGATATTTGGGGACCTTCACAGGAAAATAATGGAACTGAAACTAGGTGCTTCATAACTTTTATAGACGATCACACACGAGCTTCTTGGGTTTACTTGTTAAAAGACAAATCTGATGCTAAGTTAAATTTTTCTGCAATTTCACAAAAATGGTTCAAACACAATTTCAAGCCACAGACAATGGGAGGGAATATTTTAAGTCAAGTCTTGGTAATTATCTAAAAACAAAATGGGATTTTTCACCAAAGTTCTTGTGTTAATACGCCCGACAAAATGGAGTTGCAGAACGTAAAGATCATCATCTATTAGAAGTTGCTCATGCTATCATGTTTACCAAGAATGTTACTAAGTTTTTTGGGGGAGATGCTGTTTTAACAGCCTCATACTTGATTAATAGACTTCCTAGTAGAGTTCTCAATTTCAAAACACCATTAACCATGTTACTTGAGTCACATCCACAAACTAGTCACATCCACAAACTAGATTGTTTACATCTTTAACTCCAAAAGTCTTTGGTTGGACATCATTTGCTCATAATAAAAGTCCATCTTGAGGAAAACTAGAACCTAGAGCTATAAAATGTATATTTATTGGGTACTCTCCAACTCAGAAAGGATATAAGTGCTATTGTCCATCCACAAAGAAGACATTTGTCTCATTAGATGTCACGTTCTTTGAAAATCAACCCTTTTACCCAAAACCAATTCTTCAGGGGGAGATACTAGGAGAAGATAGGCTTTGGGAGTTTTCCCTTCCACTTCCTATTAGTCCAATCATTCCTTTTGTGCCACCAACAGAAACTAACTTGGAAACAGGGAAGGGTTCACCTATGCCTAGTCCCCAACAAAAGACAGAGCTCCATGTTTATTCACGACGTAAGCCGCTACCTCAGGAAGTACAACCTTTTGTGCCCCAACTGTACTGTCTAGAATCTGATCCACAAGCAAATTTTGAATCAGAAAATGTTGAGCATACAACACAGTCACCAAGGAATACTCCGTCTGATGATCTAGACATACCGATAGCACTCAGGAAAGGTGTAAGATCATGTACTCCACACCCTTTGTCCAATTATCTATCTTACAACCGCATTTTGTGCCTTGAAAGAAAAGATTGAGGTAATTGAAATTCCTCGAAATATTCAAGAAGCCCTAAAAAGCCCAAAATGGAAAGCTGAAGTACTTGGAGAGATGAAAGCATTGAAAAAGAACGAGACTTGGGATGTTGTGGAGATACCTAGAGGGAAAACACCAATTGGATGTGAGTGGGTGTTCACTATTAAGTATAATTCAGATGGTGGAATAGAGAGACACAAGGCCCATCTAGTTGCAAAGGGATTCACTCAAATTTTTGGTGTGGACTACACACAAACCTTTGCTCCAGCAGCTAAAATGAATACTATAACGGTACTACTTCCACTAGCTGGCCATTACACCAGCTGGATGTCAAGAATGCTTTTCTTAATGGAGAGCTGGATGAAGAGGTTTATATGGATTTGCCTCATGGGTTTGAAGGAGGGAACAATGACAAGAAGGTATGCAAACTGAAGAAATCTATCTATGGTTTAAAACAGTCACCAAGGACTTGGTTTGATCACTTTGCAGAGTCAGTAACGTTGGGAAATTATTTGTGTGGGCCTACATATATCAATTTATTGTACATTACAGGCTATCTAATTTGTTTTAGTCCATTTAAAAGTGATCAAATAAAGTTATTGGACTTCAGTGCATCTCAATTGGTATGGGCTTTAGAATGTGTAGATACCTGATATTTTATTCTATTTTAATGATGGGCCAAAATAGAATAAAATATATTTCAGTTATAAATAAGTTATGGTCCCCAGTCTAAACGTAATTTTTTTCTCATTCTCATATCCCATCAGTGAGTGAGCTAAGGTTTTCTCTCATAAATAAAAGGTTTAGACTGGAAGACTGCTAACCCCAATTAATCAATTTCAATGGATCCAGGTACACTTCTGTATTCTAATTTCTTGATGATTGAACATGAGATCCTGGATATAAATATTATGTAATTATAATATTCCAAACAAGTGGTATCAAGAGCCTATTCATGTTTAATCATTAAGAATTAAAATTTTTTGTTTTGATTGAAACAAAATCAAGAATATAAAGATTGGGTTTTAATTTTGGGATTGTTTGATCAATATTGGCTTGATTTGTCCCCAATTTTTTTATGTTTTCATCCGATTTTTGCATGGGCATTGTAGAATACACATTTAATTTCAATTATGTACAGTTAATTGGATGAAAATAAGTCTGAAAATACTTAAAAAGTAAGAAAATTGAAGAACAGACCCGAATCGGGTCTGTTCTGGGTCCAGCCGGGTCGGGTTGACCCGGCTGGCTAAGGAAATGGGATCTCCCCCACGCGCCGAGGGTGGCGCGTGTGGTCCACGCGCCACCATCCGGTGGCCTGAAGGCCACCGTTTTCTCCAGTCTTAAATAAAATTTAATTTTAAAATTTTTGGGGATTTTTCTAAAATTTTTTCGAATCATTAAATATGTATTATTTAATATTTAGCATTATTTGAATTAAAACTGTATGTTATGCACATGATTATTCTTGTTTTACTTCATGGTGATATGTTTTATGACATTTTGAGTTGATTGGCAATATGTACTCTCCCTGATATTGTCAATAAATTTATGTACTCTCACCTACAAACATGTGCATGTTTTATTAAAAATAAAGTTTTAAAATAAATTAAATTGATATAAAATGTCACCAAAGTGACCTCTTTTGTATTAATTTATTTATTTTGGAAAATAAGGTTGTCATTAAGGAATTTATATGATAGTGTTTTTTAATTCATGCGGGACATAATCGGCCCAAAAGAAGATTATTTCTTTATCGAATTATTAACACATAAGATAATAAATACGTGATAAAAAAATTTTTTTCCATGCATGTATTATGTCGGTCCAAAGAAAGGCATATTATTGGCAGGATTTGGTTATCAATATTTACTAATAAAGTTTAAGAGTACGGCTTACAAATTGATATTTCTGTCCAAAGACTAAATGTCAGTGTTGTGCTTGGTATCTTATATGGCTCAAAATTATTTAGTTGTAAGCTAATTATTTTTTTTCTGCTTACAGTTAACGTTTCTTCCATATCTGCCAATTTGAATAACATTCCAGTGCTTAATGGCATTAACTTTGAAAAATGGAAGGAGCACGTAACCATAATGCTTGAGTGTATGGATCTGGACTATGCGATCAGGTCAGAACGACCTCCCGCCCCTACTAATAATAGTTCAGCTACGGAAAGGGCACTTTATGAAAAATGGGAGCATTCAAATCGCATGAGTTTGATGATCATGAAGTACTCAATTCCAGATGCTATCAGGGGCGCAATACCTGAGGAAGAAAATGCTAAAAGTTTCTTTAAGCAAATTGCAGACAGATTTGCTGCAAATGAAAAGGTCGAAACAAGTACTATTCTGGCTAAACTTGTTTCAATGCGGTATAATGACAAAGGAAACATAAGGGAATACATTATGGAATGTCTAATCTTGTTACAAGATTAAGGGCACTAAAGTTAGAGTTGTCTGAAGACATACTCGTCTACCTGATCTTGATATCTCTTCCTTCACAATTTAATCCCTTTAAGATAAGTTACAATACTCAAAAGGAGAAATTGACTCTTAACGAGCTCATTACTCAGTGTGTGCAAGAGGAAGAGAGATTGAAACAAGATAAGATAGAAAATGCTCAATTAACATTTTCTTCCAATGGTAATGTTGCCAACAAGAAAAGGAAAAAGAACAATACAGGAAAAGGCACTGCAAACATTGGAACTTCACAGCCTAAGGGGTAGCAGAAACAAGATAAAGTGATCACTTATTTCTTCTGCCGTAAGGATGGACATGTGAAGAAGGATTGTTCCAAGTACGAAAAATGGCTTGCCAAAAGGGGTAAACTTCTCAACTTTATTTGTTCTAAAGTTAATTTGGCTTTAGTACCCAATCACACTTGGTGGATAGATACAGGTGCAACTACTCACATAAGTGTGACAATGCAGGGCTGTCTAAGGAGCAGAAAGCCAACTGATGATAAAAGTTTCATCTATGTGGGAAATGGCAAGAAAGCTTCTGTTGAGGCTATTGGTCTATTCAGATTAAAGTTAGAATCTGGTTATTATTTAGATTTGGACGAGACTTTTTATGTACCATCATTTAGACGAAATTTGATTTCTGTTTCTAATTTGGACAAATTGGGTTATTCTTGTTCATTTGGAAATGAAAAATTTAGTCTTTCAGTATACAAATCTTATTGGTACCAGTTCTTTAGTTGACAATTTATATAAATTGGACCTACATGCCTCATATGTTAATGAATGCTTGCATATAAATAATTATGGTACAAAGCGCAAATTAATCAATGAGAATTCTTCTATGTTATGGCACAAGCATTTGGGGCATATTTCTGAACAAAGAATACAGAGACTTGTGTCAGAAGGAATTCTCGATTCCCTTGATTTTTCAGATTTTAAAATCTGTATTGAGTGTATTAAGGGAAAACAAACAAATATCAAGAAAATAGGTGCCAAAAGGAGTTCAAACGTCTTGGAATTAATTCATACTGATATATGTGGTCCATTCCCTACGGCTTCTTGGAATGGTCAACAGTATTTTATTGCTTTCATAGACGATTATTCTCGCTATGGGTACCTATACTTAATTCACGAGAACTCTCAATCATTGGACGTTTTCAAGAACTATAAAGCTGAAGTTGAAAATCAACTTGGTAGAACAATTAAAGCCGTTAAATCTGACCGTGGTGGCGAATACTATGGTAGATATGACGGATCAGGTGAACAACGTCCAGACCCTTTGCAAGGTATTTAGCAGAATGTGGGATCGTTCCTAAATACACCATGCCAGGGACTCCAAGTCAAAATGGTGTAGCTGAAAGACGAAATCGGACCCTAAAGGATATGGTGAGAAGTATGATAAATCATTCTTCTTTACCAGAGTCACTTTGGGGAGAAGCCTTAAAGACTGCAGTGTATATCCTTAATCGAGTTCCAAGCAAAGCAGTAGCTAAAACCCCATATGAGTTATGGACAGGAAAGAAGCCTAATATTAGGCACTTGCATGTTTGGGGTTGTCCAGCTGAAGCTAGGCCATACAAGCCTAATGAAAGGAAATTGGACTCAAGAACAGTAAGTTGCTACTTTGTTGAATACTCAGAAAGATCGAGGGGTTTCAAGTTTTATGATCCCTCAAGTAAATCTTTTTTTGAGACAGGAAATGCTAAGTTCATTGAGGATGTTGAATATAGTGGGAGTGTTAAACTCAGAGATCTTGTCTTTGAAGAAGAACATGTCACTATTCCTACAATTGCAATTGAAAATGATCAGACAATTATGTCTGGCGTTATTCAAGATGCAAATACAGATTATCAAGATACTCCTGGTTTACCTCCTGCTTATATTGAAGAGTCAGCTCCTATTCAATTAGAGGAGTAACAACAACCTCAATTGGAAGTGCCATTAAGGAGATCCTTTAGGGAGAGGAGATCAGCGATTCCAGATGATTATATCGTTTATCTCCAAGAACATGAGTTTGATATAGGAATGGAATATGATCCAACATCTTTCACTGAAGCCAAACAAAGTGTTCACTCCCAACATTGGATAGAGGCCATGAAAGATAAGATGAAATCAATGGAGGACAATGGCGTTTGGGATCTTGTCGAATTGCCTAAAGGAGCGAAACCGATTGGTTGGAAATGGATTTTCAAAATCAAACGAGATTCGAAAGGCAATATCGAAAGATATAAAGCGCGTCTAGTCGCCAAAGGTTTCACTCAAAAGGAAGGCATTGATTATAAAGAAACTTTCTCTCCAGTCTCATCGAAAGACTCTTTTAGAATCATTATGGCACTTGTAGCTCATTATAATTTAGAGCTACATCAGATGGATGTAAAGACAGCGTTTCTCAATGGAGACATTGAAGAAACAATTTATATGGTGCAACCAAAAAATTTCGTGTCGGATAATTCGAAACATCTGGTATGCAAATTAAATAAATCCATCTATGGTTTAAAGCAAGCATCCCGTCAATGGTACCGAAAATTTGATCAAGTGATTATCTTATTCGGTTTTAAAGAGAACACTGTTGATCAATGTATTTATCACAAGATCAGTGGGAGTAAGTTTATTCTTATGGTTCTTTATGTTGACAATATTCTGCTAGCAAGCAGTGATATAGGCTTGTTGCATGAAACCAAGAGATTTCTGTCAAGTAATTTTAAAATGAAAGATCTTGGGGATGCATCTTTTGTGTTGGGCATACAGATCCATCGAGATCGTTCTCGTGAAATACTTAGCTTATCACAAAAGGCATATATCGATAAGGTGCTTAGCAGATTTGACATGAATTGTGCATCAGGAGATACACCCATTGCTAAAGGTGATAAATTTAGTTTGCTTCAATGCCCAAGAAATGAGATTGAAAAGAAAGAGATGCAAAAGATTCCTTATGCCTCAACAGTAGGGAGTCTTACGTATACTCAAGTTTGTACACGTCCGGATATTGCGTACGCAGTTGGAATGCTTGACAGATATTTAAGTAACCCTGGTAAGGATCATTGGAAAGCAGTAAAGAGGGTTATGCGGTATCTACAGAGAACTAAAGATTACATGCTCACATATCGGAGGTCAGATCATTTAGAGATCATTGGGTATTCAAACTCCGATTTTGCTGGTTGCCTCGATAGCAGAAAATCTACTTCTGGCTATATTTTTATGTTAGCTGGAGGAGCCGTCTCATGGAAGAGTGTAAAGCAATCACTCATAGCTTCTTCCACCATGGAGGCAGAATTTATAGCCTGTTATGAGGCATCGAACCAAGCAATATGGTTGCGGAATTTTATCACCTGACTGTGCTTTGTCGATGGTATTGAGAGGCCATTGAAAATTAATTGTGATAATAAAGCCGCTGAGTTATACTCTAAGAACAACAGAAGCTCGTCGAAGTCAAAGCATATTGACATTAAGTTTCTTGTTGTTAAGGAGATAGTTCAGAGTCTTCAGATTACTATTGAACATATAAATACAAACTCCATGATTGCGGATCCACTTACAAAGGGAGTACCACCTAAGGTGTTTCATGAGCAAGCAGCTCGTATGGATGTGGTTCATCCTGATGATATACTTGTATAGTGGGAGCTTGTTTCTTGATGCTCATTTGTTATTGAGATTTTTCTGATCAGAATACAGTATTTTTGTTATTATTGAAAACTTTGAAATAAAGTAATATTCTTTCAGTAGCAGTATGCATAAAGTCTTGAAAGAATGATAAAGTAGGACCAGTTGGAAATACGCATGTTAAAGGATCACGTTTCATGTAATTTCCATGCTACACATCCATACTTGATCTATGTCGTTGATCATATTAATATACGTGACCATTGATGGGTCTAGTTACGGAATATATGTAACGAAGATCGCTTTGATCCTATGTTGATATAATTGATGGACCAGATTGTTTAGAGATGTTCTTTGTAAAGATAGCAAGTATTGAGCTCATAAAGTTATTTTTGAATGTACAATAGTCAAGCGACATGTGGCCCAAGTGGGAGATTGTTGAAAAATTATTTGTGTGGGCCTACATATATCAATTAATTGTACATTACAAGCTATCTAATTTGTTTTAGTCCATTTAAAAGTGATCAAATAAAGTTATTGGACTTCAGTGCATCTCAATTGGTATGGGCTTTAAAATGTGTAGATACCTGATATTTTATTCTATTTTAATGATGGGCCAAAATAGAATAAAATATATTTCAGTTATAAATAGGTTATGATCCCCAGTCTAAACGTAATTTTTTTCTCATTCTCATATCCCATCAGTGAGTGAGCTAAGGTTTTCTCTCATAAATAAAAGGTTTAGACTGGAAGACTGCTAACCCCAATTAATCAATTTCAATGGATCCAGGTACGTTTCCGTATTCTAATTTCTTGATGATTGAACATGAGATCCTGGATATAAATATTATGTAATTATAGTATTCCTAACAAGGGAACATGGATTTATCCAAGGACAAACTGATCATACTCTTTTTTTCAAACATTCACCAAATGAAAAGAAGACTGTTTTAATCATTTATGTTGATGATATTATATTGACTAGTGATGACACCGAAAAAATAGAGCGGCTGAAGAAAATCCCGGGAAAAGAATTCGAAATTAAGGATCTTGGACAATTAAAATACTTTCTAGGGATGGAGGCTGCAAGGAACAAGAGTGGAATTCTTGCCAAAAGAAATATACAATTGATCTCTTGAAGGAAACTGGCATACTTAGCTGTAAACCAACTGATACACCGATAGATCCAAATGTGAAGTTTGGAAAGAAAAGAGGAATTCTTGTAGACGGGGGAGATATCAAAGATTGGTCGGTAGACTAATTTACTTGTCTCATACAAGACCTGATATAGCCTTTGCAGTTAGTGTAGTAAGTCAGTATATACACTCTCCACTTGAGGAGCATCTTGAAGCTGTGCGTCGGATATTAAGGTATTTGAAGACTACACCTGATAAAGGATTGTTGTTTGAGAAGAATGGGCAAAGAAATGTGGAGGTATTTACATAGACTGGGCAGGATCAATTTAAGACAGGAGATCCACCTCTGGGTATTGTTCGAAAGTTTGGGGTAATCTTGTAACATGGAGGAGCAAGAAACAGTCTGTTGTTGCTCAAAGCAGCGCAGAAGCAGAATTTTGAGCACTTGCACAAGGAACTTGTGAAGTTATGTGGTTGAAGAGACTTTTGGAAGAGTTGAAAATGTCGAGTGAATACCCTATGAAGTTGTACTGTGACAATAAGGCTGCTATAAGTATTGCTCATAATCCAGTACATCATGATCGAACGAAGCATGTGGAAGTTGATAGGCATTTTATCAAAGAGAAGATTGATCAAGGAGTGATTTGTGTGACCTATGTTCCTACAAAGCAACAAGTAGAAGACATCCTAACGAAGGGACTATCTAAACCAAGCTTTGAGATTCTTATTGACAAGCTGAGAATGACAAATATCTATTCTCCAGCTTGAGGGGGAGTGTTAACAGTGTATGCATCAAATCAGGATTTAATTCCTGATTTTTGGGTAGCGATAAATAAGGATTTATTTCCTGACTATGGGATTTATTTTTCCGGTTATTTGCTGATAGATATCTAGCTTATCTTGTTTTTTGATTTGTTTCTATCTTTTGGACTATTGAGTCCTTATTTTGTGGGTTTCTTCCAGCTATCTTTGCTGGCTGTACACGTTTCTTCCTCTATATATTTGAGAATATTTTTTAATAAAAAGTGTGAGAACGTTATTATTTTATCTCCGGTTATAGTTAGATTAGGAGGGAAGAATTCTTTGAAGCAAAAGGATATTGAGCAGTAGATAAAATTTGGATTACCAAAAAGCAAGGTCAGCTATCAATCACTTCTCCTCCTAGGTAGTCTTGCAGCAAAGACAAAATTTATGAATATTTCAATCATATAAAGAGAGTTCCTATAACTAGTTTTGATTGCAGGTGCAACGTGCATGTGAACCATATCTTAATTACTCCAGCGAGAATCATACAATTTACAAGTTATTTTTTAAAAGAATTGACCACTAATCTAGTAAAATACAGATTCTATTATTTATGAACTCTACCAATTATTTTCAACTGAAGTTTTCTCATGAATATTTTTTTTGGTCGATTTGTTAAATAATTATTTTTAACCCCAAGTATTCTACTTTTAGGATTTATCACTTTATTACATGTCCATAGTTGTTTAACCACATTAGAGTTCAACATGATACTTTATTCTTCTTAATGACTCATCCCTTGTTAGTTAAGTGCTTACCTTGCTATAATATAATTAAATAAGAACTCTTCCTTCACCTTTAAGATCTTGGTTTATTTAGGCTGCTTTGTTTATTAAAACAAGAATTCTCTCACCTTTCCGATCATCAAGCATGCCCTTTTCTTGGATCTTTTCTCTTTTTATATCCCTAAAGCTGCAGTTATATATAGTATAGATTTTGCAGATGCTAACAGATGGATGCAACAACCTATTGAAGCTCATAATTTTATTCCACAAGCAAACAAAGAGAATTTTGAAAATTCCCTCCCAGACTACTAGGGAATATAAATAAAAGAATCCTCAATGCTGGTTCTTTGCACTTTTACAACTCAAAGTCCTGCTTACATGGCAGACAGCCCGTCGCCCTTCCCACAGATGTGAAACTCCAAAAAATCATACTACAAATGATACATTTCATAAAATAAAATAAAATAAATGTAAAAATTTGGATATTTGCCCCAACCAACATTGTAAAAACAAAAATAGAAAATAAAACAGAAAATGATTCTTTCAACTCCATCTACATGAGATTTTGATATGTTGTGTAAGAAATTATGCTTATTTTAGACTTCATGGGAGCATATTCTTCTTAATATTGTTAAATGCTAAATAACATAAGAGGCAACTACTACAAAATATATCTTTCAATGACTAAGCATGCTACTAACATTAACGGTCATTTTGTCTTGACATTACATGACATAAAATTTGAATGGTGGAAACCAAAAGACATGGCTTCTTAGTTATGGTTAAGGAAACGAATAATTACTGATTATCCTCTTTTAAAGCTTTTGGACTGATTATATGTAAAAAAAAAAAAAAACAAAGTTTCAAAATTGGTACATCATTATACTTAGATTAGAAAATCCAAAAAACTATCATTTTCCTGGGTCATCCCAACAGCCAAGACACGAAAAGCATATAAAGAAAAATGACTTAAATAGGCAAAAAAAAAAAAAACTCACATGCATTCCAATTTCTCAGAGTTTACAAGTAATCCATTCTGCTTAATTGTTGACTTGTCTTGAAAACATTTATCCTGCATAACAATGGACAAATGAAAATTTTCAGCAATCAATTAACTACTTCTGATATCTTAAGAATAGATGAAAATTACCTGCAACGTAATGAAAAAAGGGTAAGATACAATCAAGATAAGGTGGAAAAAGCACAAACAAGAAAGAGAAGTCAATTGAATCATAACAAAAAGTTTAACCTACAATTAGCAGGATGAGCTGTTAATTCTTGGTACAAATGCAAAGGCCAAAATCCAACTTGAAAAATGATTAACAAAAATAAAGGCACTTCACTTTGATAAGATTACTTCTTTACCCCAAATAATAACTTTATTTTGTCTTTTATTTGTAAGTCATAAAACATCAAGGGATATAAAAGAAAAATTAATAATAAACTCAATTTGAAGAACAAAAAAATTGGGGCTTCTTAAAAAGAAAAGGACAAAAGAAATGAGATAGTTTTTTGACCTAGTATATTTCCTTTTATATATCATTTCAACAGAGAAATCTTGTCTGTATAGCTGATTGCATTGACAATCCAAAATATTTTGGGCAGGTATCTAGCACTTTTAGGGTCCAAAAAAAGGCAAATACTCCACTAAAAAAGTTGCTTCAAACACATTGATGAACATTAAATTATATGAATGTGGCAGAAAGGCAATTCACCCTCTATAGATCTTCATCTATGAACGTGGTAGACATTGCAAATTAAACTTCAATGCCAGTTTTTTTGGACATAATTTTCTGAACGCAAACATGCACATGCGTGCAAGAACAAACAGAAGAACTAATTGCCTTAATTCCTTAACAAATGGAGTGGAGTCATGATTAGAAAAAATAAAAGAGGAGATTTAAATTTTTCACACTTTTAAAGGACTATATTTTTGGAAAGTAAATCAATGGTAACAGAAGCAGTCCAGGATAACAAATCCATTAAAACAAAAATAATAATAAAAAAAATAGAGATAACAGCCAAGTCTGTGAGAGCTGCCACATTTGCAGTGTTAAACTAATGTCCATTATATTATGAGCTCAATAAAGGAATTAGATCCCCGATATATCTTTAAAGTATATTAATGCTTCATTTGGAACAATTCTTCAATGCCTACACAACAACCAATGGTTACAACTTACAACAAGCAAATAAAAGCAAAGCTTGTAAGTCAAAATACAAAAAAGAAAGAAGATCTGACTGGCTCAACATCCTCTTCTTGAGCCAGTCAGATCTTCTTTCTTTTTTCTATTTTGACTTACAAGCTTTGCTTTTATTTGCTGGTTGTAAGTTGTAACCATTGGCTGTTGTGTAGGCATTGAAGAATTGTTTCAAATGAAGCATTAATATACTTTAAAGTAGACCTGGCAATCCGTGTCTCCGTGTCATGACACGACACGGCACGAATTTATGAAACACGAACACGACACGAATTATAAAACGTGTCTGAAATGTAAACACGAACATGACACGTATTTTATACGTATGACACGTAACACGACACGGTTGACACGTTATAATTATCCATGTCACATGACACAATAAACACGACACAAATAGACACGACACGAATAGACACGACACAGATGACACGGTTAAAAATAAAACATAATCAAAAATAAAAAAAATCATAATATTTACTGATTTATAGCAATAATTTAATTTAAATTCTTATTATTATTATACAACTCATTTAAAAAAAATATTTTATTATTAATTTCCAACCTTGGTAAATGCTTAGAAAAAAACCTTTTTGGTCAAGGTTCAACTCCTCCTACAAGTATATATTATTTTCATGTCTTACACGTGTATCGTGTATTCGTGTGACACGGTTTTCTTTAACGTGTTTCTCGTGTCGTGTATGTATTCATCGTGTATTCATGTGACACGATTTAAGAAAACGCGTTTCCGTGTCTTATACGTTTTTAGCCGTGTCTTACACGGTTAAACACGAAAATTACCATGTCAAAATTCGTGTCGATGCGGTTAAACATGAAACACAAATTTTTCTAACACGTACACGATTTTTTCATATTGTGTTCGTGTTGTGTCACTCGTGTCGTGTCTACATTTGCCTGGTCTACCAAGCACTCTTATTAGCCAACAAGCCAAAATACAGCAAAAACAAGCATAAGAGACAATCTTTAACGCATTCGTATCTCCTTTCCCAATACATACATACATACATACAAACATATATATATATATACATATATAAGAAAGCTGCAGACACGTCTAAGCCTCAAAGGAAGTAAAAATGAAAACTGATGAGCAGAGGCCATTGGGGGCATGTAACATCTTTCTCACATGAGTAAAATTAGGGAACTTATTGGAAAGTATATTAAAGCCGACAGCTGCCAATTATTTATTAAAGTATCAACTTAGAAGGCTTCATATCTCTACATTTGGCAAATTATACAAGGTTTAATATAATTGGAGTTAGCCTCCTAGCAATAAACAACTTGTCATTTTACACTTTTTTTTTTGGTTTAGACCCCCGGTATCCGGTGGCCGCATTGGGCTCCGACTAATCCGGAGTTGAGCATCTGTTGGACCCCATGAAGGGAGCGACTTTCCCAGCGCTGTTTACTCCACTCACAAGACTTGAACTAGAGACCTTGCTTAAGGGGAATGAGCTCCTTACCACTCGGACCAACAAACGGTGTCATTTTACACTTTTTTCTAACTATGGATATTAAAAGACGAACAAGAAACCAAAAACATAGAGTTCTTATTAAAAAAAAAATCACTATTAACCAAACTGAAACATATCAGCAGCTTCTGAAATTGACAAATCTAGGATGAGGTCAATGGAAGTATAATATTTGAAAGATAACCGAACAGATAAAAGTTTGTCTTAAACGAAATTGAAATTTAACTGAGATCTTTACCAAATATTAACCTATGCATGTGCATCAAACAAAAACATAAAAACAGAAGTATAGCTCATAAAATAATAAATGTCAGTTCCAACCAAATACTGATAGAATATCTAAAATTTAATTCTATTAAATACAGAACTTGATGAGCAATAACCCCATTTCCCCCATTACATAAGGTAAATGAACGCAGTATCATCAAATTATAGTTCAGGGTTCAAACAAAGCATGTTACTCTGATAAATTCAGATGCAGTGAGGGTTGGCTTGACTGGTTTATGCACCTACAAGCATGCCCACACACTCACATAGAAACAATAAGTACAACCATGATATTGTCTGGGTAGACAGGATACATGCACAATATGTGAGTATGCTTATTATGCGCATGTGCATGTATAAATGTATAATTAAAAATATTTCAGAGATGATAAGGTTTTTAGAAGTTCAATTTAATGATATCAGGCCACATACACAGGCTCTGATAACGATTATTAAAAGGGAATTTATTATGTTAGCTGAAACAAACATCATAATAACCATTAACTACTTTATTTTCCATTTTCTCTCCATAATTGATTAGAAAACTACGCATTTTCAGATTAAAATCCACATTCATATTTGTTAACAGTAAGCATTCTACTGTGCCAAGTTTTAGTTACGTTACAACTCCAACGTCAACCATGACAAAAAGTTATATCGAGATAATCAGGATTAAAAGACCAATCAGGAAAAACAGCGTAATAACAATCAGGAAAAACAGGGTAATACCTTGACAATAGTCAAAGAATTCGGGAGTAAACTAAATTAGAGATCAACTCCTTATCTTTAACGGCTCCTCAAAATGAATAATTGCAAGGCATTTATAGAGAAACTCTTCAATGAACCTAAGTGCCCGCAATTTAACACCTCGTAGTCCACTGCCACAATTAAATGTTATTTCTTTTCAGAATTAAAAGTCAAAAGACTCACACCAGCCTTTGAGATAAACTCTTTTAGCACTCTAAAGCATTTGATAAAAGATCAAGTCCAGTCCCAGCTAGGCTTGTCCTTTATTGAACAACTCTTACATCCCAAATCATCTGGACTGTGACTGTCTAGTTAAACTAGTCTCAGACAACAACAAAGCACAAAACACCAAGGGTTTGGATTTTAGAATGGGGTCTTATGAAGTATATGCAATGGGACATGTAAAGCTGCAGTGATCAGATGACTTACACTGGAGGGGGTGGTCATTAAATCACTTATCCAATTTCTTACGTTCATGAAACAAATTAGAGGGATATTGCCTTTTCCTTTTTTTTTTTTCCTTTTTATGTCCAAGGACCCAAAATCAAGGTTTAATTAGCATTTATTGCTAGGATTAGAAGCAGTCTTAGACATAAGATTACGGAAAAAGGATTACGCATAAACCCCCGCTTATCACATGCAATAACTATAAATAGCTAACCTGGCTTTACCTTTATGGTTTCCAATACCCCAAGTTTAAAAACATCAAGCGAACCTCTAGTAGTTAAATTGTGTCAAGAAAGTAGTCATTAGTTTGTTCACGTTTTGACTTATTAGGGGGTTTATTGATGGCAATTTCTGAAATGAAACAGGAACTCCCTTAAAAATGCTACCACAAACATGTTTAGGAAAATCAAGGGAAAAAGTTTACAATATGATCACAGATTAAACAATATGATCGTCCATCCAAATCATAGAATCACAAATGCATGCTATATGTAGCATGCTTGGTAATTCTATTTGAAAAATTGTAATTAAACAAATCACAATGAAATCCTAGAGAGCTGTAAAGGGCAATCAGGAAACAAATGCCAGGCTTTAAGTTAATAAGCTGGGTGAAAAGAACATTCCAGATCATGAACCTGATGGTAATTCTACCATAATAAGGAAAAAAAGACCTATTATATGCCAATAAATATTCAGGCTAAAAGCAAAAATAGTTATTCTGCTCTACTCAAAAATATAACCGCAATAAAATCAAGATTAATCTGCCTACTGTTTAAGAAGATGAGATGATATGGATCATACTGCCATTTACAAGGTTATATATTCTAGGTGACATTTCCATAGAGCACCCACAGCAAGAAAACAACTAATAAAGCTGCCAACCTATTAGGTATAAAGAATAAGCATCTAGCCAGTAAATCATGGACAGTTAGGGAAGTTTCCATCTTTTAGTTCCTCTAACACAGAAGCCAATAGTTACAAGGGATTGTGCCTCAATTAGCATTTAAATCAGATACAATTACTGAAATATAGCCATTCATACAGATGCTCTTTTTTTTAGAACGCCAAGCAATAAGGAGTTTGGTAAAATCCAAAGTTTCATGGGCTTCAAAGTAGTTTTGATTTCAAAGAACCATACATTTACCTAACACATGTTGCTTCAAGCATACATATATAGTTTATCCAAACAATGAAAATAAACAAACCCATAATTATTAACACAGAGTCAGATAAAACAATAGTATCAGAATTACTAATCACATTCCATTCCTGCAATGTAAACTTCAAGTAAAGAAAAAAAGTTCCAATCTCCATTCCTAGAAATATATATAGCAGTAGAAGGTAGCAATTTAGTGAAATAGGCTTGGATAATTCTCACCAGAGAATCCTCAGTCTTTCGGGCAGTCAAAGGAGGAGAAGTGTTTCGAGCATCTTTGACCAGCCTCTTCCAAGAAACTATCGTGGTCTCACCAGGTCTGAGCTCAATGGTGAATCTTTGCCTGCTAGCACACAACCAAGATGGTGAACCAGCTGAAACACTCAAAGAGGTTACCCCACCAACACCAATGCTTTTATCACCTTCCTCCATGGGCGCCGATACTAGAAAATCCACGATTTCTATAGCATTCGAGTTGAATTTAACGCCATCGATAACCAAAAGGATAACTGTGATCTTTAGGGGGGAGGAGAGGGGTTTAAGTTGTTGAAATCATGCGATCAAAGAAATCCACTGAATTTGATTTGAATATGCATTTCGCTGGTTTTGTTTCCGCCCTTTCGGCCTCCTGGCAATTGCTACCTGGCTGGTTTTCCGATTGGGAAAATTACATTGGGTTTTATGGAATGCAAAGAATAAGTGCTTTGAAGCCAAAAATACGTTAAAGATGCAACTATAAAATAAAGACGGCAAATTTGATCGAATCCGATCCAATTGACCGTGAATTTGGATTACATTACAAATTGATTTCGGTGAAATTAAAACAGTAAGATTAAATTTTCGACAGGCAGATGAAATGAAATGTATAGAAAATAACGTTATAATATATTAAAAATTATATATTTTAAATTTAATAAGTAATTAAAAATTATTAGAACTATTTAACCTATCAAATAATAATTTTGAAAATAAATATTTTAAGAATATGTATAATTTTATTTAATAAATAATGGTATAGTATTTTATATATAATGTGTCTTAATTTATTGTAAACAAATAATAATTACATGTTGTAAATATAAACTAATGGTTTGTATATATAATTTATATTCATAAAAAAGGAAAAGATTGAGGAGAAAAAGATACAAGAGAATTTTTAAATGCACCATTTTTTTAGTTCTTCTAAATGCCCTACAATTTTTAAGCTTCACGCTTCGATTTTCATGTGAACAAAAATATCTTTATAAAAATAAAAAAAAAAAAGATAATTTTATCCCATTAAAATTTTCAACAAAGCACTCTTCCTCACCGTTTCTTCTCTTATATTTTTCTCCATTTTTCCTATAAATCCTTATAACTTCTTTCAATCTTTTTCTTTTCTAAGATGATTGCAATAGGTTGATGCATTTTTTGATCTAAGCCACATCCATATATAAAGAGAGTGATTAAAGCTCACTTTTCATTTGTGAAAAATGGCACTCTTATGCAAGACAACTTATGCAAGATATTGAGTCTCGCGTTAGTCAACTTGCTCGAGACATAACCAAATTTCAGCAATATTTGTATGATCATCATAAAGACATGAATAAAATAGAAACAGAACAATTGGGAAACCAAATTTCTACAAAAAAGAATAAACCAAAAATCAAAATATTCCTAAGATACTTGAGATTGATGAATTGGGGGATTTTTCAAAAATGGGTTTAGAGTTTAGATGAAGAAATGGAGAAAAAATGGGAAAGAAATGAATAGGGTGAAGAAACGGAAATGAGGAAGAAATAAAGAGGAATTGAGAAGAAATGAATAAAAGGATAACTTTATAATTTTCAAGGGTAAAAATAAAGGTTAGTGGGAGGATATTTTAAAGTGTAGTGTAGAGAAAAAAATGATAATGTTTTTAGAGCTTCTCTTTTTTTTTTTTTAGTATCTAAACTTCAACATTTTTTAAGACAAAAAATTATATATGAACTCTTTATATTCTTCTTCAAAATTCTTCTAAATCTTAAATTTTTTTATTGTTTTATTTTCTCTAAATAAAAAAATCATGAAAAATTTAAGTGAGAATAGTTATTATGATAGTAATGCAAAATGTGAAAGCATAGAAATTATTGAATAAGATGTATGCTTTTACAAAATTAAAAAAAAAATTTGATAAATTTCCATGTCTCATTGTCGTGCAAGTGAATTTGCGCTCATTAGAGAGCTCTGCACAAGTTACCTTGGGCTCGAAGCCTTGCATTGGATGAATTACCTGCACAAATAAAGCAAGACATAAGCACCAATAAAAATTTATTCTTAAACTCTAAATCTATAAAAACAAAAATAGTTAATGTATCATTTGCCTTGAATTATATTTTTTTTTCACTTTGGTACCTAAAGAAAATTTTTTGTCATTGTCGTACATGAACTTCATTTTCTTCAACCACTTTACCCCAACAGTTAACATCGTTTGGTTGTACTACCTAATAAGATTTTGACACATGATGTGTCATGTTAGCTTTTATTTATTTTTTAAAAATATTTAAAATACATTAAAAAATACATAAAAAATATTTAAAATTTTATAAAAATATTTAAAAAGTATCTACAAATATTTACAAACATATAAAAATATGTAAAATTATTTAATAAATATTTAAAAATACTTAAAAATATGTAAAAGTATGCAAAAAAATTTTAAAAATATTTCAAAATATTTAAAATTATGTAAAATTATTTTTAAAATGTTTAAAATTTTTTAAAAATAATTAAATATATTTTAAAACATTTAAAAATATCTCAAAATACATGTCATGTTAGCCTTAAAATAAAAAGTAAAAACTATTTATGTGATATTTAAAAATTTTTCAAAAATATTTAAAAATATCAAATAATATTTAAAAATCATGAAAAATTTAAGTGAAAATAATTATTATAATAGTATTGCAAAATGTGAAAGCATAGAAATTACTGAATAAGAAGTATGCTTTTACAAAATCAAAAGAAAAAATTTTGATAAATTTTCATGTCTCATTGTCGCGCAAGTGAATTTACGCTGATTAGAGCTCTGCGCAAGTTACCTTGGGCTCGAAGCTTTGTATTGGGATGAACTACCTGCACAAATAAAGCAACATATAAGCACCAATAAAAATTTATTCTTAAACTCTAAATCTATAAAAACAAAAATGGTTAATGTATCATTTGCCCTTGAATTATACTTTTTTTCACTTTGGTACCTAAAGAAAATATTTTGTCATTGTCATACAGGAACTTCATTTTCTTCGATCACTTTACACCAACAGTTAACATTGTTTGGCTGTACTACCCAATAAGACTTAGACATGTGGTGCGTCATGTTAGCTTTTATTTATTTTTCTTTAGAAAATATTTAAAACACATTAAAATTACGTAAAAATATTTAAAAATATTTGAAAAAATATTTAAAATTTATAAAAATATTTGAAAGTATCTACAAATATTTACAAACATATAAAAATATGTAAAAATATTTAATAAATATTTAAAAATATTTAAAAATACTTAAAAATATGTAAAAGTATGTAAAAGTATGCAAAAACATTTTAAAAATATTTCAAAATATTTGAAATTATGTAAAATTATTTTTAAAATGTTTAAAAATTTTTAAAAATAATTAAATATATTTTTAAAACATTTAAAAATATCTCAAAATACATGTCATGTTAGCCTTAAAAATAAAAAGTAGAAACTATTTATCTGATATTTAAAAATTTTCCAAAAATATTTAAAAATATAAAATAATATTTAAAAATCATGAAAAATTTAAGTGAGAATAGTTATTATGATAGTATTGCAAAATGTGAAAGCATAAAAATTACTGAAAAAGATGTATACTTTTACAAAATCAAAAGAAAAAAATTTGATAAATTTTCATGTCTCATTGTCGCGCAAGTGAATTTGCGCTGATTAGAACTTTGCGCAAGCTACCTCGAGCTCTTAGCTTTGCATTAGGATGAACTACCAGCATAAAGAAAGCAAGACATAAGCACAAATAAAAATTTATTCTTAAACTCTAAATCTATAAAAACAAAAATGGTTAATGTATCATCTGCCCATGAGCTATACTTTTTTTTTTCCACTTTGGTACTTAAAGAAAATTTTTTGTCACTGTCATACATGAACTTCATTTCCATCAGTCACTTCACCCCAATAGTTAATGCCGTTTGAAAAAGCTGATGTGGTTGTACTACTACCCAATAAGATTCTAACACGTAGTGCGCCATGTTAGCTTTTATTTATTTATTTTTAAAAAATATTTAAAATACATTAAAAATACGTAAAAATATTTAAAAATATTTGAAAAAAATATTTAAAATTTTATAAAAAATATTTAAAAGCATCTACAAATATTTACAAATATATAAAAATATGTAAAAATATTTAAAAAATATTTAAAAATATGTAAAAGTAAGTAAAAATATGCAAAAATATTTTTAAAAAATTCAAAATATTTAAAATTATGTAAAATTATTTTTAAAATATCTAAAAATACATGTCATGTTAGCATTAAAAAAAGTAAAAAATATTTATTTGATATTTAAAAAATATCCAAAAATATTTTAAAAAATATCAAAAATATTTTAAAAAATATAAAATATTAAAAAATTGTTTAAAAATTAAAAAATCTAAAAATAGTTAAAAAATTTAAAAATAAAAATATACAAAAATTTTAAAAACTTAAAAATATATATAGCAAATATTTAGAAAAAAACCACTATCGTTATTCATTACCTAAGGGAAGCCAACCTCCACCACCAAATTTGGCCGCACCATAGCTACCCCAAAAAATAAGAAAAACTCACATAGCCCCACTAACCTTCACAGTCACCATATATCATCTTTACCACCATTGACACACCAAGACACAGAACTCATACCCCTACATTCATTGATAGACCACATAAACCCATACCCAGCCAGCAATCAACATCCAAATCCCAACAGTGACAACTACCATTGAACCTTCTTAGCTGTAACGACTCGAAACTGCTTATTTTAAGTAATTTATTATAGAAGTATGAAAAATTTTGGGCTAAATTTTTCAAATTTTCTTTTCATACATGTTTATCATGTGAGTACAGTCGTAACTATTTCTAGGTCTCAAATTACCTAGTTTAGTTTACGGTTATGAACCTAAGGTCTCAGCTTAACTTCTTATTAATTTTTATAGTCATTTCTAAATTTAATACACATCCCAACATATACACTGAAAGATAATCTGTCTGAAAAGTATAATTAAATAGTATAAATAACTGTACTAATGTGAGCTATCAAATCTCGAAGCGTTCACTTCAAAGCTGATACTGATACTGATGCCGATATAACTCTAGTTTGTACCTATGAGGGAATGAAAGAAGGGGTGAGCTTTGGAAATCTCAGTAAGCAAACCACACGAGTACAAAGGTAATAACTTATATGACACTGAATTTCTAATGCATGTCTAACTTATTCCATTTTATCATTCTTTCTTATCACTTTTTCGAACTTATCACATTTCGAAACATATCTTGTCCTAAATCATACCTTTCAATCGAAACTTATCGAAGGTCATACTTCTCTTGGATTTATAGATTATGGTATATTCTAGATGCTGTCAAGTTTTTTAGGTGGGAATGTATTTTGAAATACCTTAATTAGCCATCAAACTTGACCACTCGTACTAACATAGTCATAAGAATTCAAAATTTCAAACCATAGTCGAAAGCAGAAATCAAAATTTATTGCCATCCTCATTCATCCTTCAGACACAACCGTTCTCGAAATTATATCATACATCAAGAATATTCATATACCGAAAATAATCGTACTTCGAAACATCACTTACTCATACATCACTCGTATTCGAAGCTTATCATACTTTAAACTTATCTTATTTCACATCATCATCTATATCGAAACATTTACCTTATTTGGAATTGGTCTTACATCCAAAACATATTCTCATTCGAAATATGATCCCTATATTCGAAACATCTTTCGTAATCAAAACTCTCTTCGTTCTCGAAACGTAGGTCTTATTCTGAAACATATATCGAAATTCGAAGCGTATCTCATACTATCTTTTGCTAACTATTTTAACCCATTAGCAGTGACACCACTGACCATTATATTCCTTCAGTTGGGACTCTATTACTAAATTCCCTGTTAGCGAAGGCAACAACATACTTATTTCACATTGTTAGGATATGTTACATGAACCATGCTTATATTCATAAAAATATTTTCGAAATTATACTTCAAACTTCAAAACATTTTTCACGTTTCAAAATACTTTTCATATTTCAAAGCATTTTTCAAAACATAGTTCGAAATTTGAAACATCTTTCATCAAGTTACTTGCTTGTCGAAGCAAAACATAAAAACAATATTTATTTATGTATTTTGATATGAAACATTCGTACATACTTACTTACTTAAATCAAACTTACATACTTACTTACTTTGAAATAAAATATACATATTTCCTTTATCAACGTATACATACTTACTTACTTACTTTCGTAACTCAAATCACTCATATATTAAAACATGGAGACTAGGTTACATCCGAATAGTTATCATGCAAATGTACTTCATCATAAAAAAAGGGCATCCTACGAAGAGGGAACATCATACTCCTGGCCATGGGGACTGTAGACTGGATCAAGATCATACAGCAGACATGAGTAGTATTTGAATAAACTTTATAGTAGCACACAGCTAGGGCACGGGCACCAGTGGCACTTACCATGCGGGTGTCGTACGTGCGTGCTACGCGGGTACGAGATACTACAAAATAGACACCATGTGTAGCAAAATCAGACACCACACAGGCAGAAATGGACACTACACAAGTGAATCTGAACGATCACTACAGGTGGTGGAGCCCGTCACCACAAGTAACATGCATGATTATGCACTCAACATACACTAATGGTAGTCTGTCGTCTCGGAAATCTTGCTTCCTTATCATACTGAAATCATTTTCAAATGTTTTTATACAAAAGCTTATGAAAATCGTGTTTCGAAAAACACACATATACATGCTTGATCTCTAAATTGTCAAATTTATAAAATCGTACAAAAATCATGTAAGCTTCTTACATCTCATAAAATTATAACCTGCTTCGAGAGAAAATATTTAATTTAAAATAGGTCCATATAAGAACATATCATTTTCGATAATCTTATTGCCAATATTCTTACATACTTATGTCACTTAGTATTCTTATACAACATTCATTCCTTATCCTAGGACTCGATTAATTCCATTCAATGCCATATTGTCTCAAAGAGCTTAATTCATATCACGTTTATACGTCCGAAAGCGATTTCTAAAATCATATCGTCGATATCTTATTTGCAAAATTCGATGATAAATTATACATATCTAAGCGACGTCCATAAATATATTTTGATAAAAGATTTCTCATTGTAGTTATCAGTGAGCTGAAATTACCCCGTGGCTAGGGCATTACCTTTGATTACAGATCCAAAGGTCTATATATAATCTATCGAAATTAACTTAACTAAAACGTCCGTAAATGAAAAACGTCCAATAATCGTGTTTCCAAAATCCATATCACGATCGAGACGAAAAGCAGTTGATGCCTAAATTCGAAATACTGAGAATAAGCTAAATAAACTATATGCTTCATCTAGTCTAAAACTCAATTAAATGAGACTATATAGAAAAAATCTGTATAATCTTCTAAATTTTCCACGAAACGCCAGGTAATGATTTTAATGTTTGAAAATCATCGTGAGTTTCGAAAACAAGTCAAAACGGCCTAAAATCGCATTTTCGATAGTCTAGAGGTTCCAACTCGGGATACCAATAATTTACAAAATTGTTAAATTTCTGCAATAAGATCGGGTATCATTTGCTTATTACCCAGCCTACAAAGCATAAAGTAATTTGTATTCTCAATCTAGTTGATTCATCACTTGACATCTTTCAAATTGATTAGACAGTTCACATTTGTCTTCAAGAAGTTCAAATAATTATTTACGATAGCAATTGTTTAATTCCAAGATATAACGCAATTTATACGAAATTAAATCGTAAATTATATGATTAAATCTAACCAGTATAATAATACAGGTGGAGCAAGTGGGGTTCACTTACCCGAGTTTTCGTGCTAACACGCAAATCGAGACTTGATCGAACTCTCGTTTGTCGCGCTACACATTTATATAATTAAATCGGTCAATTTCATCAATTATAAATTAAAATAATTTTTTCGAGGGCTTACCGGCTTCTCCTTAAACCCGGGGCATCATTGAATTTTTTTCCTTTTTTTCTCTTTTCTGGCTGAACCGGTTCGGATCGGTTCAGCCCCTTTTCTTCAACTGAACCGGTCTGAATCAGTTAAGCACAATCTCGTCGTTCAGTGACTTTTTCGATCGGTTCTTTCACCGGCTTCCACTTCTAACAGCTCCGCACGGCTGCGTGACGTGTGAGTTTGGCGGGGTAAGCCTGGGCTGGCCGAAAAGTGGTTGGTTCGCCCATTTCTTTACTTCGGTGTCACTGTCTTCCTTCCTTCGTAGATCTCTTCCTCCCATCGGACTTCCTCTGGGTTGGTCGACGCTAACTCCCTCCGGTCAGCGTCCTCCACCTCTCTCGACCCCTCTCTCTCTTCTCTTCTCTTCTCCTCTCCTTTCCCTCTCGGTGTCGCACTCTCCTCTGTTAAACAAAGGAGAGAAAGGAAGGGGTCGGCCCCTTTCCCCGACTCCTTTCTTCTTTCTTTCTTTCTTTTTCATTAATATATATATATACTTAAATATAATATATTATTATAATATATTATATACAAATATCTACACACATAAATATTTAATCAATTATATATTTATTTTGTTTTTATATTTATTTTATATATATACTATATATTATATTAATAAATATTTTATTTTATACATAATATAATATATTAATATAGATATTAATATAATATATTATTCAATTTATTTATTTTTTTTTACAAATTTATATATCTTTAAAAATATATTTAGTCAAACACATTTTTATTTTTCTAAAAATATTATCCCGTATTTATTTATTTTTATATTTTTTTGAGATAATTTCTCAAGGTGAAAAAATTTCAGGTTATCGCATTAGCAACCTTGAGCACTAAGCAACAAATCAAAGAACCCACCATCACATAGCCACCTTTAAAACACTGAAATCATACATATATATATATATATTTATATATATAAACACAAGACAACAAATTGAAGAATCTAAAAAAGGATGAGAGATCAACCACTGACAATTATCTCAGGTTGATCGACCGAACTCCCTTTTCTTTTTGGGTTTGAGATGTAGTAGGCAATGAGTTTTGACTGTCAAGGCTGTAGCGGATGGGATGAGTGCAAGAAAGAAAAAATCAAGGAGAAAGAATTGGGAAGAGAGAGGAAGGGAGGCCAGCCACC
This sequence comes from Firmiana major, assembly GCA_033439115.1. Taxonomy (NCBI): domain Eukaryota; kingdom Viridiplantae; phylum Streptophyta; class Magnoliopsida; order Malvales; family Malvaceae; genus Firmiana; species Firmiana major. The sequence continues at coordinate 56,106,131 of CM065904.1, read as the reverse complement.
GACATTGACAACTGGCTTGGGGTAATCGACCGATCTCCCTCTTCTTTTTGGGTTTGGGATGCTAATAGGCTGTGAGGTTTGGTTGTCTAAGGCTGTGGTGGAAGGGATGAGTGTAAGAGATAGAAAAATTAGGGAGAAATAATTTTACGTATTTTAAAATAATTTTAATATTATTACCCTATTATGAATTATTTAAAAAATGAAATTAACATATATAAGTTATAAATTTTCAAATTAATCATTTTTTTATAGATAATTAAAATCCAAAATAAAACCCGAACTTAAAAAATTGAAATTCAAAGACAAATCAATCTGAATTGAATGTCGGTAGACTCACCAATTCATGTTTATAATTTCTGTTCATGTCATATAAAATTGTGTTTGTATCATGTAAAATAAGAAAATTTTGTGTCAAAATTCATATTGACACAGGAAACACAAAACTTGTTTTTTAGCTTTTACCATATTCGTATACATTTTTTACCTAATTTTAACCCTTATTACCTTCATTTTTTTTTACTCGTGTTGTTTTCATGTGGTGTCACTGTATCATGTCAGGATTGCCAGGTTTAGTTGCTAGTTTGCCACCTACATGCCAATTGAAAAAAAAAGGAAAGTAAAAAAAAAAAAGAAAGAATACTAAGCAAAGGCTCTTATGTAGAGATTAGAGGTCGCACCTCTGTCGCTAAGACTGAATGGTGGAGAGATTTGCTTCCTCTTCCAAGCTAAGTCTGTGTAGAGAAGATCATAGGAGACAAGTGAATGGGTGGGGGTTAAAGATTTTTTTGGTAATTGATCCATAATAGATTGAGCAATTCTTTCCCTCAAAACTTAGAGGCGCAAGCTTGCTCAATAGCAATAACATGTTTCTTTGCGCTCACTCTCATGTTTACAAATAAATTCAATTCTGTTTCATTTTTTTAATTTCTGTAATTTTACTTTTGACTTCTCTTTTGTTTATATTTTCTTCTTTGTTAGCTTGAGGTTGTTATAGAAGTAGAAAAACAAGATGCTAGAAACTTGATTAGTGAAAAGAGCAAGGATAGAGCATTGTTAGCTTTGAAAAAGAAGAAAGCCTAAGAAGAATTATTGAAGTAGCTTGACAATTGGCTTATTAATGTTGAGCAACAAGTAAGTGAAACTGGATTATCATAATATTATTTGATTTAATTTGTTGTTTGAAAATCTAGATTCATTATATTAATTGTTTCAAATTTCTCATTCTTTAATGTCATTTTTTTAGTTAAAAATTGTATAAGTGTTTCATCATATATCTAATCAATCCTTTATAATGTCTCTATTCCAGAGGTAGCATTCTGATTGTTATCTTACTTTTGGGTTCTAGTATTACTATTAAGAAATGCTTTAGATAGATTAAAACACTAAATTTTCTTTCAGTTGGCAAATATTGAGTTAATAAGCAAGCATAAAGTAGTTTTTGATAGTTTGAAAGTAGGTAATAATGCAATTAAGGCAATATAAAGTGAAATCAACATAGACAATGTCCAGAAGTTAATAAATGACACTAAAGAGGCTAAGGCTTATCAAGATATGAGCTTCATTTCAATTCTTACTCATTTTCTTTCCTTTAAGTCATCTTGGCTTTGCTCACTCACTTGATGTCTCTATCTAACATGAAATATGATCGTTGATGTAGATTTTTTTTTCTCTCTTTATGTGAGACCCCATGCATGTATGACTTTATTATATGTTAATGGAATTATAAGACATATGATTCTTAGATCATATAAATGCAAATGGGAATAATGAGTATCATGAATGCAAGTAAAGGTTAATTAAGGGATGAAGTGACCACAAACTAAACGAATAGAATATAAAACATTCAGACGGAAGATAAGGATTTAAAACACGAAATGATAATGCAGGGACTGTGAATTCTGTGTATCCTTTCTGATTTCAAGCAGGATACACAAGTTCCATAACATGAAAATCATAAAGAATGAGCCTTTCCATGCTCTAAGTGTAATGGATTGCAAAATGACTAGTGAAGCAATCAAACACAAATTTTTCCCTTGAAAAACTAGAAAATTTGCAGCAGGAAGCCTGCAGATGAAGGCCAGATCGATCTTTTATTCAAAGCAGATCGATCCCTTGTGCAAGCAGAACAATTCCAAGTTGTTTTTGCCAAGGGCAGATCGATCTCCCCATTGAGCAGATCGATCTACATTTGCTTCTGCTTAACAGAGATCGATCCCTTCCTAAGTGCAGATCAATCTCGATTTGATCTTGTCAAGAGCAAATCGATCTCTCCCTATGAGCAGATCGATCTCCTCAAGCTTCTACCAAAAAAGGATCGATCTCTCCCCCCAAAGAGCAGATTAATCCCACCTTTCATGCTTGAACATCTCGGTAGTTCAAAAACCAAAGGCAGATCGATCTTTACCCTAGCAGATCAATCTCCTCGCTCTTATCCTAGAAAAACCCGACGGCCAATCTGTCACGACCCTCAATCCATCGAAAATCCACTACAAATTTTTCCATTTTTCGTTTATCAATTATTATTTAATCCCATTTTTATTGTTTGTTCTTTACTTTTACCTTACATGATTGTGAACAGCTACACCTCCAACAGTTGGGCTGTGTATCAGTGTCAATTCTCAACTAATCATGCCTTTTCAAATTACAATTTATTAAAATGTAAACACTTGTATTACTAAATCAGAGTTACTGTTTACATGGGCTTATAATCTTTTACATCCCCAAAATTATATTTAAAGACATTGACTGTGCTTGTATACAAATGTGTATACCTCGTGTGATGGGATACAACGGACACCAAAATCCAATCCTCAGTCACCCACTATCTACAGTAAGTGCTCTGTAGAGGGAGAAAATAAGGGGGTGAGCAAACCACCTGCTCAGTAAAGTAATCATGCGAGTAGGTAGATAACTGTACTACCTATGTGGTCGTGATGCCATGCTTAAATCACATATTTATTAGTCATACTTCAAAATGTATGCTCATGCTTGTGTTATGACATGTAAAGCAATTCACGCTATTTAAATCAGTGCACAGTTTCTCAAAACATAGCATGGAAATCATCATGTGTAAATTAAAATCAAGACATGGTAAATCATTATGCACAATGCACTTAACAAGCATTTCAAATCTCATCATAAACCAATACAAAATCATCACTTGTCAGGACTTAGCCTCTCCCATGAACTATCTTGACCCACAAACACATTTCAAAACATGGATTTCTCATTCAACAATAGACATGTGAGATAGGCATATAATATCAATAAGGGTAATAACTAGGACTATGGCCATATCCTCTATGATTCTAGGATACACGGATCCTAGTGTGCGGGGTATCACCACTATTACCTTCTGCACAGGAGGTGGGTCATGCCCAACCCACCGGTCCATAGCAGAATCCATCGTCCGAAGACGACATATATATAATATCACACACGGTACAATATATTCCATGCTACTTGCACGGTACAACGTACTCCATGGACCCATGTCATCACAATATATCCTGCCACATCTCAATACGCACGTACGAGCATAGTTAATTGGCGTGGCACATAGCTTACCCGAAGCTACAAGCATGACTCCCAACATGTCATAAAATCACGTGCGAGTAGTCTCAAATATGGAAACAAGTATAATGGACATCTAGTGCGAGCTATGCTCCAACACCATGTCAAAACTCGTATAAAAACTAGAGTGAGCTAGGCTCCAGCACAATGTCATAAAATCCATGTGAAAACTAGTACAAGCTAAGCTCCAACACTCATGCAATGTAAAACTCTAGTGCGAGCGTCGCTCCAGCATTAATGCACGTATAAAATACGTCAAATCTCGTGCGAGCAGTGCTCTAGCACGTTTCTTTTCCACAAAACTCATGTAGGTGGCTCATTATTTGCAAAGCATGGTTGTGAAACCAAATCAAGCTACTTTTTGTGCAAATCATTTCAAATGCTAGCCAACCTACCAATCATATGCTAAAAAGCAATGAAAAGATTTCAAAGCATCATGTTCTTGCTTTTAATGCACATTTCTCAAAAACTTAATTCTTTACCCTTCAAACATCCATTTCATCCTATGACTCTTAGATATGTTAAAAATGGCCCATGCGCTCGAAAGGCGTATAGATATCCTTAGGGCTAACACAATTCCCTTACCTCGATTCTCTTAGAAGTAACTCTTCTTTCCTTTCCCGCTTTTCGCGATTTGGCTCAACTTGCTCCGGATATATCCTCGGGAGCTGCACACATTCATAATTCATATGAGTCAATACCGATAACTCATATTTCGACTTCAACTAATCGATATATCTCATTGAGTCTATTTTATTAAGTTTGACCCGTTATCACATTTGGTCATCATTATGCCATTTCTAGTCAATTTAACTAGCAACACACTTGATTACTTATCAAACTCTTGGCATAAATGTTTATCCATAATCTTCCATCATTTATGCATTCTCTATAACACCATTTATGCACATTTTTATCATTCAACTAATCTCACAATGTGGCTTCATCCAATCATCTCAAAATCATGCACATTACCTCACAACAACTTGATATAATCCTCTTTATCATCTAATCAACCACATTCCATTTTCTCACACTAAACTCATTCTAGGTTATGCTTGTTTCATTACATTCTAGGTAGTTTCATTCATCAATACATACACCAATGTACTCACAACAACTATTAGATAAATATACTTAGAGTTTATGTATTGGAAACTCACTTGACTTTCTTTTTTTCTAAGTTTGGAAGACTCCTTAGCTCCTTAATCTAATGAGCTTAATGTTGGCTCCAAGCTATGTTGCTCTCCTCCTCAAAATGAACAACTTTAGCTCGAATAGCTTTTTTCAAATTCTTTTTGGAAGATGGTGTATTATAGAGAGAGAAAGCTTGGTATTTTGGTTGAAAATGGAAGATGTGTGTTGGTTTGTTGAAGAAAAGGGTTTTACCATAAGGTATTTATAGATTGAGAGTGATGAGATCGATCTGCTAGGGTGAGGAGATCGATCTTCCTTTGTTTTTTTTTCCCATCAAATTTTCAAGTTTAGAATGAGAGAGATCGATATGCTCATGTGACGCCCCGAAAACGCTGAAAACAGGATAAATTTGAAACTTTTTATTCATCCATTCACAATTAAGGGTGCATTCCTGTTTAGTGTCATGCATCATCATACATAATTGATAACTTTCACCTCAGGATCTCATCATCTTATAATTATATATCATACCCAATTCAAGGTTAATTAATCCTAATACATCTCATACATCATTGCACATCAAGTGTCTGTAAATACAACTTAAGTCTGGGTACATGAAATATTAAAATATACCTCAAAGTACAATATATGGCCTGGAGCTCAAGTCCTCCACTAACCACTACTCCGTACGTCGCAGGGAAACTCTCTTTACTTGAAGAAATCTGGTGGAGAAGATAAAACAGGGTGAGCTTCTAAATCGCATAGTAAGGAGGTAAGGGATTCATTAATAGAAAATGATTTGCACAGCACAATTATTTTGTTTACATGTTAAACTCAATAAACTTAGTGAAAAATGTAGCATGAATAATTAAAACATCATTTCAACTCATTTCTTAAAGCTCATGTAGAAACATGATAATCAATGGCTTAATACAAAACCATGGTCACAAGTAATTACAAGCATGTGAAAATCAGGATGCGATAATGGCTTTTCTCAAACAACGTGATGAAAATCACCGCATCAATAATGCACGTGGCGCAGCCACCAAACACAAAACTCATGTGTAAAACGAGACTAGGCAAATAAAACTTATATAAAAACTCGTCATGGAACATCACAATAATCTCCTCTGGGTGTGCATCCTCGGCATCCTCAAAAGAGGGAACGTCAACTATATGGTTCTGTACATGGTATATTGAACTTATGCGTTACCAAAACAAGGCCCGACCTTACATGCTACTAAAGCAATGCCTCTCCTCATGTACACTATCGGTCTTACATACCAAAGCAAGGCTTGGACTTACATGCTACCAAAGCAGGGCTTCCTAGCGCTACCAAAGCGGGAAAAAATATCGGTTTTACATGCTACCAAAGTAATGCCTCCCAGCGCTACCAAAGCGGGAAAAAATATCGATTTTACATGCTACCAAAGCCATGCCTCCCAGCGCTACTAAAAAGGGTAAAAATATCAGTCTTCCATGCTACCAAAACAATGCCTCCTAGAGTTACCAAAGCGGGGAAAGATATCGGCCTTACATGCTACCAAAGCAATGCCTGATGTGTATTCAACATGACACGCCTAAGTCTTTGTCACGCCCTCCTCCCACACGCGACTTTACCAAAAACCACAATAAATTTTTCGCTTTTTACTTACCTTTATCTCCTCAACAGTTGGGCTGTGAATAAGCATTAGTCTCCTCATCCATGCATACCTTACCATTCTTTTTCGTATCATACATACATGACATTTATATCATAAGTAAATTCGTATTCTTAAATATAATTACATCATTACATCCCCCATATTAAAACGTGTACATCACTGTGTTTATACATTGTTCAGATACAAAAGAGTACGCGTGTGTATACCTTTCGCTAGATGGGGAGTGGCAGCGGATCAAAGGAATGCAATACCCTGGCCGACTCGATCTACTGATGAGAATCTGTAGAGATGGGGGGAAAATGAATGGGATGAGCTATCAACGCGCTCAGTAAGGAAATCAGGCAAGCAAGTAGACATCCATACTATCTACTTGAAAATAGTGCTTTGCCTTTCCTTCTCTCATTTCAAAAGCATGTTTAAAATATATATAATATAGTACAGATTTAAAATCCCATGTACTAAACACATGCTGGTTTATCAATCAGAGGCATTCATGCAAAACAGTGCATATTAAATCATTTAAGAATGCCTTTATATAAAATATGCCATTTACATTCAAAACACAGTAAATATGGCATTTCTCATCACAACACAAATAAACTGGGTTTCGACCCATCCCTTAGGTCTACCCGTATCATAAAATACATGTGATATATCATGCGAGACTTAGTGGCTAAATGCAATCTCTCTAGACTATGTAAGAGAGCCTCCCCGCCGAACAGAGCCTCCCCGCTGAACAGGCTTAAGGATGTTGGGCTTAAGGATCTTACCGTAAGAGAGTATCTCTGGACTATGGCCATATCCTAATAATGGTGATCCCAGGCAACACAGTACTCGGTGTGCGGGGCAATCACTGCTGTAACGGGTGGGGGGTCAGTCCATCACAACCGTCAGCTATCAACACACTCCTCCACAACTCCACAACACAAAACACGGTACAATGTACTCCATGCCACATGCACGGTACAACGTACACTCGTGGACCCATACATCATGGTCGGGGTGCCTGCCATAGGTCTTAGCCGCTCATACCATGGAAATACATCATAGTGGGGTGCCTGCCATAGGTCTTAGCCCTCATACTATGGAATAAATGCCACATCTCTAAATTCACGTGAGAACATCTCAACAATGTGACACTCAGTCTACACGGAGGAAATCGTCACGATTTTCTAACATGTGTGTATATCACGAAAAACTACAGTGCGCGTCTTGAGTGTGACACACAGTCAACACTCCGCCTCAAAACATTGTATATGCATGTCAAAATATCAATACTAGTGCGAGTGAACCTCCAGCACCAGGTCATGCATCTCATGTAAAACTCGAGTACGAGCTAATCGCTCCAGCACTCTATCATGCACAAATCACATAAAAACTGAGTACGAGCAATGCTCCAATACTCTATCATGCATGTCAAATAAATGTAGTGCGAGTCAACCTCCAGCACTAATGTATATGAAAAACATCTGAAATCAAGTGCGAGTTATGCTCTAGCACGATTGTTTCCACATAATTCGGTAGATGGCTCTTTAAAAATAGGGATGTTAAAAATCACTAAAATCAGCACTATAAAGTGTGCTTAATTTACATCGACCTCAAAACATTAGCTCATCCACCTACTCTTCTGTTACACAGCAGTAAAAACCACTCAAAACATCATTTTCATGCTTTTTACCACTTTTCCCAAAATTTCACTTTTTGCCTAACTAGGGGCAAAATCGTAATTTACCCATATCGGGTCCCTAAAATTATTATAGATTTTCTCTGACCCTCAAACAATTTCAGTGAATGTAAAATCCAACGAAAATATGCACAGATATCTCTAGCTACTTGCAAGAGTCCCCTACCTCGGATCACGTCGTGTGACCTCTCTTCCTCTGTGCTGTCTAATCTCGCAGTCCGGTCAACTCTCAATATGACTCTGGAACTGCATTTAATCATTCACTGAGTTAATTACACTTTTCTTACTGTATTACACATTTAATACAGTTTATTTCACTTAAATTGGCCCCTTTTACGCTTAATGGGCCTTAATCACGTTAATCGGGCCTTAATCCGTATTAAGCCCGTTCATCAAGGTCTATTGAGTCATTGGGCTTATCAATACCCATTGGGCTTTATTCCATTCTCTTTGGATAGCCCGTATATCATTTACGACATTTATTTCAATTTTTCGAATATAATTCACTAAATCTGAAATTTAATCCGAAATGCGTAAATTAAATCTTAAATACGCATAAAACACATAAATTGTCGTAAATGAGCTTTACTTACCCGAGATTGTGCGATGGTGCGTGAATCGGAGTTCGATCGGGCTTCCGTTCGGAATTAATCGTCGAACTGCACAATTTCGTATATTTAACTCCGGGTCAATTTCTGATTAAATATAATTTAAATAAATTTATCAGAAATTAAATTGGTCACTTTTGACCTCGTATCGACTTACCCGAAGTCCAGTGAAATCCCGAAAATTTTTCTTTTCCTTTTTCTTTCCTTTTTCCTCTTTTTCCCCTTTTCTCCTTGGCTGAACCGGTCCGGTCCGGTTCAGCACAGTCACTTTTCACTGAACCGACCGACCAGTTCAGGCTCCTTTCGCCGTTCCGGTGCCGTCCGACCGGTTCTCCGGCCGATTCCACCGCCAAATGGTTCGGCCTCGCCTCTAGAGGCTTCTTTTGGCCTCGTCTGGGGTTTACCGGCGTCGGATTCCGTCTTATCCGTCTTTCTCTCCCGTAGCTTCCCTCTCGTAGATCTCTCCGCCGGCGGTGTTTCCAGGCGCGTGGTGGCCGTCGAACTCTCCCCCGGTGCCGGTCATCCCGTTGCCCAGCAGTCCTCGCGCCGTCGGCCGCTGGTTCGTCGCCGGTGAAGAATCTCCTCGGGTCGGCTTCGTTTCGTCTTCACGCGGGTTTCGTTTTCTATTTTTTTCCAGATTTTCATTCTTTTTTTTTTTCAATTCATTTTTTTCTTTTATTTATGAATAATTTTTATTATTATTTTATTCATTAAAATAATAATAAAAATCCCAAAAATATCTCAAAAATTCTCAAAAATTCCAATTAAATTCATTTAGTCCGTAAATGAATTTATCAGTCCGATTTTACTTTTTCGGTATATTTTTCCACTATTTTTGGGCTCGTTTTTCGAGACAAAAATTCCAAAAATATTAATTAAATTCATATCTCGATCAATTGGACTCGAAATTCAATATTTTCCTCGTTATTGATCAAGATCTCTCGATTTCATATTTTTAATGAAATTTTCTCATCGGATTTATACCGAATTTTGGTCAATTGACCGTTTTACCCCTGTACTTACTCGAAAATAAACTGAACCCTTATCTCGCTGTTATGTAGCTTACATGCATTTTTAATTCTCAATAAATCGATTGCACGATAGTAAATACTCTTCTTATGATTCAACTATGAAATATAAAGTTCGTACACATAGGAATCATAAGGTACAAGCTACATACGTAAATCAAAAACTCGGGTCTGACAGTCTTAGTAATAGCCATTATCATATAAAACCGTTTTGCCTTCACGTAAAACTCATAATGGTTTTTCTCATAAAAATCGATCTCAAAAATTATTTTGTACTCAACATAAAACATGTAAAAATTGAGCTCAAATCGGTAAAACCACTCACACATTTCTCAAATCGCAGTACGCCTTAACGTAGAGCCAAAATCGCTTTTCACTTTTTAAACTCAACACAGTTGTAAAACATTTTCATACTTAGTTTACAGCTCATAAAAATTGGGCCCCAACCGTCTATAAAATCGTGTGCAATAACTCATTAAAACATGCTTGTTTCCTCAAATCTCATTTCATGCTACTATTATCATCACAAATCATATACACAAATGAGTTTAAGTTTTCCCTTACCTCTTTGCACCTCGTATAGTGCAATCATTCCCTTGTATCAAGGACTAGCCTCGTATTCCACTTTGAAACTCCCGAGCAGATCCAAACAATGTTAAAACATCAGTAATTTATCTCAATCACCTCATCGAGCACATATTTGCTCATATTTCACATTAACCTCTCCAATAGCCCAATTCTCATAATTCTATCACAATTCACATTCTCATCCACTACATCTCAAAATTCTACATTTCTCATACCATATTCCAGGCTAAATTCACCCCATTGCCTCAATTCTAAATTTATAGTAAAAAATCCAAAATTACCACAAATTGCCTAACGTTATCTTTACTCCAACAAAATCATAATTTCATCAATCTCTAATCATTTCTTAGCTATTTCATCACAATGCCAACAACCATAATCACTAAAATCACTTTAAAATCCAAGATCAAAGTTTAGAATTTACCCAAACTTGTGGAGGGCTCTATTCCCACCTCGATTCAATTTGTCATTCGATTTTCAAGTATGTTATTCTCCTTTGGATGAGAAACAACTTTCCTTCTTGCCACAACCTTTGATTCGAACGAAAATGGGTGATTTGGAGGAGAGAGAAAGCTAGGACTCGGCTAAAATGGAGGTTTGGGAGAGAGAGAAAAGATGAAATGCAAAAAAACACAGGGGTCTTTATATAGGCGGAAGGTAGGAGATCGATCTGGTCCTTAATGAGATCGATCTACATTTGAATTTGGGAACGTTTTAGGGCAATTTTATACCTAGGAGATCGATCTGTCGTGTGGTGAGATCGATCTCTTAATTGTTTCATGAGATCAATCTTCAGTTTACAGAATGCTTTATGAGATTGATCTGCTCCTTGAGGAGATCGATATTGTCTTTACAGAAACATTTTAAGATCGATTTGCTTGCCTATGAGATCGATCTGCTTATTAGTTCTTGCACATTTCCTGCATTCTGGAGCCATGAGATCGATCCCTCATCCTTGAAGATCGATATGGCCTTCACAGATTGTACTGCTGCTGCACCAATTTGCAGAAAACTCAATGTAAAACTTCTAAAAATCTACCCCATAGTCCATATTTCAATCTGTACACATTCAAGACTTAAAAGCCTCATCTTCTTATACTTCATCATATTTAAAACTTATGTGTACATTAATACATCATAATTACATATACCAAATTACAATTCTCATAACTGGGGTATACAGAATTCTCAGTTCTCACAGCTCATTGGGGAGAGATCGATCTTGGCTTGGCAGAAGCTTGAGGAGATTGATCTGCTCATGGGGAGAGATCGATCTGCTCTTTACAAAATCCAATGGAGATCAATCTGTACTTAAGAGGGGATTGATATGGGCTTGGCAGAGGCTAATGCAGATCGATCTGCCTTTGGCAGATTCATTTGGAATAACTTTGTTTAGCACAAGGAATTGATCTGCCTTGAAAGGGAGATCGATCTGGCCTTCATCTGCAGCCCCTTTGCTGCAATTTTCCAGATTTTTCAAGGTTGAATTCCTATTTCATTGCTCAATACTCATTTTGCATTTTAATCCCACTTAGAGCATGGAAAGACTCATTTCCTATGATTCACATACAATACGAATTGTGTGCATTGCTTGCATTCACGATCCATGCCTTATCATTTTGTGTGTTTTCATTCCTTATCTTAAATCTGGATGCTTGAAGTTCTTTCCGTTTAGTTTGAGGCCACTTCAGCCCTTATTTATCCTTTACTTGCGTCTTGACACTCATTCATCCCATTGTAAATTCATCCACATTCACATGATCCAAAATGATTTGTCTTATAATTCCATTAACATATATTACAAAGTTATACATATATGGGGTCTCACACAATCCTCATTCTTCAGCAAATCAAACCATCCCCTCCATTTTTACCCCAAAAAATAAGCTTTCTCACTTTAGAATACATCCTCTTCCAAAAAGATTTGAGAAAAATCTATTAGAGCAAAGTTGTTCATTGTGAGGAGGAGAACAACACAGCTTGGAGCCAATATTCAACTTGTTGGATTGAAGGAGCTGAGGTGTCTTCCAAATTTGGACAAGAGGAAAGTCAAGCTAGGTGAGTTTCCAATACATCAACTCTAAGTATATTTATCTAGATGTTGTTATGAGTAGATTGATGGTGTATTGATGGTTGAAACTACCTAGAATGTAATGAATCAAGCATGACCTAGAATGGGTTTAGTGTGAGAAAATAGAATATGGTTGATTAGATGATAAATGTATTATAACAAGGTGTTAATGAAGTTATATGCATGATTTTGAGATAGTTTTGTGAGATGAGTTTATGAAATAGGATGAGGTTATATAATGTGCATATAAGGTGTTTGTGAAAATGCATGCATGAATGAGAAATTATGGGCAAACATCTATGCCAAGTGTTTGATAAGCAACTAAGTGAGTTGCTAGCTAAATTGACTAGAAATGGCATAATAATGGCCAAATGTGATAATGGGCCGAACTTGATGAAATAGGCTCAATAAGATATACTGACTAGTTGAAATCAGAACCTGAGTTATCGGTATTGACTCATATGATTGACGAATGCTTGCAGCCACCGTGGATATATCCGAAGCAAATTGAGCCCAATCACGAGAAGCGAGAAAGGAAAGAGGAGTTACTTCCAAGTGATTTGAGGTAAGGGAATTGTGTTGGCCCCTAGAGGTATCTGTACGCGTTTTCATGCGCATAAAGGTTTTCTATAATGTTTGTGAGTCATAGGAAAGGAATTAAATGTTTGAAGGGCAAAGAAGATTGAGATTTGGGAAAAGTTCATGAAAAACAAGAATCATAATGTTTTGAACCCTTTTTACTAATGTTTTTAGCATGTGGATTGGTAGGTTGGCTAGTATTTAAATGCTTTGAAAGAAAATAGTTTGATTTGATTTTAATAACCATGCTTTGCAAATAAATTAGCCACCTACATAAGTTTTTATGGAAATAAAGCGTGCTAGAGCACTACTCGCACAAGATTTTATATGTTCTTACATGCATGAGTGCTGGAGCCTAGCTCACACTAGTTTTCACATGGATTTCACGATATAGTGCTAAAGCATAGCTCGCAGTAGAGTTTTTACATGCATGAGTGCTGGAGCCTAGCTCGCACTGATTTTCATACTAGTTTTGACATTGTGCTAAAGCATTGCTCGCACTAGATGTCCACTATACTTGTTGTCGTGCTTGAGACTACTCGCACGTGGTTTTATGACATGTTGGGAGTTGTGCTAGGAGCTTCGGGTAGGTTGTGTGCCATGTCGATTAAATAGGCTCGCACGTGCATATTGAGATGTGGCGTGATATGATGTGATGATATGGGTCCACGGAGTACGTTGTACCATGCAAATAGTATGGAGTATGCTGTATCGTTTATGGAAATGATATATATACCGTCTTCGGACGATGAATATTCTACTATAGACCAGCGGGTTAGATGTGACCCACTTCCCGTGCGGAAGCAGATAAAGGTGATGCCTCGTACGCTAGGATCCGTGTAGCCTGATATCACAGAGGATATGACCATAGTCCTAGTTATTACCCCTATTATTATTTGCCTATCCCACATGTCACTTAATTTATGATAAATCAATGTTTTGAAATGTGTTTTTGGGTCAGGACAGTCCATGGGAGGGGCTAAGTCCTGACAAATGGCGATTTGTATCGATTTGTGTTGAGTTTTGAAATGCTTTTAAGTGCACATTTGCATGATGGTTTTCCATGCTTTACTTATGAATTTCTCATGATGATTTTCCATGCTTTGTTTAAGAATTGTGCACTAATTTGAATAACATGAATTGCTTTACATATCATGAACACGAGCACAAACTGATGTTTTGGAGTATGACAAGTAAATGCTTGGTTTTATGCATGGCATCACGATCACGTAGATAGTACAGTTATCTACCTGTTCGCATGATTACCTTACTGAGAGCGTGGTTTGCTGACCCCCTTATTTTCCCCCTCTACAAAGCACCTTCAGTAGATAGAAAGTGACTGAGGATTGGATTTTGGTGTCCGCTGCATCCCATCATACGAGGTATACACATTCGTATAGTTTTTGTATCTAGACATGTTAAAGCACAGTAATATCTTTGAATGTAATTTTGGGGGATATAAAGGATTGTAAACACATGTAAACAACAACTCTGATTTAGAAATGCAAGTGTTTACCTTTAAATAAATTGTAAATTGAAATGGTATGGTTGGATGAGATTTACATCGATACACAGCCCAACTGTTGGTAGTGTAGCTGTTCACGATCAGAGTAAGGTAAGAAATGAATTAAATAATAAACGAAAAATGAAAAATTTGTACTGATTTTTGGTGGATTTGGGGTCGTGACACTTTAATCTCCTTTTTTGTTTGTCTATAAGTATTTATCAACTTCAGATAAGCTGTTTATCATTCCATTATATAGTTGCATACAAAATAGGGCATGTCAATTTAGTTTTGAAGTCTAGAAGACAAAAATAATTCTAGATTATAGGTTTGTATTATCAGGTTGTCAATCTATTATGGTTATGCATCATTTTTAAGAAGCTTGTTGCCACATTCTTTTCTCATAGTATTTTTGTAACGACCCGATTTGCACACATTTTGGTTGGGCTACGAGTCGATAATAGGTCAGGAGAATAAATCACTCTAATAAATTAATTTATTGGTAACAATTTCAAACATAATTCTAATAGAGGTACCGTTCAATTAATCATCATAATTGTTCTTTCATGTTCACATTCTCGAAACACATTTCTCTATACATTACTGTGCTTACAAAATTTAGATACAAAAATAAATGTCTATACTAGGTATACCTTTAGCACAGTAGAATACTTTATTGACATATGGTGGTGTAAAATAATTTTAACTTCCAAAAACGAGCTCAGCTACTGGTGAGGCTCTGTGGAGAAAAGTAAGGGGTGAGCTCAACGTGCTCAATAAAAAAAACTACGTGGCTAGTAGATAAATACAATACCTATATATATTTATACCAAAATAGGAACTATCATGATAATTATACAGATAAATTGGTAGTTCAGTAAAATCAGACACGAAAATCGAAAACAGTGTTAATATTGATAATATTAGCAGTTTACTATTGAAAATACAAAATTCCAAAACTTTAAGCAGTAGAATAAACGATTTCCAAATATCACGATTTAAATGGTTAGTTTAGTAAATCAAATGGACGATATAGTTCAAATGGTTCATTCAGTAAATCAAATAGACGATACAGTTCAAATAGTCAATTCAGTAAATCAGATAGACGTTACAGTTCAAATGGTCAGTACAGTAAATCAAATGGACGACACAGTTCAAACGGTCAGTTCAGTAAATCAAATAGATGATACAGTTCAAACGGTCAATTTAGTAAATTAGATAGATGATACAGTTCAAACAGTCAGTTCAGTAATTTAAATGGACGAGATAAGGCCGGAACATGCTATAACAATAATTAGTAGGATAATTGGTCGATGTTGGTGACTCTGTATAATCATTGATTAGGTGTGCCGGGATGTCAATCATTGTGGGAGTGGTCAGCTACCCAAATGGCTCACAGTACAGTATGTCCAAAGACCAGTAACACAGTATATCATACTCACATGCATGTTGCATGGTACATCGTACTTTGTGGACTACAGCAACAATAACAATTCAGCAACAATAATAGTGTAGCATGACTAATCATTGCCTGTGTCTCAAAATCAGTGCGAGTCGGATCACGTGACATACAGTTAGCACGCGCTCAAGTACATTTATCAATACTAATTTTTAAGTAAATTATTTTTATCAAAACAGTTCTGAAACTCAGTACAGTGTATAAAACAATTTAAAAAGGGCTGTCTTGTCATTTTTTAATCAAAATCCCAGTAAACGCTTTATAGTAATTAAATTCAAGAATTTCGATTCAAAACCATAATTCACGATATATCAGTGTCTTTGCAAACAAATTAGATTTATACTAGTAAGGCTAGACTGTCTAACTAAGGTAAAAAATCTATAATTTTCAGACTTATAAAATCGGCCTAGTATTTTTTTTTTGTAATTTCGGTAACTATGAAATTCAGCCTAGAATTTTATATCTACAATTCCACAGAAAATACGTGAATTTATCTCTAGCAGCACACGACAATTTTCCTTACCTTGGTGTCTGCCCGTAGTCCTCAATGCCTTAGTGACTGGAGTTAGTGAGTTCGGTCTGTCCTGTTAATTTCCCCAGAGCTCTTTCCTTCGGGTTTCCCAATTTTCTCTGTGCCTTCTTTCCTATCTCCAAATATTTATATATATATATATATATATATATATATATATATATACGCATATACAATCATGCATACATATATATAAACAAATATACCCCTTTTTCTTTTCTCCATGTTTTCTTCTTTTTCGTTCTCCTTCACTGTTTTACTTTCTCAGCCTTGTTCGTCATCATCACCTTCCCACTGGTGCTGCTAAGCCTCCACCACTACTTCCCATTTTCGCCACCCTTCATCGTACTTTTTCTTTCAATACTGTCAGTTCTGACGTCCTCCTGCTGCCAACTATTTCCAGCACCCTCTCCTGCGCCTCCCCTGTTCACCTTTGTTGATTTCAGTCCTCTACTGTTCCTCCATTTCCAGCTCTCATATCGTAGAATTCCTTAGCCCGTGAGTATCCTGCTAATATCCTTATTTTAGGTTCTTTCTTCAGCCTTGCCTCGCTGTTCTTCATTCTCTGTTCCTTTTCTCACTCTAGCAAACTCTCTCTCACGTTTGTTGTTCTGTTTAATCCTCCCTTTTCTTTCTCCAAACTGTCACTTATTTCAACTTCTATCTCTCTTTCTTGTCTCTCTACCTTATATGTTTCAGCCTCCATTTGCTTCTCCCTTGCGTGAGCTGTGTGCACATTCTAGTCTAATTCCTAGCAAATTGAAACAGAGATGAATCTGTCTCGATTTAAAGTTTTCGGGCTCGACTTTCTCTCTTTCTCATACCTCCTACATCGTCTGCTATTGCTTCAACTTCGATTCTCTATTCTATAGTAGGTTTCGGTGCTAGGAATTGGGGAAGATAATTTATGAAGACCAATGGAGATGATGATGGGTAGGAGGGGTGTTCAGTCCTTGACAGAGCAAGTAAGAAAGAAAGGAAGAAAAAAATCGGTTAGGTTGGAACTTCCACCGATTTCCATGCCACCATTTCCTGCTCTGACTTCCAGGAGGAATGATGTAAATACCGTGAATTTTCGTGTACATGGTTTATCCATGATTAATAAAATTAATCCTCGAGATTGAAGATTTCGATCCATTAGTCAAGGATATAAAAAATATATATATATATTAGTCCTACAGAGGAATATCGATGGAGATGATGATGATGATGATAATAATAATAATAATAATAATAATAATAATAATAATAATAATAATAATAATAATAATAATAATACAGAAATACATTGTCACGACCCAAATTACCTAAAAATCAGAGTAAATTTTTCGCTTTTTCATTTATTATTTAATTCTTACATTTCTCTCATCGTGACCATCCTACAACACAGTTGGGCTATGATTCGGTGTTAGTCACCTCACACTATTTACCAATCCATTTCCATAATCACATATCAGAGTTTACTATCTTTTGATTTTAAATAAATACATACCCAATGGTATTTACATAACCTTACATCCCCGACATCAAATCCGTTTACAGTACTGGGCATTACATATTTAGATACAAAACTATACAAATGTGTATACCTGTCTCTCGATGGGAAGCAGCGGATACCAAGCATGCAAGTCCTCAGCCGCTTACTAATTACTGTGAGTGCTCTAAAAAGATGAAAAAATAAGGGGGGTGAGCAAACCACACGCTCAGTAGGGTAATTATGCAAGTAAGTAGATAGCTCTACTATCTACATGCTCATAATGCCATGCCCTTAAAATCCATTTCTTTTTATTAAAATCTCAAGCACAAATCATATATTTCATCAATGACTTAGTTTATCAAAACTGTTCGTGCATATATAAATCGTGTAATTCATGCATCAATAGCATTCTATGTGACATCATTAAATCATACTTAGCATGCATTAAATCAAAATCGTGCGTTCTTTCATGTCATGTAAGACAATTCATGAATTCGAAATGAAAGTATGGAAAACGTTATCATGCTACTACATTCAAATCATTTCATTAAAACAGTAGTATAAACTGACCATTCCAAGTCAATCATCTCATAAAACAATTCAATAAATTTCATTATAAAACTTCAGTTATAAAACCACCATTCTTTTAGGGTCACATGTCATAAAATCATGAAATCGGGGGCCTGACCCCTCCCTCGGGTCTACCCTGGTCTATCGACCAATAGTTATATTATGTGAGATAAGCAAGTGATTATATCAGTAACATCGAGGACTATGGCCATATTCTAGTGATCCCTGGCAACACGGTACCTAGTGTGCAGAGTATCACACCTGAAACGGGAGGTGGGTCGTCCTACCTGCCAGAACAGCATAACACCAGGATTGCGAGGGCAAGGCTTGCTGCCTCATGGCTAATGCCACTCCACTCCAACAATCCCCACGGTATAGCTTACTCCGCGTGATATACACGGTACAACGTACTCCGTGAACCCAAGCTCAATCAGGGGTGCCTGCAATAGGTCTTATCCACCCATATCATCTCTGTCTCAGTATGCACGTGTGAGCATATCATCTCACTGTGACACACAGTCTACAAGAGGCTCCAACATGGCTATATGCATGTAATATAAATCCCTGTGTGAGCGAAGCTCAAGCACGGCTCCATGCATATTCATGATATCAGAAAATCTCGTGCGAGCGAAGCTCTAGCATGGTTTCATAAAAATCAGTAAAATCTGCGTACGAGCAGCGCTCCAGTACGACTTAAACTGATTATAAATTCAAGTAAAATCCACGTATGAGCAATACTCTAGTACGGATATGTATAAAAACTCCGTGAAAATCTCGTACGAGAAAAACTCCAGTACGACATTCATATGAATTATGAAAACCATATAAAACTTTGTGCGAGCAACGCTCCAGCACAAATGAATGCTCAAATAAATCAAATCTTCGTACGAGCAATGCTCCAGTACGGCTTTATGCATAAATACATCAAATCTCGTGCGAGTTACACTCCAACACGGCTTTTATGCAATAACATATCAAAACAGGATGCGAGCTAAGCTCCAGCATCTCTCATGCATGTCAAATCATTAAAACTAGTGCGAGCAATCGCTCCAGCACCATTTTATGCATACCACATTAAAACAAATCAAAGCATGTCAAAACATGTCAAAATAGAGTGCGAGCTAGGCTCCAGCAGCTCTCATTTCACAATAATAAAAATCAGTGCGAGCACCATGCTCTAGCACATTTCATGCATATGATGTCACACAAGTCGGTGCGAGCAACTGCTCAAGCACATTATGTATACTCACAAACGCAGATATAGTGCGAACTATATGCCAGCACTATCTGTTTCCATATAAACCTGATAGTTGGCCCGTTTTCCAAAGAAATTTCATTTAAATATAAATAACACCTACGTAGTGTTATCTTGTGAAATTATACAATTTTTGGCCAATCTATCGATTTGCTTTGATTAAAATCAATAAAATTTCTTCATCATAAAAATCCATAAATCATGCATTTCATGCATGTCATGCTTTCACCATCCTTAGGTGAACTTCCCTCAGTAGGGGTAAAATAGTCTTTTCACCTATTTCGATCCTTAAAATCATTTAAACCACTTTTAGGATCATTATACATAATCAAGGTATACATACATTTTCAGTGTACAGAAAAGCTATTAAAATACGCGTAGCTACCTCTAGCTACTTACACAATTCCCTTACCTCATTTTTCTGTACAGTCTGACCTTTCCACTTATGTCTCATCGCGCAGTCTGATTTGCTCCGAATCCAATCTCCGGAACTGCGGATACACATTCATCAGGTTAAATATAATACAATTTAATTATATTTCATATTTTCTGGGCTTTATTTAAATCATTGGGCCCGTTTCTCATATTAGGCCCGATTGTACCTTAATGGGCCTTAATCGACCTTAAGCCCGTTTTCTCACATACTATTCACATCATCGAGGCCTATTGGGCTCACTGGGCCCATCAGTATTTATTGAGCCTCGTTCTAAATTCTCGGATATCTCAGTTTAGTATTTACGACAATTTATCCAATTTTCTAAAATTTAATTCATTAAATGCGGAATTTAAATCCGTAATTTATGCGATAAATATCAATCACGCATAACGATGTAAATTGTCGTAAATAAGGGTTACTTACCCGAGATTCCATGATAGAATGCAAATTGAGGCTGTCTCGAGCTCTCAGTTGATGCCAATTGTCGAGCTACACAATTTACATAATTTCTGGGTAAATTTTCAGTCGGATATTAATTCAAATTAAATATTCTAAAATTTAAATCGATCAATTCGACCACTTACCGACTTACCCGAAGCTCGATTGCTTTCCCTAATTTTTCTCTTTTTTCTTTTTCCCTTTTTCTTCCTTTTTTCCTTCTCTTTTTGGCTGAACCGGTTCGGTCCGGTTCAGCATAACGTCACTGCGCTGAACCGGTTGTACCGGTTCAAGCCTCATTAACTCATTCTGGCATCGTCTGATCGGTTCCCGACGTGATTCCACCGCCGTTCGGCTCGGCTGCACCTGGGCTTCCTAAATCGGGCCTCGGCTTGGACCAAATCGACGCCATCGCCGGTGAATCGAAGCTTCTCTCCTGCGGCTTCTCCTTCATTTTTTGGCGTGCTTCAACGTTTCCACGACTCGTCACGGCCGTCGATGGGTCTCCCGGTGGTCGGGCTTCTTTTTTCGGTGGGTGTCGAACCTCCTCAGTCGCCGGTGGTGGCTCTGCCGGCGATCTCTTCCTCGGTCTGCATTTCGCGTTTTCCTTCGCGTTTTGAGTTTCCTGTTTCGAAATTTCCAGATTCGTTTTCGTTTTTTTTTTCATTTTTTATAATTTATTTTTAATATTATTTTATTTATTAAAATATATTAAAATTGCCAAAATATCTTCAAAAATTATTATTTAATTCATTTAATCTATGAATGAATTTATCGATATTATTTCGTCTTTTCGGTAAAATTTTTGATTATTTTCGGGATTATTTTTCGAAGTGAAAATTTCGGTTTATTCCAATAAATTCATATCTTGATCAATTTAATCCAAAATTTAGTTATTTCTTCGTTATTGATCAAGATTTCTCAATCCCATATTTTTAATTAAATATTCTTGTTGAATTTATACCGACTTTTGATCTTTTGACTGTTTTGCCCTTGCACGTGTTGGAGAATATCATTTAAATCCTTTTTGCATTTTTTAAATGCACTTGAAAATATAGGGTCTTACATACATATATGTATATACGTGGGTGAATAATATTGTATTTATCATGTATTTAAGTAATGGATGCATGAATAAATAAATATATCTATATATATGTAGCAAGTATATACATATATACACATATGTATGCACTATGTCCACACATAAATAGATGTACACATACATAGAGGCAAGTATGTACGGTACAAATATATATATATATATATATTTGTACATGTAAGACCTCCAATCGGGAATGGCATGTAGGAAAGGATTGAAGTAGAATTTAGTAGAAGGAAATGTGAATGAAGTTTGGCGAGATGGAGAAGCAACCGAAACATGGGAACTACAACCAATAGTAAGAAATACAGTGAAAAACTGAAGAATGTCATATAAGTAGAGAAACAACAATAGGAAAGACAAGAGAGAAGACGTGGTATGGTGATCTAAACTAGGCAGGAAGCATGGAAAAATAAAGAAAATGAAAGACCGAAGTATAAAGGAAACTGGAAACTGGCATGTTCAGTATATATATATATATATACATATATATGTATATACATATATGTATATGTATATATGTACATATATACATATACATATATACATATACATATATGTATATACATATATATACATATATATAAATGAATGATGATAAGGTGAGTAGTTGAAGAACCTAAAAAATGAAAGGAAAGGAATGATGGGAGGCAGTAAAACAAAAGTAGCTGGTAGTGAAAGGGGTAGGAATACTTTGAGAAGAAAGAAAGAAAATAGAAGCAAAAAAAAAAAAGGCGTAAGGGAAGGAGAGAAACCCGAGAGCTACTATCATGGAGGCTCTCGGCAGGGAGCAGCAACGTTGGCTCTCAAGCTGAGTGTTGGCAAGCAAAAAATAAAAGCAAAGGGAGGACACCGGAGCTAGCAAGGTGACGAGAGCGATGGCCGAATGGTGATGATGATAATACTAGACTTGCTGGAGGTAGAAGACGAAACTGGGATAAGAGGTCGGACCTCGGGCGGAGACAGATGAGGTGATGGTAAAACTGGGAAATCGAGAGAGGAGGGAAGGATGAGACCAAGCTGAGTAGAATAAAAAGAAAGTAAAAGAGCATTAAGACAGAGGCAGAACACTTCTGTCTCGCTTACTGGAATGGGTATGGGGTGATTGGGAGGAAGATGACGATGGTGGCAGGAAGTGAACGATGAAGGAGGCGTGAGAAAAAGAGAAGGGAAAACTAGGAAGGTGAGAAGGAAAAGCTAGAATCAAAGTGTAGAGAAGACAGAGACTAGACATAAGAGACAGGGATGAACAGAGAGATTAAAAAGGAGATGTTGAGACGGTGGAAGTCGAAAATTGGTAGCCAGAACAAGGTGATTTGAAGGGACCACCAGCGCCGGATGGAAGAGCTAAGGGAGGGGGATGGTGACGGCGCCGAGGGAAGGAATACAACCGTGAACAATATCGTAGCTGGTGAACGAAGAGAAGAATGAGAAGGAAAGGAAAGAAAGAAAAGAAAAGGGCGAGAAGGGAAGAGATCTGAAAAAAAAGGGGGGAAGAAGAAATACTTATATATATAATCTTATATAATCTTATATTTATATATATATATATATATATATATAAATATATAATCTTTGGAGATAAGAAAAGAAGGCATAGAGAAAAATTGGGAAATCGGGTAAAAGAGTTTCGAGGAATTAAACCGAGCAGATCAGGTAAAGGATTACAAGCAAATGTAGAGGTAATGAAAATTCTCGTTGCTACTAGAGATGAATATGCGTAATTTTTGTATATTTGTAGATATAAAATTTTAGGCTGAATTTCGCAATACCAAAATTACCGAAAAATCTAGGCTGAACTTTATGACTCTGAAAATTAGATATTTTAGCCTAGTTGAACAACCTAATTTTTATGGATTGAATTTAAATGGTTTGCATAGATTTTGATGTGTCTTGAATTTTGTTTTAAAAATAAAAAAATCTAGAATTTTGAATTTTCATAGACTATTTTCTGGGATTTTATCCGAAAAAGGGCTAGTCATCCTGTTTTGAACGGTTTCATGAAACTATTGAATTTATATGTGATTTGAGGTGAAATGATTTGTTTATAAAGCTATTCTGATGATATGTGCGCGTACTGACTGTGTGTCGTATGGTCCGTCTCGCACTGATTTTGAGACAAAGGCGTTGGTGAGATCATGCTACATTTCTGTCTGTTCTGTATCCGTTTCTGTATATGTGGTCCATGAGTACGATGTATCGTGTTTCTAATTCTTTTTCTGGTCTTCAAACATTCTGATTTATGAGCCGTTTGAGTAGCTGACCACTCTCACGATGATTGACATCCCGACACACCTGGCCCGTGAATTGCCTGGAGCCACCGACATTGGCCAATAGTCAATTTTTATATCTGATATAGCATGTCTGCCTTGTCTCGTCCATTTGAAATATTTTTTGAATTGTCTGCATGAACTGAGATATTTGGAAATTTGTTTATTTTGCTATTGGAACCTCTGAAAATTTTCTATTTACCATAGTAGCTAACTTCACTACCGATATATGTTCTATTCTGAAATCTGTTTTTGGTATTTGTGAAAATTGTCGAACTATTTATGTACTCTGTGAAAATGTTCCAAATTTGGCAAATATAAATATATATTTTTTAGGTAGTGTATTTATCTACCTGCTATGTGGTTTTTCTTACTAAGCATGTTGAGCTCACCCCCTTACTTTCCTCCACAGAGCCCCTCTGTAGTTTGGATCGCTTCCGTTAGTAAGGCATTCTGCACAGTTATGATTCCGTTGAGTATATTTCTGCATCGAAGGTATACCCAAGTTTAAACAATTCTTTTGTATCTAAATTTTTTTGTAAGTACAGTAATGCATACAAGATATGTCTAGGGAATGTTAATATATTTTGTTTAATATTTGTTACTAAGAAAGAAAATAAATCAGACCAAGTTATTGTTCTAACCTAATATCGACTTGTAACCTAACTGAAACATCCGTAAATTCGGGTCGTTACAAATGACCATCATTCCATTCGTTTGGTTGCTGTTTTCAGTGGTTGAAGGTTAGGAGTTTGGTTTTTCGGGCAACCAATCCCGTGACCTTTCTTCCTCTGCTGCTACCTATTATTATTATTTATATATTTCTATCCATGCAAGGTATTCCTGAGGCTATCAT
This sequence comes from Firmiana major, assembly GCA_033439115.1. Classification (NCBI taxonomy): domain Eukaryota; kingdom Viridiplantae; phylum Streptophyta; class Magnoliopsida; order Malvales; family Malvaceae; genus Firmiana; species Firmiana major. Next base: position 56,081,300 of record CM065904.1, on the reverse strand, counting down.
CCTTAATATACTTATATATATATATATATTTCTTTATAGCTTTGCTCCTGCCAACGTCTATCACTCATCATTCATCACCATGCTTTCCTTTTTCCCTTTATTTTCGATCATGCCTTCACGTTTTATGCTTGCCGACAACAGCCCCCTTCAAATTCGTTTCCTACATAGCTACATGTGTATATATATATATATATGTGTGTGTGTGTGTGTGTATTTTATCCTTTTATGTAGCTATTACTGGATTATATAAATATACATATACACATTTATGCCCACACATATACATAATGCACCTATACTTTTAACTTGTAAAATGATTCAGCCATCTCATATATATATTTAATATGGTATGTATATGTATATATACATGTATGTCTACGTACTTAATTAAATTCTCCATGTAGTATAAAATAAAAGTTTAGTCTAATATTTATACTTAAATTAATTCACCTATAATCACTTATTTAATCTTAATTGCCTAAATTATTATTTATAGACAACACCAAGCACATTAAAAATTTACAGTATTTACATTCTCCCCACCTTGAAAAATTTGGTCCCTAAATTAAAAGTACATCAATCCTCAAATAATTGTGGGTACTTCTCTTGCATTAAACTTTTCAATTCCTACATGGCTTCCTCCAAAGTGTGATACTGCCAGAAAACCTTGACCAAAGGAATCGTCTTAGATCGCAATGCCTTTTCTTTCCTATCCAAGATCCGAATCGATTTCTTCAAATATGTCATATCCTCCTTCAACTCCAGTGGCTTATACTTAGTCATGTGTGTGGGATCTGGATGATAGTTGCGAAGTATCGAAACGTGGAAGACATTGTGGATACTCGATAATTCTGGCGGTATAGCCAGTCTGTAAGCTTTATCTCCCACTTGGTCTAAGAACTCGAAAGGTCGATTATAACGAGGGACCTAACTTCCCCTTCTTTCCAAATCTCATTATGCCATTGGAAGGAGAAACTTTCAAAAATACTGAATCTACTACTAAAATTCCAAAGGTCTTCGTCTTTGGTCAGCATAACTTTTCTACAGACTCTGAGCTTTTCTCAACCTCTCACAACTTAATTGTACATCCTCAGAAGCTTGCTTAACCAAATCGATAGCAAATGTCTCTCTTTCACCCACTTCTTCCCATCCAATTGGCGAATGACACATTCGACCATACAACACTTCATACGGTGTCATTTCGATACTTAGGTGGTAGCTGTTAACATATACGAATTCTACTAACATTTGAGACATTTAGTCACAAGTTCAATTATATCTCTTATCATATTTGATTACTAATATTTCTTTAGGAGATTTTGATAAATCTTACTATTCTCCGGATGCAAAGTATATTTCTACGAATGAGCCTCTGACGACCTCAATTCTTTTAACTATAGATCATTGGGTACACAATTCTGCTTCTAAATCTCAATAATTCACCACTGCCGGTGCCAAATCTGTTATAGTACCCTTTGGTATCTAACTAGCCATATCGATACAGTATTCCTCATTACGCTGAACTTGTATGATTTGATAAATTAAATCCAGTTTCAACTCTCAGGCTAGCTACCATGTAATGAATGCCAGTACCATAAAGGGACCACATCCAATTTGAGGTTCACAGAACGTTCCAACAGTTTGCATTTCCTGATCATTACATAAATATAACACCGTCTCGAGGTTATTTGTAAGACCCGTAAATTTATAAGTAATGTTTATGATTATCGAATGTACAGACAAGTTACATTACATATGAATTACAAGAAATATATGTTTTTAAGTTCTAAGTGTGAATGAATTACTAAATGAGTATAGAATCAATTAGATGGAAGTTTAACTTGGAAAATCTGGGAAAATTACAGCTAAAATGCTGCAGGATGAATGCCAGATCAATATCAAGCAAGGAGAGATCGATCTCATTGTGAGACCCCGTATATGTATAGTTGTAACATGTGTAATTGGATCAATGAATGCTAATGGACTTGTAATGTAAAGTGTTATTGATGTAAGTCCATGGATTCAATGTACATATGTGTAATATGATTTGTAATGTACATACAAGTTTCATTATGTATGAATATGAAGAAATGAGTTCTTATAAGTGATGAATGTGATTGGAACTCAAAATGAGTAGTGTGATAAATGGAAGGAAGTTGCATGAATATAAATGCTTCCATTTGGTTTTATATAGTATACCTTTGAATATACAAGGAATGCACACAAGTTTCAATGTGAATAAGGTATGAATGGATGCCATTTTCAAGTCATAAAGGTGGATGGATGAGAAAATGGCCATGGCAGCAGATTAATGATGTTTTGGTGTAAGTTGCAGCAGGAAAACTGTAAAAAATCTGGAAAATATGAAGGCCAGATCGATCTCCATAGGATGAGAGATCGATCTGGAAGAGCTAGAATGCTCTTATTTGGGCCATGGAATAGAGCAGATCGATCTCCAATGGGGCCAGATCGATCTCCTAACTATTTTGTAATGAAAAGATCGATCCTCAAGCATCTAGATCGATCTCTTTAGCTATCTATTTGGGAGCAGATCGATCTCAAGCTTCGACAGATCGATCTCATGCTTAAAATGCCGTGAAAAAGGGAGAATTGAGGGGACCAGATAGATCTCCTCCTAGTGCAGATCGATCTCCTCAAGCTATTTCTATAAAAATAGCGCTGAAATTTGAAAATTTTGGGAAAACAACATCACCCTTCCATTTTTCACCCAAAACCTAGATTTATCTCTCTAAAATCAACCATTTCCAGTAAGAATTGAGGGAAGGCTATTAGGTACCAAGTTGTTCATCTTGAGGAAGAGAACAACATAGTTGAAACCCAAAATCTCATTGTTGGTATTAAAGGAGCTAAGGACATTATCATTTGGAGCAAGAAGAGAAATCTGATTTGGTAAGTTTCTAAGACATTGTCTATTTTATTGATTTTGGAGTTGATTGGCATGTAAATGGATGATTGAAACCATTTAGGTAGTATTGGAATTAATGTGACCTAGAAGATGGAATGAATTTAGTGTGAGAAAGTGTAATTTGGATGAATTGGTGGTTTATGGGTTATGATAAGTTGTTATTTGTGTAATATAGATGATTAGAAATGGGTAAATGAAGCTACATTATGGGTTTTGTGAATTGATAAGCATGAGCACATGTAGTCTTTGATAATATGCCATAGTGAAGGAAATTTATGAAAAATGAACATTATGAGCTTAACATCGATTTAATATCGATTTGGAATGAGTAAATAGGCCTAAAAGAATCCATGGACTCAAGTTATGGGTAGAGTAATGAAACGAGGCCTCATAGGCGTTAATAGAGACTATAGACCAAATCGACTATAGTAAACGCGGGAGTTGGATTATAATGGGCTAAAACGTTGTGGAATATGTTTATGTGCAGTTTTGGAGAGTTCGTTGGAGACGAATCAAAGCGTACGAGTAAGCAGCTCTAAGGAAGTGGAATTACGCATTGCGATTCCAGGTAAGGGAATTTTGTGAGTATATAGAGGTAGCTGCTCGTATTTTGTGGGTATATAGGGTGTTGTAAATTTACAAGATGGTTTGGAAAAGTGGTTGATGATGTATGTGAACAATTATGAGTACGTATATGATTTGGTTTATATGGATGTATAAAAAGGGATAGTAAGGCTAATAATTGCATAAATCACATGTTTTGAATGTTTTCACAAAACACAATACTTTGATTTGAGCAAATAAAATGATAGGCTGACTAGTACTTGAATGACGTTGTGAAATAGCCCATGTGAGGTGTTAAACATGTTTTGAGATGTTTTGAATGTATGTGAGCCGCCTATCATGTGTATGTGATTTAATTCGCGTTGGAGCCGCGCTCACGCTAGATTTCGATGTTTTCATTTGTATGAAATGTGCTGGAGCTTAGCTCGCAACTTGATTTGGAAACTATGATGATGTTTATAAACCGTACTGGAGCTTCTGCTCGTACGTGACTTTCGAGTGGTTTTTCTTATGAGTATAACTGTACTAGAGCTATGCTCGTACGTGGTCTCTTTATGATGGGATGCATGAGTCGTGCTAGAGCTTTGCTCGCACAAGTTTGCACATTGTGATACGTATGAGGTCGTGAAAGTTGGTAAGATCCTCAAGCCCTACATCCTTAAGCCAACATCCTTAAGCCCGAGGAGGTGGGGAGGCTCTGTTAGGCGAGGAGGCTTTGTTCAGTGGGGAGGATCTCTTATGGTAATATCTTTAATCCCTACATCTTTAAGCTAACATCCTTAAGCCCGATGAGGTGGGGAGGCTCTGTTAGGCAGGGAGGCTCTGTTCAGTGGGGATGCTCTCTTATGGAAGGATCCTTAAGCCAACATCCTTAAGCCCTGGAGGGGCGAGGAGGCTCTGTTTGGCAGGAAGGCTCTCCTACATGGGTACAGAAAGATCCTTTAGCCAACATCCTTAAGCCCTAGAGGGGCGGGGAGGCTCTATTCGGCAGGGAGGCTCTCCTACATGGATATGGAAAATTCTTGGAATGGGGTAGGTAAGACCTAGGAATAGCACCCCTAATCACGATATGAGTTCGTGGAGTACGTTGTACCATGTATATCACATAGAGTACGATGTACCGCGCGATGATTATGTGATGAGAAAGTCTAGTGAGGGATAATCCACCTTCGTGCCAACACGATACCCCGCACACCTGGATGCGTGTGGTCTGGGACGATTTATGATGTAGTTTGTCCACATAGGTACTTTTGATATAGTGACCTGGTTTTTATTACATATGTGTAACTGTGATTGTCTAAGGTAGACCCGAGGGAGGGGTTGAGCCTTGTGGGATTTGATTTGTGAAATAGTAATGATGTTTGTGATTGAGAAAATGGTTTGTGATGGGATTGTATGTGTTTGAGAAAGAGCTTTATGATGTGATTTAAAAAAGATGTTTAAAGTGAATTTCCCTTTTTATTATGTGATTTGACAATTGAGCATGAGATGGCTTGTACTTGATGATTTACCATATTTTATTATGCCAAATTACATGATTTAAATACATGCTATATGTATACGCATATGGCATAGTTTTGTTTTCCTCATGCTCCGAACTATAAACGATTTATGCATTCACTATCAGCATGTAGATAGAGTAGTTATCTACCATGCTTGCATTATTGCCTTACTGAGCGTGTAGTTTGCTTATCCCTCTCTATTTTCCCCCTCTACAGAGCGTACATAGTGGCCCAGTGAGGATTGATGCATTTTGGTTAAGACATTCGCTGCATCTCCATCACTCAGAGGTATATACACAGTGATTACTTTTTGTATCTAAACAATGTAAAAGCACAGTAGCCAATTGAAATGTAATTATGAGGGATGTAGATGTCAGTAATCATATTTTGTATAAATGAATGATTGACGTTCAAATGTATGACATCACTTTTATTAACTGAGAATGGATATTGCGAGTGGATTATTATTGACTCACAGCCCAATTGTCTGTGGCGAGTTTGTTCATGACCGGCTAAGGTAATAATAAAACGCGAAAAATTTATAGTGATTTTCGGTAATAAGAGGATAAAATGGGTCGTGACGCTCATGGCTTGGAAAACACAATACCAAGCATTCTGCAAGAGGGATATTGATCCCTCACTTAAGCAGATTGATCTCAAGTTGTCTCGGGTTGGACAAGATCGATCTCCTCCCATAGGCAGATCGATCTCCATTGGCCTCTGGATAGACCAGATCGAACTCCTTTTAAGGCCAGATCGATCTCCAAAGCCTTCTGCCTAAAACAGATCAATCTCATTACCTTGAGCAGATCGATCCCCTGCCTAGAAATTGTCAAAAATCTGAAGGATTCAAGCAAGAGCAGATCGATCCCCCCCTTGGAGATCAATCTCCTAAGGCATTTCCTATAAAAATTGGGCAGTTGGATCTGCATTTCATGGGAATAAACTCGTTTCCTCCATTTTAACAAGTGACCTAGCTTTCTCACTCTAAAATCACCACTTTCCAAACAATTTTGAGAGAAATTCCTTTGAGCAAAGTTATTCCTAGTGAGGGAGAGAACAACATAGTCAAAGATTGGAAACTCAAACCTTGAATTGGAGGAGAAAAGAAGATTTCTCCTAAATTGGCAAAAAGTGGAAAAATGTCAAGCTAGGTAAGATTTCCATACACCATTTTCTAGTATGTTAATCTAGACATTATGATGAGTAATTTTTTGTATATAACGTTGGTTGAAATGTTCATATACATGCTTAAACAACTATGACCTAGAATGGACTTAGTGAGAGAAAGTTGAAAATGGCATAGAGTTAATGATGATTTGAGCATGTAGAGATGTTAATGAGCATATATAGATGATTCTAAGATGACATTGTGAAATCCATAAGTTGGATTAGATGAGGATTGAAAATGGGCATAATAAGTGTTCAATAAAATGCCATAGAGAGGGAAAATGATGAACTAGAGGCATTGTGAGCATAATGCCAGTTCAATATGAATCAATAGACTCGAGGAGTCTAATGGATTCTTGAGAAAATGAATAGAATAATCGAAATGGACTTAAGAGAGAGTAAAGTCCAATAAGACGAACGAGGCCAAATTGGTGTAAAATGGCCCTATGCATTGAATTGAAATTCATGGAAGTGAAAATAAAGTATATTGGGGTATACTGATGTGAATTGTAATTCATTGTAGCTCTTGGAGACATAATTAGAGCCGATAAGATTGGATCACGAGCAGTGGAAATCAAGGAAAGCGATTTAAGCGTGATTCAAGGTAAGGGACTTATGCGAGCTATTAGAGATAGCTATATGTATGTTTTCCTACATGCAGTGTGCAAATATATGCGATAAGTATATAGATATTGATATATCTAAGTAAACATTATGTATGAGAAGAAGTCTATAAGTATGAGTTACATGACTTCCATGTGATTGTTGCGAAAAGAGGTTTTGTCAACATTTTGAGAAAGAGTAATAATAAATGGGCTCCCGGTTTAGAAATTTGCATGAAAAGCTTTTAGCGAGTGATTGAAGGGAGATTACCCTCTCACTCATACTCAGTGAATGAAGCCATCTATATTTTTTTGTGTGAACCTGTGCTAGAGCTGATGTGGCATTGGTAGATTTACCAGCCTTGCTCGCACAACCCGTTTAAGAAAGGATTTTTGAGAAGAACAAAATTGTGCTCGATGCCTCGGGTGATGTTGTGTGTTCCACTCGGGAGCTCGCACTAGATTTTGGGAATCATGCTAGAGCCAAAGAGGACTGCTTAGTGATCTTGCTCTAACTATGCTCGCATGTGACCCCCTCGATTTTAAGACCGTGCTCAATGCCTCAGGTATGCTGTGTGTTCTTACACTGAGTTGCTCACGTGGTATGATAAGCTTTCTTTGTGATAAGCAAAATCGTGCTCGATGCCTCAGGTATCTGTGTGTTCTTACGCTGAGTTGCTCACACGTGGTACGATAAGCTTTCTATGTGATAAGCAAAATCGTGCTCGATACCTCGGGTATTGCTATGTGATCTTACGCTGAGTTGCTCGCATAAGAGTTTATGAGTTTGCTGTGTGATGAGTAAAACTGTGCTGGAGTCGTCGTGTATTGCTTAATGATCTTGCACAGATCTGCTTGCACGTGGTTTTAAGACAGTGTAAATGGGTGTTAAGGATCGATAGGAGCATGATGTACCGTGAGCGTTAACCATGGAGTATGATGTGCCATGATATTTTAGTGATTCTGTGTGAGCTGAAAGGATGGTTGATCCGCCTCCCCAAGCATAGGGTTCCTGCACACCTGATAAGTGTTGCTTGAAATCTGGACTATGGCCATAAGTCTTTTTATCTGTAGGATACAACATTATGTTGCTACTGTGTGAGGTGACAAATGTCCTCGCTGATGTGTGATACATTGTGATATAAAATCCCATTAAATGTCTCATATTAATCGATTTACGAAGAGATTTATAAGTGTGTTCTGTGTGAACTGATAAATGAAGTTGTGTGGTTTTAAAGATTGAACTGTGTGATCCTGTGTGAATTGATGATATAAATGCATATACCCATCTAGCGGATTAATGGTTTCGTAACGATGGAAGCTATTTTCAAAGAAATTCATACGTTTTATAAGGAAGCTAAATATTTATATTTTAAGCAAGTAGATAGTGTAGTTATCTACCTGCTTTCATATTTTCCTTACTGAGTGTGTTAGCTCACCCCCTTATTTCCTCATCCACAGATACTACATAATAGTGAGTTACTGCAGTTGTCCCTGCTATGATGTTCTCCATTTCTCCAGCAGTATAGAGGTATACATTTATGAGAAAAAAATTTTGTATCCTGTAAATTAATGCACAGTTTGGTTATCTTTTGTACGAAAGGGATGTATATAATAGAAACTAATGTAAACGTTTCCGTATATTTATAAAAAAAATAGTTTCTAATTCATTTAATGAATGTTAAATTATGATTGGATGAGATGTGGATATGGATGTTGACTTACAGCCCAACTGTTAATAGTAAATTAAGTCACGGGAAGAGGGTCATGACAGAGATATGTATCAAAGCTTGAGTTGGTCCGATGTGAGTCAGTATCCATAGTTAGGAAAATATACATCCCTAAAGTACTGAGCATTATTTGGATACAATTGTGTATACCAAGCTGAAAATGTAACTGAGACACTTGTTATTAAGTATGCAGGATGTCAGATAGACGACGTACTCGCAGAGGAGAGAGTTCGCGCTCTCAGGGGCATAGAGATGAGCCCGAGAGGCGCAACTGGTCCAGTTCTAGTAGGGATCCATCTGGTCTTAGTGAGGCCGCTGAGGAACGTATACGTATTTACAGCACAGTGTAGACACAGTCATGGAGATATTTACACAGGCGATGGCTAGATTTGAGGGTAGATAGGAGAACCTTGCTAGTCAGGCTGTTGCACCTGAGAGATATGAACCAGCACAGCCTGCATCGAGACCTCAGGTTGTAGAGGTAGAGATTCTTGTACCCTCTCTAGTTCAGGATATTCCTCCACCAGTTTAGGATCCTGTAGCTCCACAACAGGTTGGTGGTGAAGGAGTTTATGATTGTGACCTGCGCAAATTGAGGCAGTTCAGGAAGTTTGGACCACCTTCGTTTAGTGGGGGTGAAAGACCCAGTGTTAGTGGAGCATTGGATTCGTAATATGGAGAACCTTTACAGATTCTTCCATTGCTCTGCCACAAAGAAGGTTACCTTTGTGGCTTTTGTATTAGAAGGTGAGGCCGATCATTGTGGATGGCCACCCAACCGATTCTGAGTGTACGTCACCTGGTGGTGACTTGGGATGCATTTCTGGATACCTTCAAGAGGCAGTACATTTCAGCTACTGGTCAGAGGAAGATGTAGATGGAATTTTTAACCTTGACTTAGGAGAACCGTATTGTGGATGTGTACGAGTCTGGATTCACCTCCCTGGGTAGATATGACACAGTAACCATAGGCTGTCAGGACAGGAAGGTCCAAAAATTTCTTGAGGGATTGAGATCTTTGATCAGAGCTCGATTAGCCCCATTTGACATTACCACCTATGACGAGGCAGTATGCAGAGCTCAACTATGTGGGCAAGACTATGAGTTGCATGTCTCGGAGTTGAGTAAGAGTGGTAAGGGCAGAGATAGAGATCGAAAGAGGTCGGTTGAGGATAGAGGATTTAAAAAGGGTCAGAGATTATTTGGTAAAGGACCAAAGATTGGAGAGGTACGAGAGAGGCCTGCGAAGCCTCCAGCTTATTCAGCTTACCCAGTTTTACCTCCAGCTTTGAGGGGTATAATTATTGGTTGAACCCGACCTACCACAGAGCAGTGCAGGATATGTGGTAGATATCATGGGAGTAGACCATGCCCTTTGATGAGATCATGCTATAGATGCGGTAAACCAGGGCACAGAGCTCGTGAATGCCCAGAGTTGGTTAATACAGCCCCACAGAAGGGTAAAGAGCCAGAGAGGGCTACAGTTGAGACACTTACACCTAAGAGGAAGGCCACAACTGAAGAGAAAGGGAAACAAGCTATTGGTCGAGGGTGAGTGTTTGCATTGGACCAGGCATCTGCAGAAGCTTCTATGGATGTGATTAAAGGTACCATCCTAGTCTTTGATTTTAAAGCATTAGCATTGATTGATCCTGATGCCACGCATTCATTTATATCGCCTTCATTTGCATGTAAATTATTTGAACATGAAAAACCTATACCTCTAGGTAGGATGATGCTTATTAATACTCCAGTGAGAGATAATGTAATAACTAAGTATGTATGTAAAGATTGCAAGTTAAAAGTAGGGGAAAATGATATGTTGGCCAATCTTATTCTGTTAGGTATGAAAGACTTTGATGTAATACTAGGGATGGATTGGTTAGCTGCAAACCATGCTGTGTTAGACTGTTATGCTAGGACAGTAATGTTTTCCACCCTTGACAAGTGTGTTGTAAGACTTAAAGAATAGTGAAAGAAGTAGTAAATTATTTCCAAGGATGGATGATTTTACTAACCAATGTGATCATAATATGATAAAGGTTTTATAGCATATGTGGTTGATTTAGAGAAGGCATACCCGAAATTAGTTGACATTCCAATGGTTAGAGAATTCCCCGATGTCTTTCCGAAAGAATTACCAAGGTTGCCACCAGACAGAGAGATGGAGTTTTGTATTGATTTGGTGCCTGGAACTGAACCGATATCCAAACCACTGTATAGAATGGCTCAAGTGGAATTAGAGGAACTAAAAAAGTAATTGCAAGAGTTGTTGGACAAGGGGTTTATTAGACCGAGTGTATCACCTTAGGGAGCACCAATTTTATTTGTAAAGAAGAAAGATGAGAGTTTCCCACTATATATAAATTATCTGTTGTTGAACAAGGTTACCATCAAGAATAAGTATTCCCTTCCACAGATAGATGATCTATTGGATTAGTTATAGGGAACACAGATCTTTTCGAAGGTTGATTTGAGGTCTGGGTATCATCAGCTGAGGATTCGAAGTGGAGAAGTGCCCAAGACAGCGTTTCAGACTTGTTATGGCCATTATGAGTTTTTAGTTATGCCATTTGGGTTGACGAATGCTCCTGCAGCATTCAAGGCATTAATGAATGATGTGTTTAGGCCATACCTAGATCGCTTCGTGATTGTGTTTATAGATGACATTTTGGTAATCTCGAAGTCTAGGAAAGAGCATGAGCAGCATTTGAGAATAGTGTTACAGACCCTCCGAGATTGGGAGTTGTATGCTAAACTCAACAAGTGTGATTTTTGTGAGTGAGATATCGTTTTTGGGTCATGTAGTCTTGAGAGATGGGGTATCAGTGGATCTGTCCAAGATAGAGGCCGTGATACAGTGGGAAAGGCCCAAGACGGTTACAGAGATCTACAGTTTCTTGGGTTTAGCAGGTTATTACTGACAATTTGTAGAAGGATTCTCTTAGCTGGCTGCTCCGTTGACACGTCTCACTCGAAAGAATGTGACATTTGAGTGGAATGATAAATGTGAAAGAGGTTTCTGCGAATTAAAGCATAGATTGACCACCGCACCTATTCTCACCATACCCACAAGCTCATGAGGTTACTCAGTGTATACAGACGCCTCGGGATAAGGATTGGGCTATGTGTTAATGCGAGACGGGAAGGACCATGAGAGGAACTACCCAACCCATGATTTAGAGTTGACAGTCGTGGTATTTGCATTAAAGATTTGGCGTAACTACTTGTACGGTGAGACATTTTAGGTGTATATAGATTATAAAAGCCTTAGATACATGTTTTCATAGAAAGAGTTGAATATGAGGCAGAGACGATGGATAGAGCTTTTAAAAGATTATGATTGTGAGATATTGTACCATCTAGGGAAGGCTAATGTAGTGGCAGATGCCCTGAGTAGAAAGAGCCTCGGAATGGTATCGTACATGATGGTCAAGGAATATGAGATGCTCGAGCAGTTTGCTCACCTCAGGTTGGATATAGACCCTTTTAATGTTGACACTGACTGTGTGATAGCTAGCCTGCAAGTGAAACTGAATTTGATTGACCGGATACGACAGGCTCAACATGCTAATCGACTGTGTGAGGATCGTGCGAGTCAGATTTAGAGGGGTGATGTGGCCAATTTCTTAGTGAGTGATGATGGCCTACTGAGGTTTAGAGAAAAGATTTGTGTTCCCGATGACCTAGACCTAAAGAGATTGATTTTGATAGAAACTCATTCATTGAAATATATATTGCATCCGGGGAGTAACAAGATGTATCAAAATCTTTGATAAGTGTATTGGTGGTTAGGGATGAAAAAGGATATCGCAGAGTTTATGGCAAGATGCTTGGTATGTCAGCAAGTGAAGGTAAAGCATCAGAAGCCTGTAGGGTTATTGCAGCCTCTACCTATACTGACTTGGAAATGTAGGCATGTCACCATGGATTTCATCATGGGATTGCCGAGGACTAAGAGGAACCATGGTGCGATATGGGTAGTGGTAGACAGATTGACAAAATTCCTCCACTTTCTAGCTATGAAATCTACAAATACTTTAAGTACTTTGATAGAGTTGTATGTACGATCGATATTGAGGCTGCATGGTGTTCTAGTGAGCATCATATCAGATAGGGATTGCCGATTCACTTCCCACTTCAGGGGACATTTTCAAGAAGCTATGGGAACCCAGTTAAGTTTCAGTACCGCTTTCCACCCTCAAACCGATTGTCAGTTAGAGAGAACCATCCAGACGTTAGAGGATATGATGAGAGCGAGTGTCATGAATTTTAAAGGCTCCTGGGATGATCACCTGCCATTGGTCGAATTTGCATACAACAACAGTTATCACTCGAGTATCGGGATAGCACCATATGAAGCGTTGTATGGTAGAAGGTGTCGTTCCCCTATTGGTTTGGAAGAAATGGGTGATAAAAAGACTTTTGCTCCCGATTTAGTATAGCAAGCCTCTGAGGTTATTCAGTTAATATGTGAGAGATTGAGAATAGCTTAGAGAAGGCAAAAGAGTTACGTTGACATGAGACAAAAGCAACTAGAGTTCACTATGGGTGACTCAGTATTTTTAAAAGTTTCTCCTCGAAAGGGATGAGGTTCGGTAAGAAGGGTAAGTTGGGCCCTCGGTATATCAGATTGTTTGAGATACTAGAACTTGTAAGAGATAAGGCCTACAGGTTAGCGTTGCCACCGGAGTTAGCAGGCATTCATAACGTCTTCCACATATCGATACTTTAGAAGTACCATCCAGATCTGACTCATGTGATTTGGTATGAGCCATTGGAGCTTAAGGACAATTTGACATATATAGAGAGACTGATCTAGATACTGGATAGGAAGGAAAAGGTGTTAAAGAATAAGACAAATCCACTTGTTAAGGTTCCCTGATAGCACCGATATTCAGAGCAAGCTACTTAGGAATTAGAGAACCTGATACGGGAAAAGTACCCCCAACTTTTTGATGAATGACTTGGTTCTAATTTAGAGGATCAAATTTCTTGAAAGAGGGGAGGAACGTAAGACCCGTAAATTTCTATGTAATGTTTATGATTATCGAATGTACAGACAAGTTACATTACATATGAATTACAAGAAATAGATACTTTTAAGTTCTAAGTGTATATGAATTACTAAATGAGTATAGAATCAATTAGATGAAAGTTTAACTTGGAAAATCTGGGAAAATTACAGCTAAAATGCTACAGGATAAATGCCAGATCGATCTCATGCAAGGAGAGATTGATCTCATGGCCTGAAAAACATAATACCAAGCATTTTGCAAGAGGGAGATCGATCCCTCACTTAAGCAGATCGATCTCAAGTTGTCTCAGGTTGGACCAGATCGATCTCCTCTCATAGTCAGATCGATCTCCATTTACCTCTGGATAGACCAGATCGATCTTCTCTTAAGGCTAGATCGATCTCTAAAGCCTTCTGCCTGAAACAGATCGATCTCATTACCTTGAGCAGATCGATCTCATGCATTTCAACAGATCGATCCCCTTCCTGGAAATTGTCAAAAATCTGAAGGATTTAAGCAAGGATAGATCGATCCCTCCCCCCTTGAAGATCGATCTCCTAAGGCATTTCCAATAAAAACTGGGCAGTTGGATTTGCATTTCACGAGAACAAACTCATTTCCTCTATTTTTATTAAGTGACATAGCTTTCTCACTCTAAAATCACCACTTTCCTATCAGTTTTGAGAGAAGTTCCTTTGAGCAAAGTTATTCCTAGTGAGGGAGAGAATAACATAGTCAAAGATTGGAAGCTCAAACCTTAGATTGGAGGAGAAAAGAGGATTTCTCCCAAATTAGCAAAAAAAGGAAAAAGGTCAAGCTCGGTAAGATTTCTATACACCATTTTCTAATATGTTAATCTAGACATTATGATGAATAATTTGATGTATAGAACGTTAGTTGAAATGTTCATATACATGCTTAAACAACTATGACCTAGAATGGACTTAGTGAGAGAAAATTGGAAATGGCATAGATCTAATGATGATTTGAGCATATAGAGATGTTAATGAGCATGTATAGATGATTCTAAGATGACATTGTGAAATCCATAAGTTGGATTAGATAAGGATTGAAAATGGGCATAATAAGTGTTTGATGAAATGCCATAAAGAGGGCAAATGATGAACTAGAGGCATTGTGAGCATAATGTCGGTTCAATATGAATCAATAGACTCGAGGAGTCTAATGCATTCTTGGGAAAACAAATAGAATAATCAAAATGAACTTAAGAGAGTAAAGTCCAATAAGACGAACGAGGCCAAATTGGTGTAAAATGGCCCAATGCAATGAATTGAAATTCATGCAAGTGAAAATGAAGTATATTGGGGTATACTGATGTGAATTGTAATTCATTGTAACTCATGGAGACATAATTCGACCCGATAAGATTGGATCACGAGCATTGGAAATCAAGGAAAGCGATTTAAGTGGGATTCAAGTTAAGGGACTTATGCGAGCTATTAGAGATAGCTATACGTATGTTTTCCAACATGTTGTGTGCAAATATATGTGATAAGTATATATATATATTGATATATCTAAGTAAAAACTAAGCATGAAAAGAAGCCTATAGGTATGAGTTGCATGACTTCCATGTGATTGTTGTGAAAAGAGGTTTTCCAAACGTTTTGAGAAAGAGTAATAATAGACAGGCTCCCAGTTTAGAAATTTGCATGAAAAGCTTTTAACGAGTGATTGATGAGAGATTGCCCTCTCACTCATATTCAGTGAATGGAGTAATCTATTTCTTTTCTGTGTGAACCTGTGCTAAAGCTGATGTGGCATTGGTAGATTTACTAGCCTTGCTCGCACAACCTGTTTAAGAAAGGATTTTTGAGAAGAACAAAACTGTGCTCGATGCTCCTTGTGATGCTATGTGTTCCACTTGAGAGCTCGCACTAGATTTTGGGAATCATGCTTAAGCCAAAGAGTACTGCTTAGTGATCGTGCTCTGACTATGCTCGCATGTGACCCCCTCGATTTTAAAATCGTGCTCGATGTCTCAGGTATGCTGTGTGTTCTTACGCTGAGTTGCTCGTACGTGGTATGATAAGCTTTCTGTGTGATAAGCAAAACTGTGCTCGATGCCTCAGGTATGCTGTTTGTTCTTACGCTGAGTTGCTCACACGTGGTACGATAAGCTTTCTGTGTGATAAGGAAAATCACTCTCGATGCCTCGGGTATTGCTGTGTGATCTTACGCCTAGTTGCTCGCATGAGAGTTTATGAGTTTGTTGTGTGATGAGTAAAACCGTGCTAGAGCCGTTGTGTATTGCTTAGTGATCTTGCACAGACCTGCTCGTGCGTGATTTTGAGACAATGAAAATCGGTGATAATGATCCACGGAAGCACGATGTACCATGAACGTTAGCCATGGAGTACGATATGTTGTGATATCTTAGTGATTTTGTGAGCTAAAGGGATGGTTGATCCGCCTTCCCAAGCATAGGGTTCCCGCACACCTTATTAGTGTTGCTTAGAATTTGGACTATGGCCATAAGTCTTTTTATCTGTGTAATATGACATTGTGTTGCTATTGTGTAAGGTGACAAATGTCCCCCCTGCTGTGTGATACAGGGTGATATAAAATCCCATTATATGTCTCATATTAATCGATTTACAAAGAGATTTGTAAGTGTGTTATGTGTGAATTGATAAATGAAGCTGTGTGGTTTTAAAGAGTGAGCTGTGTGATCCTGTGTGAATTGATGATGTATATGCATATGCCCATCTGGCGAATTAATGGTTTCACATCGATGGAAGCTATTTTCAAAGAAATGCATATGTTTTATAAGGAAGATAAATGTTTATATTTTAAGCATGTAGATAGTATAGTTATCTACCTGCTTTCATATTTTCCTTATTGAGCATGTTAGCTTGAGGCACCGGGTCTAGCCATTTCTTTTTCTTATGTTTAATTCCTTGTATGAAATTTAATATCTAAACTTTCATGATTAACAAAATTCTATAATTTCCTCACCACACAAGCAGTGGTGCCCTAACTTCAATGTAAATATTACAGTTTCCCATTCCAAATCATAGGTTAGGTTGTTCTTCTCATGATCTTTTAATTGCCAAGATCCATAGGCAGTTGCCTTTCTATTCTGCATTATCACGTAGCCTAGTCCCTGTCTCGAGGTATCTATCTAAACTTTTCTCTTAGATTATGGGTTAGGATAATTTTAGACGCTGTCAAGTTTTTTAGGTAGAGAGGTATTTTGAAATACCTTAATTAGTCATCAAACTGACCACATGAGCTAAATATAATCATAAAGAGGACAATATTCAACCTACATTCGAAAACGAAAAACAAAATTTATTGCAATTCTCATTTATCCTTTGGATACAATCCATTCTCAATTCATATCACTTAATCTGAATCATTTCCTATACTAGAATTATTCATACATTGTGTACATCTCTCGATCCAAATATAACCTGCATTCAGAATTTATCACAGTTCAAAGTCTAACGTTCAAAACATAATTACATGTAAATTTCGATCCATATATTCAAACACCTTTCATATTCCAAACTCCCTTTGTAACCTAGAAGACTCCAGATCTCCATAACAAGTAACGTTAGCACACTCCAAAGTGAATCACTTAGTTTGATAATCCCCTTATCTTATAATTCCTATAATTGCTTCTTCAGCTCCTCTAATTCAATTGAAGATATTCAGTATAGTGGTTTGAATATCAGTTCGGTACCAAGTACTAAATCAATTCAAAACTTCTTCCTTCTATCTAGTGGTAACTCTAGTAGATTATTCGGATATATGTCGAAAAACTCCTATCTACAAGAATATCTCTTTATTCCGGACATGCCTTATCTCTATCAATCTCGTAAGCAGTGCAACCATCAAGTTTTATTTATACAGTTAGTTCCGTAATTCATTATTTTAGTTACAGTGACTTTACTATTTCGTTATCACTCTTCCTTTAGTAGATCTCTTTTCTATCACTCTCTCTACCTTTCCCCTTTTCTTAGTAATTTCAGAGACATACATCTCAGAATCACACAGTTGCGTCTTATCCACACAGTTGTGTCTTGCGCACTGCTCCTTCAAAATAACATCAAATAAAGCTAACCTAGCTCGATTGAGGACCTCAGTCTCTCATATGAGTTTTCAAACTTTCTTCATTCTGCAACACAACGTTTCCAAACTATACCTCTCCAAAACCATAAATTTAAATTCATATTCATTCTCGAACTTATTATCTTATGTCCAATTTAAAAAATCATTTGTAATAGTTGTTGTGCCCTGTTTGGGATGTATTGTCGTTTAAAGTCATCCATAAATATATCCCATATAACTCTCTAATTGTTGAGTCCTCTAAATAAATTGGAGGAACATCTACCAAAGTTTGGCTTCCCATTTTAATATCAATGCTACAAAAGTTACTTTCTTTATAGTATTGCTCCTTAAAAATTCGTATAACTTCTTTAATTCTTTAGCACAAAAGTTGCAAAAACAACTTTCTCGGTAGAGTTACTTTGAAAAATCCACAAAGTTTCTCCTTCTCATTTATCCAGTTTCCATTATAACTGGATTTCTACCTTAGTAAATAGTAGTGTACTATCTTCCGAAACTGTCTCAGTTTTTCCCTAAGTCACAGTCATACCTTATTCATCATCATTATTATTGTGCTGTTATTACTTGACTAATAATGTCATCATTGTCTCCTTGTCCCGCTTGTATCTTACGAAGTGGACTTCAAAATCCGTGGTTAAACTATGAGGTGTACATTCATATGAGAATTCGCTTTATCTCTCGGGCCTATTTCTATAGCCTCGAGAAATAATTTCCTCTCGTCTACTTGTATGGTTGTAATACCTACTAGCCATATCTATAAATTTTCCTTCATTCAATGACACAATCGCTCAGTAAAATATAGCCAGGTATACCTGTTTGTAACTAAACAATGTACAGTAATGCTAGGGATGTGGACTTTCCAAAATTTCTCTTACTCCTAATATTGACTCGTATCAGGCTAACCTTACTCTGATATCAACTTTTGTAATGACCCGATTTACACACATTTTGGTAGGGTTATGAGTCGATAATAGGTCAGAACAATAAATCAATCTAATAAATTAATTTCTTGGTAACAATTTCAAACATAATTCCAATAGAGGTACCCTTCAATTAATCATTATAATTGTTCTTTCATGTTCACATTCCCTAAACACATTTCTCTATACATTACTGTACTTACAAAATTTAGACACAAAAATAGATGTCTATATTGAGTATACCTTTAGCACAGTAGAATACTTTGCTGACATATGGCAGTGCAAAATAATTTTAACTTCCAAAAAAAAGCTCAACTATTGGTGAGGCTCTGTGGAGGAAAGTAAGAGGTGAGCCCAACATGCTTAGCAAAAAAAACTACGTGGCAGGTAGATAAATACACTACCTATATATATATATATTTATGCCTAAATAGAAATTATCATGATAATTATACAAATAAATTGGCAGCTTAGTAAAATTAGACGTGGAAATCAAAAACAGTGTCAATATCGATAATATAAGCAGTTTACTGCCGAAAATACAAAATTTCAAAACTTTAAGCAGTAGAACAAACGATTTTCAAATATCACAGTTTAAATGGTCAGTTCAGTAAATCAAATGGACGATACAGTTCAAACGGCCAGTTTAGTAAATCAAATAGACGATACAGTTCAAATAGTCAGTTCAGTAAATCAGATAGACGTTACAGTTCAAACGGTCAGTTCAGTAAATCAAATGGACGATACAGTTCAAACGGTCTGTTCAGTAAATCAAATAGACGATACTGTTCAATAAATCAGATAGACGATATAGTTCAAACTATCAATTTACTAATTTAAATGGATGAGATAATGCAGGAACATGCTATAATAGTAATCAGTAGAACAATTGGCCAATGTCGGTGACTTCGGGCAAACACTGATTAGGTATGCCGGGATGTCAATCGTCGTGGGAGCAGTCAGCTACCCAAACGGCTCACAATACAATATGTTCGAAGACCAGTAGCATGGTACATCACACTCACATGCGTGTTGCACGGTACATCATACTCTGTGGACCATAGTAATAGTTCAGTAACAATAACAGTTCAGTAACAGTAGCAATGTAGCATGACTAATCATCGCCTTTGTCTCAATATCAGTGCGAGTCAGACCGTGCGACACACAATCAGCATGCGCTCAAGCACATTTATCAGTACTAATTTATAAGCAAATTGTTTTCATCAAAACAGTTCTGAAACTCAGTACAGTGTATAAAACAATTTAAAAGGGGTTGGCTTGTCCTTTTTCGGTCAAAATCCTAATAAACGGTCTATAGTAATTGAATTGGGAAATTTCAATTCAAAACCACAATTCACGATATATCAGTGTCTTTACAAACAAATTAGATTTATACTGGTAAGGCTAGATTGTCTAACTAAGGAAAAAAATCTATAATTTTCAGACTTATAAAGTCGACCTAGTATTTTTTTTTTTGGAATTTCGGTAACTATGAAATTCAGACTAGAATTTTATATCTACAATTCCATAAAAAATATGTGAATTTATCTCTAGCAGCACTTGACAATTTTCCTTACCTCGGTGTCTGCTCGTAGTCTTCAATGCCTTAGTGACTGAAGTCAGTGGGTCCGGTCTACCCTGTTAATTTTCCCGAATCTCTTTCTTTCGGGTTTCCTAATTTTCTTTGTGCCTTCTTTCTTATCTCCAAATATTTTTATTTTTATCTATATATATACATATACAATCATGTATACATATAAAAAAATAAATATACTATTTTTTTTTTACTTTCTTTGAATTTCCTTCTGGTCATTTTTCTTTTCTCCCTGTTTTCTTCTTTTTCTTCTTTCTTCTTCACTGTTTCACTTTCTCAGCCTCGTTTTATCGTAATCACCTTCCCGTCGGCGCTGCCAGACCTCCACCACTACTTCCCGTTTTTGCCACCCTTCATCGTTCTTCTTCTTTCAATACTGTCGGCTCCGACGTCCTCCTGCTGCCACTGATTTTTAGCACCCTCTCCTCCGCCTCCCCTGTTCACCTCTGTTGATTTCGATCATCTACTATTCCATCATTTCTAGCTCTCCTATCGCAGACTTTCTTAGCCCGTGAGTATCCTACTAATATCCCTATTTTAGGTTCTTTCTTCAACCTTGCCTCGCTATTCTTCCTTCTCTGTTCTCTATCTCACTCTCGCCAAACTCTCTCTCATGTTTGCTGTAGTTTCCAGAGGTCAAAGTTCTTTGTTTTGTCCTCCCTTTTCTTTCTCCAAACTGTCACCTGCCTCAGCTTCTATCTCTTTTTTTGGTTTCTCTGCCTCATACGTTTTAGCCTCCGTCCTTCGTGTGGGCTATGTACACATTTCGGTCTCATTACCAGTAAATTGAAACAGAGATGAATCTATCTCGGTTTAAAGTTTTCGGCTAGACTTTCTCTCTTTGTCATAATTCCTGCATCGTCTGCTACTACTTCAGCTTCAGTTCTCTCTTTAATAGCAGGTTTCGGTGCCAGGAATTGGGGAAGATAATTTATGAAGACCGATGGCAATGATGATTGGTAGGAGGGTGTTTAGTCCTTGACAGGGTAAGTAAGAAAGAAAGGAAAAAAATCGATTAGGTTGGAACTTCCACCGATTTCCATGCCACCATTCCCTGCTCTGACTTCCTGGAGGAATGACCATCATTCCATTCATTTGGTTGCTGTTTTCAGTGGTTGAAGGTTAGGAGTTTGGTTTTTCGGGCAGTCAATCCCGTGACCTTTCTTCCTCTGCTACTACCTATTATTATTATTATTTATATATTTCTATCCATGCAAGGTATTTCTGAGTCCATCATCCTTAATATACTTATATATATATATATATATGTTTTTCCTTATAGCTTTGCTCTTGCCAATGTCTATCACTCATCATTCATCACCATGCTTTCTTTTTTCCCTTTATTTTTCTGCCTTTGTGAGACCCCATGTATGTATAACTTTGTAATTTATGTTAATGGAAATATAAGGTAAATGATTTCAAACCATGTATATGTGAATGAATTTGCAACGTAAATAAATGAGTGTCAAGATACAAATAAAGAATAAATAAGGGCCGAAGTGGCCTCAAACTAAATGGGAAGAACTTTAAACAATCGAATTGGAGATAAGGAATGAAAACACGAACTGATAATGCATGGATTGTGAATTTGTGTATCCATTCTAATTTCAAGCAATACACACAAGTTCCATAACATGAAAATCATAGGAAATGAACCTTTCCACGCTCAAAGTGTGAATAGATTGCAAAATGACTAGCGAAGCAATCGAATGCAAGTTCTCCCTTTGAAATTCTGGAAAAATTGTAGTAAAAGGGCTGCAGATGAAGGCCAAATCGATCTCCCATTCAAGGTAGATCGATCCCTTGTGCAAAATAGAGCAATTCCAAGTGAATCTACTAAGGCAAATCGATCTCCCTAATGAGCAGATCGATCTGCATTAGCCTCTGCCAAGCCCAGATCGATCCCCCCTTAAGTGCAGATCGATCTCCATTATATTCTGTAAAGAGCAAATTGATCTCTCCCCATGAGTAGATCGATCTCCTTAAGCTTCTGCCAAGCCAGGATCGATCTCTCCCCAATGAGCAGATCGATCCCTTCCAATTCAAACCTGAGAATTCGATGGTAAAAACCAAAGGAACATCGATCTCCTTACCCTAGCAGATTGATCTCATCACTCTCAATCTATAAATACCCCACAACAAACATTCTTTCTTCAACAAACTAACACACCTCTTCCATTTTCACCCAATATACCAAGCTTTATCTCTCTAGAATACACCCTCTTCCAAAAAGAATTAGGAAAAAGCTATTAGAGCCAAAGTTGTTCATCTTGAGGAAGAGAGCAACATAGCTTGGAGCCAACATTCAACTCATTGGATTGAAGGAGCTAAGGAGTCTTTCAAACCTAGAAAAGAAGAAAGTCAAGCTAGGTAAGTTTTCAATACACCAACTTTAAGTATATTTATCTAGTGGTTGTTGTGAGTAGATTGGTGTATGTATTGATGATTGAAACTACCTAGAATATAATGAAACAAGTATAACCTAGAATGAGTTAGTGTGAGAAAATAGAATGTGGTTGATTTGATGATAAAAGGGATTATATCAAGTTGTTAGTGAGGTGATATGCATGACTTTGAGATGATTGGATGAAGCCACTTTGTGAGATTAGTCAAAGTGATAAAAATGTGCATAAATGGTGTTCTAGAGAATGCATAAATGATGGAAGGCTATGGATAAACATTTATGCCTAGGGTTTGATAAGTAACCAAGTATGTTACTAGATAAATGGACTAGAAATGACATAATGATAGCTAAAGGTGAAAATGGGCTAAACTTAATGAAGTAAGCTTAATGGGATATATCGATTTGTTGAAGTGAGAATATGAGTTATTCATATTGACTCATATGATTGATGTATATTTGCAGCTCCCGAGGATACATCTGGAGCAAGCTGAACCAAATCGCGAAGAGCGAGAAAGAAAGGAAGAGTTGCTTCCAAGAAAATCGAGGTAAGGGAATTGTGTTAGCCCTTGGGATATTTGTACGCCTTTCAGGCGCATGGGTGATTTTTAACGTATCTAAGAATCATTGGATGAAATGAATGTTTGAAGGGTAAATAGTTAGGTTTTTGAGAAATATGCATTAAAAGCAAGAGCATGATGCTTTGAAATCCTTTTATTGCTTTTTAGCATGTGATTGGTAGGTTGGCTAGCATTTGAAATGATTTGCACAAAAAGAAGCTTGATTTGGTTTCATTACCATGTTTTCAAAAGAATAATCCACCTACATGAGTTTTGTGGAAATGAAACGTGCTAGAGCGCTACTCGTACGAGATTTGATGTGTTTTATACGTGCATTAGTGCTGGAGTGATGCTCACACTAGAGTTTTACATGCATGAGTGCTGGAGCTTAGCTCGCACTAGTTTTCACATGGATTTTATGACATTGTGTTGGAGCCTAGCTCGCACAGATTTTCATACTGGCTTTGACATGGTGCTGGGGCATAGCTCGTACTAGATGTCCACCATACTTGTTATCGTGCTTGAGACTACTCGCACATGACTTTATGACATGTTGGGAGCCGTTCTGGGAGCTTCGGGTAGGCTGTGTGCCACACCAATTAAATAGGCTCACACGTACGTATTGAGATGTGGCAGGATATATTATGATGATATGGGTCCACGAAGTACGTTATACCGTACAAGTAGCATGGAATACGCTTTACCGTGTGTGATATTATATATATGCTGTCTTCGGACGATGGATTCTGCTATGGACCGATGAGTTGGACGTGACCCACCTCCCATGTGAAAGCAGATAGAGGTGATACCTTGCACACTAGGATCTGTGTAGCATGGGACCATAGAGGATATGGTCATAGTCCTAGTTATTACCCTCATTGATAATGTATGCCTATCTGACATGTCTATTGTTGAATGAGAAATCCATGTTTTGAAATGTGTTTTGTGGGTCAGGATAGTCCATGAGAGGGGCTGAGTCCTGACAAGTGATGAATTTGTATCAGTTTGTGATGAGATTTGAAATGCTTGTTAAGTGCACTTGCATGATGATTTACCATGCCTTGATTTGATTTATGCATGATTTTTCCATGCTATGTTTTGAGAACTGTGCACTGATTTAAATAGCATGAATTGCTTTACATGTCAAGAATACAAGCATGAGTATACGTTTTGGAGTATGACAAATAAGTATGTGATTTAAGCATGGCATCATGACCACGTAGATAGTACAGTTATCTACTGCTCGCATGATTGCCTCACTGAGCGCGTGGTTTGCTCACCCCCTTATTTTTCCCCTCTACAGAGCACTTACAGTAGATAGTGGGCAACTAAGGATTAAATTTTAGTGTCCGCTGCATCCCATCACACGAGGTATACACATTTATATAGTTTTTGTATCTAGACATGTCAAAGCACAGTAATGTCTTGAAATGTAATTTTTGGGGATGTATAAGATTGTAAACACATGTAAACAGTAACTCTAATTGTTGAAATACAAGTGTTTACATTAAAATGGATTGTATATTAAAATGATATGATTGGATGAGATTGAAACTGATACACAACCCAACTGTTGGAGGTGTAGCTGTTCACGATCAGGTAAGGTAAAGGTAAAGAACAAATAAATGAGAATTGAATTAAGTAAATGTAAAGAAAAAAGAAAAATTTTCAGTGGGTTTTCGGTGGATTGAGGGTCGTGATAGAGGTGGTATCAAAGCTGAGTTGGTTTGATGTGTGTCGGTGTCAAAATTTAGGAAAATTACATCACCATGTTACTGTGCTTGTCTAGATACAACTGTGTATATCGAGATAGGTTTGACTATGAAATGATTGTGAATGTAGGAATCTTGGCATAATGCCTAATACCAGTCGCGGTAGAGGGGCGAGAGCACGAGCTAGAGGCCAGCGGGGTAGGCCTGGGGGCCGTGCTGAGTCATTACCGTATGAGACTCACAAGGAGGTAGATGTGGAGGCTGATGTTGAGCATACTCCACAGGGTCCAACAGAGAGACCTGAGAGTACTGAGGCACGTTTCGTGAGGATAGAGCAGAGGTTAGAGGAAATTTTAGAGTTGATTGCCTAGTCGTTGCCTAGAGTTGGGGTTGGGTAAGAGCCAACTA
Organism: Firmiana major; assembly: GCA_033439115.1. Classification (NCBI taxonomy): domain Eukaryota; kingdom Viridiplantae; phylum Streptophyta; class Magnoliopsida; order Malvales; family Malvaceae; genus Firmiana; species Firmiana major. The sequence goes on along the minus strand of CM065904.1, from coordinate 56,056,098 downwards.
CATAGGGTGATGATGATGAATCGACTGTTGCTCTTGTGATACCTGTACAACTAGCTAGAGAACCTCAGACTACAAATACTCCCACACTCCCACCAGTACAGAAAACACCTTCTACTATTGCTCCACCGCAGAGAAGTAGAGATTGGGGTTATGGATGTGACCTGGACAGGTTAAGATATTTCTAAAAATTTAACCCACCATCTTTCAGTGGAGTTAAGGACCCAGTAACCACGGAGGACTGATTGAATGAGATAAAGAAACTATATAGGTCTTTTGAGTGCACTAATACCGAGATGGTAGCATTTACCGCATTCATGCTGAAGGGATTAGCAGAGTATTAGTGGTAGTCCACCCGACCCATTTTGAGAGCCCGACATATAGAGATTAGCTGGGATGTATTTTTGGAGGCCTTTCGGAGGTAATATGTTTTGGATACTATGCAACAGAGACTGCAAATGGAATTCTTGGATTTGACAGTGAGGTCAAAAAGGTCCGTAAGTGTCACGACCCTCAACTTACCAAAATACGTACAAATTTTTGCATTTTCATGCATCAATCTTTAATCATCCTTCCTCGATCGTGAACAACCACACTCTTAACAGTTGGGCTGTGTGTCGACGTCTAACTCATTCCACCATACCAATTCAATTTGAAACATTATTTATGAGTAAACACTTGTATAAATGTATATATATCAGAGTCGTTACATGTGTTTACATTGTTTTACATCCCCAATAGTTACATATAAAATGCTACTGTGCTATTTAGTTTAGATACAAAATAATCCAGGTGTGTATATCTTTAGCGATGGGATGCAACGGATTACCAAAAGGGAAACGCCTCCAGTCACGCTCACTCTATACTCAAATCTCTGTAGAGAGGGGGAAAATAAGGGGGGTGAGCAAACCACACGCTCAGTAAGGCAATCATGCGAACATGTAGATACTGCACTATCTACGTGATCGTGATGCCATGCTCAAAAGCATTTCATTCATTATTTATCTCAAAACATGAGTGTATGATTGTGTTAATGGTATGTAAAGCATTCATGCTATTAAAATCCAGTGCACATTTTAACGCAAAGCATGGTATAAATCATCATGCATAATTCACAATAAAAGCATGGCATTACCTATCATGCATTTTCTCAAATAGCATGGCATTAACCATCATGCATTTTCACAATAAAGCATGGCATTAAACATCATGCATCCGTGCCCTTTAAAAACCATTAATAATTCAATCCAACGCTGGTCAGGTCTCAGCCCACCCTCGGGCTTTCCTGACCCATAAATCATTTCAAACATGGATTTATTCTCAAAGCAATAGACATGTGAGATAGGCAGTTCAACAACAGGTAATAACCTCAAGGCCTATGTACATAACCTGTGATACAGGCTACACGGATCAGGTGTGCGGGATATCACCACTATCTGCTTCTACACGGAAGGTGGGTCAAATGCTACCCTCCGGTCCATAGCAGATCTTGGCCGAAGACGGCACATCACAACTGAACACGGTACAACGTACTCCATGCTACATGCAAGGTACAACGTACTCCGTGGACCCAATCAACACATCATATCACGCCACATCTCAAACGCACGTGTGAGCCTATTTAATCGGTATGACCTCTTGTCTACCCGAAGCTCTTAACACGGCTAATTAATCATGTCAAAATAATGCACGTGTGAGCCTATTTAATCGATGTGACATCTAGTCTACTCAAAGCTCCAAACACGGCAACATGCAAGGTGGGCATCTAGTGTGAGACAAACTCCAAGCACAATGCCAAAACAAATATGAAAACCATGTGAAAACTAGTGCCTCTAGCACTCATGTGTATAAAACACGATAAATCTCATGCGAGTCATACTCTAGCACGCTTTCATACTCACGAAATCATGTAGGTGGCTCAAAACTTTGCAAAGTATGGTTAACAAAATCAAAACACACTTATTTCTTTTGCAAATCATTTCAATGTCAGCCAACCTACCAATCATTTGCTAAAAAGCAATAAAACATGATTTTCAAAGAAATATGCTTTTGTTTTCATGCACATTTCTCAAACTCCCAACTTTTGCCCTTCAATCACCCAACATCATTTCCTAATCTCATGCATTCTAGCAAAACATTTAAGCGCCCAAATTGCGCACAGATATCTCAAGAGTCCACACAATTCCCTTACCTCGATTTACTTGGTGTGACTCCTTTCCTCTTAGCTTCTCACGCTCTTGGCTCAACTCTCTCCAGCGTATCCTCAGAAGCTGCGATTCATTCTTCCAAATCAATTGAGTTAATGTTTTTAACCCATATTTGACCTCACTATTCAATATAATTCACTTATGCATTTTACCAATGCCTAAATCCACATTTTACCCCTTTTTGGTAAATCTTACAATTTATTCACCAACATCTTAAAATCATACCCATAACACTATTGTAACCTCTAGACATCCCATTTCTCATTAATCTCCATACATTCCACTTTCTCACACTAGGTTCAATCCATTTTCTAGGTCATAATCATTCCAATGCATTTTAGATAGTTTCTAACCATCCATACTCATGCCAAACAACTCCAAAATCAATTAAATAGACAATGTACCATAGTTGGAGTGTTAGAATCTTACCAAATCTGATTTCACTTCTTGCTCCAAATGGCAATGCCCTTAACTTCTTCAATACCAATAATGGGAAAATGCCTTCCAACTATGTTGTTCTTCTCTTTGATAGGAACAACTTTGCCTCTAATGGTCTCTCTTCAAATCTTACTGAAAATGGCTGATTTTAGAGAGAGAAAGTTAGGTTTTTGGGTTGAAAATGGAAGAATGGTGTTTTTCTCGAAATTTTTTGATTTTCAGCACTCCTTTTATAGAAATAGCTTGAGGAGATCGATCTGCACCAAGAGGAGATCGATCTGGTCCTCTTAAATCCCTCATTTTCATGGCATTTTAAGCATGAGATCGATCTGTCGAAGCATGAGATCGATCTGCTCCCAAACAGAGAGCTAAAGAGATCGATCTGGGTGCTTGAGGATCGATCTTTTCATTACAAAATGCTTAGGAGATTGATTTGGCTCCATTGGAGATCGATCTGCTCTATTCCATTGCCCAAATAAGAGCATTCTGGCTCTTCCAGATCGATCTCTCATCCTATGAGATCGATCTGCCCTTCATAATTTTCAGATTTTCTGCAGTTCTTCTGTAGCAACACTTACCAAACTTCATACATTTTGTTGCCATGATCATTTTCTCATCCAATCATCTTTAAGACTTGAAAATGGCATCCATCCATACTTTATACACATTAAAACTTGTGTAGAATCTTTGTATATCCAAAGTTACATGATATAAACCAAATAGAAGTGCACAACTTATGCAATTCTACTTCCATTTTACCACACTACTCATAATCCATTCTACTCACATTCTCCACATGTTTAAGTCCATTTCTTTACATTCATACTTAATGTAACTTGTATGTACAATTACCACTCTCATTACAAGTGTGTACATTACTTATGGACTTACATCACATATACTTCACTCATGAATTCATAGTACAACTCTATTTACATTTCTATGTACATATATACCCTTATACATATATGGGGTCTCACATTCTCCCCCACTTAGAAAATTTGGTCCTCCAAATTAGAACCAATTATTCTGTGAACAACTCGGGATACCTCTCCAGCATCAAACTCTCCAATTCCCATGTGGCTTCTCCCACAGTGTGATGTTGCCAAATTATTTTCACCAAGGGAATTGTCTTTGTCCTCAGCACTTTCTCTTTTCTGTCCAATACCCGAACTGGCTTCTCATCATAGGTCATACCTTCATTGAGCTCCAAAGGCTCATATCTTATCACATGTGCCGGGTCTGGGTGATACTTCCTCAACATGGATACGTGAAAGACATTGTGCACACTTGCCAACTCTGGTGGCAATGCCAACCTATAAGCCTTGTCTCCCACTCTCTCCAAAATCTCGAAGGGTCCGATGTATCTAGGGCTTAGCTTACCCTTCTTACCAAACCTCATAATACCCTTCGAAGGGGAAACTTTCAAAAACACTGACTCACCCACCTCAAACTCTAGTGGTCTCTGTCTCCTGTCAGCATAACTCTTTTGCCTGTCTGAGCTGTCCGTAACCTCTCACATATCAATTGGACGTCCTTAGAGGCTTGTCTAACCAAGTCGAGAGCAAAAATCTGTTTGTCACCAACCTGTTCCCATCCAATAGGGGAACGATATCTATGCCCATACAATGCCTCATATGGTACCATCTCGATACTCGCATGAAAACTGTTATTATATGCGAACTCTGCGAGTGGCAAATGGTAATCCCAGGAGCCTCCAAAATCCAATGCACACGCTTTCAACATATCCTCCAGGGTCTGTATAGTCCTCTCTAACTGACCATCTGTCTGAGGATGAAATGCTGTGCTAAAACTCAACTGGGTCCCCATCGCTTCCTGAAAACGTTCCCAGAAGTGAGAAGTGAAGCGGGCATCCCTATCAGAAACAACGCTCACTGGAATTCCATGTAGCCTCACTATCTCGCGCACATATAGGTTCGCTAACTGGCTCAGAGTATCGGTAGCTCTCATAGCTAGAAAATTGGCTGATTTCGTCAACCGATCCACAATCACCCATATGGCATCATGACCTCTCCGGGTTCTCGGCAATCCCATCACAAAATCCATGGTGACATGCTCCCACTTCCATGTCGGTATCGGTAGAGGCTGCAATAACCCTGCAGGCTTCTGATGCTCTACCTTCACCTGCTGACAAACGAGACACTTAGCAACATATTCAGCAATGTGCTTTTTCATTCCAGACCACCAATAAACTTTTCGAAGGTTTTGATACATCTTAGTACCCCCTGGATGTATCGTATACTTCGATGAGTGAGCCTCTATCAGGATCAACCTTCTGATCTCTGCGTCATCAGGAACACATATCCTACCTCTGAACCTCAACAATCCATCCGAACTCAACCCAAAGTCCGTCTCTATACCCCTCTGTATCTGCCCGACAATATCACTACACTGCTGATCAACTCGCTGAGCCTGTCGGATTCGATCTACCAGATCCGGTTCCAACTGTAGGCTAGCTATCATAAATCCACTATCAGCGTCAGGCGGGGTCATATCCAAACTGAGGTTCGTGAACTGTTCCAACATCTCATGTTCCCTGACCATCATAAATGATACCATCCCGAGATACTTCCTACTCAAAGCATCAGCAACCACATTTGCTTTACTCGGGTGGTATAGGATTTCACAATCATAATCCTTTAACAGCTCGAGCCATCTCCTCTGTCTCATGTCCAACTCTTTCTGTGAGAATAGGTACTTAAGGCTCTTATGATCTGTATAAATCTGAAATCTCTCACCATAGAGGTAGTGGCGCCATATCTTCAACGCAAATACTACCGCTGCCAACTCCAAGTCATGGGTCGGGTAGTTCCTCTCATGATCCTTTAACTACCTTGATCCATAGGCTACTACCTTCCCATCCTGCATCAATACACAGCCCAGTCCTAGATGTGAAGCATCTGCATACACCGAGAAACCTCCTGAGCTGGTAGGAATGGTGAGGATCGGAGCTGTGGTTAATCTCTTTTTCAGCTCCTTAAAATTTTCTTCACACTTATCGTCCCACACAAACTCCATATTCTTTCTTGTGAGGTGTGTCAAAGGAGCAGCTAACATCGAAAATCCCTCTACAAACCTTCGATAATATCCAGCTAAACCCAAAAAACTCCTGATCTCTGTCACTGTCTGGGGTCTCTGCCACTGAACTACGGCCTCAATCTTAGATGGATCCACTGATACTCCATCCTTTGATACTATATGACCCAGAAAAGAGATCTGTTCCAACCAAAAGTCACACTTACTGAGTTTAGCGTACAACTTCTTCTCTCGAAGGGTCTGTAGCACTATCCTTAGATGCCTCTCATGTTCCTCTCTAGACCTTGAATACACCAATATATCATCAATAAACATGATCACAAACCGATCCAAATACTGGTGAAATACCTCATTCATCAACGACATAAAAGCTGCGGGAGCATTCGTCAACCCGAATGGCATAACCATAAACTCTTAATGTCCATACCGGGTGCAAAAAGCTGTCTTGAGTACATCTCCATCTCGTATCTTCAACTGATGGTACCTGATCTTAGATCTATCTTGAAAAAGACCTGCGCTCCCTTAAGCTGATCCAACAAATCATCGATGCGTGGGAGGGGATACTTATTCTTGATGGTGGCCTTATTCAACAACCGGTAATCTATACACAGTCGGAGGCTTCCATCCTTCTTCCTTACAAACAGAACCGGTACTCCCCAAGGTGAGATGCTCGGCCTGATGAACCCCTTCTCCAGCAACTCCTGTAACTGTTTCCTTAACTCCTCTAACTCAACTTGAGCCATTCTGTATGGTGGCTTGGACATCGGCTCTGTACCAGGTGCCAAGTCTATACCAAACTCCATCTCCCTATTTGGAGGTAACCCTGGTAACTCATCCGGAAAGACATCTGGAAATTCCCTAACCACTGGTATGTCTTCCAATTTTGGACGTGCCTTATCTGTCTCAATCACAAAAGTGATGAATCCTTCACATTATTCTTTCCACCATTAGTATCATAAATCATCACATCACATACATAAATGAAATCAAATTTATCTTTCATACATCATGTATCAAGATTATACTCATCACACTTATAATAATCATGTTCTTTAATTTCAATTCACAAAATTAACTACAAGATTGTCTATCTTTGGAAACATCAAAGTTTTTGCATGACAATCCATGATAACATGATTGGCAGCCAACCAATCCATTCCTAGGATCACATCAAAATCACTCATATTTAATAAAATTAAATCGGCTGCCATCTCTTTACCTCCTATCTTCATTTTACAATCCCTATATATATGCTCAGTCAACTGACTATCATTCATAGGGGTAGAAATCAACAACATCTTATCAAGTAGCGTGGGTTTTACATGCTTCAACAATTTACATGCAAAGGATGGCGAAATAAAGGAATGCGTGGCACCAGGATCAAACAGTACATAAGCTTCTAAATCAAAGGTTTGGATGGTACCTTTTACCACATCCGATGACTGATCCGCAGTGTCTTGGTCCAGTGCGTGCACTCGTCCTCTGCTCACACCCACTGCTTGCTTCCCCTTTTCTTCAGCTGTAGCCCTCCTTCTCGGAGTAGCTGTACCTATTGGAGCTCTCTCTGGCTCCTTGCCCTTCTGTGGAGCTCTCTCTGTCATCTCTGGGTAATCTTTGATTATGTGCCCTGGCTTCCCACATCTGTAGCATACTACAGGAGATCCATAGCATGGTCGAGTACCATGGTACCTGCCACACTTGCCACACTGTTCCGTAGTAGGCCGTGGCCCTCCAATCATGATTCCCTTAGCTGGAGCAATGGTCGGATACATGGGAGTAATAACTATCCTCTCTCAGATCTCATCAATTCTCTACCTCTTTCCAGAGAATCTCTTGCTTCCTTTATAACTGAAGCCTCTATCCATCATTGGTCGTTTCTTATCTCTGTCCCTCATCTTACCAACCTTTCCAAACTCTGAGGCGATTCTATCAACATCTTGTTCACACAATTACGCCCTGCACACTGCCTCCTCGTAGGTCGGTATATCCAGGGGAACCAGTCTAGACCTGATGGTCGATCTCAATCCATCCACAAACTTCTGGATTTTCTCGACCTCATTACTCATCGTGTTGGGATCATATCTGCCCAGGGATATAAAAGCAGTCTCATACTCATCCATAGTCCTGCTCCCTTGGGTCAGTCCCAAAAATGCCATCTTTAGCTTCCGCTGTGCGGTATCCGGGACATACTGTCTCGGAAGGCCTCTAGAAACACATCCTAGCTGATCTCAGTATGTCGAGCTCTCAAAATAGGCCTGGTGGACTTCCACCAATGTTCTGCTGATCCCTTCAGCATAAAAGCAGCAAATGCTACCATCTCGGTAGTAGTGCACTCAAAGAACCCATATAATTTCTCGATTTCATTGATCCAATCCTCAGCCACTACTGGGTCCTTTATTCCACTGAAAGACGACAGTCCAAACTTTTAAAACTGTCGCAGTCTATCCAAATCACATCCATATCCCCAACCTCTACTGCCTGGTGTAGCAACCGGCGTAGGCACATCCTGTGTGGGTGGGGTATCTGTCGTCTGTGGCCTCTGGGCTTCCCTTGTCCGTGCCTTAGGAGCTGCCGCCTGCTCGGCATCACCCTGTGTAGCGGGACTCTGCCTACCGCCAACTCCAGATAAAGATTTGGTGACCAACTCCACAATCATCTCAATGCTCCGCTCAATCCTCGCGAAGCGAGCCTCAGTACTCTCGGGCCTCTCCTCTGGACCCTGTGGAGCGTGCTCAACATCGGCCTCCACCTCAACATCCTCCTGAGCCTCGTATGTTTTTGGCTCAACACGACCCCCAGGCCTACCTCTACGGCCTCGAGCCTGTGCTCTCATCCCTCTAGCGTGACTAGTATTAGGCATACTTACTCAATTCCCTACATTCACAACCAATTACTTAGTCAACCTATCAACACACACAATTTGTATCTAAACAAGCACAGTAACTTGGGGATGTAATTTTCCAACTTATTAAGTATTTTAGACATGACACACATCAAACCAACTCGAGCTCTGATACCAACTTCTGTCACGACCCTCAACTTACCAAAATACGTATAAATTTTTTACATTTTCATGCATCAATCTTTAATCATCCTTCCTCGATCGTGAACAACCACACTCTTAACAGTTGGGTTGTGTGTCGACGTCTAACTCATTCCACCATACCAATTCAATTTGAAACATTATTTATGAGTAAACACTTGTATAAATGTATATATATCAGAGTCGTTACGTGTGTTTACATTGTTTTACATCCCCAATAGTTACATACAAAATGCTACTGTGCTATTTAGTTTAGATATAAAATAATCCAAGTGTGTATACCTTTAGCGATGGGATGCAGCGGATTATCAAAAGGGAAACGCCTCCAGTCACGCTCACTCTATACTCAAATCTCTATAGAGAGGGGGAAATAAGGGGGTGAGCAAACCACACGCTCAGTAAGGCAATCATGCGAACAGGTAGATACTGCACTATCTACGTGATCGTGATGCCATGCTCAAAAGCATTTCATTCATTATTTATCTCAAAACATGAGTGTATGATTGTGTTAATGGTATGTCAAGTATTCATGCTATTAAAATCTAGTGCACATTTCAACGCAAAGTATGGTATAAATCATCATGCATAATTCACAATAAAAGCATGGCATTACCCATCATGCATTTTCTCAAATAGCATGGCATTAACCATCATGCATTTTCACAATAAAGCATGGCATTAAACATCATGCATCCGTGCCCTTTAAAAACCATTAACAATTCAATCCAACACTGGTCAGGTCTCAGCCCACCCTCGAACTTTCCTGACCCATAAATCATTTCAAACATGGATTTATTCTCAAAGCAATAGACATGTGAGATAGGCAGTTCAACAACAGGTAATAACCTCAAGGCCTATGTACATAACCTGTGATACAGGCTACACGGATCAGGTGTGCGGGATATCACCACTATCTGCTTCCACACGGGAGGTGGGTCAAATGCTACTCGCCGGTCTATAGCAGATCTCGTCCGAAGACGACACATCACAACTCAACACGGAACAACATACTCCATGCTACATGCAAGGTACAATGTACTCCGTGGACCCAATCAACACATCATATCACGCCACATCTCAAACGCACGTGTGAGCCTATTTAATCGGTATGACCTCTTGTCTACCCGAAACTCCTAACACGGCTAATTAATCATGTCAAAATAATGCACGTGTGAGCCTATTTAATCGATGTGACATCTAGTCTACTCAAAGCTCCAAACAGGGCAACATGCAAGGTAAGCATCTAGTGCGAGACAAACTCCAAGCACAATGCCAAAACAAATATGAAATCCATGTGAAAACTAGTGCCTCTAGCACTCATGTGTATAAAACATGATAAATCTCGTGCGAGTCATACTCTAGCACGCTTTCATACTCACGAAATCATGTAGGTGGCTCAAAACTTTGCAAAGTATGGTTAACAAAACCAAAACACACTTATTTCTTTTGCAAATCATTTCAATGTCAGCCAACCTACCAATCATTTGCTAAAAAGCAATAAAACATGATTTTCAAAGCAATATGCTTTTGTTTTCATGCACATTTCTCAAACTCCCAACTTTTACCCTTCAATCACCCAACATCATTTCCTAATCTCATGCATTCTAGCAAAACATTTAAGCGCCCAAATTGCGCACAGATATCTCAAGAGTCCACACAATTCCCTTACCTCAATTTATTTTGTGTGACTCCTTTCCTCTTAGCTTCTCACGCTCTTGGCTCAACTCGCTCCAGCGTATCCTCAGAAGCTGCGATTCATTCATCCAAATCAATTGAGTTAATGTTTTTAACCCATATTTGACCTCACTATTCAATATAATTCACTTATGCATTTTACCAATGCCTTAATCCACATTTTACCCCTTTTTGGTAAATCTTACAATTTATTCACAAACATCTTAAAATCATACCCATAACACTATTGTAACCTCTAGACATCCCATTTCTCATTAATCTCCATACATTCCACTTTCTCACACTAGGTTTAATCCATTTTCTAGGTCATAATCATTCTAATGCATTTTAGATAGTTTCTAACCATCCATACTCATGCCAAACAACTCCAAAATCAATTAAATAGACAAATGTACCATAGTTGGAGTGTTAGAATCTTACCAAATCTGATTTCACTTCTTGCTCCAAATGGCAATGCCCTTAACTCCTTCAATACCAATAATGGGAAATGCCTTCCAACTATGTTGTTCTTCTCTTTGATAGGAACAACTTTGCCTCTAATGGTCTCTCTTCAAATCTTACTGAAAATGGCTGATTTTAGAGAGCGAAAGTTAGGTTTTTGGGTTGAAAATGGAAGAATAGTGTTTTTCTCAAAATTTTATGATTTTCAGCACTAGCTTGAGGAGATCGATCTGTACCAAGAGGAGATCGATCTGGTCCCCTTAAATCCCTCATTTTCATGGCATTTTAAGCATGAGATCGATCTGTCGAAACATGAGATCGATCTGCTCCCAAACAAAGAGCTAAAGAGATCGATCTGGGTGCTTGAAGATCGATCTTTTCATTACAAAATGCTTAGGAGATCGATTTGGCTCCATTGGAGATCGATCTGCTCTATTCCATTACCCAAATAAGAGCATTCTGGCTCTTCTAAATCGATCTCTCATCCTATGAGATCGATCTGCCCTTCATAATTTTCAGATTTTCTGCAGTTCTTCTGCAGCAACACTTACCAAACTTCATACATTTTGTTGCCATGATCATTTTCTCATCCAATCATCTTTAAGACTTGAAAATGGCATCCATCCACACTTTATACACATTAAAACTTGTGTAGAATCTTTGTATATCCAAAGTTACATGATATAAACCAAATAGAAGTGCACAACTTATGCAATTCTACTTTCATTTTACCACACTACTCATAATCCATTCTACTCACATTCTCTACATGTTTAAGTCCATTTCTTTACATTCATACTTAATGTAACTTGTATGTACAATTACCACTCTCATTACAAGTGTGTACATTACTTATGGACTTACATCACATATACTTCACTCATGAATTCATAGTATAATTCTATTTACATTTCTATGTACATATATACCCTTATACATATACGAGGTCTCACAGTAAGTTTGTGGACGGACTGAGACTATCCATCAGTCCCGATTGGTCCCTTTTGATATACCGACCTATGAGGAGGCAGCGCACAGGACATAGTTATGCGAGCAAGATATTGAGCGGGTTGCCTCAGAGTTTTGAAAGGTTGGTAGAGTGAGGGATAGAGATAGGAAGAGACATACAGTGGATAAAGGCTTCAGTTATAGAGGAAGCAAGAGATTTTTTGGGAAGAGGCCGAGGATTGAGTAGATCTGAGAGGGGACAGTTAAACCTCCCGTGTATCCGGTCATAGCTCCAGTAAAGGATATAGTGATTGGAGGGTCCCGACCTGCTACAGAACAATGCAGAAAGTGTGATAGATACCATGGGACTCGACCATGTTATGGATCTCCTGCAGTATGTTTCCGATGTGGGAAACCAGGGCATGTGATCAAAAATTATCCAGAGATGACTGAAAGTTCCCCACATAAGGGCAAAGAGCCGGAGAGAGCTCCTGTTGATACTCCTACTCTGAGACGGAGGGCGACAACTGAAGAAAAGGAAAAATAGGTGATTGGCAGAGGGTGAGTACACGTCTTGGACCAGAATACTCTAGATCAGTCGTCAGATGTGGTGAAAGGTGCCATCTTAATCTTTGATCTTGAAGCCTATGTTCCTGATGCCACATATTCATTTGTATCACTTGCATTTGCATGTAAATTATTTAAGTATGTGAAGCTTGCCCCGTTGAGTTGGAGGATACTGATAAGCACTCCCATGAATAATAGTCAGCTAGTGGAGTATGTATTAAAAGATTGTAAGTTGAAAATAGGGGAAAAGGAAATGGCAGCCGACCTCACCTTAATGTATATGAGAGACTTTGATGTAATCCTAGGAATAGATTGGTTAGCTGTGAACCATGCTGTAGTGGATTGTTTTTCTAAGATCGTAACATTTTCAGAGGTAGATAGTGTTACCGTAAGTTTCCTCGAGAAATGTAATGTAAAATCCCCTTGAAAAGTAATGAAAGCAGTCGTGGTTGTGAGCGAAACATATGAATTTCTATACTGATTTGATATTGATATTTTGAAAGGTTATATCGCGTACGTGGTTGAGGCGGATAAGGCATGCCCTGAATTGAGAGACATCCCAATGGTCAAGGAATTTTCAGATGTCTTTTCGGATGATTTACCAGGGTTACTGCCAGATAGAGAGATGGAATTTTGTATAGAATTGGCACCTGGTATAGAGCCGATATCCAAGCCACCGTACAGAATGGCTCCGATTGAATTGGAGGAACTGAAGAAGCAGACCGAGTGTATCACCTTGGGTAGATCGATACTATTTGTAAAGAAGAATGATGGAAGCCTCCAACTGTGTAGTGACTATAGGTTGTTGAATAAGGTGACCATTAAGAATAAGTATCCCCTTCCACGCATCGATGACTTGTTAGATCAGCTTCGGGGAGTAAAGGTCTTTTCAAAGATAGATCTGAGATCTGGGTACCACCAGTTAAGAATTCGAGATGAAGATGTACCCTAGACAGCTTTTCGCACCTGGTATGGTCATTTTGAGTTTATGGTTATGCCATTCGGGTTGACGAATGCTCCTGCAGCTTTTATGTCATTGATGAATGAAATGTTTCACCAGTATTTAGATAGATTTGTTATCGTGTTTATCGATGATATTCTGGTGTATTCGAGGTCTAGAGAGGAGTATGAACAACACCTAAGAATAGTGCTATAGACCCTCCGAGAAAAGAAGTTATACGCTAAACTCAGTAAGTGTGACTTTTGGCCAGAGCATATATCTTTTCTGGCTCATATAGTATCAAAGGACGGTGTGTCAGTGGACCCATCCAAGATTGAGGTAGTGGTGTCACACCCACTTCTGGGTGCCCTTTTATCCATACATACACTACTACGGTTGGGCTGTGAGTCAATGTATTTACTAAATTTCATACATTTATAGCGAAAATTTTTAAAACTTTAATTGACACTCCCAGGTGCGTGAGTAGATATATGAAATCAATTGTATAATATAATATCTTTACATAACATCCCCATACAACTGTTTACATTTTTTATCCATGATTGTACGATACATTAAAATAGATACAAAAATACTTATGTGTATACAAATCTTTATACCTTTGCAACTGGTGGGAGCTGTCCAACCCAAAAAGGAATTTAGAGACCACCACACCGTTCTAATTCTCAGTATCTGGAGGGAAAAAAATAGTGGGATGAGCAAACCACAACTCAGTAAGGAAATGGATGCTAACAGGTAGATATTGTACTATCTACATAGCCCATGCATGCATAAACAAAACCATGTTTCAATATAAATGGAAATATTACTAGAAAATGCATTTAAACATTACTTCTCACATAAGCATTTTCATGAAAACAAGTATACTATATTCCCATTTGAAAACATGTCATAAACAGTGCTATCATAGCACGAGCATTCAAATCAAGAGATTTATCAAACCATTTGTTTTTGTCAAATCTCTTTCTTTTCTGAGTTTCTCAATTTCTCTTATTTTTGAGACAGGTATGAAATTCTCGACAATCTAATATCCACGACATATGACCATAGTCAGTGATCCCAGGCCTCACTGATCAGGTATACACAGGGCATCACTTCGCCTGAAGGGGGATGGGTCAGTCCTACCCTTCGGCTCATCTCAATCAACATCATCTCCTCATATCACATATACTCATGGTACAAGGTATGCCATGTGTCATCTACACGATACTCGTACTCACGTGCACCCAGCATGATATATAGCATACCAACGGACAACTACACAGTTCAACGTACGACCGTGGACCCAGTCCATCTACCAACTCCAATGGACTCATCATCCTAAACCATGTCTCATATACCAGGCGAGCAAATTGGTGTGACACACAGTCAGTGCAAGGCTCCAGCGCGGTATCTCTCAGTGCGCGCAACAGTTTCCAGCATTATATCATCTCAACTTAGTAAAAACTGGTGCGAGCAATGCTTTAACACCTTTCTCAAATCCATCATGCGAGTTAAACTCCAGCACTTCATCATTATAAAACCACGTACAAGTCACGCTCTAGCATGGTTTATCAAACATGTAAACGTATGCGAGTGAAACTCTAGCATAGTTTAAGTCATTAAAACGGGTGGAAGCTAGAGGTCCAACACCATTTAACGTCTCAAATCCGATAGGTGGCTATTTTCTCTTTTAAAAACTCAAAACATGTTTATTTACGTAGCATGACATCCCATGCAAAACATGCAATTCTAGCCAACCTATCCATCATCATTTCTCAACCGCAAATGAATACATAGTAGAGAAAACATCAAAATCATGCATGTCATGCTATTTCCTTATCACATCCCATTTTCACAATATATATACCATAATACATTTCCATTCACATATTTTTCAATAGCTAAGCATAATATTTCTAGCGTCATATTATCGAAATTGCAGTAAAATACGTACGAATATCTCTATCGCTAACATACAGTCCCTTACCTTGAATCGCGCTCGTATTTCCTTCGTCTCATTTGCTCCGTTCGCGATCCGGGTCAATCGTATTCCACGTATTTCAATCTACACGTATAAATCGTTAAGTTATTTTCTTTTCCTTATTCTAACATACACATTGTCACCCAATTAGCTATTTATGCTTCCCAATCCTAAAATCACATTTCACTCTTCCACTAATACCCTTTTTATCATCTCTTAAGCTTTCCATGGATTTCCTCTTCACAAATCTCTCTTAATATTACTCACCGATCACTACATTCATCATATCTATCCATATTTCACGTTTTATCCAACTCACAAATATCTAAAAACCCATATTTAAGGCTTGAAGGTTGAAGAGCTTACCCCTTTGCTTAGCTAAACTTGTGGGAGCCAAAAACTCCTTCTCTTGGTCACACCAATGTGTGATTTTCGGGTATGTTGTTCTCCTTGCTTCAAGGAACAACTTTTCCTTCTTGAGCTTCTTCCAAACTGGCTAGAATGTAGTGATTTTTAGAGTGAGAAAGCTGGATCTTTGAGAGAAAATGGCAGGTGCAGGTTTAGTGGGAGGGAAATCTGATTTTTAGTCTAAATTGTGTACCCTTTTTATAGATATAGAGACATGAGATCGATCTGGTCCTTGTAAAGATTGATCTCTGTAAGGTTTGGTAGTCCTATTTACCAAACATAACTACTACCAGATCGATCTTTTTCCATGATGAGATCAGTCTATTTATAAGTAAATTCCTTCTTGGAGATCGATTTGCCTCTTGTAAGAGATCGATCTGCTCTTTAGAGAACCTTAAGGAGATTGATATGTCGAGGGCTTGAGATCGATCTGTCGAGGGTAGAGAGTTAAGGAGATCAATCTGTCTTCCTATGAGATCGATCTGCCTAGTTCCATACGATAATTTCTAGGCATTTCATGAGGGGTGATCGATCTCTTCTTCATATGAGATCGATCTCTCATCCCCTGCACCTTCATTTTCTGCAGTTTTCTTCAGATTTCCCAATGTACATCATCTTTATTTGCTTCACACCTCAATTTACAATCCGTGCACAATTAATACACATTGGCATCCATTCCACATAATTCATAGTTAATGAAACTTGTGCACGCTACTTGAAATCATGGATGTTTCATTAAATTTCCAAAATCCTGACATCCTCCTATCATTTACACTCATGTACTAGTACATGTACATACATCATAGCTTCTCAAGCTATTTTTGTAACAACGTACATATACATCATATCTTCATAGAATGAATACGTGTGAAGTTATGGGCATTACAAGTGGTTCAGTGGCAGAGACCTCAGACAGTCACGGAGATCAAGAGTTTCCTGGATTTAACTGGTTATTATCGACGGTTTGTGGAGGGATTCTCGAGATTAGCTACTCCATTGACATGTCTCACGAGAAAGAATGTTGAATTTGTGTAGGACGATAGATGTGAGAAGAGTTTTCAGGAATTGAAGAAGAGATTAACTACAGCTCTAATTCTCACTATTCCTACCAGCTCGAGAGGTTTTTCTGTATATACAGATGCTTCATACCAAGGACTGGGTTGTGTACTGATGCAAGATGGGAAGGTAGTAGCCTATGGATCGAGACAGCTGAAAGATCATGAGAGGAACTACCCGACCCACGATTTAGAGTTGGCGACCATGGTGTTTGCTTTGAAAATATGGTGCCATTATCTTTATGGTGAGAAATTTCAAGTATTTACAGGCCACAAGAGCCTTAAGTATCTATTCTCACAGAAAAAGTTGAACATGAGGCAGAGACGATGGCTTGAGCTTCTAAAGGACTATGATTATGAGATATTGTACCACTCGGGTAAAGCAAATGTAGTAGCAGATGCATTGAGTAGAAAGTATCTCAGGTTGGTATCGTACATGATGATTAGGGAACATAAGCTGTTGGAACAGTACGCGAGCTTCAGTTTAGATGTGACCCCGCTTGATGCTGATAGTGGTTATATGATGGCTAGCCTGCGGTTGGAACCAAATTCGGTGGATCAAATCCAGCAGGCTCAACAGATTGATTAGCAGTGTAGTGACATTATCGAGTAGATACAGAGGGGTACAAAGACTGATTTTGAGTTGAGTTCAGATGGTTTGCTGAGGTTCATGGGTAGAATATATGTTCTCGATGATCTAAAGATCAGGAGGTTGATCTTGACAGAAGCTCACTCAACAAAGTATACACTGCATCCGGGGAGTAACAAGATGTATCAGAATCTCTAAAGAGTGTATTGGTGGTCAGGGATGAAAAGAGATATAGCTGAATTTGTGGCAAAGTGTCTCGTCTGTCAGCAGATAAAGGCAAAGCATCAGAAGCCTGCAAGGCTATTACAACCTCTACCTATACCGACTTGGAAATGGGAGCATGTCACTATGGACTTCGTGATGGGTTTACCCAGGACTCGCAGGAATCACGATGCGATTTGGGTAATAGTGGACAGATTGACGAAGTCGGCATAATTTCTAGCTATGAGAGCCACTGATACTCTGAGTACACTGGTGGAACTATATGTGCGCCTGATAGTGAGATTGCATGGTGTTCTAGTGGGCGTTATTTCTGATAGGGATGCCCGCTTCACTTCCCACTTTTGAGAACATTTTCAGGAAGCGATGGGGATCCAACTGAGTTTTAGCATAGCGTTCCATCCTCAGACAGATGGTCAGTCAGAGAGAACTATACAGACCCTGGAGGATACGTTGAGAGTGTGTGCATTGGATTTTGGAGGCTCCTGGGATGACCATTTTCCACTCGCAGAGTTCGCCTATAATAACAATTATCATTCGAGTATCGGGATGGCACCGTATGAAGCCTTGTATGGCCGCTGATGTCGTTCCCTTATTGGATGGGAAGAGGTTGGTGACCGACTGATATTCACTCTCGACTTAGTGAGACAAGCCTCTAAGGATGTCTAATTGATTTGTTGATAGGTTACGAACAGCTCAGAGCAGACAAAAGAGTTATGTTGACAAGAGACGGAGACCATTGGAATTCACAGTGGGCGAATCAGTGTTTTTGCGAGTCTCTCATTCCAAGGGTATAACAAGGTTCGAAAAGAAAGGAAAGTTAAGTCCTCGTTACATTGGACCCTTTGAGATATTGGATAGAGTGGGAGATAAGGCCTACAGGCTAGCATTGCCACCTGAGCTAGCATGCATTCATAACGTCTTCCACATCTCTATGTTACGGAAGTACCACCTCGATCTGACACATGTGATAAGATATGAGCCATTAGAGCTCAACGAGAACATGACATATATTAAGAAGCTGATTCGGTTATTGGATAGGAAGAAGAAGGTGTTGAGATCTAAGACGATCCTCTTAGTGAAAGTCCTTTGGTAGCACCACACTACAAAAGAAGCTACATGGGAATTTGAGAGTTTGATACTGGAGAAGTATCTCGAGTTGTTCACGGACTGAAATTGGTTCCAATTTGGATGACTAAATTTTCTAAGTGGGGAGATTGTGAGACTTTATGTATGTATAACTTTGTAATATATGTTAATGGAAATATAAGGTAAATGATTTTGGATCATGTATATGTGAATGAATTTGCAATGGGATGAATGAGTGTCAAGATACAAACAAAGAATAAATAATGGTCGAAGTGGCCTCAAACTAAACGGAAAGAACTTTAAGCAATCAAAATGGAGATAAGGAATGAAAACATGAAATGATAATGCATTGATTGCGAATTTGTGTATCCATTCTAATTTCTAAGCAATACACACAAGTTTCATAACACGAAAATCGTAGGAAATGAACCTTTCCATGCTCGAAATGTGAATAGATTGCAAAATCACTAGCGAAGCAATCGAATGCAAGTTCTCTCTTGGAAATTTTAGAAAAATTACATCAAAAGGGCGGTAGATGAAGGCCAGATCGATCTCCCATTCAAGGTAAATTGATCCCTTGTGCAAAACAGAGCAATTTCAAGTGAATCTACTAAGGCAGATCGATCTCACCACCAAGTAGATCGATCTCCCCAATGAGCATATTGATCTGCATTAGCCTCTGCCAAGCCCAGATCGATCCCCCTTTAAGTGCAGATCGATCTCCATTATATTCTGTAAAGAGCAGATCGATCTCTCCCTATGAGCAGATCGATCTCCTTAAGCTTCTGCTAAGCCAGGATCGATCTCTCCCCAATGAGTAGATCGATCCCTTCTATTTCAAACCTAAGAATTCGATGGCAAAAACCAAAGGAACATCGATCTCCTCACCCTAGCAGATTGATCTCATCACTCTCAATCTATAAATACCACACGACAAACACTCTTTCTTTAACAAACTAACACACCTTTTCTATTTTCACCGAAAATACCAAGCTTTATCTCTCTAGAATACACCCTCTTCCAAAAAGAATTGGAAAAAAGCTATTAGAGCCAAAGTTGTTCATCTTGAGGAAGAGAGCAACATAGCTTGGAGCCAACATTCAAATCATTAAATTAAAGGAGCTAAGGAGTCTTCCAAACTTGAAAAAGAAGAAAGTCAAGCTAGGTGAGTTTCCAATACACCAACTCTAAGTATATTTATCTAGTAGTTGTTGTGAGTAGATTGGTGTATGTATTGATGATTGAAACCATCTAGAATGTAATGGAACAAGTATAACCTAGAATGAGCTTGTGTGAGAAAATAGAATATGGTTGATTTGATGATAAAAGGGATTATATCAAGTTGTTAGTGAGGTGATATGCATGATTTTGAGATGATTGGATGAAGCCATATTGTGAGATTAGTCAAAGTGATAAAAATGTGCATAAATGGTGTTCTAGAGAATGCATAAATAATGGAAGGCTATGGATAAACATTTATGCCTAGGGTTTGATAAGTAACCAAGTATGTTACTAGATAAATTGACTAGAAATGGCATAATGATTGCCAAAGGTGAAAATGGGTTAAACTTAATGAAATAGGCTTGATGGGATATATCGATTAGTTGAAGTGAGAATATGAGTTATTGGTATTGACTCATATGATTGATGTATATTTGCAGCTCCCGAGGATACATCTGGAGCAAGTTGAGCCAAATCGCAAAAAGTAGGAAAGGAAAGAAGAGTTGCTTCCAAGAAAATCGAGGTAAGGGAATTGTGTTAGCCCTAGGGATATTTGTATGCCTTTCGGGTGCATGGGTGATTTTTAACGTATCTAAGAGTCATAAGATGAAATGAATGTTTGAAGGGTAAAGAGTTGGGTTTTTGAGAAATATGCATTAAAAGCAAGAGCATGATGCTTTGAAATCCTTTTATTGCTTTTTAGCATGTGATTCATAGGTTGGCTAGCATTTGAAATAATTTGCACAAAAAAAAGCTTGAATTGGTTTCATAACCATGCTTCTTAAAGAATGAGCCACCTACATGAGTTTTTTGGAAATGAAATGTGCTAACCGCTGCTCGCATGAGATTTAATGTGTTTTATATGTGCGTTAGTGCTAGAGCGATGCTCGCACTACAGTTTTACATGCATAGGTACTGGAGCTTAGCTCGCACTAGTTCTCACATGGATTTTATGACATTGTGCTAGAGCTTAGTACGCACAGATTTTCATATTGGCTTTGACACGGTGCTGGAGCATAGCTCGCACTAGATGTCCACCATACTTGTTGTCGTGCTTGAGACTACTCGCACGTGGTTTTATGATTGTTAGGAGTCATGCTGGGAGCTTCGGGTAGGTTATGTGCCACACCGATTAAATAGGCTCGCATGTGCATATTGAGATGTGGCAGGATATATTGTGATGATATGAGTCCACAGAGTACGTTATACTATGCAAGTAGTATGGAGTACGCTGTACCGTGTGTGATATTATATATATGCTGTCTTCGGACGATGGATTCTGCTATGGACCGATGAGTTGGACGTGACCCACCTCCCATGTGAAAGCAGATAGAGGTGATACCTTGCACACTAGGATCTGTGTAGCATGGGACCATAGAGGATATGGTCATAGTCCTAGTTATTACCCTCATTGATAATGTATGCCTATCTGACATGTCTATTGTTGAATGAGAAATCCATGTTTTGAAATGTGTTTAGTGGGTCAGGATAGTCTATGGGAGGGGCTGAGTCCTGACAAGTGATGAATTTGTATCAGTTTGTGATGAGATTTGAAATGCTTGTTAAGTGCACTTGCATGATGATTTACCATTGCTTGATTTGATTTATGCATGATGATTTTTCCATGCTATGTTTTGAGAACTGTGCACTAATTTAAATAGCATGAATTGCTTCACATGTCATGAACACAAGCATGAGTATACGTTTTGGAGTATGACAAATAAGTATGTGATTTAAGCATAGCATCACGACCACGTAGATTGTACAGTTATCTACTGCTCGCACGATTTCCTTACTGAGCGCGTGGTTTGCTCACCTCCCTTTATTTTCCCCCTCTACAGAGCACTTATAGTAGATAGTGGGTGACTGAGGATTGGATTTTGGTGTCCGCTGCATCCCATCACACGAGGTATACACATTTGTATAGTTTTTGTATCTAGACATGTCAAAGCAAAGTAATGTCTTGAAATGTAGTTTTTGGGGATGTATAAGATTGTAAACACATGTAAACAGTAACTCTGATTTTTGTAATACAAGTGTTTACGTTAAAACGAATTGTATATTGAAATGATATGATTGGATGAGATTGACACTGATACACAGCCCAACTGTTGGAGGTGTAGCTATTCACGATCAGGTAAGGTAAAGGTAAAGAACAGACAAATGAGAATTGAATTAAGTAAATGTAAAGAAAAACGAAAAATTTTCAATGGGTTTTCGTTGGATTGAGGGTCGTGATAGCCTTCACATTTTATGCTAGCTGACAACAGCCCCCTTCAAATTTGTTTCCCACATAGCTACTTGTGTATATACATATACATATATATATATGTATGTATTTTATCCTTTTATGTAGCTGTCACGGGATTATATAAATGTACATATACACATTTATGCCCACACATATACATAATGCACCTATACTCTTAACTTGTAAAATGATTCAGCCATCTCATATATATATATATATATATATATATATGTATATTTATATATATTTAATAGGGTATGTATATGTATATATACATGTATGTCTACGTACTTAATTAAATTCTCCATGTAGTAAAAAATATAAGGTTAGTCTAATATTTATACTTAAATTAATTCACCTATAATCACATATTTAATCTTAATTACCTAAATTATTATTTATAGACAACACCAAGTACATTGAAAATTTAAGGTATTTATAATTTTTTTTTTGTTCATAAGAGGTACAAAGGAGGAAAGAGATTCAAACCTTGGACCTAATTTCCCTTAAGGAGGATAAAAATCACTAGTCCAAGCCTTGGTTATTATTATATGTTATCTTAACATTTCAATTGTGCTTCTAAATATTTTGAATGACGTAGCTGATTTGAAAGCCCATAAACATGTTACGCTTCTAGTTTTAGACAACCTTGCTATAAATGGAGAATAACCCATGTGTTCTCTTTGTTTTTTTTTTTAATAACCATTTATATTTTCCTTCTTTCATGATGATTTTATTAACTTGGTTTTCTCTTTTATCTATCTAAAGTTCTAACAATTGTTTTCTTTTAATTCATAACTTAAACATTTTCTCTTCATTTGGGCTTCCAGTTTCTTCTTCATTTACTTTTTTTCTTTAAATGGGATGCATGTTTGTAATTTTGAAGGAAGTTAATGCAATCTTAGGGGAGAAATTATCAACAAAAGACGAAAAGGAGATTTTAGCAAAATTTCAGAACTTAGAAACTCAAGTATATGTTTTTAGTATAACTAGTAAATCTACAATTGCATTTGAATAAATAATGATATAAGGTTTCTTTGTTAAGGTGGTGCTCACAGATCTTAATTTCTTCAATATTCATAAGAAAATTATTGAAGTATACATAGAGATTTTTCATAACTATGCTACAACTAGCCTTAGCCTTTGCAATACTTAAATCACATAGGTATAGTAGTTAAAAAAATACATTTCTTATGAAAAAATATAAATTACATTGAAATTTTTATGATTTACCAAACCCATTTTTCATTTTTCTCTCCAATGCTTTAACCATCTCTAATGTTGGAAGGAAACAAAACTAAAACTTGTTTGATTTGGAGAGTAACAAAAATCAAGCAAGGAGGAATAGAGGCAAAATACACCAAAAGGTTAAATCACATAGGTATAGTAGTTAAAAAATACATTTCTTATGAAAAAATATAAATTACATTGAAATTTTTATGATTTACCTAACCCATTTTTCATTTTTCTCTCCAATGCTTCTACCATCTCTAATGTTGGAAGGAAACAAAACTAAAACTTGTTTGATTTGGAGAGTAACAAAAATTAAGTAAGGAGGAATAGAGGCAAAATACACCAAAAGGTTGGTCTTTAGGTTTCTAGTTCTAGGAAATAAAGAAAACAATTTGTTCTAATTTATAGATCATAAATGGAACTACTCATTAAAAGTAATACTTCAACTTTAAATAGAAAAAAACCTTAGTAAATGTCATAACCATTGAAATAAGTCTTCAACCATGCCAAACTACTTATAAAGAATATACATATAAAAACCCCAAAATAAAATCTACTATAGTTGAAAAAGAGTAAAATTATACAACATTTCTTCACAGAAGCATGAACCATACACATAAATATGTGTTTATGTTTATACACATGCAGTTTTTACTATAACATCAACTCTGAGGTGGAGAAAATTCAGCTACATTAATACCTTTTCAAACTAAACATCTAATTATTAATCTTTAGCCTGCCTGCACATGTCAGCTTCATGTGATGGTGGCATCTAAAAACTCCGAGATTAGGTAAAGCTACACTAAGGATTACCAATAAAATGTTTTTATGCCCTTCGTTGATTACAACCGGTTTACAAGTCTTCAATTATTGAATTCTCAAAATCACCAATCAACATATTATTGACACTTGATTAGAACATCTTTTTCACCATTTACACTATTTGAAACAATACAAGAACAACATGTAAAAGCAAATTGCTGTAATTCAAGCTTAATAAAATTATATATACATGTGTATAAGTCGAAACATGTTTAGTTTCGAAAATCAGGTCAAAACATATTTGACATCATAACTAGTAACATGTAACTTATAAATCACGTAGCTCATTACTTTTCTTTAAAAATATCATGTAAACTTACATATTGCGTAGCATAAATATCACATAGCTTAACACTTTTCTTTAAAAATATCAGGGTCGTACAGCGCCCTACGCCACTTAAACAAATGGTGAAAATAAGGCACCGAGTGGCATAAATACCTGACGCGGTTAAGCATGCACCACAAAAGACTGAGCGTACACAATGTGGCATATGGCATGCACCACGAAGGTCCAAAATCCACACAGGTCATGCATGACAGATCACGTAGACTACATGTGGCCTTAGTCTCAAAACAAAATTTTTAAAATCCTTTTTCGGGTCTATTAGCCCGTAAACTCGTAAAATTAATACTTTATTTCATTTCATACACATAAACATCATTTCATAAATTTTCATTTTCGCGTAACAAATTGCATTTCAAAACATTTCATAGGTACTAAAAAGCAAACTTGAAGAGCTCGAAAAATTAACATTTTCTTTCAGATTTTCAGTTTAAAAGTGAATAGTACTTTTTCGGGTTCGAGAATTTTTTTCGTAAACACGAGCATACTCATAGGCATTCATATATCGAAATAAAGCATTGAATCACTAATACTACTTTAAAACACATCCCTTACCTCTTAACCTTGGGGCAACACAAAATTGTCAGGCCTCGAGTTTACCTCGATTGCGTGTCAATTTCTTGAACTACCCAAAACAATTCCAATTCATCAAATATTATTCAATTTCATCTCAACATACTCAAATATATATTTGTCATCATAAATTTCACCAAATTTGACTTTTTGGTCAACTTTTCCTACTTTCTCGATTTTACCAATTTAAGTGCCAGTTTAAACTAATTTTGCCAATTTGGTTCTTTTAACTTCAATTTCATTACTTCAATAGCCTAAATACTCATTCAATTCCATAATTCATACTTGTCAACATTCCAATTTCACCAATTCTTACACTTTTCAGTTTTCTACTGAATTGAGCTATAAACCAGACTTTTTTTGTATAAATTTAACTGCTAACAACATCAAATTAATCAAAATTTCATCTTCTCCCTAAGCATTCAAGGCTGGGAAACCTACATACTCCCATAGAAATTATTCCTTTCAATTCTACTTAATTAAAAATCATTCAAAAACACGAAATAACAACATATATGAACTTCATCATCATCTATCAACTTTACCTCAAGTTTAACCGAGGTTTACCAACTCTTTTTGATCCACAAAAAAACTTTTAAGCTGTAGATTAACATATATACACCTTAGAAACATAAAAAACAACAAGAAAAACAAACCAAAAACATTCAAAAATTCATCTTTTTCTCACCTTAGAACAGGGTAAATTCTGCCCCTGTTCTTCTCTATAAGATTTCACCTAGTAAATGAGCTCCTTTGAGGCTGGACTTTTTTATATGTTATAGAGGACTTAAGGTAGAAGATTTGATCTTTCTTGATCGATGCCTCAAAGTGGCCAGAAGGCCACCAGAAAAATCGCACAAGATGGCCTTGGAGATGACATGTACGACAACTTTGCTGGGGAGTTTCTCTCTCATCCAAGGTCCATTTCAGGTTATTTTACTGTTCCAGAAAGCTTATCAAGTGTATTTTATATCTAAAAAATTTGGGGGCCAAAAGGTTTCCAAAAGGTCTTCAAATTGATCAATTTCTACTGGTTGGTCAGAATCCTAAGTCTCTAGTATATCTCAAAAAAATTTAGGGGTCACTTGTTTAAGAAAAGTTCCCCGATTAAGCTCATTTTGCGTGATTTGGTCCTTACCAAGTAAAATAGCTTAAGGTTTTCGGTTTACTTTAAAAATTAATTCAATCCCCGAAACCTCCATATTTCCACTTGATTTTTATTCTTCAAGTCAATTTCACCTTATACTAATTTCCTATGGTCTCGAATAATTTTCGTGAATTTCTATAATTTATTCCGAATTTATTCCTCTTACTAGGCCCAATTTCTCGGTTTAACGTAAACTCGGGTTTTACTAGCTTTTTCACTTTCAACACCTTAGTTTTCACTTCTAAACATCAAAACTTACTTATACATGCAGTTCTTAAGAAATTCTTAAACTTAAAACCTTACCTCGATTTTTATGCCCTCGGGCCCCGTGCCACTAACCCGAGTTGAGGCGACTGAGCTCGCTTTTGGAAGTTAAATTATTTTACACAATCATATGTGAACAAATTATTCTACTGTGTTAAAGGTATACCCATGTAAGTACAGTAATGTATATGGAAATGTGTCTGGGGAATGTGAACATTAAATATTTGTGAACATTGAATATTTTGTAAAAGAACGATTACATTGATTTAATTGGAAAGTACTATCACTAGTTTGGTTTAAATTTGTAACCAAGAAATAGAATTGAATAGGCGGATTTACTGTTTTGACCTATTATGGACTCGTAGCCCAACCGAGAAATAAGTTGATAAATCTCGGGTTAGCACTAAATCGAAAAATTAGGCCTAGTAATTGATATAATTACGAAATAAATTCCATAAATTCGTAAAAATTATTCTGAGGCTATAGGAAATTACTATAAGGTATATTTGACTTTAAGAATTAGAATTGAGTGGAAATATTGAGGTTTCGGTGGTTAAATTAATTTTTAAAGTAACTCGAAAACTTTAAAGAATTGTTATCGGTAATGACTAAATCAGGTAAAATGGGCCCAAATAGGGAACTTTTCTTAAAAAATTGGGCCCAAAAGTTTTATGGAACACACTAGGGACTTAGTATAACACGTGAGTGGTGGAAATTTGAAAGAAAATGGGCTGAAAATAATTTTTGAAAATTTTTTGAAAATAGGGCAGCTAGCAGCCCAAGCCCAGCACACTACAAGCCCAACAAAAAAGGCTCAATTTGAAGGGTTCTAGAAACTCTTTGAATCTTATTTTTGTTCCATGTTGAAGTATACTTAAAGCCCTTTCTAGAAAGCTAAAAATCATCCAGAACTGACCTGAAACAAAAAAGTACTTCGCCTTCCATCTTGCCACAGGCATCCTTTCCTGTGTCTGCTTGTGGATTTATTTTGGCCACTGTCCAGCTATTCTTAGAAGTCAGCCAAGAAGAAAGAAATCTTTCTTCTTAAGTCCTTTAACACATATAAAAATTTCAACTTCAAATAAGTTGATTTGGTGGGTGAAAATTTAGAGAGAAGAACAGGGGCAAAATCTACCTTGTTTCAGAGGTAAGAGAAACTTTGGATTTTTTATTTCTAAGTTAGTTTTTGAGCTTGTTATTTACAGCTGAGAAACATTTTTGGAGGAAGAAAGTGAAGTCAAAGTTGGTCAACAAGGTGATAAAGTTGATGGAAGATGATGATTGTGATATATCTTGATGTTTAATGGTTTTAGATGATTTTTGCTAATGTAGAATTTGAAGAATAATTTCTAGAGCATGCTTGAATTTCAACCAGCCCTTGTTTGATACGGAGAAGATGAAATTTGATTGATTTGTGTGTTATAGAATGTTAGTTTAATACCAAAAAGTTCGATTTATAACTAGGTTTAATGGAAAACTATAAAAGTGTGAAAATTTGACAATTTGATAAGTTGTTGTAATACCCCGAAAATGTGAAAAATAAGGCTAATTTTTTTTTATTTAACCTCTTACTTAAGGTGTATTCATGTTCAGTGTTAGTTTATAACTTATCTTTTCGTTATTAAACTTTCTTACATTTGACAATTTCTATCTCACTGTTAACAAAAATTCGACAGTATAACCCTTATACCTATCCCTATTCTCCTGCAAGTTTCAAATCAACAATGAACGACCACAAGCAGTTGAATAAACTTATCCTTGAGAATCCATGAAATGTCCATAATTTTCGTTAATCTATTAGTTTCACTATACACTGTAAATACCATGGATTACATACATCTTCATTCAAATATATACACAAAAAGTGATTACATCCCAAAATGTTTATTTATACATAAGTATTTGTACTGTACAAGATGTCTGGGTACAAAATAAAATATACTTGAAGCGTGTACAAGAGATAGCCTGAGGAAAGTCTCATCTACCAGCCCATGTCGGGTATGCGGCAGACAAAGAAACTTTACTTTAAAAATTAATTTGATCACCGAAACCTCAAGATTTTCACTCAATTCTAATTCTCCAAGTTAAATATACCTTATATTAATTTCCTATGGCCTCAAAATAATTTTTTTGAATTTATGGAATTTATTCTGAATTTATTTCAATTTCTAGGCTCAATTTCTCGGTTTAGTGCTAATCTAGGTTTTTACTTGTTTTTTTCAATTCCGATGCCTTAGTTTTACCTTCTAACCACTAAAGCATACTCATAAATGTAATCTCTTGAAAAATACTTCAATTTAAAATCTTACCTCGGATTCCGTGCCCCGAGCTTCGTGCCACTAATCTTGGCGCTTCGGTTATTCTGAGCCCTGCATAATACTTAGGTAAGTCTTGAACTTCTCATCTTAACTTTTAAATAAATAATAATACGAAAAGTTGGGTTTCACATTTCTCCCCACCTTTTAGGAATTTGGTCCTCCAAATTCAGGTTGTTCCGTCAAATAAACAGGGGTACTTCTATCATGACCCTTTTTATTATTTTTAACCGAAAATCTCCATAAATTTTTTGCATTTTACTGTTACCTTACCCAGTCGTGAACAAACTTACCACACACAGTTGGGCTGTGAGTCAATAATAATCCACTCGCAATATCTATTCTCAGTTAATAAAAGTGACGTCATACATTTGAACGTCAATCATTCATTTATACAAAATATGATTACTAACATCTACATCCCCATAATTACAATTCAATTAGCTACTGTGCTTTTACATTATTTAGATACAAAAAGGAATCACTGTGTATATACCTCTGAGTGATGGAGATGCAGCGGATGTCTTAACCAAAATTCCTCAGTCCTCACTGGGCCACTATGTACGCTCTGTAGAGGGGGAAAATAGAGAGGGATGAGCAAACCACACGCTCAGTAAGGAAATAATGCAAGCATGGTAGATAACTATTCTATCTACAAGCTGATAGGGAATGCATAAATCGTTTATAGTTCGGAGCATGAGGAAAACAAAACTATGCCATATGCGTATACATATATCATGTATTTAAATCATGTAAATTGGCATAATAAAACATGGTAAATCATCATGTACAAGCCATCTCATGCTCAATTGTCAAATCCCATAATAAAAAGGGAAATTCACTTGAAACATCCTTTTTAAATCACATCATAAAGCTCTTTCTCAAACACATACAATCCCATCACAAACCATTTTCTCAATCACAAACATCATTACCAATTCACAAATCAAATCCCACAAGGCTCGACCCCTCCCTCGGGTCTACCTTGGACAATCACAATCACACATATGTAATAAAAACCAGGTCATTATATCAAAAGTGCCTATGTGGACCAACTACATCATAAATCATCCCAAACCACACGCATCCAGGTGTGCGGGGTATCGTGCTGGCACGAAGGTGGATTATCCCTCGCCAGACTTTCTCATCACATAACCATCACGCGGTACATCGTATTCCATGTGATATACACGGTACAGCGTACTCTGTGGACTCATATCGTGACTGGGGGTGCCATTCCTAGGTCTTACCTACCTCATACCAAGAATTTTTCATGTCCATGTAGGAGAGCCTCCCTACCGAACAGAGCCTCCCCGCCCTTCCAGGACTTAAGGATGTTGGCTTAACGATCCTTTTGTACCCATGTAGGAGAGTCTCCCTGCCGAACAGAGCCTCCCCGCCCTTCTAAGGCTTAAGGATCCTTCCGTAAGAGAGCCTCCTCACCTAACAGAGCCTCCCGCCTCCTCGGGCTTAAGGATGTTAGCTTAAGGATGTATGGCTTAAGGATCTTACCGTAAGAGAGCCTCCCCATCTAACAGAGCCTGCCCGCCTAACAGAGCCTCCTCGCCTCCTCGAGCTTAAGGATGTTAGCTTAAGGATGTAGGGCTTGAGGATCTTACCAACTTTCACGACCTCATACGTATTGCAATATGCAAACTTGTGCGAGCAAAGCTCTAGCACGACTCATGCATCCTATTATAAAGAGACCACGTATGAGCATAGCTCTAGTACGATTATACTCATAAGAAAAACCACTCGAAAGCCACGTATGAGCAGAAGCTCCAATACGGTTTATAAACATCATCATAGTTTCCAAATCAAGGTGCGAGCTAAGCTCCAGCACGTTTCATACAAATGAAAACATCGAAATCTAGCGCGAGCGAGGCTCCAGCGCGAATTAAATCACATACACACAATAGGCGGCTCACATACATTCAAAACATCTCAAAACATGTTTAGCGCCTCACATGGGCTATTTCACAACATCATTCAAGTACTACCCAACCTATCCTTTTATTTTCTCAAATTAAAGCATTATGTTTTGTGAAAACATTCAAAACACGTGATTTATGCCATTATTAGCCTTACTATCCCTTTTTATACATCCATATAAACCAAATCATATACGTACTCATAATTGTTCACATACATCATCAACCACTTTTCCAAACCATCATGCAAATTTACAACACCCTATATACCCATAAAATACGAGCAGCTACCTCTATATACTCACAAAATTCTCTTACCTAGAATCGCGACGCATGATTCCGTTTCCTTAGCGCTGCTCACTCGTGCGGTCTGATTGGTCTTCAATGAACTCTTCGGGACTGCACACAATCATATTTCACATTATATTCGATCCATATAACAGGACATCATGTGTTCACTATAGTCGATTCAACCTATAGTTTCTATTAATGCTTATAAGACCTCATTTCATTTCTCAAGTCTATGGATTCCTTTTAGGCATATTAACTCATTCCAAACCGATATTAAATCGATATTAAGCTCATAGTGTTCGTATTTCATGAATTCCCTCACTATGGCATTTATCAAGCATTTACATACTCATTTTCATAATTCCTCCAAACTCACAATGTGGTTTCATTTAACCATCACAATTCATTCATACTACTTCAACAACAACTTATCATAAACCATAAGTCATCAACATACCCAATTCACACTTTCTCACACTAGACTATATCCATTTTCTAGGTTATATGTGTTCCATTGCTTTCTAGATGATTTCTATCATCCATATACATGCCAATCAACTCCAACATCAATTAAATACACAATGTACTTAGGCTGGAGTATTAGAAGCTTACCAAATCCGATTTCTCTTCTTGCTCCAAATGTGTCAAGACCCTTTCTCAATCCGTGACTTAACCAAAAACCACTACGAATTTTTCGCATTTTTAACTTACCTTTCCTCCCTTCAATGGTTGGGCTGTGATTCGATGTTAGCTTCCTCGCATACCATATCATTCATTATCATACATACATGTTAATATACTGTTACTGACTGTAACTTCTTTTAATACATATGAGATCATATAAAATCTAATACAAATACATTCTCCATAATATATATTGTATATATCACTGTGTTGTTTCTATGTTTAGATACATAACTGCATAAAATATGTATACCTGTCGATCGATAGGAAATAGCAGCAGACAACAGGAATACTATCCCTCAAAGGCTCTCACTCTACTGCTGATGCTTTGTAGAGAGATGTAAAGAAAAGGGGGTGAGCATACAACGTGCTCAGTAAGGAAATCAGGCAAGCAAGACTATCTACTCAAAATAATGCTATGCCTTGAAAACATCATTTCCTTCACTTACTTTAAAAGCATGTCTTTTAAATATATATATACTAGTACAGATTAAATCCCATGTACAGAAATCATGCTTGCTTTCTCAAATGTAGGCATTTAGCGAAAAATAATGCACTTTATAATATCACAATGCCTTTAGATAAATCATGCAATGTATATTTAAATCACAGTAAATATGACATTTAAATCATTCACAACACAAAATCGGAGTCCGACCCATCCCTCAGGTCTATCCACAATGTAAATCAAATGATATATCATGTGAGACTCTGTGGTGAAAATGTAAATAGTATCCTGGACTATGATCATATCCGACAATGTGATCCCAAGCTGCACGGAATCCTAGTGTGTGGAGCATCACTGCTGCAATGGGAGGGGGGTCAGTCCAACACTACCACCAGCTATATCCTCTTCAACTCCACAATACCACATGGTACAGTGTACTCCATGCCACATGCACGGTACAATGTACTCCGTGGACCCTATATCACAGTCGGGGTGCCTACCATAGGTCTTAGCCCTCAAAACCATGGAATATCATACCACATCTCTAAACCGACATGTGACCCTCTTATAGTGTGACACTCAGTCTACACGAGGAAATCAAGCATGGTTTTCAACATATATTATATATCACATACAGTGCGCGCCTTTGAGCGCGACTCACAGTCGACACTCCGCTCAAACACTGTTTCACATCACAAACTCAAACTCTAGTGCAAGTAAACCTCTAGTAACTAGGTCAATGCATAGTTCATGTTTCAAATCAAGTACGAGCAATAGCTCCAGTACCATGCTATGCACAATCAAATTAAGTACAAGCAATAGCTCAAGTATTATGTCATGTATAAATCATGAAGAATCGAGTACGAGCAACGCTCTAGCACTCTGTCATGCATCTCATGAAAATTCGAGTACGAGCTAATCGCTCTAGCACTCTCTCATGCATAAATCACATAAAACTGAGTACGAGTAATAACTCCAGTACTCTATCATGCATGTTATGGAAATATAGTGTGAATCAGAATCCAGCACTAATATATGTGAAAAATATATGAAATCCAGTACGAGCTGTGCTCTAGCATGATTTATTCTCACATAATATGATAGATGGCTCTTTAAAAAGGGATGATTTACAAAACATCAAAATCAGCACTATAAAATGTGCTTAATTCACATCAACCTTAAAATCATTAGCCCATCTATTTATTCTTCTGCTAAATAGCAGTAAAACACTCAAAATGGTGGTTTCCATGCTTTTTACAACTTTTCACAAAAGTTAACTTTTTGACTAAGTAGGAGCAAAATCATAATTTGTCACTATCGAGTCACAATAATTATTATTCACTTTCTCTGACCCTCAGAGTTTTTAAGTGAATGTAAAAGCAGACAAAAATACGTGCAGGTATCTCTAACCACTCACAAAAGTCCCTTTCTTGCAATCACTCAAGAAATTTTACTTTCTCTGCGCTGCTCGATTCAGCAGTCTGATTTGCTTCTCCAATACTCTTTAGAGCTACAAATAACCATTTATCAGGTTAATTACACTTTTCCTACTGTATTTCATATTAAATACAATTTATTTCCCTTAATGGGCTTTAATAATCCTTAATGGGCCTAACTATGCCTTAAGCCC
Source organism: Firmiana major (assembly GCA_033439115.1). Lineage (NCBI taxonomy): Eukaryota > Viridiplantae > Streptophyta > Magnoliopsida > Malvales > Malvaceae > Firmiana > Firmiana major. The sequence continues at coordinate 56,022,268 of CM065904.1, read as the reverse complement.
ATTTCCATTTTACTATTCATTTTTGTTGGGCCTATTGGGCTTGTGGGGCCCACCAACTCTTATTGGGCTTGTCCTAGACCCATTACATCACATTGGGCCTAAAATATTTGGGCTTAGCCCATTAGGACTCTCGGCCACATGCCATGGTCGAGAGCTATCCATGCCGTCGGTCATGCCATGGCATGCCATCCATGCCTATTTCCTTAGCCAATTCACTTAGGCATTTTTACAAACACTTGGTCGGCAACATTCTTAAACATCATATAGTTCATTTAGGCATTTTATCAAATACCTTGATTGCCAACTTAATACATGTATTAATTAATCCAATTGATTAATTCTAACTATGCCATAATCATTAACACATGTACATTAATCCATTTATGTCTTAAAACCCCATGGGCATTCATCAATATTTTACTACTCACTCTCGGCCTAACTAAGATCATAGTGATTTCATATGTTTAAATGCTTAAAACATATACCAATATACTTAAAATCATTCATACATTAACATATATGAAATTGAAAACTTGAAAATATACCTAGTAGTTGTGTTCACACTTGGCCGAAACTTTGGAGGCTCACAGTTTGCACTCTATGGCTCTTTGATAGCCAATTCTAACATATGTCACTCTCCTTTCAATTTGGAACAACTTTCATGAAGAATGCAAGTTCCAAATATGCCTAATTCCTAGTGATTTCTAGTGAGAGAAAGCTTGGATAAATGTATTTCAATGGTTTCTTCTTCCAGTCGAGAATGGTGTGGTGAAGATGACAATGGTGTGGCTGATTTTATAAGCCATTTACTTAGCCATTAAGCCTTACTTTTCAGCCATTATGCTTGACTTTCTAAGGCTTAGTTATGAGTCACCTAATGAGTCACCTAATGAGTCATAGTTAGCTTTAACTATGGTTAGATATTTATCTAATGGGCTTTCCAATTGGGCCTCTCGGTTTGGGCTTTCTTAATGGGCTTTCGGGCTGAAATTTTCACTATACCTCGAGCCTTTAATTGTCTAAATATTTGGCCTGTCAATCGGTCCAACAATTAGGTCTAAGGGACCTAAGAATTTCGATCTACGTTTAGTATACCTTAATGGGCTTTAAAATCTTCACTTTAGGCCCATTACGTTTTTAACCATTAAATTTAATCCGAAATCCTTTTGAATAAATTTTCCTTACTTTCAGGGATGATTATCTTGTATTCTGACTAAGAATATTTTTCTCCAATTTTTTTCTCCATACTTAGGTTAATTTTTAACCATGATTAGTCAACATGGTAAAAATCCACTTTTCTTAACTATAGTTGACTTTTTCCTTAATCCTTGACCAAGTTGACTTTTTTTCAAAATTCTGAAAGTGTCATATCTTATGTCTTACACTCTTTTCTTTACGTTCCAACCGTTCCCGGTAGATAACTATACCCGAAACACCTTAAATACCTTAACTTGCTAAAAAGGTCCATTTTACCCTTTTTAGCTTTTTTTCTCGTTCTCTGTTTTCGAAGCTAAATCAAGCTGACTTTCCTTCATAAGCTCTCTATATTTTATCCTTGTAAGTTCTTATTTTCAGTCAGAATGATTTAGATCCTCTCAGTTTAGCCTGTGACTCTTATAGCTCACATTAGGCTTTTTATGTAGCTTTTGCGTGTTAAATCATTTTACTAACACTTTAAATCTAGTAAATACTCTTCTTATGATTCAACTATAATAATAGAGTGTTCATACACATAGGAATCATAAGGAACAAGCTACGTAAAATACGGGTCTGATAAAATGATAATGCTCTTAGCTCCTTCAATACCAACAATGAGATTTTGGGTTCCAACTATGTTGTTCTCTTCCTCAAGATGAACAACATAATGTCTAATGGCCTCCCCTCAATTCTTACTAGAAATGACTGATTTTAGAGAGATAAACTTAGGTTTTGGGTGAAAAATGGAAGGGTGATGTTGTTTTCCCGAAATTTTTAGATTTCAGCACTCCTTTTATAGAAATAGCTTGAGGAGATCAATCTGCACTAAGAGGAGATCGATCTGGTCCCCTTAAATCTTTTTTTTCACGGCATTTTAAGCATGAGATCGATCTGTCGAAGCTTGAGATCGATCTGCTCCCAAACAGAGAGCTAAAGAGATCGATCTTTTCATTACAGAATGTTTAAGAGATCGATCTGGCCCCATTGGAGATCGATCTGCTCTATTTCATTGCTCAAACGATAGCATTCTGGCTCTTCCAGGTCGATCTCTCATCCTATGAGATCGATCTGGCCTTTATATTTTTCAGATTTTCTGCAGTTTTCCTGCTGCAACTTACAACAAAACATCCTTAATCTGCTGCAATGGCCATTTTCTCATCCATCCACCTTTATGACTTGAAAATGGCATCCATTCATACCTTATTCACATTGAAACTTGTGTACATTCCTTGTATATCCAAAGGTATACTATATAAAACCAAATGGAAGCATTTATATTCATGCAACTTCCTTCCATTTACCATACTACTCATTTTGAGTTCCAATCACATTCATCACTTATAAGAACTCATTTCTTCATATTCATACACAATGAAACTTGTATGTACATTACAAATCATATTACACATATGTACATTGAAGCCATGGACTTACATCAATTACACTTTACATTACAAGTCCATTAGCATTCATTGATCCAATTACACACGTTACAACTATACATATACGGGGTCTCACAACTTCTCTCTCATAAGGCTATCTAGCTCCTAAGTTGCTTCTTCTGTCGAGTGGTGTTGCTAAAGAACCTTTACTAATGGAATTTTCTTCATGTGAAGTGCCTTTTTCTTTCTTGTCAAGGATCCAAACAGGTTCTTCCACATAGCTCATATCTCCCTAAATGTCTAAGGATTCATACTCGATGACATGGGAGGGATCCAGATTATATTTCCTCAATATGGAAACGTTGAAGACATTATGTATCCCAGAAAGTTGTGGGGGTAAAGCTAACTGGTAGGTAACATCTCTCACTCTCTCTAATATTTCAAATGGACTAATAAAGCGAGGACTGAGCTTCCCTTTCTTCCATAATCTCACGACACCCATCATTGGTGATACCATTATAAATACCGAGTCCCCAATCTGAAATTCTAGTAGCCGTCTATGCACATCGACGTAGCTTTTCGGTCTACTCTGAGCAGTTCTTAATCTATCACATATAGTACGTATGCGTTGAGCTGCTTAGTCTACAAGATCGGGAGCTAAGATTTTTCAATCACCCACTTCTTTCCAAGCAACTGGAGACCTATATCTCCTGCCATACAAAGCCTCATAAGGTGCCATACTGATACTAGCATAATAATTATTATTATAGGCAAACTCTGCAAGGGGCAAATGATCATCCCATGAACCCTTAAAGTCCAATGCACATGCCCTTAACATATCCTCTAAGGTTTGAATTATCCGCTCGGACTGACTATCAATTTGAGGATGATAGATGGTACTGAAATTTAGCTGAGATCCCATGGCTTCCTAAAAATGAGTCTAAAATCTGGAAGTAAACCTAGAATCTCTATCAGATGTAATACTCACAGGAGCCGCATGCAATCGAGCTACCCCTCTGACATATAACTCTACCAAGGCACTCAAAAAATCTATACTCTTAATGGCAAATAAGTGAGCACTCTTCATCAATCTGTCTACTATCACCCAGATTGCATCATGACCTCTCTGATTTTGGTAAGCCCTTAATAAAGTCCACTGTTATATTCTCTTATTTCCAAGTGGGCACAGGCAAAGACTAAAGTAGTCTTACGGGCTTCTGATGCTCAACATTAACCTATAGACTCACCAAACATCTAACCATAAATTTTGCCACATCTCATTTCATACCAATCCACAAAAGCATAATCATAAATGCTTGACAAATATTTCAATTTAAAATCTTACATCGAATTTTATGCCCCGAGCTTCGTGCCATTATTCTGGGCGCTTCGGTTATTCTGGGCAATGCATAATACTTAGGTTAAGTCTTGAACTTCTCATCTTAACTTTTAAATATATAATAATACGAAAAGTTGGGTTTAATGGTTGTAATGAGTTGACTAGAGACTTGAATAAGTATTTAAACTATTAAGTTGATAAGTTGGAAGTTAAAGGAAAATGTCACGCCCCATTTTTACCAAAAATTGCTACAAAATTTTCGCTTTTTCCTTTCTTTTTCCGATCGAGAACATTCTCACCACCAAATAGTTGGGCTATGAGTCAGTATTAATCACCCTTTACCATCTACCATGACATCTATCTTTTAATTTATTTAAATGCAAACACGTATACTTTATAATTGAGACTCTATACTTGTACGTGTTTACTAATATATACATCCCCCATATTATATTCCAAAATGATTACTGTGCTATTACATGTTTAGATATAAAATCATACCAAGTGTATGCCTTTCGATGATGGAAAGCAGCGGATACCAAGAATGCCAGTCCTCAGCCGCTCACTAATTACTGCAAGTGCTCTGAAAAGAGGAGAAAATAAGGGGAATGAGCAAACCACGCCCTCAGTAAGGCAATCATGCAAGCAAGTAGATAACCACACTATCTACATGATCATGATGCCATGCATTAAATCATGCTCTTTCGAAATCGTTCTTAAATACGAATTTCATGCATACTTTTATGTCGGGTAAAATAATTCGTATAAAACAATTTATTTCGTGAAATGGCAGATAAAGCATGGAATTATACTTCATGCTATTTAAATAATGCACATTATATCAAAGCATGCCATTTATTTCAAATTGACAATTCATTTCGTGAAATAGCAGGTAAAGAATGGAATTATGCGTCATGCTATTTAAATAATGCACATCATATCAAAACATACCATTTATTTCAAATCCACATCCACCCCAAAATCATCAGGACTCAGTCCCAAAATATATACTCATGAAATCACAAAATCAAGAAATAAGTAATATGTGATTTTGCAAAGCAAATAATAAGCGATTTCGCAAGTAAGTGACATGCAATTTCATAAAGTAAGTGACATGTGAGACAAGGCAAGAATCAGGGTAATAACTCTAGGACATGGCCATATCCTGTGATCCCAAGCTACACCGATCAGGTGTGTGGGGTATTACATCACATCTGAGGCTGCCCCAGGAGGTAGGTACCAAACCATCCCACCAGCCAATCAGATCCCTAGTCTGAAGACTACACATCATATTTCACGGCACGGTACAACGTAATCCATGCTGTAAGCACAGTACAACGTACACCCCATGCCCACATCATCTCAGTATCCAACACCATGTCTCAAAATGCACGTGCGAGCCTATTTAATCGGTGTGGCACACAGCCTACCCGAAGCTCCCAGCACGGCCTTATGCATGTCATATAAAAGTCTAGTGCGAGCAAAGCTCCCAGCACTATGTCATGTATAAAATCATGTAAAATCGAGTGTAAGCCAAGCTTCCAACACTCTGTCACATGCACAAATCATGTCAATCTTGTGCGAGTAATGTTTTCAGCATGTTTTGTTTCCACATAAATCATGCAGGTGGCTCAGTTTCAAAGACTGATTTTTAAAGTCAAAATCAGCACCTGCCACGTGCTATTTCATGTAAATTAATAAAACTTCAGCCAGCCTACCCATATCATTGTTGAAAAGCATTAAAATACATCAAGAACACTCAGTTCTTGCTTTTCATGACTTTTTTTCAAAAAGTGGAAATATTTACCCTTTACAGGGGTAAAATCATCATTTACCCTCTCGGGTTAAAATGAATATTATATCATGTGCCAAAAAGTAATAATTCATTGTGGAAACACTCAAAACATGATAGTTATGCATATTTCAATCCAATCCTAACTTTTTCAAAATTTCTCTTAATAGGGGCAAAACGATAATTTTTCTATGTCGGGTCTCTACCGATATTTTCCATATACAATTTAATTATTCAAAAATCTACCCAAAAATACGTGTAGCTACCTCTAGCTACTCACACAATTCCCTTACCTCAATTTCTCTGATCATTCTACCTTTTTCGTTGTTACCGATCACCCGATCTGTTTAACTCCCAATATATTCTCTAGAGCTGCAGAAAATCATTTATCGGGTTAAATACAATACATTTTATTTGTATTTCACTTTTAATGAGCTTAATTTACAGCATTAGGCCCGTTTACACTTAATGGGTCCGATTGCACCTTAATGGGCCTTAATCTCATTTTTCATTTACTAATCACATCATCGAGGCCTGTTGGGCTCATTGGGCTCACCAACAATTTATTGGGCCTCGTTCTAAACTCTTAGATAACTCCAATAATTATTTACGACATTTTATCTCGAATTTCAGAATATATTTCATTTAATGCAGAAATTAAATCCGTAATTTATGCGATTAATTTCTAACATGCATAACGATGTAATTTGTCGTAAATAAGGGTTAATAACCCGAGATTCCATGATAGTACGTAAATCAATGCTGACTCGAGCTCTCGTTTGTCACTGATTATCGAGTTACACATTGATATTTTTTGGGTTAAATCCGATCAAATATATATTTAAATAATTATTTCAAAAATTAAATTGCTCCATTTGACCACTTACCGGTTTACCTGAAACTCGATTGAATCACCGAATTTTTCCCATTTTTCCTTTTTCTTTTTTTCTTTTTCTCTTTCTTTTTCTTCTTTTTCTGGCTGAACCAGTTTGGTCTGATTTAGTTCGGTTCAACTTTCTCCCTCGCCGTTCGGAGCTTTGTCGGCTGATTCTCCGTTGAATTCCACCTCCAGCTAGTTCGCGAGGTAGTTCGGTGCATGGATCTGGGGTTGGCTTCGCCAAAGCTCGTCGAAAAGTGGCCGGTCCGGCCTCTTTTCTCCTCCGGTGTTGCTACCCATCTCTTTTTACGCCGTTAGGTGGCGTTTTCAACCGATCTGCTCCTGGATCGACGCCGTTGTCATCCCTCTCTGGCCGGTGGTGAGGCGCTCCTCCTTCCCTCGGCTGCTGATCGCTCCCTCTCTTCCATTTTCTCTCTCTTTCTCTCGGTTTCCCTCTCTCTCTCGGTCACCAAGCTTTTCCTTGTCGGATCTCACCAGGGGTCGACGTTGGCCGAGATTCCTCCCGCTTGGTGCGTCCGTCGAGGCCCTCGTCGATGAGGCAGAGGGAGAGCTCCCTCGCTGTCTTCTGCTTCCCCTTTGTTTCCTTTGCAGAATCGCGAATCGCGATTCTACTTTCTTTTTTTTTTCCATTGACTTTGACTTTTTGACTTTTGTTTTAAGTATATTATATTATATTTTATTAAAATATAATATAATATATTATATACCTAAAATATTTAAATATATATTTAAATTAATTAAATATATATATTTATCTTATTTATTTCTCGGGGTATTTTTTTAAATATTTTCGGGTTAATTTCTCGAGGTAAAAATTTTGGTTTATTCCAATAAATTCATATCTTGATCAATTTGACCCAAAATTTAATTATTTCTCCTTTATTGATCAAGATTTCCTAAAACCTTGTTTACCGTGTAAATTTCTTACCAAATTGACATCGAATTTCGGGTCTTTTTACCGTTTTACTCTTTAACATGCTCGAGACCCAATCGACACAACTCCCCTTCACAAACACTTCCTCATTTCGTGTTTTAAATTCTTATCTTCATTCTGAATGGTCCAAATCTCATTCGTTTAATATGTGGTCATTTCAGTCTCCATTTGGTCTCTAAATGCATTCGAAAATTTTATTCATTCCATTTGCATTTTACATTCACGTAAAACTCTTCTTATGATTCAATTTACATATAATCATGTTTACATCAAGTGAATCATAAGGAAATATGATCAAAATTCGGGTCTTACATAATCTCCCCCACTTAAGAAATTTGGTCTTCCAAATTAGAACCAAGTCAAATGTTTCCATAAACAACTCCGGGTAAATCTATCGCATATACTCTTTAATTCCCATGTGCCTTTTTCTGGAGTGTAATACTACCAAAGGACTTTAACTAAGGAGATCATCTTAAACCTCAATACTTACTCCTTTCGTATAATAACCGAATCGAATTTTCATCATACGACCTGCTCTCTTTGAGCTTCAATGGTCCCTGTCTCTTGTCAGCATAACTTTTCTGTCTACTCTGAGGTGTTCTTAATCTCTCACACATTAACTGAACATCCATCAGAGGATTTTCTTACCAAATCGGGAGCAATTATCAGTCAATCACCCACTTCTTCCCATCCAAATCTGAGAAAAATCCTTACGGCCAAACAATGCCTCATATAATGTCATCTCGATACTCAGGTGATAACTATCGTTGTAGGCAATTTAGCAAATAACAAGTGATCATTCCAGTAGCTTCGAACATCAATCGCACACGCTCTCTATATATCCTCCAGAACTTGTACAGTTCTCTCTGACTGACCATCTGTCTGAGGACGAAAAGCTGTGCTAACACTCAACTGGGTTCCCATGACTCCCTGAAAAATGTTTCCAGAAGTGAGAAATTAAGCGAAAATCCCCATCTGATACAATGCTCACTGGAAAATTACATGGTATTCCACAATCTCTCTTACATATAAATCTGCCCACACATTGTAAGACCCGAATTTAGTTAAAATGCGAAATCAGTATGTTCATGAAAGGAAGGATCGAAATAGTCCCAAATTAAACGAACGAGATTTGGACTAGAGATAAGGATTCAAAACACGAAATTAAAAATGCAAAAGGACTGAAATGAAATTTTTGAAACACGTTGAAGGGCAAAATAGTCAAAAGATCGAATGTCGGTATAAATTCGATAAGAAAAATTAATTAAAAATAATGGATTTGAGAATCTTGATCAATAACGAAGAAATAATTAAATTTCGGATTAAATTGATCAAGATATGAATTTACTGAAATTAATCAAAATTTTCGCTCGGGACAATATCTCGAAAATACGAAGAAAATATACCAGGAAAGTGGAAAAATAGATTAAATAAATTAAATTAATTAATTAGAATAAAATATAAGTTTATATAGATATTTTTGGGATTTTAGAATAAAATAATGAATATAATAATAATAAACTAATTTATAAATAATAATAAATAAAAATAAAAAAATTAAGTAAAAAAATTAAAAAAAAAGAATCAGAAATTGAAATCGGGGAGAGAGAAGAAGAAAGAAACTGAAAACCGAAGGAGACGCGAGACAGAGCCACCGACGGCCACCGGCACTCGACGGCTTGAGGGAAGACCCAAGGAGAAAGAGGGGAAGCCGACGAGCAAGTTGGCACCGGCGACGCGCGCCAAGGACGGTCAAATTCGGCGAACAGAGGAGGAGAAACCGATGGGAGAAAAGAGCTCGATCCCGGCGATCCATGGCAGCTGGGCGCGAACGGTGGGCACCGATGCGATCGGGAGGAGGAGCCGATCATTTTGAGACCGGTAGCTGTCGGTGAAATGGCCGCAATCGTCGGTGATGACCAAGACCAGAAATGGGTACCGACGGCAAGAGGAGAACACACCAGACCAGCCACATTTCTACGGCCTTAGGCTAAACCGAGCTCAAATTTGAGCTACGGATGACCCCGCAGAGCTACTGGCGGTGGAAGCTGATGGAGAACTGGCCGACGAGGAACCAAACTGGCCGAACCGAACTGAACCGACGGTCTGAACCGGGTTGAACCGAACCGAACCGGTTCAGCCAAGAAAGAAGGGAAAAAAGGAGAAAAAGAGAAAAAGAAAAAAGGGAAAGAATTTTTGGGGATACACCAGACTTTGGGTAAGTCGATACGAGGTTAAAAGTGACTGATTTGATTTTCAAGAAATTTATTTAAAATATATTTAATTGAAAATTAACCCGAAATTAAATATATAATTGTGCAGTTTTACAACAAAGCCCGAACGAGAGCCGATTGAGCTTCAATTTTCGTACCCCGCATCATAAGTATATTTTAATTACGATAATATGAGTCATTTAATACAGAGTTTCGATTATTTTACGAAATTTACGGATTAATTCTGTATAAAAAGGCATATTAATCGAAATTGCAACGTAATTACCTTAAATAGTATATGGGCTATCCAATGAGTTTGGAACGAAGCCCGATGATTATTGGTAAGCTGAATGAGCCCAGTAAACCCAAAGAAGGGATTTAATAAGTAGAAACAGGCTGAAAATGGGTCGAGTCCCATTAAGGTGCAATTGGGCCCAATAAAGTAAAACGGGCCTAGTACGTTAGATTCGATCAGTAAATGTGATATACTGATAAAGATAAGTGAATTAACCCAAAATATGTGGTTATATGCAGTTTCGTAGACTTGGTTGACGCGTAGTTGGACTGAGAGATCAGGTATTATCGAGACGGGATAAGTTTACGCGTGAATCGAGGTAAGAGAATTTTGTAGGTGCATAGAGATTTCTATACGTATTTTTGAGGAGATTTACAGGGCCTAGAATTTCTTAAAGTATCTAGAAACAAAATAATAATTTTTTCAAAAATCGGGGCATAGGTGAATAAAAAAAAAGACGATATTGCCCCTGGAAGTAAAATTTACAAAAAGGGTAGTAAGGCAGATAAATTGCATAATTTCATGTTTTAATGTTTTATATGAATGTATGGCTTTGATTTAAGCAAATATACACATAGGTTGGCTGTTGATTTTATGAATTATACGAAAAGGTACCGGTTTGTACCGGTTACGATTTTAAAGATGTTTTATCAAGATTGAGCCACCTATCATATTTACACGAGTAAAAAGAGTGCTAGAGTCTTACTCGCACTAAAGTTTACTGATTTATTATTCATGAAAAGCCGTACTGGAGCATTGCTCGTACGAGAAATTCGTGTGTGCATAAAACTGTGTTGGAGCTTCGCTCGCACGAGATTTTAGATATCATGATATGCATAGCGTCGTGCTGGAGCTTCGCTCGCACTAGACGTGAGTTGACATGCATATAGTCATGCGAAAGCCTCTTGTAGACTGTGTGTTGCAGAGAGTTGAGATGCTCGCACGTATATTTTGAGACATGGGTTGGTTATCGACATAGTATTAGGGTGGATAAGACCTACGGCAGGCACCCCCAAACTATGATATGGGTCTACGGAGTACAATGTACTGTGTATGTCACACGGAGTACGCTGTACCGTGCAGTCATGATGACTCGATGATGTTACTTGATATTCTGGCGGGTAGGATTTGACCCCACCTCCCGTTGTAGTTGTGATGCCCCGCACACCAGGATCCGTGTAGCCTGGGATCACAGGGACATAGTATGGCCATAGTCCTCGATTTTCATACAGTAACATACATGCCTCAAATGATATCATACGGTCTGAATAGACCAGGACAAACCCGAAGGAGGGGTAATGTCCCGATTTATGTTTTTAAAAGAGATGCGATTTAATAAATCAAGGTATTCCCAGGGAATGAGTTTAACCTTGATGTGGTTGTTTTGTGATAAAACAAATAAGTTTAACGTGATGAGTTTATGATGAAACAAATAAGTTTTAACGTGACGAGCATGAGATGTCATACATGATTATTTTTCCATGTTTGTTTTATATGTCGATTTCATGATTTCTCTTATATGATATATACATATATGTGGCATCGTTTTGTCATACCTCATGCTCCAAATATAAATGATTTTATATCATGACATTATTAGCACATAGATAGTATAGTTATCTACCTGCTTACATTATTGCCTTACTGAGCAAGTTTCTCTCACCCTTTCATTTTCCACCCCATAGGGTACATTCAGTAGAAGAGAGCGACACTAGTCTTGTGTTTTAGTTATCCGCTGCGTCCTATCAATACTAGGTATACACATTCGTATAATTTTGTATCTAAATATGTAATTGCACAATACTGTAAATGGATATGATGTCGGGGATGTAAGGTTATATAAATATCAATGTGTATGTATTTAGTCAAAGTCAACAGATAGTAAACTCTGATATGTGAATGTGATTATGGAAATGAAATGGTAAATAGGTGAGAGGTGACTAACACCGAATCATAGCCCAACTGTTAGTAGTGTAACTGTTCACGATGGGTAAGGAAATGAAAGAAAAAGCAAAAAATTTGTAGTGATTTTAGGTAATTTAGGTCGTGACACAGACTCAGAGTATCAGTAGCTTTCACAGCTAGTAAGTGGTAGACTTAGTCAATCTATTGACTATCACTTAAATAGCCTCGTGATTCTCGCAGGTCTTCTGTATCCCATCACGAATTTCATGGTAACATGCTCCCATCTCTGTGTCGATATAGGTAGAGGCTGCAATAAGCCTGCAGACTTCTATTGCTCTACCTTAATCTACTGACATACGAGACACTTCTCCACAATCTCTACAATATCTCTTCTCATATCTGACCACCAATACCCTTTTTGAGATTCTAATACATTTTATTACTCACCTGATGTATTTTATATCTTGAAGAATGAGCTTTTGACAATAAAAATCTCATTAACTGTGGGTCCTTAGGAGCATTTATTTTGCCTCTGAACCTCAGTAAGCCATCATCACTCACTGTGAACTCTGTCACTATACCCATCTGAATCTGACTCACACTATCGACATCCTGCCGATCATCACGCTAAGCCTGTCGAATCCGATCAATCCAATTCGGTTCTAATCTCAGGCTAGCTGTAACATAATCACTGTCAGTATCAGAAGGGATCACATTACTATTGAGGCTCATAAACTGCTCTAACAGCTCACACTCCTTGACCATCATGCGTGATATCATCTTGAGGCTTTTTCTGCTCAACGCATCAGTCACTACATTAGCCTTACCCGAGTGGTACAATATCTCACGATCATAGTCTTTCAGAAGCTCTAACCCTTTTTGTTATCTCATTTTTAATTCTTTCTGTGCAAACAAATGCTTAGGGCATTTATGATCAGTGCATACATGAAATTTCTCACCGTAAAAATAGTGGCGCCATATCCTCAATGCAACCACTACGGCTATCAACTTTAACCATGGGTCGGATAGTTTCTCTCATGGTCCTTAAACTGTTTGGATCTATAAGCGACTATCTCCCCGTTTTACATCAATATACAGCCTAAGCCTTGTTTTGAGGCATCCATACATACTGAGAAATCTCATAAGCTATTAGGTATGGTGACAATTAGTACGGTGGTCAGTTTACGCTTCAATTTACCAACTCTACAAAAGTTACTTTCACACTTATCATCCCACTCAAATACAACTTTCTTCCAAATGAGACGTGTCAATGGAGCAGCCCAATTTGAGAAATCCTCAATAAACACCTGTACAACAGTTTTCAATTGCTGCTCATAATCTTCCCTGGACTTCGAATGTACCAACATATCATCGATAAAGATGATAACAATTCAGTCCAGATAAGGTTTAAATATCACATTCATTAATGTCATAATGGGTACGAAAAATTGTCTTGGGTACATCCACATCCCAAATCCTCAACAAATGATATCCAGTCTTTAAATCGATCTCCAAAAGATCTGTGCTCTCCAAAACTAATCCAATATCTCATCAATCCAATAGCTCATCAATACATGAAAGGGAACACTTATTCTTAATAATAGCCTTATTCGACAATCAATAATAATTTCCTTGTCGGAGGCTTCCATCTTTCTTTTTTCACATACAAGACCAGTGCTCCTCATGGTGAGACACTCAGTCTGATAAATCTTTATCCAATAACTCCTATAATTGCTTCTTTAGTTCCTTCAGTTCCACTGAAGCCATTTTATACAGTGGTTTGTATACCGACACAGTACCAGGTACCAAATCAATACAAAATTCCATCTTTTTAATTGGTGACAACTCTGGTAGATCATCCAGAAAGACATCAGGTAACTTCTTGACTACTGGGATATCTGTCAACTCCGGATATATCTTATCCATATCAATCACATAAGCGATGAAATCTTCTCATCATTACTCATTCCGTTAGTGCAATCATTCATTCCTTTAGTTACAACTATTACATTCTTTCATCACTTGTCAAAACATACGATACACTTTTCCAAGTGAAAATATCACTATCTTGGAATAGAAATCTAAACAGCATAGTCTGCAGCTGACCAATTTGGGAATGGATTGGTTTACCTCAAAATCATTCATATTCAATTAAATAAGATCGGCTGACATATCCTTTTCCTTCACTTTCAACTTATAATTTTACATACACATTCAATTAGCTGATTATTATTCATTGGGTGCTAACTATCAGCATTTTGCGTACAGGTATAGGCTTCACCTCTTTCACTAACTTATATACTGACGAAGGTGATTTGACTAAATGCATGGCACCAGAATCAGTTAAAACAATTGCTTCAATATTCACAATTAGGGTGGTACTTTCCACCATATCAGATGAAACATCAATAGTGTCTTGGTCCAAGCATACACTTACCCTCGACTAACAGCCTATTTCCCCATTCTCTTCGGCTGTGACATTCTTTTCTGGTACAGAGGTATCAGCAAGGCTTTCTCAGGCTCTTTGCCTTTCTATGGGGTAATCTCGTCCAACTCTAGGTAATCTTTAAATAAATGGCCCGTATTACCACTCTTAACGCATGTTTTAGCCAATAAGATGTGGTGCCTATTTTCGTGGTATCTATCACATATCTTACATTGTTCAGTAGTAGGTCGGGGTCCTTCAATTACAATACCCCTCGTAAACATTGAAACTAGATACACTAGGGGCTTATTAATCATCTTACCCCATGTCTTATTAACTCTAAATCTCTTGCCAAATGGCCTACTTCCCATTCTGACACCTTTGGTCATCCACTATTCTTTTTTATCTCTATTTCGGCCCTTATTATCTTTCCCAAAACTCAGAAGCGTGCAACTCATAATCTTATTCGTACCATTGTGGTCTACGCACTGCCTCGTCGTATGTAATGATATCTAATGAGGCCAATCAGACTCTAATAGATGGTCTGAGCCTTTTCATGACTTTCAGACCTTTCGATTCCACTATTCATAATGTCGGATCATACCTGCCCAAGGATGTAAATCGAGATTCATACTCGTCAATTGATCTGTTCCTCTAGGTTAGTGTCCAAAATATATTATCTCTGTGCATCTAAAATTATCTCTCATGTCAGCTTTAGATGTTTAACTCTTAAGATGGGTCGAGCAGACTTCCACCCATGTTCTGTCTCGCCCTCTAACATAAACACATCAAAAGTTACTTTCTCAGTCGACATACACCGATAGAACCCGTGAAATTTCGCTATCTCATTCATTTAATCCTCAATAGTTACATGGTTCTTTACCTCACTAATTCTTGATGGTGTGAACTTTTAAAATTGCCTTAACCTGTCCAGCTCATAATCATATTCCAAATCATTACCACTTTGCTGTAGAGCTGTAGGCAAAGACGTATCCTTAACTAGTGCATTGTTGAAATTTTTATAGTCTGAGACATCTATGCAGGCTGTGCAGCTAGGTCTTATCAGCCCTTAGCTCCCTGCATATACTGAGTAAACAACTCTAAAATATTCTTCACACTTTGCTTTAACCTCGTGAAGCATGTCTCAATATCGTCCGATCTCACTGTGGGACCCTGTGGAGTATACTAAACATCAAACTCCACCTCAATCTCATCCTAAGTCTCATGTGATGACTCAATACCACTCTCGGGCCTACCTAAACGGCCTCAAGTACATGTACTCGCCCCTCAAGTACATGTACTCGCCCCTCTACCATAACCATTTATTAATCTGATCCCATCTTGGTATACACAGTTATATCTAAACAAAGCACAGTAATATGGGGATGTAACTTTCTTACTTATTAATACCGACTCATATCAGGCTAACTCAGCTCTGATACCACCTCTGTCACAACCTATTTTTAGCAAAATCGCTACAAATTTTTTGCTTTTTCCTTTCTTTTCTTGATTGTGAATATTCTCACCACCAAACAGTTGGGCTATGAGTTAGTATTAATCACCATTTACCATCTACCATGACATATATCTTTTAATTTATTTAAATGCAACCACGTATACTTTATAATTGAGACTTTTTACTTGTACGTGTTTACTAATATTTACATCCCCATATTATATTCCAAAATGATTACTGTGCTATTGCATGTTTAGATATAAAATCATACCAAGTGTATACCTTTCGATGATGGAAAGCAGCGGATACCAAGAATACCAGTCCTCAGCCACTCACTAATTACTGCAAGTGCTCTAAAAAGAGGGGAAAATAAGGGGAATGAGCAAACCACGCGCTCAGTAAGGCAATCATGCAAGCAAGTAGATAACCACACTACCTACATGATCATGATGTCATGCATTAAATCATGCTCTTTCGAAATCGTTCTTAAATATGAATTTCATGCATACTTTTATGCTAGGTAAAATAATTCGTATAAAACAATTTATTTCGTGAAATGACAGATAAAGCATGGAATTATACTTCATGCTATTTAAATAATGAACATTATATCAAAGCATGCCATTTATTTCAAATTGACAATTCATTTCGTGAAATGGCAGTTAAAGCATGGAATTATGCATCATGTTATTTAAATAATGCACATTATATCAAAACATGCCATTTATTTTAAATCCACATCCACCCAAAATCATCAAGACTCAGTCCCAAAATATATACTCATGAAATCACAAAATCAAGAAATAAGTAATATGTGATTTCGCAAAGCAAATAATAAGTGATTTCACAAGTAAGTGACATGCAATTTCATAAAGTAAGTGACATGTGAGACTAGGCAAGAATCAGGGTAATAACTCTAGGACTATGGCCATATCCTGTGATCCCAAGCTACACTGATCAGGTGTGTGGGGTATCACATCACATCTGAGGCTGCCCCAGGAGGTGGGTACCAAACCATCCCATCGGCTAATCAGATCCCTAGTCCGAAGACTACACATCATATATCACGGCACAGTACAACGTACTCCATGCTGTAAGCACGGTACAGCGTACACCCTATGCCCACGTCATCTCAATATCCAAGCCATGTCTTGAAATGCACGTATAAGCCTATTTAATCAGTGTGGCACACAGCCTACCCGAAACTCCCAACACGGCCTTATGCATGTCATATAAAAATCTAGTGCGAGCAAAGCTCCCAGCACTATGTCATGTATAAAATCATGTAAAATCGAGTGCAAGCCAAGCTTCCAGCACTCTGTTACATGCAAAAATCATGTCAATCTCGTGCAAGTAATGTTCTTAGCACGTTTTGTTTCCACATAAATCATGTAGGTGGCTCAGTTTCAAAGAATGGTTTTCAAAACCAAAATCAGCACCTGCCACGTGCTATTTCATGTAAATTAATAAAACTTTAGCCAGCCTACCCATATCATTGTTGAAAAGCATTAAAAAAACATTAAGAACACTCAGTTCTTGCTTTTCATGACTTTTTTTCAAAAAGTGGAAATATTTACCCTTCACAGGGGTAAAATTGTCATTTACCCTCTCGTGTTCAAATGAATATTATATCATGTGCTAAAAAGCAATAATTCATTGTGAAAACACTCAAAACATGATAGTTATGCATATTTCAATCCAATCCTAACTTTTCCAAAATTTCTCTTAATAGGGGCAAAACGATAATTTTTCTATGTCGGGTCTCTACCGATATTTTTCATAAACAATTTAATTATTCAAAAATCTACCCAAAAATACGTGTAGCTACCTCTAGCTACTCACACAATTCCCTTACCTCAATTTCTCTGATCATTCTACTTTTTTCATCGTTACCGATCACCCGATCTGTTTAACTCCCAATATATTCTCTGCAGCTGTAGAAAATCATTTATCGGGTTAAATACAATACAATACATTTTATTTTTATTTCACTTTTAATGAGCTTAATTTACAGCATTGGGCCCGTTTACTTTTAATGGGCCCGATTGCACCTTAATGGGCCTTAATCTCATTTTTCATTTACTAATCACATCATCAAGGCCTGTTGGGCTCATTGGGCTCACCAACAATTTATTGGGCCTTGTTCTAAACTCTTAGATAACTCCAATAATTATTTACGACATTTTATCTCGAATTCCAGAATATATTTCATTTAATGCGAAAATTAAATCCATAATTTATGCGATTAATTTCTAACACGCATAACAATGTAATTTGTCATAAATAAGGGTTAATTACTCGAGATTCCATGATAGTATGCAAATCAAGGCTGACTCGAGCTCTCGTTTGTCACTGATTATCGAGCTACATATTTATATTTTTCGGGTTAAATCCAATCAAATATATATTTAAATAATTATTCTGAAAATTAAATTGGTCCATTTGACCACTTACCGGCTTACCCGAAACTCGATTGCATCACCGAATTTTTCTCATTTTTCATTTCTCATTTTTTCTTTTTCTTTTTCTTTTTCTTTTTCTTTTTCTTTTTCTTCTTTTTCTGGCTGAACCGGTTCGGTCTAGTTCAACTTTCTCCCTCGTCGTTCGGTGCTTTATCGACCGATTCTCCGTCGACTTCTACCTCCAGCTTGTCTGCGGGGTAGTCCAGTGCATGGATCTGGGGTCGAGTTCGCCAAAGCTCGCCAAAAAGTGGTCGGTCCGGCCTCTTTTCTCCTCCGACGTCGCTACCCATCTCTTTCCGCTCCATTCGGTGGCGTTTTCGATCGATCTGCGCCTGGATCGGAGCCGTTGTTGTCCCTTTCTGACCGGTGGTGAGGCGTTCCTCCTTCCCTCGGCCGTCGATCGCTCCCTCTCTTCTATTTTCTCTCTCTTTCTCTCGGTTTCCCTCTCTCTCTCTCGGTCGTCGGGCTTTTCCTTGTCAGATTTCACCAGGGGTCGACGTCGACTGAGATTTCTCCTGCTTGGTGCGTCTGTCGGGGCCCTCATTGGTGAGGCAGAGGGAGAGCTCCCTCACTATCTTCTGCTTCCCCTTTGTTTCCTTTACAGAATCGCGAATCGCAATTCTGCTTTCTTCTTTTCTTTTTTTTCATTGACTTTGACTTTTTGACTTTTTTTAATTATATTATATTATATTTTATTAAAATATAATATAATATATTATATACCTAAAATATTTAAATATATATTTAAATCAATTAAATATATATATTTATCTTATTTATTTCCCGGGGTATTTTTCAAATATTTTCGAGTTAATTTCTCGAGGTAAAAATTTTGATTTATTCTAATAAATTCATATCTTGATCAATTTAACCCAAAATTTAATTATTTCTCCTTTATTGATCAAAGATTTCCTGAATCCTTGTTTACCGTGTAAATTTCTTACCGAATTGACACCGAATTTTGGGTCTTTTTACCGTTTTACTCTTTAACATGTTCGAGACCCAATCGACACAACTCCCTTACACAAACACTTCCTCATTTCATGTTTTAAATTCTTATCTTCATTCTGAATGGTTCGAATCTCATTCGTTTAATCTGTGGTCATTTCAGTCTCCATTTGGTCTCTAAATGCATTTGGGAATTTTATTCATTCCATTTGCATTTTTATTCACGTAAAACTCTTCTTATGATTCAATTTATATATAATCATGTTTACACCAAGTGAATCATAAGGAAATATGATCAAAATTTGGGTCTTACAGAAAAGAATTTGTCAAAATAACTAAAATTGGCACGTTTATCAGTAAAACCAAAAAAGTAGGAAAAGTTGGCGAAAAAAGGTCCAGTTAGCAATGTTTAAGTTGTAAAATGTATGTGAACATAAATAAAGATGAATTAGATACTAATTGGACATAATTGGACTATTTGTGGCAGCTAATGTGTAGGCACGCAAATCGAGGTAAGCTCATTATCCGACAATCTTGTGGTGCCCTAAGATTCGATAGATAATGGATGCAATTTATAGTACTGGCTTCCTTTACCTATTTATATTTCTTAAAATGATTTGATATATGCATGAAGAATTTACATGAAAAACCTAAACCTTTCAACATTAGTTTTCGAAAGAAATGACACATTGATTAAACCCTAAAGCCAAATATTTTTACTAAGATGCATAAGTCTTTGATATATTAATATTTTATAATTGAAATGTATGATTTAATGATTAAAGTTTTCCATATGATTTTTTTTTTTTAAGTAAGTATGAAAAGAAGTAAGAAAGTAAATTTTTTTAGACTAGAGGCTATCCCGATAGTGTATGTTATGTGCATGTCATGCCCGCTACTTGTGGTAATCGGCTCCACCACTTGTAGTGCCTGTTTCGTTTCGCATATGTAGTGCTCGTCTCCGCCTTTATGGTGCTTATCTTCACTACACGTGGTGCCTGCTTCGTAGTATCTTGTGCTCGTGCAGCACGCATGTATGTTATGTTACCCGCACGGTGAGTGCCAATGGTGCTCGTGCCCTAGCTATGTGCTGGTTTATTCAAATACTATACTTGTTTTATTGTACGACCCTGATCCAATCTACAACCCCTACCATGGCCTTCGATATTTTATTCCCTCTGTGGAGAATGATATTTCTGTTTTGCATGATAGCTATACAGACCCAGCCTAGTCTCCATGTTTTTCATGTATGAATGTTTTGAATTATGAAAATTAAGTAAGTAAGTATGTATGTATGTATACTTTATTAAAGTAAGTGAGTATGTATGTTTTACTTCAAAGTAAGTGAGTGTAAGACCTTTAAATTCTTAAGTACATACATGTATATGCTATATGAAGCATAAATGATGTAAAGTCCATAGATTCAATGTACACATTTGTAATATGAGTTTGTGATGTACGTACAAGTTTCATTATATATGAATACGAAAAAATAGACTTTTGTATGTGAGGAATGAGAATATATGAAATTTTGGGTAATGTGGTAAAATGGAAGGAAGTTTGCATGAGTACATGAATCTTTATACTTCCATATACCTTTGGTTATAAATGAATGCACACAAGTTTCAATGTATACAAAGTATGAATGGATGTCATTTTCAAGCTTTAAAGATGATTGGATGAGAAAATGACTATGGCAACAAAATGTATGAAGTTTGGTGTAAGTTACTGCAGAAAACTGCAGTAAAATCTGAAAAATATGAATGAGAGATCGATCTCATGGGATGAGAGATCGATCTCGAAGAGCCAAAAAATGCTCTTGTTCGAACAATGGAACAAGGGCAGATCGATCTCCAATGGGGACAGATCGATTTGTTGAGCATTCTATGAAGAAGGAATCAATCTCTAGAGTGCTAGATCGATTTCCTTAAACTATAGACTTGGAGAAGATCGATCTCACTTTGGAGCAGTTCGATCTCCTTAAGGTTCTGTGTTGTTCAGATCGATCTCATTTAGTCAGAAAGGTCAGTTTTGAGAGGAAAAAGTGCAGGGCATATCGATCTCATTGGAGAGCAGATCGATCTTCTAGAGACAAATCTATAAATATTGGACTTCTGCACTTCAGTTTGCACGAGTGTTACTATTTCATTCAAGAGTAAAAGTGTAACCTAACATTTCTAAGCTAGGAAACTTCAGTTTTTGATCAGTTTTAAGTGAGATATAGTTGAGCAAAGTTGTTCTTAGCATAGAGAAGAATAACATACTTGGAGACAAGAGATTGAAATCAAGAATTTCAAGAGCAAGAAGGATTTATACCAATTTGGTGAGAAAGGAAGGATATCTCGGCTAGGTAAGATTTAATGCACCAAGTTGATATATGTTAAAGTATGTGTATTGATGAGTTTATTGGTATATATATATATATGATTTGTTGGAAATGAAAAGATCATGAAAAAAAGCATGACCTAGTTATTGGTGTGAAAATGCGAAAGTGATGAGGAAATGGTGTTAACAAGGATTTAATGATAGAATATGCATGTATGGAAGATTATGAGTTAATCTTATGAAATGCATATATTGGAAATAACGAGAAATAAATATAACTATGTGAAAAATGTGGTATAATACCATGTCGGGAGAAAATCATGAAAATGATGTGCTAAGTTGAGATTTGACAAATGAAATGAGTATATTACGATGTACTAACGCAAATAACTATAACAGCTTCGGAGAATCACATTGGAAGTTGATCGGACTGCAAGAGTGAGCAGAACCGAGGAAGTGAGGTCACTTGACGTGATCCGAGGTAAGGGAATTTCGTGAGTAGCTAGAGATGGCTCCACGTATTTTGAATAGCAATTGATATTATATGCTATATGAAATTCCATGAATAGGCATGATGTGTGATAGAAATTAAAGAGGATAAGTTGTGTTTTATCCAAAACTAGGGTGAAAATACCTTAGAAGCATGTTGTGACCAAAAATTCATGAGTTGCATGATAGAATGGCAATTGTTTTCATTTATATGAGAAAACATGCACATTTTAGTGCTCATTTGATTTGAATATGCTATATATCTAGTTTTGTGTGAAAACCATAAATGCTAGAGATTACTCGCACTATATTTTGAGATATGCATCACATAGTACTTGAGTGTTTACTCGTACTAGATTTTAATGCGATTTATGCATATTAGAGTACTGGGAGCATCGCTTGTACTCAGTTTGTGATTGATGCATAGTAGAGTATTAGGAGCTATGCTCATACTTAATTTTACATGATAGAGTACTGGGAGCTTTGCTCGTACTCAGATTTCATATATTATATATCATAGAGTATTGGGAGTTTTGCTCAAACTCCTATTTTTATATAACCTAGTGTTGGGGGCATTGCTCACACTAGAGATTATGATATTGTGATATGGTCGTGTTGGGAGTTTTACTCGCATGTACCTATTTTGAAAAGAGCATGAAACAACCGTGTTGGGAGCTTGTGCTGATTGTGTGTCGCATTGATATATATACATATAAATATATGCTCACACGTGATTTATTTTTAGATATGATAGAGGGCTATCGAAATAACCCATAGGTGTGAGGACTAAGACTCATGGCGAGCATCTTGACTACGAGGCATATCCAATGTGTGAGGACTAAGACTCTTAGCAAGCATCCTCCCTTGAGATAAGGTCCATGGAGTACTATGTATCGTGTATGTCACATGGAGTACGTTGTACCGTGAGTACGCGATCAAAATAAATTGTGAGCTGACGACTAGGATTTGACCCACCTCCCGTTACAGCAATTGTGAGACCCCGCACACCGAGTACTGTGTAACCTGGGATCACGAAAAATGAGTTATGATCATACACTCGGAACATGTAGTTGCCTATCTCCTTTCTTGCTAATTAAATCTCTTGAATGAATTACCACATGGTTTTATGATATAAACATGTGAGTTTGTGAATTGTGAAAAGGGTAACCCGAGGGATAGGTGAAGCCCAGATTTCCATGTTTTTAAGCATGATGAATGCCATATGATTTTGATTTAAATGCACGGCATGATAAATCTGATTTGTATGAAATTACATGAGAAATGCAGTGTTTTGCATAAAATGCTGAGGTTGTTAAACAAGCATATTACCAGTTTTATAAATGATGTTTTGTATATATATATATTGCATAATGATTTGAGAGAGATGCATACTATAGATACAGATAGGGTAAGGAAATGATTTCGAGGCATAAGCATTGTATTTTATAGATAGTGCGGTTATCTACTTGCTTGCCTGATTTTCTTACTGAGCTATGAGCTCACCCCCTTATTATTTCCCCTTTTTCAGAGCATCCACAGTAGGTGGACACGACTAAGGACTGATATTCCCTGATATCCGCTACTCATCCATTTTGTTAAAGGTATACACACTTGATATTTTATACTGAACAATGTATAAGCACAGTTATGTTTTAAACGTACGGTTGGGATGTATATGTACAGATAAATGTATTAATGTACAAGAGTTTGTATTATAGAAAAGAATGTTAAATTCTATATATGTTATAAATAAGTGTGAATGGGTGACTAATATTGAATTACAACCCAACGTTTGATGTGAGAGATGACAGAAGAAGAGGTAAGTGAAATGCGAAAAATTTGTGGTGAATAAGGTAGGTCGCTTGTAGGGGAAGGGCGTGACAGTAAGTATTGATTTTGCTAAAGTAAGCGTATAAGATTTCGATAAAGTAAGTACGAAAGCATTTGAATGCATGATTTTCAATACGTTTTGGGGTTGTCAGGATTATTTTAAATGCTTACTAGGCTTTTTTTTAGAAGCTCTTCCCCCTTTTTCTTCTTTCTAGATTACCTGCAGTAAGATTGTTTAACTACTCGCGGAGTACTCGAGTTAGACTGGTGTATTTTGAGCCTTCCCAGGCTACGTTTAGTACACGCTCAGGTTGATCATCCGATGTTTATTTTTAGACTTTGTATTGTACAGATACTGGTTTGTAAATACTTTTGGGATGTAATCTATTGTTATGAATTCATATATAAATTGTTTTGGAAGCAAATGAAATATTTGATAATATTGAGTGTGGAAACAACTTGGTTAGTTGAGAAGTATGGTAAATCAGAAAATAATAAATTTAAGAAAATAAAAACAATTGCTTAAGGTTATAAATTGTGATTGTGTCTATCCCAAGAAGCTAGGTTAAAGTATAAGAGATTATGCTGTCGAAATTAGAGCGAACTTTAAACGATTAAAAGATTTAGCAAAGGAAGAAACTAAGTAACCAACATTGTATAGGAACAAAACCTAAGTAAGAAATTAAGTATTAAAAGAAAAAGTTAGCCCCAATTTCTACGCTTTTCAGGGCGTTACAAAAATTTTTGTTGTTGTTGTTTTATTCTTCTAACAAAAAAAATAATTAAACGAGAGTAGTTATTATGATAGCATTGAAGAATATGAAAGCATGGGAACTGAAGATGAGGGTAAGCTTCAAAAACATTAAAAAGGAAAATATGTCTTAAAATAAATTTCCATACTTCTCACTATTTGTGCAAGCGAATCGACTTCTCACGCAAAAGCGCTTGGGCGGGGTATCTTGCGCTAGATAGGTCTCAGTGCAAGTTGTCTTAAGTTGGAATATGACCAGCATAAGTTGGCTTGCATTGGGACATGACTAGGATTGAAAATGTCTCGGTGTAAAGTGCCTTTCGCTGGGTCATTTTCAACACTGGTGTCCGAGCACAAGGTAGCTTGCATAGGTACATGGTGCCAGTGGAAGCTGCCTTACACGGCAACCCTATTGTAATTTTATTTTAAATTTTATTTTAAAGAATTATAATGAATGAATTTTATTATAAACTTTATTCTAATAATTATAATTAATTATGTTTAATATTTTCAAAGTGAGAAAAGAATAATATTGTACAATAAAGAATACAAAAGTGTGCATGAGGAAATATTTGACTATACAGATGCATTTACTATTAACAAGGTAAGTAACTTTAAAATTAATATCATGTTTTACTACAAATAACGTAAAAAAAAAATTAGATTTATATTGTTCAGGTTTTTAATAGATGAAGAGCTTTGATTACATGGGCTAGAGAGGTTGGAAAAGACTTAGGTTTTATTGTCATGATTAGATCATCCAGAGTTGGAGTTCCTAGAAAAAAAAAAACCTAGAATTCGACTTGTATGTGAACGAAATGGAACATATAACTCAAATAAAGTGGAATTTCGTTGTTTGGGAACAGTGACAAAGAAGTTAATTGTCAATTTGAGACACAAAGGGTGAAATTAGAGAGAGGCAATGATGTGAGATCCGTAATTTTTGTATGATATTCCTTATGATTTTCATATTGTATGATATTATTATATGTTAATGGATTCATAAGATGGTTGATTCAGATTTGATAAATGTGGATGAAACGAAATATCGTTCGTAAAATCGAATAAGGATAAATTAGAAAATAAAGAAGCAACAAGTTCGTCTAAGGAATTAAATAGAGGTGACTAAAAATAAGGAATTTAAAATAGGGAAAAGATTTAGGATTGATGAAAGAAAGTCGATTTAATTTAGTCCCGAACATGTGCAAGGGTAACATGGTCAAAAGACCAAAATTCGGTATAAAATCGATAAGTAATTTTCATTAAAATATGGAATTTACGAAATCTAGATCAATACCGAGGAAAATATTTAAATTCGAGGTCGATTGATCTAGATATTAATTTATTGAAATTTACGGGAATTAATTCGAAATTAATCGGGATTTTTAATTCGAAAAATTATTCCGAAAAGAATCGAAAAATATACCGGGAAAGACGAAAATAGACCGATAAATTCATTTATTGAATAAATGAATTAAATAATATTTTTTAGGATATTTTAAGAGATATTTGGGTATTTTAATACATTTAATTGATTAAAATAATAATAAATTAATTAATAAATAAATTAAAAAACAAAAAAATCGAAAATCAGAATCGGGGAGAGAGAAACCCGAAACTGAGACCCACAAAACCTGTCTGAAAACCAAACCCCCCGACTATCCACCGACGTCCGACGAGCCCAGCTACCAGTCGAAAAAGGAAGAGCGAAGCCCGATGGTTCCAACGGTACCGGTGACGCGCGCCGACAGTCCCTATCTCCGGCTAATCGATGACCAAAAGTTTCGGGGAGAAATCGCTTCGGTCTCGGCGAACGGCGGTGTCCCAGCGTCGATTCGACCCAGCCAAGCACTCCCCAGGCCGAGGAAGTTCTGTTGAGCCCATTGGCGGCCGACAAGACGGCCGGGATTGCCGGCGACGGTGAAATGCCCAAAACGGCACCGTAGCCAGGAAAGGGAAAAAAGAAAAAGAAAAAAAAAGGAAAGGAAAAAAAAGGGGAAAAAAGAAGAAAGTGTACCCGGGGACGACTCAAAAATTCGGGTAAGTGACCGAGGATCGGGATTGACCTGCAGATAAATCTCGAGAATTCAATTTAATATTATTTTATTGGAAAATGACCTGGATTTAAATAATTATGCAGTGTCACTACAGAGCCCGAACGAGAGCCGATTTAGCTCCGATTTTCATACCCCGCACCATATTTGGTAAGTACATTTTAATTACGATAATATGTGTCCTTAAATGCAGAGTTAAGATTATTTTATGGAATTTATGGATTAATTCTGCATAAAAGGAATTTTATTCGAAATTTCAAAGTAATTATCGTAAATGGTATCCGGGCTATCCACTGAGTTTGGAACGAAGCTCGATGATTATTGATTAATCAAATGAGCCCAGTAAACCCGAAAAAGGGATTTTAAAAGTGGAAACAGGCTGAAAAATGGGTTCAAGGCCCATTAAAGTGTAATCGGGCCCAATAGAGTAAAACGGGCCCAAAACTTTAGATTCGATCAGTAAGAGTGAAATACTGATCTGTATATTTGAACTGAAACCATATGTGGTTATATGCAGCTCCGTAGACAAGCGAATTGGACTGAGAGACCTGGTACGACCGAGTCAGGATAAGCTTGTGCGTGATTCCAAGTAAGGAAATTTTATGAACACTTAGAGGTAGTTGTACGTAGTTTCGAGGGGATTTACATTACGTTAAATTCAATAGGCTACCCGAAAACAGTATAATAATTTTTGCAAAAAAAAATATGGAAATAGTGATAAATGATTATTTTGCCCCCAGTTAGGAAAATTTCAAAATGGGTAGTAAGGCTATGAAATTGCATGAAATTCATCATTTTAATGTTTTCATGATGATATTGCTTTAATTCAAGCAATTTATGGATAGGTTGGCTATTATTTTCCTGTTTTAAGTGAAAAGGCACAGGTTAGGTGCCAATTGATATTTATTTAACATGTTTTGATAAAATCGAGCCACCTATCAGTGTTATATGTGTTGTAACCGTGCTTGAGCACTGCTCGCACTGGATTTTATATTTTAACTCATACACAGAGTGCTAGAGCCTTGCTCGCACTATTTTACAGATTTATTTTATATGACTACCGTACTAGACTTTTTTCTCGTACAAGGTTTTCATTGAGCTTTAATACCTATCCGTACTGGAGCAATGCTCGTATGTGGATTTGAATTAATTTTATGATCAGTTTAAGTCGTACTGGAGCGCTGCTCGTATGCAGATTTCATTGATTTCTATGAAACCGTGCTAGAGCTTTGCTCGCACGAGGTTTTCAGATATCATGATTATACATGGAGCCGTGCTAGAGCTTCGCTCGTACAGGGATTTATATGACATGCATATAGCCGTGTTGGAGCCTCTTGTAGACTGTGTGTCACAGTGAGATGATATGCTCACACGTGCATATTGAGACATACTTGACATGGGTGGATAAGACCTATTACAGGCACCCCTGATTGAGCTTGGGTTCACGGAGTACGTTGTATCGTGTATGTCACGCGAAGTACACTGTACCGTGGGGATTGTTCGAGTGGAGTGGCATTAGCCACGAGACAGCAAGTCTTGCCCTCGCAATCTTGATATTATGTTCTTCTGACGGGTAGGATGACCCACCTCCCTTTTCAGGTGTGATACCCCGCACACTAGGATCTGTGTGCCAGGGATCACGAGGTTATGGCCATAGTCCTGGATATTACCGACATAGTCGCTTATATGTCTCACATGATATAACTATTGGTCTTGATAGACCAGGGTAGACCCGAGGGAGGGGTCAGGCCCGATTTTCTGATGATTTCAATTGAGTTTTGATTGTTCCCATGGAGGAATTTTATGAAACTTTCATTGATTTGTAACCCTGTGAGAAGGGCGATTTTATAACGGAGATTTAAACATAAAGAATTTTGTTGAAATGGATTTTGATGTGTGAGTGTATCATATTTTGACCCAGATGAGGTATTTTATAACATGTTGATTCATTGAGCATGAGATGTTTTCACATGAGAATTATTCCATGTTTTTAATATGCTGATTTCCTGTTTTAGAACAGATGATATTATATATATGGCATATCATTGTTTTTACCTCATGCTCACATATATCCTGATTTCTTATCAGCATGTAGATAGTATAGCTATCTATCCGTTTGTATTATTGCCTTACTGAGCATGTGGAGCTCACCCTTTCATTTTCCACCCACTTTCAGTGTTTCCACCATAGAGATAGCAGGTGTAGAGAGTAGACGGCATAGCTGATATGTTTGTTTCCCATCGACTGTCAGGTATACACCACGTATAGAATTTTGTATTAGTATGCTTACAGCACAATATTGTATATGAAAGAATATTTGGGGATGTACATATAGAATCATGTGATGTATAAAACATACCGACCACTCTATTATAATATGATTGATGTAATTATATATATTACATGCGATATTTTAATGGTCAAAAAGGGTATATCGATATTGATTCATAGCCCGACCTGTTAAGAGGAATATGTCACGAGGAGGTAAGAAAGATATTCCAAAAGCGAAAAAATTTGTACTGATTTTGGTAGTATTGGGTCGTGACAAATGATTAGACAGTTAAAGTAGTACATGGGATGCATACTCATTTGGCTGTAAAATAGTTAGAAGGACATTCGTTTGTTGGTCGATTGACAGTGAAAAAGCAAAGCATAATGGATAATATGACAAAGAATATAGCAAGACTAAGAAATATAATAATGATGTTGAAACAACATGATGAGAAGAATGTGAGCACCATAAGGACCGTATTTAATATACGACAAATATATAGAATGGTTGAGAAAGCTGGTAGATCACAGATGTAACAACTCTTAAAACACTTGAATGATTGTAAATATGTTGAGTGGCATAGGAGTGATGAGTTGAGCAATTGTGTTAAGGACTTATTTTAGACACATTTGGCAACTATAGATTTGTTGAATGCTTTACCCAATGCGTTAGTTATGAATTGTACATATAAAACTAATAGATATTGACTGCCATTTCTTGAGATTGTTGATCTGACATATATAAATTTGACATTTTCTTTTCTATTTGTTTACATTGAGGCTGACTGTAATGATAGCTACATTTGAGCATTAGAGAAGTTAAGAAGTTTAATGTCTTCTGATTCAACACTTTCTGTCATTGTTATTGATAAGGATTTGGCATTAACGAAAGTAGTATAGACAGTATTCCCAAGAAAAACTAATCTCTTATATATATGGCATGTATCATTTGCTATTTATAAAAAGGTCTTTGACTGCAAGAAGAAGTGAGAGGCATTCAAGTTAGCTTGAGGTGTTCTTGTATTCTCTTTAAATGAGTATGAGTACAAAAGAAATTTAAGTTCAATGGTAATTGATTACTATTCTTATCCTAGATCACTCCAATATTGAAGAAATACATGGTTGAATCAGCATAAAGAGAGATTTGTCACTGTATAGACGAATAAAGGAAAGTTTAGAAATATTTCAACAAATAGGTCTGTAGGTTTATAAGGTTAAAGATTTTTTTATTGTCACAATTTATACAATTTATTCAGTAAAATATATGTTTTTCTAATTTCATGGAAGGCTGAAAGTGCACATGCAAAGTTAAAGAGACACCTTGGATCGTCTCAAGAAGATTTTGATACATCTTGGAATGCTATCAACTCCCTGATTGAGGTATAACATATAGAGATAAAGGCTTCTTTTGAGAGAAGTGTTACTACTATTAAACATAATTTTCTCCCAACTATGTTTAAGAAGTTGCACGGATTGGTGTATAAGAACGCATTGAATATTACTTTGAAGGAGGTGCAATAAACAAATTATACTAGTATTGACCATCTTGCTTATGAGCTCATTAGAAGCACACATGGGTACATTATGTTCATGAGATTGTTGAATTCATAAGGGATAGAAAACCAATTCTTTTATCTGTTATGCTTGGACTTGATGAAGATCAAAGTTGATTACGTGTCTAAATTGTATCTTGATCCCGAGTGGAAGATTATATTGAAACGCTTTGATGTATGCATGTGATCTCTCAAGAAAATTAGCTATGAAAAAAAAAGTTAAGAGAACTAGATGATCCGACAACTACATTTCTTGTTCCTCCACTTCAAAGGGCTAAAAACAAAGGTTGTCTAGATTAAAAATAGACAAATCAACTTAATGTGCCCAATTATACTTTGTGATTGTTAAATCTCAACATATTTTCGCTTCGACACTTATCTCAATCAATTCAATGATAAAGAGGAAGAAATTATTAACTCATCAAAAAAGGAAAGTGAAATTTATTGATTCTTTCCCATAAAAGATACATCAACACATACATTCTACCATGGATGTTGACTTAAAAAGACATTGTGGTTTTCAAACTATAATTGGTTTCCTAGGAATGGGTGTTAATGCATGGTCCGAGGTGCAACGAGATTTGATTGATGAGATATGTGATTTTCAAGCTTATTATGTTAGTCTTTATGGATCCGTAAAGCGTGTTGATGGATTAATAAAGACATTATCATATTTCAATATACTGGCTCTTTATGATAAATGAATGACGTTACTCGATATGGCCCATTTGATAGCAACGTGATATAAAGTTGAGCTAGTACATTCATCTACGAGATATTGCCTGATATATCTCCCGCTTAGAACTACACCACCTTCACCACTACAGCACGAATTCAATCCAATTGGACTTGTTAATGGTTCTCACTTTGTTGAGGTATTGATAATAATATACATGTCAAACTTGAGATTTTTTAAAGAAATTTTTACATACGTTTAACAGTGCTATTTTTTAGGTACTTATTGGTACGAACAAGACGTATTAACCGCAAGTGCACAGGTCGTACAAGTAATAATGGGATTTGAGTCCCGAGTTATCATCCCACAGAGAAGTTGATCAGCCTAATTAACTACTGGTTAATCTTGCCCTAAGTATATCCTAGCAAATTATGAAGTTATGATGGTGATCTACTAAGTCTGAAATTAAAAATACTGAAAATAGTAACAATTAAAAACTAAATAAAACCGAGCTAAGATTACTTACAGTGATCCAAGCAACTAAAAGCAACAACTTACAAAAGAAAATTAAAATAGTTAAAATGAATTAACGCAACTAAAATATAATGCAAATATGAAAATAAAGCAATAAAATTAATTAAACTAAAATTTAAACAAACTTAAAATAAAAAATGCATGTAATTATACTACTTAATAAAAATGCAAATTAAGCTAACCTAAAATCTAATAAAAATGAAGACTAAATTAAAAATGCATGAAACACATTTAATCTAAATTAATTCTGAATGCAACTCATCAAATACTAAACTAAAATAAAGTCCTAAAACATATAATATAAAATTAACTATTAACTAAAAATTAAAACTAATGATTAAATTAACAACTTAAAACATTAGATTTAACCTACAATTATCAATTAACAACTATCCTAAACTAACAATTAATGAAAACAATCAAAATAACAAAAATGCAATCAAAATTAAATTAAACAAGGAATGGTGGCCAAACAAGGCCTTAACAACAATTTCCAGCTGAGTGGTCCCGATACTGTCACTGTTCACATTTCTTCTTTAGTTTGCTCCCCAGGCGTTACCTGCTCTCTCGGTTTTGCCCAACTTCATTCCAGCTGCTGCTCTTGGTTTATCCCCTGCTCCAGGTGTGTCCTGCTGTCTGATGCAGGTCTGTCCACTCGTGCTGCCATTATTCAGCTCCATTCACAACCCGTGTTTCTACATTTCCAGGAGCTGCAGGTGCAAACCGCAACTTGCTACTGCTTTAGGCGTTGTCCTTGAAGCGTTGTCCAGGTGCTGTTCGGGCTCTGATTTGTGCTGCTGTCCAGGTGCTGATTTGTGCTGCTCCTGCTCCCCGGTTTTGTCCACTTCTGCACTGCTTCAGCCTACAACACATGTTCGAATTTTTTCAATGCCACATTCAGCAAACACACCTCAATGCAGCAACATGCAGCACCTCCTACAATGTAAAACGACAACAAAATTTGGAGAAACGATTATGGCACTCAATACAAAGTAAGAAGAACTCAAAGAGAAAAGGAAAAATCAATGCAAAAATATGAGATGATGAATCAAGATTTAAAACAAAAAAAAAACAAAAATAAAATAGCAAACTGAAATATTTTAACGCAAGAACTGTAGACTGCAACATCAACATTCTCTAATCTTTCTGCTTGTATTGCGCCTCATGTTCTACCTTCTGGTTGTTCATGCCGCACAAATCTGCTTCAATCTCAGCAACCGCAGCACATAACCAAGGAAAGGGTGCTCCAGCTTTATGCATACAGCTAACACATACTGTTCTGATTGCTCAGAATACGTTTCTCATATTGATCTTTTTGCAACAGTAGCTGCTCCAAATTGTCCAAAGACACACACCCACACTTCATCGCTCCATTCAGCAGTGATTTCTGCATTACCAACACAATTTAGTTGGCCAGAAAATGGAAGAAACAACTGCAAGACTGTTCAGCTCACTCCTGCATAAATGAACAGTACGAGGGGCAGCAAAACAGAGCAAAACAGAGGTAGCTACTAGATGGTCGAAGAAACAGTACAACTAAACATCATAAACATTAAAAAATAAAACGAATGACACTAATAGAAATGAAAGCAGTGATTGTAAAATAAGTATGTAAACTGGAATGACGAACACAATAATAAATTGAAATAGAAAAAGGGAGGATCAAAACAGTACCGAATTGGAGAACCATAACTAAAATATTAAATCATTAACTAAAGAAAAAACAGCAAAGTGGATGAAGAAGAAACCGCCTGTCACTCGGCCTCCCACTCTTGGCCCCTTTGCTAGCAGAATACTAAAACTAGATACAACTAAATTATCTTAATCTCATTTAAAGAATAAAGGATTGTGGCATTCAATAAACAAATAAAGCTCAAAGTTGCAGTGGAAACATGACATGTAAAACGCGGCAATGAAGAAGGAAGAGCTCCTATCACTAGCATCAGATCAACAACCAAGGCTATTGAAGTAGAACAGAAAGCGAAACTTTCAAAAAATATATATAAAAATAACTGATAAAAAGAGAAGAAACTTACATTACAGAAATTAAAGTATGCCAAAATAACCGAAAATAAAACTTGTAAAATAAAAACAATGGTGACTACCCGTAAATGAAAAGCTTGAAAATGGAAACTAGGAAATAAAATAAAATCTAACAATAAAGCATTTAAAAATAAAACTTTAAACTATTCTAAAAACTAAAACTACTCCGAAATTACTTTACCCTAAAAACTACACTAGGCTACACTACTTACTACTTACCCTACTCCTACTTAATTTTTTCAATTGCCATCATGTTCTATTTATACACACACTTAGGGGTACAAGGGCAATTTTTCCATCCTAGATGAGATGCCATTATTTGGCCACTTGTCTTCCTTTGATTTACTGCAGAGTAGATATTTTCATGTCACTCGTCTTTTTGTCCAATTGGATGTGCGATGTGGCCCGACGTGTGTCTTCCAGAAAGTTGGCACAGTGTCCGTCGATCTTATCGTTTCGGAGCGAATAAAATTCGGACACCTGGCTTCACACGTGTCCAGATGACTGGTGACTCGATCTGCAAATTGGAAGTGGTCCAGTCTTCTTTAGCCCGTTTTCAGGCCAATTTCGACTGAAACGACTGAGTTTCATCCGGATTTAATTTATCTGCACATTAAAGAATTTTAATTAAATAAAGGGATAATTAATAAAATAAATTAGGGATTTAACTAATTAATTAGGAAATTAAGTACAAATAATTCTATTAAAAATAGAATTATCACTTATGGACTCGTTCACATTAATATTTTTGGTTGTGCAAATGGCATCGATATCAATATGATTATGCTCGTGAGTGATAGCTTCTGTACGTATCTCACATTAAAGATTTCAAAAATTTGTCATCGAGATCGAATGTTGCCACTAAAGAAACCATTGACTTAGTGAACCATGATATTTTATTGAATATTATTGTATTTTGACATTTATGCCTTTTATTAATGTATTATCCATTTAAGCGTTATATCTCTTAATGTATATTTGAAACATGCAAATAAAGTAATGAACCGGGTTGAAAATGTAATTATAAATATAAGCAAATGAAATAACATTATCTTATATCATAAACATAAATTGTATGTTTAAAAAACAATCATCATTAAATACAAAACACTGCTTTGGCACATCTCCTAGCCTTTCTAATCTTGGAGTTAGAAAAAAAAATGTATATGTGGATAAGTTGTATCCGATGTAGCTAGCCCGAGAGCTGTCTCTGTTTGGGAGATGAGCTACCTTATTTGAAATTGGAAGAGGAGTTCTCTCTGATGTAGCTGAGGCAGGAGCTATCTTTGATGTAGTTGGGAGAAGAGTTATCTCTAATGGAACTAAGGGAAGAGTTGTCTCTAATGTAGTTGGGGCGAGAGCTATCTCAGATGTAGTTGGGGGAGAAGCTGTCTATGATGGAATTGAAAGAGGACCTGTCTCAGATGAAGCTGAGGGGAGAGCTGCCTCTGATAAAGCTGGGGAGAAGCTATTGTTGTTGCTGGTGGCGTGGATGTAGTAGGTACTGGTTTAGAACAATTGCTACTACTTGCACTTAATGACCAAGATAATATGTCTTACAGGTCATAAAGTCCTTTTATCAATGTCTAGACATCTTTGTTACCACTGATATTCGAATACAAGACATAACCCTCAACACATGCTACAAGACATTACAAATGAGAAATTTTATCAAATCAATTGGTATGAATATAAATTTTATTCACATAGGATTTAGGGTTAATAACTTACATCAAAATAATCATAATCAATCGGTCTAGCTTGAAACCTCGATTTGTATGTAGGATTTTGTACAAATCGATGAGAAACTAAGTCGTACCAAGCCATGTACTGCGAAGCTGCCTCACCCAAGGTCACACACTTTCACCCTCTATTCACTTCTATGAGCACATACATAGTCTATCTTTTACACAACTGATCTATGAACTTATAAGTAACATGATAAGTGATATTCATAGTACCTCTCTATGTTCTATATGACACCAAAGGAGTCAGAAGTATGGTATGTAAGTAGCTTCAGTACCTTAACACTCTTTTTGGATGATACGGTGTCACGACCCAAAAATCAGAGTAAATTTTTTTCGTTTTTCTTTCATACTTACTTGTCCTCTGATCGTGACCACACTCCCCTATCAACTGGGCTGTGCGTCAATGCCAATCCCACCATTCATTCACCATATAACTTAATTCCTTATTAAAGGAAAGGTAAACACATGAATTTTTCACTAATTCTTTCCCATTCATTTACAAGTATTTACAGTATCTATACATCCCCGAAAGTTACTTACAAACATGTTACTGTGCTATTCTTATTTAGATACAATATGTACAAGTGTATATACCTCAAGTGATGGGCAGCAGCGAATATCAGGAATGCAGTACTCAATCACCTCAAAATCTACTGAAAGAAATCTGTGTAGGAAAATGAAAGGGGTGAGCACATCAAGCTCAGTAAGGCAATCCTACAAACAAGTAGGTAACCATACTACCTACATGAATATGGTGTCGTGCATAAACCACCCTTTCTCCACACATTTCAAAACAGATGCTACAATTCATGATGTCATGTAAAACAAGTTCACATATGGATTTCAAAGAGCATGGAAAACTCAACATGCAAATCCATTTAAATCATTTCATTCTCGTTAAAATTTCACAACACATCCGGGACTCAACCGCTCCCTCGGGTGTTCCTGACTCACACAAAAACCATGAAATCAAATGCTTTTCAAAGCAATAGTAACATGCGACACAATGAATGTCATGTAAAA
The DNA here is from genome assembly GCA_033439115.1 of Firmiana major. Lineage (NCBI taxonomy): Eukaryota > Viridiplantae > Streptophyta > Magnoliopsida > Malvales > Malvaceae > Firmiana > Firmiana major. Next base: position 55,985,725 of record CM065904.1, on the reverse strand, counting down.
CCAGTTTACATCACGCATGAGTTTAAATAGCATGAAAATAATGTCATGCAAGTTTCAGTTTAAATTCCAGTTTGATTCTCATCAAAACCACATCTCAGTCAGAATCCAACCCCTCCCTTGGGTGATCCAGACTCACACAAAAGTCCACAAAACATGCTTCTCAAAACATCAATTTATAACATGCGAGACTAGAAAAAATATATATATATATATATATATCTCAGGCAAATAACCAGGACTATGGTCATATCCTCGTGATCCCACTGCTACACGGATCCTCTGTGCGGGGTTTCACCACTATCGGGAACCGTCCTGAGAGGTGGGTCAGTCCATCCCATCGGTCTTGCCTGATCACTCGCATCCAAAGATGCCACTCGCATCCGAAGATGCCACTCATATCCATATATGCCATATAATCAATCTCAGCACGGTACAGTGTACTCCATGCTACTTGCACGGTAGAACGTACTATGTGGACCCACATCTCATATCAATAATTGTGCTTGTCTCAAAACACACGTGCGAGCATATTTAATCAGCGTGACACACAGTCTACCCGACGCTCTAAGCACGGCTCATCGCATATCTCATAAAATCAGTACGAGAGATGCTCCAGTACTATCATAAAATCAAGAAAAATCTCGTGCAAGCAAAGCTCGAGCACGTGTTTCATAAAATCTCATAAGTTCTAGTGCGAGCTAAGCTCCAGCACTTTGTCAAAATCATGTAAACTAGTGCGAGCTAGGCTCCAGCACTGTGCCATAAAAATCAAGTGAAAATTTGGTGCAAGTTAGACTCCAGCACCCTGTCACAAAAATCATATGAAAATTTGGTGCGAGTTAGACTCCAGCACCTATGCATGTAAAACTCTAGTGCGAACCCTTACTCCAGCACTAATACATGCATCACACAAATCAAAACTCATGCGAGCTAAGTTCTAGCACGTCACATTTTCATAAAATCACGTAGGCGGCTCTGTTATCTCAAAACAATTTCCAAAAGAAATCACATTGTTGAAAATATGCAATAGGCATTTTTATTTAAAAGCTAGCCAGCCTATTCATGCATGTGTCAAAACACCTCAAAAACAAGCAGGAACCTCTTGTTCTTGCTCCTCCCAACTTTTCCTAATTTTGAAAATTTTACCCTTCACAAGGGTATTTTGGTCATTTACCCATCAGGGCACCAAAATTCTTATTTTAAATCTAGACCCTTCAGATAATTTTAGGGAATGTAAATGAGGTCAAAATTGCGTAAAGTTACCTTTAGCAGTTCGTAAAATTCCCTTACCTGGAATCACGCGCGAGCTTATCCTGTTTTGACAATACCAGGTCTCTCAGTCCAATTAGCTCTAAACCAAGTCTACGGAGCTGCATATAACCACATCTTTGGGTCAGTTCTAATTTACTTATCAATATTTCGCTCTTACTGATCGAATCTAAAACACTTGGCCCATTTTACTTTATTTGGCCCTATTGAACCTTAATGGGTCTCGACCCCTTTTTTCAACCCATTTCCACTTATTAAATCCCTTCTTCGAGTCTATTGGGATTATTTGGCTTATCAATACTCATCGGGCTTCATTCCAAACTCATTGGATAGCCCGTATATCATTTACGACAATTTATTCAAAAATCTGAATTTAATCTATTTTATTGCGAAAATAAATCCGTAATCCACAAAATAAATTTCAATTGCGCAATAATCATACTATTGTCGTAATGAGCTCTACTTACCCAAAATTATGCAATGGTGCACAAATTAAAGTTCTATCGGGCTCACGTATGCGATTTATCGTCGAACTGCACAATTTTATATTTAATTTCGGTTTAATTTTCGATCAAATATAATTTGAAATTAAATTCTCAAAAATCAATTCGCCTAATCTGATTGCGTATCGGCTTACCTGAATTTTTGAGGTATTCCCGAGAATTTTTTCTCTCTTTTTTTTCTTTTTCTTTTTCCTTATTCTTTTCCTTTTTTTCTTCCCCTTTCCTCTCGGCCAAAACGGTGCCGTTTCGGGCCCTCACAGTCGTAGTCGTTTTCGACCGTTTCGCCAGACAAATGAGGTACCAACAGAATCGACTCGTCCTTCCAATCACGCCGATACCCTTGGATTACACCCAACTGTCATGGATCGTCGAAATCGAGCCCTTTTTTCCAGTCGACTTTTCCTCCTCCATTCGTCGAAATTTGACGTCGGTGGCGCACGTCGCTGGTACTAGCAGGTTCGCACGAACGTCCTCTCTCTTCTCCGGCATTCGCCTGGCCTCGTCGATCTTCGATGGTTCGTCGGCTTCGGTCACGCGCTCTACTTCTCCATTTTCTGTTTTAGATTTCTTTTTTCAGTTTTCTTCTCTCTCTTCGACCATATTTTCGTTTTTTAATTATTTTATTATTATATTTATAATTCATTTTATTATTATTTTAATCATTAAAATACATTAAAAAACCCAAAAATATCTTTAAAAATCTTATTTTATTCATTTAATCAATAAATGAGTTTATCAGTCTTATTTCGTCTTTTCGGTATATTTTTTCAATATTTTCAGGATAATTTTCTGATGTAAAAATTTCGATTAATTCTAATAAATTCATATCTTGATCAATTGGACTCGAAATTCAATATTTTCCTCGTTATTGATCAAGATTTCTCAATGCAATATTTTTAATGAAATTTTCTTATCGAATTTATACCGAATTTTGATTTTTTGACCGTTTTACCCTTCTACACGTTCAGGACCAATTTAGGCCGACTTTCCTTCTTGAACCCACTATGATTCCTTTAACATATGACAATATCCGTACAATGTGCGAATCATAAGGAAATATGATAAAAATCGGGTCTTACATAATCTCCCCCACTTAAAAAAATTGGTTCTCCCAATTAGAACTAAGTTAGTCTGTAAACCACTCCGGATACTTCACACATATCATACTCTTACTCTCCAACTCCTTCCTCCGAAGTGTAATACTGCCGAAAGACTTTAATTAGGGAGATCATCTTAAACCTCAACACCTTCTCCGTCCTGTTTAATACCCGAATCTCATTATACCTTTAGAAAGAGAAACTTCCAAACATACTGATTCACACTCGATGAATCCTCACGATCCCCATCTCTTGTCAGCATAGCTTTTCTATCTGTTCTGAGGTGTTCTCATTCTCTCACAATTAGCTAAACACCTTCAGAGGCCTATTATACTAGATCGGGAGTAATTTTCTGTCTGTCACTCACTTCTTTTGTGAGATCTGAGAATTTTGTACATATCTAAATTATGTAATGAGAACATAAAGTGTAATTGAATTGAACTAAATGTGATGTACCCCTATATTGAGATGGTATGGAATGAGATCTTTAAGTGATGAATGAGTTATGAATGAGAATTTAATTAATGGAGTAAACTATAGCCATTATATGTGGAGATTTTATGTTCAGTGTGAAACTATGAGGCCAGATCGATCTTAGAGAAGAGAGGATCGATCTGGTAGGCCAAAGGGACAAGGAATGAGGAAATTAAGTGAGCAGATCGATCTCTTATGGAAGATGATTGATCTCCTTATGATTCTGTAATGAAGAGATTGAACTCATGAGGAAGAAATTGATCTCATGAAGCATTCTGTAAGGAGCAGATCGATCTCCTCAAGGAACAGATCAATCTCATGAAGCATTCTGTAAACAGAAGATCGATCTCCTCAAGGAGCAGATCGATCTCATAAAGTCATTAAGAGATTGATCTTACCCCACGAGAGATCGATCTCCTAGGCATAAAATTACCCCAAAACGTTCCCAAATTCAAATGCATATTGATCTCATCAGGGACCAGATCGATCTCCTACCCTCCGTCTATAAAAGGACCCCTGTGTTTTTCTGCATTTCATCTTTTTTCTCTCTTCCAAACCTCCATTTTAGTCGAGCCCTAACTTTCTCTCTCCTCTAAAGCCCTCATTTCCATCCAAATCGAAGGTTGTGGTAAGAAGGAAAGTTGTTCCTCATCCCAAGGAGAACAACATACTTAGAAATCGAAAGACGGATTGAATCGAGGCAAGAGTTGAGCACTCCACAAGTTTTGGGTAAATTTCTAAACTTCGATATTGGATTTTTAAGTGATTTTGGTGAGTATGGTTGTAGGCATTGTGATTAAATAGCTAGGAAAGGATTAGAGATTGATGAAATTGTAATTTTGTGGGAGTATAAATGATATTAAAAGATTGTGGTAATTTTGGGGATTTATAACTATAAGTATGGATTGAAGAAATGTGGTGAATTGGGCATGGACATTGCACATGAGAAATGTAGTAGATGAGAATGTGAATTGTGATAAAATTATGAGAATTGGGTAGTTTGAGTATTTAACTAGAATATGAGCAATTATGTGCTCAGTGATGTGATTGAGATAAACTTGTTGAGTTAATGTATTTTGAAATGACAAAACAAGTAAATTCAATAATATAAAGATGATATAAAAACATGTTTAGAGGTTATCAGTACCAGAACTTAGAGTTCTGTTGATGAGAAATCGATCTGGCTTATGAGAGATCGATCTCCTGGGTTTTCTATAGATGAGAGATCGATCTGGGTTATAAGAGATCGATCTCCTGGGTTTATCTTGGATGAGAGATCGATCTCAGGAAGACATGAGATCGATCTGCCAAGTTTTGAACCTGTACAAAGGTATTAAGGAAGAATGAGATCGATCTGTAAGGGTTAAGAGATCGATCTGCCTAATACTAGAGTTGAGGGATCGATCTGATCTAGGAAGAAATCGATCTCCCTTAAAGCATAGACTGTAGATCGATCTGTAAGATCGATCCACACTCAAACAGAGAGCTGATGAGATCGATCTGGTAAGGAAGAGATCGATCTCCTCAAAGTCAGAGAGCTAAGGAGATCGATCTGTGGTATTGAGAGATCGATCTCCCCACTACGAGATTGCATGGCAGATCGATTTGTAGATCGATCTTGCCTTAAACAGAGAGATTGGAAGATCGATCTGCCTATTCGACAGATCGATCTCCCCTATCATTTTCAAATTAACAGATCGATCTGCTAACCTATGAGATCGATCTCCTTGTGTTATTGTTCTTTGATCTTACAGGATTTATAACTAAGAGATCGATCTGGCCAAGAAGGCAGATCGATCTGGCACTCTACTGGAGGTACCCAACGGCTAGTTTCTGCAAAATCTCAACGGGAAAAATGGCATTTAATGCTCCAACTACCAATCCTTCAGTATTTAACCAAGCATTGAAGATAATAAGATGGGAGACATTATTGCTGCACATTTTCTACATTCTCAAGCTTTCAACACTTTCATTCCTTGTGTCTTCATTCCTCATTTATTGAGATTTATTGTATAAGCTTAAGTGCAAAAGCTGTATTTGTCCTACCTACATTAAAGCTTCATTTTGTATTCATCCTTATCTTGAGAGAGAAGAGGATTGTTCCTCAGTGAGATAAAATTGTAAGAGGGTGAATACATTTTTATATTGCAAAGGGTAGAAAGGTTATTCCTTAACCTGTAAAAGGAACATTGTAACTTCTGTTGAAGGAGAGTACGAAAGCACTTGACAAGAAGGTCAAGGAGAGAGGACGTAGGCAAGAGTTTGGCCGAACCTCTATAAACGATGTGTTTGTTTCTCTCTTCCCTATCTTGTATTAAATTGTTTAATTTTATTATATTGCTCATTTTCATTTGCTGATTAAAATAGGATTAAATTAAAATTTGCTATTAACGTTAGAAAATCGATTCACCCCCTCTCGGTAGAGCCAACAATTGGTATCAGAGCTAGAACTCTTTAATCACATAGGAACAACTTCCTAAGAGTTAGAAACGATCAAATGGCTCATAACAATGTAGCAACTAGTTTAGTAGGAGAGGGGCACTCTACGGTTAGACCTCCTATGTTCAATGGAGAACATTATGCGTATTGGAAGACTAGGATGATGTTATTCATTCAAGCAAATGATTATGAAGTGTGGAGAATTATAATTAAAGGACCTCAAATCCCTACAAAGAGAATAGAGGGAAGAGATATTCCTAAAGAAGAAGATGAATGGGATTCAAATGATATTAAATGTGCTCAGCTAAATGCTAAAGCTATGCACACATTATTTTGTGCCTTAGGTCCAAATGAATATAATAGAGTCTCCAGGTGTGATAATGCCAAACAAATTTGGGACAAATTGGCAATAACTCATAAGGGTATAACCCAAGTGAAAGAGACAAAGGTAGGAATGCTCACACATGATTATGAGCTTTTTAGGATGAAGGAAGGAGAATCAATTAGTGATATGTTCACTAGATTCATAGATGTAATTAATGGACTAAAGTCCTTAGGAAAAATATATTCTAATATTGAAATGGTCAAGAAAATATTAAATAGCTTACCTAAATCATGGGAAGCTAAAGTGACTGCAATTGAGGAATCTAAGGATCCTCACACATTGTCTTTAGATGAATTAATAGGATCTCTACTCACTTATGAGATGAAATTAAAAAGAAATGAAGAGCCACCCAAGAAAGTGGGAGTTGCTCTAAAATCCACTGCTCAAGAGGAGATTAAGAATGAGAGTAGTAGTGAAGAGGACCTTAAAATGGCAATGTTTGCCAAAAGATTTAACAAGTTCATGAGGATGAGAGCTAGTGGTAGTAATAGGAGAAACAATAAGAGAGATCAAGAAGAAGTAGGTAGAAAAGATTCAATTGTGTGTTATGAATGTAAAAAACCAGGACACATAAAATTTAACTGCCCTCTTCTTAAAAGGTCCAATGATAGGTTCCATAAAAAGAAGGCAATGGTGGCAACATGGAGCGACAGTGACTGCTCCGATGATGAATCAAATAAGGACATTGACAACTTGTGCTTCATGGCTATTGAGGATGAAAAGGTAACTTCAAGCCTCAATGAATATTCTTTTGATGAATTGCAAGATGCCTTTGATGATCTTGCATTAGAGTATGAATCTATGAGTATGAAATATAAAAAGATAATATCCAAATTGAGAAAAGAAAATGAGATAATGCAAAGGGATAAATTAGAATGTGAAAAGAAACTAGAGATTTCAAATCTAAAAATTTGTGACCTTAAAGAGAAAAATAGCAATCTACATAATTCCTTTAATAGGTTTCACATGGGTCAACAAAAGTTAGATAGCATGCTAGAGACCCAAAGGGCATTCTTTGACAAAAATGGCTTAGGATATAATGCAAAGAGTAGAGAGACTCATCTTAAAAGTTTTATTGCTAGGAAGAGCATGAATAAACCTGCAATTACTTGTTCATATTGTAATAGAAAGGGACATGCATCACATAATTGCAATATAAAGATGATAACTCTAAAAGGAAAAATAGTAAAAAGGATATGGATTCCAAAAGAAGTAATTCACTCCAAGGATTGTAATGCATTAGCAAAATGGATCCAAAAGGGATCAAGAATTGCATTCACTAACCTCAAAGGACCCAAGAAAATTTGGGTACCTAAGATTTGAGTTTAAATCTTCTTGTAGGTGATTGAGCATGGCCACAAAGCTAAAACAAAGGAAGCATGGTACTTGGATAGTGGATGCTCAAGGCACATGACGAGAGATAGAAGCCACTTCAACTCTTTTAAATCAAAGGTTGGTGGAGAGGTCACATTTGGGGACAACTCCAAAGGTCAACTAGAAGGAAGTGGCTCAATAGGTAATGATTACTTCTCTTTAGAAAAAGTATTACTTGTTAGGGGTCTAAAGCATAACTTACTAAGCATAAGTCAACTTTGTGACAAAGGTTACAAAGTAATCTTTGATTACATGAAATGTAATGTGGTAGATCCCAAGTCAAACAAAGTTCTCTTTCTAGGCCATAGGCAAGGTAATATATATATTGTCTATCTTAATGAACTCAAAAATGAAAATATATGCCTAATGGTAGATAGTAAAAAGGAATCTTGGTTATGGCATAGAAGACTAGGTCATGCTAGCATGCATGTGCTATCTAAGTTAGCTAGAAAGGATCTAGTCATAGGTTTACCCAAGCTATCCTTTGATCATGAAGAAATATGTGAAGCTTGTGTTAAAGGAAAACATAAAAGGACAACATTTAAGCCTAAGAATATTGTATCCACCACTAGGCCTCTTCAATTACTTCACTTAGATTTATTTGGACCAACTAGAACAACTAGCCTAGGTGGGAAACACTATGGATTTGTAATAGTTGATGATTACACTAGGTTCACATGGGTGTTCTTTTTAAGAGTAAAAAATGAAGCCTTAGAAAAATTCATAGCCTATACAAAAATTACTCAAAACGAAAAAGGGTATACAATAACTAGCATTAGAAGTGATCATGGCAAGGAATTTGAAAACATAGGATTTGATGAGTATTGTAATGATCAAGGAATTAGTCATAACTTCTCAGCCCCTAGGACACCACAACAAAATGGAGTAGTAGAAAGAAGAAATAGAACTTTGGAAGAAATGGCTAGAACCATGTTGTGTGAGAATAATTTGCCAAAGTATTTTTGGGCTGAAGCTATAAACACATCTTGCTATATAATTAATAGAGCTATGATTAGACCCATGCTTAAGAAAACTCTTTATGAGCTCTACAAGGGTAAAAAGCCTAACATTAGTTACTTCCATCCCTTTGGCTGCAAATGTTTTGTCTTAAATAATGGGAAAGATAATTTAGGAAAATTTGATGCCAAAAGTGATGAGGGAATCTTTCTAGGATATGCTTTGAATTCAAAGGCTTATAGAGTATACAACAAAAGAACATTGATGGTTGAAGAATCAATTCATGTGATATTTGATGAGTAAAATAATTTATCTAAAGATTCAACAAATAATGAGGATGTTGGAATATTTGATGAAAACTTGGAGGAAAACTCAAAATTAGAAGATGATTTGTTAGAAAAACTTGACTTGAATAAAAAAGATAAAGATGAAATAGAAATATTGGAGAGAGAATCTAGAGCACCAAGAGAGTTAGGATATGTAAAAGATTGTGAACTAGTGGGAGATCCAACTCTTGGAGTTAGAACTAGATCATCTCTAAGGAATATGTGTCAATATATAGCCTTTGTATCTCAAATAGAGCCTAGGAATGTCATTGAAGCCTTAGATGACAATAATTGGTTCCTAGCAATGCAAGAAGAATTAAATCAATTTGAGAGAAGCAAAGTATGGAAACTAGTTCCTAGGCCTAGTGATCACTCTATAATTGGAACTAAATGGATATTCAAGAATAAAATGGATGAAAATAGTGTGATCATAAGGAATAAGGCTAGGTTAGTTGCACAAGACTATAGACAAGAAGAAGGTATAGATTATGATGAAACCTATGCACCGGTAGCTAGACTAGAGGCAATAAGAATGTTACTTGCCTTCGCATGTTATAAAAACTTCAAATTGTATCAAATGGATGTAAAGAGTGCATTCTTAAATGGTTTTATTAATGAAGAAGTCTATGTTGAACAACCTCCCGGGTTTGAAAAATCATGAATTTTCTGAACATGTTTTCAAATTATCTAAGGTACTCTATGGCTTGAAACAAGCTCCTAGGGCTTGGTATGAAAGGTTGTCAAAATTTTTAATAGAAAAAGGATTTTCAAGAGGAAAAGTGGATACCACTTTATTCATCAAAAATAAAAATAAGGATTTATTAGTTGTACAAGTTTATGTAGATGATATTATTTTTGGATCAACTAATGAGTCTTTATGTCGAGAGTTTGCTAAGATCATGCAAGGTGAGTTTGAAATGAGCATGATGGGAGAACTCACTTTCTTCTTGGGACTTCAAGTGAAGCAAACAAAGGATGGAACCTTCATCAATCAAGCAAAGTATACTAAGGATTTGCTCAAGCGATTTGGAATGGACAATTGCAAACCTCAAGCAACTCCTATGGGCACCAACATCAAGCTTGATAAAGATGAAAGAGGTAAGTGTGTTGACACTAAACTCTATAGGTCTATGATTGGCTCATTGCTTTATTTAACTGCAAGTAGACCAGATATTTTGTTTAGTGTATGCCTTTGTGCTAGATTCCAATCCTCTCCTAGGGAATCACATCTACTAGCAACTAAAAGGATTTTTAGATACCTTAAGGACACTCCCTCATTAGGACTTTGGTACCCCAAGGACTCCACTTTTACCCTTCATGCATTTTCAGATGCAGATTTTGGAGGATGCAAAATAGATAGGAAAAGTACTTCAGGTACTTGCCAATTCTTAGGAAATAGATTAATTTCTTGGTTCTCTAAGAAACAAAACAGTGTGGCTCAGTCCACAACTGAAGCTGAATACATAGCAGCTGGTAGTTGTAGTGCTCAAGTGTTGTGGATTAAACAACAAATGAAAGATTATGGTATTGACATGAAACAAGTCTCTATTAAATGTGATAATACCAGTGCCATTAATCTATCTAAAAATCCTATTCAACACTCTAGAACCAAGCACATTGAAATTAGGCATCATTTCCTTAGAGACCATGTGCAAAAGGGGGATATAATTCTAGAGTATATTGACACGCTACATCAAATAGCTGATATATTCACCAAACCCCTTGATAGAGATAGGTTTTGCATTCTTAGAGGTGAATTAGGACTTATGAATGCTCCCTAAGATGTTTGTACTTCAAAATCTTGATTTCAAATTGTCTTAAAAAGTGATTTTCAATGATTTTTCTGGGCAACAAGTATGAGAGATCGATCTCCTATTCATATAGATCGATCTCCATACCTCAAATAAGACTAAAGCATTAAGGTTAAGCTAGGCAGATCGATCTTCTATCCATAAGATCGATCTCCTTAAGCCTATGTTAGATAACAGATCGATCTGTGCATACGACAGATCGATCTCCTCAAGCCTCTGTCCTCTGAAGATCGATCTATGCATTTGGCAGATCGATCTCCTTACGCCTCTGTTCGAAACAGATCGATCTGTGCATACGACAGATCGATCTCCTTGGGCTTCTGGAAATGACAGATCGATCTGTCGTCTCGACAGATCGATCTCCTGTGCCCTGCACTATAAAATCTGGCGAAAAATCTCCAAATTTCAAAACTCTAATTCTCAAATCCCTAAAGCTCCTGTCGCACATCCTCTCTCAATTCTCCCTCCAGATCGATCCTCGGTAAGAATCTTGCCAAATCCTCTCATCAATCAGGGTCAAGTAACCTACATTGATAAATTTTTCTTCAAAATTTGTCTAGTTTTTGAGTAATCTTAGTTAGGGCAATTTTTTTTTACTGTTCCATTGGATAGGTGTCTAGAGAACTAGCCTTAAGATTCAATCTAGTGTCTAGAACCATGCCTAGGCTTAAGAGAGTAGGCCAAAAATCTCCCCGATCTAATATAGAACCCGGGTCATCCTCTCAATCCATTCCTCCCTCTTCCGTCGCTACCTTCAACCGGTGTTTTAAAACACTTGCGAAAAGGAAGCGATATGAAGAATATTTTTCCACAATGCCAATTAAACATTGGCGCACAATCAATTTCTCCTTCCTTAACCGCATTGATTTTCCGTATTTGTCTAAATTTGACGATTTTGGTTGGATGTCTTTTCTAAAAATCAATACTCCCGTCCCTCCAAATATTGTTCGTGCATTCTTTTCCAATGCCGAACTTAACTATGATCCCAACGACACTTGTAACATTCTCGGATTTACTACGTATGTCATGGGTAAATCCATTGTCGTCGACACTGAAGTCCTTGCCAAAGCGTTTGACATACGCGATGAAGGCTTGACAAACGAAGATGAGGAAGTCCTTTTGGAGTTTGATATTCCCGGGGATAAGGCGAGTGACCTCCCAATGCATCCCCGATTACTCCACCTCATCATTTCTTGGAACCTTCATCCTTTTGGTACCCGTCACTCCACTGTTAGGCGGTTAGATAGGTTCTGGCTCCACCACATTCATTCCACCAGTCAAAAACCCAACCTCATTTACTTTATTTATCAAGACTGGTTGAAGATCGTACGAGGTCAAGCCACAACGATCGTGTCTCCGCAACCACTGGCGTACTTTCTCCAACGACTCGGTATAGATAGCAGTTGCGAAACCTGCGAAATGCCCTCTCCGAAGAGCGTCCTCAACATTGGGACACTCCATCACATGGGCTACTACAAAGACTTTCAGGGCGACTGGAAGAAGAAGCGGGAACAGCCTTCTGCAGCAGCTATGGAGGAAGATCCCTTCGATGAGCCTGTCAATCCACCGGCTGCATCGACTGCGCATCCACCATCTCCACCTGCTCAGCCCACTGTACCTGCACCCTCACCTACTGGCATGGAGCTCATTATGGCGATGATGAGTGACCTCAATAGAAAAATCGATGAAGGCTTTGCAAACCTTCATGCAACTCAGCAGCGGATGTTCGCGGAACTGAACCGCAACGTGGATGACGGTCTTGCAAATCTTCATGAGGCTCAGGAGGCGATGTTTGATGAGTTTCAAGACACTCGTACTAACGTTGAGGATCTCATGGATCGATTTCCTCCTCCCCCATAGGACTTAGTTGCTAGATCTAGTTTTGTTATATGTTTTTCATTACTCGTTGTTGTTTTGAAATGAATTTACTTGAATGAACTGCCATTTGTCTTACTGTTGACTGAGTTTTAATGAAAATGTTAATTTTGAAATGACATGAATATTATTCCTTTCTTGCCATTGATATTATTCCTTTCTTGCCATTGATATGACAAAAAGGGGGAGAAGAAAGAAACATGTGGCTAATCATGTGGTTAATTAAAAGATGTGTAAATGGCTTTAAGAAACATCTCTAAAGTTTTAAAAGAATGATTAAAATGAGGGGGAGTTAAGATAGTAACAAGGTCAAAAGCTAAAATAAAGGGGGAGCTCACAAAAAGGGGGAGTTTCTGCAAATTAACTAAACATGTTGATTGAATAAGTTTTGTCATATCAAAAAGGGGGAGATTGTTGAGTTAATGTATTTTGAAATGACAAAACAAGTAAATTCAATAATATAAAGATGATATAAAACATGTTTAGAGGTTATCAATACCAGAACTTATAGTTCTATTGATGAGAGATCGATCTGGCTTATGAGAGATCGATCTCCTGGGTTTTCTATAGATGAGAGATCGATCTGGGTTATAAGAGATCGATCTCCTGGGTTTATCTTGGATGAGAGATCGATCTCAGGAAGACATGAGATCGATCTGCCAAGTTTTGAACCTGTACAAAGGTATTAAGAAAGAATGAGATCGATCCGTAAGGGTTAAGAGATCGATCTGCCTAATACTAGAGTTGAGGGATCGATCTGATCTAGGAAGAGATCGATCTCCCTTAAAGCATAGACTGTAGATCAATCTGTAAGATCGATCCACACTCAAACAGAGAGCTGATGAGATCGATCTGGTAAGGAAGAGATCGATCTCCTCAAAGTCAGAGAGCTAAGGAGATCGATCTGTGGTATTGAGAGATCGATCTCCCCACTACGAGATTGCATGGTAGATCGATCTGTAGATCAATCTTGCCTCAAACAAAGAGATTGGAAGATCGATCTGCCTATTCGACAGATCGATCTCCCCTATCATTTTCAAATTAATAGATCGATCTGCTAACCTATGAGATCGATCTCCTTGTGTTATTGTGCTTTGATCTTGCAGGATTTATAACTAAGAGATCGATCTGGCCAAGAAGGCAGATCGATCTGGCACTCTACTGGAGGTACCCAACGGCTAGTTTCTGCAAAATCTCAACGGGAAAAATGGCATTTAATGCTCTAACTACCAATCCTTCAGTATTTAACCAAGCATTGAAGACAATGAGATGGGAGATATTATTGCTGCACATTTTCTACATTCTCAAGCTTTCAACACTTTCATTCCTTGTGTCTTCATTCCTCATTTATTGAGATTTATTGTATAAGCTTAAGTGTAAAAGCTGTATTTGTCCTACCTACATTAAAGCTTCATTTTGTATTCATCCTTATCTAGAGAGAGAAGAGGATTGTTCCTCAGTGAGATAAAATTGTAAGAGGGTGAATACATTTTTATATTGCAAAGGGTAGAGAGGTTATTCCTTAACCTGTAAAATGAACATTGTAACTTCTGTTGAAGGAGAGTAAGAAAGCACTTGACAAGAAGGTCAAGGAGAGAGGACGTAGGCAAGAGTTTGACCGAACCTCTATAAACGATTGTGTTTGTTTCTCTCTTCCCTATCTTGCATTAAATTGTTTAATTTTATTATATTGCTCATTTTCATTTGCTGATTAAAATAGGATTAAATTAAAATTTGCTATTAACGTTAGAAAACCGATTCACCCCCCCTCTCGGTAGAGCCAACAAAACTTATTGATGTTTTAACATCGTGTGGACAGCCTGAGAGTTCCAGAGAGGAATACGAGGCTAGTCCGTTGTTTGGGGGAAACAATTGCACTATACGAGGTGCAACGTGGTAAGGGAAAACTCAAAACCTATTTGTGTATGTGTTTTGTGATAATATTGTAGCATGAAATGAGATTTGAGAAAACAAGTAAGTTTTTATGAATTGTGAATGAGTTGTTGCACACGATTTTATAACTTGTTGGGGCCCAATTTTTATGAGTTGCAAACTGAATGTGAAATTGTTTTACAACTGTTTTGAGTCTAAAAGAGAAAATATGATTTGGGCTCTACGTTAAGGCGTATTAAGATTTGAGAAATATGTGCATTGTTTTATCAGTTTTAGCTCGATTTTAACATGTTTCGTATTGAGTACAAAATGATTTTTGAGATGTATTTTATGAGAAAACCACTATGAGTGCTACATGAAGGCAAAACGGTTTTATATGATAATGGCTATTACTGAGACTTAGGCGTGTCATGTTGAATACAAATCGGGTCCTTCTCTGGTAGCATGTAAGTTCGGGCCTTGCTTTGGTAGCATGTAAGTCCGATATCCTCCGTTCTGGTAACGTGAGATGACCCCCGCTCCACAGTAGTGCTAGGTGGCATAGCTTTGATAGCATGATCGGGCCTTGCTTATTAGCATGTAAGACCGACTGTTGTACGACTCTGATTAAGTCTACAGCGAACCATAATCATGGGTGTTCTATTGTCGATGAAATCCCTCGATTGGGGATGTCCACCTAGGGGATGAATTCAATCGTTTTGATCTGTCATGACGAGTTTTTATATGAATTTTATTGCCTAGTCTCGTTTTACACATGAGAATGTGTTTTATGGTTGCGCCACGTGTATTGCTAATGCGGTGATTTTCATCACGTTTTATGAGAAAAGCCATTATCGCATCATGTTTTATACATGTTTGTTCCACATGCTTGTGACTACTCGTGACCATGGTTTTAGTGTTAAGCCATTGATGATCACGTTTCTACATGAGTTTTGTGAATGAGTTGAGATGATGTTTTAATTATCTCTGCTACGTTTTTCACTGAGTTTAACCTATAAAATAAAATGATTGTGCTGTGCAAATCATTTTCTCATTGATGAATCCCTTACCCCCTTACTGAGCGATTTAGAAGCTCACTCTGTTTTCTCTTCCCCCAGATTTCTTCAAGTGAAGAGAGTTTTCCTGCGACGTACGGAGTAGTGGCTAGTGGAGAACTTGAGTTCCAGGCCATATATATTGTATTTGAGGTATAATTTATCTTTTCATGTACCCAGACTAAAGTTGTAATTACAGACTCTTGATGCACAATGATGTATGGGATGTAGTAGGGTTAAATAACCTTGATTTGAGTCATGTATATGGTATGACATATAACTATGAGATAATAAGATCCTGAGGTATGACATGTATTATGATGTATGACATTGCACAGGAATGCACCCTTAATTGTGAATGGATGAATAAAAACTTTAAATTTGCCTTGTTTTTCGCGCTTTCAGGGCGTCACAGAGTTTTCTTAGTATCAGAGCCTAAGGTGTTTAGTACTGTCAGTGTCGATTTAGGGAAATAGAATACATCCCAAGTGTCTGTATAAGTTTGGTCATGATTTCAATCGAATTTAACGTATTGAGATTGAGAATGAGTGGATGACGAGGTCATTCGAGGAGGCAGGCAGAGCCACCTCCACCACCTACCCCATAATCAGAGAGTCCTAACTCTCGTTTTAATCGAATTGAGACAGATGTACGGTAGGGATTTGAGCAAATGGCAGCGCTATTCACACAACATTTTAGAGTGAATACCTCGGGTACTACTCCTACATCACTACAAGGACCTCTCATACCCCCAGTACAGATGGACCCATTGCCTCCCGCCACTCAGCCCGATGATAGAAGTATGATACGGCTGAAGGACTTCTTAAAAATGAATCCGCCTACATTCAAAGGGAGGAAGGATCCCGTAGAGGCTGAGGAGTGGTTAACTGAGTTAAGAGTTATATTTTATTTTCTGGGATGCACTGATGTTGAGAGAGTCAGTATGGGCGCGTATATGTTAAAAGGGAGAGCTCGCGATTGGTGGGATACTACCCAGAGCATTCTAATGTCTCGCCAAGTTGTGATTGGCTGGGGCGAGTTCCAAAAGGCTTTCAGAGTCCAATATGTACCACGAGCTGCACAGAGGAGGATGCAGGCCGAGTTTTTGAGTTTGGTACGGGACGATATGTCTGTGGATGATTATGAAAGCTGATTTACCACTCTGTTGAAACATGATCCAGAGACCTTTAAGGATGAAGAGCTTCGCACAGAGAGGTTTGTGTATGGACTCAAGCCCATCATCAGAAATCGATTGATAGGCTGTGTATTACTGAGTTTGGAGATGCTCTCAGATGAGCACAAGACATTGAGAGGGGAATCGAGATGGTACAAGCCCAGAATGAGTTCAGAGCAGTACCTACAGATAAGGGCAAGAGGCAAGCGATTTTCGAAACAAATGTACGGAGAGGTTCCTTCAGAAGAGGAAGGATTGAGGTACAGAAGGACAGATTTGAGAGGCCCAGAGCTTATCCCATCATTAGGTAGACCCCTCAAGATGTCAGGCCTGAGATAAGAATTTACCAAAATTATGGTCGATCACATTAGGGAAATTGTACTGGGTTGATCCATGGATGCTTTAGATGTGGAGACATGGGTCACAGAGTGAAAGACTGTCCTCAACCTCAGAGATCACATGCTTCGGAGCCTACTAGACAGCAGCATCAGAGAGTGAATCCCCCGAGATGGGCCACTGCTGCAGAGAAAGGAAAGAAACTCATTACAGTGGGACGTGTGTTTGCTCTGGATAAAGAAACATCAGACACTTCTTCAGAAACTATAAGAGGTACACTCTTTGTCTGTAATCATAAGGCTCATGTGTTGATTGATCTAGGATCCACGCACTCGTTTATTTCTGAGCATTTTGCATGTAGATTAAACTTGAAGTTTGAACCTCCAGAGTATATACTACATGTAAATACCCCTATGCGTGAGTTCTATAGAACTGATTTAATTTGTAGAGGGTGTGAAATCAAGGTGGGAGATAAAGTGATGGTAGCAGATCTAATGATGCTAAATATACATGGATTTGATGTAATTTTGGGAATGGATTGGCTAGCAATGAATCGAGTGAGTTTAGACTGCTACACTAAGATAATGACTTTCTCCCTACCTAAACCTTATAGTGTACGTTTGAAATATTGAGGAAATAAATGTATGGAATTTTTGTGTAAGCAATTTGAGATATACGATGATTATCTTTTGAGAATACTAAATTTGATCAATCGTGTGAAGGTTATGAAACATTCATCTCAAATGATGATCGGGAACATCAGAGGATTGAGGATATACCTATGGTATGTGAATTTTTGGATGTCTTCCCAGATGAGTTACATGGTTTACCACCAGAGAGAAAGCTAGAGTTTACCATTGATTTGGTACTAGATACTCAGCCTATCTCTAGACCTCCATATAGGATGGCCTTAGTGGAACTTGAGGAATTGAAGAAGCAACTACATGAGTTATCGGATCAAGGATTCATTAGATCCAGTGTCTCACTGTGGGGAGCACCAGTGTTATTCGTGGGGAAGAAGGATGGTAGTCTCAGACTATGCATAGACTATCGACTGTTGAATAAAGCTACGGTGAAGAATAAATATCCATTGTCGAGGATTGATAATCTACTTGATCAACTCAAAGGGGCCTCAGTCTTCTCTAAGATTGATTTAAGATCGGGCTATCACCAATTGAGGATTAAAGAGAAAGATATTCTGAAGACGGCCTTCAGGACGAGGTATGGCCATTATGAATTTCTAGTGATGCCCTTTGGATTGACGAACGCCCCTGCAGCTTTTATGAGATTAATGAATGAGGTGTTCAGAGACTATCTAGATAAGTTTGTGATAGTCTTTATTGATGATATATTGGTGTACTCTCGGTCTTATGAGGAGCACACATAACACTTGTGGTTAGTACTTTAGATACTCTGAGATAAACAATTATATGGAAAGCTTAGTAAGTGTGAGTTTTAGCTGGATCGGATAGCTTTTCTGGGTTATATAGTTTCAACGGAAGAAGTATCAATGGATCCAAGTAAAGTAGAAGTTGTGCTTAATTGGGAAAGACCAAGGACAGTTACAGAGGTACAAAGTTTCCTTGGTTCGGCAGGGTATTATAGAAGATTTGTGGAAGGATTTTCCAAGATTACTGCTCCTTTGACTAAACTCACGCGCAAGGAGACTCCGTTCATATGGACTGATCAATATGAGCTTAATTTTTAGGAATTAAAGAGGAGATTAACAGCGGCACCTGTGTTGACTATCCCGAAGGGATCATGAGGATTTTCAATGTATGGTGATGCATCCCATCAAGGATTGGGGTGTGTGCTCATGCAGCATGGTAGAGTGGTCGTATATGGATCACAACAGTTGCAAGACCATGAGCAGAATTACCCCATGTACGATTTGGAGTTAGTCGCTGTGGTATTTGCCTTGAAGATCTGACGACACTACTTATATGGGGAAAGATTCCAAAACTGATCACAAGAGTTTAAGATATCTTTTTGATCAGAAAGAGTTAAATATGAGACAAAAGAGATGGATGGAACTCCTTAAGGATTACGACTGCGAGATTCTATACCATCCGGGTAAGGCAAACGTAGTTGCTGATGCCCTGAGCAGGAAGAGTATGATATCTGCTATGATGATCAGGGAATGCGATTTACTGGAGCATTTCGTAGAACTCCGGATCAGAGTTAAAGAGGTAGAGACTAGATTTCTAGCTAGCCTGCGAATAGAGCCCAGGATCATGGATCAGATTAGAACTGGGTAGCGTAATGATCAGAGGTTAATAGATATGGTTAGCCAAGCTGAGCAGACTTCGCAATCAGATCTCACAATCAGTGAGAGAGTCCCACTGCTCGCGATACACCATGCACCCAAGTAGTACTAAGATGTACCGAGATTTGAGAAAGGTGTACTAGTGGAGTAGTGTGCAGCAAGATGTGGCAGAGTATGTGGCCAGATGTTTAGTATGCCAGCAAGTGAAAGCTGAGCATCAGAAGCCCGGAGGATTACTACAGCCTTTACCTGTGCCTACATGGAAATGGGAATATGTCACCATGGATTTTATTATGAGTTTACTGAGGACTCGGAGAGGTCGTGATGCTATATGGGTTATAGTGGATAGACTGACAAAAAGTGCCCACTTCTTTGCCATCAAGAGCACAGATACGGTGGATGTCTTAATTGAGTTATATGTCAACGAGATAGCTAGATTACATGGGGCTCCAGTGAGTATTACTTCTGACAGAGATTCCCGATTCACTTCCAGAATTTGGACCCAGTTTCAAGAGTCCATGGGATCTCGATTGAGTTTTAGTACTGCCTATCATCCTCAGACAGATGGTCAGTCAGAAAGGACTATTCAGACCCTGGAGGATATGTTGAGGGTATGTATGATGGATTTTAAGGGATCATGGGATGATCACCTGCCTTTAGCAGAATTTGCGTACAATAACAACTATAATGCGAGTATTGGAATGACACCTTTTGAGGCTCTATATGGTAGGAGGTGTAGATCCCATGTAGCTTGGGAAAAAGTGGGTGACGGAAAGATAAATGCTCTCGAGCTTATTGGGCAAGCTATACAGAGTGTGAAACTCATATGTGAGAGATTGTAGGTTGCACAGAGTAGACAGAAAAGCTATGCGGATGCGCATAGATGGCCACTTGAGTTTGATGTTGGTGATGTAATATTTCTAAAGATATCATCGAGTAAGGGTATCATGAGATTTGGAAAGAAAAGGAAACTGAGTCCTCGATACATTGGACCATTCAAGATTCTTAAGAGAGTGGGAGAGGTAGCCTACAGGTTGGTATTAGCCCCACGGATGTCCGAAATACATAACGTCTTCCATGTGTCCATGTTGAGGAAGTACCACTCGGACCTTTCTCATGTCATAGAGTATGAAGAGATGGGCATACAAGAGGACATGCGCTACACTAAAGAACCCGTCCAGATCCTTGATAGGAAATAGAAGGTACTTTGAACCAAAAGCATCTCATTAGTGAAAGTTTTATGGAAACATCAGTCAATGGAAGAGGCAACATGGGAATTGGAAAGTCTCATGAAGGAGAAGTACCCCCATCTGTTTGACGAGTTGAGTTGAATTTGGAGGATCAAATTCTTTTTAAGGTGAGGAGGATGTGAGATCTAAGAATTTTGTACATATCTAAATTATGTAATGAGAACATGAAGTGTTGAATTTAACTAAATGTGATGTACCCCTATATTGAGATGGTATGGAATGAGATCTTTAAGTGATGAATGAGTTATGAATGAGAATTTAATTAATTAAGTAAACTTGAGGAGATTTTATGTTAAGTGTGAAACTATGATGCCAGATCGATCTCAAAGAAGAGAGGATCAATTTGGTAGACCAAAGTGACAAGGAATGAGGAAATTAAGTAAGCAGATCGATCTCCAATGGAAGAGGATCGATCTCCTTATGATTCTGTAATGAAGAGATCGATCTCATGAGGAAGAAATCGATCTCATGAAGCATTTTGTAAGGAGCATATCGATCTCCTTAAGGAGTAGATCGATCTCACGAAGCATTCTATAAACAGAAGTTCGATCTCCTCAAGGAGCAGATCGATCGCATAAAGCCATAAAGAGATTGATCTTACCCCATGACAGATCGATCTCCTAGGCATAAAATTACCCCAAAACATTCTCAAATTTAAATGTAGATCGATCTCATCAGGAACCAAATCGATCTCCTACCCTCCGTCTATAAAAGGACCCCTGTGTTTTCCTACATTTCATCTTTTCTCTCTCTTCCAAACCTCCATTTCAATCGAGCCCTAGCTTTCTCTCTCCTCCAAAGCCCTTATTTTCGTCTAAATCGAAGGTTGTGGCAAGAGGAAAAGTTGTTCCTCATCCCAAGGAGAATAACATACTTGGAAATTGAAAGACGAATTGAATCGAGGCAAGAGTTGAGCACTTCACAAGTTTTGGGTAAATTTCTAAACTTCGATCTTGGATTTTAAGTGATTTTGGTGAGTATGGCTGTAGGCATTATGATAAAATAGCTAGGAAACGATTAGAGATTAATGAAATTGTAATTTTGTGGGAGTATAGATGATATTATGAGATTGTGGTAATTTTGGGGATTTATGACTATAAGTATGGATTGAGGCAATGTGGTGAATTGGGCATGGATATTGCACATGAGAAATGTAGGATTTGAAATGTAATAGATGAGAATGTGGATTGTGATAAAATTATGAGAATTGGGTTTTTTGAGTATTTAACGAGAATATGAGCAATTATGTGCTCAGTGATGTGATTGAGATAAACTTATTGATGTTTTAACATCGTGTGGACAGCTCGGGAGTTCCAGAGTGGAATACGAGGCTAGTCCGTTGTTTGGGGGAAACAATTGCACTATACAAGGTGCAACGAGGTAAGGGAAAACTCAAAACCTATTTGTGTATGTGTTTTGTAATAATATTGTAGCATGAAATGAGATTTGAGAAAACAAGCATGTTTTTGTGAATCATGAATGAGTTGTTGCACACGATTTTATAGCTGGTTGGGGCCCAATTTTTATGAGTTGTAAACTGAATGTGAAATTGTTTTACAACCGTTTTGAGTTTAAAAGAGAAAATGTGATTTGGGCTCTACGTTAAGGCGTATTGAGATTTGAGAAATGTGTGTGTTGTTTTGCCAGTTTGAGCTCGGTTTTAACTTTTTTGTGTTGAGTACAAAATGATTTTTGAGATGTATTTTATGAGAAAACCACTATGAGCGCTACATGAAGGCAAAACGGTTTTATATGATAATGGCTATTACTGAGACTTAGGCATGTCATGTTGAATACGCATCAGGCTTTGCTCTGATAGCATGTAAGTCCGGGCCTTGCTCTGGTAGCATGTAAGTCTGATATCCTCCGTTAACGTGAGATGACCCCCGCTCCATGGCAACACTGGGTGGCATTGCTTTGATAGCATGTAAGACCGGGCCTTGCTTATTAGCATGTAAGACCGACTGCTGTACGACTCTGATCTAGTCTACAACGAACCATGATCATGGGTGTTCTATTGTCGACGAAATCGCTCGATTGGGGATATCGCCTAGGAGACGAGTTCAATCATTTTGATGCGCCATGACGAGTTTTTATATGAATTTTATTGCCTAATCTCGTTTTACACATGAGATTGTGTTTTGTGGCTGCGTCACGTGCATTGCTAATGCGGTGATTTTCATCACATTTTATGAGAAAAGCCATTATTGCATGATGTTTTATACATGTTTGTTCCACATGTTTGTGACTACTCGTGACCGTGGTTTTAGTGTTAAGCCATTGATGATCACGTTTCTACATGAGTTTTGTGAATGAGTTGAGATGATGTTTTAATTATCCATGCTACGTTTTTCACTGAGTTTAACCTGTAAAATAAAATTATTGTGCTATGCAAATCATTTTCTCATTGATGAATCCCTTACCCCCCCTTACTGAGCGATTTAGAAGCTCACCCTATTTTCTCTCTCCCCAGATTTCTTCGAGTGAAGAGAGTTTCCCTGCGACGTACAGAGTAGTAGCTAGTGGAGAACTTGAGTTCCAGGCCGTATATATTGTATTTGAGGTATAATTTAGCTTTTCATGTACCCAGACTAAAGTTGTAATTACAGACACTTGATGCACAATGATGTATGGGATGTATTAGGGTTAAATAACCTTGATTTGAGTCATGTATATGGTATGACATATAACTATGAGATGATAAGATCCTGAGGTATGATATGTATTATGATGTATAACACTGCACAGGAATGCACCCTTAATTGTGAATGGATGAATAAAAAGTTTTAAATTTGCCTTGTTTTCCGCGTTTCCAGGGCGTCACATCTTTCTATCCATTCGAAAAAACAAACCTTACAGCCCAACAATGCTTCACACAATGCCATATCGATACTCGAGTGATAACTATCGTTGTGGGCAATTTAGCTAAAAACAAATGATGATTCCAGGATCTTCTAACATCAATTGTACACGTTCTCATCATATCCTCCAGAACCCATACAGTCCTCTCTGACTGACCATCTGTTTGAGGACGGAACGCTGTGCTCACACTCAACTGGGTTCCCATGGCTTCTTGAAACATGTTCCCAGAAGTGGGAAGTGAAGCGGGAATCCCTATCTGATACAATACTCCCTGGAATGCTACCTATTGTTCCACAATCTTCTTACTTATATAAATCTGCTCACGCACTCAGAGTATCTATGGCTTTCATAACCAAAAAGTGGGTAGACTCAATCAATCTATCGACCATCACTCAAATAGCCTCGTGATTTCTACGGTCCTCTGTAACCTGTCACAAAATCCATGGTAACCAGCTCCCACTTCCATGTCAGAATTGGTAGAGGCTACAATAATCCTGCAGACTTCTAGTGCTCTACCTTAATCTATTGACATACGAGACACTTCGTCACAACTCTCTGATATCTCTCTCATGCTTGACCATCAACACCCTTTTTTAAAAATTTTGATATATTTTATTGCTCAGCGAATGCACTGTATATCCCAAATAGTGAGCTTCTATCATTAACAATATCAACAGCTGTGGTCCTTTGGAGCCATTATTCTACCTCCAAACCTCAGTAAGTCATCATCACTCACTGTGAACTCTGTCATGGTACCCATCTGAATCTGACTAACACTATCGACACCCTGCCAATCATCACACTAAGCCTGTCAAATCTGGTCAACTAAATCCGGTTCTAACATCAGGCTAGCTGTCACATAATCACTGTCATCATCAGAAGGGATCACATCACTACTGAGGCTCACAAACTGCTTTATAGCTGACGCTCCCTAACCATTACCATCCCGAAGCTCTTTCTGCTCAAAGCATCAGCCACTATATTAGCCATTCCCTGGGTGGTACAATATCTCACAATCATAATCCTTTAGAAGCTCAAACCCTCTTTGTTATTTCATATTCATTTCTTTTTATGAAAACAGATACTTGGGACTTTTATGATCAGTGCATACTTAAAATTTCTCACCGTAAAAGTAGTGGCGCCATACCCTCAGTGCATTACTACAGCTACCAACTTTAAATCATGGGCCGAATAGTCCTTTCATGGTCCTTGAACTGTTTGGATCCATACGTGACTATCATCTCATTTTGCTTCAACACACAGCCCATCTTGGTTTCAAGACATCCATATACCCTGAGAAACCTCTTAATCTGTTGGTATGGTGAGAATAAATGTGGTGGTCAGTTCATAACTCCTATCACATCTATCATCCCATTCCAATACAACTTTCTCTAAGTTAAACGTGTCAACAAAGTAGTCAATTTCGAGAACTCTCAACAAATCATCTATAAAAAAACAATTTCCAATTGTTGCTTATGATTTTCCCTGGACTTTAAATACATCAAAAATATCATCAATAAGGATGATAACAAATCAGTCCAGGTAAAGTTTAAATACCTCATTCATCAATGCCCTAACAAGTACAAAGAATTGTCTTGGGCACATCCACATTCCAAATTCTCAACGGATAAAACTCAGACTTCTAATCGATCTAAAAAAAAATTTACGCTCTTCGCAGCTATCCCAATGGATCATCAATAGTAGAACGAAATACTTATACTTACGCTGATCCTGTTCGATTCGATAAATCAATTCTAGTTTTCAACTTTTAGGCTCACTACCACAGAACAAATGTTAGTATGAGAAAAGAACCTCATCATAGTTGAGTTCCACTAAATATTTCAATCACCCATATCCTTGACCTATGTACGCATAAACGTATAATGTCATTTCGAAATCGCTTCTGTTCAAGATACTAACCCGCGTCATTTCCTTTTTCTTATATTAACGGTTTTTATAAAATTTTAATTTTTAAACCTTCATGATTAATCGAACTCTATATTTCTTTATCGTACAAGTAAAGGTACCCTAATTTTAAGCGTATATATTACGACTGTCAATTTCAATTTATAGGTTATGTGTACTTTTAGACGCTATCAAGTTTTCAAGCGGGGAGGTATTTTGAAATACCTTTATTAACCCTCAAACTTGACCACATGGACTGGTTGCGGATATATCCTCCCCTTATCCTTGGTCACAATGCATATTCACCACTTATCGCTTAATCCAAATTACTTCACATATCAAAGATATTCTTATCTTACATACGCCTCTTATTTCAATATATCTTGTATTCAATATCTATCACATCTCAAAGCTTATCTCATTTCGTATATCAGCTATAACAAAACTCTTTCATTACTTGTTAAAACTTACTGTACACTTTTCTAGGGTGAAACATCGCTATCTTAGAATAGCAATTTCAACAACATAGTTTGCAGCCAATCAATTTATTCCCTATATTACATCAAAACACTCATATTTCATAGAATGAGATTGGTCCGCATGTTCCTTTCCCCCCACTTTCAACTTACAATCTCTACCGACATATTCAATTAGCATACTATCCTTCATTGGGGTGTTAACTATCCGCATTTCGCCTAATGATATAGGCTTCACATATCTCACTAACTTATATGCAAATGACGACGATATGAATAAATGTGTAGTACCAGGATCAATTAAAATAATTGCTTCAACATTAACAATCAAGATGGTACCTTACACAACATCAAATGAAGCATCAATAATGTCCTGGTCCAAGGCATACACTCACCCTCATTCAACCGCCTATTTTCGTGGAAACTACCACATATCAAACACTGCCCATTAGCAGGTCGGGGTCCTCCAATCACAATATTTGTGTAAGCGCTAAAACTGGATACACTGGGGCTTACCAATCATCTTACCCCATAACTCACTAACTCTAAATTTCCTATCAAACCGCCTCTTTCCTGTTTTGACATCTTTGTTATCCACTATTTCCTTTTTGTCTCTATTTCGGCCTTTATTGCCTTTCTCAAACTCAGAGGCATGCAATTCCTAATCTTATTCACGCACTAAGATCTGCGCACTGCCTCGTCGTATGTAGTGATATCTAACGGGCTAATCAACTTTGATAGATCTAAGGCATTTCATGAACTTTTGGACCTTCCGACTCTCTCTGTCCACAATATCGGGTTCATACCTGCCCAGGGATGTAATCTGAGATTCATACTCATTAATAGATTTGGTTTACCTGAACTAAACTCATAAATTCATCTGTAACTTCCTCTGAGCAGTATTTGGGATATACTTTACCCGAAATGCATCCAGAATTATCTCTCATATCAGTCCTGGATGTCTAACTCTTAAAATAGGTCGAGCAGATTTCTACCAATGCTTTGCCTAGCCCTCCAACATAAACGTATTTGAAAGTCACTTTCTCGATTGACATACACCGAAAGAATCCATACAACTTCACTATCTCATTCACCCAGTCCTCAGTAACTATTGGTTTCTTTACTTGGTTAAATACCGAAGGGGTGTGGGAATCTCTATAGTCTGAGGCATCTATTCAGGCTTTACCCTGCATATCCTCAACTACCTGCATAGACTTAGTAAACAAATCTAAAATATTTTCTACACTCCACTCCATCCTTGCGAAGCGTGTCTCAATACTGTCTAGTCTCTTAATAGGACCCTGTGGAGTATGCTCAACATCAGTCTCCACTTCAACCTTCTCATGGGTCTCATAGGTCGACTCAGCACAACTAGCAGGCTCAGGCCTACCTCTTCGACCTCTGCCTCATGCTCGACCTCCTCTACCGCATATGGCAACAGGCATAATGCCTATATTCTTGCATTTACAACCATTTTTTAGTTAAAACTCATCTCAATATACACGATTGTATCTAACCATGCACAGTAACACGGTCGTTTTTCGATCATTTCGCCAGACAAATCAGGTACCAACAAAATCGGCTTGTCCTCCCAATCACGCCTGTACCCTCTGATTACACCTAGCTGCCGTGGATCGTCGAAATCGAGCCCCTTTTTCCCGTCGACTTTTCCTCCTCCGTTCGCCGAAATCCGACGTCGGTGGCGAACGTCACCGGTACCAGTAGGTTCGCACGGACGTCCTCACTCTTCTCTGGCCTTCACCTGGCCTTGTCGGTCGCCAGTGGTTCATCAGCTTTGGTCACACGCTCGGCTTCTCCATTTTCTGTTTCAGTTTTCTTTTTCAGTTTTCTTCTCTCTCTTCGACCAAATTTCTGTTTTTTTAATTATTTTATTATTATATTTCTAATTTATTTTATTATTATTTTAATCATTAAAATACATTATAAAACCCAAAAATATCTTTAAAAATCTTATTTTATTCATTTAATCAATAAATAAATTTATCAGTCTTATTTCGTCTTTTTGGTATATTTTTCCAATATTTTTGGGATAATTTTTTATGTGAAAATTCTGATTAATTCCAATAAATTCATATCTTGATCCATTGGACTCGAAATTCAATATTTTCCTCGTTATTGATCAAGATTTCTCAATTTCATATTTTTAATGAAATTTTCTTATCGAATTTATACCGAATTTTGATCTTTTAACAGTTTTACCCTTCTACATGTTCGGGACTAATTTAGGTCGACTTTCCTTCTTGAACCCACTATAATTTCTCATTTAAAATTTGTATCTTTGTCTGGACAATTCAAATCTCATAAATTTAATTTGAAATTCCTTAACTGTCTGTTTTTAGATTTTACGTACGTTCGACTACTTCATTCATATTTATATGATCAAAATCATTCGTCTTATGATTCATTAACATATAACAATATCCATACAATGTGTGAATCATAGGAAAATACGATAAAAATCGAGTCTTACATACGGCTCCACGATATCTCTAAATTTTAAACTGGCCGTGAAAAATGTGATCAGAGGCAATGGATGATGCCTCTAACTATCTTTATATGGATTGTAGCACAACTGATGATATTGGTTGTCATCTAGTTGCACTCATAAAACCTGGACATTTTGACTGTAACCACGTGGCTTCCATCGTCGAGCCTAAGGCAAACTCTCATCATACATGAAGTTTGCCCCTGGACTCAACAACAAACAATACTCATAAATCCAAGCTTACATAAAAGAAAACATTAATCATTAATAAATTATTTATAAACTAATAATAATGAACTAATTATTTTTAATTATAAATCATAATACTAGCATAAAGGTCATATAACAGACAATCTCTTGTACTCCTGACTTGCTTGCAAGATCGAGCTATTTATACATATGTGTAAGAATAGTTGCACCTCTTGCATATCCACTGATAATTGATAAATCCTTTAAACAAGCAAAAAATGATACGATAACATCCAGTCTACTCTTATCCACAAAAAATGCAGCAAGTATGCTTGAGTAGTATACACTATTCTCTCATTACTTTTCCTATTGGTTACATCACCAAAGTGCAATCTCAGTCAATGCAACCTTACATTTGGCCTATAACGAGTATGCATCTTGATATGAACTATGCCCACTCTGAGTGACCTAGACGTGTATCCGTAAGTGCACGGGTTGTACAAGTAATAATGGGATTTGAGTCCCGGATTATCATCCCACAGAGAAGCTGATTAGCCTAATTAAGTACCGGTTAATCTTACCCTAAGTATATCCCAGTAAATTATGAATGATTAATGGGTGATCTACAAGGCTGAAATTAAAAATATCGAAAACAATAAAAATTGTAAACTAATGAAAATAAAACAGAGCAAAAATTATTTACAAAGCTCCTAGCAATTAAAAGCAAATACCTACAAAAAATAATTAAAATAGTTAAAACTAATTAATGAAAATAAACTAAAATGCAAAATATGAAAATAAAAAAACAAAATTAATTAGACTAAAATTAAACAAACTTAAAATAAAATATGCATGTAATTAAACTACTTAATAAAAATGCAAATTAAGCTAACCTAAAGTCTAATAAAATAAAACTTCTATTAATCCTAAAAAAATTCTTGAATCAAACTAAGAAATTAACTACCTATAAAATGATTCTAAATTAAATCTAACTCTGACTAATTACTAACAATAAAACAAAATCTAAATAATGCATGAGAAATATTTTTAGATTTTTCAATTTAAAGTGCAAACTTACAAGGCATAGTACTTGGAGCTTAGCTCGCACTAGATGCCCACCTTAATTGTTGTCGTGCTTAGAGCTTCGGGCAGACTGGGTGTCGCACCGATTAAATAGGCTCGCACGTACAGTTTGTGATTTTGACATGTTTATAATCGTGTTAGGAGCTTCAGGTAGACAAGAGGTCTTACCGATTAAATAGGCTCACACGCGTTTTGAGATGTGTCGTGATATGATATGTTGATGTGGGTCCACGGAGTACGTTGTACCGTGAAAGTAGCATGGAGTACGTTGTACCGTGTTGAGATTGTGATATGCCGTCTTCGGACGAGATTTGCTATGGACCGACGGGCTGGATTTGACCCACCTCCCGTGTGGAAGCAGATAGTGGTGATATCCCACACACATGATCCGTATAGTTGGTATCATAGGTTATGGCCATAGACCTAGAGGTTATTACCTTTTATTGAATTGCCTATCTCACATGTCTAATGCTTTGTGAATAAATCCATGTTTGAAATGATTTGTGGGTCAGGACAGTTCGAGGGAGGGGCTGAGACCTGACAAGTGTTGAATTATTTTGAGATATCGATTGTTAATGGTTTAAAGTGCACCGTAGCATGATGATTTATGCCATGCTTTATTGTTAAAAATGCATTATAGTTAATGCCATGCTTATTTGAGAAAACGCGTGATGGGTAATGCCATGCTTTATTGTGAATTATGCATGATGATTTATACCATGCTTTGAATTAAATTGTGCACTAAATTTTAATAGCATGAATGCTTTACATACCATTAACACAATCATACACTCATGTTTTGAGATAAAATGATGAACTAAATGCTTTTAAGCATGGCATCACGATCACGTAGATAGTGCAGTATCTACCTGTTCACATGATTGCCTTACTGAGCGTGTGGTTTGCTCACCCCCCTTATTTTCCCCATCTCTATAGAGATTTGAGTATAGAGTGAGAGTGACTAGAGGCGTTCCCTTTTGGTAATCCGTTGCATCTCATCGCGTAAGGTATACATACTGTTGTAATTTTGTATCTAAACTTACGGTAGCACAGTAGCATTTTGTATGTAACTATTGGAGATGTAAAATGATGTAAACACATATAAACAACTCTGATTTATTTATACAAGTGTTTACTTATAATTAATATGCAAATTGAATTGGTATGGTGGAGTGAGTTAGACATAGACACACAGCCCAACTGTTGAGGAGAGTAGCTGATCAAGATCGGGAAAGGACGAATAATAAATGATGCATGAAAATGCAAAAAATTTACACGTATTTGGTAAGTTAAGGGTCGCGACAGAAGTTAGTATCAGAGCTCGAGTTGGTCTGACGTGTATCATGTCTAAAATACTTAATAAGTTGGAAAATTACATCCTCATGTTACTGTGCTTGTTTAGATACAAATTGTGTGTGTCGATAGGTTGACTAAGTAATTGGTTGTGAATGTAGGGAATTGAGTAATTATGCCTAACACCAGTCACGGTAAAGGGATGAGAGTGCAGGTTCTAGGTCGTAGAGGTAGGCCTGGGGGTCGTGATGAGCCAGAAACACACGAGGCTCAAGATGAGGTTGAGGTGGAGGCTGAGGTTGAGCACGCTCCACAGGGTCTAGAGGAGAGGCCCGAGAGTACTGAGGCTCGCTTCACGAAGATTGAGCAGAGTATTGAGATGATATTGGAGTTGGTCACCCAATCCTTACCTGAAGTTGGCGGTAGACAGAGTCCCGCTACATAAGGTGATACCGAGCAGGCGGTAGCTCCTGAGGCACAGACGACAGATACCCCACCTGTCTAGGATATGCCTATGCCTGTTACTGCACCACAGGCTAGTAGAGACTGAGGTTACGGTTGTGATTTGGACAGACTACAACAATTCCAGAAGTTTGGACTGCCGTCTTTCAGCGGAGTTAAAGACCCAGTGGCAGCTGAGGATTGGATTAGTGAAATTGAGAAGTTGTATGGGTTCTTTGAGTGCACTACTATCGAGATGACAGCGTTTGCAGCTTTTATGCTGAAGGGATCAGCAGAACATTGGTAGAAGTCCACCAGGCCTATTTTGAGATCCCAACATACTGAGATCAGCTGGGATATATTTTTGGAGGCCTTTCGGAGACAGTACGTTTCAGATATCGCATAGCGAAAGATGAAAATGGCATTTTTAGGATTGAGCCAAGGGAGTAGGACTGTGGACGAGTATGAGACGACTTTTATCTCCCTGGGCAGATATGATCCCAACACAATGAGTAATGAGGTTGAGAAAATCCAAAAATTTATGGATGGATTGAGACTGACCATCAGGGCTTAAACTAGTCCCCCTGGATATACCGACCTATGAGGAGGCTGTGTGCAGGGCGCAATTGTGTGAGCAAGATGTTGATAGAATCACCTCAGAGTTTGAAAAGGTTAGTAAGATGAGGGACAGAGAGAAAAAGAGACCAATGATGGATAGAAGCTTCAGTTATAAAGGAAGCAAGAGGTTTGCTAGAAAGAGGCCAAGGATCGAAGAGGTCCGAAAGAGGACAGTTAATACTCCCATGTATCCGATCATTGCTCCAGCTAAGGGAATTATGATTGAAGGTCCACGACCTATGACATAGCAGTGCAAACAGTGTGGCAGGTAGCATGGAACTCGACCCTGCTATAGACAGCTTGCAGTATGTTTCAGATGTGGGAAATCAAGGCACATGATCAAAGATTACCCAGAGATGACAGAGAGAACCCCACAAAAGGGCAGGGAGTCAGAGAGAGGTCTAGTTAGGACAATTACTCCGAGAATGAAGGCTACAGCTGAGGAAAAGGGGAAGCAAGCAGTGGGTGTAAGCAGAGGGCGAGTGCACGCGCTGGACTAAGACACTACGGATCAATCTTCGGATGTGGTTAAAGGTACCATCCAAACCTTTGATTTAGAAGCATACATATTGTTTGATCCTGGTGCCACACATTCCTTTATTTCGCCATCCTTTGCATGTAAATTGTTGAAGCGCGTAAAACCTACACTGCTTGATAAGATGCTGATGATATCTACCCCTATGAATGATAGTCAATTGACTAAACATGTATATAGAGATTGTAAGATGAGGATAGGAGGTAAAGAAATGGCAGCCGATTTAATTTTATTAAACATGAGTGATATTGATGTAATCCTAGGTATGGATTGGCTGGTTGCAAATCATGTTGTGATGGATTATCATGCAAAAACTTTGATGTTTCCAAAGATAGATAACTTTATTGTAAATTTGGTGAAATGAAAAGAAATGATATGTTATTGCAATTGAAAATGAGTATAATCTAGTTACATGATAATTTAGAGATAAATTTGATTTTCATTTATGTATGTGACATGATGATTTATGTTACTAACGATGGAAAGGATGATGTGAAGGGTTCATCGCTTATGTGATTGAGATGGATAAGACACGTCTGGAATTGGGAGACATGCCAGTGGTTAGGGAATTTTCAGATGTCTTTCTAGATGAGTTATCAGGGTTACCTCTAAATAGGGAGATGGAGTTTGGTATAGATTTGGCACCTGGTACAGAGATGATATCCAAGCCACTGTACAGAATGACTCAAATTGAGTTGGAAGAACTAAGGCAACAGCTGCAAGAGTTGCTAGAGAAGGGGTTCATTAGGCCGAGCATCTCACCTTGGGGAGCACCAGTTCTGATTGTAAGGAAGAAAGATGGAAGCCTCCGATTGTGTATAAATTACCGGTTATTGAATAAGGTCACCATCAAGAATAAGTATCCCCTTCCACACATCGATGACTTACTGGATCAGCTTAAAGGAGAGCATGTCTTTTCCAAGATAGATCTGAGATCAGGGTACTATCAGTTGAAGATACGAGGTGGAGATGTACCCAAGATAACTTTTTGCACTCGGTATGGACATTATGAGTTTATGGTTATGTCATTCGGGTTGACGAATGCTCCCG
Organism: Firmiana major; assembly: GCA_033439115.1. Classification (NCBI taxonomy): domain Eukaryota; kingdom Viridiplantae; phylum Streptophyta; class Magnoliopsida; order Malvales; family Malvaceae; genus Firmiana; species Firmiana major. The sequence continues at coordinate 55,952,304 of CM065904.1, read as the reverse complement.
CAGCTTTTATGTCGTTGATGAATGAGGTATTCCACCAGTATTTAGATCGATTTGTAATCATGTTTATTGATGATATACTGGTGTACTCAAAGTCTAGAGAGGAGCATGAGAGGCATCTAAGGATAGTGTTGCAGACCCTACGAGAGAAGAAACTGTATGCTAAACTCAGTAAGTGCGACTTTTGGTTAGAACAGATCTCTTTTTTGGGTCATATAGTATCAAAAGATGGAGTGTCAGTGGATCCATCTAAGATTGAGGTTGTAGTTCAATGGCAGAGACCCCACATAGTGACAGAGATCAGAAGTTTACTGGGTTTAACTGGGTATTACCGAAGGTTTGTAGAGGAATTTTTGAGATTAGTTGCTCCTTTGACACGTCTCATGAGGAAGAATGTTAAATTTATGTTGGACGATAAGTGTGAGGAAAGCTTTGAGGAGTTGAAAAGGAAATTAACCACAGCTCTGATACTCACCATTCCTACCAGCTCAGGAGGTTTCTTGGTGTATACGGATGCTTCACACCAAGGATTGGGCTGTGTATTGATGCATGATGGGAAGGTAGTAGCCTATGGATCAAGACAGTTGAAGGATCATGAAAGGAACTACCCGACCCATGACTTGGAGTTGACAGCAGTGGTGTTTGCATTGAAGATATGGCGCCACTACCTCTATGGTGAGAGATTTCAAGTTTACACAGATCACAAGAGCCTTAAATACCTATTCTTACGAAAAGAGTTAAACATGAGACAGAGGAGATGGCTCGAGCTGTTAAAGGACTATGATTGTGAGATCTTGTACCACCCGGGTAAAGTAAATGTGGTTGCTGATGCATTGAGTAGAAAGTATCTTGGGATGGTATCATTTATGATGATCAGGGAACACGAGCTGTTGGAACAGTTCACGAACCTCAGTTTGGATGTGACCCCGCCCAATACTGATAGTGGTGTTATGGTAGCTAGCCTACAGTTGGAACCGGATTTGGTAGATCGAATCCGACAGGCTCAGCGGATTGATCAGCAGTGCAGTCATATTGTTGGGCAGATACAGAGGGGCACAAAGACTGGTTTTGAGTTGAGTTCAGATGGATTGTTGAGGTTTAGAGGTAGGATATGTGTTCCTGATGATGCAGAGATCAGAAGGTTGATCTTGACAGAGGCTTACTTATCGAAGTATATGATACATCCAGGGAGTACTAAGATGTATCAAAACCTTCAAAAGGTTTATTGGTGCTCTGGGATGAAAAAGTACATTGCTGAATATGTTGCTAAGTGTCTCGTTTGTCAGCAGGTGAAGGTAGAGCATCAGAAGCCTGCAGGGTTATTGCAGCTTCTACCGATACTGACTTGGAAGTGTGAGCATGTCACCATGGATTTTGTGATGGGATTGTCGAGGACCCGCAGAGGTCATGATGCCATATGGGTAATTGTGGATCGGTTGACGAAGTCAGCCCATTTTCTAGCTATGAGAGCTACCGATACTCTGAGCCAGTTAGCGAACTTGTATGTGCGCGAGATAGTGAGGCTACATGGAATTCCAATGAGCATTGTTTCTGATAGGGATGCCCGTTTCACTTCCTACTTCTGGGAATGTTTTCAGAAAGCGATGGGGACCCAGTTGAGTTTTAGCACCGCGTTTCATCCTCAAACAGATGGTCAGTCAAAGAGGACTATACAGACCCTGGAGGATATGTTGAGAGCGTGTGCATTGGATTTTGAAAGCTCCTAGGATGACCATTTGCCACTCGCAGAGTTCGCATATAATAACAATTTTCATGCGAGTATCAGGATGGCACCATATGAGGCATTGTATAAGCGTAGATGCCATTCCCTTATTGGATGGGAAGAGGTTGGTGACAGACAGATCTTTACTCCTAACTTGGTTAGACAGGCATCTAAGGATGTCTAACTGATATGTGAGAGATTACAGACAGCTCAGAGCAGACAACAGAGTTATGCTGACAAGAGACGGAGACTACTAGAGTTTGGTGTGGGTGAGTTAGTGTTCTTGAAAGTTTCTCCTTCGAAGGGAATTATGAGATTCGACAAGAAGGGAAAGTTGAGCCCTAGATATATCGGACCCTTCAAGATTTTGGAGAAAGTGGGAGCCAAAGCTTATAGGTTAGCATTGCCACCAAAGTTGGCAAGTATGCATAACGTTTTCTACGTATCCATGCTAAGGAAGTATCACCCGGACCCGGCGCATGTGATAAGATATGAGCCTTTGAAGCTCAATAAAGGTATGACCTATGTTGAGAAGTCGATTCGGATATTGGATAGAAAAGATAAAGTGTTGAAGACAAGGACAATTTTCTTGGTGAAAGTTCTTTGGCAACATCACACTGTGGAAGAAGCCACATAGGAATTAGAGAGTTCGATGCGGGAGAAGTATCCCGAGTTATTCACAGATTGAGTTGGTTCTAATTTGGAAGACCAAATTTTCTAAGTGGGGGAGAATGTGAGACCCCATTTATGTATAAGCACGACTTTGTATATATATGTAAATAGTAATGTGCTTTAATGTGAAGTATAAATAATGTAAGTCCATAAGTTTAATGTACACACTTGCAATAAGAGTTGTGATTGTACGTACAAGTTACATTATGTATGAATGTGAAGGAATGGACTTTGATTTGTGGAGAATGTGAGTAAAATGGAATATGAGTAGTGTGGTAAATAGAATGAAGATTTGCATGAGTATGCTCTTCCATTTGGTTTATGTTAAGTATCTTTGGTTATACAAGGATTCTACACAAGTTTTAATGTGTATGAAGTATTATGGGATGTCATTTTCAAGTCTCAAAGATGATTAGATGAGGAAATGACCATGGCAACAAAATGTATGAAGTTTGGTATGAGTTGTTGCAGAAAAACTGCAGAAAATCTAGAAACATGAAGGCCAGATCGATCCCATAGGATGAGAGATCGATCTGGAAGAGCCAGAAAGCTCTTATTTGAGCAATGGAATAGAACAGATCGATCCTTAATGGAACAGATCGATCTCCTTAGCTCTCGGGTTGAAAACAGATCGATCTCCTCTAAGACCAGATCGATCTCCTTAACCTTCTGTTTGAAGTAGATCGATCTCCCCTATTCGACAGATCGATCTCCTACTTCAAAGTGTCTTGGAAAAGAGGAATTTTAAGAGGATTAGATCGATCTCCACCCATGGCAGATCGATCTCATCAAGCTAAATATATAAATATGGAGCAGTTGGATCTGCATTTTCGAGACAAAAACCAATCTTTCCCATTTCTAACCTAAAACCTAGTTTTCTCTCTCTAAATTCAACCATTTTCAAGGAGATTTGGGGAAGACTATTAGAGACAAAGTTGTTCACAACAAAGAGAAGAACAATATAGTTTGGAGGCATTTACCCATTTGTTGGATTGAAGGAACAAAGGGCATTTCTATTTGGAGCAAAGAGGAAATCCAAGGAGGTGAGTTTCTAAAGCACCAACTAAAGTACATTGTTATGCTATTGATGTTTGGGGTTGATTGGAGTACTTAGTATTGATAGAAACTATCTAAAATGCATTAGAAAGATTATGACCTAGAAATGGTCTAGTGTGAGAAAGTGAAATGGGTTAAGACTAATGATGAAGGGGATTTATTGGAGTTAATAATAGTGTTGTGGTATGATTTTAAGGTGTTGTTAATGAATAAATTGTGAGATTTACCAAAAAGGAAAAAATGTGGATTAAGGCATTGGTAAATGCAAAGATGGGTTTTATTGACTAATGAGGTCTAATGTGAGTTAACAACTTTAACTCAAGTGGTTTGGATGATTTGAATCGCAGCTTCCGAGGATACACTAGAACAAGACGAGCCAATAGCGCAAGAAGCTAAAAGGAAAAGAGAGTCGCACTTAAGTAAATTGAGGTAAAGGAATTGTGTGGACTCTTAGAAATATCTGTGCGCAATTTGGGTGCTTAAATGATTTACTAGAATGCATAAGATATTACGAAATGAAATGAATTGCAAAAGAAATAAGTTGTTTTGGTTTATTAACCACACTTTGCAAAGAAACGAGTCACCTACATTGTTTTCATGGGAATAAAAGCGTGCTAGAGTATGACTCGCACGAGATTTGACGTGTTTTATACACATGAGTGCTAGAGCTTAGCTCGCACTAGTTTTCACATGGATTTCATACTGGTTTTGGCATAGTGCTTGGAGCTTAACTCGCACTAGATGCCTACCTTAATTGTTGCCGTATTTGGAGCTTCGGGCAGACTGGGTATCGCACTGATTAAATAGGCTTGCACGTGCAGTTTGTGATTTTGACATGTTTATAGCCGTGTTAGGAGCTTCGGGTAGACAAGAGGTCGTACCGATTAAATAGGCTCACACATGCGTTTTGATATGTGGCGTGATATGATATGTTGATGTGGGTCCATGGAGTATGTTGTACCGTATTGAGATTGTGATATGTCGTCTTCGGACGAGATCTGCTATGGACCGACAGGCTGGATTTGACCTACCTCCCATGTGGAAGCAGATAGTGGTGATATCACGCACACCTGATCCATGTAGCTGGTATCACAGGCTATGGCCATAGACCTAGAGGTTATTACCTCTTATCGAATTGCCTATCTCACATGTCTAATGCTTTGTGAATAAATCCATGTTTGAAATGATTTATGGGTCAGGACAGTCCGAGGGAGAGGCTGAAACTTGACAACTGTTGAATTGTTTTGAGATATCGATTGTTAATGATTTAAAGTGCACCGAAGCATGATGATTTATGCCATGCTTTATTGTGAAAAATGCATGATGGTTAATGCCATGCTTATTTGAGAAAACGCATGATGGGTAATGCCATGCTTTATTGTGAATTATGCATAATGATTTATACCATGCTTTGAATTAAATTGTGCACTGGATTTTAATAGCATATATGCTTTACATACCATTAACACAATCATACACTCATGTTTTGAGATAAAATGATGAACTAAATGCTTTTGAGCATGGCATCACGATCACGTAGATTGTGAGACCCCGTACATGTATAGTTACAACATGTGTGTAATTGGATCAATTAATGTGAATGGACTTGTAATGTAAAGCATAAGTGGTGTAAGTCCATGGATTCAATGTACATATGTTTAATATGATTTGCAACGTACACATAAGTTTCATTGTGTATGAATATGAAGAAATGAGTTCTTGTAAGTGATGAATGTGATTGAAACTCAAAATAAGTAGTGTGGTAAAATGGAATGAAGTTATGCTTCCTTTTGGTTTTATATAGCATACCTTTGGACATACAATGAATGCACACAAGTTTCAATGTGCATAAGGTATGAATGGATGTCATTTTCAAGTTATAAAGGTGGATGGATGAGAAATGGCCATGGCAACAGATTAAGGATGTGTTGGTGTGAGTTGCAGCAAAGAAACTGCAAGAAATCTGAAAAAACATGAAGGCCAGATCGATCTCATAGGATGAGAGATCGATCTGGAAGAGCCAAAATGCTCTTATTTGGGCAATGGAATAGAGCAGATCGATCTCCAATGGGGCCAGATCGATCTCCTAAGCATTCTGTAATGAAAAGATCGATCCTCAAGCACCCAGATCGATCTCATTAGCTCTCTGTTTGGGAGCAGATCGATCTCTTGCTTCGACAGATTGATCTCATGCTTAAAATTTTGTGAAAATGAGAGATTTAAGGGGACCAGATCGATCTTCTCTTAGACTAGATCGATCTCCTCAAGCTATTTCTATATAAGGAGGGCTGAAAATCTGAAAATTTGGGGGAAAACACCAATTTTCCATTTCTAACCCAAAAACCTAATTTTCTCTCTCTAAAATCAGTCATTTCCAGCAAGAATTGAGGAGAGACCATTAAACATTAAGTTGTTCATCTTGAGGAAGAGAACAACATAGTTGGAACCCAAAATTCCATTGTGGGTATTGAAGGAGATAAGGGCATTGACATTTGGAGCAAGAAGAAAAATCAGATTTGGTAAGATTCTAACACTCCAATCCAAATACATTGTCTATTTAATTGATTTTGGAGTTGTTTGGCATGAGTATGGATGGATGAAAACACCTAGGTTGTGTTAGAAACAAATGTAACCTAGAAAATGGAATGCCTCTAGTGTGAGAAAGTGTGATTTGGGGAGTTGGTGGTTTATGGGTTATGATAAGTTGTTAAATGAGTAATGTGGGTGATTTGGAATGGTTATGTGGAGTTATAATGTGGGTTTAAGTGAAATTATGAAAATGAGTATGTAAATGCTTTATAAATGCCATAGTGAGGAAATCAATGAAATATGAACACTATGAGCTTGATATCGATTTAATATCGATTTGGAATAAGTTAATAGGCCTAAAAGAATCCATAGACTCGAGTTATGGGTAAAGTAATGAAACGAGGCCTCATAAGCATTAATAGAAAAACTATAGGTCGAATTGACTATAGTGAACGCACGATGTCATATTATATGGATCGAATATAATGCGGGATACGATTTTGTGCAGTCCCGAAGGGTCCGTTGGAAATGAATCGAGTGGTACGAGTAGTAACTTTAAGGAAGTGGAATCACGCATCGCGATTCCAGGTAAGGGAATTCTGTAAGTATATAGAGGTAGCTGCTCGTAATTTACGGGATTATAGGGTGTTTATGAAATGCATGAACGTTTGAGAAATTGGTTGTTTGGTATGCGAGAATAGTTGTGAATATTGGATGATTTGGTTTACATGGATGTATAAAAAGGGATAGTAAGGCTAATAATTGCATAAATCAAGTGTTTTGAATGCTTTCACAAAACATGTGTCTGGTTTTAAACGAATTGATAGATAGGTTGGCTATTGTGGTTTGATGTAAGTGCCAAATATGTTTTGAGATTAGTTTTGAAAGCTTATGAGCCACCTATCATGTTTATGTGAATTAAACCGTGCTGAAGCCTAGCTCGCACCGGGTATTGATGTTTTCATTTGTATGAAAAGTGCTGGAGCTTAGCTCGCACATTGATTTGGAAACTATGATGATGTTTATAAACCATACTGGAGCTTCTGCTCGTACGTGACTTTTGAGTGGTTTGTCTTATGAGTATAACCATACTAGAGCTATGCTTGTACACGATCTCTTTATGATAGGATGCATGAGTTGTGCTAGAGCTTTGCTCGCACAAGTTTGCACATTGTGATACGTATAAGGTTGTGAAAGTTGGTAAGATCCTTAAGCCCTACATCCTTAAGCTAACATCCTTAAGCCCAAAGAGGCGGGGAGGCTCTGTTAAGCGGGGAGGCTCTCTTACGGTAAGATCCTTAAGCCCTACATCCTTAAGCCAACATCCTTAAGCCCGAGGAGGCGGGAAGGCTCTGTTAGGCGGGGAGGCTCTGTTCGGTGGGGAGGCTCTCTTACGGAAGGATCCTTAAGCCAACATCCTTAAGCCCTGGAGGGGCGGGGAGGCTCTGTTCGGCAGGGAGGCTCTCCTTCACGGATATGGAAAACTCTTGGTATGGGGTAGGTAAGACCTAGGAATGGCACCCCCAATCACAATATGAGTCCGCGGAGTACGCTGTACGGTGTATATCACATGGAGTACGATGTACCGCGTGATGGTTATGTAATGAGAAAGTCTGGCGAGGGATAATCCATCTTCGTGCCAGCACGATACCCCACACACCTGGATGCGTGTGGTCTGGGATGATTTATGATGTAGTTGGTCCACATAGGCACTTTTGATAGAGTGACCTGGTTTTTATACACATGTGTGAATTGTAAAATGAGAATGTGGTTGTGATTGTGAATTGATTTGGTGCTAATTATGTGTTGAGAAAGAGGTTTATGATGTGGGTTTAAAAAGGAGGTTTCTTAATGAATTGCCTTTTTTATGAATTTAAATGAGATTGAGTATGAGATGATTTATACATGATGTTCTTTTTACCATGTCTGACATGCCAATGTACATGATTTTGACCCATGATATATATGTATACTTATATGGCATAATTTTATTCCTCATGCTCCTACCATAATTGATTTATGCATAACACTATCAGCATGTAGATAGAGTAGTTATCTACCATGCTTGCATTATTGCCTTACTAAGCGTGTGGTTGCTCATCCCTCTCTATTTTCCCCCTACAGAGCGTGCATAGTAGCCCAGTGAGGACTGAGGCGTGGTATTTTGGACTCCGCTGCATCTCCATCGCTTAGAGGTATATACACAGTGATTCTTTTTGTATCTAAACAATGTAAAAGCACAGTATTCTTTTGAGTTGTAATTATGGGGGATGTAGATGTCAGTAAAACATGTTTTCGTATAAGTACATGATTAAATGCAAATGTATGACATCGTTTTAGTTAACTGAGAATGAATGAGATGTGGTGTTTATTATTGACTCACAGCCCAACAGTGTGTGGTGAGTTAGTTCATGACCGGGTAAGGTAACAGTAAAACGCGAAAAATTTTCAGTGATTTTCGATTAAAGAGAATGGAATTGGGTCGTGACATAGATAGTGCAATATCTACTTGTTCGCATGATTGCCTTATTGAGTGTGTGGTTTGCTCACCCCTCTTATTTTCCCCATCTCTACAGATATTTGAGTATAGAGTGAGCGTGACTGGAGGCGTTCCCTTTTGGTAATCCGCTGCATCTCATTGCGTAAGGTATACACACTGTTGTAATTTTGTATCTAAACTTACGGTAGCACAGTAGCATTTTGTATGTAACTATTGGGGATGTAAAACGATGTAAACACATGTAAACGACTCTGATTTATTTATACAAGTGTTTACTCATAATTAATATGCAAATTGAATTGGTATGGTGGAGTGAGTTAGACATCGACACACAACCCAACTGTTGAGGAGAGTAGTTGTTCACGATCGGGAAAGGACGAATAATAAATGATACATGAAAATGCAAAAAATTTGCACGTATTTTGGTAAGTTGAGGGTCGTGACAGTATGTGTCCTAAATGTATATTGCAAGCGCACGGATCGCTCAAGTAATATATGAATGAAGTGCCGAATTATCATTTCACAAAGATCAATTAGCCTTAATTAATTATTGGATATTAACACCCTAAGTATATTACAACAAATTATGAAGTGGGTGATCTACTGGGCTAGTAAAACAAACAAAAATAATAAAATAAAGTAAGAAAATAGAATCAAAATGTGAACGAGGAATACTTATAATGGAAAAAATGCAAATAAAAAGAAAATGTAAAGGAAAAAATGTAAAAAACAAAATAGTGAAGAAATGGGATAAAATGCAAATACCTAAAAATACGGGTCTAAAATGAAAATAATAAAAATATGACTAAAACCCTATAATGAAAATAAAAATGTATGAAACTATTTTAAGAAATTAAAATTAAAACTAATACAAATGCAAAGAAAAAAAAAACCTAATGCATAAAAGTCCTAAAATGTCTCATATAAACCTTAACCCTGAATTAACCCTAAGTAACTTATAATGCAAACCCTAAATCAATATTTATCTCTAAACTAAATGTCTATACAATGAAATGCATAATTACTACTAATGACTAATCTAAATAATGCATGAAAACAATTATATTTTTGGGATTTTTGAAATAAAATTTAATGTAAGTTAAAAATGCAAGAAATTAACCTATACATAAATTAACCCTAACTGAAATTTTCAAACCCTAAACTAATGCAAATGGACTCTTAAAATGACAATTAAAATGATCCTCCCATATAAACTGAAAACATATAAATGCAATAACACCTAACTCATGCATGGAATTGCTAGTGCAAATGACATGAAAACTTAATCAAACTTTACCTAACTTGTACCCTATGTGAATACTACCCTAAGACAAGAAAAATGTACCCAAAGGTTGAACATGGCTCAACAACAGTGAAAATGCTGCTAGACAAATTCAACAACATTTTCACTGAACTTTTTGTGATTGGTGAAATAATGTTGTCTTGACTAGGCTCAATAATCTCAAAATAAGAAGGATCCCGTAGAGTTGACATGTCGATTTCAATGCTGGATGATGACCCTTTCTTTTAGTGTTTTCAACTAGAGGAAATAAGAATGTTGTGGCCGGATCACCTAATTCTCTCCACTTTTTTTTTCAAGGCTAGTTTCCCTGAAATATCACATGCATCTAACTATTTAAAAATTATCTCCCAATCAACATCTAGCGTCAACCACTATTTTTCATCAACTTTGGACTTTGTCAAGTCCAACTTCGACCAATGTGAGTGCATGATAGATAAGGGAATTGGTTGTCCATCCCATATACATTCAACAATCTCATGCGCACACGACAACCCATGTGTGCTTCTCATCACGGAACCACAGGGACAAATGATCAATATTTGTATCTTTTGCTCACTTCGTTTCCCTCAATATCATATGCAAGCCACACCTTGACACAACCTTTGCAACTCCTTGAATAATGATGGTCTGAAGGTATGTTCAACAATGGTAAGACTTGTCTTAAATGAAGCCTTTATATTGCAGTTCAATTAAGGAGTTGATAACTATCCAAGACATCTTAAAATGAACTTGAGATGGTCCAATATATCTTTTCAACTTCGCATGTGCACTCTCCGCTTTACACCAAATTAGGAAATGTATTAATTAAATTGAATAAAATATTGAAAATCAAAGTAATTTTACAAGATCACAATGAATGTACCTATTAGTTATCATATTGCCAAATTGCATTACTTTATCCGTCTAAGCGACAAGAAATCTCTCCTTATACTTATCCAACCAACTATCTCTCACATATTGCAAAACTTTAGGATAATTGTGGAAATCCATTAACATTAAACTTAAATGCCTCTCATACTCCTCATAGATCAAATGACAACATAAGAATACTCCAACATGTCATGAATGCATCCCACCTATTCTTGCACTCAAGTAACTTTTTACAATTAGCAAGTACATTCTTCGATATTATGTGCCATCTCAATAACAAATTGGTTGTGTTAGGAAATACTACTTTATCTACATTCATCAATGCCAATTCTTGATCAGTGACAATGATAGATGTTGGTTCATCTAACGATATTAAGCTTTTAAACTTCTATATTGCCCAACTGTAGTTGTCAACACACTCAGCCTCTATGTACATAAATGCAATTGAAAAAGTCAAATTTGTTGATGTCACACTAACGATCTTGAGGAGTTGGAGCTGATATTTATTAGTTTTATATGTGTAATCCATAATCAACACGTGGGGAGAGCATACATCAAATTTACCGATGTAGGATGCGCCCAAAATAAGTCTTTGACAACATCGGTTAGCTCACCACTCCGGTGCCACTCCACGTAGTTATACTCTTTCAATTGTTTCATTAGTTATTGCATTTGTGACCTATCAGCTTTCTTAATCAATCCGTAATTCTGTCGTGCATTGTAAATGGTCTTAACAGTGTTGACGTTCTTCTCATTCTTGTTTTTCAACATTATGAGTATATTTCATGGTTTGATCGTGTTCTTAGTCAAATCAACCATTACATTCTTTTCTTCAATTGACAATCTTACCACAAATGGATGACTCTCAAATTATTTCATAAGCACAGAATTGTGCATCCCACTTAGTACTCTAACTCTCTAATCCATTTCAAATTTCACACTCAGTAGCTCAAATGGACAACCATAATTCTTCCTCATCTTCTTCTTCTTCTTCTTCTTCTTCTTCTTCGACTCTTTAAATCTTTCAATTTGTTCACACACAAGTTGTAATATAGGTTTTCTTGTAAAAATTACTAATTCAAAGGTTTTAATCACAACTATAAAACTTAAATTTCTCTTTATCTCCCTTGCCCATGTAATCAAGTCTTCTCAAGTAGAAAATACTTGCACAATATACTAATACTAATCAATTCTTAACTTTATTTGTATTCAAGATGATATTAATGTTCACACTATCATATCTTATATGCTTCTTGTTGGAAAACTACTAATCTTCTATCATCTTACAAAAATTAAACAAATTATTAGTTTTATTAAATAAATAAATAAACTTATTAATAAATAAATAAAAACAAATTATGTATTTTTAAATAAAAAATGGCTTTTGAAAGTCCACTCTCAGGAACTATTCGTTGCTCTCGAAAGTCCACTTTCGAGAGCCAATTGTTGCATTCGATAATCCACTTTCAGGAGCCATTCCTTGCTCCCAAAAGTAAATTCCCTAAAACACCTCGAAATTCTTGAAAACTTACTTTTGAGAGTTTCGAAACCTATTTTTCCTTTTTTTTTTATCTAAAAATTGTTAAAAAAGTCAAAACAAATTATTAACAACTATCACCTTTGCAAAAATCTTCTTTGTTTCATCTTTATTTTCCGTGAAATTATTTTTCATCGAGTCATTAGAAAGTATTTCATTGTTGTGTTTAAAAACTTGAGATTTGGAAGAAAATAATGTGATTTGGTTATTAGACGATGACTCTTATAGTGAGAAGAGAAAAAAAAGATTAATTTGGTTTTATGATGTAAAAAGGTAAAATGATAATTTCATGTATAACTTTTTGTAATAAAAAAATTTATTAAAATAAGATGTGTTAGGTAGATTGAGTTTAGAAACTCTCGAGACTTTATAATAAAGTGCAACAATTAGCCCGGCCAATCCAGAAAAAAAAAACAATTTTTTTTAGCCCGGCCAGTGTCCATTGACATCATCCGCACCCGACCCGCTTCTTCTGGAAACCTACCTCCGATACGCGGGAAAGGCCTCCTTTAAAACTCACATTCCCAATATTAAAAAACCCATCCAAAACCCTCCCGCGTTCCAATGTCGGGCACAATCAAGGTTCTGAACGTGGCGGAGAAGCCGTCGGTGGCGAAGTCGGTGTCGGGCATCCTCTCTAGGAACCAAGGTCTGCGTGTGCGCGATGGCCGCTCCCGCTTCAACAAGATATTCGAGTTCAATTACTCGATTCGTGGCCAACCCTGCCACATGCTCTTCACCTCTGTCACTGGCCACTTAATGGAGCTTGAATTCGAAGACCGCTTCCGCAAATGGCACTCCTGTGACCCCGCCGACCTCTACCACGCTCCCGTCCGCAAATTCGTCCCCGAGGTCTCCTTCCTTTCTTCCATCTTTGGCTTTTTCTCCTCCTAATTTACTTTTGCCTTTTCGAAGAGATAAGTAAATTTTAAATAGCAAAATCACATCCCAACAAATTGATCAGATATTCAAAATGTTTGTATATTTCAAAATGATTGATATATGTCAAAACAAGAATCAAGTGTTGTGTTATTCACAAAAGTTTCTGTTTTAATTTTAACTTTTCAAAATTATTATGTCACAATATGTTGAAGGAAAATGAAAGAGGTCAACAATGAAATCTGACTCCCGCCAACCCTGCAGTTATCAAGTTAGAAAAAAATAAAAATAGAGAGAGTCCAGTAGTAGTGAAATTGAGGTGGACAAGCTACATATATATATATATATATATATATATATATATATATATATATATATTATGTGTGTGTGAAATGAACTCAATTTTTGCCTTTAGAAGGGAATAACAGAAACAATTAGCAGAAATACCAAGCAAATAGAGCATGAATGATTTTACTAGATTTTGTCTTTGCATTTGAGAATTTCCATAATTCTGTTGTATATTGTGCTAAATTATGTTTATATGCTGAATTTCTCTTTTATTGGACTTTTGATGATTTAGGATAAGGTGGATATTAAGAGGACATTGGAGGAGGAAGCTAGGAGGTGCCAGTGGTTGGTTCTATGGCTTGATTGTGACAGAGAAGGAGAAAACATTGCATTTGAGGTTATTGATGTTTGCAGAGCAGTAAATCCTCATCTTACAATCCGAAGGGCTCGATTCTCTGCATTAATTGAGAGGTTCTTAAAGCCTAATGTTTGTTCTATTTCTTTAGTTGTCTTCTTTGGCTTAGATTTGAAGTAGTTTGATGTTGGAAATGCCAGGGAAATCCATCATTCTACACAGAATCTTGTTGATCCAAATCCATGGTTTTCTGATGCTGTAGATGCTAGGCAGGTAATTAACTTCCCTTATTATGGTGAAATGCTCAAATTCTTAATGCATTGATATACATTTGATTTTACAAGTTTCCACATTAGTGCTTCCTACGAAGAAAGGACCTTTTATGGCTTATTCATGCATTTCCTAAATTTTGTTTGGAAATATTTCTTAAGCGATATTATCTTGTATTAGTTATATTTGGGGTTTTTTGTGGTCTTCTATTTAATTTAAGACACTCTGCAAATTGTCCATTGGTTTTATGTCGGATGTTTAACACGAAACCAAGTTATTTGATTCCCATGTGGTTATGTTATATGTTTTATTTTGTCTCGTATTTGTTGTTTACATGGTAGGTCTGTTTGTTTCTGTTCTTAAGTTGGACCTAAATGTGAGGGGGAGTGCCGAGCAGTGTTGTTCTACATCAGTTAAGCTTGGGGAGTTTTCAAGTTAGGTCTCCTTTTTTTGTCAATTGGTTTTAGGATTAACGCTTAAGAACATTCTCTGTTCATCTTACTTCAGTCATTGTTATTATTTATCTATCTAATATCTACAGAGAATGAAATTAACGTTTATAAATTTATCAGGAAATAGATCTACGAATTGGTGCTTCCTTCACCAGATTTCAGACTATGCTGTTGAGAGATAAATTTGTTATTGATTCTGCTACAGATGACAGAAATCTTGTTCTCAGTTATGGTCCTTGTCAGGTATGTCAAGAATTGGCAACATCAGTGATATATACTCATTTATAGTTGTGTCTTATATCTTTAACCAATGCAGTTCCCTACACTTGGCTTTGTTGTGGAACGGTATTGGGAAGTACAGTCACATGAGCCTGAGGAATTTTGGGCAATCAACTGTTCTCACAAATCAGATGAAGGCGTTGCTACCTTCAATTGGATGTAAACTGGCATGCTTTCTGCAGTTGTTTGAGTTATCATATATTCTTTTATAATTTTAATTTCTTTCCCTTAGTTCAAGTAGTCATAATTAATAGCATTCTGAATTTGTAGGCGTGGACACCTTTTTGATCACACTTGTGCGGTTATAGTTTATGAAATGTGTGTTCAAGAACCAACTGCAACTGTGAGTGCTGAGTTGTGCTAAACCAAGTATTTATGAACAATTCCATCTTTTGATAATAGAAACAACTCTTTCCTGAATAATTATAGTTTTCATTATTACTTGTCTTATAGGTCACAAAAGTTCAACACCAGGAAAAGCTTAAATATCCTCCATATCCTTTGAGTACCATTGAGCTTGAAAAGCGTGCTTCGCGATATTTCCGTATGAGTTCTGAACACACAATGAAGGTGAGAAGCTGGAAGTGGACGTGTTTTAATCTTACTTGTACCAATGCCTATGTGCATTAACTAGAATTGAGAGGTTAATTTGAAAGGTTTACCTAGAATGTTTCTTCCCTATTCTGCATGCTTGTATAAATTTTAATTTTGAAAATAAAAGAAAAGGAAAAATAATGAAAATTGAGACTGTTAGCATTGAACTTTTCTTTTAGTTGCTCTGAAGTATAGACCAATCTATGGAAATTTTAGCCACCATTTTAAAGAAATCGAAGCATGTGAGCATATGGTGTGCTATGTGTTTTACTTGGTAAGTCAACCCAGCCAAATATGTCCCCAGTGTAGGAATACATTGTTCATGGAATGAGTCTCTTGTCCCCTATCTTTTTAACTCAAGATATTCCTTTTTTATACCCTTTTTCTTTACATCTTTTAAATATAAAGTGGCCTCTTTATGGAGCTGTGCAATTTTGGATTGAGGAGTGAATTACTTGGGATTGCTTTTCTTGTTTACATAATTTTAAGGTTTCATAATATGTCCCTCGGGAATGTGATAATAATGGAAAATGTATGATTAGAATTCAGGGTTAACTGTGTGCATGTGTGTGTGTTTTTCTAAAGGATAGAGCTTGTCTATTTGGCAACTTATTTCTGCTTCACTTTTTTTCTCACAAGTAAAATATTAATGAAATGATCCCTAGCAGTTTGCTCATTGTTATGTACTTTTTTTTTCCCACTAATCTACTTTTTTGAATTTTATGATATTATTTCCAATAGAGGGAAAAGACTTTGGGGCGGGGGGTAGATAAGGGTAACTTTGGCAGCAAGAAAATTTCTTTCTTTTTTTATTGTTTAAATTGATATATACCTATCATATACTTTACTTATATCTAGTATTAAAGATTATAATTTTGGGATACCAATCTTGAAGAATACTAAAGACTTTGGGGCCGCCGGGGGGGGGGGGGGTGGGTGTTAGATAAGGGTAACTTAGGCAGCAAGAAAATTTCTTTCTTTTTTTATTGTTTAAATTGATATATACCTATCATATACTTTACTTATATCTAGTATTAAAGATTATAATTTTGGGATACCAATCTTGAAGAATACTACCTTTGAAAACTGTCCTTGAGTTCCTTTAATTAGTGGTAGATATAATATAATCACGTATTGGTTATTTAACAAGTCTTTCTAGCTAAAATTCACTCCTTCACTTTCAATTTTATTGTTTATAGGTGGCAGAAGATCTATACCAAGCTGGTTTTATCAGTTATCCTCGTACAGAGACTGATTGCTTTTCAAGCAGGACCGATTTGCATGTTGGTAACTGTTTCCCTTTGACAAGATAATTCTTGTCTCAACTTCTGTTAGTAATTTCTGCTTATATCAAAGGCATTCTTTTAAATGGTCACTCAATCAACTTTAACACTTAAAATTTTAAATAGAGTTGAGTATCTTTTTCAACTTAGATTATTTCAAATGAATTTACACATTAAAATTTTAAAACTGTCTCCTTTCTTCCTAAAGAGCACCATTTACTTTCCAAAGATTATCTCTCACACACCCTTGCATATAAACTTCAATGACTACTATAATTTGGGACTCTTGGACACTAGAAATAGGAAGAGATATTGAATAAGCATACGAATTATCGATCTCATTAGGTGGAAAGAAAGAATAACTAAGTGAAGAACTTATAATAATTAATCGAGAAATATAAAAAATATTCTTTGGAGAGAACATATGTCGAACAGGATGGATATTCAGGAATAGACATGCAATAGTATAAATGTTTTTGTAACAAGAGGAAAATTAGCAAGCTTGTGCTGCTTCCCTTTAATATATCAAGAGCAGAATCTCAGATTGAGTGTAATGGTTGTGAAGTTTAAGTTTGTTGTCACTAGGTTTGGTGTGTGATGGCAGGAAATTAATAAGATTTGAAGAATCATTAGGTTCAATTCAACAAACATTTATGCTATTTTCTTTTGATTGCATCTTCATTCTTTACAAGGGTTGTCTCAACAATATTTGTTCGCTGATTCTAAATATTCTTATCAAATATATTGGCAAAACAGTTTAAGGCTCCATTCTATTCTATTTTGGACTTGTTTTTTTATTCTGATTCACGTTGAGCGTACTTCGAAAGTTATTAGGAATGAAGACTCCATGCCTAGCAATTTTTAACTAAGTTTCTTATTTGTCTTCTAGCTATTTCAAAGCTTATTTTATGGAACTTAAATCTCATAGTGATGCATTGCTGGATTTTGCTGGGGTTTCAGCTTGATCTTTCTCCAATATTGATTTTTTTTTTCTCTTTGCATGAATGCCATGTTATGTTTACCATTTCTTCTTATCTAGTTATTGACCTTCTAAAGTTAAAACCAAGATAACCCTTGACTTTTACATTTCCAGTAGCAGTTTGATCTCTAGTTGACATTCAACTTTTGTGAAAAAGGCAGTCGATTTAGAATTGGGATCACCTTAATAAATCAACGTGTGAGAATGCTTGCTTTTCTATAAAAATCTATAAAAGAAGTTTCTTTTTATATATTACTATTTAATATTCAATGCTACAATTTTATGTTATTGCCTTTTTGCTATCTTAAAATACTGTTTCTTCAGGATCCATTGTCATTGATTACCTGTAGAAGTTGCTTGCATTTGACGAAATTGTTAATCACTCAAGGTTTTATTTGGCGTAGGCGATTGTGCAAGAACAACAGGAGCATCCTGAATGGGGTTCTTATGCACAGAGATTATTAGACCCTGGGATAGGACTTTGGAGAAACCCTGGAAGTGGTGGACATGATGACAAGGCTCATCCGCCCATTCACCCAACAAAATTTTCTATTGGGGAACGTGGTTGGAGTCAAGACCATTGTGTAAGCAAGTGTATTCTGGCTAATAATAATTAACGTTTCAATGGTTTTCTGAAAATTTAATTCTTTTTCAGAAATTATATGAACTGGTTGTTCGCCACTTCTTGGCTTGTGTTTCACAACCAGCTGTAGGGGCAGAAACCACAGTTGAAATTGATATTGCGGGTGAATTATTTTCCGCATCAGGAAGAGTAATATTAGAGGCAAGTATTTTATAGCATTCTCAAAATTTTCTTTCTATTTTACCTTGAGATTTTCTCATGAACTAAAGAGCATTGGAGTGTTTAGCATTTATTTATTTATTTTTTTAAAAAATTTGATAGCTATGGTATCACTGAGTGCAAGATTTGTGATTTTTGCAATCGTTAAAACTTTAGGTTTTTATTTATTTTTTTATTTTAACATTCAGGCTTAGGGTGTTTCCTTTTTATGTGTATTCAGTGTTTTTCAATGGTCCAAGAAATGTCAATCCTGTTTAAGCTGCAACTAGCCAATGGAAACTTGTAACTGGAAAGTTGTTTTAGAATTTTGTGTATGAAGTCAAGTTGCCATTTGGAACATTAAGGTTGGACAAGATTGTGGTGAAATCTTACGTGCTCTCACTCCATTAAAACAGAATTTCAGAAACCATGTTGGTAGAAAATCAAAAACTGCTTCTCTTGGAATAGACAAGACATTAGAAACTTTTATTAATCTCTGATCACCCAAATGGCTAAAGGAAACATGTAACTTGAAAGTTGTTTTCCATTTTCTGTATGATGTCAAGTTGCTGTTTTGAACATTAGGGTTAGACAAAATAGCGGTAAAATCTTACATCCTCTCACTCCATTAATATAAACTTTCAGAACCATGTTGGTAGCAAGTGAATAACAGCTTCTTTTGGAATAGATAAGACATTAAAAACTTCTATTAACCTTTGATCAGCCAATCAACAAGGCTTTACACTCATTAGCTGGCTTTTCCTGCTTTGATTTTCTTTGAGATGTAATACAATATTGAAGCTGCTTAATTCCAATTGCATGGATGATTTTTGGCTGGATGGATGGATGGATGATTAATTCCAATTGCATGGATGATTAAGTCATTCTGTATTATATCCCCATATGGAAATAGAATCGAAGCATTACATTTTCGTGCTTAACATACTTGAATCTTGAACTAACAACTTCAACTCACTACTAACAACTTTAACTAACTAGCTCCTTCAATCCAATCAGCAGCCTTCCAGTTTAACACTTCAGTAACTATTCATTTTTTAACACATATCATTTTGGCTATAGATGGTGTTATACCCCTTCTAAAGCTCCATAGATGGTGTTATAGCCCTTCTAAAGCTCCATTTTTAACACATATCATTTGTTACTAGCATCTTGAGTTTTCACTAAGTTGCTTTTCTATTTTGGCCAGAGAAATTACTTAAATGTGTACCAATATGAATCATGGGGAGGGTCAATGATTCCAACCTACACCCTTGGACAACAGGTTTTGCATATTTTCCATATTGTTCTTCAAGCTTTTTTGTTTGATAAAAAATTTGAAGTTGATTGTTGTTTATTGTGTTCCTGAATATCGATATGTTTTGCTTCTATTTAGAGTTGCCATGTTACTTTTCATTCTCTTGTTGCTATATTTGCCAACTATTGGATAGCGTGTCAGCCCAATTGGGGACTGTTTCTGGTAAAAAGGATCAAATTATTGGCTTAGAAGTTTCCAACGCAGACTTTGATAATAAAGCTACTAAATCTTGCCTTTGGTGCATATAGATTTTTTTTATAATATTTTTGGTCTGCTAGTACCCAGAGAATCCAAATACAGCCTTAAAAGACTATAATTTATTAAAGATTGGGAGTTAGGAAAAGGGAAAAAAATAAAATAAAAGGATGTCTTTTAGGCTCATTGTGTTGATGGAATAACTTTTGGTAGAAGAGGGAGACAGCTTGTAGGTAAAGTTTTCTATTTCCAAAAGAAAATGATGATGTTGGGTTTGAATGTTTTGACATCTGACTAGTTCATTACTTTTTTCATTTATCTCTTACTTATGACTAAGATAGAAGTGCAACTCTTAGATTTTGTGACTTCCCCACTGAATTATGATATACACTTGATGTGAACTTAGAACTAAGCATCTAAATCAGTCTGTTGAATTTTAAAGCCGAATAGGTATTTATGCTTCAATTCCTTGTGATGTTACAGTTCATCCCAACATCATTGACTCTAGACACAGGAGTCACTAGACCACCACCCCTTCTGAGTGAAGCTGATTTATTAAGTTGTATGGACAAGGTGAGAAGTCCTAAGTGCTCTGATCTGGCTTATTTGATTATGGCTTCAATGGTTTTTAGAGAGTAATTATTGTAATTTTTAAACTTTTTGGACTCTTAACTTCTGTGATGCAAGGTGGGAATTGGTACAGATGCAACGATGCATGATCACATTAAAAAGCTCCTAGATCGATTTTATGCAACAAAGGACTCAAACACTCGTTTCTCGCCCACCAATCTTGTAATCTTTTTCCTCTTTCTCTTCTCACTCTAGCTTTTTTATGATATATTATTTCTTTTTACATGGTGTTATTGTATTTGTTTATGAGCCAGGGGACAAGTTGATATTCAGCCTGAGAGTACAATTAGGGATTTTAGAATTTTTGAGAATTGAAGTTTAGAATAACTCTTTCTTTTAAATTCAGTGGACACAGTGGCATCTAGAACAAAAACATAGTAATTTTTTTAAATAAATATTTTTATGCTTATATTATCATAAGAAAATTATAAAAATTTATTATTATATATGTATGTAGGTAACTATGTTTGTATGCCTATGAATGTGTATATGTGTACATAAATGAGTGTTTATAATGCCATGCACTAAAATGAAGAGAAAATAGTATCTAATTTTGTTCTATTTTAGGATTATCAATATTCTTTTTCAACAAAAAACAGAATATTAATATTTTATTTTTGAATAGTATTGAACGAATAAAATTAATGCAACTAAACAAAACTCAATTGTTGGGGTGGTCTCAAATTTGGTAATCACTAAACAAAAATTTTGTAAATCTGTAATATGGTTTAGATTATAAGAAAGGGAAAATTCTCTTACAAATGCAAATTATGATTAATATAATATTTTTTTAAGCCATAAAATCAATGTAAAGGATGCACTAAAAATAAAGATAAAGAGCTTTAACCAAAAAAATAGTCACCACATGGGCATAGCTCGGGTGATTGGGCGGATAAAGGTTTTGTATTCTAAGTATAATTTTTGATGCACATTTATTGCTTCGAAAAAAAATCAGTTGTAGAGCATAATATTAATAACAGACACACACACACACATATATATTTATAGAGACCATGATAAATAGCTTTCTGTTAGTTGTTTCTCTAAAATATTTCATTTTGTAGTTGTTCATATGTAGTTATAAAAGAAAAGAATCTGGATGGCTAAGAACGTTTTATCATACTGTGTCTTTTAACTTGCATTTTTTTTTGGTGACCATTAAATTAGCATTTTTAGAAAAAAATAAACTTAGCTAATGGGGTGCTTAATTTTTGTTCACTACAACTTAAGTTATAATACTTTACTATTTCAACTTCATTATCAAGATTGATTTTTTTCTTACCCTTTGCATAACAATCTTGTTATTTAATATTACCAAATAGATATTTTGATATTACAATTTATAGATTGGCGTGCACAGTTTTAGGTAATATATCAAATTGGAAACTTAAATTGGGGTGGGGAAGCAACATAATATTTTGAAGGAATTGTTCAAATTGCTTATGTATATGTATTGTAAACTTAACTGTGTCATAGTGGAAGGAAGGATTCCTTGATAACTAGGCTGGTGTATGCTAAATATTGAAAATTGATCCCTTTTCATAGTCTAATGGACATTTGTAGGAAGGTGTGGTTTGTATAATTTCTATATGTTGAAACTGAAATATAGACGCTTGAAGTACTTGGAATGAGAAGTTTTGCATCTTAAATGTTAGTGGTGTTTCCAGAGTTTAGAGATTTCCAAGTTTTAAACTATCTCTAGGAATAGTTATGGGTTGAGCTATGCTGAAAAAATTCCAAGTTTAAACTATCTCTGCATCAACACACAACCGTCTAGATTGACCACTTGATTGCCTTGCTTAGCACATTGTTGACACTTTCTAAAAGCGATCTTCTCTAACCTAAAAAGAAGCAAGTTTACACTTTTAGCCATCAGACAATGGGAGTGACAGGATGAGCATCAATAGGTGACCTTTTGTATGATCAGTAAGTAGCATGCTTAGTTAAGTTCCATATAACAAAAATGTCGTAAATCTATATCCTTGCTGTGCATTATCATTGAGTTAATGTGATCAAACATTAGTGTGTTGAAAAGAAGCCCCTTTTCAAAAGGAGTTTTATTACAGTGGTTAATATTTTTGGTGTAAGATAAAGTTTGGATTTGGGTTTGTTGGTTATAGTTCTCCTGAGGGATTTGTTATCCGTATTTTCTCCCTTTATCTTTGATTATATAGTTGACCAAGTTGTTAAACAATTTTGTTCTTGTTCTGCTTTTGATTTTGGAGTTCTTCATAAAATAATATTTCATTTTTCTTTCATATATGTTATTTCCATTTATATTAGCAAACTAAGTGAACCTTATCATGTATAAACGGATAACTATTGGATGCAATGAAACCATAATTTGATATTTTCTCTTCTTTCTTTTTATTTTTATTTTTAAATATAAGGTTTTTCTTACTATGTTGTAATATTAGATTTATAACAGAAGCTATAATATTGGTATTGACAATGAGACTTGTGTAATCTCAGGGTGAGGCACTGGTTATGGGATACGATGACATGGGGTGAGTAGTTTATTTGATTTATTTTATTTTTGGATAAGCTAGTTTACCTAAAGTGCTAAGGACAATACATGGAATCTAAACTCTTTTTTTACTGGTTGATAGGCTAGTCAGTTTCATATCATGTTTATATGTGGCATGACATGTCTCAAATAGTATTGAAGTTTTTTGTTTATATTTATTCATTTTTTAGTTTTTTTTAGGGTTTTATTAGTCAAAATAGTCATATTAGGCTACTATATAGGTCAGGGTTATTCTAGAACATCTTTTACTTGGAGAAAAAGTCTATTTAGCCAAGGCATTTGAATTTATTGTAAGGCCATTGTTCTTCATATCAAACAAATTACTGTTGAGAATTCTTCTCTTTTTCCTAATAGACTCTAAGATCGTGTGTGTTGGCCTGTATGTGGTTATAGATATTGATCTGTAACCTTAATTCCACTAGCAGATTAGCAAAGTTGATTATTGGCTGAAGAAACAAGTAGCTAAACCTATAGTAACCCTAAACAAGTAACTTTACTCTCGTAACGTTACTTAGATACCATGAAGCATTTGTGCAGCGAAAGTGGCAGGGCACAATGCATCTGGTTCTTGGCTGTAGTGATCCCTTTTCTCTTTCTTTCTCTTTTGGCATGAAGTGCTGCTTGGAAGCATATTTTCTTTACACTCTTAACTTAATCATCAAGTACGTTTAGTGTAGCACACTTCCATGCATTTATATAAAACCAGGAATGGATAGATGCATGCACACATAGAATCCTTATGTCAGATTTCGAGCATTATATATTGATGATTACCATAACTGCGTTGTCTTCATAAGCAGTTGCAATATGCACTAAACAAAAGGTTCTGTTTGGTTGGATAAAGATAGTGTATAATTAGACCTGGCAATTTTAGACATAGCATCGGTAACACAGCGTGAAAAAACTATGCATGGGTTTTGAAAAAATGTGTTTCGTGTTTAGCAGCATCGACGTGAATGTTGACACGACACTATTCATGTATACACATGTCTGATATGCTTAAATACGTGTAAGATATGAGAGACATGTTTATATAAACATGCTATACAAGTATATTTTTTTAACACGTTAAGACACGAAAAACACGTTCAAATAAACTGTCACACGAGGTTTAATACGTGTAAGACACGGTAAGCTGGATTAATAATGTGTTTGTGGGAAGGTTTGAACCCTGACCAAAAACTATTATTACCAAGTATAAACCCAAGTAAACCAATCTAAGAACTTGAAATAACTTGAAAATTAATTTATATATCTTAGAAGTTACTTAAAAGTTCAATTTTCAAGTTTAATTATAAATATATGATATTTAATTATAATGTATAAATCTTAACATATATATATATATATATATAAATATACACGTATATGTATATTGTTTTAATTATAATTCTTTATAATAAATTAAAAAAGTTTTTTTGGTCAAAAGTAGGGAATTGTATGACCATTGATCAAACTAATCATAATTTAAGAATTTGTTTTAAGAGATGAAATGTTTAAAATTAAAAATAAGTATATTCTACACCCATAATAAAAGATTAAAATATTGAAATTAAAAATAATAGTGTACTATAATAGATTGTATAATTTATCTTATATCACAGGATTAGAGATATCAAAGTAAAGTATATATATATATATATATATATATATATATATATATATATAACTAATCATAATTTAAGAATATGTTTTAAGAGATGAAATGTTTAAAATTAAAAATAAGTATATTCTACACCCATAATAAAAGATTAAAATATTGAAATTAAAAATAATAGTGTACTATAATAGATTGTATAATTTATCTTATATCACAGGATTAGAGATATCAAAGTAAAGTAAATTATATATATATATATATATATATATATATATATATATATATATATATATATATATACCAGGATAAAGACAAAGTGATTGTATATTATATATTTTAGTTTTTAAGTAGTCATAACAAATTAAATTTCTTTCTTTTTTACCAAAATTGCCTTTTCAAACTTGAAATCCACCTTTTCAAACTTGAAATCCAACACTAGTCATGTTTTACTATGTAACTATGGTGACCAGAATTCTAAAAATATATGTTATGCCTACTTAAAATAATTTCTTATAAGTTATAATATGATTTAAAATAAATTATATATTTTTTAATTACCATAGTTATGCATGGGATTTAGATAAATTTTATAATCTCTCATTGTCATAGATTTCTTTTAGGATAAATGTGTTGTTTTCATAACCAAGTACATAAAATAGATTATTAATATTTATATCTTATCACAATGATTTATATGTTTATATTACATTTTAATAATCTCTTATAATGTACTATATGTTTAGAATTTAAAAATTCTTTCTTATCATGTACTTCATCTGTTATCATGTATTTTATCGCTTACAAAATTTTTTTTCTCAATTTAACTTCAGTACTTTAAAATCTTATTATCTTAAACCTAATTAACCAATTTAATTTCATAATTAATTTTATTATGTTTCATTAATTTTTTTTTTTTTACCAACAATATTTTATTAAATTTGATAATTAAAATTTTAAGTATATTTTGTTGTAAGGTTGGTTCACTTAGTAAAACACTTGCTAATTAAAGTTTTTGCCAAGGTTCAAATCTTTCCACAAACATATTATTAATTGCATATGTAGACAAGTTAGCGTGTCATACACATGTTAAACATGTGACATGATTTATTTGAATGTGCTGTGTCATCGGTGTTAGCCGTGTCCAATTGTGTTGTGTTAATCATGTTGTGTTACACAGATAATTATAAACACGTTAATCGTATCATGTCGTTTGTAACACGTATAACAAACGTGTTGTGTTCATGTTTAGGATTTAGACACATTTTATAATTCGTGTCATGTCGTATTTGACATGAAACACAACACGGGTACACGAGTTGCTAGGTCTATGTAAAATATTAACTTATACTAACAAAAAATGTGCAAGTTTGAAAGATTTAAAACTCCTCTTTCTTATTTTCTATCCCCATTATCTTTAAAGGTTTGATTTAATTTTAGTAGGAAAAAAGGAAACAAAATAAATAAAAAAAATGCAATCTAACAGCACATATGCAAGAAGTGCTTTTTTTGGATTTTGGAAAAGAGATTTGATTAACCTGCCAAATGATGTTTAGCTCCATAATATAAGAGATGCATTACACTATATACAAGTTTTTTTTAATGTTTGAAAAGTGGTTTTTAAGAGGAGCAATTAGTGGTTTGTAAAGCATAAGGAAAAGTGGTTCATATTTTCTTCCTTTGTTTGTTTTGTTGAATTATTGGCAGTGACCTTAATGGCCATGTAGGTGCTAGTAGAGGGGCTTTTGAGAGAGTACACAAGGGAGGGGATGCTGCTTTATCCTACAACCTAATCCTAGTGAATAGAGTTTAGGAAAAAAGAATCTCACCTTATAACTTTTAAAAGTGGAGCAAAAGTAAGATAGATTTCATTTTGGCTAGGAGGAAAGACATAGATGTCTTGATTGCAAGGTTATCCAAGGTGAGAGTGTTATCATGTAGCATAGACTTCTAGTCCTAAACATGAAAATTCATAAACGGCATCGAAGAAACCGACAAAAAGGAGCTGCAAGGATTCAATGGTTGAAGTTAAAAGAAGATTGTCATGTTGTATGTGGAAATAGTTGGATCCTGAAAAAGGACTGAACAATAGAGAACCCAAATATACTGTGGAACAAGAAGGCGAAATGCATTTAGGAGGTGAGCAAGGAGATAATAGGAGTATCGAATGGAAGAACACCAAATGGAAAGGATGTAACATGGTGGATTGCATTAGTTAAGGAAGCTATAAAGATTAAGCCAAAAAAATTACAGGACATTGAAGAAAAACAATATTGAAGAGAGCTTCACAAAATATAGGTTAGCTAAGGAGGCAAAGGGGGTTGTGGCAGAAGCTAAATGAAGATTGTGAAAGAGATTTATGACAACTTGGACACAGAGGATGGAGAGAGAGAAAAATTGGCGGGAGTAAGAGAGAGGAGGAGTTGCGACCTAGGAGTTATGAAATGTATCAAGGAAGAGTATCAAAGAACTCTAGTTAAGCACAATGACATTAAAGAAAGGTGGTGTGATTATTTCGACAGACTGTTTAATGATGGACAAAGCCAAAATTTGGATGATATCTCCGTGCCTTTCGAGAATCTAAACCAATGCTTTATGCACAGAATCAAAGAGATAGAAGGAAAGGAAGCACTAAAGGGGAAGAAGATAGGGAAAGTTGTTGGTCCTAACGAAATTCCCCTTAAAGTTTGGAAATGCCTTGGAGGTAGGAGTTGGATGGTTGACAAATCTTTCTTATAAGATTTGGCACACTAATAAGATGCCTGAGGAATGGAGGAAGAGTGTTTTGGTACCTCTCTATAAGAACAAGGTAGATATTCAAAGTTGCTCCAACTACCGAGGCATATAACTTTTGAGTCACACAATGAAATTATAGGAAAGAGTGATAAAACAAGTTTAAGGAAGACTATAAAGATATCAGAGATTTAATTTGGTTTTATGCTTGGCTGATCAATTATGGTGCTAAGAAAACTTGTTGGGCGTTCTCAAGTACAAGATAAAAATCTTTAGATGGTCTTTATTGACTTGGAGAAAGCATATGATAAAGTACTTAGGAAGGTGCTATGGCTGTTTTTTTATGAAGAATATAGTCTTCGTGGAAAATACTGAAATAATCAAGGACATGTATGTGGATATAAGGACATGTGACGGCATGTAGAGCGCAACCAAATGAATTTTTATTACTGTGGGACTACATCAAAAGTCGACGTTAAACCCATTCTTGTTCTCTGCAGTAATGGACAACGTGACAAAATCCTTCTACAATAATGTGTCTTGGTGTATGATGTTTGCAGATGATTTTGTCTTATGTGCTGAGATTAGAGCGAAGGTCAACGCAAAGTTAGAACTATGGAGACAGAGCTAGAATCAAGAGAGTTAAGACTAAGCAGAGTGAAGACTAAATACATATTATGTAAATTTAGTTCAAACAAAGACAAAGATCGAAATTTAGTGATGCTTGATGAGGCAATGATCCTTAAGTGTGATCATTTTAGATGTATGGGGTCGATCGTATAGATTGATGGAGAGATTGATGACGATGTGACACATAGGATCCAGCCTGGTTGGAGCAAGCGGACAAGTGTTACATGTGTATTGTGGAATTTTGTATATAGTTGAAAAGCAAATTTACAGGATAGTTGTTAAACCAACACTACTCTATGATAATGAATATTGAATGACTAAAAGATTGCATACACAAAGGATGAGTTTAGCAGAAATGCGAATGTTGTGGTGGATGTATGGATATACAAGAAAAGATAAAATGAGAATTGAGGACATTCGCAAGAAGGTTGTAGTGGCACCTATCGAAGACAACATGGGGGAAAGTTGTTTACATTGGTTTGGACACATACGACGTAAGTTAGGAGAGTGGAGGCAATTAATTATGAAAAAGGGTCAAGGTTGGAGGAAGACTGAAAAAGACTTAGAAAGAAGTCATTCAGAAAGATATGGTGAAACGAGAGTTGGAAGAATGCATTGCCTTTGATAGGAATGAGTGGATAAGAATTCTTGCCAATAACTTAGCATGAGTTCATATATTGGTTCATGTAGCTTATACCATTAGTAGGGTAAAAGCTTTGATGATGATGATGATGAACGTTGAAAAACAAAATCCTTGTGTCGACTTGTGGCGAACATGTGTACAAATTATTTCAAGAATTTCAATAAATTTATCTAAAGAACATGCAACATTTGCAATTGCTATGCATTTTTTACTCTAAAGAATTTTTTAACGTTATCATTCATAAAAATTCATTTATATGTTTCTTGCTATCAGATGAAAATTGAATCATAGTTTAACCTTCCAAAGTTGTAAAGATGGTCATGCTAAGCTGCACCCTTGTTTACAATTTTTTAAGTTGATCTTAAACAAGCCTGTATTATATCCAAAATAAAAATCATGATTGTTTCCACAGACTGCCACATTAATTGCAGTCACTTGCTAAGTACATGTTATTGGGATAATTTTTTTGGCCCATGTAAGTTGTTGCATCATAACAATATTCTTGTTTCTTAGTTTGGTCTCTTTCCTATTTTTTTCTGTCATTCATCATGAAATATTTTGATCAGGTATGAACTTTGGAAACCAAATCTTAGATCAATGATGGAGTTTGACATGAAAGAAGTTGGTGTAGGCAATAAGAGTAAAGATGAAGTTTTGGAAACTTGCTTGCAGCAGATGAAAGCTTGCTTCTTAGATGTAAGTTGCTAGTTTATATTTATTTGCTCATGGAATTTAATTTTTAGGGTATATTAGGCCTAGAAACTTGGTTTGTTTCGTTGTGAAATCTGTAAATTAATAAGATTTAGGTTGCAGAAAAGAGGGGAATTAGGGAAGGGAGAGGAAGGATGACAAGAACTGCTTAGACAAATGAAACCTTGATGTGTGACCGAAGAAAATTAGACAGGGAAAGGAAAAGAAGATACAAATATAAAGAAATTTGAGGGAGAGACAAAGCAATTAGTGGGAGAATAGAAGATATCGAGGAAGCGTACAAGCATGAGGATGTCTAATACTCTAAGGTTGCATTTGGTATGATACAAGTGAGGACTTTGTCCTGCAATTTAAATGAGCGCAATGTCTTTACAACGTTTGGTAAGGTCATTTACGCTGCAAAGTTAGTTTGCAGCTGCAGTCATTTTGCATCCATTGGCTGCAAAGTAAAATAATTCACACAAAATGCCCTTCCAACCCAACGCTTCACTTTCTTAAAAAATCAAACCCTTATTTTATTTACTTGTTAATATAATTACATTATCAAATTTTATATTACAATTGATTGTCATATTAATAATTATAACTTTATCTTATTTACATTTTAATATAATAATTACATCTTAATTTATTAATATGTATTAAATTTTATATTACAATTGATTAAAATATTAATACTTATAAGTTTATAATATATACATTTTAATATAATAATTACATATTAGGTTAATAATAATGTATTAAATTTACTTTTATACTTAAGGTATTTGGAAATTTGCCACTACATTACCAGCAAAGTGTTAGATTACCAAACACTGCAATGTTACTTTCCCTGCAATTTAATTCTTAGCAATCATTTTCCCAGCAATCATTTTACACTACGAACACTTTACATGTAAAGCACCAAATGCCACCTAATCTCTATTTTTATAATAACTAAATAATTCAAAGCAATTGAAAAATATTTTATAAATAAGACTAACTGAAATAAAATATCCTAAATATAGATACAAATTTACAATTTAACTCATGAAGGTATAAACTACTATATTGAGTCCTGAAATATATAATTTCTCCCTTTGGATTATCATGATGTATGATGGGCAAAAGAAAGGAAGGGAAATAGGGAAGAAAGAAATTAGACAGTAAGGGAAAGGAAACGGAGAAAACTAAGGGAGAAATGCAAGAAACAAAGGAAGAAAGAGGGAGAAATCTCCATATTAAAATCTCAATATTGTAAAGTTTATAGTCTAGATTCAAACAGCCTTTAGGCAAATCGAAATGTGCAAATGTGAAAGGTCAAAAGGTCTTATATTACTTTCTTTAGAAGTTAAAATAAGTGATATTACTCTAATAATCCGTTGCTTTCTATAATCTTAGTCTAAATTACATGGATAGTGGTGCAAGAATCAATATGGATGTGTCTAAATATTTCATTCATCTTTTTCTTGAAGTTTTGGGTGCAGGGAGTCAGCTAAAAAGAGTCGAAAAGTAGGGCATGGATATGTGGATCATCTTAGAAAATGCTATGAAAAGTACATAAAAATAGTTCCTATAGAATTTCTTTTCTATGTTCCCCTCAGAAAAAAAAAAAGAACCTTTCTTTTTATCTCTTTCATTGATTCACTTAACCTAGTGTTAATTTTAATTGTTTTTTCTGTCAAAAAAACATTAAATACTTTTGTTTAATATCCTTCAACCCAAAGAAGTTGGACAGTGTATTATTTGCCAGGTGTCCATGGTTTAAAAAAGACAGACTGAATCTATATGTTTATATGAGCCAGGCCTAGATATACTTATTTGTTATAATCAATATGAAATGTTGAAAACTATTGTGGAATGGATTGTAGGCCTGATGATTTGCAAGCTCAAGTTGGAATACAAAGAAAAGCCTCATCTACCTGTTTCTAATATTTTAGGATTAGTTTCTTACCTAATTCCAAGGTAATAGGTGGAGAGGTTCTTGCCATATTTAAGTTCCTAGGAACCCCTAAACTTAACCAATGTAGGATTACTTCAGTTGCACCTAATATATTCCTTTTGTTGTTGTTCGAGCTGCAATAATAAAAGACACTGCTGGACTTCAAATCTTTCTCTCCCTCCCTTCTTTCTCTCTCTCTATGACAAATTAGGTTGCAATTGAACTTTACCGTTGATATTTTTGAAGCTAGGCTACTGTTTGACAGAAGCTGGGAAGTCAGCTTGCATCAATAGTGATGGTGCAACTGCAATTTTCTTCTGACCATCTATTTTTTCTTAGCTCTAGTTTTTTAATTACTCATGAGTGAAAATGATGACAACTTTAAAATTTCAATTTCTTTTCAGACACAGTTTGTACCAGTTCTTGTCTCGTGTTGTGTCAACATTGATATGGCACTATAGAGTGTTGAGGTCATGTAAGAGAAATATCATTCCTAGATCTCAATTTTGTTTAAAAGCATCAAATTCTAATGAAACTATCATTTAAAGCAAGAAAATCTTATCAATCTAATTTACAGGTGTGGGAGCTTCTAATGATGTCAATAGATCTATTTAACTAGTAACGTGATGTAGAATGAGTTTGGAATAGGGTATATGCAATTATAGACTTAAAATGGAAAAATTGGCTAGAGATGTTCCAGGGCACAAGACTAAGTTAAAGTAATATAAGTAACAATGGCTTAATGAAGTATATTAACAACAATGATCAAAATTAGATTTAAATAATGGATGTTCTCAGAAAAAAACTAATGAATGATGCAACAATTTTGTTTTTCACTAAAAAGAACATCTTTTAGCTATATTTGGTCATAGAACATGAAGTTCTATTTACATAGAACCAAAGCTAAGAGTGCAATAGCTATGAATTGAATCAAACATCAGCTCCTCGACTTCACAAAGTTAGTAAGTTGTGTTTCCAAATGTCTAAGTAGAATAAAGGATATCTAAACTCAAATTAGAAACAAAGTTTGGAGCCATTGAAGTCTAAAGAATTATATATAATTAGCTACTTAGTTAAACTTAGAGGTAAAAATTCTTTAAAATTATCTAACTCATAATCAGCTTTAAAGTAACAAAATGACATGGATGCTATGTCGGAGCTTGGGGAAGCTAGTAGGAAAAGTTTGTGGACATAATTATAGTCTTACAACTAAGCACATCAAATTTATATGAGATAGAAGAATCATATATTGAGTTACCAAAAATTTAAATAATAATAAAAATGATTGCAAAACTTTTTCTGGTCTCGTGACTTTTGAAAGTTCATTATAGTTGATGGTGGTCGTGTCACCAGATCCACGTGTGCAACTATCCGCCTGCCACGTGTCGAACCAAGAACAGGCCACGTGGCAGATTGGCGACAGAACTGCCATGCGACACCGTTCCTAGAGCTGCGACAGAGTATCTGATACGAGAGGAGTCTGCCGCCTCACAGTCTGCCGCGCATCGTGAGCGGCAGACCTCCATCGTCCATTCACATCACAAGACTCCGCATTGCCCCGACACGGGTCTCCCGCGCACCTCACGCGATAGAGGACTCCCGCACCTCACGCGATAGAGGACTCCCGCACCGATCGCGGTAGAAGCCTCCCGCGCAGACCGCGGTAGAGGTCTCCCGCACAGCATGCGGCGTAGTCTCCCGCACAGACCGCGGTAGAGGTCTCCCGCATAGCATGCGGTGTAGTCTCCCGCACAGACCGCAGTAGAAGTCTCCCGCACAGCATGCGGCGTAGTCTCCCGCACAGATCGCGGTAGGGGTCTCCCGCTCAGCCTGCGGCATAGTCTCCCGCACAGCATGCGGCGTAGTCTCCCGCACAGACCGCGGTAGAGGTCTCCCGCTCAGCCTGCGGCATAGTCTCCCGCACAGACCGCGGTAGAAGTCTCCCGCACAGCATGCGGCGTAGTCTCCCGCACAGACCGCGGTAGAGGTCTCCCGCACAGCATGCGGCGTAGTCTCCCGCGCCGACCGCGGTAGAAGTCTTCCGCACAGATCGCGGTAGAGGTCTCCCGCTTAGACAGTGGTAGAGGTCCCTCGCCCAGCGTAGCGGCAGAGGTCTCCCGCACCAATAGCGGTAGAGGTTCCATGCATACTCTGCCGCCAGACTACTTCCCCGCAAGTTGCATGGCCCGAGGCGCGACAGAGTGCTCTATAACTCTGTCGCGGCCCAGACACGCGCCTGGGTCTCAGCCCGAACCGACTCAGAAGCCTATAAATATGAGGTGAGCCCTCTGAGATCCGGGATCCGATCCAAAAGAAAGAAAAAAAACAGGGAGAAACACTTAAACCCTCTGATTTAAGCAATACTTTCTCCTTTTCTTACATACACCAACTCCCGATCACTGACTTGATCGTCGGAGTGCGCGTGCAGGGACAAATCCCTGCCCCCTCTGATTCCTGTTGTTTTTGCAGGATATACGAAGAACACGTGGAGCAAACTGTGACGATTGACTTAACCGTCAACAGTACAATCCGATCACGTGGAAAGCAAAGCACTGTTGCTGTCAGGTAGGCAACATCAATAGTAAAGAGCTAAAACAGAATAATAAAGAGAGAGAGAGAGAGAGAGAGAGAGAGAGAGGTGGTTTTGTTTAAGGTAAAAGAAGTTTAGGTGAGAAAAAAAGATGGATAGTTGGTGGACCTATCAACTTGAGAGCGGTGTTGATCTATGGGAGGGTTTATACCCTTCTAGAGTATGAGATGGTTGAACAGAGAATCGTCACCTTCTTGAAGTTGTCTGATCCCTAATATTTTCTAGCCATGTTCCAAACTCTTTTTCGGGCGAAGCTGTTTTATCTTATCAATCAGCTTTCCTCTAAAACACTTAGATTCTGAACTCATCTATGTTGCTTACTTTTTTTCCTCAAATTTGAATTCTTAACTTCCTTTCACCCGGGGTATTCGTATGCACTGTATTTGTTCATAATCCAAAATCTAACCGAGGGAAGCTTGATGCAAAAGCCATCAAATGAGTATTTATTGGCTACTTTCTTACACAAAAAGTTTACAAGTGCTATTGCCCATTTTCTAAGTGATTTTATGTCCCTTGTGATGTTAATTTCCTTGAAAATCAAATATCATATCCCAATACTTCTCTTCAGGGAGAGAAATCTAATGACGAAAATTAGTGAAATTCTTCTATTTTAGTCCCTATTTCTCATCCTACATATTCATCCCTTTCTCCATTACTAGATCGTTCCACTACTCCTTCACTAAACCAATATTGAGCCTACACAAGTGACCGCTCAACGGTGAGCACCCAATCCAACACCAAATCAAAATTTGGTTAACTCAAGGAGGCCATGAATTCTTGTTCAAAGCCAACCATCAGATCTGGAGGCTAGTCCTTTTTTGGAAATCATATAGGAAGGTATTGCCATGGTTGATGATCTTGATGTTTCAATTGCTATCAGGAAAGGGGTAAGATCTTGCATCCAGCATTCCATTTTCAATCATCTAACCTACACCAAGCTGTCTCAAGATTACCAAGTGTTCAATTCGATGATTAATAGTATGGAAACACCTAATGACTTTCAAAGTGCTCTGCAAGGTTTTGGATGGAAAGCAGCCGTATTGAAAGGGAGCTTTGATTGATATTGAGATGCGTGAAATTGTTGACCTACCCAACGAAAAAACTTGTCGGGTGCGAGTGGATATTTTCAATGCAGTAATGGTCCGATGGAAACATAGAATGATATAAGGCAACGTTAGTTGCTCTGGGATTCAAACAAACCTACGGCATAGACCATGAAGAAACTTTCGCACCGAAGCAAAATTAAATTCTATTAGAGTTCTATCCTTTGTTCCCAATCTCAATTGGGAATTGCATCATATGGATGTAAAAAATGCATTTCCAAATACGAACTTGGAGGAGGAAGTTTATATAAAAATCCCACTTGGCTTTGAGATAGAGGAGGAATTGGGCTAGGTATATAAATTAAAAAAAAAATACCCTTTATGGTCTGAAACAGTCACCAAGGGCGTGGTTTACACGGTTTAGCACAGCCATGAAAGTTTTTGGGTACAAATATGGGCAAGCTGATCATACTCTTTTCATTAAACAAATTGAAGATGGAAGTCAATTCTAATAGTTTATGTTGACAACATAGTAATCACAAGTAATGGTATTCAACAGATCGATAAGTTTAAAGGGCGACTGCAAGCTGAATTCAAGGCGAAGATCTCGGGAGACTTTGGTACTTTCTCGAGATGGAAGTAGCTAGAAGAATGAGGTATCTTCATCTCACAAAGGAAATAAACTCTTGATCTTTTAAAAGAAACTGAAATACTTGGTTGTAGACTTTGTGGAACTCCTTTAGAATGAAACTGGAAACAAAAAATTACTGTGTAGCCTATGAATACTCATTTGATGGCTTTTGGATATGATATTTAACATATCTACAAGTGTTTGGCCTTCTGAGAGATATATATGTTAAATTCCAGTTGTAGTTAGGTAAAGGTATCGGCATTTGGTTGGAAAACTAATATATCTATCTCTCAGAAGGCCAAACTTTGCCTTCAGTGAGAGTGTAGAGAGTCAGTTCATGTACTCACCCACAAGAAGGCAAATTGAGGTTCTGAACCTATTTCTTTGGTATCTAAAGAGAACTCTGGGTAAATGACTTTTAATCCAAAAAAATAAACAGGGAAGTTGAAGGTTTTGCCGACGTTGATTGGGCTGGTCCAGTCAATGAAAACAAATCTACCATTGGATATTATACTAAACCATGCAGAAGTTTGGTGATTTAGAGGAGTAAGAAGCAAACAGTGATTGCTTGGAGTAGTGCAGAAGCAAAACATAGGCCCAGTGCTCAAGGAGTTTGTGAGCTAATCTGGTTGAAAAGGATAATAAAGGAACTAAATATACCTTTATCAGGTTCCATGGAGTTATATAGTGATAGCAAATCGGTTGACAACATTATTCACAATCCCATCCAACATGATAGAATGAAGCATTTGTGAATTGACAGAAACTTCATAAAAAATGAGATCGAAAATGGGATGCTTAGCTCGTCTTATGTATCAACTAAGTCACTAGAAGCTGATGCCCTCACAAAAACTACGTCAAAACCAGGATTTGATTCTCTTGTAAGCAACTTGGGAATGATTGATATTTATTCACCAGCTTGAGGGGAGTGTTGGAAAGATTAGAAAAAATCCTAAAATTATTTGAATGTGATTAGGGTCAACTCTCTGATTTTTTTTGGGTAGTTTCCCGCTTTTCATTCATAGAGTTATGGTTTCGTCTATATAATGTAAACTCCTAATGTCTGAAAAGAATGAATGAAGGAAATTATTTTTTAAACCTCTTGTTTCACTTAATTAATTATATATATATATGTTTATGGTGGTTGGTTGATGCATTCATGTATGCTTTTAGTTGATGTCATGTTTTTGACAAGCTGAGTGTGATATGCAGGCAAGATTGAACAAAGTGAAACTATTAGAAGCCATGGCAGTTTTCTTTGAGAGGTATTCATTAATTCTCTATATTGTAATAGAAAATATTGTATTGTTATGATGCGATGCTATCTACTTATGCAGATCAAATCGAGCTGTTGGGGGTGACAACCATGCAGCTGGAGAGGTGGTTAGGCAGTGTGGTCTTTGCCAAGAATCTTCTATGGTGCTGAAGAAAAACCGAGTATGGATGACACTGATTCGCTTCCTTTTTTGAGTTATAGAGACTGTTTTATATTATCTTGGTGCTTGCTTTTGTATCACACATTAGTTGCAAATCTGATTTTCTGAGCAGCATTCTTCTTTCTTGCTTGTAATCATCTCAATTCAAGTCATCCATTCATTCCCTCTTCTGTATTCTAGATTGTGTAACTTTTATTATGCACGATTATAAAGATTTGGTTGTAGATCGGACCCTACTTGAGCTTTTTGGCAAGTGAGAGCATCAATATCGAGTTCTCAAGAATCAATATCTTTTGTTATGCAAAATGGATTTCCATGTTTTGATTATTTATTGCCTTTAATTTGCAGTGCACAAGTATGTTTACTATCAGGTGAATTTTAGAAGTGTTTCCAAATCAGGTTTTTTTTTTTGGTCTTAATAGTGTTGTGACTCAGGTTCTTGTAAAGGCTAGATTAGGTTAGGTTTATGCTTTCAATTCAGTGTCACATTTTGAAATGAAGGGAATAAATAATTAAATTTTTTACAGGAATAGTAGTTGGCCTTAGATATTGTTGGGATGCGAAGAGTACTGGTTAACAAAAGTCGAAATAAGTGATAATTTGTAACATGACATATGTTTCTTGAATTTACTGGAGAGAAAAAATTCATGTTCTATTGCAAAATATCTAAAGCAGGCATCTTTAAATGTTGATTTTTCTAATTTTAAGCCTAATTTTACTCGTGCATTATGATTTCCATGGCCATTATTTTCTTTCAGGATTTTGTTTTATTTTATGCAATATTTACTCTACTCTGATACAGTATTCTTGGCAAGCAGTTAAGTCGTTCGTTTTCTTATGAGTTGTTATACTTCTTTTCAACAGGATGGCAATTTCATGGTTGGATGCTCAGGTTTCCCTCAGGTCAGTGCTAGGTATATTTATTTATTTTGTTCTTAAATATGATTCAATAAAAAGCTAATAAATAAGTCGTCGTAATTTAAAAACTTTAACTGAAACTTGTTCCTGATAGATGGTTAAGGTGTTGCTTGATATTTTTGCCAAAATGTAGCTTCTGTTTCTTGTTTTGTTTTGGGTTTTTATATTCTGAAACAAAAAACATGTATAGTAACCTTAGTTTGTTGCATAATTTTAAGAGAAAACAGAAATACAATTCTTGTTTGGTAAGTTGGAAAAGGTATTTCCTGGTTAAAGTAAATCCAGAAAAGTTATTTTCATCAGAATGGAGGAGATAGCAAAAGATCTCTTCTTTCCCTTTTGTGTTCCTCAACCTCTATGACTGTAGCAGGCAATTAGTGAGCTCTTACTGTCAGACCCACACATGATTAGTATCACCACTGAAAAATGTGGTCAGTTCATCATAACCCGTTTGATTTTTTCAGTTCTAATTGTCTGTCCATTATTTGGCTTCTGATTTCCTATAGTAGGATCTTTCCCAGTTTTTATAAGAAAGAGTTCCGAAGTTGATGGAAATGGTCTTATGGGCCAGAAATAAGAAAATGATATAGGAATTAGGGAACCTGGAATATCCAGGCTGTAAAAGGAATTTCAGAGAGTTGTATAGGGTAAGAGAGGTCTGTAAGTGTGAGAAGTAGGAGATTTGGAAAGGTTCCAAACATCTTCCATTTTACTCTAAGAATTAGGAAAGAAAAATTGTGGTTTGGGAAGTCCTGATAAAAGTTCATAAAGACTCTAACCTGGGGTGTTTTTCCAAGGAAAGAAAACTCGCACTACCAGTTGAGCTTCACAAGTTAAATAAAGAGAAGATGACATGAGATAATGGTACCTAGTATAATCTACAACCACTTTCAAGGGGCCTAAACTTTGGGCAGAGTTCATGGACGTAAAAATAACATGTCTAATCTCTCTTTTTTTATGGGGCTTACCTACATACGCAATACAAGCTAACATTACAAGCAAGAGGAAAGGACAGCTTTTATGAGCTAATCCTTTGGGTTTTTTTTTTTTTTTTGGAAAAAGAGGAAAAGAAAACTTTAAGTTCATAGGTGTAGCCACCTAAATTTATTTTAACTCTTTTTTTTTTTTTTTTGAAAACATGGTTCTTGTTTTGAACAGCTGTCAAAACTTTTTGCTATTTCTTGGAAAAATATCTAAGTAAAAATTTGTTACCAGACATATTTTCCGTATGGATTTCTTGAAACTTTTTTTTTTGAACTCTGACTGTGTTGAGTGTCAATGTAGCCAGTCCCTAGCTCGGATAAAAGAGGAGAGTGGTGGTAGGTTTGGACAGCCTGCTAGTAAAACTAGTCCAATTTTCATGAAATGAATCAATACCTGAACATCGTTGGGGCGTCCCCTACTCAGTGATGAACTGCATCGAGGCCCGGGTGTGATGAAAAGTATGCAAGGGTTGCTAGGTTGTCGCTCCGAAGCGATGCGCCACATCGACACTTAGACATGGTTTCAAATAGACCAAGGTTCCCACACTACAGTGGATGAGGGTGGGTTAACATCTTTGGTTAGGATCTTGGAATATATGTATGTTTAATGGTAAGTTAGCTAAGATTTGTGAGGTTATGAGTAGGAGAAGGATTAACATCTTGTGTTTTAAGGAGACTAAATGGCTTGGGGAGAAGGCTAGGGAGATAGCACCTTGGCAGTATAAGTTTTTATATAAAGGGAAAGATAAAGATTGAAATGGTGTAGGCATCATCATAGATAAAGAGTATCGTAGGGATGTTTTACAAGTTATGAGACAAGTAGATAGGATTATTTGGTCAAGCTAGTTCTAGGAGGAGAGGTTTTAATGTTATTAGCGTGTGTGCACCCCAAATAGTACTTGATGAGGCTAGTAAACAATAGTTTTGGGAAGACTTATATAAGGTAGTACAAGAAGTTCCTTTAGAAAACCTTTGTATTGGTGGCGACCTTAATGGCCATGTCGGTACTAGTAGAGAGGGTTTTGAGAGCATGCATATGTAAGAAATGAGGGTGTGAATGCTATCCTAGATTTTGCTTTATCCTTTGACCTAACCCTAGTGAATACACTGTTTAGGAAGAAAGATTCTCACCTTAGCACCTTTAGAAGTGGATCGAGAGCAAGTCAGATTTTTATTTATTTTTTATTAGGAGGAGAGATAGACATAGATGTCTTGACTGTAATTTTGTCTCTGGTGAGAGTATTACCACGTAACAGATCCCTAGTCTTAGATATGAGGATTTATAGACATTAAAGGAACCAACAAAAAGGAATTGAAAGGATTTGATGGTGGAAGCTAAAAGAAAATTGTTATGCAATATGTAGAGATAGTTGGATCCTGAAAGAGGATTTGACAACGAAAGAGATCCCAAATGTATCGTGGAACAAGATGGCAAAATGCGTTCAAGAGGTGGGCAAGGAGACATTAGGAGTATCAAAGGGAAGAGCGTTGACTGGAAAGGATGCAACATGATGGGCTGTATCAGTTAAATAAGCTATAAAGACTAAGCAAGTGTGCTACAAGCCTTTGAAGAAGAACAACACAGAGAGTTTTAAAAAATATAAGTTAGCTAGAAAAGAGGCAGTGGCAGAGGCTAAAGTGAAGGTTGTGAAAGAGATTTACGACAAGTTGGACGCTAAGAAGGAAGAGAAAGATACACAGATTGGTGCGAGCAAGAGAAAGGAGGAGTCATGAAATGTATCAAGGATGAGCATAAAAAAACTCTCGATAAGGACAATGATATTAAGGAACGATGGCTTTATTTTTTTGACAAATTATTTAATGAATGACAAAATCAAAATTTGGATAACATCTCGGTGCCTCTCGAGAATCTAAATCGGTGCTTTATGCACAAGATTAGAGAGATAGAGGTAAAGGAGACACTAAAGAGGATGAAGATTGAGAAAGCTATTGGGCTTGACGACATTCCAGTTGAAGTTTGGAAATATCTTTGAGAGGTAGGATTTAGGTGGTTAACAAATTTTTTTAACAAGATTTGGTGCACTAACAAAATGTCTGAGGAATGGAGGAAGAATGTCTTGATATCTTTCTAAAATAACAATGGAGATATACAAAGTTGCTCCGACTACCGAGGCATCAAACTAATGAGTCACACGATGAAACTATGAGAGAGAGAAATAAAACGGAGATTAAGAAAGATTGTAGAGATATCGGAGGATCAATTTGGTTTTATGCATGGTCGATCGACTATAGAGGCTATACACTTGTTTAGACAACTTATGGACGTTCGAGTACTAAGTAAAGATCTTCATATGGTCGTTATAGACCTAAAAAAAACATATGATAAAGTGCATAAGGAAGTACTATAGTGGTCCTTAATGAAGAAAAGAGTTCTTGTGAAACGTATTGAACTAATTAAGTATATGTATGAAGATGCAAGGACACATGTGAGGACATGTGGAGGCCAAACTAGTGAATTTCCTATCACAGTGGGATTACATCAGGGTTTAGTGCTAAGTCGATTCTTGTTTGTAGTAGTAATGGACAAGCTGACGAAATCCATCTAGTATAAGGTACCTTGGTGTATGATGTTTGCATATGATATTGTCATGTGCGCTGAGATTGTAGCGGAGATCAATGTAAAGTTGGAACTGTGGAGACAAATGTTAGAATCAAGAGGGTTCAAGCTAGGCAAAGTGAAGATTGACCGTAAATTTGGGTCAAACAAAGAGAAAGATTGGAATTAGTGACGTTAGCTGTGGTGGCTTTAATACATATGGGTGGAGAAATTGATGACGATGTGATCCATAAGATCTAGGTTGGATGGAGTAAGTGGAGGAGCACTATAAGTGTGTTGTGCAAGAAAGGACTTCCTCTAAGGTTGAAAGTAAAGTTTTACAAGACAATTGTTAAATCAACATTGTTATATGGTAGTAAATGTTGGGCAAGTAAGAGACTGCATACACAAAATATGAGTGTAGCAGAATGAGAATGTTGCGGTGGATGCACAAATATATAGGAAAGGATAGAATGAGAAATTGAGACATCAGTAAAAAGGTTGGAGTGGTACCTATCAAAAACAAGATGTGTAAAATCATTTGCATTGGTTTCGAGACATTTGACATAAACCTATAGATACTCCATCTAGTAGAGTGGAGGCTATAAATGATAAAAAAAAGGTTCAAGGCTAGCGAAAGATCGAAAATGACGTGGAAGGAAGTTATTGAGAAAGATTTGGACGCATTAGAGTGAGATGAACACATTGCCTTGGATAGAAATGTGTGGAGGAGGAGAATTCATATGGACAACATAACGTGAATTCACATAATGGTTCACGTAACCTAACCCAATCTATTGGGATACAGGCTCTGTGATGATAATGATGATGATGATGTGGCATGAATTTCTTGATACTTAAACATGAGTGAAACAGAAGGTAAGGTATTCATGTTGTAATTTTTGTGTGAAAACTGTGCATATCATATTCTGATCTGGTGTGAGAAAAATTCTGTTTATTCAACTTGAACTTATGAGGTTAAACATGTTGTAGTTTATTTATTTGATTCTTTTAGATCCAACTGTAATTTTTTAAATTTGTTTATTGTGTATGTAACATATCTAACCTAGTTTTCTTCATTTAAAAAAAAAAAAAGAAAAGAGAATCTCCAGTAGTTCAGCTTTAAGGTTGAGTTTTTTTTATTTTTGGTTTTATTTTCTGCTCCGAATTCCTCATATTTCTTTGGTTTACAATGCTGTACTCTCTTTTATTCAGTATTAATAATCCTAAGTTTTGTGTTTGCTCAGACAGACAAGAGGACAGATTTTATAACTTTTTCATTGCTCTAACTTTTGGTCCATAACTGTTACAAATAAAATACTGTTGTTTGATGATTTAGGAAAATGTAAAAGATAGAAGTTGATTTAGAACCTGGCATAGGCATTTCACAAAGTTCTCTAGTGCAAATTGCTTAAAGAAATGAACACCTTCAACTAGTTTCAGTTTCTGTGAAGTTTGGTTTCTGTGGGCAGTTTGTTTTCCAAATTATGCCTGAATAATCTAAACCATATATACAGGCCAAAACAAGAAAAAAAAAATCAAAGCCATAAACCTGAGTGTAGCCTTTAGCAACTAAAGGACCTTTGAGTCTATTGACTGAACCATCAGGAGTAACTGTATAGACCCATGTGGGTCCTCTTTATGAAGTAATAGGTTATTCTTTCAATTATATCTGGATTGGTTCCATGTATAATCTTCTTATGAAAATGCTTCTCAGAAAGCATTTATTTATTTTTTTGGTTCATAGGGAGGTATGAGGGAAAGGAGGATTTGAACCTTGGACATAGTCCCTCCTAGGAGGGGTAACAACTGCTAGGCCAAGTTTTGGTAGTTCAAAGCATTTATTTTTGAAAAGTAGCTTTCTTTTCTCTTACATTATATTCAAAGTTACAATGCAATAAATCCGTGTTTATACCATAAAAAAAAGCAACTAAAGTACCTTTGTGTCTATTAACTGAACCATCAGGAGTAACTGTATGGACCATGTGGGTGCTCTTTATGAAGTAATAGCTAATTCTTTCAATTATATCTGGATTGGTTCCCTGTTTGATTTTCTTACAAAAATGCTTCTTGGAAAAGCATGTATTTTTTTTTTTTAGGTTCATAGGAAGGTACAAAGAGGGAAATGAGGATTTGAACCTTGGACATAATCCCTCTTAAGGAGGGGAAACAACTGCTAGGCCAAGCCTTGGTTGTTGAAAACATGTATTTTCGAAAAGTAGCTTTCTTTTCTTTTACTTCGTATTCAAAGTTACAACCCAATAATTCCATGGTTATACCATGAAAAAATAGAGGTTTTACCCATGAAGCAACCTTCTAAAAAAATCAGTGTATTAGGAAAGAAAGTTAATAGTCCTTAAATACTTAATGTTTAGCGGTTTTTCGAGGCCTCAGCAATCATAGATGAAATTATTGAAAAATACATCCGCCTGTGTCTTATTTCCTTATACATTTCATTTTTGTATAAGAATTTGTGGATTTATGAACTTGCACTTTTTCTGGTTTGTGTGTAACTTTGTAACACCTCTTCTTTACATGGTCATCAGTGTAGGAATGCTATTTGGCTCCCTGGATCTGTATTGGAAGCGGCGGTAACTAGTAATATTTGCAGCTCCTGTAATCCAGGTATGTACTTGTGGCCTTATTTCTTCATGCTTAGCTAGCAGTGATTGTCTGTGGAGACTTGGTGGTTTGAATAATTTCCCCCATTCATCTTTTACATACATTAAGGTTTACATTATATAGATGGAAAACTATCCTAATAGACACAATAACTCTAAGAATGAAAAAACAGGAAATTACCAATAGTAAAAAAAATCAGAAAGTTGACCCTAATCAAATCCCAGTACTTTTGGGATTTTCCTAATCTTTCCAACAATTTGCAGCTCCTGTAATCCAGGTGTGTACTTGTGACCTTATTTCTTCAAGCTTAGCTAGCAGCGATTGTCTGTGCAGACTTGGTTTAGATTGTTCAGGATCAATAAATATTTAAGACACAGATTCATTGTAATGCATAATAA
This sequence comes from Firmiana major, assembly GCA_033439115.1. Lineage (NCBI taxonomy): Eukaryota > Viridiplantae > Streptophyta > Magnoliopsida > Malvales > Malvaceae > Firmiana > Firmiana major. The sequence goes on along the minus strand of CM065904.1, from coordinate 55,907,877 downwards.
TAGGGTGAGGATTTGGAGCTAGATTTTGACAATCCCAAGGTGTCTGCATAGTTTTGTGACATTTCAGATTCATTGTCTTACTAGTAGTTTTAAAAGCATGGTATAATGCAGGTACTTCTAACAGATTGCACCTGTTTTATGTTACTGTTGTATGGTGATCATTTAGATTTGCCACCTTATTAAAGTGTGCATTTACATGCCTTGTAATTTTTCGAGCTTCTCATCGGTGTGTTCATCTGCTTTTGTGTCTGAGATGTACTTCTTAATGATGGACTTTTCCCTTTCCTGATAGGTCCTGTTTACTTGATTCAATTTAAGTTTCGCCAACTTGAAATACCACCAGGCTTCAATGCCAATCATCTGGGTAAGAATGTGGTTCCTATGACATTCTTTTACATCAAATTTGCGTTATTTCTTTATGTTGTCTTTAGAATATCTATACAACATGCAAAAGGACTGAGTTAAGCTGGTCCCCTCTTTTAAATATTTTAACTTAGTTGAACTTATCCATCTCCCGACTTCTTTTCTCCTATATGTTCCTATTTATGTAGTGCTATATTCCCATTATTTTTCCCCATTATCTTGTTCTAATAAATGTTTCTTATTATCATCTTTCCGGAAATCTTTATTTTAAAGTATTTTTTTTAAGGAATTTCCTTTTGCTTGTTATTACATATGTGCACATGCACATGTGTGCCTTAAATAGTTTATTTTTCTTTTAAAAAAAAATTTAACATTTGCACATTGCCTCTAAAAGATTGTCTAGTTCGAAATTTTTTTTTCCTGTGGTCAAAATCTTTCAATATTACCAATGTATTTCACATAATTATTGACAAATTTTCTAAAAAAATAGAAAACCTTTTGACTTAAAGTTCTTAAAATTTTCTTCCTGAAATTTTAAATTAATGGTAAATTTAAAATAAAAGGGTCAAAGATGAAATCTTGACCACTTTTGTTCATTATTGAGAAGTAAACTGTTGTGATGAATAAAAATCAAAATGAGAGGTTGAACTGTTTTGGTTTCTTGAGGTGAATATTTCTTCCTTTTAATATAATGTTTTTTTTTTTTCTATTTCTTCTTCTTCTTCTTATTATTATTATTATTTTCTTTCTCTTACACAAATTTCTTTCTTTTTAATTTTTCAAAATGGTTTAGACAATAGTTTTGCATTATACCACCTGTGCTTTCTACAGCCATTTCACCACTTTTTCTAACACAAAATGTTTCTTAGCATCAAGCAAAGCCGTTAGACATTGTATTTCAGAAAGTAATATTTTATTCCACAACTTATCTTCCCTGCCCACGGGAAAAAAAAAAACTCCTTCAGTGCAAAATCATTAGATATAGCATCACTGTTTAGTTTAGTGCAAAATCATTAGCTATCAAATGATAAGTTGGAGTAATTCATTCAATTTTGTTTGAAAATTTGTTTGGCTATCTTGGAAGTGATGCTCTGTGATGTATCTTAGGAAAGAATTTTAATAAATTTCATTTAGATTCTCTTTTATGCATGCACAAACACACACACACACACACACGTACACAGGGGGAGTGAGAGAGAGAGTGGAAGTTGAGAGCTTATATATTGTGATAGCTGGCTCCTTGAACAATTGTCCATCTGGTTATACTGATGACTAAAGCTATGATCTAACTCTTTCACTAAAATAAACCGAAGTTTAACTCAATAATTTGTGAATTCCATACCTTTAAGCGTAAATGAAATTGTTTATGTTTAGGACAAATTCCACTGTCTTATGCTAAATAGAACACTTTTGGTTTCTCAATGTGGATTTATTTCTTGTTCTTTTTTCCTTGCTTTGTTAATGATAAATCAACATGACTCCATTTTATCTACACCTTATTTGTGCATAAACATTCATTCTGACATGGATCCAACCAATATTCGTATCTAATGCTCTTTCTTAGAACCGAGTGAATGCTGAAGAATTTCTTGTCTATGTGCTCAGGTTGCATCGGTGGCTGTGATGATACTCTTAGGCAACTGATTGAAATATGTGGAACAGGTTCTCGCATGTCAGGTCCGTAATACTTGTTTATCTGGAGTAATCATGAAGATGTTCAAAATGGAAGAATACCAGTTCATTTATGGGTCCATTGGTGTTGATGAAAATATGAAATTATAACACTGTTGTCATTATCTCTTTAACCAATGATAGAAAATTAACATTTCTTTATCAAACATGTAAATATCAATTAATATTAAAATTTCCTTTTTTTTTTCTTGATGAAATCATATCTTGCTCTAGTTCAACATAAAAACTAGTTTTTTTGTTTAATATGTTATTCAGCAAGAGGTAGAGGACTCACAACAACATCCAGCAATGTCCAGAGAAGTAGCAACAGACAAGATGCTTGCTTACACTGTCAGCAAACAGGCCATTCTTCAAATGATTGCCCTTCACAGTTTTCAGGTTCTCGAAATTCTAGATCTCGCACAAACTCAGAAAATGGTATGCAAGACATACCGATATTTTCCTTCTATCAATTTAATATTCATGAGAAGAATAAGCGTTGTTACTTCATCAAAGTCACAATAGTTGAACTTATACTTGCAGAAGGCTTGAGTATAATACGACACTCTAGATTGCACATATCGCATTATTATTGTTGAATGTCACATTTGATTGGAGGTGGCACAGTTACCCAATTTGAACAACCTTACTTGATCAGATAGATATTTGATCTGGTAACCAATAACACCATCTGAATTTGAAATGACCCGTCCTCAAAGCAAATTGAACAATGAAGGTAACTTTGAACCCTAAAGCAACCCAAACCTGAAAGAAGCCGAAACCTGAAATAGATATCTATTACACCCAATCAATAACTTAAGTTATATATTTATATGTACATTTTATTTTCTATAAGTCTCATTTAATTGAATTAAATTTTAAGAAAAAATTTAAAAATTCTAATACTTAATAAAAACATAAATTAGAAGATATGTAGCTGTAGGTGATGAGTTTTTGCTTGGCAGTGGCAAAAACGTATTCAACTCTAAGGAAAGACTTGACCTGTGCAAACTTGATCTAACTTAGAATCCAAAAGAAAAGGAAAAAACAGTGGATAGTTAGGAACTGAAAAATAAACAAATAACTTCATTAAATGACCTTACAAATCAATAGTCTCTTCTGTTTATGGTTGATTGATCTTGAATTGTTGAGGATTATATATTTGGCTTAATAGTTTTTTTTTAATTATTATATAGTTTGTTGACCTTGATTTTCTCTCAAAATTCAATCTTTATGATTAATGTTCAATTGTTAGATTTCTCCAAAGCAATTTGACCTATTAAATTTTGTAAGCTGTTGTTAGGACATGGAATTTTTATGTAGGTATATGTTTCCTGTTAAATACTTACATAGTTTCATCAATTGTGTGTAAACTTGATACATGTTATTGAGTTCAATTTGAAGTATATTGTTAGATATGCAAAATCATTCTCTTAGGTTTCAGAATGACCCGAAACCCACCCACATCCAAAGTGACTGAGACATCCCAAACCTGAAATCCAAATGGCACCTGTCTGAACCTAAAATGACTTGAACTTGAAACAATTTTGACCTGAACAAAACCCAACCTGGCCTCCTCAGTTGCAGCCTCTGCACTTCTGTAAGATAGTTTGTGAAGCATTTGGAATTTGAGTTTCTTCGAAGTTTTTTCTTCGATTAATGTTTTGAGATCTTGAAGTTCATTTTATTTTATTTTTTTTAATTGAAGATTTGTCTGAAATCTTCCTTTTATGCTTCAATATGAAATTATAAGCCACATTGTTTGTAGCCAGTTAATTATTCTGGTTGCAGTGGTAGGAAGCCTTGCGGTATAAGCCTTAACTAAAGCACAAACTGTACTGCAGGTAGCAACGGCCATTGCACTAGTCCACTTTTTATTTGTAGATCCTATTTTCTTCTGCCTTGTTCTTTGTTGTTAAAAGATCTCCTCCTCAAAATTGCATCAAATACCAGAAAAAGAATTTTCTCCCCTTCAGCCCCGCGCGAACTTTGCCTCGCAAAGTTTATTTATAGTGTTTCTAAAGTGAAATTTTTGTTTATTAGAAAGGCCTTGTTCAATAAAGAATTGATTTTTCCTTTAAATTCTTCCTAAGCATCTAAAGTGCTTTAATAGGTGTTTCGCTTTGTAGAGTGTAAACAAAACAATTATTTGATACTTAATAGAACCTTACCACACAGCCAGGGTCCTCATCTCTTCTGAGAAAGGAAGGCTCATAGAGTTTTTTTGATGAAGTTCTTTGGAAAATGTTTCAAATTTTGAATTCTTTGCAGAGTATTCTTTTCTTGATAGAACTCTATCAGAAACGTGCTTCATAAAAGTTATAGTTGCATCATGTGGTGCCGTAAGCACATTTTTAGGTTTTGTTTGGATTGAATTCCTGAGCAGCATAGCTTGCATTTAATTGTTGTTTAAGTCGCAGACACTGGCTTATAGGACATAGGCATGCGTGCTTAGTATTCAGGAGAAAATAATTTACGGTCATCTCGACTTGGACATTCTTTGGTTGGCAAGGTGTTAATTGTAAAAACAGAGAAAACTAAAAATAAGGAATGAGATTTTTATTCATTGTCACAAGAAAAAACAAGAATACAACAGGATTTGTAGGAACCGAGATGTAGTTATTCTAGGGAATTATTTTCCCTCATTATTAGAGGGTTTATAAAATCAGAAACTAAATAAAAAAAAATTCTAAAAATCAGTAAAAAACTCAGTAAATAGTAAAACTGAATTACTAAATAAGGAAACTAGAATAAAACAGAAAAGGAAATAAAAAACAGATTCAAATCTTTTGACAAATTATGAAATGGGTTTCCTTCTAGCAGACCTTCTGATTCTGAATCCTCTACGGACTGATCTGGACTGAAGTCAACTTTTATGATATTTCCATTTATGCAGGGGACCCTTCAGTATCCTGTAGCACATGCGGAACACCTTGTGTTTTACGAACTGCTAATACAGCAAATAACAGGGGAAGAAAGTTCTACTCTTGTCCATCTCAAGAATGCAATTTCTTTATGTAAGTAAACCTGGAACCAAATGACTTGGACATATTTTCTAAATAAGCTGTGAGTCTGCTCTACTAAACTACTGGTTGCCTTCCTGTTTTTCAATAATTTAATTCAGCATTCCAAAGAAACAGAGATGAGTGATTGTTCAAAGAGTTGTAATTGCATTAATGCTTATTTAATTACATCTGATAAGTGATGATCTAAAATTCATCAATAGTGCCATAAGGCAAACAAGACAGGCAGTGAAACAAGGAAAGATGTTTCTTCTATAAATCTTGTGTAGCATTCATGCCTAAAGCAAACATGTCCTTCCATTACATCCTTCGTTAAATGGCTGGTTTACACAATCAAACCTTGTTCATGCAGATGGGAGGATGGCCTCAATAATAATAATAATGGTGGAAGAAGCATTCCACGTGCGGGCATCAATAGCTCAGCATCCCGTTCCGGCAGGAGAGGTGGCCGTGGTCAATTTGGCGACAATGGAGCATGTGCTGCCAACGTGACTTTTGTGTCAGCCACTGGGGATCTTGTGTCCAGCAGAAGGTGTTATGTTTGTGGCGATCCTTCGCACTTTGCAAATATCTGCCCAAATCGTGGCATATAGTGTCTTTCAAATGGTTTTTTTGTTCGGTACCTTTTGTGTTTGGTTATTTTTTTTTGTTCATTTTATGAGAGTTGAGACCATATCAACGAGAGAGCTTTTATTTTCAACCAACAAATTATCCCATACAACTTATTTTAATATTTTTTTGATGCCATTATATTAAAATACAATTTTACCCCTTTTTATTGTTGTTGGAAACTTCCGAAAATGAATTTTTGAGAGCAAAGAGTGTCTCAAAAATTTATTTCCAAGGTTACAAAATAACTTTGGAAAGTGAACTCGGAAGAGTTTTGTATTTTTATAAAAATATATATATTTTTAACTTCTATGCTTTGCGGAAGCCAAGCTTTCGTGGGTAACATGTCCCTCTAGGAAGCGTGCTTTCGAGATGCAATTAAGGCTTATGGAAGCGTATTTTCGGGAGTTAGTATACGCATCCTTGAAGCATAGGCACAAGCAAAAATGGGGCTTTTGTTTGCATCAAATCTAATCTCATGTCTCCCAAAATCATCATTTTAAATCAATAAAATCTAAGAAGTAATTAAAATGAAGATATTTAATGAAAATTCAAGAATTTAATTTAGATTGTCGCAAATATGGAGAACTTCAAGAGAGATAGAGGATTGAATGTGAAGAGTAGTGAGAGAGATTTAGGTTGAGTTTGAGAGGTAGATTTTGTCTGAAAGTTGAGAAGATAAAGTGGGTAGAATAATATAGAAAATAGGTTGTGAGGAGTAGAAATTAAAAGAGGCTTTTAGGATTTAGAATTCTTTTAAGTAAATAGAGTTTGAGAAATAATTTTTAAATTGTATATAGAATTTCTCTATCAACTGTAATTGTTTTTTAATCACAATTGACTCGTGAGGCCCATCAAAATTTTATGGACTCCACAACCTTAAAGGGTGGAGATTCATACAATGCATTGGTGATCAGATAATTGTAACAAATGTGGTAAAAAGAAATATAACTGATATGCTCTCTCAATCTTTTGTACGATAACTTTATATCGAATCAGATTGATATTTCTATTATTAGACTGTAAGATTAAATGCTTTAGATTTCGAGTACAAGGGAAATTCCAGAAAATGCTTACGCTTAAGCCAAGACATGCATAACTAGGGGTTTAAATGATATATTTATATTCGTTAGTTATTTGAGTTTAATTTTAAAAAAATGTTCGAACTTGATTCGATTAGCGTCGAGTAGAGATTGAATAGTTTGAGTTATCGAGCAATCCGAATTTGAGTATTTCCATGCCTAATTCGAGTGGCTTGTATGCTTATATTGTAAAATTTTTTTTTTTTTTACATTTATTTATAATTTCATGTAAGATTAATAATTTTGCAAAACAACCATTAGATTCAACAATTTACTTGTATATATCATGCATGTAAATTTTTTGTCAATTATATATTTTTATCATTTTAATCGTTAATAACATTTTTTTAATATATAGTAACAGTTGAAATTATATTATTATAGAACAAATAGTTAGATATTTTCAATTAACTTAAAATTTGACGTGCATAATTTATGTGAATTGAATATAAAATTAAATGATTGGGTAAAAAAAAAATAAAGGATTAGTATCCTATATGTTTTTTTACTCCACAAAAGGCGTTGGAATGATAACACATGTCTTATTTTATTTTTTATTTTCTTAATATATTTAAAGGACACTTGTCATTATCCTAATTCTACTTGTGGAGTCAAAAAATTTCTTTAGCAGTGTATAGAATAATTATCCAAAAATAAATCGTATAAGAAGATAGGAAAATGTGTAAAATTAAATTAGATTTACATTAATATGAGTGGATTTTTTTCTCATATAATATATAAATAGATCAAGAAATTATTTTAATGAATTTTTCAATACCAAAATGCTCTTGTATGAAAATACAAATTTATCCTTTTTTATTATTTTTTTGATACTCTTGAAAATAAATTTATGTAAGCTAAGCTGGGCTCCCAAAAGTTCACTTTTGAGAGTTTTATTTTCTTATAAAAAATATTTTCTTAAAACATTTATGCTGGACGGAAGCATGCTTTTGTGAGTATCACACAAACAGAAATTTGAAGCTTTTGTCTACGATCGAACAAACTGCCACATCTCCAAAAATTTTCATGTTCAATCCATTAAATGTAACATATAAGTAAGTATAATGATCATATTCAAATGGAAATTTAAGAAGTTATCTTTGATTGTTGCAAATATGGAGAGATTCAATGGAGATTAAGAGATCAGGTTTAGGTTTTGAGTTTGATGGAGATAAATTGTGTAGAGGGTAAATTGGGTTAGAAAATACGTTGTCGCAGTAAAAATTAAAAGAAGATTTTAGAGTTTAGGTTTTTTTTTTTTTTAAAGTAAGGAGGGTGTGAGGAGTAGTCAATAGTTTGTAGATAGAATTTCTCATATATATATATATATATATATATGTGTGTGTGTGTGTGTGTGTGTTAAATATTTGATTTGTAATTTACATTTTTACTTTTTAAATTTACGTACGTAAATATCATAAATTTCTAATATCAAGTCATTTGCTTTCTCCCTCACCCTTCCCAAATTATGTTTTCTTGTTTCTATTATCTCCTAAATCTCAATTTCACCCCAGCAAATACTGCCTCCCCTTTATTTTTTTTTCTGCGATCTTCAACTTTATGCGCAAAGTTTTCTTCATTAGCCACTTCTACACTTCCTCTCACTCTCTTGGTCCCAAGCACTCTCTTCTCAATCCATCCCAACAAGTAACAGCCATTTCAAGCAGCAACCCTTTCTAGCTCGCAACAACATCAATGGAGGATCTCTCAACAACTATCCCTTTAATAAATTTTGATTGCCTTTGTAAAAAATTATGTATCATATGCGGGTTCTTTCCTTTGGACGGAGAAGGACTGATTAAGGGAATAAATATCTTTATTCTCAGATGGGGTAGCAAAATTTTGTTTTGTCTTTCTAATACTTTATTTTGGCTTTTTGAATTTTATGCAATACATTTCAGTTTCTTAATATTTTAGTTTTGTGCTTTTAATTTTTAAAGTTATCTTTTTATAATTTGTTGTTTTATTTATGTAAACAAAATTTGTATTTCATAAAAAAAGAAATCGATAAAAATTGCTATTAAAATCCCATAAAGTGAATATCTATGTTTTTATGAATGGTTATGGTATCTTTCAGTTTTAAAACAATCAATTGAGCTTTATTAGTGTATAAATTTGTAAATTTTTGTTGGTTATAGAGTTTAATCGAGTAAGTTCGACTAATTTGATTTTTATCTTGAGTTGAGCACAAATCAGAGAAATAACATTTAATTATGTTCGAGTTGAGTTTTGAGCTTCAATTTTTGTTTAGAGTTCAAGCTCGAGCGTCATAGTATCCTATATGTTTTTTTACTCCACAAATGGCGTTGGAATGATAACATATGTCTTATTTTATTTTTTATTTTCTTAATATATTTAAAGGACACGTGTCATTATCCTAATTCTACTTGTGGAGTCAAAAAATTTCTTTAGCAGTGTATAGAATAATTATCTAAAAATAAATCGTATAAGAAGATAGGAAAATGTGTAAAATTAAATTAGATTTACATTAATATGAGTGGATTTTTTTCTCATATAATATATAAATAGATCAAGAAATTATTTTAATGAATTTTTCAATACCAAAATGCTCTTGTATGAAAATACAAATTTATCCTTTTTTATTATTTTTTTGATACTCTTGAAAATAAATTTATGTAAGCTAAGCTGGGCTCCCAAAAGTTCACTTTTGAGAGTTTTATTTTCTTATAAAAAATATTTTCTTAAAACATTTATGCTGGACGGAAGCATGCTTTTGTGAGTATCACACAAACAGAAATTTGAAGCTTTTGTCTACGATCGAACAAACTGCCACATCTCCAAAAATTTTCATGTTCAATCCATTAAATGTAACATATAAGTAAGTATAATGATCATATTCAAATGGAAATTTAAGAAGTTATCTTTGATTGTTGCAAATATGGAGAGATTCAATGGAGATTAAGAGATCAGGTTTAGGTTTTGAGTTTGATGGAGATAAATTGTGTAGAAGGTAAATTGGGTTAGAAAATATGTTGTCGCAGTAAAAATTAAAAGAAGATTTTAGAGTTTAGTTTTTTTTTTTTTTTTTTAAGTAAGGAGGGTGTGAGGAGTAGTCAATAGTTTGTATTTCTCATATATATATATATATATATATGTGTGTGTGTGTGTGTTAAATATTTGATTTGTAATTTACATTTTTACTTTTTAAATTTACGTACGTAAATATCATAAATTTCTAATATCAAGTCATTTGCTTTCTCCCTCACCCTTCCCAAATTATGTTTTCTTGTTTCTATTATCTCCTAAATCTCAATTTCACCCCAGCAAATACTGCCTCCCCTTCATTTTTTTTTCTGCGATCTTCAACTTTATGCGCAAAGTTTTCTTCATTAGCCACTTCTACACTTCCTCTCACTCTCTTGGTCCCAAGCACTGTCACGACCCAAATTTCCTAAAAATCCCTACAAATTTTTCGCTTTTCATTTCCTTACCCGTCGTGAACAGATATACTACTAAACAGTTGGGCTATGATTCGGTGTTAGTCACCTCTCCCCTATTTACCATTCAATTTTCATATTTCATTTACATATCAATTTATTTAAAACTAAATACATCCCCAATATTACATCCATATACAGTACTGTGCATCTATATGTTCAGATACGAAATTATACAAATGTGTATACCTAGTCTTGCTAAGAAGCAGCGGATAACCGAGATACGAGACTATTGTCGCTCTCTTCTACTGAATATACCCTGTGGGGTGAAAAATGAAAGGGTGAGCGAAACGTGCTCAGTAAGGCAATAATGTAAGCAGGTAGATAACTATACTATCTACGTGCTGATAATGTCATGATGTAAAAATCGTTTACTTTCGGAGCATGAGGTAAGATTAAAACAATGCCACATGTATGTATATATCATATACAAGAAATCATGAAATCGACATATAAAGCACACATGGAAAATCATCATGTATGACATCTCATGCTCGTCACATTAAAACTTATTTGTTTAATCACAAAACTCATCACTTTGAAACTTATATGTTTCATAATAAATTCATCACATTTAAAACTCATTTATTTCATCATAAACTCTCACTTTAAAACTCATTTGTTTCATCACAAACTCATCACGTTAAAACTCATTGTTTCATCATAAAACAACTTCATCAAGGTCAAACACATCTCTCGGGAATACCTTGATTCATTAAATCACATCTCTTTTAAAAATATAAATCGGGACTACCCCTCCATCGGGTTTGTCCTGGTCTATCCAGACCGTATGATATCATGTGAGGCATGTAGGTTACTGTATGAAAAATCGAGGACTATGGCCATACTATGTCCCTGTGATCCCAGGCTACACGGATACCGGTGTGCGGGGCATCACAACTGCAACGGGAGGTGGGGTCAAGTCCTACCCGCCAAAATATCAAGTAACATCATAGAGTCATCATGACTGCACGGTACAGCGTACTCCGTGTGACTTACACGGTACATCGTACTCCGTGGACCCATATCATAGTCTGGGGGTGCCTGCCGTAGGTTTTATCCACCCCAATACTATGTCGATAACTAACCCATGTCTCAAAGTATGCGTGCGAGCATCTCAACTCTCTGTGACACACAGTCTACAGGAGGCTTCCGCACGACTATATGCATGTCAACTCACGTCTAGTGCGAGCGAAGCTCCAGCACCACGCTATGCATATCATGATATCTAAAATCTCGTGCGAGCGAAGCTCCAGCACGATTTTGTGCACACACAAATTTCTCGTACGAGCAATGCTCCAGTACGGCTTTTCATGAGAAATAAATCAGTAAACTTGAGTGCGAGAAAGACTCTAGCACTCTTTTTATTCATGTAAACACGATAGGTGGCTCAATCTTGATAAAATATCTTTTAAAATAGAAACGGGTACAAACCGGTACCCTTTCGTATAATTCATTAAGTCAACGCCAACCTATGTGTAAATTTGCTTAAACCAAAGCAAGATAGTCATATAAAATATCAAAACATGAAAATCATGCAATTTATCTGCCTTACTACCCTTTTTGTAAATTTTACTCTTAGGGGTAAAATCGTCATTTTTCCTTATTTACCTATGCCCCGGTTTTTGTAAAATTATTATTTCATTTCTAGATAGTTTAAGAAATTCTAGACCCTGTAAATCCCCTCAAAAATACGTATAGGTATCTCTATATACCTACAAAATTCCCTTACCTTATTTTTCTGTAGAGTCTGACCTTTCCTTTTTCACTGTTGTCTCGTCGCGCAGTCCGATATGCTCCCAATCAAATGCCCGGAACTGCGTAATAATATTCCTCAGGTCAGATATTATACAATTTAATTGTATTTAATATTTTCTGGGCTTAATTTAAATCATTGGGTCTGGTTACCCCTATTGGGCCCGATTGCACCTTAATGGGCCTTAATCGGCCTTAAGCCCGTTTTCCACTTAATTTTCACATTATCGAGGCCTATTGGGCTCATTGAGCCCACCAACAATTTATTGGGCCTCGTTCTAACTCTCAATTAGCTCAATTTATTATTTACGACAATTTATTCGACTTTCCAAAATTTAATTTAATTTTATGCGATAATTAAATTTGAAGCACGCATAACGATGTAAATTATCGTAAATAAGGGTTACTTACCCGAGATTCCATGCTAGTCTATAAATCGGGGCTGTCTCGAGCTCTCGATGGATGCCAATCGTCGAGCTACACAATTTCACAATTTTTCGGGTAAGTTTTCAGTCCAAAATTAATTAAATTAAATACTCCAAAATTTAAATCGGGTCAATTTCGACCACTACTGACTTACCCGTAGCTCAATTGCATCGTCGGGATTTTTTTTCCAATTTTTTCTCTTTTTCTTTTTCCCCTTTTTCTTCATTTTTTCCTCTCTTTTTGGCTGAACCGGTTCAGTCCGGTTCAGACCGGTTCAGACCGTCGGTTCGGTCTGGTCTGGTTCGGCCGGTTCAGTCCGGTTCGACCGGTTCGATCCCCATTTGGTCATTCCGACGCCGTCCGGTCGGTTCCCGGTGCCTCACCACCGCCGTTCGACGCGTCTGCACTTGGGCATCCAAGATCGAGCCTCGGCTGGAGTCGAAACGCAGCCATCGCCGGCGAATCTTTCCTTCTCCCCCGCGGCTGTCACCTCTCGATCCGACGAATTTCGACGGTTTCGCCGGTCGATACTGGTCTCAAAAGAACCGACTCCTCCTCCCGATCACACCGGTACCCGCCGTTCAAGCCCGGCTGCCGTGGATCGCCGGAACCAACTCCGTTTTCCCTGCGGGCTTCTCTTCCTCCGTTCGGCGATCTCCGGCCTCCTTGGCGCGCGTCGCCGGTGCCAACAGCTTCGTCGGCCTCTCCTCTTCCTACTCAGCTGTTCATCGGAGCCGCTGATCGCCGGTGGCCGTGGGTCGGTCTGCCACGCGCGATCTCCTTCTTCGTTTTCAATCATTTTCTCTCTCCCCGATACATGTTTCAGATTTTCTCTTTTTTTTTTCTTTTTTTTTTTCAATTATTATTTTATTTAACAATTTATTTTATTATTAAAATATTCATTAAAATAGTCTAAAAAAATCTGAAAATATCTACAATTCTATTAATTTATTCCAAATAAATCAATTTAATTTAATTTAATTTAATTTATTGTATTTTTAATCATTTTTCGGTATAATTTCTTTGTATTTTCGAGATATTGTCCCAGATGAATTTTTGGTATTTCTAAAAATTTCGGATCTTGATCAATTGGATTCGAAATTGTATAATTCCTCATTATTGATCAAGATATCCTAAATCCTTATTTTTAATTAAATTTTTCTTATAGAATTTATCCCGAATTTCGATCTTTTGACCGTTTTACCCCTACACTTGTTCGGGATTAATTTAGTCAAACTTTCCTTCACGAACACTCATTCATTTTATGATTTGAATCCTTATTTTCAGTCCGAATCCCATTCCTTTAAATTTGTGAACATTTTTCTACCTCATAAAATTTACGATTTAATTTCGGGTCTTACAAATCTCCCCCACTTAAGAAATTTGGTCCTCCAAATTAGAACCAAGTCATATGAGTCCATATACAACTCCGGGTACATCGATCGTATCATACACTGTCATCCTCAAGTGACTTCTTCGGAGTGTATTACTACCAAAGGGCTTTAATTAGGGAGATCCTCTTAAACCTCAATACTTCCTTTTTCCTGTTTAATGCCCGAATCAACTTATCAATATACTTATATTTTCATTAAACTGAACTTTTGGAGTTCATATTCGATCACCTATGTTGGATCTGGATAGTATTGCCGAAGCATCAAAAGCTGAGACACATTGTGGGTGCCTGTTAATTCAGGTGATAACACCAACCTACAGGTCTTATCTCCCACTTGTCCAATCTCTCAAAAGATTCTATCCAGCGAAACTCAATTTACCTTCTTCCAAAAGCTCGCTATGTCCTTATTCTCTTAGGACAAGAAACTTTCAACCATACTAATTCACACTCGGTGAATTCCAATACTTTTCTATCTACTCTGATGTGTTCTTAATCTCTCATCCTTAACTAAACATCCTCATAGACTTATTATCCAAAGTCAAAAATAATTCTATCTGTCACCCACCTATTTTATCCAATTTGGGGAAACAACCCCTACGACCATACACTGTCTCATATTTGTTATCCCGATACTCAAGTGGCAACTGTCACTATTGGCAAATTCGATTTGAAATCAACTGATCATTCCAGGAGCTTATAAAATCAAGGGCACACGCATTCATCGTATCCTCCAGAACCTGTACAGTCCTCTCTGACTGACCATCTGTCTGAGGATGAAAAGCTGTGCTAATACTCAGTCGGGTTCCCATAGCTTACTAAAAATATCCTCAGAGGTGGGAAGCGAAGAGGGAATCCCTATATAATACCATGCTCACTGGAACGCTACTTAATGTTTCACAACCTTTCTTATACATAAATCCTCATACACACTCTGAGTATCTGGGGAGTTCATAACCAGAAGGTGGGTAGACTTAGTTACTCTATCGACTATCATCCAAATAGCCTCGTAATTCACCTGGGTTCTCTGTGACCCATCATAAAATTCATGGAGACTTGCTCTCATTTTTCGTGCCGTGTCGATATAGGTAGGTGCTACAATAACTCTGCAGACTTTTAATACTCTACCTTATTCTGCTGACATACTAGGCACTTTTTTTTCACAATCTCTACCATGTCTCTTTTCATATCTGACCACCAATACCCTTTTTGAGATATTTGAATATATTTTTATTACCTTCCATATGCACTGTATATCCCGAAGAGTGAGCTTCTGACAATATTACTATCTCATCAACTGTGGTCCTGGGGAGCACTTATACTGTCTCTGAACCTCTGTAAATCATTATCATACTCTGTGAACTCTGTCACTGTACCCTTCTGAATCTGACCCAAACTATCGACATCCTGTCGATCATCACGCTAAGCCTGTCAAATCCGGGTACACTCATCCGGTTCTAATTTCAGGCTAGCTGTCACACAATCACTGTCATCGTCAGAAGGGATCACATCAATATTGAGACTCACAACTGCTCTAGCAGCTCACGCTCCCTGACCATCATATGTGGTACCATCCCGAGGCTCTTTCTGCTCGAGGCATTAGCCATTACATTAGCCTTTCTTGGGTGGTACAATTTTCACAATCAAAATCTCTCAGAAGCTCTCACCTACCATGTATTCTCATATTCGCCTCTTTCGATGAAAACAGATACTTGGGACTTTTATGATCAGTGCATATCCACAATTCCTCATCGTGTACATAATAGTACCATATCCTTGGTAAAAACACTACCGTTGCCAGCTTAAATTATGGGTCAGATAGTTTCTTTCATGATCCTTGAGTTATCTGGATCCACAATCGACTATCTTCCCTTTTGCATCAATACACAGCTCCTTCATAATTTTGAGGTATCCATACTCACTGAGAACCTCTTGAGCTGTTGGGTATGGTGAAATTAATCACGGTGGTCAGTTCATACTTCACTACACCGAAATTCATGTCACATCTATCATCTTATTTATCATCTCATTCAAATATCACGTTTTCTTAGTTAAACGTGTCAACCAAGTAGACCATATTGAGAACTCGCAGCAACCATCTGTAAGGGCAATTTTCTAATTGTTGTTTATAAGTTGCCCTGGACTTTAACTACACTCAACCTATCATCGATAATGATGATTACAAATAGGTCCAATCCTTGACTTATTTACGCATAAGCGTATAAGATCCTACAAAATCGCTTACGTTTTCAGGTACTAACCTGCGTCATTTCCTTTTCTTATCTTAACGGCTCTTATTAAATTTTACTATGTTAACCTTTATGATTTGTCGAATTTTAATATTCTTATTGTCTTAGTAAAGGTATCCTAATGCTGAAGGTATTTATTACGACGATCGATTTCACGTTATAGGTTATAAATATATACTTTTAGTCGCTGTCAAGTCTTCAGGCGGGGAGGTATTTTGAAATTCCTTTATTAACCCTTAGACTTAACCACATTTACTTTATATACCAGTCCATGTGGTCACACTTTATATTCGCTACTAATTGCTTTAATCCCAATGACTTCATATCGTAAAGATGCTCTCACCTTGCATACGCCTCTTACTCCAATACATCTTGTATTCAAGACTATCTTATCTTAAAGATTATCTCCTTTCGTATATCCCTCATGACAAAACTCTTTCATTATTCATTCTGTGAGTACAATCATTTACTCCTTTAATTTCAACTGTTGCATCCCTTTTTATCACTTGTCACCACTTACAGTATACTTTTCAGCGATGTTTTCACCCCTGTTTTCAACTTAAAATCTCTTTATCCATATTAATTAATCCTCCTCTATTAGGGTACTCATTTATCAGTATTGTGCCCAATGATGTAGGCATTCATGCCTTTTACTCTCTTATATCCAAATGAAGGCGGTATGAATAAATGTGTGGCACCAGGATCAATAAACATATGTACTTCATTATTCATAACAAGTGTGGTATCTTACACCACATCCATGAAACATCAAAAGTGTCCTGGTCCAAGACATCCTCTCGTCTTCGTCCAACAGCCTACTTTCCTTTTTTTCTTTCGGCTATGGCCTCCCTTTTCGTTGCAGCTATACTAACGAAGCTTTTTCTCTGTCTCTTTACTTTTCTGTGGGGCGATCTTGCCCAACTCTGTGCAATCAAAATCAATGGTCCGTCTTACCACACTTAACGGCCATTTTCATCAATACAGTGTAGGTATAAACCCTCCTTCCGTGGTATCCACCACACTGCTTAGACTGCTACACTGTTACACTGCTACATTGCTTACACTGCTTCGTAGCAGGTCGGGGTTCTCCAATCACAATACCCCTCATGAGTGTTGAAATTGAACACACTGGGGTCTTACCAATCATCTTACCCCATGACTCATCAACTCTAATCTCTTGCCAACTGATCTTTTTTTCGCTCTGACATCTCTGTCATTCTCTATTCTCTTTCGTCTCTATTTCGGCCCTTACTACCTTTTCCAATCTCAGAGGCGTGCAACACATGATATTATTCATGCAACTGTATTTTGCGCACTGCCTCGATATAGGTAATATCTCACGGGTCAATCGGACTCAAATTGAAAAGTTGAGCCATTTCAGGAACTTTTAGACATCTCGACTGTCACCTGTTCATAGTGTCGAGGTAATATCTGCCAAAGAATATAACTGAGTTTCATACTCATAATCAATTTAGTATTCCTGGGCAGTGTAAGAAATTTTTCCTTTAAATCATGTCCGGGATATCCTGTCACCGGAATACATCCAATAAGATTTCTCATCTTAGCTATGGACGTTTAACACTTAAGATAGGTCGAGCGGGTTTCCACCAATGTTCCGCTGCGCCCTCGTATCTCATTCATAATCTGAGCAATTAGCTCCTCAAAATAATCTTCACACTCCGTTCCAATCTCGCGAAGCGTGTCTCAATACTATCCGATCACTCTGTCGGACTCTGAGAGGCATGCTCAACATTAGCCTCATTTCAATTTCATCCTGATTCTCACAGGTCAACTCAGCACGACTTAGCAGACTCAGGTCTACCTCTACGACCTCTGCCTCGTGCACTATCTCATCTTGAGTCTCATATCATGACTCATTTGATTCTCAGACCGATCTCTACGGTCTCGAGCATGTGTACTCGCCACTCTACCATAGCGGCTATCATTTATAAAAACTATATTCTTGCATTCGAAACTAAAATCTTAGCTGCTATTCCATCGTGATATACACAATTGTATCTAAACAATGCACAGTACATGGGGATGTAATTTTACTTAACTACTAACACCGACTCATATCAGGCCAACTCTGCTCTGATACCATCTTTTGTCACGACCCAAATTTCCTAAAAATCCCTACAAATTTTTCTCTTTTCATTTCCTTACCCGTCGTGAACAGATATACTACTAAACAGTTGGGCTATGATTCGGTGTTAGTCACCTCTCTCCTATTTACCATTCAATTTCCATATTTCATTTACATATCAATTTATTTAAAACTAAATACATCCCCAATATTACATCCATATACAGTACTGTGCATCTATATGTTCAGATACGAAATTATACAAATGTGTATACCTAGTCTTACTAAGAAGCAGCGGATAACCGAGATGCGAGACTATTGTCGCTCTCTTCTACTGAATATACCCTGTGGGGTGGAAAATGAAAGGGTGAGCGAAACGTGCTCAGTAAGGCAATAATATAAGCAGGTAGATAACTATACTATCTACGTGCTGATAATGTCATGATGTAAAAATTGTTTACTTTCGGAGCATGAGGTAAGATTAAAACAATGCCACATGTATGTATATATCATATACAAGAAATCATGAAATCGACATATAAAGCACACATGGAAAATCATCATGTATGACATCTCATGCTCGTCACATTAAAACTTATTTGTTTAATCACAAAACTCATCACTTTGAAACTTATATGTTTCATCATAAATTCATCACATTTAAAACTCATTTATTTCATCATAAACTCTCACTTTAAAACTCATTTGTTTCATCACAAACTCATCACGTTAAAACTCATTGTTTCATCATAAAACAACTTCATCAAGGTCAAACCCATCTCTCGGGAATACCTTGATTCATTAAATCACATCTCTTTTAAAAATATAAATCGAGACTACCCCTCCATCGGGTTTGTCCTGGTCTATCCAGACCGTATGATATCATGTGAGGCATGTAGGTTACTGTATGAAAAATCGAGGACTATGGCCATACTATGTCCCTGTGATCCCAGGCTACACGGATCCCGGTGTACGGGGCATCACAACTGCAACGGGAGGTGGGGTCAAGTCCTACCCGCCAGAATATCAAGTAACATCATAGAGTCATCATGACTGCATGGTACAGCGTACTCCGTGTGACATACACGGTACATCGTACTCCGTGGACCCATATCATAGTCTGGGGGTGCCTGCCGTAGGTCTTATCCACCCCAATACTATGTCGATAACCAACCCATGTCTCAAAGTATGCGTGCGAGCATCTCAACTCTCTGTGACACACAGTCTACAGGAGGCTTCCGCACGACTATATGCATGTCAACTCACGTCTAGTGCAAGCGAAGCTCCAGCACCACGCTATGCATATCATGATATCTAAAATCTCGTGCGAGCGAAGCTCCAGCACGATTTTGTGCACACACAAATTGCTCGTACGAGCAATGCTCCAGTACGGCTTTTCATGAGAAATAAATCAGTAAACTTGAGTGCGAGAAAGACTCTAGCACTCTTTTTATTCATGTAAACACGATAGGTGGCTCAATCTTGATAAAATATCTTTTAAAATAGAAACGGGTACAAACCGGTACCCTTTCGTATAATTCATTAAGTCAACAGCCAACCTATGTGTAAATTTGCTTAAACCAAAGCAAGATAGTCATATAAAATATCAAAACATGAAAATCATGCAATTTATCTGCCTTACTACCCTTTTTGTAAATTTTACTCTTAGGGGTAAAATCGTCATTTTTCCTTATTTACCTATGCCCCGGTTTTTGCAAAATTATTATTTCATTTCTAGATAGTTTAAGAAATTCTAGACCCTGTAAATCTCCTCAAAAATACGTATAGGTATCTCTATATACCTACAAAATTCCCTTACCTTATTTTTCTGTAGAGTCTGACCTTTCCTTTTTCACTGTTGTCTCGTCGCGCAATCCGATATGCTCCCAATCAAATGCCCGGAACTGCGTAATAATATTCCTCAGGTCAGATATTATACAATTTAATTGTATTTAATATTTTCTGGGCTTAATTTAAATCATTGGGCCCGGTTACCCCTATTGGGCCCGATTGCACCTTAATGGGCCTTAATCGGCCTTAAGCCCGTTTTCCACTTAATTTTCACATTATCGAGGCCTATTGGGCTCATTGAGCCCACCAACAATTTATTCGGCCTCGTTCTAACTCTCAATTAGCTCAATTTATTATTTACGACAATTTATTCGACTTTCCAAAATTTAATTTAATTTTATGCGATAATTAAATCCGAAGCATGCATAACGATGTAAATTATCGTAAATAAGAGTCACTTACCCGAGATTCCATGCTAGTCCATAAATCGAGGCTGTCTCGAGCTCTCGATGGATGCCAATCGTCGAGCTACACAATTTCACAATTTTTCGGGTAAGTTTTCAGTCCAAAATTAATTAAATTAAATACTCCGAAATTTAAATCGGGTCAATTTCGACCACTACTGACTTACCCGTAGCTCAATTGCATCGTCAGGATTTTTTTTCCAATTTTTTTCTCTTTTTCTTTTTCCCCCTTTTCTTCCTTTTTTCCTCTCTTTTTGGCTGAACCGGTTCAGTCCGGTTCAGTCCGGTTCAGACCGGTTCAGACCGCCGGTTCGGTCTGGTCCGGTTCGACCGGTTCAGTCCGGTTCGGCCGGTTCGATCCCCATTTGGTCATTCCGGCGCCGTCCGGCCGGTTCCCGGTGCCTCACCACCGCCGTTCGACTCGTCTGCACTTGGGCATCCAAGATCGGGCCTCGGCTGGAGTCGAAACGCAGCCATCGCCGGCGAATCTTTCCTTCTCCCCCGCGGCTGTCACCTCTCGATCCGGAGGATTCCGACGGTTTCGTTGGTCAATACTGGTCTCAAAAGAACCGGCTCCTCCTCCCGATCACACCGGTACCCGCCATTCGAGCCCAGCTGCCGTGGATCGTCGGAACCAACTCCGTTTTCCCCGTGGGCTTCTCTTCCTCCGTTCGGCGATCTCCGGCCTCCTTGGCGCGCGTCGCCGGTGCCAACAGCTTCGCCGGCCTCTCCTCTTCCTGCTCAGCTGTTCATCGGAGCCGCTGATCGCCGGTGGCCGTGGGTCGGTCGGCCACGCGCGATCTCCTTCTTCGTTTTCAATCATTTTCTCTCTCCCCGATACATGTTTCAGATTTTCTCTTTTTTTTTTTCAATTATTATTTTATTTAACAATTTATTTTATTACTAAAATATTCATTAAAATAGTCTAAAAAATCTGAAAATATCTACAATTCTATTAATTTATTCCAAATAAATCAATTTAATTTAATTTAATTTATTGTATTTTTAATCATTTTTCGGTATAATTTCTTTGTATTTTTGAGATATTGTCCCAGATGACTTTTCGGTATTTCTAAAAATTTCGGATCTTGATCAATTGGACTCGAAATTGTATAATTCCTCATTATTGATCAAGATATCCTAAATCCTTATTTTTAATTAAATTTTTCTTATCGAATTTATCCCAAATTTTGATCTTTTGATCGTTTTACCCCTACACTTGTTCGGGATTAATTCAGTCAAACTTTCCTTCACGAACACTCATTCATTTTATGATTTGAATCCTTATTTTCAGTCTGAATCCCATTCCTTTAAATTTGTGAACATTTTTCTACCTGATAAAATTTACGATTTAAATTCGGGTCTTACAAGCACTCTCTTCTCAATCCATCCCAACAAGCAACAGCCATTTCAAGCAGCAACCCTTTCTAGCTCGCAACAACATCAATGGAGGATCTCTCAACAACTATCCCTTTAATAAATTTTGATTGCCTTTGTAAAAAATTATGTATCATATGCGGGTTCTTTCCTTTGGACGGAGAAGGACTAATTAAGGGAGTAAATATCTTTATTCTCAGATGGGGTAGCAAAATTTTGTTTTGTCTTTCTAATACTTTATTTTGGCTCTTTGAATTTTATGCAATACATTTCAATTTCTTAATATTTTATTTTTGTGCTTTTAATTTTTAAAGTTATCTTTTTATAATTTGTTGTTTTATTTATGTAAACAAAATTTGTATTTCATAAAAAAAGAAATCGATAAAAATTGCTATTAAAATCCCATAAAGTGAATATCTATGTTTTTATGAATGGTTATGGTATCTTTCAGTTTTAAAACAATCAATTGAGCTTTATTAGTGTATAAATTTGTAAATTTTTGTTGGTTATAGAGTTTAATCGAGTAAGTTCGACTAATTTGATTTTTATCTTGAGTTGAGCACAAATCAGAAAAATAACATTTAATTATGTTCGAGTTGAGTTTTGAGCTTCAATTTTTGTTTAGAGTTCAAGCTCGAGCGTCATAGTATCCTATATGTTTTTTTACTCCACAAATGGCGTTGGAATGATAACACATGTCTTATTTTATTTTTTATTTTCTTAATATATTTAAAGGACACATGTCATTATCCTAATTCTACTTGTGGAGTCAAAAAATTTCTTTAGCAGTGTATAGAATAATTATCTAAAAATAAATCGTATAAGAAGATAGGAAAATGTGTAAAATTAAATTAGATTTACATTAATATGAGTGGATTTTTTTCTCATATAATATATAAATAGATCAAGAAATTATTTTAATGAATTTTTCAATACCAAAATGCTCTTGTATGAAAATACAAATTTATCCTTTTTTATTATTTTTTTGATACTCTTGAAAATAAATTTATGTAAGCTAAGCTGGGCTCCCAAAAGTTCACTTTTGAGAGTTTTATTTTCTTATAAAAAATATTTTCTTAAAACATTTATGCTGAACGGAAGCATGCTTCTGTGAGTATCACACAAACAGAAATTTGAAGCTTTTGTCTACGATCGAACAAACTGCCACATCTCCAAAAATTTTCATGTTCAATCCATTAAATGTAACATATAAGTAAGTATAATGATCATATTCAAATGGAAATTTAAGAAGTTATCTTTGATTGTTGCAAATATGGAGAGATTCAATGGAGATTAAGAGATCAGGTTTAGGTTTTGAGTTTGATGGAGATAAATTGTGTAGAGGGTAAATTGGGTTAGAAAATACGTTGTCGCAGTAAAAATTAAAAGAAGATTTTAGAGTTTAGGTTTTTTTTTTTTTTTTAAAGTAAAGAGGGTGTGAGGAGTAGTCAATAGTTTGTAGATAGAATTTCTCATATATATATATATATATATATGTGTGTGTGTGTGTGTGTGTGTTAAATATTTGATTTGTAATTTACATTTTTACTTTTTAAATTTACGTACGTAAATATCATAAATTTCTAATATCAAGTCATTTGCTTTCTCCCTCACCCTTCCCAAATTATGTTTTCTTGTTTCTATTATCTCCTAAATCTCAATTTCACCCCAGCAAATACTGCCTCCCCTTTATTTTATTTTTCTGCGATCTTCAACTTTATGCGCAAAGTTTTCTTCATTAGCCACTTCTACACTTCCTCTCACTCTCTTGGTCCCAAGCACTCTCTTCTCAATCCATCCCAACAAGCAACAGCCATTTCAAGCAGCAACCCTTTCTAGCTCGCAACAACATCAATGGAGGATCTCTCAACAACTATCCCTTTAATAAATTTTGATTGCCTTTGTAAAAAATTATGTATCATATGCGGGTTCTTTCCTTTGGACGGAGAAGGACTAATTAAGGGAGTAAATATCTTTATTCTCAGATGGGGTAGCAAAATTTTGTTTTGTCTTTCTAATACTTTATTTTGGCTCTTTGAATTTTATGCAATACATTTCAATTTCTTAATATTTTAGTTTTGTGCTTTTAATTTTTAAAGTTATCTTTTTATAATTTGTTGTTTTATTTATGTAAACAAAATTTGTATTTCATAAAAAAAGAAATCGATAAAAATTGCTATTAAAATCCCATAAAGTGAATATCTATGTTTTTATGAATGGTTATGGTATCTTTCAGTTTTAAAACAATCAATTGAGCTTTATTAGTGTATAAATTTGTAAATTTTTGTTGGTTATAGAGTTTAATCGAGTAAGTTTGACTAATTTGATTTTTATCTTGAGTTGAGCACAAATCAGAGAAATAACATTTAATTATGTTCGAGTTGAGTTTTGAGCTTCAATTTTTGTTTAGAGTTCAAGCTCGAGCGTCATAGTATCCTATATGTTTTTTTACTCCACAAATGGCGTTGGAATGATAACACATGTCATATTTTATTTTTTATTTTCTTAATATATTTAAAGGACCCGTGTCATTATCCTAATTCTACTTGTGGAGTCAAAAAATTTCTTTAGCAGTGTATAGAATAATTATCTAAAAATAAATCGTATAAGAAGATAGGAAAATGTGTAAAATTAAATTAGATTTACATTAATATGAGTGGACTTTTTTCTCATATAATATATAAATAGATCAAGAAATTATTTTAATGAATTTTTCAATACCAAAATGCTCTTGTATGAAAATACAAATTTATCCTTTTTTATTATTTTTTTGATACTCTTGAAAATAAATTTATGTAAGCTAAGCTGGGCTCCCAAAAGTTCACTTTTGAGAGTTTTATTTTCTTATAAAAAATATTTTCTTAAAACATTTATGCTGGACGGAAGCATGCTTCTGTGAGTATCACACAAACAGAAATTTGAAGCTTTTGTCTACGATCGAACAAACTGCCACATCTCCAAAAATTTTCATGTTCAATCCATTAAATGTAACATATAAGTAAGTATAATGATCATATTCAAATGGAAATTTAAGAAGTTATCTTTGATTGTTGCAAATATGGAGAGATTCAATGGAGATTAAGAGATCAGGTTTAGGTTTTGAGTTTGATGGAGATAAATTGTGTAGAGGGTAAATTGGGTTAGAAAATACGTTGTCGCAGTAAAAATTAAAAGAAGATTTTAGAGTTTAGGTTTTTTTTTTTTTAAAGTAAAGAGGGTGTGAGGAGTAGTCAATAGTTTGTAGATAGAATTTCTCATATATATATATATATATATGTGTGTGTGTGTGTGTGTGTGTTAAATATTTGATTTGTAATTTATATTTTTACTTTTTAAATTTACGTACGTAAATATCATAAATTTCTAATATCAAGTCATTTGCTTTCTCCCTCACCCTTCCCAAATTATGTTTTCTTGTTTCTATTATCTCCTAAATCTCAATTTCACCCCAGCAAATACTGCCTCCCCTTTATTTTTTTTTTTCTGCGATCTTCAACTTTATGCGAAAAGTTTTCTTCATTAGCCACTTCTACACTTCCTCTCACTCTCTTGGTCCCAAGCACTCTCTTCTCAATCCATCCCAACAAGCAACAGCCATTTCAAGCAGCAACCCTTTCTAGCTCGCAACAACATCAATGGAGGATCTCTCAACAACTATCCCTTTAATAAATTTTGATTGCCTTTGTAAAAAATTATGTATCATATGCGGGTTCTTTCCTTTGGACGGAGAAGGACTAATTAAGGGAGTAAATATCTTTATTCTCAGATGGGGTAGCAAAATTTTGTTTTGTCTTTCTAATACTTTATTTTGGCTCTTTGAATTTTATGCAATACATTTCAATTTCTTAATATTTTAGTTTTGTGCTTTTAATTTTTAAAGTTATCTTTTTATAATTTGTTGTTTTATTTATGTAAACAAAATTTGTATTTCATAAAAAAAGAAATCGATAAAAATTGCTATTAAAATCCCATAAAGTGAATATCCATGTTTTTATGAATGGTTATGGTATCTTTCAGTTTTAAAACAATCAATTGAGCTTTATTAGTGTATAAATTTGTAAATTTTTGTTGGTTATAGAGTTTAATCGAGTAAGTTTGACTAATTTGATTTTTATCTTGAGTTGAGCACAAATCAGAGAAATAACATTTAATTATGTTCGAGTTGAGTTTTGAGCTTCAATTTTTGTTTAGAGTTCAAGCTCGAGCGTCATAGTATCCTATATGTTTTTTTACTCCACAAATGGCGTTGGAATGATAACACATGTCTTATTTTATTTTTTATTTTCTTAATATATTTAAAGGACACGTGTCATTATCCTAATTCTACTTGTGGAGTCAAAAAATTTCTTTAGCAGTGTATAGAATAATTATCTAAAAATAAATCGTATAAGAAGATAGGAAAATGTGTAAAATTAAATTAGATTTACATTAATATGAGTGGATTTTTTTCTCATATAATATATAAATAGATCAAGAAATTATTTTAATGAATTTTTCAATACCAAAATGCTCTTGTGTGAAAATACAAATTTATCCTTTTTTATTATTTTTTTGATACTCTTGAAAATAAATTTATGTAAGCTAAGCTGGGCTCCCAAAAGTTCACTTTTGAGAGTTTTATTTTCTTATAAAAAATATTTTCTTAAAACATTTATGCTGGACGGAAGCATGCTTCTGTGAGTATCACACAAACAGAAATTTGAAGCTTTTGTCTACGATCGAACAAACTGCCACATCTCCAAAAATTTTCATGTTCAATCCATTAAATGTAACATATAAGTAAGTATAATGATCATATTCAAATGGAAATTTAAGAAGTTATCTTTGATTGTTGCAAATATGGAGAGATTCAATGGAGATTAAGAGATCAGGTTTAGGTTTTGAGTTTGATGGAGATAAATTGTGTAGAGGGTAAATTGGGTTAGAAGTCGCAGTAAAAATTAAAAGAAGATTTTAGAGTTTAGGTTTTTTTTTTTTTTAAAGTAAAGAGGGTGTGAGGAGTAGTCAATAGTTTGTAGATAGAATTTCTCATATATATATATATATATATATATATATATGTGTGTGTGTGTGTGTGTTAAATATTTGATTTGTAATTTACATTTTTACTTTTTAAATTTACGTACGTAAATATCATAAATTTCTAATATCAAGTCATTTGCTTTCTCCCTCACCCTTCCTAAATTATGTTTTCTTGTTTCTATTATCTCCTAAATCTCAATTTCACCCCAGCAAATACTGCCTCCCCTTTATTTTTTTTTCTGCGATCTTCAACTTTATGCGCAAAGTTTTCTTCATTAGCCACTTCTACACTTCCTCTCACTCTCTTGGTCCCAAGCACTCTCTTCTCAATCCATCCCAACAAGCAACAGCCATTTCAAGCAGCAACCCTTTCTAGCTCGCAACAACATCAATGGAGGATCTCTCAACAACTATCCCTTTAATAAATTTTGATTGCCTTTGTAAAAAATTATGTATCATATGCGGGTTCTTTCCTTTGGACGGAGAAGGACTAATTAAGGGAGTAAATATCTTTATTCTCAGATGGGGTAGCAAAATTTTGTTTTGTCTTTCTAATACTTTATTTTGGCTCTTTGAATTTTATGCAATACATTTCAATTTCTTAATATTTTAGTTTTGTGCTTTTAATTTTTAAAGTTATCTTTTTATAATTTGTTGTTTTATTTATGTAAACAAAATTTGTATTTCATAAAAAAAGAAATCGATAAAAATTGCTATTAAAATCCCATAAAGTGAATATCTATGTTTTTATGAATGGTTATGGTATCTTTCAGTTTTAAAACAATCAATTGGGCTTTATTAGTGTATAAATTTGTAAATTTTTGTTGGTTATAGAGTTTAATCGAGTAAGTTTGACTAATTTGATTTTTATCTTGAGTTGAGCACAAATCAGAGAAATAACATTTAATTATGTTCGAGTTGAGTTTTGAGCTTCAATTTTTGTTTAGAGTTCAAGCTCGAGCGTCATAGTATCCTATATGTTTTTTTACTCCACAAATGGCGTTGGAATGATAACACATGTCTTATTTTATTTTTTATTTTCTTAATATATTTAAAGGACATGTGTCATTATCCTAATTCTACTTGTGGAGTCAAAAAATTTCTTTAGCAGTGTATAGAATAATTATCTAAAAATAAATCGTATAAGAAGATAGGAAAATGTGTAAAATTAAATTAGATTTACATTAATATGAGTGGATTTTTTTCTCATATAATATATAAATAGATCAAGAAATTATTTTAATGAATTTTTCAATACCAAAATGCTCTTGTATGAAAATACAAATTTATCCTTTTTTATTATTTTTTTGATACTCTTGAAAATAAATTTATGTAAGCTAAGCTGGGCTCCCAAAAGTTCACTTTTGAGAGTTTTATTTTCTTATAAAAAATATTTTCTTAAAACATTTATGCTGGACGGAAGCATGCTTCTGTGAGTATCACTGATAATTCGATATTTTTAGAATTATTTGTGCTTAATTTCTTAATTAATTATTTAAATCCCCAATTTATTTTATTAATTATCCCCTTTATTTAATTAAAATTCTCATGTTTGCAGATAAATTAAATCTAGATGAATTTTGAATATGTCGGTAGAAAATGGATCGGAATTGGGCTTAAATCGAGATTGGACCACGTGGACAACACGAGCCTAGCACATCAAATTGGACAAAAAGACAAATGACATGGAAATATTATTTTTTCAAAGAGTCAATGGTGTGAAGACAAGTGGCCAAACAATGTCAATTCATTTAGGATAGAAATATTATAATTGTACCTCTAAGTATGTATATAAATAGAGAATGATGACAATTGTAAGGGAGATAAATAAATTAGGTTAGAATAGTTTTATTTTAGGTTAATTTAAAGAGCTTTTATCTTTTTCCTTGTTTTTATATTGGGAGGCGGCACAGTAGGGTTCGATTGTTTTTGCTTCCAGCTTTTCTTTTCGGCATAGTATTTTTCTTTTACAATTCATGCTACTGTTCATTCAATATTTTTCTTTTAAGTTTTACTTTAATTCAATTCCTTTCAATCCAATTTTCAGTTCTCATTATTATTTTTCATCAATCTTATTTTTTTAGTTGCTTTCTCTCGGTTGCACCATTGTTGTTTAAGTTCTCGGTGTTGATTTTATTTTGTTAATTCATCAAAGGGAGCTCTCGGTTTTCGCCTCCATTAATCTTCATGCTCTCGGTTTTCTGTTTATTTTTCACAAATCACACAAGCTTTGTTCTCGGTTAACCTCACAAAAAGGGGCATTCGGTTCCTGCTTCTTCCGGTATTCATGCTAAATGGTTTTGGTGCTGGAATTTGCTTCCAGCAATGTGAAACCTGTGCATTAAGAAGCTAGAAACGAGGAAAACGATAGTGATGTTATTTTCTGAGCCGAGGGAGTGAATCATAGGAGGTTGGACTGCTAAGCCGGCAACAACAGTAGCTTGAAGAACACAGCTCTGTTCTCCCCTGTTTTTAGTTTTCTTTACTGCTCATCGTCATTTACTATGTTCATTGCTGGTTTTATTGTTTTCTCATTTCATTCATTGTTTTAAACTCACCATTTGATAATTTTTGCATGTTTGATTTCCTTTAATTGTTGCCACTCCAGTTTAGACAGTCGGATCTCGTTGACAGGTGCCACCGAGGAGCTGAGCAGGACGTGGTGCCGAGCAGGATCGTGAAGCACCTACTGGAAGTTACTGCTGTGTTCGTTTGCGACCTGTGCAGGAAGAATACGTGTTGCTGATGGCACGAAACTGAAGCAGACCAGAGCACTGGGGCAGCCCTTTCTGGAAGGAAAACCAAAATTGCCGAGAATGATGACCAGTGTTGGAGGGAAAATTTTATTTGTTTAAATACTAAGGCCTTGTTTGGTTGATAGTTACAGAATTAACTCATTTTTCTACATAGTTAATGTTAGATTAATTTTAAGATTAGTTAGATGATTTAGTTAGTTTAGTTAATAGTTTTAATTATGCATATAGGTGTAGTTAATCTAGTTTAATTAGTTAATTTAGATTTAATTAGTTTTCTAAGTAATTTTAATCTAGCATTAGGAATTTGTTAAACATTAATTTAGATTAAGTCATTTGATGCATTTTTAGTTTTAGATAAAAATACTAAAAATATGTTCATGCATTAGTTAGTGTTAAATTAGCATTTAGATTTATCTAGGAGTAAATTTTAATTCATTAGTTGTTAGATTAACTTGATTTTAAGATTGTTTAATTTTAGATTAATTAGTTTTATTGTTTTATTTCATATTTTTATTTTATTTGTGTTAATTGCTTTAATTCGTGTTAACTGTTTTTAATTTCTTTTGCAGGTTTTCGATTTTAATTGCTTGGAGTTTTGTAAGTACTCTGAGCTCGGTTTTAGTTACTTTATTTTATAGTTTTATTATTTTATTGCTTTTGGTATTTTCAATTCTAGATTAGTTGATCACCCTTGAAAATTCATAAATTTGCTAGGATATACTTAGGATAATAGTAACCGGTAGTTAATTAAGCTAACAACTTCCCTGTGGGACGATATCTCGGGACTCAAATCTTATTATTACTTGGACGACCCGTGCACTTGCGGTAGATACCATTAGGATTCGATCAATCACACAAACAGAAATTTGAAGCTTTTGTCTACGATCGAACAAACTGCCACATCTCCAAAAATTTTCATGTTCAATCCATTAAATGTAACATATAAGTAAGTATAATGATCATATTCAAATGGAAATTTAAGAAGTTATCTTTGATTGTTGCAAATATGGAGAGATTCAATGGAGATTAAGAGATCAGGTTTAGGTTTTGAGTTTGATGGAGATAAATTGTGTAGAGGGTAAATTGGGTTAGAAAATACGTTGTCGCAGTAAAAATTAAAAGAAGATTTTAGAGTTTAGGTTTTTTTTTTTTTTTTTTTAAGTAAGGAGGGTGTGAGGAGTAGTCAATAGTTTGTAGATAGAATTTCTCATATATATATATATATATATATATATATATATATATATATATATATATATATATATATATATATATGTCACGACCCGAATTACCTAAAAATCAGAGTAAATTTTTCGTTTTTTCATTTATTATTTAATTCTTAACTTTCTCTCGTCGTGACCATCCTACAACACAGTTGGGCTATGATTCGGTGTTAGTCACCTCACACTATTTAACATTTCATTCCCATAATCATATATCAGAGTCTACTATCCTTTTGACTTTAAATAAATACATACCCAATGGTATTTACATGACTCTACATCCCCGACATCATATCCATTTACAGTACTGTGCATTACATATTTAGATACAAAACCATACAAATGTGTATACCTGTCTCTCGATGGGTAGCAGCAAGCAGCGGATATTAAGCATGCAAGTCCTCAGCCGCTCAATAATTATTACAAGTGCTCTGAAAAGATGGGAAAATAAGGGGGGTGAGCAAACCACACGCTCAGTAAGGCAATTATGCAAGTAAGTAGATAGCTCCACTATCTACATGCTCATAATGCCATGCCCTTAAATCCATTTCTTTTCATTTAAAATTACACGCACAAAGTCATGCATATTCAATGCCATAGTTTATCCAAAACTATTTGTGCATATATAAATCATGTAACTCATGCATTCAAAGCATTTTATGTGACATCATTAAATCATATTAAGCATGAATTTAATCAAGATCATGCAGTCTTTCATGTCATGTAAGACAATTCAAGGTTTTCAAATGAAAGCATGGAAAACACATCATGCCACTGCATTTAAATCAATTCATTTAAAACGCAGTATAAAATAACCCCTCTGGGTCAATCATCTCAAAACTCATAAAACAATTCGTTATATTTCATTATAAAACTTCGGTTATAAAACCACCCTTCTTTCAGGGTCACATATCCTAAAATCATCTGAAATCATCAAATCATCAAATCGGGGGCCTGACCCCTCCTTCGGGTCTACCCTGGTCTAACAGACCACAAGTTATATCATGTGAGACAATCAGGTAATTAACAGTAACATCGAGGACTATGGCCATATCCTAGTGATCCCTGGCAACACGGTACCTAGTGTGCGGGGTATCACACCTGAAACGGGAGGTGGGTCGTCCTACCCGCCAGAACAGCATAATACCAGGATTGCGAGGGCAAGGCTTGCTGCCTCGTGGCTAATGCCACTCCACTCCAACAATCCCCACGGTACAGCGTACTCCGCGTGACATACACGGTACAAAGTACTCCGTGAACCCAAGCTCAATCAGGGGTGCCTGTAATAGGTCTTATCCACCCATATCATATCTGTCTCAGAGTGCACGTGTGAGCATATCATCTCACTGTGACACACAGTCTACAGGAGGCTCCAACACGGCTATATGCATGTAATATAAATCCCTGTGCGAGCGAAGCTCAAGCACGGCTCCATGCATATTCATGATATCTGAAAATCTCGTGCGAGGGAAGCTCTAGCACGGTTTCATAAAAATCAGTGAAATCTGCGTACGAGCAGCGCTCCAGTACGACTTAAACTGATTATAATTTCATGTAAATTCCACGTACGAGCAACGCTCTAGTACGGATATGTATATAAATTCAGTGAAAACCTCATACGAGAAAAACTCCAGTACGACATTCAAATGAATTATGAAAACCATGTAAAACTTTGTGCGAGCAATGCTCCAGCACAAATGAATGCTCAAGTAAATCAAATCTCGTGCGAGTTACACTCCAGCACGGCTTTATGCATAATTAAATCAAATCTCGTGCGAGATTCACTCCAGCACGGCTTTATGCAATATCAAATCAAAACAGGATGCGAGCTAAGCTCCAGCATCTCTCATGCATGTCAAATCATTAAAACTAGTGCGAGCAATCGCTCCAGCACTATTTTATGCATACCACGTTAAAACAAATCAAAACATGTCAAAACATGTCAAAACAGAGTGCGAGCTAGGCTCCAGCAGCTC
The DNA here is from genome assembly GCA_033439115.1 of Firmiana major. Taxonomy (NCBI): domain Eukaryota; kingdom Viridiplantae; phylum Streptophyta; class Magnoliopsida; order Malvales; family Malvaceae; genus Firmiana; species Firmiana major. Next base: position 55,875,156 of record CM065904.1, on the reverse strand, counting down.
TCATTTCACAATATTAAAAATCAGTGCGAGCACCATGCTCTAGCACATTTCATGCATATGATGTCACAAGTCGGTGCGAGCAACTGCTCAAGCACATTTATGCACATTCACAAACGCAGATATAGTGCGAACTACGTGTCGGCACTATCTGTTTCCATATAAACTGATAGTTGGCCGTTTTCCAAAGAAATTTCTATTTAAATATTAATAACACCTACGTAGTGTTATTTTGTGAAATTCATCCATTTACTGGCCAATCTATCGCTTTACTTTGATTAAAATCAAGAAAATTCCTTAATCATAAAAATCCTTAAATCATGCATTCCATGCATGTCATGCTTTCACCATCCTTAGGTGAACTTCCCTCAATAGGGGTAAAATAGACATTTCACCTATTTCGATCCTTAAAATCATTCAAACCATTTTTAGGATCATTATACAATATCCATGTATACATACATACTCAGTGTACAGAAAAACTATTAAAATATGCGTAGCTACCTCTAGCTACTCACACAATTCCCTTACCTCATTTTTCTGTACAGTCTGACCTTTCCCACTGATGTCTTGTCACGCAGTCCGATTTGCTCCGAATCCAAATCAAATCTCCGGAACTGCGGATACACATTCATCAGGTCAAATACAATACAATTTAATGTATTTCATAATTTTCTGGGCTTAATTTTAAATCATTGGGCCCGTTTCTCATATTGGGCCCGATTGCACTTTAATGGGCCTTAATCGACCTTAAGCCCTTTTACCACACTTTATCGAGGCCAATGGGGCTCATTGGGCCCATCAGTAATTTATTTAGCCTCGTTCTAAATTCTCAGACAGCTTATGAATTATTTACGACAATTTATCCAATTTTCAGAATTTAATTCATTTATGCGAAAATTAAATCCATAATTTATGCGTTAAATATCAATCACGCATAACGATGCAAAATTGTCGTAAATAAGGGTTACATACCCGTTATTCCATGATCGTACACAAATCGAGGCTGTCTCGAGCTCTCAGTGGATGCCAATTGTCGAGCTACACAATTAAATATATTTTCGGGTAAACTTTCAGTCGATTATTTATCAAATTAAATATTCTAAAAATTATATCGGTCAATTTGACCGCTTACCGACTTACCCGAAGCTCGATTGCATCACAGGAATTTTCTCCAATTTTTTCTCTTTTTTCTTTTTCCCTTTTTCTTCCTTTTTTCCCTCTCTTTTTGGCTGAACCGGTCCGGTCCGGTTCAACCCGGTTCGGACCGCCGGTTAGGTCTGGTCCGGTTCGGTCGGTTCTGTCCGGTTCGGCCGGTCCAATCTCCCTTTGGTCGTGCCGGCGCCGTCCGGCCGGTTCTCTGGCCGATTCCGGTGCCATTCAACGCGCCATGGACTGGGCTTCTCAAATCGGGCCTCGACCTGGGTCGAATCGGCCCCATCGCCGGCGAATCGGGCTTCTCTCCCCCGCGGCTTCTCCTCCGTTTCCGACGATTTTCGCCGTTCTCGGCGCGCGTCTGGGTTGCTGGAGGTTCGCCCGAGTTCGGGCTTCCTTTTCCGGTGGGTATCGAACCTCCTCGGTCGCCGGTGGTGGCTCTGCCGGCGATCTCTCTTCCTCGGGTCTTCCTTCGCGTTTTGCTTCTGTTTCGTTTTCTGACTTTCGTTTCGTTTTCCAGATTCGTTTCTTTTCTTTTTTTTTTTTTATTTATAATTAAATTTTATTATTATTTTATTCAATAAAATAATAATAAAATTCCCAAAAATATCTAAAATAATCTTAGTTTATTCATTTAATCTGTAAATAATTTTCTCAGTCCGGTTTTGCCTTTTCGATATATTTTTCGATTATTTTCGAGATTATTTTTCGATGCGAAAATCCCGGTTTATCCCAAGAAATTCATATCTTGATCAATTTAACTCGAAATTTAATTATTTCTTCATCATTGATCAAGATTTCTCATTCTCATATTTTTAATTAAATTTTCTTGTCCCGATAAATACCGAATTTTGGTCTTTTGACCATTTTGCCCTTGCACATATTCGGGAATGCCATTTAAGTCCTTTTTGCATTTTTAAATGCACTCGAAAATATTGGGTCTTACAATATATGTGTGTGTGTGTGTGTGTTAAATATTTGATTTGTAATTTACATTTTTACTTTTTAAATTTACGTACGTAAATATCATAAATTTCTAATATCAAGTCATTTGCTTTCTCCCTCACCCTTCCCAAATTATGTTTTCTTGTTTCTATTATCTCCTAAATCTCAATTTCACCCCAGTAAATACTGCCTCCCCTTCATTTTTTTTTTCTGCGATCTTCAACTTTATGCGTAAAGTTTTCTTCATTAGCCACTTCTACACTTCCTCTCACTCTCTTGGTCCCAAGCACTCTCTTCTCAATCCATCCCAACAAGCAACAGCCATTTCAAGCAGCAACCCTTTCTAGCTCGCAACAACATCAATGGAGGATCTCTCAACAACTATCCCTTTAATAAATTTTGATTGCCTTTGTAAAAAATTATGTATCATATGCGGGTTCTTTCCTTTGGACGGAGAAGGACTGATTAAGGGAGTAAATATCTTTATTCTCAGATGGGGTAGCAAAATTTTGTTTTGTCTTTCTAATACTTTATTTTGGCTCTTTGAATTTTATGCAATACATTTCAGTTTCTTAATATTTTAGTTTTGTGCTTTTAATTTTTAAAGTTATCTTTTTATAATTTGTTGTTTTATTTATGTAAACAAAATTTGTATTTCATAAAAAAAGAAATCGATAAAAATTGCAATTAATATCCCATAAAGTGAATATCTATGTTTTTATGAATGGTTATGGTATCTTTCAGTTTTAAAACAATCAATTGAGCTTTATTAGTGTATAAATTTGTAAATTTTTGTTGGTTATAGAGTTTAATTGAGTAAGTTCGATTAATTTGATTTTTATCTTGAGTTGAGCACAAACCAGAGAAATAACACTTAATTATGTTCGAGTTGAGTTTTGAGCTTCAATTTTTGTTTAGAGTTTAAGCTCGAGCGTCATAGTATATTGACTTGGTTTGTATTGATTATATCCTTGTGCATACTACAAAAGGCAACACTTGATGTTATCCATAGATTTACCGAATGACCTATGTCATGCCTAGAGTAATTTGATTCATACTTGTCTTAACAAAATACAAACTAGTTTTTGGGAAATTTCATAGACAACCTAGTTTTTAAGCCTCACGCACGACCTATTAGCTAGAAAAAATTAAACTCTAAATCCTTCACACTTAAAGTACACCTCACAACATACAAAATTAAAATATTTTCCTATTCTATTCTGTCACAACCCAAACTACCCAAAAATCAGAGTTAATTTTTCGCTTTTTATTATTTTCTTACTTAAATTCTTATCTGTCCTCTGATCGTGACCACACTCCACTAACAAATTGGGCTGTGCGTCAATGCCAGTCCCACCATTCAATTACCATCTAACTCATTTCTTCTCCAGTCATTTATAATTGTTTACATTATTTATACATCCCCTAAAGTTACTTACAAACATGTTACTGTGCTATGCTTATGTAGATACAATATGTACAAGTGTATATACCTTATGTTGATGGGCAGCAGCGGATATCCGGAATGCAGTACTGAGTCGTCGCAACTTCAACTGGAGATTATCTGTGGGAGAAAATGAAAGGGGTGAGCACATCAAGCTCAGTAAGGCAATCCTACGAACAAGTAGGTAACCATACTACCTACATGAACGTGGTGCCATGCATAAACCACCCTTTCTCCACACATTTTAAAACAATGATATGCGTTATGATGTTATGTAAAACACATTTGCACGGAAAATCAACATGCAATTATTACAAATCATTTCTTTCTTAATTAAAATTTTCACAATAAAGTCAGGACTCGACCCCTCCAGCGGGTGATCCTGACTCACACAAAACCATGAAAACGGTTTACATCACACGTGGATTTGAAAAGCATGAAAATACCATCATGCAAATTTAGTTTAAAAACCCAGTTTAAATCATCGAAATCGTCGACATGCGAGACGAGGCAATATCTGTATAACGGTAATAACTAGGACTATGGCCATATCTGTCCTCGGGAGTTCCTCAGCTACACGGATCCTAGTGTGCGGGTTCTCACCATGATCGGGAACCGCCCGGGAGGTGGGTCAGTCCATCCCGTCAGTCTTATCCGATCCCCGGCATCCGAAGATGCTGCATCCGGAGATGCCGTATCCGAAGATACCACACGGTACATCGTACTCCATGCTACTTGCACGGTACATCGTACTCCGTGAACCCATATAATATCTCTAGGTACTCCAGCCCAATTGGCCTGCTTCCCACAGAGGTTTTGTTTCTCAATACTCATGCCATGTCTCAAAACGCACGTGCGAGCCTATTTAATCAGTGACACACAGTCTACCCGATGCTCCAAGCACGGCTCATCGCATGTTCTCATAAAAATCAGTGCGAGCAATGCTCAGCACTCTCATCAAATCAAGTAAATCTAGTACGAGCTAAGCTCTAGCACTCTATATGCAAATCGTATAAAAATCTGGTGCGAGCGAAGCTCTAACACCCTGTCTCAAAATCATATAAAAATATGGTGCGAGTTAGACTCTAGCACCCTGTCACGAAAATCATATATATATAAGAATCTGGTGCGAGTTGGACTCCAGCACCTATGCATGTAAAACTCTAGTGCGAGCTCTCGCTCCAGCACTAATGCGTGCATCACACAAATCGACAATAAAAACACGTAGGCGGCTCTGTTTCCTCAAAACAGTTTTCAAAACAATATCACGTTGAAAGTATGCAATGCTGTGCATTTTCTTTCAAGGTGAGCCAGCCTACTCATGCATGCCTCAAAACACCTCCAGAATGAGCAGAAACCTTTTGTTCTTGCTCCTCCCAATTTTTCCTAAATTTTTAGATTTTACCCTTAACAAGGGTATTTTAGTAATTTGCCCATTCGGGGCACTAAAATTATTATTCGACCTCTAGACCCTTCAGATAAATTTTAAAGGACTGCATATGAATTTAAAATTGCGTAAAGTTACCTCTAGCAGTCCGCAGAATTCCCTTACCTTAATTTTCTATCGAGTCTGACCTTTTCTTTCCCAATGTTGTCTCGTCGCGCAGTCCGTTATGCTCCCAATCAAATGCCCGAAACTGCGTATTAATATTCCTCAGGTCAGATAACGTACAATTTAATTGTATTTAATGCTTTCTGGGCTTAATTTAAATCATTGGGCCCGTTCACCCCTATTGGGCCCGATTGCACCTTAATGGGCCTTAATCGGCCTTAAGCCCGTTTTTCACTAAATTCCCACTTTATCGAGGCCTATTGGGCTCATTGGGCCCACCAATAATTTATCGGGCCTCGTTCTAATTCTCGAATAGCTAAATTTAATATTTACGACAATTAATCTAAATTTCCATAAATTAATTCAATTTATGCGTAAATTAAATCAATATCACGCATAACGAGGTAATTGTCGTAAATTGGGGTCACTTACCCGAGATTCCATGCTAGTCCGTAAATCGAGGCTGTCTCGAGCCCTCGGTGGATGCCAATCATCGAGCTACACAATTAATTACATTTTCGGGTAAACTTTTCGATCGAAATTTAATTAAATAAAATATTCCAAATTAAAATCGGGTCAATTTGACCGCTTATCGACTTACCCGAAGCTCGATTGCATCACAGGAATTTTCCCCAATTTTTCATCTTTTTCCTTTTCCCTTTTTCTCCCTTTTTTCTCCTCTTTTTGGCTGAACCGGTTCAGTCCGGTTCGGACCGGTTCAGACCGTCGGTTCACCCCGGTTCGGCCGGTTCACCACCGGTTTGCCACCTTGCCGGCCGGTTCTCCGCCGGCTTCCACCGCCAGCAGCTCCGCTGGGTCGTCCGCACCTCGAATCTGGCCTCGGTTCGCCTCAACGTCGCCGGAATGCCGCCGGTCCGGCTGTTCTCCCTCGGCCGTCGGACCCATTTCCTTTCCTCCACCGTTTCCGGCGTTTTCCGGCAGCTTCACCGGTCGGGGCTGCCACCAATAGCACCGTCTGGGTCTGGGCTCTCGAAATCGGCCCTTGGTTCCGGTCGGATCGCCGCCGTTCGCCGCCGGTGGCCTTCTCTTTCCCGCGGCCTTCTCCTCCGTTTTCCGCCGGATTTCGGAGTTCCCACGGCGCGTCGTCGCCACTGATAGGTTGCCTGAGGTCGGGCCGTCTTCGCCGGCCCTCGCCTGGGGTCCCTGGCCGCCGGCAGCCCCTCGGTCGGCTGCTCCGTTTGCTTCGTTTTTTGTTTTTCTGGTTCTCTCTCTCCCCTATATTTCCGTTTTTCAGACTTTTTTTTTTCCTTTCATTAATTTATTTTTATTAATTTTATTATTATTTTTATTTATTTTAATTATTTTACTATTCCTTAAAATACATTAAAATTACCCAACTATCTCTTAAAATTATTATTAAATTCTAAATTTATCAATTTAATTTTATTTAATTTATTTATTATATTTTAACCTCTTTTTCGGGTATAATTTCCCCGTATTTTCGGGATATTATCCCGGGTGACTTTTCGGTATATTTTTCGATTATTTTCGGGATTATTTTTTTTTTCGAACTAAAAATTTCAATTAATCCCGATTAATTCCAATAAATTAATATCTTGATCAATTTAACCCAAAATAAATTTATTTCACTTTTATTGACCAAGATTTCTTAAATCCATTATTTTTAATTAAATTTCTTTATCGAAATTATACCGGCTTTCGGTCTTTTGACCATTTTGCTCTTACACGTGTTCGAGATTAATTTAACCCGACTTCCTTCATACATCCCTCATCTTTTCTTATTTAGTTTCCGTATTTTAATTAAATTCGGGTCTTACAACTCTCCCCCACTTAAAGAATTTGGTCCTCCAAATTAGAACCAAGTCATATGAGTCCATATACAACTCCGGGTACATCGATTGTATCATACTCTTAAATTTTTTTATGTGACCTTCTCCGGAGTGTATTACTACCAAAGGACTTTAATTAGGGAGATTATCTTAAACCTCAATACTTTCTCTTTCCTATTGAATGCCCGAATCAACTTATCAATATACTTATATTTTCATTAAATTGAACTTTTGGAATTCATATCCTATCACCTATGCTGGATCTAGATAGTATTGCCGAAGCATCAAAAGCTGAGACACATTGTGGGTGCCTGTTAATTCAAGTGATAACACCAACCTACAGGTCTTATCTCCCACTTGTCCAATCTCTCAAAATATTCCATCCAGCACAACTCAATTTACTTTCTTCCAAAAGTCCGCTATGTCCTTATTCTCTTAGGACAAGAAATATTTCAACCATACTAATTCACCAAAGGTGAATTTCAATATTTGTCTATCTGCTCTGAGGTGTTCTTAATCTCTCATCCTTAACTAAACATCCTCAGAGACTTATTATCCAAAGTCGTAAATGATTCTATCTGTCACCCACTTTTTCTTATCCAAATTTGGGGAACAACCCCTACAGCCATACACTGTCTCATATCTTGTTATCCCGATACTCAACTGCCAATTGTCGTTATTGGCGAATTCAATTTGTAACAACTGATCATTCCAGGAGCTTATAAAATCAATGGCACAGGCTTTCATCGGATCCTCCAGAACTTGTATAGTCCTCTCTGACTGACCATCTGTCTGAGGACGAAAAGCTGTGCTAATACTCAGTCGGGTTCCCATAGCTTCCTAAAAAAAATATTCCCTGAAATAGAAAGTGAAGCGGGAATCCCTATATGATACCATGCTCACTGGAACGCTACTTAATGTTCCACAATCTTTCTTACACGCAAATCCTCATACACACTCTGAGTATCTGAGGAGTTCATAACCAGAAGGTGGGTAGACAACTTAGCGACTATCATCCAAATAGCCTCGTAATTCACCTGGGTTCTCTGTAACCCATCACGACCTTCATGGAGACTTGCTCTCATTTTTCGTGCCGTGTCGATAAAGGTAGGTGCTGCAATAACTCTGCAGACTTTTAATACTCTACCTTACTCTGCTGACACACTAGGCACTTTTATACAATCTCCACCAATATCTCTTTCCACATCTGACCACCCATACCCTTTTCGAGATTTCGATATATTTATTTACTTCCGTATGCACTGTCTATCCCGAAGAGTGAGCTTCTGACAATATTACTATCTCATCCACTGTGGTCCTGGGGAGCACTCATACTGTCCCTGAATCCTCAGTAACTCATCATCACCCACTGTGAACTCTATCACTGTACCCTTCTGAATCAGACCCAAACTATCGACGTCCGGTCGATCATCACGCTAAGCCTGGCAAATCCGGGCACTCTCATCCGGTTCTAATCATCAGGCTAGCTGTCACACAATCACTGTCATCATCAGAAGGGATCACATCTATACTGAGGCTCACAACTGCATCTAGCAGCTCACGCTCTCTGACCATCATATGTAATACAATCCCGATGCTCTTTCTGCTTAAAGCATCAGCCTTTCCCGGGGGTACAATTTTCACAAATCAAAATCTCTCAGAAGCTCTAACCCACTATGTAATCTCATATTCGTCTCTTTCTGTTAAAACAGATACTCGGGCTTTATGATCAGTGCATATTCACAATTTCTCATCATATACATAGTAGTACCATATCCTCGGTACAACTACTGTTACCAACTTTAAATCATGGGTCAGATAGTTTATTTCGTGATCAAGGAGTTGTCTGACTCCAAAATTGACTATCTTCCCATTATACATCAATACACAGCTCCATCATAATTTCGAGGTATCTATACTCACTGGGAACCTCTTGAGCTATTGGGTATGGTGAAATTAATCACGGTGGTCAGTTCATACTTTACTACACCGAAATTTATATCACATCCATCTTATTCCAAGACCACGTTTTCATAATTAAACGTGTTAACAAGGTATATCCCTTTTGAACTCGCAGCAACCCATTTGTAATAACCATTTCTCCATTGTTGCTTATAAATCGCCCTAGACTTTAACTACACCCAATATATCATCGATAATGATGATTACAACTCGATCTAATCCTTGACTTATTTACGCATAAGCGTATAAAATCCTTCAAAAGCGCTTACGTTTTCAGGTACTAACCTGCGTCATTTCCTTTTCTTATCTTAACGGCTCTTATTAAATTTTATTATATTAGTCTTTATGATTTGTCAAATTTAAATATTCTTATCGTCTTAGTAAAGGTATCCTAATGCCAAAGGTATTTATTACGCCGCTCGATTTTACGTTATAGGATATATATATATATATACTCTTAGACGCTGTCAAGTCTTCAGGCGGGGAGGTATTTTGAAATACCTTTATTGACCTTCAGACTTAACCACAACTACGTAATATCTCAGTCTATGCGGTCACAATTTATATTCGTTACTAATCGCTTAACCTCAATTACTTCGCATAATAAGGGTATTCCATACCTAGCACATATCTCTTACTCCAATACATCTTATATTTAGGATCTATCTTATCTCTAAGATTATCTCCTTGGTGTATCAATCACGACAAAACTCTTTCATTATTGATTCCGTGAGTACAATCCTTTACTCCTGTAATTTTCAACTGTTGTACCCCTGTTTTCAACTTAAAATCTCTATAGCCATATTCCGTTAATTAATCCTCCTCTATTGGGGTACTCATTTATCAGAATTGTCCCCAATGATGTAGGCATTCATGCCTTTTTACTCACTTATATGCGAATGAAGGCGGTATAAATAAATATGTGGCACCAGGATCAATGAACATACGTACTTCGTTATTCATAACAAGTGTGGTATCTCACACCACATCCATGAAACATCAATAGTGTCCTGGTCCAAGACATCCTCTCGCCTTCGTCCAACAACCTACTTTCCTTTTTCTTTTCGGCTAGGGCCTCTCTTTTCGTTGCGGCTATACCAACGAAGTTGTTCTGTCTCTTTACTTTTCTGTGGGACGATCTCGCCCAATTCTGTGCAATCAAATCAATGGTCCGTCTTATCACACTTAACGGCCATTTTCATCTATACCGTGTAGGTATAAACCTTCCTTCCGTGGTATCCACCACACATCTCACACTGCTTACAGTGCTCACACTGCTACACTGCTTCGTAGCAGGTCGGGGTCCGCCAATCACAATGCCCCTCAACAGTGCCAAAATTGGATGCACTAGGGCCTTACCAATTATCTTATTCCATAACTCATCAAATCAGATCTTTTTACCAATTATCATTTTTCCCATTTTAACATCTTTGTCATTTCTCGATTCTCTTTCTGTCTCTATTTCAGCCCTCATTACCTTTCCCAATCTCAGAGGCGTGCAATTCATGTTCGTATTTACCCAACCGTAAATCTGCGCACTGCCTCGGTATAGGTAATATCGCACGGGCCAATTAGACTCTAATTGGAAAGTTGAGCCGTTTCATGATCTTTAGACATCTCGACTGTCACTTTTCATAGTGTCGAGGTAATATCTGCCCAAAATTATAACTGAGTTTTCATACTCATAATCAATTTAGTATTCCTGGGCAATGTAAGAAATTTTTCCTTTAAATCATGTCCGGGATATCCTGTCACCGGAATACATCCCAAGATATTTCTCATATTAGCTCTTAAGATGGGTCGAGCATAATTCCACCAATGCTCCGCTGCGCCCTCTGATCTCATACATAATCTGAGCAATTAGCTCCTCAAAATGATACCCATGCTCCGTTTCAATCTCGCGAAGCGTCTCTCAATACTGTCCGATCACTCTGTCGGACTCTGTGGGGCATACTCAACATTAGCCTCCATTTCAATTTCATCATGATTCTCATAGTCAAACTCAGCACGACTTAGCAGATTCAGGTCTACCTCTACGACCTCTGCCTCGTGCACTATCTCATCTAACGCGACTCATATTAAGCATTCCTGCATTCTCAACCATTTCTTAGTCAAGCCCATCTCGATATACACTATTGTATCTAACCAAGCACAGTAACACGGGGATGTAATTTCCTAATTACTGACACTGACACACATCAGACCAATTGTGCTCTGATACCACCTTTATATGTCACGACCCAAACTACCCAAAAATCAAAGTTAATTTTTCGCTTTTTATTATTTTCTTACTTAAATTCTTATCTGTCCTCTGATCGTGACCACACTCCACTAACAAATTGGGCTGTGCGTCAATGCCAGTCCCACCATTCAATTACCATCTAACTCATTTCTTCTCCAGTCATTTATAATTGTTTACATTATTTATACATCCCCTAAAGTTACTTACAAACATGTTACTGTGCTATGCTTATGTAGATACAATATGTACAAGTGTATATACCTTATGTTGATGGGCAACAGCGGATATCCGGAATGCAGTACTGAGTCGTCGCAACTTCAACTGGAGATTATCTGTGGGAGAAAATGAAAGGGGTGAGCACATCAAGCTCAGTAAGGCAATCCTACGAACAAGTAGGTAACCATACTACCTACATGAACGTGGTGCCATGCATAAACCACCCTTTCTCCACACATTTTAAAACAATGATATGCGTTATGATGTTATGTAAAACACATTTGCACGGAAAATCAACATGCAATTATTGCAAATCATTTCTTTCTCAATTAAAATTTTCACAATAAAGTCAGGACTCGACCCCTCCAGCGGGTGATCCTGACTCACACAAAACCATGAAAATGGTTTACATCACACGTGGATTTGAAAAGCATGAAAATACCATCATGCAAATTTAGTTTAAAAACCCAGTTTAAATCATCGAAATCGTCGACATGCGAGACGAGGCAATATCTGTATAACGGTAATAACTAGGACTATGGCCATATCTGTCCTCGGGAGTTCCTCAGCTACACAGATCCTAGTGTGCGGGTTCTCACCATGATCGAAAACCGCCCGGGAGGTGGGTCAGTCCATCCCGTCAGTCTTATCCGATCCCCGGCATCCGAAGATGCTGCATCCGGAGATGCCGTATCCGAAGATACCACACGGTACATCGTACTCCATGCTACTTGCACGGTACATCGTACTCCGTGAACCCATATAATATCTCTAGGTACTCCAGCCCAATTGGCCTGCTTCCCACAGAGGTTTTGTTTCTCAATACTCATGCCATGTCTCAAAACGCACGTGCGAGCCTATTTAATCGGTGACACACAGTCTACCCGATGCTCCAAGCACGGCTCATCGCATGTTCTCATAAAAATCAGTGCGAGCAATGCTCAGCACTCTCATCAAATCAAGTAAATCTAGTGCGAGCTAAGCTCTAGCACTCTGTATACAAATCGTATAAAAATCTGGTGCGAGCGAAGCTCTAACACCCTGTCTCAAAATCATATAAAAATATGGTGCGAGTTAGACTCTAGCACCCTGTCACGAAAATCATATATATATAAGAATCTGGTGCGAGTTGGACTCCAGCACCTATGCATGTAAAACTCTAGTGCGAGCTCTCGCTCCAGCACTAATGCGTGCATCACACAAATCGACAATAAAAACACGTAGGCGGCTCTGTTTCCTCAAAACAGTTTTCAAAACAATATCATGTTGAAAGTATGCAATGCTGTGCATTTTCTTTCAAGGTGAGCCAGCCTACTCATGCATGCCTCAAAACACCTCCAGAATGAGCAGAAACCTTTTATTCTTGCTCCTCCCAATTTTTCCTAAATTTTTAGATTTTACCCTTAACAAGGGTATTTTAGTAATTTGCCCATTCGGGGCACTAAAATTATTATTCGACCTCTAAACCCTTCAGATAAATTTTAAAGGACTGCATATGAATTTAAAATTGCGTAAAGTTACCTCTAGCAGTCCGCAGAATTCCCTTACCTTAATTTTCTATCGAGTCTGACCTTTTCTTTCCCAATGTTGTCTCGTCGCGCAGTCCGTTATGCTCCCAATCAAATGCCCGAAACTGCGTATTAATATTCCTCAGGTCAGATAACGTACAATTTAATTGTATTTAATACTTTCTGGGCTTAATTTAAATCATTGGGCCCGTTCACCCCTATTGGGCCCGATTGCACCTTAATGGGCCTTAATCGGCCTTAAGCCCGTTTTTCACTAAATTCCCACTTTATCGAGGCCTATTGGGCTCATTGGGCCCATCAATAATTTATCGGGCCTCGTTCTAATTCTCGAATAGCTAAATTTAATATTTACGACAATTAATCTAAATTTCCATAAATTAATTCAATTTATGCGTAAATTAAATCAATATCACGTATAACGAGGCAATTGTCTTAAATTGGGGTCACTTACCCGAGATTCCATGCTAGTCCGTAAATCGAGGCTATCTCGAGCCCTCGGTGGATGCCAATCATCGAGCTACACAATTAATTACATTTTCAGGTAAACTTTTCGATCGAAATTTAATTAAATAAAATATTCCAAATTAAAATCGGGTCAATTTGACCGCTTATCGACTTACCCGAAGCTCGATTGCATCACAGAAATTTTCTCCAATTTTTTCTCTTTTTCCTTTTCCCTTTTTCTCCCTTTTTTTCTCCTCTTTTTGGCTGAACCGGTTCAGTCCGATTCGGACCGGTTCAGACCGTCGGTTCACCCCGGTTCGGCCGGTTCACAGCCGGTTCACCACCTTGTCGGCCGGTTCTCCGCCGGCTTCCACCGCCAGCAGCTCCGCTGGGTCGTCCGCACCTCGAATCTGGCCTCGGTTCGCCTCAACGTCGCCGGAATGCCGCCGGTCCGGCTGTTCTCCCTCGGCCGTCGGACCCATTTCCTTTCCTCCTCCGTTTCTGGCGTTTTTCGGCAGCTTCACCGGTCGGGGCTGCCACCAATAGCACCGTCTGGGTCTGGGCTCTCGAAATCGGCCCTTGGTTCCGGCCGGATCGCCGCCGTTCGCCGCCGGTGGCCTTCTCTTTCCCGCGGCCTTCTCCTCCGTTTTCCGCCGGATTTCGGCGTTCCCACGGCGCGTCGTCGCCGCTGATAGGTTGCCTGAGGTCGGGCCGTCTTCGCCGGCCCTCGCCTGGGGTCCCTGGCCGCCGACAGCCCCTCGGTCGGCTGCTCCGTTTGCTTCGTTTTTTTTTTCTGGTTCTCTCTCTCCCCGATATTTCCGTTTTTCAGACTTTTTTTTTCATTAATTTATTTTTATTAATTTTATTATTATTTTTATTTATTTTAATTATTTTACTATTCCTTAAAATACATTAAAATTACCCAACTATCTCTTAAAATTATTATTAAATTCTAAATTTATCAATTTAATTTTATTTAATTTATTTATTATATTTTAACCTCTTTTTCGGGTATAATTTCCCCGTATTTTCGGGATATTGTCCCGGGTGACTTTTCGATATATTTTTCGATTATTTTCGGGATTATTTTTTTTTGAACTAAAAATTTCAATTAATCCCGATTAATTCCAATAAATTAATATCTTGATCAATTTAACCCAAAATAAATTTATTTCACTTTTATTGACCAAGATTTCTTAAATCCATTATTTTTAATTAAATTTCTTTATCGAAATTATACCGGCTTTCGGTCTTTTGACCATTTTGCTCTTACACGTGTTCGAGATTAATTTAACCCGACTTCCTTCATACATCCCTCATCTTTTCTTATTTAATTTCCGTATTTTAATTAAATTCGGGTCTTACATATTCCTTCAATCACCCTAAACACTACAAACCTTAAAACCTCACAATCAACCTTTCTCAATCTCTTCACTCTTCAATCTTTTCAAATTTTGCAAGAAATCAGATGCAAGTTCTTCACAAAATGTGTCTATTTCTTAGATTTAATATAGGGTTTTGTTAGGTTTAGGAAGATTTGTTAAAATTTGAAAGAAATTTGCATTAATGTTGTTTTTTTTTTTTTTGACTTCTTAGTAGAAAGGAATTTCAACTAGCCAGTAGCAGTTAGCGGAAAAGAATTCTTACTAATCGTAATGCTTCCACTAGGCATGAAGACTAGCAAAAGTAATGCTTGCGTTAGGCATTCAAGATTGGGGAAAGTAATGCTTCCACTAGGCATGCAATGAATTCATTAACATAGATTTCTTCTTTAGAGAAGAAAAAAATTGAAACAATCAATTTACGATTTAATATAGATTTCTTCTTTAGAGAAGATAAATTAAGGAAAAAAAGTTGGAACTTGAAATGTAGACATTTATTAGAAGGGTATAATAACTAATCATAATACAGTTCATCAAGGTCTTAGCATGAAAGAGTCATTAATATAATTCTTTACAATAATATGAAGTAAGAACACCATGGAGAAACAATGCATGAGGTATGTCAAACATGGTTTTAATCCTCTTAGAATTAGGATCCTTAGTTAGTCACCTTTCTCAATATTACTGCTTTAAGGGGAAAACAATGTCGATGCATAATTGGGAAAAACAAAAAAGGACATGGGTGAACTGCCAATAAACAACAATAAGTAATAAATAATTCATTTCATTTGGGATATAATATCATTTAATGCGAATTGTGTAAAGTTATTATTTTTTCCTTTGATAGAATAACTTGGATCATAACAAAAGATATTTGAGATTTTTTTTTTAAGTGAACATATATGGATGGGATATTTTTTTCTCCTCTTTGTGAGGGAGATAGAACTTCAATAACAATGAACTCAACAGCTGAAGGGTGTTCTAATGTGATTTCAAAAGAGTAATTAAGTCTTTTAATGTATAAAAGATAGACTCATTTGTTAGAGCTTGCGATGTTGAGATTCTCCATAAAGATATAATAATGCAACATAGTACATCTTATAATGTTACTAAGATAAAAGAGTTATTAATCCAATTCTTCACAATAATATCAACGAGGAACATCATGAACAAACATTGGATATATATGTTTTTACATATGTGAATATGTTTTTATGATACATGTTTGTTAGTATAAACAAATTTATATGTTTATATATTTTTTTCATAAACAAATTCATATGCTTATACGTGTATATATGGGTGTGTGTATGTGTATGTTTGTGCACGCGTGTGTGCATGTGTTTTTATGTAGCTTTCGAGATACAAAAGAATAAAAGGATGAACTTATCTCTAACTTATACATGTTTTCTCTTTAATTCATGTGGATAGCATTTCAGTATCAAACTACTCATGCTAGCTTTTAATTATATTTGTTAAATTACTTTTGCATCTCTAACTTATACATGCTTTCTCTTGGATTATTGTAGATGATTTTGCACTTATTTAATGCTCATAATCGTGAGTGTTTCGTATAATTGTGATGTTCGATCCAATATAGTCATGTAATTGTGTGTTGTTACAGATTGCACGTACATGAGGAGCTTGGTCATCTAGAGGATTTGTATGTGATTGTAACAACCCTTCCTCTAGTCCACCTAAGAGGTGAACAGCTGCCCATAAGAGTAGGCTCATTACAACTAAGGCACTAGTCACTCACTGAGGCTAGGCAGCAGTTGATTGTATTTGGTGAGGCACTAGTTACCGAGTCTAGGTAGCAGTCGCATAGATGTGATAAGGATGCATCCGAATCATATCTTGGTGGCTCAATTGATACATTCATTCTTACTAGTTTTGGATCTCACATTGTTATAGCCATCTGGAAGTATAAGGTAAATTGATAGTTGTTACGTTTATTATGTCATTGATATAATTATGTTATCAATTTGTTATTAATATTCTAATTGTGTATTTGGTCTTGATATAAGAGAGATGAGAGTTTAAGGTAATTAATCAAGGTAAAAAAATAAAAATAGGTTTATGGTCGTTAGATGCTAGTTGCTCACGTATTTGAGCCAGTATTGAGTAATCAAGGTGGCACATTGCTACATTATAGTTATCGCAATTGCACAAAACCATTATATCGACAATTTGTAAAAGGTAGCATCAGAGAAAAACACCTTTCACATGTCAGTCGGACATATGAGCATTATATTAGATGGCGTGTCTTCATTGCTCGGCATACCAGTGGTAGGTCAAATCTTATCATATGATGTGATAGCCCGAAAGCGGTGAAAATATGACAAATTTAAAATTTTTCTTAAGACAAAACTACCAACTCTGGGTGTATTCCTGTGCAATATCTTTAAATCATTATCATTTATAAACCAACATTATCCCCTAAGATCATACAACCCATACTTAATGAAATCAAATACATAATATCCCAAAAAGAGTCAACCTATAATTCTCAACTCATTTCTTTCATATCAACCTAATTACATCCCAAAATACTTATCACAAATGTCTGTATTGCATCATTGTCTAGATACAAAATGAACTAAATTATACCTTATGCGTGTACAAGCGATAGCTTGGGGAGATCTTGTCCACCAGCCTATTACACGTACGCGGCAAGCTCTATATCGCTTACTTCAAGTAATCTGGAGGGGGGAGGAAAAGGGTAAGCTCTCAAAACGCTCAGTAAGGAGGATAAGGGAAGTTATAAAAATCATCATCACAAACACAATATGATGAAAATATTGAGCATGCAAATCGTTATAGAAATAACTGTGTAAACAATGGCATCAGCATAACTCACGTGATGAAAATCGCAAATCTCTATTACATCAAAGCTCAATGCGTGATATAAATCACAGTTATAAAATCACATCATCATCAAATAAATCGAGACTAGGTATTTATAAAAACTCAGATGAAATCAACGTCATAGGCACATCATATCAATTGAATTCGTCCCCTAGGCAGACATCCCCAAGAGAGGGATTTCATTGGAAATAATACACATGGCCATGATTCGCTGTAGACTTGATCAGAGTTGTACAGTCGTTGATCTTACATGCGATCAAAGTACAGCCCGGTCTTACATGCTATCAAAGCAAGGTCATCCATTGTAAGACCCGATATTTTCGAGTCCATTTAAAAATGCAAAAGGACTTAAATGGCATTCCCGAATACGTGCAAGGGCAAAATGGTCAAAAGATCAAAATTCGGTATTAATCGGGACAAGAAAATTTAATTAAAAATATGAAAATGAGAAATCTTGATCAATGACGAAGAAATAATTAAATTTTGGATTAAATTGATCAAGATATGAATTTATTGGGATAAACCGAGATTTTCGCATCGAAAAATAATCTCGAAAATAATCGAAAAATATACCGGAAAGGTAAAATCGGACTGAAAAAAATTATTTACAGATTAGATGAATAAAATATATTTTTTAAAAGATATTTGTGTATTTTAATATTATTTTATTGATTAAAATAATATTAAAAATAAATTATAAATAAATAAAAAAATAATAATTGAAAAAAAAAACAGAATTCGCGAAAAACGCGAATCTGCGAAAAACAAAAACAGAGGAAAAAACGCGAAACGCGAAGGCCGACTGAGGAACCCACCGGACGAGCCACCACCGGCGGCCAAGGGCCCCAGGCGAGGGTCGGCGAAGGTCGGCCGACCTCAGGCGAGCCCACAGGCGGCAGCGACGCGCGGCGAAGTGGCCGGAAAACGTCGGAAAACGGAGGGGAAGCCGCGGGGAAGAAACCCCGATTCGCCGGCGATGGCGTCGATTCGAGACAAACCGAGGCCCGATTTGAGAAGCCCAGTCCATGGCGCGTTGAACGGCACCGGAATCGGCCAGAGAACCGACCGGACGGCGCCGGCACGACCAAAGGGAGATTGGACCGGCCGAACCGGACAGAACCGGCCGAACCGGACCAGACCGAACCGGCGGTCCGAACCGGGTTGAACCGGACCGGACCGGTTCAGCCAAAAAGAGAGGGAAAAAAAAAAAGAAGAAAAAGGGAAAAAGAAAAAGAGAAAAAATTGGGAAAAATTTCAGTGATGCAATCGAGCTTCGGGTAAGTCGGTAAGCGGTCAAATTGACCGATTTAATTTTTAGAATATTTAATTTGATAAATAATCGACTGAAAGTTTACCCGAAAATATATTTAATTGTGTAGCTCGACAATTGGCATCCACTGAGAGCTCGAGATAGCCTCGATTTGTGTACGATCATGGAATAACGGGTAAGTGACCCTTAATTTACGACAATTTGTATCGTTATGCGTGATTGATATTTAACGCATAAATTACGGATTTAATTTCCGCATAAATGAATTAAATTCTGAAAAATTGGATAAATTGTCGTAAATAATTCATAAGCTATCTGAGAATTTAGAACGAGGCTAAATAAATATTGATGGGTCCAATGAGCCCAATAGGCCTCGATAAAGTGTGGTAAACAGGCTTAAGGCCGATTAAGGCCCATTATGGTGCATCGGGCCCAATATGGGTAAACGGGCCCAATGATTTAAATAAAGCCTAGAAAATTGTGAAATACAATAAATTGTATTGTATTTGACCTGATGAATGTGTATCCGCAGTGCCAGAGATTTGATTTGGATTCGGAGCAAATCGGACTGCGTGACAAGACATCAGTGGGAAATGTCAGACTGTACAGATAAATGAGGTAAGGGAATTGTGTGAGTAGCTAGAGGTAGCTACGCATATTTTAATAGTTTTTCTGTACACTGAGTATGTATGTATACATGGATATTGTATAATGATCCTAAAAATGGTTTGAATGATTTTAAGGATCGAAATAGGTGAAATGTCTATTTTACCCCTATTGAGGGAAGTTCACCTAAGGATGGTGAAAGCATGACATGCATGAAATGCATGATTTAAGGATTTTTGATGATTAAGGAATTTTATTGGTTTTAATCAAAGCAAAGCGATAGATTGGCCAGAAATTGTTTAATTTCACAAAATAACACTACGTAGGTGTTATTAATAATTAAATGGAAATTTCTTTGGAAAACGGCCAACTATCAAATTTATATGGAAACAGATAGTGCCGACACGTAGTTCGCACTATATCTGCGTTTGTGAATGTGCATAAATGTGCTTGAGCAATTGCTCGCACCGACTTGTGACATCATATGCATGAAATGTGCTAGAGCATGGTGCTCGCACTGATTTTTAATATTGTGAAATGAGAGCTGCTGGAGCCTAGCTCGCACTCTGTTTTGACATGTTTTGACATGTTTTGATTTGTTTTGACGTGGTATGCATAAAATAGTGCTGGAGCGATTACTCGCACTACTTTTAATGATTTGACATGCATGAGAGATGCTGGAGCTTAGCTCGCATCCTGTTTTGATTTAATATTGCATAAAGCCGTGCTGGAGTGTAACTCGCACGAGATTTGATTTAGTTATGCATAAAGCCGTGCTGGAGTATAACTCGCACGAGATTTGATTTACTTGAGCATTCATTTGTGCTGGAGCGTTGCTCGCACAAAGTTTTATATGGTTTTCATAATTCATTTGAATGCCGTACTGGAGTTTTTCTCGTACGAGGTTTTCACTGAATTTATATACATATCCGTACTAGAGCGTTGCTCGTACGTGAAATTTACATGAAATTATAATCAGTTTAAGTCGTACTGGAGCGCTGCTCGTACGCAGATTTCACTGATTTTTATGAAACCGTGCTAGAGCTTCGCTCGCACGAGATTTTCAGATATCATGAATATGCATGGAGCCGTGCTTGAGCTTCGCTCGCACAGGGATTTATATTACATGCATATAGCCGTGTTGGAGCCTCCTGTAGACTGTGTGTCACAGTGAGATGATATGCTCACACGTGCATTCTGAGACAGATGATATGGGTGGATAAGACCTATTACAGGCACCCCTGACTGAGCTTGGGTTCACGGAGTACTTTGTACCGTGTATGTCACGCGGAGTACGCTGTACCGTGGGGATTGTTGGAGTGGAGTGGCATTAGCCACGAGGCAGCAAGCCTTGCCCTCGCAATCCTGGTGTTATGCTGTTCTGGCGGGTAGGATGACCCACCTCCCGTTTCAGGTGTGATACCCCGCACACTAGGTACCGTGTTGCCAGGGATCACTAGGATATGGCCATAGTCCTCGATGTTACTGTTAATTACCTGATTGTCTCACATGATATAACTTATGGTCTGTTAGACCAGGGTAGACCCGAAGGAGGGGTCAGGCCCCCGATTTGATGATTTGATGATTTCAGATGATTTTATGATATGTGACCCTGAAAGAAGGGTGGTTTTATAAATCAAGATTTATAATGAAATATAACAAACTGTTTTATGAGTTTTGAGATGATTGACCCAGAGGGGTTATTTTATACTGCGTTTTAAATGAATTGATTTAAATGCAGTGGCATGATGTGTTTTCCATGCTTTTATTTGAAAATCTTGAATTGTCTTACATGACATGAAAGACTGCATGATCTTGATTAAATTCATGCTTAATATGATTTAATGATGTCACATAAAATGCTTTGAATGCATGAGTTACATGATTTATATATGCACAAATAGTTTTGGATAAACTATGGCATCGAATATGCATGACTTTGTGCGTGTAATTTTAAATGAAAAGAAATGGATTTAAGGGCATGGCATTATGAGCATGTAGATAGTGGAGCTATCTACTTACTTGCATAATTGCCTTACTGAGCGTGTGGTTTGCTCACCCCCTTATTTTCCCATCTTTTCAGAGCACTTGTAATAATTATTGAGCGGCTGAGGACTTGCATGCTTAATATCCGCTGCTTGCTGCTACCCATCGAGAGACAGGTATACACATTTGTATGGTTTTGTATCTAAATATGTAATGCACAGTACTGTAAATGGATATGATGTCGGGGATGTAGAGTTATAAATACATTGGGTATGTATTTATTTAAAGTCAAATAATAGTAAACTCTGATATTGAATAAAATTATGGAAATGAAATGTTAAATAGTGTGAGGTGACTAACACCGAATCATAGCCCAACTGTGTTGTAGGATGGTCACGACGAGAGAAAGTTAAGAATTAAATAATAAATAAAAAAAAAACGAAAAAAAAATTTACTCTGATTTTTAGGTAATTCGGGTCGTGACAGGTTTAATGGTATCAGAGCTTGAGTTGGCCTGATATGAGTCGGTGTTAGTGGTTAAGAAATTACATCCCCATGTACTGTGCATTGCTTAGATACAATTGTGTATATCGAGATGGAAGTGCAGCTAAGAATTTGGTTTTAAATGCAAGAATAGACTCATTGACTGATAGCCGCTATGGTTGAGAGGCGAGTACACGAGCTCAAGGCCGTTGAGGTAGGCCCATGAGTTGTACTGAGTCGCCCCATGAGACTTGAGATGAGATTGACGTGGAGGCTGGTTGATCATGCCCCACAGAGTCCGATAGAGAGATCGGATAGAGTCTGACAGAGAGATCGGACAGTATTGAGATACGCTTCGCAAGGTTGGAGCGAAGGGGGAGAATATTTTGAGAGCTAATTACTCAGAATATGTATGATATTTGAGGGCGAGTTGGAGCATTAATTGAAGTTCGCTCGACCCATTTGAAGAGTTAGACGTCCAGAATGGACATGGAAAAAAATTATATATGTATTCCGATGACAGAATATCCCGGATATTGTTTTAAAGAAAATTACAGATGATATTATTTACTCTGACCCAGAGGAATTGGTTAATTAATGAGTATGAAACTCAGATTATATTCCTGGGCAGATATGACTCGGACACTGAACTGTGAGAGTCGAGATAGCTGAAAGTTCATGGAAGGGCTCAGATTGTCAATTAGAGTCCGATTAGCCCGTTTGATATCACTACCTATGCCGAGGCAGTGCGCAGACTATAGTTGTATGAATAAGATCACGAGTTGCATGCCTCTGAGATTGAGAAAGGTAGTGAGGGTCGAAATTTAGACAAAAAGAGAATAGAGAATGACAAAGATGTCAGAACAAGAAAAGGTAATTGGTAAAAAGCTTAGAGCTGATAAATCACGGGGTAAGTTGATTGATAAACCCCAGTATATCTAATTTTAACACTATTGAGGGGTATTATGATTTGAGGACCGCAACCTGCTACGGAGCATTGTAAACAGTATAACAGAGTAGCAGTGTGAACAGTGTAGGATATGTGGTAGTTACCACGAAAATAAGATGTTGGACGAGGGCGAGTGTATGCCTTGGACCAGGACACTACTGATGTTTCATTGGATGTGGTGGAAGATACCACACTGGTTGTGAATAATGAAATAATTATTTTAATTGATCCTGGTGCCACGCATTTATTCATACCGCCTTCAGTTGCTTATAAGTTAGTGAAAAAAATGTGAAGCCTATACCTTTAAGCATGAAGAAGATGATAGTTAGTTGATTTTCACTAACTGAATATGGGTATAGGGATTGTAAGTTGAAAATAGGGGAGAAAATATCACTGAAAAGTGTATTGTAACTTGACAAGTAAGGAAAGAGTTTGTCACAAGTGATATATAAAAGGAGATATATTGGAATAAGAGACGTATGCAAGGTAAGGATATCCTTGATATGCAAAGTAAATTGGATTAAGCGGTATGTAGTCAAGTCTGAGGGATAATAAAGGTATTTTAAAATACTTCCCTGCCTGAAGATTTGACAGCGTCTGGAAGCGCACGCATAATCTATAGATTGAATTCGACGGTCATAATATATACATTAAAATTTGGGTACCTTTGCTGGTACGATAAAGAAATATAGAACTTGATTAATCATGAAAGTTTAAAAATTAAAATTTAAAAAAAAAAAAAAAGCCGTCAATATAAGAGGAAAGAAATGACGTGAGCTAGTATCTTGAACGAAAGCTATTTCGAAATGACATTGTACGTTTATGCGTACATAGGTCAAGTATATGAAAAATTGAAATATTGAGTGGAACTCAACTACGTTAAGGTATTTAAACCTTACCTGGACCGATTGGTTGTCATCTTTAGTGATGATATTATGATGTATTCGAAGTCCAGGGAAGAGAATGAGTAGCAACAGGAAACTGTCTTACAGACAAGGTGTTATGAGTTTCTTGAAATGAGTTGCTCAGTTGACACGTCTCATTCGGGAAAAGATTTCATACGAGTGTTATGATAAGTATGAAAATAGCTTCAATGAGTTTTGGTATATTGGAGTAATGAACTGACCACCATAAGTATTCTCACTATAACTAACAGCTCAAGAGGTTTCAGTGTGTATGGATACCTCCAAATAAGGATTGGGCTGTGTATTGATGTAAAAATGGGAAGATAGTCGTTTATAGATCCAAATAATTCAAGGACCATAAGAGAAACTATCCGACCCATGATTTAGAGTAGGCAGCCGTAGCGATTACACGGAAAGTATGGCGTCACCACTTATATGGTAAGAAATTTCGGGTATGCACTGATCGTAAAAACCCCGAGTATCTGTTTTCACAGAAAGAGTAGAATATGAGATAACCAAGAGGGTTAGAGCTTCTAAGGATTATGATTGTGAACTTTGTACCACCCAGGAAAGGCTAATGTAATGGTTGATGCCTTGAGCAGAAAGAGCCTCGGGATGGTATCACATAAGATGGTCAAGGAGCGAGAGCTGCTAAAGCAGTTGTGAACCTCAGTAGTGATGTGATCCTTCTGATGATGACGGTGGTTTTGTGACAGCTAGCCTGAGGTTAGAACCGAATTTGTGTGACCGGATTTGCCAGGCTTAGCGTGATGATCGGCTTGGTGTCGATAGTATGGGTCAGATTCAGAAGGGTATAGTGACAGAGTTCACAGTGAGTGATGATAACTTGCAGAGGTTCAGAGACAGTATAAGTGCTCCCCAGGACCACAGTTGATGATATAGTGTTATTGTCAGAAGCTCACTTTTCGGGATATACAGTGCATCCGAGAAGTAATAAATATATCAGAACCTCTGAAAAGGGTATTGGTGGTCAGATATGAAAAGAGATATTGTAAAGAATTGCGGAAAAGTGTCTCGTATGTCAGCAGAGTAAGGTAGAGTAAAAGAAGTTGCAGGGTTATTGCAGCCTCTACCTATAATGACACAAAAAAAAAAATGGGAACAAGTTACCATGAATTGCGTGATGGGTTACAGAGGACCCTAATGAATCACGAGGCTATCTAGGTGATAGTTGATAGATTGATTTAGTTACCCACCTTCTAGTTATGGAAATCCTCAGATACTCTAAGTGTGTAGGCGAATATATGTGTATGGAAAATTATGGATCATTGTGTAACGTTCCAGTGAGCATGATATCAGATAGGGATTCCCGCTTCACTTCCCACTTCTGGGAATATGTTTTTGGAAGCTATGGGACCCTGATTGTGTGTTAGCACAGCTTCCACCCTCAGACAGATAGTCAGTCAGAGAGGACTGTACAGGTTCTGGAGGATGTGATGAGAACGTGTGCAATTGATTTTATGAGCTCCTGGGATGATTAGTTGCTACTAATCAAATTCGCCAGTGATGACAGTTGTCACTTGAGTATCGGGATGAGATTAAATGAGGCATTGTATGGCCATAGGGAGTTGTTCCCTGACTTTGATAAGAGAAGTGGGTGACAGATAGAGAGTTGTTCCCGAATTAGTAAGACAAACCTCTGAGTATGTTCAGTTGATTTGAGAGAGATTAAGAACACCTCAGAGCAGACAGAAAAACTATGCTGACAAGAGACAGAAACCATTGGAATTCACCAAGGGTGAATCATTACTGTTGATAGTTACTTGTCCTAAGAGCATAAGGACGTAACGATATTCGGATAAGAGATTGGACAAAGTGGAAGGTAAGACCTGTAGGTTGGTATTACCACTTGAATAAACAGGCATCCACAATGTGTCCTATCTTGTGATGCTTAAGAAATAATATCCGGATCCAATATATATGATCGGATATGAACTCCAACAGTTTAGCTCAATGAAAGAGTAATGTATGAAATCGAGTTGGTTATTAAAAATGGAAAGAGAAAGTGTTGAGGGTTAAGATGATCTCCCTAGTTAAGTATGATGGTAGTATTACACTCCGGAGAAGGTCACTTGAGGATGACAGTATATGATGCGATAGACATACCCGGAGTTGTTATGGACTCATATTACTTAGTTCTAATTTGGAGGACCAAATTTCTTAAGTGGGGGAGATTGTAAGACCCGATATTTTCGAGTCCATTTAAAAATGCAAAAGGACTTAAATGGCATTCCCGAATACGTGCAAGGGCAAAATGGTCAAAAGATCAAAATTCGGTATTAATCGGGACAAGAAAATTTAATTAAAAATATGAAAATGAGAAATCTTGATCAATGACGAAGAAATAATTAAATTTTGGATTAAATTGATCAAGATATGAATTTATTGGGATAAACCGAGATTTTCGCATCGAAAAATAATCTCGAAAATAATCGAAAAATATACCGGAAAGGTAAAATCGGACTGAGAAAATTATTTACAGATTAAATGAATAAAATATAAATTTTTTTAAGGATATTTATGCATTTTAATATTATTTTATTGAATAAAATAATATTAAAAGTTAATAATAAATAAAAAAATAATAATTGAAAAAAAAAAAAAAAAAAAAAAAACAGAATTCGCGAAAAACGCGAATCTGCGAAAAACAAAAACAGAGGAAAAAACGCGAAACGCGAAGGCCGACTGAGGAACCCACCGGACGAGCCACCACCGGCGGCCAAGGGCCCCAGGCGAGGGTCGGCGAAGGTCGGCCGACCTCAGGCGAGCCCACAGGCGGCAGCGACGCGCGGCGAAGTGGCCGGAAAACGTCGGAAAACGGAGGGGAAGCCGCGGGGAAGAAACCCCGATTCGCCGGCGATGGCGTCGATTCGAGACAAACCGAGGCCCGATTTGAGAAGCCCAGTCCATGGCGCGTTGAACGGCACCGGAATCGGCCAGAGAACCGACCGGACGGCGCCGGCACGACCAAAGGGAGATTGGACCGGCCGAACCGGACAGAACCGGCCGAACCGGACCAGACCGAACCGGCGGTCCGAACCGGGTTGAACCGGACCGGACCGGTTCAGCCAAAAAGAGAGGGAAAAAAAAAAGGAAGAAAAAGGGAAAAAGAAAAAGAGAAAAAATTGGGAAAAATTTCAGTGATGCAATCGAGGTTCGGGTAAGTCGGTAAGCGGTCAAATTGACCGATTTAATTTTTAGAATATTTAATTTGATAAATAATCGACTGAAAGTTTACCCGAAAATATATTTAATTGTGTAGCTCGACAATTGGCATCCACTGAGAGCTCGAGATAGCCTCGATTTGTGTACGATCATGGAATAACGGGTAAGTGACCCTTAATTTACGACAATTTGTATCGTTATGCGTGATTGATATTTAACGCATAAATTACGGATTTAATTTCCGCATAAATGAATTAAATTCTGAAAAATTGGATAAATTGTCGTAAATAATTCATAAGCTATCTGAGAATTTAGAACGAGGCTAAATAAATATTGATGGGTCCAATGAGCCCAATAGGCCTCGATAAAGTGTGGTAAACAGGCTTAAGGCCGATTAAGGCCCATTATGGTGCATCGGGCCCAATATGGGTAAACGGGCCCAATGATTTAAATAAAGCCTAGAAAATTGTGAAATACAATAAATTGTATTGTATTTGACCTGATGAATGTGTATCCGCAGTGCCAGAGATTTGATTTGGATTCGGAGCAAATCGGACTGCGTGACAAGACATCAGTGGGAAATGTCAGACTGTACAGATAAATGAGGTAAGGGAATTGTGTGAGTAGCTAGAGGTAGCTACGCATATTTTAATAGTTTTTCTGTACACTGAGTATGTATGTATACATGGATATTGTATAATGATCCTAAAAATGGTTTGAATGATTTTAAGGATCGAAATAGGTGAAATGTCTATTTTACCCCTATTGAGGGAAGTTCACCTAAGGATGGTGAAAGCATGACATGCATGAAATGCATGATTTAAGGATTTTTGATGATTAAGGAATTTTATTGGTTTTAATCAAAGCAAAGCGATAGATTGGCCAGAAATTGTTTAATTTCACAAAATAACACTACGTAGGTGTTATTAATAATTAAATGGAAATTTCTTTGGAAAACGGCCAACTATCAAATTTATATGGAAACAGATAGTGCCGACACGTAGTTCGCACTATATCTGCGTTTGTGAATGTGCATAAATGTGCTTGAGCAATTGCTCGCACCGACTTGTGACATCATATGCATGAAATGTGCTAGAGCATGGTGCTCGCACTGATTTTTAATATTGTGAAATGAGAGCTGCTGGAGCCTAGCTCGCACTCTGTTTTGACATGTTTTGACATGTTTTGATTTGTTTTGACGTGGTATGCATAAAATAGTGCTGGAGCGATTACTCGCACTACTTTTAATGATTTGACATGCATGAGAGATGCTGGAGCTTAGCTCGCATCCTGTTTTGATTTAATATTGCATAAAGCCGTGCTGGAGTGTAACTCGCACGAGATTTGATTTAGTTATGCATAAAGCCGTGCTGGAGTATAACTCGCACGAGATTTGATTTACTTGAGCATTCATTTGTGCTGGAGCGTTGCTCGCACAAAGTTTTATATGGTTTTCATAATTCATTTGAATGCCGTACTGGAGTTTTTCTCGTACGAGGTTTTCACTGAATTTATATACATATCCGTACTAGAGCGTTGCTCGTACGTGAAATTTACATGAAATTATAATCAGTTTAAGTCGTACTGGAGCGCTGCTCGTACGCAGATTTCACTGATTTTTATGAAACCGTGCTAGAGCTTCGCTCGCACGAGATTTTCAGATATCATGAATATGCATGGAGCCGTGCTTGAGCTTCGCTCGCACAGGGATTTATATTACATGCATATAGCCGTGTTGGAGCCTCCTGTAGACTGTGTGTCACAGTGAGATGATATGCTCACACGTGCATTCTGAGACAGATGATATGGGTGGATAAGACCTATTACAGGCACCCCTGACTGAGCTTGGGTTCACGGAGTACTTTGTACCGTGTATGTCACGCGGAGTACGCTGTACCGTGGGGATTGTTGGAGTGGAGTGGCATTAGCCACGAGGCAGCAAGCCTTGCCCTCGCAATCCTGGTGTTATGCTGTTCTGGCGGGTAGGATGACCCACCTCCCGTTTCAGGTGTGATACCCCGCACACTAGGTACCGTGTTGCCAGGGATCACTAGGATATGGCCATAGTCCTCGATGTTACTGTTAATTACCTGATTGTCTCACATGATATAACTTATGGTCTGTTAGACCAGGGTAGACCCGAAGGAGGGGTCAGGCCCCCGATTTGATGATTTGATGATTTCAGATGATTTTATGATATGTGACCCTGAAAGAAGGGTGGTTTTATAAATCAAGATTTATAATGAAATATAACAAACTGTTTTATGAGTTTTGAGATGATTGACCCAGAGGGGTTATTTTATACTGCGTTTTAAATGAATTGATTTAAATGCAGTGGCATGATGTGTTTTCCATGCTTTTATTTGAAAATCTTGAATTGTCTTACATGACATGAAAGACTGCATGATCTTGATTAAATTCATGCTTAATATGATTTAATGATGTCACATAAAATGCTTTGAATGCATGAGTTACATGATTTATATATGCACAAATAGTTTTGGATAAACTATGGCATCGAATATGCATGACTTTGTGCGTGTAATTTTAAATGAAAAGAAATGGATTTAAGGGCATGGCATTATGAGCATGTAGATAGTGGAGCTATCTACTTACTTGCATAATTGCCTTACTGAGCGTGTGGTTTGCTCACCCCCCTTATTTTTCCATCTTTTCAGAGCACTTGTAATAATTATTGAGCGGCTGAGGACTTGCATGCTTAATATCCGCTGCTTGCTGCTACCCATCGAGAGACAGGTATACACATTTGTATGGTTTTGTATCTAAATATGTAATGCACAGTACTGTAAATGGATATGATGTCGGGGATGTAGAGTTATAAATACATTGGGTATGTATTTATTTAAAGTCAAATAATAGTAAACTCTGATATTGAATAAAATTATGGAAATGAAATGTTAAATAGTGTGAGGTGACTAACACCGAATCATAGCCCAACTGTGTTGTAGGATGGTCACGACGAGAGAAAGTTAAGAATTAAATAATAAAAAAAAAAAAAAAACGAAAAAAAATTTACTCTGATTTTTAGGTAATTCGGGTCGTGACATCCATCGCTATCAGAGCGGGGTCATCTCACGTTACCAGAACGGAGGCGTCGGTCTTACATGCTACTAGAGCACGATCCGACCTTACATGCTACCAGAGTAAAGCCCGATGTGCATCTCATGACAAGCCATAGTCTCAGTAAAAATTATTTTACCTTCACGTAGAGCTCTTAGTGGTTATCATAAAACTCATTTTGGTTATAACACATTGTATTCACATTTACAGAAAACTAATCAAAATCGAGCTCAAATCGGCAAAACACTCACACATTCCCATTGTTGTATAAAAATCGTTTTTCCTTCACGTAGAGCTCATAGTGGTTATCACAAAACTCATTTCGGTTATAAATCATAAGTGTTCACAATTACACAAATCACATCAAAAATTGAGCTCAAACTGGCAAAACACTTACACGTTCTCATTGTTGTATAAAAATTGTTTTGCCTTCACGTAGAGCTCATAGTGGTTATCACAAAACTCATTTCGATTATAAACCATATGTGTTCACAATTACACAAATCACATAAAAAATCGAGCTCAAACCGACAAAACACTCACACATTCATCAAAACATCAATTCATCTTATTTCTCATAAACATGCTCATCTCATTAAACTTTTTTTCATGTTATTAAAATGTTTTCATTCATTTGAAAACTCACAAGCATAAATGGTTTATTTCTCTTACCTCTTGTACCTTGAGTGGTACAATATCCTCGGGTTCTCAGACTAGTTTGGTTTCCTGTGTTGGATTCTCGAGCTGTCCACACACATCATTAACCCATCAATATACATCATTCTCATTTCTCTTTTCTTTCTCTTACTCATTCTAACTCAACATTATCTCAAAACTATTTCTACATCTTTATCAACACTTTAGTTAATTTATAACCATCACAAGACATCCACATTAAATCTCCTAACCAAACTCATTTGTTGGTTCCATCATGCCTTAAACATTTCTAACCAAATATATAAACATATATGTTTATTCACCCATATATAAAATGGTAATGCTTAAGAACAAAGGTCTTGTGAGCTTACCTAGCTTGTGTAAGACCCGAATTTAATTAATATACGAAAATTAAATAAGAAAAGATGGGGGACGTATGAAGGAAGTCGGGTTAAATTAATCCCGAATACGTGTAAGGGCAAAACGGTCAAAAGATCGAAAGCCGGAGTAAATTCGATGAGAAAAATTAATTAAAAATATGGATTTGAGAAATCTTGGTCAATAAAGATGAAATAAATTTATTTTGGGTTAAATTGATCAAGATATTAATTTATTGGAATTAATCGGGATTAATTAGAATTTTTAGTTCGGAAAAATAATCCCGAAAATAATCGAAAAATATACCGAAAAGTCACCCGGGACAATATCCTGAAAATACGGAGAAATTATACCCGAAAAAGAGGTTAAAATTTAATAAATAAATTAAATAAAAAATTAAATTAATTGAATAAGAATAAAATAATAATTTTAAGTGATATTTTGGGTATTTTAATGTATTTTAATGAATAGTAAAATAATTAAAATAAATAAAAATAATAATAATAAAAATGATAAAACAAAAAGAAAAAAAAAAAAAAAAAGAGAAGAGAGAGAAGAAACCATCGGGGAGAGAGAAAGAAGCAGAGAAGCCGAAAACGAAGCAAACGAAGGCAGAAGGCCCGACCACCGTCCGGCGGCCAACGGCCCGGCCAAGGGCCGGAAAAGAAAGAGGGGAGGCCGGTGATCTCAATGGCACCGGCGGTGCAGCCCACCGACGCCGGAGGAAGCCGATCGGAGGAGAGAAAAGCCGTGGAAAAGAGAGGGTCACCGGCGGCGAACGGCGGCGACCCAGCCTGAACCAAGGCTCGATTTTGAGAGCCCAGGCGACGGCGGTGCTTTTGAGACCGGTGGCAGCCGACGAGACGGTCGGAATCGGCGGCGACGGCCAAGAGGGGAAAACGGGTCCGACGGCCGAGAGGGAGAAGTGCCGGACCGGCGGCGTTCCGGCGAGCTTGACCCAAACCGAGGCCAGAATCGTGATGCGGACGACCCAGCGGAGCGTTTGGCGGTGGAAGCCGGCAGAGAACCGGCCGGCAAGGTGGCGAACCGGCGGTGAACCGGTCGAACCGGGGTGAACCGGCGGTCTGACCGGTCTGAACCGGTCTGAACCGGTTCAGCCAAGAAAGAAGGGAAAAAAAGGAAGAAAAAGGGAAAAAGAAAAAGAGAAAAAAATTGGGGAAAATTCCTACGATGCAATCGAGCTTCGGGTAAGTCGGTAAGCGGTCGAATTGACCGATTTAAATTTCGGAATGTTTTATTTAATTAAATTTCGACCGGAAAGTTTACCCGAAAATAAAATTAAATGTGTAGCTCGACGATTGGCATCAACCGAGGGCTCGAGACAGCCTCGATTTGCGGACTAGCATGGAATCTCGGGTAAGTGATCCTTATTTACGACAATTTTCTCGTTATGCGAGATGTTGAGTTAATTTCCGCATAAATTGAATAAAATTATGGAAATTTAGATTAATTGTCGTAAATATTTAATTTAGCTACTCGAGAAGTAGAACGAGGCCCGATAAATTATTGGTGGGCCCAATGAGCCCAATAGGCCTCGATAAGTGGGAATTTAGTGAAAAGCGGGCTTAAGGCCGATTAAGGCCCATTAAGGTGCAATCGGGCCCAATAGGGGTAAACGGGCCCAATGATTTAAATTAAGCCCAGAAAAGATTAAGTACAATTAAATCATAATATCTGACCTGAGGAATATTAATACGCAGTTCCGGACATTGGATTGGAAACATATCGGACTGCGCGATGGGACTACATTGGAAAAGAGAAAGGTCAGACTCGACGAGAATCGAGGTAAGGGAATTCTGCGGACTGCTAGAGGTAACAGTACGCAATTTTAAATTCATATGCAGTCCTTTAAAATATCCTGAAGGGTCTAGAGGTCAAATAATAATTTTAGTGCCCCGAATGGGCAAATTACTAAAATACCCTTGTTAAGGGTAAAATTCCAAAAATCTAGGAAAAATTGGGAGGAGCAAGGACAAGAGGTTCCTGCTCGTTCTGGAGATATTTCAACGCATGCATGAGTAGGCTGGCTCGCCTTGAAAGAAAGTGCACCGCATTGCATACTTTTAACGTGAAATTGATTTGAAAACTGTTTTGAGTAAATAGAGCCGCCTACGTGTTTTATTGACATATGACGTGCTAGAGCTCAGCTCGCACGGTAATTTCGATTTGTGTGATGCATGCATTAGTGCTGGAGCGAGAGCTCGCACTAGAGTTTTACATGCATAGGTGCTAGAGTATAACTCGCACCAGATTTCACATGCTCTTTCGTGACACGGTGCTAGAGTCTGACTCGCACCATATTTTTACATGATTTTTGAGACAGGGTGCTGGAGTTTAACCCGCACCAGTATTTATAAAATTTTCATGTGATTTATAATATACAGAGTGCTGAGCTTAGCTCGCACTAGTTTTACCGGATTTGTGGAGTACCGCTGTCTGCCCTTGGAGTCAGCCAAAAGGCCCAACAGGCTCAAGAGACCTCTTAGGTGGGGTGAGAGTGAGGGATGAGGTTGGCGGCCTTGTGGGGATGTAAGCGGGCTCTGCCAGTTGACGTGTTTTGATGAGAGTGCTGAGCATCGCTCACACAGATTTTATGAGAACATGCGATGAGCCGTGCTTGGAGCATCGGGTAGACTGTGTGTCACCGATTTAATAGGCTCGCACGTGCGTTTTGAGACATGGCATGAGTATTGAGAAACAAACCTCTATGGGAAGCAGGCCAATTGGGCCGGAGTACCTAGAGATATTACATGGGTTCATGGAGTACGATGTACCGTGCAAGTAGCATGGAGTACGATGTACCGTGTTGTATCTTCGGATACGGCATCTTCGGATGCAGCATCTTCGGATGCCGGGGATCGGATAAGACTGACGGGATGGACTGACCCACCTCCCGGGCGGTTCCCGATCATGGTGAGAACCCGCACACTAGGATCCGTGTAGCTGAGGAACTCACGAGGACAGATGTGGCCATAGTCCTAGTTATTTACCTATATACAGACGTTGCCTAGTCTCGCATGTTGATGATTTCTATGATGATTTAAACTGGGTTTTAAAACTAAATTGCATGATGGTATTTCCATGCATTTCAAAACCCACGTGTGATGTAAATGTTTTCATGATTTTGTGTGAGTCAGGATCACCCGCAGGAGGGGTCGAGTCCTGACTTTATTGTCAAAATCTTAATTGAGAAAGAAATGATTTATGATAATTGCATGTTGATTTTCCGTGCAAATGTATTTTACATATCATCATAATGCATAGCATTGTTTTAAAATGTGTGGAGAAAGGGTGGTTTATGCATGGCACTACGTTCATGTAGGTAGTATAGTTACCTACTTGTTCGTAGGATTGCCTTACTGAGCTTGATGTGCTCACCCCTTTCATTTTCTCCCACAGATGATCTCCAGTTGAAGTTGAGGCGACTCAGTACTGCATTCCGGATATCCGCTGCTGCCCATCAACATAAGGTATATACACTTGTACTTATTGTATCTACATAAGCATAGCACAGTAACATGATTGTAAGTAACTTTAGGGGATGTATAAATAATATAACAATTATAAATGACTGGAGAAGAAATAAGTACTAGGGTAGATGTATGGTGGGACTGGCATTGACGCACAGCCCAATTAGTAGTGGAGTGTTGGTCACGATTCGAGGACAGGTAAGAATTAAGTAAGAAAATAAACAAAAACGCGAAAAAATTCACTCTGATTTTTGGATAGTTGGGTCGTGACATATAAAGGTGGTATCAGAGCGTAATTGGTCTGATGTGTGTCAGTGTCAGAAGTTAAGAAATTACATCCCCGTGTTACTGTGCTTAGTTAGATACAATAGTGTATATCGAGATGGGCTTGACTAAGAAATGGTTGAGAATGCAGGAATGCCTAATATGAGTCGCGCTAAATGAGATAGTGCACGAGGCAGAGGTCGTAGAGGTAGACCTGAGTCTGCTAAGTCGTGCTGAGTTTGGCTATGAAAATCAGTATGAGATTGAAATAGAGGCGAATGTTGAGCATGCCTCACAGAGTCCGACAGAGAGATCGGACAGTATTGAGACACGCTTCGCGAGATTGGAGCGGAGTGTGGAGATTATTTTGAGGAGCTAATTACTCAGATTATGTACGAGATCAGAGGGCGCAGCGGAGCATTGGTGAAAACCCGCTCGACCCATCTTAAGAGCTGATATGAGAAATGATTATGGATGTATTCCGGTGACAGGATATCCTGGACATGATTTAAAGGAAATTTTGGATTAAAGTCCTTGCTCTGACCCAGAGGATTTAATTTATTGACGAGTATGGAGACTCGATTATATTCTGGGCAGATATTACCTCGACACTATGAAAAGTGACAGTCGAGATGTCTAAAAGTTTATGGAAGGGCTCAGATTTTCAATTAGAGTCCGATTGGCCCGTGAGATATTACCTATACCGAGGCAGTGCACAGATTTACAGTTGGGTAAATAAGAACATGAATTGTACGCCTCTGAGACTTGGAAAGGTAGTGAGGGCCGAGATAGAGACAGAAAGAAAAGCGAGAAATGAAAAGGATGTCAAAAATGGGAAAATTGGTAATTGGTAAAAGATCTGATGTAACGAGTTATGGGCTAAGATAATTGGTAAGGCCCTAGTGCATCTAATTTTGGGCACTCTTGTGGGCATTGTGATTGGAGGACCCCGACCTGCTACGAAGCAGAGTAGCAGTGTCATTACTGTGGAATGTGTGGTGGATACCACAGAAGGAGCGTCTATACCTACACGGTATTGATGAAAATGGTCGTTAAGTGTGGTATGATGGACCATTGATTTTGATTACACAGAGTTGGGCGAAATCGCCCCACAAAAAAGTAAAGAGACAGAGAAAAATTTCGTTGTTATAGCTGAAAACGAAAAGGGAGGCCATAGCCGAAGAGAAAAAGGAAAGTAGGCTATTGGACGAAGGCGAGTGGATGTCTTGGACCAGGATGCTATTGATGTTTCATGGATGTGGTGTAAGATACCACACTTGTTATGAATAACGAAGTACATATGTTCATTAATCCTGTGCCACATATTTATTCATACCGCCTTCATTCGCATATAAGTGAGTAAAAGGCATGAATGCCTACGTCATCGGTTACAATATGGGTAAATGAGTACCCCAATAGAGGAGGATGAATTAACGGAATATAGATATAGAGATTTTAAGTTGATAAACAGGGGTGTAACGGTTGAAATTACAGGAGTAAAGGATGTACTCACAGAATGAATAAAGACAAGAGTTTCATTATAATTGATACGCAAAGGAGAAAATCTTCGAGATAAGATAGATCCTAAGTACAAGATGTATTGGAGTAGAGATATATGCTAGATAAGGAATACCTTTAATATGCGAAGTAATTGAGGTTAAACAATTAGTAGCGAATACAAATTATAACCAAGGACAAAGATGGGTATAACCATAACCGGTAGTTGTGGTTAAGTCTGAAGGCTAATAAAGGTATTTCAAAATACCTCCCCGCCTGAAGACTTGACAGCATCTAGATATATATATATATATATATATATATATATATATATATATAATCTATAACGGGAAATCGATCATCGTAATAAATACCTTTAGCATTAGGTTACCTTACTAAGACGATAAGAACATTAAAATTCGACAAATTATAAAGGTTAACGTAGTAAAATTTGATAAGAGCCGTTAAGATAAGAAAAGGAAATAGCGCAGGTTAGCACCTGGAAAACGTAAGCGGTTGAGAAGGATCTTGTACGCCTTGCGTAAATAAGTCAAGGATTAGATCGAGTGTAATCATCATTAACGGTGATATGCTGGGAGTAGTTAAAGCCTAGGGCGAATTATAAGCAA
The DNA here is from genome assembly GCA_033439115.1 of Firmiana major. Classification (NCBI taxonomy): domain Eukaryota; kingdom Viridiplantae; phylum Streptophyta; class Magnoliopsida; order Malvales; family Malvaceae; genus Firmiana; species Firmiana major. The sequence goes on along the minus strand of CM065904.1, from coordinate 55,838,227 downwards.
CAATTGGAAGATAGCTTTTACAGATGGATTATTGCGAGATTTAAAATGGTATACCCTGTTGACACGTTTAACTAAGAAAACGTGATCTTGGAATAAGATGATAAATAAGATGATAGATGTGACGTGAATTTGGCGTGATGAAGTATGAACTGACCACCATGATTAATTTCACCATGCCCAACAGCTCAAGAGGTTTTTCAGTGAGTATGAATGCCTCAAAGTTATGATGGAGCTGTGTATTGATGTATAATGGGAAGATAGTCAATTTTGGAGTCAGACAACTCTTCGATCACGAAATAAACTATCTGACCCATGATTTAAAGTTGGCAACAGTATTTGTACCGAGGATATGGTACTATTATGTACACGGTGAGAAATTGTAGATATGCACTGATCATAAAGCCCGAGTATCTGTTTTTACAGAAAGAGGCGAACATGAGAATATACATATTGGGTTAGAGCTTCTGAGAGATTTTGATTGTGGAAATTGTACCACCCAGGAAAGGCTGATGCTTTGAGTAGAAAGAGCCTCGGGATGGTATTGCATATGATGGTCAGGGAGCGTGAGCTGCTAGATGCAGTTGTGGACCTCAGTATTGATGTGATCCCTTCTGAGGATGACAGTGATTGTGTGACAGCTAGCCTGATGACTAGTACCGGATGAGAGTGCCCGGATTTGCCAGGCTTAGCGTGATGATCGACCGGATGTCGATAGTTTGGGTCTGATTCAGAAGGGTACAGTGATAGAGTTCACAGTGGGTGATAATGAGTTACTGAGGATTCAGAGACAGTATGAGTGCTCCCCAGGACCACAGTTGATGAGATAGTGATATTGTCAGAAGCTCACTCTTCGGGATATACAGTGCATGCGGAAGGTAATAATAATATATATTAAAATCTCAAAAGGGGTATGGGTGGTCAGATGTGAAAAGAGATATTGGTGGAGATTGTAGAAAAGTGCCTAGTGTGTCAGCAGAGTAAGGTAGAGTATTAAAAGTCTGCAGAGTTATTGCAGCACCTACCTATATCGACACGGCACGAAAAACGAGAGTAAGTCTCCATGAATGTCGTGATGGGTTATAGGAGACCCGGATAAATCAGGAGACTAGTTGGATGGTAGTCGATAGAGTGACTAAGTCCACCCACCTTCTGGTTATGAACTCCCCAGATACTCAGAGTGTGTATGAGGATTCAGGTATAAGAAAGATTGTGGAACATTAAGTAGCGTTCCAGTGAGCATGGTATCATATAGGGATTCCCGCTCCACTTCCTACCTCAGGGAATATTTTTAGGAAGCTATGGGAACCCGACTAAGTATTAGCACAGCTTTACATCCTCAGACAGATGGTCAGTCAGGGAGGACTGTACAAGTTCTGGAGGATCCGATGAAAGCGTGTGCCATTGATTTTATAAGCTCCTGGAATGATCAGTTGATTTCTAATTGAAGTCGCCAATAACGACAATTGGCAATTGAGTATCGGGATAACGAGATATGAGGCAGTGTATAGCTGTAGGGGCTGTTCCCCAAATTGGATAAGAAAGAGTGGGTGACAGGTAGAAATTATTTCTGACTTTGGATAATAAGTCTCTGAGGATGTTTAGTTAAGGATGAGAGATTAAGAACACCTCAGAACAGATAGAAAAATATTGGAATTCACCCTTGGTGAATTATTATGGTTGAAAGTTACACGTCCTAAGAGAATAAGGACATAGCGGAACTTTTGGAAGAAGTAAATTGAGTTGAGCTGGATCGAATTCTTGAGAGATTGGACAAGTGGGAGATAAGACCTGTAGGTTGTTGTTAATCACTTGGATTAATAGGCACCCACAATGTGTCCCAGCTTATGATGCTTCGGTACTACTATCCAGATCCAGCAGAGGTGATAGGATATGAACTCCAAAAGTTCAGTTTAATGAAAATATGAGTATATTGAAGAAGTTGATTCGGGCATTGAACAGGAAAGAGACAGTATTGGGGTTTAAGATAATCTCCCTAATTAAAGTCCTTTGGTAGTAATACACTCCGAAGAAGGTCGCATAAATTTTAAGAGTATGATACGATCGATGTACCCGGAGTTGTATATGGACTCATATGACTTGGTTCTAATTTGGAGGACCAAATTCTTTAAGTGGGGGAGAGTTGTAAGACCCGAATTTAATTAATATACGAAAATTAAATAAGAAAAGATGGGGGACGTATGAAGGAAGTCGGGTTAAATTAATCCCGAATACGTGTAAGGGCAAAACGGTCAAAAGATCGAAAGCCGGAGTAAATTCGATGAGAAAAATTAATTAAAAATATGGATTTGAGAAATCTTGGTCAATAAAGATGAAATAAATTTATTTTGGGTTAAATTGATCAAGATATTAATTTATTGGAATTAATCGGGATTAATTAGAATTTTTAGTTCGGAAAAATAATCCCGAAAATAATCGAAAAATATACCGAAAAGTCACCCGGGACAATATCCTGAAAATACGGAGAAATTATACCCGAAAAAGAGGTTAAAATTTAATAAATAAATTAAATAAAAAATTAAATTAATTGAATAAGAATAAAATAATAATTTTAAGTGATATTTTGGGTATTTTAATGTATTTTAATGAATAGTAAAATAATTAAAATAAATAAAAATAATAATAATAAAAATGATAAAACAAAAAGAAAAAAAAAAAAAAAGAGAAGAGAGAGAAGAAACCATCGGGGAGAGAGAAAGAAGCAGAGAAGCCGAAAACGAAGCAAACGGAGGCAGAAGGCCCGACCACCGTCCGGCGGCCAACGGCCCGGCCAAGGGCCGGAAAAGAAAGAGGGGAGGCCGGTGATCTCAATGGCACCGGCGGTGCAGCCCACCGACGCCGGAGGAAGCCGATCGGAGGAGAGAAAAGCCGTGGGAAAGAGAGGGTCACCGGCGGCGAACGGCGGCGACCCAGCCTGAACCAAGGCTCGATTTTGAGAGCCCAGGCGACGGCGGTGCTTTTGAGACCGGTGGCAGCCGACGAGACGGCCGGAATCGGCGGCGACGGCCAAGAGGGGAAAACGGGTCCGACGGCCGAGAGGGAGAAGTGCCGGACCGGCGGCGTTCCGGCGAGCTTGACCCAAACCGAGGCCAGAATCGTGATGCGGACGACCCAGCGGAGCGTTTGGCGGTGGAAGCCGGCAGAGAACCGGCCGGCAAGGTGGCGAACCGGCGGTGAACCGGTCGAACCGGGGTGAACCGGCGGTCTGACCGGTCTGAACCGGTCTGAACCGGTTCAGCCAAGAAAGAAGGGAAAAAAAGGAAGAAAAAGGGAAAAAGAAAAAGAGAAAAAAATTGGGGAAAATTCCTACGATGCAATCGAGCTTCGGGTAAGTCGGTAAGCGGTCGAATTGACCGATTTAAATTTCGGAATGTTTTATTTAATTAAATTTCGACCGGAAAGTTTACCCGAAAATAAAATTAAATGTGTAGCTCGACGATTGGCATCAACCGAGGGCTCGAGACAGCCTCGATTTGCGGACTAGCATGGAATCTCGGGTAAGTGATCCTTATTTACGACAATTTTCTCGTTATGCGAGATGTTGAGTTAATTTCCGCATAAATTGAATAAAATTATGGAAATTTAGATTAATTGTCGTAAATATTTAATTTAGCTACTCGAGAAGTAGAACGAGGCCCGATAAATTATTGGTGGGCCCAATGAGCCCAATAGGCCTCGATAAGTGGGAATTTAGTGAAAAGCGGGCTTAAGGCCGATTAAGGCCCATTAAGGTGCAATCGGGCCCAATAGGGGTAAACGGGCCCAATGATTTAAATTAAGCCCAGAAAAGATTAAGTACAATTAAATCATAATATCTGACTTGAGGAATATTAATACGCAGTTCCGGACATTGGATTGGAAACATATCGGACTGCGCGATGGGACTACATTGGAAAAGAGAAAGGTCAGACTCGACGAGAATCGAGGTAAGGGAATTCTGCGGACTGCTAGAGGTAACAGTACGCAATTTTAAATTCATATGCAGTCCTTTAAAATATCCTGAAGGGTCTAGAGGTCAAATAATAATTTTAGTGCCCCGAATGGGCAAATTACTAAAATACCCTTGTTAAGGGTAAAATTCCAAAAATCTAGGAAAAATTGGGAGGAGCAAGGACAAGAGGTTCCTGCTCGTTCTGGAGATATTTCAACGCATGCATGAGTAGGCTGGCTCGCCTTGAAAGAAAGTGCACCGCATTGCATACTTTTAACGTGAAATTGATTTGAAAACTGTTTTGAGTAAATAGAGCCGCCTACGTGTTTTATTGACATATGACGTGCTAGAGCTCAGCTCGCACGGTAATTTCGATTTGTGTGATGCATGCATTAGTGCTGGAGCGAGAGCTCGCACTAGAGTTTTACATGCATAGGTGCTAGAGTATAACTCGCACCAGATTTCACATGCTCTTTCGTGACACGGTGCTAGAGTCTGACTCGCACCATATTTTTACATGATTTTCGAGACAGGGTGCTGGAGTTTAACCCGCACCAGTATTTATAAAATTTTCATGTGATTTATAATATACAGAGTGCTGAGCTTAGCTCGCACTAGTTTTACCGGATTTGTGGAGTACCGCTGTCTGCCCTTGGAGTCAGCCAAAAGGCCCAACAGGCTCAAGAGACCTCTTAGGTGGGGTGAGAGTGAGGGATGAGGTTGGCGGCCTTGTGGGGATGTAAGCGGGCTCTGCCAGTTGACGTGTTTTGATGAGAGTGCTGAGCATCGCTCACACAGATTTTATGAGAACATGCGATGAGCCGTGCTTGGAGCATCGGGTAGACTGTGTGTCACCGATTTAATAGGCTCGCACGTGCGTTTTGAGACATGGCATGAGTATTGAGAAACAAACCTCTATGGGAAGCAGGCCAATTGGGCCGGAGTACCTAGAGATATTACATGGGTTCATGGAGTACGATGTACCGTGCAAGTAGCATGGAGTACGATGTACCGTGTTGTATCTTCGGATACGGCATCTCCGGATGCAGCATCTTCGGATGCCGGGGATCGGATAAGACTGACGGGATGGACTGACCCACCTCCCGGGCGGTTCCCGATCATGGTGAGAACCCGCACACTAGGATCCGTGTAGCTGAGGAACTCACGAGGACAGATGTGGCCATAGTCCTAGTTATTTACCTATATACAGACGTTGCCTAGTCTCGCATGTTGATGATTTCTATGATGATTTAAACTGGGTTTTAAAACTAAATTGCATGATGGTATTTCCATGCATTTCAAAACCCACGTGTGATGTAAATGTTTTCATGATTTTGTGTGAGTCAGGATCACCCGCAGGAGGGGTCGAGTCCTGACTTTATTGTCAAAATCTTAATTGAGAAAGAAATGATTTATGATAATTGCATGTTGATTTTCCGTGCAAATGTATTTTACATATCATCATAATGCATAGCATTGTTTTAAAATGTGTGGAGAAAGGGTGGTTTATGCATGGCACTACGTTCATGTAGGTAGTATAGTTACCTACTTGTTCGTAGGATTGCCTTACTGAGCTTGATGTGCTCACCCCTTTCATTTTCTCCCACAGATGATCTCCAGTTGAAGTTGAGGCGACTCAGTACTGCATTCCGGATATCCGCTGCTGCCCATCAACATAAGGTATATACACTTGTACTTATTGTATCTACATAAGCATAGCACAGTAACATGATTGTAAGTAACTTTAGGGGATGTATAAATAATATAACAATTATAAATGACTGGAGAAGAAATAAGTACTAGGGTAGATGTATGGTGGGACTGGCATTGACGCACAGCCCAATTAGTAGTGGAGTGTTGGTCACGATTCGAGGACAGGTAAGAATTAAGTAAGAAAATAAACAAAAACGCGAAAAAATTCACTCTGATTTTTGGATAGTTGGGTCGTGACAGCTTGTCTCCTCTCTTGACCAAGCTTGTAGAATGCTTGTCTCTTCCCTTTGTTCAAGCCAACCTTTGATTTTCTAGTATGTTGTTCTCCTTGCCAAGAGGAACAACTTTGTCTCTTACCCCTTTGTCTAATTCAGTCTAGAATAAGGTGAATCTTAGAGAGAGGAAGCTTGGTTTGGGTGAAAATGGTGAAGGTTTAGGTTTCAGAGAGAGAAAGGCTCGGTTTCAGGCGAAAATCTCGTGATCTTTATATAGATAGAGGCTATGAGATCGATCTGGTATTTGAAGGAAATCAATCTCTGCTCGATTCAACTGCTCCCTTAACAACTACAAGATCAATCTGGTTAAGGGTGGAGATCGATCTGCTCTTCATAAGAAAACTAAGTGAAAATCGATCTGCTAGAGGGTAGAGATCGATTTGCCCTTATGACAAGATCGATCCTTGCTAGGCAGAGACATTAGGAGATCGATCCTCTTCCTTGTGAGATCGATTTGCCTATCTGCTTTTGCACGTTTTCTGCATTCTGGAGCTATGGGATCGATCTCTCATCCTTGGAGATCAATCTGGCCTTCACAGATTTTACTGCTACTGCATCAATTGTAAGAAACTCAATTCAAAACTCACCATAATCTACTCCATAGGCCATATTTCAATTCATACACATTTAAGACTTAAAAACTTCATCTCCTTATACTTCATTAAATTTAAAACTTGCGTGTACATCAACATATCATAATTACATTCACCAAATTACAATTCTCACTTAGCAAATCTCATAAAATTTACAGTTCTCACATATGAGCAACTCTCTTTTGATGCAGCAAATGAGATATTAATATGTTTACTAGATATAACCCCATTGATGTAGTTATTGAAATGAGTTTCGAGTGAAGATCACATGTTAGGATGCAATGGTTGAGGGATGAATTTTTAGAAGTGACTGACTCCTCGATTGACGAGAATATAGAGTATGCAACTTGCATTTTTTAATCATTTATTAGGATGTACTTTTTTCATTGATAAGAGTGTAACTCGAGTACCTATAGCGTATTTAGCTTTCTTGGATGACTCTTCATTGTTGGTTGGTATGCTTAGGGTGCAGCTGGCTTGGCTTATATGTATAGATAGCTTGGGTTTGTGAGTAGATCAAAGGTGTACTAAGCAACTGGTTATTTGGCACTACTTCAAGTATGTAAAATATCTTCAATAAATTCCTTTCATTTTATTACTTAGGTTGAACATTTATTATTAATTAATGTTTTCTCTTACGCAAGCATAGATATACGAGCATTTTTCATCATTAAGTCCAGTTGAGAGTTATCATATATTGATGGTCTGCTTCAAGCTCGATGATGGAAGCTACATAGTTAAATAAAGGAGTTGTAGAGAGACTAGATGACTTGCTGATAGGGTGCATATTAAACATGTTAATTGTCATATTTTCTCATGATTTAGATTCTTTTATATGCTTAATTTTTTGGATTTGACTTATGCTCTGTATTTTTTATTATTGGATGAAGAGCAAAATAGACTGAAGTTGCAAATTTTGTTTAGTGCAAATCAAGTATCAAAATCAAAGGATGTTGTGGTGTTAGGCATGAGCACATTTAAGGTAGTGGTAGGAAATACGACTTAAATATGTGAATTCAAGTCAAGCTCCATCACCTGTAACTAAATTTGACTTAACCAGTCCGAGGATGCCAAGTTGAGGATTTTAATTATTGATATATTAAGGAGGTGACATGACATGGCTTTCTTGGGCAAATAGCAATTAATGGTTAAGGAATGAAAGAAGTTGACTTGTATTTGACTCACTTATAGAAGTTTTTTTTGGAAAAAAATTGAGGCAACTAGGTTATTTAGAATAGCAATTAATGGTTAAGGAATGAAAGAAGTTGACTTGTATTTGACTCACTTATAGAAGTTTTTTTTGGAAAAAAATTGAGGCAACTAGGTTATTTAGAATATATTTATATATACATATATATATACATATATGTATATATATAAGGCTAAGAAAAAGGGGAGAAAGACTTGTATTCTATTTTTTCCTTTTTGGGTGATTGACGACATGAATTTTCTTCTTCTTCTTCTTTGGTGTTTTTCTCTCAGCTCCATGGATTGCTAAACAATTTAGTCCAGCCAAAGGATAATTAAAGACTTGGGTTCTTCAAGAATTGTGAGATCTAATTAGTTTTTATTTTTTATTCTTTTATATCCTTGCTATTTATATATTTTCTATTCTTGTTGAAATTATTGTTTAATTGATTGTGTAAGACCTGATATTTTTGAGTGCATTTAAAAAATGCAAAAGGATTAAAATGGTATCCCCGAACACGTGTAAGGGCAAAACGGTCAAAAGATCAAAATTTGATATTAACCGAGATAAGAAAATTTAATTAAAAATAGGAATTTGAGAAATCTTGATCAATAATGAAGAAATAAATAAATTTCGAATTAAATTGATCAAGATATGAATTTATTGGAATAAACCAGAATTTTCGTATCGAAAAATAATCTCGAAAATAATTGAAAAATATACCAAAAAGGTAAAATTAGACTGAGAAATTCATTTACGGAGTAAATGAATTAAACATATATATTTTTAAGATATTTTTGGATTTTAATAATATTTTAATTGATTAAAATATTATTAAAAATAAAATAATAATAAAATTTAATTATAAATAAATAAATAAAGTAAAAAAAAAACAGAAATGAAATCTGAAACAGAGAAGAAGAAACGCGAAATGAAGCAGGAAGCCGAGACCGAGGAAGAGGGTCACCGGCGAGCCACCGGCAAGGCCTAAGGGCCGACGAGGGCCGGCGAAGGAGGCCCGAAACCCGTGCAACACACAGGCGGCCACAACGCGCGGCGAAGTGGCCGAAAAATGCCAAAAACGGAGGAGAAGCCGTGGGGGAAGAAACCTCGATTCGCCGACGATGGTGCCGATTCGAGCCACACCGAGGCCCGATTTAGGAAACCCATGCGATGGCACACCGAACGGCGGTGGAATCGACCGGAGAACAGGCCGGACGGTGCCGAAATGACCAAATGGTGACTGAACCGGTCGAACCGGACTGAACCAGCCAAACCGTACCGAGCTTAACCGGCGGTCTGAACCGGGTTGAACCGGACTGGACCGGTTCAGCCAAAAAGAGAAGAAAAAAGGAAGAAAAAGGGAAAAAGAAAAAGAGAAAAAATTGGAGAAAATTTCAGTGATGCAATCGAGCTTTGGGTAAGTCGGTAAGCGGTCGAATTGATGATTTAATTTTTGAAATATTTAATTTGATAAATAATCGACTGAAAGTTTACTCGAAAATATATTAAATTGTGTAGCTCGACAATTGGCATCTGAGAGCTCGAGACAGCATCGATTTACGTATTATCATGGAATAACGGGTAAGTAACCCTTATTTACGACAATTTTATATCGTTATGCGTGATTGATATTTAACGCATAAATTACGGATTTAATTTTCGCATGAAATGAATTAAATTCTGGAAAATTGGATAAATTGTCATAAATACTAAATTAAGATATCTAAGAATTTAGAACGAGGCTCAATAAATATCGATGGGCCTAATGAGCCCAATAGGCCTCGATAAAGTGTGGTGAACGGGCTTAAGACTGATCAAGGCCCATTATGGTGCAATCGGGCCCAATATAAAAAAATGGGCCCAATGATTTAAATAAGCCCAGAAAATATGAAATACAATTAAATTGTATTGTATTTGACCTGATGAATGTGTATCCGCAGTTCTGGAGATTGGATTCGGAGCAAATCAGACTGCGCGACGAGACATCAGTGGAAAAGGTCAGACTGTACAGAAAAATGAGGTAAGGGAATTATGTGAGTAGCTAGAGGTAGCTACGCGTATTTTAATAGTTTTTCTATACACTGAATATGTATGTATGCCTTGATTATGTATAAAGGTCCTGAAAATGGTTTAAAGATTTTAAGGATCGAAATAGGTGAAAAGACTAATTTACCCCTATTGAGGGAAGTTCACCTAAGGATGGTGAAAGCATGACATGCATGAAATGCATGATTTAAGGAAATTTATGGTTTAAGGATTTTATTGGTTTTAATCAAAGCAAAGTGATAGATTGGCCAGTAATTGCATGAATTTCACATGATAACACTACGTAAGTGTTATTTGTATTTAAATGAAAATTTCTTTGGAAAATGGGCCAACTATCAAGTTTATATGGAAACAGATAGTGCTGACTCGTAGTTCGCACTATATCTACGTTTGTGAATGTGCATAAATGTGCTTGAGCGGTTGCTCGCACCGACTTGTGTGACATCATATGCATGAAATGTGCTAGAGCATGGTGCTCGCACTGATTTTTATTATTGTGAAATGAGAGCTGCTGGAGCCTAGCTCGCACTCTGTTTTGACATGTTTTGATTTGTTTTGTCGTGGTATGCATAAAATGGTGCTGGAGCGATTGCTCGTACTAGTTTTTAATGATTTGACATGCTTGAGAGATGCTGGAGCTTAGCTCGCATCCTATTTTGATTTGATATTGCATAAAGCCGTGCTAGAGTGTAACTCGCACGAGATTTGATGTATTTATGCATAAAGCCGTACTGGAGCATTGCTTGTACGAAGATTTGATTTACTTGAGCATTCATTTGTGCTGGAGCTTGCTCGCACAAAGTTTTATATGGTTTTTATAATTCATTTGAATGTTGTACTGGAGTTTTTCTCGTACGAGGTTTTCACTGAGTTTCTATACATATCCGTACTAGAGCATTTCTCGTACGTGGATTTTACTTGAATTTATAATCAGTTTAAGTCATACTGGAGTGTTGCTCGTACGCAGATTTTACTGATTTTTATGAAACCGTGCTAGAGCTTCCCTCGCACGAGATTTTCTGATATCATGAATATGCATGGAGCCGTGCTAGAGCTTCACTCGCACAGGGATTTATATTACATGCATATAGCCGTGTTGGAGCCTCCTGTAGACTGTGTGTCACAGGGAGATGATATGCTCACACGTGCGTACTGAGACAGAGATGATATGGGTGGATAAGACCTATTACAGGCACCCTTGATTGAGCTTGGGTTCACGGAGTACGTTGTACCGTGTATGTCACGCGGAGTACGTTGTACAGTGGGGATTGTTGGAGTGGAGTGGCATTAGCCACGAGGCAGCAAGCCTTGTCCTCGCAATCCTGATGTTATGCTGTTTTGGCGGGTAGGACGACCCACCTCCCGTTTTAGGTGTGATACCCCGCACACTAGGTACCGTGTTGCCAGGGATCACTAGGATATGGCCATAGTCCTTGATGTTACTGATAATTACCTGATTGTCTCACATGATATAACTTGTGGTCTGTTAGACTAGGGTAGACCCGAAGGAGGGGTCAGGCCCCCGATTTGACGATTTTATGATTTTCTACTATGCTCAAATATATTTTAGATGATTTTATGATTTGTGACCCTGAAAGAAGGGTGGGTTTATAACCGGAGTTTTATAATGAACTTTATTGAATTGTTTTATGAGATGGACCCGAAAGGGTTAGTTTTTACTGCAGTTTTAAAGAAATGATTTGAATACAGTAGCATGATGATGTTTTCCATGCTTTTATTTCAAATTCATGATTTGTCTTATATGACATGAACGAATGCATGATCTTGTTTTACTTCATGCTTATTATGATTTAATGATGTCACATAAAATGCTTTGAATGCATGAATTACATGATTTATATTGCACAAATAGTTTTGGATAAACTATGGCATTGAATATGCATGACTTTGTGCGTGAAATTTTAAATGAAAAGAAATGGATTTAAGGGCATGGCATTATGAGCATGTAGATAGTGGAGCTATCTACTTACTTGCATAATTTCCTTACTGAGCGTGTGGTTTGCTCACCCCTTTATTTTCCCATCTTTTCAGAGCACTCGCAATAGTTATTGAGCGACTGAGGACTTGCATGCTTGGTATTCGCTGCTTCCCATCGAGATACATATTTGTATAGTTTTGTATCTAAATATGTAATGCACAGTACTGTAAACGGAAATGATGTCGGGGATGTAGAGTTATAAATACCATTGAGTATGTATTTAATTAAAGTCAAAGATGGTAAACTCTGATATATAAATGTGATTATGGAAATGGAATTGGTAATAGTGTGAGGTGACTAACACCGAATCATAGCCCAACTGTTTGTAGGATGGTCACGATGAGAGAAAGGTAAGAATTAAATAATAAATGAAAAAGTGAAAAATTTACTCTGATTTTTAGGTAATTTGGGTCGTGACAGATTGTGTAATAGGGCCCTTTGTTCAATTGTCAAGATAATATATCACCAATTAAAAACTTTAATTCATAATTGTTTGGGTATTCTAATATTAGTGGTAAATAATATGATTGATTACAAAGATGGTTTTCAATTCTATGTTATGAGGATATATAATCTAGCTTAAATAAACCTACATGTGCATTTGTTGGTTATAATTGGTAGTTTCTCTAGTTTTTAATGTGGTTACTAAATTAAATCTTAAGATCATATCTAAGGTTTTTTACTGGTAAGAGAAATAATTAGAGATTGTATCCTAATTATCGAAGAGGTAAGGAGGGACAGGTTGTTAGGTCGTACCAATAACCATAAATCAATTTGGTAAGGGATTAAAAGAATTCATCTTTGCATCAATGATCAATTCTATGAACACATTCTAAAATTGTTCTTTCGGTTGGAAGCTTCAACATATTGTTTTTTTTTTCAATTTTTTCATTTACAGAGAAATTAAATCTAACTAATCTGTGTGGGAACGACCTTGCTCATCTATACTACAGTTTTAATTTATTTTTGAGCATGAATTTAATTTGTTGGTCTCGACAACCACCAATTTCTGGCGCCGTTGTCGGGGATTAGTTTTTAATTAGATTTATTTTAATGCCACATTCTTCTCGTGCAGGTGATCTAGTCCCGTACGATCCTGAGATTGAAAAAATAAATAAGCAGAATAGGAAGGAAGCTAAACTCCGAAAAGAACAAGAATCCACATATTCATCACCCGGATTGAATTTAGCTCTTAACTTGGCTGATTTATCTAGTGATTTTGAGATTGAAGAAATAATGGTTGACGAAGAGTGAATTTTAAGGCAATTGGGTACACCAGCTGTTAATCAACAGCCCTTCTGCATTCAATACCTAACTTTGCAAGTAGATTTTGAATTAAAGTCGGGTTTGATCCATTTGCTTCCCAAGTTCCATAACCTTGAGAATGAAGATCCTCACAACTACTTGAAAGAATTTCATGTTGTATGTTCAAACCTGAAGCCACAAGGAGTTACTGAAGAGCAAATTAAACTACGGCTTTTCCATTCTCACTAGCTGATAGAGCAAAGGATTGACTATTCTATTTACCTCATAGTTCTATGACCACATGGACTGAAATGGTGAAACTGTTCCTAGACAAATTTATCCCTGCTTCAAGAGTTGCCAGCATTAGAAGAGAGATATGTGGAATCAAGCAGAAAGTTACTGAGACTCATCATGAATACTGTGAGAGGTTTAAGCAACTTTGTACAAGTTGTCCTCAACATGAGATTTTCGAACAACTCTTGATTCAATACTTTTATGAAGGATTGTTACCCATGGAAAGAAGGATGATGGATACAGTCAGTAGAGCTACTATAGTGAACAAGACTCTTAGAGAGGCTAGAGAATTGATTTCCACCATGGCTGCTAACTCCCAACAGTTTGGGTTCAAACAAGATATATATCAGAGGAGAGTAAATGAGGTAAGTACACATTCTATTGAAAATCAAATAACTAATCTAACATCTGTTGTTCAACAATTGGCTATAGGAATGAGAAATATGCAACAAGCTAAAGCCGTTGAATTTGTGCTGCTACCGACCACCCAACTGACATGTGCCCTACATTTTCAGATGAACCTCATGAGCATGCCAATGCAGTTGAAGGATTTTCAGGTCTACCACAAAGGAAGTATGATTTATATTCAAATACTTATAACCCAGGGTGGAGGGACCATCCCAACTTAAGTTATAGAGCATGACCTCAATTTCATAACTTCCAACATAGACAGCCCGCTCCATAGCAACAACAGTCATCTTCAAGTTTAGGTATGTCTCTTGAAAAAATTGTTAAATCACTTCCGATAAAACACAACAATTTAAACAGGAGACCAGGGCAATCATTAAGAAGCTGGAGAAGCAAATGAGTCAGCTAGCAACTTTTGTGAGTAGATTGAAATCTCAAGGAAAATTGCCCTCACAGACAGTTATCAACCTCAAACAGAATGCCAGTGCAATGACCTTGAGGAATGGAACCGAGTTGAAAGAGTCTTGCAAGATAACCCAAAAATGCATTCCAGAGGAAAAATTTGAAAGGGAAGTTGCTGTATCCCAGCCATAACTTGATCATCCTAAGGAACCTAATAGTGCGCAACAAAAATTTGTGGCATCAATTCCTCATTTTTCTTTCTAGACTATCTAAATCCAAAAGAGAGGAAAAGGAAAAGGAGATTTTTGACACCTTTCGCAAGGTTGAGGTAAATATCCCTTTACTTGATGTAATTAAACAGGTACCTCGATATGCCAAGTTTCTCAAGGAGTTATGCACCAACAAAAGGAAATTCAAAGGTAACAAATTTGTAAACATGGGTGAGAAGGTTTTAGCTGTCCTCCAGAAAAAGTTACCTCCTAAATGCAAGGACCCATGTATGTTTACTATCCCTTGCAAAGTACGTAATGTTAAAATTGAAAGAGTAATGTTGATCTAGGAGGTTCAATTATGTCATGCCTTTCTCTATTTATAGATCTTTAAATGTTGGACCATTAAAAGAAACTTGTGTGATTATTCAGCTTGCCGATAGATCTAATGTTCATCTTGAGGGTGTTCTAGAGGATGTTTTGGTGCAAGTTAATAGATTGATTTTTCATGCTGATTTTTATGTGCTTAATATAGAGAAGGATGATTCATCTAAATCTTTAATTTTGTTAGGAAGACCTTTCCTAAAAACCACTAGAACTAAAATTGATGTGCATGATGGTACACTCACAATGGAATTTGATGGTGAAGTTATTAAATTTAATATTTATGATGCCATGAGATATCCTAGTGATGTATCTTCTGTTTTTGTCATGGATGTTATTGAACCTCTAACACAAAAAATTCTTGCTTTGAGTGATGATGATAAGTTAAAGGTTGCACTTAGCAAGAATTTCACTTTTGAAAGATCGCTGGAAATAATGAAGAAGTTTGAGTTGGATTTTGACTTGTAGGACACAATTCATAATTTGAAATCACTACAACCTGCAAGGTATGATGATTTTTATGTTGAATTGCCTTTTTCTCACACAAAACTTCTTCTTCTATTGTGCATGCACCAATTTTAGAGTTGAAACCCTTGCTAAACCACTTAAAGTATGCCTTCTTTGGAGAAGGAGAGACTCTTCCAGTCATAATCTCAAATAAATTGATTCGAGTTCTTAAAAAGTATAAGGAAACCATTGGTTGGTTAGGCTATTGCAAACATCAAGGAATTGAGCCCTTCTACATACATGCATAGGATATTATTAAAGGAAGGATGCAAGCCTTCTAGATAAGGACAACATAGACTGAACCCACCTATGATGGAAGTGGTAAAGAATCTTGAAACTTCTTGATGCATGTACGATCTATCCAATTTCGGATAGTAATTGGGTAAGTCCTGTTCAAGTTGTTCTAAAGAAAACATGTATATCAGTGGCAGAAAATCTTGATTGTGAGTTGGTAGGCACTCGTGTTCAAAACAGGTGGCGCATATGTATAGATTATAGAAAATTAAATGCATCAACTAGGAAAGATCATTTCTCACTTCCTTTTATTGATCAGATGCTTGAACGATTAGCAGGTCGAACTCATTACTGTTGTCTTGATGGTTATTCAGGTTTTCATCAAATTCTAGTTACACCTGAAGACCAAGAGAAAACTCCCTTCACATGCTCGTTTGGTACTTTTGCATATCGACGCATGCCATTTGGACTTTGCAATGCTCCTGCTACATTCCAAAGGTTTATGGTTAGTATATTCTCAGATTATGTAGAGAACATCATAAAGGTATTTATGGATGATTTTATAGTTTATGGTGATTCTTTAGATGCATGTCTAACTAACCTTACAAAAGTTCTTAAAAAATGATAGAAAAGAACCTTGTTTTGAACTATAAAAAGTGTCACTTTATGATTGATTAAGGTATTATTCTAGGTCATGTTGTATCCTATAAAGGAATTGAAGTTGATAAAGCTAAAATAGATGTTATTAAATCTTTGGCTTACCCTGCAAATGTGCGGGAAGTTTGTTCTTTTCTTAGACATGCAGGATTCTATAGGCGCTTTATTAAGGATTTTTCCAAGATTACTCAACCATTGTGTAGGTTACTACAAAAAGATGTGGTGTTTGAGTTTGATGAGGCATGTAAAGGTGCATTTGATAAATTGAAGGATACATTGACTTCCGCACCAAATTATCCAATATCCAACCACTAAATTGCGACCTTCCATTCGAGATCATGTACAATGCAAGTAACCATGCAGTTGGTGCTGTCCTTGGACAAAGAGTTGTAAAAGCTCCCCATGTCATTTATTATGTCTTTAGGACACTTGACAGTGCACAGAGCAACTATTCGACAACGAAAAAAGAACTTCTAGCTATTGTCTTTGCTTTAAAAAAATTTCATTTATATTTACTTGGTGCTAAAGTGATTGCTTATTCTATTCATGTAGCTCTCAAGTATTTGCTCCCAAAGAAGGAGATGAAACCGAGGCTCATACGGTGGATACTCTTGCTACAACAGTTCGATTTAGAGATATGCGATAAGAAAGGTGCAAAAAACTTAGTTGCGGATCATCTCAATAGATTAATCACAAGTGAAGAGCCATTGCCATTAAAAAATGACTTCCCATATGAGTATCTCTTTTCTGTCCAAAAGACAAGGCCCTGGTATGCTGATATTGCTAATTATTTAGTTACTGGAATATTATCAGGTGATTTGTCTAGAATTCAAAAAGATAAAATTAAAATAAATGCTAAATATTATGTTTAGGATGACCCTTACTTGTGAAAGTATTGTTCTAACCAAGTTTTTAGAAGATGTGTGCTTGAGCATGAAATTCCTTCTATACTTAAATTCTGTCATTTTTATGCATGTGGAGGATATTTTGGTCCTAAGAGAACAACCCGTAAAGTGCTATAATGTGGATTATTTTGGCCTAATTTGTTCCGTCATTCATACATGTTTTGTAAAACTTATGAAAAATGTAAAAAAAAAAATGGAAATTT
Source organism: Firmiana major (assembly GCA_033439115.1). Lineage (NCBI taxonomy): Eukaryota > Viridiplantae > Streptophyta > Magnoliopsida > Malvales > Malvaceae > Firmiana > Firmiana major. The sequence goes on along the minus strand of CM065904.1, from coordinate 55,821,012 downwards.
AAGACATAGAGACCAAGTGTCATTTACCCTTATTCTTTTATGTGAAATATTTGATGTTTGGGGTATTGATTTTATGAGCCCTTTTCCTATTTCTTGCAATAATGTTTACATTCTTCTTGTTGTGGATTATGTGTCAAAGTGAGTAGAAACTAAGGTTACCCGGACTGATGATGCTAAAGTTGTTGTAGAATTTATCAAATCGCATATTTTTGTTAGGTTTGGCACACCAAGAGCTATCATAAGTGATCGTGGAACTCCGTTTTGTAATAGAGTGGTGGAAGCCTTGTTGAAGAAATATAATGTTACCCACCCAGTCTCCACTGCTTACCATTCGCAGAGAAGTGGGCAAGCTGAGGTATCTAACAGAGAAGTCAAATCAACACTTGAGAAAACCGTCAACCTAAATATGAAGGATTGGAGTATGTGACTTGAAGATGCACTCTAGGCCTATCGGACAGCCTACAAGATCCTATAGGTATGTCTCCTTATCGTTTGGTATTTGGCAAACCTTGTCATCTTCCAATAGAGTTAGAACATAAAGCATATTGGGCTATTAAACGATGCAACATGAGAATGGATAAGGAAATTACAATTGAAAGAGCTAAAAGAAATTCGCAATGATGGCTATAAGAGCTCTAGAATTTACAAAGAAAAGATAAAAGCCTTTCATGATCATATGGTCTCCAGGAAATTTTTTTATGTTGGTCAGAAAGTTATACTTTATCATTCTAAATTAAAATTATTTCCTGGTAAATTGCGTTCTAGGTGGTTAAAACCTTTTATTGTTACTAATGTGTTTCCTCATTGTGCAGTTGAAATTCAAAGTTTGGACACAAGTAAGATTTTTAAGGTCAATGGTCATCACTTAAAGCCTTTTTGTGAAGGTTTCCAAGTGCATGAAGTTGAACGGATTGATTTGGAATATCCAATTTACAATTGAGCATGGCCATGTCTAGCCAAAGACTTTAAAAATGGCATTTTTAGGAGGCAACCCAAATTTTACCTTGTTTTATGTTTAGCAAATATTTTTGTTATTTTTGTTATTTTATTAGTAGTAGATAGGATTTATTTTTGTTTTAGTGGACAAAAGACAATTTGAATAAGGCATGGACACGCTTTATGAAGAAATTTGGGTACTTAATTTCCAAGAGAAGTGTTTGCATAAGGCGTGACCACACCTTAGTAAAAGAATTCTTCTGTCCTTAGGAATGAGTTCTTCAAAAAAAATTATTTTCTTATTTTTAGGTTTAGGTGTTATTATCTCTTCTTCTCCACCATAATTGTTAACCCCTTTCTTTAACCTTACTTTACTTTGTCTACATCAACCACATCCATAACCTACCTCATCTAATCATCGATCATCATCTAATTAGGAAGCTTAGATTTTCCTTCTCTCCATAATTCTTAGCCGCCAAAACTGCCAAGTATAGCCTTACTCCATAGCCATATTCTCTTGAACTTCCAAACTTTATTTTTAGTTTTTCTCTATAGTTTCCACCTGTACAAATTGGTCTTCAATTCATTTTATTTTTACCAACATAGCTCTTGATTCTTAAGTTCTATGTGGTCCACAACTTCATCTCTTATTCTCTTGTGATCCATCGAATTCCAATAGCAAGGTGCTTCCACAACGCCGAAAAGCTGACCCCATGTGCTTCATTCCAAATCCTTCACCATTTGACAAAGTTCTTGGTACCACAATCCCAACCACTTTGATACCCAAGTCCGCAACATAGCTACACCTTACCCATTATTAAATTGCCATTACTTTGTCTGAGTTGTGTAGTTATTTTCGATTAACATGTGCTTAATAATAGCAAGGTATGTGGGATTTACCTATGGCTAGTGGCGATAATTAAGGAGCTTCTTCCTCTCGTAAGTGTGGATTGGAAAGGGAAAGAATATAATTCCACCTTCGGAGTCGGAGTTAAACAAAAATCTCACCTTCAACAAGAAGAAACATCAAAATAGCTATAAAGATATTTGCCATAGAGATATCATACCTTGTAAGTATATCGACTACCCTACATGGAGGTTTTGAATATTAAAAACATGGTGCTTCAAATGATTGAAAACATAGGGTGAGAGACATACTTTTCAATACAATATCCTGTCTATATTGAGCTTGTTAGAGAGTTCTATACTATTTTTGAATTTTCACCACCTAGATCAGAATTTAGACTTAGTAGCCCAAAAGTAGTACAGTTTGGATTGTTGGGAAAAGACTTCAAACTTTCCATTACTGAATTCAATATTGCACTAGGGTTCATTACTAAAGAATATTCTAGAACTAAGGAATACCTCAATAGTGCATGTGATTTTAGTAAGGAGCTTGAACTATATGGCATTTATAGATAACTCTCTAATTGTCCTTTTGGTTATGACCTTAGCAAGTCCAAAGATTCTTACCTTTATGACCCTATCTTGAAATATATACATAGGCTTTTAGCTTTCACTTTTTCTGGTAGGAAGGAATCTGCTGCAGTCTTGTCAAAGGCTGAATCTTTCTTCTTGTGGTGAATGATTAACAAGGTTAAAGTTAATTTAGGATATTGGTTGGTTTCTTAGTTTTATATGGTTATTACTCATAAATTACCATTAATTTTAGGCTCTATGATTACTCAGTTGTCAATTCATAAGCAATTACTTGATATTGAGTATAATAATCTTTATATTGCTTATCCTATTTTACCATTAGACTTACTTGTTTAGAAAAAAATGTGAGACCCCGTATAGGTTTAACCTTGAACATATTAGAATTCATAAGTATGATGATGTACTAGTAATATGAAGCATATGTGATATAAAGTCCATAAGATTAATGTACACACTTGTAATAAGAGTTGTGATGTACGTACAAGTTGCATTAAATATGAATATGAAGAAATGGACTTTAATATATAATGAATGTGAGTGGAATGGAATATGAGTATTCGAGTAAAATGGAATGAAATTTGCATAAGATATGCACTTTCATTTAGTTATATATTGTATATATTTGGTTATACAAAGATTTCTCACAAGTTTTAATATGTACTGAGTGTGATTGGATGCCATTTTCAAGTCTCAAGGAGGGATAAATGAGGAAATGACTATAGCAGCAAATTAAGGAGGTTTTGAATGAAGTTGCTGCAGAAAATTGCAGTAAAATCTGAAAATATGAATGAAAGATCGATCTCATGGGATGAGAGATCGATCTGGAAGAGCCAAAATAACTTTATTTTGAGCTATGGGGCGAGACAGATCGATCTTCAATGGAGCCAGATCGATCTGCTAGACATTCTCTAATCAAAAGATCGATTTTTAAGGCAAGAAGATCGATCTCCTTAACTCTCCGTTTGAGAACAGATCTATCTCAAGACTCAATAGATCGATCTCCTTAAGGGTTCTGTAAAGAGAAGATCGATCTCCTATAAGGGGAAGATCGATCTCCAAGAGGAAAATTACCTTCGACAGATCGATCTCATCATGGAAGAAGATCGATCTTGTAGTGGTTGTGTTTGGTAAAAAGGACTACCAAACCTTACAGACATCGATCTCCACAAGAGCCAGATCGATCTCATGTCTCTGTATGTATAAAAAGAAGACGGGATTGAGATGAAAACTCAGAACTCTTCTCCCACCAAACCTCACCTGCCATTTTCTCTCAAAAACCTAAGCTTTCTCACTCTAAAAATCACTATCTTGCAGTCAGAATCTGAAGGAGCTCAAGAAGGGAAAGTTGTTCCTTGAAGCAAGGAGAACAACATACCCAAAAATCTCACATTGGTGTGATTAAGAGAAGGAGTTGTGGCTACCACAAGTTTGACTAAGTAAAAGGGTGTGCTCTTCAACCTTCAAGCTTCTAAATATGGTTACTAGGTGTTTGTGGGTTGAATGAGATGTGAAATGTTGATATGAAAGATGAATGTAGTGATAGGTGAGTAGTATTAAGGGAGATTTATAAAGAGGAAATCCATGGAAAAGTGATGGAAAGCTTTATAGATGATATAATGAGATTGCAAGAAAGATAAAAAGTGATTTAATGGGTTGAGGAGTATGAATAAATAAATAAATGACAATGTAGAGGCTTAGAAGAGGGAAAAGAAAATAACTTGATGATTGTACCTGTAGCTCGGAAGAACGTGGAACACAGCTAACCCAGATCGCGAACGGAGCGTACGTGACAAAGGAAATACAACGCGATTCGAGGTAAGGGACTGTGTGTTAGCTACAGAGATGTTCGTATGTATTTACGACAATTTTGTAGATATATCGCTAGAATTAGTACAACATTACAATTCTATGAAATGATGTGGAAGCATGAAATACACTATGATATATATGTATTGAGAAATGGGATGGGGTAAGGAAATAGCATGATATGCATGATTTCAATGTTTTCTCACTTTTGCATTGATGTGGTGATTCAAAAATGATAAAGATAGGTTGGCTAGTTTTACATGTTTTAGCATGGAAAGACATGCTGCATAAATAAACATGCTTTGAGTTTAAAAGAGAAAATAGTCACCTATCAGATTTGAGATGAGATTGGAGTTGGAGCTCTAGTTCACACCCGTTTTAATGACTAGACTATGTGTTGGGGTGTTAGCTCGCACATGTTTCTATGCTTTTGATGTGCCGTGCTGGAGTTTAACTAGCATGATGGTCTTGAGAAAAGTACTGAAGCATTGCTTGCACCTATTTTTAATGAGTTGAGGTAAACATAGGGGTTTAGGACCCAAGGGGATGCCAACCGATGGCCTTTGAATGGGCTGGGCCTTAACAATAAATCGTACCACACTGGAGCCTTGCGATGAATGTGTGTCAGTTGCTTGCTCGCTGGTATATGAGACATGGTTCAAGATGAAAAGTCCATCGGAGTTGGAGTATGGACTTAGGTCCACGGTCGTACATAGTACTGTGTAGTTGTCCGTTGGTATATTATGTATCGTGCTGGGTGCAAGTGAGTACGAATATCGTGTAGATGACACATGTCACGACCCAATTCCATTCTCTTTAACCGAAAATCACTGAAAATTTTTCGCATTTTACTGTGACCTTACCCGGTCGTGAACTAAACTCACCACACACTGTTGGGCTGTGAGTCAATAATAAACACCACATCTCATTCATTCTCAATTAGTTAAAACGATGTCATACATTTGCATTTAATCGTGTACTTATACGAATACATGTTTTACTGACATCTACATCCCCCATAATTACAACTCAAAAGAATACTGTGCTTTTACATTGTTTAGATACAAAAAGAATCACTGTGTATGTACCTCTTAGCGATGGAGATGCAGCGGAGTCCAAAATAACACGCCTCAGTCCTCACTGGGCTACTATGCACGCTCTGTAGGGAGGAAAATAGAGTGGGATGAGCAACCACACGCTCAGTAAGGCAATAATGCAAGCATGGTAGACAACTACTCTATCTACATGCTGATAGTGTTATGCATAAATCATTTATAGTAGGAGCATGAGGAATAAAACTATGCCATATGAGTATACATATATATCATGTATTAAAATCATGTACATTGGCATATAAAACATGGTAAAAACATCATGTATAAATCATCTCATGCTCAATCTCATTTAAATTCATAAAAGGGCAATTCATTAATAAACCTCCTTTTATTTAAACCAACATCATAAACACCACCAAGTCAACCACAATCACAACCACATTTCCATTCCACAATTCACGCATGTGTATAAATCTAGGTCACTATATCAAAAGTGCCTATGTGAACCATTACATCATAAATCATCCCAAACCACACGCATCCAGGTGTGCGGGGTATCATGCTGGCACGAAGATGGATTATCCCTCGCCAGACTTTCTCATCACATAACCATCATGCGGTACATCGTACTCCATGTGATATACACGGTACATCGTACTCCGCAACTCATATCGTGATTGGGGGTGCCATTCCTAGGTCTTATCTACCTCATACCAAGAGTTTTCCATATTCCGTGAAGGAGAGCCTCCCTGCCGAACAGAGCCTCCCCACCTAACAGAGCCTCCCCGCCTCTTGGGCTTAAGGATGTTGGCTTAAGAATGTAAGGCTTAAGGATCCTTCCGTAAGAGAGCCTCCCAACCGAACAGAGCCTCCCCGCCTCTTTGGGCTTAAGGATGTTGGCTTAAGGATGTAGGGCTTAAGGATCTTACTGTACCCATGTAGGAGAGCCTCCCTGCCTAACAGAGCCTCCCCGCCTCTTTGGGCTTAAGGATGTTGGCTTAAGGATCCCACCGTAAGAGAGCCTCCCCACCGAACAGAGCCTCCCCGCCTAACAGAGCCTCCCCGCCTCTTTGGGCTTAAGGATGTTAGCTTAAGGATGTAAGGCTTAAGGATGTAAGGCTTAAGGATCTTACCAACTTTCACAACCTTATGCTTATCACAATGTGCAAACTTGTGCGAGCAAATCTCTAGCACGACTCATGCATCCTCTCATAAAGAGACGCGTACGAGCATAGCTCTAGTACGGTTATACTCATAAGACATCCACTCAAAAGCCACGTACGAGCAAAAGCTCCAGTACGGTTTATAAACATCAACATAATTTCCAATCAAGGTGCGAGCTAAGCTCCAGCACGTTTCATACAAATGAAAACATAGAAATCCAGCGCGAGCGAGGCTTTAGCGCGATTTATGTCATACAAATACGATAGGTGGCTCATACGCAATAAAACAATCCCGGCAATCGGGTTTAGCACTACAAATGCTTTTCCACAACAACCATACAATACTAGCCGACCCATCTACTAACTTGCTTAAAACCAAGCAATTTCTTTTTGAAAAGCATCAAAACATTAGATTTATGCAATTATTAGCCTTACTATCCCATTTCATCAAATCCACTTCAAATCCAAAACCACGCATATACTCATCATCATTCACGAATACCATCAATCATTTATTTGAGCAACCATGCATTTCATAAAACACCCAATATTCACCCACCAGTTCAAAGTACGAGCAGCTACCTCTATATACTCACAAAATTCCCTTACCTGGAATCGCGATGCGTGATTCCACTTCCTTAAGCTGCTTACTCGTACGGTTCGATTCGTCTTCAACGAACTCTTCGGGACTGCACAAAATCGTATCCCGCATTATATTCGATCCATACAATGCAACCCTTATGCTTGCTATATCCAATATAATCTATAGCCTCTATTAAGGCTTATTTGGCCTCGTTTCATTACTTTACCCATAGCTCGAGTCTATGGATCTTCTTAGGCCTATTATCTTATTCAAAATCGATATCAAATCGACATAAAGCTCATAGTGTTCATATTTCATGAATCCCCTCACTATGGTATTTATCAATTATATACATATTTTCACAATTCCTCCAACTCACCATGTAATTCCATCTAACCATCTAAAATCATAAACATTACCCCAATAACAACTTTAGCATGCCATAAATCATAAGCTCATTCAATCCCACATATTCTCACATTATACCCATTTTTGATTTCTAGGTCACACCAATTCCACTACATTCCTAGGTAGTTTATCCATCAATACTCGTACCAAACAACTCCAAAATCAATTAAATAGCTAATGCACTTGGATTGGAGTGTTAGAATCTTACCAATATGATTTTTCTTCTTGCTCTAAATGGTAATGCCCTTAACTCCTTCAATTCTAAAAATGGAAAAATGCCCTCTCACTATGTTGTTCTTCTCTTTGATAGGAACAACTTTGTCTCTAATGATCTCTCTTCAAATCTCACTGAAAATGGCTGATTTTAGAGAGCAAAAGTTAGGTTTTGGGGTTGAAAATGGGAGGTTAATATGTTTTTTCGAGATTTCCAGATTTTCAGCCCTCCTTATATAGAAATAGCTTGGGGAGATCGATCTGGTCCAAGAGGAGATTTTTCTGGTCCCTTAAAATCTCTCTTTTTCACGGTATTTTTAAGCTTGAGATCGATCTGTAGAAGCATCAGATCGATCTGTTGAAGCATGAGATCGATCTGTCAAAGCATGAGATCGATCTGGTCCCAAACGGAGAGCTAAGGAGATCGATCTGAGTGCTTGGGGATCGATCTTTTCATCACGAAAATGCTTAAGAGATCGATCTGGCCCCATTGGAGATCGATCTGCTCTATTTCATTGTCCAAATAAGAGCATTCTGGCTCTTCTAGATCGATCTCTCATCTTATGAGATCGATCTGGCCTTCATGTTTTCCAGATTTCCTGCAGTTTCCTTGCTGCAACTCATACCAATGCATCCTTAATCTATTGCCATGACCATTTTCTCATCCACCCACCTTCATAACTTGAAAATGGCATCCATCCATACCTTATGCACATTGAAACTTGTGTGCATTCATTGTATGTCCAAAGGTATGCTACATGAAACCAAATGGAAGCATAACTCCATTCCATTTTACCACACTACTCATCTTGAGTTTCAATCACATCCATCACTTGCCAGAACTCATTTCTTCATATTCGTACTCAATGAAACTTGTATGTACGTTACAATTCATATTACACATACATACATTGAATCCATGGACTTACATCAATCATACTTTACATTACATGTCCATTCATATTATTTGATCCAATTACACACATTACCATTATACATATACGGGGTCTTACAACACATGGCATACCTTATACCTTGAGTATATGAGGAGATGAGGTTGATTGAGATGAGCCGGAGGGTAGGACTGACCCATCCCTATTCAGGCGAAGTGATGCCCTATGCACACCTGATCAGTGAGGCCTGGGATCACTGACTATGGTCATATGTCGTGGATATTTGATTGTCGAAAATTCCATGCCTATCTCAGAGATTCGAGAAACATAAACAACTCAGAGAAGAAAGAGATTTGAGGAAAAGAAATGATTGAGAAAGTAAAGAGATTTTGTGTTTTGATAAATCTCTGATTTAAACACTTATGTCGTGAGGGCATTGTTTTATGAATCATGTTTTAAAATGGAAGCGTGACATATATGATTTACATGAAAGTGCAAATGAGAAATGTATGTTTAAATGCATTTTCGTATAATATTTTCATTTATATCGAAAACATGGTTTCTGGTTTATACATGCATGGGCTATGTAAGTAGTACGATATCTACCTGTTAGCATTCATTTCCTTACTGAGCTGTGGTTTGCTCACCCCACTATTTTCCCCCTCCAGATACTGAGAAGTAGAAGAGCGGTGGTCTCTAGATCCTTTTTGTGTTGGACAGCTCCCACAACCCGCAAACGGTATAAGATTTGTATAAACATGAGTATTTTGTATCTAATATATTGTATCGCACAGTTATACCTTGAAAACGTAATAGTTTTATGGGGATGTTATATAAAGATATTATTATACAATTAATTTTGTATATTTACACACACCTGGGAGTGTGAATTAAATTTTAAATATTTTCGCTGTAAATTCAAGAAACTTTAGTAATTGCATCGCCTCACAGCCCAATCGTAGTTGAGTAAGTATGAATAAAGAACACCCGAAAGTGGGGTGTGAAAAAAATGGGTCTAATCAAAGAAAAAAGAGGAGTTTTTAACCTATCCGAGTTCCCGCACAACCGTAACAGCATGCTAATGATGAATAAGAAAGCTTTGTGCAGCCTGAGCCAACAGCCACTATTGGAATACCACTTGATGAGAGACTTGAAGGACTTGAGCTCCGATTAGAAAGAATGGAACTAAACCAAATGGCATTCTACAGACATATGAGGTTCAGTCTACCGTTTCCCCCTCCTCAGTAGTCAATGCAATGCTTTAAGATGCTCAATATTTTTCGGGGAAGTTTTCTATCCTTTAAAGTTTATGAGCATTTATTTTGATACATTGGGGACAATGTATAGTCTAGGTGTGGGGGAGGGTCTTTAATTGTGGTTTTACCGTTTGTTTCGTTTTTCTTTCATTTTTGTTAATTTTTCATGAAAATCTTTGTAAATCTAAGAAATTTTGTTCCAACAGGTACATTAGTTATTGTTTTGTGATCTCTTTGAGCTCTAGATTTTCTCAATGCTTGTCCCATGAAAAATAATAAAGTAAAAACTATAATAATAATAAATGATTTATTTGTGTGTGAAATGGTTTTGAATTCTCATTAAAACACTGTGATTAGTTACTTTTGATAAGTTTGATGGAAAAGTATATAAGATTTAGCACACATAACCCTTTTGGTGAGATTTAAGCATATAACCATTCATTACATCATGCCCAATTTCCTTGTTTGTGTGATTGTCATGCATAGTCGACTTTCTAGAACTTACTTTGTCATACATGTCTCAATCAACTCATTTGATGAGTAGGATACAATAAATAGGTTAAACTTTTTTTCTTGTCATTATACCCCTTATTTTCAAGCCACCCTTGTTATTATTAACCCCTAGAAAACCCACTTTGAGTCTGGCCTTTTCTTTGGATTAAACCACATTACAAGTTGTGATAAACCCTCTTTGTTGATTTTTCCCCGTTTTTTAAACCTTGAATTGAAGAATTATTAGACTTATGCACATGAAACTTCAAATTATTTGCAACATGTTGGAAATTTAGTGTTCAAAAAGCTATTACTTTCATTGAGTTCTTCTCTTCTTGAAAGAAAAAAAGAGAAAAGAAAAAAAATAAAGAGAGAGAAGGAGAAGTGCAATTTTCATTGTTTGGAAGTTAGTTCTGAAAATTGTGATGGAATTGAAATCATGTCAAGACTTGTTCATTGATCGTGCTTTATTTGTGGTCCAATCAAGGGTACTCATTGTATATTTGGATGAATGTGATGTGACTGAAGCAGTCTTTTGAAATCATTAAGTTGAGTTTTATGTGAAGAGTTTTATATGACTCCTTCAATTTCTTTAACCTAAAAATCTCTTTGTCATACCTTACCTAAGCCCTTTTACAACCCTTTTAGACCATTAGATTTTTGCATCCTAATTCATTTATTGATGGAAGAGATGTGATAAATTTACAAGCCTATGGTAAGAAATCTTCTATACAATGACTTGAGAGTTCATTGATATGTATACCCTAAACACTTAGAATGTGATGAGTGAAATCCAATTGTGAGGGTGTTGGATCTTATGTACTTTATGAACTTTATAGAATCTGTTGAGTTAATGTATTTTGAAATGACAAAACAAGTTAATACAATAATGTTAAGATGGTATACAAACATGTTTAGAAGATATCAGGACCAGAACTTAGAGTTCTGCTGATGAGAGATCGATCTGAGGTGTGAGAGATCGATCTCCTGGGTTTATACTTGATGAGAGATCGATCTCATGATGGAAGAGATCGATCTGGCAAGCCTTAAAACGGTGTAAAGGGTTTAAGGTAAAAAGAGATCGATCTGCAAGGGTTAAGAGATCGATCTGCTCTAAGTCAGAGAACTTAGGAGATCGATCTGGTAAGGAAGAGATCGATCTGCTCAAAGTCAGTGAGCTTAAGAGATCGATCTGGTGTATTGAGAGATCGATCTTGCCTCAAACAGAGAGGATAGGAGATCGATCTGCCTATTCGACAGATCGATCTGCCTCTGCCTATTCAAACTAACAGATCGATCTGGTAATGTATGAGATCGATCTCCCTGTGTATTTGTGCTTTGTCATTGCAGGATTTAAAACTAGGAGATCGATCTGGCCAAGATAGGAGATCGATCTGTCTGACCACTGGAGGTTCCCAACGGCTATTTTTCTTCAAATCTCAACGGAAAAAACTGCATTTAATGCTCCAACTACCCAACCTTCAGTATATAACCAAGCATTGAAGACAAAGCAAGATGAGAGACTATCACTGAACATTCAAAACATTCTCAAGCTTTAATTCTTTCATTCCTTGTATCCCTATTGCTCATTAATTGAGATTTATTGTATAAGCTTAAGTAATACAAGCTTTGTTAGTCCTACCCACTGAAAAGCCTTATTCTGTATTCATCCACACCTTAAAAGAAAAGAGGATTGTTCCTCAGTGAGAGTTATTGTAAAAGGGTGAATACATTTTCTGTATTGCTAAGGGTAGAGAGGTTATTCCTTGACCTGTAAAAGGAACTTTGTAAACTCTATTGAAAGAGAGAAAGAAACCACTTGACAAGAAAGTCAAGGAGAGAGGACGTAGGCAAGAGTTGGCCGAACCTCTATAAGTTGCTGTGTTTGTTTCTCTTTCCCTCTCTTTGCATTAAATTGTTATATTGCACTGTTTTATTCATTATCATTTGTGTTTAAATTGCGATTAATTTAAAATCTGCCATAATTGTTAGAAAACCGATTCACCCCCCCTCTCGGTAGAGCCAACAATTGGTATCAGAGCTAGGACTCTTTAATCACGTAGGAACAACTTCCTAAGAGTAGAAACGATCAAATGGCTCTTAACAATGTAGCAACTAGTTTGATAGGAGAGGGGCACTCCACGGTTAGACCTCCCATGTTCAATGGTGAACATTATTCTTATTGGAGGACTAGGATGATGCTATTTATTCAAGCAAACGATTATGAAGTATGGAGAATTATAGTTAAGGGACCTCAAATCCCTACAAAGAAAATAGAGGGAAGAGATATTCCCAAAGAAGAAGATGAATGGGATTCTAATGACATTAAATGTGCACAGCTAAATGCTAAAGCTATGCACACATTATTTTGTGCTTTAGGTCCTAATGAATATAATAGAGTCTCCGGGTGTGATAATGCCAAGCAAATATGGGATAAATTGGCAATAACTCATGAGGGTACAACCCAAGTGAAGGAGACAAAAGTAGGTATGCTCACACATGATTATGAGCTCTTTAGGATGAAGGAAGAAGAATCCATTAGTGATATGTTCACTAGGTTTACCGATATAATTAATGGATTAAAATCTTTAGGAAAAATATATTCTAATATTGAAATGGTAAAGAAAATTTTAAATAGCTTACCTAAGTCATGGGAAGCTAAGGTAACAGCAATAGAGGAATCTAAGGATCCACATACATTATCCTTAGATGAATTAATAGGTTCCTTGCTAACTTATGAGATGAAGCTTAAAAGAAATGAAGAGCCACCCAAGAAAGTGGGTGTTGCTCTAAAATCCACTGCTGAAAAGGAAATTAAAAATGAGAGTGGCAGTGAGGAGGATATTGAGATGGCAATGTTTGCCAAAAGATTTAATAAATTCATGAGGATGAGAACTAGTAATAGCAATAGGAGAAACAATAGGAGAGAACAAGAGGAAGTAGGTAGAAAAGACTCTATTGTGTGTTATGAATGTAAAAAACCTGGACACATAAAATTTAACTGCCCTCTCCTCAAAAGATCCAATGATAGGTTTCATAAAAAGAAGGCGATGGTAGCAACATGGAGTGACAGTGACTGCTCCGATGATGAATCAAATGAGGACATTGCCAACCTATGCTTCATGGCAATTGATGAGGATGAAAAGGTAACATCTAATATCAATGAATACTCTTTTGATGAACTGCAAGATGCATTTGATGATTTAGCATTAGAGTATGAATCTATGAGCATGAAGTATAAAAAGTTAATATCTAAATTAAAAAGGGAAAATGAGATAATGCTACAAGATAAATTGAAATGTGAGAAGAAACTAGAGATTGCAAATCTAGAAATTTGTGATCTTAAGGAGAAAAATAGCAATTTACATAACTCCTTTAATAGATTTCACATGGGGCAACAAAAGCTAGATAGCATGTTAGAAACCCAAAGGGCATTTTTTGACAAAAATGGCTTAGGGTATAATGCACAAAGTAGGGAAACCCATCTTAAGAGTTTTATTGCTAGGAAGAGCATGAATAAACCTGCAATTACTTGTTCATATTGTAATAAGAAGGGACATAAGTCACATTATTGCAATATAAAGATGAGGAATCTTAAAGGAAAAATTGTAAAAAGGATATGGATTCCAAAAGAGGTAATTCATTCCAAGGACTGCAATGCATTAGCAAAATGGATCCCAATGGGATCAAGAATTGCATTTACTAACCTTCAAGGACCCAAGAGAATTTGGGTACCTAAGACTTGAGTGGGTTTATTTTTTTTGTTGTAGGTGATTGAGCATAGCCACAAAGCTAAAACAAAAGAAGCTTGGTACTTAGATAGTGGATGCTCAAGGCACATGACGGGTGATAAAAGCCATTTCAATTCCTTCAAATCGAAAATTGGTGGAGAAGTCACTTTTGGGGACAACTCCAAAGGCCAAGTGGAAGGAAGTGGCTCAATAGGTAATAATCATTTCTCTTTAGAAAAAGTATTACTTGTTAGGGGTCTAAAGCATAACTTGCTAAGCATTAGTCAACTTTGTGACAAAGGTTACAAAGTAATTTTTGATTGCATGAAATGTAATGTTATAGATCCTAAGTCAAATAAAATTCTTCTTCTAGGTCATAGGCAAGGTAACATATATATAGTCTACCTTAATGAACTCAAAAACGAAAACATATGCTTAATGGTAGATAACAAAAAGGAATCTTGGTTATGGCATAGGAGACTAGGTCATGCTAGCATGCATGTGCTATCCAAATTAGCAAGAAAGGATCTAGTCATAGGCTTACCCAAACTACCCTTTAATCATGAAGAAATATGTGAAGCTTGTGTTAAAGGAAAACACAAGAGAACAACTTTTAAGCCTAAGAATAGTGTATCCACCACTAGGCCTCTTCAATTACTGCATTTAGACTTATTTGGACCAACTAGAACCACTAGCCTAGGTGGGAAACACTATGGTTTTGTAATAGTTGATGATTACACTAGGTACACTTGGGTGTTCTTTTTGAGAGTAAAAAATGAAGCCTTAGAGAAATTCATAACTTACTCAAAGGTGACTCAAAATGAAAAAGGTTATACAATAACAAGCATTAGAAGTGATCATGGCAAAGAATTTGAAAATATAGGATTTGATGAGTATTGCAATGATCAAGGAATTAGCCATAATTTTTCAGCCCCTAGGACACCGCAACAAAATGGTGTAGTTGAGAGAAGAAATAGAACTTTGGAAGAGATGGCTAGGACCATGTTATGTGAAAATAACTTGCCAAAGTACTTTTGGGCTGAAGCTATAAACACATCATGTTATATAATCAATAGAGCTATGATAAGACCCATGCTAAAGAAAACTCCTTATGAGCTCTACAAAGGTAAGAAGCCTAACATTAGTTACTTCCATCCTTTTGGCTGCAAATGCTTTGTTCTAAATAATGGAAAGGATAATTTAGGAAAATTTGATGCCAAAAGTGATGAGGGAATATTTCTAGGATATTCATTGAATTCAAAGGCTTATAGAATTTATAACAAAAGAACATTAATGGTCGAAGAATCTATTCATGTTGTATTTGATGAATCAAATAATATATCTAAAGATTCAACCAACAATGATGAAAATGTTGAGATATTTGATGAAGGCTTAGAAGATGACTTTCTAGAAAAGCTTGATTTGAATAAAGAAGATGAAGAAGAAATAGAAGTTTTAGAAAGAGAACCTAGAGCACCAAGAGAGTTAGGATATGTAAAAGATTGTGAAATAGTAGGAGATCCAACTCTTGGAGTTAGAACTAGGTCATCCTTAAGGAATATGTGTCAATATATAGCCTTTGCATCTCAAATAGAGCCTAGGAATGTCAATGAAGCCTTAGAGGATAATAATTGGTTCCTAGCAATGCAAGAAGAGTTAAATCAATTTGAGAGAAGCAAAGTATGGAAACTAGTTCCAAGGCCTAGTGATCACTCTATAATTGGAACTAAATGGATATTCAAGAACAAAATGGATGAAAATAGTGTGATCATAAGGAATAAGGCTAGGCTAGTTGCTCAAGGCTATAGACAAGAGGAAGGCATAGACTATGATGAAACATATGCACCGGTAGCTAGATTAGAGGCAATAAGAATGTTACTTGCCTTTGCATGTTATAAAGATTTCAAGTTATATCAAATGGATGTAAAGAGTGCATTCTTAAATGGTTTCATTAATGAAGAAGTCTATGTAGAGCAACCTCCCGGATTTGAAAATCATGAATTTCCTGAACATGTTTTCAAATTGTCTAAGGCACTTTATGGGTTAAAACAAGCTCCTAGAGCTTGGTATGAAAGGTTGTCAAAGTTCTTAATAGAAAAAGGATTCTCAAGAGGAAAGGTAGACACCACATTATTCATCAAAAATAAAAATAAGGACTTACTAGTTGTACAAGTATATGTAGATGATATTATTTTTGGTTCAACTAATGAGTCTTTATGTCAAGAGTTTGCTAAGATCATGCAAGCGGAATTTGAGATGAGCATGATGGGAGAACTCACATTCTTCTTGGGACTTCAAGTGAAGCAAACAAAGGATGGAACTTTCATCAATCAAGCAAAGTACACCAAGGACTTGCTCAAGCGATTTGGAATGGAGAGTTGCAAACCTCAAGCCACTCCAATGGGCACCAACATCAAGCTTGACAAAGATGAAAGTGGTAAGTGTGTAGACACTAAACTCTATAGGTCTATGATTGGTTCTTTGCTTTATTTAACTGCTAGTAGACCAGATATATTGTTTAGTGTGTGCCTTTGTGCTAGATTTCAATCATCTCCTAGGGAATCACATCTATTGGCAACTAAGAGAATTTTTAGATACCTCAAAGATACTCCCTCACTAGGACTTTGGTACCCCAAGGACTCCACTTTTGCCCTTCATGCATTTTCAGATGCTGATTTTGGAGGATGCAAAATAGATAGGAAAAGTACTTCAGGTACTTGCCAATTCCTAGGAAATAGGTTAATTTCTTGGTTCTCCAAGAAACAAAACAGTGTAGCTCAGTCTACAACTAAAGCTGAATATATAGCAGCTGGTAGTTGTAGTGCTCAAGTGTTGTGGATTAAACAACAAATGAGAGATTATGGTATTGACATGAAGCAAGTCTCAATTAAATGTGATAATACCAGTGCCATTAATCTATCTAAGAATCCTATTCAACACTCCAGAACCAAGCACATAGAAATTAGACATCACTTCCTTAGAGATCATGTACAAAAAGGGGATATAATCTTAGAGTATATTGATACTACACATCAAATAGCTGATATATTCACCAAACCCCTTGATAGAGATAGGTTCTGTATCCTTAGAGGTGAATTAGGACTCATGAATATGCCTTAGGACTTTCATGTTGTAAAAATCTTGATTTCAAGTTGATTTTTAAAGAGTTTTTGCAAAAATTTTCTGGCAAAGAGGATGAGAGATCGATCTCCTTGTGATATAGATCGATCTCCATGCTTCTATCAAGCCTAAATCGTCAAGGTTAATCTAAGAAGATCAATCTTCTAACCATAAGATCGATCTTCGTACGTCTCTGTTTAAAGGTAGATCGATCTGTCCACACGACAGATCGATCTCATCAAGCTTCCGCATTCTACAGATCGATCTATGCATGTACCAGATCGATCTCCTTAAGCCTCTGTTTGCGACCAGATCGATCTGTCCCTACGACAGATCAATCTCTCTTCGCTCCTGGGAGTACCAGATCGATCTGTCGCCTCGACAGATCGATCTCCTATGCCTTGGAGTATAAATACCTACGAAAAATCCCCAAATCTCCCAAAACCTAAAATTTCAAATTCTCCAATTCCCTCGCATCCTCTTCTTCAATTCCTCCTCAGATCGATCCTCGTACGGTCTTCCTTGCGTCCCAGTGTCGTATTCTGGTATTTTAACCTACATTTCTCACTAATTTCTCAAAAATTTTCTCTGATTTGCGTTGATTTTCATTCTAGGGCAACCCTAGGTACTGTTTCATTGCTCTTATCATTTTTGAATTTGTTTAGACGAATCTAGAGTCTAGAATAATGCCTAGGCTTAAGAGAGCAGGAACCAAACCACCTAGACCCAATGTAGAGGCAGGTTCTTCCTCCCAACCCACTCCACCTCCTATCGCTTCCTTCAATCGGTGTTTTAAAACACCAGCAAAAAGAAAGCGGTATGAGGAATATTTTTCAACTATGCCAATCAAGCATTGGCGCACCATTGATTTTTCCTTCCTCAATCACATAGACTTTCCATACCTATCAAAATTTGAGGAATTTGGTTGGGTGAAATTCTTGAGAATCAACACTCCTGTCCCTCCAAATCTCATTCGCGCATTCTTTTCCAATGCCGAACTCGTATATGACCCCGATGACACCTGTAAAATCCTTGCCTTCAAAACCTTCGTCATGGGTCAATCAATAATAATTGATTCTGAAGTTATAGCCAAAGTGTTTGATTTACGCGATGAAGGCTTAACTAATGAGGATGAGGAAGTCCCCTTTGCGTTTGAACTCCCCGGGGACAAGGCGAGTAACCTTCCAATGCACCTTCGGTTACTCCACCTCATAATCTCGTGGAATCTCCGCCCTTACGGTACCCGTCACTCTACCGTTAGGCGTCTAGACCGTTTTTGGCTTCATCACATTCACACCACAAGCCAAAAGCCTAACCTCCCTCATTTCATATACGAAGACTGGCTGAAGATTGTGCGTGGCCAAGCTACCACAATAGTTTTTCCACAACCAGTGGCTTATCTTCTCCGTCGCCTTGGCATCGACTGCAGCGGCGAAACTGGCGAACTTCCATCTCCTAAAAGCGAGCTTAACATTGGGACCCTACATCATATGGGGTACTACAAAGATTTCCGGGGAGAGTGGACGAAAAAGCAAGAACAGCAACCTGCTGAGGCTGAGGATGACCACACTGCTGAACCAGCACACCCACCTGCAGCACCCGCTCCAGAACCGTCGTCCTCCACGGCTGCGCCAACTGCACAAACATCGTCTCCTGCTGACTTGGAGCTGATCGTGAAGATGATAAGCGACCTCAGTCAGAGAATCGATGAAGGACATACCACTCAGCAGCGTATGTTTGTCGAATTGACTCAACGAGTGGATCACCTTCAAGACACTCAAAAGGCGATGTTCGATAAATTTCAAGAAACTCAAGAGGCAAT
Source organism: Firmiana major (assembly GCA_033439115.1). Taxonomy (NCBI): domain Eukaryota; kingdom Viridiplantae; phylum Streptophyta; class Magnoliopsida; order Malvales; family Malvaceae; genus Firmiana; species Firmiana major. Next base: position 55,802,094 of record CM065904.1, on the reverse strand, counting down.
GTTCGATGAACTTCAAGTGACGCGCACGCATGTTGAGGAGCTTTTGGATCGTGATCCTCCCTCACATTAGGCTTTAGGTGTATGGTTTAGTTCAGTTATATCATTCCGCACTGCACTTTGTACTGAATTTGCTTGAATGCAATATAAATTGATTGTTTATGAAAATGTGGCATTGTGTGAGTCAATGTTGATTTTGAACTGCCATGGTTTTGACAATGTTGCATTTTGTGAGTTAATGACCATGTGTGATTGATATGACAAAAAGGGGGAGAAGAAACATAAGAAACATCATAAGAAACAACATGATAAGAAACATGCATGTTGTTGTGATTTATGTTAAATGTTTAAAAGGATGATAGGATGATTTAATTGAGGGGGAGTTATAGGATGATTTAATTGAGGGGGAGTTAAGAGCTAGAGCTAACTAAGGGGGAGTTAAGATTTAACTAAGGATGAGTTAAATCTTTAACAAAGTCAAAAGCTCACAAAAAGGGGAATTTTGCAAATTCACTAAACATGTTTATTGGATGAGTTTTGTCATATCAAAAAGGGGGAGATTGTTGAGTTAATGTATTTTGAAATGATAAAACAAGTTAATACAATAATGTTAAGATGGTATACAAACATGTTTAGAAGATATCAGGACCAGAACTTAGAGTTCTGCTGATGAGAGATCGATCTGAGGTGTGAGAGATCGATCTCCTGGGTTTATACTTGATGAGAGATCGATCTCATGATGGAAGAGATCGATCTGGCAAGCCTTAAAACGGTGTAAAGGGTTTAAGGTAAAAAGAGATCGATCTGCAAGGGTTAAGAGATCGATCTGCTCTAAGTCAGAGAACTTAGGAGATCGATCTGGTAAGGAAGAGATCGATCTGCTCAAAGTCAGTGAGCTTAAGAGATCGATTTGGTGTATTGAGAGATCGATCTTGCCTCAAACAGAGAGGATAGGAGATCGATCTGCCTATTCGACAGATCGATCTGCCTCTGCCTATTCAAACTAACAGATCGATCTGGTAATGTATGAGATCGATCTCCCTGTGTATTTGTGCTTTGTCATTGCAGGATTTAAAACTAGGAGATCGATCTGGCCAAGATAGGAGATCGATCTGTCTGACCACTGGAGGTTCCCAACGGCTATTTTTCTTCAAATCTCAACGGGAAAAACTGTATTTAATGCTCCAACTACCCAACCTTCAGTATATAACCAAGCATTGAAGACAAAGCAAGATGAGAGACTATCACTGAACATTCAAAACATTCTCAAGCTTTAATTCTTTCATTCCTTGTATCCCTATTGCTCATTAATTGAGATTTATTGTATAAGCTTAAGTAATACAAGCTTTGTTAGTCCTACCCACTGAAAAGCCTTATTCTGTATTCATCCACACCTTAAAAGAAAAGAGGATTGTTCCTCAGTGAGAGTTATTGTAAAAGGGTGAATACATTTTCTGTATTGCTAAGGGTAGAGAGGTTATTCCTTGACCTGTAAAAGGAACTTTGTAAACTCTATTGAAAGAGAGAAAGAAACCACTTGACAAGAAAGTCAAGGAGAGAGGACGTAGGCAAGAGTTGGCCGAACCTCTATAAGTTGCTGTGTTTGTTTCTCTTTCCCTCTCTTTGCATTAAATTGTTATATTGCACTGTTTTATTCATTATCATTTGTGTTTAAATTGCGATTAATTTAAAATCTGCCATAATTGTTAGAAAACCGATTCACCCCCCCTCTCGGTAGAGCCAACAGAATCATTAAGGTGTTTTTCATGTGTGTTATGAGAATTCACTTTAAGAACTTGTGTCTTAATTCAAAAAAAAAGAGGTTTTCGATGAGTGTTGTCCTCGAATGGAACACTACTGCAAGTGTACAGGTCAGGTTTCGAGTATAGAGTGAATATGAGTATCGTCCCACAGGGAACTGTGTCTACTGCTAATCACTGTAATCAACAACCTTGAACTTTATTTAGAAAAGTTAATTAATATTGTTTAAGATCCTATTTACTATTCTAACTATTAACTAAGGAACAAATTAATTAAAACAAATCACAATAATTACAAATGAAAATATTAATGGCAAAATATTCCTAGAAACCGATTTCACCTAACTAGGGTTCATACAATTCCTTTGATCAATTGTTCTTTTGATTTCAACTTGTTTATAGCCAAAACTATTTCCTGTTTATCTCTCCTGAGTTTTAAACAGTCATACCTAAATTGCTTAATCCTAACCTTCCGATTCAGAATTAAATAATAGAGTTCATTAAGCGATAGTAATCCGTTTCTCTATGGCTCATAAGAACTGTTAACCTCCCGATTCAACAATGTCATATGTTAATCTACCCTTGTGCATATAAACAATCCCCTCTCTTGAGTGCCGGATTCCTATACTAAATCATCCAATTGGTGGCCAATCAACTAGAGCATTAAGAACAAGTAGATTAAATAAACATAATTGAAATCATCCAAACAATATCACAAAGTAATTGCAATCTGCCCAAAGTTGGTTACATCGATTCTAGGAAAAAGGAGTTTAGTTCCTAGACATCATAATAAACATCCAAGAATTCCAATTTAACATCCCAAGAACAAGAATTGGTGAAAAAGATGAAAAAGATAGAGTTTTTATGGAGCTAAATCAATCTTCAAGTCTTCTGCTGCAGCCTCCCTTGAAATTCTGATAAAAAGACTATTTATAAGGTTTTCAAGCACTAAAACGCGGAAAGCCACGTGGAAAAATAGTGTTGCCCTAATCAGACTGCTATGTTGTGGCAATGATATTAATTCCTCAGATCTGCTCTACACTATCCAGTTTCTTCTATTGCTACAGCATAAGTCACGATCAGCATCTTGTAACTTCAATTCTTCATGGAATCATCAGAACCAGCTCTAAAAGGTTCAACTTCTCCAATTTATTCTGTTTCCTACACAAGTGCATAAAACACATAAAACATACCTAATATTGCAAAGAACAAATCAAATAACTAAACAAAAAAGGTCCTAAACATATATAAAATCCAGTGCTAACAAATACCCCAAACTTAGAAATTTGCTTGTCCTCAAGCAAAGACATACTAGAAACAAAACAAATAAAGACTTTCAACCATACTCAGCTCACATGCTTGTTGTACTAAATTGGGATTTTCCTCAAGAATTCGCAAGATTCTCAACTTACGACAAATTTCAGATTTACATTGTTCAAGCCAACCAAAATAAACCATTCCCCCTTTACTCTTCACTTTCCATTTGTGTGTGTGTGTACAATCATTTACTCAAATTTATGCACTCAAGTGTTAATGCGAAACCTAAATAAGAATTAAACACAAGACTTCATATGCTTGAATTAACTACTACTCTCCACTAATAAAGACTCATGCATAACCAAGAATCAAAAGGACTTTTCAAGGATTGTAACGTAAGGCTCGGGTTTAGGTGGGATAAAGGATATAGTATGAAGTTTAATCCAACTAAAGCACTGTAATCGCCTTTGGATTTAATTTGTTTTGAGCTCATGAATCACTACCCAATCTTTATTCATTCTCGAGTTTGATTTCTTCTTTTTTTTTTTATCATACTCTTGAACTGAAGATTTTTTTCACTACTTGTAACTGCATATGACACTAAATTTTCATCAAGACCCGAGAACAAACCCTTGTCTGTAACAATCAAATTCTCAAACTAACAATTTACAAACCACCCCTATTTTCTTTTGAGCTCATCCCCCAATCCAAAAATTTTGATTAATAGTACTTCAAGTAAGGGACCAAAAGAAAAAGATAATCAAACAATTAGGCCATGGCTTGTAATATGGCTAGATAAAAAAAAATGGAAAAAGTAGGCTCAAAGGGTTTTCCAAAGGATTAATATAATTGTGTAGGCTTGAAAGGCTCAATCTTAAAACAAAAATGGCCTAGATCATTTTCCTAATCATGCATGGTCTATCAATTTCGCCTCAAGTAATAACTAATGAAGTTCTAGAGTCTTTTTGATTTCACAAATCAACACAATAAGTACATAAATTGAATATGATTGGTGCATAAGTTTAAGTGAAAAGATTCAAGTGAAGCTTTCTATCCACATACCAATACTCAAACAATAAAATCATCCATTTAAGCAAAAGTTGATCAGTTCTTGCAATATCTATCTTCGGCCACAATCTAGAAAACTAATCTGTAAAACTGAGTATAATTGTCACACAAACATATGAATCCGAAATAAATAAAAACTACTAAAAATATTGAAACAGGCATACAAAGCATAAGGCATAGGCACACAAAACATAAGGTAGACAAAGTACAGCCATAACTCCCCCAAACTTAAGACTTTCATTGTCCTCAATGAATAGGAAAAAGTGTTAAAGAGGACTTCCCTGTGGTAGTCTAGCTGTCCTCATCTTCCTCGGAGCCAACCTCAGCATCAGCGTCTGCTGGTGCATCTTCTTCCATGTCATCATCATTATCATCATCATCATTAGCAGCAGCAGCAGTAGCTACAGTTTCCTGGTGTGGTATACACCATTATGGTGGTAAAGGATATTCCACCTCTCCTTCACGACCCCTCATATTTAGGTACTGTACCAATGACCAATTGTAATAGGCAACATATGCACAAAAAGTCTGATAGTCTCGGTCATTATTGCTCATCTCCATCCGTAACTCTTTAATCTCATTAAGGACGGTTTCAATGGAGCTGGAAGTGGTGGAAGGTGCAGTTGATGGGCCAGCAGAAGTACTAACAGAAGGTGGTGGTGGTGCAGCAGGAGTAGCAGCTTCTCTCTGAGTCAGAGGTACTCGAGGATTTTTGAAAGTGATTGCAGATTTCCTTGTCAATCTTGGTTCAAGCTCATTCTAATATACTCCATATTTCTTACAGAGTCCACAAACCAATGAAGGGTGAGGTAAACCCCTTCTATTTTCCCTGCGTATAAATTCTTGCATGGACCAAAAAATAATGGCTCCAAAATCAACAATCTTTCCAGTCAAAATACAGTAAAGGAGAGCAGCTCTATCCACATCGACACTACTTTTGTGGGTGGTAGGCATGATTCTAGAACAAATAAAGTCATACCATTCATGAAGACCATATTGAAGTCGATTGGAAGGGAATGCCATAGATTCAGCTTCTGGCCTCTTCTGCCAATAGGTGTATGAGACTGTTAGTTTGTTAATGACTCGGACCAGCTCATCATAATCAGTGTGTAGGGCTGCGACATAGCTGGTATACTCATCTTGCACCCCTTGCGAAAGATCTAGATATAGATTAATGGCGTTGGCGTTGTAAGGAACAAGAACACCCCTAACTTCTGAAGTCGAATGAGTGCTCTCCATGGCATTGGCATAGAATTCTCGGACCACATCAAGGATGGTATCTTCAAGTTGCCCTGCTAATTTCAACAACCCAAAGTCCCTCAAGAACTCAGAATACATATCCCAGCCACCAATATCAGGCTGAAAGTTCCTCTCGATAATCATGTTTTTACCCATGATTTTCTTGAAATTTTCTGCTGCTTGGCTATTCACAAATCTATAGGGATCATAATCGGTGATGACTGGCTCTTCCCTCTATGGAGATGGGGCTGAGCTATTAGTGGCTTGACTCGAACTTTCCAGGTTTCGTTTGGCTCGGGCTTTGGGTGCTATTACCAATGGAATCACAAATTAACAAGAATAATTTTCAGTTTAACCCAATCGGACGAGCACACAAAATAGACCCAACAATCGCTTCACAACCAGAATTTCTCCAACAAAAATTTATCAAACCGAGAAGGGCTTAAAAAATCCAAGTTATAAAAACCAAAAGGATAGCCGCTAGAAGATCAAAAATGATTGAAGAAAGAAGTAAAATACCCACAACTGAAATCACGTCAGATTGAGTTGGACCACTTTACGTCTTTATCACAATCCGACAAGAAAACACTTTCTTTTTCCCCCAAGGGTTTCAGGACCACCAAGAGATCTAACCCACAAAAATTTGTTGGCGAAACTACCAAATCAGCAGAAAACAACAAGATCAGAAGAGAGAAAAATAATGGTAGTGGGGTTTGTTGGTGTACTTCCAAGAGCACAAAGAAAGCAGTAACCAAAAAAAGAGAAAGTCTTGAAAGGTTCGGCTGCCTCTTTCTAATTAGTTATCTCCTTAGCTGAATAGTAAGTGGGGTTGAAAAGATAAGGGAATCCATCTTCCAATAAAGCATTGACATGTGTATTCTATTCACTCATCTTTGAAAATTGCAGACATTTATTTCCCTTTTTTGACATAATTTCTTCTCATGCTCTTTCTGACATTCTTTCTTTTTCTTACCGTTATTGACATTATTCTTCCCTCTCTTCTTCAATTTAAGAATTTTGTCTTCCAGCTTAGTTACTATTCACGTATTTCTTCACTTTCGTTCTTGAAAAACCATTTTCGTTTCTTTTCTGTTCTGATTGTCTACTCTGAAGCTACTAAGCCCTTGCAAAAAAAAAAATTCTTTTCTTTTCGACAGTCACGCACTCATGCATTCTTTCTTGAAGGATCGTGAAATTAAGCTTCCAAACTGTGCTCTTCTTATGCATATGCCTACAAAATAAAACACAAACTAATCAAATAAATGAAAAATAAAAAGAAAAACACACTACTGAAATCAAATAAATATAGAACGAGATTAAAAACTAAAAATCCTAAAAATATAAATTGGGTTGCCTCCCAAAAGCGCTAAATTTTAAATCTTCAACTAGACTGCTTCCAATCTCTTTAATTCGGTTCACCACGGGGAATGCTTTCTAATTTATGCACTCCCTCTCCATAATAATGCTTTAAACGCTGTCCATTTGTAAGACCCGATTTTAGTTAAAAACACGAAATTAAAAATGTAAAAGGATTGAAATGGAATTCTCGAACATGTGTAAGGGCGAAATGGTCAAAAGATCGAAAGTCGGTGTAAAATCGAGAAGAAAAATTTAATTAAAAATATGGATTTGAGAAATCTTGATCAATAAAGGAGAAATAATTAAATTTTAGGTTAAATTGATTAAGATCCAGAATTTTTAGAAATACCGAAAAGTCATTCGGGATAATATCCTGAAAATACAGAGAAATTATACCCGAAAAAGGTTAAAATATGATAAATAAATTAAATTAATTAATTTGGAATAAAATAATATAAGTTGTAGATATTTTGGAATATTGTAGAGTATTTAAAAGAATAGTATGATAATAAAATAAAAATAAATAAATAAATAAATTTAAAAAGGAAAAAAAAGAAAAAAAAAGGTGAAAAAAAGAAACGCAGAATCGCGAAATCGCGATTTTGCCAAAACGGAAAACAAAAGAAGGAACCGAGGAAGACGGACGGCCACCGACGACTGCCCAGGCGAGCGACCAGCGAGGGGGAAGGCGTCGAGCCACCACCGGCCTAACGGAGGTACGAACGGCGGAAATAGGCGGTGAAACGGAGAGAAAACGAAACCGAGAGAAGAGAAAGCGATTCTTGGAGATCGGCGAGGATTCGGCACCGACCGACCACAGCCGAACGTCCCCGAGGCCCAGACGATGTGATTGGTGGCGGCCACGACTGGCCGACAAATGTCGGAAAATGACGGAAAGAGAAATGGGTTCCGACGGAAGAGGAGAAAGGCCAGACCGGCAACTTTTCGGCGACCTCGACCGAAGCCGACCCCAATCTGAGATGCAAAAGACCCAGCAAAGCCACTGGCGGCGGAAGCCGACGGAGAACCTGCCGACAAGGCCGTGAATCGACCGAACCAGAGTGAATCAGCGATCCGAACCGGGTCTGAACCGGACCGAACCGGTTCAGCCAATGAGGAAAGGAAAAAAGGAGAAAAAGGGGAAAATAAAAAGAGAAAAAATTGGAGAAAAATTTTGACGATGTAATCGAGCTACGGGTAAGTTAGTAGCGGTCGAAATTGACCGATTTAAATTTTGGAATATTTTATTTAATTAATTTTCGACTGGAAATTTACCCAAAAATTTATGAAATTGTGTAGCTCGACAATCGACGTCAAACGAGAGCTTGAGATAGCCACGATTTGCATACTAGCATAGAATCTCGGGTAAGTAACCCTTATTTATGACAATTTACATCGTTATGCGTGCTTCAGATTTAATTATCGCATAAAATAAATTAAATTATGAAAATTTAGATAAATTGTCGTAAATAATAAATTTAGCTATTCGAGAATTTGAACGAGGCCCAAGAAATTATCGGTGGGCCCAATGAGCCCAATAGGCCTTGATAATGTGAAAATTAAGTGGAAAAACGGGCTTAAGGTCGATTAAGACCCATTAAGGTGCAATCGGGCCCAATAGGGGTAAATGGACCCAATGATTTAAATTAAGCCCAGAAAATAGAAAATACAATTAAATTGTATAATATCTGACCTGAGGAATATTTATACGCAGTTTTGAAGGTTTAATTGGGAGCAGATCGGACTGCGTGACGAGACAGCAGTGAAAAAAGAAAGGTCAGACTCTACAGAAAAATAAGGTAAGGGAATTCTACGGACTGCTAGAGGTAAAATTTACAAAATTTCAAAGTCATATGCAGTCTTTTAAATTATTTGAAGGGTCTAGAAGTAAATAAATAATTTTAGTGCCCCGAATGGGCAAATTTACCAAAATACCCTTGTTAAGGGTAAAATTTACAATTTTTGGAAAAATTGGGAGGAGCAAGAACAAGAGGTTCCTGCTCGTTCTGGAGATGTTTTGACGCATGCATGAGTAGGCTGGCTAACATTGAAAGAAAAATGCACAGCATTGCATATTTTCAACGAGGAAATTGTTTTGAAAACTGTTTTGAAGAAACCGAGCCGCCTACATGTTTTTATTGACATGTGACGTGCTAGAGCTTAGCTCGCACGATATTTTGAGTTGTGTGATGCATGCATTAGTGCTGGAGCGAGAGCTCGCACTAGAGTTTTACATGCATTGGTGCTGGAATCTAACTCGCACCTGATTTTACATGATTTTCGTGATACGGTGCTAGAGTCTAACTCGCACAATATTTTATATGATTTTTGAGACAGGGTGTTAGAGCTTCGCTCGCACCAGATTTTATATATATATATATATGATTTTCATGATGGTTTGCATACAGAGTGCTAGAGCTTAGCTCGCACTAGTTTTACTTGATTTGATGAGAGTGCTGAGCATCGCTCGCACTGATTTTATGAGAACATGAGATTAGCCATGCTTGGAGCATCGGTTAGACTGTGTGTCACCGATTAAATAGGCTCGCACGTGCATTTTGAGACATGACATGAGTATAGAGATATGATATGGGTCCACGGAGTACGATGTACCATGCAAGTAGCATGGAGTACGATGTACCGTGTGGCATCTTCGGATGTGTGGCATTTTCGGATACGTGGTATCTTCGGATACGGCATCTTCAGATGCGTGGGATCGGATAAGACTGACGAGATGGACTGACCCGCCTCTCAGGCGGTTTTCGATCATGGTGAGAACCCGCACACTAGGATCCGTGTAGCAGAGGAACTCCCGAGGACACATGACCATAGTCCTGGTTATTACTGATATACAGATGTTACCTAGTCTCGCATGTTGATGATCTTGACGATGATTGAAACTGGGTTTTAAACTAAATGTGCATGATGATTATTTCCATGCTTTTTAAACCCATGTGTGATGTAAACTGATTTTCATGGTTTTGTTTGAGTCAGGACCACCCGAGGGATGGGTTGAGTCCTGGATTTATTGTGAAATTTTAAATGAGAAAGAAATGATTTGAAATAGTTGCATGTTGAATTTTCCATGCAAACTTGTTTTACATGACATCATGAATCATACCATCAGTTTTAAAATGTGTGGAGAAAGGGTGGTTTATGCATGGCACCACGTTCATGTAGGTAGTATGGTTACCTACTTGTTCGTAGGATTGCCTTACTGAGCTTGATGTGCTCACCCCTTTCATTTTCTCACACAGATAATCTCCAGTAGATATTGAGGTGACTGAGTACCGCATTCTGGATATCCGCTGCTGCCCATCATTTAAGGTATATACACTTGTACATATTGTATCTAAATAAGCATAGCACAGTAACATGTTTGTAAGTAACTTTAGGGGATGTATAAATATTGTAAACACTTATAAATGACTGAGAAAGAATTAAGTTATATGGTAAATGAATGGTGGGACTGGCATTGACGCACAGCCCAATTGTTAGTGGAGTGTGGTCACGATCAGAGGACAAGTAAGCATGAAAGAAAATAATAAAACGCGAAAAATTTACTCAAATTTTTGGATAGTTCAGGGTCGTGACATACAAAGGTGGTATCAGAGCAGAAATTGGTCTGACGTGTGTCAGTGTCAGTAATTAGGAAATTACATCCCCGTGTTACTGTGCTTGGTTAGATACAATAGTGTATAATGAGATGAGTTTTAACTAAGAAATGGTTGAGAATGCAGGAATGCCTAATATTAGTCACGATAGAGAAGGTAGAGCATGAGGCAGAGGTCGTAGAGGTTGACCTGAGCTTGCTAATCGTGCTGAGTTGGCCTAGGAGAATCAGTATGAGATTGAAATAGAGGCTAATGTTGAGCATGCCTCACAGAGTCCGACAGAGTGATCGGACAATATTGAGACACGCTTCGCGAGGTTAGAGCGAAGTGTGGAGAATATTTTGGAAGCAAATTGCTCAGAGTATGCATAAGATTTGAGGGCGAGACGGAGCATTGATGGAAGTCCGCTCGACCCATCTTAAAAGTTAGACATCCATAGCTGACATGCGAAATATTTTGGATGTATTCCGGTGACAGAATATCCTGGACACTTCTTAAAGGAAATTATAAATAAAATTCCTTACTCTGACCCAGAAGAATTGATTTATTGACGAGTATGAATTATGAGTATGAAACTCGGTTATATTCTTGGGCAGATATTACCTCGACACTATGAACAGTAACAGTCGAGATGTCTAAAAGTTTATGGAAGGGCTCAAATTATTGATTAGAGTCCGATTGACCCGTGAGATATTACCTATGTCGAGGCAGTACGTAAACTACAGTGGTGTGAATAAGATTGTGAGTTGCACGCCTCTGAGATTGGGAAAGGTAGTAAGGGCAGAAATAGAGACAGAAAGAGAATCGAGAATGATAGAGATGGCAGAACGAGAAAAGGGGGTAGTTTGGTAAAAGATTTGACTTGATGAGTTATGGGCTAAGATGATTGGTAAGGCCACAGCTATCCGATTGTATCACTTTTGAGGGGTATTGTGATTGGAGAACCCCGATCTGCTACGGATCACTGTAGAATATTTGGTAATTACCACGGAAGTAGGACCTACGCTTACCTATTATTGATGAAAATGGTCGTTAAGTGTGGTAAGACAGACCATTTATTATGATTGCTCAGAGTTGGGCGAGATTGCCCCACAGAAAGGTAAAGAGATAGAGAAAACCCTGTTGAGATAGCTGCATCGAAAAGGGAGGCCACAGCCGAAGAGAAAAGGAAAGTAGGCTGTTGGACGAAGGCGAGTGTATGTCTTGGACCAGGACACTACTGATGATTCACTGGATGTGGTGAAAGATACCACACTGCTTATGAATAAAGAATGTAATTATGTTAATTGATCCTGGTACCATGTATTTCTTCATACTGCCTTCATTCGCATGTAAGTGAGTAAAAGACATGAATGTCTACACTATTGGGCACAGTGCTGATAAATGAGTACCCCAATAGAGGAAGGTTAACTAACGGAATAATTATGAAGAGATTTTAAGTTGAACGGGGGAAGAAGTATAAGTTAGCCGATTTTATTCAATGAACTAACAATAATTTAAAGTAATATTTGAGAATAAAGTAGACGGATGCATATTATGATGTTCGGATTTCTATCATAAGATAGTGATATGGTTACCCCTGAAAAGTGTACTGTAAGTTTTGACAAGTAATAAAAAGGGATGCAACGGTTGAAATTAAATGAGCAAATGATGGTACTCACGAAATGAATAATGACAGAGTTTCGTTATAACTGATACACTATGGAGATAATCTTTGAGATATGCTTGATTCTGAATACAAGATGTATTAGAGTAAGAGGCGTATGCTAGGTAAGAATACCCTTAAAATATGAAGTAATTAGGATTAAAACGAATAGTAGCAAATATGAATTGTAACCACAGGGACTGATATGTAAAGTAATTGTGGTTAAGTCTAAGGGTTAATAAAGGTATTTCAAAATACCTCCCCGCCTGAAGACTTGACAGCGTTTAGAAATATATATATAATCTATAACTTGAAAATCGACCGTAGTAAGATATAAATTTAAAATTTGGATACTTTTACTAGTACGATAAAGAATTATAAAAATTCGATTAATTATGAAGGTTAAAATATTAAAATTTAATAAAAGCCGTTAATATAAGAAAAGAAAATGACGCGGGTTAGTACCTTGAACGGGGGCAATTTTGAAGTGATACTACACGTTTATGCGTACATAGGTCAAGGATATGAGTGATTGAAATATGTAGTAGAGCTCAACTACAATGAGTTATTTAAACCTTACCTGGACCGATTTGTCATCATTCTTATTGATGATATGCGGGGTGTATTTAAAGTCCAGGGAAAATTATAAGCAACAATTGGAAAATTGCTTTTACAGGTGGTTGTTACGAATTCTGAAAGAGGGTATACTTTGTGGACACATTTAACTAAGAAGCGTGGTATTTAAAGTGAGATGATAGATGTGACATGAATTTCGGTGTAATGAAGTATGAACTGACCACCGTGATTATTTTCACTATACCCAACAGCTCAAGAGGTTTCTCAATGTGTATGGATACCTCAAAATCATGAATGAGCTAGGTATTGATGCAAAAAGGGAAGATAGTCGATTGTGGATCTAGACAACTCAAGGATCATGAAAGAAACTATCTGACCCATAATTTTAAAGTTGGCAGCAGTAGTACTTGTACTGAGAATATGGTACTATTATGTACATGGTGAAAAATTTTGGGTATGCACTGATCATAAAGCCCCAAGCATCTGTTTTCACAGAAAGAGGCGAATATGAGAATACATAGTGGGTTAGAGCTTCTGAGAGATTTTGATTGTGGAAAATTGTACCACCCAGGAAAGGCTAATGTGATAGCTGATGCCTTGAGCAGAAAGAGTCTCGGGATGGTATTACATATGATGGTAAGGGAGCATGAGCTGCTAGAGTAGTTGTGAGCCTCAGTAGTGATGTGATCCCTTATGATGATGACAGTGATTGTGTGACAGCTAGCCTGAGACTAGAACCAGATGAGAGTACCTGGATTTGACAGGCTTAGCATGATGATCGGCATGGTGTCGATAGTTTGGGACAGATTCAGAAGGGTACAGTGACAGAGTTCACAGAGAGTGTCGATGATTTACAAAAAGGTTCAGAGACAATATAAGTGCTCCCCAGGACCACAGTCGATGAGATAGTAATATTGTCAGAAGCTTACTCTTCGGGATATACAGTGCATATGGAAAGTAACGAATATATAGATATGAAATCTTTGAAAAGGGTATTGGTGGTCAAACGTGAAAAGAGATATGATAGAGATTGTGGAAAAGTGCCTAGTATGTCAGCAGAATAAGGTAGAGTATTAAGAGTCTGCATAGTTATTGCAGCCTCTACCTATATTGACACGACACGAAAATGGGAGCAAGTCTCCATGAATTTCGTGATGGGTTATAGAGGACTCAGATGAGTCACGAGGCTATTTAGATGATAGTCGCTAAGTTGACTAAGTCTACCCACCTTCTGGTTATGAAATCCCCAGATACTCAGAGTGTGTATGAGGATTCAGGTATAAGGAAGATTGTGGAACATTATGTAGCGTTCCAGTGAGCATGGTATCATATAGGGATTCCCGCTTCACTTCCCACCTCTGAGAATATTTTTCAGGAAGCTACGGGAACTCGATTTAGTATTTGCACAGCTTTCCATCCTCAGACAGATGGTCAGTTAGATAGGAATGTACAGGTTCTGGAGGATACGATGAAAGCGTGTGCCATTGATTTTATAAGCTCCTGGGATGATCAGTTATTACAAATTGGATTCGTCAATAACGACAGTTGTCACTTGAGTATCGGGATAACAAGATATGAGGCATAGTATGGCCGTAGGGGTTGTTTCCCCGACTTGGATAAGAAAAGTGGGTGACAGATAGAAATTTCTTCTAAATTAGTATAATAAGTCTCTGAGGGTGTTCAGTTGAGTGAGAGATTAAGAACACCTCAGAGCAGACAAAAAGCATTGGAATTCACCGAGGGTGAATCTGTATTGTTGAAGTTATTTGTCCTAAGGGAATAACGACATAACGAGACTCGGGAAGAAGGCAAATTGAGTTTTGCTGAATGGAATTTTTGAGAGATTGGACAAGTGGGAGATAAGACCTGTAGGTTGGCATTATCACCTGAATAAACAGGCATCCACAATGTGTCTCATCTTTTGATACTTCGGCAATACTATCCAGATCCAGCATAGGTAATCGAATATGAACTCCAACAGATTCAGCTCAGTGCAAATATAAGTATATTGAAGAAGTTGATTCGGGCATTAAACAGGAAGGAGAAAGTATTGAGGTTTAAGACGATCTCCCTAATTAAAGTTCTTGAGAAGTAATACACTCCGGAAAGGTCACATGAGAATTAAAAAGTATGATACGATTGATGTACCCGGAGTAGTTTATGGACTCATATGACTTGGTTATAATTTGGAGGACCAAATTCCTTAAGTGGGGGAGATTATGTAAGACCCGATTTTAGTTAAAAACATGAAATTAAAAATGCAAAAGGATTGAAATGGAATTCCCGAACACGTGCAAGGGTGAAATGGTCAAAAGACCGAAAGTCGGTGTAAATTCGAGAAGAAAAATTTAATTAAAAATATGGATTTGAGAAATCTTGATCAATAAAGGAGAAATAATTAAATTTCAGGTTAAATTGATCAAGATCCAGAATTTTTAAAAATACCGAAAAGTCATTCGGGACAATATCCCGAAAATACGGAGAAATTATACCCGAAAAAGGTTAAAATATGATAAATAAATTAAATAAAATTAAATTAATTAATTTGAAATAAAATAATATAAGTTGTAGATATTTTGAAATATTGTAGAGTATTTTAATGAATAGTATGATAATAAAATAAAAATAAATAAATAAATAAATAAATTTAAAAAGAAAAAAAAAAGCGAAAAAACGAAACGCAGAATCACGAAATCACAATTCTGCCAAAACGAAAAACAGAAGAAGGAACCGAGGAAGACGGACGGCCACCGACGACTGCCCAGGCGAGCGACCGGCGAGGGGGAAGGCGCCGAGCCACCATCGGCCTAACGAAGGCACGAACGGCGGCGATAGGCGACGAAACAGAGAGAAAACGAAACCGAGAGAAGAGAAAGCGATTCCCGGCGATCGGCGACAATTCGGCATCGACCGACCACAGCCGAACGTCCCCGAGGCCCAGACGACATGATTGGTGGCGGCCACGACCGGCGAAACTACCGGCAAAAGTCAAAAAATGACGGGAAGAGAAATGGGTTTCGACGGAAGAGGAGAAAGGTCGGACCGACGACTTTTCGACCACCTCGACCGAAGCCGACCCCAGATCTGAGATGCGGACGACCCAGCGGAGCCACTGACGGTGAAAGCCGACGGAGAACCGACCGACAAGGTCGTGAACCGGCAGAACCGGAGTGATCTGGCGGTCCGAACCTGGTCTGAACCGGACCGAACCGGTTCAGCCAATGAGGAAAGAAAAAAAGGAGAAAAAGGGAAAAAGAAAAAGAGAAAAAATTGTAAAAAAATCCCGGTGATGTAATCGAGCTACGGTTAAGTCAGTAGCGATCGAAATTGATCGATTTAAATTTTAGAATATTTTATTTAATTAATTTTCGACTAAAAATTTACCCAAAAATTTATGAAATTGTGTAGCTTGACAATCGACGTCAAATGAGAGCTCGAGATAACCTCGATTTGCGTACTAGCATGGAATCTCGGGTAAGTAACCCTTATTTACGACAATTTACATCGTTATGCGTGCTTCGGATTTAATTATCGCATAAAATAAATTAAATTATGGAAATTTAGATAAATTGTCGTAAATAATAAATTTAGCTATTCGAAAATTTGAACGAGACCCAAGAAATTGTTGGTGGGCCCAATGAGCCTAATAGGCCTTGATAATGTGAAAATGAAGTGGAAAAATGGGCTTAAGGTCGATTAAGACCAATTAAGGTGCAATCGGGGCCAATAGGGGTAAATGGGCCCAATGATTTAAATTAAGCCCAAAAATAGAAAATACAATTAAATTGTATCATATCTGACCTGAAGAATATTTATACGTAGTTTCGGAGGTTTGATTGGGAGCAGATCGGACTGCGTGACGAGACAGCAGTGAAAAAGGAAAGGTCAGACTCTACAGAAAAATAAGGTAAGGGAATTCTACGGACTGCTAGAGGTAAACTTTACGAAATTTCAAAGTCATATGCAGTCTTTTAAATTATCTAAAGGGTCTAGAAGTAAATAAATAATTTTAGTGCCCCGAATGGGCAAAATTTACCAAAATACCCTTGTTAAGGGTAAAATTTACAATTTTAGGAAAAATTGGGAGGAGCAAGAACAAGAGGTTCCTGCTCGTTCTGGAGATGTTTTGACGCATGCATGAGTAGGCTGGCTAACCTTGAAAGAAAAATGCACAGCATTGCATATTTTCAACGAGGAAATTGTTTTGAAAATTGTTTTGAAGAAACAGAGCCGCCTACATGTTTTTATTGACATGTGACGTGCTAGAGCTCAGCTCGCACGATATTTTGAGTTGTGTGATGCATGCATTAGTGCTGGAGCGAGAGCTCGCACTAGAGTTTTACATGCATTGGTGCTGAAATCTAACTCGCACCTGATTTTACATGATTTTTGAGACAGGGTGTTAGAGCTTCGCTCGCACCAGATTTTATATATATATATATATATGATTTTCATGATGGTTTGCATACAGAGTGCTAGAGCTTAGCTCGCACTAGTTTTACTTGATTTGATGAGAGTGCTGAGCATCGCTCACACTGATTTTATGAGAACATGCGATTAGCCGTGCTTGGAGCATCGGGTAGACTGTGTGTCACCGATTAAATAGGCTCGCATGTGCGTTTTGAGACATGGCATGAGTATAGAGATATGATATGGGTCCACGGAGTACGATGTACCGTGCAAGTAGATGGATGTGGCATCTTCGGATGTGTGGTATCTTCGGATATGTGGTATCTTCGGATACGGCATCTTTGGATGCGTGGGATCGGATAAGACTGACGAGATGGACTGACCCACCTCTCGGGCGGTTCCCGATCATGGTGAGAACCCGCACACTAGGATCCGTGTAGCAGAGGAACTCCCGAGGACACATGGCCATAGTCCTGGTTATTACCGATATACAGATGTTGCCTAGTCTCGCATGTTGATGATCTTGACGATGATTGAAACTGGGTTTTAAACTAAATGTGCATGATGATTATTTCCATACTTTTTAAACTCATGTGTGATGTAAACTGATTTTCATGGTTTTGTGTGAGTCAGGACCACCCGAGGGATGGGTTGAGTCCTGGATTTATTGTGAAATTTTAAATGAGAAAGAAATGATTTGAAATAGTTGCATGTTGAATTTTCCATGCAAACTTGTTTTACATGACATCATGAATCATACCATCAGTTTTAAAATGTGTGGAGAAAGGGTGGTTTATGCATGGCACCATGTTCATATAGGTAGTATGGTTACCTACTTGTTCGTAGGATTGCCTTACTGAGCTTGATGTGCTCACCCCTTTCATTTTCTCACACAGATAATCTCCAGTAGATATTAAGGCGACTGAGTACTGCATTCCGGATATCCACTGCTGCCCATCATTTAAGGTATATACACTTGTACATATTGTATCTAAATAAGCATAGCACAATAACATGTTTGTAAGTAACTTTAGGGGATGTATAAATATTGTAAACACTTATAAATGACTGAGAAAGAATTAAGTTATATGGTAAATGAATGGTGGGACTGGCATTGTCGCACAGCCCAATTGTTAGTGGAGTGTGGTCACGGTCAGAGGATAGGTAAGCATGAAAGAAAATAACAAAACGCGAAAAATTTACTCTGATTTTTGGGTAGTTCAGGGTCGTGACACCATTGACCTTGAACAAGCTCCCATCTGATTTCGTCAACTCAATTACTCCATATGGGAAAACTTGATGTATGACAAACGGTCCTGACCATCTTGACTTCAGCTTGCCAAGAAATAATTTGAGTCGTGAATTATATAATAGAACTTGCTGTCCAGGACTGAATTCTCGTCTTATTATCATTTTATCATACCATCTCTTGGTTCAATCCTTATAAATTCTTACATTGTTGTAGGACTCATTTCTCAATTCATCAAGCTCATTTAATTGGAGTAACCGATTTGGTCCAGCCTTATTATAGTCAAAATTGAGCTTCTTAATGGCCCAGTAAGCTCGATGTTCAAGCTCTACAAGTAGATGACATGCCTTACCAAATACCGACCTATAGGGAGACATCCCAATTGGAGTTTTATAGGTTGTTCTGTATCGTAAGACCCGAATTTAATTAAAATACGAAATGAATGAGTATTCGTGAAGAGAAGTCGGGTTAAATTAATCCCGAACATGTGTAAAGGCAAAATGGTCAAAAGACCGAAAGTCGGTATAATTTCGATGAGAAAATTTAATTAAAAATATGGATTTAAGAAATCTTGGTCAATAAAAGTGAAATAAATTTATTTCGGATTAAATTGATCAAGATATTAATTTATTGGAATTAATCGGGATTAATTGGAATTTTTAGTTCAGAAAAATAATCCCGAAAATAATTGAAAAATATACCGAAAAGTCACCGGGACAATATCCCGAAAATACGGAGAAATTATACCCGAAAAAGGGTTAAAATATAATAAATAAATTAAATTAAATTAATTAATATAGAATTAAATAATAATTTTAAAGGATATTTTGGATTTTTATAGAGTATTTTAAGGAATAGTGTAATAATTAAAATAAATAATAATAATAAAAATAATTAATAAAAGAAATGAAAAAAAAAGAGAAAATGGGTCGGGGAGAGAGAAAGAAAGAAACAGAAACAGAAACGGAAGAAAACGGAACCGAGGAAGGGAGGATGGCCGGCGAGCCGTCCGGCGACCAACGACCCCGACGAGGAGCCGACGAGGAAGAGGGGAGGCTGGCGAGCAAGATGGTACCGGGATCGCACCGTGTAGTGGCCGGAGGAAGCCGATCGGAGGAGAGAAAGGCCGACGGGATTGAGGGGCTCGGTCCCGGCGAACGGCGGCGATCCGGGCGGAACCGAGGCCCGATTTCGAGTGCCCAGGCGACAGCACTGCTTTTGAGACCGATAGCACCCGACGAGACGGCGGGAATCACCGGCGACGGCCAAGGGAAGAAAATGGGTCCGACGGCCGAGGGAGAAGAGCCGGACCGGCGACGTTCCGACGACCTCGACCCAAACCGAGGTCAGATTCGTGATGCGGACGACCCAGCGGAGCGATTGGTGGCGAGAGCCGACGGAGAACCGGCCGGCAAGGCAGTGAACTGGCAGTGAACCGGCCGAACCGGAGAGAACCGACGGTTTGAACCGGTCCGAACCGGACTGAACCGGTTCAGCCAAAAAGAGAGGAAAAAAAGGAAGAAAAAGGGAAAAAGAAAAAGAGAAAAAAATTGAAAAAAATTCCTGTGGTGTAATCGAGCTTCGGGTAAGTCAGTGAGCGGTCGAATTGACCCGATTTAAATTTTGGAGTATTTAATTTAATTAATTTTGGGCTGAAAACTTACCCGAAAAAATTGTGGAATTGTGTAGCTCGACGATTGGCATCCAACGAGAGCTCGAGATAGCCTCGATTTGCGGACTAGCATGGAATCTTGGGTAAGTAATCCTTATTTACGACAATTATCTCGTTATGCGTGATATTGATTTAATTTCTGCATAAATTGAATTAAATTATGAAAATTTAGATAATTATCGTAAATAGTGAATTTAGCTATTCGAGAGCTAGGACGAGGCCCAATAAATTATTGGTGGGCCCAATGAGCCCAATAGGCCTCGATAATGTGAAAATTAAGTGGTAAACGGGCTTAAGGCCGATTAAGGCCCATTAAGGTGCAATCGGGCCCAATAGGGGTAAACGGGCCCAATGATTTAAATTAAGCCCAGAAAATATTAAATACAATTAAATTGTATAATATCTGACCTGAGAAATATTACTACGCAGTTCCGAACATTGGATTGGAAGCATATCGGACTGCGCGACGAGACAACAGTGGAAAAGAAAAGGTCAGACTCGACAGGAAAATAAGGTAAGGGAATTTTGCGGACTGCTAGAGGTAACTTTACGTAATTTTAAGTTCATATGCAGTCCTTCAAAATTTATCTGAAGGGTCTAGAGGTCGGATAATAATTTTAGTGTCCCGGATGGGCAAATTATCAAAATACCCTTGTTAAGGGTAAAATTTACTAAGTTAGGAAAAAAATTGGGAGGAGCAAGTACAAAAGGTTTCTGCTCATTCTGGAGGTGTTTTGATGCATGCATGAGTAGGCTGGCTCACCTTGAAAGAAAATGCACAGCATTGCATACTTTCAACATGATATTGTTTTGAAAACTGTTTTGAGGAAACAGAGCCGCCTACGTGTTTTTATTGACATGTGACGTGCTAGAGCTCAGCTCGCACGATGTTGTCGATTTGTGTGATGCACGCATTAGTGCTAGAGCGAGAGCTCGCACTAGAGTTTTACATGCATAGGTGCTAGAGTACAACTCGCGCCAGATTTCATATGCTTTTTCGAGACAGGGTGCTAGAGTTTAACTCGCACCAGATTTTATAAGATTTTCATGTGATTTATATACAGAGTGCTGAGCTTAGCTCGCACTAGTTTTACCGGATTTGTGGAGTAGCGCTGTCTGCCCTTGGAGTCAGCCAAAAGGCCCAACAGGCTCAAGAGACCTCTTAGGTGGGGTGAGAGTGAGGGATGAGGTTGGCGGCCTTGTGGGGATGTAAAGCGGGCTCTGCCAGTTTTATTTGAGTTGATGAGAGTGCTGAGCATCACTCGCACTGATTTTATGAGAACATGCGATGAGCCGTGCTTGGAGCATCGGGTAGACTGTGTGCCACCGATTTAATAGGCTCGCACGTGCGTTTTGAGACATGGCATGAGTATTGAGAAACAAAACCTCTGTGGGAAGCAGGCCAATTGGGCTGGAGTACCTAGAGATATTATATGGGTTCACGGAGTATGATGTACCGTGCAAGTAGCATGGAGTACGATGTACCGTGTGGTATCTTCGGATACAGCATCTCCGGATGCAGCATCTTCGGATGCCTGGGATCGGATAAGACTGACGGGATGGATTGACCCACCTCCTGGGCGGTTCCCGATCATGGTGAGAACCCGCACACTAGGATCCGTGTAGCTGAGGAACTCCCGAGGACACATATGGCCATAGTCCTAGTTATTGCCGTTATACAGATATTGCCTCGTCTCGCATGTCGACGATTTCGATGATTTAAACTGAGTTTTTAAACTAAATTGCATGATGATATTTCCATGCTTTTCAAACCCACGTGTGATGTAAACCGTTTTCATGGTTTTGTGTGAGTCAGAATCACCTGCAGGAGGGGTTGAGTCCTGACTTTATTGTGAAAATTTTAATTGAGAAAGAAATGATTTGTAATAATTGCATGTTGATTTTCCGTGCAAATGTGTTTTACATAACATCATAACACATATCATTGTTTTAAAATGTGTGGAGAAAGGGTGGTTTATGCATGGCACCACGTTCATGTAGGTAGTATGGTTACCTACTTGTTCGTAGGATTGCCTTACTGAGCTTGATGTGCTCACCCCTTTCATTTTCTCCCACAGATAATCTCCAGTTGAAGTTGCGACGACTCAGTACTGCATTCCGGATATCCGCTGCTGCCCATCAACATAAGGTATATACACTTGTACATATTGTATCTACATAAGCATAGCACAGTAACATGTTTGTAAGTAACTTTAGGGGATGTATAAAAAAATGTAAACAATTATAAATGACTGGAGAAGAAATAAGTTAGATGGTGATTGAATGGTGGGACTGGCATTGACGCACAGCCCAATTATTAGTGGAGTGTGGTCACGATTCGAAGACAGGTAAGAATTTAAGTAAGAAAATAATAAAACGCGAAAAAAATTAACTCTGATTTTTGGGTAGTTTGGGTCGTGACAATTATTATGGTATCAGAGCACAATTGGTCTGATGTGTGTCAGTGTCAGTAATTAAGAAATTACATCCTCGTGTTACTGTGCTTAGTTAGATACAATAGTGTATATCGAGATGGGCTTGACTAAGAAATGGTTGAGATTGCAGGAATGCCTAATATGAGTCGCGTTAGATGAGATAGTGCACGAGGCAGAGGTCGTTGAGGTAGACCTGAATCTGCTAAGTCGTGTTGAGTTTGACTATGAGAATCAGGATGAAATTGGAATAGAGGCTAATGTTGAGCTTGCCTTACAAAGTCCGACAGAGTGATCGGATAGTATTGAGACACGCTTCGCGAGATTGAAGCAGAGCATGAGAATTATTTTGAGGAGCTAATTGCTCAGATTATGAATGAGATCAGAGGGCGCAGCGGAACATTGGTGAAAACCCGCTCGACCCATCTTAAGTGTTAAACATCCATAGCTAAGATGAGAAATCTTATTGGATGTATTCCGGTGACAGGATATCCCGGACATGATTTAAAGGAAAAATTTCTTACACTGCCCAGGAATACTAAATTGATTATGAGTATGAAACTCAGTTATATTCTTTGGCAGATATTACCTCGACACTATGAAAAGTGACAGTCGAGATGTCTAAAAGTTCATGAAATGGCTCAACTTTTCAATTAGAGTCCGATTGGCCCCGTGAGATATTACTTATACCGAGGCAGTGCGCAGATTTACAGTTGGGTAAATAAGAACATGAATTGCACGCCTCTGAGATATTGAAAGGTAGTGAAGGCCGAAATAGAGACAGAAAAGAGAATCGAGAAATGACAAGGATGTTAAAATGGGAAAATGGTAATTGGTAAAAGATTTAATTTGACGAGTCATGGAGTAAGATAATTGGTAAGGCCCCAGTGCATCTAATTTTGGCACTCTTGTGGGCATTGTGATTGGAGGACCCCGACCTGCTACGAAACAGTGTAGCAGTGTAAGCACTGTAAGCAGTGTGAGATGTGTGGTGGATACCACGGAAGGAGGGTTTATACCTACACGGTATTGATGAAAATGGCCGTTAAGTGTGGTAAAGACGGACCATTGATTTGATTTGAACAGAGTTGGGCGAGATCGCCCCACGAAAAAGTAAAGAGACAGAAAAACTTCATTGGTATAGCTGCAACAAAAAGGGAGGCCATAGCCGAAAAGAAAAAAAGGAAGTAGGTTGTTGGACGAAGGCGAAAGGATGTCTTGGACCAGGACACTATTGATGTTTCATGGATGTGGTGTAAGATACCACACTTGTTATGAATAATGAAGTACATATGTTCATTGATCCTGGTACCACACATTTATTCATACCGCCTTCATTCGCATATAAGTGAGTAAAAGGCATGAATGCCTACATTATTGGGCACAATACTGATAAATGAGTACCCCAATAGAGGAGGATTAATTAACGAAATATGGATATAGAGATTTTAAGTTGAAAACAGGGGTGAAAACATCACTGAGAAGTATACTGTAAGTGTTGATAAGTGATAAAAAGGGGTGCAACAGTTGAAATTAAGGAGTAAAGGATTGTACTCATGGAATGAATAACGACAAAAGTTTTGTCATGATTGATATACGAAGGAGATAATCTTCGAGATAAGATAGATTCTAAATACAAGATGTACAGGAGTAAGAGGCGTATGCTAGGTAAGGAATACCCTTAAGATATGAAGTCATTGGGATTAAAGCAATTAGTAGCGAATATAAATTGTGACCACATAGACTGAGATATAACGTAGTTGTGGTTAAGTCTGAAGGCTAATAAAGGTATTTCAAAATACCTCCCCGCCTGAAGACTTGACAGCGTCTAAAAGTATATATATAACCGATAACGTGAAATCGATCGTCGTAATAAATACCTTTAGCATTAGGATACCTTTACTAAGACGATGAGAATATTAAAATTCGACGAATCATAAAGGTTAACATAGTAAAAATTTAATAAGAGTCGTTAAGATAAGAAAAGGAAATGACGCATGTTAGTACTTGAAAACGTAAGCGATTTTGAAGTATCTTATACGCTTATGCATAAATAAGTCAAGGATTGAACCGATTTGTAATTATCATTATCGATGATATGTTGGGTGTAGTTAAAGTCTAGGGTGATTTATAAGCAACAATTGGGAAATTGCTTTTACAAATGGGTTGCTGCGAATTCTAAAAGGATATACCTTGATGGCACGTTTAATTATGAAAACGTAGTCTTTGGATGAGATGATAAATAAGATGATAGATGTGACATGAATTTCGGTGCAGTGAAGTATGAACTGACCACCGTGATTAATTTCACCATACCCAACAGCTCAATAGGTTCTCAGTGAGTATGGATACCTCAAAATTATGAATGAGCTGTGTATTGATGTATAATGGGAAGATACCCATGATTTAAAGTTGGTAGCAACAGTATTTGTACCGAGGATATGGTACTATTATGTACATGGTGAGAAATTATGGATATGCACTGATCATAAAGCCCGAGTATCTGTTTTCACAGAAAGAGATGAATATGAGAATGCATAGTGGGTTAGAGCTTCTGAGAGATTGTGATTGTGAAAATTGTACCACCCAGGAAAGGCTAATGTGATGACTGATGTCTTGAGTAGAAAGAGCCTCGGGATGGTATTACATATGATGGTCAGGGAGCGTGAGCTGCTAGAGCAGTTGTGAACCTCGGTAGTGATATGATCCCTTCTGATGATGACAGTGATTGGTATGATTATGTGATAGCTAGCCTGCGATTAGAACTGGATGAGAGTGCCCGGATTTGACAGGCTTAGCGTGATGATTGGCACGATGTCGATAGTTTGGGTCAGATTCAGAAGGGTACAGTGACAGAGTTCACAGAGTATGGTAATGATTTACAGAGGTTCCGAGATAGTATGAGTGCTCCCCAGGACCACAGTTGATGAGATAGTAATGTTGTCAGAAGCTCACTCTTCGGGATATATAATGCATACGGAAAGTAATGATTATATATTGAAATCTCAAAAAGGGTATTGGTGGTCAGATGTGGAGAGAGACATGGTAGAGATTGTGAAGAAGTGCCTAGTATGTCAACAGAATAAGGTAGAGTATTAAAAGTCTGCAGAGTTATTGCAGCACCTACCTATATTGACACGGCACGAAAATGAGAGCAAGTCTCCATGAATTTTATGATGGGTTACAGAGAACTCAGGTGAATCACGAGACTATTTAGATGATAGTCGCTAAGTTGACTAAGTCTACCCACCTTCTGGATTACGAACTCCCCAGATACTCAGATGGTGTATGAGGATTTATGTATAAGAAAGATTGTGGAACATTAAGTAGCATTCCAGTGAGCATGGTATCATATAGGGATTCCCGCTCCACTTCCTACCTCTGTGGATATTTAAGGAAGCTATGGGAACCCGACTGAGTATTAGCACAGCTTTTCATCCTCAAACAGATGGTCAGTCAGAGAGGACTGTACACGTTTGGAGGAGAGGATGAAAGCGTGTGCCATTGATTTTATAAGCTCCTGGAATGATCAGTTAATTTCAAATTGAATTCGTCAATAGTGACAGTTGTCACTTGAGTATTGGGATAACAAGATATGAGACAGTGTATGGCTGTAGGGGTTGTTCCTCAAATTGGATAAGAAAAAGTGGGTGACAGATAGAAATTATTTTCGACTTTGGATGATAAGTCTCTGAGGATGTTTAGTTAAGGATGAGAGATTAAGAACATCTCAGAGCAGATGGATAAGTATTGAAATTCACCTTTGGTGAATTAGTATGGTTGAAAGTTTCTCGTCCTAAGAGAATAAGGACATAGCGAACTTTTGGAAGAAGGTAAATTAAGTTACGCTGGATGGAATATTTTAAGAGATTGGACAAGTGGGAGATAAGACCTGTAGGTGACATTTCCACTTGAATAAACAGGCACCCACAATGTGTCCCACTTTTGATGCTTCGGCAATGCTATCCAAATCCAGCAGAGGTGACAGGATATGAACTCCAAAAGTTCAATTTAATGAAAATATAAGTATATTGATAAGTTGATTCGGGCATTAGACAGAAAAGAGAAAGTATTGAGGTTTAAGATGATCTCCCTAATTAAAGTCTTTTGGTAGTAATACATTCCGGAAAAGGTCACATGAGAATTAAAGAAGTATGATACAATCGATGTGCCCGGAGTTGTATATGGACTCATATGAATTGGTTCTAATTTGGAGGACCAAATTCCTTAAGTGGGGGAGAGTTGTAAGACCCGAATTTAATTAAAATACGAAATGAATGAGTATTCGTGAAGAGAAGTCGGGTTAAATTAATCCCGAACATGTGTAAGGGCAAAATGGTCAAAAGACCAAAAGTCGGTATAATTTCGATGAGAAAATTTAATTAAAAATATGGATTTAAGAAATCTTGGTCAATAAAAGTGAAATAAATTTATTTCGGATTAAATTGATCAAGATATTAATTTATTGAAATTAATCGGGATTAATTGGAATTTTTAGTTCAGAAAAATAATCCCAAAAATAATTGAAAAATATACCGAAAAGTCACCCGGGACAATATCCCGAAAATACGGAGAAATTATACCCGAAAAAGGTTAAAATATAATAAATAAATTAAATTAAATTAAATTAATTAATTTAGAATTAAATAATAATTTTAAGGGATATTTTGGATTTTTATAGAGTATTTTAAGAAATAGTGTAATAATTAAAATAAATAATAATAATAAAAATAATTAATAAAAGAAATGAAAAAAAAAAGAGAAAATGGGTCGGGGAGAGAGAGAGAAAGAAACAGAAACAGAAACGGAAGAAAACGGAACCGAGGAAGGGAGGATGGCCGGCGAGCCGTCCGACGACCAACGACCCCGACGAGGAGCCGACGAGGAAGAGGGGAGGCTGGCGAGCAAGATGGTACCGGGATCGCACCGTGTAGTGGCCGGAGGAAGCCGATCGGAGGAGAGAAAGGCCGACGGGATTGAGGGGCTCGGTCCCGACGAACGGCGGCGATCCGGGCGGAACCGAGGCCCGATTTCGAGAGCCCAGGCGACGGCGGTGCTTTTGAGACCGATAGCACCCGACGAGACGGCGGGAATCGTCGGCGACGGCCAAGGGAAGAAAATGGGTCCGATGGCCGAGGGAGAAGAGCCGGACCGGCGGCGTTCCGACGACCTCGACCCAAACCGAGGTCAGATTCGTGATGCGGACGACCCAGCGGAGCGATTGGTGGCGAGAGCCGGCGGAGAACCGGCCGGCAAGGCAGTGAACCGGCGGTGAACCGGTCGAACCGGAGAGAACCGACGGTTTGAACCGGTCCGAACCGGACTGAACCGGTTCAGCCAAAAAGAGAGGAAAAAAAGAAAGAAAAAGGGAAAAAGAAAAAGAGAAAAAAATTGAAAAAAATTCCTGTGGTGTAATCGAGCTTCGGGTAAGTCAGTGAGCGGTCGAATTGACCCGATTTAAATTTTGGAGTATTTAATTTAATTAATTTTGGGCTGAAAACTTACCCGAAAAAATTGTGGAATTGTGTAGCTCGACGATTGGCATCCAACGAGAGCTCGAGATAGCCTCGATTTGCGGACTAGCATGGAATCTCGGGTAAGTAACCCTTATTTACTACAATTACCTCGTTATGCGTGATATTGATTTAATTTCCGCATAAATTGAATTAAATTATGAAAATTTAGATAATTGTCGTAAATAGTGAATTTAGCTATTCGAGAGCTAGGACGAGGCCCAATAAATTATTGGTGGGCCCAATGAGCCCAATAGGCCTCGATAATGTGAAAATTAAGTGGTAAATGGGCTTAAGGCCGATTAAGGCCCATTAAGGTGCAATCGGGCCCAATAGGGGTAAACGGGCCTAATGATTTAAATTAAGCCCAGAAAATATTAAATACAATTAAATTGTATAATATCTGACCTGAGGAATATTACTACGCAGTTTCGGACATTGGATTGGAAGCATATCGGACTGCGCGACGAGACAACAGTGGAAAAGAAAAGGTCAGACTCGACAGGAAAATAAGGTAAGGGAATTCTGCGGACTGCTAGAGGTAACTTTACGTAATTTTAAGTTCATATGCAGTCCTTTAAAATTTATCTGAAGGGTCTAGAGGTCGGATAATAATTTTAGTGCCCCGGATGGGCAAATTATCAAAATACCCTTGTTAAGGGTAAAATTTACTAAGTTAGGAAAAAAATTGGGAGGAGCAAGAACAAAAGGTTTCTGCTCATTCTGGAGGTGTTTTGATGCATGCATGAGTAGGCTAGCTCACCTTGAAAGAAAATGCACAGCATTGCATACTTTCAACATGATATTGTTTTGAAACTGTTTTGAGGAAACAGAGCCGCCTACGTGTTTTTATTAACATGTGACGTGCTAGAGCTCAGCTCGCACGATGTTGTCGATTTGTGTGATGCACGCATTAGTGCTAGAGCGAGAGCTCGCACTAGAGTTTTACATGCATAGGTGCTAGAGTACAACTCGCGCCAGATTTCATATGCTTTTTCGAGACAGGGTGCTAGAGTTTAACTCGCACCAGATTTTATAAGATTTTCATGTGATTTATATACAGAGTGCTGAGCTTAGCTCGCACTAGTTTTACCGAATTTGTGGAGTAGCGCTGTCTGCCCTTGGAGTCAGCCAAAAGGCCCAACAGGCTCAAGAGACCTCTTAGGTGTGGTGAGAGTGAGGGATGAGGTTGGCGGCCTTGTGGGGATGTAAAGCGGGCTCTGCCAGTTTTATTTGAGTTGATGAGAGTGCTGAGCATCGCTCGCACTGATTTTATGAGAACATGCGATGAGCCGTGCTTGGAGCATCGGGTAGACTGTGTGTCACCGATTTAATAGGCTCGCACGTGCATTTTGAGACATGGCATGAGTATTGAGAAACAAAACCTCTGTGGGAAGCAGGCCAATTGGGCTGGAGTACCTAGAGATATTATATGGGTTCACGGAGTACGATGTACCGTGCAAGTAGCATGGAGTACGATGTACCGTGTGGTATCTTCGGATACGGCATCTCCGGATGCAGCATCTTCGGATGCCTGAGATCGGATAAGACTGACGGGATGGATTGACCCACCTCCTGGGCGGTTCCCGATCATGGTGAGAACCCGCACACTAGGATCCGTGTAGCTGAGGAACTCCCGAGGACACATATGGCCATAGTCCTAGTTATTGCCGTTATACAGATATTGCCTCGTCTCGCATGTCGACGATTTCGATGATTTAAACTGAGTTTTTAAACTAAATTGCATGATGATATTTCCATGCTTTTCAAACCCACGTGTGATGTAAACCGTTTTCATAGTTTTGTGTGAGTCAGGATCACCCGCAGGAGGGGTTGAGTCCTGACTTTTTTGTGAAAATTTTAATTGAGAAAGAAATGATTTGTAATAATTGCATGTTGATTTTCCGTGCAAATGTGTTTTACATAACATCATAACACATATCATTGTTTTAAAATGTGTGGAGAAAGGGTGGTTTATGCATGGCACCACGTTCATGTAGGTAGTATGGTTACCTACTTGTTCGTAGGATTGCCTTACTGAGCTTGATGTGCTCACCCCTTTCATTTTCTCCCACAGATAATCTCCAGTTGAAGTTGCGACGACTCAGTACTGCATTCCGGATATCCGCTGCTGCCCATCAACATAAGGTATATACACTTGTACATATTGTATCTACATAAGCATAGCACAGTAACATGTTTGTAAGTAACTTTAGGGGATGTATAAAAAAATGTAAACAATTATAAATGACTGGAGAAGAAATAAGTTAGATGGTGATTGAATGGTGGGACTGGCATTGACGCACAGCCCAATTATTAGTGGAGTGTGGTCACGATTCGAGGACAGGTAAGAATTTAAGTAAGAAACTAATAAAACGCGAAAAAAATTAACTCTGATTTTTGGGTAGTTTGGGTCGTGACATGTATGCCCACAGCGCATCATCTAATTTGTTAGCCCAATCTTTTCTATTCAGATTCACAGTTTTTTCCAATATCAACTTCACTTCTCGATTTGAAATTTCAGCTTGACCATTTGTCTGCGGATGATAACTGAGAGCTACTTTATGTCGAATTCCATATTTTGACATCAAACCATTGAAGACTTTGTTACAGAAATGAGTGCCTTTATCACTCAAGATGGCTATTGGAGTACCGAACCTTGTCAAAATATTCGTGTAGAAATCGAATCACCACTTTTACATCATTTGTTGGTGTTGCTATTACCTCTACCTACTTAGAGACATAATCAACAGCAAGGAGAATGTACAGCTTCCCAAAAGATGGAGGAAACGGTCCCATAAAATTGATACCCCATACATCAAAGATTTTCACTTCTAGAATATTTGTTAAAGGTAATTCATGCCTTCTTGAAATGTTTCCAACCCTTTGACATCTGTCACATGTTTTTACAAACATGTAGCTATCTTTAAACACACTAGGCCAATAAAAACCTGATTGTAGCACCTTTGCTACTATACGTTCTGTACCAAAATGGCCTTCATATGCTGCAGCATGACAGTGGTGCAGAATTTCTTGAAATTCATCTTTCGGCACACATCGTCTTATAATCTAGTCTAGACATTTCTTAAACAACAGAGGGTCATCCCAAAAATAAGAGTTGACATCATGGAAGAATTTCTTCCTCTGTTGATAAGTTAAACCACTTGGCATTAATCCTCCTGCTAAGTAATTCCCTATGTCTGCGAACCAGGGCAGATTTGCATCAATCTTCATTATTGTTTCATCTGAAAACTCCTCTTGAATAGGCTGTTCTTGCTGAATTTCATATTGGTCCAACCTAAAAAAATAATCAGCTATAACATTATCAGATCCCTTTTTGTCCCTGATCTCAAAATCAAATTCTTGCAAAAGCAAGATCCATCTAATAAGTCTAGGTTTGGCATCCTTCTTCGCAAATAGATATCGAATGGCTGCATGGTCTGTGTAGACAATGACCTTGCCCCCAATTAAGTATGGTTTGAACTTGTCAAATGCATGTATAACTGCTAGAATCTCCTTCTCCGTTGTTGTGTAATTTTTCTGAGCTTCATCTAAGGTCCTGCTTGAGTAATAGATAGCCTAAAAAATCTTGTCTCTTTTCTGCCCAAGGATAGCTCCAATTGCAAAATCACTCGCGTCGCACATTAGTTCAACTGGTTCTGTCCAATCTGGTGTGATCATAATAGGTGCAGAAATAAGCTCCTTCTTGATTTTTTCGAATGCCTGCAAGCAAATATCATCAAAGATAAAATCAACATATTTTTCTAATAAGTTACATAAAGGTTTTGAAATTTTTGAAAAGTCCTTGATAAATCTGCGATAGAAGCATGCATGTCCCAAAAAGCTCCTCATGGCTTTAACTGATTTTGGAGGGGGAAGCTTTTCAATAGCAGCGCTTTAGCTCTATCCACCTCAATGCCTTGAGCTAAAATTTTATGTCCTAGGACGATTCCTTCTTGCACCATAAAATGACACTTCTTCCAATTTAAGACGAGATTCGTCTCTTCACATCTCTGCAAAACAAGTGCCAAATTAGATAAGCATTAGTCAAAAGTCTTACCAAATACCGAGAAGTCATCCATGAAGACTTCCATTATCTCTTCAACCATGTCAGTGAAGATCAACATTATGCATCTCTAGAAGGTTACTGGGGCATTACACAAACTGAAAGGCATCCTTCTATATGCAAAGGTTCCATATGGGCAAGTAAATGTTGTTTTCTCTTAATCTTCTGGGGCTATTGCAAACTGGTTATAGCCCGAGTAGCCATCTAAAAAGCAATAATAATTGTGCCCGGCTAGTCTATCTAACATTTGGTCAATGAATGGAAGCGGGAAGTGGTCTTTCCTAGTAGCTTTATTCAGCTTCCTATAATCGATGCATACTCTCCAACCTGTTACTGTTCTGGTGGATATGATTTCATCGTTGGTGTCACGAACTACTGTCATTCCACCCTTTTTAGGCACAACCTGCATAGGACTCACCTAAGAACTATCAGATATAGCATATATAATACCAGCTTTTAATAATTTTAAAATCTCAGCTCTAACAACTTCTTTCATTGCTGGATTTAGTCTTCTCTGTGGTTCAATAGAGGGTTTATGATTTTCCTCTAACCAAATTTTATGCATTACAATGGAGGGACTAATTCCTTTGATGTCGGGAATGGACCATCCAATTGTCGATTTGTGCCCTCTTAAAATTCTAAGCAACTTGTCCTCCTCTGCAGCAGATAAAGATGATGAAATAATCATAGGAAAAGTACTGTCATCACCTAAGAAAGCATACCTCAAATGGCTTAGTAATTCTTTAAATTTAGTTTTGCCTTATTTTTTCTCACTTACTTGCGACTTGTCAATCTTTTCCTTAATTGTTGTAGTCGCACTTTCTAATGGGTTGGCTTCCAAAGTAACAACACAACTTTTAATTTCATCAGTTAATAATTCATCATCTAAATTAGAAACTGAATTTACCAGACATTGAGCCATAGGGTTGGTTGGTGCTTCCTTTGTTTCAACTTCCCTTACACAACTCTGCACTACTTCAATCAACTTACAGATTTTTGGCTCATCAACAAATTTCATTGCCTTATAGATGTTGAACATAACTGATTCATCATTCATCCTCAAGGTTAATTGCCCTCTCTGAACATCGATTAGTGCTCTCCCAGTGGCAAGGAATGGTCTCCCAAGTATAAGTGAAATTTCTCTGTCCTCTTCATAATCTAAGACTACAAAATCGACAGAAAAAATAGCTTATCAACTTTAACAAGTATATCTTCTATTATACCTTTGGGATAAGTAATCGATCTATCTGCTAGTTGCAGTGTTATGGTGGTCGGCTTTACCTCTCCAAGACCTAGGCTCCTGAAAATTGATAAAGGCATTAAATTTATGCTAGCACCTAAATCACACAATGCTTTACCCACTTTCGATCCTCCAATCTCGCATGGAATAGTAAAGCTTCCAAGGTCTTTCAATTTTTGCGGTAACTTCTGCTGCAAAATTACACTGCATTCCTCTGTCAAATTGACAATTTCATAATCTTCAAGTCTCCGTTTCTTTGACAGCACCTCTTTCATGAACTTTGCATAATGTGGCATCTGCTGCAGGGCATCAACAAACGGAATGTTAATATGTAATTTCTTAAATATATCTAGAAATTTCTTAAACTCAGATTCAATCTTCCTTTTATACAAAGCTTGAGGATAAGGAATAGATGGTTTTAACAAAGGGGGATTATTAGGAAAAAGTTTACTAAAAGGTTTAGAATTAACTCCCTGTTTAACTGTTTCTAATTCTGCATCCTTTGACATAACAGGTTCAGCTTGCTTCTTCTGCACCTCAGTGATTGGTGTAGTTTCTTCTTTCTCTGCTACCTTTGGTGGCTCATAGGTGTTCCCACTTCTCAAAGATATAGCACTACAGTGTTCTTTCAGATTTAGCACTGTATCACTAGGGAACTTACCTCTTTCATTCAAAGAACTGACAGCTGCAGCTAACTGTCCCAAAGTGGTCTCAACAGACTTCATCTGCGCACCGAGACTGGTATTCATCTCTGACATTTTAGCTTCCACGTTGTCTAACCGCGCATCAGTTTTGCTAAATCGTTTTCTAGTTTCAACCATGAACTCCTCAAATTCATTCCTTCTAACTCCACCATAACCTTGGGAATTCCCTTGGTTATTAAATCCTGTATTGCTATTACTTGCTGCTGATAGGTTTAGAACATTCTTAGAATTACCATAAGATAGATTCTCATGGTTTCTGAATCCTGGCTGGTAATAGTTTGGAACCTGATTTCCCTGAAAACCAAAGTTACGATTATTAACATAACTCACCTGTTCCAAATCCGTCCCCATCAAGTTAAGATTTACGTTGTCAGGATGAATCATAGCTTGCAGCCCTTATATACTCATTGAAGAAATTTATGTTAAAATCTGCTTAAGTCTTGCTAGAATGGTTGTCTGCATATCTAACTCATGTACCTGCTATTCTTCTGACATTAGCTCTTTCACCTGGCCATTGGCTGCTGTTTATAGCCATCTCCTCAAGTAACTGCATAGCCTGATCAGGTGTCTTAGACCATAGTGAACCTCCTGCTGAGGCGTCCACAGTAGCTCTTGTTTGCAGAGTCATGCCTCTGTAGAAAACCTGTATCTAATTTCCTTCATCATATCCATGCTGAGGGCATCTAGGCAATAACTCTTTAAATCTCTCCCATGCCTAATGTAATGGCTCCTGGTCTAACTGTGTGAACTGGGCAATCTCTAATCTTATCTGCATTGTCTTTCCTGGTGGGAAATACTTTGTCAAGAATTTCTGTGCCATCACAGCCCATGTCGGAATGCTTCCTGCTGGTAGGTTTTGATACCAACTCAATGCTTTATCTCGAAGAGAAAAAGAAAATAATCTTAGCCGAATAGCATCGTCAGAGGCTCCATTAATCTTAATGGTGCTACAAATCTGTAGAAAACTTGTAAAATGTGTATTATGATCCTCTAAGGCCGAACCTCCAAATTGGTTTTGCATAACCATGTTGATCAATGCCGGCTTTAACTCAAAGTTGTTGCAGTTCATAGGAATCTCTCTTATAGCAGCGAAATTCTGATTCACAACTAGGGTGAAATAATCGCGTATAGCTCGCTGCTGTTGATTTTCATATGCCATGATTAAATTTCGGTCTTTCTCTTCAAATCTGTTCTGTTAAATTTGTCTGATGGTTCTCTCAAGCTCTGGATCTGACTCTTTTTTTATATATGTATTTCCTCTGTTGTGAGTTTTTACCATTCACCTAAAAAAATAAAATAAAATAAAAATCGTAGATAAAAAAATAAAAATAAAGATATAAATCTAAATTAAAGTAAAGGCTATTGGGAAACAGTGTCAACGAAAAACTAAACAACAGATTCCCCGACAACGGTGCCAAAAAACTTGTTGTCCTCGAATGGAACACTACTGCAAGTGCACATGTCAGTTTTCGAGTATAGAGTGAATATGAGTATCGTCCCACAGGGAACTGTGTCTACCGTTAATCACTGTAATCAACAACCTTGAACTTTATTTAGAAAAGTTAATTAATATTGTTTAAGATCCTATTTACTATTCTAACTGTTAACTACGGAACAAATTAATTAAAACAAATCACAATAATTACGAATGAAAATATCAATGGCAAAATATTCCTAGAAACCGATTTCACCTAACTAGGGTTCATACAATTCCTTTGATCAATTTTTCTTTTGATTTCAACTTGTTTATAGGCGAAACTATTTCCTGTTTATCTCTCCCGAGTTTTAAACAGTCATACCCAAATTACCTAATCCTAACCTCTCGATTCAAAATTAAATAATAGAGTTCATTAAGCGATCGTAATCCGTTTCTCTATGACTCATAAGAATTGTTAACCTCCCGATTCAACAATGTCATATGTTAATCTACCCTTGTGCATATAAACAATCCCCTCTCCCGAGTGCCGGATTCCTATACTAAATCATCCAATTGGTGGCCAATCAACTAGAGCATTAAGAACAAGTAGATTAAATAAACATAATTGAAATAATCCAAACAACATCACAAAGTAATTGCAATTTGCCCAAAGTTGGTTACATTGATTCTAGGAAAAAGGAGTTTAGTTCCTAGACATCATAATAAACATCCAAGAATTCCAATTTAACATCCCAAGAACAAGAATTGGTGAAAAAGATGAAAAAGATAGAGTTTCTATGGAGCTAAATCAATCTTCAAGTCTTCTGCCGCAGCCTCCCTCGAAATTCTGATAAAAAGACTATTTATAAGGTTTCCAAGCACTAAAACGTGGAAGGCCACGTGGAAAAACAGTGTTACCCTAATCAGACTGCTATGCTGCGACAATGATATTAATTCCTCAGATCTGCTCTGCACTGTCCAGTTTCTTCTATTGTTGCAGCATAAGTCACGATCAGCATCCTGTAACTTTAATTCTTCATGGAATCATCAGAACCAGCTCCAAAAGCTTCAACTTCTCCAATTTGTTCTGTTTCCTGCACAAGTGTACAAAACACATAAAACATACCTAATATTGCAAAGAACAAATCAAATAACTAACTAAAAATGGTCCTAAACATATATAAAATTCAGTGCTAACAATGAGCATAAAAAGAGGATGGAGGATTAATGAAAAGAGATTATGAATTTAGACTATTGTATGCTTGAGGACAAGTAATGTTTAAGTTTGGGGGAATTTGATAGGGTGCATATTAAACAAGTTAATTGTCATATTTTCCAATGATTTAGTTTCTTTTATATACTTAATTTTTAGATTTGAGTTATGTTTTGTATTTTGTATTATTGGATGAAGAGATAAGAGCAAAATGGACTACAGTTGCAAATTTTGTTTGGTGCAAATCAAGTCTCAAGTTCAGAGGATGTCGTGGTGTTAGACATGGGCACGTCTAAGGAAGTGGTAGGAAATACAACTCAAATATGTGAATTCAAGTCATGCTCTATCACTTGTAACTAAATTTGACTTAACCAGTCTGAGGATGCCAAGTGGAGGATTTAAATTATTGATATATTAAAGAGGTGACGTAGCATGGCTTTCTTGGGCAAATGGCAATTAATGGTTAAGGAAGGAAAGAAGTTGACTTGAATTTGAATCAGTCATAGAAGTTTTTTCTTGGAAAAAAATTGAGGCGTCTGGTTATTTAGAATATATATATATATATATATATATATATATATATATATATATATATAAATATATATATATGAGGCTAAGAAAAAAGGGAGAGAGACTTGTATTCTATTTTTTTTTCTTTTTTGGCGATTGACAACGTGAATTTTCTTTTTCTTCTTCTTTGGTGTTTTTCTCTCAACTCCATGGATTGCTAAACAATTTAGTCCAACTAAAGGATAATTAAAGACTTGAGTTCAAGAATTATGAGATCTAATTAATTTTTATTTTTTATTCTTTTATATCTTTGCTATTTATATATCTTCTATACTTGTTGAAATTATTGTTTTGGTTAATTGTGTAATAGGGTCCTTTATTCAATTGTCAAGATAATATATTACCAATTAGAAACTTGAATTCGTAATTGTTTGGGTATTCTAATATTAGTGATAAATAACATGACTGATTACAAAGATGGTTTTCAATTCTATGTTATGAGGATATATAATCTAGCTTAAATAAACATACATGTACATTTGTTTGTTAGAATTGATAGTTTCTCTAGTTTTTAATACTATTGGTAAATTAAATCTTAAGATCGTATCTAAGGTTGTTTACTGGTAAGAGAAATAGTTGGAGATCGTATCCTAATTATCGAAGAGGTAAGGAGGGACAGGTTGTTAGGTCGTACCAATAACCATAACCAATTTAGTGAAGGATTAAAAGAATTCATCTTGCATCAATGATCAATTCTATGAACCCATTCTAAAGTTGTTCTTTCAGTTGGAAGCTTCAACATATTGGTTTTTCTTTTCAATTTTTTCATTTACAGAGAAATAAATCTAACTAATCTCTGTGGGAATGACCTTGCTCATCTATACTATAGTTTTAATTTATTTTTGAGTAAGAATTTAATTTGTTGGTCTCGACAACCACCACCTGCAGTGCCATCAAGTTCACTAGGAGCCTTATGTAGATAACAGGACATGTCATCCTTAACCATTGATTACATTTTTCTCCTGATGCATTAAGTGTAGATTGATTGTTGAGCCATATCATTTGGAGAGGGTTCTACGATAATAGAGCAACATCAAAATCATTCCTTTTCCTCCTTTCGCCCTATCTTGAGCACAATGAAGTCTTATCATATCTACCTATCAAGTGCACTATCAATCTAAATCAGTATTAGGATAAGTGGCAGTATTTTATGATTATTGAGGAGCATAGAGATAGATAGTGTAAGATTTTGAGGGAGTGTGCATCATATTATATGTCCTAGTATGACTATTTCTCATCAATTAATGTAAAATCTTACACAGGGATCAATGTTCCAAGACAGACTAATAATTAGAAAGTCCATCAATGATGATGTAAGTCATTCATTTCTTCTATTATGTGAATAATGTCTTGTTTTCATTAAATTTAATGTTTTTATATTGTTATTATCTTATGGTGTGTATTGATGGGCATAGAACTAATATTGAGGTAGTTATGGCAAGTAAAGCGGATTAATATATGGATGTATTTAGATGAGCATTATACAATATTTACAACATGTTGTTTGGGTTGGCATTGGAGGTTGGTAGTAGTAGCTTGACTAGCACCTTCAACATCAGAAGTAGCTTTTTTCATCAACATCACTAGCTCCATCACTAACACCTTTTGCATTAGCACGAATTCCTTAGTAACTAACTAATGAGAACATCTGCCTCAATTTTTTTCTACTTTAGAGGTAGCTCTCCCACCAATATCACTAGCTCTTTCAGTTTCACTAGCACCACGACATCCACCTCTTGCTACATTAGAGCCAACTCCTCCACTAGCAGTGCTAGCTCTTATTACATCGAAACTAGTTTCTCGAAGGTCTGCTCGACAAGAACATTGACCTTCATATTCTATTACTTCAAAGTCAGCTCCCCCACTAATAATGCTATCTTTTTCACTAGTTGTGGTTGCTTCGTTACTATCAGAGTCAGCTCTTTCCACAATACTGTATTTCAAGAGGAGAGATTTGATCTTTGTATACGTTTGACTAACATTATGTACATAATGGTATAGAGATGTGATATGAATATGGTTACAAACATATATATGTTAATTTCATTTCCTTAAGTTTAAATTATGTATGAAATGATTTCATGTATGTCAAAAAATATATATAATTCTTAATACATATCATGCATAATAAGAGTGGCGGAATAAATATAAACCGATAATGTTTTGGGTTAAATATACAAGAAAAATAAAATATCATGGTTCACCTAGCTCGATTGTTTCTTAAGTGGCGACATATGTGTTTATCGAAAACAATGACTAAAAATCCTCGATTCTAGTTACGTATGGAACCTCCCACCCATGAGCAAAATCATATTATTAGCTCAATCATCTAAACTGAGAGGGAGGTGAATCTATTTTGTACTAAATTTAAGTTCATTTTTGCTAAACCAAATTCTCTACACTTCTTGTTCTATAATTCTAACACTTTATTAGATATAATCAAATAAATAACAAGTAAAGAGTTTAGGGAAAAAATACACAAAAAATTTGTAGAGATTTGGCATCCTTACTTACATCTTATTCTTCGAGCTCTTCTCAAGGTGTTGTCAAATTCACTATTGAAATTGTACTTTACAACAGGCTTATGAGCAACCTTCCTTTTTCGTAAGCTTAAGGATTACCTTCACAACCTCTTCCTTTTCTAAGCTTAAGGAGAAAACTTATAAACCTCTTCCTTTTTGCAAGATTAGGGAAGAAACCCTTAACAACTCTCCCTTTCATAGCTCAAGGAGAAAACCTTAAACACTCAATTAAGCACCCTACAATTAAGCACTTAAGGCTTTTCTCTTATTTTACAATTTCAGATGGGTGTATAAAATGTAATCTTAAGATGTTTAGAAATGTTAAATGATTACAACTTAGCTCAAGAAGGAATTACAAGATGAGTCTAAAGAATGTAGAAAGAAGTTTTTATCTCACAACATTGAATCTCTTGACTCAAACTTGAAGATATGAATGATGATTGATATGGAATTTTGGCTTTTAGTTATTGAACTCATTGGTTTTTCCTTTTATACCCTTTACAAGTTTTGGTTGTTGAATTGTATAGTTTGAAATTCTTCCCGTTAGTAAACGCAAAACTCTAGCTATTAGGACCTACTATGTTCTTTCTACGTATCGATAATTTGTGAAGAGTTGCTACACATTAAACAAGCTTGTATCAATACCTAAACCCTAGCATATTGATACCAAAACAAATCATGCAACTTCGATCTGAGGGTAAAGTTAGGGTATAAATATACCCATCAGACCTACCAATATTTAAACTAGTGGTATCGATAGATGTTCCAAGTGTATTAATACTTTTAGCAATAAGAACACAATATAGGTATTTTAAGCAAGGAATCACTTCAATCAATAAAACATCAAGCATAAATGTATCAATTTAATATTTAAGCAAAAACATATTTGAGTTTCAAAAGTAGACTTAGCAATCCTAGACAAGACATGAAAATGATACAAAGAAAAGTCACAAAGATAACATGGACTAAATTTAGGTAAAAATTGTATATGAATATGGTAAAAGCTAAAAATAAAAGGTTTTATTTTTTTCTTGTCAACGTGAATTTTTCGTGTTTTACTCGACACGAACACAAATTATAAACACAAATTGCCAAGCCTATTCAAAAGGAACGAGAGAAAAAAAGAGAGACAATAGGGGGAAGGGGGTAAAAAGAGAAAAAGAAACATGCAAAGAAGAAAGAGAGATCCATAAAAATAAAAATAAAAAATAAAAAAACCAATGAGAGATAATTTTGGATCAAGATAGAACAAAGAAAACAAATGAAAATACTTTAGGAAAAAGACGAAACAACAACATGAACAACCTAAAATCACTTGGAAATATACAAAATTAAATTGTTAATATAATTGTTTATGATATATATAAAAATAAATATTTTTTAAAATTAAAATAAAGTATTTTTGTTCTCATCGTAACGGGTAAAATTCTAATTTTATTTAAAAATTAAAAACCTAGGGCAAGTGAAATGAAATTGAAACCGGTAACCTGTGTTACCGGTGGAAAGCGCTCCACGTCACCAGACAAAACCCTAAAAGCCCTATTAAAAAGACCTAAAACCCTAATAATCGCAGATTTGGAGTGCAGGACAATCAACAAGGTGTGCAGATAGAAGTTGATGGTGAAGAATATGGGCGAAGCGGCAGCGTCATGCGGAGTGAGCCGCAATACAGTGGAGAAAGCAGTGAATGCTCTGCTGAAATGGAGAGATGCTCAGTCGCATACCCAAAAGCCCCAACTTCTTGAGCAGGATGAATTGATGTATCTCATCGTCAGCCTCAAGAAAATTCCTCAAAGGCCTCGTGTTAACCCCCACAAAGTGCCTCTCCCTCACCCCCTCATCGATCCCTCCAGGGATCCCGCCGAGCTTTGCATGGTCATCGATGATCGACCCAAGTCAGGCCTCACCAAAGACACTGCGTCCAAGAAAATCAAGTCCGAAAACATACCCATCAGCAAGGTGGTCAAGCTGTCGAAGCTCAAGACTGATTATCGGCCCTACGAGGCCAAAAGAAAGCTCTGCGATTCCTATGACATGTTTTTCGCGGATAAGAGGATTATACCGCTTCTGCCTCGGCTATTGGGGAAGCAGTTTTTCAAAAAGAAGAAGATTCCAGTGCCTGTCGACCTCAAGCACAACAACTGGAAGGAGCAGATTCTCAAGGCTTGTGCCTCTGCTATGCTCTTCTTGAGTAGTGGGACTTGCAGCGTTGTGAAGGTGGGGAAACTTTCGATGGGAAGAAAGGAGATTGTTGAAAATGTGATTGCTGCAATTAATGGGATTGCAGAGATTGTGCCAAGCAAGTGGGGCAATATCAGGTCGTTTCATTTGAAGTTGCTTGACAGCTTGGCGCTCCCTCTTTATCAGGCTGTGCCTGATCTG
The DNA here is from genome assembly GCA_033439115.1 of Firmiana major. NCBI lineage: Eukaryota > Viridiplantae > Streptophyta > Magnoliopsida > Malvales > Malvaceae > Firmiana > Firmiana major. The sequence goes on along the minus strand of CM065904.1, from coordinate 55,760,189 downwards.
CGTTTGAAGATTCTGGCTGAAGCTGATCTGCCATCTTCTTCTACGGACATCTTGGAGGAAAAACAAGCAGAAGAAGTTGACGAAGAAGAAGATGCTTCTCATCAGAAGAAGAAGAAAAACAAGGGGAGGATACACGAAGTTCGGTACATGGATGAAATTAGTAATGAAACTAACTCCGAGGCTAAGAGAAAAGATGAAATTAAAATTGACAATGTCTCCAGAAAGAAAAACAAGACTGCACTAAAAGAGTTAAGCGCCATTGACGTCAAGGTCAGAGATAAGAAAAAGAAGAAGACTCTAGCAGCATAGTGATTTTACGGCTTATTGTTCTTGCAGATTAGTAAGCATCACTTTCTTTTTGGTCATGTGCCATTGGTTTTAGCTTTCAATTTTGGGATGCTCTTTGTCTTTTGATGGTTTATGTTGTTTTATGAATACTCAAACAGTTTATGTATCTTGATCATGGAGAAGCCATAGAATCCTACTTTACTGTTTTAGACTTCAGCGTCTTATCTGTCTTAAATTGTTGAGATTGAATTTGGAGAATGATTGCAGTAAGCAACCTTTAAATCGTTTCCTTTTAATATTTAATGGTACTATAATGTGAAAGAATTTAGATTTTGTTAGTTTTATAAAACATTTAAATATCACTGTGTATCTAAGCAGTGCTGAGACTGTAAAAATGAAACTGAGGGTGTCTCCAAGTTTGCTTGTTGTTTATGTGTGGACTACTTCTAGATTAAATTGTCCTAGCGGAATACCATGCGTTGGGATAACTGAATAATAAGCTTAGAATTTTTGGATGGATAAAAGTTTGAGGCAGGCTTCTTCAATATAATATTTATAGGTTTAACACTCATGCTCTGGTTCTCTTCTATCTTATTGGTGTAGTTTGAATTTTATGAAAGTAATGTCAGTCAAATGAACCTGGCTGAATACAGGTTTTATTATCTTGGTTGATTTTTTAGACTAAATTGCTTTTCATTTCATCTGTTTTGATCTATTAGCTTGTTTGTTGCCCCTCAAAGCGTTTGCAGTCATTTCTACTTCATGTGTTCATTGAAAATCTTGGTATGGTTGGATTAGATTTTTTAAATCAGAGTGATGTTGGTAATTGGAATTTATTGAGATGATGGGGTTTGTCATTTGTGGGAACTGATGTGAAAAAGTTTTTATGTTTGAGCTTTGTGCATGTATATGCATTATCCCAGTAATTTCTCAGCTTATGAACGTGAGATTTGATATGGTGGAAGAGGAACTAGAGAAGGAGAGAGAATTACTGGAATGAACAACTTTTATGTGTCTAATTGCCCTACCCGTCGGACAACCATCAATATGATGGTTTCTAGCAACTGCAGGATGTAAATTATACCCATTAGAAAGATGAAAAGGTGAGTGTTTACGAAGAGGAGCAGAGGGATTTCAAACACTGGTGTTGTCTGATGTTATTGATCAGTAATCATTTATTAGATGAACTAGGAAGAAAACAAAGTGTGAACTAGCAACAGGAGCAGCAGCAAACTTCTAATGGTTTGTAGCTTGTGTGTCACTTAAACGAAGATTGGTACCATTCCACTTTATTTTCAAAGCAAATTTCCAAAATCAGTGATTCTATTTTTAGTTGTGTCTGCACTAATTGAAATGCCAAAAATTCATAGCTTCTTCAAAATCTTTGCTTTGAAGTTTGGTCAAGTAATTAGCAAAGTTTGAGTTTCTCTTTTTCCTGTATTCCTTGTAATGTTTCTGCTTATTTGAGTGACAGATTTTTCACGTTTACCCGATCAACATAGTATATTCTCTCAAACTCATTTGTTTAGTACACCCAATAGACCTTTATAGGTTCAAAACTTGTTAACCAGTAAGATGTGAAACCATTTAACCAAGAGCTCAGAAGGTTTTGGCAATGAATGCTGATATAAAAAGATTTGGTTTTGTTGTGAGGTTGGTATTGCTCTTGCTCTTTGGTGCTAATTAATAGTATCAAACACATTTTTCATTAAATTTTGACTGTTGTTTCATTTCCTTTCATTATATGTGATTTACATAATTTTATCTGTTCAATACTTGCATGTTACCTTGTTTTGCATGCGTGCTTGTTGCTTTTTAAGTTCACTAATGTTTGAATGCAGGGCTGTGTGCTAAAGCACTGCTTGCTCATGCAGTTGAAAAGCAGTGTGCTTCACCAAAAATCAGGTTTGACTCTTCAAATTTATTTGGATTAACGGCGAGATTAGTTTTTATGAGATTAGTTTTAAAATTCCAAATTTCTCCAAAAACGTTTCAATTCTTTTCAATCCAATCACTACTCTTATATGTGTAACCCATTAGGTTTTTAAGATGATCGATTGATGAGAGTGGCTATGTTTTTTAAGGCTTTGGTAGAACAGAGGTTCAGGATAGGGTAGAGGTTTAGGTTGAGATTAAAGGTTATTTTGGATGAAAAGAGGAATGAGGCAACTGGAAATGGAGGAACATGGAGAGCTTTGTCATGTTTCAGGGAATTTTCTAGGAGATTGTTGGATACGGAAATGAGGCCCAAAGAGAGGTATTTGTAGAAAAAAGGCTTGGAGGAGAATAAGGGTGGCTGAAGGATGAGTCTAAAGGTCAAACCTCAGTCCTTTGAACTTGATAAATTATCTTGAAATTTAGTAATAAGAGCATAACTTAGAGAATTATATTCAGATACTTTTTGTTGCACATTGCCAGCTGATGTGCATATATATAATTTATGTTGAGAATGGTGTTGATAGCTGGTGTGATCTACAACAAGTTTTGATAATATTGCCTAAAAAGATTGGATTAGCCATGTTAGGATTTGGATTAATATTATACAAATTTGAAATTTTATTATGCAAATTGCATATGTATATATATATATATACAAGTAGCAATATCTTATCTAGTCAAGGTCCCATTTCCATTTAATCAAACGCAAGCTTGTAATCCTATAAATTTTATTTCCGGATGGATAATTAGCTAAATCTCCATCCATCTGGAACATAGTTTTCTAGGAATCACCTGAAGTCGAATCCATTTCATGCTCTGATGATTGAAGGCATGCAGTCCAGCCCAAGGTATCTCTTGAAAGACAAGGTTGGGAATGTAATTGAAGCTTAAGAAGACCAAAACTATTGGAGAAATCAACAAACTAGTTCTGCTGAGTACCATTTTCTATGTGAGATTTAAACATGGTACAAAAGGTTAACATTGCCATCTTCAGGCCTTAGACATTAAGTATGGGAAGAAATGATTATTTACACCATATGCACGTTTTGGTTATACATTTGCTCGACTGTATTTCCCTGAAAACTCGAGGAGAAACCCCAGAACTATGATTGGTAACAAAACCAGCCAAATATGTAGAAATACAATCATAGGCTATAAAACAACTTACATCAAGGAGGGGGAAAGCTCTTGTAAATAACCTCTCATCCAAGACCCATCTAACAAGTAAAAACGAAAGAGGCGGAGAGAAGAGGAGGGGACTGAAAAGGATATAAGGAAAAACCACATAACCGAGAAACAAAGCACACTTGCATTTGTATGGCTAGGCAAAGCTCGATGATCGGCTCCATCTTCCTTTCAAGTAATCCTCTGTTGAGACACTTTCATTGCTGCTTACAGAAAGTAAATCATCCTCCAAGTCAAGTAACACAAGGTTAAGATGGGATTTGATATTAGTAGGATAAACTTCCTCATCAACAATGTCAACTTCTTCTGATGCCTTAACTTGTTGCCTTGCCCAATTTGTTACTTCCTGGTCACCCTGTAGGAGCTTCAGGATCTGTAGTCAAACAAAAATTGATAAGCAAAGCAATAGATCCATTGGAAAAGCAAGAAAAAAAAAGGTCAGTTGAGTGCGAGCTTACAAGGCTTATTTGAGGCCGCATTAAAGGAGCACGTTTAATACACAAGGTAGCAGCTAAAATCATTCTTTCTATCTTATGAAAATCGTAGTCACTGCCTAGCTTTGGATCTAGCAACTGCAAAATACTGCTGTTCTTTAAAATTGGCTTTGCCTGGATGTTAATATCAGAGCATTACCAAGTGTTAGAACTGATTCACAAAATAACCAGATTACAACAGCATCGTACTTTGACACTTTATGGAGAGAGGGGAAATGTAAGTGATATTAGAGGATGTACTTGAATTATCATTAGTGTAAGCATTGCAAATTACAGACAAAGAAAGACACTGAATATACTTGTCAGTCTGAACTCTGAATTATATAAAAATTGTTTATCGGCAAATTTCGAAATCATGTTATGACCATATATACTCTCATGTAGTTGAAGATAAACAAAAGCATTCTCCTAATTACATTTTCAAGAGATAAGGCCCATAGAATATAGATTTAGATATGAACTCACCCACAAAACAAGGCTCTCCTGACCTTTTGGACATTCATTGTCAATGGGCTTTCTACCAGAGAGGAGCTCTAGGAGGACAATGCCAAACGCATAGACATCAATTTTATCACTCATTTTGCCATGCATGAAGTATTCAGGAGCCAAGTAACTGCCACAAACAAGTGTTACTGAGTCTATTTAGTGAGTGATAAACTGGAAAATTTCAGAACAGATTACATACCCAAATGTTCCTGCAACATCTGTGCAATTCATATGAGATGCAGAGCTTGAGACCTGATTAGCAAGTCCAAAATCTGACAGCTGAAGAAGCAGAACAACTAGTAATGAACCCAGAAAGGTTAAAACAATGTGATAAGTTTCAAATATAATTGTTTCAACAAGCTACCAGGGGCTCAAAATCATCGGAGAGAAGAACATTGGAAGATTTCACATCTCTGTGGATCACAGGTTGTTCACAACCATTATGTAGGTAATCAAGTGCTTCAGCTATGCCGACTGCCACCTTGTATCTCTCGTGCCAGCCAAATGCATAGCAATCCTTCTTATTACCTTGTAACAACAGCAGCCAATTAGGACTCTCAATATAGTAAATTTAAAATTGTAAATTACAACCAATTCCAGGACGAAAAGATTCAATTTAACAAAATGAAAAGTAAAGCTCGGTTTGTTTCGCTGAAAACAACTTTTAGAAAAAGTTTACTAAAGTTTTACTATTGTTTGGAAGGGCTTTTCAAATTATGTTAATATAACTATTAAAATATTAAAAATTATTTATTACTAAAATATTTAATTTTTTTATTTACTAATATTTAAAAATTAATTATATTTTGATAATAATATTTAATATTTTCCTTTGAGGCAGCTATTTTCCGTGAAATAAACATGAAAAATCGGAAAAAGGAGTCTAAAATTGATAAACTACTTACCATGGAGGTTCTCCTCTAGGCTTCCCCTGGACAGGAAATCATAAACCAAGAACAACTTGTTTTCCTCAAAACAGAACCCAAACAAGGAAATGAGGTTTTTATGCTTTAAACCGGTAATGATCTCAATTTCCTGAACAAACTCTTTGACTGCATTTTCAGTTGGCTTAATGATTTTCACTGCCAGTTCCTGGCCATCAGGAAGGCACCCTTTATAAACATGACTGCTACCACCTGTACCAATCATATTCTCTGCAAAATCACAAACTAATCATTGAACATCAAAATAAGACAAACTCCAGATTTTTTCCAGTTAGTGGTAATGAAGAAAAAACCTGGCAAAAAGTTAGAGGTCGTTTCCACAAGCTCTTGGTAGCTAAACAATCTACATGAGGATGAGTATTTCTCAGGTAAACTTTGTAGCTCTTTAGGAAAATTGTAAGGAGACAGAGGACGGATATCCTCATAGCCAACAGGCACAATTGCACCATCCAATTCGGGAAAATGATTCTTTCTTTGATCATAATGGTTTTGCCTTTGATCAGGATAGACAACAGCTGAAGAATGCTGGCTAGGTAATTTTAACACCCACTGGATCACAGATTCCTTTGCAGAAGAATTCTCCGAGCGAAGCTGCTTAGGCAGAAACGCCCGGCGGAGAAGAGACCAACCAGGTCTTGAACCAGACAGCTTTGTAATCACAATGGAATTATCCTCACTTTTTTGGGAAGGTACAAAAACTAACCTGTTATCCGCATTGCCATTCCCTGTTACCTCTTCTGGCAATTGCGCTTTAGAATTCTCAGGCAATTTCAAGGCTGAAGCACAGGCTGCACAATTCTTCTTCAACGTTTCTGCTTTAAATGAACAATTGCCATTCTCTAAAGTCAGTTTCACTGTTCTTGTACTCTCCCGCAAGGATACCAAGCGTACAAGATTCTTCTTACCATGTGTAACACTGTCTGCTCAAAATAAACAAATAAATGACCAGAATTGAGTATCAAATGGCGGAAATTTTCCAAAAATCAGATACAGGAACAAATTAGAACAAAAGTAAAGACAATGCAACAAGCAGAACCTTGGGATGGATTCGAGTTTGTATGAATTGCTTCCCTGCGGAACACAATTTTGCCATTTTCAACAGCGTAAACCCAGAAACATTTCGGCAATTTTCTGGCGCAATATTTTGCAACCGAGGCAGACGACTGTATCGGGCGACGAGCCTTGGAAGTTCCCAGAACTAGCTTAGCCGCTTCGAAAGACTTGGCTTCCCTTACCAGAATCTTCTTTGCTGATGACCCTCTACACACTTTTAGCTTCAAATCAACCTGAATAATTTCCCACCTTTTTTCAACAATCAGTTTCTACAACTTTGTAAAAGAACAAGACTATTAATTTACCTGTTTTAAGTTGCAGAAGCCCTCATAAACTGCCAGCATGGAATCAAATGTCTTAACCAGAGACAGAATCGACGCCGTGCTCTCTGGCGAAATCAGAAATGAAAATTTAACCAAGGAAATTACTCCATTCAAAAGAAAAGCAAATAAAAGGAGAAAATGTGGGATTACCAGTGGCAGTATCAAGGATGTGAACAGCAATGATATGATCACCGGGCTCTGCCACCTTGACCAACGCCCACGTCAGCAATTCTTTGCTCTTCCCGTCAAATTTGACACCCACCAACACCGTGGCTCCTCCTCCTCCTTCCCATTCCGTTTCCTCTCCGATCACTTTCATCTCCAAAGCTAAGCGTCGTCGTTTCCTTCCTCCGCTCAATGGTGACTGCAGATAACAGAAATTTTCTTACAAGGAAAGGGAAAAGGGAGAACAAGAGAAAGAGAGAAGAAAGCTTCACTTTTTGTCACTGTAGGCTTTGCTTTTGCCTCTGCGCTCGCACTCTCTATGGTTTTTTTTTTTTTTTTTCTTTCTACGGAATAATCATGGCTTGCACTGCACATTGCACAAAGCGTGGTTCTTCTTCTATTTTTTTGGGTAGTATAACTGTTGGAGGAGAGAAAATAGGGTGTTTCCATTAGTATTGTAGCCGTTGCAATCAGATGGGATATGGACCGTTTGATTATTTGGGTTTTCTTTAACAAAAACCGAACATATCACTTGTTAGAAAAAGGGTTGGCAGAGTGTGTTTGATGTTGGTTCGTTGAGACCAAATATTTTTGCCAAAATAAAATGGGTAAAAAGTAAGAATGGTGGAATAGAACGAATCAAAACCAAGGAAAAAACAAAACGAAAGATAATCCCAATACGACAGTTTTAATTACAAGGCAAAGAATCCAATGAAGGTTTGGCAGTTGTAGTTTCTGTCTTTTCCCAAAATATATTAGATAGATACAAGCTAGCTGTTCTAGATTCATAGGACATTGACTGGCTTTTCATCAAAGTACTGTTAATTTATTTATATATATATATATATATATATATATATATATATATATTTATATAAGAAATATAAAATTAAAAATAGCACGTATCATGAATTCTACAATTGGAAATAATTACTATAGCCCATGCCTAAACCGACATTTTAGATATTCTTTTTCTTGTAATTCATGATCTTATCAATGAAACCTAATCTGAAAATTGATTATGTATCTCTTTTTTTTTAAAAAAAAAAAAATTGTAATATAACATTTAGAGATAACGTGACCAATTAAATAAATGTTGTTGGCATTCAAATACTTGAGGTATAGATGGCATAGAACATTTGAGAGATCCAACGGGTAAACTTTCCTAATATATAACATAAGAAGAGCTCAGACTAAATGCTTGACCCAACTAAACATATCTATCGAATAGGTCAATCAAATTTGGCCCTGTTGATATGAGACTAAGCTTAGATATGTGAAACGATCACAATCCCACTACCAACCCCACTACAAGAGTGCTCAAGGCATGAACAAAGGTTGAAGTGGTTTCTACTTCTCTAGATAACCACCCATTCAGCACATAAAATGAATTTAGGGATCTGTGTATCACGCATAAAGGATAACTCTCTATAAAAGGCAACCCTTGGTAAGTTAAAGTACGCGCAACTCTGTGAATACTTTTACTCTCTTCTTTCTTTAACTCTAAACACCCTTGAAGCTTATACTGCTTTGAGCGTCAGAGCAAGGCCTACTCCCAATGGTCTCTTTGTTTTGCAGGTTGATTAAAGAATACATAACACGAAGATGGTTCACAAACTCACCCACCTCTTTTGAGCATCAACATTTTGGTGTCATCTTTGTTCGAACTTCGAAGCAAACAACCATGCTAAGTTCTCACCCAAATCAAGAAGCATCAATTCTTAAAGGATGCTTAGGTAACCACATGCGTGTGTATGTGTACACAATCAACAAGTAATATAGGAGGTAAGTTTAGATTTATCGTTCTACAAAAATTGAAACGATTAACGTAGCTAAGTATTAAAAACCATCAACCTAAGTATATTCCAATAACTCATGCATGACAATTGACAACAAATTAAAAGCAGTAACATCAATGTAATTAAGGTAAAAATATGAAATGAAAGTGCAAAATAAGTGGACTTACATTGCTAGGTTGAAAGTACAAGTATGTAAATTGCTCTACTAAACCGAACACATTACCTAAAAGAATTCAATGCAAGACCTACATGTAAACTTCAACTAAGTGAGATAACACCCAGTTTACTACTTTAACAAACTTTAACTAATTTTAAAGGGCAAAAATTGGCTTGAACTAAAAGTTGCAAAATAAAAAATTATTTTACTTTAAACTTTATGCACTAGCTTACCTAATTGAGGAATTAATCCAAACTAAAACTAAAGCTAAAACCGAAAATGCATGTAGACTATGCTTTGAATGCAACAAATGAACTCTAAACTTGAACTTTATGAGCTAATTGGACCTCAACCATTAACCTAACCTTAAGTGCTATAATTAAGCATGCAATCTAGAATTTTTCAAGCTCTAATTATGTCCAAACCTTGACCTGGAAGAGGATTTAAAAACAAGAAAAATTTGCAAAGTGAAACCATGGCTACTAAGAACACCTATATGACTTCTAAACTTAACTTCAAACGCCTAATTTGACCTATCCACTAATTTATACCTTAAGTTAATTTAGTGAACTTAAAATCTAAAAATTTTCAACTTAAATTAGCATGAAAAAAATGACCAAACAGCAGTTAGAAACAAGGCAGTAAAACAACAAAAATGGTGACTCCAGATGAAGTGCTTAGTCTCCAGTTAGCCTAAAACTTAATGAATTAACACCTGAACTAACCTAAAATTGACGCTAAACTAAAAGCCATTTAAGATCAAAGTAAAATTGGCACAAAGTAGCAAAGAAAACCATGACACATGCAAGTTAATGCAATGTAGAAAATGCCACGCAAACCTAACCTATATGACCTCTAAGCTTGGCATTCATGAACTAATTGAACATAGTAACTTATCTAAAACTTAAATCAAGTGGATGAACATCAAATCTAGGATTTTTAGCAATAATTTACATGAATTTTTTTTTTTAAATGAAACTAGGTAGAAACTAATGCAACCAAAGTGTTAGTGTATGCCATAAAGCCAATTCACTAGGTGATAGGCATGATACCATAGCAACACATGATCACTTAGGATAAGTGACATAAAGGTTTCCTTCATTATTTAGATCGACAATAATAGAGATTATTTGTCTCTAAATATGGTGACCCCTTATTTAAAAATTGGCCTTGCAAAAGGAATTATAAAAGGGTTATACTTATGAGATCCTTATGCATTAAAGCATTGTTCCTTAAAACCATTTTCAATCAATTTATTTTTAAGAATGAGCATTAACAATGCATTAGAGACTAGCACACGCTAAGTCTTTTACTTGTGAAGTAAGCAATTGATATCACAAATTGAAATATACGAAATACTTGAGGATAGCATGTGGGTACTTGTTAGGGGACAAGTTCTCTAAACATAACCCAACATGAGAATTTCATTTGGTAGTATTCACTCGAATGTCTATGAAAACATTTACATGTGATAGATGTATAAGTGATCTTTTGACTTAAAACACCATGTCATCTTATATATGAAACATCACACTTTAATTTCATCCTTATGGGTTTAGAAGAGCCAAATGCCTACAATGAATGCTTTTGGGTGCGACTAGATCATTTGAAGGTGGATGAGTGGTTTAAAGAGGATTCATCACCTTAAGTGAATTTAGGGCATATATCTTGATTGTTCTTGACTTTGAATTGACTTGATTAAATCCATGACCAATGCACAATGAATTAAGTTAAATAATAAATTTCACTTAGATCCATTATAAGAACTAAAATGAGGACTTAAATAAGTAAGACACCACACCATGCTTATTTATTTCCTGAGCTATAATTAATGAAAAGATATTAAGTACATTGAAAGGATAATTACTAAAATGCTTCAAGTTCAGAATCACTCATAACCTCTCTAACATTTAGGGTTATTATACTTTGTTAGATACCAATATTGATCTATGAATTCAATAATGATTTAATTCATTGTCAACCTGTTAAGAGCCTAATGGGTCACATACAAAAAAGTAGTAAATAGATTAAATTGGATTGGACAATGTTTAAGGGAATTTGGAATTCTTCATAAACTTATTAAAAATGAGAAATTAATTAGGTAATTTAATAAAAGAGTTTAATTAAATCAATATGCTTGTTTAATAGATTTAAGGTTAAAAGCTCAGTTTAGGATCTAATCTTTGGGGTATTTTTCAATTAAGAATATAGTATTTTATTTGAATAAACTGAGGACTAAACGTTTATGGTAGTGATCAATTAAGGATTTTTAAACGAAATTGAAGGTCACACACTGTTAAATTTATTAACGGCATTAACAGTGACAACGCGACAATCATTTATTAGTTGTGAGTTTTTAATGATTTTCCTCTAAATATAAAAAATTATCTTTTCATGCAAAAAGAACTACAAAAACAAAACATTCGCCTGAATTTTGAGAGAATTAAAAAACAAAACAAAGCAAATCTTAGTAAAAGAACTTATCAAGATTTTGAATTTTTTTAGTCATAATTATTGTTGCTCTCAACAACAATGAAATGATACTGATGTGATCTTCTTTGTTGTCTTCTCCACGTGTATTGAAGATTCTGCAAAAACAGTAAAGGTCAGAGAGGCGCAGGGATCTGTCTCTGCACGCGCACTCCGATGCTTAAGTCAGAAAACTATTTAAGCAGAGTTTTAGTAAGCAAAATGGAGATTAGGGTTTTTTTATCATACCTGGGGGTATTTATAGATATCTCTGAGTAGATTTGATAATCTTAGGGCTCATATCTGCGTGAGCCCCAAAATTTTATTATTTTGGACCTCTTGTATTCTGAAGCCTAGACGCGTAAGAATATTATGTCTTTCTGGGATAGTTATTAAGGACGAAATGTTTTATTTGCGAGAGACTTTTAAGCTCCAGTAAAACCGCAACGTTTCAGCCATCTCTGCCGTGACTGTAGAAATGTAAGGTGTCGCCGAATAGCTGAAGAAACTACAACACTGTCGCAAAATTCTCTCAAAAACTCTGTCGCACCAAACCCAACACTCTTCCGCAAGTCTGCCGCAACATTGATACCTCTCACAAAACTCTATCGCTTCCCTTAGACACGTCTGTCGCAACCCTTAGGAAACTCTGTCGCTTCCCTAAGGAAAAAATCACCATTCCATACTCTGCCGCACAAAACTCTGTCGCCACACTCGTTATATTAATATACAACTGGGAAAACTCTGTCGCCACACTAAACTCTGTCGCGCACATTAGACTCTGTCGCCACTCACGTAATTCAACTCTATCACCACACAAAACTCTGTTGCTGTGTAACTCTGTCGCCAGTTTCAGTCTTTCCTCTTCAATTTTACCGCTGCATTTAGGTTTGTTTCTTTCTCATTTCTAACCCTAGAATGGCTAGTCCTGGTATAGGAAAACATTTGGAGTTGGGGCCTAGATCGACTTTGATTGAGTTTGATCTCCAAGATATTATGCATAGGTACCCATTACTCGAAGGGTATTTTTATAGGCTCCCTAGTCCGGAAGAGAGAAGTATACGTAGTGTAGCAACTGAAGTGGCTATTTTTAGGATACCTGTAGAATTAGGTTTTTATTTTTCAATTTCTGATTTTGGGATTTCTTTTTTGAGGGAACAAGGGATCGCCCCTAGCCAGTTACACACTCATAGTTAGATGCAATTAATTGGCTTTAACGTGCATTGCCACATGAGAGGTGTTCTTCCTTCTCTACCTTTATTTTATACTTTCTTTAGGCTTCAGGGTACTTTTGGCTTAATCCCGTATTCCCTTCAGAGAGTGTTCGAACCTGGGTTTGAAAATAGATTATTTGATAAACTCCCAAACAAACTCCATAGGTTCGAATCAGAATGGCTTGTAGTAGATGTGCCTGAAGGTCTTAACTTTCCTACTAGATGGGGAGCTAAGCATAGTGTCCCCCTCGTATTACTACTATGAGGAAACAACTATCTTCAACTATTAACCAGCTATTAGTTGATAGACCAATCAACCTCTACGACTTTTTATCATCTGAAAATTTAGCCTCTGCTGGTTGGGCATAGGAAGCGCTAATGTCATCAATCCTTATATTCATCTTGAACCGAATCCTAGTGATAGGGAGTCTAGCCCCGAAGGTGACCTCTTAGAGGATGTGGGTGATTGGGATGAGTTTGGTTATACTTTTATGGTTCTCCCCGGCGATGAAGTATTAGAAATAGATTCCCTTTAGGAGTTTCTTAACTGTCCTGAAGATAACCCTTTTATGCTTTATAATTTATTATTACTTGTTTGTGTAACAATCTTAACAATTTTGTAGGTTCTTGTTTTTGCAAAAATGAGCAATGTTAGGCGTGCTTTGGTCCGTCGAAGGGGGTAAGAAGGTTCATCTAGTGAACCTGCTGAGAAGAGACCCCGTTCCATAGTGGTTGTTTTCGAAGAGGCGTTTTGAGCTCGGACTCCTCCTTTTAGGCAAGCAACCCCTCCTCCAGCTCTGACTTAACAACGTGAAGGGGAATCAAGACCTTTCCTGAGGTAAAGGGAGAGCTTCTTCGCATTCTAGGAGATCCTCAGGCCCCTCGGATCGGTCTCAGTCGGGAGACCGAGCTGAATGTAATGTGACCTCACCTCATCGGAAGAACCGAAGGCATCTATATGTCGAGTTTGCCATGGCAAACAGGCCTATCATTCCTAAGATAGGTCTTGTTGATACGGGGTCATATCAGGTAGACGGGGGCTCTAAAATGAAGGGAGTGAAATTTTGGGTCTACCCGGGAGTGTTAGATAATGACACTTTAGAGATGCCCAGGGTAGCATCTCGATTAGGTTGGACTACCATCCTTCTCAGGGACGAGCATCGATTATTTTGAAATTTTTCGAAATGAGAGGATTTAGCTGATGTGGAGGCTGTTAGGGTAATTTGTTGACTTTCTTTTACTTTATTTCTCTTTATTTTATTTTCAGTCTGAATTTTTATGTTTCTTTTCAGCTTGCTCAGAGGACTATAGTCAATAATGCTCAGCATCGAGATGATCGTGATCGAACTGAAAAGGAGATCCAGGCATTAAGGGATAGCAATATGGAGCTGAGGAATGCCAATAATCAATTATCTGGGCTGTCAGGGGTAGTGCGAGATCTGGAGGAGCAACTTTCAAAGGCGCTTCATGTAAGACTCGAAATTATATTGTAATTCCTTATAAAGGATTGAAAATGATCACAAATTTGAACGAATGGGATTCAGACTAGAGATAAGGATTTAAAATATGAAATGAGTGAGTGTTCGTGAAGGGAAGTTGGATTGGATTGACCCCAAACACGTGAAGGGTAAAACGATCAAAAGATTGAAAGTCGGTATAAACTCGATAAGAAAATTTAATTAAAAATAATGGATTTGAAAATAACGAAGAAATAATTAAATTTCGAGTTAAATTGATCAAGATATGAATTTACTAAAATTAATCCCGAAAATACGGAGAAAATATTTCGAAAAAAGGTTAAAATAAATTAAATAAATTAAATAAATTAAATAAATTAATTATGAATAAAATAATAATTTTTGGTAGATATTTTAGATTTTTTAAATATATTTTATTGATTAAAATATTAATAAAATAAATAAATAAATAAATAAATTAAAAAAAATATCGAATCGCGATTTTGTGAAATGGAAACAGAAGCAGAGAGCCGACCTGTGCTTCTGCCTCCACCGACGGAGGCCGTCGGGAAATAAACGAGAGGCCGACGGGGGAGGAACCCCACGCCGACGCCGACCCCAAGCAAATTCGACAAGGAGAAACGTCGGCGAAAGGAAACTAAGAGAACCCAAGGGAGAAAAAGGAAATTGGCGGCAACCGACGCCGATCTAGCCCCAACCGACCATAGCCAAGGGTTCCCCAGGCGCAGGCGACGTGATCGGTAGTGGCCAGAGTCGACGAAATCGATGGACGACGTCGAAAACGATGAAAAAGAGAAACGGTACCGACGTCGAGGAAGAAGAGGCTGAACCAGCCACTTTTCGACCACCTCGGCAAAACCAAAACCAGATCTGTGCATCGAACGACCCCGCGGAGCTGCTGGAGATGGAAACCGGTAGAGAACTGGCCGGCGAGGCCCTGAACTGGTCAAACCGAGCTGAACTGGCTGAACCGAACCGGTCTGAACAGGGTTGAACCAGACCGAACCGGTTCAGCCAAGAATGAGAGAAAAAAGGGAGAAAAAGAGAAAAAGAAAAAAGGGGAAGGATTTTTGGGGATACATCAAACTTCGGATAAGTCGATAAGAGGTCAAAAGTGTCCAATTTGATTTTCAAAAAATTTATTTAAATTATATTTAATCGAAAATAACCCGAAATGAAATATAAATTGTGCAGTTCGATGATAAATTACGAACGAGAGTCGATCGAACTTTGATTTACGCACCATCGCATAATCTCGGGTAAGTAAAGCTCATTTATGACAACAATATGATTATTACGCAATTGGAATTTACTTTGCAGATTTCAGATTAATTTCTGCAAAAAAATAAATTATATTGGGATTTTTGAATTAATTGTCGTAAATGATATACGGGCTATCCAAAGAGTTTGGAACGAAACCCAATAGGTATTAAGAGCCCAATAAACTCGAAGAAAGGATTTAATAAGTGGAAATGGACTGGAAATGGGTCGAGGCCTATTAAGATGAAATCAGGTCCAATAAAGTAAAATGGGCCCAATGATTTAAATTGAGCCCAGTAAAAGTGAAATATGAATAATTATGCTTGGATTTAACACGATAAATGATTATCTGCAGCTCCAGAGTACATATTGGGAGCTAAACGGATCGGGTGATCGGTAGAATTAGGAAAGTCAGACTGTACAAAGAATCGAGGTAAGGGAATTTTGTAAGCACTTAGAGATACCTGCGCGTATTTTTGGGGTTATTTATATTATGTAGAATTTCATAAGGTATCTAAAAATAGAATAATAATTTTTACGAAAATCGAGGTATATGTGAAAATTACGATTTTGCCCATAATTAGAAAAATTTCAAAAAGGGTAGTAAGGCTATGAAATTACATGATTTTCATGTTTTTGATATTCCTATGATTATGTTTCTTTAGTGTAAACAAATTATGGATAGGCTGACTGTTTATTTTATGTTTTTACATAAAAGGGCACGAATTAGGTGCCAGTTGTGATTTTGATTTGTTTTAGTAAAATGGAGTAGCCTATCATGTCTTTATGAGTTTTAATCGTACTGGAGCACTGCTCACACTGGATTTTATATTTTAACTCATATATAGAGTGCTTGAATACTACTCGCACTGAGTTTTACAAACTTACCTCACATGACTACCGTATTGGAGCTGTGCTCATACGTGAATTTTACTTGGTTTTATGCATCCATACTGGAGCATTTCTCGTACATGAATTTAAATTGAATTTGTAACTATTTTAAGTCATACTGGAGCGCTGCTCGTACGCAGATTTCATTGAATTTTTTGAAACCGTGTTGGAGCTTCGCTCGCACGAGGGTTTTTCTGATATCATGAATATGCATGGAGCCGTGCTGGAGCTTCTCTCGCACAAGAATTTTATAACATGTATATGACCGTGCTGGAGCCTCCTGTAGACTGTGTATCACAATGAGAAGATATGCTCGTACGTGTAGATTGAGACATAGGTTGGTTATCGACATGGTCTATAGTGGGATAAGACCTATGGCAGGCATCCCCGACTGTAATATTGGGTTCATGGAGTACATTGTACCGTGTATGTCACACGGAGTACGCTGTACCATGTAGTCATGACTATAGTATTCTCGTGATGTGATATTCTGGCGGGTAGGATTAGACCCACCTCCCGTTGCAGTTGTGATACCCCGCACACCAGGATTTGTGTTGCCTGGGATCACAGGGACATAGTCCTCGATTGTTTCCATACAGTAACCTAAATGTCTCACATGATATATATATTTGATTGATCTTGTTAGACCAGGGTAGACTCGAGGGAGGGGTCGAGCCCCGATTTGTGACGATTTTCATGAAATGTGGTATTAAATGAGAAATTGAAGAGTTTTTATGAGAATATTAATGATTTTTAAGGTGTGTTGAATCCCTTTGGGATTGTTTTGAAGAGTTTTACTTTACCGAGCATGAGAGGTTTTACATGAGATGTTTTCATGTTTTACATGTCGATTCATGTTTTACAATATATGATATACTCATACATGGCATGGTTTTAATTGCCTCATGCTCGAGATATAAATGTTTTACATGTCATGCCTTTACCAGCATGTAGATAGTGTAGTTATCTACCTGTTTGCATTATTGCCTTACTGAGCAAGTTTCGCTCACCCTTTCATTTTCCACCCTACAAGGTACATTCAGTAGAAGAGAGTGACAGTAGTCTTACATTTCAGTTATCCGCTGCTTCCTATCAAGATCAGGTATACACATTCGTATAATTTTTGTATCTGAACATATAGAGGCACAGTACTGTACACAGATGTAATATTGGGGATGTATTTAGTTAAAACAAATTGATATGTAAATGAAATATGAAAAATAGATGTTAAGGTAAGTAACATGACAAGAGGGACTAACATCAACTCATAGCCCAACTGTTAGTAGTGAAACTGTTCACGACGGGTAAGGAAATAAAAAAGCGAAAAATTTATAGGGTTTTTAGGTAAAATGGGTCGTGCCTAGAGGTGGTATCAGAGTTGAGTTGGCCTGATATGAGTCGGTGTTAGTGGTTAAGTAAATTTACATCCTCATGTATTGTGCATTGTTTAGATACAATTGTGTAGATCAAGGTGAAAGTGCAGCTAAGAATTTAGTTTCAAATGCAAGAATATAGTTTTTATAACTGATAGCCGCTATGGTAGAGGGGCGAGTATACATGCTCGAGGCCGTAGAAATAGGCCTGAGAGTAGTATTGAGTCGCCACATGAGACTCAAGATGAGATTGACGTGGAGGCTGGTATTGAGTATGCCTTGAAGAGTCCGATAGAGAGATCGGATAGAGTTCGACAAAGAGATCAGACATTATTGAGACATGCTTCGCGAGGTTGGAGCGGAGTGTGGAGAATATTTTACGAGCTAGTTGCTCAGATTTTGTATGAGATTTGAGGGCGACATTGGTGGAAGTCCGCTCGACCCATGTTAAGAGTTAGATGTCTAGAGCCGATATGAGAAATATTTCTGGATATATTCCGGTGACAGAATATCTCAGACACTGCTTAAAAGAAATTACAGGTAAAATTTCTTACACTGACCCAGAGGCACTAGTTCATTGACGAGTATGAAACTCAATTTATATCCCTGGGTAGGTATTACCCCGACACTATGGGCAGTGAGAGTCAAAAAGCCCAAAAGTTCATGGAATTGCTCAAATTGTTGATTAGAGTCCGATTGACCCCGTTAGATATCACTATTTACAATGAGGCAGTGCGTAGATTACAGTTGCGTGAATAAGATCATGTGTTGCATGCCTCTGAGATTGAGAAAGGTAGTAAGGGCTGAAATAGAGACAGAAGAGAATAGAGAATGACAGAGATGCCAGAGCGGAAAAGAGACCAGTTGGTAAGAGATTAGAGTTGATGAGTCACGGGGTAAGATGATTGGTAAGGCCTATCCAATTTCAGCACTTTTGAGGGGTATTAGGATTGGAGGACCCTGACCTGCTCAGTAGCAGTGTAACAATGTAATAGTGTAAGCAGTGTAGCAGTGTAAGCAGTGTAGGATGTGTAGTAGATATGAATTGCGACCAAGGATAAGGGGTGGATATATCCATAACCAGTCCATGTGGTCAAGTCTGAGGGTTAATAAAGGTATTTCAAAATCACTCCCCGTCTGAAGACTTGATAGCGTCTAAAAGTATACACAACATATAAATTGAAATCGATAGTCATGATATATATTTAAAATTAGGGTACCTTTACTGGTACGATAAAGAAATATAGAATTCGATTAATCATGAAGGTTTAAAAATTAAAATTTTATAAAAGTCGTTAATATAAGAAAAAGGAAATGATGCGGGTTAGTATCTTGAACGGAAGCGATTTGGAAATGACATTATACGCTTATGCATACATAGGTCAAGGATATAGGTGATTGAAATATTTAGTGGAACTCAAATACGATGAGGTATTTAAACTTTACTTGGACCGATTTGTTATCATCCTTATTAATGATATTTTGGGTGTATTTAAAGTCCAGAGAAAATCATAAGCAACAATTGGAAATTGTTTTTACAGATGATTTGTTGAGAGTTCTCGAAAATGGACTACTTTATTGACACGTTTAACTTAGAAAAAGTTGTATTTGAATGGAATGATAGACGTGACAGGAGTTTTGGTGTACTGAAGTATGAACTGACCACCGCATTTATTCTCACCATACCCAACAGATTAAGAGGTTTCTCAGGGTATATGGATGTCTTGAAACCAAGATTGGGCTGTGTTGAAGCAAAATGAGATGATAGTCACGTATAAATCCAAAAGTTCAAGGACCATGAAAGGACTATCCGGCCTTAATTTAAAGTTGACAGCGATAGTGGTTGTACTGAGTATATGACACCACTATGTACACAGTGAGAAATTTCAGGTATGCACTGATCATAAAAGCTCCGAGTATTTGTTTTCACAGAAAGAGTCGGATATGAGAACAAAGAGGGTTAGAGCTTCTGAGGGATTATGATTGTGAAATTTGTATCACCTAGAAAAGGCTAATGTGATGGCTAATGCCTTGAGCAGAAAGAACCTCAAGATGGTATTACATATGATGGTCAGGGAGTGTGAGTTGCTAGAGCAGTTGTAAGCCTCAGTAGTGATGTGATTCCCTCTGATGATGACAGTGATTATGTGTAAGACCCGAAATTCATATTTTTCTTTGAAAATATATCATGTTAAATATGTAATTATGATATATCGGGCAATAAAGAAGAAATTATACAATTTCAAGTATAAATAATTAAAGTGGGTACCGATAAATTTTAAAGTACCGAAATAAGAGTTCGGATAAATTCGAAATAAACTGAATGAAATTAGGTTAAACCGATCGCAAATATGGACTCAGAACACGAAAATATAGGGAGTCCAAGAAGGGAAGTTAGTCCGAAAACGATAAACCGAAAATTTTTCAATTTGGCAATTTATCCCGAAAATATCAAAAAAATATATATTTTCGGAGGGATAAATAAATGCAAGAAAATAAAATAGAATGTGCATATATTTTTGTGAAATAAAATAAAACAAAATATATGTACAAAGATGTATAAATTTTAGTGTATAAAATACACTACGAAAATAAAATATAATAATAATAATATTTGTTTTATTATTATTATTATAATATTTTAAATTATATGATAATTTAGTATTATTATATGTATTTTGTAGATATTTTGATAGATATATTATATTATATTGTATATAATATAATATATATAAAAATAAAATAAAATAAGAAAATAGAAAAAAAAAGACATCGAATGGAAAAAAAAAAAAGGAAACAGAAGCTGAAACCATCGCGAGGAAGCCCCCCCCCCCCAAACCCGACCTCTACCCTCCTTCCACCGGCGGTGAACGGCGAGGACCACAGGCGCGAGACAACCGGTGAAGGACGATCGGCACCTAGGGAGTGGCTGGACGCCTGCACGCGCCGTGAGGACCGCCGGAGAAGGCAAATCGGCGAGGAGAGGCCGCGGGGAGAAAAGGCAAGATTCGCCGGCACCGGAACCGATTTGGGCCGAACCCTTCCAGCCGAAGGTTACCCAGGCCGAGGCGGGCCGAACGGCACCAGCGGCGGCCTGAGAACCGGTCGGAATCGCCACGAACGGCGAAAATCCCACCTGAACCGGTACGGACCGGTTCAGTGTGAAAGGGGCTGAACTGGTCCGAACCGGTTCAGTAGGAGAGAGAAAGAGGAGAGAGAAAAAAATTTGGAAAAAAATTCAGTGTTATCCCGGCACAGCAGTAGACCGGTAAGTGGTCGAAAATCAGTCGAATTATTTTTCGGATAATTAATTTGAATTTATATTACACCAAAATTAATCGGTTTAAATATATATTGCTGTGTAGCGAAAAAAACAGTAGGCGACGTGTACGAGTTCGAGTGGATCTCGATTTACGTACCACCAAGGAAAGATTTGGCTTTCGAGAATACGTCCGAAGCCAATTAGACTGCGGGATCCGGAGAGATCAAGAATTAAAATTCGCAGTCGACACATTTCGAGGTAAGGGATTCCGTAAGCTCTTAGAGATAGCTGTACGTATTTTATCGTTGTTTACGTACACCTAAATTTTCGTATAGAATATGAATATGAAATATCTGGATAGTACCCAAATATGGAAAAATTACGAAAATGTCCCTAGGTACGAAAAATATAAAAATGACCGAAATGGCCTATTTTGATGCGTTTTACATGAATAAGCATGTTTTGTGAATAAGTGGTGATAGAAAATGTTTTCTCTCACTCAAGTGGGTACTACCTTCCGTGGTTGAGGTTGGTTTGTACGCCCCTTATGTGCATCGAGCCATCTATCAGTTTTGAGATTAAAGTCGTGCTAGAGCGTTGCTCGCACTAGACTTTACATATTTGTGCATGATACCGTGCTGGAGCTTTGTTCGCACGGGACTTCGATTTTGTGATGTGCATAAAATCGTGTTTGGAGACGTCGTGTAGGCTGTGTAAGCTTGCACTGATCCTCGCACGTGATTTGATAAAGCCGTGCTGGAGCCTCGTGTAGACTGGGTGTCACACTGATTGATATGCCCGCACGTGCATTTTTGGAGACTCAGTATTGATATAGCTGGAGATGGGATGATAAGACCCGTTGGACGGGCACTCCTAATCTCGCTGATTTCAAATATTGGGGTCCACGGAGTACAATGTACCATGTGGACGCACATGGAGTACAACGTACTGTGTTGTTTGTTTGTGTCTGATGGTAGACTGACCCCCTATCATCAGCCATCCGGGGACATTCATGCACACCTGATCCGTGATTGCATGGAGTCCATGACTATGGCCATATGTCTATTCGTTTCCATATGCTCTGCTTTGTCTCCATACTTATATGAATTCTGATTTAATTTCTGAGATTTCGAGTTATCTCCTATTTGATTTAAATCAGCTTTATGAGAATATGTGTTTTGAGAAATTCGTTTGTGATATGACATGACTTTGAGAAAGCATACGTGTGTGGTTTTGTGATTCAGTTGGAATTGAGAAAGTAAAGATTTTCTGCATGACATGCATGTAGGTAGTATAGTTATCTACCTGCTTGCGTGATTTCTTACTGAGCGTGTTAGCTCACCCCTTTTTTCCTCCACTCCACAGAGTTACCTAAGTCTTGAGAGCTGCGGTAGTCTTGAACAGTTAACAGCCCACACTCTATTGTGCGTAAAGGTATACACTTATTTCGTTTTTGTATCTAAACTTGTAAGGCACAGTTAAGTATATTAAGAATTACTGGGATGTAAACGTACGTGGGTAAATGTATATATATGAATAAAGAAATTCAACTATAATGTACAGTTTATATTTAATTGTGTAAAGTCAATATCGGCTCGTGTGCCCAACCATCCGTATGTTGTCTGCTCCGTTATATGAGTATATGAAGGAATAATAATGAGTTAAATGTGGAAACGGGGTGTGACAGAAGTTGGTATCAGAGCAGGGTTGGTCTGAATACGAGTCGGTATAAGTCATTAGGAAAGTTTACATCCCTTTGGTACTGTGCCTTGTTTAGATACAAATGTGTATACCGGGCTGTTAATGTAATAAGAATTGATTGTGTGTGAATGGAAAATCATCAGTATGACTGATAAACACCGCAGTCGAGGGGAAAGTTCTCGATCTCGAGGGTAGAGAGACAAGCCTGAGTGACGTATTGAATCACCTTCTGGCTATGCCTTTCAAGATCCAGTAGAGACTACTGAGATAAGCATGGTGAGGTTAGAGCGGACTGTGGAGAGTATGACACAGTTGTTTGGACGGGCGATGGCTGGATTGGATAGTCTGCAGGGTATGATTGCACCCACAGTAGCCCCTGTCACGCCTGTACCATAGACCGCTGGACCTTCTGATTAGTCGTCCTTTACCGCTCCACTTGTACAATTGAACGTGAAAGAAAACCTTGAGGACCAGTAGGCCCCAAAGAGGACAGTATGGATGAGTAACGATGTCAATAGCAGTCGATGTCACAGCAGTCGATGTTGTGGACCTAAGAGGGGTGGCCATGGCCGGCTGGGCTGGTCCGACTAGGCTGGGCGGTTACATCCCGTACCATGACAGAAATTGTTTGGTGAGGTCAAAGATCCGGTAGCAGCAAAGAACTGGGTAAACATATTAGAGAAGTTGTCTTGGTACTTCAAGTGTTCCCAGACCGAGAAGGTAGCCTTTGCTGCATTTGTGTTAGAAGGCGAAACGAAACATTGGTGAAAATCCGCTCAACCTATATTGAGGACTTGAAAACCAAATAGTGACTTGAGAGATTTTTTTTTGATGCCTTTTAGGAGGCAATATGTTCCAAAGACTGCTCGGAGATGGCTACAGAGAGTTTAATTAGTTTGACTTACTGCAGCCAATGAGTAGACGAGTATGAGTCCCAGTTTACGTCTTTGAAAAGGTACGATTCTGACACTATGAGTAGTGAGAGCAGAAAAGTCAGGAAGTTTATGGATAGGTTGATACCGTCCACAAGAGCTAGATTAGCTCCCTTAGATATTCTGACTTATGAGGAGGCAGTGCGCAGAGCTCAGTTGTGAGAACAGGATTCTGAGCAGCATGCCCCTGAATTTGATAAGTTCAGTAAGGACAGAAAGAGAACTGTGGAGAACAGAAGTTTCAAAAAAAAAAAGGGAAGAGGTTGTTTAAGAAACGACCAAAGTTTGGGAAATTTCAGGGTAAGACAGTGAAGCCCTCTATTCCGCCAGTTTTAGCTCCGTCCAGATGTATGGAAATGGTGAACCTTGACCTACTATTGAGCCATGTAGAGTATGTGGGAAACCTCATGGTGGTAGGCGATGTTACTAAGCATCCGGAGCATGTTTTAGATGCGAAAAGATGGGCCACTTGATAAGAGATTGCTTGAAATCTGCAATCCCTATTTCACAGAGGTGAGAGGAGCCACAGTAAGCTTCTATTATACCCCCACCCCAGAGAAGGAAGGCCACAACTGAAGAGAAAGGGGAAGCAGACTGTTGGTAAGGGACATGTGTATACATTGGATTAGGACAGGGCAGATGCTTCGTCTGATGTGGTTTAAGGTTTTATTGCTAAGTGGTCGATATGGATAAGGCACATCCGGAGTTGATTGATATTCTAATAGTCAAGGAATTTACTGATGTCTTTTCGGATGATCTGCCAAGATTGCCACCAGATAGAGAGATGGAGTTTTATATTGATCTGGCACCTGATATTGAGCTTATATCGAGATCACCGTATAGAATGGCACCAGTAGAGTTAGAAAAGCTAAATAAGCAGTTACAAGAGCTACTAGATAAGGGGTTTATTAGACCGAACGTGTCGACTTGAAGAACTCCAGTTCTATTTGTGAAGAAAAAGGATGGAAGCCTTCGACTGTGCATTGATTTTCGGTTGTTGAATAAGGCTACCATCAAGAATAAATACCCATTGCCACGTATAGATGATCTATTGGATTAGTTCCGGGAAGTAAAGATCTTTTCCAAGATCGATTTGAGATCTGAGTACCATCAGTTAAGAATTCGGAGCAAAGAAGTACCTATTTTCACAGAAGGAATTGAATATGAGGCAACGAAGATGGTTAGAGCTTCTGAGGGATTTTGACTGTGAGATCTTATACCACCCGGGTAAGGCTAATGTGGTTGCTGATGCATTGAGCAGAAAGAGCCTTGAGATGGTATCTTATATGATGATCAGGGAACACAAGTTGCTAGCAGAGTTTGAGAGCCTCAGCTTATATGTGACCCCTTCTGATACTGAAGTCTATTGTGTGATAGCTAGTCTGAGGTTAGAACCATAGTTGGTTGACCAGATCAGATAAGCTCAGCGAGTGGATCGCTTGTGTATTGATATGGCTAGTCAGATACAGATGGGTACCGGTGCCGACTAGGAGTTGAGCACCGATGGTTTACTGAGGTTCAGAGGCAGAGTGTGTATTCCCAATGATCCGCAGTTGAGGAAACTGATTTTGTCAGAAGCTCACTCTTCGAGGTATACCTTGCATCCGGGAAGCAGTAAAATGTATAAGAAACTCCGAAAAGTTGTATTGGTGCTCAGGTATGAAGAGGGATAACGTCGGGTATGTTATTAGATGTCTGGTATGCCAGCAAGTTACGATAGAGTAACAGAAGCCTGTAGAGTTATTGCAGCCTCTACCTATACCGACATGGAAATTAGAGTGTCTCACTATGGATTTCATCATGGATTTATCAAGGACTAGAAGGAACCATGATGCTATTTGGGTGATCGTTGATCGATTGATGAAGTCAGCCCACTTTATAGCTATGAAAGCTACGGATACTCTGAGTGCATTGGCGAATTTGTATGTACGAGAGGTTGTGAGGCTACATGACATTCCAGTGAGCATAGTCTCTGATAGGGATTCCTGCTTCACATCCCACTTTTAGGGACATTTTCAGGAAGCTATGGGAACCCGATTGAGTTTCAGTACAGCTTTTCGTCCTCAGACAGATGGTCAGTCAGAGAGGACCATTCAGACTCTAGAGGATATGTTGAGAGCTTGTGAGATAGACTGTAAAGGCTCCCGGGATGAGTATTTGCCATTAACCGAATTCGCCTACAACAACAGTTATCACTCGAGGAATGACACCTTATGAAGCGTTTTATAGTCGCAGGTGTTGTTCTCCCATTGGATGAGAAGAGGTAGATGATCGAAAGATATTTGCTCTGATCTGGTGAAACTAGCCTCTGAGGATGTCCAGTTGATATGTGATAGACTGAGGACAACTCAGAGCAGGCAGAAAAGTTATGCTGACACGAGGTGTAAACCTCTAGAATTCACTGTGAGTGAACCTGTATTTTGAAAGTTTCTTCCTCCAAAGGTATTATAAGGTTCGAAAAGAGAGGTAAATTGCGTAATCGCTATATCGGACCATTTGAGATCTTAGATCGAGTGGGAGATAAGGCCTACAAGCTAGCGTGACCTCCCAGGCATCCATAATGTCTTCCACATCTCCATGCATCGAAAATATCATCTGGATCCAGCACATGTAATTCAGTAAGAGTCATTGAAGCTCAAGGAGGATATGATGTATGTAGAGAAGTCGATTTGGATATTAGGTAAGAAGGAGAAGGTACTGCGGTATAAGATGATTCCTCTAGTCAAGGTTCTCTGGCAATACCACATCTTTGAGGAAGCTATGTGGGAATTAGAGAGCCTGATGCCTGAGAGGTATCTGCACCTATTCGAGTGCTGAGTATCGGTCAATTTGGAGGACCAAATTTTTTTAAGCGGGGGAGAAAATGTAAGACCCGAAATTCATATTTTTCTTTGAAAATATATCATGTTAAATATGTAATTATGATATATCGGGCAATAAAGAAGAAATTATACAATTTCAAGTATAAATAATTAAAGTGGGTACCGATAAATTTTAAAGTACCGAAATAAGAGTTCGGATAAATTCGGAATAAACCGAATGAAATTAGGTTAAACCGATCGCAAATATGGACTCAGAACACGAAAATATAGGGAGTCCAAGAAGGGAAGTTAGTCCGAAAACGATAAACCGAAAATTTTTCAATTTGGCAATTTATCCCGAAAATATCAAAAAAATATATATTTTCGGAGGGATAAATAAATGCAAGAAAATAAAATATAATGTGCATATATTTTTGTGAAATAAAATAAAACAAAATATATGTATAAAGATGTATAAATTTTAGTGTATAAAATACACTACGAAAATAAAATATAATAATAATAATATTTGTTTTATTATTATTATTATAATATTTTAAATTATATGATAATTTAGTATTATTATATGTATTTTGTAGATATTTTGATAGATATATTATATTATATTGTATATAATATAATATATATAAAAATAAAATAAAATAAGAAAATAGAAAAAAAAAGACATCGAATGGAAAAAAAAAAAGGAAACAGAAGCTGAAACCATCGCGAGGAAGCCCCCCCCCCAAACCCGACCTCTGCCCTCCTTCCACCGGCGGCGAACGGCGAGGACCACGGGCGCGAGACAACCGGCGAAGGACGATCGGCACCTAGGGAGTGGCTGGACGTCGGCACGGGCCGTGAGGACCGCCGGAGAAGGCAAATCGGCGAGGAGAGGCCGCGGGGAGAAAAGGCAAGATTCGCCGGCACCGGCGTCGATTTGGGCCGAACCCTTCCAGCCGAAGGTTACCCAGGCCGAGGCGCGCCGAACAGCACCAGCGGCGGCCTGAGAACTGGTCGAAATCGCCACGAACGGCGAAAATCCCACCTGAACCGGTACGGACCGGTTCAGTGTGCAAGGGGCTGAACCGGTCCGAACCGGTTTAGCAGGAGAGAGAAAGCGGAGAGAGAAAAAAAATTTGGAAAAAAATTCAGTGTTATCCCGGCACAGCAGTAGACCGGTAAGTGGTCGAAATCAGTCAAATTATTTTTCGGATAATTAATTTGAATTTATATTACACCGAAATTAATCGGTTTAAATATATATTGCTGTGTAGCGAAAAAAACGGTAGGCGATGTGTACGAGTTCGAGCGGATCTCGATTTACGTGCCACCAAGGAAAGATTTGACTTTCGAGAATACGTCCGAAGCCAATTAGACTGCGGGATCCAAAGAGATCAAGAATTAAAATTCGCAGTCGACACATTTCGAGGTAAGGGATTCCGTAAGCTCTTAGAGATAGCTGTACGTATTTTATCGTTGTTTACGTACACCTAAATTTTCGTATAGAATATGAATATGAAATATCTGGATAGTACCCAAATATGGAAAAATTACGAAAATGTCCCTAGGTACGAAAAATATAAAATGACCGAAATGGCCTATTTTGATGTGTTTTACATGAATAAGCATGTTTTGTGAATAAGTGGTGATAGAATGGCTCTGAATTTGATTATCTGCATTAAATTGCAATGTTTTCAGAATAAAAAGTGTTTGCTGAGTGATTTGATAGAAAATGTTTTCTCTCACTCAAGTGGGTACTACCTTCCGTGGTTGAGGTTGGTTTGTACGCCCCTTATGTGCATCGAGCCATCTATCAGTTTTGAGATTAAAGTCGTGCTAGAGCGTTGCTCGCACTAGACTTTACATATTTGTGCATGATACCGTGCTGGAGCTTTGCTCGCACGGGACTTCGATTTTGTGATGTGCATAAAACCGTGTTTGGAGACGTCGTGTAGGCTGTGTAAGCTTGCACTGATCCTCGCACGTGATTTGATAAAGCCGTGCTGGAGCCTCGTGTAGACTGGGTGTCACACTGATTGATATGCCCGCACGTGCATTTTTGGAGACTCAGTATTGATATAGCTGGAGATGGGATGATAAGACCCGTTGGACGGGCACTCCTAATCTCGCTGATTTCAAATATTGGGGTCCACGGAGTACAATGTACCGTGTGGACGCACATGGAGTACAACGTACCGTGTTGTTTGTTTGTGTCTGATGGTAGACTGACCCCCCTATCATCAGCCATCCGGGGACATTCATGCACACCTGAGCCGTGATTGCATGGAGTCCATGACTATGGCCATATGTCTATTCGTTTCCATATGCTCTGCTTTGTCTCCATACTTATATGAATTCTGATTTAATTTCTGAGATTTCGAGTTATCTCCTATTTGATTTAAATCAGCTTTATGAGAATATGTGTTTTGAGAAATTCGTTTGTGATATGACATGACTTTGAGAAAGCATACGTGTGTGGTTTTGTGATTCAATTGGAATTGAGAAAGTAAAGATTTTCTGCATGACATGCATGTAGGTAGTATAGTTATCTACCTGCTTGCGTGATTTCTTACTGAGCGTGTTAGCTCACCCCTTTTTTCCTCCACTCCACAGAGTTACCTAAGTCTTGAGAGCTGCGGTAGTCTTGAACAGTCAACAACCCACACTCCATTATGTGTAAAGGTATACACTTATTTCGTTTTTGTATCTAAACTTGTAAGGCACAGTTAAGTATATTAAGAATTACTGGGATGTAAACGTACGTGGGTAAATGTATATATATGAATAAAGAAATTCAACTATAATGTACAGTTTATATTTAATTGTGTAAAGTCAATATCGGCTCGTGTGCCCAACCATCCGTATGTTGTCTGCTCCGTTATATGAGTATATGAAGGAATAATAATGAGTTAAATGTGGAAACGGGGTGTGACATTATGTGACAGCTAGCTTGAGATTAGAACCGAATTTGAGTGACCGAATTTGACAGGCTTAGTGTAATGATCGGCATGGTGTCGATAGTGTGGGTCAGATTCAGATGGGTATAGTGATAGAGTTCACAGAGAGTGATGATGGCTTATTGAGGTTCAGAGACAATATAAGTGCTCCCCAGGACCACAATGATGAGATAGTTATTGTCAGAAGCTCACTCTTCGGGATATACAGTACATCCGAGAAGTAATAAATATATCAAAATCTTAGAGAAAGGGTATTGGTGGTCAGATATGAAAAGAAACCTTGTAGAGATTGTGAAAAAGTATCTCGTATGTCAGCAGATTAAGGTAGATCAAAAGAAGTTGCAGGGTTATTGTAGTTTCTACCTATATCGATACGAAAATGGGAACAAGTTACCATGAATTTCGTGATGGGTTACAGAGGACCCAGATGAATCACGAGGTTATCTGGGTGATAGTTGATAGATTGACTAAGTCTACCCACCTTTTGGCTATGGAAATCCCCAGATACTTTGAGTGTGTAAGCGGATATATGTGTGAGGAAGATTGTGGAACACCAAGTATTTTTCCAGTGAGTATTGTATCAGATAGGGATTCCCACTTCACTTCCCACTTCTGGGAACGTTTTTCAGGAAGCTATGGGAACCCGATTGAGTGTTAGCACAGCTTTCCATCCTCGTACAAATGGTCAGTCAAAGAGGACTGTACAGGTTCTGGAGGATATGATGAGAGCGTGTGCCATTGATTTGATAAGCTCCTGGGATGATCAATTGCTACTAATTGAATTCGCCAATAATGATAGTTGTCACTTGAGTATCAGAATGACTTCAGATGAGGCATTGTATGACCATAGGGGTTGTTCCCTACTTGGATAAGAAGAAGTGGGTGACAGATAGAAAATTGTTCCCGAATTGGTAAGACAAACCTTTGAGAATGTTCAGTGGATTGTGAGAGATTAAGAACACCTCAGAGCAGACGAAAAAGCTATGCTGACAAGAGACAGAAACCATTGGAATTCACCGAAGGTGAATTAGTATTGTTGGAAGTTACATGCCCTTAAGACATAATATAAGGACATAGCATAAGGACGTAACGAGATTCGAATAGAAGACAAATTGAGTTTCGTTAGATTGAATCTTTTGAGAGATTGGACAAAGTGGGAGATAAGGCCTGTAGGTTGGCGTTACCACTTAAATTAGCAGGCATCCACAATGTGTCCCATCTTTTGATGCTTCAGAAATACTTTTCGGACCCAGCATATGTAATCGGATATGAGCTCCAACAGTTTAGCTCAATGAAAGTATAAATGTATGTTGAAAAATCGATTCGGGTATTAGATGGAAGGAGAAAGTGTTGAGGTTTAAGATGATCTCCCTAGTCAAGTATGTTGGTAGTATTACATTCCGAAAAAATTCACTTGAGAATGACAGTATATGATACGATAGACATACCTGGAGTTGTTTATGGATCCATTTGACTTGGTTCTAATTTGGAGGACCAAATTTCTTAAGTGAGGGAGATTATGTAAAACCTAAAATTATATCGCAATTCCTTATAAAGGATTGAAAATGGTCACAAATTTGAACGAATGAGATTCGAACTAGAGATAAGGATTTAAAATACGAAATGAGTGAGTGTTCGTTAAGGGAATTTGGATTGGATTGACCCTGAACACGTGAAGGGCAAAACGGTTAAAATATCAAAAGTCGGTATAAACTCGATAAGAAAATTTAATTAAAAATAATGGATTTGAGAATCTTGATCAATAACGAAGAAATAATTAAATTTCGGGTTAAATTGATCAAGATATGAATTTATTGGAATTAATCAAAATTTTCACTCGGGACAATATCCCGAAAATATGAAGAAAATACATCAAAAATGGTTAAAATAAATTAAATAAATTAATTCTGAATAAAATAATAATTTTTGGTAGATATTTTAAATTTTTTAATATATTTTATTGATTAAAATACTAATAAAATTAATTAATTAATTAATTAAAAAAATCGAATCGCAGAATCGCGATTCTGCGAAATGGAAACACTAACAGGGAGCCGACCCGTGCTTTTGCCTCCATCGACGGAGGCCATCGGGAAACGAACGAGAGGCTGACAGGGGAGGGAACCCCACGCCGACGCCGACCCCAAGCAAATCCGACGAGGAGAAACGTCAGCGAAAGGAAACCAAGAGAACCCGAGGGAGGAAAAGGAAATTGACGGCAACCGGCGTTGATCTAGCCCTAACTAACCATAGTCGAGGGTTCCCCAAGCGCAGGCGGCACGATCGGTGGTGGCCATGGCTGGCGAAACCGACGAACGGCGTCGAAAACGACGAAAAAGAGAAAGGGTACTGACACCGAGGGAGAAGAGGCCGGACCGGCCACTTTTCGGCCACCTCGGGTAAAACCGAGACCAGATCCATGCATCGGACGACTCCGCGGAGCTGCTGGAGATGGAAACCGATGGAGAATCGATCGACGAGGCCCTGAACCGGGTTGAACCGGATCAAACCGGTTCAGCCAAGAAAGAGAGAAAAAAAGGGAGAAAAAGAGAAAAAGAAAAAAGGAGAAGGATTTTCGGGGATACACCGGACTTCGGGTAAGTCGATACGAGGTCAAAAGTGTCCGATTTAATTGTCAAAAAATTTATTTAAATTATATTTAATCGAAAATAACCCAAAATTAAATATAAATTGTGCAGTTCGACGATAAATTCTGAACGTAAGCTGATCAAACTTTGATTTGCACACCATCGCACAATCTCGAGTAAGTAAAACTCATTTACGACAACAATATGATTATTACGCAATTGGAATTTACTTTGCAGATTTCAGATTAATTTCTGCATAAAAATAAATTATATTGGGATTTTTGAATTAATTGTCGTAAATGATATACGGGCTATCCAAAGAGTTTGGAACGAAGCCCAATAGGTATTGAGAGCCCAATAGACCCGAAGAAAGGATTTAATAAGTGGAAATGGGCTAGAAATGGGTCGAAGCCCATTAAGATGAAATTGGGCCCAATAAAGTAAAACGGGCCTAATGATTTAAATTGAGCCCAGTAAAAGTGAAATATGAATAATTATGCTTGGATTTAACCCAATAAATGATTATCTGCAGCTCCGGAGTACATATTGAGAGCTAAACGGATCGGGTGATTGGTAGAATTGGGAAAGTCAGACCGTATAGAGAATCAAGGTAAGGGAATTTTGTAAGCACTTAGAGATACCTGCGTGTATTTTTTGGGTTATTTATATTACATAGAATTTCAGAAGGTATCTAGAAATAGAATAATAATTTTTACGAAAATCGAGGTATATGTAAAAATTACGATTTTGCCCCTAATTAGAAAAATTTCAAAAAGGTAGTAAGGCTATGAAATTACATGATTTTCATGTTTTTGATATTCATATGATTATATTGCTTTAATTTAAGTAAATTATGGATAGGCTTGCTGTTTATTTCATGTTTTTACATGAAAGGGCACGAATTAGGTGCTAGTTGTGATTTTGATTTGTTTTAGTGAAATAGAGCAGCCTATCATGTTTTTATGAGTTTTAATCGTGATGGAACACTGCTCACACTGGATTTTATATTTTAACTCATATACAGAGTGCTGGAATTTTGGAATTTTAATCGTGACAGTAGTCTTGAATTTTGGTTATCCGCTGCTTCCTATCAAGACCAGGTATACACATTCGTATAATTTTTGTATCTAAACATATAGAGGCACAGTACTGTACACGGATGTAATATTGGGGATGTATTTAGTTAAAATAAATTGATATGTAAATGAAATATGAAAAATAGATGTTAAGGTAAGTAACATGATAGGAGGGACTAACATCGACTCATAGCCTAACTGTTAGTAGTGAAACTGTTCACGACGGGTAAGGAAATGAAAAAGCGAAAAATTTATAGGGGTTTTTAGGAAAAATGGGTCGTGACACTTCAAGACTTAACTCTTGCAAAAGGGGATCTTACTGTTGAGACTGCTAGATCTAGCAAATTTAATGACGATCTTCAGCAGAAGCAAACAGAGCTAGATACTATACAGTCTAAGTATGATTCCCTAGCAGATCGCAATCAACAATTAGAACAATACATTGCTGAATTGGAGAGTCAAACCACTCCTTCCCTAAATCAAGTCGAGATTGATAATATCCGGGCTGAAGCTGTGAAGGAGTATAGACTTTCTAAAGACTTCTTGAGGCAAAAGGAAGATTTCTCAGTGCCATATGTGAAGTATGGTTTTACCTTGCCCGGTCTTGGTTGGAGAAGCATAGGGAAGGTGAAGAGTTCCCTGAGCTTCTTTATACACCTGAAGCGATGTTATTTAAAGCCCCTGATTAGGCCAAGTATGAACCTGACGCTGAGCTTGCTGACGAGGTCCTGAAGAAGGCTGCACTGGATGATCTTACGAACCTAGCCGGTCATTGGGAGCCCGTGAGCCCAGATTATGTTCCCGAACCCATTAGTGCCCTTGATGACCTGGATGGAGAAGATCTATCACTTCCTGGTCACCAGCCTCTAGATCGCGAGGGTCCAACGACGCCTGATCTCCCACCACCAGATCGTACAGATTGATTCATTTTTCTTTTTGAATATTTTGTCGTTAAACTTATTCGTACTCTTGAATTTATTCATACTCCATTTTTTGCTTGTAAAGATTTTCTTAAATTTACAAATGAAGTTTATCTGTTCATGCTTCATATTGCTTATGAAACGTTGTTTATTTAACTTTTGCTATTATTACTTACCTGTATACTTGTTTTACTTGTATGCTTATTTATCCATGTATGCTTCTCAAATTCTTGATAGAAAGAAATACTTTTAGAAAGAATTACATATGTAAACATACGTTTTTCTGATGCTTGACCACCATAACGCAAGTGCATCTTCGGTTCTTACGGCTAATACGTTTCCATTGGCTGGCCACAATGACGCTATTGCACCTCAGGCTCTTACGGATCATCTGTCTTTTACGCCTGGCCATAGTGATGCTATTGCGCCTCAGGCTCTTACGACTCATCTGTCTTTTATGCCTTGCCACAGTGACGCTATTGCACCTCAAGCTCTTACAGTTCGTCTGCCTTTTACGCCTGGTCACAGTGATGCTGTTGCGCCTCAGGCTCTTACAGCTTATCTGTCTTTTATGCCTTGCCACAGTGACGCTATCGCGCCTCAAGCTCGTACGGCTCGTCTATCTTTTACGCCTGGTCACAGTGACGCTATTGCGCCTCAGGCTCTTACGGCACGGCTATCTTTTACGCCTGGCCACAATGACTCTATTACATCTCAAGCTTTTACGGCTTATCTGCCTTTTATGTCTGGCCACAGTGACTCTATTGCGCCTCAAGCTCTTATGGCTCGTCTGCCTTTTATGCCTGGCCACAGTGACTCTATTGGGCCTCAGGATCTTACGGCTCGTCTGTCTTTTACCCCTGGCCACAGTGATGCTATTGCGCCTCAGACTCTTATGACTTACTTGTTTTCTGTCACAAGATTTATATTCATAAAAGTCAAAGATATAATAGAAGAATAGAGAAATAATTTGCATAATGATCAGATAATAGTATCTTGTGACAGTGCAAACAAATAGTAATGCAAAAATATAAAAATCAGGAAAGAAGACATAATGGTTAATTCCAATACAATTTCAAATGATTTGAGTTCCATGTCTTTCCTATTTTCTTCCCTTGCAGAGTTTTCAGGATGCAGGTGTTGGGCCCAATCCTTCGTCTGATTCGATATGGACCTTCCCAATTGGCTCTGAACTTTTCGTCTTCCCTCAAGGCATTGGTGATGTGTGACTTCCTAAGCACTAAATCTCCCTCGAACATCGGTCTATCTTTTACCCGACTATTGTAGTAGTTGGCCACCCTTTGATGGTAGGATGCCAGTCGGATAGCTGCAGCCTCTCTATGCTCATCAAGCAGATCCAGGTTTTCCCTTAGCCTTTGTGAATTCTTTTCTTCCACTAAAGGTACTACCCTGGATGACAATGCTCCAATTTCCACGAGAATTAATGCTTCAGTGCCGTATACAAGGCTGAACGACGTTTCTCCAGTTGATACCCGACTAGTAGTACGATATGCCCATAAGACATTAGGCAACTCGTCCACCCATGCTCCCTTAGCTTTATCCAGTCTGGTCTTCAACCCATGAAGGATGGTTCGATTGCTGACTTTGGGCTACCCGTTAGCTTGAGGATATGATACAGAAGAAATCCTTAGCTGAATGTCAAGGCGTTTACAGAACTCACGAAAGGCGTCACAATCAAACTGCTTTTCGTGGTCAGCATTTAAGATACGTGGGATCCCAAATCGACAGATAATATCTTTCCACACCATTGCTTCAACTTTCTTCTCTGTGATTATAGCTAAAGGTTCTGCCTCAATCCATTTTGTAAAGTAATTAATAGCTACCAATAGAAAATTTCTTTGACCCGTAGCTAACGGGAAGGGCCTTAGAATGTCTAACCCCTATTGTGCAAAAGGAGTTGGTTGTACCGTACTCTGGAATGGAGCCATTGGGACCGTTGTTATCAGTGCAAACCTTTAGCACTTGTCACACCTGCGGGCTTTATCCATCGCATCTTTTTTTAACGTAGGCCAATAAAATCCTAATTGCAATATCTTAGAGGCAAGGGCTCTAGCTCCCAAGCGTTCACCACAAATACCTTCATGTACCTCAGCTAAGACATAGTTTGCTTGTTTTGGCCCCAAACACTTTAACAAAGGTGATGAATAGCCCCTTTTGTATAGTTCCCCGTTTATCAGTGTGAATTTTACCCCTTGTATCTTGAAGCGACGAGCCTCTTCCTTATTTTACGGGAGTGTACCTTCAGTGAGATACTTTTTGAATGGGGTTCTCCAATCGTCCCTCACTTCAATGCCACACACTTAGACTTCTTCAATGCTAGGCCGCTCAAGTTTCTCCACCTTTATCATTCTTCCTTCGGTCTCATTAGAGGAAGGTAATTTAGATAATAAATCTGCATGTGTGTTTTTAGACCGATTAATTTGTATCAACTGGAAGTTTTCGAAAGTTTGAGCCAAAGATTGGACTTTCTTTAGATAAGGGATTAGCATTGGCTCTCGGATCTCATATTGTCCATTGAACTGGTTTACCACCAATTAAGAATCACTATGCGCCACTAGATGGTGGACTTGCAACTTCTCTGCCAGCTTCATTCCAGCAACCAGAGCCTCATACTTTGCTATATTGTTTAAACTAAGGAATCCAAACCGCAAAGAATATTCTAAGGATCTCCCTTCTGGTGATATCAAGACTATATCAGCCCCATTACCATTTGCACTTGATGTTCCGTCAACATACAATAACCATAGCCGAATTTCTTTTTCAATGTTGCCCCTTGGGCTAGTACATTCTACTATAAAATCTGCTAAAGCTTGGCCTTTGATAGCCTACCGGGCTAAAACGTGATATCATACTCTTCAAGTTCCATTGCCCATTTCACCAATCTTCCTGAATGTTCAGGCTTCTGAAGGATTTGCTTTAATGGTTGATTTGTCAGGACATAAATGGAGTGCGCCTGAAAATAAGGACGCAATTTACGAGCGGCCATCATAAGGGCCAGTGCTAGCTTCTCGGCTAGCGGATAACGGGTCTCTGAGTCTAGCAGTACCTTACTCACATAGTATACAGGACGGTCCACTATTTTATCTTTCTTCAGTAGTATTGCACTGACGACGAATTCACCAACTCCTAAGTACATATACAATCGTTCTCCTTCTGAAGGCCTTGTTAACAAAGGTAACTGCTTCAAATATTCTTTCAAGTCTTCAAAAGCTCTTTGGCAATCATCTGTCCACTTGAAATTCCTTCTGCCCCGTAAAGTTTTAAAGAACGGCAAGCTCTTTTCTGCAGATTTTGACAAGAAAGGGTTCAGAGCTGCTATTCTGCCTACCAATCTTTGGACTTCTCTCACTGTGGTTGGTGGCTTCATATCTATAATCGCCTGTACCTTTTCAAGGTTTACCTTAATACCCTTGTTGGTGATCATGAACCCTAAGAACTTGCCCGACCTAACTTCAAATGAGCATTTGCTGGGATTTAGCTTCATATTGAATTCCCTCAATACATCAAACACTCTGGACATCTGATGAGTGTGAGACTCTCCTGCTCTGCTTTTGATAATCATATCATCCACATAAGCTTCCATAGTGTTCCCCAGAAGATCTTTGAATACTTTGTTCACTATCCGTTGATATGTGGCTCTAGCGTTCTTTACAGTATGTTCCATTGTCGGTTATAAAAGAAGTATTCTCTTCATCTTCTGGATGAAGCATAATTTGATGATACCCAGAGAAAGCATCTAAAAAATTGAGGAGTTTATCCCCAGATGTTTCATCTATAAGCCTAGCAATCCGGGATAGAAGGTACGAATCTTTGGGGTAAGCTTTATTCAAATCAGTGAAATCCACACACATTCTCCATTTCCCATTGGATTTCTTCACCATTACTACATTGGCCAACCACTCAGGGTAGTAGACCTCTCTAATAAACATGGCTTCTAAGAGTTTATTAACTTCTTCAGTGATCACCTTTTTTCTTTCCGGGGTAAAATTTCTCTTCTTTTGTTTAACAGGCTTATGTCCGAGTGAAACATTAAGCCTATGACAAATCGCTTCTGGATTGATCTCGGGCATATCAGTCGGGGTCCAAGCAAAAACATCCGAGTTTCTGTGTAGGCATTATGCTATCTCCTTCCTTGTTTGTTCATCTAGTTGAGTCCATATGAATGTCCTCTTCTTTTCATCCGTCTTAACTAGCTCAATGGCTTCTGTTTCCTCAATAGGCTGAGGCTTAGGAGGGTCATCTATATACAAAGTCTCATTTCTATGTACTCCTTTGCAGGCGATAGAGGCAATATAACATGTGGGAGCCCTTTTTTGATCTTCTTGTACTTGCCCGACTCTATTGGGAGTAGGAAACTTCAGTTGTAAGTAGCAAGAAGATATCACTGCCCTCATATCATTTAATACAGGCCTTCCCAAGATCATATTGTAAGCAGCTGAGGTTGACCTTACAACCATGAACAATACCTATCGAGTCACATCCTTTGGGCTTTCCCCTAGAGTCACAGGCAACTCTATAGATCCGACGACCTTCACCTTCTCGCCCGTAAATCCATACAATGGTGTTATAACAGGTCTTAATCTATCCTTAGATACATTCATTTTCTCAAAGCAGTTCAAATAGATTAAGTTCACCGAACTTCCATTATCGACTAGGATTCTGCTTACTAGATGTTTTGCCACCACCGCTGATATCACCATTGGGTCATCATGAGGCATGATGATATCACCTCTGTCTATCGGATGAACATAATGGGCTTTACATATGCCTTTTCCTCAATTACAGCATGAATTTGATACATTTATCTCGCGTAACTTTTATGAGAAGTAGAGGAACTTCCTACCATCGATTATCCCCCTGCAATAACATTTATAACCGGACCGATAGGTTCATTATCCAGTCGGTTGTCTCGGGGGTCAGGTCTAGCTACTTCTTTTCTTTGCCTATTTCTCCCATTATCATTATTTTGTCTATTTCACGGACGATCATTCCTTTGATCTCGCGGAGGATAGCGGGGCCTTCACTTCTCCACAGGAAGCGATTAATTTTCCCATCTCTAGCCAGCCTCTCTAACTGATCCATCAGATCTCTGCATATTTCAGTAGGATGACCATAAACAGTATGAAATTCACAATAAGCATCAAGATTTTAGCCCATATCTCCAATCTTCTTTTTGGAGAATTCCAACAGTCTAGTCCCCTCAATAGTGGCAAGTATTGTTGTGCGAGGTTCATTTAGTCTGGTATAATTTTCATACCTGAGTCTAGGGGCCTTGTCCAATCCGACGGGTCTCAAAGAGCTTGTTTCAAGTACATCTCTCTCTCTTTTTCTTCCTTCCCTTACCTCTCGAGATTGTACCATCTTCATTACTTCCTCTTGAGCCATGTATTTATTAGCTCTAGCAAACAAATTAAAAAGTGTCGCTGGCTGATCAAGAGAGAGGGATTCTTGTAGTTTCTCGAATTTTGTCCCTTGCAGCATTGCAGCCATGGCTACTTCCACTGGTAGATCTTTCACCTCTAAGGTTGCATCTTGGAAATGATCTATATAGCTCTTCAATGATTCTTTGTTCCCTTGTTTAAGGGTGAGCAGATAAGTAGCGTCCTTCTTCCTTTGGCTGTTGATCATGAAGGCGCTCAAAAATTCACTTCGTAACTGGTCGAAGGATGAGATAGAACCCTCGTTTAACCTATTAAACCATTTTAGCGCATGCTCCGACAGTGTAAGCGAGAAGGCTCTGCACATGATTTCATCTTCCCATCTATGGAGCAACATGAGGGACACACAACTCTGTATATGGTCGTATGGGTCTGTTTTGCTGGCGTAAGTAGCCAAAGAAGGCATCTTGAACTTCTTTGGCAATGGTTTGTCCATAATCTCTGTACTGAAAGGAACTCTCCTTTTTTGACTGTCGTCAGGAGACACTAACTTCTTCCTTTCTAGAATCCTCTCGATAACTTTCTCAACATTTTTCGACCCTCGAGTCGAGTGTGCTCCCCTCTCTTCGGCACAAGAAGAATCTGAGTAGTAAGCACCCTCTCTTCCTCAGTTTCAGAGATTTTGCACACGGTCTGCTCCCCGGCTAAAGATCTCCTCCTCGTTCACAGTTTCCCTTCCTCTAGGAGCCTGCATTGTATCCTTTCTTCCTGTACCTCCTATTTTGTAAATCGACTTTGTACCTTCAAAATAGTCTTGGGGGTCATGACTATTCTGTCTCTGCCGCTCCCTAGATCTGTGGTCTTCGAAGTTATGCTCCAATTCTGTGGTAGAAGTCTTGATCTCCATGGCAGAGGTCTGTCACCTGTACTCTGCAGTAGAGTTTTGCCTCCTTAACTCTGCGCTAGGGTATTGCTCCTAAATTCGTGCGGTAGGGTTGGACTTTGTCAGACCTGCGACAGTATTCATGTGAGATCTGAGAATTTCAGACATATTTTATTGATGTAATAATAATTTAAAGAGTAAATTATTGAACTAGATGAATTGTGGGAATTATAAATGGAGATTTATATGTTAAGTGTGTAAAATAAGCATGAAGTATGAGGACAGATCGATCTGGGAGAAGGAGAGATCGATCTGGTGAGTTAAAAATGACGAGGAAAGAGGAATTTGAGGAGCAGATCGATCTCCAATGGAAGAGATCGATCTCTAAATGATTCTGTTTGAGAAAGGATCGATCTCATGAGGAAGAGATCGATCTCCAAATGATTCTGTTTGGGAGAAGATCGATCTCCTTAGGAGCAGATCGATCTCATAAAGCCATAAAGAGATCGATCTCACCCCTCGACAGATCGATCTCCTAGGCATAAAATTGCCCAGATCGTCCCCAAATTTCAAACGCAGATCGATCTCATCAAGAGGCAGATCGATCTCCTACCTCCAGTCTATATAAGGGACCCGTGTTTTCTCCTGCAATTTCACTTTCTCTCTCTTCCAACCCCCATTTTTCTGAAAGCCTAACTTTCTCACTCATCCAAATCCCCCATTTCCGGTCGAATCA
The DNA here is from genome assembly GCA_033439115.1 of Firmiana major. Taxonomy (NCBI): domain Eukaryota; kingdom Viridiplantae; phylum Streptophyta; class Magnoliopsida; order Malvales; family Malvaceae; genus Firmiana; species Firmiana major. The sequence goes on along the minus strand of CM065904.1, from coordinate 55,719,414 downwards.
GCTGTTGTGGCAAGAAGAAAAGTTGTTCCTCATCAAAAACGGATCGAATCGAGGCAAGAGATAAGCTCTCCACAAGCTTTGGGTAATTTCTAAACTTCGATCCTTCCATTTGAGATGATTTTGATGTTATTGGTGGTTGTCATTGTGTTGAAATAGTTGAGAAAGGATTAGGGATTGATGAAATTGCAATGTAGTTGGAGTAATGTAGATATTTGGTAATTTTGAGAATTTGTGCTATAAATGGAAATGTAGACAATGTGATGAATTAGCATAGATAATTGGCATGAGAAATGTAGGACGTTGAGATATTGTGAATGAGGTTGTAGTTTAGGGTTAAGTTACGAGAATAAGGAGATTTGAGGAGTTATGAGCAATTATGCTCGATTTTGAGAATTGAGGTTTATGAGGTAATTGAGTATTGATGTTTTAACATCGTTTGGATAGCTCGGGAGTTCCAGAGTGGAATACGAGACTAGTCCGTGATACGGGGGAAACGATTGCACTATACGAGGTGCAAAGAGGTAAGGGAAATCTAAACCATTTGTGTATGTGAATTGTAAACTATTTTAGCATGAATTGTGGTTTATAAAACAAGCATGTTGGGTTTTGTGTTGAGATTTAATTGCACACGATTTTTATAGCCGGTTGGAGCCCAATGTTTTTATGAGTTTATAACTGGGCTCTACGTTAAGGAATATTGAGATTTGAGAAATGTGTGCGTGTGCTGTGCCGGTTGGAACTCGATTTTATTACGTTTTGTGTTGAGTACAAAACGATTTTCAAATGAGTTTTATGAGAGAAAAACCATTACGAGTTCTACGCGAAGGCAAACCAGTCTTATGTGATAAGACTTAGGTGTGTAGTTGTGAGTACACACCGGGCATTGCTCTGGTAGCATGTAAGCCCGATTTCTTCTCCGTTCTGGTAACGTGAGAATAACCCATTCAGTGGCTGTACCACGTATACTTAGTGGCCGTTGCCACGTTGAGAAACCCTATTGGTGGCTGTGCCACGTTATACCCCATTGGTGGCTGTGCCACGTTGAGAAACCCCATTGGTGGCTGTGCCACGTTATACCCCATTGGTGGCTGTGCCACGTTGAGAAACCCCATTGGTGGCTGTGCCACGTTATACCCCATTGGTGGCTGTGCCACGTTGAGAAACCCCATTGGTGGCTGTGCCACGTTAAACCCCATTGGTGGCTGTGCCACGTTATACCCCAAATTGGTGGCTGCGCCACGTTGAAAAACCCTATTCTGTGGCTATGCCACGCGAGAAATTAAATCAGTGGCTTTGCCACATGTGTTTTGTGGCTATGCCACGTGAGAAATTAAATCAGTGGCTTTGCCACGTATGTCTTGTGGCTATGCCACGTGAGAATTTAAATCAGTGGCTTTGCCACGTGTGTTTAGTGGCTGTGCCACGTGCATTATTTTTTCTGTGATTTTATCATGTTATTTGAGAAAGCGTTTAACGCGTTATTTTCACATGCTTTGTTATTGCTCTAGGGTGAGCCTTTTACTTCATGTTTTCACATGATTTGAGATATGAGAATATCGTTTTGAGTACTTTCATGCTATGGTTTTCAAATGAGTTTCACATACAAGTAAACCTTTTGTGATGTGCATTTTGGTTTATGAAATGAGTTCCTTACCCCCTTTACTGAGCGATTTAGAAGCTCACCCTGTTTTCCTTTCCCCCCAGAGTTCTTCAAGTGAAAAAGGATCTCCCTGCGACGTACGGAGTAGTGGCTAGTGGAGGATTCGAGCTCCAGGCCATATAAATTGTATCTTGAGGTATATTTTATCTTTTCATGTACCCAGACTATTATTGTAGTTGCAGACACTTGATGTATATCATTGTATGGGATGTATTAGGATTAATTAACTTGAGATGGATTAATGTATTTGGTATGATATATAAATCCTATTGATGAGATCCTGAGGCATGATAATTATGATGATGTATGACACTGCACAAGAATGCACCTTTAATTGTGAATTAACGAGTAAAAAGTTTTAAATTTGCCCTATTTTCTGCATATTCGGGGCGTGACAGAGTTTTCTTGGTATCAGAGCTTAGGGTGTCTAGTACTGTCAGTGTCGGTTAAGTGAAATAGAATACATCCCAAATGTCTGTAATAGTCTGGTCATGAACTGAAATTGTGGATTGAGATTTCAATCAATTTTGATATGTACGCGCAGGAAACGAGTTGAGATAGAGAATGAGTAAACGACGAGGTCGTTCGAGGAGGCAGGCAGAGTCCCCTCCGCCACCTGCCCCACAACCAGAGAGTCCTAACTCTCGATTTAATAGGATTGAGACAGATGTGAGGCAAGGTTTTGAGCAGATGACAGCATTATTCACGCAACACTTTGGAGTTAATGCCTCGGATACTACCCCTACACCACCACAAGGACCTCCCATACCCCCAGTGCCTCCCGTCACTCAGCCTAAGGATAGAAGTATGGTCCGACTAAGGGATTTTCTGAAGATGAATCCACCCGTATTTAGGGAAAAGAAGGATCCTACAGAGGCTGAAGAGTGGTTGACGGAATTAAGAATTATATTTGATTTTCTGGGTGCACCGATACTGAGAGGGTCAGTATGAGTGCCTATATGCTGAAGGGGAGAGCTCGAGATTGGTGGGGTACTACCCAGGGTATTTTGATGTCCCACCATGGTGTGATTGGTTGGGAAGAGTTCCAGACAGCCTTTAGGACCCAATATGTACCACGAGCCGCCCAGAGAAAGAAACAAGCTGAGTTTTTGAGTTTGGTACAGGGTGACATGTCTGTGGATGACTATGAGAGCCAATTCACAGCGCTATTGAGATATGACCCAGAGACCTTCAAGAGTGAAGAGCTCCGCACAGAGAAGTTTGTGTATGGGTTGAAGCCTGTCATCAGAGATAGATTGATAGGGCTATGTATTGCTGAGTTTGGAGATGCTCTGAGACGAGCACAAGAGATTGAAAGAGGGATTGAGATGGTACAATCCCAGAATGAGCTCAGAACGGTGAATAGAGATAAGGGCAAGAGGCCAGCACTTTTCCAAACAGAGGCTCGGAGAGGTTCCTTCAGAAGAGGAAGGATTGAGGTACAGAAGGACAGATTGGAGAGACCCAGAGCCTATCCTATTATCAAGGAGACCCCTCGATATGTCAGGCCGGAGATAAGGGTTTGTGGAGACTGTGGCCGATCGCATGAGGGAAGTTGTACGGGGTCGATCCATGGATGTTTTAGATGTGGTGACATGGGTCACAGAGTGAAGGACTGTCCCCAACCTCAGATACCACATGCTCCGGAGCCCACTAGACAACAGCCTCAGAGAGTGGATCCCCGGAGACGGGCCACTGCGACAGAGAAAGGAAAGAAACCTGTGGCACAGGGATGTGTGTTTGCCCTGGATAAGGAGACCGCAGACACTTCGGCAGAAACTATAAGAGGTACACTCTCTGTCTGTAATCATAAGGCTCATGTGTTGATTGATTCAGGATCCACGCATTCCTTTATTTCTGAGCATTTTGCATGTAGATTAAACTTGAAGTTTGAACCTCTAGAATATATACTACATGTAAATACCCCTATGCGTGAATCCCAGAGAACTGAGTTAATCTGTAGAGGATGTGAAATAAAGGTGGGAGATAGAGTGATGTTAGCAGATCTAATCATGTTGAATATACATGGGTTTGATGTAATTCTAGGGATGGATTGGTTGGCAACCAATCGAGTGAGTTTAGACTGCTTCACTAAGATTGTAACTTTCTCCCTACCTGAACCTTACAGTGTACGATTGAGATATTGAGGAAATGAATATGTGGAATTCTAGTAAGTAATTTGAGAATTTTAATATTATTTTGGAGAATATTAAATATGATTGTCCATGTGAAGGTTATGAGACACTCATCTCAGACGATGAGTGGGAACATCCGAGGATTGAGGATATACCTGTGGTTTGTGAATTTCTGGATGTTTTCCCAGATGAATTGCCAGGTTTACCACCAGAGAGAGAGCTGGAGTTTACCATTGATTTGGTACCAGATACTCAGCCGATCTCTAAACCTCCTTATAGGATGGCATTAGTGAAACTCGAGGAATTGAAGAGATGACTACAGGAGTTATTGGATCAAGGGTTTATTAGACCCAGTGTTTCGCCGTGGGGAGTGCCAGTACTATTTGTTAAGAAGAAGGATGATAGTCTCAGATTATGTGTAGACTACCGGTTGTTGAATAAAGCCACGGTGAAGAACAAATACCCACTACCCAGGATTGATGATCTACTTGATCAGCTGAGAGGGGCATCAGTCTTTTCTAAGATTGATTTGAGATCGGGCTATCACCAATTGAGGATCAAGGAAGAAGATATTCCAAAGACGGCCTTCAGGACAAGGTATGGCCATTACGAATTTTTGGTGATGTCCTTTGGATTGACGAACGCCCCTGCAGCATTTATGAGGTTGATGAACGAGGTGTTCAGAGACTATCTAGATAAATTTGTGATAGTCTTTATTGATGATATCCTGGTATACTCTCGGTCGTATGAGGAGCATGCACAGCATTTGTGGTTAGTACTTCAGAAACTCCGAGATAAGCAATTATATGGAAAGCTTAGTAAGTGTGAGTTTTGGTTGAACCGGATAGCTTTCCTTGGTCATATAGTCTCAGAGGAAGGAGTATCAGTGGACCCAAGCAAGGTGGAGGCTGTGCTTAATTGGGAGAGATCGAGGACAGTTACTGAGGTACGAAGCTTCCTTGGTTTGGCAAGGTATTACAGAAGATTTGTGGAAGGATTTTCAAGGATTGTCGTCCCTTTGACTAAGCTCACGCGCAAAGAGACTCCATTTATATGGACTGATCAATGTGAGCTCAGTTTTCAGGAATTAAAGAAGAGGTTGACAGCAGCACCTGTGCTAACTATTCCTGAGGGATCAGGAGGATTCTCGGTGTATAGTGATGCATCTCACCAAGGATTGGGGAGTGTGCTTATGCAACACGGAAGAGTGGTTGCATATGGATCGCGACAGCTGAAGGACCATGAGCGAAATTACCCCACGTATGATTTGGAGTTAGCCGTTGTGGTATTTGCTTTGAAGATCTGGCGACACTACTTATATGGGGAAAAATTCCAGATCTTCACTGATCACAAGAGTTTGAGATATCTCTTTGATCAGAAAGAGTTAAACATGAGACAAAGGAGATGGATGGAACTCCTTAAGGATTATGACTGCGAGATTCTATATCATCCGGGTAAGGCGAATGTAGTTTCTTAAGCCCTGAGCAGGAAGAGTATGATATCTGCTATGATGATCAGGGAATGGGATTTACTAGAGCAGTTCGCTGAACTTCGGATCAGAGTTAAAGAGATAGAGACTGGATTTCTGGCTAGCATGCGGATAGAGCCCAGGATCATGGATCAGATTAGAAATGGGCAGCGCAGTGATCAGAGGTTGATAGATATGGTTAGCCAAGCTGGGTAGAGTTCGCAGTTAGATCTCACCATCAGTGAGGATGGATTGTTGAGATTCAGAGGACGGATTTATGTACCGGACGATGATACCCTAAAGAGACAGATACTGAGAGAATCCCACTGCTCGCGATACACCATGCATCCAGGGAGTACTAAGATGTACCGAGACTTGAGAAAGGTGTATTGGTGGAGTGGTATGAAGCGAGACGTGGCAGAGTATGTGGCCAGGTGTTTAGTATGCCAGCAAGTGAAAGCTGAGCATTGGAAGCCCAGAGGACTACTACAGCCTTTACCTGTACCTACATGGAAATGGGAGCATGTCACTATGGACTTTATTATGGGTTTACCGAGGACCCGAAGAGGTCGTGACGCGATATGGGTCATTGTGGATAGATTGACCAAGAGTGCCCACTTCCTTGCCATCAAGAGCACAAATACTGTGGATGCCTTAGCTGAACTGTATGTCAGCGAGATAGCTAGATTACATGGGGCTCCAGTGAGTATTACTTCTGATAGAGATTCCCGATTTACTTCCAAATTCTGGACCCAGTTTCAGGAGTCCATGGGATCTCGATTGAGTTTTAGTACTGCCTATCATCCTCAGACAGATGGTCAGTCAGAGAGGACTATTCAGACCTTGGAGGATATGTTGAGGGCGTGTACGATGGATTTTAAGGGATCATGGGATGATCACCTGCCCCTAGCAGAGTTTGCGTATAATAACAGCTATCATACGAGTATTGGAATGGCACCTTTTGAGGCTCTATATGGTAGGAGATGTAGATCCCCTGTAGCTTGGGAAGAAGTCGGTGACAGAAAGATAAATGCTCCCGAGCTTGTTGAGCAAGCCGCACAGAGTGTGAAACTCATATGTGAGAGGTTACGGGCTGCACAAAGTAGACAGAAAAGCTACGCGGATGTGCGTAGACGGCCACTCGAGTTTGATGTTGGTGATGCAGTATTTCTGAGAGTATCACCGAGTAAGGGTATCGTGCGATTTGGGAAGAAAGGGAAATTGAGTCCTCGATACATAGGACCATTCGAGATTCTTGAGAGAGTGGGAGAGGTAGCCTACAGATTGGCATTACCCCCACAGATGTCTGGAATACACAATGTTTTTCATGTGTCTATGTTGAGGAAGTACCACCCGGACCCTTCTCATGTCATAGAGTATGACGAGATGGACATTCAAGAGGATATGAGCTATACTGAGGAACCCGTCTGGATTCTCGATAGAAAGGAGAAGGTACTGAGGACTAAGAGCATCCCATTAGTGAAAGTTTTGTGGAAACATCACTCAATGGAAGAGGCAACGTGGGAACTAGAGAGTCTCATGAAGGAGAAATACCCTCATCTATTTGACTAGTTGAGTTGAATTTGGAGGACCAAATTCTGTTTAAGGTGGGGAGGATGTGAGATCTGAGAATTTCAGACATATTTTGTTGATGTAATAATAATTTAAAGAGTAAATTATTGAACTAGATGAATTGTGGGAATTATAAATGGAGATTTATATGTTAAGTGTGTAAAATAAGCATGAAGTATGAGGACAGATCGATCTGGGAGAAGGAGAGATCGATCTGGTGAGTTAAAAATGACGAGGAAAGAGGAATTTGAGGAGCAGATCGATCTCCAATGGAAGAGATCGATCTCTAAATGATTCTGTTTGAGAAAGGATCGATCTCATGAGGAAGAGATCGATCTCCAAATGATTCTGTTTGGGAGAAGATCGATCTCCTTAGGAGCAGATCGATCTCATAAAGCCATAAAGAGATCGATCTCACCCCTCGACAGATCGATCTCCTAGGCATAAAATTGCCCAGATCGTCCCCAAATTTCAAACGCAGATCGATCTCATCAAGAGGCAGATCGATCTCCTACCTCCAGTCTATATAAGGGACCCATGTTTTCTCCTGCAATTTCACTTTCTCTCTCTTTCAACCCCCATTTTTCTGAAAACCTAACTTTCTCACTCATCCAAATCCCCCATTTTCGGTCGAATCAGCTGTTGTGGCAAGAAGGAAAGTTGTTCCTCATCAAAAGGAGAACAACATACTTGGAAATCGAAAGACGGATCGAATCGAGGCAAGAGATAAGCTCTCCACAAGCTTTGGGTAATTTCTAAACTTCGATCCTTCCATTTGAGATGATTTTGATGTTATTGGTGGTTTTCATTGTGTTGAAATAGTTGAGAAAGGATTAGGGATTGATGAAATTGCAATGTAGTTGGAGTAATGTAGATATTTGGTAATTTTGAGAATTTGTGCTATAAATGGAAATGTAGACAATGTGATGAATTAGCATAGATAATTGGCATGAGAAATGTAGGACGTTGAGATATTGTGAATGAGGTTGTAGTTTAGGGTTGAGTTACGAGAATAAGGAGATTTGAGGAGTTATGAGCAATTATGCTCGATTTTGAGAATTGAGGTTTATGAGGTAATTGAGTATTGATGTTTTAACATCGTTTGGATAGCTCGGGAGTTCCAGAGTGGAATGCGAGACTAGTCCGTGATACGGGGAAAACGATTGCACTATACGAGGTGCAAAGAGGTAAGGGAAATCTAAACCATTTGTGTATGTGAATTGTAAACTATTTTAGCATGAATTGTGGTTTATAAAACAAGCATGTTGGGTTTTGTGTTGAGATTTAATTGCACACGATTTTTATAGCCGGTTGGAGCCCAATGTTTTTATGAGTTTATAACTGGGCTCTACGTTAAGGCAATATTGAGATTTGAGAAATGTGTGCGTGTGCTGTGCCGGTTGGAACTCGGTTTTATTACGTTTTGTGTTGAGTACAAAACGATTTTCAAATGAGTTTTATGAGAGAAAAACCATTACGAGTTCTACGCGAAGGCAAACCAGTCTTATGTGATAAGACTTAGGTGTGTAGTTGTGAGTACACACCGGGCATTGCTCTGGTAGCATGTAAGCCCGATTTCTTCTCCGTTCTGGTAACGTGAGAATAACCCATTCAGTGGCTGTACCACGTTGAGAAACCCCATTGGTGGCTGTGCCACGTTATTCCCCATTGGTGGCTGTGCCACGTTGAGAAACCCCATTGGTGGCTGTGCCATGTTATACCCCATTGGTGGCTGTGCCACGTTATACCCCATTGGTGGCTGTGCCACGTTGAGAAACCCCATTGGTGGTTGTGCCACGTTATACCCCATTGGTGGCTGTGCCACGTTGAGAAACCCCATTGGTGGCTGTGCCACGTTAAACCCCATTGGTGGTTGTGCCACGTTATACCCCAAATTGGTGGCTACGCCACGTTGAGAAACCCTATTCTGTGGCTATGCCACGCGAGAAATTAAATTAGTGGCTTTGCCACGTGTGTTTTGTGGCTATGCCACGTGAGAAATTAAATCAATGGCTTTGCCACGTGTGTCTTGTGGCTATGCCACGTGAGAATTTAAATCAGTGGCTTTGCCACGTGTGTTTAGTGGCTGTGCCACGTGCATTATTTTTACTGTGATTTTATCACGTTATTTGAGAAAGCGTTTAACGCGTTATTTTCACATGCTTTGTTATTGCTCTAGGGTGAGCCTTTTACTTCATGTTTTCACATGATTTGGGATATGAGAATATCGTTTTGAGTACTTTCATGCTATGGTTTTCAAATGAGTTTCACATACAAGTAAATCTTTTGTGATGTGCATTTTGGTTTATGAAATGAGTTCCTTACCCCCTTTACTGAGCGATTTAGAAGCTCACCCTGTTTTCCTTTCCCCCCAGAGTTCTTCAAGTGAAAAAGGATCTCCCTGCGACGTATGGAGTAGTGGCTAGTGGAGGATTCGAGCTCCAGGCCATATAAATTGTATCTTGAGGTATATTTTATCTTTTCATGTACCCAGACTATTATTGTAGTTGCAGACACTTGATGTATATCATTGTATGGGATGTATTAGGATTAATTAACTTGAGATGGATTAATGTATTTGGTATGATATATAAATCCTATTGATGAGATCCTGAGGCATGATAATTATGATGATGTATGACACTGCACAGGAGTGCACCTTTAATTGTGAATTAACGAGTAAAAAGTTTTAAATTTGCCCTATTTTCCGCATATTCGGGGCGTGACAATTCATCCATCTCAGACCTACGGCAGGATTCACCTCTCGCGGCCCCGCGGTAGGGCGCTTCCTCAGAGCCACGACAGGGGTATCCTCCAGACCTGCGATAGGGTTCATTCTCAGGGCTGCAACAGTGTTCACCCTCAGACCTGCGACAGGGTTGTCATCTAGACTTACGGTAAAGTTCATCCTTAGAGCTGGGATAGAGTTCATCCTCATAGCTGCGACAGGGTTCACCCTCAGACCTGCGGTAGGGTTGTCCTCCAGACCTGCGACAGAGTTCATCCTCAGAGCTGCGGCAGGGTTCACCTTCAGACCTGTGGAAGGGTTGTCCTCCAGACCTGCGACAGTGTTCATCCTCAAAGTTGTGGTAGGGTTCACCCTCAGTCTTGCGGTAGAGTTGTTCTCCAGACCTGCGGTAGTGCTCATCCTCAAAGCTGCGGCAGTGTTCACCCTCAGACCTGCGGTAGGGTTCACCCTCAGACCTGTGGCAGGGTTCATCTCTCGCATCTCTGTGGCAAGATACTCCCTCAGAGATGCGGCAGAGTTTTCCCCCAGTTCAGTGGTATGGTTCTGCATCAGGCCAGCGGCAATATTGTGTCCCCAAGCTCCTTATCCGGCATTCATCATTGTAGAGGGTTGATCTCTCTCGCAAGTCTACCTCGAGACATTCTCTCCTACCATTTGCTGCACTTTTGGAGGTAAGCTCAACCGCGACAGAGCATTTTTGAAGAAATTCACCATAGCCTTCAGCACTGTAGTGGTCTGCTCATTCTGACGCTTTAAAGCCTCAAATTCGTTAAGGGAAATAGTGGCAACTCTGTCGCCTTCTCCATTCTGCTCTTGTCCTCTCTCCGGTCTAGCAGGAGGACTCACAGAGTTCTCTTCCCCTAAATTTGATGCTGTTGTTGAACGTGTTCTCACCATTTTGATAAAGAATCTGGCTTTTTGTTCTGATTCCCACAGATGGCACCAATTGTTGTTGCTCTCAACAATAATGAAATGATGCTAATGTGATCTTCTTTGCTGTCTTCTCCACGTGTATTGAAGATTCTGCAAAAACATTAAAGGTCAGAGAGGCGCAGGGATTTGTCCCTGCACGCATACTCCGATGCTTAAGTTAGAAAACTGTTTAAGCAGAGTTTTAGTAAGCAAAATAGAGATTAGGGTTTTTCTGATCATACCTGGGGGTATTTAAAGATATCTCTGAGTTGCTTTGATAAGCTTAGGGCTCATATTTGTGTGGGCCCAAAATTTTATTATTTTGGGTCTCTTGTATTCTGAAGCCCAGACGCGTGACTGGGCTGGGAGTAAATTACCTCTATCAATAATATTTCACAAAAAGAAAAAAATACAAAATATCTAAATCTCAAGGAAGATACGCAGTGGAGAGTGACAGACAAGAAACAAAACTTTTTGAATGAACTTTTTGATAAAAGAGACGAACAAGAGACGACATTAGTAGTCACTAAACCTTTTTACTTGTTGAGTTGCCTAAGTAATGTTATTTGTAAAAATAAGATTAGAATTACATGGGAGATAGACGGATAAGAGAAGAGAGGGGTGTAGCGACCTTTTGGTGTATAATGCATTACAATTAAAGTAAGAAACATGCTTGACTGGATCTAGTGTCACTAGCCGCAGCACTACAACCTATTTGTAGTGTCTCAAATTTTGTCAGAAAATCCGAAAAGAAAGATATAATCATATGTTGTTGTTTACTTGCACAACTTAGAAGATGTTATTACGAAAATGATTGGTTTCTCTAATTTTCAAAATCAAAGCATCAAAGAAAAACTTATTGGAGATATTGGAACCGTTACTTTCTCTCTAGACTTAGGAAAAATTGTGGATTTTTGGAAAAATCAAAGGCGGCAGCCGATAGAAGTGTTTAATGAATAATAAATTTTTTTTAAGAATTTTTTGAGATTTTTTGCCGCCAACAAGCAATAGTTGGCGGTGGGACACGATAATTGGCTGATAATCAGTCACCTTTTTCTGGGTCTGATGAAGAAACCAGTGAGAGAGACAAAAGGATTTTAGAGAGAAGAGAGAGGGAAAATGTAATAGAGAGAGAAAGAAAAAAAAGAAAAAAGAAAAAATTATCTATGATTTTTTTATAATTAAAAATATGTTTTTATTTTTTTTATTGTTATCATTTTCAAATTGTCACATTCCGATGAACATGATTCACTATCACTTATTGCAGAAACATAGTTATTATGACTCATTTATTCAATAATATAATAATTGTTTGTCATGCAAGTACAATTCTATAATCATATTGTGCATTCATCTATGCAATATTGGTTTAAGACACTTTACCTAAGGTCTCAGTCATATTCTTAAATCAAAATTACGATCAGAAACAATTTCGATAGAGTTTCCATGTAAACGCGTATTTTCCCACTGTCAATTAATACAAAAAAATAGTCTGAAAATATTACATAGCAATCTGAATTCAAAACTTAACACGCATTTATCTACAACACTCCTATATCTACTTTCCACAATATTTTCATAATTTTTGGAGTTCATCTCGGGTTTCAGAAAATTGTACAACGAAATAGTCTATTAATTTACTATTTCTAACACTTGATCAATAATCGATGCATTTACATCTCAATAACTCAAGTTTCGATAATATAAATATTCATACACTTAGTACACATCCCAACTTAGCTACTGGTATAATTCTGTTTGAAAAGAAAATAATATTGTAGCTAAATGTATACCGCTAAATTTGCTAAGAGAGTTCCAAAGTCTGAAACTTCGGTACCAGACACTACTATCGATTAAAATTAACTCTGCAATTGATCTATGATGAAAAAAAGAGGCGTGAGCTTTGAGGAAACTCAGTAAGCCAACCACACAAGTGCAGAATTAACCGAAACAAAAATACTGACTTAAGTGAAATGCATGTTGTATACATCACATTTCGAAATCAATTATCATGTCAAAAGTTCATATCATAAATTAGAGTCTTTTGATAAATCACACTTGGTTGGGTTTCAGATTAGAATCATATCTAGACACTGTCAAGTCTTTCAGGCAGAGAGGTATTTTGAAATACCTCAATTGGTCATCAAACCTGGCCACCCTGAAAAAAATATGATACACATGAGTTCGAAATACGATAACATATTCAAATGCAGAAAACCGAGGTTTAATGCAAGTTCAGAAGTCTAAATTCTTACTATCAAATTTCTTAAACCGAACACTTGCATCGAAATACAATTCACTACACATTTCCCATATACTTTCACAAGGTTCAATAAACCGAATAAAAAACGTAAGGTTCAATAAAATTCGTACCATGTTCATATATAAAAGAACAGTTCTGAAACCATGTCATTCGATAAATTATTCACAAAGTTTGATGATTAGATCATACGAATATAGGTGAAGTCAACTAGTACATCCCAACAAAGGCTTTCCCACTGTAGCTATCAGTGAGCCGAACTACCCTAGAAACTAGAGGGTTACCTATAGCCATAGATCCTAAAGTCTCTATTCCTAGTGATAAGCTAGAACCGAAACCTGTCACGACAATGTCGGACAAGCCAAATTGCCCGTACAAGAGTCATAAACTCAGGGTTGTCTCCATATGTTACGACCTTCTTCCCGTGACTTAACTTACTATTAATTGTTGGGTTGTGAGTCAACATCCACATCCACATCTCATCCATTCATAATTTAAAAATTCATTTAATGAAATAGAAACTATTCTTATATATATATATATATATAACGTTTACATCAGTTTCTATTATATACATCCTTTTCATACAAAAGATAACTAGACTATGCATTATTTATAGGATACAAAATTTTTCTCTCATAAATGTATACCTTTGTACTGCTGGAGAACTGGAGAATACCGTAGCAGGGACAACTGTAGTAACTCACTACTGCGTAGAATCTGTAGAGGAAGAAATAAAGGGGTGAGCTAACACGCTCAGTAAGAAAAATATGAAAGCAGGTAGATAACTACACTATCTACATGCTAAAATATAAATATTTATTTTCCTTATAAAACATATGCATTCTTGTAAAATAACTTCCATTATTTGCAAAATCTTTAATTCGCTAGATGGTTACATGCATATGCATTCTTTTAAAATAACTTCCATTATTTGCAAAATCATTAATTCGCTAGATGGTTACATGCATATTCTTTTCAAACCACACAGAATCACACAACTTTATTTATCATTTCACACAAAACACACTTATAAATCTCTTTGCACTTAGCAAATTTCTTAGTAAATCAGTTTACATGAGACATAGTATGGGATATCAAATCACCCTGTATCACATAGCAGGGGGGACATATGTCACCTCACACAGTAGTGATAAAATGTCATATCACATAGATAAGAGAACTTATGGCCATAGTCCGGATTCCAGGCAACACTGATCAGGTGTAAGGGAATCCCATGCTTGGGGAGGCGGATCAACCATCCCTTCAGCTCACACAAAATCCCTAAGATATCATGGTACATCGTACTCCATGGCTAACATTCACGGTACATCGTAGTCCCGTAGATCCTTATCACCCATTTCCATTGTTTCGAAATCACGTGCGAGCAGGTCTGTGCAAGATCACTCAGCAATACATGACGGCTCCAGCACGATTTTACTCATCACACATCAAGCATCAAAATACCATGTGCGAGTAACTCGACATGAGATCACACAACAATACCTGAGGCATCGAGCACAATTTTGTCCCATTTCTTTAAATCGAGGGGGTCACATGCGAGTATAATTAGAGCAAGATCATTTAGCAGTACTCGATGGCTCTAGCATGGTTCTCAAAATTGAGTGCGAGCTCTCGAGTGGATCACATAGCTTCACTCAGCTTTAGCACCTTTTTCTTTTCTCAAAAGCCCTTTCTAAAATGTTGTGCGAGCCAAGTTGGTAGATCTACCATTGCCATTTCGGCTCTAGCAAAATTCACATAGAAAAAGAATAGATGGCTTCATTCACTAAGTATGAGTGAGAGGGCAATCTCCCTTCAATCACTCGTTAAAAGCTTTTCATGCAAATTACTAAAACAAGAGCCAATCGTTATTACTCTTTCTCAAAACACTTGCAAAACATCTTTTCACAACAAGACATTGAAGTCATGTAATTCATGCAAATAAGCTCCTTCTTATCACTTAGCTTTCACGTAGATATATCAATACCTATATACTTATAGCATTCATTTGCACACAGCAGGTAAGAAAGATACATATAGCTATCTCTAATAGCTCACATAAATCTCTTACCTCGAATTATGCTCGAATCGCTTACCTTGGTTTCCAATGCTCGTGATCCGATCTTAACGAGTCCAATTATGTCTCCAAGAGCTACAATGATTTACAATTCACATCAGTATCTTTCAATATGCTTCATTTGCACTTGCATGAAGTTCAATTCAATGCATTGGGCCATTTTATACCAATTTGGCTTCGTTACGTCTTATTGGACTTTACTCTCTCTTTTGTCCATTTTGATCATTCTATTCATTTCTCAAGAATCTATTAGACTCCTTGAGTCTACTGATTCATATTAAACTGACATTAATCTCACAATGCCTTAAGTTCATCATTTTCTTTCTCCATGGCATTTTATCAAACACCACTTATGCCCATTTTCAATCATCATCTATTCCAACATATGGATTTCTCAAAACTATCTTAAAATAATCTATACATGCTTACTAACATCTCTACATGCTTAAATCATCATTAACCCCAAGCCATTTCAACTTTCTCTCACTAAACTTATTCTAGGTCATGGTTGTTTAAGCATGTAAATGAACATTTTAGCCAACATTATATACACCAAATCACTCATCAAAATGTCTAAATTAACATACTAGAAGATGGTGTATTGAAACCTTACCTAGCTTGACTTTTTCCTCTTTTTTTTTCCAAATTGGGGAAAAACCTCTTTTCTCCTTCAATCCAATGTTTGAGCTTCTAATCTTTGACTATGTTGTTCTTTTCCTCACTATGAACAACTTTGCTCAAAGAAACTTCTCTAAAAATTGATTAGAAAGTGGTGATTTTAGAGTGAGAAAGCTAGGTCACTTGTTAAAAATGGAGGAAATGGGTTGCTCATGAATTGCAGGTTCAGCCGTTGAGTTTTTATAGGAAAAACATTAAGAGATCGATCTCCAAGGGTGAGAGATCGATTTGCCCTTACTTGGATTCCTTCTAGACTTGACAATGCAGGCAGGAGATCGATCTCTCAAAGGGATATGATCGATCTTTGTTCATGGGATGAGATTGATCTTGGCCTGGCAGAAGGCTTCAAAGATCAATCTGGCCTATCCAAAGGCAACTAGAGATCGATCTGCCTTATGGAAGGAGATCGATCTGGTCCTAACAGAAGCAACTTAAGATCGATTTGCTTGAGTGAAGGATCGATCTCCCTCTTGCAGAATGCTTGGTATTGTGTTTCCAGGCCATAAGATCGATCTCCCCTTACAATGAGATCGATCTGCCCTGTCCCTACAGCATTTTAGCTCCAATCTTTCTCAAATTTTCAAAATTAAACTCATACTCATTTACTTCAATACTCGTTTTACAATTCATTCACATTTAGAACTTAAAAACATCTATTTCTTATGATTCATATATATTATAACTTGTTTGTAGATTTCGAAATCATAAACATTACATGTAAATTTATGGTCTTACATTCCTACCCTCCTTCAAGAAATTTGGTCCTCCAAATTAGAATCAAGTCATTCGTCAAAAAGTTGAGGGTACTTTTCCCATATCAGGCTCTCTAACTCCCAAGTAGCCTCTTCTGAATTGTTGTGTTGCTAGAGAACCTTAACAAGTGGAGTTGTCTTATTCCTTAACACTTTTTCTTTCCTATCCAGTATCTGGATCAGCCTCTCTATATATGACAGATCATCCTTGAGCTCCAATGGCTCATACCGAATCACATAAGTCGGATCTGGATGGTACTTCTGAAGCATTGATACGTGGAAGACACTATAAATGCCTGCTAGCTTTGGTGGCAACGCTAGCCTGTAGGCCTTATCTCCCACATGCTCCAATATCTTAAATGGTCCGATATACAGAGGGCTTAACTTACCCTTCTTACCGAATCTCATAATCCCTTTCGAGGGAGAGACTTTCAAAAATACTAAGTCACCCATAGTGAACTCTAGTGGCCTCCGTCTCATGTCAGTGTAACTCTTTTGCCTGCTCTGAGCTGTTCTCAACCTCTCACATATCAGCTGAACAACCTCGAGGCTTGTTGTACTAAATTGGGAGTAAAAATCTTTCTATCACCCACTTCTTCCTAACTAATAGGGGAATGGCACCTTTACCATACAACGCTTCATATGGTGCCATCCCGATACTCGAGTGGTAACTGTTGTTGTAAGCAAATTCAGCTAATGGTAGGTGATCATCCCAAGAGCCTTTAAAATCCATAACACTCACTCTCAGCATATCCTCTAATGTTTGGATGGTTCTCTTTGACTGACCATTGGTTTGAGAGTAGAAAGCGGTACTGAAACTTAACTAGGTTCCCATTGCTTCCTGAAAATATCCCCAGAAGTGGGAAGTGAATCAAGAATCCCCATTCCATACGATGCTTATTGGAACACCATGTAGTCTAACTATCTCCCATACATACAACTCTACTAAAGTACTCAAAGTATCTGTAGATTTCATAGCTAGAAAGTGGGCGAATTTCGTTAATCTGTCTACCACTACCCAGATAGCATCATGGTTCCTCTTAGTCCTCGACAATCCCATGATGAAATCTATGGTGACATGTTCCCATTTCCAAGTCGGTATAGGTAGAAGCTGCAATAGTCTTGCAGGCTTCTGATGCTTTACCTTCACTTGCTGACATACAAGACATCTTGTCACAAACTCTGCTATATTCTTTTTCATCCCTAACCATCAATACACTTTTTATCGGTTCTGACACATCTTGTTACTCCCCGGATGCAATGTATATCTCGATGAATGAGCTTATATCAAAATTAATCTCTTTAGCTCTGGGTCATCAGGAATGCAAATCCTAACTCTAAACCTCAGTAGACCATCATCACTCACTAAGAAATCAGTTATGTCACCCCTCTGAATCAGACTCGCACGATCCTCACATAGTAGATTGACATGCTGAGGTTGTCCTATCCGGTCAATCAAATTCGATTCCACTCGAAGGCTAGCTAGCACACAGTCAGTATCAACATTAAGAGGGTCTATATCCAACCTAAGGTGAGCAAACTGCTCGAGCAACTCATGTTCCTTGACCATCATATACGAGACCATTTCGAGGCTCTTTCTACTCAAGACATCAGCCATAATATTAGCCTTTCTTGGATGGTATAATATCTCGCAATCATAATCCTTCAGAAGCTCTATCCATTGTCTCTACCTCATATTCAACTCTTTCTATGAAAACAGATATCTAAGGCTCTTATGATCTGTGAACACCTGAAATTTCTCACCGTACAAGTAGTGGTGCCAAATCTTTAATGCAAATACCACGACTGCCAACTCTAAGTCATGGGTCTGGTAGTTCCTCTCATGGTCCTTAAGTTGTTTGGATCCATAGGCTACTACCTTCCCGTCCTGCATCAACACACAACCTAGTCCCTGTCCTGAGGCATCTGTATACACTGAGTAACCTCCTGAGCTAGTGGGTATGGTGATAATAAGTGCGGTGGTCAGTCTGTGCTTTAGCTCGCAGAAACTACTTTCATATTTATCATCCCACTCAAATGCCACATTCTTTCGAGTGAGATATGTCAACGGAGCAACCAGCTTAGAGAATCCCTCGACAAACCGTTGGTAATAACCTGCTAAACCCAAAAAACTACGGATCTCCATAACCGTCTTGGGTCTTTCCCACTGTATCATAACCTCTATCTTGGACGGATCCACTGATATGCCGTCTCTCGAGACTACATGACCCAAAAATAATATCTCACTCAGCAAGAAATCACATTTGTTAAGTTTAGCATACAACTCTTGATCTCAGGGGGTCTATAACACTGTTCTCAAGTGCTGCTCATTCTTTTCCCTGGACTTTGAGTATACCAAAATGTCATCTATAAAGACAATCATGAAGCTGTCCAGGTATGACTTAAATACATCATTCATTAATGCCATAAACGCTGCAAGAGCATTCGTCAACCTAAATGGCATAACCAGAAACTCATAATGGCCATAACTGGTCCGAAACGCTATCTTGGGCACATCTCAACTCTGAATCCTCAATTGATGATACCCAGACCTCAGATAAATCTGTGAAAAGATTTGTGCTCCTTGCAACTGATCTAATATATCATCAATCCGTGGAAGGGGATACTTATTCTTGATGGTAGCTTTATTCAACAATTGATAATATATACAAAGTCGGAGACTCTCATCTTTTTTCTTTATAAACAGAACCGGTGCTCCCCAAGGTGAGACACTCGGTCTGATAAACCCTTTGTCCAACAACTCTTGCAAATGTTTGTTTAGCTCCTGCAATTCCACTGGAGCCATTCTCCACGGTGGTTTGGATATTGGTTCTGTTCTAAGTACTAAATCAATACAGAACTCAATCTCTCTGTCTGGTGGCAACCTTGATAATTCTTTCAGAAAGACATTGAGAAATTCTCTAACCACTTGATGTCAACTAATTTCGGGTGTGCCTTATCTAAATCAATCACATATGCTATAAAACCTTCAACATATTATGACCACATTTTTTAGTAAAATCATCCATCATTGGAAATAATTTACTACTTCTTTCATTACTTTGCAAATCTTACAACATACTTTTTAGGGGTGGAAAACATTATTGTATTAGCATAACAGTCTAAAACAACATAGTTTACAGCTAACCAATCCACTCCTAGTATTACATCAAAGTCCTTCATGTTTAATAGAATAAGATTGGCCAACATATCCATTTCCCCTACTTTTAACGTGCAATCTTTACATACATACTCAGTTACTATATTATCTCTCACTGGAGTACTTATTAGCAATATCCTACCTAGAGGTACAGGTTCAGGTTTTACATGTTCAAATAATTTACATGCAAATGAAGGTGATATGAATGAATGCGTGGCACCTTGATCAATCAATGGTAATGCTTTAAAATCAAAGACTAGGATGGAACCTCTAATCACATCCGTAGAAGCTTCTGCAGATGCCTGGTCCAATGCAAACACTCGTCCTCGACCAACAACTTGTTTCCCTTTCTCTTCGGCAGTGGCCTTTCTCTTAGGTCCAGGTGTCTCAATTGTAGCCTTTTCTGGCTCTTTGCCCTTCTGTGGGGCTGTATCAATTAACTCTGAGCATTCACGAGCTATGTGCCCTGGTTTGCCACATCTATAACATGATCTCATTACCAACTGGTATTGTGAGACCCCATATATATTAAACCTTTTATATATGTAAATGGAAATATGATATGGATGATTTTGGATCAAGTATTTATGAATTCATAAGTATGGTGATGTACTTGTAATGAGAAGCATAAGTGATGTAAAGTCCATAAATTCAGTGTACATACTTGTAATAAGAGTTTGTGATGTATGTACAAGTTTCATTATGTATGAATATGAAGAAATGGACTTTTGTATGTGATGAATGTGAGTGGAATGGAATATGAGTAGTGTGGTAAAATGGAATGAAGTTGCATAAGTGGTATAATCTTTGTGCTTCCATTTAGTTATGTAATGTATACCTTTGCTTATACAATGATTTCACACAAGTTTTAATGTGTATAAAGTATGAATAGATGTCATTTTCAAGTCTTAAAGGTGGTTGAAGGAGAAAATGACTATAGCAGCAAATTAGAGATGTTTTGTGTGAGTTACTGTAGAAAACTGTAGAAAATTTAGAAAATACGAATGCCAGATCGATCTCATAGGATGAGAGATCGATCTGGAAGAGCCAAAGATGCTCTTATTCAGGTAATGGAATATGACAGATCGATCTCCAATGGGGCCAAATCGATATACTAAATGTTCTGTAATGAGAAGATTGATCCTTAGTGCAAGTAGATCGATTTTCTTAGCTCTCGGGTTGGAGTAAATCGATCTCCTCCCTAGCCAGATCGATCTCCTCCTTAGCCAGATTGATCTCCTTAACTCTCTGCCTGAGGTAGATCGATCTTAAGCTTCCGACAGATCGATCTCATGCCTTTAAATGTTGTGAAAATGAGGAATTTTAAGAGGACTAGATCGATCTCAAGCCCTCGATAGATCAATCTCATCAAGTAATTCTATAAACAGGAGTAGTTAAAATCTGTATTTCACAGACAAAACCATTCTCTTTTCATTTTCAATCCAAAACCTACCTTTCTCACTCCTAAATTCGTCCATTTTCAGTAAGATTTGAGGGAAAGCTATTAGATACAAAGTTGTTCACATCAAAGAGAAGAACAACATAGCTTGGAGGCATTTCCCTATTTGTTGGATTTAAGGAAGAAGGGGCATTTCCATTTGGAGCAAGAAGAAAATCTAAAGGGGTGAGTTTCTGAAGCACCAACTCAAGTACACTTGTTTAGTTATTGATTTTGGAGTTGATTGGTATGCTTATTAATGGTAGAAACTATATAGAATGCAATGGAACTATTATAACCTAGAAATAGGTTAGTGTGAGAAAGTGAAATGTGTTGGACTTATTAATGAATAGGATGCCTTAAGGTGAAATGGTATTGTAGGTATGATTTTAAGATGGTGTCATGGAATGAATTGTGAGACTTACCTAAAAAGGGTAAAATAAGTATTTAAGGCATTGGGTAAACTGCATAGTTGAATGAGAGTTAGCAACATTAACTCAAGTGTTTGATGGATGAATTACAGCTCTTGAGGATACATTGGAGTAAGTTGAGCTAAAAACGTGAGAAGCTAAGAGGAAGAGAGTTTCACCCTGAGTAAATCAAGGTAAGGAAATTGTGTGGACTCTTAGAGATATCTGTGCGTATTTTGGGTGCATTATGTTTTTCTAGAATGCATGTGGTAGTAGGAAATGAAATGGGTGATTGAAGGGCAAAGAGTTGGGTTTTGAGGAAATGTGCATGAAAACTAAAAGCATGATGATTTGGAAATCCTGTTTTGTTTCTTTTTAGCAAGTGATTGGTAGGTGATTTGCAAAAGAAATGATTTGATTTGGTTTATAACCATGTTTTGCAAAGAATTGAGCCACTTACATGGATTTCGTGAGAATGAAAGCGTGCTAGAGTACAACTCACAAGAGATTTGATGTGTTTTATATGCATGAGTGCTATAGCTTAGCTCGCACTAGTTTTCACATGGATTTATATGATGTTGTGTTGGAGCTTCGCTCGCATAGACTTTATACTAGTTTTGACATGGTGCTAGAGCATAGCTCGCATTAGATGTCTACCATACTTGTTACCATGCTTAAGATTACTCACACATGATTTATGACATGTTGATAGCCGTGCGAGGAGCTTCTGGTAGACTGGGTGTCGCACCGATTAAATAGGCTCACATGTACATTTTGAGATGTGGCGTGATATGATGTGTTGATATTGGTCCACAGAGTACGATGTACCGTGCAGGTAGCATGAAGTACATTGTACCGTGTTGAGATTGTGATATACCATCTTCGGACGATGTTTAGATCTGCTATGGATCGATGGGCTGGATGTGACCCACCTCCCGTGTGGAAGCAGATAGTAGTGATACCCTGCACACCTAATCAGTGTAGCCTGAGATCACAGGATATGACCATAGTCCTAGGGGAGATTTCCCTTATTATATTACCTATCTCGCATGTCTTTGCTTTATGAATAAATCCATGTTTAAAATATTTTGTGGGTCAGGACAGTCCGAGGGAGGGGCTGAGTCCTGACAAGTGTTGTTTTTATGAGATGAGAAAGCATGATAATAGCTTTAAAGTGCACTGATGCATGATGATTTTTCATGCCTTATTTGTGAAATACGCATGATGGTTTTCCATGCTTTGAATTTGATTTGTGCACTGAATAAATAGCATGATTTGCTTTACATGCCATTAACACCAGCATGAACTAATGCTTTTGAGGTGTGAATAAGAAATTGTATGGTTTTGAGCATGGCATCACGATCACATAGATAGTGCAGCATCTACCTGTTTGCAAGATTGCCTTACTGAGCGTGTTGTTTGCTCACCCCCTTATTTTCCCCTCTCTACAGAGCTTTGAGTATAGACTGAGAGCGACTGGAGGCTTTCCCTTTTGGTATCCGCTGTATCCCATCATGTAAGGTATACACACTGATGTAATTTTGTATCTGAACTTTTTATAGCACAGTAGCATTTTGAATGTAACCATTGGGGATGTAAAGCAATGTAAACACATGTAAATAACAACTTTGATTCATTTATACAAGTGTTTACTTCTAAATTATAATGCAAATTAAATTGTTGGTAGGATGAGGTAGACATTGACACATAGCCCAACTATTGAGAGTTTAGCTAATCACGATCGAGGTAAGGTAAGAATGAATAATAAATAATGTATGAAAAATGAAAAATTTATGACAATTTTTGGTAAGTTGAGGGTCGTGACAGAAGTTGTTATCAGAGTTGAGTTGGACTGACATGTGTCAGTGTCTAAAATACTTAATAAATTGGAAAATTTACATCCCCATGTTACTGTGCTTGTTTAGATACAACTGTGTGTGTGTCGATCAGTTGACTAAGAAATTGATGTGAATGTAGGGAATTGAGCATTATGCCTAACACCAATCGTGGTAGAGGGGCAAGAGCGTAAGCTAGAGGCCGTAGAGGTAGGCTTGGGGGTAGTGCTGAGCCAAAAACACACGAGACTCAGGAAGAGATTGAGATGGAGGATGAGGTTGAGCATGCTCCACAGGGTTTAGAGGAGAGACTCGAGAGTAGTGAGCCACGCTTTGCGAGGATTGAGTGTAGCATAGAGATGATCTTAGGGTTGGTCACTTAATCATTACCTGGAGTTGGAGGCAGACAGAGTTTTGCTACACAGGGTGATACCGAGTAGGCAGCAACTCTTGAGACACGGGCACGACCAGCCCAGAGACCGCAGACGACAGATACACCTATTCCCCCACCCGCACAGGATATGCTTACACCTATTGTTATACCATAGGGCAGTAGAGGCTGGGGTTACGATTGTGATTTAGATAGATTACGGCAGTTTCAGAAGTTTGGACCACCGTATTTCAGTGGAGTTAAGGACCTAGTAGCTACTGAGGATTGGATAAATGAAATTGAGAAGTTATATGGGTTCTTTGAGTGCACTACTACCGAGATGGTAGCATTTACCACATTCATGCTGAAGGGATCAGAAGAACATTGGCAGAAATGCACTAGGCCTATTTTTAGAGCCTGACATATAAAGATTAGTTGAGATGTGTTTTTGGAGGCTTTTCAGAGACAGTATGTTTCGAACACTGTACAATGAAAGATGAAGATGGAATTTTTGGGAGTGACCCAAGGGAGCAGGACAATGGATGAGTATGAGACGACTTTTATCTCCCTAGGAAGATATGATCCCATTATAATGGGTAATGAGGTCGAGAAGATCCAGAAGTTTGTGGATGGACTGAGACCCACCATCAAGTCCAGATTAGTCCCCTTCGATATACCGACCTACGAGGAGGCAGTGCGCAGGGCGCAATTGTGTGAGCAAGACATTAATAGGATAGCCTCAGAGTTTCAAAAATTTGGTAAAGTGAGGGACAGAGATAAGAAGAGACTAGTACTGGATAGAGGCTTCAGTTATAGGGGAAGCAAGAGATTTGCTGGGAAGAGGCTGAGGATCGAGGAGATCCGAGAAAGGACAGTTAATCCTCCTATGTATCCGGCTATAGCTCCAGCTAAAGGGATTATGATTAGTGGGCCACAGCCTACTACAGAGCAGTGCAGCAAGTGTGGTAGGTACCATGGTACTCGACCATGCTATGGACCTCCTGCAGTATGCTTCAGATGTGGGAAATCGGGGCACATAATCCAGGATTGCCTAGAGATGACAGAGAGAGCCCCATAGAAGGGTAGGGAGTCAGAGAGAGCTCCAGTTGGTGCAGCTGCTCCGAGCAGGAGGGCTACAGCTGAAGAAAAGGGGAAGCAGATAGTTGGTGTGAGCAGAGGATGAGTGTACACACTGGACCAGGAATTTACGGATCAATCTTCGGATGTGGTTAAAGTACCATCCAAACCCTTGATTTAGAAGCATTTGTATTGTTTGATCCTGGTGCCACACATTCCTTTATATCGCCATCCTTTACATGTAAATTGTTGAAGTATGTAAAACCCACACTGCTAGATAAGATGTTGATGATATCTACCCCTATGAATGATACTCAGTTGACTGAGCATGTATATAGGAATTGTAAGATGAGGATAGGAGGTGAAGAAATGGAAGCCAATTTAATCTTATTAAATATGAGTGATTTTGATGAAATCCTAGGTATGGATTGGCTGGCTGCAACCATGTTGTTATAGATTGTCATGCTAGAACATTGACTTTTCTAGAGATGGAAAATCTTGTTGTAAACTTTATGAAATAAAGTGAAAGAACCTATTTACTATAAATAAAAGAGTATGATCTTAATACATGATGTTTAAGAGATGAAATTATTTATTCACTATATATATGTAAATGTGATGATTTGTGTTACTAACGGTGGAAAGGATAATGTGAAAGGTTCATTGCCTATGTGTTTGAGATGGATAAGGCATGTCTGGAGTTGATAGACATCCCAGTGGTTAGGGAATTTCCAAATGTATTCCCAAATAAATTACCAGGGTTACCTCCAGATAAAGAGATGAAATTTTACGTAGATTTGACACCTGGTACAGAGCCGATATCCAAGCTACTGTATAGAATGACTCAAGTTGAGTTGGAAGAATTAAGGAAGTAGTTGTAAGAGTTGCTGGAGAAGAGGTTTATCAGGCCAAGCGTCTCACTTTGGGGAGCACCTGTTCTATTTATAAGGAAAAAAGATGGAAGCCTCCAACTGTGTATAGTTTACCAGTTGTTGAATAAAGCCACCATCAAGAATAAGTATCCCTTTCCACGCATCGATGACTTATTGGATCAGCTTAAGGGAGCGCAGGTCTTCTCCAAGATAGATCTGAGATATGGGTACCATCAGTTGAAGATACGGAGTGGAGATGTACCCAAGATAACTTTTCACTCCCGGTATGGACATTATGAGTTTATGGTTATGCCATTCGGGTTGACAAATGCTCCTACAGCTTTTATGTTATTGATGAATGAAGTGTTTCACCAGTACTTGGATCGATTTGTTATTGTGTTTATTAATGATATACTGGTGTACTCAAGATCTAGAGAGGAGCATGAATAGCATCTAAGGATAGTGCTGTAGACCCTCCGAGAGAATAAGTTGTATGCTAAACTCAGTAAGTGCGACTTTTGGTTGGAACAGATCTCTTTTTTGGGTCATATAATATCAAAGGATGGTGTGTCAGTGGATCCATAAAAGATTGAGGCAGTAATACAATGGTAGAGACCCCAAACAGTAACAAAGATCAAAAGTTTCTTAGGTTTAGCTGGATATTATCGAAGGTTTGTGGAGGGATTCTCGAGAATAGCTACTCTTTTGACACGTCTTACGAGAAAGAATATTGAATTCGTGTGGGATAATAGGTGTGAGGAAAGTTTTCAGGAGTTGAAAAGGAGATTAAGCACAACTCCGATTCTCACCATTTCTAACAGCTTAGGAGGTTTCTCGATGTATACAGATGCTTCACACCAAGGACTGGGCTATGTATTGATGCAGGATGGGAAGGTAGTAGCCTATGGATCAAGACAGTTGAAGGATCATAAGGGAAACTACCCGACCCATGGTTTAGAGTTGGCGGCTGTAGTGTTTGCATTGAAATTATGGCACGACTATCTCTATGGTGAGAGATTTCAGATTTACACTGATTACAAGAGGCTTAAGTACCTGTTCTCGTAAAAAGAGTTAAACATGAAAAAGAGGAGATGACTCGAGCTTTTAAAGGATTATGATTGTGAAATCTTGTACCACCCGGGTAAAGCGAATGTAGTTGCTGATGCATTGAGTAGAAAACATCTCAGGTTGGTGTCATTCATGATGATTAGGGAACATGAGCTGTTGGAACAGTTCACAAACCTCAGTTTGGATATGACCCTGTCTGGCACTGATTGTGGCTTTATGATAGCTAGCCTACAGTTGGAACTGGATCTGGTAGATCAAATCCGACAGGCTCAACGAATTGATCAGTAGTGCAGTGATATCATCGAACATATACAGAGGGGTACCGATACTGATTTCGAATTGAGTTCAGATGGGTTGTTGAGGTTCAGAAGCAGAATATGTATTCCCAATGATTCAGAGATCAGAAGGTTAATCTTGATAGAGGCTCACTCATCAAAGTATACGATACATCCATGGAGTACTAAGATGTATCAAAACCTTCGAAAAGTTTATTGGTGGTTTGGGATGAAGAAAGACATTGCTGAATATGTCGCTAAGTGTCTCGTTTGTCAACAGGTAAAGGTAGAGCATCAGAAGCCTGCAGGATTATTGCAGCCTTTACCAATACCAAATGGAAGTGGGAGCATGTCACCATGGATTTTGTGATAGGGTTACTAAGGACCCGCAGAGGTCATGATGCCATATGAGTGATTGTGGATCGGTTGACGAAGTTAGCACATTTCTTAGCTATGAGAGCTACTGATACTTTGAGCTAGTTAGCGAACTTATATGTACCTGAGATAGTGAGGCTACATGGAGTTCCAGTGAGCATTGATCCTGATAGGGATGCCCGCTTCACTTCCCACTTCTGGAACATTTTTAAGAAGCGATGAAGACCCAGTTGAGTTTTAGCATCACGTTTCATCCTCAGACAGATGGTCAGTCCGAAGACTATACAGACCTTGGAGAATATGTTGAGAGCATGTACATTGGATTTTGGAGGCTCTTGGGATGACCATTTGCCACTCGTAGAGTTTGCCTATAATAACAGTTTTCATACGAGTATCAAGATGGCATCATATGAGGCATTGTATGGGCGTAGATGTCGTTCCCCTATTGGATGGGAAGAGGTTCGTGACAAATAGATCTTTACTCCTGACTTGGTTAGACAAGCCTCTAAGGATGTCTAGTTGATTTGTGAGAGGTTACGGACAGCTCAGAGCAGACAAAAGAGTTATGCTGACATGAGACAGAGACCACTAGAGTTTAATGTGGGTGAGTCAGTGTTTTTAAAGGTTTCTCCCTCGAAGGGGATTATGAGATTCGAGAAGAAGGGGAAGTTGAGCCCTCGGTATATAGGGTCATTTGAGATACTTGATAAAATGGGAGATAAGGCATACAGGCTTGCATTACCACCCGAGCTAGCGAGCGTATATAATGTCTTCCAGGTATCCATGTTACGGAAATACCACCCGGACCCAACGCATGTGATAAGATACGAGCCTTTGGAACTCAATGAAAGTATGACATACGTTGAGAAGTTGGTTCGGATATTGGATAGAAAAGAGAAAATATTGAGGACAAAGATAATTTCTTTAGTGAAAGTTCTTTAGCAACATCACACAGTGGAAGAGGCCACATGGGAATTGTAGAGTTTGATGCGGGAGATGTATTTCGAGTTATTCACGAATTGAATTGGTTCCAATTTGGAGGACCAAATTTTCTAAGTGGCGGAGAATGTGAGACCCCATATATGTTTAACCTTATATATATGTAAATGGAAATATGATAAGGATGATTTTGGATCAAGTATTTATGAATTCATAAGTATGGTGATGTACTTGTAATAAGAAGCATAAGTGACGTAAAGTCCATAAATTCAATGTACACATTTTTAATAAGAGTTTGTGATGTACGTACAAGTTTCATTATGTATGAATATGAAGAAATGGATTTTTGTATGTGATGAATGTGAGTGGAATGGAATATGAGTAGTGTGGTAAAATGGAATGAAGTTGCATAAGTGGTATAGTCTTTGTGCTTCCATTTAGTTATGTAATGTATACCTTTGCTTATACAATGATTTCACACAAGTTTTAATGTGTATAAAGTATGAATAGATGTCATTTTCAAGTCTTAAAGGTGGTTGAAGGAGAAAATGACTATGGCAGCAAATTAAGGATGTTTTGTGTGAGTTATTATAGAAAACTACTAAAAATCTGGATAATATGAATGCCAGATCGATCTCATAGGATGAGAGATCGACCTAGAAGAGCCAAAGATGCTCTTATTCAAGCAATGGAATATGACAGATCGATCTCTAATAGGGCCAAATCGATCTACTAAACGTTCTATAATGAGAAGATTGATCTTTAGTGCAAGCAGATTGATTTCCTTAGCTCTCAGGTTGGAGCAGATCGATCTTCTCCCTAGCCAGATCGATCTCCTTAACTCTCTGCCTGAGACAGATCGATCTCAAGCTTCCGACAGATCGATCTCATGCCTTTAAATGTCGTGAAAATGAGGAATTTTAAGAGGACCAGATCGACCTTAAGCCCCCGACAGATCGATCTCATCAAGCAATTCTATAAATAGGAGCAGTTGAAATATGCATTTCACGGATAAAACCATTCTCTTTCCATTTTCAACCCAAAACCTAGCTTTCTCACTCCTAAATCCGTCCATTTTCAGTAAGATTAGAGGGAAAGCTATTAGATACAAAGTTGTTCACATTAAAGAGAAAAACAACATAGCTTGGAAGCATTTCCCCATTTGTTGGATTTATGGAACAAGGGGCATTTCCATTTGTAGCAAGAAGAAAATCTAAAGAGGTGAGTTTTTGAAGCACCAACTCAAGTACATTTGTTTAGTTATTGATTTTGGAGTTGATTGGTATGCTTATTAATGGTAGAAACTATCTAGAATGCAATAGAACTATTATAACCTAGAAATGGTTTAGTGTGAGAAAGTGAAATGTGTTGGAATTATTAATGAATAAGATACCTTAAGGTGATAATGGTGTTGTGGGTATGATTTAAAGATGGTGTCATGGAATGAATTGTGAGACTTACCCAGAAAAGGGTAAAATGAGTATTTAAGGCATTGAGTAAAATGCATAGTTGAATGAGATCTAGCAACATTAACTCAAGTGTTTGATGGATGAATTGCAGCTCCTGAGGATACACCGGAGCAAGTTGAACCAAAAACGTGAGAAGCTAAGAGGAAGAGTCGCACCCTGAGTAAATCAAGGTAAGGGAATTGTGTGGACTCTTAGAGATATCTGTGCGCATTTTGGGCGCATTATGTTTTTCTAGAATGCATGTGGTAGTAGGAAATGAAATGGGCGATTGAAGGGCAAAGGGTTGGGTTTTGAGGAAAGGTGCATGAAAGCTAAAAGCATGATGCTTTGAAAATATTGTTTTGTTGCTTTTTAGCAAGTGATTGGTAGGTTGGCTAACATTTGAATTGATTTGCAAAAGAAATGATTTGATTTGGTTTATAACCATGTTTTGCGAAGAATTGAGCCACCTACATGGATTTCGTGAGAATGAAAGCGTGCCAGAGTATGACTCACACAAGATTTGATGTGTTTTATACGCATGAGTGCTGGAGCTTAGCTCGCACTAGTTTTCACATGGATTTATATGATGTTGTGCTGGAGCTTAGCTTGCACAGACTTTATACTGGTTTTGACATGGTGCTGGAGTATAGCTCGCATTAGATGTCCACTATACTTGTTACCGTGCTTGAGATTACTCGCATGTGATTTTATGACTTGTTGATAGTCGTGCTAGGAGCTTCGAGTAAATTGGGTGTCGCACCGATTAAATAGGCTCGTAAGTGTATTTTGAGATGTGGCGTGATATGATGTGTTGATATGGGTCCACAAAGTACGCTATACCATGCAGGTAGCATGGAGTACGTTGTACCGTGTTGAGATTGTGATATGCCGTCTTCGGACGATGTTTAGATCTGCTATGGACCGGTGGGCTGGACGTGACCTACCTCCCGTGTGGAAGCAGATAGTGGTGATACCCCATACACCTAATCAGTGTAGCCTAGGATCACGGGATATGGCCATAATCCTAGAGGAGATTTCCCTTATTATATTGCCTATCTTGCATGTCTTTGCTTTATGAATTAATCAATGTTTGAAATGTTTTGTGGGTCAGGATAGTCCGAGGGAGGGGCTGAGTCCTGACAAGTGTTGATTTTATGAGATGAGAAAGCATGATAATAGCTTCAAAGTGCACTGATGCATGATGATTTTTCATGCCTTATTTGTGAAATACGCATGATGGTTTTCCATGCTTTGAATTTGATTTGTGCACCGAATAAATAGCATGATTTGCTTTACATGCCATTAGCACCAGTATGAACTAATGCTTTTGAAGTGTGAATAAGAAATTGTATGGTTTTGAGCATGGTATCATGATCACGTAGATAATGCAGTGTCTATCTGTTCGCAAGATTGCCTTACTGAGCGTGTTGTTTGCTCACCCCCCTTATTTTCCCCTCTCTACAAAGCTTTGAGTATAGACTGAGAGCGACTGGAGGCTTTCCCTTTTGGTATCCACTGCATCCCATCGTGTAAGGTATACACACTGATGTAATTTTGTATCTAAACTTTCTATAGCACAGTAGCATTTTGAATGTAACCATTGGGGATGTAAAGCAATGTACACACATGTAAACAACAACTCTGATTTATTTATACAAGTGTTTACTTCTAAATTATAATGCAAATTAAATTGTTGGCTGGATGAGGTAGACATTGACACATAGCTCAACTGTTGATGGTTTAGCTGATCACGATCGAGGTAATGTAAGAACGAATAATAAATAATGTATGAAAAACGAAAAATTTGTGATGATTTTTGGTAAGTTGAGGGTCGTGATAGGCATGACCTACTCCCATGATATCTACAACACATTCTGAACTGCTCGGTGGTAGTGGGGATCCACCAATAACGATGCCCCTTGATGCTGGAGGTAAGGCTGAATAAGTTGGATAAGATGGAGGTTTCGCAGGCCTATCTCATACCTCCTCAATCTTTGGCCCTTTACCAAATAACCGTTGGCCCTTTTAGAATCCACTATCATCAACTGCCTTCTTTTGGTCTCTATCTCTGCCCTTACCACTCTTACTTAACTTTGAGGCATGCAACTCATAGTCCTGCTCACATAGCTGAGCTCTACGAACTGTCTCGTCATAGGTGGTAATGTCAAATGGGGCCAATCGAGCTCTAATCGAAGGTTTCAATCCCTCCATAAATTTTTGGATCTTCCTGTCCTGACAGCTCATGGTGATCGTGTCGTACCTACCCAGGGATGTGAATCTAGACTCATACTCATCCACGGTACGGTTCTCCTGAGTCAAGGTCATAAATTCTATTTGCATCTTCCTCTGAGCAGTTCCTGGAATGTGCACTCAAAATTGTGCACTCAAAATTGATTGGGTGGCCATCCACCAATGGTCGGCCTCACCCTCTAATACAAAAGCCGCAAATGTGACCTTCTCTGTGGTAGAGCAATGGAAAATTTTGTAGAGTTTCTCCATACTGCGAATCCAATGCTCCGCTAACACCGAGTCTTTCACCCCACTGAATGAAGGTGGTATAAACTTCTTAAACTGTCTCAATCTACCTAGGTCACAATCATAAATTCCTTCACCACCAACCTGTTGTGGAGCTACATGTCACGACCCAAATTACCTAAAAATCCCTACAAATTGTTTTTGCTTTTTCATTTCCTTACCCGTCGTGAACAGTTATACTACTAAACAGTTAGGTTATGATTCGGTGTTAGTACCTCTCACCTATTTACCATTCCATTTTCATATTTCATTTACATATCAATTTATTTGAACTAAATACATCCCCAATATTACATCCATATACAGTACTCTGCATCTATATGTTCAGATACAAAATTATAGAAATGTGTATACCTGTTCTTGATAAGAAGCAGCGGATAACTGAGATGCGAGACTATTGTCGCTCTCTTCTACTGAATGTACCCTGTGGGGTGGAAAATGAAAGGGTGAGCAAAACGTGCTCAGTAAGGCAATAATGTAAGCAGGTAGATAACTATACTATCTACGTGCTGATAATGGCATGACATAAAATCATTTACATTTGGAGCATGAGGTATGACTAAAACGATGCCACATGTATGTATATATCATATAAGGGAAATCATGAAATCGACATATAAAACACACATGGAAAAATCATCATGTATGACATCTCATGCTCGTCACATTAAAACATATTAATTTCATCATAAACTCATCACTTTAAAACTTATTCGTTTAATCACAAAACAACTTCAACAAGGTCAAACCCATCTCTCGGGAATACCTTGATTCATTAAATCACATCTCTTTTAAAACCATAAATCGAGACTACCCCTCCATCGGGTTTGTCCTGGTCTATCCAGACCGTATGATATCATGTGAGGCATGTAGGTTACTGTATGAAAAATCAAGGACTATGGCCATACTTTGTCCCTGTGATCCCAGGCTACACGGATCCCGGTGTGCGGGGCATCACAACTACAACGGGAGGTGGGGTCAAGTCCTACCCGCCAGAATATCAAGTAACATCATAGAGTCATCATGACTGCATGGTACAGCGTACTCCGTGTGACATACACGGTACATCGTACTCCGTGGACCCATATCATAGTCTGGGGGTGCCTGCCGTAGGTCTTATCCACCCCAATACTATGTCGATAACCAACCCATGTCTCAAAGTATGCGTGCAAGCATCTCAACTCTCTGTGACACACAGTCTACAGGAGGCTTCCGCACGACTATATGCATGTCAACTCACGTCTAGTGCGAGCGAAGCTCCAACACCACGCTATGCATATCATGATATCTAAAATCTCGTGCGAACGAAGCTCCAGCATGATTTTGTGCACACACAAATTTCTCGTACGAGCAATGCTCCAGTACGGCTTTTCATGAGAAATAAATCAGTAAACTTGAGTGCGAGTAAGGCTCTAGCACTCTTTTTACTCGTGTAAATATGATAGGTGGCTCAATTTTAATAAAACATCTTTGAAAATAGTAACCGATATAAACCGATACCCTTTCGCATATTTCATGAAATCAATAGCCAACCTATGTGCATATTTGCTTAAATCAAAGCAATATAATCATATAAAGAATTAAAAACATGAAATCATGCAATTTATCTACCTTACTACCCTTTTTGTAAATTTTACTCCCAGCGGTAAAATTGTCATTTTTCCTTTATTCACCTATGCCCCGATTTTTGTAAAATTATTTTCTCGTTTCTAGATAGTTTAATAAATTCTAGACCCTGTAAATCCCCTCAAAAATACGTATAGGTATCTCTATATACCTACAAAATTCCCTTACCTGGAATCGCGTGCAGACTTAACCTGCCTCGATGATACCGAATCTCTCAGCCCAAATGTGCGCCAACCAAAGGTACGTAACTGCATATAACCATACAGTTGAGGTCAATTCAATTATCTTGATCAGTATATCGCATTTACTGACCAACTTTAAGGTATTGGGCCCTATCTACCTTATTTGGTCTCGGCCCATTTCAGCCCTTTTTATATTTATTAATTCCCTTCTTCGGATATACCGGGCTTATGCAGCTTACTAATAATTATCGAGCTTCGATCCAAATTCATTGGATAGCCCGTATACCATTTACGGCAATTTATTACAACTCCGAACTAATATTCCTTTCTATGCGAAATTAATCCATAATTCCGTAAATTAATTAAAACTCGGTATTTAAAGAACTCTGATTGCCAAAATTAAACTGTACTTACCCGATACAATGCGAGTTACGAAAATCAGAGCTCGATCGGCTCTCGTTCGATCTCTGTCGTAAAGCTGCACAATTAGGTAAATCCGGATTATTTTTCATTAAAATAATATTAAATTAAATTTTCGAAATTTACCCGTAGGTCAATTTTGACCCTCGATCAACTTACCCGAATCTCGAGTCGTCCCCGGTAATTTCTTTCCTTTTTCCCCTTTTTCCTTTCTTTTCTTTCCTTTTCCTTCCTTTTCCTTTCTTTTCTTTCCTCTTTCCTTTCTTTTCCCTCCTTTTCCTTCCCTTTCCTTTCGGCCAAACGGTGCCGTTTACTGCCAATTGCCGTCGTCGGCGTTTCCGGCGGTCTCACCGGCCAAGACCGGTCTCAAAAGAACCGGCTTCTTCCCCTGAGTGCGTCGGTAGCCTCCATTCCAGCCCAGACACGGTGGTTCGTCGGAAATCAACTCGTTTCTCCGTCGATCTTCCTTCGCTCCGATCGGCCTGCTCCGGCCACCTGGCGGCGTGATTCCGGTGCCCACGTGCTCGCCAGTCTCTCCTCTTCCTCCTGGTAGCTTCGTCGGAGCCTGTCGGTCGTCGGTGTGCTGAAATCGGCGGTCAGTTCTCACGGGTAGCAGTCGGGTTGCATTTTTCTTGTTTTCGGGTTTTCCCGATTTTCAGGCTTTTTTTTTTCTTCTTTTTTTTGTTTCAGATTCTTTTTTATTATTATTATTATTATTTAACCTTTTGTTTTATTATTAAAATATTCATTAAAATATTCAAATATATTCTAAAAATATCTACAACTATATTATTTTATTCCAAACAATTTAATTTAATTTAATTTAATTTAATTTTGTTTTTAATCATTTTTTCGGTATAATTTCTCCGTATTTTCGAGATATTATCCCGAATGACTTTTCGGTATTTCTAAAAATTTCGGATCTTGATCAATTGGACTCGAAATTGTATAATTCCTCATTATTGATCAAGATATCCTAAATCCTTATTTTTAATTAAATTTTCTTATCGAATTAATACCGGATTTTGATATTTTTACCATTTTGCCCTTGCACGTGTTCGGGATTAATTTACCCCAACTTCCCTTCACGAATACTCATTCATTTCGTATTTTGATTCCTTATGTCCAATCCGAATCCCATTCAGTTAAATTTTTTATCATTTTCATCCCTCATAAAAATTTACGATTTAATTTCGGGTCTTACAAATCTCCCCCACTTAAGGAATTTGGTCCTCCAAATTAGAACCAAGTTAGTTGGTAAATCACTCCGGATACTTCACACATATCATACTCTTTAACTCTTATGTGACTTTTTTCCAGAGTGTAACA
Source organism: Firmiana major (assembly GCA_033439115.1). Lineage (NCBI taxonomy): Eukaryota > Viridiplantae > Streptophyta > Magnoliopsida > Malvales > Malvaceae > Firmiana > Firmiana major. Next base: position 55,683,786 of record CM065904.1, on the reverse strand, counting down.
CTACCAAAGGATTTTAATTAGGGAGATCGTCTTAAATCTCAATACTTTCTCTTTCCTGTTAATGCCCGAATCAACTTCTTCAAGATACTTATATTTACATTAAACTGAACTTTTGGAATTCATATTCGATCACCTATGCTGGATCCGGATAGTATTTTCGAAGCATCAAAAGCTGGGACACATTATGGGTGCCTGTTAATTCAAGTGATAACGCCAACCTACAGGTCTTATCTCCCACTTGTCCAATCTCTCAAAATATTCAATCCAGCGAAACTCAACTTACCTTCTTCCAGAAGCTCGCTATGTCCTTATTCTCTTAGGACAAGTAACTTTCAACCATACTAATTCACCCTCGGTGAATTCCAATGCTTTTCTATCTGCTCTGAGATGTTTCTTAATCTCTCATCCTTAACTAAACATCCTCAGAGACTTATTATCCAAAGTCGAAAATAATTCTATCTGTCACCCACTTTTTCTTATCCAATTTGGGGAATAACCCCTACAGCCATACACTACCTCATATCTTGTTATCCCGATACTCAAGTGGCAACTGTCACTATTGGCGAATTCGATTTGTAATAACTGATCATCCCAGGAGCATAAAAATCAAGGGCACATGCTTTCATCGGATCCTCCAAAACTTGTACAGTCCTCTCTGACTGACCATCTGTCGGAGGACGGAAAGCTGTGCTAATACTCAGTCGGGTTCCCATAGCTTCCTGAAAAAAAATATTCCTCGAAATGGGAAGTGAAGTGGGAATCCCTATATGATACCATGCTCACTGGAACGCTACTTAATGTTCCACAATCTTCCTTACACATAAATCCTCATATACACCCTGAGTATTTGGGGATTTCATAACCAGAAGGTGGGTAGACTTAGTCAATCTATCGACTATCATCTAAATAGCCTCGTAATTCACCTGGGTTCTCTGTAACCTATCACGACATTCATGAAGACTTGCTCCCACTTTCGTGCCGTGTCGATATAGGTAGAGGCTGCAATAACTCTGCAGACTTTTAATACTCTACCTTATTCTGCTGACATACTAGGCACTTTCCCACAATCTCTACCATGTCTCTTTTCATATCTGACCACCAATACCCTTTCCAAGATTTCATATATATTCTTATTACTTTCCGTATGCACTGTATATCCCGAAGAGTAAGCTTCTGACAATATTACTATCTCATCAACTGTGGTCTTGGGGAGCACTTATACTGTATCTGAACCTCTGTAAATCATCATCACACTCTGTGAACTCTATCACTGTACCCTTCTGAATCTGACCCAACTATCGACACCATGCCGATCATCACGCTAAGCCTGTCAAATCCGGGCACTCTCATCCGGTTCTAGTCTTAGGCTAGCTGTCACACAATCATAGTCATCATCAGAAGGGATCACATCACTACCGAGGCTCACAACTGCTCTAGCAGCTCACGCTTCCTGACCATCATATGCGGTACCATCCCTAAGCTCTTTCTACTCAAAGCATCAGCCTTTCCTGGGTGGTACAATTTTCACAATCAAAATCTCTCAGAAGCTCTAACCCACTATATATATATTCTCATTGTCGCCTCTTTCTGTAAAAACAGATACGTGGGGGCTTTATGATAAGTGCATACCCAAAATTCCTCATCGTGTACCTAGTAGTACCATATCTTCGGTACAAATACTGTTGCCACTTTAAATCATGAGTCAGATAGTTTATTTCATGATCAAGGAGTTGTCTGACTCCATTATTGACTATCTTCCCATTATACATCAATACACAGCTTCTTCATTATTTTGAGGTATCCATACTCACTGAGAACCTCTTGAGCTGTTGGGTATGGCGAAATTAATCACGGTGGTCAGTTCACACTTCATTACACCGAAATTCATGTCACATCTATCATCTCATTCAAAAACCATGTTTTCTTAATTAAACGTGTCAACCAAGTAGACCATATTGAAAACTCGCAACAACCCATTTGTAAAAGCCATTTTCCAATTGTTGCTTAAAATTTGCCCTAAACTTTAACTACACCCGACATATCATCGATAATGATGATTACAAATCGGTCCAATCCTTGACTTATTTACGCATAAGTGTATAAGATCCTATAAAATCGCTTACGTTTTCAGGTACTAACCTGCGTCATTTCCTTTTCTTATCTTAACGGCTCTGTAAGACCCGAATTTATTAAAATACGAAAATTAAATAAGAAAAGATGGGGAAAGTATGAAGGAAGTCGGGTTAAATTAATCCCGAATATGTGTAAAGGTAAAATGGTCAAAAGACCGAAAGCCGGTATAATTTCGATAAAGAAATTTAATTAAAAATATGGATTTAAGAAATCTTGGTCAATAAAAGTGAAATAAATTTATTTTGGATTAAATTGATCAAGATATTAATTTATGGGAATTAATCGGGATTAATCGGGATTTTTAGTTCGGAAAAATAATCCCAAAAATAATCAAAAAATATACCGAGAAGTCACCCGGGACAATATCCCGAAAAATACGAGAAAATTATATCCGAAAAAGGGATTAAAATAAATTAAATTAAATTAAATTAAAGAATTTAGAATTAAATAATAATTTTTGTAGATATTTGGGTATTTTAATATATTTTATTGAATAGTAAAATAATTAAAATAAATAAAAAATAAAAATAATAAAAATAATAAAAATGAAAAAAAAAAGAAAAAAAAAGAAGAAGTCAGAAACGAAAACGCGAAGGAAACGAAGCCGAACGGAAGCAGAGGCCGAGCCCCTGCCGGCGAAACGACGACCGGCGAAGGCCGAGGAGGGGGAGCCAGACGAGGGCCGACCCACTACCGGCCCCTTGGAGACCCAAACGGCGACCACCAGCGAGCAAAAACGGTGAAAATCGAAACCGAAGGGGGGAGAGAGATTCCCGGCGAACGGCGGCGCCTTGGCTCCGATTGACCCCAGCCGAAGCTTCCCCAGGTGATGGTGAGCAGATTGGTGGTGGTGGCAGCCACCGAAACCGGCGGACGGCGCCGAAAACAGAAAGAGAGGAAAGTGGGTACCGACGGAGGAGGAGAACAGCCGGACCGGCGACTTTCCGGCGGCCTTGGGCGAAGCCGAGCCCAGATCTGAGATGCGGACGACCCAGCGGAGCGACTGGCGGTGAGAGCCGGCGGAGAACCGACCGGCAAGGCTGTGAACCGGAGGTGAACCGGCCGAACCGGAGAAAACCGACGGTCTGAACCGGTCCGAACCGGACTGAACCGGTTCAGCCAAAAAAAGGAGGAAAAAAAGGAAGAAAAAAGGAAAAAAAAAGAGAAAAAAATTGGGGAAAATTCCTATGATGCAATCGAGCTTCGGGTAAGTCGGTAAGCGGTCGAATTGACCGATTTAAATTTGGAATATTTTATTTAATTAATTTCCGACTAGAAATTTACCCGAAAATTTATGTAATTGTGTAGCTCGACAAATTGGCATCCAACGACAGCTCGGGATAGCCTCGATTTATGGACTAGCATGGAATCTTGGGTAAGTGATCCATATTTACGACAATTACCTCGTTATGCGTGTTATTGATTTAATTTCCACATAAATTGAATTAAATTATGGAAATTTAGATAATTGTCGTAAATAGTGAATTTTTCTATTCGAGAATTAGAACGAGGCCCGATAAATTATTGGTGGGCCCAATGAGCCCAATAGGCCTCGATAAAGTGGAAATTAAGTGAAAAACGGGCTTAAGGCCGATTAAGGCCCATTAAGGTGCAATCGGGCCCAATAGGGTAAACGGACCCGATGATTTAAATTAAGCCCAGAAAATATTAAATACAATTAAATTGTATAATATCTGACCTAAGAAATATTAATACGCAGTTCCGGGCATTTGATCGGGAGCATATCGGACTGCGCGACGAGACGACAATGGAAAAGAAAAAGGTCAGACTCGACGAGAATCGAGGTAAGGGAATTCTGCGGACTGCTAGAGGTAACAGTACGCAATTTTAAATTCATTGGCGGTCATTTTAAATATTCTGAAGGGTCTAGAGGTCGAATAATAATTTTAGTGCCCCGAATGGGCAAATTACTAAAATACCCTTGTTAAGGGTAAAATCTAAAAATTTAGGAAAAATTGGGAGGAGCAAGGACAAGAGGTTCCTGCTCGTTCTGGAGGTATTTCAACGCATGCATGAGTAGGCTGGCTCACCTTGAAAGAAAATGCACCGCATTGCATACTTTCAACGTGAAATTGATTTGAAAACTGTTTTGAGTAAATAGAGCCGCCTACGTGTTTTATTGACATATAACGTGCTAGAGCTCAGCTCGCACGGTATTTTCGATTTGTGTGATGCATGCATTAGTGCTGGAGCGAGAGCTCGCACTAGAGTTTTATATGCATAGGTGCTAGAGTATAACTCGCACCAGATTTCATTTGTTTTTCATGACACGGTGCTAGAGTCTAACTCGCACCAGATTTTACATGATCTTCGTGACAGGGTGCTAGAGTCTAACTCGCACCCGATTTTCACATGATTTATATACAGAGTGTTGAGCTTAGCTCGCACTAGTTTTACCGGATTTGTGGAGTACCGCTGTCTGCCCTTGGAGTCAGCCAAAAGGCCCAACAGGCTCAAGAGACCTCTTAAGTAGGGTGAGAGTGAGGGATGAGATTGGCGGCCTTGTGGGGATGTAAAGCGGGCTCTGCCAGTTTTATTTGAGTTGATGAGAGTGCTGAGCATCGCTCGCACAGTTTTTATGAGAACATACGATGAGCCGTGCTTGGAGCATCGGGTAGACTGTGTGTCACCGATTAAATAGGCTCGCACGTGCGTTTTGAGACATGGCATGAGTATTGAGAAACAAAACCTCTGTGGGAAGCAGGCCAATTGGGCTGGAGTACCTAGAGATATTATATGGGTTCACGGAGTACGATGTACCGTGCAAGTAGCATGGAGTACGATGTACCGTGTGGTATCTTCGGATACGGCATCTCCGGATGCAGCATCTTCGGACGCCGGGGATCGGATAAGACTGACGGGATGGACTGACTCACCTCTCGGGCGGTTCTCGATCATGGTGAGAACCCGCACACTAGGATCCGTGTAGCTGAGGAACTCACGAGGACAAATGTGGCCATAGTCCTAGTTATTTACCTATATACAGATGTTGCCTAGTCTCGCATGTTGATGACTTTTATGATGATTTAAACTGGGTTTTAAAACTAAATTGCATGATGGTATTTCCATGCTTTTCAAAACCCACGTGTGATGTAAACGTTTTCATGATTTTGTGTGAGTCAGGATCACCCGCAGGAGGGGTCGAGTCCTGACTTTATTGTGAAAATCTTAATTGAGAAAGAAATGATTTATAATAATTGCATGATGATTTTCCGTGCAAATGTGTTTTACATATCATCATAATGCATATCATTGTTTTAAAATGTGTGGAGAAAGGGTGGTTTATGCATGGCATCACGTTCATGTAGGTAGTATGGTTACCTACTTGTTCGTAGGATTGCCTTACTGAGCTTGATGTGCTCACCCCTTTCATTTTCTCCCACAGATAATCTCCAGTTGAAGTTGCGATGACTCAGTACTGCATTCCGGAGATCCGCTGCTGCCCATCAACATAAGGTATATACACTTGTACATATTGTATCTACATAAGCATAGCACAGTAACATGTTTGTAAGTAACTTTAGGGGATGTATGAATAATGTAGACAATTATAAATGACTGGAGAAGAAATAAGTTAGATGGTAATTGAATGGTGGGACTGGCATTGACGCACAGCCCAATTATTAGTGGAGTGTTGGTCACGATTCGAGGACAGGTAAGAAATTAAGTAAGAAAATAATAAAAAACGCGAAAAATTAACTCTGATTTTTGGGTAGTTTGGGTCGTGACATATAAAGGTGGTATCAGAGCACAATTGGTCTGATGTGTGTCAGTGTCAGTAATTAGAAAATTACATCCCCGTGTTACTGTGCTTAGTTAGATACAATAGTGTATATCGAGATGGGCTTGACTAAGAAATGGTTGAGAATGCAGGAATGCCTAATATGAGTCGCGTTAGATGAGATAGTGCACGAGGCAGAGGTCGTAGAGGTAGACCTGAGTCTGCTAAGTCGTGCTGAGTTTGGCTATGAGAATCAGTATGAGATTGAAATAGAGGCGAATGTTGAGCATGCCTCACAGAGTCCGACAGAGAGATCGGACAGTATTGAGACACGCTCCGCGATGTTGGAGCGGAGTGTGGAGATTATTTTGAGGAGCAAATTGCTCAGATTATGTATGAGATCCGAGGGCGCAGCGGAGCATTGGTGGAAACCCGCTCGACCCATCTTAAGAGCTGATATGAGAAATGATTATGGATGTATTCCGGTGACAGGATATCTCGGACATGATTTAAAGAAAATTTTGGATTAAAGTCCTTGCTCTGACCCAGAGGATTTGATTTGTTTATGAGTATGAGACTCAGTTATATTCTTGGCAGATATTACCTCGACACATGAACAGTGACAGTCGAGATGTCTAAAAGTTTATGAAATGACTCAACTTTTCAATTAGAGTCTGATTTGCCCGCGAGATATTACCTATACTGAGGCAGTGCGCAGATTTACAATTGGGTAAATAAGAACATGAATTGCACGCCTCTGAGATTGGGAAAGGTAATGAGGGCTGAAATAGAGACAGAAAAGAAAATCGAGAAATGACAGAGATGTCAAAATGGAAAAATGGAAATTGGTTAAAGATTAGATTCGATGAGTTATGGGCTGGGATAATTGGTAAGGCCCTAGTGCATCCAATTTTGGCACTGTTGAGGGGCATTGTGATTGGCGGACCCCGACCTGCTACGAAGCAGTGTAGCAGTGTGAGCACTGTAAGCAGTGTGAGATGTGTGGTGGATACCACGGAAGGAAGGTTTATACCTACACGATATTGGTGAAAATGGCCGTTAAGTGTGGTAAGACGGACCATTGATTTTGATTACACAGAATTGGGCGAGATCGTCCCACAGAAAAGTAAAGAGACAGAGAAAAATTTCGTTGGTATAGCTGCAACGAAAAGAGAGGCCCTAGCCGAAAAGAAAAAGGAAAGTAGGTTGTTGGAAGAAGGCGAGAGGATGTCTTGGACCAGGACACTATTGATATTTCATGGATGTGGTGTGAGATACCACACTTATTATGAATAATAAAGTACATATGTTTATTGATCATGGTGCCACATATTTATTCATACCGCCTTCATTCGCATATAAGTGAGTAAAAGGCATGAATGCCTACATCATTGGGCGCAATACAGATAAATGAGTATCCCAATAGAGGAGGATTAATAAACGGAATAGGGATATTGAGACTTTAAGTTAAAAACAGGGGTGCAACAGTTGAATTTACAGGAGGAAGGGATTGTACTCACAGAATGAATAAAGACAAGAGTTTTATTATAATTGATACGCAAAGGAGAAAATCTTCGAGATAAGATAGATCCTAAATACAAGACGTATTGGAGTAAGAGGCGTATGCTAGGTAAGAACATCCTTACGATATGAAGTAATTGGGATTAAGCAATTAGTAAGGAATATAAATTATTACCAAGGATAAAGATGGGTATAACCATAACCAGTAGTTGTGGTTAAGTCTGAAGGCTAATAAAGGTATTTTAAAATACCTCCCCGCCTGAAGACTTGACAGCGTCTAAAAGTATACATATATATAACTTATAGCGTGAATCGATCGTCGTAATAAATACCTTTAGCATTAGGATACCTCTACTAAGACGAAAACAATATTAAAACTCGACGAACCATAAAGATTAACATAGTAAAAATTTAACAAGAGCCGTTAAGATAAGAAAAGGAAATGACGCAGGCTAGTACCTGAAAACGTAAGCGGTTGAGAAGGATCTTATACGCTTATGCGTAAATAAGTCAAGGTTTAGATCGAGTTGTAATCAGCAGTATCGGTGATATGCTGGGTGTAGTTAAAGTCTAGGGTGATTTATAAGCAACAATTGGAAAATTTCTTTTGCAATGGGTTGCTGCAAGTTCTAAAAGGATTTACCTTGTTGACACGTTTAACTAAGAAACGTGGTCTCAGAAAGAGATGATAAATAAGATTATTGTTGTGACGTGAATTTGGCGTGATGAAGTATGAACTGACCATCGTGATTAATTTCACCATACCCAACAGCTCAAGAGGTTCTCAGTGAGTATGAATACCTCGAAATAATGAATGAGCTGTGTATTGATGTATAATGGGAAGATAGTCAATTTTGGAGTCAGACAACTCCTTGATCACGAAATAAACTATCTGACCCATGATTTAAAGTTGGCAACAGTATTTGTACCGAGGATATGGTACTATTAGGTACACGATGAGGAATTATGGATATGCACTGATCATAGAGCCCGAGTATCTGTTTTCACAGAAAGGGGCGAATATGAAAATACATATTGGGTTAGAGCTTCTGAGAGATTTTGATTTATGAAAATTGTACCACCCAAGGAAAGGCTGATGCTTTGAGCAGAAAGAGCCTCGGGATGGTATTGCATATGATGGTCAGGGAGCGTGAGCTGCTAGATGCAGTTGTGAGCCTCAGTATAGATGTGATCCCTTCTGATGATGACAGTGATTGTGTGACAGCTAGCCTGATGATTAGAACCGGATGAGAGTGCCCGGATTTGCCAGGCTTAGCGTGATGATCGACCGGATGTCGATAGTTTGGGTCTGATTCAGAAGGGTACAGTGATAGAGTTCACAGTGGGTGATGATGAGTTACTGAGGATTCAGAGACAGTATGAGTGCTCCCCAAGACCACAGTTGATGAGATAGTAATGTTGTCAGAAGCTCACTCTTCGGGATATACAGTGCATACGAAAGGTGATAAAAATATATCGAAATCTCTGAAAAGGGTATGGGTGGTCAGATATGAAAAGAGATATGGTGGAGATTGTGGAAAAGTGCCTGGTATGTCAGCAGGTTAAGGTAGAGTATTAAAAGTCTGCAGAGTTATTGCAGCTTCTACCTATATCGACACGGCACGAAAATGGGAGCAAGTCTCCATGAATTTTGTGATGGGTTTCAGAGAACCCAGGTGATATTACGAGGCTATTTGGATGATAGTCGATAGAGTGACTAAGTCCACCCACCTTCTAGTTATGAACTCCCCAGATACTCAGAGTGTGTATGAGGATTTATGTATAAGAAAGATTGTGGAACATTAAGTAGCGTTCCAGTGAGCATGGTATCATATAGGGATTCCCGCTTCACTTTCTATTTCAGGGAATATTTTTTTTAGGAAGCTATGGGAACCCGACTGAGTATTAGCACAGCTTTTCGTCCTCAGACAGATGGTCAGTCAGAGAGGACTATACAAGTTCTGGAAGATTCGATGAAAGCGTGTGCCATTGATTTTATAAGCTCCTGGAATGATCAGTTGTTACAAATTGAATTCGCCAATAACGACAATTGGCAGTTGAGTATCGGGATAACAAGATATGAGACAGTGTATGGCTGTAGGGGTTGTTCCCCAAATTTGGATAAGAAAAAGTGGGTGACAGATAGAATCATTTACGACTTTGGATAATAAGTCTCTGAGGATGTTTAGTTAAGGATGAGAGATTAAGAACACCTCAGAGCAGATAGACAAGTATTGGAATTCACCCTTGGTGAATTAAGTATAATTGAAATATTTCTTGTCCTAAGAGAATAAGGACATAGCGAACTTTTGGAAGAAAGTAAATTGAGATACGCTGGATTGAATCTTTGAGAGATTGGACAAGTGGGAGATAAGACCTGTAGGTTGTTGTAATCACTTGAATTAACAGGCACCCACAATGTTTCCCACTTTTGATGCTTCGGCAATACTATCCAGATCCAGCAGAGGTGACAGGATATGAACTCCAAAAGTTCAATTTAAGGAAAATACAAATATATTGAAGAAGATTGATTCGGGCATTAAACAGGAAAGAGAAAGTATTGGGGTTTAAGATAATCTCCCTAATTAAAGTCTTTTGGTAGTAATACACTCCGGAGAAGGTCACATAAGAATTTCAGAGTATGATACGATCGATGTACCCGGAGTTGTATATGGACTCATATGAATTGGTTCTAATTTGGAGGACCAAATTCCTTAAGTGGGGGAGAGTTGTAAGACCCGAATTTATTAAAATACGAAAATTAAATAAGAAAAGATGGGGAAAGTATGAAGGAAGTCGAGTTAAATTAATCCCGAATATGTGTAAGGGCAAAATGGTCAAAAGATCGAAAGCCGGTATAATTTCGATAAAGAAATTTAATTAAAAATATGGATTTAAGAAATCTTGGTCAATAAAAGTGAAATAAATTTATTTTGGATTAAATTGATCAAGATATTAATTTATGGGAATTAATCGGGATTAATCGAGATTTTTAGTTCGGAAAAATAATCCCGAAAATAATCGAAAAATATACCGAGAAGTCACCCGGGACAATATCCCAAAAAATACGAGAAAATTATATCCGAAAAAGGGATTAAAATAAATTAAATAAAATTAAATTAAAGAATTTAGAATTAAATAATAATTTTTGTAGATATTTGGGTATTTTAATATATTTTATTGAATAGTAAAATAATTAAAATAAATAAAAAATAAAAATAATAAAAATAATAAAAATGAAAAAAAAAGAAAAAAAAGAAGAAGTCAGAAACGAAAACGCGAAGGAAACGAAGCCGAACGGAAGCAGAGGCCGAGCCCCCGCCGGCGAAACGACGGCCGACGAAGGCCGAGGAGGGGGAGCCAGACGAGGGCCGACCCACTACCGGCCCCTTGGAGACCCGAACGGCGGCCACCAGCGAGTAAAAACGGCGGAAATCGAAACCGAAGGGGGGAGAGAGATTCCCGGCGAACGGCGGCACCTTGGCTCCGATTGACCCCAGCCGAAGCTTCCCCAGGCGATGGTGAGCAGATTGGTGGTGGTGGCAGCCACCGAAACCGGCGGACGGCGCCAGAAACAGAAAGAGAGGAAAGTGGGTACCGACGAAGGAGGAGAACAGCCGGACCGGCGACTTTCCGGCGGCCTTGGGCGAAGCCGAGCCCAGATCTGAGATGCGGACGACCCAGCGGAGCGACTGGCGGTGAGAGCCGGTGGAGAACCGGTCGGCAAGGCAGTGAACCGGCGGTGAACCGGCCGAACCGGAGAAAACCGGCGGTCTGAACCGGTCCGAACCGGACTGAACCGGTTCAGCCAAAAAGAGGAGGAAAAAAAGGAAGAAAAAAGGAAAAAAAAGAGAAAAAAATTGGGAAAAATTCCTATGATGCAATCGAGCTTCGGGTAAGTCGGTAAGCGGTCGAATTGACCGATTTAAATTTGGAATATTTTATTTAATTAATTTCCGACTAGAAATTTACCCGAAAATTTATGTAATTGTGTAGCTCGTCAAATTGGCATCCAACGACAGCTCGGGATAGCCTCGATTTACGGACTAGCATGGAATCTCGGGTAAGTGACCCATATTTACGACAATTACCTCGTTATACGTGTTATTGATTTAATTTCTGCATAAATTGAATTAAATTATGGAAATTTAGATAATTGTCGTAAATAGTGAATTTTGCTATTCGAGAATTAGAACGAGGCCCGATAAATTATTGGTGGGCCCAATGAACCCAATAGGCCTCGATAAAGTGGAAATTAAGTGGAAAATGTGCTTAAGGCCGATTAAGGCCCATTAAGGTGCAATCAGGCCCAATAGGGTAAACGGACCCGATGATTTAAATTAAGCCCAGAAAATATTAAATACAATTAAATTGTATAATATCTGACCTAAGAAATATTAATACGCAGTTCCGGGCATTTGATTGGGAGCATATCGGACTGCGCGACGAGACGACAATGGAAAAGAAAAAGGTCAGACTCGACGAGAATCGAGGTAAGGGAATTCTGCGGACTGCTAGAGGTAACAGTACGCAATTTTAAATTCATTGGCGGTCATTTTAAATATTCTGAAGGGTCTAGAGGTCGAATAATAATTTTAGTGCCCCGAATGGGCAAATTACTAAAATACCCTTGTTAAGGGTAAAATCTAAAAATTTAGGAAAAATTGGGAGGAGCAAGGACAAGAGGTTCCTGCTCGTTCTGGAGGTATTTCAACGCATGCATGAGTAGGCTGGCTCACCTTGAAAGAAAATGCACCGCATTGCATACTTTCAACGTGAAATTGATTTGAAAACTGTTTTGAGTAAATAGAGCCGCCTACGTGTTTTATTGACATATGACGTGCTAGAGCTCAGCTCGCACGGTATTTTCGATTTGTGTGATGCATGCATTAGTGCTGGAGCGAGAGCTCGCACTAGAGTTTTACATGCATAGGTGCTAGAGTATAACTCGCACCAGATTTCATTTGTTTTTCATGACACGGTGCTAGAGTCTAACTCGCACCAGATTTTACATGATCTTCGTGACAGGGTGCTAGAGTCTAACTCGCACCCGATTTTCACATGATTTATATACAGAGTGCTGAGCTTAGCTCGCACTAGTTTTACCGGATTTGTGGAGTACCGCTGTCTGCCCTTGGAGTCAGCCAAAAGGCCCAACAGGCTCAAGAGACCTCTTAGGTGGGGTGAGAGTGAGGGATGAGGTTGGCGGCCTTGTGGGGATGTAAAGCGGGCTCTGCCAGTTTTATTTGAGTTGATGAGAGTGCTGAGCATCGCTCGCACAGTTTTTATGAGAACATGCGATGAGCCGTGCTTGGAGCATCGGGTAGACTGTGTGTCACCGATTAAATAGGCTCGCACGTGCGTTTTGAGACATGGCATGAGTATTGAGAAACAAAACCTCTGTGGGAAGCAGGCCAATTGGGCTGGAGTACCTAGAGATATTATATGGGTTCACGGAGTATGATGTACCGTGCAAGTAGCATGGAGTACGATGTACCGTGTGGTATCTTCGGATACGGCATCTCCGGATGCAGCATCTTCGGATGCCGGGGATCGGATAAGACTGACGGGATGGACTGACTCACCTCCCGGGCGGTTCCCGATCATGGTGAGAACCCGCACACTAGGATCCGTGTAGCTGAGGAACTCACGAGGACAAATGTGGCCATAGTCCTAGTTATTTACCTATATACAGACGTTGCCTAGTCTCGCATGTTGATGACTTTTATGATGATTTAAACTGGGTTTTAAAACTAAATTGCATGATGGTATTTCCATGCTTTTCAAAACCCACGTGTGATGTAAACGTTTTCATGATTTTGTGTGAGTCAGGATCACCCGCAGGAGGGGTCGAGTCCTGACTTTATTGTGAAAATCTTAATTGAGAAAGAAATGATTTATAATAATTGCATGATGATTTTCTGTGCAAATGTGTTTTACATATCATCATAATGCATATCATTGTTTTAAAATGTGTGGAGAAAGGGTGGTTTATGCATGGCACCACGTTCATGTAGGTAGTATGGTTACCTACTTGTTCGTAGGATTGCCTTACTGAGCTTGATGTGCTCACCCCTTTCATTTTCTCCCACAGATAATCTCCAGTTGAAGTTGCGACGACTCAGTACTGCATTGCGGAGATCCGCTGCTGCCCATCAACATAAGGTATATACACTTGTACATATTGTATCTACATAAGCATAGCACAGTAACATGTTTGTAAGTAACTTTAGGGGATGTATGAATAATGTAGACAATTATAAATGACTGGAGAAGAAATAAGTTAGATGGTAATTGAATGGTGGGACTGGCATTGACGCACAGCCCAATTATTAGTGGAGTGTTGGTCACGATTCGAGGACAGGTAAGAAATTAAGTAAGAAAATAATAAAAAACGCGAAAAATTAACTCTGATTTTTGGGTAGTTTGGGTCGTGACAGGCTCTTATTAAATTTTTACTATGTTAACCTTTATGATTTGTCGAATTTTAATATTCTTATCATCTTAGTAAAGGTATCCTAATGCTAAAGGTATTTATTACGACGATCGATTTCACGTTATAGGTTATATATATATACTTTTAGACGCTGTCAAGTCTTCAGGCTGGGAGGTATTTTGAAATACCTTTATTAACCCTTAGACTTAACCACAATTAATTTACATATCGGTCCCTGTGGTTACAATTTATATTCACTACTAATTGCTTTAATCCTAATTACTCCATATCGTAAAGATGTTCGTACCTGGCATACGCATCTTATTCCAATACATCTTGTATTCAGAATCAAGCATATCGCAAAGATTATCTCCTTAGTATATCAATCATGGCAAAACTCTTTCATTATTCGTTCCGTGAGTACAATCCTTTACTCATTTAATTTGAACCATTGCACCCCTTTTTATCACTTGTCAACACTTACAGAATACTCTTCAGTGATGTTTTCACCCATGTTTTCAACTTAAAATCTCTATATCCATATTCCGTTAATTAATCCTCCTCTATTGGGGTACTAATTTATCAGTATTGTGCCCAATGATGTAGGCATTCATGCCTTTTACTCACTTATATGCGAATGAAGGCGGTATGAATAAATGTGTGGCACCAGGATCAATAAACATATATACTTCATTATTCATAACAAGTGTGGTATCTTATACCACATCCATGAAACATCAATAGTGTCCTGGTCCAAGATATCCTCTCGCCTTCGTCCAACAACCTGCTTTCCTTTTTCTTTTCTGCTATGGCCTCCCTTTTCGTTGCAGCTATACCAACGAAGTTTTTCTCTCTCTTTACATTTCTGTGGGGCGATCTCGCCCAACTCTGTGCAATCAAAATCAATGGTCCATCTTACCGTACTTAACGGCCATTTTCATCAATACAGTGTAGGTATAGACCCTCCTTCCGTGGTATCCACCACACATCCCACACTGCTTACAGTACTTACACTGCTACACTGCTTCATAGCAGGTCGGGGTCCTCTAATCACAATACCCCTCAAGAGTGCCAAAATTGGATGCACTGGGGCCTTACCAATTATCTTACTCCATGACTCGTCAAATTAAACCTTTTACCAACTGGTCTCTTTCCCGCTCTGACATCTCTGTCATTCTCTATTCTCTTCTGTCTCTATTTCGACCCTTACTACCTTTCCCAATCTTAGAGGCGTGCAACACATGATATTATTCACGCAACTGCATTCTGCGCACTGCCTCGACATAGGTAGTGAGCCAATCGGACTCTAATCGACAATTTGAGCCCTTTCCATGAACTTTTGGGCTTTTCGACTCTCACTGTCCACAATATCGGGTTCATATTTACCCAAGGATGTAATTTGAGATTCATACTCATCAATCAACCAATGACTATGGGCAGTGTAAGAAATTTTACCTGTAATTTCCCCTTAAGTAGTGTCCAAAATATTCCGTCGCCAGAATACATCCAGAAACATTTCTCATGTCGGTTCTGGACGTCTAACTATTCAGATAGGTCGAGCGAACTTCCACCAATATTTCGCCTAGACTCTTTAACATAAACGTATTTAAAAGTCACCTTCTCAGTCAACATACACCGAAAAATCCATAGCACTTCGCTATCTCATACACCCAGTCCTCAACAACTATAGGTTTCTTTACTTCGCTATATATCGAAGGGGTGTGAAAATCTCTATAGCCTGAGGCATCTGTTTAGGCTTTACCCTGCCTATCCTCAACTACCTGCATAAACTGAGTAAATAACTCTGAAATATTTTCTACACTCCACTCCATCCTCTTGGAGCGTGTCTCAATACTGTTTGGTCTCTTTATAGGACCCTGTGGAGTATGCTCAACATCAGCCTCCACCTCACTCTCATCTTGAGTCTCATATGACGACTCATTCGACTCTCAGGCTGATCACTATGGCCTCGAGCATGTGTACTCGCCCCTCTACCATAGCGGCTACCATTTATAAAACTAGATTCTTGGATTCGAAACTAAAATCTTAGCTGCTGTTCCATCTTGATATACACAATTGTATCTAAACAATGCACAGTACATGTGGATGTAATTTTACTTAACTACTAACACCGACTCATATCATGCCAACTCTGCTCTGATACCATTAAATTGTCACAACCCAAATTACCTAAAAATCCCTACAAATTTTTTTTGCTTTTTCATTTCCTTACCCGTCGTGAACAGTTATACTACTAAACAGTTAGGTTATGATTCGGTGTTAGTACCTCTCACCTATTTACCATTCCATTTTTATATTTCATTTACATATCAATTTATTTGAACTAAATACATCCCCAATATTACATCCATATACAGTACTCTGCATCTATATGTTCAGATACAAAATTATACAAATGTGTATACCTGTTCTTGATAAGAAGCAGCGGATAACCGAGATGCGAGACTATTGTCGCTCTCTTCTACTGAATGTACCATGTGGGGTGGAAAATGAAAGGGTGAGCGAAACGTGCTCAGTAAGGCAATAATGTAAGCAGGTAGATAACTATACTATCTACGTGCTGATAATGGCATGACATAAAATCATTTACATTTGGAGCATGAGGTATGACTAAAACGATGCCACATGTATGTATATATCATATAAGGGAAATCATGAAATCGACATATAAAACACACATGGAAAAATCATCATGTATGACATCTCATGCTCGTCACATTAAAACTTATTAATTTCATCATAAACTCATCACTTTAAAACTTATTCGTTTAATCACAAAACAACTTCAACAAGGTCAAACCCATCTCTCGGGAATACCTTGATTCATTAAATCACATCTCTTTTAAAACCATAAATCGAGACTACCCCTCCATCGGGTTTGTCCTGGTCTATCCAGACCGTATGATATCATGTGAGGCATGTAGGTTACTATATGAAAAATCGAGGACTATGGCTATACTTTGTCCCTGTGATCCCAAGCTACACGGATCCCGGTGTGCGGGGCATCACAACTGCAACGGGAGGTGGGGTAAAGTCCTACCCGCCAGAATATCAAGTAACATCATAGAGTCATCATGACTGCACGGTACAGCGTACTCCGTGTGACATACACGGTACATCGTACTCCGTGGACCCATATCATAGTCTGGGGGTGCCTGCCGTAGGTCTTATCCACCCCAATACTATGTCGATAACCAACCCATGTCTCAAAGTATGCGTGTGAGCATCTCAACTCTTTGTGACACACAGTCTACAGGAGGCTTCCGCACGACTATATGCATGTCAACTCACGTCTAGTGCGAGCGAAGCTCCAGCACCACGCTATGCATATCATGATATCTAAAATCTCGTGCGAGCGAAGCTCCAGCACGATTTTGTGCACACACAAATTTCTCGTACGAGCAATGCTCCAGTATGGCTTTTCATAAGAAATAAATCAGTAAACTTGAGTGCGAGTAAGACTCTAGCACTCTTTTTACTCGTGTAAATATGATAGGTGGCTCAATTTTAATAAAACATCTTTGAAAATAGTAACCGGTACAAACCGGTACCCTTTCGTATATTTCACGAAATCAATAGCCAACCTATGTGCATATTTGCTTAAATCAAAGCAATATAATCATATAAAGCATTAAAAATATGAAATCATGCAATTTATCTGCCTTACTACCCTTTTTATAAATTTTACTCCCAGGGGTAAAATTGTCATTTTTCCTTTATTCACCTATGCCCCGGTTTTCGCAAAATTATTTTCTCGTTTCTAGATAGTTTAATAAATTCTAGACCCTGTAAATCCCCTCAAAAATACGTATAGGTATCTCTATATACCTACAAAATTCCCTTACCTGGAATCGTGTGCAGACTTAACCTGCCTCGATGATACCGAATCTCTCAGCCCAAATGTGCACCAACCAAAGGTACGTAACTGCATATAACCATACAGTTGAGGTCAATTCAATTATCTTGATCAGTATATCGTATTTACTGACCAACTTTAAGGTATTGGGCCCTATCTACCTTATTTGGTCTCGGCCCATTTCAGCCCTTTTTATATTTATTAATTCCCTTCTTCGGATATACCGGGCTTATGCAGCTTACTAATAATTATCGGGCTTCGATCCAAATTCATTGGATAGCCTGTATACCATTTACGGCAATTTATTACAACTCCGAATTAATATTCCTTTCTATGCGAAATTAATCCATAATTCCGTAAATTAATTAAAACTCGGTATTTAAAGAACTCTGATTGCCAAAATTAAACTGTACTTACCCGATACAATGCGGGTTACGAAAATCAGAGCTCGATCGGCTCTCGTTCGATCTCTGTCGTAGAGCTGCACAATTAGGTAAATTCGGATTATTTTTCATTAAAATAATATTAAATTAAATTTCCGGAATTTACCCGTAGGTCAATTTTGACCCTCGATCAACTTACCCGAATCTCGAGTCGTCCCCGGTAATTTCTTTCCTTTTTCCCCTTTTTCCTTTCTTTTCTTTCCTTTTCCTTCCTTTTCCTTTCTTTTCTTTCCTCTTTCCTTTCTTTTCCCTCCTTTTCCTTCCCTTTCCTTTCGGCCAAACGGTGCCGTTTACTGCCAATTGTCGTCGCCGGCGTTTTCAGCTGTCTCACCGGCCAAGACCGATCTCAAAAGAACCGACTTCTTCCCCTGAGTGCGTCGGTAGCCTCCGTTCCAGCCCAGACACGGTGGTTCATTGGAAATCAGCTCGTTTCTCCGTCGGTCTTCCTTCGCTCCGATCGGCCTGCTCCGGCCACCTGGCGGCGTGATTCCGGTGCCCACGTGCTCGCCAGTCTCTCCTCTTCCTCCTGGTAGCTTCGTCGGAGCCTATCGGTCGCCGGTGTGCTGAAATCGGCGGTCAGTTCTCACGGGTAGCAGTCGGGTTGCGTTTTTCTTGTTTTCGAGTTTTCCCGATTTTCAGGCTTTTTTTTCTTCTTTTTTTTATTTCAGTTTTTTTGATTATTATTATTATTTAACCATTTGTTTTATTATTAAAATATTCATTAAAATATTTAAATATATTCTAAAAATATCTACAACTATATTATTTTATTCCAAACAATTTAATTTAATTTAATTTAATTTTGTTTTTAAACATTTTTTCGGTATAATTTCTCCGTATTTTCGGGATATTATCCCGAATGACTTTTCGGTATTTCAAAAATTTCGGATCTTGATCAATTGGACTCGATATTGTATAATTCCTCATTATTGATCAAGATATCCTAAATCCTTATTTTTAATTAAATTTTCTTATCGAATTAATACCGGATTTTGATATTTTTACCATTTTGCCCTTGCACGTGTCCGAGATTAATTTACCCCAACTTCCCTTCACGAATACTCATTCATTTCGTATTTTGATTCCTTATTTCCAATCCGAATCCCATTCAGTTAAATTTTTTTATCATTTTCATCCCTCATAAAAATTTACGATTTAATTTCGGGTCTTACACTACAGGATCCTGGACTGGTGGGAGAATATCCTGAACTGGAGGGGGTGTAGGAATCTCTATGACTGCAGCCCGAGGTCTCAGTGCAAGCTGTGCAGGCTCATGTCTCTCAAGTACAGCAGCCTGACCAGTAGGGTTCTCCTGTCTACCCTCAAATTTGGCCATTGTCTGTGAAACATTTGCATAACTGTCTCTACACTTTGCTGTAATTGCGCAATACGTGCCTCAGCGGCATCGCTAAGACTAGGTGGATCTCTACTAGAATTGGACCCACTACGCCTCTCGGGCTTATCTCTATGCCCCTGAGAGCGCGAACTCTCTCCTCTACGAGTACGTCGCCTATCTAACTTCCTGCATACTCAAAAACAAGTGTCTCAGTTGAATTTCCAGCTTGGTATACACAATTATATCCAAATAATGCACAGTACGTAAGGGATGTATAACTTCCTAACTATGGATATTGACTCACATCGGACCAACTCAAGCTCTGACACCAATCTCTGTCACGACCCTCTTCCCGAGACTTAACTTACTATTAACAGTTGGGCTGTGAGTCAACATCCACATCCACATCTCATCCATTCATAATTTAAAAATTTATTTAATGAAATAGAAACTGTTCTTTTATATATATATATACATATATATATATATGCGGAAACGTTTACATCAGTTTCTATTATATACATCCCTTTCGTACAAAAGATAACTAGACTGTGCATTAATTTATAGCATACAAAATTTTTCTTTCTTAAATGTACCTCTGTACTGCTGGAGAATTGGAGAATACCGTAGGAGGGACAACTGCAGTAACTCACTACTGCGTAGAATCTATGGAGGAGGAAATAAGGGGGTGAGCTAACACGCTCAGTAAGAAAAATATGAAAGCAGTTAGATAACTACACTACCTACATGCTAAAATATAAACATTTATTTTCCTTATAAAACATATGCATTCTTTTGAAATAACTTCCATCATTTGCAAAATCATTAATTCGCTAGATGGTTACATGCATATTCTTTTCAAACCACACAGAATCAAACAACTTTATTTATTATTTCACACAGAACACACTTATAAATCTCTTTGCACTTAGAAAATTTCTTAGTAAATCAGTTTACATGAGACATAGTACGAGTTATCAAATCACCATGTATCACACAGCAGAGGGACATATGTCACCTTACACAGTAGTGACAAAATGTCATACCACACAGATAAGAGAACTTATGGCCATAGTCCGGATTCCAGGAAACAATGATCAGGTGTATGGGAATCCCATGCTTGGGGAGACGGATCAACCATCCTTTCAGCTCACACAGAATCACGAAGATATCACGACATATCGTACTCCATGGCTAACACGTGCTCCCGTGGATCCTTATCAACCATTTTCATTGTCTCGAAATCACGTGCGAGTAGGTCTGTGCAAAATTAGTCAGCAATACACGACGGCTCCAGTACGGTTTTACTCAGCACACAACAAGCATCAAAATGCCACGTGCGAGCAACTCGGCATTAGATCACATAGTAATACCCGAGGCATCAAGCACAGTTTTGTCCCATATCTTTAAATCGAGGGGGTCACATGCGAGCATAATCAGAGCAAGATCACTTAGCAGTTCCCGATGGCTCTAGCATAGTTCCCAAAATCTAGTGCGTGCTCTCGAGTGGATCACACAGCTTCACTCAGCTCTAGCACCTTTTTCTTTTCTCAAAAGCCCTTTTTAAAATGTTGTGTGAGCCAGGCTGGTAGATCTACCATTGCCACTTCGGCTATAGCACAAATTCACACAGAAAAGGAATAGATGGCTCCATTCACTAAGTATGAGTGAGAGGGCAATCTCCCTTCAATCACTCGTTAAACGGTTTTCATGTAAATTACTAAAACGGGAGCCAGTCTATTATTACTCTTTCTCAAAACACTTGCAAAACATCTTTTGACAACAAGACATTGAAGTCATGCAATTCATGCAAATAAACTCCTTCTTATCACTTAGCTTTCACGTAAATATATCAATACCTATATACTTATAGCATTCATTTGCATAAATCCCTTACCTCGAATTATGCTCGAATTGCTTTCCTTGGTTTCTAATGCTCGTGATTCGGTCTTAACGACTCTAATTATGTCTCTAAGAGCTATAATGATTTACAATTCACATCAGTATATTTCAATATGCTTCATTTCCACTTGCATGAAGTTCAATTCAATACATTGGGCCATTTTATACCAATTTGGTCTCGTTATATCTTATTGGACTTTACTCTCTCTTTAGTCCATTTCAATTGTTCTATTTGTTTCTCGAGAATCTATTAGACTCCTCGAGTCTATTGATTCATATTAAACTGGCATTAATCTCATAATGCCTTAAGTTCATCATTTTCTTTCTCCATGGCATTTTATCAAACACCTCTTATGCCCATTTTCAATCATCATCTATTCCAACATATGGATTTCTCAAAACTATCTTAAAATCATCTATACTTGCTTACTAACATCTGTAGATGCTTAAATCATCATTAACCCCAAGCCATTTCAACTTTCTCCCACTAAACCCATTCTAGGTCATGGTTGTTTAAGCATGTAAATGAACATTTTAGCCAACATTATATACACCAAATCACTCATCAAAATGTCTAGATTAACATATTAGAAGATGGTGTATTGAAACCTTACCTAGCTTGACTTTTTCCTCTTTTTTGCCAAATTGGGGAAAAACCTTTTTTCTCCTTTAATTCAAGGTTTGAGCTTCCAATCTTTGACTATGTTGTTCCTTTCCTCACTAGGAAAAACTTTGCTCAAATGAACTTCTCTCAAAACTGATTGGAAAGTGGTGATTTTAGAGTGAGAAAGCTAGGTCACTTGTTAAAAATGGAGGAAATAGGTTGCTCTCGTGAAATGCATGTTCAACCATTGAGTTTTTATTGGAATAGCATTATGAGATCGATCTCCAAGGGTGGGAGATCGATCTGCCCTTGCTTGGATTCCTTCTAGATTCGACAATGTAGGCAGGAGATCGATCTTCCCATTTACATGAGATCGATCTACTTACTTGCATGAGATTAATCTGCTCAAAGGGATAGGATCGATCTTTGTTTATGGGATGAGATCGATCTTGGCCTGGCAGAAGGCTTCAGAGATCAATCTGGCCTTAAGAAGAGATTGATCTAGCCTATCCAGAGGCACCTAGAGATCGATCTGCCTTATGGGAGGAGATCGATCTGGTCCAAATAGAAGCAACTTGAGATCGATCTGCTTGAGTGAGGGATCGATCTCCCTCTTGCAGAATGCTTAACATTGTGTTTCTAGGCCATGAGATCGATCTCCCCTTGTAATGAGATCAATCTGCCCTGTCCCTGCAGTATTTCAGCTGCAATCTTTCTCAAATTTTCCAAGTTAAACTCATGCTCAATTACTTCAACACTCGTTTTGCAATTCATTCACACTTAGAACTTAAAAACATCCATTTTTTTATGATTCATATATATTGTAACTTGTTTGTACATTCCGAAATCATAAACATTACATGTAAATTTATAGGTCTTACACAATATGCTCTATCGGGAATAACATAGCCAGAATGCCCATAAACGATAAAACATTTGAAAATCACATTTTCAAAAGTCATATAATAATCGAGATGAAAAGCAGTTTATGCTTAAATCAAAGACACTAAGTGTAAGCTAAATAAGCTACATGCTCCAATTAGTCCAAAACAAATTCGAAATGAGATTATAAAGCAATACATGCATACAAATAAAATCTGTGCAAGCTTTTAAATCTTTCACACAATGTTATGCAAGGTACGAAAATCATAGCAAGGTTCAAAACATATCAAAGCAAATCAAAATCACATTTTCGATAACACAAGGGTTTTAGTTTGAAACATATAAACAGTTTACAAAATTTCTACAATAAGACCGGATAACAATTGCTCATTACCCAGCCTGCAAAGTAGAGAACAATTTATATCCCTAATTCAATTGATTCAATACATTTCATATTTCAAATCGATCAAAAGGTTCACATGCTTATTCGAAGGGTTCAAATAAAGTATTTAGGATAATCAAAGGTTCAATTCAAAACATAAAACAATTGGTACGGGGTTAACCGCAACTTATGCAATTAAACTTAACAAAGCTTCACTAATACTCCGCTTATCACAGCTTGTCAGATCACTCCCACACACCACAATTTTACTTCGAAATCCTATAATATAGTACAATTAGCTTAATAGGTCGTTCCAAATGCCTTAAAACTAGTTAAAGGATATGTTTTGACTCGACTTAGCTTAGTTCACATAATAGTACAAAGTGATAAAAGCTATCAAATTTCATTTTCTAATCATTCTAACTTCACATACAACATGTATCTATGTTTAATACTGATCTAGGAGCAAAATTACATTGCAAGGGTAAAATTACCAAAATACCCCTGCTATGGCCAAAATTACATAATGGTCCTATAATAATTTTTAAGCCACATTATGGTTCATTTCATGTTCTATTACATGAATCATATTCCCATTTAAAAAATCTTCACGTAATTTCTTAGAAATTCTACTTTCTCTCTCTAAAAGTCTTTAGGTTTACTCTACAACTATATCATACATACTTTCTTTCATCAAACTAACTTCATAAATCATTTATACATATCAAAGTAATCAATATATATCAAAACCATGCATTAAAACCCACCTTAACTAATGGATCCCAATTTGGCCTAAACTCCCTCCAAGCACAAGGGCTAATTTTTCTTCAATCTAAACACATACAAATACTTTTCATGAGTCCCTAAACACCATACTTTAAGATTGTAACAAAAAGAAATTGAAAACTCCTTGAAAATGGGAAAAACCAAAACTTAAGGAAAGTTAAAAACCCATTCTTGATCTCCCAAACTACATGGAATTTGCTTACCAATTTTGACAATGTTGTAGGGGAAGTGATGAAGAGCAACTTTGTAAAAGAAACGAAAGTCAAAAAATGGCTAAAAATGGGAGCAAAGTTGGTGGCAACGCTTGTTATTCATGAAAATGATGTTTTTTTTTTCATTTTCGATGAATTTTCATATGGGTTTTTGGCATATTTTTGGTGATGCCCGACCATTGTCTTAAGATATGAATAAAAAATGTTGGCATATGTCAATCATGTGCCAACTTATAAAAATAATTAATTAATTAATAAGATTATAATGAAAATTTCATAAATATGACTTTATGTAATTTTTCATTAAAATTAAATTCTATTGGCTCACTTGTAATTCTTATACAATTTCCATTATCCACACGTATATTGCATGAAAATAATGTATTATAGGTAAAATGGGGCAAATGATATAGGTCGCTTAACCTTTTCGGATGAAATTTACCTTGTTTTAACTATTTCAATCTTTTTTGATATTTTCTTTTGACATTTCAGAAAAAAAGTCTGACATAATAATTTAAGGGCTTCGTATGATTTATTTCATATCCCTAATTCATTTCACAGTGTCCATTTAGTCACTGTTGAAAATTTGACCTATGGACGAAATCATCATTTTGATAATTGTTGCACGTCTATTGAGGTAAGTCGAAAAATAAATCTCTAAGGTTCAAAATTTTACCTGAGAACACATTATATTAAGATGACTTGGATATATCTGTGTAGGTGCGCACTCTTGTGGGGCCTACCACCCTCTCCGTACGTAAGCGGTCCTGTTTGCACCAAAATAGACATAAGACATTTTTAGTAATTTGAGTCATTCTAAACACGTACAATAGCACAATGAATAATAATTTTTGCAGTTGTTATGGGCAAAATAAGATAAGAAATAATAATATGACATGTCATTCAGATAAAGCGCCACGTGTCTCGCTGAAATCAAATACAGATGAAAATAGACTCTGTATCTATAGCTCAGCTCCGGACAATTTTATCCCTAGATACCTACAGTCAATACTACTGGGTAAATACGTCTTTGAAGATTAAATTATTCCCTATAAATAGGGCTCAGGTATGACTTTTTGACCTAATTGAGATTTTACTTTCAGAATATACTGAAACTCTGCCGAAATCTTTTTCTGACTTAAGCATCGGAGTGCTAACGCAGGGAAGACCCTGCGCTCCTTTGACTACTCTGATTTTTACAGAAGAGTGACGTGACTGGAAGATCGAAGTATTGACGTCAGCAATCCATCACTGTTGTGCTGTTCAACAACAATTGGTGCCGTCTGTGGGAAACGAAAGAAAAGCTGTGATTCTACAACGATGGTGAAGACACGATCCACGGCAATCAGAGATGCGGAGAATGAAGACACGGCCAGTTCTCCGCTGGACCGTGGGGAAGAAGCTGGGAGGATAGTCATATGATGACTATCCCTGTTGCAGAGTTCGAGGCGATGAGGAAACAGGGCGAGGAGACTGCCCAAGCCCTACGTGAGATGGTAGACCTGTTCAAAGGTACCTTTCCGCAGGCGAATCTCCCACCGGTTGTCCAGAACTTGGCCGAGCCAAGGATATAAAGAAGGAATGTTTCGGAGGCTGGTAGGATTGGGTGCGAGACTGCGGAAGGCTTGGGGCGTCAGAGTGCTGGAACTCCGGTGTGTATGGCTGCGGAAGACCTATTGTGCGAGGTCGTAGAAGACCTTATACGCGAAGCTGCGGAGCACCAAGAAGCGCAAGAGTCTCTTCACCAGGATCCGTGAGACTGCCGCCAGGGTGCGAGAGAATCAGATGGAAGAATGGTGCACCAGGGTCCGCGAGACTTACTCCAGGGTGCGAGAGAGTCAGACGGGAGGATGGTACACCAGGATTCGTGAGGCTCCGATGACAGGGTGGCGCACCAGAATGCGCGAGAGTCGATATTGGCATTAATGCGCCAGAGTGCACGACAGACAGTAGCCATTGTGCATCAGGGCGCGCCAGTGGTCGGGCATCAGGATGCGCCAGTGGTTGGACGCCAGGATGCACCAGTGATTGGACGCCAGGGTGCGCCAGTGGTCGGGCGCCAGGGTACGCCAGTAGTCCAGTGCCAGGGTGCTTCGGTGGTCCTACGCCAGGGTGCGAGAGACACGGTTCGTGATCCCTGTCGCCAGTATGCGCGAGGGTCTATGGAGGATTTGCTGCGCCAATTCGCTCCAGAAGCTGGCCGCTCGGTTCTGAGAGACTCAGTTCGTGAGAATGCTCGAGACTCACTCCGACAGGGTGCTCGAGAGTCCAGGGACGAACTAGTGCACCATGGTGTGCCGGAGGTCTGCCGCCAGGATGCGCGGGAGCCGAGTGGTGATCTGATACGCCAGGGTACACGAGGGCGAGATCGCAGTGAACTGCAGGGCATCGAGGAAGGTACCAGGGAAATGGGTTGCCTGAGTATACAGGACCCCGCACGCATGGAGAACCCCTCACAAGAAACTGGGAAGGTTCAAGACGTCCAGGGACGAGAGGCGCGGCACGGGAGATTGTTAGGGGTCTCCGACGCCCGAATGTTGAAAATCTCGCTATGGATGGTATCGGAGGTGCTGGGATGATGGGGTCTCATATGGACAGGAGAGGCTCAAAGGTAGATCCGACATGAAACCCCCTACTGAAGTAGCAAACTTTTTATCTCAAACCGAGAAGAATCAAGCCCCCAATCTATACAACAAGGGGAAAGAGACTGTCGAGTGTGATCAAGCTGATTCATGTAATGTCGGAAAGATCCAAGATGCTATGGACATGAAGAGAATAGTTGAACAAATTTTAGAAGAAAAGAGATTGGTTCCAACTGAAGAGAACCAGAGATGGAAGGTCCCATTCAGCGCAGCAATCATGGGGAAACCACTACCCCTAAAGTTTAAAATGTTGCAAATAGCAGCGTATGCAGGAAAAACAGACCCTTCCGATCATGTAGAAAGCTATGAGTCATTAATGCTACTACATGGCTAGGAGGATGAGATAATGTGCAGGGCGTTCTCTCTAACCTTGGCAGGTCATGCATTGAAATGGTTCAACAATTTGCCAGAAGGGTCTATTTCTTCCTTCAACCAGCTAAGAAGAGAATTTTTGAGAGCCTTTGGGATAAATAGTCAGAGAAGAAAGGAGGCCACCTATTTGCTCACCCTAAAGCAAGGAAACAAAGAATCACTGAAGAGCTATGTAGACCGATTTCTAGATGCTACTCTGGAGGTGCGTGATCTGCAAGTGGGGATAGCAGTGACAGCCATGCTCCAGGGAACACGGTCTGAAAAACTCCAGGAATCATTGTCCTTGGATCAGCCAACGACAGTCTCAGACTTGTTCTCCCGAGCCAACAAGTACATTACCCAAGAGGAGGTGATGAAATCAATTCTGATGGGAGATTCCAAGGAAGGAAAGAAGCGGGAGAGAGACCTCGACGAGAGGAATATGGGGAGATCAGACAGATCCGGCAAAGCCCCAAAGTTGAAATATGCAAGCTACACACGACTTTCTGAACCACGCGCTTCGATCCTAGCAGCGATCGAGAGAACCGGGATGCTCTAATTCCCTAGAAGAGGTGAGGGAAACCTGGGGGGAGATCTCAGATCCTATTGTAGTTTCCACTCCGCCTTTGGTCATTCAACAGAAAGGTGCCGCGATCTTATGAATCAACTTGAGAAGTTAGCTAGAGAAGGGCTGTTGGACCGCTATACTCAGAAAATTGAGAGGAATCAATATCCTGCTCATGGTCAGAGGGATAATAGACCACGGGATAGACGTAATGACGGTAGAGTCAACAGAAGAAGAATCGAGGAGAGAGGAAATGTGGCAAGACAGGGGGAACGTAGGAATCAGCAGATTGATAATGAGCCTACAGGACCCGCAATTAATGTTATCTCTGGAGGAGAGTACACAGCAGGCACCTCATCTACCTCACGGAAGGCTTATGCTAGACAAGCATACCAGGTTCATTCGGTAATGAAAGTAGCTGAGGACGAAGAGACGATTACTTTCACGCCCGCTGATCAAGGAGATGTTATTGTTCCACATGATGATCCAATGGTTATATCAGCGGTAGTGGCCAAGCATCCGATAGGGCAAATCCTGATAGACAATGGGAGCTCGGTGAACCTCATCTATTGGAACTGTTTCGAGAAAATGAATTTGAGCGAGGACAAGTTGAAGCCGGTAACTACTCCCCTCTTTGGCTTCACAGGAGAAAAGGTTAAGGTGGTAGGGTCAGTCGAACTACCTGTTACTCTGGGTGAAGAACCTAAGAGTGTTACAAGACAGGTTCTATTTATGGTGGTCAGGTCGGCCTCTCTGGCTTATAACGTTATCCTCGGGCGTCCATTATTGAGCGATATGAGAGCCATACTTTCCCCGTGTTATTTGCTAATGAAGTTCCTAACTCCAAGAGGAGTGGGACAAGTTAGAGGAGACCAAAGGAGAGCAAGAACATGTAATGTTGCATCGACTACATGTAAGGGGATTCAAAGGAAGGAAACCCTCACTATCATGGAACCATCGAAGCCAAAGCCGGTTGAAGAAATGAAAGAAGTGAAGTTGTGGATTGAGGGCAAAGAGAAGAAGGTGTATATCGAAAGTCGATTGAAACCAGAAATGCAGGAAGAAATAATAAAATGCTTGAGGGATAATGCTGATATTTTTGCATGGACCCCCGTCGATATGCCTGGAATAGATCCGAAGGTCATTTGTCATGAACTTAACGTGCTACCCGGAGCTAAGCCTATCAAACAGAAAAAAAAGAATTTTACCCCCGAGAGGCACCAAATCATTGAAGAAGAGATAGACAAGTTACTTGAGGCTGGATTCATTCGGGAAGTCCTGTATCCGGAATGGTTAGCGAATGTGGTGATGGTGAAGAAAGCCACCGGAAAATGGAGAATGTGTGTAGACTTTACGGATCTGAATAAGGCATGTCCGAAAGACTCATATCCACTACCTCGGATAGACAAACTCGTAGATGAAACTTCAGGATACGAGTTTCTTAGCTTCTTGGACGCTTTCTCCGGCTACCATCAAATCTTAATGCACCCGAAAGACGAGGAGAAGACGTCTTTCATCACTGATAAAGGAACTTATTGTTACAGAGTAATGCCATTTGGACTAAAAAACGCAGGTGCCACATACCAGCGTATGGTAAATAGAGTTTTTAAGGACTTACTCGGAGTTACAATGGAGGCTTATGTAGACGACATGATTGTGAAAAGTAAAGAAGGGGAATCTCATGCTTTGCAACTATCCAAAGTCTTCTCGGTCCTAAGGAAGTACCACATGAGACTGAATCCCAACAAGTGTTCATTCGGAGTCCAGTCTGGGAAGTTTTTGGGATTCATGATAACCAACCGTGGGATCGAGGCTAATCCCGAGAAGGTCCAAGCCATTCTGGATATGAAACCTCCAGTTACAGTTAAAGAGGTACAGAGGTTGACGGGGAGGATAGCCGCACTAAATCGCTTCCTGTCAAAATCAGCTGAAAGGAGCTTGCCTTTCTTCAAAACACTCCGAGGCGGAAAGAACTTTCAGTGGACCGAGGAATGTCAAACAGCCTTTGAGGAATTGAAGGAGTATTTGAAAGAGATCCCATTACTGTCAAGGCCTCTAACCGAGGAGCAGCTGTTTGTGTACCTCAGAATAGGTGATAAAGCGGTAAGTGCAGTTTTGCTGAGGAGAACCGCAGAAGGAGATAGGCCTGTTTATTATGTAAGCAAAGTGCTCTTGGAAGCGGAGACGAGATATCCTCAGATTGAGAGAGTTGCGTTAGCACTTGTTGTAGCAGCTCGAAAACTACGCCCCTATTTTCAGGCACATTCTATAATTGTATTAACAGATAAGCCACTGAGACAGA
This sequence comes from Firmiana major, assembly GCA_033439115.1. NCBI lineage: Eukaryota > Viridiplantae > Streptophyta > Magnoliopsida > Malvales > Malvaceae > Firmiana > Firmiana major. The sequence continues at coordinate 55,653,670 of CM065904.1, read as the reverse complement.
TACTCCAAAAGCCAGAACATTCCGGAAGGTTAGTGAAGTGGGCAGTGGAGCTCGGGGAACACGATATTTCTTTTCAGCCTCGACAAGCTATTAAAGCACAAGCTCTGGTAGATTTTATCATTGAATGCACGTGTCGAGATGATGCCAAGAAGGAAGAGTTGAACTGGTGGAAGTTATTTGTTGACGGGGCGTCAAATGTCAAGGGGAGCTTGAGGAGTCCTCGATCTCTCACCTCAAGAATCCTGGTCCGAAGCATGAGCATGGCTTTGGGACTCACGAGTTTGATCTCGTCGACGCCTACGCTTGGAAGGATGGGTAACCCTAGCAGCGTCCTCATCACCTCCGCGTCGCCTAAAAGCGCCTCTAAGATGGTCCATCCCTGGAAAAGAAACAGAAAAAACAAAAGTTAAAACAAACAAAAGGAATACGGACAAACATTTATGCAATGAAATGCGATATGAAATCACCCGGATTTAAATAATCATCAAGAGAATGGATGTTAGCTAAGCTCTCATCCGTGGGAAATTCTAGAAAAGGGCTGCCAAACGCCTCGCCCTGGCCCCAATCTAGATCCTCCTCCGACTCTACCTCCGGAGGGTCAGTGGGATTACCCACGCCGTGACCTCCCTCGGGAAAACCAGATGGAGAAGAGGGCCCGGACGTGCCAGCTGAGTCAACGGAAGCGCATCCCCAACCCACAGCAGTTATGTTCTCCGAGGTTAATACCGACAACAGGGCACCCTCATCCTCTACTTGAAGCTGAGAAATAAGCGGACCATATGCGTCTCTTAAATTAATAATCGGGCTAAGATTATTGGGTCTGCAATAACTCCACCGAGTAGGAATATTCAAAGATGGGGGAACCTCAACGACGAACCAATCGGAAGCATAATTGTGAAGCTTAGAGGGAGGTTTCCCGAAAAGCTTAGTACTCTGACCCCTTCCAGAGACTTTTTGAATACAAAAACAGGTCGAATTGCGTACACTACAGACTCTGAAAAAAGAATTAAATAATGGGATAGTAGGCCTGACGCTCAGTTTATGACATACGACTATAAACCCTACTACTTGGGCCCACCCGTTGGGATGAAGTTGAGCAGGAACTATGCCATAGTGGTGAAGAAAAACAACTCCAAATTCGGGAAGAGGAAAATGAAACCCAAATTCCAACGAAACCCGATGTACAGGAACACCACTACTAACGGATTGGGGAGCGCGCTCCGTTGCAGTTGGAAGCCTATAAACATAACCCTCCGGAAGAGGAAAATTACTCCTGAACTGTTCAAGATCAGACTCTCTAAGCCTAGAAAAGGGATCTAAAACTATTTCCTTTCCGCGACCGTGCCCAGCCATTAGGAAGAGCTAGTGCCGCGAGGATCCTAGTGCCGTGAGGGTCTGGATGCCGTGAGGGTCCTAGTGCCGTGAGGGTCTAGATTGTCGTGAGGGTCCTAGTGCCGTGAGAACCCAGTGCCGTGAGGATCATAGTGCCGTGAGGGTCCTAGTGCCGTGAGGGTCTGGATTGCCGTGAGGGTCCTAGTGCCGTGAGACCCTAGTGCCGTGAGGGTCCTAGTGCTGTGAGGGTCCTAGTGCCGTGAGGGTCTGGATTACCGTGAGGGTCCTAGTGCCGTGAGAGCCTTAATGCCGTGAGGGTCCTAATGCCGTGAGGGTCCTAGTGCCGTGAGAGCCTAATGCCGTGAGGGTCCTAATGCCGCGAAGGTCCTAGTGCCGTGAGGGTCCTAGTGCCGTGAGGGCCTAATGCCGTGAGGGTCCTAGTGCCATGAGGGTCTGGATGCCGTGAAGATAAAAGGGCCGCGAGAGTCTAAAAGGTGGGAGAGTCACTTGCCGTGAGTATCAAATTGCCGCAGGAGTTCGCCGCAAGACTATGCCGCAGGAGTGTGCCGTGAGACTAGAACGAGAGAATTCACCGTTAAGATCCACCGAGTTCGAGAGAAAAATGAAGTCTGAGCCTCCACTCTCACGCTATATATATGTGCCGCCAGTGACGACGATAAAACAGTTACTCTTTCGCGTTTAATAATCCGCAAAAGAGTGGGGAGCAATTGTTATGGATAAAATAAGATAAAAAATAATAATATGATGTGTCATTCAGATAAAGCGCCACGTGTCCCGCTGAAATCAAATACAGATGAAAATAGACTCTGTATCTACAGCTCAGCTCTGGACAATTTTATCCCTAGATACCTACAGTCAATACTACTGGGTAAATACGTCTTTGAAGATTAAATTATTCCCTATAAATAGGGCTCAGGTATGACTTTTTGACCTAATTGAGATTTTACTTTCAGAATACACTGAAACTCTGCCGAAATCTTTTTCTGACTTAAGCATCGGAGTGCTAACGCAGGGAAGACCCTGCGCTCCTTTGACTACTCTGATTTTTGAAGAAGAGTGACGTGGCTGGAAGATCGAAGTATTGACGTCAGCAATCCATCACTGTTGTGCTGTTCAACAACAGTAGTTATTACACAAATGGCGTGTGGCTTTCAATTCTGTCAAAAAAATCCTTATTTGATCAATTTTGAAAGCGTTTAATCCTTATTTGATTCAAATAAAATATTATATCCTTAATTGAGAAACACCACAAAGATTAAATTTTAAATTGAGCATTTAGCCTAGATTTAATTAAATGGTATTTAAATCATAAAGCTCAATATTAGTTAAAGTAATTAATTAAGTTGTGGGTAAAGGGTTTAAATTAAGTTGTGGGCCCCTTTATCATAAAAGGGTTTGTTAGATAGGGATTATTTGTATTTTTTAACGAGCGCAAAGTAAAAGGATTGGGAAAACCTTGTTATGGTTAATCTCCCTATATATAATATAACATCATTGGCCAGCGACCCTAAGGGGAAAATAGGGTATGTGACAAAGCTAAACTAACTTATGCCCATTGTTGCCCCTCCTTAATCTTTCTCTCTTGTTCTTCCACTTCTTGATCAAGAAAAAAATTGTTTTCTTCATGGTTCTTAATCTTTAAGAGATTGAGAGATGAATGGATGTGAGTTTATGAAACTCGAGTTATTAGCATGGTGATGGTTGTGATACAATTCAACCTTCCCAAAAGCTTTGTTGCTACTTATGTTGATCACCATTAAAAGCTAGAAACATAGATAGTTGACCTTATGATTCAAAACAAAAAAATCATGTATCATCAACAAGGAGAAAGCCTTAGATTACAATATATAAAGCTTAAGTAGTTTCTTAAAACATCTTTATGATTCTTGATATGTGTTTGCATAAAATTTGAATATTCTTGATCAAAGCGATCCATTAGTATCAATTTCTTAGTTGTAAAATTTTTAATTCTGCTTATTATTCCGCTGCATATATTTTGATTTTATATGTATGATCTACCTATGTATTACCTAAAAAACTTACCCAAACAACTATATGGACCTCTAAACTAATGCCTTGATTCATAATGAGTTAAACATGATTTCCAATGACTTTAGTGCGTGAAAATTACTTTGAGCTAACTTTTAAACACACCTAATGTGAAACCCAAATATTTCTCACTTTATTTCTTATTTGGAAAACTAAGAAGTAATTGAGAACTCGGAATAATATTATGCAGGCCCGAAACCACCAAAACACTTGAGTTAGTGACGTGGGGCTCGCTGGCATGTAAATCGAGATAAGGTTCTAAGCCCAAGAATTTCTTAGGAATTACATGTTCAAATATGAATTGATGTGTAGAAATGAAAACTAAGGAATTGAAAGTGAAAAAGTTAGTAAGGTTCGAGTTTTGCACTAAATCGAGCAAATGGGCTCGAAAAAGAGAATAAATCCGAAATAAATTCTAAAAATTCTCAAAAATTATTTTGAGGTCATAGAAAATTAATATAATATTAAATTTACTTGAAAAATCAAAATCAAGTGGAAATATGGAGGTTTCGGGGATCAAATTAATTGTTAAGGTAAATTGAAAACTTTAAGCCATTTTGCTCGGTATTGACCAAATCGCGCAAAATAGGCTAAATCGGGTAATTTTTCTTAAACCAGTGACCCCCAAATTTTTATGAAACATACTAGAGACATATTATAACACTTGAGATGTGGACATTTGGAGAAAATTTGACTAGAATAATTTTTCTTGAATTCTTCTAGAAGAGGATAGAAATCTGTCCCTTTCAGCCTGCGACCCAGCCCTCATGTTTGTCACATTTGAAGACCTTTCGATATTCAATTTGAGCCAAATTTTTCAGGTCTGAAATTAGACTTAAGGATATTTCAATGGGCATAAAAATAAACCCCAAAGGACTTCTAGGCCGAGAGATATCCCCTCCCTTTCTTCCCGCAGGCGTCCTCCCTTTCCCTTCAGTGTGTGATTTTTTCGGCTACCTTTCGGTTAGATCAGGTGTCAAACAAGAAGGATAAAATCTTCCTCATCCATTCCTATATAACATATAAACAATTAAGCCACAAATAAGTTCATTTACTAGGTGAAAACTCAAAACAAAAACGGTTGACAGATCTGCCCTGTTTTTGGTAAGAGAAGAACTTGGAATTTTTTATTCTTTGGCTGAGTTTTCTTGTAGTTTTTGATGATTCTAAGCTCTATACATGTTAAATAACAGTTGAGGATCAATTATAAGAATAAAAAATGTGGTCAACCTTGGTCAAACTCGAGGTAAAGTTGATGGATGATGATGAAGTTCATATATGTTGTTATTTGGTGTTGTTGAAAGATTTTTAGTTAAGTGGACTTGGATGATTTGACTTCTAAGAATGATTTGAGATTTGGACAGCAAGGTGTTGATGTGTTAATGTGAAAAATTTGATGGATCTAAGTTTATTAACAGTTAAATTTATACTGAGAAAGCCCGATTTATAGTTTGACTCAGTGTAAAATCGAAAAATGAAAGAATTCAAAATTTTACAAAGTGACTAGCTTGATTTATGAACTTGAATGAGTCATAAGGTTAATGAAGTAATGAAATGAGAAATTAGAATAACGAAATTTGCCAAAAACGACACTAAATTGGTAAAACCGAGAAAACCAAAAAAGTTGATCGAAAAATCAAAATTGGTCAAACTTCAAGAAGATAAATTAAAATTAAGTATGTTAAGATGAAATTGATCAATATATGATGAATGAATATCATTTTAGGCAGTTCAGGAATTTGATACGCAAATCGAGGTAATCTCGAGACCCGACAAGTTTGCACTGGCCTACGATCTACGAGGTAAGGGATGTGATTTAATGTAGTATTGGTATTCAAATACCTTACTTCAGCTTAAAAATGTGTTGAACATGTTAGTTTTTACGAATAATAATTTCAAACCCAGACAAAAATTACTATACACTCGAAAATCGAGAAACCCGAAAGAAAAGCCCTATTTTTCGAGCTCTTTAAAATATACTTTTGATATCTGTGAAATGTTTTTAAATGAAATTTATTTTTTTGAAAATGAAAAATAATTATTTCTACAAGTTACGGGTGAAAGGACCCAAATTATGATTAAAAATATGATTTCTACGAGTTTATGGGTGAACAGACCCGAAATATGTTTAAATCATTATTTCTACGAATTTACGGGTGAATCGACCCGAAATATGATTAAAAATATGATTTCTATAAATTTACGGGTCTATGGACCCGAGAAATGATTTAAAAGTTCACGGCTGAACGGACCCGAGAAATGATTTAAAAGTTTACGGGTGAACGGACTCGACAAATAATTTCAAATAAATATTTTGAGACTAAGGCTATATGTAAGCTATGAGAGCTATCTTAAATTGCCGTGTGGGGTCTGGACCGTCGTGGAACATGCCTCATACCACTTGGTGTACGTTTAGTCCCTTGTGGTGCATGTTGAACTGCGTCGGGTATTTGTACCACTCGGTGCGATGTTTATGCTACTCTCCATTAAAGGAAATATTTGTATAGTGGCGAGGGGCTCTGTAAGACCCTGATCCAGTCTACAGTCCCTTACCATGACCATGGGTACTAAGTATAAGTGAAGCATCTATGCAAATTTCCTATGTGAAATGCATACATGAATATGATTCTTGTCATAATGAAAATGCTGCCTAGTCTCCATGAAAAGAATCAGTATTATTTGAAAGAAAGAGTAATAAATTTTATGATTTAAATATTATGTACTCTGACTTGATTTGCTCTTTAAACGAGCTACGTGATATATGCTATGTGAATGATTTCCTACGGGATATTTGTTACATGATTTACATGCTACGTGATTTATAAGATGTATGATTTATAAATTACATGCTACCAGTTATGATATCATAAGTACTTTGACTTGTCTTTCGAAACTAAATATGTTTCGGTTAATATTCACGTGCATAATATTGTATAAAGCTTATATCACAATATTTTACATTTATATGTTTTAATGCTAAGACTGCCTTAAATACATGTCTTACTGGGCTTGAAGAGCTCACCCCTTTATTTTTACCTCATATATTTTCTTAAGTAAATTGTCACCCCCACCTGCCGTACAATAGTCGTGGACAGGCAGACTCAGCCCTTCCAGGCTATCCTCAGTATTAGTAAGGTATATTTTACTTTATCTACCAGACTTCCTGTAAAACATAGACAATGTTGTAATAATGTTTTGGGATGTAAAATAAGAAATATGAATGTAACTAAAGTAGTAGTAACACATTTTAAACCTTACTGTATATTTTGGATATGTAAAGTATGGGAATGAGAATAGACATACTGATAAGTAGAGGAAATGACATTGAAATCGACTGGTTGTGATTATAAACTGCGTCTCGGTACATTAACGAAAGATTAAGAAATTGGCACTGATAGGAATACAACTTAAGTAAAGGATATAAAAAAAATAGCAAATTTTTTTTGCGTTTTTGGGGCATCACAGTTTACTTGGTATCAGAGCAAAAGTTGTCTAGTACTGTCAGTGTCAAATAGAAAAGTCAGACTACATCCTAAATTGTCTATGCTTGTCTAGTTGTAAAGTAAGTATATCTGTTAAGTCATGACTAAAATTTTGGTGTACGTGCAAGTAAATGATTACTAAAAATTATAAGTAGTAGGAGAGGTCGTCCAAAGAGACAGGCACAACCTGCTCCGCCATCTCCCCCTCAACCTGAGTGCCCCACTGAGAGAATAAGGAGACTTGAGGAAATAGTATATGCATTGACTGCCATTATTGCCCAGCAGTTTGGGGTAAACACCCCTGGTACTGATGCCACTCCTGCACCAGCACAGGTTCCTCCTCCCCCACCACAGAATCCTCCGGCAGCCCCAGCACCTAAGCCTGTAGCTCCATAGCTTAAAGATGTTAGAGACACCCAGAGGCTGCAAGAATTTTTAAAAATGAGTCCCCCAGAATTTTCAGGGGTAAAGGATCCGATTAAGGCTGAAGGATGGTTAAAAGACCTTGATTCGGTATTTCAGTATTTAGGTTGCATGGATGAAGAAAAAGTGACTATGGCTAGCTATATGCTCAAGGAAGAGGCCAAATTTTGGTGGAGGACTACACAGAAAACCTTAGCTGATAATCTAGCAGATATTACATGGGAGGCATTTCTAGATGCATTCAGAGCCCAGTATATTTCGCTTATAGCACAAAAAAAGATGCAGGCGAAATTTTTGAATCTGACTCAGGGTAGTTCGACTGTTGATCAATATGAAAGTCGATTCACTACCCTTTTGAGATATGATCTTGACACCCTTAGGGATCCAGCACGCTGAATTGAGAGATTCTTGGCAGGTCTAAGATCAGGGATCCAGGACAGATTATTGGGATTTTGATTTGAGGATTTTAAGGATGCTCTAGGTCAGGCTCAAGAAGTTGAAAGGGGCTTAGATGTGACTCGAGCTGAGTATGGGTACAAAGCCAAGGATCAAGATAAAGGAAAAGGGATACAGGTATCTCGATATGATATGAGAAAGAGCCAGCCGAAGAGGCAAAGAACAGATGGGCCTCAGACATGGGTTGGGAAGCCCAAGATCCACATGGATAGTGCTGCCACTGCTCGAAGCCCTGGGACAGTAGTGCCGCGGTGCAACAACTGTGGCAAGATACATGCTGGTGAATGTCATTGGCCTACTAATGTTTGTTTCAAGTGTGGAGAGGTAGGGCACATGATTAAGGATTGCCCATTAATGAGACCTTATGAATCTCGAGAACAACCAAAACAGCCTGAAAGACAAGTACAGATTCCCCAGAGACAGGTCCCGCAGCGAAGAGCAACAGCTGCAGAGAAGGGTAAGAGGCCCATTGCACAGGGACATGTGCGAGCGATAGATGGAGAGACAGCTGACTTCTCCTCCGATACTATCAGAGGTACACTTATGATTTGTAATTGCTATGCATATGTTTTATTTGATTCAGGTGCTACACACTCTTTTATCTCCCCACATTTTGCATGTAAATTGCATTTAAAACCTGAATCCTTAAATCCCATGTTACGTAGCAGTACACCTATGCATGACTCTCAATTGACGGATATGATATGTAAAAATTGTGAAATTGTGGTAGGAGGTAGGAAGCTGTTAGCAGATCTAATTTTATAGAATATGTCGGGTTTTGATGTAATTTTGGGTATGGATTGGCTAGCTGCTAATCGTGAAAGTTTAGACTGTTACACTAAGACCCTGACTTTCTCCTTACCCGAAAAGTTTGATGTATGTTTTGTTAAGAATAAATAAAATGCATGGTGTTAAATTTTACGAAGTTATTGGTTAGTAAAAAAAAAATTGCTAACAGTATGATTCATATGAAGGTTATATTGCCTTTATTTCTGACAACAGTCGGGAACCACCAAGTATTCAAGATGTTCCAATTGTATGTGAGTTTCTCGATGTCTTTCCAAAAGATTTACCGGGGCTACCACCAAAGAGAGAAGTTGAATTTGTAATTGATATGGTGCCCGACACTCAGCCTATTTCTAAGCCACCTTATCAAATGGCATTGGTCGAATTAGAGGAATTGAAAAAGTAGTTATAAGAATTGCTCGATAAGGGATTTATTAGGCCGAGTGTGTCTCCATGGGGTGCTCCGGTACTGTTTGTCAGAAAGAAAGATGGCAGTGTTCGCTTGTGTATTGATTATAGACTGTTGAATAAGGCAACGATAAAGAATAAGTATCCTCTACCAAGGATAGATGACTTATTCGATCAATTAAGAGGGACATCGGTGTTCTCCAAAATAGATTTGAGATCGAGTTATCATCAGTTAAGGATTAAGGAGGCTGATGTATCGAAGACAGCCTTTCAGACCCGATATGGTACTATGAATTTTTGGTGATGCCCTTTGGACTGATTAACGCCCCTGCTGCCTTTATGAATTTGATGAATGATGTTTTTCGAGAATATTTGGATAAGTTTGTGATTGTGTTCATTGATGACATACTGATTTATTCTAAGTCTCGGAAGGAGCATGAGCAGCATTTGAGAATTGTGCTCCAAACTCTTCGTGAGAAGAGACTGTATGGAAAATTCAGTAAATGTCCATTCTGGTTGGAACAGATTGCCTTCCTCGGACACATAGTATCTAAGGATGGGGTGTCTATGGATCCGTCCAAAGTGGATGCAGTATTAAAATGGGAGAGACCAAGTACAATGACAGAGGTTCGGAGTTTCCTGGGATTAGCAGGATACTACTGAAGGTTTGTCGAAGGATTTTCCCGGATTACAGCTCCACTGTCTAAATTGACCCGTAAGAATGTCCTATTTGAGTGGTCTGATCAGTGTGAGTAGAGCTTTCAAGAGCTCAAATGCCAGTTGACCACAACATAAGTCTTGACCATTCCGAGCGGTTCAGGAGGATTTACAGTTTACAGTGATGCCTACTACTAGGGTTTGGGCTATGTGCTAATACAGAATGGTAGAGTGGTTGCTCATGGGTCTTGCTAGCTAAAGGACCATGAGCGTAACTATCCCACTCATGACTTGGAGTTGGCTGCAGTAATTTTTACATTAAAGATATGACGGCATTACTTGTATGGTGAAAAATTTTAAATTTTCACCGACCATAGGAGTCTCAAGTATATTTTTAATCAGAAGGAGCTGAATATGAGACAGTGGAGATGGATAGAGCTCTTGAAGGATTATGACTGCGAGATTTTGTACCATCCGAGCAAAGTTAATATGGTAGCAGATGCCCTCAGTAGAAAGGGTATGATGTCCTATTTGATGATTAGAGAATGAGACTTGTTAGGGCAGTTCGTCGAGCTCAGACTCAGTGTTGATGAGGTTAAGGATGGGTTTATGGCTAGCCTATAGATAGAGCCCAGTATACTGGATCAAATCAGAGCATGACAGAGGAATGATCAGAAATTACTAGATATGGTTAGTCAGGCTGAGGAGAGATCGCAGTCAGAATTCTTGGTCAGTGATGACGGGTTGTTGAGATTTCGGGGTCGTATTTGTGTACCTCAGATGACACCCTGAGACAGAGTATTTTGAAAGAGTCATTATTCTCGATTCACCATATACCCAGGTAGTACTAAGATGTACCATGATCTTCAAAAAGTGTATTGGTGGATAGGAATGAAAAAAGATGTAGCAGATTTTGTGGCTAGATGTTTAGTCTACCAACAGATTAAGGCTGAGCACAGAAGCCAACAGGACTGCTTAAGTCTTTACTAGTGCCTACTTGGAAATGAGAGCATATTACTATGAATTTTATTATAGGATTACCCAGGACCTAGAGAGGTCATGATGCAATCTGGGTGATTATGGATAGACTGACAAAGAGTACCCATTTTCTTACCATTAAGATCACTGATTCTCTGGATAAGCTAACAGAACTGTATGTCCAAGAGGTGGTATGATTACATGGAGCTCCTGTGAGTATTACCTCTGATAGAGATTCTCGGTTCACTTCGAGGTTCTGGACTCATTTTCAGGAAGCCATGGGATCTCGACTGAATTTGAGCACCGCCATTATCCTCAGACAGACAGTCAGTCCGAGCTGACTATTCAGACCTTAAAGGATATGTTAAGGGCATGTGCACTAGTTTTTAAGGGCTCATAGGATGATCATTTGCCTCTCGCTGAATTTGCTTATAATAACAGTTATCATGCTAGCATTGGTATGGCTCCTTATAAAGCTCTATATGGCAGGAGATGTAGATCCCCGATTGCATGGGAAGAAGTGGGTGATAAGAAAATACTTGCTCCCGAACTAGTTGAACAGGCAGCTAATGGTGTCCAGTTAATCTGTGATAGATTGTGGACAGCACAAAGTAGGCAAAAGAGTTATACAGATGTGCGAAGATATCCTCTGGAATTTCAAGTTGGGGATTTTGTATTTGTAAAGGTGTCTTCGATGAAGGGTGTCACACGTTTCAGAAAGAAAGGGAAGCTCAGTCCTCGCTTCATTGGTCCATTTGAAATATTAGAGAAAGTAGGAGACGTTGTGTGAGACCCCGTATAGGTTTAACCTTATATATATGTAAATGAATTCATAAGTATGGTGATATACTTGTAATGCGAATTATATGTAATGTAAGTCCATGAGTTTAAGGTACACGCATGTAATAGGAGTTGTGATTGTACGTACAAGTTACATTATATATAAATATGAAGGAATAGACTTAAACATGGGAAGAATGAGAGTGAAATGGAATATGAGTAGTGTGGTAAAATGGAAGGAAAGATTTGCATAAGTTGTTTACTTCCATTCGATTTATATTGTATATATATTTGGTTATACAAAGATTTCCCATAAGTTTTAATGTATACTAATTGTGATTGGATGCCATTTTTAAGTCTCAAGGAGGGATGGATGAGGAAATGACTATGGTAGCAAATTTAGGAGGTTTTGAATGAAGTTGTTGCAAAAAAACTGTAGAAAATCTAGAAATATGAAGGTTAGATCGATCTCATAGGATGAGAGATCGATCTGAAAGAGCCAAAATGCTCTTATTTGAGTAATGGAATAGAGCAGATCGATCTCCAAGGGAGTCAGATCGATCTCCTTAGCTATTGGGTTGGTAGCAGATCGATCTCTCCTAAGACAGATCGATCTCCTTAAGCTTCTGTTTGACAGCAGATCGATCTCAAGCCTCGATAGATCGATCTCTTGCCTCCAAAATGTCTTGGATAAGAGGGATTTCAAGAGGACTAGATCGATCTCCACCGAAGGCTGATCGATCTCATCAAGTTGAATCTATAAATAGGAGCAGTTGGATCTGCAGATTTTAGGACAAACCATTTCTTTTCATTTCAACTCAAAAACCTAGCTTTCTCACTCCTAAATCCATACATTTTCAGTAAGATTTGAGGGAAAGCTATTAAAGACAAAGTTGTTCACATCAAAGAGAAGAACAACATAGTTTAGAGGCATTTCTCCACTTGTTGGATTGAAGGATCAAAGGTGCATTTCCATTGGAGCAAAGAGGAAATCAAGCTAGGTGAGTTGCTAAATGGAATAACTCAAGTACATTGTATAGATATTGATTTTGGAGTTATTTGGTATGCATAGAAAGGGTAGAGACTACCTAAGAAGTAATGAATCCACCATGACCTAGAAATGATCTAGTGTGAGAAAGTGAAATTTGATGAGATTAATGATGAATGGGATATAAGGAAGTTAATAATAGTGTTGTGGTATGATTTTTAAGGTGTTATTATTGGATAAAATGTGAGATTTACCATAAGGGGTAAAATGTATATTTAAGGCATTGGATAAATGCTTAGTTGAACAAGAGTTAGAAAAGTTAACTCAAGTGCTTGATGGATAAATTGCAGTTCTTGATGATACACCGAAAAAAGTCGAGATAAGAATGCGAGAAGCATAAATGAGGATAGTTGAACATAAGTAAATCGAGGTAAGGGACTGTGTGTTAGCTATATAGATGTTTGTGCGTATTTTACGGTAATTTTGTAGATATATCGCTAGAGTTAGTATGATACTATAATTCTATGAAATAATATGGAAGCATGAAAAGTACTATGATATGTATATGTGTTGAGAAATGGGATGGGGTAAGGAAATAGCATAATATGTATGTTTTCACTGTTTTTTCAATTTTATATCGATATTGGTGATTGGGAAATGATGATGATGGGTGGCTAATTTTACATGTTTTAGCATGAAGAGGCATGCTGCATATATAAACATGTTTTGAGTTTTAAAAAGAGAAAATAGCCATCTATCAGATTTGAGATGAGACGCACATGTTTCTATGCTTTTGAAGTGTCATGCTGGAGTTTAACTAGCACGATAGTTTTGAGAAAAGTGTTGGAGCTTTGCTAGCACCTGTTATACTGAGTTAAGGTAAACCTAGGGGTCTGGGAACCAAGGGGATGCCAGCCGACGACCATTTGAACGGGCTGGACCTTAACGATAAATCATACCGCGCTGGAGCCTTACGATGATTGTGTGTCACGCTGCATGCTCGCTTAGTATATGAGACATGGTTCAGGATAAAAAGTCCATTGGAGTTGGAGTATGAACTTGGGTCCGCGTAGTACGTAGTATGGTGTATTTGTCCATTAGTATACTATGTACCGTGCTGGGTGCACGTGAGTACGAGTATCGTGTAGATGACATATGGCGTACCTTATACCGTGAGTAATTGAGGAGATGAGGTTGATTGAGATGAGCTGGAGGGTAGGACTGACCCATCCCCTTCAGGCAAAGTGATACCCTGTGCATACCTGATCAGTGAGGCCTGGGATCACTGACTATGGCCATATGTCATGGATATTTGATTGCCGAAATTCCATCCCTGTCTTAAAGATTTGAGAAACAGAGATAATCTTAGAAAAGAAAGAGATTTGAGGAAAAGAGTGATTTGAGAAAAGAAAGAGATTTTGCGTTTTTGATAAATCTCTAATTTCACATTAGTGTTGTAAGGGCACTATTTATAAGCATGTTTTAAATGGAAGTATGATATATTTGATTTACATGAAAATGCAAATGAGAAATGTATGTTTTAAAGCATTTTCGTATAATAATTCCATTTATAATGAAAACATGATTTTGGTTTATACATGCATAGGCTATGTAGGTAGTACAATATCTACCTGCTAGTATTCATTTCCTTGCTGAGCCATGGTTTGCTCATCCCACTAGTTTCCCCCTCCAGGTGCTAAGAAGTAGGAGAGTGGTGGTCTCTAGATTTCTTTTTGAGTTGGACAGCTCCCGCCAGTTGTAAAGGTATAAGAATTGTATACACAAGCTCATTTTGTATCTATCTTATCGTATCGCATAGTTATACCTTGGAATTGTAAATAGTTTTATGGGGATGATATGTAAATACATTGTATTTATACAATTGAATTTTGTATATCTACACACACTTGGGAGTGTGAACTAAATTTTAATTATTTTCGCTATAAATGTATGAATTTTAGTAATCGCATCGCCTCACAGCCCAACTGTAGTAGCGCAAGTATGGATAAAGGACACCCGTGAATTGGAGTGTGATAGATTTGGTATCAGAGCATGGTTGGTCTGATGTGAGTCGATGTTTAGGACTACGAAAACATACATCCCTAACTAACTGTGCGATATTTAGATACAAATATGTATATGGAGCTGGTAGTGAATTAAATGTTTGTTATAAATGCAGGAAAGTTATCAGGCTTAAGAGATATGCCTGAGAGACACCGTAAAAAGGGAGAGAGCTCGAGAGCTCAAGGGCGAAATGACAGGACTGAGAGACACAGTAGATCATCCTCTAGTCATGAGTCCCAAGAATAGATAGAGGCTTCTGATCCTTGAATAGCCCAATTATAGGAAGACATGTGCACCATGATGGGCCAGATCATGGCTAGGTTTGAGGGTACACCTGGTATAATAGGACAGGCTGCATCGAATCCCCCAACAGCTGTACATGAACCTGAGAATATTGCACTTGCACAACCTGAACCAGCTAGGCCACGAGAACCTTATATTCGACCAGTACCTCTTCCAGTAGCCCCACAGCAGTGTGATGATGATGATTTAGGGTAGGGATATGACTGTGATATGGAGAGGTTGAGGCCTTTTATGGACTTTAAGCCTCCTTCGTTTAGTGGAGTAAAGGATCCGGTAGTGGTTGAGGACTGGATCAGCCAAATGGAGAAACTGTTTGACTTCTGTAGATGTTCGGCTAGAAAGAGAGTAGCACCTATGGCCTTTGTACTAAGAGGCGAAGAAGAGCACTGGTGGAAGTCCATCAGGCCTATGTTGAGAGCTCAGGGTATGGCTATCACATGGGATATGTTTTTGGGCCCTTTCAAAGAGCAATACATCCCAGATACTGCTCGATGTAGATTGCAGATGAAATTTCTGAATCTGACTCAAGGGAATCGAACAGTTGATGAGTACGGGTAATGATTAACTTCACTAGGCAGATATGATTCGAACTCGATCAGGAGTGAGGCTATAAGGGTCCGTAGGTTTGTAGATGGACTGAGGCCTTCAATTCGAGTGAAGTTGGCCCCGTTTGATGTTGCTACATATAGAGAGGTTGTGCGACGAGCCCAGTTATGTGAGCAGGATTATGACTTGTAGATTTTTGAGTTTAGTTGGGGTAAGGATAAGGGTCTAAGGAAGCTGGGAGATGGTAAGAGTGCCAAATTTGGTCAAAAATTCATGAGTAAGCGTCAGAGAGAGGCAGATGAGTTTTAAAAAAAGGCTGCTAGACCTTTTATGCCTCCAACTCTGACACCAGCTAAGGGTATAGTGATCGGTGGACCCCGACCGACTATGAATCAGTGTAGAGCATGTGGTTGATATCATGGTGGTAGGCCCTGTTACCTACAGAGCATATGATGCTTCAGATGTGGTAAATTTGGGCATTGTGCCAGAGAGTGCCTAGAGATAGTTGAGGTAATTCCACAGAGGGGTAAAGAGCCAAAGAGAGTTCCTATAGTTACACCTCTTGCAAGAAAGAAAGCCTCAGCGGAAGAAAAGGGGAAACAAGTTATGGGTCAATGCAGAGTGTATGTGATAGACCAGGCATTAGCTGATGCCTCTTCTGAAGTGATAAAAGGTACAATTTTGATTTTCAATTTGGAGGTTATTGCTTTATTTGATTCTGGTGCTATGCATTCTTTTATATCACCTACATGTGCATCAAAGTTAAAAGGTTTTGTAGAACCCACATATTTGAGTAGGACTTTATTAATAAGTACCCCTATGAGAGTTAGCCAATTAGCTGAGCAAGTGTATAAAGATTGAAAAGTGAGGGTAGGGGATAAGTGCTTGACAGCCAATTTGATTTTGTTGAATATGTATGACATTGATGTAATCTTGGGAATGGATTGGTTAGCTACCAATCATGCTGTCATAGACTGTTGTTCTAAGTCCATTAAGTTTTCTCTACCCGAAGAATATGTTATAAGATTTTAAGAGAAGAAATGAAATCTTAAATTTTGCGATAAATAAAGTACATTGGTATAAATGACTTGAATGTTGTTTTGAAGGTTTTATTGCTTATGTGGTGGATTTGGACAAAACACATCCGGATATGGATGACATTCCAATGGCCAGAGAATTCTCTGATGTCTTTCCAGACGACCTACCGGGATTACCACCGGATAGAGAAATGGAGTTTGGAATTGACTTGACATATGAAACAGAGCTGATATCCAAGTCACCAGATAGAATGGCTCCAGTTGAGCTAGAGGAATTAAGGAAACAATTGCAAGATATGCTAGATAAGGGGTTTATAAGACCGAGCGTCTCACCATGGGGAGCTCCAGTACTATTTGTGAAGAAGAGAGATGGGAGCCTTAGGTTGTGTATTGACTATATGATGTTGAACAAGGCTACCATCAAGAACAAATATCCCTTACTGCGTATCAATGACTTATTGGATCAGCTCCAGGAGCGCAGATCTTTTCCAAGATAGATCTGAGGTCTGGGTATCATCAATTGAAGATTCGGAAGGAGGATGTGCCCAAGATAGCTTTTCGCACCTGCTATGGACACTACGAGTTCCTAGTGATGCCTTTCGGGTTGACTAACGCACCGATAACTTTTATGGCTCTGATGAATGAAGTGTGTAAGCCATACCTGGACCAGTTCATGATTGTTTTCATTGATGATATATTGGTGTATTCAAGGTCCAGAGGAGAACATGAGTAGCACTTGAGGATTATTTTGCAGACCCTCTGAGAAAGAAGGTTATATGCCAAGCTTAGTAAATGTGACTTCTGGCTAGAGCAGATTTCCTTTCTGGGCCATGTTGTATCGAAGGATGAGGTGTCAGTAGATCCATCTAAGATCGAGGTTGTGGGAACAGCCCAGGACAGTCACGGAGATCAAAAGCTTTTTGGGTTTGGCTGTTATTACAGGAGATTTGTAGAGAGTTTTTCTAGATTGGCTGCTCCATTGACACGCCTTACAAGGAAGAGTGTGGAGTTTATATGGGACGAAGCCTGTGAGAGGAGTTTTCAAGAACTTAAGATCAGATTAACAATCGCGCCAGTTCTTATCATCCCTAACAGCTCAGGGAACTACTCGGTGTATACAGATGCTTCGCATCAAGGATTAGGTTGTGTTTTAATGCAAGATGGAAGGGTAGTAGCTTATGGATCAAGACAGCTGAAAGATTATGAGAAGAACTACCCCACTCACGACTTGGAGTTGGTAGCCATAGTATTTGCGTTGAAGATATGGCGCCACTACTTGTATGGTGAGAGATTTCAGATCTTCATGGATCATAAGAGTTTGACATACCTATTCTCATAGAAGGAGTTAAATATGAGATAGAAAAGGTGGTTAGAACTCCTCAAGGACTCTGATTGTGAGATCTTGTACTACCCGGGGAAGGTAAATATGGTTGTCGATGCATTGACTAGAAAGAGTCTCGAGTTGGTATCACATATGATGGTTAGAGAACACGAGTTGTTGGAACAATTCACAAACCTTAGTTTGGATATGACCCTACCTGAGATTGGCAGCTATGGGATTATTGCTAGCTTGAGATTAGAATCGGAGTTGATTGGGGGAATCTAGCAAGCTCAGTAAGTTGATCAATGGTGTATTGATATGATTAGCCAAATTCAGAAAGGGAAGGGTACAGAATTTGTATTTAGTTCAGATAGAGTACTAAGGTTTGGAGATAGAATATGTGTTCCTATGGATTCAGAGATGAGGAAGTTGATATTATCAGAGGCTCACTCATCGAGATATACAATACTCCCGGGGAGTAATAAAATGTATCAGAATCTCTGAAAGGTGTATAGATGGTCTGGAATGATGAGAGACATAGCTGAGCATGTCCCTAGATGTCTCATTTGTCAGCAAGTAAAAGTCAAACATCAAAAACCAGGAGGATTATTACAACCTTTATGGATACCGACATGAAAGTGGGAGCATGTCACCATAGACCTTGTGATGGGGTTACCGAGAACCCGTAAGAACCATGATGCTATATGGGTGATAGTAGATCGGTTAATGAAATCGGCACACTTTTTAGCCATGAGATCTACAGATACATTGAGTGCACTGGCGAACCTGTATGTACGAGAAATAGTAAGATTGCATGGAGTTCCAGTGAGTGTTGTTTCTGATCGGGATGCCCACTTCAGTTTTCACTTTTGGGGACATTTTCAGGAAATTATGGGGACCCAGTTGAGTTTTAGCACCGCTTTTCATCCTTAGATAGATGGTGAGTCAGAGAGGACTATACAGACCCTGAAGGATATGTTGAGAGTGTGTGTGCTAGATTTTAGAGGCTCATGGGACGATCACTTGCCATTGATTGAGTTTGCCTACAATAAAAGTTATCACTTAAGTATTGGTATGGCCCCTTATGAGGCACTATACGGACGTAGATGCTGATCGCCCATTGGTTGGGAAGAAGTTGGTGACAGACAGTTGCTCACTCCCTATTTGGTTAAACAAGCCTCCGAGGATGTTCAAATAATATGCGAGAGGCTGCGAACAACTCAGAGTCGACAAAAGAGCTACGGTGACAGGAGACGAAGACCACTTGAGTTTGATGTGGGTGAGTTCGTATTTTTGAAAGAATCTCCTTCTAAGGGAATAATGAGGTTCAGGAAGAAAGGAAAACTAAGTCCTCATTATATTGGTCCCTTCGGGATTTTGGATAGAGTGGGAGATGGAGCATATAGGCTAGCCTTGCCACCTAAGCTAGCAGAGGTCCATAATGTCTTCCATGTTTCTATGCTTCGGAAGTACTACCTGGATCCGACACATGTAATTAGCTATGAGCCGTTGGAGCTCAAGGAGGATGTTCAAATAATATGCGAGAGGCTGCGAATAACTCAGAGTCGACAAAAGAGCTACGGTGACAGGAGACGAAGACCACTTGAGTTTGATGTGGGTGAGTTCGTATTTTTGAAAGAATCTCCTTCTAAGGGAATAATGAGGTTCAGGAAGAAAGGAAAACTAAGTCCTCATTATATTGGTCCCTTCGGGATTTTGGATAGAGTGGGAGATGGAGCATATAGGCTAGCCTTGCCACCTAAGCTAGCAGAGGTCCATAATGTCTTCCATGTTTCTATGCTTCGGAAGTACTACCTGGATCCGACACATGTAATTAGCTATGAGCCGTTGGAGCTCAAGGAGGATATGTCGTATGTCGAGAGACCGATCCGGATATTGGATAGAAAAGAGAAGGTGTTACAGAACAAAACGATTTCATTGGTTAAGGTTTTATGGTAACATCACACCGTAGAAGAGGACACATGGGAATTAGATAGTTTGATGCAGGAGAAGTATCTAGAGTTATTCACAGAATGATTGGTTCAAATTTGGAGGACCAAATTTTCTAAGTGGGGGAGAATGTGAGACCCCGTATAGGTTTAACCTTATATATATGTAAATGAATTCATAAGTATGGTGATATACTTGTAATGCGAATTATATGTAATGTAAGCCCATGAGTTTAAGGTACATGCATGTAATAGGAGTTGTGGTTGTACGTACAAGTTACATTATATATAAATATGAAGTAATGGACTTAAACATGGGAACAATGGGAGTGAAATGGAATATGAGTAGTGTGGTAAAATGGAAGGAAAGATTTGCATAAGTTGTTTACTTCCATTCGATTTATATTGTATATATATTTGGTTATACAAAGATTTCCCACAAGTTTTAATATATATACTAAGTGTGATTGGATGCCATTTTCAAGTTTTAAGGAGGGATGGATGAGGAAATGACTATGGCAGCAAATTGAGGAGGTTTTGAATGAAGTTGTTGTAGAAAAATTGCAAAAAATCTGAAAATATGAAGGTCAGATCGATCTTATAGGATGAGAGATCGATCTGGAAGAGCCAAAATGCTCTTATTTGAGTAATGGAATATAGCAGATCGATCTCCAAGGGAGTCAGATCGATCTCCTTAGCTCTCGGGTTGGAAGCAGATCGATCTCTCCTAAGACCAGATCGATATCCTTAAGCTTCTGTTTGACAGCAGATCGATCTCAAGCCTCGACAGATTGATCTCCTGCCTTCAAAATGTCTTGGATAAGAGGGATTCCAAGAGGACCAGATCGATTTCCACCCAAGCCTGATCGATCTCATCAAGTTGAATCTATAAATAGGAGCAGTTGGATCTGCATATTTCGGGACAAACCATTTCTTTTCATTTCAACTCAAAAACCTAGCTTTCTCACTCTTAAATCCATACATTTTTAGTAAGATTTGAGGGAAAGCTATTAGAGACAAAGTTGTTCACATCAAAGAAAAGAACAACATAGTTTGGAGGCATTTCTCCACTTGTTGGATTGAAGGATAAAATGTGCATTTCCATTGAAGCAAAGAGAAAATCAAACTAGGTGAGTTTCTAAATGGAATAACTCAAGTACATTATGTAGATATTGATTTTGGAGTTATTTGGTATGCATAGAAAGGGTAGAGACTACCTAAGAATCCACCATGACCTAAAAATGGTCTAGTGTGAGAAAGTGAAATGTGATGAGATTAATGATGAATGGGATATAAGGAAGTTAATAATAGTGTTATGGTATGATTTTTAAGGTGTTGTTATTGGATAAAATGTGAGATTTACCACAAGGGGTAAAATGTATATTTAAGGCATTGGATAAATGCTTAGTTGAACAAGAGTTAGAAAAGTTAACTCAAGTGCTTGATGGATAAATTGCAGTTCCTGATGATACACCGGAACAAGTCGAGATAAGAACACGAGAAGCATCAAGGAGGACAGTTGCACACAAGTAAATCGAGGTAAGGGACTGTGTGTTAGCTATAAAGATGTTCGTGCGTATTTTACAGTAATTTTGTAGATATATCGCTAGAGTTAGTACGATACTATAATTCTATGAAATGATATGGAAGCATGAAAAGTACTATGATATGTATATGTGTTGAGAAATGGGATGGGGTAAGGAAATAGCATGATATGCATGTTTTCACTATTTTCTCAATTTTGTATCGATATTGGTGATTGGGAAATGATGATGATGGGTGGCTAATTTTGCATGTTTTAGCATGAAGAGGCATGCTGCATAAATAAACATGTTTTGAGTTTTAAAAAGAGAAAATAACCATCTATCGGATTTGAGATGAGACGCACATGTTTCTATGCTTTTGATGCGTTGTGCTGGAGTTTAACTAGCACGATAGTTTTGAGAAAAGTGTTGGTGCTTTGCTCGCACCTATTATACTGAGTTGAGGTAAACCTGGGGTCTGGGACCCAAAGGGATGCCAGCCATCGACCCTTTGAATGGGTTGGGCCTTAACGATAAATCGTACCGTGCTGGAGCCTTGCAATAACTGTGTGTCACGTTGCATGCTCGCTTGGTATATGAGACATGGTTCAGGATGAAAAGTCCATCGGAGTTGGAGTAAGGACTTGGGTCCACGGTAGTACGTAGTATGGTGTAGTTGTCCGTTGGTATACTATGTACCGTGCTGGGTGCACGTGAGTACGAGTATCGCGTAGATGACACATGGCGTACCTTATACCGTGAGTAATTGAGGAGATGAGGTTGATTGAGATGAGTCAGAGGGTAGGACTGACCCATCCCCCATCAGGCGAAGTGATACCCTGTGCACACCTGATCAGTGAGGCCTGGGATCACTGACTATGGCCATATGTCGTGGATATTTGATTGCTAAAATTTCATGCCTATCTCAGAGATTTGAGAAACAGAGATAATCTCAGAAAAGAAAGAGATTTGAGGAAAAGAGTGATTTGAGAAAAGAAAGAGATTTTGTGTTTTTGATAAATCTCTAATTTCACATTAGTGCCGTGAGGGCACTATTTATGAGCATGTTTTAAATGGAAGTATGATATATTTGATTTACATGACAATGCAAATGAGAAATGTATGTTTTAAAGCATTTTCGTATAATAATTCCATTTATAATGAAAACATGGTTTTGGTTTATACATGCATGGGCTATGTAGGTAGTACGATATCTACCTGCTAGCATTCATTTCCTTACTGAGTTGTGGTTTGCTCATCCCACTATTTTCCCCCTCCAGGTGCTAAGAAGTAGGAGAGTGGTGGTCTCTAGATTTCTTTTTGAGTTGGACAGCTCTCGCTAGTTGTAAAGGTATAAGAATTGTATACACAAGCTCATTTTGTATCTATCTTGTCGTATCGCACAGTTATACCTTGGAATTGTAAATAGTTTTATGGGGATGATATGTAAATACATTGTATTTATACAATTGAATTTTGTATATCTACACACACTTGGGAGTGTGAACTAAATTTTAATTATTTTCGCTGTAAATGTATGAATTTTAGTAATCGCATCGCCTCACAGCCTAACTGTAGTAGCATAAATATGGATAAAGGACACCCGTGAATTGGGGTGTGACATGTTGCATACTGACTTACACTGCCCCCACAGTTGTCGGGTATACATGATGTCTTACACGTTTCCATGTTGAGGAAGTATTATCCAGACCCTTCTCATGTCATAGAGTACAAACCATTGGAGATTCATGAAGACATGAGTTATATTGAACAACCGATCCGGATCCTCGACAGAAAAGAGAAGATACTTTGATCTAAGATGATTCCAATAGTAAAGATTCTCTAGCAACACCACTCGACAGAAGAAGCTACTTGGAAGCTAGAGAGCCACATGAAAGAGAAGTACCCGTAATTATTCGATGGACCAGTTTGAATTCAGAGGATCGAATTCCTAAAAGGTGGGGAGAAATGTGAAACCCAAATATTTCTCACTTTATTTCTTATTTGGAAAACTAGGAAGTAATTGAGAACTCGGAATAATATTATGTAGGCCCGAAACCACCAAAACACTCGGGTTTCTGACGTTGGGCCCACTGGCATGTAAATCGAGGTAAGGCTCTAAGCCTGAGAATTTCTTAAGAATTACATGTTCGAATATGAATTGATGTGTAGAAATGAAAACTAAGGAATTGAAAGTGAAAAAGTTAGTAAGGTTCGGCTTTTGCACTAAATCGAGTAAATGGGCTCGGAAAAGAGAATAAATCCGGAATAAATTCTAAAAAATCTTAAAAATTATTTTGAGGTCATAGGAAATTAATATAAGATGAAATTTACTTGAGAAATCAAAATCAAGTGGAAATATGGAGGTTTCGGGGATCGAATTAATTGTTAAGGTAAATTGAAAACTTTAAGCCATTTTTCTCGGTATTGACCAAATCACGCAAAATGGGCTCAATCGGGTAATTTTTCTTAAACAAGTGACCCCCAAATTTTTATGAAACATACTAGAGACATAGTATAACAATTTAGAAGTGGAAATTTGGAGAAAATTGGACTAGAATACTTTTTCTTGAATTCTTCTAGAAGAGGACAGAAATCTGTCCCCTTCAGCCTGCCGACCCAGCCCTCATGTTTGTCACATTTGAAGACCTTTCGGTATTCAATTCGAGCCAATTTTTTCAAGTCTGAAAGTAGACTTAAGGAAATTTCAGTGGGCATAAAAATCAACCCAAAGGACTTCTAGGCCGAGAGATATCCCCTCACTTTCTTCCCACAAGCGTCCTCCTTTTGCCCTCAGTGCATGATTTTTTTGGCCACCTTTCGGTCAGACTCAGGTGTCGGTCAAGAAGGATAAAATCTTCCTCATCCAGTCCTATATAACATATAAACAATTCAGCCACAAATAAGTTAATTTACTAGGTGAAAAACTCAAACCAAAAACGGTTAACGGATCTGCCCTGTTTTTGGTAAGTGAAAAACTTGGAATTTTTTATTCTTTGGCTGAGTTTTCTTGTAGTTTTTGATGATTCTAAGCTTTATACATGTTAAACAACAGCTGAGGATCAATTGGAAGAATAAAAAATGTGGTCAACCTTGGTCAAACTTGAGGTAAAGTTAATGGATGATGATGAAGTTCATATATGTTGTTATTTGGTGTTGTTGAAAGATTTTTAGTTAGGTGGACTTGGATGATTTAACTTCTTAGAATGATTCGAGATCTGGACAGCAAGGTGTTGATGTGTTTGTGTGAAAAATTTAATGGATCTAAGGTTATCAATGGTTAAATTTATACCGAGAAAGCCCGATTTATAGTTTGACTCAGTGTAAAATCGAAAAACGAAATAATTGAAACTTTTACAAAGTGACTAGCTTGATTTATGAACTTGAATGAGTCATAAGGTTAATGAAGTAATGAAATGAGAAATTGGAATAACAAACTTTGCCAAAAACGACACTAAATCAGTAAAATCGAGAAAATCAAAAAGTTGAATGAAAAGTCAAAATTGGTCAAACTTCGAGAAGATAAATTAAAATTGAGTATGTTAAGATGAAATTGATTAATATATGGTGAATGAATATCATTTTGGGCAATTCAGGAATTCGACATGTAAATCGAGACAATCTCGAGATCCAACAAGTCTGCGCTGCGCTACGATCTACGAGGTAAGGGATGTGATTTAAAGTAGTATTGGTATTCAAATACCTTACTTCAGCTTAAAAATGTGTTGAACATGTTAGTTTTTACGAATAATAATTTCAAACCCAGAAAAAAATTACTATGCACTCAAAAATTGAGAAACCAGAAAGAAAAACCTTATTTTTCGAGCTCTTCAAAATATACTTTTGATACCTGTGAAATGTTTTTAAATGAAATTTGTTTTGTGAAAATGAAAAATCATTATTTCTACAAGTTACGGGTGAAAGGACTCGAATTATGATTAAAAATATGATTTCTACGAGTTTACGGGTGAACGGACCCAAAATATGATTAAATTATTATTTCTACGAATTTACGGGTGAACCGACCCGAAATATGATTAAAAATATGATTTTTATGAATTTAAGGGTGTACGGACCGGATAAATGATTTAAAAGTTCACGGGTGAACGGACCCGAGAAATGATTTAAAAGTTTACGGGTGAACGGACCCGAGAAATAATTTTAAATAAATATTTTGAGACTAAGGCTGTATGTAAGCTATGAGAGCTATCTTAAATTTTCGTGTGGGGTCTGGACGTCGTGGAACATGCCTCATACCACTTGGTGTACGTTTAGTCCCTTATGGTGCATGTTGAACTGCGTCGGGTATTTGTACCACTCAGTGAGATGTTTATGCCACTCTCCGTTAAAGGAAATATATGTATAATGGCAAGGGGCTCTGTAAGACCCTGATCCAGTCTACAGTCCCTTACCATGGCCATGGGTACTAAGTATAATTGAAGCATCTATGCAAATTTCCTATGTGAAATGCATACATGAATACGACTCTTGTCGTAATGAAAATGCTGCCTAGTCTCCATAAAAAGAATCAGTATTATTTGAAAGAAAGAGTACTAAATTTTATGATTTAAATATTATGTACTCTGACTTGATTTTCTCTTTAAATGAGCTACGTGATATATGCTATGTGAATGATTTCCTACGGGATATTTCTTACATGATTTACATGCTACGTGATTTATAAGATGCATGATTTATAAATTACATGCTACCAGTTATGATATCACAAGTACTTTGACTTGTCTTTCGAAACTAAATATGTTTTGGTTAATATTCACGTGCATGATATTTTATAAAGCTTATATCACAATATTTTACATTTACATGTTTTATTGCTAAGACTGTCTTAAATGCATGTCTTACTGGGCTTGAAGAGCTCACCCCTTTATTTTTACCTTAGAGATTTTCTTAAGTAAATTGTCACCCCTACCTGCCGTACAATAGTCGTGGACAGGTGGACTCAGCCCTTCCAGGCTATCCTCAGTTCTAGTAAGGTATATTTTACTTTGTCTACCAGACTTCCTATAAAGCATAGACAATGTTGTAATAATGTTTTGGGATGTAAAATAAGAAATATGAATTAACTAAAGTAGTAGTAACACATTTTAAACCTTACTGTATATTTTGGATATGTAAAGTGTGAGAATGAGAATAGACGTACTGATAATAGAGGAAAAGACATTGAAATTGACTGGTTACGATTATAAACTGCGTCTCGATACATTAACGAAAGATTAAGATATTGGCACTGATAGGAATACAACTTAAGTAAAGGATATAAAAGAAATAGCCCATTTTTTCGCATTTCCAGGGCGTCACACCTAAATAGCCAACAACATGAGCAAAATAGAATTGAAAACTCAAATAGCCCAAATAGTAAGCTAGTAGTAGGACATGCACAAGGTATGGCTCAAATGCATCATAAACTTAAAACTTTCAAATGTCTAACATTCCTAACATTTAATCCTAATTTCTAATGATGTTAGAGCAAGAAAATGAACTTAAACTAACCCCTAAATAGCAATATAATTAGCCGAGATAAATTTGATTCATGACGATGCTAACACCATGAATGCTAAGAAAAGACCACAAATTTGACTTTGTTACCTCAAATGCTAAACCAAGAGAAGGTAAATCGATTTTTCTAAAACTAAGTTTGTTTTTCCTAATCTTAAATTCACTACAATCTCTATCCTATCACAAAGTAAGAAAATAAAAAATGAAAGTAAAAGAGAAGAAATAGAGAAATTGTACATAAGTGTTTATGGAGGTTAGACTTCCCTTACATACGTCCTCTTCCTTGAGTTGTCCTCAAAGTGTTTCCAAATTCAGTATTTGAAATTGAACTTTATAGCAACTCTGTTTCAAGGCTCAAGAATAACCTTTACATCCTCATTTTTCCTTAAGCTCAAGGAGAAATCTTTACCTTTTCATTTTTCCCAAGTTCAAGGAAAAAACCTTTCGCAAACTCTTTTTTCAAAGGCTTAAAGAGTAACCTATAACCTCTACCCAAATCTCACCTCACAAGATTAGCGCACAAGGGTTTCTCCCCTCTTTTACAAAGTGGTAGATTATGGATACAAGGAATGGTAATCAAGGATACCTCAAACTTGGTTAAGTGATATCAAATTAAGTTCTTAAAGGAACTACAAATATAATACTAAGAGATTATACAATAAATCTTTGTCTTTAAATCAAAAAAAGACTATGGAAGATTTGTTAGTTGAACGATGATTGATTTGAAACTTTAGCTGTTAAGTCTTCAACTCTTTGAAGCTTCCTTTATACTCTCACTCTGAAATATGGTTGCTGGTGTGCTTGAATAAAAAAAATCTTCCCATTGCAAGATGTAACGCCCTAAAAGCGCAAAAATTTGGGCTAACTTTTTCTTTTAATACTTAATTTCTTATTTAGGTTGCGTTCCTAAATAATGTTGGTTATTTTGTTTCTTTCTTTGCTTAATCGTTTAAAATTTGTTTTAAATTCGGCAGCATAACCTCTTATACTTTAACCTACCTCCCCACAAATAGATAAGATCACAATTTATAACCTCAAGTAGTTGTTTTTATTTTTCTTAAACTTATTATCTCCCGATTTACCATACTTCTAAACTAACCAAGTTGTTCCCATACTTAATATTATCAAAATATTTCATTTGCTTCTAAAACCATTTATATGCAAATCCATAACAATAGATTACATCTTAAAAGTGTTTACAAACCAATATCTATACAATACAAAGTCTGGAAATAAACATCGGACAATATACCTTAGCATATACCAAAGGTAGCTTGAAGAGGCTCAAAATCCACCAGTCTAACTCAAGTACTCCGCAAATAGCTGAAACGATATCATTGCAGGTAATATGGGATGGAGAAAGATGGGGATGAGCTTCTGAAAAGCCCAGTAAGGAAGCATTTAAAATAACCCTGACAACCCCAAAACATATTGAAAATCATGATTATCATGCATTCAAAAGTTTTCATACTTACTTTATCCAAATCATATATGCTGACTCACTTACTTTAGCAAAATCAATACTTACTTACTTTGAAATAAAATATACATACTTACTTACTTTAACAAAGTATACATACTTACTTACTCACTTTCACAAAGCTTACTTTCTTACTTATTTTTCATAATTCAAAATATTCATACATGAAAAGCATTGAGACTAGGCTGGGTTCGTATAGCTATCATGCAAAATAGAGATATCATCCTCTGTAGAGGAATAAAACACTGATGGCCATGGTCAGGGCTGTAGACTTGATCAGGGTCGTACAAAAAAAAAGACATAATATCTGAATGAACTAGCACACAGCTAAGGCACGGGCACTAGTGGCACTCACCGTGCAGGTAACATAACATACATGCATGCTACGTGGGCACGAGATACTACGAAACATGCACCACGTGTAGCGGAGACAGGCACCATAAAGGTGGAGATGAGCACTACACTGGCGGAACATGCACTACAAGTGGCAGAGACAGGCACTATAAGTAGCGGGCATGACATGCACACAACATACACTATTGGGATAGCCTCTAATCTAAAAAAAAAATTAATTTCTTACTTGCTTACATACTTATTTAAAAATCATATGGAAAACTTTAATAATTAAATCATACATTTCAATTATAAAAATTAATATTTCAAAGACTTATGCATCATAGTAAAAATATGAGCTTCAGTAAAGTTTTAGGTTTGGGGTTTAATCAAGATTTCATTTCTTTCGAAAACTTATGTTGAAAGGTTCGGGTTTCATGTTAATTCTTCATGCATACATCAAATCATTTCAAGAAATATAAACAGGTAAATGAAGTCATTATTACCTTAAATTGCATCCCTTACCTAGCATATACCGTGCAATGAGCACCTCTTGGGTGCCCGTGCACCTTGGTATGCGCACTCACACCTCCAGCTGTCATAACAAATCTGAACATCCACTATTAGTAATTAATATTATTTCGTATGAATCCACACATCAATTTACCAATAAAACATCCTTATCATATCAATTTTCATTAATTTTCGTTGTTCAATTGATTTTCACCGATAAACTCTATTTTCGATTTTATCTCGGTTTAGCGATATTCTTTGGATTTAAAGTCATTTCTATCAGGTTTTATACCATTTAGAGTGACTATATTCCTCATCTTCCATCATTTAGATAATGCTCACATTAACTTTCAAATTTCATCGTTTTATCATTTTTCACTAAACCAAAGGTATAACTCGGGCTTCTTAGTTTAACTAACTTCCTGGGGACATTCAGTTCTATTAATTTACATCATTCCTTATACTTTTCTATGAACCCAAATTTTTGTACAAATGTTTATTTAAAAGCTAAGCCAAGAAGTTTAAGACTTACCTAAATGTTCATGTAGGGCCCAAGGTAGCTGAGACACCCAGAATAGTGACACGAGGCCCGAGGCACGAACTTCAAGGTAAGCACCCAAGTTTAAGTATCCTTTAATAAAGTATGTTTATAAGTAATTTTTGATGGCTAGGAAGTGAAACTAAGGTATTGGAAGTGAAAAAGCTAGTAAAACTTGAGTTTACACTAAATCGAGCACATTGGCCTAGTGAGCCAAATAAATTTGGAGTAAATTCTAAAAATTCACAAAAATTATTCTAAACTGTAGGAAATTAGTATAAGGCATAATTGATATGGGGAATGAAGATTTAGTGGAAATAAAGAGGTTTCGATGATCAAATGAATTTTTAAAGTAAATCGAAAACCTTAAGCCATTTCAATCGGTAATGACCAAATCGTACAAAATGGGCTTTGGGAAACTTTTATTAAACAAGTGGGCCCAAAATTTTTATGAGACATACTAGAGACCTTTTAGAATATTTGAGAAGTGGAAATTTGGAAAGAAATGGGCTGAAAATATTTTTCATAGATTTTCTAAAACTAGGCTGCGGGCAGGCCCAAGCCCAGCACCTATAGGCCCAAAAAGAAAACCTATTTTCATGACCTTCCAGAAGGCTTTTTGAGTTGGGTGTTTACCAAGATAAAGATCATTTAAAGGTCTTTTTGGAAAGGTCAAGAACACAAACCAAACTGAAACGAGAGAGAACCACCCCTCCAAAGTTGATGCAGGCGTCCTCTGCCAATCCAGATTGCGTGATTTTTTGGCCACCCTCCAGCCACTTTCAGACTTCAGTCATATGGATAATATCTTCCATCCTAAGCTCTCTATAACATATAAAAAAATCCAGCTGGAAGAAGCTCGCTTGCTAGGTGAAAAACTAGAGAGAAGAATAAGGGCAAAATCTGCCTTGTTTCGAGGTGAGAGAAAATTTAAATTTGAAAGTTTTTGGTTGTTTTTAATGTTTTTTTTTTAATGATTCTAAGTTGTATACATGTTGATTAACAACTAAGAATATTTTTTGAAGCAAAAAAGATTGGTCGAAATTGGTCAACTAAGGTAAGAAGTTGGTAAAAGATGATGAACTTGATGTATATTGATATTTGATGATTTTGGATGATTTTTGGTTAAGTAGAACTTGATGAAAAATTTTCTTGGGACTTATGTAGGTTCGGCCAGCCTAGGGTTAATAGGGAAATGGTGAAATTTGGTTGAGTTTGATGTTGTAGACTGTTAAATTAATATCGAAAAAGTTCGGTTTATGGCCTAATTTAGCGAAAAACTGAAAAGTATGAAAATCAGAAAATTGGTATGTTGGCAAGTGTGAATTGGAGACTTGAATAAGTAATTAAGTTGTTAAGTTACGAAATTGAAGTTAAAAGAATAAAAATTATCAAAATTAGATTAAACCGGCTCTTCAAACGATAAAACCGAGAAAGTAGGAAAAATAGCTGAAAAATGGTCCAATTGACCCCGTTTAAGTTATAAATGAATAAGAATATGAAATAAGGATAAATTGAATACTAATTATGTCACGACCTACTTTAACTAAAATTACTACAAATTTTTCGCTTTTTCCTTACCTTTCCATTCGTGACAATTTCTAACATCCGTTGGGCTGTGATTCAGTATTAGTACCATCTTCTTTACTTACCTTATCATTCATTCTATGTCATACATACATGTGAATATAAACTATCTATTGACTGTAAATACTTTTCTCTTATAAGTGAACTAATGTATATTTATATACAAATACATCCCCAACATTACATTCATTTACATCACTGTGCTGTTATATGTCCAGATACAAAATCATACGAATGTGTATACCTTTCGGTCGATGGGAATGTAGCAGATAACAGGAATGCAAGTCCTCAGCCGTACTCTATCTACTAAAAATACTTTGTAGAGAGAGGGAAAATGAAAGGGGTGAGCTCACTAGCTCAGTAAAGTAATTATGCAAACAAGTAGATAACCACGCTATCTACATGAACATAATGTCATGCTTTAAATCATTTTATTTCAATTCGCATATGAAGCATGAAGTTTTTTATATAAAACTTATGCAATTCATATATACATTCACTCATATATATGGAAATCATGCTTTATTTATAAACACAAGTAATTCATGTAAAACATTGCTTTCTCATATGAAGCTTATAAAACATATCAAGCTATTTCATTTCAATCATAAAAATATGTCATTTCATCATGTAAAAACATGTAAATCGGGGCTCAACTCATCCCTCGGGTTTACCCTTGTTCATAAACATATGCATTCATATAAAACCATAAAACATTTATTGAGGGCCACCTCTTAAATCCTACGGGACCAACGTGTCACGCAGTGTGGGGGCCACCTCTTGAATCTTGAGGGACCAAAGTGCCACAAAAAAACTTTTGAAAGTTTGTTTTGAGACTGAGGCAATATGTAAATTTGGACATTTGTCATGCTTAGCCTAAGTGGGGTTTTGAAACATCGTGGTGCATTGCTTTTGGACACTTGGGTCTAGTCAGCCTCTCGTGATTGCATGCCTGATATTTGTACCCCTCGAAGCGTTTTTGTTTCACCACCTTCCATTTTGAATATGTTTGTTTAGTGGCGTAGGGCGCTGCACGACCCTGATCTAGTCTGCAGTCTCCTTACCATGGCCATCGGTACCTTATATGTTATGTGAACATGACTTATGGTTAATACATGAAAATGCCTAGTCTCTATAACTTATATGTCTGATTTAAAGAAAAGTGATATGTTCCTTACCATTTTGACTCCGAAAGAATAAGTTTTGTATCCGTTCTGATTTAAAAGAATAAGTTTTGTATACATTCCGATTTGAATGAATAGCTCAGTATCCATTTGATTTGAACGATAAGATTTGCATCTGTTTGGTTTGAATGCTTGATTATGTATCCGTTTTGATTTTGAATCCGTTTTGAAAGTTAAGTTCTGACATATGTTTGTTTAACTTCGAAGAAATGATAAACATACAGATTTTGTTGATTTGATTCAATTTTGAAAGTAAGTATTCACATTTGAGAAAAGTATATGAATATAATGATCATTTTATTATGTATGGCGAAAAGCTTATGATTATTTTGATATTATACTTTTCACTGCTTGGATGCATTACTTATTGAGCTTGATGAGCTCATCCCTCTTTTCTTTTCCCCTTTTAGATTACTTCCAGTGATAGCACTTATATCTGTCGAGTATTAGTTGTGGACGAGCGAACCCGACCCTCTTTTGGATAGCTTTTGTGTAAGTCAGGTATACTATTACTTACTTCCATACATTAGGTAAAACATAGACTGCTAATGTAAATGATGATTTTGGGATGTAAGTTAGGTGTAAATGTTGATAAACAAAGTTGTAACTATGCAGTTAATAAGAG
Source organism: Firmiana major (assembly GCA_033439115.1). Lineage (NCBI taxonomy): Eukaryota > Viridiplantae > Streptophyta > Magnoliopsida > Malvales > Malvaceae > Firmiana > Firmiana major. The sequence goes on along the minus strand of CM065904.1, from coordinate 55,620,790 downwards.
GTATATAATTTAATATTATAGATGTTTTGATATGATGATGAGATATGATGATAACTCAGAAAAGAGATTAAAATCAATTGGATTATGGATATAAATTGTGTTTACACCTTGCAGGTTGGGTTAGGTCTAATTGCAGCCGTTATGCTGTCGAAATTTTTATAAAATAAATTGGTTAAGTATGTGACACTGATAGGAATGCAACATAAGTAAAAGCTTAGAAAAGTTTAAAGTAGCCCATTTTTTCTCATTTTTTGACCGTTATAGTTTACGTGGTATCAGAGCAAAAATTGTCTAATACTGTTAGTGTCATCTAGTATAGTTAGATTACATCCCAAATTGCCTATGCTTGTCTGGTTATAAAGTAAGTATACCTGTAAAGATATCACTAAAGTTTTGGTATACATGCAAATAATCGATCACTGAGAATATGAGTGGTAGAAGAGGCCATCCACGAAGATAGGCACAACCTCTTTCGCCACCTCCCCCTCGGCCTGAGAGCCCTACTGATAGAATAAAGAGGCCTGAGGAAACTGTTCAGGGCATGAGGGAAGGAATAGATGCTTTGATTGCCTTGATTGCGGAACAGTTTGGGGCAAACGCTTTTGGCACTGATGACACTCCTGCACCAGCACCGGTTCCTCCTCCCCCACCACAGGGCCCTCCGGCAGCCCCAGCACCTTAGCTTGTAATCCCACAGCCTAAGGTTGAAAGAGACACCCGGAGGCTAAAAGACTTTTTAAGAATGGGTCCACCAGAGTCCGTGTTTCAGTATCCGATAAAGGCTGAGGAATGGTTATTAGACATTGAGTCCATGTTTCAATATCTGCGATGCTCAGAATTAAAGAGGATGATAATAACCATCTATATGTTGAGAGGTCAGTCAAAGTATTGGTGGAGGACGACTCAGACGGTTATGGATGACAACCCATCAAATGTCACATGGGATGCATTTCTCGACACATTTCGAGCCCAATACATCCTGCCTATAGCACAAAAGAGGATGAAAATAGAATTCTTAAATCTGGTTCAGGGCAGTTTGACAGTAGATGAGTACGAGAATAGTTCACTACCCTAATGAGGTATGACCTAGATACAGTACGGAACCCTGCACGTCGGGCAGAAAGATTTTTGGCAGGATTGAGGTCATCCGGGATAGGTTATTGGGATTTCGAATCATCGATTTCAAGGATGCTTTGGGTTGAGCTCAAGAAATTGAAAAGGGCTTGGAGGTGTCACAAGCTGAGCATGACCACAAAGATAGGAGTCGGGATAAGAGAAAGAGACCTCAAACATCCTAATTTGAATTCAGACGGGGCCAACCAAAGAGACAGAGAGTGGAGAAAATTCTGTCAGGAGCTAGAAAGCACAAGATCTCTGTAGTCAGTATTGATGCTACCCGTGGTTCTGGCACCGAGGCACCTAAGTGTAAGACTTGTGGTAGACCACATCTTGGACCTTGTCGTTGGGTTACAAGCGCTTGTTTTAGATATGGTGAAATTGGGCATAAGATAAGGACTGCTCACAGATGAGAACTCAAGCACCTCGGGAATTACCAAGGAAAATTGGGAGACAAATACAGATCCCTCTGAGACCAGCTCCACAGAGGAGAGCTACAGCTGTCGAAAATGGTAAGAGACCCATCTCACAGGGACATGTGTGAGCTATAGATTGGGAGATAGCTGACACCTCCTCGGATGCTATTAAAGGTACACTTATGATTTGTAATTGCTATGCACATGTATTGTTTGATTCAGGAGCCACACACTCCTTTATCTCCCCACAGTTTGCACAAGAACTACACTTAGAACCTACACCTTTGGATCATATGTTACGTATTAGTACACCCATGCACGAATCAGACTTGACTAATATGGTGTGTAAAGATTGTGAGATTAAGGTAGGAGGTAAGAGATTGTTAGCAGATCTAATTTTGTTAAATATGTCGGGTTTTAATGTAATCTTAGGCATGGATTGGTTAGCTGCCAACCGTGTAAGTCTAGACTGCTACAATAAGATCGTAACCTTCTCCTTACCTGAAAGGTTTAATGTATGTTTTATTAATGAGAAATTAAGTGCATAGTATAAAGTTCTATGTGATTAGAAGTGTTAAAAGTGTTTGAAAAATTTCTGATTGTATAATTCTTGTGAAGGTTATGTTGTTTTGATTTCTTATATTAGTCAGGAACCACCAAGTATCCAAGATGTTCTAATTGTGTGTGAGTTTCTCGATGTATTTTCAAATGAATTGTCGGGGTTACCACCAGAGAGGGAAGTTGAATTTGCCATTGATCTGGTATCTAACACTCAACCCATTTGTAAGCCACATTATCGAATGGCACTAGTAGAACTGGAGGAACTGAAGAAGCACTTGCAAGAATTGCTTGATAAGGGCTTTGTAAGATCGAGTATGTCTCCATGGGGTGCTCCGGTATTGTTTATCAAAAAGAAAGATGGTAGCCTTCGGTTATGTGTTAATTATAGGCTGCTGAATAAAGCAACGATAAAGAATAAGTACCCCTTGCCAAGAGTTGATGATTTGTATGATCAGCTAAGAGAGGCTTCAATTTTCTCTAAGATAGACTTAAGATCGAGTTACCATCAGTTGAGGATTAAGGAAACTGATGTACTGAAGACAGCTTTTCGAACCCGATACGGCACTATGAGTTCTTAGTAATACCCTTTGAACTAACCAACACCCCTGCTGCTTTTATGAATCTGATGAATGATATCTTTCGGGAGTTTTTGGATAAGTTTGTAATTGTATTCATCAATAATATTTTGATTTATTCTAATTCTCGGGAGGAGTACGAGCAGCATTTAAGGATCGTACTCCTTGTGAGACCCCGTATATGCATAATGGTATATATGTACATAGAAATGTAAATGGAGTTGTATTATGAATTCATAAGTGAAGTATATGTGATATAAGTCCATAAGTTAATGTACACACTTGTAATAAGAGTTGTGATTGTACATACAAGTTACATTATGTATGAATGTGAAGAAATGGACTTAAACATGTGGAGAATGTGAGTAAAATAGAATATGAGTAGTGTGGTAAATGGAAGGAAAATGTGCATAAGTTGTGCACTTCCATTTGGTTTTATATCATGGACCATTGGCTATACAAAGATTCTACACAAGTTTCAATAAGTATGAAGTATTAATGGATGTCATTTTCAAGTCTCAAAGATGATTGGATGAGAAAATGACCATGGCAGCAAATTAAGGATGTTTGAGTATGAGTTGCTGTAGAAAAATTGTAGAAAATCTGGGAAATATGAAGGGCAGATCGATCTCATAGGATGAGAGATTGATCTGGATGAGCCAAAATGCTCGTATTTGAGCAAAGGAATAGGGCAGATCGATCTCCAATGGGGCCAGATCAATCTCCTAAACATTTTGTAATGAAAAGATCTATCCTCAAGCATCCAGATCGATCTCCTTAGCTCTCTGTTTGGGAGCAGATCGATCTCAAGCTTCAACAGATCGATCTCATGCTTAAAATGCCGTGAAAAAGAGGGATTTAAGGGGACCAGATCGATGTCCTCCTAGTGCAGATCAATCTCCTCAAGCTATTTCTATAAAAGAAGTGTTGAAAATCTAAAAATTTCAGGAAAAACCATTTCATTTTCAACCCAAAAACCTTTCTCTTTCTAAAATCAGCCATTTTCAGTAAGATTTGGAGAGAGACCATTAGAGGCAAAGTTGTTCCTATCAAAGAGAAGAATAACATAGTTGGAAGGCATTTCCCCATTGTTGGTATTGAAGGAGCTAAGGGCATTGTCATTTAGAGCAGAAGAGAAATTAGATTTGGTAAGATTCTAACACTCTAACTATGGTACATTGTCTATTTAATTGATTTTGGAGTTATTTGGTATGGGTATGGATGGTTAGAAACTATCTAAAATGCATTGGAATGATTATGACCTAGAAATGGTCTAGTGTGAGAAAGTGGAATGTATGGAGATTAATGAGAAATGGGATGTCTATAGGTGACAATAGTGTTATGGGTATGATTTTAAGATGTTGTTGGTGAATAAATGTAAGATTTACCTAAAAGGGGTAAAATATGGATTAAGGCATTGGTAAAATGCATAAGTGAATTATATTGAATAGTAAGGTCAAATATGGGTTAAAAACATTAACTCAATTGATTTGGATGAATGAATCGCAGCTTTCGAGGATACGCCGAAGCGAGTTAAGCCAAGAGGGTGAGAAGCTAAGAGGAAAAGAGTCACACCAAGTAAATCAAGGTAAGGGAATTGTGTGGACTCTTAGAGATATCTGTGCACAATTTGGGTGCTTAAATGCTTTGCTAGAATGCATGAGATACTAGGAAATGATGTTAGGTGATTAAAGGGAAAAAGTTGGGAGTTTGAGAAATGTGCATGAAAACAAAAGCATATTGCTTTGAAAATCATGTTTTATTGCTTTTTAGCAAGTGATTGGTAGGTTAGCTAGCATTTGAAATGATTTGCAAAAGAAATGAGTTGTTTTGGTTTGTTAACAACACTTTGCAAAGAAATGAGCCACCTACATTGTTTTCGTGAGAATGAAAGCGTGCTAGAGTACAACTTACACGAGATTTGACGTGTTTTATACACATGAGTACTAGAGGCACTAGTTTTCACATGGATTTCATATTGGTTTTGGCATTGTGCTTAGAGTTTGTCTCGCACTAGATGCCCACCTTGCTTGTTGTCGTGCTTGGAGCTTCGGGTAGACTGGGTGTCACTTCGATTAAATAGGCTTGTACGTGCATTATTTTGACATGATATATTAGCCGTGTTAGGAGCTTCGGGTAGACAAGAGGTCGTATCGATTAAATAAGCTCACACTTGCATTTTGAGATGTGGCTTGATATGATGTGTTGATTGGGTCCACAGAGTACGTGTACCTTGCATGTAGCATGGAGTACATTGTACCATGTTGAGATTGTGATGTACTGTCTTCGGACGAGATCTGCTATGGATCTACGAGTAGGATTTGACCCACCTCCCATGTGGAAGCAGATAGTGGTGATATCCCGCACACCTGATCCGTGTAGCCGATATCACAGGTTATGTACATAGGCCTTGAGGATATTACCTGTTGTTGAATTGCCTATCTCACATGTCTATTGTTTTGAGACTAAATCCATTTTTAAAACTATTTATGGGTCAGGACAGTCCGAGGGATGGGCTGAGACCTGACAAGTGTTGAATTGTTTTGAGATATCGATGTTAATGGTTTTTAAAGTGCACGGATGCATGATGTTTAATGCCATGCTTTATTTGAGAAAATGCATGATGGTTAATGCCATGCTTATTTGAGAAAGCGCATGATGCTTAATGCCATGCTTTATTGTGAATTATGCATGATGATTTATATCATGCTTTGAGTTTAAATGTGCACTGGATTTTAACAGCATGAATGCTTTACATACCATTAACACAATCATACACTCATGTTTTGAGATAAATGATGAATTAAATGCTTTTGAGCATGGCATCACGTTCACGTAGATAGTGCAGTATCAACCTGTTCGCATGATTACCTTACTGAGCATGTGGTTTGCTCACTCCCCCTTATTTTCCCCCTCTCTACAAAGTTTTGAGTATAGAGTGCGCGTGACTGAAGGCTTATCCCTTTTGGTAATCCGCTACATCTTATCGCTAAAGGTATACACACTTGGATTATTTTGTATCTAAACTAAACATAGCATAGTAGCATTTTGTATGTAACTATTGGGGATGTAAAACAATGTAAACACATGTAACAACTCTGATATATATACATTTATACAAGTGTTTACTTAGGAATAATATGCAAATTGAATTGGTATGGTGGAGTGAGTTAGACGTCGACACACAACCCAACTATTGAGGAAAGTTGCCGTTCACGATTGAGGTAAGGACGAATGATAAACGATGCATGAAAATATGAAAAATTTGTACGTATTTTGGTAAGTTGAGGGTTGTGACAGATGTTGGTATCAAAGCTTGTGTTGCTCTAACGTATGTCGTGTCTAAAATATTTAATAAGGTGAAAAAAATTACATCTCCATGTTACAGTGCTTGATTAGATACAATTGTGTGTGTCGATGGGTTGATTAAGTAATTGGTTGTGAATGTAAGAAATTGAGTAAATATGCCTAATACATGTCGCGGTAGAGGGATGAGAGCACAGGCTCGAGGCCGTAGAGGTAGGCCTGGGGGTAATGTTGAGCCAGAAACATACGAGGCTCAAGATGATGTTGAGGTGGAGGCTGATGTTGAGCACGCTCCACATGGTCCAGAGGTAGATAGAGTCCCGCTACACAGGGTGATGCCGAGCAAGCAGTAGGTCCTGTGGCACGGGTAAGGCAAGCCCAATGACCTCAGACGACACATACCCCACCCACACAGGATGTGCCTACGCCGATTGCTACACCAGGCAATAAAGGTTGGGGATATGGATGTGATTTGGATAGACTGCGGTAGTTCTAGAAGTTTGGAATGTCATCTTTCAGTGGAGTAAAGGACCCAGTAGCGGCTGAGGATTGGATCAATGAGATTGAGAAATTATATGGGTTCTTTGAATACACTATTATCGATATGGTAGCGTTTGCCGCTTTTATGCTGAAGGGATCAGCGGAGCAATGGTGGAAATCCACCAGGCCTATTTTGAGAGCCCGGCATACTGAGATCAGCTGGGATATATTTTTGGAAGCATTCCGGAGACAGTATGTACCGGATACCACTCAGAGAAAGATGAAAATGGCATTTTTGGGACTGACCCAAGGGAGCAAGACTGTGGATGAGTATGAGACTGCTTTTATCTCCCTGGGTAGATATGACCCCAATACTATTGAGTAATGAGGTCGAGAAGATCCAAAAATTTATGGATGGATTGAGACCGAGCATCAGGTCTAGACTAGTTCCCCTGGACATACCGACCTATAAGGAGGCAGTACGCAGGGCGCAATTGTGTGAACAAGATGTTGATAGAATCGCCTTAGAGTTTGGAAAGGTTGGTAAGATGGGAGATAGAGATAAGAAAAAACCAGTGATGGATAGTGGCTTTAGCTATAAGGGAACCAAGAGATTCTCTGGAAAAAGGTCGAGGATTGATGAGATCCGGGAGAGGACAGTTAATACTCCCATGTATCCGGCCATTGCTCCATCTAAGGGAATCGTGATTGGAGGGCCACGGCCTACTACTGAACAGTGTGGCAAGTGTGGTAGGTACCATGGTACTTGACCATGTTATGGACCTCATGTTGTATGCTTTAGATGTGGGAAGTCAGGGCACATAATCAGAGATTGCCCAGAAATGACAGAAAGAGCCCCACATAAGGGCAACAAGCCAGAGAGCTCCAGTTGGGACAGCTGCTCCGAGGAGGAGGGCTACAGCTGAGGAAAAGGGGAAGCAGGCAGTGGGTGTGAGCAGAGGACGAGTGCACGCACTCGACCAAGACACTACGGGTCAGTCATCGGATGTGGTAAAAGGTACCATCCAAATCTTTGATTTAGAAGCTTATATACTGTTTGATCCTGGTGCCACGCATTCCCTTATTTCGCCATCCTTTGCATGTAAATTGATGAAGCATGTAAAACCCACACTGGTTAATAAGATGTTATTGATATCTACCCCTATGAATGATAGTCAGTTGACTGAGCATGTATATAGAGATCGTAAGATGAGGATAGGAGGTAAAGAAATGGAGGTAAAGAAATGGCAACCGATTTGATCTTATTAAATATGGGTGATTTTGATGTAATCCTAGGGATGGATTGGTTGGCTGCCAATCATATTGTTATGGATTGTCATGCAAAAACTTTGATGTTTCCAAAGATAGACAATCTTGCAATAAATTTTGTGAAATGAAATTAAAGAACATGATTATTATAAGTGTGATGAGTACAATCTTGATACTTGATGATTTAGAGATAAATTTGTTCTATCAATCTTGAGTGTGAATATGATGATTTATGATACTAATGGTGGAAAGAATAATGTGAAGGGTTCATCGCTTATGTGATTGAGACGGATAAGGTACGTTCGGAATTGGGAGACATACCAGTGGTTAAGGAATTTCCAGATGTCTTTTCGGATGAGTTACCAGGGTTACCTCCAAATAGAGAGACGAAGTTGAGTATAGAGTTGGCACCTGGTACAGAGCCGATATCCAAGCCACCGTACAAAATGGCTCAAGTTGAGTTAGAAGAACTAAGGAAACAACTACAAAAGTTGCTAGAGAAGGGGTTCATCAGGCCTAGCTTCTCACCTTGGGGAGCACCGATTCTGTTTGTAAGGAAGAAGGATGGAAGCCTTCGATTGTGTATAGATTACCGGTTATTAAATAAGGCCATCATCAAGAATAAGTATCCCCTTCCACGCATCGATGATTTGTTGGATTAGCTTAAGGGAGCGCAGGTCTTTTCCAAGATAGATCTGAGATCTGGGTACCATCAGTTGAAGATATGAAGTGGAGATGTACCCAAGACAGCTTTCCGCACTCAGTATGGACATTATGAGTTTATGGTTATGCCATTCGAGTTGACGAATGCTCCCATAGCTTTTATGTCGTTGATGAATGAGGTATTCCACCAGTATTTGGATTGATTTTTTATTGTGTTTATTAATGATATACTGGTGTACTCAAGGTCTAGAGAGGAGCATGAAAAGTATTTAAGGATAGTGCTATAAACCCTCCGAGAGAAGAAGTTGTATGCTAAACTCAGTAAGTGTGACTTTTGGTTGGAACAGATCTCTTTTCTGGGTCACATAGTATCGAGAGATGGAGTGTCAGTGGATCCATCTAAGATTAAGGCTGTAGTTCAGTGGCAGAGACCCCAGACAGTGACAGAGATAAGGAGTTTCTTGGGTTTAGCTGGATATTACCGAAGGTTTGTAGAGGGATTTTCAAGGTTAGCTACTCCTGTGACACGTCTCACGAGAAAGAATGTTGAATTTGTGTGGGACGATAAGTGTGAGGAAAGCTTTAAGGAGTTGAAAAGGAGATTAACCACAGCTCTGATCCTCACAATTCCTACCAACTCAGGAGGTTTCACGGTGTATACGGATGCTTCACACCAAGGACTGGGCTGCGTATTGATGCAGGATGGGAAGGTAGTAGCCTATGGATCAAGGCAGTTAAAGGATCATGAGAGAAACTACCCGACCTATGTCTTAATGTTGGCGGCCGTAGTGTTTGCATTGAAAATATGACGCCACTACCTCTATGGTGAGAGATTTCAGATTTATACAGATCATAAGAGCCTCAAGTACCTATTCTCACAAAAAGAGTTGAACATGAGACAGAGGAGATGGCTCGAGCTGTTAAAGGATTATGATTGTGAGATCCTGTACCACCCGGGTAAAGAAAATGTGGTTAATTCTATAGGACCCAAGAGGTGACACTTTGCATCTGTAGGACCCAAGAGGTGACTTGATAATTCTATATTTTTAGAATTATTTGTGCTTAATTTCCTAATTAATTATTTAAATCCCCAATTTATTTTGTTAATTATCCCCTTTATTTAATTAAAATTCTCATGTTTGCAGATAAATTAAATCCGGATGAATTTTGAATATTTCGGTAGAAAATGGACCGGAATTCGGCTAAAATTGAGATTGAGCCACGCGGACAACACGAGCCATGCCACCTAGCACATCCAATTGGACAAAAGATTGATGACATGGAAATATCTTTTCAAGGAGCCAATAGTGTGAAGATAAGTGGCCAAAAAAATGTCAACTCATCTAGGATGTAGAAATTACAATTATACCCCTTTTGTGTGTATAAATAGGACATGGATGACAATTGAAAAACTATGTAATTTTAGGAGTAGGAGTAGTGTTAGTATAGAAGTAGTTAGAGTAGCTTAGTTAGATTAGTTTAGTTTTTATTTTGAGAAGCTTTTCCCAAAAAACCATTTCCAATTTTACTATTCATTCATCTTCATTTTATGAAAAAATTTGTTTCATTTTTTTTTTGGTATTTCATTAGCAATCACTTTCCATCTTTTTCCTGCTTCTCGGTTTAGTTATAATCAACTCCTTTGTTTTCAAGTTTTAATATACATAGTTCTTAATTCCTAGTGGTAGCTCTCGATTTGATCTATGTGCTTATGTTTTTATTTGACAAACTTGTATTTTTTTTCGTAGCTCTCGGTTGTATTGTGTCTAGTGAAAATTTCAGCATCTTCTTTTTAGTTTCTACTTGTTTGGAGATGTTTACATTCAGAACCGAGAAACGTGTTCAATGGCTAATCCGAGAGCAACAAAGAAGCCATAACCAAGAGCCACAAATTCAGCCTCTGTTGTGCTCTGTTTTCGATTTTCATTACTGCTCATTGTAGATTTTAGCTTATGGTTTATTTTCTTTGTTGCTTATGTTTCAGGTGCATGTTAATGTTCTTTGTAGTTTGGTTGTTGAGGACGTGCCAAAGTGTAGCTGAAGCAGAACCAGTTGCAGCACCTGAGCTGGGTAGGACGATGTGCAGTGGATAGACCATAAGGCAGAAATGAACAGCAGCAAGGCTGGAACCGAGAGCAGACCTGGACGTGTAGAAGCTTGGTTGCTGATGGTTGGTAACGCGAAATGTTGTGTAGAGCAGGCCTGGACAGCGGCTGAAGTGGTTGGTAGTTCGTGGGAGCAGGAGCAGCTAGTGCTGCCAGAAGCATGGGCAGAGAAGAAGTGCATGAAACTGAGAGCCATGGACAGACTGGATGCATCAGAGTTGGTGAGTTGCTGAACCGAGAACAAGATGGATAGTAGGTGGAAATGTGCAGGCTGTATGCAGTAGTTGGGCAGAGGACAACCGAGAGGCATGGAGCAGAAGCATGCCTGGCAGCACCTGGAACCGAAGCAGCTGGAATTGAAGCACCTGGAAAAGAAAATGCAAATTGAAGACGTGAACAGTGTTTGGAGGGACATGGGGCTGGTTTAAATTGTTAAGGCTTTGTTTGACTAGTTCATTATAGTTAATTAAGTCATTTTCATGCATTGTTAGTATAAGTTAATTTCAATTTAATTTGTTAGCTTAGTTTAGAGTCTTTAATTAAATTGCATGATTAGTATTCTTGCTTAGTGGTATAAAACTTAGTTTTAATTAGGTTGATAGTTAATCAAGTGTCCATTTAGAATTAGATTAGGGGTAAATTTATTTCATTAAATCTTAACTTAGTTTAAATTGCGTTTTGATTAAGTAGTTTAATTGCATTTTAGGTTAGTTTAATTTTAGTTTAATTAATCTTGCTTTGTTATTTTCATATTTGAATTTTATTTTAATTGCGTTAATTAGCTTTAACTGTTTTAATTTCTTTTGTAAGTTTTTTATTTTAATTGCGTGGAGCACGATAAGTAATTTTGCTCGATTTTATTTAGTTCTTTTTATTTTATTACTTTCCATTAATTTTAATTTTAGCCATGTAGATCACTCCCTTTAATTTTATAATTTGCTAGGATATACTTAGGGTAAGATTAACCGGTAGTTAATTAGGCTAACCAACTTCTCCGAGGGACGATAACTCGGGACTTAAAATCTCATTATTACTTATACGACCCGTGCACTTGCGGTAATACCTTTAGGGCGTGTCAAGTTTTTGGTGCCGTTGCCGAGGAAGTTTTAATTAGTCATTAATTAATATCGGTGAAATTATGCTTAGGTGTAATTCTAGCTTGTAAATATTTAGATCCTTAGTTTAGTTTAGTTAATTTTCTCCATTTAATTAAAAAAATTAAAAATTAAAAAAAAAATTTCTAAGGACTTTATGATGATTGCATGCGTAGAGCCAAGAGTTTCGATTGCTTTCCTTTAGATCCTGAAATTGAACGAACTCTTAGAAAAATTTGAAAGGATTCTAGGAAATTATTAGCTCCGCTGCAACGCCCTATGGCAGAAAATAGGGTAATCAGGATCGTTGGAGATTATGCAATGCTGACTATTGGAGGCTATTATACCGGCATTAGGACACTAGCTATCACTGCTAACAATTTTGAAATTAAGCCTTCCATCCTCCAGGTGATCTAGACTTCATTGCAGTTCAGTGGGCTTCCGCATGATGACCCACATGCTCACCTTGGGCAATTCTTGGATTTGTGCAACACGTTCAAACACAATGGATTATCTGATGATGCGCATAGGCTTAGATTATTCCCCTTCTCACTTAAGGATAGAGCGCGACACTGGTTAACCTCCCTGCCTCCAGGATCCATTTTTACATGGGACGAGTTAGCCCATCAATTTCTATCTAAGTTTTTCCCTCCCTCTAAAATGGCCCAACTCCGTAGTAACATATCTTCTTTTGCCCAATTTGATTCGAAAACTCTTTACGAAGTATGGGAACGATATAAGGAGCTTCTTAGGAAGTACCCTCACCATGGCCTACCTTTGCGGTTGCAAGTCCAGACCTCTTACAACGGACTTATAAGCCAAAATAGGACCATTGTTGATGCTACCTTGATGTGCAAAACAGAGGAGGAAGCTTACGAGTTGTTAGAAAAGATGGCTGTTAACAACTATCTATGGTCCTCAGAGAGGCAATTACCTAAGAAGTCAGTTGGTATTTATGAGCTCGACACGCTATCTACCTTGACCTCTTAAATCGCTAATCTTACGAAGAAGGTAGAGTCACTCAGTACCCAGTATAATCCTTCCTCCAATCCTAATCTTGTTTATTCTGTCCAAAGTCCTTTTCTTTCCTACGAGGTGTGTAGTGGTACCCACTCTGTAGATAGGTGTTCGCTCAACTTAGAATCAGTTCAGTATGTTGCCTCTTCTCAAACGCAACAAAATAACCCTTTTTCAAATACCCACAATCCAGGGTGGAGGAACCATCCTAACTTCTCCTTGAGCCAAAACCAATGGCAAACTTCTAGCTCTAGACCTGTAGGACTCCCTGGTTTTCAAGCTCCACCGGTTCAGGTACAACTACAGCCGCAATTTCCATTTCATCCGCCTTCTCATCACCCATACCCACATCATCCATCACCACCACCACCACCACTTATACAGCCCCAACTCTACCATGCACCAGCAGCTGAGAAGAAGCCTACATTAGAGGAGATGTTCACGACTATCCTGCAAAATCAAGCTGCTTCAATTCAGAACTTAGAAGTTTAGGTTGGACAAATAGCTAGTGCTCTTAGCCAACGTCCTCAAGGAACCCTTCCTAGTAACATTGAAGTTAATCCTGTTAAGCAAAGGGAGGGTAAGGAACATGTTAGATCCATCACCCTTAGGAGTGGCAGAGAGCTAGATAAGCCACAAGTTAAGTCTGGACCTGAACAACCCATAGTTGATAAACACATAGGTTCTAACGAAGCAGCTCAGAAAGAGCAGGAACATCAAGATCGGGCTGTAAGGGAAACAAAACTAGGTGTTTCTTCATCTTTACCTTCTTCTTCTTTACCGCCTTCCTCGTCCTCTGATTCTACACAGGTTCCCTCTACATTGCCTCTAGTTAGACAATCAGTACCTTTTCCTCAGAGGTTTCAAAATCAAAAATTGGAACAACAATTTGCTAAATTTCTTGAGGTTTTTAAGAAGCTTCACATCAACATTCCTTTTGCAGATGCTTTAGAGCAAATGCCAAGTTATGTAAAGTTTTTAAAGGATATCCTCTCGAGGAAAATAAGATTGGAAGAATATGAGACGGTGGCCTTAACTGGGGAATGTAGTGCAATTATCTAGAGGAAATTACCCCCCAAGCTCGAGGATCCTGGGAGTTTTACCATACCCTGCACTATTGGAGATCTATTCTTTAGTAGAGCCTTGTGTGATTTAGGAGCTAGTATTAATCTAATTCCTTTGTCTATCTATCAGAAGTTAGGAATAGGGGATGTCAAGCCCACTACAGTGACCCTTCAGCTAGCAGATCGATCCATTAAATATCCAAAGGGGGTCATTGAGGATGTCTTAGTAAAGGTGGACAAGTTTATTTTCCCTGCAGATTTTATTGTACTAGATATAGAGGAAGACAGGGAAGTCCCCATTATTTTAGGCAGACCTTTCCTAGCTACTGGTAGAACGATAATTGATGTACAAAAGGGGGAGTTGACTATGAGAGTGCAAGATCAAGAAGTGAAGTTTAATGTTTTCAAACCTTTGAAGCTCCCTGATGACTCTCAAGAGTGTTTTGAGATGGAGTTTAATGAGGATATAAGGCTTGAACACTAGAAATCTAAAAGAATGAGGGAAGTAGATAGAGCTCAGGAGGATTTAACTGTTAACATTTTGTCACCACTCTGGCTGATCCTCCTACTCTTTGCACTGCTGCTGAGTGTTGTGTTCTTTAACTGCATTTGAAGTGGCTTAATTTTTCTTTCCACTTTGTATATAGTTCTTTTTCTTTTTTTCTTTTCCGTTGTTTTTTTCTTTGTTTATTTTACAGGTTTCTTTTCTAGTTTTATGTTTTCAAATCAAGCTCCGATTGTCATCATCATCAGAAAGGGGAGTACTCTGTTCTCGAACTTTAATTCTTATATTATCTACACACTGAGGACACTGCGCACTTTAAGTTTGGGGGAGGGGATATCACTTGAGCATTTTTCAAAAATTTGAGCAAAATTGAAAATGTTTTCAAAATTTTTTCGAAAATATGAGCTGAAATTGTTCGATTTTGGGATGATTTAGTTCTTAGCATGTAGTTTTTCCATATTCCAATGATATGACCCCATGATTTAGTCTGACTTTGATTGACTGAGAAGCATGATTATAAGAAAGCATGAAGTTGAATTCTTGAATTTTTCTTAATTCTGATTGTGATTGCCTCATCTTATGCACATGTCATGTCATGAATCGATATATTTATTTAGAGAAAGCTTATGTGTACATAGGATTGCATTTATTTAGTTGATTTTGTGCATCATATTCTAGAATTTGTTTTATCTGATCTCGAGGTGAAATATTAGATCACACTTAATTAGGGAGATGATTTAGGCCATCTTTGGATCGTTTGAGCCTTTCTAGCTATCCTTGTACATATTCTACCCCTAGTCACCCATCTGGGACAAATAAGCTTTTCTCTGTAAATATTTCTATAAAATTTTCCTTAGCTTAAATACTTTTTTCCTATCCTTTACCCCAAAAGCATGAAAAGTCATTGGGATATATTATGAGCTTTGTACATATGGGTATTAAGTGATAGTGAAGGAGTATTTATTCGGAAAAAAAAATTTTGAAAAAAAAAAGAAAAATGAAAGAAAAAGAAAAATAAAAAAAGAAAGAAGAAAAATACAAAAATAGAATAAAATGTTTAGTGAAATAAATAAGTTTGGGGGAATAAATTTAAGCTCTTGCATTAAGATCCTGAAAGCAATGCATGTTAAGGGGTAATTAAACCTAAATCGACTTTATCATGCCTTAACTCCAGCCTTACATTACAAGCCTAATGAAGTCCTATTGATCTTTGGTTAAGTGTGACTACATTAGTGGAGAGAGAAGTGAAAAACAAACTTATGGGAATGATCACACGCCATTGACTTTGCTTTCATTGTGTTTGTATAATCTGATCCGGATAATATACTGAGAAGTGACTTAGACATTTTTCACACACTCACGAGGAGTCCAATTTGGGTTAGGACTTATGATTGAATAATTCTAAGTGCTGGACTTGTAATTGTGAGTCTTTGATTACATAGTCTGTACTTTTTCTTTGTGGATGATATTGGGAAAATTATTGTGTTTTGTACTTGTCATTCCTACAATCATTTTGTTTTGCTTAAGGACAAGAAAAAGCTCAAGTTTAGGGGTGTGATAATTTTATATTTTTAGAATTATTTGTGCTTAATTTCCTAATTAATTATTTAAATCTCCAATTTATTTTGTTAATTATCCCCTTTATTTAATTAAAATTCTCATGTTTGCAGATTGGGTAGGACGATGTGCAGCGGACAGACTAGAGGCAGAAACGAACAGCAGCAAGGCTAGAACCGAGAGCAGACCTGGACGTGTAGAAGCTTGGTTGCCGATGGTTGGTAACGTGAAATGCTGTGTAGAGCAGGCCTGGACAGCAGCTGAAGTGGTTGGTAGTTCGTGGCAGTAGGAGCAGCTAGTGCTGCTAGAAGCATGGGCAGAGAAGAAGTGCATGAAATCGAGAGCCATGGACAGACTGGATGCAGCAGAGTTGGTGAGAGCTACTGAACCAACAAGATGGATAGCAGGTGGAAACGTGCAGGCTGTATGCGATAGTTGGGCAGAGGACAACCGAGAGGCATGGAGCAGAAGCATGTCTGGCAGCACTTGGAACCGAAGCAGCTGGAACCGAAGCACCTGGAAAAGAAAATGCAAATTGAAGACGTGAATAGTGTTTGATGGGACATGGGGCTGGTTTAAATTGTTAAGGCTTTGTTTGGCTAGTTCATTATAGTTAATTAAGTCATTTTCATGCAATGTTAGTATAAGTTAATTTCAATTTAATTTGTTAGCTTAGTTTATAGTCTTTAATTAAATTGCATGATTAGTATTCTTGCTTAGTGGTATAAAACTTAGTTTTAATTAGGTTGATAGTTAATTAAGTGTCCATTTAGAATTAGATTAGGGGTAAATTTATTTCATTAAATCTTAACTTAGTTTAAATTGCGTTTTGATTAAGTAGTTTAATTGCATTTTAGGTTAGTTTAATTTTAGTTTAATTAATCTTGCTTTGTTATTTTCATATTTGCTTTTTATTTTAATTGCGTTAATTAGCTTTAACTGTTTTAATTTTTTATATAGGTTTTTTATTTTAATTGTGTGGAGCACTATAAGTAATTTTGCTCTGTTTTATTTAGTTCTTTTTATTTTATTACTTTCCAGTAATTTTAATTTTAGCCATGTAGATCACTCCCTTTAATTTCATAATTTGCTAGGATATACTTAGGGTAAAATTAACCGGTAGTTAATTAGGCTAACCAACTTCTCTGAGGGACGATAACTCGGGACTCAAAATCCCATTATTACTTGTACGACCTGTGCACTTGCGGTAATACCTTTAGAGCGTGTCAGTGACCCCCACAGTCGCACAGACTTGTGTGGCACTTTGCTCCCACAGTTCCTCACGATCGCATATCATTAATCATTGTCTTTGTATCAAAACAGAGTTTTCAAAATTTTTCTTAGGCTTCATAAGCCTCGTGAAGGCCTGGGCCTTTTGACTACCTCACCGCACTTAAGATGTCTTTCTGGCTAGTCTCATCCCAAGAGGGCCTCACTCACATATTTAAAATTCATAAACCGAATTTCAAATCAACTCTCTTTTGCGGTTGAAAACTCTTTCATAAAACAGAGAAACTGTGCTCATATAAAAGATTTCATTTCTCGCAAAATATGTAACAAGTTCATGCATAAGTCAAAATCATATCATTTCGTTCAAGAAACAAAATCAGAAAACAGGCTCACAGATTTGAAGACATTCTCAAAACTCATGTATTTAAATTCATAAATCTTTCTTTTAGTTTCAGAAACATGACAAGATAAAGCTGGTGCTCAATAAAAGTTGGGCTTGGTTTTGTTTAAATGTTAACTTGGACTAAAGAACAAACGCTTGGTATAAATTCTGATCATGTACTAAAATATTGTGTAACTCAAATATTTTCATAAATCCAAGTTTGAGGGGAAGGAGGATACTATTACCATTTTAAATTACACACATTACTTCGATTTATAGGGAGTTCAAGGTTCGAGTAGTGACGCCTCCAAATGTCTCCCTTTTATCCTTCTACGATTTTCCTACACCGAATTTGGTATTCTTAGTATCCTTATTTAAATCGAATAGCTTACAATGCTTCAAAATCGAAATCTTATTAGCCTAAGAAAAATATATTCAAAATTTAAATTCTAACTCCTTAAGATCGAATTAAATTATACATATTCAACCTTTGGAGCTCATCAATTTCCTCTTTTCTCCCTACTACTTGTAGAAATTTCTTTTCACTGTAAACTTCATCATCACATTGATAAAATAAATAATCCCTATGTGATATTTCTTTGTGTGTGTATACAATTGTACCAATATAATAAGACATTTAATATTCATAAGCTCATATACTAATACACACACATTTATATAACCGTATAATTATACATTCTATCCATTTCATTATCTCATTTCATTTTCATCTTCAATATTCAATCCCAATTCTTGATAATCCTACTCATAATATTTAATTTCCTTGCCTACTTCTCAAAATCCCCAATTGTCCAATTAACCCTAGTTTCTAAATTTCTTCACAATCAAAATTTAAACTAATTCATACAACAATCATGCTTTCATAATGAAATTTACACAGAAATTCAACTAAATAAACCTTAGATTTTTACCTAGGAGTCACTGTGCAAAAATGGGGAAATATCAACTGGGTATTTTATCAGTATATTTTTTTTGAACACTGTAGCATCGAAACAGGGTGGCCGGACGGGGAAGGACAAGGCAAGGGAGGTTACCGGGGCTCGGGTTCGGTGGAGGGCCGACGTCAAGTCTCCTCCGGTTTGCTGTAGTCCGCAAAACAGAGGAAAAACTCCTCTGTTTCATTTTCGTTTTTCAAGCGAGGGGAGAGGGAGAAGGAAGGGAATAGGTCTGCGTTTCGGAGAGGAGTGGTTGTTGGTCTTGGGGCCTTAGTTTGATCGGCCGGCGAGAGAAAAAGTGTCACAACGCAAAACTACCCAAAAATCAGAGTAAATTTTTCGCGTTTTGTTATTTTCTTTCATGCTTATCTGTCCTCTGATCGTGACCACACTCCACTAACAAATTGGGCTGTGCGTCAATACCAGTCCCACCAAATTAATTCTTTCTCAGTCATTTATAAATGTTTACAATATTTATACATCCCTTAAAGTTACTTACAAACATGTTACTGTGCTATGCTTATTTACATACAATATGTACAAGTGTGTATACCTTAAATGATGGGCAGCAGCGGATATCCGGAATAGAGTACTGAGTCACCTCAACTTCAACTGGAGATTATCTGTGTGAGAAAATGAAAGGGGTGAGCACATCAAGCTCAGTAAGGCAATCCTACGAACAAGTAGGTAACCATGCTACCTACATGAACGTGGTGCCATGCAAAAACCACCATTTCTCCACAAATTTTAAAACAGATGATATGAGTTATGATGTTATGTAAATCCATTCGCATGGCAAAATTCAACATGCAATTATTTCAAATCATTTCTTTCTTGTTTTAAATTTCACAACAAGGCCAAGACTCAACCCATCCCTCGGGTGGTCCTGACCCACATAAAACCATGTGATGGTGGTCGTGTCACCAGAATCCACGTGTACACCTATCCGCCAACCAGAGACTGCCACGTGTCAAACTAAGAATGAACCACGTGGCTGATACGACGACAGAGTGTTCGAGGCGATAGAAGTCTGTCGCCTTGCAGTGTGCCGCACAGTAGGCACAGCAGATCTCCATCGCCTCTACAGCGGCAGAGGTCTCCCGCACAGCCTGCGGTAGAGGTCCCTCGCATAGCCCACTGCAGAGGTCTCCCGCATTGCCCCACGGCAGAGGTCTCCCGTACAGCCTGCGGTAGATGTCCCTCGCACAGCCAGCGGCAGAGGTCCATGGTACTCTGTCGCCTGTCGACTCCCCCGCAAGCTGCTTAACCCGAAGTACGACAGAGTGCTCTATGACTCTGTCGCAACCTAGACACGCGCCTGGGCCTCAGCCCGAACCGACCCAGAGAAACCTATAAATATGCCGAGGAGCTCTAAAAAAAAGAAGGAAAAAGAACAAAAAAAGAAGGGAAAAGCTTTAAACTCTCTGATTTAAGCAATACATTCTCTTCTTCATACATTCACAACTCCGATTACTTACTTAATCATCGGAGTGCGCGTGCAGGGACAAATCCCTGCCCCCTCTGATTCCTGTTGTTTTTGCAGGATATACGAAGAACCCGTGGAACAAATTGTATCGACGTCACCCTTTTGTCGTTAGTGCAATCAGACTACGTGAAAGGTATATTCTTGTTGCTGTCACGTAGGCAACATCAATTAGCGCCGTCTGTGGGAATCAGAACAAAAAGTCAGATTCCCTATCAAAATGGTGAGGACACGTTCTACGGCAGAGGATGCAAGGGGAGAGAATTCTGTGAGTCCCCTTATCAGATCAGAGCAAGGACAAAGACAGAATGAAGAGGGTGGCAAAGGGGCCTCAGTTTCGATAGAGGAATTTGAGGCTCTGAAGCGTCAAAATGAGGAGACGACGACAGCGTTGAGAGCTGTGGTGAACTTCTTCAAGAACGCTCTCCCGCAGTTTAGCTTACCCCCAGAAGTGCAGCAAATGGTGGATGAGAACACCCCGAGGCAGACCTGCGAGAGAGGTGAACCCTCCACCATGGTGAATGCTGGACAAGGGGAAGGAGCGCAAAATACTGCCACTGGACTGATTCTAAACTCTACCGCATTTCAAAGAAATTACCCTGCGGCAGGGCTACGAGAGGTGAACGCTACCGCAGACCTGACGCGGCAGAGTCCACCAGTAGCAGTCATGCGACGGGGCTCACCCGCGGGTCGTAGGCGGCAGAGCTCACCCGCAGATCGCAGGCGGCAAAGCTCACCCGCAGCACGTAGGTGGCAGAGTTCGCCCGCGGCACCTGTGCGGCAGAACTCACTCGCAACAGAGAGGCGGCAGAGCTCACCCGCAGTCATCACGCGGCAGAGATCTCCCGCAGCACGTATGCGACAGAGTCCTCATGCGGTCTATAGGCGGCAGAGTTCTCCCTCATGGCACGGCTCTTCTCCCGTGGAGTTGGAGCGGGAGTTTGGAGAACATAAGTCCAGGGAGCGACGAAGACAGAGGAGTTCTGACCCCCGAGACTGTCGCGAAAGGTCGAGTCACTGAATGGGAGGCGCTAGAAGGGGTGCTTACCAGTCGGACTCTTCTAGACCCGAAGAGAGGGGAGCATACTCAGTCCAAGGGTAAGAAAACGTGGAGAAAGTCGTCGAAAGGATTTTGGAAAAAAGAAAACTGGTGTCTCCGGATGATCGTCAAAAAAGGAGGATTCCGTTCAGTTCAGAGATCATGAACAAACCTTTGCCGAAGAAGTTCAAGATGCCTTCTATGGCCACTTACACCGGCAAAGCAGACCCCTATGATCACATACAGAGTTATGAGTCCCTCATGCTGCTGCATGGGCGGGAGGACGAAATCATGTGCAGGGCTTTTTCTCTCACATTGTCCGGGCACGCTCTGAAGTGGTTCAACGGGTTGAGCGAAGGTTCAATCTTCTCTTTCGATCAATTGAGGAATGAATTCCTTAAAGTCTTCATGATCCACAGCCAGAGAAAGAAAGACGCTACTTACCTACTCACGCCTAAGCAAGGGAATAAAGAATCCTTGAAGAGCTTTGTAGACCGCTTCCGAGATGCAACCTTGGAAGTGGAAGATCTGCCGGTAGGGGTAGCCATGGCTGCAATGCTACAAGGGACAAGCTCTGAAAACCTGCAAGAATCCCTCTCTCTTGATCAACCGATGACAATCTCCGATCTCTTTGCTAGGGCCAATAAGTATGTAGCCCAAGAAGAGGTGATGAGTTCGATCCCCTGGGGACGCGAAAGAAAACTGTGAGGGGAACCCTTGGTTCGGGCCCTGTGAACGCAGGCTGCCAGTGGGCCGTACCCAAAGCGGACTATGTCCTGAGTTTGATCCCCCGGGGACGCGAAAGAAAATCGTGAGGGGAACCTTTGGTTCGGGCCCTGCGAACGCAGGCTGCCAGTGGGCCGTACCCAAAGCGGACTATGTCCTGAGTTCGATCTCCCAGGGACGCGAAAGAAAATTGCGAGGGGAACCCTTGGTTCAGGCCCTGCGAACGCAGGCTGCCAGTGGGCCATACCCAAAGCGGACTATGCCCTGAGTTCGATCCCCTGGGGACGCGAAAGAAAACCGTGAGGACTGTTACCTTTGAGCTCCGGCCCTGCGAACGCAGGCTGCCATGGGTTGAACAGCTCCAAAGCGGACAATACGGTTGAGTGGCTCTACCGGCTAGGCCAGGCTTATATTCAGAAGAGCCGTAAGAGCCTGAGGTGCTATGCGTCACTGTGGTCGGGCGTATATTCAGATGAGCCGTAAGAGCCTGAGGCGCTATGGGTTGAACAGTGACGCTGACCCATAGCCACAGTGAACAGCCACACTGCCATGGGTTGAACAGCCACAGTGACGCATAGCAGGCGTATATTCAGAAGAGTCGTAAGAGCCTGAGGCGCTATGCGTCACTGTGGCCGGGCGTATATTCAGACGAGCCGTAAGAGCCTAAGGCGCTATGCGTCAGTGTGGCCAGGCGTATATTCAGAAGAGCCGTAAGAGCCTGAGGCGCTATGCGTCACTGTGGCCAGGCGTATATTCAGACGAGCCGTAAGAGCCTGAGGCGCTATGCGTCACTGTGGCCAGGCGTATATTCAGAAGAGCCGTAAGAGCCTGAGGCGCTATGCGTCACTGTGGCCAGGCGTATATTCAGACGAGCCGTAAGAGCCTGAGGTGCTATGCGTCACTGTGGCCAGGCAATGGAAACATAAAGGCCGTAAGAACTAAAGACGCGCTCGCGTCGTGATAGTCAGGCCTCAGAAAGGTATGTAAAATTCTTTCCGAAAATATATCTTTCTATTAAGAATCCTCTTTCGCAGGAAATATTCCTACCAAAGAGTGGGGAGCAATTGATGGTGGTCGTGTCACCAGAATCCACGTGTACACCTATCCGCCAACCAAAGACTGCCACGTGTCAAACTAAGAATGAACCACGTGGCTGATACAGCGACAGAGTGTTCGAGGCGATAGAAGTCTGTCGCCTTACAGTGTGCCGCACAGTAGGCACAGCAGATCTCCATCGCCTCTACCGCGGCAGAGGTCTCCCGCACAGCCTGCGGTAGAGGTCCCTCGCATAGCCCACTGCAGAGGTCTCCCGCATTGCCCCACGGCAGAGGTCTCCTGCACAGCCTGCAGTAGAGGTCCCTCGCACAGCCAGCGACAGAAGTCTATGGTACTCTGCCGCCTGCCGACTCCCCCGCAAGCTGCTTAACCCGAAGTGCGACAGAGTGCTCTATGACTCTGTCGCGGCCCAGACACGCGCCTGGGCCTTAGCCCGAACTGACCCAGAGAAACCTATAAATATGCCGAGGAGATCTAAAAAAAAAAGAAGGAAAAAGAACAAAAAAAGAAGGGAAAAGCCTTAAACTCTCTGATTTAAGCAATACATTCTCTTCTTCATACATTCACAACTCCGATTACTTACTTAATCATCGGAGTGCGCGTACAGGGACAAATCCCTGCCCCCTCTGATTCCTGTTGTTTTTGCAGGATATACGAAGAACCCGTGGAACAAATTGTATCGACGTCATCCTTTTGTCGTTAGTGCAATCAGATTACGTGAAAGGTATATTCTTGTTGCTGTCACGTAGGCAACATCACCATGAAAATCAATTTACATTCACACATGGGTTTGAAAAGCATGGAAATAGCATCATGCAAATTTAGTTTAAAAACCCAGTTTCAATCATCGTCAAGATCATCAACATGCGAGACTAGGCAACATCTGTATATCGGTAATAACCAGGACTATGGCCATGTGTCCTCGGGAGTTCCTCCGCTACACGGATCCTAGTGTGCCGGTTCTTACCATGATCGGGAACCGCCCGAGAGGTGGGTTACTCCATCTCGTCGGTCTTATCCGATCCCAAGCATCCGAAGATGCCGTATCCAAAGATACCACACGGTACATCGTACTCCATGCTACTTGCACGGTACATCGTACTCCGTGGACCCATATCGCTCTAGGTACTCCAGCCCAAATGGCCTGCTTCCCACAGAGAGGTTTTGTTTCTTATATCATATCTCAATACTCATGACATGTCTCAAAACGCACGTGCGAGCCTATTTAATCGGTGACACACAGTCTACCCGATGCTCCAAGCACGGCTCCTCGCATGTTCTCATAAAATCAGTGCGAGCGATGCTCAGCACTCTCATCAAATCAAGTAAAACTAGTGCGAGCTAAGCTCAGCACCCTGTATGCAAACCATTTAAAAATCTGGTGCGAGCGAAGCTCCAACACCCTGTCTTAAAAATCATATAAAAATATGGTGCGAGTTAGACTCTAGCACCCTGTCACGAAAATCATATACATATATATATATATATATAAATCTGGTGCGAGTTGGACTCCAGCACCTATGCATGTAAAACTCTAGTGCGAGCTCTCGCTCCAGCACTAATGCATGCATCACCCAAATCAAAACATCGTGCGAGCTAAGCTCTAGCAGGTCACATGTCAATAAAAACACGTAGGCGGCTCTGTTTCCTCAAAACAGTTTTCAAAACAATTATATCGTTGAAAGTATGCAATGCTGTGCATTTTCTTTCAAGGTTAGCCAGCCTACTCATGCATGCAATAAAATGTCTCCAGAACGAGCAGAAACCTCTTGTTCTTACTCCTCCCAATTTTTCCAAAATTTGTAAATTTTACCCTTAACAAGGGTATTTTGGTAATTTACCCATTCGGGCACTAAAATTACTATTTGACCTCTAGACACTTCAGATAATTTTTAAAGGACTGCAAATGAACTTAAAATTTCGTAAAGTTACCTCTAGCAGTCCGCAGAATTCCCTTACCTTATTTTTCTGTAGAGTTTGACCTTTTCCTTTTTCCACTGTTGTCTCTTCGCGCAGTCCGATATGCTCCCAATCAAACCTCCGAAACTACGTATAAATATTCCTCAGGTCAGATAACATACACTTTAATTGTATTTCCTATTTTCTGGGTTTAATTTAAATCATTGGGCCCATTTACCCCTATTGGGCCCGATTGCACCTTAATGGGCCTTAATCGGCCTTAAGCCCGTTTTCCACTTAATTTTCACATTATCGAGGCCTATTGGGCTCATTGGGCCCACCAACAATTTATTGGGCCTCGTTCTAACTCTCGAATAGCTAAATTTATTATTTACGACAATTTATCCGATTTTCCAAAAATCTAATTCAATTTATGCGGAATTTAAATTCATATCACGTATAACGATGTAAATTGTTGTAAATAATGGTTACTTACCCGAGATTCCATGCTAGCATGCAAATCGAGGCTGTCCCGAGCTCTCGTTGGATGACAATTGTCGAGCTACACAATTTCATAATTTTTCGGGTAAATTTTTAGTCGAATAATAATTAAATAAAATATTCTAAAATTCAAATCGGTCAATTTCAACCGCTTATCGACTTACTTGTAGCTCGATTACATCGTCGGGATTTTTCCCCAATTTTTTCTCTTTTTCTTTTTCCCTTTTTTCTCCTTTTTCCTTCTTTCTTGGCTGAACCGGTTCGGTCCGGTTCAGATCGGTTCGGACCGCCGGTTCACCCCGGTTCACTCCGGTTCACCGCCTTGTCGGTAGGTTCTCCACCGGCTTCCACCGCCAGTGGCTCCGTTGGGTTGTCCGCATCTCAGATCTGGCTTCGGCTTCGTCCAAGTCCGCCGAAAAGTCACCGGTCCGGCTGTTCTCCTCTTCGCCGTCGAAACCCATTTCTTCTTCCGCCGTTTTCGGTGTTTGCCGGCAGCTTCGCCGGTCGTGGCTGCCATCAATCGGCTCGTCTGCACCTCGGGAAGCCTCGACTGGGGTCGGGGTTGTCCAGATAGGCGCCGGAGGCCGCAGATTTGGCTTCTCCTCTCCGCGGCTTCTCTCCCTCGATCCGCCTGATTTCGGCGTCTGTAGGCTGCACCGCCGATACCAGGGAGGTCGTCGGCCTCTCCTCTTCCATTTTCGACCCTTCACCTGGCTGTTGGTCGCCGGACGGCTTGCCGGTGGTCATCCTCGGTTTGGCTTCGTTTTCCGTTTCAATCTTCTTCTCTCTCCCCGATTTTTTGATTCCTTTTTTCTGTTCTCTCTCTTTTTTTATTTCTTTTATTAATTTATTTATTATTATTTTAATTAATAAAATACATTAAAAATACCCAAATATCTCTTAAAATATCCTAAAAATTATTATTTAATTCTAAATTAATTAATTTAATTTTATTTAATTTATTCATCATATTTTAACCTTTTTTTTGGTATAATTTCTCTGTATTTTTGGGATATTGTCCCGAATGACTTTTCGGTATATTTTTCGATTATTTTCGGGATTATTTTTCGATTTAAAAATTCCAATTAATCCCGATTAATTCCCATAACTTCATATCTTGATCAATTTAACCCGAAATAAATTTATTTCACCTTTATTGACCAAGATTTCTCAATCCATTATTTTTAATTAAATTTTCTTATCGAAATTATACCAGCTTTCGGTCTTTTGATCGTTTTGCCCTTACACGTGTTTGAAGATTCCATTTCAGTCCTTTTGTATTTTTAATTTTCGTGTTTTAACTAAAATCGGGTCTTACATAATCTCCCCCACTTAAGGAATTTGGTCCTTCAAATTAGAACCAAGTCATATGAGTCCATAGACTACTCCGGGTACATCAATCGTATCATACTTCTTTAATTCTCATGTGACCTTTTTCCGGAGTGTAACACTACCAAAGGACTTTAATTAGGGAGATCGTCTTAAACCTCAATACTTTCTCTTTCCTGTTTAATGCCCGAATCAACTTTTTTAATATACTTATATTGCACTGAGCTAAACTGTTGGATCTCATATCCTATCACCTATGCTGGATCTGGATAGTATTTCCGAAGCATCAAAAGATGGGACACATTGTGGGTGCCTGCTTATTCAAGTGGAAATGCCACCTACAGGTCTTATCTTCCACTTGTCAAATCTCTCAAAATATTCAATCCAGAGAAACTCAATTTACCTTCTTCCAAAAGTTCGCTATGTCCTTATTCTCTTAGGACAAGAAACATTTCAACCATACTAATTCACCCTCGGTGAATTCCAATACTTTTCTATCTGCTCTGAGGTGTTCTTAATCTCTCACTCAACTGAACATCCTCAGAGACTTATTATACTAATTCAGAAGAAATTACTATCTGTCACCCACTTTTTCTTATCCAATTTGGGGAACAACCCCTACAGCCATACATTGCCTCATATCTTGTTATCCCGATACTCAAGTGACAACTATCACTATTAGCGAATTCGATTTGTAATAACTGATCATCCCAGGAGTATAAAAAAAATCAAAGGCACACGCTTTCATCGGATCCTCCAGAACCTGTACAGTCCTCTCTAACTGACCATCTGTCTGAGGATGGAAAGCTGTGCTAATACTCAGTCGGGTTCCCATAGCTTCCTAAAAATATCCTCAGAGGTGGGAAGTGAAGCGGGAATCCCTATATGATACCATGCTCACTGGAACGCTACTTAATGTTCCACAATCTTCCTTACGCATAAATCCTCATATACACTCTATCGACTATCATCCAAATAGCCTCGTAATTCACCTGGGTTCTCTGTAACCCATCACAAAATTTATGGAGACTTGCTCCCATTTCCCGTGCCATGTTAATATAGGTAGAGGCTGTAATAACCCTGCAGACTTTTAATACTCTACCTTATTCTGCTGACATACTAGGCACTTTTCCATAATCTCTACCATGTCTCTTTTCATATCTGACCACCAATACCCTTTTCAGAGATTTCATATATTTTTATCACTTTTCGTATGCACTATATATCCCGAAGAGTGAGCTTCTGACAATATCACTATCCCATCAACTGTGGTCTTGGGGAGCACTCATATTATTATACTGTCTCTGAACCTCTCTGTAAGTCATCAACACACTCTGTGAATTCTATCATTGTACTTTTCTGAATCTGACCCAAACCATCGACACCATGCCGATCATCACACTAAGCCTGTCAAATCCGGGCACTCTCATCCGATTCTAGTCTCAGGCTAGCTGTCACATAATCACTGTCATCATCAGAAGGGATCACATCAATATTGAGGCTCACAACTGCTCTAGCAGCTCACGCTCCCTGACCATCATATGTAATACCATCCCGAGGCTCTTTCTGCTCAAGGCATCAGCCATCACATTAGCCTTTCCTGGGTGGTACAATTTTTCACAATCAAAATCTCTCAGAAGCTCTAACCCACTACGTATTCTCATATTCGCCTCTTTCTGTGAAAAACAGATACTCGGGGCTTTCTGATCAGTGCATATCCAAAATTTCTCACCCTGTACATAATAGTACCCTATCCTCGGTACAAATACTACCGTTGCCAACTTAAAATCATGAGTCAGATAGTTTATTTCATGATCAAGGAGTTGTCTGACTCCATAATTGACTATCTTCCCATTATACATCAATACACAGCTCCTTCATTATTTTGAGGTATCCATACTCACTGAGAACCTCTTGAGCTGTTGGGTATGGTGAAATTAATCACAGTGGTCAGTTCATACTTCACTACACAGAAATTCATGTCACATCTATCATCTTATATATCATCTTATTCAAAGACCACGTTTTCTTAGTTAAACGTGTCAACCAAGTAGACCATATTGAGAACTCGCAACAACCCATTTGTAAAAGCCATTTTCAATTATTGCTTACAATTTTGCCCTGGACTTTAACTACACCCATCATATCATCAATAATGATGATTACAAATCGGTCCAGGTAAAGTTTAAATACTTCATCGTAGTCGAGCTCCACTACTTATTTCAGTCGTATATATCCTTGACTTATTTACGCATAAGCGTATAAGATCCTTCAAAATCGCTTACGTTTTCAGGTACTAACCTGCGTCATTTCCTTTTCTTATCTTAACTGCTCTTATTAAATTTTACTATGTTAACCTTTATGATTTGTCAAATTTTAATATTCTTATAGTCTTAGTAAAGGTATCCTAATGCTAAAGATATTTATTACGACGATTGATTTCACGTTATAGGTTATATATACATACTTTTAGACGCTGTCAAGTCTTCAGGCGAGGAGGTATTTTGAAATACCTTTATTAACCTGCAGACTTAACCACATAGACTGGTTATGGTTATATCCATCTTTATCCTTGGTTAAAATTTATATTCCCTACTTATTACTTAATCCCAATTACTTCGCATATTAAGGGTATTCCTTACCTAGCATATGTCTCTTACTCCAATACATCTTGTATTTAGGATCTATCTTATCTTAAAGATTATCTCCTTTCGTATATCCCTCATGACAAAACACTTTCATTATTCATTCCGTGAGTACAATCCTTTACTCCTTTAATTTCAACTGTTGCACCCCTTTTTATCACTTGTCAACACTTACAGTATACTTTTCAGTGCTGTTTTCGCCCCTGTTTTCAACTTAAAGTCTCTATATCCATATTCCGTTAATTAATCCTCCTCTATTGGGGTACTCATTTATCAGTAATGTGCCCAATGATGTAGGCATTCATGCCTTTTACTCACTTATATGCGAATGAAGGCGGTGTGAATAATTGTGTGGCACCAGGATCAATGAACATATGTACTTCATTATTCATAACAAGTGTGGTATCTTTCACCACATCCATGAAACATCAATAGTGTCCTGGTCCAAGACATCCTCTCGCCTTCGTCCAACAGCCTACTTTCCTTTTTCTTTTCGGCTATGGCTTGCCTTTTCGTTGCAGCTATACCAACGAAGTTTTTCTTTGTCTCTTTACTTTTCTGTGGGGCGATCTCGCCCAACTCTGTGCAATCAAAATCAATGATCCGTCTTACCACCCTTAACGGCCATTTTCATCAATACAGTGTAGGTATAGACCCTCCTTCCGTGGTATCCACCACACATCCCACACTGCTTACAGTGCTTACACTGCTAAACTGCTTCATAGCAGGTCGGGGTCCTCCAATCACAATGCCCGTCAAGAGTGCCAAAATTGGATGCACTGGGGCCTTACCAATTATCTTACTCCATGACTCGTCAAATTAAATCTTTTACCAATTTCCATTTCTCCATTTTAACATCTCTGTCATTTCTCGATTCTCTTTTCTGTCTCTATTTCAGCCCTCACTACCTTTCCCAATCTCAGAGGCGTGCAATTCATGTTCTTATTTACCCAACTGTAAATCTGCGCACTGCCTCGGTATAAGTAATATCTCACGGGCCAATCGGACTCTAATTGAAAAGTTGAGCCATTTCATGAACTTTTAGACATCTCGACTGTCACTTGTTCATAGTGTCGAGGTAATATCTGCCCAAGAATATAACCGAGTTTCATACTCATAAATCATACTCATTAATAAATCAAATCCTCTGGGTCTGAGTAAGGATTTTATCTATCATTCCCTTTAAACAGTGTCTGGGATAATTCTGTCACCGGAATACATCCATAAACATTTCTCATATCAACTCTTAAGATAGGTCGAGTGGACTTTCACCAATGCTCTGACTCGCCCTCAAATCCCATGCATACTCTGAGCAATTTGCTCCCAAAATATTCTCCACACTCCGCTCCAACCTTGCAAAGTGTGTCTCAATACTGTCCGATCACTCTGTCGGACTCTGTGAGGCATGCTCAACATTAGCCTCTATTTCAATCTCATCCTGATTCTCATATGTCAACTCAGCACGACTTAGTAGACTCAGGTCTACCTCTACGACCTCTGCCTCATGCACTATCTCATCTAACGTGACTCATATTAGGCATTCCTGCATTCTCAACCATTTCTTATTCAAAACCCATCTCGATATACACTATTGTATCTAACCAAGCACAGTAACACGGGGATGTAATTTCCTCATTACTGACACTGACACACATCAGACCAATTGCGCTCTGATACCACCTTTATATGTCACAACCCAAAACTACCAAAAAATCAGAGTAAATTTTTCGCGTTTTCTTATTTTCTTTCATGCTTACCTGTCCTCTGATCGTGACCACACTCCACTAACAAATTGGGCTGTGCGTCAATGCCAGTCCCACCAAATTAATTCTTTCTCAGTCATTTATAAATGTTTACAATATTTATACATCCCCTAAAGTTACTTACAAACATGTTACTGTGCTATGCTTATTTAGATACAATATGTACAAGTGTGTATACCTTAAATGATGGGCAGCAGCGGATATCCGGAATGCAGTACTGAGTGGCCTCAACTTCAACTGGAGATTATCTGTGTGAGAAAATGAAAGGGGTGAGCACATCAAGGTCAGTAAGGCAATCCTACGAACAAGTAGGTAACCATACTACCTACATGAACGTGTTGCCATGCATAAACCACCCTTTCTCCACACATTTTAAAACAGATGATATGAGTTATGATGTTATGTAAATCCATTCGCATGGCAAAATTCAACATGCAATTATTTCAAATCATTTCTTTCTCGTTTAAAATTTCACAACAAGGCCAAGACTCAACCCATCCCTCGGGTGGTCCTGACTCACATAAAACCATAAAAATCAATTTACACTCACACATGGGTTTGAAAAGCATGGAAATAGCATCATGCAAATTTAGTTTAAAAACCCAATTTCAATCATCATCAAGATCATCAACATGTGAGACTAGGCAACATCTGTATATCGGTAATAACCAGGACTATGGCCATGTGTCCTCGGGAGTTCCTCTGCTACACGAATCCTAGTGTGCGGGTTCTCACCATGATCGAGAACCACCCGGGAGATGGGTCACTCCATCTCGTCGGTCTTATCCGATCCCATGCATCCGAAGATGCCGTATCCGAAAATACCACACGATACATCGTACTCCATGCTACTTGCACTGTACATCGTACTCCGTGGACCCATATCGCTCTAGGTACTCCAGCCCAAATGGCCTGCTTCCCACAGAGAGGTTTTGTTTCTTATATCATATCTCAATACTCATGCCATGTCTCAAAACGCACGTGCGAGCCTATTTAATCGGTGACACACAGTCTACCCGATGCTCCAAGCACGGCTCATCGCATGTTCTCATAAAATCAGTGCGAGCAATGCTCAGCACTCTCATCAAATCAAGTAAAACTAGTGCGAGCTAAGCTCAGCACCCTGTATGTAAACCATGTAAAAATCTGGTGCGAGTGAAGCTCCAACACCCTGTCTCAAAAATTATATAAAAATATGGTGCGAGTTAGACTCTAGCACCCTGTCACGAAAATCATATATATATATATAAATCTGGTGCGAGTTGGACTCCAGCACCTATGCATGTAAAACTCTAGTGCGAGCTCTCGCTCTAGCACTAATGCATGCATCACTCAAATCAAAACATCGTGCGAGCTGAGCTCTAGCACGTCCCATGTCAATAAAAACACGTAGGCGGTTCTGTTTCCTCAAAACAGTTTTCAAAACAATTATATCGTTGAAAGTATGCAATGCTGCGCATTTTCTTTCAAGGTTAGCCAGCCTACTCATGCATGCATTAAAATGTCTCCAGAACGAGCAGAAACCTCTTGTTCTTGCTCCTCCCAATTTTTTCTAAATTTGTAAATTTTACCCTTAACAAGGGTATTTTGGTAATTTACCCATTGGGCACTAAAATTACTATTTGACCTCTAGACCCTTCAAATAATTTTTAAAGGACCACAAATGAACTTAAAATTTCGTAAAGTTACCTCTAGCAGTCCGTAGAATTCCCTTACCTTATTTTTCTGTAGAGTCTGACCTTTTCCTTTTTCCACTGTTGTCTCATCGCGCAGTCCGATATGCTCCCAATCAAACCTCCGGAACTGCGTATAAATATTCCTCAGGTCAGATAACATACACTTTAATTGTATTTCCTATTTTCTGGGCTTAATTTAAATCATTGGGCCCATTTACCCCTATTGGGCCCGATTGCACCTTAATGGGCCTTAATCGGCCTTAAGCCCGTTTTTCACTTAATTTTCACATTATCGAGGCCTATTGGGCTCATTGGGCCCACCAACAATTTATTGGGCCTCGTTCTAACTCTCGAATAGCTAAATTTATTATTTACGACAATTTATCCGACTTTCCAAAAATCTAATTCAATTTATGCAGAATTTAAATTCATATCATGCATCACGATGTAAATTGTTGTAAATAATGGTTACTTACTCGAGATTTCATGCTAGCACATAAATCGAGGCTGTCTCGAGCTCTCGTTGGATGCCAATTGTCGAGCTACACAATTTCATAATTTTTCGGGTAAATTTTCAGTCGAATAATAATTAAATAAAATATTCCAAAATTCAAATCGATCAATTTCGACTGCTTATCGACTTACCTGTAGCTCGGTTACATCGTCGGGATTTTTTCCCAATTTTTCCTCTTTTTCTTTTTCCCTTTTTCTCCTTTTTCCCTTCTTTCTTGGCTGAACCGGTTCGGACCGCCGGTTCACCCCGGTTCACTCCGGTTCACCACCTTGCCGGTCGATTCTCCGCTGGCTTCCACCGCCAGTGGCTCCGTTGGGTCGTCCGCATCTCAGATCTGGCCTTGGCTTTGTCTAAGTCCGTCGAAAAGTCACCGGTCCGGCTGTTCTCCTTTTCGCCGTCGAAACCCATTTCTTCTTCCGCCATTTTCGGCGTTTGCCGGCAGCTTCGCCGGTCGTGGCCGCCATCAATCGGCTCGTCTGCACCTCAGGAAGCCTCGGCTGGGGTCGGGGTTGTCCAGATCGGCGCCGGAGGCCGTCGATTTGGCTTCTCCTCTCCGCAGCTTCTCTCCCTCGATCCGTCAGATTCCAACGTCTGTAGGCTGCACCGCCGGTAGCAGGGAGGTCGTCGGCCTCTCCTCTTCCATTTTTGGCCCTTCGCTTGGCCGTTGGTCGCCTGACGGCTCGACGGTGGTCATCCTCGGTTTGGCTTCGTTTTTCGTTTCAATCTTCTTCTCTCTCTCCCCGATTTTCTGATTCCTTTTTTTTTGTTCTCTCTCTTTTTTTTATTTCTTTTATTAATTTATTTATTATTATTTTAATCAATAAAATACATTAAAAATACCCAAATATCTCTTAAAATATCCTAAAAATTATTATTTAATTCTAAATTAATTAATTTAATTTTATTTAATTTATTCATCATATTTTAACCTTTTTTTTGGTATAATTTCTCCGTATTTTTGAGATATTGTCCCGAATGACTTTTCGGTATATTTTTCGATTATTTTCGGGATTATTTTTTGATTTAAAAATTCCAATTAATCCCGATTAATTCTCATAACTTCATATATTGATCAATTTAACCCGAAATAAATTTATTTCACCTTTATTGACCAAGATTTCTCAATCCATTATTTTTAATTAAATTTTCTTATCGAAATTATACCGGCTTTCGATCTTTTGACCGTTTTGCCCTTGCACGTGTTCGAAGATTCCATTTCAGTCCTTTTGTATTTTTAATTTTCGTGTTTTAACTAAAATCGGGTCTTACAAAAAGAGAGAGGGAGGGAGTTCTGTTTTCGGCAAGCAGAGGGAAAGGAGAAGGAAAGGGGGCCGTCGGTCACCACTGGTCTGGGGTTTCGGTCGGTCGGCAGTCCAGGTGGTGATCGCCAGGCGAGATGAACTGAGGGAGAGGGGCTTCAGCCTGGCGATCGAAGAAGGAAGGAAAAGATAGAGGGGGGTTTCAATACGGTCGCGCAATCTTTTTTTTTTGTTTCTTTTTTTTAGGTTTATTTATTTTATTATATATATTTTTATATATTTTTATTATATATATATTATATTTATATATATATATATATATTTTCTTTTATTTTACATTTTCAATTTAACAAATATATATATATATACACATATATTTTCTTATAACATTTTTCCATTTAATTTTATTGTTTAATTAAATACAGAAAATTTGTGGTGTTTACACAGGACCCACTGACTCCAGCCACTAAGGCATTGAGGACTGCAGGCAGATATCAAGGTAAATAAAATTGTCGTATGCTGTTAGTGATATTTACACGTATTTTCTATTGATTCGTGGATATAAATTTTAGGAAAAATTTTACTGTAAGGAAAACTTTCGTGTGCCGCTAAAGATAGATTCACGTATTTTTATATGGAACTGTAGATATAAAATTCTAGGTCAAATTTTATAGTTACGGGAATTCTAAAAAATCCTAGGCTGATTTTTCAGTTTTTAGAATTATGGAACACTTTAACCTCAGTAAATCGGCCCATTTATTGATATAAATTTATTCAGTTTATTTAGATAAATATCACTGGAGTTTGTAAATATTGTTTTAAATTGAAAATCCCAAATTTAATTTCCATAGATTGTCTACTAGGATTTTTAACTGAAAAAAGGTGAATTAACCTCTTTCTGAATGTGATATTTTTTCGAATTGAAATTACAGTTAATTTTGATGAAAAATAATTTGCTTATAAGTGATACTGAGGATATGCACTTGAGCGCATGCTGATTGTGTGTTGCATGGTCCAACTCGCATTGATTTTGAGACAAAGGCGATGGTTAAATCATGCTGCACTACTGTTTGTTTCTATTTCTGTAGTCCACGGAGTACGATGTATCGTGCGACATGCACGTGAGTATTATGTACCTTGTATTATGGTTTTCAAACATTTGTTTCAAAAATTGCTACTAAATGTAAGAAAATGATTAGATATGGCTGGTAGACCACGCAGTAGACTAAAAGGGTGAGGGGGTAAGTCATCCCGAGGCCATGAGGATAGGCCTGAAAGGCAGGGTGGCCCCTCAGCTGAGTAAGCCCCTCAGAACCCTACTGAGAGCTCCTAAGTACGAATTACTAGTTTGGAACGGCGCATGGAGACAAAACTGAATCTGATTGG
Source organism: Firmiana major (assembly GCA_033439115.1). NCBI lineage: Eukaryota > Viridiplantae > Streptophyta > Magnoliopsida > Malvales > Malvaceae > Firmiana > Firmiana major. The sequence continues at coordinate 55,585,218 of CM065904.1, read as the reverse complement.
GCAAGTGATGGAGAGATTAGATAACACATTGGGCACTACTGCTCAGGCTTTACTGACTACTTCAGCAGTCAAGCCTGATACACCCGTGCCAACCCAGACAGCTCTCGTGCCACCAGCGGAAGAACCCTCTACATTTGCGCCTACTACATTACCGCAGACACCACCTATACCTCATTCACAGGCTCCAATGGCCCCACAATAGCGTAGTAACGAAATGGGTTATAACTGTGAATTCGATAGATTGAGGTAATTTTAGGAGTTCAAGCCTCTGTCTTTCAATTGGGTTAAGAATCCAGTAGTTGTATAAGATTGGATAAATGAAATGGAGAAGCTCTATGGATTCTTCTGATGTACATCTACCGAGAAGGTAGCCTTTGCAGCTTTTGTATTGAAAGGAGAAGCTGAACACTGGTGGAAGTCCACCCAACTGATCTTGAGAGCCATACATGGGGTGATTACATAGGATTTGTTTTTTAATGCTTTTCGGAGGAGATACATTTCAGATACTGCGCAGAGGAGGTTACAGATAAATTTTTTGAACTTAACTCAGGGGACTAAGTTCGTGGATGAGTATGAGTCTAAGTTTACCTCACTAGGAAGATATGATCCATACACTACAGATATGAGGCAAAAAAGGTCTAGAAGTTTATGGATGGACTGAGGCCTTTGATGCGAACTCGATTAGCTTACTTGGACCTTAGTACTTATGAGGAAGTGGTTTGCCAGGCTCAGCTGTGCGAACAGGATTATGAGATGCATGCCTCCGAGTTCAGCAAAGTGGGCAGAGGTAAGGATCAGGATCAGAAGAGGTCAGCTGGGGATAGGAATGGCAGAGAGGGCAGAAGGCCATTGTTTAAGCGACAAAGGAATTATGAGGAGTCATGGGGTAAGACTGTTAAGCCTTCTATCTATTCGACCTCTACTCCTACTAAGGGGATTGTGATCAGAGGACCCCGGCCTAATTTTGAGGTGTGCAGACACTATGGGGGAAATATTGGTGACGAGCCCTGCTATTGGATGACAAAGGCTTGTTTCAGGTGTGACAAGACAGGGCACTTGATTAGGAATTATCCAGAGAATATCAACTCAGCCCCACAGAAGAGTATAGAACAGTTGAGGACACCTGCTACTACCTTTACACCGATGAGGGAGGCTACAGTGGAAGAAAAGGGTAAGCAGGTTATAGGACAAGGGCAAGTGTATGCCCTTGAGCATAAGGCAACAGGAACTGATGCATCAGCTGAATCGTTTAAAGGTACCATTCTGATTTTTTATATTAAAGCAGTAGCTTTATTTGACTCTGGTGCAACTTATTCATTTATATCACCCATGTTTGCATGTAAATTAACTTCTTATGTACAACCTAAACCAATTAGAAGGATATTAATGATTAGGACACCAATGAAAGATAGTCGAATGACAAAACAAATATATAAGGATTGTAGGCTCAAAATAGGAGACAAGAATATGTTAGCAGACCTGATCCTACTAGATATGTATGATTTTGATGTGATATTGGGCATGGACTAGTTAGCAACAAATCAAGCTGTTCTTGATTGTCATAATAGGATAGTGACCTTTTAATTGCCCAAAAAATATGTTGTAAGTTTTTCTGAAAAGTAATGAAAAAGAATTGGTAGTTTAATGAAAGAATTCTTACTAACTATATGAATAATATCTTGAAGGTTACATTGCCTATGTAATCAATACGGACAAGGCAAGTCCAGAGTTGAGAGATATACCCGTAGTCAAGGAGTTTCCCAATGTATTCTTGGACGATTTACCAAGGTTACGTCCAAATAGGGAGATGGAGTTCTGCATTGACTTAATGTCTGGTACTGAGCCGATATCAAAATTGCCTTACAGAATAACCCTAGTTAAGCTGGAAGAGTTGAGACAGCTGTTACAAGAATTGTTGTATAAAGGGTTTATTAGGCCGAGTGTTTCACCATAGGAAGTACCAGTATTATTTGTCAAGAAGAAAGATGGGAGTCTTAGGCTGTGCATTGATTATAGATTGCTCAGCAAGGCAACCATCAAGAACAAATATCTCGTACCCGTATCGATGATTTGCTAAACCAACTGCGAAGAGCACAGGTCTTTTCCAAGACTGATCTAAGGTCAGGGTACCATTAGTTGAAGATCAAGACTGAGGATGTACCTAAGATAGCTTTCAGAATCCACTACGGACATTATGAGTTTTTGGTCATGCCTTTCAAGTTGATGAATGCTCCTACAGCTCTCATGGCACTGATGAACGAAGTACTTAAGTTTTATCTAGACAGATTCGTTATAGTTTTTATTGATGATATTTTGGTATATTCGAAGTCCAACGAAGAACATGAGTAGCATTTGAGAATGGTTCTGCAAACCCTCAAGGAGAAGAAGTTGTATGCCAAGCTCAACAAGTGTGATTTTTAGCTAGATCAGATAGCTTTTCTGGGTCACGTTGTGTCTAAAGACAAGGTGTTTTTAGATCCATCTAAGATCGAGGTTGTAGTGTAATGGGAAAGACCTCAGACTGTTACTGAGATTCAGAGTTTGGTTGGATATTACAGAAGGTTTCTCGAGGGTTTCTCTAAGTTAGCTGCTCCTTTGACACGATTTACGAGAAAGAATGTTAAGTTTAAATGGAGTGACTCATGTGAGAGGAGCTTCCAAGAGTTGAATCACAGACTGACCACCGCACTTATTTTGACTATACCTGCTAGTTCGAGAGGCTTTTTGATGTATACAAATGCGTCCAGTCAAGGTCTAAGATGTGTGTTGATACAGAATGGGAAGGTAGTTACTTATGGTTCCCGTAAACTAAAAGACCATAAGAGGAACTATCCGACCCATGATTTGGAATTAGCAGCCGTAGTGTTTGCATGAAAAATATGGCGTCATTACCTATATGGAGAGAAGTTTCAGATCTTCATAGATCATAAAAGCCTCAATTATATATTTTCGTAGAAAGAGTTGCATATGAGGCAGATGAGGTGGATAGAGCTTCTGAAGGATTATGACTGTGAGATCTTGTACCACCTAGGAAAGGCAAATGTAGTAGCAGATGCCTTAAATAGGAAGAATATCAGGTTTGTATCTTATATGATGATTCAGGAATACAAACTGCTGGAACAGTTTGCATGCCTCAACTTGGACATTGAACTATTGGACACTGCTAGTTGTGGTATAATACCTAGCTTGAGAATAGAACCGGCTTTGATTGACAGAATTCAATAGGCTCAGCTTACTGATCGATATTATATGGATATGGCTAGTCAGACCTAATTGGGAACTGTGTCAGAGTTCAAAGTTGGCCCCAATGGTTTACTAAGGTTCGAATGTAGAGTTTATTTTCCAGATGATGCACAGTTAAAGAAACTGATATTGACAGAAGCTCATTCCTCGAGGTATACCTTACATCCGGGAACTAATAAGATGTATCAGAATTTGTGGAAGGTGTATTAGTGTTCAGGGATGAAGAAAAATATGGCTAAGTTTGTGTCCCCCGATGTCTCGTGTGTCAGCAAATTAAAGTAGAGCATAAAAAACCTGCAAGGTTGTTACTGCCTCTACCGATACCAACATGGAAATGAGAGCATATCACCATGGATTTCATTATGGGATTGCCAAGAACCCGAAGAAATCATGATGCAATTTGGGTAATAGTTGACAGATTAACAAAGTCCGCCCACTTCCTGGCTATAAAGGCTACGAATACTTTGAGTGCCCTAGCAAATTTGTATGTGCAAGAGATTGTAAGATTACATGGTGTCACGACCCAAATTACCAAAAAAAATCACTACAAATCTTTTTTTTGTTTGTTATTTAATTCTTACCTTCCTCTAATCGTGACCATCCTACCAACAGTTGGGCTATGATTCGGTGTTAGTCCCCTCACACTACTTACCATTCCATTTCCATGTTACATTAACACATTATGATTTTTTTCCTATCCTTTGACTTTAACTAATATGTTCACAATTGCATTTACATAACCTTACATCCCCGACGTCATATACATTTACAGTACTATGCATTTACATATTTAGATACAAAATCATACAAGTCTGCATACCTTTTCTCAATAGGAAACAGTGGATAACAAGAATGCACGATCACGGTCGCTTTCTATCCACTGAAAGTACTCTATAGAGGAGGAAATAAGGGGGTGAGCAACCACACACTCAGTAAGGCAATTATGCAAGTAAGTAGATAGCTCCACTATCTACATGCTCATAATGTCATGCCCTTAAATCCATTTCTTTTCATTTAAAGCTCACGCATGAAATCATGCACACATCAATGCCATAGTTTATAAAAGTTGTTCGTGCTTATGGAAATCATGCAACTCATGCCTCAATGGCATCTCATGTAAAATCATAAAACGGATGAATTAAATCAAAATCATGCATTTGCAATTAAAGCATGGATAACCTCCTCATGCTAAAACATTTCATTGCATGAATTATAAACAAATATGAAAAATACATCATGCTGAGTTTTCATAAAACCTTAGAAAACACTTAATTCATTTGAAAAATCCACATCCATCACACTCATCAGGACTCAACCCCTCCCTCGGGTGATCCTGATCCACATAAAATCATTTATTTTCAGGCATTTCCGAAAACATTAAAAATTTCATTTATTCACAACAAAACCAATATCATCAGTCAGGATCCAACCCCTCCCTCTGGTGATCTAGACTCACACAAAATCCATGCATTCTCAAGTTTTCAAAACATCAAATAGTAATATGCGAGACTAGGCAATGTATCATGGAAATAACTAGGACTATGGCCATATCCTTGTGATCCCAGGCTACATGGATCAGGTGTGTGGGGTATCACCACTATCGGGAACCACCATGGGAGGTGGGTAAAATCCAACCCGTCGGACCAACCCAATCACTCGCATCCGAAGATGCCACATAAATATAATATATCATAACACGGTACAACATACTCTGTAGACCCATATTTCATATCAATACTCGTGCCATGTCTCAAAACGCACGTGTGATCATGTTTAATCGGCGTGACACACAGTCTACCCGAAGCTCCAAGCACGGCTCATAGCATGTCTCAAATCAAAATGCACGTGCAAGCCTATTTAATCGGTGTAACACACAATATACCTAAAACTCCAAGCACGACTGTAATTTCCTCATAAAACCAGTGCGAGCTATGCTCCAGCACTCTATCATAAAATTAAGTAAAACTAGTGCGAGCTAAGCTCCAGCACTCTGTCACAAAAATCATATGAAAATCTAGTGCGAGCTAGGCTCCATCACCCTGTCACGAAAATCATGTGAAAATCTGGTGCGAGCTAGGTTCCAGAACCCATGCATGCAAAACTCTAGTGCGAGCCCCTGCTCCAGCACTAATGCATGCGTCACACAGTTCAAAACTCATGCGAGCTAAGCTCTAGTACCTCTCATGCATGTCAAATCATTAAAACTAGTACTAGCAATCGCTCCAGCACCTTTTTTTGCGTATCAAGTCAAAACAGGGTGCGAGCTAGGCTCCAGCACCTGTCATGCATGTCTAATCATTCTAGTTCGAGCAATCGCTCCAGCACCTTTTTATGCATATCATCTCACACAAATCGGTACTAGCAACCACTCCAGCACCATTATGAACACTCACAAACTCAGATATAGTGTGAGCAAGGCTCCAACACCATATGTTTCCATATAAACTTGATTGTTGGCCCATAATCCAAAGAATTTCATTTAAATCTAAATAACACTTACGCAGTATTATCTTGTGAGATTTATACAAACACTAGCAAATCTACCAATTTGCTTTGCTTAAAAATCAAGAAAATTTCTCAAATCATGCATTTCATGCATGTCATGCTTTCACCATCCTTAGGTGAATTTTTCCTCAGTAAGGGTAAAATAGTCTTTTACCTATCCTGGGTCCTTAAAATTTTTAATCCATTTTTAGGACCTTTATACATTTTCAGTGCATGTAAAAGCTATTAAAAATACACGTAGCTACCTCTAGCTACTCACAAAATTCCCTTACCTCATTTTTCTGTACAATCTGACCTTTCCACTGATGTCTCGTCACACAGTTCGATTTGCTCCCAATCCAATCTCCGGAACTGTGTATAAATATTCATCAGGTCAAATACAATATAATTAATTGTATTTCATAGTTTCTGAGCTTAATTTAAATCATTGAGCCCATTTACCCATATTGGGTCCGATTGTACCATAATGAGCCTTAACCGGCCTTAAGCTCATTTTTCACTTACTATTCACATCATCGAGGCCTATTGGGCTCATTGGGCCCATCAGTATTTATTAAGTCTCATTCTAAACTCTCGGATAGGTCAATTAATTATTTACGGTAATTTATCTTAAATTCTAAAATTTAATTCATTTTATACAAAATTAATCCGTAATTTATGTGGTAAATTTTTAATACGCATAACTATGTAAATTATCGTAACTAAGGGTTACTTACCCGAGATTCCATGATAGTATGCAAACCGAGGTTGACTCGAGCTCTCATTTGACGCCAATTGTCGAGCAACATAATTGCATTTTTTGGTAAGTTTTCAGTTGAATATTAATCAAATTAAATATTCTAAAATTTAAATCGGTCAATTTCGACCGCTTACCGGCTTACTCTTAGCTCGATTGCATCACCGAAATTTTGCCCCATTTTTTTCTCTTTGTCCTTCTCCCTTTTTTCTTTTCTTTCTTTTCTTTTTGGCTAAACCAGTTCGGTCCAGTTCAGTTTTCTCCTTCGCCAATCGGAGCTTCGACGATCGGTTCTTCACCGGTTTCCTTTTCTAGCTTGTCCATGAGGTAGTCCAGTGTACGGATCTGGTGTCGATTTCACCAGGACTGGCCAAAAAATGGTCGGTTCGGCCGTTTCTTTCCTCGGTGTCACTGCCGTTTTCTCTCCTTCGTCGTTGACAACGCTGCCGACCGTTTCACTGGTTGATTCAACCACCGATCGAGCCGCATGCATCTGGGGAACCATTCGCTGGGGGGTCGGGCTAAATCGGCGTCGATGACCGTCGAATGTCGTTTTCTCTCTTTCTCTCTCCGGCAGCGTCTCCTCCTCCGTCTACCAGCGCCGGCGATGGCTCGGCTGCTTCTCCTTTCGGCCATCTCACCTAGGTCTCCTCGGTGGTCTCCGATCGGTGAGGTAGAAGGGGGAGGCTGGGTCTCCCTCGCTTATCTTCTGCTTCCGCTTTGCAGAATCGTGATTTCGCGATTCTTTTCTCTCTTTTTTTTCAATTTTTTTAATTAATTTTAATTTTTTTAATTATTATTTTAATTGAATAAAATATAATATTTTTGCCAAAATATCCAAAAATATTATATTTTATTCATTTAATCAATTAATGTATTTATTTGTCTGATTTTATCTTTTCGGTGTATTTTTTTCCAATATTTTAGGGATAATTTCCTGTGTGAAAATTTCGATTAATTCCGATAAATTCATATCTTGATCAATTTAACCTGAAATTTAAATATTACTCTTTTATTGATCAAGATTTCCTGAATCCATGTTTACAGTGTCAATTTCTTACCGAATTGACACTAAATTTTGGGTCTTTTGACTGTTTTACCCTTCAACGTGTTCGGGACCAAACCAATCCAAGTTCCCTTCACTAACCCTTTCTCATTTTATGTTTTAAATCCTTATCTCCAATCCGAATGGTCCGAATCCCATTCATTTAATATGCGGCCATTTCAATCCTTCATTTGATCTTTAAATGAATTCGAGAATTTTTATTCATTTCATTTGCATTTTTCATTCACGTACAACTCTTCTTATGATTCAATTTACATCCAACCATGTTTACATCATATGAATCATAAGGAATTTTGATAAAAAATCAGGTCTTACATAATCTCCCCCACTTAAGAAATTTGGTCCTCCAAATTAGAACTAAGTCAAATGGGTCCATTACGTTTATCACATCATACTCTTTAATTCTCATGTGAATTTTTTCGGAGTGTAATACTACCAAAGGACTTTGACTAGGGAGATCATCTTAAACCTCGACACTTTCTCCTCCCTATTTAATGCCCGAATATCTTTTTTAACATACGACCTACTCTCTTTGAGCTTCAACGGTCTCCGTCTCTTATCAACATAGCTTTTTTGTCTGCTCTAAGGTATTCTCCATCACTCACAATCAACTAAACACCTTCAGAGACTTATTATACCAATTCGGGAGCAATTCTCTATCTGTCACCCACTTCTTCCTATCCAAGTCGAGGAACAACTCCTACGGCCATACAATGCCTCATATAATGTTATCCCGATACTCAAGTGATAATTGTCGCTATTGGCGAATTCAATTAGTAGCAACTGATCATCCCAGGAGCTTATTAAATAAAGGGCACACACTCTCATCATATCCTTCAGACCTGTACAGTCCTCTTTGATTGACCATTTGTCTGAGGACGGAAAGCTGTGCTAACACTCAATAGGGTTTCCATAGCTTCCTAAAAAATGTTCCCAAAAATGAAAAGTGAAGTGAAAATCCCTATTTGATATCATGCTCCCTGGGACGCTAAATAATGTTTCACAATTTTCCTTACACATAAATTTGCCTACACACTCAGAGTATCTGGGGATTTCATAACCAGAATGTGGGTAGACTTAGTCAATCTACCGACTATCACCCATATACCCTCGTGATTCCTGCGGTCCTCTATAACCCATCACGATATCCATGGTAACTTGCTATCATTTTCGTGTCGATATAGGTAGAGGCTGCAATAACCCTGTAAACGTCTATTGCTCTACCTTAATCTGTTGACATACGAGACATTTCTCCATAATCTCTACAATGTCTCTTTTCATATCTGACCACCAATACCCTTTTTCAGAGATTTCGATATATTTATTACTTCCCGGATGCACTGTATATCCCAAAGAGTGAGCTTCTGACAATAACACTATCTCATCAATTGTGGTCTGGGGAGCACTTATACTGTCTCTGAACCTTAGTAAGCCATCATTATTCACTGTGAACTCTGTCACTGTACCCATCTAAATCTGACCCACATTATCAACACCTTGCCGATCATCACGCTAAGCCTGTCAAATTTGATCACTCAAATCCGATTCTAATCTCAGGCTAGCTATCACACAATCAATGTCATCATCAGAAGGGATTACATCACTACTGAGGCTCACAATTGCTCTAGTAGCTCACGCTCCCTAACCATCATCTGTGATACCATCCCAAGGCTCTTTCTGCTCAAGGCATCAGCTATTACATTAGCCATTCTTAGGTGGTACAATTTCCACAATCATAATCCTTCAGAAGCTCTAACCCTCTATGTTATCTCATATTCTACTCTTTCTGTGAAAACATATACTCGGGGCTTTTATGATCAGTGCATACCCGAAATTTCTCACCGTGTACATAGTAATGCCATATACTCAGTACAAACACTACCGCTGTCAACTTTAAATCATGGGTCGAAGAGTTTCTTTCATGATCCTTGAGTTGTCTGGATCCATAATCGACTATCTTCCCAGTTTGCATCAATAGACAGCCCACTCATTATTTTCAGGTATCCATATACACTGAGAAACCTCTTGAGCTATTTGGTATGGTGAAAATAATTACGGTGGTCAGTTCATACCTCAATACACCAAAACTCACCGAAGCTACTTTCATACTTATCATCCCACTCGTATGCAATCCTTTTTCGAACGAGATGTGTCAACTGAGCAGCCCATTTCGAGAAACTCTCAACAATTTATCTGTAAAATAGTTTTCAGTTGCTGCTCATACTTTTCCTTGGACTTCGTATACATCAAAATATCATCGCTAAGGATGACCACAAATCGTCTAGGTAAAGTTTAAATACCTTGTTCATCAATGCCCTAACGGTTACGAAAATCATTTTGGGCACATTCACATTTTGAATACTTAAAGGATGTTACCCAGACTTCAAATCGATCTCTAAAAAGATCTACGATTTTCACAGCCAATCCAATAAATCATCAACAGTGGAAGAAAACACTTATTCTTGATGGTAGCCTCATTCGACAATAAAAAAATCAATGCTTAGTCAGAGGCTTTCATCTTTCTTTTCACAAACAGAATCAGTGTTTCTCAAGGTGAAACATTCAATCTGATGAACTTTTATCCAATCACTCCTATAATTGCTTCTTTAGTCCTTCTAGTTTCACTAATACCATTTTATACCGTGGTTAGGATATTGGCTCTGTACCAGGTACCAAATCAATACAAAACTTCATTCCTTTAATAAGTGGCAACCCTAGTAGATTATTCGGGAAGAAATCAGGAAACTCCCTGACCATAAGGATATCTGATAACTCCGGATATGCCTTATCCATACCAACCACATAAGTGAGAAAACATTCCCATCATTACTTATTTCGTGAGTACAATCATTTACTCCTTTAATTTCAATCGCTACACCCCTTTCATTACTTGTCAAAACTTACAGTATACTTTTCAGGGGTAACCATATCACTATCTTAGGATAGAAATCTGAACAGCATAGTTTGCAGCCGACTAATTTATTCTCAAATATTACTTCAAAATTATTCATATTTCATTAAATAAAAGCGACTGACTTATACTTCTTCCCCCGTTTTTGACTTATAATCTCTTCATAATTATTCCGTTAGTTAACCCTCCTTCATTGGGGTACTAACTATCAGCATTGTGCCCAAGGGTGTAGGCATTCACGTCTTTCACTAACTTATGTGCAAATGAGGGTGATATGAATAAATGCATGGCACCAGGATCAATTAAGATAGTTGCTTCATTATTCACAATCAAGGTGGTACCCTCCAACACATCAGATGAAATATCAGTAGTGTTCTGGCCTAAGGCTTACACTCGCCCTCATCCAACATCTTATTTCCATGGTAACTACCACATATCCAACCCTGCTCAGTAGCAGGTCGAGGTCCTCCAATCACAGTACCCCTCGTAAGTGTTGAAGCTGAATACACTAGGGTTACCAATCATCTTACCCCATGACTCGATAGCTATAAATCTCTTACCAAATGGTCTCTTTCCCACTCTGACATCTCTATCATCCACTACTCTCTTTCTGTCTCTATTTCGGCCCTTACTACCTTTTCGAATCTTATAGGCATGCAACTCATAATCTTATTCACACAACTGTAGTCTATGCACTGCCTCGGCCTAGATAGTGATATCTAATGGTGCCAATCAGATTCTAATTAACGGTTTGAGCCCTTCCATGAACTTTTGGACATTTTGACTCTTATTGTTCATAGTGCCGAGGTCATACCTGCCTAGGGATATAAACTGAGATTCATACTCGTCAGTCAACCAATTTCATCTAGGTCAGAGTAAATAACTTTATCTGTAATTTCCTTTAAACAGTGTCTGAGATATACTGTCACCAAAATACATCCAGAATTATCTCTTATGTCAGCTCTGGATGTCTAACTCTTAAGATGGGTCGAGCGGACTTCCATCAATGCTCCAACTCGCCTTCAAATCCCATGCATACTCTGAGCAAATAGGTCTCAAAATATTCTCCATACTTCGCTCTAACCTCGCGAAACGTGTCTCAATACTGTCTGATCTCTCCGTCAGACTCTGTGGGGCATACACAATACCAGCCTCCACTTTAATCTCTTCCTAAGTCTCGAGCACGTGTACTCTCGCCCCTCTACCATAGCGGCTATCAATTATAATAATTAGATTCTTGCATTCAAAACCAAATTCTTAGCTACAATTTCATCTCGATATACATAATTGTATCTAAACAATGCATAGTAGATGGGGATGTAAACTTCTTTAACCACTAACACCGACTCACATCAGGCCAACTCAGTTTTGATACCACCTTTTGTCACAACCCAAATTACCAAAAAACATCACTACAAATTTTTTTTTGTTTGTTACTTAATTCTTACCTTCCTCTCATCGTGACCAACTTACCAACAGCTGGGCTATGATTCGATGTTAGTCCCCTCACACTACTTACCATTCCATTTCCATGTTACATTAACACATTAGGATTTTTTTTCTATCTTTTGACTTTAACTAATGCGTTCACAATTCCATTTACATAACCTTACATCCCCGACGTCATATACGTTTACAGTACTGTGCATTTACATATTTAGATACAAAACCATACAAGTGTGTATACCTTTTCTCAATGGGACACAGCGGATAACAGGAAGGCACGATCACTGCCGCTTTCTATCCATTGAAAGTACTTTGTAGAGGGGGAAAATAAGGGGGATGAGCAACCACACGCTCAGTAAGGCAATTATGCAAGTAAGTAGATAGCTCTACTATCTACATGCTCATAATGTCATGCCTTTAAATCCATTTCTTTTCGTTTAAAGCTCACGCACAAAATTATGCACACATCAATAAATCATGCAACTCATGCCTCAATGGCATCTCATGTAAAATCATAAAACGTATGAATTAAATCAAAATCATGCATTTGCAATTAAAGTATGGATAACCTTCTCATGCTAAAACATTTCATTGCATGAATTAGAAACAAGTATGAAAAATACATCATGCTGAGTTTCCACAAAACCTTAGAAAACACTTAATTCATTTCAAAAATCCACATCCATCACACTCATCAGGACTCAACCCCTCCCTCGGGTGATCCTGATCCACATAAAATCATTTATTTCCAAGCATTTCTGAAAACATTGAAAATTTCATTTATTCACAACAAAACCAATATCATCAGTCAGGATCTAACCCCTCCCTCGGGTGGTCCAGACTCACACAAAATCCATGTATTCTCAAGCTTTCAAAACATTAGATAGTAACATGCGAGACTTGGCAATGTATCATGGAAATAACTAGGACTATGGCCATATCCTCGTGATCCCATGCTACATGGATCAAGTGTGTGGGGTATCACCACTATCGAGAATCACCATGGGAGGTGGGTCAAATCCAACTCGTCGGTCCAACCCGATCACTCGCATCCGAAGACGCAACATAAATATAATATATCATAACACGGTACAGTGTACTCCATGCGATTCGCATGGTATAACGTACTCCGTAGACCCATATCTCATAGCAATACTTGTGCCATGTCTCAAAACGCACGATTGAGCCTGTTTAATTGGTGTGACACACAGTCTACCCGAAGCTCCAAGCACGGCTCATAGCATGTCTCAAATCAAAATGCACGTGCGAGCCTATTTAATCGGTGTAACACACAATATATCCAAAACTCCAAGCACAGCTGTAATTTCCTCATAAAACCAGTGCGAGCTATGCTCCAACACTCAATCATAAAATCAAGTAAAACTACTGCGATCTAAGCTCCAGCACTCTGTCACAAAAATCATGTGAAAATCTGATGCGAGCTAGGCTCCAGCACCCTGTCACGCAAATCATGTGAAAATCTGGTGTAAGACCCACTTTTTATTACTTGTTGAGGCAATTCCTTATGATTCATGTGATGTACAACTCCATATATTAATTGAATCATATAAAGAGATTTGACTGAATTAGATTTGCAAATAGAATAAAATGAAATATTGGTGGATGTATGAAGTAGCCAAATACGGGTCGAGATAGCCATAGGCCAAACGAAAGGGATCGAAATTAAGTTGACGAAAAATATGAATTTAAAATAAGAAAAGATAATGGGTGTATAAAGGAAAGTCGGGTTAAATTGATTTTGAAACAAGTACAAAGGTAAAACGGTCAAAATATCAAAATTCGGTATAAATTCGATAAGAAAATTTTAATTAAAAATAAAGATTTAGGACATCTTGATCAATAATGAGGAAATTATAAAATTTCGAGTGCAATTGATCAAGATCCAAAATTTTTATAAATATCGAAAAGTCACTCGGGATAATATCCCGAAAATACGAAGAAATTATACGGAAAAAGGGTTAAAATATAATAAATTAAATTAATTTGGAATAAAATAGTAAATTAGTAGATATTTTTAAAATATTTTAGAATATTTTAATGATTATTATAATAATAATAATAATAATAATAATAATAATAATAATAATCTGAAATCTAGAAGAACCCGAAAATGAAACCAGAAAGCAAGCCGAGGAAATCGAGACCACCGAGGAGCCACCGGCGACCGACGACGCCGACGAAGACCCGAGGAGGAAGAGGAGAGGCTGGCGAACCTACTGACACCGAAGACGCACCGTCTATAGCTCGAAAATCGTCGGTTAGAGGAAGGGAAAAATTGAGAAGAAACGGCTCAATTCCCAGCTATCCACGGCAGCTGGGCGTGAACGGAGGGCACCAACGTGATCGAGAGGAGGAGACGGTCCTTTTAAGACCAGTAGCGGTCGACAAAACAGTCGAAAATGTCGGCGACGACAAAGGGCAGAAACGACACCATTTGGCTAAAAGGAAAAGGAAGGAAAAGGAAGGAAAATGAAGGAAAGGAAAAAAAAAGGGGAAAAAAGGAAAGAAAAATTCCCGGGGACCACTCGAGATTCAGGTAAGTTAACCGAGGGTAGAGATTGACCTACGGGTAAATTTTGGAAATTTAATTAATATAATATCTAATGGAAAATAACTCGAATTTACCTAATTGTGCAGTTTTTCGACAGAGCCCCAACGAGACCCGATTGAGCTCCGATTTTTGTACCCCACATAACATTAGGTAAGTATATTTTAATTACGATAGTATGAGTCCTTTAATACAGAGTTTCGATTATTTTACGAAATTTACGAATTAATTCTGTATAAAAAGGAATATTATTCGAAATTGTAACGTAATTATCGTAAATAGTATACGGGCTATCCAATGAGTTTGGAACGAAGCTCGATGATTATTCGTAAGCTGAATAAGCCTAGACAACCCGAATAAGGGATTTAATAAGTATAAACGGGATGAAAATGGGTCAAGGCCCATTAAGGTGCAATTGGGCCCAATAAGGTAAAACGGGCCCAGTACTTTAGATTGATCAGTGAATGTGACATACTGATAAAGATAAGTGAATTGACCCAAATATGTGGTTATATGCAGTTCCGTAGACTTGGTTGGCGTGCATTTGGACTGAGAGATCGGGTATTATCGAGACGGGATAAGTTTGCGCGTGATTCCAGGTAAGGGAATTTTGTAGGTGCATAGAGATATCTATACGTATTTTTTAGGGGATTTACAGGGCCTAGAATTTCTTAAAGTATTTAGAAACGAAATAATAATTTTTGTGAAAACCGGGGCATGGGTGAAAAAAGAAAAAGACGATATTGCCCCTGGGAGTAAAATTTACAAAAAGGATAGTAAGGCTAATAAATTGTATGATTATATATTTTGATGTTTTATATGAATGTATTGCTTTGATTTAAGCAAATATTCACATAGGTTGGCTATTGATTTCATGAATTATACGAAAGGGTACAGGTTGGTACCGATTACGATTTTAAAGATGTTTTATCAAGATCGAGCCACCTATCATATTTACACGAGTAAAAAGAGTGCTAGAGTCTTACTAGCACTAAATTTTACTAATTTATTACTCATAAAAAGTCATACTAGAGCGTTGCTCGTACGAGAATTTTTATGTGTACAAAAATCGTGTTGGAGCTTCGTTCGCACAAGATTTTAGATATCATGATATGCATAGCATCGTGCTAGAGCTTCGCTCGCACTAGACATGATGTGACATGCATAGAGCCGTGCGGAAGCCTCTTGTAGACTGTGTGTCATAGAGAGTTGATATGCTCGCACGTATACTTTGAGACATGGGTTGGTTATCGACATAGTATGGGGTGGATAAGACCTACGGCAGGCACCCCCAGACTATGATATAGGTCCACGGAGTACGTTGTACCGTGTATGTCACACGGAGTACGTTGTACCGTGCAATCATGACGACTCGTTGATGTTACTTGATATTCTGGCGAGTAGCATTTGACCCTACCTCCCGTTACAGTTGTGATGCCCCACATACCAGGATCCGTGTAGCCAGGGATCATAGGGACATAATATGGCCATAGTCTTCAATTTTTCATACAATAACCTACATGCCTCACATGATATCATACGGACTGAATAGACCAGGGCAGACCCGAAGGAGGGGTAACATCCCGATTTATGTTTTTAAATGAGATGCGATTTAATGAATCAAGGTATTCCCGAAGGATGGGTTTAGCCTTGATGTGGTTGTTTTATGATGAAACAAATAAGTTTTAACGTGACGAGCATGAGATGTCATACATGATGATTTTTTCATGTTTGTTTTATATGTCGATTTCATGATTTCTCGTATATGATATATATACATGTGGCATCGTTTTAGTCTTACCTCATGCTCCAAATGTAAACGATTTTATATCATGACATTTTCAGCACGTAGATAGTATAGTTATCTACCTGCTTACATTATTGCCTTACTGAGCTAGTTATGCTCACCCTTTCAAATTCCATCCTCCACAAAGCATCTACAGTAGTTGAGAGCGGGTAGAGACTGCATTCCTGGTTGTCCGCTGCTTCCCATCGCGAATCAGGTATACACATCGTACAGTTTTGTATCTAAACAAATAATAGCACAGTTTTGTAACGAATATAATTATAGGGGATGTAAATATATAAAAACATATGTATATACAATTTTATAATATATGTACTTATTGTTACACTGTCTAAAATTCTAACATTTTTACCATGGTAAGAATGATACGGTCAAATGGGATAAGAGTTGGGATTATTACTGGCTCATAGCCCAACTCGTTAAAAATGGAATTTGTCACGAGGAGGTGAGAAGTATAGAAAAAGCAAAAAATTTGTAGTGATTTTGGTAGAACAGGTCGTGACATGCGGTGCGAGCTAGGCTCCAACACCCATGCATGTAAAACTCTAGTGCGAGCCCCTACTCCAGCACTAATACATGAGTCACATAGTTCAAAACTCGTGCGAGCTAAGCTCTAGCACCTCTCATGCATGTCAAATCATTAAAACTAGTACGAGCAATCGCTCTAACACCTTTTTATGGGTATCAAGTCAAAACAGGGTGTGAGGTAGGCTCCAACACCTCTCATGCATGTCAAATCATTAAAACTAGTGCAAGTAATCGCTCCAGCACCTTTTTATGCATATCATGTCACACAAATCGGTGCGAGCAACCACTCCAGCACTATTATGCACACTCACAAACTTAGATATAGTGCAAGCAAGGCTCCAAGACCATCTGTTTCCATATAAACTTAATTGTTGGCCCATTTTTCAAATAATTTTATTTAAATCTAAATAACACTTACATAGTGTTATCTTGTGAAATTTATACAAATACTGGCCAATCTACCAATTTGTTTTGCTTAAAAATCACGAAAATTTCCCAAATCATGCATTTCATGCATGTCATGCTTTCACCATCCTTAGGTGAATTTTCCCTCAATAGGGGTAAAATAGTCTTGTACCAATCCCGGGACCTTAAAATTTTTAATCCATTTTTAGAACCTTTATACATTTCAATGTATAAAAAACCTGTTAAAAATAGGCGTAGCTACCTCTAGCTACTTGCAAAATTCCCTTACCTCATTTTTCTGTACAGTCTGATCTTTCCACTGATGTCTCGTCACGCAGTCTGATTTGCTCGCAATCCAATTTTCTCCCAATCCAATCTCCAGAACTGCATATAAATATTCATCAGGTCAAATACAATATAATTAATTGTACTTCATATTTTCTGGGCTTAATTTAAATCATTGAGCCCGTTTACCCATATAGGGCCCGATTGTACCATAATGGGCCTTAACCGGCCTTAAGCCCATTTTTCACTTACTATTCACATCATCGAGGTCTATTAGGCTCATTGTGCCTATCAGTATTTATTGGACCTCGTCCTAAACTCTCGGATAGCTCAATTAATTATTTACGACAATTTATCTTAAATTTCAAAATTTAATTCATTTTATACGAAATTAATCTGTAATTTATGCGGTAAATTCTTAACACGCATAACTATGCAAATTGTCGTAAATAATGGTTACTTACCCGAGATTCCATGATAGTATGCAAACCGAGGCTGACTCGAGCTCTCGTTTTATACCAATTGTCAAGCTACACAATTACATATTTTTTTTGGTAAGTTTATAGTCGAATATTAATCAAATTAAATATTTCAAAATTTACATCGATCAATTTCGACCGCTTACCAACTTACTTGTAGCTCGATTGCATCACCGAAATTTTTTCCCAATTTTTCCTCTTATTCCTTTTTCCCTTTTTCTTTTTCTTTTCTTTTCTTTCTATTCTTTTTTGCTGAATCGCTTCGGTCCGATTCAGACTAATTCAGTTCAGCCCAATTCAGTCCAGTTCAGTTTTCTCCTTAGCCATTCGGAGCTTCGTCAGTTGGTTCTTCACCGGCTTCCTCTTCCAACTTGTCAAAGAGGTCATCCGGTGCATGGATCTGGTGTCGATTTCACCAGGACTGGCCGAAAAGTGGCTGGTTCGGTCGTTTCTTTCCTCGGCATCACTGTCGTTTTCTCTCCTCCTTTGTTAACGGCACTGCCGACCGTTTCACTAGCCAATTCAACCACCGATCGAGCCGTCTACACCTGAGGAATCATCGGCTGGTAGTGGTCGGGGCTAAATCGACGTCGATGACCATCAAATGTCATTTTCTCTCTCAGTTTCTCTCTTTCTCTCGCCGACCACGTCTCTTCCTCGGTCTACCAGTGCCACGATGGCTCAGCTGCTTCTCCTTTCGGGCATCGCACCTGGGTCTCCGC
This sequence comes from Firmiana major, assembly GCA_033439115.1. Taxonomy (NCBI): domain Eukaryota; kingdom Viridiplantae; phylum Streptophyta; class Magnoliopsida; order Malvales; family Malvaceae; genus Firmiana; species Firmiana major. The sequence goes on along the minus strand of CM065904.1, from coordinate 55,566,516 downwards.
GATGGTCTCCGATCGGTGAGGCAGAAGGGGGAGACTGGGTTTCCCTCGCTTATCTTCTGCTTCCCCTTTGCAGAATTGCGATTTTGCGATTCTTTTCTTTTTTTTCCAATTTTTTTAATTATTGTTTTAATTGAATAAAATATAATATTTTTTGCCAAAATATCCCAAAAATATTATATTTTATTCATTTAATCAATTAATGTATTTATTTGTCTGATTTTATCTTTTCGGTGTATTTTTTCTAATATTTTCGGGATAATTTCCTGATATGAAAATTTCGATTAATTCTGATCAATTCATATTTTGATCAATTAAACCTAAAATTTAATTATTGCTCCTTTATTGATTAAGATTCCCTAAATCCATGTTTACAGTGTCAATTTCTTATCGAATTGACACCGAATTCTGAGTCTTTTGACCATTTTACCCTTCAACGTGTTCGGGACCAAACCAATCCAACTTTCCTTCACGAACCCTTTCTCATTTCATGTTTTAAATTCTTATCTCTAATCTAAATGGTCTGAATCCCATTCATTTAATCTGTGGCCATTTCAATCCTTCATTTGATCTTCAAATGAATTTGGGAATTTTTATTCATTCCATTTGCATTTTTCATTCACGTACAACTCTTCTTATGATTCAATTTACATCCAACCATGTTTACATCATATGAATCATAAGGAATTTCGATAAAAAAAATCAGGTCTTACACATGGCGTACTAGTGAGCATTGTATCTAACAGGGATTCCAGGTTCACTTCGCACTTTTGAAAACATTTCTAAGAAGCCATAGGAACCCAACTGAATTTTAGCACAGCTTTTCATCCTCAAATAGATGGGCAATCAGAGAGAGCTATTCAAGCTTTGGAGGACATGTTAAGAGCTTTTGCTCAAGATTTTAAAGGCTCCTGGGATGACCATTTACCGCTAGCAAAGTTTGCATATAATAACAGTTACCACTCAAGTATCGGAATGGCACCATATGAATCGTTGTATGGTTGAAGGTGTCGTTCGCCAATCGGATAGGAAGAAGTGCATGAAAGAAAGATATTTGCTCAGATCTAGTTAAGCAAGCTTCTGAGGATGTTCAATTGAATTGCAAGAGGTTAAGGACAACTTAGAGCAGGTAAAAGAGTTATGCTAACCAAAGACAAAGACCCTTGGAATTTTTAGTAGGAGATTCGATGTTTCTGAAAGTTTCACCTATCCAAGGGCATAATGAGGTTTGGGAAGAAAGGAAAGCTAAGTCCCTATTATATTGGACCTTTCGAGATCTTAGACCGAGTGAGAGACAAAGCTTACAGACTGGCTTTACCGCCAGAATTGTCAAGTATCCATAATGTCTTCCATGTCTCGATGTTTCAGAAGTATCATCCGGATCTGACACACGTGATTAAGTATGAACCGCTGGAGTTGAAAGAGGATATGACATACGTGGAGAAGCCAATACGGATCTTTGACAGGAATGAAAAAGCATTGCGATCTAAGACGATTACTCTGGCCACGTGGGAATTAGAAAGTTTAATGCGAGAGAAGTACCCACAAATATTTGAGGATTAATGTACTTCTAAATTTAGAAAAAAATTTCCTAAGGTGGGGAGAATGTAAACACCCTAAATTTTTATGCACGCAGTTTTAACAATGAATAACACATAAGCCATCGAAATTAAAAATGTGTTTTCTTTAGTCAATGATTTAATTTAAAAATTGTATTGTCCAATGTGGGACTTGGAAAAAAATAAATTAAATCAATACATACTAGGAAAAACAAGATAATACATGGAGGTATATGGACATATAAATATATATATATATATGTATACGTGTATATATGTATATATTTTAGTGTATCAAAGAATATACATATATATATATATATATATTCATATATCACTGTATCAAGGTGTCAGGACCCGTTCTCAATCCATGACTTTAAGCAAAATCACTACAAATTTTTCGTATTTTTAACTTAATTTTCGTCTCTTTAATGGTTGGGCTGTGATTCGATGTCAGAATCCTCGCTTACCCCATTATCCATTATCATACATACATGTCAATATACTGTTACTGACTGTAACTGTTTTTATAATACATGTGAGATTATATAAAATCTAACACAAATACATTCCCTATAATATATATCGTATACATCACTGTGCTGTTTCTATGTTTAGATACACAACTGTTCAAAATAGGTATACCTGGCGATCAATAGGAACTAACAGTGGACTCAGGAACACTATCCCTCAATAGCTCTCGCTCTACTGCTGATGCTCTGTAGAGAGATGTAAAGAAAGGGGGTGAGCATACAACGCGCTCAGTAAGGAAATCAGGCAAGCAAGTAGATATCTACACTATCTACTCAAAATAATGCTATGCCTTGAAAACATTATTTCGTTAACTCACTTTAAAAGCATGTCTTTAAATATATATATATGTATACTTGTACAGATTAAATCCCTTGTACAGAAATCATGCTTTCTTTCTCAAATGTATGCATGTAGTGCAAAACAATGCATCTTTATATAAATCATGCCTTTAGATAAATCATGCCATGTATATTTAAATCACAATAAATATGACATTTAAATCATTCACATCACAAAATCGGAGTCCGACCCATCCCTCAGGTCTGTCCGCAATTTAAATCAGTCAATCAATGTGATATATCATGTGAGACTCAGTGGTGAAATGTAAATAGTATCTTAGACTATGATCATATCCAACATGTGATCCCAAGCAACACAGATCTCGGTGTGCGGGGTATCACTACTGCAACGGGAGGGGGGTCAGTCCATCACAACCGCCAGCTATATCCTCCTCAATTCCACAACACCACACGGTACAGTGTACTCCCATGCCACATGCACGGTACAATGTACTCCGTGGACCCTACATCACAGTCGGAGTGCCTGCCATAGGACTTAGCCCTCAAACCATGGAATATCATACCACGTCTCTATTACCCTCATGCAGATATCCTCTCACAAGATGTGACACACAGTCACACAAGGACTCGGGCATGGGTTTTAACATGTATTATATATCACATATAGTGCGCGCCTTGAGTGCGACTCACAGTCGACACTCCGCTAAAACATTGTTTCACATTACAAACTCAACTCTAGTGCGAGTAAACCTCTAGCAACTAGGTCAATGCATAGTTTATATATTAAATCAAGTACGAGCAACAGCTCCAGTACCATGCTATGCGTAATATCATCAAATCAAGTATGAGCAATAGCTCCAGTACTATGTCATGTATAAATCATGAAGAATCAAGTACGAGCAACGCTCCAGTACTCTGTCATGTATCTCATGTAAAACTCGAGCACGAGCTAATCGCTTCAGCACTCTCTCATGCATATATCATATAAAACTGAGTACGAGTAAGAACTCCAGTACTCTATCATTCATGTTATGAAAATCTAGTGCGAATCAAAATCCAGCACTAATGTATGTGGAAAATATATGAGATCTAGTGGGAGCTATGCTCCAGCACGATTCATTCTCACATAATATGATAGATGGCTCTTTTAAAAGGGATGCTTTACAAAATATCAAAATCAGCACTATAAAGTGTGCTTATTTCACATCAACCTTAAACTCATTAGCCCATCTATTTATTTTCATGCTAAACAGCAGTTAAACACTCACAATGGTAGTTTCCATGATTTTTACAACTTTTCACAAAAGTTGACTTTTTGACTAACTTGGGTAAAATCGTAATTTGCCACTATCGGGTCGCAATAATTATTATTCACTTTCTCTGACCCTCAGAGTTTTTAAGTCAATGTAAAAGCAGACAAAAATACGTGCAGCTATCTCTAACTACTCACAAAAGTCCCTTACCTGTAATCACTCGAGAAATTTTACTTTCTTTGTGCTGCTCGTTTCAGCAGTCCGATTTGCTCCTCCAATAATCTCTGGAGCTGCATATAACCATTTATCAGGTTAATTACACTTTTCCTACTGTATTTCACATTAAATACAGTCTATTTCCCTTGGCTTTAATAATCCTTAATGGGCCTAACTGTGCCTTAAGCCCGTTTTTCACGTATTATTTCCCTTCATCAGGGTCTATCGACTCATTGGGCCTATCAATACCCATTGGGCTTTATTCCAAGCTCTTTAGATAGCCCGTATATCATTTACGACAGTTAATTCAAAATTTTGAATATAATTTACTAAATGCGAAATTTAATCCGAAATGCGTAAAATAAATCTTAAATACGCAATAATCACATAAATTGTCGTAAATGAGCTTTACTTACCCGAGATTATGCGATGGTACATAAATCGAAGTTCGATTAGGCTTCCGTTCGAAATTTATCCTCGAACTGCATAATTTTGTATATTTAACTCTGGGTCAATTTTCGATTAAATATAATTTAAATAAATTTATCAGAAATCAAATCGGTCACTTTTGACCTCATATCGATTTACCCGAAGTCCGGTGAAATCCCAAAAAATTTCCTTTTCCTTTTTCCTTTCTTTTTCTTCTTTTTCCCATTTTCTCCTTGGCTGAACAGGTCCGGTCCGGTTCAGCGCAGAACCTTCTTCATTGAACCGCCGACCAGTTCAGGCTTCCTTTGGTCGTGTCGGCATTTTTCGACCGGTTCTCGATGCATCACCACTGCCGTTCAGCGCGCCTCAGCCTGGGTAACACTCAGCTGGGCTCGATCGGGACCAATCACCATCGTTGGCCGTCGGATCTCATCTTTTCCCCCGCGGCTTCTCCTCCTCGATTCGCCAGCGTCCGGCGTCGGTGGAGGGCTTGACCGGTGTCGATGGGTGCACACAGACCTCCTCTCCCTTTTTCGGTCGCTTGCCTAGCAGTTGGGTCTCCAGATGCTCGCCGGTGACTCCTTCTTCCTCGGGTCAGCTTGCGTTGGTTTCCTCTCCATTTTTTCTCTCTCCCCGCGTTTTCCAATTTCCAGATTTCGTTTCTTTTTTTTTTATATAATATATTTTTATTATTATTTTATTCTTAAAATAATAATAAAAATCCAAAAATATCCCAAAAATATCTAAAAAATTATATTAAATTCATTTAGTCCGTAAATGAATTTATCAGTCTGATTTTACCTTTTCGGTATATTTTTCCACTATTTTGGGCTCATTTTTCGAGGTAAAAATTTTGATAAATTCTAATAAATTTATATCTTGATCAATTGGGCTCGAAATTAAATATTTTCCTCGATTTTGATCAAGATTCCTCAATTTCATATTTTTAATGAAATTGTCTTATCGAAATTATAACGAATTTTAGTCATTTGATCGTTTTACCCCTGCACTCGTTTGGGAATCAACTTAACCCATATCTCGTTGTTATGTAGCTTACATGCATTTTTAATTTCTCAAATTGTCGATTGCATGTTAGTAAATACTCTTCTTATGATTCAACTATGTAATAAAGTGTTCATACACATAGGAATCATAAGGAACAAGCTACAAAAAATCCGGGTCTGACAATCCTCCCCCACTCAGAAAATTTGGTCCTCCAAATTAGAACCAAGTCTGTCATCAAATAGGTGCGGGTACTTCTCTCGCATCAGACTCTCTAGCTCCCAAGCAGCTTCCTCTGAAGTATGATACTGCCAAAGAATCTTCAATAACCCGATGGTCTTCGATCTCAATACCTTCTCCTTCCTATCTAATATCCGAATCGGTCTCTCAACATATGACATGTTCTCTCGGAGCTCCAAAGGCTCGTAACTAATCACACGGGTTGAATCCGGGTAATACTTCCGAAGCATCGATATGTGGAAGACGTTATGGACACCTGATAAGTCCGGTGGCAATGCCAACCTATACGCCTTATCTCCCACTCGATCAAGTATCTCAAAGGGTCCAATATAGCAAGGATTTAGTTTCCCTCTCTTCCCAAATCTCGCTATGCCTTGGAAGGAGAAACCCTCAAAAACACAGATTCGCCAACTACAAACTTTAATGGCCTACGTCTCCTGTCAGCGTAACTCCTCTGTTTGCTCTGAGCTATCCTCAGTCTCTCTACTATCAAGTGGACGTCCTCAGATGCTTGTATAACCATGTCAAGAGTGAAAATCTTACGATCACCCACTTCTTCCCATCCAATAGGGGAACGACATCTACGACCATACAAAGCCTCATACGGTGCCATCCCAATACTCGAATGATAACTGTTGTTGTAGGCGAACTCGGCTAGTGATAAGTGGTCATCCCAGGAGCCTCTAAAATCTAGCACACATGCTCTCAACATATCCTCCAGAGTATGTATAGTCCTCTCTGACTGACCATCTGTCTGAGGATGGAAAGCGGTGCTCAAACTCAATTGGGTTCCCATAGCTTCTTGAAAATGTCCCTAAAAGTGGGAAGTGAAGCGGGAATCCCTATCAGAGACTATGCTCACTGGTACATCGTGTGACCTCACTACCTCGCGTACATACAGTTCTGCTAATAAACTCAGAGTATCGGTCGCTCTCATAGCTAAGAAGTGGGCTGACTTCGTCAGTCTATCGACGATCACCCATATAGCATCATGATTCCTGCGGGTTCTTGGTAAACCCATCACGAAATCCATGGTGATATGCTCCCATTTCCATGTCGGTATAGGTAGAGGCTGCAATAACCCTGCAGGTTTCTGATGTTCTACCTTCACTTGCTGACATACGAGACACTTTGCCACAAAGTCTGCTACATCTCTCTTCATACCTGACCACCAGTATACCTTTCAAAGGTTCTGATACATTTTGTTACTCCTCGGATGTAACGTATACCTCGACGAATGAGTTTTCGCCAATATCAATCTCCTGAGTCCTAGATCCTCAGGAACACACAATCTGCCTCTAAACCTCAGTAGTCCATCAAAACTCAACTCAAAGTTAGTCACTGTGCCCTTCTGCATCTGACTACTCACATCCATACAAAATAGATCAGTCTGCTGAGCCACTTTGATCCTGTCCAACAGGTCCGGCTCTAAGCGTAGACTAGCTATCACATAGCCTGTATCCATGTCAAAAGGCACGATTCCCAAACTGAGGCTAGCAAACTGCTCTAGCAAATTATGTTCCCTAACCATCATGTACGATACCATCCCTAGGCTCTTCCTGCTCAAGGCGTCGGCTACAACGTTAGCCTTACCCGGATGATAAGTATCTCACAATTGTAGTCCTTCAGAAGCTCTAGCCATCTTCTCTGTCTCATGTTCAACTCTTTCTGTGAGAACAGATACTTGAGGCTCTTGTAGTCAGTAAATATCTGGAACTTCTCGCCATATAAGTAGTGGCGCCATACCTTCAACGCAAACACTACTGCTGCTAGCTCCAAGTCGTGGGTCAGATAGTTCTTCTCATGATCCTTCAGCTGTCTGGATCCATAAGCAACTACCTTCCCATCCTGCATTAATACGCAACCCAGTCCCTGATGCGAAGCATCGGTGTACACTGCAAATCCTCCTGAGCTGGTAGGGATAGTGAGAATCAGAGCGGTGGTCAATCGACGCTTCAACTCCTCAAAACTCTTCTCACAATCCTCGTTCCATATGAACGGTACACTCTTTCAAGTAAGACGTGTCAACGGAGCAACCAACTTCAAAAATCCCTCAATGAATCTCTGATAGTATCCTGTTAAACCCAGAAAACTCCTGATCTCGGTGACTGTCCTCGGCTGTTCCCACTGAACTACAGCCTCTATCTTAGATGGATCAACTGATACACTATCTCTCGATACAACATGTCCCAAAAATGAGATATGTGACAACCAAAAGTCACACTTACTGAGCTTAGCATATAACTCCTGCTCTCGTAGAGTCTGTGACACGATCCTGAGGTGCTCCTCATTGGATCTTGAATACACCAATATGTCATCGATAAAGATGATAACAAACTGGTCCAAATATGGTTTGAACACATCGTTCATCAAAGCCATGAAAGCAGTTGGAGCATTCGTCAATCCAAATGGCATGACCAAGAACTCATAATGGCCATATCGAGTACAAAATGCTATCTTGGGTACATCTCCACTTCGAACTTTTAGCTGATGTTACCCAGACCTCAGGTCAATCTTGAAAAGACCTGTGCTCCATGAAGCTGATCTAACAAGTCGTCAATGCGTGGAAGGGGGTATCTATTCTTGATGGTGGCCTTATTCAATAATCGGTAGTCTATACACAATCGGAGGCTCCCATCCTTCTTCCTCACAAACAAAACTGGTGCTCCCCAAGGTGAAACACTCGGTCGTACAAAACCCCTATCCAACAGCTCCTGTAACTGTCTCTTGAGCTCTTCCAGCTCAACTAAGGCCATGCGATATGGTGGTCTCGAAATAGGCTCCGTACCAGGTACCAAATCTATACAGAAATTCCATCTCTCTATCTGGTGGTAACCCTGGCAATTCATCCGAAAAAACATCTGGGTACTCACTGACCACAGTAATATCCGACAACTCCGAATGTGCCTTATCCATATCTACCACATACGCAATGAAACCTTGATATGTTGAAGGTTTTCTAAATCAGTAATCATTTAATAATCATAAATACTCCTTTCATTTATTCTTATTAAACTTTACAACATATCTAGAAGGGTTAGGAAACATAACTGTCTTAGCATAACAATCTAAAACAGCATGGTTTGCAGATAGCCAATCCATTCCTGATATTATATCAAAGACACTCATACTTAGTAATATCAGATTGGTTGTCATCTCCTTATCCCCTACTCTCAACTTGCAGTCATTAAATACATATTCTACAACTTGACTACTATTCATAGGCGTACTAATCAACATCATCATACATAATGGTGTACGCTCTACATGTCTTGCTAATTTACATGCAAATGAAGGCGATACAAAAGAATGCATGGCACCAAGATCAATTAAAACATATGCTTCAATATCATAAATCAGGATGTTACCTCGAATCACATTCGATGAAGCATCAGCGGCCCCCTAGTCCAAAGCATGCACTCGCCCTCGACCCATCACCTGTTTCCCCTTCTCCTCTGCAGTTGCTCTACCTCTCTGAGCAGACGTACCAGCTGGAGTTCTATCAGGCTCCCTGCCCTTCTGTGGGGCAGTCACAAATGTCTCTGGGCACTCTCTAGCCATATGCCCCTGTTTCCCACATCGAAAACATATTATAGGAGTCAACGGACACGGTCTACCTCCATGTGGTCTACCGCATCTTCTGCACTGATCGGCAGCAGGTCTCTGTCCACCTATGATAATGCGCTTTGCTGGGGCTACAGTCGAATAAGCAGGAGGTCTAGCATATCTCTCTCGTTCCTTCTCCACCCATGATCTCTTACCGAAGAGTTTCTTCCCTCCTCGATAACCAAAATCTCTAGCAGACCTCTTCTTTTGTATATCTTGGCTACGGCTAAACTTTCCAAACTCGAAAGCATTCCTCTCGTAATCCTGCTCACACAGTTTTGCCCTGTGCACTGCTCCTCAAAGGTCGCTATGTCTAATGGAACCAACCTGGACCGCAGAATCGGTCTCAACCCATCGATAAACCTGTGGACCTTCCTGGCCTCACTATGCATGGTATCTGGGTCATATCTCCCTAGGGATAGGAATCGAGTCTCATACTCATCCATTGAAAAATTCCCCTGGTTCAGTCCCAAAAACTCTGCCTGTAGTTTTTGCTGTGCGGTATCGGGAACAAACTGCCACCTAAATGCCTCCTGAAATATCTCCCAACTAATGTCTATGTGTCGGGCTCTCAATATAGGTCGGGTGGACTTCCACCAATGCTCTGCAGCTCCCTTCAGTAGGAATGCAGCAAATGCGACCATCTCCGAGGTCGTGCACTCGAAGAATCCATAGAACTTCATCATCTCTGCCACCCACTCCTCAGCAACTACAGGGTCCTTGACCCCACTAAAAGATGGAGGTCTAAACTTCTGGAATTCACGCAACCGATATAGATCACATCCGTACCCCAATCCACTACCACCCAAAATCGGTGGGGGTGTAGGAGTATCTACAGTTCTCGGTGCATGAGTCATCTGTGTAGGTGTGTCAGGGTAACAGCCTTTCCTGTCGCAGCTCCTGCCTCCTGTCCTTACCTACCTAGCATCGTCTGTGCCAACATCTCTACAATCATCTCAAGACTACGCTCTAATCTCGTAAAGCGCAGCTCAGCACACTCGGGTGCCTCAGTAGCACCTGGAGTCTCATGCGTGGGTAATGGTTTGGCAGCAGCTCGTCCCTCGGGTCTATCTCCCCTGCCTCAAGCCCTACCTCTTGTAACTCTACCACTATGCGTATTTACCATATAGGCAAAGTTCCTGCATTCATAATAATGAATTAGTCCATCTCCTATCTGGTATACACAGTTATATCTAAACATAGCACAGTACTATGGGGATGTACACTTTCTTATTTTCTAACATCGACTCACATCAGACCAACCTCTGCTCTGATACCATTCTGTCAGGACCCGTTCTCAATCCATGACTTTAACCAAAATCACTACAAATTTTTCGCATTTTTAACTTACCTTTCCTCTCTTTAATGGTTGGGCTATGATTCGATGTCAGAATCCTCGCTTACCCCATTATCCATTATCATACATACATGTTAATATATTGTTACTGACTATAACTGCTTTTATAATACATGTGAGATTATATAAAATCTAACACAAATACATTCCCCATAATAAATATCGTATACATCACTGTGCTGTTTCTATGTTTAGATACACAACTGTTCAAAATAGGTATACCTGGCGATCGATAGGAACTAGCAGTGGACTCAGGAAAACTATCCCTCAATAGCTCTCGCTCTACTGCTGATGCTCTGTAGAGAGATGTAAAGAAAGGGGGTGAGCATACAACGCGCTCAGTAAGGAAATCAGGCAAGCAAGTAGATATCTAAACTATCTACTCAAAATAATGCTATGCCTTGAAAACATTATTTCCTTAACTCAGTTTAAAAGCATGTCTTTAAATATATATATGTATACTTGTACAGATTAAATCCTTTGTACAGAAATCATGCTTCCTTTCTCAAATGTAGGCATGTAGTGCAAAACAATGTATCTTTATATAAATCATGCTTTTAGATAAATCATGCCATGTATATTTAAATCACAATAAATATGGCATTTAAATCATTCACATCACAAAATCGGAGTCCGACCCATCCCTCAGGTCTGTCCCCAATTTAAATCAGTCAATCAATGTGATATATCATGTGAGACTCAGTGGTGAAATGTAAATAGTTCTTGGATTATGATCATATCCGACATGTGATCCCAAGCAACACAAATCTCGGTGTGCGGGGCATCACTGCTGCAACGGGAGGGGGGTTAGTCCATCACAACCGCCAGCTATATCCTCCTCAACTCCACAACACCAGACGGTAAAGTGTACTCCCATGCCACATGCACGGTATAACGTACTCCGTGGACCCTACATCACAGTCGAGGTGCCTGCCATAGGTCTTAGCCCTCAAACCAGGGAATATCATACCACGTCTCTATTACCCTCATGCAGATATCCTTTCACAAGATGTGACATACAGTCACACAAAGACTCGGGCATGGGTTTTAACATGTATTATATATCACATACAGTGCGCGCCTTGAGTGTGACTCACAGTCGACACTCCGTTCAAACACTGTTTCACATCACAAACTCAACTCTAGTGCGAGTAAACCTCTAGCAACTTGGTCAATGCATAGTACATGTATTAAATCAAGTACGAGCAACAGCTCCAGTACCATGCTATGCGTAATATCATCAAATCAAGTACGAGCAGTAGCTCCAGTACTATGTCATGTATAAATCATGAAGAATCGAGTACAAGCAACGCTCCAGTACTCTGTCATGTATCTCATGTAAAACTCAAGCACGAGCTAATCGCTCCAGCACTCTCTCATGCATATATCATATAAAACTGAGTACGAGTAAGAACTCCAGTACTCTATCATGCATGTTATGAAAATCTAGTATGAATCAAAATCTAGCACTAATGTATGTGGAAAATATATGAGATCTAGTGCGAGCAGTGATCCAGCACGATTCATTCTCACATAATATGATAGATGGCTCTTTTAAAAAGGATGATTTACAAAATATCAAAATCAGCACTATAAAGTGTGCTTATTTCGCATCAACCTTAAAATCATTAGTCCATCTATTTATTTTCATGCTAAACAGCAGTTAAACACTCATAATAGTAGTTTCCATTATTTTTACAACTTTTCACAAAAGTTGACTTTTTGACTAACTAGGGGTAAAATCGTAATTTACCACTATCGGGTCGCAATAATTATTATTCACTTTCTCTGACCCTCAAAGTTTTTAAGTGAATGTAAAAGCAGACGAAAATACGTGCAGGTATCTCTAACTACTCACAAAAGTCCCTTACCTACAATCACTCGAGAAATTTCACTTTCTCTGCGCTGCTCATTTCAGCAATCCAATTTGCTCCCCCAATAATCTTTGGAGCTGCATATAATCATTTATCAGGTTAATTACACTTTTCCTACTGTATTTCACATTAAATACAGTCTATTTCCCTTAATGGACCTTAATAATCCTTAATGGACCTAACTATGCCTTAAGCTCGTTTTCCACGTATTATTTCCCTTCATCAGGGTCTATCGACTCATTGGGCCTATCAATACCCATTGGGCTTTATTCCAAGCTCTTTAGATAGCCCGTATATCATTTACGACAGTTAATTCGAAATTTTGAATATAATTTACTAAATACGAAATTTAATCCGAAAGGCGTAAAATATATCTTAAATGCGCAATAATCACATAAATTGTCGTAAATGAGCTTTACTTACCCGAGATTATGCAATGGTACGCAAATCAAAGTTCGATCGGGCTTCCGTTTGGAATTTATCGTCGAACTGCACAATTTTGTATATTTAACTCCGGGTCAATTTTCGATTAAATATAATTTAAATAAATTTATCGAAAATCAAATCGGTCACTTTTGACCTCGTATCGACTTACCCGAAGTCCAGTGAAATCCCAAAAATTTCCCTTTTCCTTTTTCCTTTCTTTTTCTTCTTTTTCCCATTTTCTCCTTGGCTGAACCGGTCCGGTACGGTTCAGCACAGAACCTTCTTCACTGAACCGCTGACCGGTTCAGGCTTCCTTTGGTCGTGCCGGCATTTTTTGGCCGGTTCCCGACGCATCACCACTACCATTCGGCGCGCCTCAGCCTGGGTAACACTCGGCTGGGCTCGATCGGGACCAATCACCACCGTTGGCCGTCAGATCTCATCTTTTCCTCCGCGGCTTCTCCTCCTCGATTCGCTGGTGTCCGGCGTCGATGGAGGGCGTGACCGGTGCCGATGGGTGCATACGGACCTCCTCTCCCTTTTTCGGCCGCTTGCCTGGCCGTTGGGTCGCCGGATGCTCGCCGATAACTCCTTCCTCTGGTCGTCTTGCGTCGGTTTCCTCTCCATTTTTTTCTCTCTCCCCGCGTTTTCCAATTTCCAGATTTCGTTTCCTTTTTTTCTTTTATTTATAATATATTTTATTATTATTTTATTCTTAAAATAATAATAAAAATCCTAAAATATCCCAAAAATATCCTAAAAATATCTAAAAAATCATATTAAATTCATTTAGTCCGTAAATAAATTTATCAGTTCGATTTTACCTTTTCGATATATTTTTCCACTATTTTTGGGCTCATTTTTCGAGGCAAAAATTTTGATAAATTCTAATAAATTTATATCTTGATCAATTGGGCTAGAAATTAAATATTTTTCTCGATTTTGATCAAGATTCCTCAATTTCATATTTTTAATGAAATTGTCTTATCGAAATTATATCGAATTTCAGTCATTTGATCGTTTTACCCCTGCACTCATTCGGGAATCAACTTAACCCTTATCTCGCTGTTATGTAGCTTACATGCATTTTCAATTTCTCATATTATCGATTTCATGTTAGTAAATACTCTTCTTATGATTCAACTATGTAATAAAGTGTTCATAAACATAGTAATCATAAGGAACAAGCTACATAAAATCCGGGTCTGACACAAGGAATATACATATATATATATGTATATATAGTCACCTGTACAGTTGCATGGCCGAGAGCCCCCTTCCACCCTTTTGTACATATGGTAAAATTATATATATATATATATATATATAAGTAAAGAAACCGACTGAGGGAAATATGGGATTGTGCTGTAGGTAAAAGGGAGTAAGGAAATGTGGCAGGAAACGAAACAAAAAACGTGTAAAAGAGATAGTGATAGGATGGTTTTCGGTGGGATTAGGAAGGGGATTAAGAAAGCGGGAAATGTGGGAAGAGAAATGTGAAGCAGGATGGCAGGTAGGTAAGGGACTGAAGATATAGCCTGGAAGTCACTAGCTACAGCAGAGGAAAACTGACCGAATGAAGGGGAGAGTATCAAGTTGGTGAGCCAGCAAAGTCATCCTTATCACGCCTCCTCACTATGCCTTTTGCCTTATAACCTGTACGTGAGAGAATGCAAGGAAATAGAGGGGTACAGTGAGGACAGGAAAGAAATGCAGTAGAGGTGGGAGACGGAGAATGTGGAAACAGATTTAAACTGATCGAAGGCATTTCTTTCAGCAGTTGGTTGAGAGTGGAGAACTAATTTAAGGGAAAAGGGAGAGAGAAACAGTGAGGCTGAGGAAGAAGGAAAATAGTGAGGCGTGAACACAGAGGCCTCGGGTAAGGGAGTGAATTGAGGCATTTGGTGACTGGAAATAGTCAAGGATGCAGTAGAGAAGGAGATTGAAAATTGATGATGAGCAGAGCAGGTGTGGGAGGCGAAATCAGCTGACCATTGGAATTGAAATAGGGGGGTGGAAGGGAGGAGCAAGAACTCCTCTCAGCCTCCTGGAAAGTTGGGCAACAAGGTGGAAGCAAAGATGATGATGATGGTGGTGGCAGGAACGTGACTCATAGAGGAGGAGGCAGCGTCGAGAAGAAGGAATGACATCGTGAATAGGGACATCGGCTAACCTGCGAGGAAGGAGAAGGAAGGAGAAGAAAGAAAAAGAAAAGATGCGTGAAAAATCCGATCAAAAAAAAAAAGAAAGAAAGAAAATATATTTATATATATTGGATCATATATATAAATACATAAATAGAACTATTTGGAGATAGGAATTAAGGCACAGAGAAAACTGGGAAACCCGAGGGGAAGGGCTCCGGAGAAATAAACCAAGTAGACCTGACCCACTGACTCCAATTACTAAGTATTGAGGACTGCGGGCAGATACCAAGGTAAGGAAAATTGTCATGTGCTGTTAGTGATATTTACACGTATTTTTTGTTGCTTCATAGATATAAATTTAGGAAAATTTTTACTAGAAGGAAAACTTTTATGTGCTGCTAAAGATAGATTTACGTATTTTTATATGGAATTGTAGATATAAAATTCTAAGCCAAATGTTATAGTTATAGAATTCTAGAAAACCCTAAGCTGATTTCACAGTTTTTGGAATTAGAGAAAACCTTAACCTCAGTAAATCGACCCATTTATTGATATAAATTTATTCAGTTTATTTAGATAAATATCCCTGGAGTTTGTAAATATTGTTTTAAATAAAAAATCCCGAATTTAATTTCCATAGATTGTCTACTGGGATTTTTAATAGAAAAAGAGTGAATTAGCCTCTTTCTGAATTTGATATTTTTTCAAACTGAAATTACAGTTGATATTGATGAAAAATGATTTGTTTATAAGTGATACTGAAGATATGTGCTTGAGCGCGTCTTGACCCTGTGTCACACGATCCGACTCGTACTGATTTTAAGACAAAGATGATGGTTAAATCATCCTGCACCACTGTCTGTTTCTGTTTCTGTGGTCCACGGAGTATGATGTACCGTGCGACACGCCAGTGAGTACGATGTACCGTGTATTCTAGTCTTCAGACATTCTGTTCTATGAGCCGTTAGGGTAGCTGACCACTCCCATAACATTTGACAACCCTACACACTTGATCAGTGATGTCTGGAGTCACCGACATTGGCTTATTGTCATTCTGAATTTTGATATAGCTTGTTCTACCTTGTCTCGTCTATTTAATGTTCTGGATTGACAGTAAGAACTGTAAATATTTTGTGGAAAACGTTTATTCTACTGTTTAAAGTTTCAAAATCCTATATTTACAGCAGTAGACTGCTTATACTATCGATATTAGTACTGTTTTCGAATTTTAATTCTGGTATTATCGATTTTCATCTCTGATTTTACTAGATTGCCAAATTCTCTGTATATTTTCATGAGAATTCCTATTTTGGCATATATATATAGGTAGTGTATTTATCTACCTGCTGTGTGCTTTTCTTACTGAGCACGTAGAGTTCACCCCTTACTTTCCTCCACAGAGACTCATCAGTAGCTGAGCTCATTTTTGTAAGTTGAATTATTTTGCACAGCCATACGTCAGCAAGCATTCTACTGTGTTAAAGGTATACCCAGTATAGACATCTATTTTGTATCTAAATTTTGTAGGTACAGTAATGTATATGGAAATGTGTCTGGGGAATGTGAACATTGATTTTTTTGTAAAAAGAACAACTATGCTGATTTAATTGGAAGGCACTACCATTAGTTTTGTTTAAATTTGTTACAAAGAAATAAAATTGAATAGACGGATTTATT
Source organism: Firmiana major (assembly GCA_033439115.1). Classification (NCBI taxonomy): domain Eukaryota; kingdom Viridiplantae; phylum Streptophyta; class Magnoliopsida; order Malvales; family Malvaceae; genus Firmiana; species Firmiana major. Next base: position 55,549,900 of record CM065904.1, on the reverse strand, counting down.
GTTCTGATCTATTATCGACTGGTAGCCCAACCATATAGTTTCGTAAAATCGGGTTGTTACACCTCCCTGCAATATTCAAAATACATTTTTGTATCCCACAATAGTTGTTTTTAATCTCTTTTCATAATTAATAGTGGTTTCCTTAACCATTACGTTTCCTTAATACCTCTTAAATGCATTTTATTGTATAAACCGTAAGTTTACAACTTTACATACATACTTACCTAGATTACATCCCAAAATATCTCTAACATCAAAATGTCTATGCTATACAGGATGTCTGGAAATAACACTAAGAGTATACCTTATCATGTATCGAAGGTAGACTGGGGAAAGTGTCATGTCCACCAGCCTACATCAACTACATGGCAGGCGTAGAAAATGATCACTGTAAATAATCTGTAAGAGTAGAGAAGGGGGTGAACTTTTAAAAGCCCAGTAATAAATGCATTTAAAACGATTTTAGTATCAAAACATACTAAACACAAAATGCTTATATACAAAACATTGGTAAACATACATATAATTATCGAAAACATGCTTAGCTTAAAACAAGTGAGTCAAACAACTTCCGGTCACAATTTCACATGTCATAAAACTTATCACTTTTCTTTTGAAGTCATACAAAATATATCTGGAGACTAGGCAAATACACATAGTAAGCATAAGTCATGTTCATACAAACTCAACCTCCGAAGAGGGAGACAATAAACAAATAGAGTACTGATGCCCATGGTAAGGGGGCTATAGACTGGATCAGGGCCGTACAGTGCCCTACGCCACTAAAGACCAAAACAAACAATGTGCGAAGTGGCAGAAGATAAGGCACCAAGTGGGTAACACATGCACAACGTGGTTAAACATGTACCACAAAGGACTAAAACATGCACGATGTGGCATAAGGCATGCATCATGAAGGACCAAACTCCACACGGGCCATACATGAAAAATATCATGAACTACATGTTGCCCTAGTCTCAAAATGAAACTTACAAATTCTTTTTCGGGCTTAATAACCCGTAAACTAATAAAATAGACCTTTAGGTCAAATTCTCATATTTTTGATAACTGATTCATAAAACACATTTTCGTATCAAAATTTGTTTTTCCAAAACATTTATAGGTGGAAAAGAAAGTACACTCGGAAAGCTTAGTCAAGTTGGTTTTTCTTACGATTTTCGGTTTTGCATGAACAGTACTTTTCAGGCATCGAAATACATTTCATTAACATGATCATACTCCAAACATATTTGTGTATTAAAAAAGAGGTACTCAGATACTAATACCATTTTAAATTATACCCCTTACCTATTGAATCTTGGGGCAGCATAAAATCGTCGGGTATCGAGCTTACCTCGATTTACGTGTAAATATCTTGAGCTACCCAAGACAGTTTCAAAATCATCAGATGATGCCTAAATTTATCTCAGTATACTTAAATATACATCAGCTTGTATAAATTTCATTAAATTTGACTATTTTTGTCAACTTCGTTATTTGCTCGGTTTTACCGTTAAACGTGTCGATTTAAGCTATTTCGATAATTTCTTTTCTTTTAAATTTAAACTTATAAACTTAATAGCTTAAACACTTATTCAAGTCTCTAGACAACACCTTACAACTTATCAACTTGCCAATTTTCATACTTTTACAGTCTTCACTAAATCGAGCTACAAATCAAACTTTTCGGTTTTAAACTAACATTCTATAACACCTAATTCAACCCAATCCCATCTTCTCCCTAATATTCCAAGGCTAGACGAAGCTATACATGTCACTAGAAATTATTTCTTCAATTTCTACTCTAGCAAAAATCATTCAAATTCATCAAATAACAACATATATCAAACTCATCATTTTCCAACAAGTTTACCTTAGGTTTGACCAAGTTTGACCCGAGATTCTTCCTCCAACAGCAACCCTTGGTTGTAACACAACATATAAACAACTTAGAAACAACACAAACAAGCTCAAAACATCATCAAACAATCAAGAACTTTACTTTCTCTCACTTACAAAAACATGATAGATTCAGATCCCTAACTTCTCACTAGATTTTCACCCACTAAACGACCTTCTTTTGAGTTGAATTTGTTTATATATTATAGGGCTTTAAAATTATAACAATCATCTTCTTTGGACAAGAGCTAATTCGACTTGGAAAGGGGTAAAAAAATGCAAGAATTGGGAAAGGTACAGTACCGACTGTGACAACTTCTGGAAAGAAGTGAAAACGTGTGCGAGCTCCTTTAAGGGTGATTCTAGAGTCCTATGAATGGTTATTAAGTCTAGTTTTATGGGCCAAAAACCAAGCCCGAATCTGGCCCGTAGGTGTGTCAAAATTAGACTTTTTTGGGTAGTGGTTTGTGCTAAAAATTTCTGGCCTTCTTAGAAAATTCTAGAAAAATTATTTTTCAGCCAAATTTTGATTTTTGGGCTTCATTATAGTGTTCTACTATGAATCTAATTTAGTCCCATGAAATTTGGTACCAACTTGTTAAGGAAGAATTTTCGTTTGGGTTTCGTCTTATGCGATTGATCATTTCCGGTGATAAACCGTTAAAGTCTAATTTTATTTCTAAAATTCATTTAAATGTTTAAACTTCAAAACTTTCATTCCAAATTCAATCCTTCATGATTATTTTAGCCTATATTGACTTGTTTTGGGCTCAAAAAAATTTTCATGAATTTTCGAGATTGATTCTGAAATTACCCCGAAAACCAGGCTTATTTTCTCAGTTTAGTGGTTTCTTGTAATTTCACAAACTTTTCTACTCTAAGACCTTACATTCAATCCTCTAACAACATTTCCACACTTATATTAATATAAATATGAAAAATTCACTTAAATTTGAAATCTTACCTCGGGCTTGGTATCCCGAGCTTCATGCCTCGAATCTGAGCTCTTCGATTCCTCCAAGCCCTGTAAAAACATCAAAACTAGTCTTTAAATTTTTGTCTACTTTCCAAATATATAACTATTCTAGAGAGATTTCAGGTCTCACAGCCTACGTACATCGGCATACCTTTTCTGTCTACTCTGGGCTGCTCTTAATCTGTCACATATAGTACGTACGCTCTGAGCTGCCTGCTCTACAAGATCGAGAGCAAAGAGTTTTTTGGTCACCCACTTCTTCCCAAGCAACTAGGGACCTACGTCTCCTATCATACAAAGCCTCATAAGGTGCCATACTGATGCTAGCATGGTAACCATTATTGTAGGCAAACTCTGCAAGGGGCAAATGATCATCCCTTGATCCGTTAAAATCCAATGCACACGTCTTTAACATATCCTCCAAGGTCTGAATGGTCCACTCGGAGTGACCGTCAGTCTGAGGATGCTAGACGATGCTCAAATTAAGTTGAGATTCCATGGCTTCCTGAAAACGTGTCCAGAACTTGGAAGTGAATCCGAAATCTCTATCAGAAGTAATGCTCACAAGAGCCCCATGCAACCATGCCACTTCTTTGACATACAAGTTTGCTAACTTATTCAATTAATCAATGCTCTTAATGGCAAGAAAATGGGCATTCTTCGTCAATCTGTCTACTATAACCCAGATTGTATCATGACCCTTTTGAGTCTTCAGTAAGATAATAAAATTTATCGTAATATGTTCTCATTTTCATGTAGGCACAGGTAGTGACTTAAGAAGTCCATCCGGCTTCTGATGCTCAATCTTAACCTGCTAACAGATCAAACATCTGGCCACAAATTGTGCTACATCTCATTTCATATCAGTCCACCAATACACCTGTTAGCACTGAATTTTATATATGTTTATAACCCTTTTTACTTAGTTAGTTAATTTGTTCTTTGCAATATTTTGGTATGTTTTATTTGTTTTATGCATTTTTGCAAAAAAAAAAAGAACAATTTGCAGAAGTTAAAGCTTTTGGAGCTGATTCTGATAATTCCGTGAAGAAGTGAAGTTGCAGGATGCTGATCGTGACTTATGCTGCAACAATAGAAGAAACTGGACAGTGCAGAGCATAACTGGGGAATCAATACCATTGTCGCAGCATAGCAGTCTGATTAGGGCAACACTATTTTTCCACATGGCCTCCCGTGTTTTAGTGCTTGGAAACCTTATAAATAGTCTTTTTATCAGAAGGCTTCAAAATTCATTTAGCTTCATAAAAACTCCATCTTTTACATCTTTTTCGATCAATGTTTATTCTAGGGATGATAATTTGGAATTAGTGGATGTTTATTATGATTTCTAGGAACTAAACTCCTTTTTCCTAGAATCGATGTAGCCAACTTTGGGCAGATTGCAATTACTTTGGGATGATTGTTTGGATGATTTCAATTATGTTTATTTAATCTACTTGTTCTTAATGCTCTAGTTGATTGGCCACCAATTGGATGAATTAGTATAGGAATCCGGCACTCGGGAGAGGGGATTATTTATATGCACAAGGGTAGATTAACATAGGACATTGTTGAATCGGGAAGTTGACAATTCTTATGAGCCATAGAGAAACGGATTACCATCGCTTAATGAACTCTATTATTTAATTCTGAATCGGGAGGTTAGGATTAGGTAATTTGGGTATGACTGTTTAAAACTCGGGAGAGATAAATAGGAAATAGTTTCGGCTATAAACAATTTGAAATCAAAACAACAATTGATCAAAGGAATTGTATGAACCCTAGTTAGGTGAAATCAAGTTCTAGGAATATTTTGCCATTGATATTTTCATTCGTAATAATTGTGATATGTTTTAATTAATTTGTTCCATAATTAATAGTTAGAATAGTAAATAGGATCTTAACCAATATCAATTCCTTTTTCTAAATAAAGTTTAAGGTTGTTGATTACAGTGATTTGCGGTAGACACAATTCCCTGTGGGATGATACTTATATTTACTCTATACTCGAAAACTGACATGTGCACTTGCAGTAGTGTTCCATTTGAGCACAACAAGTTTTCTGGCGCCGTTGCCGGGGATTTGTTGTTTCGTTTTTCGTTAACACTGTTCTCCAATAGCCTTTACTTTAATTTAGATTTTTATTTTTGTTATAATTTACCATCTATAAATTTTTATTTTAGGTGAATGGTAAAAACCCGCGAAAGTGGAAATACAGACATAAAAGAAGAGTTAGATCCAAAGATTGAGAGAATCATCAGGCAAATTCAACAGAACAGATTTGAAGAGAAAGATCAAAATTTAATCATGGCAGATGAAAATCAGCAGCAGCGAGCTATACGCGATTACTTTACCCCAGTTGTGAATCAGAATTTTACCGCTATAAGTGAGATTCCTATAAACTGTAATAACTTTGAGTTGAAGCCGGCATTGATCAACATGGTTATGCAAAATCAATTTGGAGGTTCGGCCTTAGAGGATCCTAACACACATTTGACAAGTTTTCTGCAGATTTGCAGCACCATTAAGATTAATGGAGCCCCTGATGCTATTCGACTAAGATTGTTTCCATTTTCTCTTCGGGATAAAGCCTTGAGTTGGTATCAAAATCTACCAGCAGGAAGCATTCCGACATGGGAAGTGATGGCACAAAAATTCTTAGCAAAGTACTTCCCACCAGGAAAGACAATACAAATGAGATTAGAAATTACCCAGTTCACACAGTTAGATCAAGAACCATTACATGAGGCATGGGAACGATTTAAAGAGTTATTACGTAGATGCCCTCAGCATGGATATGATGAAGGAAACTAGATACAAGTTTTCTACAGAGGCATGACTCCGCAGACACGAGCTACTGTGGGTGTTTCAGCAGGAGGTTCACTGTGGTCTAAGACACCTGATCAAGCTATGCAGTTAATTGAGGAGATGGCTATAAACAGTAGCCAATGGCCAGGTGAAAGAGCTAATGTCAGAAGAGTAGCAGGTATGCATGAGTTAGATACGCAGACAGCCATCCTAGCAAGACTTGAGCAGATTTCAACACAAATTTCTTCAATGGGTATACAAGGGCCGCAAGCTATGATTCATCATGACAGCACAAATCCTAACTTGATGGGGACAGATTTGGAGCAGGTGAATTATGTTAATAATCGTAACTTTAGTTTTCAAGGAAATCGAGTTCCTAACTACTACTAGCCAGGATTCAGAAACCATGAGAATCTATCTTATGGTAACTCTAAAAACGTTTTAAGCCCACCAGCAGCAAGTAACAGCAATACAGGATTCAATAACCAAGGAAATTCCCAAGGTTACAGTGGAGTTAGAAGGAATGAATTTGAGGAGTTCATGGTTAAAATTAGAACAAGATTTAGCAAAACTGATGCGCGATTAGACAACGTGGAAGCTAAAGTGTCAGAGATGAACATCAGTCTTGGTGCGTAGATGAAGTCTATTGAGAACACTTTGGGACAATTAGCTGTAGCTGTCAGTTCTTTAAATGAAAGAGGTAAGTTTCCAAGTGACACAGTGCTCAATCCGAAAGAACACTGCAATGCTATATCTTTGAGAAGTGGGAACACATATGAGCCACCGAAGGTAGCAGAGAAAGAAGAAACTGCACCAATAACTGAGGTGCAGAAGAAGCAGACTGAACCTGTTATGACAAAGGATGCAGAATCAGAAACAATAAAACAGGGAGTTAATTCTAAACCTTTTACTAAACTTTTGCCCGATAATCCTCCTTTGTTAAAACCATCTATTCCTTATCCTCAAGCTTTGTATAAAAGGAAGATTGAATCTGAGTTTAAGAAATTTGTTGATATATTTAAGAAATTACATATTAACATTCCGTTTGTTGATGCTCTGCAGCAGATACCACATTATGCAAAGTTCATGAAAGAAGTGCTGTCAAAGAAACGGAGACTTGAAGATTATGAAACTATTAACTTGACAGAGGAATGCAGTGCAATTTTGCAGCAGAAGTTACCGCAAAAATTGAAAGACCCTGGAAGCTTTACTATTCCATGCAAGATTGGAGGATCGAAAGTGGGTAAGGCATTGTGTGATTTAGATGCTAGCATAAATTTAATATCTTTATCTATTTTCAGGAGCCTAGGTCTTGGAGAGGTAAAGCCGACCACCATAACACTGCAATTAGCGGATAGATCGATTACTTATCCCAGAGGTATAATAGAAGATGTACTTGTTAAAGTTGTTAAGCTAATTTTTCCTGTCGATTTTGTAGTTTTAGATTATGAAGAGGACAGAGAACTTCCACTTATACTTGAGAGACCATTCCTTGCCACTAGGAGAGCACTAATCGATGTTCAGAGAGGGCAATTAACCCTAAGGATGAATGATGAAATAGTTATGTTTAACATCTATAAGGCGATGAAATTTGCTGATGAGCTAGAGACCTGTAAGTTGATTGAAGTAGTGCAGAGTTGTGTAAGAGAAGTTGAAACAAAGGAAGCACCAACCGATCCTATGGCTCAATGTCTGGTAAATTCAGTTTCTAATTTAGATGATGAATTACTAACTGATGAAATTAAAAGTTGTGTTGTTACTTTGGAAGCCAACCCATTAGAAAGTGCGACTACAACAACTAAGGAAAAGATTGACAACCCATTAGAAACCCTCTATTGAACCACAAAGAAGACTAAATCCAACAATGAAAGAAGTTGTTAGAGCTGAGATTTTAAAATTATTAAATGCTTATGTTATATATGCTATATATGATAGTTCTTGGGTGAGTCCTGTGCAGGTTGTACCTAAAAAGGGTGGAATGACAGTAGTTCGTGACACAAACGATGAAATCATATCGACCAGAACTGTAACGGGATGGAGAGTTTGCATCGATTATAGGAAGCTGAACAAAGCTACTAGGAAATACCACTTCTCGCTTCCGTTCATCGACTAAATGCTAGACAGACTAGCCGGACATAGTTATTATTGCTTTTTAGATGGCTACTCGGGCTATAACTAGATTGCGATAGCCCCAGAAGATCAAGAGAAAACAACATTTTCTTGCCCATATGGAACTTTTGCATATAGAAGGATGCCTTTCGGGTTGTGTAACGTCCCAGCAACCTTCCAGAGATGCATGATGTCAATTTTCGCTGACATAATTGAAGAGATAATGGAAGTCTTCATGGATGACTTCTCGATATTTGGTAGGACTTTTGACCAATGTTTATCTAATTTGGAACTTGTTTTGCAGAGATGTGAAGAGACGAATCTAGTTTTAAATTGGGAGAAGTGTCATTTTATGGTGCAAGAAGGAATCGTCCTTGGACACAAAATTTCAGCTCACAGCATTGAGGTGGATAAAGCTAAAGTCGCTGCTATTGAAAAGCTTCCTCCTCCAAAATCAGTTAAAGTCGTGAGGAGCTTTTTGGGACATGCAGGCTTCAATCGTAGATTTATCAGGGACTTTTCAAAAATCTCAAAACCTTTATGTCACTTATTGGAAAAACATGCTGATTTTGCCTTTGATGATTTTTGCTTGCAGGCATTTGAAAAGATCAAGAAGGAGCTTATTTCTATACGTATTATGATCACACCAGATTGGACAGAACCATTTGAACTGATGTGCGACGCGAGTGATTTTGCAATTGGAGCTATCCTTGGACAAAAGAGAGACAAGATTTTTCGGGCTATCTATTATTCAAGTAGGATCTTAGATGATGCTCAGAAAAATTACAATACAACAGAGAAGGAGATGCTTGCAGTTGTACATACATTTGACAAGTTCAGACCATATTTAATTGGGAGTAAGGTCATTGTCTATACAGATCATGCAGCTATTCGTTATCTATTTGCAAAAAAGGACGCCAAACCCAGACTTATTAGATGGATCTTGCTTTTGCAAGAATTTGATTTTGAGATCAGGGAAAAAAAGGATCTGATAATGTTATAGCTGATCATTTATCTAGATTGGAGCAATTTAAAATTCAGCAAGAACAACCTATTCAAGAGGAATTTCCAGATGAGACAATAATGAAGATTGATGAAAATCTGCCTTGGTTCACAGACATAGTGAATTACTTAGCAAGAGGATTAATGCCAAGTGGTTTAACTTACCAACAAAGGAAGAAATTCTTCCATGATGTCAACTCGTATTTTTGGGATGATCCTCTGCTGTTTAAGAAGTGTCCAGACCAGATTATAAGACGATGTGTGCCGGAAGATGAAGCTCAAAAAATTCTGCGCCACTGCCATGCTGCAGCATATGGAGGACATTTTGGTGCAGAACGTACAACAGCAAAGGTGCTGCAATCAAGTTTTTATTGGCCTAGTGTGTTTAAAGATAGTTACATGTTTGTAAAAACATGTGACAGATGTCAAAGGGTTAGAAACATCTCAAGAAGGCATGAATTAGCTTTGACAAATATTCTAGAAGTGGAAATCTTTGACGTGTGGGGTATCAATTTTATGGGACCATTTCCTCCATCTTTTGGGAAGCTGTACATTCTCCTTGCTGTTGATTATGTCTCTAAGTGGGTGGAGGCAATAGCAACACCAGCAAATGATGCAAAAGTGGTGATTTGGTTTTTGCACAAGAATATATTGACAAGATTCGGTACCCCAAGAGCCATTTTGAGTGATGAAGGCACTCATTTTTGTAACAAAATCTTCAATGGTTTGATGTTAAAATATGCAATTCGACATAAAGTAGCTTTCGGTTATCATCCGCAGACAAATGGCCAAGCTAAAATTTTAAACCGAGAAGTGAAGTTGATATTGGAGAAGACTGTCCACCTGAATAGAAAAGACTGGGCTAACAAGTTAGATGACGCACTTTGGGCATACAGGACAGCCTATAAGACTCCAATTAGAATGTCTCCCTGTAGGTTGGTATTTGGTAAGGCATGTCATTTACCTATAGAGCTTGAACATCGAGCTTACTGGGCCATTAAGAAGCTAAGTTTTGACTATAACAAAGCTGGAGAAAATCGGTCACTCCAATTGAATGAGCTTGATGAGCTGAGAAATGAGTCCTATAACAATGCAAGAATTTACAAGGACAGGACCAAAAGATGGCATGATAAGATGATAATGAGAAAAGAATTCAGTCCTGGACAGTAAGTTCTATTGTATAATTCAATGCTTAAATTATTTCCTGGCAAATTGAAGTCAAGGTGGTCAGGACCATTTTAGATAAACCAAGTTTTCCCATATGGAGCAATTGAGTTGAAGAAATCAGATAGAAGCTTGTTCAAGGTCAATGGGCAGCATATAAAGCATTATTATGGAGAGAGAGTGCATAAATTTGATAGAATTCCCCTTGGTGAATCGAATTAAGGAGACTGGAAGCAGTCTGGCTGAAGACTTGAAATTCAGCGCTTTTGGGGAGACAACCCAATTGATTTTTTTTAGATTCTTAGTTTTCATTTCGTTTTATTTTCTTTGCTTTTATTAGTTTGTTTTTATTTTTATTTTATTAGTTTGAATTTTATTTTTCATGCATATGTATCAGAAGAGCACAGTTTGGAAGAATAATTATCATGATCCTGCAAGCAAGAATGCATAAATGCGTGATCAGAAAGGTGAGGACCGAATAATGGTTGCATAGATGAGAAAAAGAAAGTCAGCAAGAGGGTGAGAAGAAAATTTGTCAAAGAAGGCAACAAATGTCTGAAATTCTCAAAGCAGGATGAATGGAATACACATGGCAATGTTTAATTGGAAGCCGGAATCCCTTATTTTTGTCAACCCCACTCATTATTCGGTTAAGTCAAATAACCCTACCAAAACTACTTTGAAAACGGCTGCTGAACTTTTTCCATCTTCCCGACTCTCTTTTTTTAGTAATACATCTTTCCTTATTCTTTTAGAAGTACACCGATTACCCCACACCCATTATTTTTCTTTCTTCTAATCTTGTTGTTTTCTGCTGATTTGGTAGTTCGGCCAACAAATTTTTGTGGATTCCCGATCTTGGTGGTCCCGAAACCCTTGGGGAAAGCAAAAAGCGTTTTCTTGTCCGATGGTGATAAAGACACAAAGTGGTCCAACTTAAGCTTATGGGATTTCTGTTTTGGGTATTTTACTACTTTCTTAAATCGTTTTCGATCTTCTAGCGGATTTCCTTTTGGTTTCTACAACTTAGATTTTGAAGCTCTTCTCGGTGGTCAATTGTTATTGGAGAAATTTTTGGGTTTAGTTTGTGTGCTTGTCCGACGGGGGTCAGTTAAACACTATTCTTGTCAATTTGAGCTTTCATTGGTAATAGCACCCAAAGCCCAAGCAAGACGAAACTTGAAAAGTTTGAGTCAAGTGACTGATAGCTCAGCCTCATCTCCCTAGAGGGAAGAGTCAGTCATCACTGCTTATGATCCCTATAGATTTGTAAACAGCCAAGCTGCAAAAAATTTCAAGAAAATTATGAGCAAAAACATGATTATCGAAAAGAGTTTTCGGCATGATATTGGTGGCTGGGATATGTATTATGAGTTTTTGAGGGATTTCGGGTTGGTAAAATTAGCAGGACAACCTGAAGATGCCATTCTTGGTGTAGTCCAAGAATTTTATGCCAATGCAATGGAGAGCACCCATTCGACATCTGAAGTCAGGGGTATTCTTGTTCCTTACAATGCCAACGCCATTAATCTGTACCTAAACCTTCCGCAAAGGGTGCAGGATGAATATACTAGTTATGTTGCAGCTCTCCACACTGATGCTGATGAGCTGTACCTGGTCATTAACGAACTAACAGTACCACACACCCATTGGCAGAAGAGGCCAAAGGCTGAATCTATGGCATTCCCTTCCAACCGACTTCAATATGGTCTACACGAATGGTATGATTTTATTTGCTCACGAATCATGCCTACAACTCATAAAAGCAGCGTTGATGTCGATCGAGCTGCTCTCCTTTACTATATTATGACTGGCAAGATTATTGATTTTGGAGCCATTATCTTTCGGTCCATGCTAGAGTTTATACGCAGGAAAAATAGAAGGGGTTTACCTCACCCTTCATTGGTTTATAGACTTTGCAAGAAATATGGCGTATATTTGACTGAGCTTGAACCAAGACTGGCCAAGAAATCTGCAATCACTTTTAAAAATCCTCGGGTACCTCTGACTCAGAGAGAAGCTGCTCCTCCTGCTGCCCCACCACCACCTTCTGTTGGTACTTCTGCTGTCACGACCCAAACTACCCAAAAATCAGAGTTAATTTTTCGCGTTTTTATTATTTTCTTACTTAATTCTTACCTGTCCTCGAATCGTGACCAACACTCCACTACTAATTGGGCTGTGCGTCAATGCCAGTCCCACCATACATCTACCCCAGTACTTATTTCTTCTCCAGTCATTTATAGTTGTTATATTATTTATACATCCCCTAAAGTTACTTACAAACATGTTACTGTGCTATGCTTATGTAGATACAATAAGTATAAGTGTATATACCTTATGTTGATGGGCAGCAGCGGATATCCGGAATGCAGTACTGAGTCGCCTCAACTTCAACTGGAGATCATCTGTGGGAGAAAATGAAAGGGGTGAGCACATCAAGCTCAGTAAGGCAATCCTACGAACAAGTAGGTAACCATACTACCTACATGAACGTGGTGCCATGCATAAACCACCCTTTCTCCACACATTTTAAAACATATGATATGATGTTATGATGTTATGTAAATCAAGTTGCACGGAAAACTCAACATGCAATTATTTTAAATCATTTCTTTCTCTTTAAAAATTTCACAATGAAGTCAGGACTCGACCCCTCCTTCGGGTGATCCTGACTCACACAAAACCATGGAAATAGAATTTCTCAAAAGCATCGGTATCGAAAACATACGTATATATATACAAGATACGAGACTAGGCAATACTGTATATCGGTAATAACCAGGACTGGCCAATATGTCCTCGTGAGTCCTCTAGCTTCACGGATCCCAGTGTGCGAGGTCTCACCCTGATCGGGAACTGCCCGGGAGGTGGGTCAATCCAACCCGTCAGTCTTATCCGATCTCACGCATCCGTCGATGCCGTATCCGAAGATACCCCGTATCACGAAGATACCGTATCACAAAGATACCCCGTATCACAAAGATACCGTATCCGAAGATACTCTGTATCACAAAGATACCGTATCCGAAGATACCCCACGGTACATCGTACTCCATGCTACTTGCACGGTACATCGTACTCCATGGACCCATATCACTCTAGGTACTCCAGCCCAATTGGCCTGCTTCCCACAGAGGTTTTCATAACTCAATACTCGTTGCCATGTCTCAAAACGCACGTGTGAGCCTATTAAATCGGTGACACACAGTCTACCCGATGCTCCAAGCACGGCTCATTGTATGTTCTCTTAAAAATCAGTGCGAGCGATGCTCAGCACTCTCATCAAATCAAGTAAACTTGGCAGAGCCCGCTTTACATCTCCACAAGGCCGTCAACCTCATCCCTCACTCTCACCCTACTTAAGAGGTCTATTGAGCCTGTTGGGCCTTTTGGCTGACTCCAAGGGCAGACAGCGCTACTCCACAAATCCAGTAAAACTAGTGCGAGCTAGGCTCAGCACTCTGTATACAAATCGTATGAAAATCTTATAAAATCTGGTGCGAGTTAAACTCCCGCACCCTGTCATGAAAATCATGTAAAATCTGGTGCGAGTTAGACTCTAGCACCATGTCACGCAAAAGCATGTGAAATCTGGTGCGAGTTATACTCTAGCACCTATGCATGTAAAACTCTAGTGCGAGCTCTCGCTCCAGCACTAATGCATGCATCACACAAGTCAAACATCGTGCGAGCTGAGCTCTAGCACGTCACATGTAAATAAAAACATGTAGGCGGCTCGGTTATTTCCAAATAGTTTTCACAGAAATCACATCAGTTAAGATATGCAATGCTATGCATTTTCTTTCAAGGTGAGCCAGCCTACTCATGCATGCGTTGAAATACCTCCAGAACGAGCAGGAACCTCTTGTTCTTGCTCCTCCCAATTTTTCCTAAATTTTTAGAATTTTACCCTTAGCAAGGGTATTTTAGTAATTTTGCCCATACGGGGCACTAAAATTGTTCTTCGACCTCTAGACCCTTCAATTAGTTTTAAAGGACTGCATATGAATTTAAAATTGCGTACTGTTACCTCTAGCAGTCCGCAGAATTCCCTTACCTCGATTCTCGTCGAGTCTGACTTTTTTCTTTTCCATTGTCGTCTCGTCGCGCAGTCCGATATGCTCCCAATCAAATGCCCGGAACTGCGTATTAACATTCCTCAGGTCAGATATTATGCAATTTAATTGTATCTATTACTTTCTGGGCTTAATTTAAATCATTGGGCCCGTTTACCCTTATTGGCCCGATTGCACCTTAATGGGCCTTAATCGGCCTTAAGCCCGTTTTATATTTATTAATTTCCTTCTTCGGGTATACCGAGCTTATACAGCTTCCTAATAATTATCGGGCTTCATTCCAAATTTATTGGATAGCCCGTATGCCACTTACGGCAATTATATTACAATTTCGCATAATATTCCTTCCTACGCGAAATTAATCCATAATTCCATAAAATAATTAAACTCGGTATTTAAATAACTCTAATTGCCGAAATTAAATTGTACTTACCCGATATGATGCGAGGTACGAAAATCAGAGCTCGATCGGCTCTCGTTCGGTCTCCGTCGTAAAACTGCATAATTAGGTAAATCCGGATTATTTTTCATTAAAATAATATTAAATTAAATTTCCGGAATTCACCCGTTGGTCAATATCGACCCTCGGTCAACTTACCCGAACCTCGAGTCGTCCCCCGGTAAATTTTTCCCTTTTTCCTTCCTTTTCCTTCCTTTTCCTTTCTCTTTTCCTTTCTCTTTTCCTTCCTTTTCCTTCCCTTTCCTTCCCTTTCCTTCCAGCCAGCCAAACGGTGCCGTTTTGAAGCTCCTCACTGCCTCTTGCCGTCGCCGGCGATTCCGGCAGTCTCACCGGCCAAGACCGGTGCCAAAAGGACCGGCTTCCTCCCCTGAACACGCCGGTAGCTCCCTTTCCGGCCCAGACGCAGCGGTTCATCGGGAATCAACCCGTTTTTCCGGCGATCTTCCTCGGCTCCGATCGGGCTGCTCCGGCCACCTGACGGCGTGAAACCGGTACCCACGTGTTCGCCGGACTCTCCTCTTGCTCCTGGAAGCTTTGTCGGACGTCGAACGGTCGCCGGTGGTGAGATTCGACGGTGATGGTTTTCGGGTCACTGTTCACGATTTTCGGTTTTCTCGGGTCTTCTCCCTTTTTTTTTTTATCTTATTTTATTTATTTTATTTTTATTTTGATTTATTTATATTGATTTACTATTCCATAAAATACTCTTAAAAACCCAAAATATCTTCACTTACCTTATTTTTTTTATTCTACTTTTATTTATTCAATTAAAATTTAATTTATTAATTTTATTTTTCTCTAAATTTCGGTATTATTTCTTCACGTTTTTCGAGATATAGTCCCGGTAATTTCTTCGATATTTTTAAAATTTTCGAATCTCGATCAATTGACCCAAAATTTATAATTTCCTTATTTTTGATCAAGATATCCAAATTCCTTATTTTTAATTAAAATTTTCTTATCGCTGAAATACCGGATTTTGGTATTTTTACCATTTTACCCTTGCTCTTGTTTCGGGATCCAATTTAACTTAACCTCCCTTTATACACCCCCCATATTTTCTTATTTAATTTTTTGTATTTTAATTTAATTCGGGTCTTACAAATCTCCCCCACTTAAGAAATTTGGTCCTCCAAATTAGAACCAAGTCAGATGAGTCCATATACAACTCCGGGTACATTAATCGTATCATACTCTTAAAGTCTTATGTGACCTTCTCCGGAGTGTATTACTACCAAAAGAACTTTAATTAGGGAGATTATCTTAATCCTCAATACTTTCTCTTTCCTGTTTAATGCCCGAATCGACTTCTTCAATATACTCATATTTTCCTTAAACTGAACTTTTGGAGTTCATATTCGATCATCTATGCTGGGGCTGGATAGTATTGTCGAAGAATCAAAATCTGAGACACATTGTGGGTGCCTGTTACTTCAGGTGATAACACCAATCTACAGGTCTTATCTCCCACTTGTCTAATCTCTCAAGGATTCGATCCAGCTCAACTCAATTTACTTCTTCCAAAAGTTCCGCTATGTCCTTATTCTCTTAGGACATGTAACTTTCAACCATAATAATTCACCAAGGGAAATTTCCAATACTTGTCTATCTGCTCTGAGGTGTTCTTAATCTCTCATCCTTAACTAAACATCCTCAGAGACTTATTATCCCAAAATCAGAATGATTCTATCTGTCACCCACTTTTCTTATCCAATTTGGGGAACAACCCCTACAGCCATACACTGTCTCATATTTTGTTATCCCGATACTCAATTGCCAATTATCGTTATTGGCGACTTCAATTTGAAATCAACTGATCATTCCAGGAGCTTATAAAATCAATGGCACATGCTTTCATCGGATCCTCCAGAACTTGTACAGTCCTCTCTGAGTCGGGTTCCCATAGCTTCCTTAAATATCCACAGAGGTAGGAAGTGGAGCGGGAATCCCTATATGATACCATGCTCACTGGAACGCTACTTAATGTTCCACATCTTCCTCACACATAAATCCTCATACGCACTATGAGTATCTGGGGAGTTCATAATCCAGAAGGTGGGTGAACTTAGTCAATTTGTCGGCTATCATCCAAATAGCCTCGTAATTCACCTGGGTTCTCTGTAACCCATCATGAAATTCATGGAGACTTGTTCTCATTTTCCGTGCCGTGTCGATATAGGTAGGTGCTGCAATAACTCTGCAGACTTTTAATACTCTACCTCACTCTGCTGACACACTAGGCACTTTTTCACAATCTTCACAAATATCTCTTTCCACATCTGACCACCCATACCCTTTTTGAGATTTTTAATATATTATTATTACCTTCCGTATGCACTGTATATCCCGAAGAGTGAGCTTCTGATAATAATCACTATCTCATCAACTGTGGTCCTGGGGAGCACTTATACTGTCTCAGAACCTCTGTAAATCATTATCACACTCCCTGTGATCTCTGTCACTGTACCCTTCTGAATCTGACCCAAACTATCGACATCCGGTCGATCATCACGCTAAGCCTGGCAAATCCGGGCACTCTCATCCGGCTCTAATCATCAGGCTAGCTGTCACACAATCATACCAATCACTGTCATCATCAGAAGGGATCACATCAATACTGAGGTTCATAACTGCTCTAGCAGCTCACGCTCCCTGACCATCATATGCAATACCATCCCGAGGCTCTTTATGCTCAATGCATCAGTCATCACATTAGCCTTTCTTGGGTGGTACAATTTTCACAAATCAAAACCTCTCAGAATCTCTAACCCAATATGTATATTCTCATATTCGCCTCTTTCTGTAAAAACAGATACTCGAGCTTTATGATCAGTGCATATCCCCAATTTCTCACCGTATACATAATAGTACCATATCCTCGGTACAAATACTGTTGTCAACTTTAAATCATGGGTATCTTCCCATTATACATCAATACACAGCTCCATCATAATTTTGAGGTATCCATACTCACTGAGAACCTCTTGAGCTGTTGGGTATGGTGAAATTAATCACGGTGGTCAGTTCATACTTCACTACACCGAAATCCATATCACATCTATCTTCTTATTTACCATCTCCCTCCATGACCACGTTTTCTTAGTTAAACGTGTCAACCAGGTATATTCTTTTTAGAACTCGCAGCAATCCATCTGTAAAAGCCATCTTCCAATTGTTGCTTATAATTCGCCCTAGGCTTTAACTACACCCAGCATATCACCGTTACTGCTGATTACAATTCGGTCCAATCCTTGACTTATTTACGCATAAGCATATAAGATCCTTCTCAACCGCTTACGTTTTCAGGTGCTAACCTGCGTCATTTCCTTTTCCTTACCTTAACGGCACCTATTAAATTTACTATGTTAACCTTTAGGATTTGTCGAATTTTAATATTCTTATCGTCTTAGTAAATGTATCCTAATGCTAAAGGTATCTATTACGCCGATCGATTTCACGTTATAGGTTATATATATATATCTAGACTCTGTCAAGTCTTCAGGCGGGGAGGTATTTTGAAATACCTTTATTGGCCTTCAGACTTAACCACAACTACCGGTTATGGTTATACCCATCTTTGTCCTTGGTTATAATTTGTATTGCCTTAATCCTTATTACTTCGTATACTCATTGCTTTAATCCTAATGACTCCACATATTAAGGGTATTCCTTACCTAGCATACGCCTCTCACTCCAATACATCTTGTATTTAGGATCTATCTTATCTTAAAGATTATCTCCCTCGTATATCCATCATGACAAACTCTTGTCATTATTCATTCCGTAAGTACATCCTTTACTCCTTTGATTTTCAACTGTTGCACCCCTGTTTTCAACTTAAAATTTCCATAGCCATATTCCGTTAATTAATCCTCCTCTATTGGGGTACTCATTTATCAGTATTGCCCAATGATGTAGGCATTCATGCCTTTTACTCACTTATATTCGAATGAAGGCGGTATGATTAAATATGTGGCACCAGGATCAATAAACATATGTGCTTCATTATTCATAACAAGTGTGGTATCTCACACCACATCCATGAAACATCAATAATGTCCTGGTCCAAGACATCCTTTCGCCTTCGTCCAACAGTCTACTTTCCTTTTTCTCTTCGGCTATGGCCTCCCTTTTCGTTGCAGCTATACCAATGAAATTTTCCTCTCTGTCTCTTTACTTTCCTGTGGGAAAATCTCGCTCAACTTTGAGCAATCAAAATTAATGGTCCGTCTTACCACACTTAACGGCCATTTTCATCAATACCATGTAGGTATAGACCTTCATTCCGTGGTATCCACCACACATCTCACAGTAATCCCACTGCTACTCTGCTTCGTAGCAGGTCGGGGTCCTCCAATCACACTGCCCACAAAAGTGCCAAAATTAGATGCACTGGGGCCTCACCAATTATCTTACTCCATGACTCGTCAAATTTAATCTTTTACCAAATTTGTATTTTCCCATTTTGACATTTCTGTCATTTCTCGATTCTCTTTTCCGTCTCTATTTCGGCCCTCATTACCTTTCTCAATCACAGAGGCGTGCAATTCGTGTTCTTATTTACCCAACTGTAAATCTGTGCACTGCCTCGGTATAGGCAATATCTCACGGTCAATTGGACTCTAATCGAAAAGTTGAGTCATTTCATGAACCTTTAAACATCTCGATTGTCACTTGTTCATAGTGTCGAGGAATTATCTGCCCAGAGTATAATCGAGTCTCCATGCTCGTCAATAAATCAAATCCTCTGGGTCAAAGCAAGGACTTTAATCCGAACTTTGCTTTAAATCATGTCCGGGATATCCTGTCACCGAAACATATCTAAGATATTTCTCATCTCAACTCTTAAGATGGGTCGAGCGGGTTTCCACCAATGCTTCGCTGCGCCCTCTGATCTCATACATAATCTGAGCAATTTGCTCCTCAAAATAATCTCCACACTCCGCTCCAATCTTGCGAAGCGTGTCTCAACACTGTCCGATCACTCTGTCGGACTCTGTGAGGCATTCTCAACATTAGCCTCTATTTCAATCTCATCATGATTCTCATAGTCAAATTCAGCACGACTTAGCAGACTCAGGTCTACCTCTGCGACCTCTGCCTCGTGCACTATCTCATCTAACGCGACTCATATTAGGCATTCCTGCATTCTCAACCATTTCTTAGTCAAGCCCATCTCGATATACACTATTGTATCTAACTAAGCACAGTAACACGGGGATGTAATTTTCTAACTTCTGACACTGACACACATCAGACCAATTATGCTCTGAAACCACCTTTAATTGTCACGATCCAAACTACCCAAAAATCAGAGTTAATTTTTCGCGTTTTTATTATTTTCTTACTTAATTCTTACCTGTCCTCGAATCGTGACCAACACTCCACTACTAATTGGGCTGTGCGTCAATGCCAGTCCCACCATACATCTACCCCAGTACTTATTTCTTCTCCAGTCATTTATAGTTGTTATATTATTTATACATCCCCTAAAGTTACTTACAAACATGTTACTGTGCTATGCTTATGTAGATACAATAAGTACAAGTGTATATACCTTATGTTGATGGGCAGCAGCGGATATCCGGAATGCAGTACTGAGTCGCCTCAACTTCAACTGGAGATCATCTGTGGGAGAAAATGAAAGGGGTGAGCACATCAAGCTCAGTAAGGCAATCCTACGAACAAGTAGGTAACCATACTACCTACATGAACGTGGTGCCATGCATAAACCACCCTTTCTCCACACATTTTAAAACATATGATATGATGTTGTGATGTTATGTAAATCAAGTTGCACGGAAAACTCAACATGCAATTATTTTAAATCATTTCTTTCTCTTTAAAAATTTCACAATGAAGTCAGGACTCGACCCCTCCTTCGGGTGATCCTGACTCACACAAAACCATGGAAATAGAATTTCTCAAAAGCATCGGTATCGAAAACATACGTATATATATACAAGATACGAGACTAGGCAATACTGTATATCGGTAATAACCAGGACTGGCCAATATGTCCTCGTGAGTCCTCTAGCTTCACGGATCCCAGTGTGCGAGGTCTCACCCTGATCGGGAACTGCCCGGGAGGTGGGTCAATCCAACCCGTCAGTCTTATCCGATCTCACGCATCCGTCGATGCCGTATCCGAAGATACCCCGTATCACGAAGATACCGTATCACAAAGATACCCCGTATCACAAAGATACCGTATCCGAAGATACTCTGTATCACAAAGATACCGTATCCGAAGATACCCCACGGTACATCGTACTCCATGCTACTTGCACGGTACATCGTACTCCATGGACCCATATCACTCTAGGTACTCCAGCCCAATTGGCCTGCTTCCCACAGAGGTTTTCATAACTCAATACTCGTTGCCATGTCTCAAAACGCACGTGCGAGCCTATTAAATCGGTGACACACAGTCTACCCGATGCTCCAAGCACGGCTCATTGTATGTTCTCTTAAAAATCAGTGCGAGCGATGCTCAGCACTCTCATCAAATCAAGTAAACTTGGCAGAGCCCGCTTTACATCTCCACAAGGCCGTCAACCTCATCCCTCACTCTCACCCTACTTAAGAGGTCTATTGAGCCTGTTGGGCCTTTTGGCTGACTCCAAGGGCAGACAGCGCTACTCCACAAATCCAGTAAAACTAGTGCGAGCTAGGCTCAGCACTCTGTATACAAATCGTATGAAAATCTTATAAAATCTGGTGCTAGTTAAACTCCCGCACCCTGTCATGAAAATCATGTAAAATCTGGTGCGAGTTAGACTCTAGCACCATGTCACGCAAAAGCATGTGAAATCTGGTGCGAGTTATACTCTAGCACCTATGCATGTAAAACTCTAGTGCGAGCTCTCGCTCCAGCACTAATGCATGCATCACACAAGTCAAACATCGTGCGAGCTGAGCTCTAGCACGTCACATGTAAATAAAAACATGTAGGCGGCTCGGTTATTTCCAAATAGTTTTCACAGAAATCACATCAGTTAAGATATGCAATGCTATGCATTTTCTTTCAAGGTGAGCCAGCCTACTCATGCATGCGTTGAAATACCTCCAGAACGAGCAGGAACCTCTTGTTCTTGCTCCTCCCAATTTTTCCTAAATTTTTAGAATTTTACCCTTAGCAAGGGTATTTTAGTAATTTTGCCCATACGGGGCACTAAAATTGTTCTTCGACCTCTAGACCCTTCAATTAGTTTTAAAGGACTGCATATGAATTTAAAATTGCGTACTGTTACCTCTAGCAGTCCGCAGAATTCCCTTACCTCGATTCTCGTCGAGTCTGACTTTTTTCTTTTCCATTGTCGTCTCGTCGCGCAGTCCGATATGCTCCCAATCAAATGCCCGGAACTGCGTATTAACATTCCTCAGGTCAGATATTATGCAATTTAATTGTATCTATTACTTTCTGGGCTTAATTTAAATCATTGGGCCCGTTTACCCTTATTGGCCCGATTGCACCTTAATGGGCCTTAATCGGCCTTAAGCCCGTTTTATATTTATTAATTTCCTTCTTCGGGTATACCGAGCTTATACAGCTTCCTAATAATTATCGGGCTTCATTCCAAATTTATTGGATAGCCCGTATGCCACTTACGGCAATTATATTACAATTTCGCATAATATTCCTTCCTACGCGAAATTAATCCATAATTCCATAAAATAATTAAACTCGGTATTTAAATAACTCTAATTGCCGAAATTAAATTGTACTTACCCGATATGATGCGAGGTACGAAAATCAGAGCTCGATCGGCTCTCGTTCGTTCTCCGTCGTAAAACTGCATAATTAGGTAAATCCGGATTATTTTTCATTAAAATAATATTAAATTAAATTTCCGGAATTCACCCGTTGGTCAATATCGACCCTCGGTCAACTTACCCGAACCTCGAGTCGTCCCCCAGTAAATTTTTCCCTTTTTCCTTCCTTTTCCTTCCTTTTCCTTTCTCTTTTCCTTTCTCTTTTCCTTCCTTTTCCTTCCCTTTCCTTCCCTTTCCTTCCAGCCAGCCAAACGGTGCCGTTTTGAAGCTCCTCACTGCCTCTTGCCGTCGCCGGCGATTCCGGCAGTCTCACCGGCCAAGACCGGTGCCAAAAGGACCGGCTTCCTCCCCTGAACACGCCGGTAGCTCCCTTTCCGGCCCAGACGCAGCGGTTCGTCGGGAATCAACCCGTTTTTCCGGCGATCTTCCTCGGCTCCGATCGGGCTGCTCCGGCCACCTGACGGCGTGAAACCGGTACCCACGTGTTCGCCGGACTCTCCTCTTGCTCCTGGAAGCTTTGTCGGACGTCGAACGGTCGCCGGTGGTGAGATTCGACGGTGATGGTTTTCGGGTCACTGTTCACGATTTTCGGTTTTCTCGGGTCTTCTCTCTTTTTTTTTTTTTTTATCTTATTTTATTTATTTTATTTTTATTTTGATTTATTTATATTGATTTACTATTCCATAAAATACTCTTAAAAACCCAAAATATCTTCACTTACCTTATTTTTTTTATTCTACTTTTATTTATTCAATTAAAATTTAATTTATTAATTTTATTTTTCTCTAAATTTCGGTATTATTTCTTCACGTTTTTCGAGATATAGTCCCGGTAATTTCTTCGATATTTTTAAAATTTTCGAATCTCGATCAATTGACCCAAAATTTATAATTTCCTTATTTTTGATCAAGATATCCAAATTCCTTATTTTTAATTAAAATTTTCTTATCGCTGAAATACCGGATTTTGGTATTTTTACCATTTTACCCTTGCTCTTGTTTCGGGATCCAATTTAACTTAACCTCCCTTTATACACCCCCCATATTTTCTTATTTAATTTTTTATATTTTAATTTAATTCGGGTCTTACATCTGCTGGTCCATCCGCTGCACCTTCCACCACTTTCGACTCCATTGATGTTGTGCTTAACAAGATTAAGGAGTTGCGGTTGGAGATGCGCAACAATAAATGAGACTATCAGACTTTCTGTGCATATGTTGCTTCCTACCATCATTCATTAGTAGACTACATAAATACCAGGGGTAGTGAGGGAGAGGTGATATTTCCCTTGCCGCCACAATGGTGTATGCCACAGCAGGGAGAGGTAGATGATGATGATGATGATGATGACATGGAAGAAGCTACCCCAGAGGAAGCTAATGCTGACGATGGCTCAGAGGAGGATTCGGACAGTTAGACTACCCCAGGGAAGTCCTCTTTACTACTTTTTCCAATTTATTGAGGACAATGAAAATCTTAAGTTTTGGGGAGTTATTGGTTGGGCTCTGTGTCATGCTTTGTTATATTTTATGTGCCTGTTTCAATTTCTTTTTATGTGCCTCTTTTTATTGTTTATGTGCAATCATACTCAGTTTCATAGATTAGTTTTCTAGATTGTGGCCAAAGATGGATTTTACAAGGAATTGATCAAATTTTGTTTAAATGGATGATTTTTATTGTTTGAGTATCGGTATGTGGATAGAAAGCTTCACTTGAATCTTTTCACTCAAACTATGCACCAATCATATTCAATTTATGCACTTACTGTGTTGATATGTGAAACTAAAAAGACTCTAGAACTTGATTAGTTATTACTTGAGGCGAAATTGATAGACCATGCATGATTAGGAAAATGATCTAGGCCATTTTTGTTTTGAGATTGAGCCTTTCAAGCCTACCCAATTATATTAATCCTTTGGATAACCCCTTGAGCCAAATTCTTCCATTTTGTTGTTATATAACCATATTACAAGCCATTTCCTAATTGTTTGATTATCATATTCTTTTGGTCCCTTACTTAAAGCACTATCAATCAAAATTTTTGGATTAAGGGAGGAGCTCAAAAGAAAACAAGGTGGTTTATAAATTGTTGGTTTGAGAACTTGAATGCTATAAACAAGGATTTGTTCTCGGGTCTTGATTAAAATTTAGTGTCATATGCAGTCACAAGTAGCGAAAAAATAAAATTTTGGAGTGTAACACTGTATTTAATCTACAAAAAAAAATCAAGAATGAGTAAAGTTGGGTGGTGATTCATGAGCTCAAAACAAATCAAATCAAAAGGTAATTACGTGCTTTAGGTGGATTAAACTTCATATTTTATCCTTTATCCCACCTAAAACTCGAGCCTTATGTTACAACCTTTGAAAAGTCCTTTTGATTCTTGGTTATGCATGAGTCTTTATTAGTGGAGAGTAGTAGTTAATTCAAGCATATGAAGTCTTGTGTTTAATTTTGATTTAGGTTTTGCGTTAACAATTGAGTGCATAAATTTGAGTAAATAATTGTACACACACACACAAGTGGAAAGTGAAGTGTGAAGGGGGATTGGATTGCTTAGATTGACTTGAACAATATAAATCTGAAATTTATCTTAAGCTGAGAACCTTGTGAATTCTTGAGGAAAATCCCAATTTAGTATGACAAGTATGTGACCTGAGGATGGTTGAGAGTCTTTAATTGTTCTGTTTCTAGTATGTGTTTGCTTGAGGACAAGCAATTTCTAAGTTTAGGGGTATTTGTTAGCACTGAATTTTATATATGTTTATAACCCTTTTCACTTAGTTAGTTGATTTGTTCTTTGCAATATTTTGGTATGCTTTATGTGTTTTGTGCATTTTTTCAGAAAAAAAAAGAACAATTTGGAGAAGTTAAAGCTTTTGGATCTGATTCTGATGATTCCGTGAAGAAGTGAAGTTGCAGGATGCTGATCGTGACTTATGCTGCAACAATAGAAGAAACTGGACAGTGCAGAGCAGATCTGGGGAATCAATACCATTATCGCAGCATAGCAGTCTGATTAGGGCAACACTATTTTTCCACGTGGCCTCCCGCGTTTTAGTGCTTGGAAACCTTATAAATAGTCTTTTTATCATAATTTCGGGAGAGGCTACGGCAGAAGGCTTCAAGATTCATTTAACTTCATAAAAACTCCATCTTTTACAACTTTTTCGATCAATGTTTATTCTAGGGATGATAATTTGGAATTAGTGGATGTTTATTATGATTTCTAGGAACTAAACTCCTTTTTCCTAGAATCGATGTAGCCAACTTTGGGCAGATTGCAATTACTTTAGGATGATTGTTTGGATGATTTCAATTATATTTATTTAATCTACTTGTTCTTAATGCTCTAGTTGATTGGCCACCAATTAGATGAATTAGTATAGGAATCCGGCACTCGGGAGAGGGGATTATTTATATGCACAAGGGTAGATTAACATAGGACATTGTTGAATCGGGAGGTTGACAATTCTTATGAGCCATAGAGAAACGGATTACCATCGCTTAATGAACTCTATTATTTAATTCTAAATCGGGAGGTTAGGATTAGGTAATTTGGGTATGACTGTTTAAAACTCGGGAGAGATAAATAGGAAATAGTTTCGGCTATAAAAAATTTGAAATCAAAACAACAATTGATCAAAGGAATTGTATGAACCCTAGTTAGGTGAAATCGAGTTCTAGGAATATTTTGCCATTGATATTTTCATTCGTAATAATTGTGATTTGTTTTAATTAATGTGTTCCGTAATTAATAGTTAGAATAGTAAATAGGATCTTAACTAATATAAATTACTTTTTCTAAATAAAGTTCAAGGTTATGATTATAGTGATTTGCGGTAGACACAATTCCCTGTGGGACGATACTTATATTTACTCTATACTCGAAAACTGACCTGTGCACTTGCAGCAGTGTTCCATTTGAGCACAACAACACCTTACGCAGATCATGGTACATCTTGGTACTGCTTGGGTGCATGGTGGAATGGGAACAATAGAACTCTCTCAAAATCTGCTACTTCAAGGCATCCTCGTTCGGGACACAAATGCGACCTCTGAACCTTAATAACCCATCATCATTGACCGAAAAGCCTGGCTACGAAGTATGCTCTGCCTAGCTAACCATATCCAATAATCTCTTATCATTTCTCTGCTCGGCTCTGATCTGATCCAAAATACTTGGTTCAATCCGTATGCTAGCCATAAATCCAACATTTGCTTCTTCCACATTGATCTTAAATTCGGTGAACTATTCCATTAACTCCCATTCCCAGACCATCATATATGACACCATATCCTTCCAACTGAAGGCATCCGCAATCACGTTTGCTTCGCTTGGATGATACAAGATCTCGAAATTATAATCTTTGAGGAGCTCTATCCATCGTCTCTGTATCATATTAAGCTCCTTTTGATCAAATATATACTTTACACTCTTGCGATCAGTGAAGATCTAAAATTTCTCACCATATAGATAGTGCCGCCAAATTTTCAGAGCAAAAACGACTGCAGCTAACTCCAAATCATGGGTAGGATAATTTCGCTCATGGTCTTTAAGTTGTCGGGAGCCATAAGCTATCACTAAGCCATTTTGCATAAGCACACATCTCAGACCCTGATGGGAGGCATCACAGTATACCGTAAATTCCTCTGATCCACTCAGAATAGTCAGGACGGGTGCTGAAGTCAATCTCTGCTTGAGCTCTTGAAAACTTTGCTCACATACTTCTGACCATACAAACAGAACTCCTTTACGTGTAAGCTTAACCAGCAGAGCTACTATTTTAGAGAAACCTTCTACAAATCTTTAATAATACCTTGCCAATCCCAACAAACTCTGAATCTCTGTCATAGTCCTCGGCCTCTCCCACTTGAGTACTGCATCAACCTTAGACGGATCAACTGACACCCCGTCCCTAGATATAATATGACCAAGGAAGGCTATCTGCTCCAGCCATAATTCACACTTACTCAATTTTCCATACAATTGTTTCTCTCAAAGAATTTGGAGTACGGTCCCCAAATGTTGCTCGTGCTCCTCCCGAAACTTAGAGTAAACCAGGATGTCATCAATAAAAATTATCACAAATCGATCCAGATAATCTCGAAATACTTCATTCATCATACTTATAAAAGTAGCAGGGGCATTAGTCAGGCCAAAAGGTATCACTAAGAACTCATAATGGCTGTATCTAGTCCTAGAGGTTGTCTTAGGCACATCCTCCTTTCTAATTCTCAATTGGTGATAGCCCGACCTCATATCAATTTTAGAAAATAATGAAGCCCCTCTTAGCTGATCAAATAAATCATCTATTCTGGGCAGGGGTACTTATTCTTTACTGTAACCTTGTTCAATAATCTGTAATCTAAGCATAACCTGAGGCTACCATCATTCTTCCTAACAAATAGAATCAGAACTCCCCAATGTGACACACTAGGCTTAATAAAAGCCTTATCAAGCAATTCCTGCAACTACTTCTTCAGTTCTTCTAATTCAACCGGTGCCATTTTGTAGGGAGGTTTAGAGATGGGCCGGGTATCTGGCATTAAATCAATAGTAAACTCCAAATCTCTTTTCGATGGTAACCCCGATAATTCATCAGGAAACACATCCAGGAACTCACAAACAATCGGTATATCCTGAATACTTGGATGCTCCCAGCTTGTATCAGAAACAAAAACTATATAACCTTCACGAAAATAAAACATCAGGAAATTTACGCAAGTTCACAATTCAAAACATCATATATTTCATTTCTTAACTCCAAAACATACTTCAAATTTATCAGGTAGGAAGAAGGTTACAATCTTAGTATAGTAGTCTAAACTTCCCCGATTGGTGACTAACCAATCCATACCCAAAATTAATTCAAAGTCGTACATGTTTAATAAGGTTATATATGCTATTATTACCCTATCTCCTACCTTAATTTCACAGTTTTTACACACTCTATCAGTTATTTGTGTTTCATGCATGGGAGTACTAATATGAAATACACGATCTAGGGGTTTAGATTCTAAATGCAGACACTTTGCAAAGTGGGGTGAAATGAATGAGTGTGTGGACCCGGGGTCAAATAAAACATGAGCTTTATGATTACAGATAAGAAGATTACCTCTGATAACATCTGAAGAGGCATCGACGATTTCCTGGTCTATGGTAAAGATGCGCCCTTGAGTGATAGGCTTTTTACCTTTTTTCGCTACTGTAGCCCGTCTCTAGGGGGTCTACCTTTGAGGAGTTTGTGTCTATCTTTCAGATTGTGGTCGTGGTTGATTGATAATTCTATATTTTTAGAATTATTTGCGCTTAATTTCCTAATTAATTATTTAAATCTCCAATTTATTTTGTTAATTATCCCTTTTATTTAATTAAAATTCTCATGTTGCAGATAAATTAAATCCAGATGAATTTTGAATATTTCGATAGAAAATGGATCGAAATTGGGCTAAAATCGAGCTTGAGCCACGCGGACAACACGAGCCATGCCACCTAGCACATCTAATTGGATAAGAAGCCAATGGTGTGAAGACAAGTGACCAAAAAAAGTCAACTCATCTAGGATGTAGAAATTACAATTTTACCCTTTTGTGTGTATAAATAAGACATGGATGACAATTGAAAAACCATGTAAGGTAGGAGTAGGAGTAGTGTAATGTAGTGTAGAAGTAGGAGTAGTGTTAGAATAGTTTTAATTTATTTTTCCTTAGAAGCTTTCCCGAGTGGATTGTTTTAGCCATCAGTTTATTCTAATTTCTAGAGTACTGTTCATGCAATTTTTCTATGTGAATGAAAAACTTTTGTTACTTCTAGTTCTCGGTTAGTTTTTTTAATTAATGAAGATTAACTATTTCCATTTCTCTTCTTCTCGGCATTGCATAATTTCCATTTCTTGTTTTTATGTAGTGATTTTTATTAAAAAAAAGAAAACTGAAATGTTTTTATAGTTGCTAATCCCGGGTTGTTTAGTAAACTAGTTGTATTCCTTGCTTTCCTTTAGTTATTCGGGTTAGTGGTGGTTGCTGAAGA
This sequence comes from Firmiana major, assembly GCA_033439115.1. Classification (NCBI taxonomy): domain Eukaryota; kingdom Viridiplantae; phylum Streptophyta; class Magnoliopsida; order Malvales; family Malvaceae; genus Firmiana; species Firmiana major. Next base: position 55,520,594 of record CM065904.1, on the reverse strand, counting down.
CACTGTGTGTCTTCCATTCAGTTCCAAGCAGTAGCAGATTTGCATTCGGTTAATAGGAAAGTGGAGGCTGCAACATGCACTGGTGGTTCGGTGAAGCAAGCAAGAGGTGGTGTGCCCAGTTGTTACATGCTTACCCGGGAAGCAAGTTGGTTACAGCCGATGCAGAGCTGTGCATGGAATTGGCAGGATAGGGAGACCGAACCCGTTTGATTTTCTTCCAAACTTCATTTTCTGTTTTTATTTTGCTTCCTTTTACATTTTATATTTATTCTTTTGTTCTAAGTATTTCTTGAAATCATAATTTGTCCTCTGTTTAGCTCTGTTTCACATTGAGTGTATTGTTCCTTGTTTTTATTTTGTTGATATTCGATTTTAATATTGTATCAGTTCTTGTTCAAGATTGCTACTGCGTGCTGTAGGTACCAGGTTGGCAGCTTGCTGGAGAAGGAGATCAGGTCTGAACTGCCGATGCAAGTAGCACAGGATAGCACCTGAGCTGGACAGACCCGAGAACAGCTGAGAACTTTACCCGGACATGCAACAGTAGGCTGGAACAACAGCTGAAGCAGACCAAGGACAAACAGTTGGACAGAAGCTCGCGGAAAGCACCTAGGAAAAGAAATGTGCAGCAAGCTTAAGCAGTAGCACCGAACAGCAGCAGAATGTAGGACAATGCAAAACTGAAGGCAACTCATGAGCACCTGGAACCGAGACACACCAGGGTCGAAACAGCAGAAGCAGAATGCAGCAGGACAGAGCCGAGAATGCTAGCTGGTTGTCGTCTGGAGCAGCAGACAGCAAGACACAAGCAAACCATGAATACCTGGAGGAACCGACAACAGTATCTGGAACAGAAAGACAACAGCCTGGATCAGAGGACAAACCGAGAGCATCTGGAAAATGCAAATTGACGTACACTGACAGTAGCCGAAACCGTGAAGCACCTGAAAAATAAAATGCAAATTGAAGACATGAACAGTGTTTGGAGGGACTTGGTTGATTTAAATTTGCTAAGGCCATGTTTGGCCACAGTTCAATTTAGTCATGTTTTAGTTTAATGCATTTTCATGCATTTGTTAGTTGTTAGTTAGTTAGTTTAGTCAATTATAATGGTAGGTTAGTTTTATTATTTTTGCATGTTAATTTGTAGTGTTAATTTTAGTTAGTAGTTAATTTTATATTAAATGTTTTAGGATTTTATTTTAGTTTAGATGCATTTAGAGTTAATTTAGATTAAATGTGTTTCATGCATTTTTAATTTGGTCTTTATTTTCATTAAGTTTTAGTTCAGTTTAAATTGCATTTTGATTAAGTAGTTTAAATTGCATTTTAGGTTAGTTTAATTGTAATTTAATTAATCTTGCTTTGCTATTTTCATATTTGCATTTTATTTTAATTGCGTTAATTAGCTTTAACTGTTTTAATTTCTTTTGTAGGTTTTTTATTTTAATTGCGTGGAGCACTGTAAGTAATTTGCTCAATTTTTTTTAGTTCTTATTATTTTATTGCTTCCAGTATTTTTAATTCTAGACTTAGTAGATCACCCACCTTAATTTCATAATTTGCTAGGATATACTTAGGATAAGATTAATCGGTAGTTAATTAGGCTAGTCAACTTCTCTGTGGGACGATAACTTGAGACTCAAATCCTATTATTACTTGTACGACCCGTGCACTTGCGGTAATACGTTTAGGGCGTGTCATTGATCTTGGGGCTGTGGAGTTTAAACTTGTGGACAACCTTTAATCAAATGTCCCTTATCTCCACATCTAAAACAGGTACTCGTTCACCAATGACAAGGCACACTGTGTAACTTCCCACAGTCCTTGCAACTCCTCCTAGTCATCCGATGGCTCCGGGTGGTCACAGGGGTCATAATAGGAGTTATGGGCCTATCAACCCTCGTTAGAGACTCAACAGTCTTCAGTCTCTTTGCTTGACTCCTCTTGCTCTAGAGGTTTCCACCCTCTTACCCTTACTTTTCGGCTTCCCCCGAAATCCAAATTGGGCTTGTGTAATATCAAGACCCCTTTCTATTTCCTGTGTGTACCTAAGAACGTCATCAAACTTCGAAATGCGAAAACCAAGCAATCTATCCCAAATGACGGGTCTCAACCTGAATAGAAACCTCTCTATACGACACTGCTTATCTCTGACGGTCTTAGGTTCATACCTCATCAAGGTGGAAAACCTGTTCTCATATTCGTCTGCCAAGTTGCCTTGTACCAAATCCAAAAATTCAGCCTACAGTTTCTTCTGAGCACCTAGCGGGACATACTAACTTCTGAAAACACATAAAAAAATTCCCCAACTAATCTCTAGATGTCGAGAAATCAAATATGTTTAGGTGGCTCTCCACCGCATATCGGCCTATCCAGTAAGTATATATGTAGCCATAAGGACCCACTTGGAATCAGTGCACCCCAAATATTCAAAGATCTTTTCTAAGTCGGTTAGCCACTCCTTAACCTTTATTAGGTCATTCACCCCTTTGAACTCTAAAGGGTGCATCTTAAGAAAATCCTTCATTCAACTCGCATTTCTATCATTTATCCCAGCCTGTACCAGAGGTTGTGTGACAAGAGGTGCCAGATGAACTTGTGGAGGAGGTGGAGGTGGAGTCGGTATCGATCTGGTACCCAATGCATTAACCCCAAAATGTTGGGCAAATAACATTGCTATGTTCTCAAATCCCTCCCTCATGTTCTGCTCAATGCCACTTAATCGAGAGTTAAGACTCTCTGGTTTTGGGGGAGGTGGTGGTGGTGGTGGCTGATTTTGCTTTCTGGACGACCCCGTCTACCACACATGGTAAATGATATATTACCTACGCCAATACCAAGAGATTTTAGTTGCAGCTATAACAGGTACACATAATTTATAACCAGACAAGTATAGATACTTAGGATGTAATCAAACTTTAACTATCAGACACTAATAGTACTATATAACATTTGCTCTGATACCACATAAACTGTAACGCCCCAGAAGAGAGGTATTTGGAGCTAACTTTGTTTTTTAACTTAGTTTCTTACTTAGGTTGTATTCCTATACAGTGTTGGTTACTTAGTTTCTTCTTTTGCTAAATCTTTTAATTCGCTTAAATTTCGGCAGCATAACCTCTTATATTTTAACCTACCTTCCTGCAATCAATACAATCACAATTTATAATCCTAAACAGTTGTTTTTATTTTCTAAAACTTATCCTTTTCTGATTCGACATACTCCATAATGAAATCAGTAATATTCAAACTTAACAAAATCAATACATTTCATTTGTTTCAAAAACCACTTCTTTACAACTCCGTAAAATTAGCTTACATCCCTAAAAGTATTTACACACTAGTATCTGTATAATATAAATGTCTAGAAATAAACATCAGATGATATACCTGAGTGTGCACTAAAGATAGTCTGGGAGGTTCAAAATCCACCAGTTTACTCGAATACTCCGTAAATAGCTGAGCAGTCTCACTGCAGGCAATCTAAAATGAAGAAAAGGGGAACGAGCTTCTGAAAAGCTCAGTAAGGAAGACATTTAAAATAGTCCTGATAACCCCAACAACATAACAAAAACCTTGGTTAACATGTTTATTAAAAGCTTTCGTACTTACTTTAATCAAATTACATAAGCTTAGTTACTTATTATAGCAAAATAATATTTACTTACTTAAAAATAAAACATGCATACATACATACTTACGAAATCAAATTCAGATACGTACTTACTAAATAAAGCTTACTTGTTTTCATAGTTCGAAACTTTCATACACTAAAACATGGAGACTAGGCTAAATATAAAACCCCAAATTTCCTAGATTAGTAAATAATTAAAAGTTAAGGAATAACTATGTACTCGAAATAATGTTATGCAGGTCCAAAGTGATTAAGTGCTCGGGATTGTGGAACGGGGCTCAGAGGCACGAAAATTGAGGTAAGGATCTGAACTCGAGAATTCGCTTGAGAATGTATGTAAGTTCATAAAATGATATTGGAAAGTGAAAACTAAACTAATGAAAGTGAAAAAACTAATAAAACTCGAGTTTACGTTAAACCGAGAAAAATGAGCCTAGTTAAGAAAATAAATTTGGAATAAATTATAGAAATTCAAGAAAATTATTCTGAGACTATGGGAAGTTAGTATAAGGTAAGAGTTACTTGGGGAATTAAAATCAAGAGGAAATATGGAGGTTCCGATATTTAAATGAATTTTTAAAGTGAACCGAAAACTTAAAGCCATTTTGCTTGGTATTGACCCAATCGAGTAAAATGAGCTCAATCAGGTCAAATTTCTTAAACAAGTAACCCCCATTTTTTTATGAGCGACATTAGAGACATAGTAGGACACTTAAGAAGTGCAAATTTGAAAGAAATTAAACTAAAAATAATTTTTAAAGATTTTACAACATTGGTTAGTGGACTGCCCTGTTGCAGGCACCCTGTGCACCTAATAAAGATAAATCAATTTGAAGCCCATCCAATGGTCAAAATATTCCCCACTCCTCTAGATTTAATCCTCACCCTTCAAGCTTTCTAAAGCCTATTTTTAAGGATTTTTAGTTAAATAAAATTGATGGAAATGATTTGTATAGGCATTATTGATTTCGGCCAACATAGGGTCTTTATGTAAATGATGAAATGTGACTTAATTCATGCTTATTATATGTTTAAATGATACCGAAGAAACATGGTTTATAGCTCGATTAAGTGAAAAACTGAAAAAGAGTATGAATGTAGCAAATTGAGTATTGTGGATGAGTAAATCAGGTCTAGGATAAATTTTTAAGCTATTAAGTTGATAGGCCTCAAATTTGGTTGAAAGAAAACTAACAAAATAGCTTAAACCGAGATTTTATCGGTAAAACCGAGAAAATGAGTAAAGTTGATGAAAATGTCAAACTTATTCAACATTTTAAAGATAAATACTTAGTTAAGTGTGTTGAGATGCTATTGAGTTATATTTGATGATTTAACGTTATTCTGGGCAGCTCGAGAATTTGACACGTGAATCGAGGCTAGTCTAGGACCGGAGAATATTGCACCGCCTAAGGAACAAGAGGTAAGGGATGCAACCGTTTTGTGTATATGTGTTCTTTACCAACGAAAATGCTTTGGTAGCATGAAAATATTTTATAAATGAGCATATTTCTTGAGAAAAGCATTTAACTTGAGATTTCTTACTTGAGTGCATGTTTTGCCCGTTTGAGCTCGATTTCGTGATTTGAATATTTTATGAACAAATGTATTTTTATATTTGAAAGAGATTTATGAGCAAAACTATTATGAGCTCTACATTGAAGGTGAAACTATTTTCAGCATAATAATGACATATTTTTTAGACTAAGGGCTCGTCATGATATTTGCTCATCGAATGCATGCCTTCGTTTTGGTAGCGTGAGATACCTCCACTTTGGTAGCGTGAGATGCCTCTGCTTTGGTAGCGTGAGATGCCTCCATTTTGGTAATGTGATGTGAAATCCAAAATTTTCACACTATGTTAGCTATTTGGAATGTTAAGAAGTGACTAAAAAACTCGGCATAATGTTATGCAGGCCCGAAAACGATCAAAGCACTCGGTTAGTAATGTGGGGCCCGATGGCACAAAAATTGAGGTAAAGCTCTGAACCCAAAAATTCACTTAAGAATGTATGTAAGTTCATAAAATAATGTTAGGAAGTGAAAACTAAAGTAATAGAAGTGAAAAAGCTAATAAAACTCGAGTTTACGATAAACCGAGAAAAGTGGGCCTAGTTAAGAAATAAATTTGGAATAAATTATAGAAATTCAAGAAAATTATTCTGAGACCATGGGAAGATAGTATAAGGTGAAATTAATTGGAAAACAAATTAAAATTAAATGAATTTTAAAGTGAAGTAGTGAACTCAAATCATTTAGCTCGGTTTTGACGGAATCAAGGAAAAGGGCTCGATTTTGGAAACATTTCTTAAATAAGTGACCCCTAAATTTTCATGGGAGATACTAGAGACATGATAGAATACTAGAGAAGTAAAAATTTCAAAGAAATTGGACTAGAAATATTTTTTTGGGAATTTACAAAACAAGGCATGAAATCTGCCCAGCCCAAGTCAGAAAACCACTCATAAGAATCCTTGGATTTGATTACCTTCCTCTCATCCAACGCCTCCCATCTACTGCATATCATAAGCTTATTAAGTCAGCTAACCAATGCCTCTAGAATCACTCAATTTTCCCAACCAGCCCGAGAGAATCAACCACTTCTTCCTCTCTTCTTCATTCCCATAAGTGGTACTGTTCACTGAGATTGTGCAATTTTTTCGGGGCCCTTCTATTCAGAATTAGGAGATAGCCATTACATGAAACAATATTCCCCACTGAACCCTCTACAACATATAAAAAATTCAGCAGAAACAGAGCTCATTTGCTAAGGCAAAAGTCAAAGTGAAGTCCTGGACAGAAAACTGTTATGTTCGGGTAAGTGAATCCTTTGAGATTTTGATGTAATGTGGTTGGATTTTAATATGTTTTGGGGCAAATGTGAGTTGTATAATGGATGCTTTTCTGCTGGGAATAGATTAGAAGAAATTATGAAATGTTTTGAGTGGATTAAAAAAAAAAAAAATTATGGTAGATGAAGATGATGAATAGTGTTAAAGCTAGAAATTTCCTTGGATGATGATGGTGTTAAAAGAAAATGAAGAAATGAATTTTAGGGGCTGTTTAAGGATTCGACCAGTAAGGGTAATGGGTAGTAAGGTGTATGAAGATTGTTTTAAATGAATAAATGTTAGAGAAAAATATTAAGAGTCCGGTTTAAAGCTTAGTTTAACGAAAAACTAAAAAGTATGGAATTTGACAAAATGGGTTTGATGGTAAGCATGAATGGTGTATGTGAATGAGTATTTTATGATGATAAATATGAAGTTAGAATAATGAAATTGGTAAGGATAGCTTAAACCGAAGCTTAAATCGATAAAATCGAAGAAATGAACAAAGTTAGCAAAAAGGGTTGAAAATGACTAATTTAAGGATGTAAATGCATGTTTGAATGTATTTAAGTAAGTTTTACCTATGTGTGATGAATTTGTTTTATTTTGGATAGCTCGAGAAATTGACACGAGTAACGAGGCGATATTGGGTCTCGGAGAAATAGCGCCACTTAATCCAAATAGAGGTAAGGGGTACTATTTAACTTAGTTCTGATAATGCATCCTTGTTTCACCGATAAAAGATTTTATGAAGGTGCATATAATTTGAAATGATTTATCAATGCTTTCATACTTATGAAACTGTTTACAAAGCATGTTTTAATTTGTCAAAATATTCCCCGAGTACCTTCCATGATATGAAATGAATTTTCCTAAGGTATGAAACGTATGGGTGTTTTACATTTATTTATGATTTTATATCCATATCGTTAATGAAACTTTTGACAATTTCAAAAGCATAGAAAAAGGGAAAATGGAAAAAAAAGAAAAGATGTTTTGAGACTATAGGCTTCATGCATGGTTACTTCTTGTGGTGTTCCGGCTCCACCACTTGGGTGCTGGTACGTAGGGCCCCTTTAGCACTTGACTCAACCTGTGTGAAAGATGTCGTGCTACTGGTGGTTTATGATGATGTTTTCAGTAGTATCTCATGCCCTCGCAGCACGCAAATATGTTTCCCACACGGAGAGTGCCTTTGGTACCCGTGTCCTAGCTAGGTGCTAGTGAAAGTAAGTAAGATAGATACTACCCATATTTTATGAAAGTGCTGTACGACCTTGATCCAGCCTATAGCCCCCTTACCATGGCCATAGGTATGATGACTCTCTACAGAGAATGACACGTATCGCATGACTTAGTTATAGCCTAGTCTCCTCGATTTGATTATGAATATCGACTATGATGAATGAATATGTGTTTTCATGAGATATACGATAATCGGTTACGACCGATAGGCTTCATGAAAGGTTCATGAAATGTTCATGAAATGTTTATGAAATGATTATGAAAGGTTCATGAAATGTTTATGAAATGTTTATGGAATGTTTACAAAAGGTTTATGAAATGTTTGTGAAACGTTTATGAACCCGATGGTTTTAAGAGCTCATTCATGAACAATGAAAAGTTGTAAAATGGTTAAGCATGTTATTTATTTTAAAGACACGCATGCTTTATGATTTTTATGATGATTATGCATGAAATGACAAATTATGTATTTCATTAAAGTTTTGTTCTATGAACAATTTCACATGGTTTTATATATCAGAACTGTTTTAAAAGTATTATCTTACTGGGTTTTTCCCCAAAAGCTCACCCCTCTACCTTCAGATCATTTGCAGTGAATCTATAGGCGTTACCTGCCGCGTACACGATGTAGGCTGGTGGGAAAGAGCTACCCTAGGCTACTTTTTGTACACGTAGAAAAGGTATACAATTATATTCCTGTACCAGACATACTTGTATGCACAGAAATATATTGAGAATATTTTGTTGGGATGTAATTTGTAAGGAAACGATGTAAAGAGTATTCTTTTTGGGATTAGGTTTCAAGAAGATTGATATTTAATCGAAATGGATGTACTGAGTTGTAAATGTGGATTTGGAAAGTATGCTTGATAGTTGTGGATATCTAGGATTGTTGAAAAGCATGCTTGGTAGTTGTGGATATCTAAGATTTTCAAAACAATTGTTTTACAGGTGGGTAGGCTTATATATAAGCTGTTATGCTGTTGAAATTTCTATCGGCCATATAGGTCAAAGTATGGAAATTAAATATAATTACGGATAAAGAAATAGGAAAAGTATTTTGACACTGCATAGGAATACAACCTAAGTGAACAAGGGAATAAGTGGGTAAATTCAGTTCAAAAAAATTTTCCCCCGATTTTCAAGGGTCAAGGGTCGTTACATGTGAGATGCCTCTGTTTTGGTAACGAGAGATGCCTCCGCTTTGGTAGCGATGAGCTTTGGTAGCGTTGAGATGTCTTTGCTTTGGTAGCGTTAAGCCGATGTTGTATGACCCTGATCCAGTCTACAGCTATGTCGTGGCCACTGGTAGTTAATGTCACGACCCATTTTCGCGACTTACCTTACTACCAACAGTTGGGCTGTGAGTCAATATCCATAACCACATCTCATCCATTTTATATTCAATTTCATTAAATGGGATAGAAACTGTACTTTTATATATACGAAAATGTTTACATCAGTTTCTATTATATACAACCCTCGTATACAAAAGATAGCTTTAATGTGCACTATTTTACAGATACAAAATTTTCATAAGTGTATACCTATACACCGCTGGAGGACTGAAGAACATGGTAGTAATAGCAACTGCAGTAGACTCACTACTGCGCAGGATCTATAGAGGAGGAAATAAGGGGGTGAGCTTACACGCTCAGTAAAGAAAATATGAAAGCAAGTAGATAACTACACTATCTACAACGCTTAAGATATGCATTTATTTCCTTTATAAAACTTATGCATTTATTTAAAATAACTACCATATATGCGAAACCATTAATTCGCTAGATGGTATATGCATACTCATTTCAAATCACACAGCACACACTTAGAAAACACTTTACATTCAGCAAATCGATATACATGAGACTAGGATGGGATATCATATCATACAACAGGGGATGTATAGCCATAGTCATTGGATTTCAGGCAATTACGGATCAGGTGTGCGGGAATCCCATGCTTGGGGAGGCGGATCAACCATCTCTTCAGCTCACTAAAATCACTAAGATATCATGGTACATCGTACTCTGTGACTAACACTCACGGTACACCGTGCTCTGTGGGCCCTCATATATTGTGATATAGCTGAGGGGACCGAGTAATCTCAAGGTCTACCATCTCAGTATCACTATCATCCATTTCCATTGTCTCAAAATCATGTACGACCAGGTTTGTGCAAGAACACCTAGCAATTCATGATGGCTCTAGCACGGTTTACTCATCACACAGTAAAACTCATAAAACCACGTGAGAGCAACTCAGTGTAAGATCACATAGCAATACCTGAGGGCTCTAGCACGATTTTCACTTAAAATCACGTTAAGTTTAGGAAATTGCATGCGAGCACCGTCAGAGTAAAGACACTTAGTAGTACTCAATGGCTACAGCATGATTTCAAAATCCAGTGCCAGCTCTCTAGTGTACCACACAGCTTACACTCACCTCCAGCACCGTTTGCTTTCTCAAAATCCTTTTAAAAAAATGTGCAAGTAAGGCTGGTAAATCTACTATTACCACATTGGCTCCATCACAAGTTCATACAGAAATTCGATAGATGGCTCTATTAAGATGAAAACGGTATCCCTGACCGAGTTCACTTCGACAAATCATAAAGTATGAGTGAGAGGGTAATTTCCCTTCAATCACTCCTTAAATACTTTTAACTTAGTAATATATGTACTTTATGGTAAATATCTAAATCGAGAGCCAATCTATCATTACTCTATCTTTAAACAGCATTTTCAAGGTAAAATGACCAAGATATGCCGTTCAGACATTTTCATTTTTTGCCATAGCAAAGGTGTTTATGTGATTTACCCTTTCTTAGTGTAAAACTTTACAATTCACATACAGACTCTTTGTAAAATTTTGTACCTTGTAATATCGAATTTTTATTGCGTAGCTATCTCTAAGAGCTAGTATAAGTCCCTTACCTCGAATTACATAGGAGTCACTTTCCTTTGATTTCCACTACTCGTGATCCGATCTAATCGGCTCCAACTATATCTCTAAGAGCTGCAAATATTTACTAATCACATCTATATAATTTGATATACTTAATTCTCACTTGAATTAAGTTTAAATCAATGTATTGGGCCTGTTTACACCTATTGGGCTTCGTTACATCTTATTGGGCCTTACTTTCTCTTAAGTCCATTTCGATTGCACTATTTATTTCTTGAGAATTTATTGGGCCTATCAAGCATACTGATTTATATTGAGTCGACCTTAGGCCCACAATGCCTTATTGAGACACTTGGCCCACTTGACCATTCGGTCATGTATGGTGCGCCATGCTTAGCCATGGTCGACACCATGGTTGCCTAGCCCTCATGAAAATTCAGAAAACACTTGGTGTGCATGCCTTAAGTTCATCACTTTCCTTCACTAAGGCATTTCATCATACACCTCTTATGCCTACTTTAAATCATCATCTATTCAAATATATTGGTTTCACAAAACCATCTTAGAATCATGTATACATGCTTAATAACATCAATACATGTTTAAATCATCATTAAATCCATGCAAAATCAACTTTCTTTCACTTTCTCACACTAAACCCATATTAGGTCATGGATGATTAAGCATGCTCAAGGATGTTTCAGCCAACAATACATACACCAATCAACTCATAAAAATGTCTAGATTAACATAATTGAAGTTGGTGTATTGAAAACTCACTTAACTTAACTTTTCCCTTTTGGTTGAAATTGGGGAAACACTTTGATCCTTCTATCCAGCAATTCCACTACTGGTTTTTAACTATATTGTTCTCCTCATTACAAGGAACAACTTTGCTAAAACAACTTTTCTCAAATCTGTTTGGAAGGTGATGATATCTTAGAGTGAGAAAGCTTATTTACTTTGTTTTAAATGCAGAAGTATCAGCTATTTGTGGAAGAAGACTTGGCTGTCGATTTTTTATAGAAATGGGCATTGTGAGATCGATCTCCAAAGGTCAGAGATCGATCTTCCTTTAGTTGAACTACATCAATATTCAGCAAGCATACTGTGGGATTGATCTGCTCTTGGGAAGGGATCGATCCTTTCTAGGCAGAATCAAATAGAGATCGATCTATTTTTAGGAAGGAATTGATCTTTTCTAGGCAGAATCAAATCAAGATCGATCTGTTTTGAATGAGGGATCAATCTTCCTTTTACAGAATGCTTTGGTACTAACATTTCAAGAAAATGAGATCGATCTCCCATGTACTAAGATCGATCTGCTTGCCTAGAAAACCTTTGTGAATACATTCTGAAATTACAAGATCGATCCTATCTTAGATGAAGATCAATCTGGCATTCATCTGCAGCATTCCAACTGTGAATTTACCTAGAAATTCAAAGGAAGGATTGCTTTTAATTGCTTCACTACTCATTTTGTATTCTATTCACACTTAGAGCATAAAAGGTCTATTTCTTATGATTCACATATTATGTAACTTATGTGTACAACATGGAATCATAAAGGGTACATATAAAAGTATGGACCTTACATTCCTCCCCTCCTTTAAAAACTTTGGTCCTCCAAATTAGAACCAAGTCACTCTTCGAAAAGTCGGAGGTACTTTTCTTGCATCAGGCCTCTTCTGAAGTGTGGTGTTGCTAGAGAACCTTAACAAGTGGAATTGTCTTGGTCCGTGACACCTTCTCCTTCCTATCCAGTATCTGGATCGATCTCTCTACATACGACAGATCATCCTTGAGCTCCAATAACTCATACCGAATCACATAGGTTGGATCTGAATGGTACTTCGGAAGCATCGATACGTGGAAGACGTTATGAATGCTTGCTAGTTTCGTGGCAACGCGAGCCTGTAGGCCTTATCTCCCACTCGCTCCAGTATCTCAAATGGCTCAATATACCATGGGCTCAACTTACCCTTCTTATCAAACCTCATAATCCCTTTCGAGGGAGAAACTATAAAGAACACTGAATCACCTACAGGGAATACTAATGGCCTCTGTCTCTTGTCAGCATAACTCTTCTTCCTACTCTGAGTTGTTCTCAATCTCTCACATATCAGCTGAACAACCTCAGAGGCCTGTTACACTAAATTGGGAGCCAAAGCTTTCCTATCACTAACTTCTTCCCAACCAACAGGGGAACGACACCTTCTACCATAAAATGCCTCATGCGGTGCCATCCCGATACTCAAGTGATAACTGTTGTTGCAAGCAAATTCGGCTAATGGCAGGTGATCATCCCAGAGCCTCTAAAATCCATAACACTCGCTCTCAACATATCCTCTAATGTCTGGATGGTTATATATGATTGACTATCGGTCTGAGGATGAAAAGCGGTACTGAAACTTAACTGGTTTCACATAGCTTCCCAAACGTGTTTCCAGAAGTGGGAAGTGAAGCGGGAATCCCTATCTGATACGATGCTTACTGGACACCATGTAGCCTCATGATCTCCCATACGTACAACTCTGCCAAAGTACTCAGAGTATCTGTGGACTTTATGGCTAGAAAGTGGGCAGACTTTGTCAATCTGTCTACCACAACCCAAATAGCATCATGGTTCTTCCTAGTCCTCGGTAATCCCATGATAAAATCCATAATGACATGCTCATATTTCCAAGTCGGTATCGGTAGAGGCTGCAACAACCCCGCAGGCTTCTGATCCTCTACCTTAACCTGCTGACATATGAGACACTTCGCCACAAACTCTACAATATCCCTCTTTATCCCTAACCACTAATAAACTCTCCAGAGATTCTGATACATCTTGTTGCTCCCCAGATGCAATGTATATCTCGATGAATGAGCTTTCGTCAAAATCACTTTCTTTAGCTCTGGGTGATTGGGAACACAAATCTTGCCTCTAAACCTCAGTAGACCATCATCACTCACTGAAAAATTGATCACATCACCTCTCTGAATCTGACTTGCACGATCATCACACAATGGATTGGCATGCTAAGCCTATCGTATCCGGTCAATCAAATTTGGTTCCACTCGTAGGCTTGCCATCACACAGTCATTGTCAATATCAAGAGGATCTATATCCAAACTGAGGTGAGCAAACGGCTCGAGTAGCTCATGTTCCCTGACCATCTTGCATGATTCCAGTCTGAGGCTTTTCCTCTTCAGGGCATCAGCCACAACATTAGCCTTTCATGGATGGTACAATACCTCGCAATCATAATCCTTTAGAAGCTCTATCGACCGTCTCTGCCTCATATTCAACTCTTTCTGTGAAAATAGATATCTGAGGCTCTTATGATCTGTAAACACCTAAAATTTCTCACAGTATCTTCAATGCAAATACCAAGCTGCCAGCTACGCAGTAAAATTTAGATATTACAGGGTACCAAATTTTACAAAGAGTCTGTATGTGAATTGTAAATTTTTGCACTGAGTAGGGGTAAATCACGAAAACACCCTAGCTATGGCTAAAAATGAAAATACTCGAATGACATATCTTGGTCATTTTACCCTAAAAATGCTATTTAAAGATAGAGTAATGATAGATTGGCTCCCAGTTTAGCTATTTACCATAAAATGAATATATTACTAAGTTAAATGTACTTAACGAGTGATTGAAAAGAGATTACCCTCTCACTCATACTTTATGATTTGTTGAAGTGAACTCAATCAGGAATACCATTTTCACTTGAATAGAGCCATCTATCTAATTTCTGTATGAACTTGTGTGGGAGCTAACGTGGTAACAATAGATTTACCAGCCTTACTCGCACATTTTTTTAAAAGGATTTTGAGAAAGCAAACAGTGCTGGTGCTGAGTGTATGCTGTGTGGTACACTAGAGAGCTTACACTGGATTTTGAAATCATGCTGGAGCCATCGAGTACTACTTAACATGATTTTAATTAAAAATCGTGCTAGAGCCCTCAGGTATTTCTATGTGATCTTATGTTGAGTTGCTCTCACATGGTTTTATGAGTTTTTCTGTGTGATGAGTAAACCGTGCTGGAGCCATCGTGTATTGCTAGGTGTTCTTACACTGACCTGCTCGCACGTGATTTTGAGACAATGGAAATGGCTAATAGTGATACTGAGACGGTAGACCTCGAGATTACTCGGTGCTGTGATATCTTAGTGATCTTAGTGAGCTGAAGGGATAGTTGATCCACCTCCCTAAGCATGGGATTTCGGCACACCCGATCTGTGATTGCCTAGAATCCAGTAACTATGGCCATACGTCTCTTATTGTATAATATGATATCCCATCCTAGTCTCATGTATAATGATTTGCTGAATGTAAAGTGTTTTCCAAGTTTGTGCTGTGTGATTTGAAATGAGTATGCATATACCATCTAGCGAATTAGTGGTTTCGCATAGATGGAAGTTGTTTTAAATAAATGCAAAAGTTTTATAAAGGAAATAAATGTATATTTTAAGTATTGTAGATAGTGTAGTTATCTACCTACTTTCATATTTTCATTACTGAGCATATTAGTTCACCTTCTTATTTCCTCCTCTACAGATCCTGTGCAGTAGTGAGTCCACTACAGTTGCTATTACTATCGTGTTCTCCAGTCCTCCAACGGTGTAGAGGTATACACTCATGAAAATTTTGTATCTATAAAATAGTGTACAATAAGGCTATCTTTTGTATATGAGGGATGTATATAATAGAAACTGATGTAAACGCTTATATATATATAAGTACAGTTTCTATTCCATTTAATGAAATTGAATTATAAAATGGATGAGATGTGGTTATGGATATTGACTCACAACTCAACTATTGGTAATAAGGTAAGTCACGAAAACGGGTCGTGATAGAGGTGGTATCAGAGCAGAGTTGGTCTGATGTGAGTCAGTATCCGTAGTTAGGAAATTATACATCCCCATAGTACTGTGCAATATTTAGATACAATTGTGTATACCGAGCTGGAAATTTGACTGAGACACTTGTTGTTGTGTATATGGAGATGTCAGATAGACGACGTAGTGGTAGAGGAGAGAGTTCGCGCTCTCAAGGGCGAAAAGATGAGCCCAAGATACACAGTGGGTCTAGTTCTGGTAGAGATCCACCCGGTCTTAGTGATGCTGCTGAGGCACGTATAACGCGGCTAGAGCGCAGTGTAGACACTCTCTTGGAGTTGTTTACATAGGCGATGGCCAGATCAGAGGGTAGATAGGAAAACGCTATTGGTCAGGCAGCTGCACCTGAGAGACTTGAGCCTGCATAGCCTGTACCGAGGCCTCACACTGTAGAGGTAGAGATTCCTACACCCCCTTTTAGTTCTAGATGTTTCCCCACTAGTTTAGGATTCTGTAGCTCCACAACAAGTTGGTGGTGAATGGGTTTATGAGTGTGACTTGGACAGATTAAGACAGTTCAGGAAGTTTAGACCACCTTCATTTAGTGGGGTAAAGAACCCAGTGTTAGCGAAGCATTGGATTCGTAGTATAGAGAAGCTTTATAGATTTTTCCATTGCTATGCCACAGAGAAGGTCACCTTTATAGCATTTGTATTAGAAGGTGAGGTCGAGCATTGGTGGATGGCCACACAGCCAATTCTGAGTGCCCGCCACCCAGTTGTGACTTGGGACATATTTTTTGGATGCCTTTAGGAGGCAATACATGCCAGCCACTGCTTAGCGAAAGATGCAGATGAAGTTTATGACTTTGACTTAGGGGAACCGGTCAGGTCAGTTGATGAGTATAAGTTTGGATTCACATCCTTGGGCAGGTATGACACAGTTACCATGAACTGTAAGGACAGGAAGGTTTAGAAGTTTATTGAAGGGTTTTGACCTTCGATCAAAGCTCGATTGGCTCCATTGGACATTACCACTTATGATGAAGTAGTACGTAGAGCTCAGCTATGTGAGCAGGATTATGAGTTACATGCCTCAGAGTTAGGCAGGAGTGGTAAGGGTAGAGACCGAGATCGAAAGAGGTCAGTTGCTGATAGAGAATTCAGAAAGGGTCAGAGATTATTTGGAAATAGGCCCAACATTGAGGAGGTACGAAAGAGGCCTGCAAAGCCTCTAGCTTTACCTCCAGCATTGAGGGGTATAGTTATTGGTGGACCTCAACCTATTACCGAGCAGTGCAGAATGTGTGGTAGATATCATGGAAGTAGGTCATGCTATTTTATTGACAAGAACATGTTATAGATGCAGCAAACCAGGGCATATAGCTCGTGACTGCCTGGAGTTGGTTGATACAACCTCGCAGAAGGGCAAAGAGCCAGATAAGGCCATAGTTGAGACACCTGCTCCGGAGAGGAAGGCCATGACTGAGGAAAAGCGATTAAAGGTACCATCCTAACCTTTGATTGTGAAGCATTAGTATTAATTGATCCTGGTGCCACGCATTCTTTTGTATCGCCTTCATTTGCATGTAAATTGTTTGAATATGTGAAACCGATACCTTTAGGTAGGGTGTTGCTAATAAGCACTCCAGTTAGAGATAATGTAGTGACTGAGTATGTATGTAATGGTTATAGGCTAAAAGTAGAGGAAAAGGATATGTTGGCCAATCTTATTCTATTAGACATGAAGGATTTTAATGTAATACTAGGAATGGATTGGTTGGTTACAAACCATGCTGTTTTAGATTGTTACGCTAAGACAGTAATGTTTTCCATTCTCGAAAAGTATGTTGTAAGATTTGAAAAGTAATGAAAGAAGTAGTAAATTATTTCCAAGGATGGAAGATTTTACTAACAAATTGAATAATGAAATGTTGAAGGTTTTATCGCATATGTGGTTGATTTTGATAAGGCACACCCGAATTTAACTGACATCCTAGTGGTTAGAGAGTTCCCTGATTTCTTTTTGGATGATTTACCAGGGTTGCCACCAGACAGAGAGATGGAGTTTCGTATTGATTTGGTGCCTGGTACTGAACCGATATCCAAACCACCGTATATAATGGCTCCGATTGAGTTGGAGGAGCTAAAGAAGCAGTTGCAGGAATTATTGGGTAAGGGGTTCATCAGACATTGTGTGTCACCTTGGGGAGCACCGATTCTATTTGTGAAGAAGAAGGATGAGAGCCTTTGACTATGCATAGACTACCGATTGTTGAACAAGGCTACCATCAAGAATAAGTATCCCCTTCCATGGATTGATGATATATTGGATCAGTTGTAGGAAGCACAGATCTTTTCTAAGATTGATCTGAGGTCTGGGTATCATCAGTTGAGGATTCGGAGTGGAGATGTGCCCAAGATAGCTTTTCATACCCATTATGGACATTATGAGTTCCTAGTTATGCCATTTAGGTTGACGAATGCTCCTGCAGCATTCATGGCTTTAATGAATGATGTGTTTAAGCCATACCTGGATAAATTCATGATTGTTTTTATAGATGACATATTGGTGTACATGAGGTCTAGGGAAGAGCATGAGCAACACTTGAGAACAATGTTACAGACCTTCTGAGATCAGGAGTTGTATGCTAAACTCGGTAAGTGTGATTTTTAGCTGAGTGAGATATCGTTTTTAGGTCATGTAGTCTCGAGAGACGGGGTATCAGTGGATCCGTCCAAGATAGAGGCTGTGGTATAGTGGGAGAGACCCAAGTTGGTTATAGAGATCCGTAGTTTTCTGGGTTTGGCAGGCTATTCTCGACAGTTTGTGGAGGGATTCTCTAAGCTGGCTACTCCGTTGACACGCCTCACTCGGAAGAATGTGGCATTTGAGTGGGATGATAAGTGTGAAAGTAGTTTCTATGAGTTGAAACATAGACTGACCACCGCTCCTTTTCTCACCATACCCACCAGCTCATGAGGCTTTTCAGTGTATATAGACGTCTCGAGATAGGGACTGGGTTGTGTGTTGATGCAAAACAGGAAGGTGGTTGCTTATGGATTCAGACAACTTAAGGACCATGAGAGGAACTACCCGACCCACTCTATGAGCTAGCATAAGTCCCTTACCTCTAATCACGTAGGAGTCACTTTCCTTTGATTTCCACTGCTCGTAATCTAATCTAATTGGCTCCAACTATATCTCCAGGAGCTACAAATATTTACTAATCACATCAATATAATTTGATAAACTTAATTCTCACTTGAATTAAATTCAAATCAATGTATTGGGCCTGTTTACACCTATTGGGCCTCATTACATCTTATTGGGCCTTTCTTTCTCTTAAGCTCATTTCAATTGCACTATTCATTTCTTGAGAATTTATTGACCCATCAAGCATACTAATTCATATTGGGTCAACCTTAGGCCCATAATGCATTATTGAGCCGAATACTCAACGCTTGGCCCACTTGACTATTCGGTCATGTATGGTGTGCCACACTTAGCCATGGTCGACACCATGGTTGCCTAGCCCTCATGGCAATTCGGCAAACACTTGGTGTGCATGCCTTAAGTTCATCACTTTCCTTTACTAAGGCATTTTATCATACATCTCTTATGCCTACTTTAAATCATCATCTATTCCAACATACTGGTTTCACAAAACCATCTTAGAATCATGTATGCATGCTTAAAAACAACAATACATGTTTAAATCATCATTAAATCCATGCAAAATGAACTTTCTCTCACTTTCTCTTACTAAACCCATATTAGGTCATGGATGATTAAGCACGCTCAAGGATGTTTCAGCCAATAATACATATACCACTCAACTCATAAAAATGTATAGATTAACATAATTGAAGTTGGTGTATTGAAAACTCACTTAGCTTGACTTTTTCCTTTTGGCTGAAATTGGGGAAACACTTTGCTCCTTCTATCCAATAATTCAACTACTAGTTTTTGACTATATTGTTCTCCTTATCACAAGGAACAACTTTGCTAAAACAACATTTCTCAAATCTATTTGGAAGGTGATGATATTTTAGAGTAAGAAAGTTTGTTTACTTTGTTTTAAATGGAGAAGTATCAGCTATTCGTGGAAGAAAACTTAGCTGTAGGGTTTTTATAGAAATGGGCATTATGAGATCAATCTCTAAGGGTGAGAGATCGATCTTCCTTTAGCTGAACTACTTCAATATTAAGTAAGCATATTGTGGGATCGATGTACTCTTGGGAGGGGATCGATCCTTTCTAGGCAAAATCAAATAGAGATTGATATGTTTTTGGGAAGGGATCGATCTTTTCTAGGAAGAATCAAATCAAGATCGATCTGTTTTGAATATGGGATCGATCTTCCTTTTACAGAATGCTTTGGCACTAACATTTCAAGAAAATGAGATCGATCTCCCATGTACTAAGATCGATCTCTCTGCCTAGAAAACCTTTATGATTACATTCTGGAATTACAAGATCAATCCTTTCGTTAATGAAGATAGATCTCTCTGCCTAGAAAACCTTTGTGATTACATTTTGGAATTACAAGATTAATCCTATCATGGATGAAGATCGATCTGGCATTCATCTGCAGCATTCCAGCTGCGAATTTTCCCAAAAATTCAAAGGAAGGATTGCTTTTAATTGCTTCACTACTCATTTTGCATTCTATTCACACTTAGAGCATAAAAACGTCCATTTCTTATGATTCACATATTATGTAACTTGTGTGTACAACATGGAATCATAAAGGGTACATATAAAAGTACGGGGCTTACAGTTAATGCCCTCATTTGAGGATGCCCTTAGTTGAGGATGACGTAATGTGATGTGATGGTTATTTTCATGACATTTATATTATGCCTAGTCTCCATACCTATTTTGAGAAACAATGTATTGAGAAAATGAGATAATGATGTTTTGATGAATTGTGATTTTAATTACGTGCTTATAATTATATGAAATTACGTCATATTACATTTATGCTTGATAATGATTTTTAAATCTCATATGCACTCCTTACTGAGCTAGTTGAAGCTCACCCCCCTTTTTCCCTTCGCTCAGATTATTTGCAGTAAGTGTCAGTACCTACCGCGTACGTGACATAGGGGGTACACAAGACGCTCCCCAGGCTATTGCTTGTACACACTTAAGGTAATATTTATTTTGTATCCAGACAGTATAAGTAGTGCAGACACTTATATTTAAGAAATGTTAGGATATAATCAGGATTGTATTTGTATATAATGTAAAAGTGGGTTGTTTATGATACTATGTGGTACGGTCAAATTGGATGATAGTATTTGATTGATCTTTGGGTTGTTTGATGATGAAATGAAAGCCTAAAATCAGCTGCATTGTGGATATTGAATGGCCTTTGAAATTGGCAAGATGATAGTGATAAATATAAGGGGAGATGCTGTCGAATTTTGATTGAAAAACGACATAAGTATAATCGAGTATAAGAAGTTTAATAATGAATAGATAAGAGAAAAACTGACACTGTACAGCAATGCACCATGAGTAGGAAGTTAAGTGAATAAAAAATAAGCCATCAATTCCACGTTTCCGGGGCGTTACACTAAATCCGTATACCTATCATGTAGACAAAAATATCATCCTCCGTAGAAGGAATCAAATACTAATGGCCATGGTAGGGAATGTAGACTGAATCAGGGTCGTACAACAAAACAGGCATAGTATCTGAATAACTAGCACACAGCTAGAGCACAGGCACCAGTGGCACTTGTCGTGCGGGCACGAGATACTACGAAACAAACACCACGTGTAGTGAGAACAAGCACCACAAAGGCGAAAAATAAGAACTAAACGGGTAAAATGAAATAGGCACTACAAATGACAGAGCCGGGCACTACAGGTAGTGGGCATGACATGCAAACAGCATACATTATAGACGTAGTCTCTAGTATCAGAAAATCTTACTTTCTTACTTGTTTTCATACTTACTTAAAAATCATATAATTTCTATTATAAAATATTAATGTATCAAAAACTTATATATCATAGGGAAAACTATTTGGCTTCAGGATTAAATCGGGCGTTATTCCTTTCAAAAATTTCAATTGACAGGTTTTCAGATTTTTCATGTAAATTTCTCAGGCTCGCATCAAACCATTTAAGATATATAAAAAGGCAAGAAAGTCATTACTACTTTAAAGTTGCATCCCTTACCTAAATTGGGTTGGGACAGCACTAAATTATCGAGTATCGAGTTTACCTCGTTTTACGTGCTAATACCTTAAGTTGCCCAAAACAATTTCAAAGCCATCAAATGATGCTCAAAACCATCTTAACATACTTAACATGCCTCAACTTACATAAATCCCACTAGACTCGACCATTTTTACCAACTTCCCTTACTTTCTCAGTTTTATCGATAAAAGTGTCGGTTTAAGCTATTTTCGATAATTTCTTTTCTCCAAACTTCAAACTTGTAAGCTTAATAACCTAAACACTTATTCATGTCTCCAGTTATCACATGACAACTTATCAACTTTTCCCATTCTCACACTTTTCAATTTTCCACTAAACTGAGTTATAAACTGGACTTTTCGATATTAATTTAACATTCTACAACATTAAGTTCAACTAAATTTCATCTCTACCATGTCAAACAAGGGCTAGCCAAACCTGCACATTCCACTAGAAATTATTTCTTCAATTTCTACTTAAGCAAAAATCATCCAAAATCATCAAATAACAACATATATCATCACCGTCATCTTCTATCAACTTCTCACCTTGTTTGACCAACTTTGACCACTCATTCTTGCTCCAAAAATGATTCTCAGCTGTAGATAAACATGTATACAACTGAGAATCATCAAAAACAAGCTTAAAAACTAACCAAAAAACTTAAAATTCAAAGTTTCTCTTACCCCAGAAACAGGGCAGATTCTGTCCCTGTTCTTCTCCCTAGCTTTTCACCTAGCAAATGAGCTTATTTAAGGCTGGATTTTTTATATGTTGTAGAGGAATTAAGAATAAATATTTATGCTTCGATCGAACTCTAAAAGTGGTCGAAAGGTGACTGGAAAATTTGTACAAGTCAAGTTAGGGAAGGACGCTTGCGACAAAAAGAGGAAGGGATAAGTTGTTGAGTTTAAGTCGGTTCGGGATGTATTTTAGCTTTCCCAAATGAGCATGAAGTGCTCTTTAATTCTAAAAAAAATGTTGGTTAAAGGCCTTCTAGAAGGTCTTCAAATTTGGCATTTTTATTGGGCCAACAGATTGTTGGGCCTGGCCTGCTAACAACTCAATTTTTGTAAAATCCATAAAAAAATATTTTCAGCCTAATTTCTTTTAAATTTCCCCTTCTCATGTGTTATAATAAGCTTTTAGTATCTCCCATAAAAATTGTGGGTCCACTTGTTAAAGAAACGTTTCCCGTTTGAGCCCATTTTATCCAATTTAGTCTTTACCGATTGAAATTTCTTAAGGTTTTTGGTTTACTTTAAAATTTAATCCGACTACCGAAACATCAATATTTCCACTCAATTTTCATTCCACAAGTCGATTATGCCTTATAATAATTTCCTATGGCTTGGAATAATTTTTATAAACTTATGGAATTTATTTCGAATTTATTTCACTTACTAGGCTCAATTTCTCGGTGTAGTGTTAACTTGAGTTTTTACTAACTTTTTTGCTTCCAATACCTTAGTTTCACCTTCTAACCACCAAAGTATACTTATACAAGTAATCTTTAAGAAAAACTTCAATTTAAAACCTTATCTCGATTTTTGTGCCCCGAGCTTCATGCCACTAACCTAAGTGCTTCGGTTATTCCGGGCCTGCATAATATTATTCCGAGTATCTTAATTACTTTCTAGTTTTCAAATAAATAATAAAATGAAAATTTTGGATTTCACATTTTCTTTCAAGTACCAAAAAGTGTAATATTTAGAATATTTATTTAAAATCAAAATCAAAATCAAATTCTAATTAAAATTGAAATTGAAAGCTTAAAATATATCAGAAAATGAAAGAATGATTGGTTGGATTTGGAATGTTTTAGGATTATTGGTATAAATATATAAACATATAAAATTGTCCATTTAAAATTTTTAGGCTTAATTGTTGGTAAACAGATATAAAATGTAAGACCCCGTATATGTAAAAGGGTAATGTGTGTACTTGGATTAAATAATATGAATGGACTTGTGATGTAAAATATGATTGATGTAAGTCCATGGATTCAATGTATGTATGTGTAATATAAGTTGTAACGTACATACGAGTTTCATTGAGTATGAATACGGAGAAATGTGTCCTAGCAAGTGATGGATGTGATTGAGACTCAAAATGAGTAGTGTGGTAAAATGGAATGGAGTTATGCTTCCATTTGATTTTATGTAGCATACCTTTGAACATACAATGAATGCACACAAGTTTCAATGTGCATAAGGTATGAATGGATGCCATTTTCAAGTTATAAATGTGGATGGATGAGAAAATGGCCATGGCAATAGATTAAGGAGGTGTTGGTATGAGTTGCAGCAATGAAACTGCAGGAAATCTGGAAAACATGAGGTCCAGATCGATCTCCCAGGATGAGAGATCGATCTGGAAGAGCCAGAATGCTCTTATTTGGGTGAACGAATAGAGCAGATCGATCTCCAATGGAGCCAGATCGATCTGCCAAGCATTCTGTAAGTGAAAAGATCGATCCTCAAGCAGCCAGATCGATCTCCTTAGCTCTCTGTTTGGGACCAGATCGATCTCATGCTTCGACAGATCGATCTCATGCCTCAACAGATCGATCTCATTGCTTCGACAGATCGATCTCAGGCTTAAAAATGCCGTGAAAAAGAGGGATTTTAAAGGACCAGATCGATCTCCTCTTGGACCAGATCGATCTCCTCAAGTCATTTCTATATAAGGAGAGCTGAAAAATCTGGAAATCTCGGAAAACACTTAACCTTACAATTTCAACCCCAAAAACCTAATTTTCCCTCTCTAAAAATCAACCATTTTCAGTGAGATTTGAAGAGAGATCATTAGAGGCAAAGTTGTTCCTATCAAAGAGAAGAACAACATAGTGAGAGGGCATTTTTCCATTCTTGGAGTTGAAGGAGTTGAGGGCATTACCAATTGTAGCAAGGAGAGAAATCACATTGGTAAGATTCTAACCCTCCAATCCAAATGTATTAGCTATTTAATTGATTTTGGAGTTGATTGATAGGAGTATTGATGGATAAACTACTTAGGAATGTTGTGGAAGTGGTGTGACCTAGAAATCTAAAATGGGTATAATGTGGGGATATGTGGGATTGAATGAGCCTATCATTTATGGCATGCTAAAGTTGTTATTGGGGTAATGTTTATGATTTTAAATGGTTAAATGAGATTACATTGTGAGTTTGGAGGAATTGTGGAAATGGGTATGAATATACTTGATAAATGCCATAGTGAGGGAATTAATGAAGTATGAACACTATGAGCTTAATATCGATTTTGAATAAGTTAATAGGCCTCAAAAGATCCATAGACTCGAGTTATGGGTAAAGTAATGAAACGAGGCCGTATAAGCGTTAATAGAGGCTATAGGTTAAATTGACTATAGCAAGCGCAAGGGTTGCAATATATGGGTCGAATATAATGCGGGATATGATTTTGTGCAGTCCCGAAGAGTTCGTTGAAGGCGAACCGAATCGTACGAGTAAGCAGCTTAAGGAAGTGGACTCACGCATCGCAATTCCAGGTAAGGGAATTTTGTGAGTATATAGAGATAGCTGCTCGTATTTTGAACTGGGTGAATATTGGGTGTTGTATGAAATGCATGAATTGCTCAAATAAATGTTGATGGTATTTGTGAAAGATGATGGGTATATGCGTGGTTTTGGTTTTGAAGTGGATGTTATGAAAAAGGGATAGTAAGGCTAATAATTGCATAAATCATGTGTTTTGAATGCTTTTACAAAACACAATGCTTTGATTTGAGCAAATAAAAGGATAGGCTGGCTGGTACTTGAATGATGTTGTGAAATAGCCCATATGAGGCACTAAGCATATTAAGTGATGTTTTGAATGCACATAAGCCGCCTATCGCGTGTATGTGATATAATTCGCGTTAGAGCCTCGCTCGCGCGAGATTTCTATGTTTTCACTTGTGTGAAACGTGCTTGAGCTTAGCTCGCACTTTGAAATTGAATTGTGATGATGTTTATAAACCGTACTGGAGCTTCTGCTCGTACGTGGATTGTGAATGGTTATCTTATGAGTATAACCGTACTAGAGCTATGCTCGTACGCGCCTCTTTATGAGAAGATGCATGATGCATGAGTCGTGCTAGAGTTTTACTCGCACAAGCTTGTACAATGGGATTCGTATAGGGTTGTGAAAGTGGGTAAGATCCTTAAGCCTTACATCCTTAAGCTAACATCCTTAAGCCCGAGGAGGCAGGGAGGCTCTGTTAGACGGGGAGGCTCTGTTTGGTGGGGAGGCTCTCTTACGGTGGGATCCTTAAGCCAACATCCTTAAGCCCAAAGAGGCGGGGAGGCTCTGTTAGGCAGGGAGGCTCTCCTACATGGGTATGGTGAAGGTAAGATCCTTAAGCCCTACATCCTTAAGCTAACATCCTTAAGCCCGAGGAGGCAGGGAGGCTCTGTTAGGCGGGGAGGCTCTGTTCGGTGGGGAGGCTCTCTTACGGAAAGGACCCTTAAGCCCTACATCCTTAAGCTAACATCCTTAAGCCCGAGGAGGCAGGGAGGCTCTGTTAGGCGGGGAGGCTCTGTTCGGCAGGAAGGCTCTCCTTCACGGAATATGGAAAACTCTTGGTATGGGGTAGATAAGACCTAGGAATGGCACCCCCAATCATGATATGAGTTGCGGAGTACGATGTACCGTGTATATCACATGGAGTACTATGTACCGCATGATGGTTATGTGATGAGAAAGTCTGGCGAGGGATAATTCATCTTCGTGCCAGCATGATACCCCGCACACCTGGATGCGTGTGGTCTGGGACGATTTATGATGTAATGATTCACATAGGCACTTCTGATATAGTGACCTAGATTTATACACATGCGTGAATTGTGGAATGTAAATGTGGTTGTGGTTTGTGAGTTGATTTGGTGGTGTTATGACGTTGGTTCAAAAAGGAAGTTTCTAAATGAATTGCCCTTTTATGAATTTAAATGAGATTAAGCATGAGATGTTTTATACATGATGTCTCTACCATGTTTTATATGCCAATGTACATGATTTGATACATGATATATATATGTATATTCACATGGCATAGTTTTATTCCTCATGCTCGTACTATAAACGATTTATGCATAACACTATCAGCATGTAGATAGAGTAGTTATCTACCATGCTTGCATTATTGCCTTACTGAGCGTGTGGTTGCTCATCCCACTCTATTTTCCCCCCTACAGAGCGTGCATAGTAGCCCAGTGAGGACTGAGGCGTATTATTTTGGACTCCGCTGCATCTCCATCGCAAAAAGGTATATACACAGTGATTCTTTTTGTATCTAAACAATGTAAAAGCACAGTATTCTTTTGAGTTGTACTTATGGGGGATGTAGATGTCAGTAAATCATGTATTCGTATAAGTACACAATTAAATGCACATGTATGACATCGTTTTAATTTATTGAGAATGAATGAGATGTGGTGTTTATTATTGACTCACAGCCCAACAGTGTGTGGTGAGCTTAGTTCACGACTGGGTAAGGTAACAGTAAAATGCGAAAAATTTTCAGTGATTTCGGTTAAAGAGAATGGAATTGGGTCGTGACATAAAATATTTTAAAGAGTAAAATGCATTTATAGTTTCAAACACTATTTTATTTTTATCTTTAACATTTAAATTGTTTCATAATAATCTCAAATCTTTTAAATAGTTGTCAATATAGTTCTATCTCAATTTTTTTAATAAAAATAAGAGAGAATTACAAATTAAGGTAATAAATTTAAAATTATTACTCATTACTAATTATATGAAATTTTTTTTAGAAAGATATTTCTTGTAAGGAAACGAATATACTTTTTTGCTCACAATTTAAAAAATTCAACTTAAAATAAAAAAGTACTTTATTTTTCTTTTTAATAATTTTAAAATTTTTATTTCCTTTCTAATAATTATATTTTTTATAATAATTTGGATCCATTATTTAATTTTTATTTTTTATTTTTTTTTTTATTTTATTAAATTTTATTTTCAAATATTTACAAATTTTAATAAAAGTGCATAACTAAATCTTATTAAAAACAAAACTATTTTGTCACAATAAATGGAATATACTTAAAATAATTTTGATTTTCAAGTGATTGACTTTTTTTTTCAAGAAATTAAAAATAAAAGTCTATTTATAATAAAAAAACTTAATTAATAATATTTATATTTAGCTTAGGCCTCTTAAAAGGCTTCACTATCCATCCAAGCCCAAAGATACAACTGGTTTCTTTGTGAGTTTGCACTTAATATTAATCTCGTTAAACAAACTTGGGCTTGAAAAATGAGCCCAATAAAAAAGCAAGCCGACTTGGATTCATCTTTTAAAATCCAAGCCCAACCCGACACAACCCTATAATTATATTTTTGTAACTATTTTCTATACTAATACATTTTAATGACTAGATCTTTTGTATAATATAATTTGAGCTTGTATTTTTCTTTTAAATTTTAATTTTTGATTTTCATTTTTTGTCTTTTTGTAAGAATTTCTTTGAAATTATTATGTTGTACTTTGTAACTATTATATGTTTTAATATTTTATATTTTATACATACTTTCGAAAAAAAATTAATTGTTTTTGGGTGGGTTTGGACGGACTCAGATTTATACATTGTGTGCAAAAACTAGTTTGGACAAAAATAAAAATATAGGGTTAGGTGTGAAACCCCAGAAGCGTAGAAATAAGGGCTAACTTTTTCCTTTAATTCTTATTTTCTTACTTAGATTGCATTTCTATACAGTGTAGGTTACTTAATTTCTTCCTTTACTTATTCTTTTAAGTATTTAAGGTTTCTGTCAATTTCGGCAGCACAACCTCTTATATTTTAACTTACCTCCCTACAATAACACAATTATATTTTATAATCGTAAACAATTGATTTTATTTTCTTAAACTTATTATTCACCAACTCCATATACTTCACAACTATATCATCAACATTTATTTATTTTCTAAATCATTTACATATTAATCCATAAGACAATTGATTGCATCCCAAAAGTATATATACAAACCAGTATTTGTACATTATCAATGCCTGGAAATAAATATCAGAGGATATACCTGAGCATGTACTACAGATAGTCTGGGAGGCTCGAAATTCACCAGCCTAGTTGAGTACCCGCAAGCAGTTGAACACTTCTATTGTAGGTAATCTGAAATGAGGAAAAGAGGGGTGAGCTTCTAATAAAGCTCAACAAGGAAGACATTTAAAATAATCCTGACAACCCTAAAAACATGTAGAATTTCAGGATTAACATGCTTTTCAAAACTTACGTACTTACGTAAATCAAAATACATAATCTTACTCACTTTGGAAAAAAAAAGCATGCATACATACACACATACATACATACTTAATCAAATTTACATACTTATTTACTTTACAATAAAACGTACTTACTTGCATACTTATGTAGTCAAATTTCTCATACTTACTTCCTTTAATAAAACTTACTTTCTTTCATAACTCAAAACATTCTTACATTAAAACATGGAGACTAGGTTAAGTCCGTATACCTATCATGCAAACATAAATCAGCCTCCATAGAGGGAATAAGGTATCGATGGCCTGGGAAGGGGCTGTAGACTGGATCAAGGTCGTACAGCAATTCTGACATAGTATCTGAATAAAATAGCACACAGCTATGGCACAAGCACTAGTGGCACTCACTATGCAGGTACAAGATACTACAAAATAAACTCCACGTGTAGCGAAGACAGACGCCACAAAGGCGAAAACGGACACTACACGGGTGAATCAGAATTGACACTACTAGTGGAGGAGCCAAGCACCATAAGTAGCGGGTATGATATGCACACAACATAAACGATTGGGGTAGCCTCTAATCTCAGAAAAATTTACTTTCTTACTTTTTTTCATACTTACGTAAAATCATATTGAAACTTAAATCATAAAATCATATCGTTTCGATTACAAAATATTATATATCAAAACTTATATATCATGGATAAAAAGCTCGGTTTTAGGATTAAATCGGGGTTATGGCTTTCGAGAAACTCTTATTGGGACGGCTCGATTTTTCCTCGAAAGTTCTTTATACATCTATCAAGTCATTTTATGAAATATAAACAAGTACGGGAAGTCATTACTACTTTAAATTGCATCCCTTACCTAAACGACGCGAAAGCAACACCAATTTGTCGGGTCTCAGGTTTGCCTCGTTTTACGTGTTGGTACCTCGAGCTGCCACAAACAACTTCATTAGTATTTAAATCATCTTTATTTCATATCCTCATACATCTATAACTTAAATGGCCCTTTTTCAGCCATTTTTTCTACTTTCTTGGTTTTACCGATTAAAATGTCGATTTAAGCTAATTTCGAAAATTTTGTTCTTCTAACTTCAAATTAATAAACTCAACAACCTAAACACTTATTCAAGTCTCCAATTCACACTTGTCAACATGTTAAATTTATCAATTCTTACACTTTTTCATTTTCTACTAAACTGGGCTATAAACCGGTTTAACAACCCGAATTTAAAGACATTTCGGTTGGGCTACAAGTCAATATTAGGTCAGAATAATACTTAGTCTGATTGATTTTCTTTACTTGTAACAAATTTAAATAAAATATATTCACATTTTCCAGACACATCTTGTATTGCATTACTGTACTTACAAAAATTTAAGATACAACAGTACTTCTTTAAACCTGGGTATACCTTCGATGCAGAAACACGCTCCACGAAATCATAACTGTGCGAAATGCCTCACTAACGGAAGTGATCCCAGCAACAGAGAGACTCTGTGGAGGAAAGTAAGGGGGTGAGCTCAATATACTCAGTAAGAAAAACCCCATAGCAGGTAGATAAATACACTACCTACAAAAATATAATTTTTTTTATATTTGCCAAATCTAGAATATTTTCACAAAGTATACAGATGATTTGGTAATTTCATAGATACCGGACTCAAAATTCAAAAAACAAATTTAGTATCGGAAAAAGCACAATTACCAAGAACAGATTTTCAGAAACAGAACATGTATCGAAAATAAATTAAGCTACTGTTGTAAATCCAAAAAATTCAAAGTTTTCCAGTAGTAAAACCAACAAATTTTCAGATATCTCAATTCAAGCAGACAAATTCAGAAAAATATTTCAAATAGACACAGAAGCACTGCCTATTCCAAAAAATTAAAGTCGAAAAACCAATGGCAAATTCAGTATGAAAATGAAACTGAAATCAATACCATTTTTAAAACCTTAAACAGCTTTTAAAAGCGATGACAATGTGGCACTTTGCTCCCGCAGGATTCAAGAGGTGGCCCCCACAGTCTTTTGTGCATTAAAATAATCAGTTCCATACGATTAAAATCATAAGTCAATTCAGAAGTTCAAATAGATGAGACAAGGCAAACATGCTATATCAGATATCAGAAATGACTATCGGTCAATGTCGGTGACTCCGGGCAATTCACGAGCCTGGTGTGTCAGAATGTCAATCGCTGTGAGAGTGGTCAGCAACCCAAACGGCTCACAGATTAGAATGTCCGAAGACCAGAAACAAATCAGAAGCACGGTACATTGTACTCGTGGACCACAGATACAGAATCAGGTACAGAAACAGACACAAATGCAGCATGATCTCACCAATGCCTTTGTCTCAAAATTAGTGCGAGACGAACCATACGACACACAATTAGTACGCGCTCAAGCACATTTCATCATAATAACTTTATAGCAGATTATTTTTCCTTAAATCACATATAATTTCATTTGTTTTATGAAAATCGCTCAAAACAGGCTGACTAGCCCTTTTTTGAAAAAAATCCCAGAAAACAATCATGAAAATTCAAAATTCAAGATTTTCAATAATTAAAATAGAATTCAAGCATATCATAATTTATGCAAACCATTTAAATTCAATTCGTAAAATTTGATTGTTCAACTAAGCTAAAATCGTTAATTTTCAAAGTCATAAAATTTGACCTAGTATTTTCGATAATTTCGGTACTGCGAAATTCAACCTAAATTTTATATCTACAAATATGTGGAAATTACGCATATCTATCTCTAGCAACGACGAGAATTTTCCTTACCTCAATGTTTGTCCGTAATCCTCGATTGTCTCGACGTAGCAAGTCGACGAATCCGGTCCACTCGAGTTATTTCTGTCGAATTTTTGAGCAAATATTTGCAATAATATTTTCAAACTGTCTATTTCCTCAAACTCCCCAAGTTTCTTTATGTACTTTGCTCTAACTTTAATTCCATTATTTATTTACTTATACATATATACAAATAATATATATATATATAAACATTCTTTCTTTTCTTTTCTTTTCTTTTCTTTTCTTTTTCTTTTGTTTTCCTTTAAATTTGGCTTCCCGCAAAATTCTTTATTTCTTCTTCTTTTCACAACCCGCTCACTGTTCATTCCTCTCTTCCCACTCTGTTTTCTCTATTTTTTTCTTTTTTCCCGACTTCACATCACCATCCCCATGTTCCGGCCACCTCCTTCATCGTTGCCGACTCCTTCCTGTCTCCCATCGTCACTGTTGAGCTCTCAGTTTCCCACAATACCGAGAGGAGTCCCTCTTTACCCCGCGTTATCACCTACGGCTATAGCTCTAACTTTCAGCCTCAATACTTCTCTTGGTTTCTCCACTATCTTCAGCCACTCATCACAGTTTCTCCACTATCTTCAGCCACTTCATCCTGTTTGTTTTCACCTAACCACTTTCTTATATATATGTATATATTTCATGTCTCCAATCGATGGACAATGCTCCCAACGCAGCTTTAGGACTTTTGTTTATTTCTCTTTAATCATCCCATCATCTTATCATCCTTCATTTTTCTATCTTTATTTACTTAAGCTATTGCAACCAAATGGTTGCCCTCGGGATTGGCTTCATTTTAGAAGCCAATCCATGATTTCTATACATATATATATATATATGGATATATATATATTTATTTATTTATTTATTTATGAGTATTTATACACATTCATATATATTTACTTATATATTAATAATTTTTTCTCCATGTAGTATTAAAATAAATTTAATATAATATTTGAATTTACTATTCGTAAAATAATATCGTATGCATTAATCAAGCTCATTAAAATTATTTTTACACCTCATACTTATTTACTCCTCAAGTTAAAATATTTCAATTAATTAAATTCACCCGAATTTCTCCTGTTAAAATTTAACTTCGGTTGATTTTTCACCAAAGGCACATTTTTAATCCCAATGGTTTTAAATTGTTATTCATTGTTAAAACCACGTACATAAAAATTTACGATGTTTACTTTCTCCCCACCTTAGAAAATTTGATCCACAAATTTAAAATTACATCAGCTCTCAAACAAGTAAGGGTATCTCTCTCGCATTACACTTTCCAATTCTCACGTGGATTCTTTTGGAGTGTGATACTGCCACAAGACCTTGACCAAGGGATTCCTTTTAGATTGCAATGTCTTTTCTTTCCTACCCAGTATTCAAACCGGTTCCTCCATACATGTCATATCATCTTTCAACTCCAATGATTCCTACTTTACCACATGCATTGGATCCGAATGTTACTTGTAAAGCATTAAAGCGTGGAAAACGTTGTGGGTACTCGATAATTCTTGGCGACAACACCAATCTATTAGCTCATCTCCCACTCGATTTAAGACCTTGAAAGGTCTAATGTATTGGGGATTCAGTTTTCATTTCTTTCTGAATCTTGTTATACCTTATGTTTAAGCTGCTGACATATGAGGCTTTTAGTCATAATTTCAATTATATCTCTTATTGTCCCTGATTACCAATATATCTTCAGGAGATTTGAGAAATTCTATTATTCTTCGAATGCAGGGTGTATTTCTGTAAATGAGTCTCTGACGACATCAATTCCTTTAACTATAGATCATTAGGTACATAATTCTGCTTCTAAATCTCAATAAATCATCGTTGTTGATATCAACTCTGATATAGTACCCTTTAGTATCTAACTAGCCATATCAATATAGTATTTATCATTACACTGAGCCTGTATGATTTAATTAATCAAGTCCAATTTCAACTCTCAGGCTAGCTACCATGTAATGAATGTCAGCGTCAGAAAGGGGCCACATCCAAGTTGTGGCTTACAAATTATTTCAATAACTCATGTTCCTAACAAATATACATAATGCCATTCCGAAATCACTTCTGCTCAAAGCACTAACCTGAATCATTCCTTTTTTTCTTGTATTAGACGGCCTTTGTGAAATTTAATATTTAAACCTTCTTGGTCAATAGGATTCTATAATTCTTCACCGCACAAATAATGGTATCCTGACTTCAAACATGAATACTTCGACTGTCAATTTCGATTTATGGGTCATGGGTACTTCTAGATGCTATCAAATCTCTCGGGTGGAGAGGCATTTTGAAATACCTTTATTAATCATCAGACTTGACCACAAAAACTGGTTATGGATATAAGGGTTCAAGGTTCAGTCTCAATAGAAAGTAGGATACCAAAATAATCGATATTCTCATTTATCCTTGTAAGACCCCATTTATGTATAATGGTAATGTGTGTAATTGGATCAAATAAATATGAATGGACTTGTAACGTAAAGTATGATTGATGTAAGTCCATGGATTCAATGTACGTATGTGTAATATGATTTGTAATGTACATACAAGTTCCATTGAGTATGAATATGAAGAAATGAGTTCTTATAAGTGATGGATGTGATTGAAACTCAAAATGGGTAGTGTGGTAAAATGGAATGAAGTTATGCTTCCATTTGGTTTTATGTAGCATACCTTTGGACATACAATGAATGCACACAAGTTTCAATGTGCATAAGGTATGAATGGATGCCATTTTCAAGTTATAAAGGTGGATGGATGAGAAAATGACCATGGCAACAGACTAAGGATGTGTTGGTGTGAGTTGCAGCAAGAAAACTGCAGGAAATCTGGAAAACATGAAGGCCAGATCGATCTCATAGGATGAGAGATCGATCTGGAAGAGCCAGAATGCTTTTATTTGGGCAATGGAATAGAGCAGATCGATCTCCAATGGGGCCAGATCGATCTCCTAAGCATTCTGTGATGAAAAGATCGATCCTCAAGCACCCAGATCGATCTCCTTAGCTCTCTGTTTGGGACCAGATCGATCTCATGCTTCAACAGATCAATCTCATGCTTCAACAGATCGATCTCATGCTTCGACAGATCGATCTCATGCTTAAAAATGTCGTAAAAAGAGGGATTTAAGGGAACAGATCGATCTCCTCTTGGACCAGATCGATCTCTTCAAGCTATTTCTATATAAGGTGGGCTGAAAATCAGGAAATCTCGGGAAAAACATTAACCTTCCACTTTCAACCCAAAAACCTAACTTTCCCTCTCTAAAATCAGCCATTTTCAGTGAGATTTGAAGAGAGACCATTAGAGGCAAAGTTGTTCCTATCAAAGAGAATAATAACATAGTGGGAGGGCATTTTCCCATTGTTGGTATTGAAGGAGTTAAGGGCATTGCCATTTGGAGCAAGAAGAAAAATCATATTTGGTAAGATTCTAACACTCCAATCCAAATACATTGCCTATTTAATTGATTTTGGAGTTGTTTGGCATGAGTATTGATGGATAAATTATCTAGGGATGTGGTGGAATTGGTGTGACCTAGAAAACCTAGAATATGTATAATGTGAGAATATATGGGTTGAATGAGTTTATGATTTATGGGCATGCTAAAGTTGTTATTGAGGTAATGTTTATGATTTTA
The DNA here is from genome assembly GCA_033439115.1 of Firmiana major. Classification (NCBI taxonomy): domain Eukaryota; kingdom Viridiplantae; phylum Streptophyta; class Magnoliopsida; order Malvales; family Malvaceae; genus Firmiana; species Firmiana major. The sequence continues at coordinate 55,485,171 of CM065904.1, read as the reverse complement.
ATTGGTTAAATGGAATTACATTGTGAGTTTGGAGGAATTGTGAAAATGGGTATGTATATGCTTGATAAATGCCATAGTGAGGGAATTCATGAAATATGAACACTATGAGCTTAATGTCGATTTAATATCGATTTTGAATAAGTTAATAGGCCTAAGAAGATCCATAGACTCGAGTTATGGGTAAAGTAATGAAACGAGGCCATATAAGCGTTAATGGAGGCTATAGATTAAATTGACTATAGTGAACGCACGATGTCATATTATATGGATCGAGTATAATGCGGGATACGATTTTATGCAGTCCCGAAGAGTTCGTTGGAAACGAATCAAGTGGTACGAGTAGCAGCTTTAAGGAAGTGGAATCACGCATCGCGATTCCAGGTAAGGGAATTCTGTAAGTATATAGAGGTAGCTGCTCGTAATTTGTGGGATTATAGGGTGTTTATGAAATGTATGAACGTTTGAGCAATGGGTTGTTTGGTATGCGAAAATGGTTGTGAATATTGGATGATTTGGTTTACATGGATGTATAAAAAGGGATAGTAAGGCTAATAATTGCATAAATCAAGTGTTTTGAATACTTTCACAAAACATGTGTTTCGTTTTAAACAAATTGATAGATAGGATGGCTATTGTGGTTTGATGTTCGTGATAGCACATGTTAAGTGCCAAATATGTTTTGAGATAGCTTTAAAATCTTATGAGTCGCCTATCACGTTTATGTGAATTAAACCGTGCTAGAGCCTAGCTCGCTCCAGGTATTGATGTTTTCATTTGTATGAAACGTGCTGGAGCTTAACTCGCACCTTGATTTGGAAACTATGATGATGTTTATAAACCGTACTGGAGCTTCTGCTCGTACGTGGCTTTTGAGTGGTTTGTCTTATGAGTATAACCGTACTAGAGCTATGCTAGTATGCGTCTCTTTATGAGAGGATACATGAGTCGTGCTAGAGCTTTGCTCGCACAAGTTTGCACATTGTGATACGTATAAGGTTGTGAAAGTTGGTAAGATCCTTAAGCCCTACATCCTTAAGCTAACATCCTTAAGCCCAAAGAGGCGGGGAGGCTCTGTTAGGCGGGGAGGCTCTGTTCGGTGGGGAGGCTCTCTTACGGTGGGATCCTTAAGCCAACATCCTTAAGCCCTGGAGGGGCGGGGAGGCTCTGTTAGGTAGGGAGGCTCTCCTACATGGGTACGGTAAGATCCTTAAGCCCTACATCCTTAAGCCCGAGGAGGCAGGGAGGCTCTGTTAGGCGGGGAGGCTCTGTTCGGTGGGGAGGCTCTCTTACGGAAGGATCCTTAAGCCCTACATCCTTAAGCTAACATCCTTAAGCCCGAGGAGGCAGGGAGGCTCTGTTAGGCGGGGAGGCTCTGTTCGGCAGGGAGGCTCTCCTTCACGGATATGGAAAACTCTTGGTATGTGGTAGGTAAGACCTAGGAATGGCACCCCCAATCACGATATGAGTCTGCGGAGTACGCTGTACCGTGTATATCACATGGAGTACGATGTACCGCATGATGGTTATGTGATGAGAAAGTCTGGCGAGGGATAATCCATCTTCGTGCCAGCATGATACCCCGCACACCTGGATGCGTGTGGTCTAGGATGATTTATGATGTAGTGGTCCACATAGGCACTTTTGATATAGTGACCTAGTTCTTATACACATGCGTGAATTGTGAAATGAAAATGTGGTCATGATTGTGAATTGATTTGGTGGTATTTATGTGTTAAGAAAGAGGTTTATGATGTTGGTTTAAAAAGGAGGTTTCTTAATGAATTGCCCTTTTTATGAATTTAAATGAGATCGAGCATGAGATGATTTATACATGATGTTTTTACCATGTTTTATATGCCAATGTACATGATTTCGATACATGATATATATGTATACTCATATGGCATAGTTTTATTCCTCATGCTCCTACCATAAATGATTTATGCATAATACTATCAGCATGTAGATAGAGTAGTTATCTACCATGCTTGCATTATTGCCTTACTGAGCGTGTGGTTGCTCATCCCTCTCTATTTTCCCCCTACAGAGCATGCATAGTAGCCTAGTGAGGACTGAGGCGTGGTATTTTGGACTCCGCTGCATCTCCATCGCTTAGAGGTATATACACAGTGATTCTTTTTGTATCTAAACAACGTAAAAGCACAGTATTCTTTGAGTTGTAATTATGGGGGATGTAGATGTCAGTAAAATATGCTTTTGTATAAGTACAAGATTTAAATACAAATGTATGACATCGTTCTATTTCACTGAGAATGAATGAGATGTGGAGTTTATTATTGACTCATAGCCCAACAGTGTGTGGTGAGTTAGTTCACGACCGGGTAAGGTAACAATAAAACGCGAAAAATTTTTAGTGATTTTCGGTTAAAGAGAATGGAATTGGGTCGTGACAGAGATTTGTATCAGAGCTGTGTTGGCCTGATGTGAGTCATTAATAAAACGTAGGAAAGTACATCCCCATAGTACTGTGCTTTTGTTTAGATATAACTGTGTATACCGTGATGGATTGAGCTTAATGAATTATTATAATACAGGAAGTTAGGCACTATGCCAGTTACACGCAATGGTAGAGGGGCGAGAGCACGTGCTAGAGGCCGTAGAGGTAGGCCTGAGAGCCGTGCAGAGCCACAGACTGAGCAGGCTCCACAGAACCCTGCTGGGAGAGCAGAGGATACTGAGGCTCGCTTCGCTAGACTAGAGCGGAGCATTGAGAATTTGGTGGAGATAGTCACGCAGGCATTGGGTGCCGGTGATATACGTGGTCCCGCGGCACAGCCTACTACTGAACAGGCAGCTGCAGAGGCGGAGAGACCTCATGCTGCTGAGACAGCTACAGTTACACCACCTCCAGCCCAGGATACAGATTCTCCTATCACTCCACAGCAGAGCGGTAGTGATTTGGGTTATGACTGCGACTTGAGCAGGTTGCGAGAGTTTCAAGCGCTGAAACCCCCAGTGTTTAGAGGGGTGAAGGACCCAGTGGTTACGGAGGATTGGGTGTATGAGATGGAGAAACTATATAGGTTTTTCCGATGCACTTCAGCTGAAAAGGTAACCTTTGTCGTGTTTATGTTGAAAGGCGAGGCCGAGCATTGGTGGAGGTCCACCGAGGTTATTTTGAGGGCCATACACTCTAAGATCTCGTGGGAGATATTTCTAGAGGCCTTCAGGAGACAATATATCCCAACCACTGCACAGAGGAAATTACGGATGGAATTTATGAATTTGGTTCAAGGGAACCATACTGTGGACGAGTATGAGTCCAAGTTTATGTCCTTGGGGAGATATGACCCGGACACGATGGGTAGTGAGACCCAAAAGATACAAAAGTTCATGGATGGATTGAGATTGGTCATCCGGACTAAGCTAGCTCCCTTCGACATTGTGACTTATGAGGAGGCTGTATATAAGGCTCAGTTGTGTGAGCAAGACTTTGAGCGAAATGCCTCCGAGCTTGGGAGAGTCAGTGTTAGAAAGGATAGAGACCGGAAGAGATCCGGGTTTGGAAGAGTGGCCAAGAGAGATGGCCAAAGATTTTTCGAGAAAAGGCTAAAGATTGAGGAGGTGCGGGAGAGAGCTGCTAGACCTCTCGTATACCTAGCCTTGACTGCGCCGAGGGGCATGACTATTGGAGGACCACGGCCTACTACTGACCAGTGTAGGAGATGTGGGAGATTTCATGGGAATAGGCCCTGTCTGATGACCCCTATGGTGTGTTTTAGATGCGAAAGACCAGGACATATGGCTAAGCATTGTCCCGAGAAGATGGAGATTGCCCCACAGAAGGACAAGGAGCCTGAGACAGCAGCCCCGAGGAGGAGGGCTACAGCTGAGGAAAAAGGGAAATAGGCTGTGGGTGTGAGCAGAGGAAGGGTGCACGCGCTGGACCAGGACACTGCAGACGCATCGACGGATGTGATTAAAGGTACCATCCGAATCTTTGATTTAGAAGCATTGGTATTATTTGATCCTAGTGCCACACATTCTTTCATATCACCTTCCTTCGCACATAAATTATTGAAGCATGTGAAACCAACATTGTTGGATAAGATGTTAATGATTTCCACACCCATGAATGATAGTCAATTGACTGAGCATGTATGTAGAGATTGTAAGTTAAAGATAGAGGGGAAGGAAATGATAGCCAATCTGATTTTATTGAATATGAATGATTTTGATGTAATTTTGGGAATGGATTGGTTGGCTACCAATCGTGTTGTGATGGATTGTCATGCCAAAACATTGATGTTTTCAGGATTAGACAATCTTATTGTAAATTTTGATGAAAAGAAATGATATGAAAATAGCATGTTTGTTGTAAATAAAGGAGTATGATTTTAAATGCATATTGCTTGAGAGATAAATTATTGTTTATGATAAATGTTGAATGTGGAGTGATGATTTATGTTACTAACGATGGAGAGGATAATGTGAAGGGTTCATTGCATACGTGGTTGATATAGATGAGGCACACCCGGAATTGAGGGACATAGCCGTAATTACGGATTACCCTGATGTCTTTCCTGATGAATTACCAGGACTACCACCTGAAAGGGAAATGGAATTTTGCATTGAGCTAGTGCCTGGTACAGAGCCGATATCGAAACCACCCTATAGAATGGCTCCGATAGAATTGGAAGAGCTGAAGAAACAGCTGCAAGAGCTGCTAGAGAAGGGGTTTATTAGACCGAGTGTCTCACCTTGGGGAGCACCGGTTCTATTTGTAAGGAAGAAGGATGGAAGCCTCCGACTGTGTATAGATTACCGGTTGTTGAATAAGGCCACCATTAAGAACAAGTACCCCCTTCCAAGAATCGATGATTTGTTGGATCAGCTCCAGGGAGCCGAAGTATTTTCTAAGATAGATCTGCGGTTAGGGTACCATCAGTTGAGGATCAGGAGTGGAGATGTACCCAAGACAGCATTTCGTACCCGTTATGGCCACTACGAGTTTTTGGTGATGCCATTCGGATTGACGAATGCTCCCGCAGCATTTATGGCATTGATGAATGATATATTCAAGCCATACCTGGACAAGTTTGTAATAGTGTTCATTGATGACATTTTGGTGTATTCCAAGTCAAGGGAAGATCATGAGGAGCACTTGAGGATAGTTCTGCAGACCCTCCGAGAGAGAGAATTGTATGCCAAACTCAGCAAGTGTAACTTTTGGTTGGAACATATCTCATTTCTGGGGCATGTTGTGTCAAAGGATAGGGTATCGGTGGATCCATCCAAGATAGAGGCAGTTGTACAGTGGGAACAGCCTAAGACAGTAACTGAGATCAGGAGTTTTCTAGGATTGGCAGGATATTATCGGAGATTTATAGAGGGTTTCTCCAGACTAGTTGCTCCATTGACACGCCTCACGCGAAAGGATGTTAAGTTTGTGTGGGATGAGGCATGTGAGAGGAGTTTTGAGGAGCTTAAGCGTCGATTGACGACTGCTCCAGTTCTCACCATTCCTACTAGCTCAGGAGGATTCTCGGTGTATACGGATGCATCACACCAGGGACTGGGCTGTGTGCTTATGCAGGATGGGAAGGTAGTTGCCTATGGATCTAGACAGTTGAAAGATCATGAGAGGAACTACCCGACACATGATTTGGAGTTGGCGGCTGTAGTATTTGCTTTGAAAATATAGCGCCACTATCTCTATGGTGAGAAATTTCAGGTGTTCACAGATCATAAGAGCCTTAAGTACCTGTTCTCACAAAAAGAGCTGAATATGAGACAGAGGAGATGGCTCGAACTCCTGAAGGACTATGATTGTGAAATCATGTACCACCCGGGTAAGGTAAATGTAGTTGTCGATGCTTTGAGTAGAAAGAACTTTGGGTTGGTATCTTATATGATGATACGGGAACATGAATTGTTAGAACACTTTACGAACCTCAGTTTGGATGTAACCCCGCCTGGATTCGAGAGACTTGAGATCATGGCTAGTTTGAGACTAGAGCCAGAGTTGATTGGCCGTATTCTGCGAGCCCAGCAGAGCGATCGATGATGCATCGATTGGCTGAGGCAGACACAGACAGGTGTGAGTATTGATTTTGAGCAGAGTGCTGATGGCTTAGGAGGTTCAGAGGCAGAGTATGCGTTCCCAGGGATCCTGAGATCAGGAGAATGATTTTATCAGAGGCTCACTCATCGAAGTATACGATACATCTAGGGAGTACCAAGATGTATCAAAACCTTCGGAAGGTTTATTGGTGGTCTGGAATGAAGAGAGACATTGCTGAATATGTCGCTAAGTGTCTCGTTTGTTAGCAAGTGAAGGTAGAGAATCAGAAGCCTGCAGGATTATTGCAGCCTCTACCGATACCGACTTGGAAGTGGGAGCATGTCACCATGGATTTTGTGATGGGGTTGTCGAGGACCCGCAGAGGTCATGATGCCATATGGGTTATTGTGGACCGGTTGACTAAGTCCGCCCATTTCTTGGCTATGAGAGCTACCGATACACTGAGTCAGTTGGTGAACTTATATATTCGAGAGATAGTACGGCTACATGGTGTACCAGTGAGCGTTGTTTCTGATAGGGATGCCAGCTTCACTTCCTATTTTTGGGAACATTTTCAGGAAGCACTGGGGACCCGACTGAGTTTTAGCACCGCTTTTCATCCTCAGACAGATGGGCAGTCAGAGAGGACTATACAGACCCTCGAGAATATGTTGAGAGCATGTGTGCTGGATTTTAGAGGCTCCTGGGATGACCACCTTCAGTTAGCCGAGTTCGCTTATAATAATAGCTATCATGCTAGTATCGGGATGGCACCCTATGAAGCATTATACGGGCGTAGATGTCGTTCCCCTATTGGATGGGAAGAGGTTGGTGACAGACAGATTTTTGCTCCAGACTTAGTGCAGCAAGCATCTGAGGACGTCCAGTTGATATGTGAGAGATTACGGACAGCTCAGAGCCGACAAAAGAGTTATGCTGACAAGAGACGAAGACCACTGGAGTTTGATGAGGGTGAGTCGGTGTTTCTGAGGGTATCACCATCGAAGGGTATTATGAGATTTGGTAAGAAGGGCAAGCTGAGCCCTATATATATCAGACCCTTTGAGATTTTGGAGAGAGTGGGAGATAAGGCGTATAGGTTGGCATTGCCATCGGACTTGGCAAATGTCCACAACGTCTTCCATGTCTCGATGCTTCGGAAGTATCACCCGGACCCGACACACATGATAAGATATGAGCCGTTGGAGCTCCATGAGAGTATAACGTATGTTGAGAAGCCGGTTCGGATATTGGACAGAAAAGAGAAAGTGTTGCGGAATAAGACAATTCATTTGGTGAAAGTTCTTTGGCAACATCACACGGCAGAAGAGGCCACATGGGAATTGGAGAACTTGATACGGGAGAAGTACCCCCAACTTTTTGAAGAGTGACTTGGTTCTAATTTGGAGGACCAAATTCCTTGAAGGAGGGGAGAATGTAAGACCCCGTTTATGTATAATGGTAATGTGTGTAATTGGATCAAATAAATATGAATGGACTTGTAACGTAAAGTATGATTGATGTAAGTCCATGGATTCAATGTACGTATGTGTAATATGATTTGTAACGTACATACAAGTTCTATTGAGTATGAATATGAATAAATGAGTTCTTATAAGTGATGGATGTGATTGAAACTCAAAATGGGTAGTGTGGTAAAATGGAATGAAGTTATGCTTCCATTTGGTTTTATGTAGCATACCTTTGGACATACAATGAATGCACACAAGTTTCAATGTGCATAAGGTATGAATGGATGCCATTTTCAAGTTATAAAGGTGGATGGATGAGAAAATGGCCATGGCAACAGACTAAGGATGTGTTGGTGTGAGTTGCAGCAAGAAAACTGTAGGAAATCTGGAAAACATGAAGGCCAGATCGATCTCATAGGATGAGAGATCGATCTGGAAGAGCCAGAATGCTCTTATTTGGGCAATGGAATAGAGCAGATCGATCTCCAATGGGGCCAGATCGATCTCCTAAGCATTCTGTGATGAAAAGATCGATCCTCAAGCACCCAGATCGATCTCCTTAGCTCTCTGTTTGGGACCAGATCGATCTCATGCTTCAACAGATCGATCTCATGCTTCAACAGATCGATCTCCTGCTTCGACAGATCGATCTCATGCTTAAAAATGTCGTGAAAAAGAGGGATTTAAGGGGACCAGATCGATCTCCTCTTGGACCAGATCGATCTCCTCAAGCTATTTCTATATAAAGAGGGCTGAAAATCAGGAAATCTCGGGAAAAACATTAACCTTCCACTTTCAACCCAAAAACCTAACTTTCCCTCTCTAAAATCAGCCATTTTCAGTGAGATTTGAAGAGAGACCATTAGAGGCAAAGTTGTTCCTATCAAAGAGAAGAACAACATAGTGGGAGGGCATTTTCCCATTGTTGGTATTGAAGGAGTTAAGGGCATTGCCATTTGGAGCAAGAAGAAAAATCATATTTGGTAAGATTCTAACACTCCAATCCAAATACATTGTCTATTTAATTGATTTTGGAGTTGTTTGGCATGAGTATTGATGGATAAATTATCTAGGGATGTGGTGGAATTGGTGTGACCTAGAAAACCTAGAATAGGTATAATGTGAGAATATATGGGTTGAATGAGTTTATGATTTATGGGCATGCTAAAGTTGTTATTGAGGTAATGTTTATGATTTTAATTGGTTAAATGGAATTACATTGTGAGTTTGGAGGAATTGTGAAAATGGGTATGTATATGCTTGATAAATGCCATAGTGAGGGAATTCATGAAATATGAACACTATGAGCTTAATGTCGATTTAATATCGATTTTGAATAAGTTAATAGGCCTAAGAAGATCCATAGACTCGAGTTATGGGTAAAGTAATGAAACGAGGCCATATAAGCGTTAATGGAGGCTATAGATTAAATTGACTATAGTGAACGCACGATGTCATATTATATGGATCGAGTATAATGCGGGATACGATTTTATGCAGTCCCGAAGAGTTCGTTGGAAATGAATCAAGTGGTACGAGTAGCAGCTTTAAGGAAGTGGAATCACGCATCGCGATTCCAGGTAAGAGAATTCTGTAAGTATATAGAGGTAGCTGCTCGTAATTTGTGGGATTATAGGGTGTTTATGAAATGCATGAACGTTTGAGAAATGGGTTGTTTGGTATGCGAAAATGGTTGTGAATATTGGATGATTTGGTTTACATGGATGTATAAAAAGGGATAGTAAGGCTAATAATTGCATAAATCAAGTGTTTTGAATACTTTCACAAAACATGTGTTTCGTTTTAAACAAATTGATAGATAGGATGGCTATTGTGGTTTGATGTTCGTGATAGCACATGTGAAGTGCCAAATATGTTTTGAGATAGCTTTAAAATCTTATGAGCCGCCTATCACGTTTATGTGAATTAAACCGTGCTAGAGCCTAGCTCGCACCGGGTATTGATGTTTTCATTTGTATGAAACGTGCTGGAGCTTAACTCGCACCTTGATTTGGAAACTATGATGATGTTTATAAACCGTACTGGAGCTTCTGCTCGTACGTGGCTTTTGAGTGGTTTGTCTTATGAGTATAACCGTACTAGAGCTATGCTCGTAGCGTCTCTTTATGAGAGGATGCATGAGTCGTGCTAGAGCTTTGCTCGCACAAGTTTGCACATTGTGATACGTATAAGGTTGTGAAAGTTGGTAAGATCCCTAAGCCCTACATCCTTAAGCTAACCTCCTTAAGCCCAAAGAGGCGGGGAGGCTCTGTTAGGCGGGGAGGCTCTGTTCGATGGGGAGGCTCTCTTACGGTGGGATCCTTAAGCCAACATCCTTTAGCCCCGGAGGGGCGGGGAGGCTCTGTTAGGCAGGGAGGCTCTCCTACATGGGTACGGTAAGATCCTTAAGCCCTACATCCTTAAGCCAACATCCTTAAGCCCGAGGAGGCAGGGAGGCTCTGTTAGGCGGGGAGGCTCTGTTCGGTGGGGAGGCTCTCTTACGGAAGGATCCTTAAGCCCTACATCCTTAAGCTAACATCCTTAAGCCCGAGGAGGCAGGGAGGCTCTGTTAGGCGGGGAGGCTCTATTCGGCAGGGAGGCTCTCCTTCACGGATATGGAAAACTCTTGGTATGGGGTAGGTAAGACCTAGGAATGGCACCCCCAATCACGATATGAGTCTGCGGAGTACGCTGTACCGTGTATATCACATGGAGTACGATGTACCGCATGATGGTTATGTGATGAGAAAGTCTGGCGAGGGATAATCCATCTTCGTGCCAGCATGATACCCCGCACACCTGGATGCGTGTGGTCTGGGATGATTTATGATGTAGTGGTCCACATAGGCACTTTTGATATAGTGACCTAGTTTTTATACACATGCGTGAATTGTGAAATGAAAATGTGGTCATGATTGTGAATTGATTTGGTGGTATTTATGTGTTGAGAAAGAGGTTTATGATGTTGGTTTAAAAAGGAGGTTTCTTAATGAATTGCCCTTTTTATGAATTTAAATGAGATCGAGCATGAGATGATTTATACATGATGTTTTTACCATGTTTTATATGCCAATGTACATGATTTCGATACATGATATATATGTATACTCATATGGCATAGTTTTACTCCTCATGCTCCTACCATAAATGATTTATGCATAATACTATCAGCATGTAGATAGAGTAGTTATCTATCATGCTTGCATTATTGCCTTACTGAGCGTGTGGTTGCTCATCCCTCTCTATTTTCCCCCTACAGAGCATGCATAGTAGCCTAGTGAGGACTGAGGCGTGGTATTTTGGACTCCGCTGCATCTCCATCGCTTAGAGGTATATACACAGTGATTCTTTTTGTATCTAAACAACGTAAAAGCACAGTATTCTTTGAGTTGTAATTATGGGGGATGTAGATGTCAGTAAAACATGCTTTTGTATAAGTACAAGATTTAAATGCAAATGTATGACATCGTTCTATTTCACTGAGAATGAATGAGATGTGGAGTTTATTATTGACTCACAGCCCAACAGTGTGTGGTGAGTTAGTTCACGACCGGGTAAGGTAACAGTAAAACGCGAAAATTTTTTAGTGATTTTCGGTTAAAGAGAATGGAATTGGGTCGTGACAATCCTTTAGTCACACTCATTCTCTGTTCATATCATTTAATTCGAATTCATTTCACATATCAGATATATTCTTAACTTGTATACGCCTCTCATTCCAATTACGATCTTGTATTCAAAATTTATCACACTTTTAAACTTGTCTCATTTCGTAATTCAATTTTAACGAAATCATTTCCTTTCTCAAATGGAGTCTTGCATCCAAAACATTAGCACACACAAATTTCAATTCTTAGATTTGAAACGTATTCCATGTTCCAAAGTCTCTTTATATTCTTACAATTCTGAATCCTCTTAACAGCTTGGGTCTTTCCCACTGGCTTATAACCTCTATTTTGGGAGAATCCAATTAACTCCCGTTTTTAATACAAAGCGACCCAAAAGTCATCGAGTCTCCTTAAAAGTTAACGTCAGTACACTCAAAAGTGGATCACCTGGTCCGATAATCTCCTTTTCATGTAATTCTTGTAATTGTTTTTTCAGCATTTCTAATTCAATCAAAGCCACTGAGTACCATGGTCAACATAATTAATTTGATACCAGGTGCTAAATTAATTTCAAAACTTCGCCTTTCAATTTAGTGGTAATTCTGATTGATCATCCGAATATGTGTTGGAAATTCTATGTCTACAGAGGTGTCTCTTTACTCCAAACACACCCTATCTTTATCAATCATATAAGCAATGTGACCTTCACTTAAACTTTTAGTTCTGTAATTCATCTTTTCAGTTACAGTGACTTTAGTCTATCACTCTCACTGCTTCCTTAGTACATCACTTTTCTGTCACTCACTTTACCTTTTCATTTTCTTAGTAACTTCAAAATATACATTTCATATCATTACAGTTGCATCTTGCGCACTGCTCCTTCAAAATAATATGCAGTGGAGCTAACTTAGCTCGGCTGAGGATTCTAGTACCTCCTATGAGTTTTCAGGACTTCTTCCATTTCACATCTCTACATATCCGGATATACTCCTTCTAAATCTATTTAATTTCATATTCATTCTCGGATTTGTTTCCTTATGTCCGATTCAATCATTTCAGCTATAATTTCCATTATGCTTTATCCAGAATGAGTTGCCGTCTAAAGGCCTCCGAAAACATATCTCATGTATTTCTCTAATGTCGATTCTCAGATTAAATCGGGGTTTTCCCTTTAAGCTCGATTTCCATTTTGATACTGATGCTACAAAGGCTACTTTCTTTAGAGTAGCGTACTCTGAAAATCCGTGTATCTTCTCCAATGCTGTACCACAAAATTGCAAGGAAACTTTCTCGGTAGTGTTACTACAGAAACTCCATAGGGTGTCTCCATCTCATTTATCTAATCTTCAGTAATAGTTGAATTCTTAACCTCATCGAAAAATGGAGGCTTAACCTTCCGAATTTACCTCAGTCTATTAAATTCACAATCATACCCTACGAATCCATATAGGTTTTCCAATTCATTTATTCTAGTTTTCCATTACAATGAGATTCTTGACTCCAAGTATATAATAGTATAATATTTTTTGAAATTGTCTCGGTCTTGCTCTCAGTTACATCTCAATCGTTATCATTATCACAGAGCCACTATCACTTGACTCGACAATGTCATCATTATTTCCATGTCCCACTCAAATTTTATGAAGCGGACTCCAAAATTTTTTTCAGTGAAACTATAAGGTGTTCACTCAGACGAGGGTTCACTACACCTCTCGGGCCCATCTCTACGGCCTCGAGGAACAGTTCATTTTCGTTTACTAGCATGACTATGACACTTCCAGCCATATCTATCAGTTTTTCATCATTCAATGACACACCTCTCAATAAAACACAGCCATGTATACTCGTTTGTATCTAAACAATATATAGCAATGCTGGGGATGTGAACTTTTCAAATTTTATCTTACTCTAAAAATCGACTCATATCAGACCAACCTTGCTCTGATACCACTTGTGTAACGACACGAATTTACAGACATTTCGGTTGGGCTACAAGTCGATATTAGGTCAGAATAATACTTAGTCTGATTGATTTTCTTTACTTGTAACAAATTTAAATAAAATATATTCACATTTCCCAGACACATCTTGTTTTGTATTACCGTACTTACAAAAATTTTAGATACAACAATACTTATTTAAACCTGGGTATACCTTCGATGCTAAAACACGCTCCGCGAAATCATAACTGTGCAGAATACCTTACTAACATAAGCGATCCCAGCTACAAAGAGACTCTGTGGAGGAAAGTAAGAGGGTGAGCTCAACATGCTCAGTAAGAAAAACCTCATAGCAGGTAGATAAATACACTACCTACAAATATATATATATATATATATATATATATATATATATATATATATTTATATTTGTCAAATCCAGAATCTTTTCACAAAGTATACAGATGATTTGGTAATTTCTCAGATACCAGATTCAAAATTCGAAAAACAAATTTAGTATCGGTAAAAGCACAATTACCAAGAACAAATTTTCAGAAACAGAACATGTATCGAAAATAAATTTAGCTATTATTGTAAATCCAGAAAATTTAAAGTTTTTCAGTAGTAAAACCAACAGATTTTCAGATATCTCAATTCAAGCAGATAAATTCAAAAAAATATTTCAAATAGACACAGAAGCACTGCCTGTTCCGAAAAATCAAAGTCAAAAAATCCATGGCAAATTCAGTATGAAAATGGAATTGAAATCAATACCATTTTTAAAACCTTAAACAGCTTTTAAAAGCAATGACAGTGTGGCCCTTTGCTCTCGCATGATTCAAGAGGTGGCCCCAATGGTCTTTTGTGTATTAAAATAATCAGTTCCATACGATATAAAATCATGAGTCAATTCAGAAGTTCAAATAGACGAGACAAGGCAGACATGCTATATTAGATATCAAAAATGACTATTAGCCAATGTTAGTGATTCCGGGCAATTCACGAGCCAGGTGTGCCAGGATGTTAACCGTCGAGGGAGTGGTCAACTATCCAAACGGCTCACAGATCAGAATGTTCAAAAATCAGAAACTGAATCAGAAGCACGGTACATCGTACTCGTGGACCACAGATACAGAATCAGATACAGAAACAGAAAGAAATGCAGCATAATCTCACCAATGCCTTTGTCTCAAAATTAATGCGAGACGGATCGTACGACACACAATCAGTATGCGCTCAAGCACATTTCATCATAATAACTTTATAACAGATCGTTTTTCCTTAAATCACATATAAATTCATTTGTTTTATGAAATCATTCAAAACAGGATGACTAGCCCTTTTTCGAAAAAATCTCAGAAAACAGTCTATGAAAATTCAAAATTTGAGATTTTCAATAATTAAAACAGAATTCAAGTCATATCATAATTTATGCAAACCATTTAAATTCAATTCGTAAAATTTGATTGTTCAACTAAGCTAAAATCGCTAATTTTCAGAGTCATAAAATTCGACCTAGTATTTTCAATAATTTTGGTTCTACGAAATTCAACCTAAATTTTATATCTACAAATATACGAAAATTATGCATATTTATCTCTAGCAGCAACAAGAATTTTCCTTACCTCAATGTCTATCCGTAGTCCTCGATTATCATGACGTAGCAAGTCGACAAGTCCGGTCCACTTGGGTTATTTCTGTCGGATTTTTGAGCTAATATTTGCAATAATATTCCTGAATTGTCTATTTCCTCAAACTCTCTAAGTTTCTTTATGTACTTTGCTCTAACTTCAATTCCATTATTTATTTACATATACATATATACAAATAATATATATAAATATATAAATAAACATTCTTTCATTTCTCTTTTTTCTTTTTTTTTCCCTCCGAATTTAGCTTCCCGCCAAATTCTTTATTTCTTCTTCTTCTGACAACCCGCTCACTGTTCATTCCTCTCTTCCTTCTCTATTTCCTCTGTGATGGTGGTCCTACTGTCACCGTCCACGTGTACCAGGATCGACCAATCAGAGATCGCCACGTGTCAAACACAGGAAAAGCCACGTGGCTGCTACAGCGTCAGAGCCTCACGCGACAGAGTAGCATGGTAGGCGACACAGTATGGCGACAGAGACTCTTCCGCATAGGTCTGTGCGGCACAGTAGTCCCGACATACCTCTGCCGCATAGACCGCGGCAGACCTCTGCCGCCTGAATTGCGGCAGAGGTTCATACATACGCTCTGCCACCCGCTGAACTCCCCCGTAGAGTTGTCTAGCTCCGAACCGCGACAGAGTGCCCAATGACTCTGTCGCGGCCCAGACACGCGCCTGGGCCTCAGCCGAACCGACCCGGGAGAAACTTATAAATACCCCAGGTGAGCTCTCAAAAAAAAAAAGAAAAAAGGAAAAAGGACGAGAGAAAAAAGAGGAAAAAGAGAAAAGAAAGAAAAACTCTCTTGATTTAGCAGAATTTGATTCTCCTCTCCTTACATACAATACTTCTGATTTCTAACTTAATCATCGGAGTGCGTGTGCAAGGACAAATCCCTGTGCCCTCTAATTCCTGTCGTTTTTGCAGAACATACGAAGAACACGTAGAAGAAAACGCATCGACGTCACCTTGTTGTCGTTAGCGCAATCTGAATACGTGTAAGTTATAGCACTGTTGTCGTTTTAAGAGGCAACATCAATTGGCGCCGTCTGTGGGAATCAGAACAAAAGGTCAGATTCTCTATCAAAATGGTGAGGACACGTTCTACAGCAGAAGTGACAGGGTCAGATCAGAACAAAGAAGAAGACATAGTGAAAGGGATGACAGAGGAGCCTTGGTTTCTATAGAGGAATTTGAGGCCTTGAAACGCAAAAATGAGGAGATGACGACAGCATTGAGAGCTATGGCGAGCTTTTTCAGAGACGCTCTCCCCCAATTCAGCTTACCCCATGAAGTGCAGCAGTTGGTGGAGGAAAGCATTCCTAGGCAGATTTACGAGAGAGGTCAACCCTCCACCTTGGTAAATATGGGACAAGAGGTAGGAACGCAAAATGAGGCCACTGGGCCGATCCAAAACTCTACCGCATTCCGAAGGAATTGTCCTAAGGTGGGGTTACGCGAAGTGAATGCCACTGCAGACCCAGCAAGATGGAGTTCTCCCGCGGAAGGCAGGCGGCAGAGTCCGCCCGCAGCACCTGAGATGAAGAGCTCACGCGCGAACCTCCTGCGACAGAGATCTCCCCCAGCAGATAGACCACAGAGCTCACCCGCACCTCAACGGCAACAGAGCTCTCCGACAGTACCTATATGGCAGAGCTCCCCCGCGGACTACATGCGACAGAGCTCACCCGCGAACCTCTGGCGGCAGAGTTCACCAGCGGACTACATGCGGCAGAGGTCTTCCGCAACACTTCTGCGACGAAGGTCTCCCGCAGCACGTAGGCGACAGAGCTCACCCGCGGACTACATGCGGCAGAGCTCACCCGCAGCTAACATGCAGCAGAGGTCTCCCGCACCACGTAGGCGACAGAGTTCGCCCGCCACACAACGGCAGAGCTCACCCGCAGCGGGTAGGCGACAGAGTTCTCCCTCATGGCGTGGTTCTTCTCCCGTGGGGTTGGAGCATGAGTCCAGAAAACATAGGTCCGGGGATCAACGAAGACAGAGGAGTTCTGACCCCCGAGACTGTCTCGAAAGGTCAAGTCCCGAAATGGGAGGTGCTGGAAGGGGTGCCTACCAGTCGGACTCTTCTAGCCTTGAAGGGAGGCGAGCATACTCGGTTCAAGGGTCGGAAAACGTGGAAAAAGTTATCGAGAGGGTTTTGGAAAAAAGAAAACTAATGTCTCCGGATGATCGTCAAAGGAGGAGAATTCCATTCGGTCCGGAGATCATGAACAAGCCCTTGTCGAAGAAGTTTAAGATGCCTTCTATGGCCACTTACACAGGTAAAGCCGACCCCTACGACCACATATAGAGTTATGAGTCCCTTATGTTGCTGCATGGGTGGGAAGACGAAACTATGTGCAGAGCTTTTTCACTTACATTGTCAGGGCGCGCACTGAAATGGTTCAATGGATTGAGCGAAGGTTCCATCTCATCCTTCGACCAATTGCAAAACAAATTTCTAAAAGTCTTCATGATCCACAGCCATAGAAAGAAGGACGCTACTTACCTACTCACTCTTAAACAAGGAAATGAAGAATCCTTGAAGAGCTACGTAGATCGCTTCCGAGATGTAACCTTGGAGGTTGAAGATCTACCGATAGGAGTAGCCATGGCTGCAATGTTGCAAGGGACGAGGTCTAAAAAGCTGCAAGAATCCCTCTCCCTCGACCAGCCGCGGACACTTTTCGACCTGTTTGCTAGAGCCAGTAAATATGTGGCTCAAGAAGAAGTAATGAAGATGGTACAGCCCCGAGTAGCAAGGGTGGTGCATTGATTCCCGTGGAAATTGGAGCGCTGTCACCCAGGATGGTGCCCTTAGTAGAAGAAGAGAATTCACAAGCACTAAGGGAAAGCCTGGATCTCCTTGATGAACATAGAGAAACCGTCGCTATTCGATTGGCATCCTATCATCAGAGGGTGGCCCACTACCATAATAGACGGGTGAGAGATAGACCAACGTCCGAAGGGGATCTGGTACTCAAAAAATCACATATCACGAATGCCCTAAGGGAAGACAAAAAATTCAGAGTCAATTGGGAAGCTCCATTCAGAATCAAACAAAAGATTGGGCCCAACACCTACATCCTGGAAACTCTGCAAGGGAATCAGACGAGCCGTAAGAGCCTAAGGCGCAATAGCGTCACTGTGGCCAGGCGTGAAAATCAGACGAGCCGTAAGAGCCTGAGGCGCTATGCGTCACTGTGGCCAGGCGTATACTCAGACGAGCCGTAAGAGCCTGAGACGCTATGCGTCACTGTGGCCAGGCGTATATTCAGAAGACCCGTAAGAGCCTGAGGCGCTATGCGTCACTGTGGCCAGGTGTATATTCAGAAGACCCGTAAGAACCTGAGGAGCTATGCGTCACTGTGGCCAGGCGTATATTCAGAAGAGCAGTAAGAGCATGAGGCGCTATACGTCACTGTGGCCAGGCATATATTCAGAAGAGCCGTAAGAGCCTGAGGCGCTATGCGTCACTGTGGCCAGGTGTATATTCAGAAGACCCGTAAGAGCCTGAGGCGCTATGCGTCACTGTGGCCAGGTGTATATTCAGAAGAGCCGTAAGAGCCTGAGGCGCTATGCGTCACTGTGGCCAGGCGTATATTCAGATGAGCCGTAAGAGCCTGAGGCGCAATAGCGTCACTGTGGCCAGGCGTGAAAATCAGACGAGCCGTAAGAGCCTGAGGCTCTATGCATCACTGTGGCCAGGTGTATACTCAGACGAGCCGTAAGAGCCTGAGACGCTATGTGTCACTGTGGCCAGGCGTATATTCAGAAGACCCGTAAGAGCCTGAGGCGCTATGCGTCACTGTGGCCAGGTGTATATTCAGAAGACCCGTAAGAGCCTGAGGCGCTATGCGTCACTGTGGCCAGGCGTATATTCAGAAGAGCCGTAAGAGCCTGAGGCGCTATGCATCACTGTGGCCAGGCGTATATTCAGAAGAGCCGTAAGAGCCAGAGGCGCTATGCGTCACTGTGGCCAGGCGTATATTCAAAAGACCCGTAAGAGCCTGAGGCGCTATGCGTCACTGTGGCCAGGTGTATATTCAGAAGACCCGTAAGAGCCTGAGGCGCTATGCGTCACTGTGGCCAGGTGTATATTC
Source organism: Firmiana major (assembly GCA_033439115.1). Classification (NCBI taxonomy): domain Eukaryota; kingdom Viridiplantae; phylum Streptophyta; class Magnoliopsida; order Malvales; family Malvaceae; genus Firmiana; species Firmiana major. The sequence continues at coordinate 55,466,368 of CM065904.1, read as the reverse complement.
AGAAGAGCCGTAAGAGCCTGAGGCGCTATGCGTCACTGTGGCCAGGTGTATATTCAGAAGAGCCGTAAGAGCCTGAGGCGCTATGCGTCCGTAAGAGCCTGAGGCGCTATGCGTCACTGTGGCCAGGCGTATATTCAGAAGAGCCGTAAGAGCCTGAGGCGCTATGCATCACTGTGGCCAGGCGTATATTCCGACGAGCCGTAAGAGCCTGAGGCGCTATGCGTCACTATGGCCAGGCGTATATTCCGACGAGCCGTAAGAGCCTGAGGCGCTATGCGTCACTGTGGCCAGGCGTATATTCAGACAAGCCGTAAGAGCCTGAGGCGCTATGCGTCACTGTGGCCAGGCAATGGAAACATAAAGGCCGTAAAAACTAAAGACGCGCTCACGTCGTGATAGTCAGGCCTCAGAAAGGTATGTAAAATTCTTTCCGAAAATATATCTTTCTATTAAGAATCCTCTTTCGCAGGAAAAATTCCTACCAAAGAGTGGGGAGCAATTGATGGTGGTCCTACTGTCACCGTCCACGTGTACCAGGATCGACCAATCAGAGATCGCCACGTGTCAAACACAGGAAAAGCCACGTGGCTGCTACAGCGTCAGAGCCTCACGCGACAGAGTAGCGTGGTAGGCGACACAGTATGGAGACAGAGACTCTTCCGCACAGGTCTGTGCGGCACAGTAGTCCCGACATACCTCTGCCGCATAGACCGCGGCAGACCTCTGCTGCCTGAATTGCGGCAGAGGTTCATACATACTCTCTGCCACCCGCTGAACTCCCCCGTAGAGTTGTCTAGCTCCGAACCGCGACAGAGTGCCCAATGACTCTGTCGTGGCCCAGACACGCGCCTGGGCCTCAGCCGAACCGACCCGGGAGAAACTTATAAATACCCCAGGTGAGCTCTCAAAAAAAAAAGAAAAAAGGAAAAAGGACGAGAGAAAAAAGAGGAAAAAGAGAAAAGAAAGAAAAACTCTCTTGATTTAGCAGAATTTGATTCTCCTCTCCTTACATACAATACTTCTGATTTCTAACTTAATCATCGGAGTGCGCGTGCAGGGACAAATCCCTGCGCCCTCTAATTCTTGTCGTTTTTGCAGAACATACGAAGAACACGTAGAAGAAAACGCATCGACGTCACCTTGTTGTCGTTAGCGCAATCTGAATACGTGTAAGTTATAGCACTGTTGTCGTTTTAAGAGGCAACATCACTCTGTTTTTTTTCTGACTTCACATCACCATCCTTATGTCTCGACCACCTCCTTTATAGCTACCGACTCCTCCCTATCTTCCATCGTCACTGCTGAGCTCTCAGTTTCCCACAATATCGAGAGGAGTCCCTCTTTACCCCGCGTTATCACCTACAGCTATAACTCTAACTTTCGGCCTCAATACTTCTCTTGGTTTCTCCACCATCTTCAGCCACTCATCATAGCTTCTCTTAGGTCGTGAGTTACCAGCCACTAGCTCCTATTTCTCGATTCATCATATCTCTCCTCGGTTCTCCTGCTTCAACCCAGTCTCTTGCGCAGGCCTCTATTTTTGCTCACTGCTTCAGGCTTTCAAGTAGCTCATTTCTCATCCTCACTCTGTTTCACGTTGGGTCCTGCACTGTGAAGTTTCTTGCCTTCGTCGGTTTCCTCCTGGTCACAGCTCGTCTCACGTGCCCCCGTTTCCAACAAGTGAGACAGAGATGCACTGTCTCTGTCTTTATGTTTCTCCATCACCCTTCTCGCTCCAGTGAAAACGTCTCTGCCCAGTCGCTGCCATCACCTCGCTCATGCTCGTTTCCTACACTTCCTCTGGTTTCCAGTATTTCTTCACGGAAGGAGGCCTTTTCCCTGTAGCCTCACCACCTCTGTTTTGCTTCTGTTTCCAGCATTTCACTCTCTCCCTCGCGTCATTCCCCTCAGCTTTCCTTCTTTCATTACGTTTCCTTCTTCCCTTCGCTGCTTGCGTCAATAATTATTTACATCATACTCACTGCCATGCCAGCCTTCGGTCAATTCATTTCCTTTCACTGCCAAGTTTTTTAGGCCTTTCCCTCATTTCTTTCTATAGTCTTTCGTATCCTATAACCTATACATATATTTTTTTTAGTTCTATGTTTCTCATTTCACACATTAACTTCGACTTCATCCTGCTTGTTTTCACCTAACCACCTTTGTTTATTTCTCTTTAATGCATCCCATCATCTCATCATCCTTCATTTTTCTGTCTTTATTTACTTAACCTATTGCAACCAAATGGTTACCCTCAGGATTGGCTTCATTTTAGAAGTCAATCCACGATTTCTATATATATATATTTATATATATATATATATATATATGAGTATTTATACACATTCATATATATTTACTTATATATATATATATATATATATGAGTATTTATACACATTCATATATATTTACTTATATATTAATAATTTTTTCTCCATGTAGTATTAAAATAAATTTAATCTAATATTTGAATTTACTATTCGTAAAATAATATCTTATGTATTAATCAAGCTCATTAAAATTATTTTTACACCTCATACTTATTTACTCCTCAAGTCAAAATATTTCAATTAATTAAATTCACCTGAATCTTTCCTATTAAAAATTTAACTTCGGTTGATTTTTCACCAAAGGCACATTTTTAATCCTAATGGTTTTAAGTTGTTATTCATTGTTAAAACCACGTACATAAAAATTTACAGTGTTTACAACCGGACTTTTCGATATTAATCTAACATTCTACAACATTCAACATAAACAAATTTCATTTTCTCCCTACAAATCTAAGGCTGGTTGAAACTACCCAACACACTATAAAATTTTTCTTCAAATTCTACTTAAGCAAAAATCATCCAAATTCAACCAACATCAACATATATAAGCAGCATCATCTTCCAACAATTTCTCACCTTGGTTGACCAACTTTGACCACTCTTTTTTGCTCTAGAAATGATTCTCAGTTGTAGATCAACATGTATACAACTTAGAATCATCAAAAACCAACCAAAAACTTTCAAATTTTAGTTCTCTCTCTTACCCGAAATAGGGCAGATTCTACCCCTGTTCTTCTCACTAACTTTTCACCTAGCAAATGAGCTCCTTTAAGGCTGGATTTTTTTATCTATTATAGAGGTCTTAAGATGGAAGATTTTATCCCTCTTGATCAAAGTCTAAAAATTGTCGGAAGGTGGCCGAAAAATTCACACAAGGAGACCCAACAGAGGATAATTACGGCAATTTTGTGGGAGTAGTTCTCTTCGAGCTTAAGTCGGTTTAGGGCATATTTTTGCTTTTCAAAAAGTGTATTGAGTCTACTTTTATTATATAAAATATTACAATCAAAGGCCTTCTGAAAGGTCTCCAAATTTGGCAACTTTTGATGGGTCAGCAGATTTCGAGGTCAAGGCGGCCTACAACCTTATTTTGTAAAATCCATTAAAAATATTTCCAGCCCATTTTCTTCAAAATTTCCACTTCTTCTGTGTTATAACAAGTCTCTAGTATTTCCCACAAAAATTTGGACCCCACTTGTTTAAGATAATTTTTCCGTTTGAGCCCATTTTGCCCGATTTAGTCATTACCGATCGAAATTGCTTAAGGTTTTCAGTTTTCTTTAAAAATTAATTTTATCACCAAAACCTCAATATTTCCACTCAATTTTAATTCCCTACATCAATTATATCTTATACTAATTTCCTACGATCTCAGAATAATTTTTACTAATTTCTAGAATTTATTCTGAATTTATTTCACTTACTAGGCTCATTTACTTAGTTTAGTGTAAACCCGAGTTTTACTAACTTTTTCACTTCCAAAACCTTAGTTTCACTTTTTATCTACCAAAACATACTTATAAATATACTTTTTTGAAGAACACTTCAATTTGAACTCTTACCTTGAAGTTCGTGCCTCGAGCTTCGTGCCACTATTTCGGGCATCTCGGTTACTCCGGGCCTTACATGAACATTTAGGTAAGTTGTTGAACTTCTCATCTTAGCTTTTAAATAAACATTAGTACTAAAAAAATAGATTTCACATTCCTCCCCACCTTTTAAGAATTGATCCTCCAAATTCAGCTAGGTTCGTCAAACAAGCGAGGGTACTTCTCCCTCATAAGGCTCTCCAGCTCCCAAGTTGCTTATTCTGTCGAGTGGTGTTACCAGAGAACCTTTACTAATGGGATTTTCTTCCTCTGAAGTATCTTTTCCTTCTTGTTGAGGATCCAGACAGGTTCTTCCATATAACTCATATCTCCATGAATGTCTAAAGCTTCATATTCAATGACATGGGAGGGATCTAGATTATATTTCCTCAACATAAAGACATGGAAGACATTATGTATCCCAAAAAACTGTGGAGGTAAAGCTAACCAATAAGTAACATCTCCCACTCTTTCTAATATCTCGAACGAACTAATGAAGCGAGGACTCAACTTTCCTTTCTTTCCAAATCGCATGATGCCCTTGCTCGGAGATACCTTCGAAAATACGGAGTCCCCAACCTGAAAGTCAAGTGGCCGTCTACGCACATCGGTGTAACTCTTCTGTCTACTCTGAGCATCCCTGAGTCTGTCACAAATCATCTAAATTCCCTTAACTGCTTGTTCAATGAGATCGGGAGCTATAATCTTTTGGTCACCCACTTCTTCCCAAGCTATTGGAGATCTGCATCTCCTACCATATAAAGCCTCATAAGGTGTCATCCCGATACTAGCACAGTAACTATTATTATAGGTAAACCCTACAAGGGGTAAATGGTCAACCCATGATCCCTTAAAATCCAACACGCATGCCTTTAACATATCCTTCAAGATCTATATAGTCCGCTCAGACTGACCATCAATATGAGGATGATAGGCGATGCTGAAATTTAACTGAGATCCCTTGACTTCCTTAAAATGAGTCCAAAATCTAGAGGTAAACCTGGAATCCCTATCCGAAGTAATACTCAAGGGAGCCCCATGCAATCGAGCTATCTCTCTAACATATAATTCTGCCAAGGCACTTAAAGAATCTGTACTCTTAATGACGAGGAAGTGGGCACTCTTAGTCAATCTGTCTACTATCACTCAGATCGTGTCATGATGTGATGCCCTGAAAACGCGAAAAACGAGCTATATTTTTTTTATATCCTTTACTTAAGTTGTATTCCTATCAGTGTCAATTTCTTAATCTTTCGTTAATGTACTGAAACACAGTTTACAATCGCAACTAGTTGATTTCAATTTTTTCCTCTACTTATCAGTACATCTATTCTCATTCCCACACTTTACATATCCAAAATATACAGTAAGGTTTAAATTGTGTTACTACAACTTTAGTTACATTCATATTTCTTATTTTACATCCCAAAACATTGTTACAACATTGTCTATGCTTTACAGGAAGTCTGGTAGATAAAATAAAATATACCTTACTAGTATTGAGGATAGCCTGGAAAGGCTGAGTCCGTCTGTCCACGACTATTGTACGGCAGGTATGGGTGACAATTTACTTAAACTAATCTGTGAGGTAAAAATAAAGGGGTGAGCTCTTCAAGCCCAGTAAGACATGCATTTAAGGCAATCTTAACATTAAAACATGTAAATGCAAAATATTGTGATATAACCTTTATAAAATATCATGCACGTGAATACTAATTGAAACATATTTAGTTTCGAAAGATAAGTCAAAGTACTTGTGATATCATAATGGTAGCATGTAATTTATAAATCATGCATCTTATAAATCACGTAGCATGTAAATCATGTAACAAATATCCTGTAGGAAATCATTCACATAGCATATATCACATAGCTCATTTAAAGAGTAAATCAAGTCAGAGTACATAATATTTAAATCATAAAATTTAGTACCCTTTCTTTCAAATAATACTGATTCTTTTCATGGAGACTAGACAGTATTTTCATTATGACAAGAGTCGTATTCATGTATGCATTTCACATAGGAACTTTACATAAATGCTTCACTTATACTTAGTACCGATGGCCATGGTAAGGGACTGTAGACTGGATCAGGGTCTTACAGAGCCCCTCGCCACTAAACATATATTTCCTTTAACGGAGAGTGGCGTAAACATCACACCAAGTGGTACAAATACTTGATGCAGTTCAACATGCACCACAAGGGACTAAACGTATACCAAGTGGTATGAGGCATGTTCCATGAATATCCAGACCCCACATGGAAATTTAAGATAGCTCTCATAGCTTACATATAGCCTCAATCTCAAAAAATTTCTTTGAAATCATTCTTTGGGTCTGTTCACTCGTAAACTCGTAGAAAATCATATATCGGGTCCGTACACCTGTAAATTCATATAAAATCATATCTCAGGTCCGTTCATCCCTAAATTCATAGAAATCATATTTTTAATCAATTCTCGGGTTCGTTCACCCGTAAACTCATAGAAATAATGATTTAATCATATTTCGGGTCCGTTCACCCATAAATTCATAGAAATCATATTTTTAATCAAACTTCAGGTCCTTTCACCCGTAAACTTGTAGAAATAAATGATTTAATCATATTTCGGGTCCGTTTACCCGTAAATTAGTAGAAATCATATTTTTCATGTTTACGTAACAAATTTCATTTAAAACATGTCACAGATATCAAAAGTACATTTTTGAAGAGCTCGAAAAATAGGAATTTTCTTTCAGTTTTCTAGATGTTTGAGTGCATAGTAACTTTTCTGGGTTCAAAAGTATTATTCGTAAAAACTAATATGCTTAACACATTTTTAAGCTGAAGTAAGGTAATTGAATACCAATGCTACTTTAAATAACATCCCTTACCTAGTAGATTGTAGGGCAGTGTAAACTTGTCGGGTCTTGAGATTGCCTCGATTTGCATGCCGAATTCCCGAACTACCCAAAACGATATCCATTCATCATATATAGATCAATTTCATCTTAACATACTCAATTTTAATTTATCTTCTCGAAGTTTGATCAATTTTGACTTTTCGATCAACTTTTTTAGTTTTCTCGGTTTTATCGATTTAGTGTCGTTTTTGGCAAATTTTGTTATTATAATTTCTTATTTCATTACTTCATTAACCTTATGACTCATTCGAGTTCATAAATCATGCTAGTCACTTTGTCAAATTTTCAATTCTTTCGTTTTTTGATTTTACACTGAGTTAAACTATAAATCGGGCTTTCTCGGTATAAATTTAACTGTTAATAACCTTAGATCCATCAAATTTTTCACATAAGCACATCAACACCTTGCTGTACAGGCCTCAAATCATTCTTAGAAGTTAAATCATCTAAGTCCACTTAACTAAAAAATCTTTCAACAACACTAAATAACAACATATATGAACTTCATCATCATCCATCAACTTTACCTCAAGTTTGACCAAGGTTGACCACATTTTTCTTCCTTAAAATTTATCCTTAAATGTTATTTAACATGTATAGAGTTTAGAATCATCAAAAACTACAAGAAAACTCAGCCAAAGAATAAAAAATTCCAAGTTCTTCACTTACCAAAAATAGGGTAGATCCGTCCACCATTTTTCTTTTAAGTTTTTCACCTATCAAATGAACTTATTTGTGGCTGAATGTTTTATATGTTATATAGGACTTCATGAGGAATATTTTATCCTTCTTTACCGACACCTGAATCTGGCCAGAAGGTGGCCAAACAGATTGCGCATTGAGGGGAAAGGGAGGACGCCTGCGGGAATGAAGGGAGGGGGATAGCTCTCAGCCTAGAAGTCCTTTGGGTTGATTTTTATACCCCATGAAAGATCTATAAGTATAATTTTAGATTATAAAAAATTTTCTTGAATTTATTGTCTTCAGGTCTTCAAATTTGACAAAGATGAGGGCTGGGTCAGTAGGCTGAAGGGGACAGATTTTTGTCTTCTTCTAGAAGAATTTAAGAAAAATTATTCTAGTCCACTTTTCTCCAAATTTCCACTTCTCAAGTGTTATAATATGTCTCTAGTATGTTTCATAAAAATTTGGAAGTCACTTGTATAAAAAAAATTACCCAATTGATCCCATTTTGCGCGATTTGGTCAATACCGAGCAAAATGGCTTAAAGTTTTCAATTTACCTTAAAAATTAATTCAATCCCCGAAACCTCTATATTTCCACTTGATTTTGATTTCTCAAGTAAATTTCATCTTATATTAATTTTCTATTACCTCAGAATAATTTTTGAGAATTTCTAGAATTTATTTCGAATTTATTCTCTTTTTCGAGCCCATTTGGTCGATTTAGTGCAAAACCAGAACCTTACTAACTTTTTCACTTTCAAACCCTTAGTTTTCATTTCTAAACATCAATTCATACTCAAACATGTAATTCTTAAGAAATTCTCGGGCTTAAAGCCTTACCTTGGTTTACGTGCCAGTGGGCCCCACGTCACTAACCCGAGTGTTTCGGTGGTTTCGGGCCTGCATAATATTATTTCGAGTTCTCAATTACTTCTTAGTTTTACAAATAAAAAATAAAATGAGAAAATTTTGGGTTTCACACATGACCTCTTCAGGTACGCGGTAATCCCATAATAAAATCCATCATTATGTGCTATCATTTCCACGTAGGCACGGACAATGGCTTAAGTAGTCTTGCGGGCTTCTAGTACTCAATCTTAACCTGCTGACATACCAGACATCTAGCTACAAATTCTGCTACATCCTGTTTCATACCACTCCACTAATACACCTTACGCAGATCATGGTACATCTTAGTACTGTCTGGGTGCATGGTGTAACGGGAACAGTGAGACTCTCTCAAAATCTGCTGCTTGTGGGCATCATCATTCGAAACACAGATGTGGCCCCTGAACCTCAACAACCCATCGTCACTGATCGAAAATCTAACTGTGAAGCTTGCTCTGCCTGGCTAACCATGTCTAATAATCTCTGATCATTTCTTTGCCTTGTTCTGATTTGATCTAAAATGCTAGGCTCAATTCGTAGGCTAACCACAAATCTAATATCTGCTTCCTCTACACTTATCATAAATCCCATGAATTGTTCCAACAACTCTCATTCCTTGACCATCATAGCAGAAACCATATTCTTCCTGCTGAGAGCATCCGCAACCACGTTTGCCTTACCCGGATGATATAAAATCTCGCAGTCATAATCTTTGAGGAACTCTAACCACCGTTTCTGTCTCATGTTAAACTTCTTCTGATCAAATATATACTTCAAACTCTTGTGGTCAGTGAAGATCAGAAATCTCTCACCATATAGATAGTGCTGCCAAATCTTCAAAGTAAATACCACGGCGGCTAACTACAAATCATGGGTGGGATAATTTCGCTCATGGTCCTTTAGTTGCATGGATCTATACGCTATCACTCGATCATTCTGCATAAGTACACATCTCAGACCCTGATGTGAGGCATCACAATATACTGCAAATCCCCCTGATCCACTCAGAATAGTCAAGACGGTTGTGGTAGTCAATCTGTGTTTAAGCTCTTGAAAACTCTGCTCACAAGCTTCTGACCATACAAACGAAACCCCTTTACGTGTGAGCTTAGTCAGCGAGCTGCCAATCCCAAGAAACTCTGAATCTCTGCCACAGTCCTCGACCTCTCCTAATTGAGTACTACCTCAACCTTAGACTGATCAACTGACACCCCATCCTTGGATATAATATGATCGAGGAAAGATATTTGTTCCAATCAGAATTCACACTTACTCAATTTTCTATACAATTGTTTCTCTCGAAGAGTTTGGAGCACGATCCTCAAATGTTGCTCATGCTCCTTCCGAGACTTAGAGTAAACCAAAATGTCATCAATAAAGACAATTACAAACCAATCCAGATAATCTCGAAATACCTCATTTATCAAACTCATGCATGAAAGCAGTAGGGGCATTAGTCAGGACAAAAGGCATCACCAAGAATTCATAATGGCCATATCTCATCTTGAATGTTGTGCCTTATTCAGTAATCTGTAATCTAAACATAACCGGAGGCTTCCATCCTTCTTTCTGACAAACAGAACTGGAGCTCCCCAAGGTGACACACTGGGCCTAATAAAACCATTATCAAGCAACTCTTGCAACTGTTTCTTCAACTCTTCTAATTCAACTGGTGCCATTTTATAGGGAGGTTTAGAGATTGGCTGGGTATCTAGAAATCAATAGCAAAATCTAGCTCTCTTTTCTGTAGTAACCCTAGTAATTCATCTGAAAACACAACTGGAAACTCGCAAACAACCGATATATCCTGAATACTTGGATGTTCTTGGCTCATATCGGAAACAGAAGCTATATAACCTTCATGAAATAAAACATCAATGGTTACACCAATTTCATACTTCAAAACATCGTATATTTTATTTCTTAACTGCAAAACATATTTCAAATTTATCAGGTAAGGAGAAGGTTACAGTCTTGGTATAGCAGTCTAAACTTACTCTATTGGCGGCTAACCAGTCCATACCTAATATTACATCAAAGCCCTACATGTTTAGTAAGATTAGATCTGTTATCATTATCTTATCTCTTACCTTAATTTCACAGTTCCTACACACTCTATTAGTTATTTGTGTTTTATGTATGGGAGTACTAATATGACATACATGATTTAAAGGCTCAGATTTTAAATGCAGACATTTTACAAACTGAGGTAAGATAAATGAGTGTGTGGACCCGGGGTCAAATAAAAAAATAGCTTTAAGATTACAGACAAGGAGATTACCTCTGATGACATCAAAAGAGGCATCTGTTGTTCCCTGGTCAATTGCAAAGACTCTCCCTCGAATGACAGGCTTTTTACCTTTTTCCTATGTTGTAGCCTATCTCTAGGGGTCTGCCTTTGAGCAATTTGTGTCTGTCAGTCAAATGGTGGTTGTGGTTGATCCCGGGGTTATGGAGTTTGAAGTTACTGACAGTCCTTAATCAAATGGCCCCTCTCTTCGCATCTAAAACAAGCACATGTCCTCCAATGACAAGGTCCAACATGAATCTTACCACATTACTTGTAATTCTTCTTAGTCATCTGGTGGCTCCGGGTGGTCATAAGGGTGGTAACAGGAGTTACGGACCTATCAACCCTCGCTGAAGACTCACCAATCCTCGATCTCTTTGGCTAACTTGTCCTCGGTTCTGCTCTAGAAGTCTCCACCCTTGTACCTTTGCTCTTTAGTTTCCCACGGGATCCATACTAGGCTTGTGTAATGTCAAGACCCCTCTCTACATCTTACGTGTGCTCAAGAGCATTACCAAACTTTGTAATGCGGAGTCCGAGTAGTCTATCCCGGATGTTGGATTTCGACCTCTTTGTGCAGCGCTACTCATTTCTGTTAGTTTCGGGGTCATACCGCATAAGGGTGAAAAATCTGTTCTCATATCATCAATAGTCATACTGCCCTGTTTCAATTCCAAAAACTTAACCTGCATTTTTTTTTTTTTTGCAGCAGGCGGGACATACTGACCCCTGAAAGCAGATAGAAAGATCTCCTAAGATATCTTTGGATGTCGAAAAATTAGGTATATTCTGGTGGTTCTCCACCATACATCAACCTGTCTAGTAAGCATATATGTGGTCATTCTGACTCTCTCTCTGTCGATGCATCCCAAATATTCAAAGATTCTTTTTAGGTCTGTCAGTCACTCCTCAGCCTGTAGTAGGTCCTTCACCCTCTTAAATTCTGAAGGGTGCATCTTAAGAAAATCCTTCATTCTACTCTTATCTCTATCGTCTGTCACAGTCTACATCAAATGCTAAGCGACAAGAGGTGTCAGAGGGACCTGTGGAGGGAAGAGGTGGAGGAGGATGTGCGGGCTTAGTAGTACCAGTATCTAAAGCATTTGCCCCGAACTACTGGGCAAACATGGTAGTAAGTGCACTAAGCCTTTTTCTCAAACTGTGCATACCCTGCTCGAGCCTCCTTATTCGGGTATCAAGGCTCTCTAGTTGAGGGAGAGGTGGTGGAGGGGGTTGATTTTGCCTCCATGGACGGCCTCGTCTACCACTCATGGTAAATAATATATTACCTGCATCAATACCAAGAGATTTTAGTTGCAGCTATAACAGATATATACAATTTATAACCAAACAAGTACAGATATTTGGGATGCAATCAAACTTTATCTACCCGACACTGATAGTACTAGACAACCCTCGCTCTGATATCACGTAAACTGTAACGCCCTGGAAGTGCGAAAATATGGGCAAACTTTTTTCTTTAATTCTTATTTTCTTACTTAGGTTGCATTCCTGTACAGTGTAGATTACTTAATTTCTCCATTTACTTATTCTTTTAAGTATTTAAGGTTTGCCTCAATTTCAGCATCACAACCTCTTATATCTTAACTTACCTCCGTGCAATAACGCAATTACATTTTATAATCGCAAACAATTGATTTTATTTTTTTAACCTTATTGTTCTCTAACTCCATATACTTCACAACTATATCATCAACATTTATTTACTTCCCAAATCATTTACATATTAATCCATAAGACAATTGATCACATCCCAAAAGTATATATACAAACTAATATCTGTACATTACTAATGTCTGGAAATAAACATCAGAGGATATCTGAGTGTGAACTATAGATAGTCTGGGAGACTCAAAATTCACCAGTCTACTTGAGTACCCTACAAGCAACTGAACACTTCTATTGCAGGTAATCTGAAATGAGAAAAAGAGGGGTGAGCTTCTGATAAAGCTCTATAAGGAAGAGATTTAAAATAATCCTGACAACCCTAAAATATGTAGAATTTCAAGATTAACATGTTTTTCAAAACTTACATACTTACGTAAATCAAAATACATAATCTTACTTACTTTGGAAAAAAAAACATACATACTGTTGTTGTTCGATTACAACAGTGTCGAATTGCAGACGTCTTCACCTCGATCTCCACGTCACGTGTCCTAGGATGCCTCTGCAAAAGAGAGAAATATCAGAGGGACGCAGGGGTTGTTCCCTTCGTTGGCACTCCGATGCTTAAGTCAGTCAGAGAATTGGGCAGAGTTTCAATAGGGAAGTTCAGAATTAGGTTAACGAATCGTACCTGACCTCTATTTATAGGGATTTACTCTGTCACTAATTACATTTTTGCCATTTTTTATCTTACTTAGGGCTTGTATCATTTCTCATATGTTTTCTTCATGCGCCACGTGACATTCTTTTATTATTCTTTTATCATGCACAACATATACATACATACATACATACAAACTTAATCAATTTTACATACTTATTTACTTTGCAGTAAACATACTTACTTACATACTTATGTAGTCAAATTTCTCATACTTACTTCCTTTAATAAAACTTGCTTACTTTCTTTCATAACTCAAAACATTCTTACATCAAAACGTGGAGACTAGGCTAAGTCCGTATAACTATCATGCAAACATAAATCATCCTCCGTAGAGGGAATAAAGTACCGATGGTCAAGGCTGTAGACTGGATCAGGGTTGTACAGCAATTCTGACATAGTATCTGAATAAACTAGTACACAGCTAGGGCACGGGCATTAGTGGCATTCACCATGCGGGTACGAGATACTACGAAATAGATAACACGTGTAGCTAAGACAGACGCCACAAAGGCGAAAGCGGACACTACAAGGGTGAATCTGAACTGACACTATGAGTGGAGGAGCCAAGCACCACAAGTAACGGACATGATATGCACATAGTATACACTATTGGCGTAGCCTCTAGTCTCAGAAAATCTTACTTTCTTTTTTGTTTTCATACTTACTTGAAATCACATTGAAACTTAAATCGTAAAATCATATAGTTTCGACTATAAAATATTAATTTATCAAAACTTATATATCATGGATAAAGAGCTCGGTTTCAAGATTAAATCGAGGTTATGGCTTTCAGGAAACTCTTATTGAGATAACTCGGGTTTTTCCTCAAAAGTTCTTCATACATCTATCAAATCATTTTATGAGATATAAATAGGTACGAAAAGTCATTACTACTTTAAATTACATCCCTTACCTAAACAGCGCGATGGCAGCACCAATTTGTTGGGTCTCGAATTTACCTCGTTTTGCGTGTTGGTACCTTGAGCTGCCACAAACAACTCCATTAGTATTCAAATCAAATTTATTTCATATCTTCATACATCTATAACTTAAATGAGGTCAATTGGACCTTTTTTCGATCATTTTTTCTACTTTATCAGTTTTATCGATTAAAGTGTCGGTTTAAGCTAATTTCGGTAATTTTGTTCTTCTAACTTCAAATTAATAAACTTAACAACCTAAACACTTATTTAAGTCTCTAATTCACACTTGTCAACATGTTAAATTTACCAATTCTTACACTTTTTAGTTTACCATTGAACTAGGCTATAAACTGGACTTTTCGATATTAATTTAACATTCTACAACATTCAATACAACCAAATTTCATCTTCTCCTACAAATCCAAGGCTGGCCGAAACTACCCTACACACTAGAAAGTTTTTCTTCAAATTCTACTTAAGCAAAAATCATCCAAATTCAACCAACATCAACATAGATATGCACATCTTCCAATAATATCTCACCTTAGTTGACCAGCTTTGACAACTCCTTTTGCTTTAGCAATGATTCTCAGCTGTAGATCAACATGTATACAACTTAAAATCATCAAAAACAACCTCAAAAACTAACCAAAAACTTTCAAATTTAAGTTCTCTCTCTTACCCGAAACAGGGCAGATTCTGCCCATGTTCTTCTCACTAACTTTTCACCTAGCAAATGAGCTCCTTTAATGATGAATTTTTTATATGTTATAGAGGACTTAAGAGGGAAGGTTTTATCCTATAATCGAAGTCTAAAAGAGGTCGGAAGGTGGTTGAAAAATTCGCACAAAGAGACCCTTCAATGGACGTCTGTGACAACTTTGTGGGAGTGGTTCTCTTCGAGCTTAAGTCAGTTTGGGGCATATTTAGGCTCTCCAGAAATCGTATTGAGTTTAATTTTATTCTGAAAAATATCAGAGTCAAAGGCCTTCTGGAAGGTCTCCAAATTTGGAAACTTCTGATGGGTCAGCAGATTTTTGGGCTAGGGCAGCCTGCAGCCCTGTTTTGAAAAATCCATGAAAAATATTTTCAGCCTATTTTCTTTCAAATTTTCACTTCTCATGTGTTATAATAAGCCTCTAGTATGTCCCATAAAAATTTGAGCCCCACTTGTTTAAGAAAAGTTTCCGGTTTGAGCCCATTTTACTCGATTTAATCATTACCGATCGAAATTGCTTAAGGTTTTTTATTTACTTTAAAAATTAATTTGATCACCGAAACCTTAATATTTCCACTCAATTTTAATTCTCCAAGTCAATTATGTCTTATACTAATTTCCTACGGCTTTGGAATAATTTTTACTAATTTTTAGAATTTATTTCAAATTTATTTCACTTACTAGGCTCATTTGCTCAGTTTAGTGTAAACCCGAGTTTTACTAACTTTTTCACTTTCACAATCTTAATTTCACTTTCTCTCCACCAAAACATACTTATAAATATACTTTCTTGAAGAATACTTCAATTTGAACTCTTAACTCGAAGTTCGTGCCCCGAGCTTTGTGCCACTATTCCGGGCGTCTCGATTACTCTGGGCCCTACATGAACATTTAGGTAAATTGTTGAACTTCTCATCTTAGCTTTTAAAGAAACATTAGTACAAAAAATTGGGTTTCACATGAGGCCAATGTTAAGCTCATGTTTAATTTTTTAATACCTTACCTAGACCCGATAAGAATTAAACTTGGCCTAGCCCATGAAAATCTATATTTTAGTTATAGTCTTAAGCATAGTTACAAAGGAAATTAAGTTCATTTGATAAGTGATTCAAATAAATTACTTTTAATAAATTATTTTTTCAAGAGATTATAGTAGTAAATAAGTTAGTTGTGTTAGGTTGATATAAATTTAAAATGTTTCAAATTATATTAGTAATAATTTATATAAAGTACTTTCTAGGATTTTTAATCAATACTTCTATTTGGATACATTTTAAGAAATTATTTGAGTATGTTTTATTTCTTTTTTTGGTTAAGAAATTCTATCTTTAGTTTTAATAAGATTTAATTTATATTTTTTGATTAAAATTTAAATACAGATTTTTATTATTTAGAAAGAAACTAAAATGTTACTTTTTCTCTTAATTCTACATATAATTTTTAAAATCAAGATATAAATGGTACTATTATTTTATGGTTAAAAATTTTACTTTCTTTTTAATAAATACATTTTAATACGATAGTAAAGAGTAATAATTTTATATTCATTGTCTTAATTTTTAATTTTCTCCAATTTTTATACAAGAAATGATAATAGAATTAAATTGATACATTTTAAAAGGGTTCGAAGCTATAATGAAACAGTTTAGAGGTTAGAAATCAAAATCAAACTTATATAAAAAATTTCAGAGTACAAATGCACTTTACCCACATTTTAAAAGTTATAAAAAGAATTCTTCTTGCGTGCAAATGGAAATCTACTCGTAAGAACGCAGAATATGCTTGTTTCTTTTCAAACTAAATTAATGTGTTTATGGTATTTTTCTTTTCAATAAATTGTTATTCCAAATTTATTTTACTTATTTTTTATATCTAATATAATATATATTTTCTTTTAATATCATAATAATATCAACATTTTAAGAGTAAAGCATGGGCTCCTTCCTTTCAACTTTTAATTGGAGTAAAATAACTCTTAAAATTTGTTTCCCGATGGACATGTAAGATTAGGCGGTTGATCAATTCAAATACTAATTATGGAGAGTATTTGGCAACCAAGCGATGGAGTTGCGGCATTGGCAATAGAGAGAAGAAATTAGAACTATTTTTCATTAATTTATGTGAAAAAATTTTCAGCGCAAATTTTAATATTGTTTAAATTTAAATGTTTCTTTTTTTTTAATCAAAATTTTAGTGTAAGTTACTTATGTCAATTCTTTGTTATGATTTAATTTTATTTTTTAATATTATTTACTTTAAGTCTTTTTTATTTTCTTATTATTTTTTTTTTCATGATTTTGATCAATATCAATAATTTTCAAGCGTTAGAACAACATTTTGACGTATAATTTTATTGTAGATTTAAATAACCATTATTAAAATATGCATTTTATACATGTTATAAAATTCAAAGACAATTGGATATATATATATAAATATATATATATATATATATATATATATAAAAGAATGATTATAACATAGAAGTTATTATGTACTTTTAATTTTTATTTTAAGATTTTTTTGATATGCTTAATAATATTATTTATGATATGTTTTCAATTTTTTATTCTTCCTAATATTTGTTTATCTTATATTTTGAATTTTATTATTTTCAATTAAATTTTTAATTCTTTTATGATTTGATATCTTTATTATATTATATGTTATTTTTATATACTTTAAACATATAAATTAAATAATATTACCTTATATATTTAAAAATTTTAGTTAGTTAAAATTAATTCATGCAACGCATGATAATAATTAATTGAAATATTTGTTTGATGCAAAAGAAGTAGCAGTAGTGAGATGGATATAACAAGAAAAGTAAATAATTAATAAGGGTATTTGATTAAAAATTTGTATAAAATAAAATTTATAATATATTATTTGATATTTGAGAAATTAATAAACAATAAAAAATTACTTTAAAATAATTTTATCCAACTAAATAAATAATAATACATTTTCACATCTCTAAATAAAAGCTATTAATACTTATTTACTTTATTATCTATGTAGTTATTTATTTCCATTAATTAATTAATTGTAAATATATTTTATTCATTTATTTGTTATTTTTTTATAATAAAATTACCTATTGATATATTTATTATCTTTAAATATTTATTTCTTAATTTAAAATTAAGAATTCGATAAAAAATTAAGTAAACAAGAGAAAAAATTGTAAAAAAATCTCCAAAAAAATTACTCGCAATGGACTATAAGATTAAAAATGATAAAATAACTATTAAAGATATATATTTTTTGATAAAATAATTAAAAAAATTAAAATTAAAAATAAAAAGTAATTTCCGGTAACATGTTTTTATCTTTTGTGGCCTTTGAATGGTACAACTACCACTACTCATCGATGTGTTAAACCTAGTTTAAAAGTGTCACGACCCAAAAATCAGAGTAAATTTTTCGTTTTTCTTTCATATTTAATTCTTACCTTCCTCTTATCGTGATCATCCTACCAACAGTTGGGCTATGATTCGGTATTAGTCCTCTTACACTACTTACCATTCCATTTCCATGTTACATTTACACATTAAGATTTTTCTATCCTTTGACTTTAACTAATACATTCACAATTGGATTTATTTAACCTTACATCACCGACATTATATACGTTTACAGTACTGTGCAATTATATATTTAGATACAAAACTATACAAATGTGTATACTGACTCTCGATGGGATGCAGCAGATACCAAGAATGCAAGTCCTCAACCGCTCCCTAACCACTGCGAGTGCTCTGAAAAAAAAAAAGGGAATAATAGGGGGTGAGCAAACCACGCACTCAGTAAGGCAATCATGTAAGTAAGTAGATAGCTTCACTATCTACATGCTCATAATGTCATGTCCTTAAATCCATTTCTTTTCGTTTAAATCTCAGGCACGAAATCATGCACACATCAATGCCATAGTTTATAAAAACTATTCGTGCATATAGAAATCATGCAACTAATGCATCAATGACATTTTATGTAAAATCATAATTCGCATGAAGTAAATCAAAATCCTGCATTATTTCATGTCATGTAAAACAAATCATGAGAGACAATTCTTTTCATGAATTTGTAATTTAAAGCATGGAAAATTCCTCATGCTACTGCATTTAAATCACTTCATTAAAGCTCAGTATAAAATAACCCCTCCGGGTCAATCATCTCAAACTCATTAAAATTTCATTATAAAATTTCGTTATAAAATCACCCTTCTTTTAGAGTCACATGTTATAAAATCCTCTAAAAAATCTAGCATCATAGTATAAAATCACATCTTAATGAAAATCACAAAATCGAGGCCTTGACCCCTCCCTCGGGTCTACCCTGGTCTATCGAGATCAAAAGTTATATCATGTGAGACATGTAAGTGACTATATCAATAACAACGAGGACTATGGCCATATCCTAGTGATCTCTGGCTACACGGTATCTAGTGTGCGGGGTATCACACCTGAAACGGGAGGTGGGTCAGTCTTGCCTCCAGAACAACATAAATACCAGGATTGTGAGGGCAAGGCTTACAGCCTCGTGGCTAATACCACTCCACTCCAACAATCCCCACGGTACAGCGTACTCCGCATGACATATATGGTACAACATACTTTATAAACCTAAATCATAGTCAGGGGGTGCCTACTGTAGGTCTTATCCACCCAACCTATGTCTCAGTATGCATGTGTGGGCATATAATCTCACTGTGACACACAGTCTACAATAGGCTCCAACACGGCTCCGTGCATATTTATGATATCTAAAAACCTCGTGCGAGCGAAGTTCCAACACGTTTTCATAAAAATCAGTAAAATCTACGTACGAGCAACACTCCAGTACGACTTTAAAAGAGTTATAAATCCATATTAAATCATGTGCCAACAAGCTCCAACACGAATGAATACTCAAGTAAATCAAAACTTCGTGCGAGCATCGCTCCAACACGGTTTCATGCATAAGGAAATCAAATCTCATGCGAGTTACACTCCAGTACGGCTTTTATGCAATTAAATCGATTAAATCACGTATGAGCAAGGTTTCAGAACGACTTTTATGCAATTAGCATATCAAAACAGGATGTGAGCTAAGCTCCAACACCTCTTATGTATGTCAAATCATTAAAACTAGTGCGAGCAATTGCTCTAGCACCTTTTTATGCATATCAAGTCAAAACAGGGTGCGAGCTAGGCTCTAGCACCTTTTTATGCACACTCACAAACTCAAATATAGTGCGAGCAATGCTCCAACATTATCTGTTTCCATATAAACTTGATAGTTGACCCATTTATCAAAGAATTTCATTTAAATGCAAATAACATTTACGTAATGTTATCTTATGAAATTTATGCAAATACTGGCCAATCTATCAATTTGCTTTACTAAAAGTTCACGAAAATCTTCCAAATCATGCATTTCATGCATGTCATGCTTTCACCATTCTTAGGTGAATTTTCCCTCAGTAGGGGTGAAATAGTCTTTTACCAATTCCAGGTCCTTAAAATTTTTAATCCATTTCTAGGACCTTTATACATTTTCAGTATATACAAAAGCTATTAAAAATACGCGTAGCTACCTCTAGCTACTTACAAAATTCCCTTACCTCATTTTTCTATATAGTTTGACCTTTCCACTGATGTCTCGTCACGCGGTCCGATTTGCTCACAATCCAATCTTCGGAACTGCGTATAAATATTCATTAGGTCAAATACAATATAATTAATTGTATTTCATAGTTTCTGGGCTTAATTTAAATCATTGAGCCCGTTTACCCATATTGGGTCCAATTGTACCATAATGGGCCTTAAGCCTATTTTCCACTTACTATTCACATTATCGAGGCCTATTGGACTCATTGGGCCCATCAGTATTTATTGGGTCTCGTTCTAAACTCTCGGATAACTCAATTAATTATTTAAGACAATTTATCTTAAATTCCAGAATTTAATTCATTTTATACAGAATTAATCCGTAATTTATGTGAAAAATTTTTAACACGCATACCTATGCAAATTGTCGTAAATAAAAGTTACTTACCCGAGATTCCATGATAGTACACAAATCGAGGCTGACTCGAGCTCTCGTTTGACGTCAATTGTTGAGCTACACAATTACATATTTTTTCGAGTCAATTTTCAGTTGAATATTAATCAACTTAAATATTCTGAAATTTAATTCGGTCAATTTCGACCGCTTACCGGTTTACCCATAGCTCAATTGCATCACTGAAATTTTTTTAATTTTTCCTATTTTTCTTTTTCCCTTTTTTCTCTTTCTTTTTCTTATTTTTTGGCTGAATCGGTTCGGTCCGGTTCAACCCGGTTCAGACAGGTGCGACTCAGTCGGTTCAGTCCGGTTTAATTTTCTCCTTCGTCGTTCGGAGCATCGTCGACTGGTTATTCGCAGGCTTCCGCCTCCGGCAAGTCCGCGGGACCTTGCGAAGCTCGGATCTGGGGTCGGTTTGGCCAGCTGTGGTCGAAAAGTGGCCAGTCCGGCCTCTTTTCCCTTCGGCCTCGCTACCGTTTCTCCTTTCTTGCCATTGCCGGCGTTATCGGCCGTTTCACGGGCTGTGTCCACCACCAATCTGCTCGTCTTTGCTTCGGGAACGTTCAGTTGGGGGCGGGGTTGGCCAGATCGACGCCGGTGGCTGCCGATTTCTCTTTTCCCTTTCGGTTTCTCTCTTTTCCCCTTTCTCTCTCGCCGGCCGTGTCTCCTCCCCGGATTTCGCCTGGGGTCGGTGTCGGCGTGAGGTTCCTCCCCTCTCGACCTCTCGTTCTCTTCTCGGTGGCCTCCGTCGGTGGAGGCAGAAGGCGAGGCTCTCGACTCCCTCGCTTTTGTCTTCTGTTTTCATTGTTTCTTTGCAGAATCGCGATTTTGCTATTTTTTTAATTATTATTTTATTCAATTTAAAATACATTAAAAATAAAAAAAATCTTCAAAAAATATTATTTTATTTATTTAATCAATAAATAAATTTATCCGTCTTATTTTATCTTTTCGGTATATTTTTTCAATATTTTTGAGATAATTTTTTCGATGTGAAAATTCTGATTAATTCCAATAAATTCATATCTTGATCAATTGAACTCGAAATTCAATATTTTCCTTGTTATTGTTCAAGATTTCTCAATTTCATATTTTTAATGAAATTTTTCTTAACGAATTTATATTGGATTTTGGTCTTTTGACCATTTTACCTTTCTACACGTTCGAGACCAAACCAATCTAACTTTCCTTCACGAACATTCACTCATTTCGTATTTTAAATCCTTATCTTCAGTCCGAATCTTATTCGTTTAATTTGTGACTCTTTCAATCCTTCATTTGACCTTTAAATGCATTCGAGAATTTTTATTCATTCCATTTGTATTTTTCATTCACGTATAATTCTTCTTATGATTCAATTTACATATAACCATATTTACATCACATGAATTATAAAAAATTTCGATAAAAATTGAATCTTACAAAAAGATCATTTGGTTCATCTATGAAACATGGTGACGCTCGGAATGATTGAATATTAAGAGAAAAACAAAAATAGATAGAGAGTAAAATATCTCTCTACCCTTAATATTAATATTTTAAATTATCTTATTAAAAAAATATTTTTTTAATAAATATATATATTTTTTAATTTTATCCGAGTTAATTACGTTGTTTATTTAAACTAGCTCGAACAATCCTGATTCTCACCAAACCCTTGACTTAGAATCTAATAAAGATGTCTCTCTCAAAAAAAAAAAAAAGGAAAATACATCGAGTAAAGATTATCATTGAATATTGAAGCAGGATATTTTTTCACTGTGTGCAGTTGGGATGCAACTTCACCCCATCGAGGCATTAGAGCTTAAGAAAGCGTGTTTAGTGTTGGCTAGTCCATTAGAGCTTGGAATTGGATTCGAAGTAATGGTACTGTCGCCCCATTTAGAACGCAACCGTGTCTTTCATCACTCGCACCTTGTACGGGTAGGACCCAACAAATCAAATGTGCCAAAACTCATATGATTTTTATTATTTTTCCATACTTTAGTGATTTTATCACATCACCGTTTAAAACAATCAAGATAACAGTTGAGCCCGCCAGCCAACCACAAGTACAAACCCTTTCTCACTTGCTCTCTTGCCCCAGCCACATTACTAATATAATCTCTACCAACCACTTTCACTCATTTAATTTTCTTTAAAAAAAAAAATTATCCTACCATATCAAATATAAAATTAATTTTTTTTACACTTTATAATAAAAATTAATTTAAAAATTTAATCTGATAATTTAATTACAATAAACCCTTATTATTATCCAAGAAGTTAACAAAATTTTTCATAATTAAACCATCCATTTAAATTTCGCCTTACCGTTCACCTCCAACTTGCTCTCATCTTCTTCTTACTCCCATAAAATGTACCATATGAGCCATCTCCCCCAACTTATTTAAATCATTATTTGATTTTGACCCAACAAAGTGTCCATTTACAAACTAAACTATTTTCACTTCTTTTTTGTCTTCAAATCTTTTTCTTCAAGGAAAAGAAGAAGAAAAAAAAAAAGAAAGAAAAAGAAATCATAACCCACTCATCTTCGAGTTCTCACGCCATTTTCAGTCTTTCTTTTCTTGTGACTAATAAAAGACTCCGAGACCAGAATGATGCGATGCCAGGCCACCACCAACGAGGAAAGAAAGAAAAAAAGAAAGAATATGGAAACCGAAACTTCATGGTAAGTAACAAAAGCCATTCTTCCAAATTTTAAGTTTGACTTTAAAATTCTTTATTCTTCTAACATCCGAATTAAATTGTTCTTTGGAAATTATTTTCCACAAAATAAGCCAAAACAATTTCGAGATGAGCGAAATACTGGCAACATTTCTCGCCTCCACATCGTTGTTGGAAGAGGCATGGAGGCTTTGCAGCATCGCAAACACAACGTTTCCAGGGGCTTATCTGGTGGAACAGATTGGTAGCGTGGCCTATGTTGCTTTTTCTGGCAGACAAATGGATTCTGGGTCAGACCAGAGCTGCAGAAATCTGGTGCCTTTGGAAGCTGAAGACGATGGCCTCTTTGCTCCTCTTTATCGACATAGCGAAGGAGATGAGCCCATCAAGGTCCATAATGGAATGTTAAAGCTTTTTCTCTCAATGCATCCAAGTTTGCAAATCCAGGTCAGCATCTCATCTCTTTAAAATTTTCATTCATAATAAACATACTCTTTCAGTTTTCTTTTGTTTATAGTTTAAGATTTATTTCATTTTATTCACAATTCTGAAGTTGAAAAAAAAAAAACGAATTATAAACTTGAGCTTTTTTTTAAAAAAAAAGAAAAAAGAAAAATACAAACAAGGATCTGAACTGTTTCAATTTTTGATGAAATTGCATACATCCAGAACTCAATAATCAAATCAAATCAAATCAAGAATCAATTAATGAATAAAGGAAACCTAATATTAATATAAGAGTAGTTGATCTTGTTGAAAGTTAAAAGTTTCTAAGAATGATAGAAGCCTCAGCCTCATTGGTTAACTGTTTCATTTAGGTAGTACTAATTCTTAATAATTGAATTATAAGGAATTGTTGGGGCATTTTGGTAGTGGAATCAAACGTAAAAGGACACTCAATTAATCAAACCATGAGTCATGAATGGATGAATAATTGGTGATGCATTTTATTTGGAAATAAAGATGATGGAAATTGAGATTTTTCTTCTTTGAGTGGTATGTAAATTAATAATTAACTTTAACTAATTAAATTAGTAAATAATTAAACTAAACTCAAACTCATATTTAGTATGGTTCAAATCTGAAACTTCAAAGTCTTAAAATCTCATTTTTATCGCTAAGCCAAAATCTTATTGGTACAAAAATTGTGTATAATCTATCATAGCATCACCATATTCGTATTCGCAATTGCTAGGTAGGTGTGAAAATTTAGGGGTAGAAGAAAGAATAAAGTTATTACTTGGAGCCCTGCTACTTTAAAGTTATTATGATTAAAACAAAATCATTCTTCCTTTCCTCAAAGAGAAACTTGAAGCAACCCAAGTATCCAATTCATTTCTTCAACTTAATTAGGTGAAATCAAAATCCCACACGACTTCAACTTGTCATTAACTATAATACAAGTCTATTTTGAATGTAATCACATTTTTCAAATGTAATGAACGTACAAATGTCTAAATCCATAAAATGACATTTATCTTATTGATGTTGAAATTAAAATTATAGAATTAGAATAATCAGAGAATGTGAAAGAAAATGAGATTTTATAATATTGATGTTCTTTTTGTTCTTAAATTTTTTGGATGATTATTTTTTCTTTTTTAAATAAAAAACAAAAATAATAAAAAATAAACAGGAAAGTAAAATATCTCTCACTTTTTTTTTTTTTTTTTTTTTTGTGGTGGTGAGGATTTAGACCAACCAAGTAATATCATAGTTTAGTTTCTAAAATGGACTATTTATGCATGATACATCACTTAATGAATGGCATTGGTAAAGGCATGCTTTGTCAATGTATAGAGCATATATTAAGAAATGAGGTCATTTCTGTAAAAAATTGTTGAAGGACACGGTGTGAGCGGATATGGCAAAAACTTGTTGTTTTGTTGATTAATAAAAAGGGAGAAAGAAAAAATAGGTAAATTTTTTTTTGAAGCAAATACTTTCATTATAAAAATGAGGCTTCAACAATTAAAATTTTTGTCCAAAAAACTTGATTTCTGTCAAAAAGTAAATTACCCATGAAAATTTTTGATAAAATTTTTCGTTGTAAAATTTGAAGTTGCTAAATATAGTCCACAGGTAATTAAGAAAAATGTCATTGAAAATAAAAATTTGATGGATGAAATGTCAAAGGTTTATAAAATTTGTCACTAAAAGTAACTTTTGATATTTATTGAATTGAACTAATTTAACAAAAAAAATTTGTCAATTAAAGTTTTAACTATGAAAAATGTACAATTTCTATGAGAAAAATAGCGAAGAAAAATTTTATAGCTTTTTTTATTTAAACGAAAAGTATTGTAGCTAATACCTTAATATCCATTGATAAAATTTGCTTATTCCAAAAGCAAACTGTATGAAAGATGTTATCATTTTAAGAAGAAATTCGATCCTTTTTTCACACAGAATGCTATTTTATTACTATTATTATCATTATTTTTGCTGAAAACCCAAAAAGGATTTTGATAAAAAAAATGGCATTTTAGAAAAATGAAAAGAAAAGAAAAAGCAATGTTATATCCATCTTTATTTTCTTGTCTCTTTGTGCAAATACGACAACACCACCACCACCAACACTTAGTTGCTTGTTTTAAGAAGTAAACGCTAAAATTTTGAAGAATTAAACTAATGAAAGATGCAGAGAAAACCAGGGATAAATAACCAATCAAGTTATTACTTAATTTATAAGATTAAATATGGTTTACAAGTCAGCTCAGATAGCAAAATTATTCTTTAATCGTGAAGAGTCATTTGAACTGGCATTGTACAACACCAAATGTTTTAGAACAGTTGAATCATTACCATCCAAGAATATAAAAAGTGGTTAGTGTTTTAATAAAAGCTAAATTATTCCCTAGTTAATTAATGGTATAAAGGAGGGTACTATACTTGGAATATCATGAGTTAGAAGTTGCTACGCTTGAGAATCTGAGAGAAGCAGCGGAGGGGATGGGGATGTCATGCAGGAAGGGGGAGAGAAGCACCAAAACTAGGTGGTTGTGGCGAGAGAAAGTGATGAGTGGGGATTTAATTTATGGTTTTTAAATATTACTTTAATTTTTTAAATTAAAAAAATATATAATTAACGGCAAAATTCAGTGGAATTTCGATTTTAGGGTTTATGTTTAAATTTAAAAATAAAATATAACTGAAAACAGTTTTTGACAGAGTAATTCCCCAAAAAATATGTTGGAAAACCATTAAATAATGCGCCGGGCGGAACTCATTCCCGTCGCTAAATTCTGAAGGAAAACTTGACGGGCTTTGATTTTGTCCGTAAATCATAAAATTATTAGACCGTTCCGTCGGCAATTTCGAGAATCCTTTTCTTCATATGTCGTCAAAAATCTGTTGATATGAAATTATTTTAAGGAAAAAATTGGATAACTGGATGTATGTTTTTCTGTATTGATTTTTATAAATATACTATTATTTAAGAAATTTAAAACATGAATACACTTTTATTTTGATTTTATTTAATTTAATTATTTTTCTTTGTATATTTTCATAACTTTAATATTATATTCGATCAAATAAAATTTTATAACATTATAGGTATGTCCTAGGAGATATTTTTTCTAAGAAAAATCTCATTTGAGTGCTGATTCATGATAAACTACCGCATAAACAAACAAATGATGTTGTATTTTGGTGGCATTAGTCATCACATTTAGGCAAACTTTATGGAAAATTTTGCATCTGCAATTTAGCAGGACCATATTTTGTGCTTATTCATGGGTTTGAATTGTGGTTGGGATGTTAATATCCAAAATTATTTCTTTTAAGATTTTTTTTTTAAAGTAGTTATCATTTGTATCTTATCCTTAAAAATATAATATAAATATCATTTTTTGAGAATTCATCTTCTTATAAATATAAAATTTTGATTTATAGAATAAGCGTTAACATTTTTATTATTTTATAAATCTAATTACTTCATTTCAAGATTTAAATTCAAATTTTCAAAATAGAATCTCTGAAATTATAACTATTGATTTTTATTTTTTTTTAAGCATGTAATATTCTTGAACCATGATAAAAAGAACACCTCAGCATCTTTTGTTTCCTTTGGCAGAAAAAAAATAGAAGTCTATTATCTATTTGTCTATATTTTTCGTTTTATTTTAATTTTTTTGGCCGTGAAGAATGCGTGATTCCCGAGAAGTACGCGTCGGGTCACGTCAATCAGCACCAACAGCAACACAATCTTTAAATGAGTATCTAAAAATTATTATCCTAATATTAGGATGATACATCCCCTTTTCTCGCCGAACGAAAAAGTTTAAAGAGATTGAAAATGTTGTTGATTATGTCAGTTTGTGTCTGTGTGTTTTTTTTTTTATAAATTATCTAAATTTTATTTTAAATTAAAATGTTTATTGAAGGGGTTAAAACGAATTTATAACTATTGATTTCATTTCCTTTTAATATATTGTTAATAATTTTTTTAAAAATTTTATAAGTAGATTAAAATGATGATATGTTTTTTAAGAAAATTTAAAAAATAAAAAAATAAATTAATATATGTTTTACAATTTTTATATTGTTTTCAAAATCTAAAAATTCTAGTAATAATATATATTGTGCATTGAACAACAATTCTTTTAAAAAAAAATTAAGTTAGAATTATTTTAAATTTAATTTTGAATGCCATTGCACTCCACTCTAATAATCACAATTCAAAAATTTCTTGAAACAGTTTCAAGTTTGAGTGATTATGAATGAAAATACAGTAGTACTAATATGACATGGTCAATCTAATACTTGATAAAAACAAAGACCGATTAGTTGAGTCCACGTTCAATGCTGTGAGTATAGACTTTACTGGTCAAAGTTCAAATAAAGCCACCCCGGACAGCACTCACAATTCATTAGAATATCTGACAGTTGTCGGCAAAATTATTTCCCCAGTTAGCATTTCTAGGTCATAGAGCTTGTTCTTTTGTTATGGTTAGTTGGGGTCAACTCTTAAAGCAAACATGCCCTTTGACAAGTCCAAGGACAGACTTGGACCCTAAAGAAAGAATTCCTCTAAAGAAGAAAAAGACTTTTTATTGTGGGTGTTAGGGGTGTAATTGAGTCGAATCGAGTTGATACAGTGAGGTATTTAAGTTTAAGTTTGACTTGAAAACTTGATGTTAGATACTCAGTTCGAGCTCGGTCGGGTCTTAATTTTTAAACTCGAATTCGGCTCGAGATCGAGTTCGAACTATTCGAGCTCGTTCGATTAAATTCGATTATATAAGTTCGATTTTTTGCTCGAACTAGAGCTCGATTCTAAGGTTCAACTCGAACTCGCTCTTACACTTATTATATAAATATTATTATATAATAATATATATTATTAAAATATATAAAAGTTCGAAACTCGATTAGGTTCGCGAGCTACTCGAGTCGGATATCTAAGTGCTTGAATTCGACTCGTTTGATAGCTCGAGCTCTCGACTAAAATTGAGCCGAATTCGAGTTTTACTCGAGTTGAGTTCGAGTATTTTGCGAACACCACTGTATCACTTACATCCTTACTTTTCATTTAGCTTTTGAAATTCTTCAAGATGTTTTCATATCACTGTAAAAATTACTTTAAGTTGATTATTTTCATGTTAATTAAATTTTGAATCATTTTAAACGCTTATGATTATCTTGAATTTGTGTGGTAGGATTTAAATCATCTGTGTTAAGTTTTTAGATTTTAGAATAAAAAATTGATTGTGTATCATTTTCAAATGATAATTAGCTTGTGACCCGTTCAAAGCATGAGTTAGTAATATTTTAAGTGTATATATGCATATCAATTAGCATTTTTTTTTTCAAAGTTGTATCTAGATTTTCAAAGTTTTAAAATGTCTATAATTTATATATTCTAGATTTCTAGTAACATATCATAGAAAAATTAAACGCTTAAAAAAAAGTTTAATAAGCTTCCAAATATATAATAAACAATATTTTTGAGTAAGAAAAAGTGAAAAAAAAATATTCTTTTTTATTGATGCTTAGTTCGATTCCCATTGGAGCTCCAGTGGAGAGCTCCTCCATAGCGGTTAGTAAGGAAAACGTCAAAAAATTTTAAGGTGTGTTTTACATTTTTAGCTTTATTTTATAATTTTTTTATTAAATTTTAATGATCATTTTGTTTTTTTCAATATTATCGGAGTCAATCTCACTTCACCAAAACTAATTTTATCGTTCATCCAAACTAACTTTAAATCTAATTGAAATTTTTCACCATCAAATTCATATATTAAAATATTTTACTTTTATTTTCAATTATAATGAAAAATATTTATTAATCTATCTACTTTCTTCGTATATAGATGGACAATTAGGTTTAGGTTCAATTGTGTATCTTTGTTTATTTTTTATTATTTAAAGTGTCAATGGCAATATTTTCTTTTTATTTTCCATTATAATGAAAAATATTTATTAATCTAGCTAGTTTAAGGAAATTAGGTTTAGGGTCAAATGGCTCATCAAATAACTTTTTATTTTTATATGTATGTTTTTTTTTTTAAATATCAAATCTTACCTTTTATATAAATATATAAAAGTCAAAGTTTTTGGCTAAATATCTTTGATATAACAAATATATTTAAATATTTGTCATGTCAAATCTTAATATGTGTTATTTATTTTTGATAAAATATAAGATAAGATAAGATATAAATGAACTTTCAATTATATATTAAAAAGTTTTGGTTCGTAGTTTCTTTTCCCTGTTTTTAGTTATCCAATGATTTTGTTAAAATGGTTGTAATGGATAAAAAGATTGTTTCTTTCTTTCTTACTTGCTCTAGCCATATTTAAAATTAATATTTGAATTATTATCTATTTAAAAAATGAGATTTAAAAAAATATTAAGATGAATTTTAATAAAGTACATAACTTTTTATATTTTGTTAGTTTTAAAATTAATATTTTAATATTTTAAAGATTTGATGTCTTATCCATTTAAAAATTAAGAATATAAGAAAATGAATTTAAATAAAGTAAAAAAATTATTTATCTTTTTATCAATTTTAAAATTAATATTTGAATATTCAAAAGATATGATACTTTTATCTAATTGATTCTCTCTTCTTCTACCAAAACTTTTTTTTTTTAAAAAAAAAATTGAAAGAATAAATTTATTTTTTAAGTTTAATATAAAGATAATTATCCTATTTATTGTCAGTCGAGTTTTTTTGACTCCACAAATAGGATTAAGATAATTACACATGTCTTTTAAAAATATTATGAAAATAAAAAATAAAATAGAACATATATAATCATCCGAGCCCTGTTTGTGAAGTCAAGAAACTCCACTGACAGTTATAAGATAATTATCCTTAATATAAATGGGTAAGTTTAAATCTATTTTTGAGGATATTCACCTAGTATAAAAGAGCTTAAATATCAAAAAGGTTAAGCCATCTCATAAGATATTATCTTTTTATCTGAAAGTTTTGATTTTTATATATTTATATAAGCATGTGCTTGTCTAAAATTTTCAAGGTCGCATTTTCTAAATTTTGATTGTGGCAAACTTGTAATTTTGATTTTTCATAAGATTTTAAAAAAAATAGATTATGAAAAAAAAAAAGTAACCTAAAATTTTTTTTACAAAATTATAATTATTTTATATTTCACACCTTTCACAGCTTCCAAAAAAAAAAAAAAGATGTCATTTTTTTTTTGATGTTTAGAATTCAATCATCTTCATTGTAATGATTATTTTTTTCAGTGACGAATTTATCTATAGTAAGATCGCTAAATATCGACTTTACTGTAAGATCATGAAATCTCATAAAATTTTCAATATCTCAAGAAAAATTGAATAAATAATAAAAGTTAAAAAAATATGTAAATAATAGTTTAATAAGTTAACTTTAATTTAATAAGGTATAATGTAAGTTACATTTTTATCCTTTAAAAAGGCAACAATATATTTAAATTACATTTTTTCCATTCATAAAACAATCAAAATTACGTTTTTATCCTTTCAAAATATGAAAGTAAATTATTTAATAAATTAAATTATATAATTTTACCTTAGATTATATATTATAATAAGGGTAGGCCATGTTAATTTAGAGATAGAAAATTAAGAAGGGAGAATGTTATCAGACAGTATTTTTGAGGTCCATCTGTTTAGAAAAAGGACATTTATAGCCCAAATACCCTGCCATATTACATTTTAATGCCGAAGTGCTTTTAGCATCAGGGCAGTGACTGCCCATAGATATGGCTGGTTGTTTTTATTCGAAAAGAGATCAGTGTTCTCTATGGAATATATAGTTACCATGGCTTGCTTTGAGGCCTAAGCAAGAGATAGGGTATTCAATATTGTCATCGCCTCTTGAAATAGGATAATTAAGCTGAAGCAGAGTAGCCATGACTCAAATTTTATAAACTTACCTTAGAATTGCCTTACAATTGACTAATTGGATTTATTATACCAATGAGACTTTGGTTTAGTGATAAAGAGGAAACTCCACGACCTTAATAATAATGAGGCAATGATGTTCCACGTTTAAGTCTCAGCAAATGTGTGAGTTGTATGTTGAGTTATATACTATCCTAATCATAGATTATGATTATAAATTACAAGGTCATAATTTCAAAACTTAAAAGTGATATCGATGAATGTAAGAATTTTTTAAGTAAACGTAAAAAAATAGCTATAAATATGAACAATGTTTATTATATGAGATAAAATTTAAAATTAGCTTTATCGTCAATTATTTTATACTTTATAGGTAATTTTTTGTTTTTAAAATTATTTTTATATTCTATTTTAAACATTTATTTTATTGGTGGGTGAGAATGAAAAATAAGGAAGGAAATATAAGAAAATTAAAATGTAATATTTTATGTATGATGTATAATGTAAAGATTAAATTTAACTATATTAACAATTTCTTGTTTGGCTCCTTTGTTTGATCGCAACAAAAAAAAAAATCTTGTAATAAAACAAAGTCACATAAAACTAAAGTAAATCAAAGTAACAAATCAAAGTTATACATAAGTAAAACACTAAAGAAAAGAGATTTAAGCAACAAAAACAAAAGAAAAAATATTTATAATTTTATTATTTTTGTAAGTTATTGATATATTAATAGTTTGTGCATCGCGTATGGTTTAGAATCAAATTAATATCAAAGAAAAAAATAAAATTATACTTGATTTAAATATGGACGGATTTGGATTAGTTATTTTTGATGGTTTGGGTTTGGGAAGTTTTCACTTTTCAATTCAGCTCATCAATTGATTATAGTTTCCATCTTAATCTATGGTGGATGCAGATTTCGGCGTTAATGGGAAAAGTGAAGTCAATCGTGATCACAGGTCAGTCAATAGGAGGAACAACAGCATCTCTTTCAGCTTTATGGCTCCTCTGTCATCTGCAGTCCATGTCTTCTCCAATGTCGACGGTACTATGCATCACATTTGGCTCTCCATTGCTCGGCAATGAAGCCCTCCATCGATCAATTCTCCGTGAAAGATGGGGTGGAAACTTTTGCCATGTTGTTTCCAAGCATGATATTATGCCAAGACTACTCTTTGCAAAAATTGTTAGCCACGTTTCTGAAGTGCAAACCCTGTTAAATTTCTGGCACTGGGGCATGGCTTCTCCACGCGTCATTGTTACAAGCCCTTCTTCTCTGCTTCCCGATAGTGTAAAAGATTCTATTTTTCAGTGTGTTTTAAAGGACTTGGAACTGTTAGCGCAATCTGAAGAGCCATCGGCGAGTTTGTTTCAGCCGTTTGGGAGCTACGTTTTCTGCTGCCAAGAAGGTGCCATATGCGTAGAGAACACGGCATCTATTATTAAGATGATGTATTTGATGCTGGCCACGGGTTCTCCAAGTTGTAGCATTGAGGACCATCTCAAGTACGGAGATTATGTTGCCAAAATTTCTAAACAGTTTTTGAAGGCTAGAAACTTTCATGAAGAGGATCTACCTGGTTCTAGCTATGAAGCTGGTGTGGCATTGGCGTTGCAGTCCTCGGACCTATCTGACAAGGTTCTATTCATTCCCTTGGTAGTTTGATTTTTCCTTATTCTTTTTGGTTCTAACTAATAAGATCAACTCACAGGACCCAGTTCAAGACCTTTGCTTTTCCATGCAAAACTCAAACATGAGGAAAGAAGTTGCAATTATGGCTAAGGGCTGCCTGCAAATGGCTCAAAACGATCACAAGCCAAACCTAACTGCAGCCAATCTAGCAGTAAAATTGTCCAAGATAGTGCCTTTTAGAGCTGAGATTGAGTGGTACAAAGCCTGCTGCGATGAGTCTGATGATCAGATGGGTTATTATGATTCCTTCAAGCTTAGGGGGGGCTCAAGAAGAGAGGCCAGAGTCAACTTGAATCGCCATAAGCTTGCTGGGTTCTGGAATAGTGTTATCCACATGCTGGAAAACAACCAGTTACCTCATGATTTTCACAGAAGGGCTAAGTGGGTGAACACTTCCCAATTCTATAAGCTTCTTGTTGAGCCATTGGACATTGCAGACTACTACCGAAAGGGGACACACCGCGAAAATGGCCATTACATTGAGCATGGAAGGGATAGGAGGTACGAAATTTTTGATAAGTGGTGGAGGGACAGAAGCGCTCCAGAGAAAGAGAGTAGAAGGAGCAAATTTGCCAGCTTGACACAAGATTCATGCTTTTGGGCTAGGGTAGAAGAAGCCCGGGAGTGGCTGGATAATGTCAGAAGCGAGAGTGATGTAACAAAGCGACATTTTTTGTGGCAAAAGATTGATATGTTCGAAAAATATGCGAGGAAGTTGATTGAGAAAAAAGAGGTCTCTAAAGATGTCTTGGCAAGAAATTCAAGCTTTAGTCGATGGATGGAAGAGTGGAAAGAATTGAAATCACAGATTCAGCGATTCCCTCCCTGGTTTCCAGATTTTGTGGATGGCGAGGTGGTTCCTTAGTCTTCGTAATTTCTAGCAGAAACATGTGCTATTGATAGGTTTGTAAAATATGTAGAAAACCGTTTCGTGTAGTTTTGCTTCATGTATTGGCTTGAATTACTATGCTGCACTTTTTGCACAACTTTTTTAACCCGTAAGAATTATGGATGTAACTACTCAAAATTCTGAAGGATTATTTATGGTTAGTTTGAAATAAGGATGAGATTCACTTCGAAGAGATTAAAAAAATTTCATAAAAAATATATGATTTTTAATAAACTAATAAAAAAATTTATAAAATAAGAGGTACGGGGTAATTTTACCTTATTATATATATATATATATATATATATATATATATATTTTATATATATGGCTATATTTTATACATATGTCTCTGATATGGTGAGATTAAAATGGACCATTAAATTATAAAGCAAATGCAAATACAAAGGGGGAACAAAGATTTTGATCTATTTATAAATATTATAATTTTGATTGAAGTTAAAATCTTTTCATTTTGAATTTCTATGCTTTTACTGTAAGAATTTATATTGTAACAGATTTCATATCAACTAGAACTACAATGAATAAATAAAAGGAATCAATACCTCTTGTCTCCATATCTCTAAACTTGATAATACACGCAAAAGAAAACTAAGAAAAACATATGTGGAGGACAGAGTCTTCATCTCTTTTACTTTTAGTAATTAGCAACAAGTCTGATGGGGAGGACTATTGTAAACCTCTAATGTGGAGAGGGGACTTGGCCTCTATTATTTATTTTCCCTAGTTAAGTCTACCCATCATGGGTTCAACAATATGCTTTACACCAATAGAGAAATTCTATATACAACCTACCGTTTGCTAAACATACTTTATTTTTAATGAAAGCTTTTTAAGACCAATATACCCTTGATTAAATGACTATTTTACCCTTATAAGTTTTATACACACAATCTAAGGCACATTTCTCTCTTCTTACTCTAAAACCAACTCCTAAAACGTCATCTTTCTTTCAAATCTCACTTAAAATGGAGAACATTTCTGATGAATCAATGAAGAATTACTTCATGGAAGAAGAAGAAAACAATATAGATGACATAGAAGAGTTCACTACAGAGGTATGATATTTTTTAGTAATTTTTTTTTGTTTTGTTCATGGGTTTTCAGGTGAAAAAATAAAAAATTGATTGTTTTCAACACTCTCGTAAGTGAATTTTTGAGAGTGTCGAATGACACCCGAAAGTGAATTTCTAGGAGCCATGAGCACCTCCTGAAAATTCACTTCCAAGTGGTAGAAGTTTTCCCAAAAGTATACTCCTAGGAACCATTAAGTGCTCTCGAATTTACTTCTAGGAGATTAAATGAGCTCCTGAATGTTCACTTCTAGGAGCACATAGAGAGTTCCGAAAGTCACCTTTTGGGACACCTTACATGCTCCTGGAAGTGAACTTCTAGGAGCGTAGTTAGAGCTCCCGAAAGCTCACTTTTGGAGCATCTATGGAAACTAAAAAAGTTATTTTTTATGTAATTATGTAAAAATATAATTTGATATATTTCTGTATATATAAAACTAATAATTTATTTAATATTTGTAGGATGATAGGAGATTAGTGGTTTTTTAGAAAGATGTAGAATTTAATCAATTCAACTGCACTTATTCATTCACGACAGACAATGTATGAAAAATTGTACATAAATATCATATGGAATAAAAACAAAGTAAGGAATTGATTAGTATGACTATGTTGCACAAGTTGTTTCTACTCGAGAAGAGTTGGTCACATGGGTAAGGGGGGTCGGGAGATATCTAGGCTTTATAGTTGTGATCAAAGCCTCTGAACCTACAATTTTTGCTAGAAAGCCTATATTACGACTCATGTGTGAACGAAGCAGAAGATTTAGAGAGTCAAAGAAGAAGAAGAAGAAGAAGAAAAAGAAGAAGAAGAAGAAGAAGAAGAAGAAGAAAATTAAGGATAAGTGTGGCCGTAATGGAACGAGAACGAAGAAGTATGGGTGTCTATTTGAGCTAGTGGGTGTTAAAATGGAAAATGATGATGAATGAGAGTTAAAAGTACTGAATGAGATGCACAATCATGCATTTACGAAACATTTTGAGGGTGATGCATTTGCGGCAAGAATGTTAGCTGAAGAGAAGGACGCTGTGGCTGATATGACCAAGAACATGGTCAAACCACGAAATATACTCATGACATTGAAAGACAAGAATGAAAAAAACGTTAGCACTATGAAGACCATTTACAATGCACGACAAACATACAAATTGATTAAGAAAGTTGGTAGGTCACAAATCCAACAACTTATAAAATGATTAAATGAATGTAAGTAGGTGGAGTGGCATTGGAGTGATGAGTATACCTATGTTATCAAGGACTTCGTTTAGGCGCATCCTACGTCGATAGAATTGTTGCATATTTTCCCCTATGTGTTGATTATATATTGCACTTATAAGACCAATAGATATCGACTCCCACTCCTTGAGATCGTTGGTGTGACATCAACGAACTTCAATTTTTCGGTTGCATTTGTTTACATGGAGGCCGAGCGTGTTGATAACTACACTTGGGCATTGCAAATGTTAAAGAGCTTAATATCATCATGTGGACAACCATCTATCATTATCACTGATAGAGATTTGGCAGTGATGAATGAAGTTAAAGAAGTATTTCCTCATACAACCAATTTGTTATGCAGATGGCACATATTGAAGAATATACTTGCTAACTGCAAACAGTTATTTGAGACCAAGGATAGGTGGAATGCATTCATTGGACCTTAGAGCATTCTTATGTTCTCATTTACTAGGGAGGAGTATGAAAGGCATTCAAGTACAATGTTAAAGGATTATAATAAATATCTAAAAGTGGTGCAGTATGTTAGGAGTACTTGGTTAGATCCACATAAGGAGCGAATTGTTGCATCTTTGACGGATAAAGTAATGCACTCTGGAAATGCAACAACTAATATGTACTTTCATGTATGATTTTTTTATGATTACTTTGATTTTCTTCAATCTTTTAAGGAAGAATTAATACATTCCTTAATTTCGTGTAGAGCAGAGAGCGCACACACAAAGTTAAAAAGACATCATGGATCGTCTCAAAGTGATTTTAAGACGTCTTGGACAGTTGTCAACTCTTTGATTGAGCTATAACATATGGATACAAAAGGCTTCATTTGAGGCAAGTCTTACCATTGTTGAACATAACTTCAAGCCATTGTTATTCAAAGAGTTGTGGGGTTTGGTGTTAAGGTCTGCATTGCATATGATACTGAGGGAGTCAAAATGAGCAACGTGTACAAATATTGATCGATTGTCATGTGGTTGTGTGATGAGAACCATACATGGATTGCCCTGTGTGCATGAGATAGCTGAATATGTAAGGGATGAATGACTAATTCCCTTATCTATCGTGCATTCACATTAATCGAAGTTAGACTTGACTAAGTCCAAAGTTGATGAGGAGCAACAGTTGACACTAGACTGTCACGACCCAAATTACAAAAAATCACTACAAATTTTTCGTTTGTTATTTAATTCTTACCTTTCTCTGATCGTGACCATCCTACCAACAGTTGAGCTATGATTCGGTGTTAGTCCCCTCTCACCTATTTACCATTCCATTTTTCATATTCACATTCACATATAAGGATTTACTATCATTTGACTTTAACTAAATACATTCTTAATGGTATTTACATAACCTTACATCCCCAACATCATATCTGTTTATAGTACTATGCATTTACATGTTCAGATACAAAATTATACAAATGTGTATACCTGTCTCTCGATGGGACGCAACGGATATCAAAGATGCAAGTCCTCAGCCGCGCTCAAACTACTGAAAGTACTTTGTAGAGGAGGAAAATAAGGGGGGTGAGCAACCACACGCTCAGTAAGGCAATTATGCAAGTAAGTGGATAGCTCCACTATCTACATGCTCATAATGCTATGCCCTTAAATCCATTTCTTTTTGTTTAAATCTCACGCACGAAATCATGCATAAATCAATGCCATAGTTTATAAAAACTATTCGTGCATATAGAAATCATGCAACTCATGCATCAATGACATTTTATGTAAAATCATAATTCGCACGAAGTAAATCAAGATCATGCATTATTTCATGTCATATAAAACAAATCATGAGAGATAATTCTTTTAATGAATTTGTAATTAAAGCATGAAAAACTCCTCATGCTACTGCATTTAAATCACTTCATTAAAGCTTAGTATAAAATAACCCCTCCGGGTCAATCATCTCATAAATCAATCTCAAACTCATAAAAAAAAATTCATTATAAAATTCTGTTATAAAATCACTCTTCTTTTAGGGTCACATGTCATAAAATCCTCTGAAGAATCTATCATCATAGTAGAAAATCACATCTCAGTGAAAATCACAAAATCGGGGGCCTGACCCCTCCCTAGGGTCTACCATGGTCTATCGAGACCAAAAGTTATATCATGTGAGACATGTAGGTGACTATATCAGTAACATCGAGGATTATGGCCATATCCTAGTGATCCTTGGCTACACGGTACCTAGTGTGCGGGGCATCACACCTGAAACGGAGGTGAGTCAGTCCTGTCGCCAGAACAACATAAATACTAGGATTGTGAGGGTAAGGCTTACAGCCTCGTGGCTAATGCCACTCCACTCCAACAATCCCCACGGTACAGCGCACTCTGCGTGACATACACGGTACAACGTACTCCGTGAACCTAAATCATAGTCAGGGGGTGCCTGCCGTAAGTCTTATCCACCCATACCAACCTATGTCTCAGTATGTACGTGTGGGCATATCATCTCACTATGACACACAGGAGGCTCCAACACGGCTATATGCATGTCATATAAATCCTTGTGCGAGCAAAGCTCCAGCACAACTCCATGCATATTCATGATATCTGAAAACTTCGTGCGAGCGAAGCTCCAACACGTTTTCATAAAAATCAGTAAAATCTGCGTACGAGCAGCACTCTAGTACGACTTTAAAAGACTTATAAATCCATATAAAATCACGTGCGAGCAATGCTCCAACACGACATCATGCATAAATCATTCAAAACTTCGTGCGAGCAACGCTCCAGCACGGTTTCATGAATAAAGAAATCAAATCTCGTGCGAGTTACACTCCAGCACGGCTTTTATGCAATTAAATCACGTACAAGTAAGGCTCTAGTACGGCTTTTATGCAATTATCATATCAAAACAGGATGCGAGCTAAGCTCCAGCACCTCTCATGCATATCAAATTATTAAAATTAGTGCGAGCAATCGCTCCAGCACCTTTTTATGCATATCAAGTCAAAAGAGGGTGCAAGCTAGGCTCTAGCACCTCTCATGCATTTCACAATAGTAAAAATCAGTGCGAGCAACCGCTCTAGCACATTTTATGCACATGATGTCACACAAATCGATGCGAGCAACCGCTCCAACACCTTTTATGCATACTCACAAACTCAGATATAGTGCGAGCAATGCTCCAGCACTATCTGTTTTCATATAAACTTGATAGTTAGCCCATTTTTCAAAGAATTTCATTTAAATCTAAATAACACTTAAGTAGTGTTATCTTGTGAAATTTATGCAATTACTGGCCAATCTACCAATTTACTTTGCTAAAATTTCACGAAAATCTTCCAAATCATGCATTTCATGCATGTCATGCTTTCACCATCCTTAGGTGAATTTTCCCTTAATAGGGGTAAAATAGTCTTTTACTCATCCCAAGTCCTTAAATTTTTTAATTCATTTCTAGGATCTTTATACAGTTTCAGTATATGTAAAAGCTGTTAAAAATACGCGTAGCTACCTCTAACTACTCGCAAAATTTCCTTACCTCAATTTACTCTATATAGTCTAACTTTTTCACTGATGTCTCATCACGCAGTCCGATTTGCTCCCAATCCAATCTCCGAAACTGCGTATAAATATTCATTAGGTCAAATACAATATAATTAACTGTATTTCATATTTTCTGGGTTTAATTTAAATCATTGTGCCTGTTTACCCATATTGGACCCGATTGTACCATAATGAGCCTTAACTGGCCTTAAGCCCATTTTTCACTTATTATTCATATCATCGAGGCCTATTGGGCTCATTGGGCCCATCAGTATTTATTGGGCTTC
Source organism: Firmiana major (assembly GCA_033439115.1). Classification (NCBI taxonomy): domain Eukaryota; kingdom Viridiplantae; phylum Streptophyta; class Magnoliopsida; order Malvales; family Malvaceae; genus Firmiana; species Firmiana major. The sequence goes on along the minus strand of CM065904.1, from coordinate 55,425,891 downwards.
GTTCTAAACTCTTGGATAGCTTAATTAATTATTTACGACAGTTTATTTAAATTTCAAAATTTAATTCATTTTATACAGAATTAATCCGTAATTTATGCGGTAAATTTTTAACACGCATAACTATGCAAATTGTCGTAAATAAGGGTTACTTACCCGAGATTCCATGATAGTACACAAATCAAGGCTGACTCAAGCTCTCGTTTGACGTCAATTATCGAGCTACACAATTACATATTTTTAAGGGTCAATTTTCAGTCGAATATTAATCAAATTAAATATTTAAAAATTTAAATCGGTCAATTTCGACCGCTTATCGACTTACCTGTACCTCGATTGCATCACCAAAATTTTTTTCCAATTTTTTCAATTTTTTTCCTTTTTTCTTTTTTTTTCTTTTCTTTCTTCCCTGGCTGAACCGACTCGATTCGATTCAACCCTGTTCAGTCTGGTTCGGAGTTTCGTCGACCGGTTCTTCACCGACTTCCACTTTCAGTAGGTCCGCGGGACCTCGCGGTGTAAGGATCTAGTGTCGGCTCGGCCTTGGTTGGCAGAAAAGTGGTCGGTTCGGCCCCTTCTCTCTTCGATCCGGCTACCGTTTCTCCTTTCTCCCCGTTACCGGCGCTGGCCGTCGTTTCTCGGGTCGTTTTCGACATCAATCAAAGTTCCATTGCAAGGGAGACCTTCGACTGGCCTCGGGGTGGGTCGAATCAGCGCCGACGACGACGAATTTCTTTTCCCCCTTTTTCGGTTTCTCCTCGGCATTTTCACGATTTTCGATGGCTGGGGGCAAGCGTACTGGCCGGTGAAGGCTCCCTTGGTGTCAGCCTTGCTTCGTTGGTTGCCTCGCCCTCTATCTGTCATCGTTCGCCGGGAAACCAGGGATCGATCCCTGTTTTCGTTTGGGTCGCGCGATCCTATTTCCCTTTTTTTTTCTTCTTCATTTTTTTTCGTTTTATTTATTTATTTATTTATTTATTATTATTTTAATTGAATAAAATATAATATTTTTGCCAAACTATCTAAAAAATATTATATTTTAATCATTTAATTAATTAATGTATTTATTTGTCTAATTTTATCTTTTCTGTATATTTTTCTAATATTTTCGGGATAATTTCTCGAAGTGAAAATTCTGGTTTATTCCAATAAATTCATATCTTGATTAATTGGACTTGAAATTTAATTATTTCTTCGTTATTGATCAAGATTTCTCAAATCCATATTTGTAATGAAATTTTCTTGTCAAATCAATACCGAATTTTAGTCTTTTGACCGTTTTACCCTTCAACGTGTTCGGGACCAAACCAATCAAACTTCCCTTCACGAACCCTTTCTCATATCATGTTTTAAATTCTTATCTCTAATCTGAATGGTCTGAATCTCATTCGTTTAATATATGACAATTTTAATCTTCATTTGATCTTTAAATGCATTCGAAAATTTTTATTCATTCCATTTGCATTTTTCATTCAGGTAAAACTCTTCTTATGATTCAATTTACATAAAACCATGTTCATATCACGTGAATCATAAGGAAATACGATAAAAATTAGGTCTTACATAGACATTGAGTAGGATATAATTGTAAGACAGTTTGATGCTTATGATATTTCAAGGAAACTAGCATTGAAAAAGAAGTTGAGAGAATTAGGTGATCCGAGAACAACATTCCTAGTTTGTTCAGTTGATAAGTGTGACACCCCGGAAGCGCGAAAAACATGGCAAATTTAAAACTGTTTGTTTATCCATTCACAATTAAGGATGCATTCCTGTGTAGTGTCATACATCATAATACATGTCATACCTCAGGATCTTATCATCTCATAGATATATGTCATACCATCTACATGATTCAAATCAAGGTTAATTAACCCTAATACATCTCATACATTATTGTGCATCAAGTATCTGTAATTACAACTTTAGTCTGGGTACATGAAAAGATAAATTATACCTCAAATACAATATATATGGCCTGGAACTCAAGTTCTCCACTAGCCACTACTCCGTACGTCGTAGGGAAACTCTCTTCACTTGAAGAAATCTGGGGGGAGAGAAAACAGGGTGAGCTTTTAAATCGCTCAGTAAGGGGGGTAAGGGATTCATCAATGAGAAAATGATTTTCACAGCACAATCATTTTATTTTACAGGTTAAACTCAGTGAAAAACGTAGCATGAATAATTAAAACATCATCTCAACTCATTCACAAAACTCATGTAGAAACGTGATCAGCAATGGCTTAACACTAAAACCATGGTCACAAGTAGTCACAAGCATGTGGAACAAACATGTATAAAACATGATGTGATAATGACTTTTCTCATAAAACGTGATGAAAATCACCGCATTAGTAATGCATGTGGCGTAACCACAAAACACAATCTCATGTGTAAAACAAGACTAAGCAATAAAACTCATATAAAAACTCGTCATGGCACATCAAAACGATTGAACTTGTCCCCTGGGCGGACATCCCAAATCAAGGGATCTCGTCGATAATAGAACACCCATGATCATGGTTCACTATAGACTTGATCAGAGTCATATAGCAGTCGGTCTTACATGCTAATAAGCAAGGCCCGGTCTTACATGCTATCAAAGCAATGCCACCCAGTGCTGCCGTGGAGCGGGGGTCATTTCACATTACCAGAACGGAGGATATCGGACTTACATGCTACCAGAGCAAGGCCCAATGTGTATTCAACATGACACGCCTAAGTCTCAGTAATAGCCATTATCATATAAAACCGTTTTGCCTTCACGTAGCGTTCATAGTGGTTTTCTCATAAAATACATCTCAAAAATCGTTTTGTACTCAACACAAAACATGTTAAAATCGAGCTCAAACCGGCAAAACAACGCACACATTTCTCAAATCTCAATATGCCTTAACGTAGAGCCCAAATCACATTTTCTCTTTTAAACTCAAAGCGATTGTAAAACAATTTCACATTCAATTTACAACTCATAAAAATTGGACCACAGCCGGCTATAAAATCGTGTGCAACAACTCATTCACAATTCACAAAAAACATGCTTGTTTTCTCAAATCTCATTTTATGCTATAATATTATCACAAAACACATACACAAATAGGTTTTGAGTTTTACCTTACCTCGTTGCACCTCGTATAGTGCAATTGTTTCCCCCAAACAATGGACTAGCCTCGTATTCCTCTCTGGAACTCCTGGGCTGTCCACACGATGTTAAAACATCAATAAGTTTATCTCAATCATATCACTGAGCACATAATTGCTCATATTCTCGTTAAATACTCAAACAACTCAATTGTCATAATTTTATCACAATCTACATTCTCATCTACTACATTTCAAATCCTACATTTCTCATGTGTAATATCCATGCCCAATTCACCACATTGCCTTAATCCATACATATAGTCATAAATCCCCAAAATTACCACAATCTCATAATATCATCTATACTCCCACAAAATTACAATTTCATCAATCTCTAATCCTTTCCTAGCTATTTCATCACAATGCCAACAGCCATACTCACCAAAATCACTTAAAAATCTAAGATCGAAGTTTAGAAATTTACCCAAAACTTGTGGAGTGCTCAACTCTTGCCTCGATTCAATCCGTCTTTCGATTTTCAAGTATGTTGTTCTCCTTGGGATGAGGAACAACTTTCCATCTTTCCATAACCTTAGATTTGGATGAAAATGAGGGATTTGGAGGAGAGAGAAAGCTAGGGCTCGGCTGAAAAGAGGTTTGGAAGAGAGAGAAAAGATGAAATGCAGGAAAACACAGGGGTCCTTTTATAGAAGGAGGGTAGGAGATTGATTTGGTCTCTGATGAGATCGATCTGCATTTGAATTTGGGAATGTTTTTGGGCAACTTTATGCCTAGGAGATCAATCTGTCGTGGGGTAAAATCGATCTCTTAATAGCTTTATGAGATCGATCTACTCCTTGAGGAGATCGATCTGCTCCTTACAAAATGCTTCATGAGATCGATTTCTTCCTTATGAGATTGATCTCTTCATTACAGAATCATAAGGAGATCGATCCTCTTCCATTAGAGATTGATCTGCTCACTTAATTTCCTCATTCCTTGTCACTTTGGCCTACCAGATCGATCCTCTTTTCTCTGAGATCGATCTGGCCTCATAGTTTCACACTTAACATAAAATCTCCATATATAATGGCCATAGTTTACTCCATTGATTAAATTCTCATTCCATACCACCTCAATATAGGGGTACATCACATTTAGTTCAATTCAATTACACTTCATGTTCTCATTACATAATTTAGATATGTATAAAATTCTCAGATCTCACAATAAGGCTAAGACAAAGGTTATCTTCCAGCATTGAAAATGGACACATTAACTCAACAAGAACCTTCTTATTTTGAGATTGTTGAGTTTGAACATGACAGCATAATTTCACCAATTACGGCATGTTCAGTGAAACTGACCAAGAAGAGGAAGAAATTACTCATGCATCGACCTGGTCGTAAAATTTGATACTTTGATTTTTTTTCTTAGGGGAGATATTTCAATACATTCACAATGTTGTTGATGTTGAGTCTGATGGATACTATGGATTTAGAGCTATCGCTGGGTTGTTAGGCATGAGTGTAGATGACTGGCCACAAGTGAGACAAGATTTGATAGTTAGATTAAGTAAATACTGAGATGAGTATCTACGTCTCTATGGAAGCCAAGAGCATGTTGATGAATTAATGCATTCCTTGTTGTGTATCAACACTGTAGCTTATAAGGATCATTGGATGACCTTACCAGATATGGGATATTTGATAGCATCATGTTACAAACGTCGTGCTTGTCCATTTATTTGCACTACAGTACCTGACATAACTCCTACTTGGAACTCCTACACCTCCATCAATGCATCATAGGTTAATTGTTATTGGATTTGTGAACAGTTGTCATTTTGTTCAGGTTTTGATCACAATATATGTTATATTTGTTTGGACATTATTAGTTTTAGCTGACGTTTAACTAAATATAGTCTTCTGTTGCAGGTTTTATTGCATTCGAGAGCACTAATACCTCCAATTGCATGAACTGGTGTAAGTATAGATATGAATGCGCTCAAGAGTGGGAGCTTCCATATGTGTCTCGGATCAAGGATTTCAAGTTTTTGTTTTTATCAAACATGGATGTTGCTACTCAAGAGACAATCAATTTGGATGAGCCATGATGCTGTATTTATATTTGTTTAAATATTTAGTAAATTCAACTTTGTTGTTATTTATTTATTAGAAATTACTTCCTTTAATCATCTACTTAATAAGTGTTACATTTAGTGTTGATAATTTTTTTAGCTTAATTCTCTACTTTATTATATAATTGAAGTATAATATATTAACAAAAGAAAATGAAAATGATAACTTAAATTTAAATATAATAATTGAAATATAATATATTAACAAATTTAATTGAAAATGATAAATTAACTTTAAATTTAAAATAAACAAAAGTGTCAGTCAGAAACATATGACAATAATCTACTATTTCCTTTTTTTATGCCTAACATATGCTGCAGTAGAAGGAGTAGGAGCTGGTGGGAATGCTGGTGTAGGAGTCAGGTCAAATGTAGGAGCAGGAGCTAGTGGTAGTGTTAGTGTAGGAGCTGGATTCAATGTAGAAGGAACATGAGGTGGTGGTGGTCGAGGCAAACACACAACTAGATGTTGAGATGATGAAGTTGGACATAGAGGCCAAGGTGTAGACTACGGAGGAGCTAAAGTAACTGCAACTTGAGGTGTAGGTCGAGATAAAGATGTTACAGCTGGAGGTGTAGATCGAGCTGAAGATACTGTAGCGGGAGGTGTAGGTCGAGGAAGCACCAATAACATCAAATATTGCCCTCCGAAGTACACCAAGGTCCTGATTCTTGCCACTCGCTACCACAATTTCTAGTTGACATGTTGCTCTTGATACGTACTATAAATTAATAAGAACATAAAAGAGATCAAACACAACACCAAACACAAAATAATAAGCCATCTGAACCCTAATAGGAAAAATGAATGACTTACCTCCTCGTTGGTCAACTCTCTACTCCTTGGTTTCTGATGTGAGGTCTATCTATATGCAGGATTTCGCACAAACTGATGTAAAATAGTCTCATACCAAGACATGTAGTCTGGTGAATACTCTCTTGGCTCGATGCATAGATCACATCAACTATCCTCATGGATCACATGGAAGTCCCAGTTATCCCAATACCTAACCTGAAAACTATACTGTACATAATAGTTCTTTTGCTTTGAACCTCATTTTGCACATTCTAGGATGATGAGTAAATATGGAATGCCTTGCATAGAGCACCATTATCACATCACTCTTTCAAGATGGTATGGCTCTACAACGTGCTCGAACTTAATACATCCGCATAAGAACATGATCTGCAACAAAGGATTGTGTTCTCTACAATCTGCATACGAATCCTACATGACTTGATGGCACTGCAAGTCATCAAGTCGCTCCCTTAACACCTTTAAATCCATACCGAATGTGCGTGGCTTCCATCATCAAGCTCTTGGCATCCCCTATCTAAATGATAGGTCTGGTATTGGATCCAAGGAGGGAAAATGCTCGTAGATCCATGACAGCAAAAAACAAAAGCATTATTTATAATAAGAACAACATAAAGTAATAAATAAAACAAAAAACAAAATGAATATTTTTTAAGAAATGTTACATACCTGAACAAATGTCATGTAGCCAGCAATAAAGTGACACTCAGACTTGCTAACAAGGCTTAACTGTCTATAAGTGTAGGCAAGACAAGCCGTACCCTATGCAAACTCTCCAACGAAAAAAAAAGCATGAGCTATGTACACTATGGTGTGTTTGTCATTTGAGTCGGTCACATTGACGAATGCATCTCTCAATCACGGCATCCTAACCGAAGGTCTTTGTTGCTCGATCGTCTTGTCACATGCCTTATTTATGGGCAACCCAAGCAAACGTACTAGGCTTTTGTTAGCTTGGTCGACGTCGATAGTATTAAATGAAATGACCCTACCAACCACTGGAATGCCGAGTAATGTAGACACATCATTCAGTTGATGGTCATCTCTCTGAACAACATGTGGAAGGTGTTGGTCTCTGGCTACCATCGGTCTATAAATGCTTCCATAATTGTCTTGTTGCACGTGGGATAACATATGCGCAATAAGGGAGTCAACCCAGACTGCTCCACCAAGGCCTGGATGTGTGAGCGACTTTGATCTAATGGCCACGTAGGAACTTTTGAATCGTGGTTAATCACTTTAAACTTACCTCATTTCTAAATCAAAAGCAAATAACTAATTGCAATATTATTAATTATAATATTAATAACAACAATTACATATTACCAATCAAACATACCTTTTGCTGCCAAAAATAGATGTAGCAACATGAGATCCAAAGCTCCTTAGAATTTACGCTTCAATTGGACCACCGAGATATGGTCCAGTAGCAACTGTATCCTTCGCAGTTGATGTCTCAGTAAATGTAAGCGCGTTTTGTCTCTCTTTAGTAGCTAGTGCCTCAATAGATGTAGGCACATGATGCCTCTCATCAACAATTGGTGCCTCAGTTGTGGTCGAGGTATGTTGCTTCGCTTCCTCTATCGTGACACCTAACCTCTTCTCAAATGCTGTCGGTATGATCACGTGAAGTTCCTTTAGATGATTCGGCTCTTTGTGAAGCTCTGGAAAGCCCAGTTCCCCGTGTATGTACCATCTATAAACAAACACAATTACACCTACAATTAGACAATTTCTCAAAGCTTTATAAGCAATGAAAGGCAATTAAAGATAGGTAAAATCATAGTTCTTTTACACTAATTTTCCATAAACATGACATGAAACAACTAATTATAAGTACAGAACCCCTAAATAGCCTATCCTTGGTCCCAAAAAGGTTATTTAAACTAAACATATACACTTAATTAAAAAAAAGAAGAGAAAATCATATTTTTGGTAGCTTACGGCAGGATCCTGCTGTGAGCCTTAAGCAAGTTTGCGACAAGATTCTACTACAAGCCTTAAGCAACTTATGATAGGATCCCGTCGCGAGCCACATACGTTTCACAGCAAGAACATGTCGCAATTACCTAAAGGCTCATGGCAGTGGATTGTCGCGAACCCTTAGGAGATCGCGGCAGTGGATTGCCATGAGCCTTTAGGGGATCGTGACAATGGATTATCGTGAGCTCTAAGAAGCTCGAGGAAATTCCCTGCCACAAGTGTTTGTGGTGGCACCCTAAATGCCTCAATCCCTCAAATCTAACCCTAAAACACAACTTATACTTTGAAATTCAACAAATCAAACAATAAAGGATGAGTTTCTTGAAGAATGTACTGGAAAATCTTGATTGTGGAGAGTTTTCCATAAAAGATCGAAGATGGATGGAGATTGTAGGGATTAAAGAGAAAAGAGTGTGTGTAAAGAGAGAGATGAGAGGAACTTGAGATTAGGTTGTGAAAATAGGGAGGGTATTTTGGGTATAGAAAATTTAGAAATAGGTTTTATTTAGTAAAAATTATGAAAAAAATAAAATAGGCTGAGTGTAGTAAAGAGGTTGTGTTTAGTCTTAAATAGGTTGTAAATAGAAATGCTCATACCAATAAAGCCCTACAGGCCCAATCATATTATTATAATATACATATGAGATAAATAACTCATTGGATCACTTAAAGAAATCAAGTTACCCAAAATTGAGCTAAATATTTAATCTGGTTATTATTAAAAATAAATTTTCAACTAATGGAAGTCTAAAATAAATAAAATTCTTACATTTTTCCACTTGGACAACGTTAATTGAGATTTTAAAATTTTAAAAATATGTTACGAAAACGACTCTCGAATCAAGCAACAACTTTAGTGGTCGTAAAATAAATCATAACTTAATAACTTTACCTCCAAACATGATCGAGTCCAATAAGGCATCTGTGAGACCCCGTATATGTACAGTTGTATATAGGTACATAGAAATGTAAATGAAATCATGAGTATGATAATACATTCGTAATACAAAGTATATGCAATGTAAGTTCATAAGATTATGTACGCACTTGTAATAAGAGTCGTGATCGTACGTACAAGTTGTGTTATGAATGAGTATGAAGAGATGAACTTAAATACGAGAAGAATGTGATTGAAACGGAATAAGAATAGTGTGGTAAAATGGAAAGAAAGATTTACATAAGTGTATATTTCCATTCGGGTAATATCGTGTATATTTGGTTATACAAAGATTTTCCCACAAGTTTTAATACGTACTAAGTGTGATTGGATGACATTTTTAAGTCTCAAGGAGGGATGAATGAGCAAAGGACTATGGAGGTAAATTGAGGAAGTTTTGAATGAAGTTGTTGCAGAAAAACTGCAGAAAATCTGGAAATATGGAGGCCAGATCGATCTCATAGGATGAGAGATCGATCTGAAAGAGCCAGAATGCTCTTATGTGAGTAATGGAATGGAGCAGATCAATCTCCAAAGGAATCAGATCGATCTCCTTAGCTCTCGGGTTGGAAGCAGATCAATCTCCCCTAAGACCAAATCGATCTCCTTAAGCTTCTGTTTGACAGCAGATCGATCTCCTGCCTTTAAAATGTCTTAGAAAAGAGGGATTTTTGGAGGACCAGATCGATCTCCACCCAAGGAAGATCGATCTCATCAAGTTAAAACTATAAATAGGAGCAGTTGGATCTGCAGATTTTCAAGATAAACCATTTCTTTCTACTTCAACTCAAAAACCTAGCTTTCTCACTCCTAAATCCAGCTATTTTCAGTAAGATTTGAGGAAAAGCTATTAGAGACAAAGTCGTTCACGTCTAAGAGAAGAACAACATAGTCTAGAGGCATTTCCCCATTTGTCGGATTGAAGGAATAAAGGGCATTTCAAATTGGAGCAAAGAGAAAATCCAATGAGGTAAGTTCTAGTGCACAAATCCAAGTACATTGATCTAGTTAATGATTATGAAGTTAATTGGGTGTGCACCTTGTGGGTAGAACTACCTAGAATGGCATGAAATGAATATAACTTAGAAATGGTCTAGTGAGAGAAAGTGGAATATAGAAGTGTTAATGATGAATGAGATATCTTGAGAGGATGATTATGTTGTGGGCATGGTTTGGGCATGTTGATATTGGGATAAAATTGTGAGATTTACCACAAGGGGTAAAATGTGTATTTAAGGCATTGGATAAATGCGTAGTTGAATAAGAGTTAGAAACGTTAACTCAAGTGTTTGATGGATGAATTTCAGTTTCGGATGATACACCGGAGCAAGTCGAGATGAGAATGCGAGAAGCGTAGAGGAGGATAGTTGCACACAAATAAAGTGAGGTAAGGGACTATGTGTTAGCTATAGAGATGTTCGTGCGTATTTTACAGCAATTTCGTAGATATATTGCTAGAACTAGTACGATATAATAATTCTATGAAATGATATGGAAGCATGAAAAGTACTATGATGTATATATGTATTGAGAAATGGGATAGGGTAGGGAAATGGCATGATATGCACGTTTTCAATGTTTTTCTCTAATTTACATTGATCTTGATGATTGAGAAATGTTGATGATAGGTTGGCTAATTTTACATGTTTTAGCATGAAGAGGCATGCTGTATGAATAAACATGTTTTGAGTTTTAAAAAAGAGAAAATAGCCATCTATCAGTTTTGAGATGAGATTTGGTGCTGAAGAGCTAGCTCACACCCGTTTTAATGCCTTTGATGTACCGTGCTGGAGTTTTAACTCGCGCTAGGGTTTTGAGAAAGTGCGAGAACTTTGCTCGCACCTGTTTTATTGAGTTGAGGTAAACCTGGGGGTCTGGGACCCAAGGGGATACCAGCCGACGGCCATTTGAACGGGCTGGGCCTTAACGATAGATCGTATCGAGCTGGAGCCTTGCGATGACTGTGTGTCACGCTGCTTGCTCGCCTGGTATATGAGACATGGTTTAGGATGAAAAGTCCATCAGAGTTGGAGTATGGACTTGGGTCCACGGTCGTACGTAGAACAGTGTAGTTATCCGTTGGTATACTATGTACCGTGCTGGGTGCACGTGAGTACGAGTATCACGTAGATGACACACGACGTATTCTTACCATGAGTATACGAGGAGATGTGGTTGATTGAGATGAGCCGGAGGGCAGGACTGACCCATTCCCCTTCAGGCAAAGTAATGCCCTGTGCACACCTGATCAGTGAGGCTCGGGATCACTGACTATGGCCATATGTCGTGGATATTTGATTGTCGAAAATTCCATGCCTGTCTTAGAGATTCAAGAAACAGGGATAATCTCAGAAAAGAAAGAGATTTTGTGTTTTTGATAAATATCTGATTTCACATTTGTGCCGTGAGATAACTATACTATCTACGTGCTGATAATGTCATGATGTAAAAATCGTTTACTTTCAGAGCATGAGGTAAGATTAAAACAATGCCACATGTATGTATATATCATATACAAGAAATCATGAAATCGACATATAAAGCACACATGGAAAATCATCATGTATGACATCTCATGCTCGTCACATTAAAACTTATTTATTTCATCATAAACTCTTCACTTTAAAACTCATTTGTTTAATCACAAAACTCATCACTTTGAAACTTATATGTTTCATCATAAATTCATCACATTTAAAACTCATTTATTTCATCATAAACTCTCACTTTAAAACTCATTTGTTTCATTATAAAACAACTTCATCGAGGTCAAACCCATCTCTCGGGAATACCTTGATTCATCAAATCACATCTCTTTTAAAAATATAAATCGGGACTACCCCTCCATCGGGTTGGTCCTGGTCTATCCAGACCGTATGATATCATGTGAGGCATGTAGGTTACTGTATGAAAAATCGAGGACTATGGCCATACTATGTCCCTGTGATCCCAGGCTACACGGATCCCGGTGTGCGGGGCATCACAACTGCAACGGGAGGTGGGGTCAAGTCCTACCCGCCAGAATATCAAGTAACATCATAGAGTTATCATGACTGCACGGTACAGCGTACTCAGTGTGACATACACGGTACATCGTACTCCGTGGACCCATATCATAGTCTGGGGGTGCCTGCCGTAGGTCTTATCCACCCCAATACTATGTCGATAACCAACCCATGTCTCAAAGTATGCGTGCGAGCATCTCAACTCTCTATGACACACAGTCTATAGGAGGCTTCCGCACGACTATATGCATGTCAACTCACGTCTGTGCGAGCGAAGCTCTAGCACCACGCTATGCATATCATGATATCTAAAATCTCGTGCGAGCGAAGCTCCAGCACGATTTTGTGCACACATAAATTTCTCGTATGAGCAATGCTCCAGTACGGCTTTTCATGAGAATAAATCAGTAAACTTGAGTGCGAGTAAGACTCTAGCACTCTTTTTACTCGTGTAAATATGATAGGTGGCTCAATTTTAATAAAACATCTTTTAAAATAGTAACAGGTACAAACCGGTACCGTTTCGTATAATTCATAAAATCAACAGCCAACCTATATGTAAATTTGCTTAAACCCAAGCAATACATTCATATAAAATATCAAAACATGAAAATTACGTAATTTATATGCCTTACTACCCTTTTTTGTAAATTTTACTCTCATGGGCAAAATCATCTTTTTCTTTATTCACCTAAGCCCCGATTTTCACAGAAATTATTATTTCAATTCTAGATGCTGTAAGAAATTTCTAAGCCCTGTAAATACCCTCAAAATACGTATAGAAATCTCTATATGCCTACAAAATTCCCTTACCTCGATTCTCGTCGAGTCTGACCTTTCCTTTTTTCACTGTTGTCTCGTCGCGCAGTCCGATATGCTTCCAATCAAACCTCCGGAACTGCGTAATAATATTCCCCAGGTCAGATAGTATACAATTTAATTGTATTTCCTATTTTCTGGGCTTAATTTAAATCATTGGGCCCGTTTACCCCTATTGGGCCCGATTGCGCCTTAATGGGCCTTAATCGGCCTTAAGCCCGTTTTCCACTTAATTTTCACTTTATCGAGGCCTATTGAGCTCATTGGGCCCTCCAACAATTTATTGGGCCTCGTTCTAACTCTCGAGTAGCTCAATTTAATATTTACGACAATTTATCTAAATTTCCGTAATTGAATTCAATTTATGCGGAATTTAACTTCATATCACTCATAACGATGTAAATTATCGTAAATAAGGGTCACTTACCCGAGATTCCATGCTAGTACATAAATCGAGGCTATCTCGAGCTCTCGATGGATGCCAATCGTCGAGCTACATAATTTCATAATTTTCCGGGTAAGTTTTCAGTCTAAAATTAATTAAATAAAATATTCCAAAATTTAAATCGGTCAATTTGACCGCTTATCGACTTACCCGAAACTCGATTGCATCACAGGAATTTTTCTCAATTTTTTTCTCTTTCTTTTTCCCTTTTTTTCTTCCTTTTTTCCTCTCTTTTTGGCTGAACCGATTCAGTCCGGTTCGAACCGGTTCAGACCACCGGTTCACTCCGGTTCGATCGGTTCACCGTCGATTCACTGCCTTGCCGGTCGGTTCTCTGCCGGCTTCCACCGTCACCAGCTCCGTGAGGTTGTCCGCAGCTCGAATCTGGCCTCGGCTTCACCCAAGACCGCCGGAAGGTCGCCGGTTCGGCCTCTTCTCCCCGGCGTCGGAAACCCATTTTTTTCTTTCGCTGTTTCTGGCGTTTTCGGGTAGCTTCGTCGGTCGTGGCCGCCACCAACAAGCTCGCCTATGCCTGGGGAATAATCGACTGTGGTCGGTCGGTGCCGAATAGTCGCCGGTCGTCGGGATCGGCTTCTCTTCTCTCGGTTTCAGTTTTCGCTCCGTTCGCCGTCGTTTGTCGCCGTTCGGGCCTCCATGGGGCCGGTGGTGGGTCGGCCCTCGTCGGGCTTCCCTCCTCGGCCTCGCCTGGTCGCCCCGATCGCCGACAGCTCCTCGGTATCTCGACTTTCGTTTTGTCGTTTCTCCTTTCGCGATTTTCGTTTCTTTCCAGTTTCCTTTTTTTTTTATTCTTTAATTTATTTTATATATTTATTTATTTTTATTATTTATTAATTTTATTGATTAAATTAGTCTAAAATATTCAAAATATCTTAAAGAAATTATATTTTATTCATTTAGTCTATAAATTAATTTTTCGGTATTATTTTAACTTCCCAGTATAATTTTTGATTATTTTCGGGATTATTTTTCGATTTGAAAATTCCAATTAATCCCGATTAATTCCCATAAATTAATATCCTGGTCAATTTAACCCAAAATAAATTTATTTCACCTTTATTGACCAAGATTTCTCAATCCATTACTTTTAATTAAATTTTCTTATCGAATTTACATCGGCTTTCGATCTTTTGACCATTTTGCCCTTACACGTGTTCGGGATTAATTTAACCCGACTTCCCTTCACGAATACTCATTCATTTCGTATTTTAATTAAATTCGGGTCTTACATGATATGTAAGCACATGGTATTTATACAATTGCTTTTGTATATCTACACACACACCTGGGAGTGTGAATTAAAGATTTAAATCTTCCGTTGTAAATGAATGAATTTTAGTAATTGCATCTTCTCACAGCCCAACCGTAGTAGAGAATGTATGGATAGAAGGGTACCCAGAAGTGGGGTGTGACAGATTTGGTATCAGAGAATGGTTGGTCTGATGTGAGTTGATGTTTAGGACTAAGAAAACATACATCCCCAAGTTACTGTGCGATATTTAGATACAAATGTGTATACGGAGCTGGTAGTGAATTAAATGTTTGTTATAACGCAGAAAAGTTATCAGGCTAGTGAGTTATACCTGAGAGACACCACAAGAGGGGAGAGAGCTTGAGAGCTCTAGGGCGAAATGACAGGACTGAGAGGCATAGTAGATCATCCTCTAGTCATGAGCCCCAGGAACAGATAGAGGCTTCTGATCCTCGAATAACTCGATTGGAGGAAGACATGCGCACGATGATGACCATGATGGGTCAGATCATGGCTAGGTTTGAGGGTACACCTGGTACAGCGGGACAGGTTACACCGAATCCCCTAGTAGCTGCACCTGAACCTGAGAATGTTGCACCTGCGTAAGCTAAACCGGTTAGGCCACGGGAACCTCATATTCGACCCGTACCTCCTCCAGTAGCACCACAGCAGTATGATGATGATTTGGGGTATGGATATGACTGTGATATGGAGAGATTGAGGCATTTTATGGACTTTAAGCCTCCTTCGTTTAGCGGGGTAAAGGATCCGACAGTGGCTGAGGACTGGATCAGTCAGATGGAGAAGTTATTTGACTTCTGTAGATGTTCAGCTACGGAGAGAGTAGCGCTTGCAGCCTTTGTATTGAGAGGCGAAGCAAAGCACTGGTGGAGGTCCACCAGGCCGATGTTGAGAGCTCAAGGTATGACTATCACTTGAGATATGTTCTTGGGTGTTTTTAGAGAGCAATACATCCCAGATACTGCTCGACGTAGGCTACAGATGAAATTTTTGAATCTGACTCAAGGGAATCGAATAGTTGATGAGTACGAGTCACAGTTCACTTCACTGGGTCGATATGATCCGGACTCGATCAGGAGTGAAGCTATCAGAGTCTGTAGATTTGTAGATGGACTGAGGCCTTCGATCCGAGCAAAGTTGGCCCCATTTGATGTCGCTACATATAGAGAGGCTGTGCGATGGGCCCAGTTATGTGAGCAAGATTATGACTTGCAGACTTCTGAGTTTAGTTGGGGTAAAGACAAGGGTCTGAGGAAGCTGGGAGATGGCAAGAGTGCCAAATTTGGTCGAAAATTCATGAGTAAGCATCGGAGAGAGGTAGATGAGTTTCAGAAAAAGGTTGCTAGACCTTTTATGCCTCCGACTCAGACACCAGCCAGGGGTATAGTGACTGGTGGACCCCGACCGACTACAGATCAGTGTAGACTATGCGGTCGATACCATGGTGGTAGGCCATGTCATCTTCAGGGTACCCGATGCTTCAGATGTGGTAAATTTGGACATTAAGCCAGAGAGTGCCTGGAGATAGTTGAGGCAATTCCATAGAGGGGTAAAGAGCTAAAGAGGGTTCTTACAGTTGCAACTCCTGCAAAAAAGAAAGCCTCGGCTGAAGAAAAAGGAAAACAAGTTATGGGTCAAGGCAGGGTGTATGCGATGGACCAGGCATCGGCTGATACCTCTTCTGAAGTGATAAAAGGTACAATCTTGATTTTCAATCTGGAGGTTATAGCTTTGTTTGATTCTGGTGCTACGCATTCCTTCATATCACCTGCATGTGCATCTAAGTTAAAAGGTTTTGTAGAACCCATATACTTGAGTAGGACTTTACTAATAAGTACTCCAATGAGAGTTAGCCAATTAGTTGAGCAAGTGTATAAAGATTGTAAAGTGAGGGTGGGAGATAAGTGCATGACAGCCAACTTAATTTTGTTGAATATGTATGACATTGATGTAATTTTAGGAATGGATTGCTTAGCCACCAATCATACTGTCATAGACTGTCGTTCTAAGTCCATTAAGTTTTCTCTACCTGAAGAATGTGTTGTAAGATTTTAAGAGAAGAAATGAAATCTTAAATTTTGTGTTAAGTAAAGTACTTTGGTATAAATGACTGGAGTATTGTTTTGAAGGTTTTGTTGCTTATGTGGTGGATTTGAACAAAGTACATCTGGAAATGGAGGACATCCCAGTGGTCAGAGAATTCCCTGATGTCTTTCCAGACGATCTACTAGGATTGCCACCTGATAGAGAAACGAAATTTGGTATAGACTTGACGCCTGAAACCGAACCAATATCCAAGTCACCATATAGGATGGCTCCAGTTGAGTTAGAGGAATTAAGGAAACAGCTGCAAGAGTTGTTAGAGAAGGGATTCATAAGACCGAGCGTCTCACCATGGGGAGCCCCGGTATTGTTTGTGAAGAAGAGAGATGGGAGCCTCAGGTTGTGCATCGACTATCGGATGTTGAACAAGGCTACCATCAAGAATAAGTACCCCTTACCACGCATTGACGATTTATTGGATCAGCTTCGGGGAGCACAGATCTTTTTCAAGATAGATTTGAGGTCTGGGTATCATCAATTGAAGATTCGAAAGGAGGATGTGCCCAAGACAGCATTTCGTACCCACTATGGCCATTACGAATTCTTAGTCATGCCTTTTGGGTTGACCAATGCGCCGGCAGCTTTTATGGCTCTAATGAATGAAGTATTCAAGCCATACCTGGACCAGTTCGTAATTACTTTCATTGATGATATATTGGTGTATTCAGGGTCCAGAGAAGAGCATGAGCAGCACTTGAGGATTATTTTGCAGACCCTCCGAGAGAGAAGGTTATATGCCAAGCTTAACAAATGTGACTTTTGGCTAGAACAGATTTCTTTTCTAGGTCATGTTATATCGAAGGATGGGGTGTCAGTAGATCCATCCAAGATTGAGGCCGTTGTTCAGTGGGAACAACCTAGGACAGTCACAGAGATCAGAAGCTTTCTAGGTTTGGCTGGTTACTACAGGAGATTTGTAGAGGGTTTCTCTAGATTAGCTGCTCCATTGACACGTCTTACAGGAAGAGTGTGGAGTTTTCATGGGATAAAGCTTGTGAGAGAAGTTTTCAGGAACTTAAGCGCAGATTAACCACCGCGCCAGTTCTTATCATCCCTAACAGTTCAGGAAATTACTCGGTGTATACAGATGCTTCGCATCAAGGACTAGGCTGCGTTTTGATGCAAGATGGAAGGGTGGTAGCTTATGGATCTAGACAGCTGAAAGATCATGAGAGGAACTACCCCACTCACGATTTGGAGTTAGCGGTCGTAGTGTTTGCGTTGAAGATATGACGCCACTACTTATATGGTGAGAGATTTCAGATCTTTACGGATCATAAGAGTCTGAAATATCTATTCTCACAGAAGGAGTTAAACATGAGAAAGAGGAGGTGGTTGGAACTCCTCAAGGACTATGATTGTGAGATCTTATACCACCCGGGGAAGGCAAATGTGGTTACCGATGCATTGAGTTGGAAGAGTCTCGGGTTGGTATCACATATGATGGTTAGAGAGCACGAGTTGTTGGAACAATTCACGACCCTTAGTCTGGATATGACCCTACCTGAGATTGACAACTATGGGATTATTGCTAGCTTGAGATTAGAACCAGAGTTGATTGAGGAAATCTGACAAGCTCAGCAAATTGATCAATGGTGTATTGACATGATTAGCCAAATCCGAAAAGGGAAGGGTGCCGATTTTATATTGAGTTCAGATGGAATACTAAGGTCTGGAGATAGAATATGTGTTCCTAATGATTTAGAGCTGAGGAAGCTGATCTTATCAGAGGCTCACTCGTTAAGATATACAATACACCCGGGGAGTAGTAAGATGTATCAAAATCTTCGAAAGGCATATTGGTCGTCTGGAATGAAGAGAGACAAAGCTGAGTATGTCGCTAGATGTCTCATTTGTCAGCAAGTAAAAGTCGAACATCAAAAACCAGGAGGATTATTACAACCCCTACCGATACCAAAATGGAAGTGGGAGCATGTCACCATGGATTTTGTGATGGGGTTATCAAGAACCCGTAAGAACCATGATGCGATATGGGTGATAGTAGATCGGTTAACGAAATCGGCACATTTCTTAGCCATGAGATCTACAGATACATTGAGTGCATTGGTGAACCTGTATGTGCGAGAAATAGTGAGATTGCATGGAGTCCCAGTGAGTGTTGTTTCTGATCAGGATGCCCGCTTCACTTCCCACTTTTGGAGACATTTTCAGGAAGCGATGGGGACCCAGTTGAGTTTTAGCACCGCTTTTCATCCTCAAACAGATGGTCAGTCAGAGAGGACTATACAGACCTTGGAGGATATGTTGAGAGCGTGTGTACTGGACTTTAGAGGCTCATGGGATGATCACTTGCCATTGATTGAGTTCGCCTACAATAACAGTCATCACTCAAGTATTGGTATGGCCCCTTATGAGGCACTATACGGTCGTAGATGTCGATCGCCCATTGGTTGGGAAGAAGTTGGTGACAGACAGTTACTCGCTCCCAATTTGGTTAAGCAAGCCTCCAAGGATGTTCAGATAATATGCGAGAGGTTGCGAACAGCTCAAAGTCGACAAAAGAGCTACGCTGACAGGAGACGGAGACCACTTGAGTTTGATGTTGGCGAGTCTGTATTTTTGAAAGTATCTCCTTCTAAGGGAATAACGAGGTTTGGGAAGAAAGGAAAATTAAGTCCTCGTTACATTGGTCCCTTCGAGATTTTGGATAGAGTGTGAGATAGAGCATATAGGGTAGCCTTGCCACCTGAGCTAGCAGAAGTCCACAATGTCTTCCACGTTTCTATGCTTCGAAAGTACTACCCGGATCATACACATGTAATTAGCTATGAGCCGTTGGAACTTAAGGAGGATATGTCGTATGTCGAGAGACCGATCCGGATATTGGAAAGAAAAGAGAAGGTGTTGTGGAACAAGACGATTTCATTGGTTAAGGTTTTGTGGCAACATCACACTGTGGAAGATGCCACATACGAACTGGAAAGTTTGATACGGGAAAAGTATCCCGAGTTATTCACAGATTGAATTGGTTCTAATTTGGAGGACCAAATTCTCTAAGTGGGGGAGAATGTTAGACCCCGTATATGTACAGTTGTATATAGGTACATAGAAATGTAAATGAAATCATGAGTATGATAATACATTCGTAATACAAAGTATATGCAATGTAAGTTCATAAGATTATGTACGCACTTGTAATAAGAGTCGTGATCGTACATACAAGTTGCGTTCTGAATGAGTATGAAGAAATGAACTTAAATACGAGAAGAATGTGATTGAAACGGAATAAGAGTAGTGTGGTAAAATGGAAGGAAAGATTTACATAAGTGTATATTTCCATTCGGGTAATATCATGTATATTTGGTTATACAAAGATTTTCCCACAAGTTTTAATACGTACTAAGTGTGATTGGATGACATTTTTAAGTCTCAAGGAGGGATGAATGAGGAAAGGACTATGGAGGTAAATTGAGGAAGTTTTGAATGAAGTTGTTGCAGAAAAACTGTAAAAAATCTGGAAATATGGAGGCCAGATCGATCTCATAGGATGAGAAATCGATCTGGAAGAGCCAGAATGCTCTTATGTGAGTAATGGAATGGAGCAGATCGATCTCCAAAGGAATCAGATCGATCTCCTTAGCTCTCGGGTTGAAAGCAGATCGATCTCCCCTAAGACCAGATCGATCTCCTTAAGCTTCTGTTTGACAGCAGATCGATCTCAAGCCTCGACAGATCGATCTCCTGCCTTTAAAATGTCTTAGAAAAGAGGGATTTTTAGAGGACCAGATCGATCTCCACCCAAGGAAGATCGATCTCATCAAGTTAAAACTATAAATATGAGCAGTTGGATCTGTAGATTTTCGGGATAAACCATTTTCTTTCCACTTCAACTCAAAAACCTAGCTTTCTCACTCCTAAATCCAGCCATTTTCAGTAAGATTTGAGGAAAAGCTATTAGAGACAAAGTCGTTCACGTCTAAGAGAAGAACAACATAGTCTGAGGCATTTCCCCATTTGTCGGATTGAAGGAATAAAGGGCATTTCTAATTGGAGCAAAGAGGAAATCCAATGAGGTAAGTTCTAGTGCACAAATCCAAGTACATTGGTCTAGTTAATGATTATGAAGTTAATTAGGTGTGCACCTTGTGGGTAGAACTACCTAGAATGACATGAAATGAATATAACTTAGAAATGGTCTAGTGTGAGAAAGTGGAATGTAGAAGTGTTAATGATGAATGAGATATCTTGAGAGGATGATTATGTTGTGGGCATGGTTTGGGCATGTTGATATTGGGATAAAATTGTGAGATTTACCACAAGGGGTAAAATGTGTATTTAAGGCATTGGATAAATGCTTAGTTGAATAAGAGTTAGAAACGTTAACTCAAGTGTTTGATGGATGAATTTCAATTTCGGATGATACGCCGGAGCAAGTCGAGATGAGAATGAGAGAAGCGTAGAGGAGGATAGTTGCACACAAATAAAGTGAGGTAAGGGACTGTGTGTTAGCTATAGAGATGTTCGTGCGTATTTTACAGCAATTTCGTAGATATATTGCTAGAACTAGTACGATATAATAATTCTATGAAATGATATGGAAGCATGAAAAGTACTATGATGTATATATGTATTGAGAAATGGGATAGGGTAAGGAAATGGCATGATATGCACATTTTCAATGTTTTTCTCTAATTTACATTGATCTTGATGATTGAGAAATGTTGATGATAGGTTGGCTAATTTTACATGTTTTAGCATGAAGAGGCATGCTGTATGAATAAACATGTTTTGAGTTTTAAAAAAGAGAAAATAGCCATCTATCAGTTTTGAGATGAGATTTGGTGTTGAAGCGCTAGCTCACACCCGTTTTAATGCCTTTGATGTACCGTGCTGGAGTTTTAACTCGCGCGAAGATTTTGAGAAAGTGCGGGAACTTTGCTCGCACCTGTTTTATTGAGTTGAGGTAAACCTGGGGGTCTGGGACCTAAGGGGATACCAGCCGACGGCCATTTGAACGGGTTGGGCCTTAACGATAGATCGTACCGCGCTGGAGCCTTACGATGACTGTGTGTCACGCTGCTTGCTCGCCTGGTATATGAGACATGGTTTAGGATGAAAAGTCCATCGGAGTTGGAGTATGGACTTGGGTTCACGGTCGTACGTAGAACAGTGTAGTTATCCGTTGGTATACTATGTACTGTGCTGGGTGCACGTGAGTACGAGTATCGCGTAGATGACACACGGCGTATTCTTACCGTGAGTATACGAGGAGATGTGGTTGATTGAGATGAGCCGGAGGGCAGGACTGACCCATTCCCCTTCAGGCGAAGTGATGCCCTGTGCACACCTGATCAGTGAGGCTCAGGATCACTGACTATGGCCATATGTCGTGGATATTTGATTGCCGAAAATTCCATGCATGTCTCAGAGATTCGAGAAACAGGGATAATCTTATAAAAGAAAGAGATTTTGTGTTTTTGATAAATCTCTGATTTCACATTTGTGCCGTGAGGGCACTATTTATGAGCATGTTTTAAATGGAAACTTGATATTTGATTTACACGAAAATGCTATTGAGAAATATATGTTTAAATGCATTTTTCGTATGGTATTTCCATTTGTATTGAAAACATGGTTTTGGTTTATACATGCATGGGCTATGTAGGTAGTACGATATCTACCTGCTAGCATACATTTCCTTACTGAGCTGTGGTTTGCTCATCCCACTATTTTCCCCCTCCAGGTACTAAGAAGTAAGAGAGCGGTGGTCTCTAGGTCTTTTGTGTTGAACAGCTCCCACAATTCCGTAAAGGTATAAGATTTGTATACACGAGTATTTTGTATCTAATTTATCGTATCGCACAGTTATATCTTGGAATTGTAAATAGTATTATGGGGATGATATGTAAGCACGTGGTATTTATACAATTGCTTTTGTATATCTACACACACACACCTGGGAGTGTGAATTAAAGATTTAAATCTTCCGCTATAAATGAATGAATTTTAGTAATTGCATCTTCTCACAGCCCAACCGTAGTAGAGAATGTATGGATAGAAGTGTACCCAGAAGTGGGGTGTGACAGCATCCAACTCATAACTATGGATGATGATGTACTATTTAACAGTATAGCACATCTATAATTACACAAGTCAATTATCGTATTGACATGTTCACAATAATGTAGTGGTGTAGTCAAGTGATCTTTCCATAGTGTAAAGGTCCTCATTTTGATCATTTTTTAGAAAATCACTATAAACAAACACACATCTCAAGAGACAACTATAGTTACTTTCACAAATAAGATAGTAATTTCAATCACATCTCTCAAGGGGACAACTGTAGTTCGTACTTATATGAAAGTAAACAATGTTTTCACCAACAAAAACCACCATATCTTGAGACAATATTGCTGATATATGACATTGCACAAACTTATCAAAATAACAAAGTTTTATAACGTGCTCGTAATAAAAGTAATAAAGTATACAAGTCCATTGGAATTGCAAAAAGTAATAAAGTATACAAGTCATAGTAGAACTACTCCCACTAACCAATTACATCAAAAGAACTAAAGACACCCATGTTTACAACATGTTTAAAAAAGTGGGTGGAACAACCTTGGTCAAGGGATCTGCTATCATTGCTTTAGTGTCAATATGTTTAATAAGAATGTCGTAATTCTTAACCTAATCTCCAACTGCAAGATCTTTAATTTCAAAGTGCTTAGAACCACTAGAAGTTGTGTTATTCTTTGAGAACATTACTGTTGCGAAATTGTCACAGTAAATCCTCAATGGCCTTGAGATGGAATCAACTACCTTTAACCCATAAATAAAATTTTTAGGCCACAAAGCATGTGAGCTAACCCTTTAACAAGCAACAAATTCTGCTTGCATGATACAAGTTGTTGAAAGTGTTTGCTTCACACTTTTCCAAAAGATAGCCTGCTGATGATTTCATGTCATCTAGGCAACTAGTAAAATCTAAATTTGTGTTCTCAACCACTTCAAGATCATCGACCCTTTTGTAAGCAAGCACATGGTCATTTGTTTTTTGTAAATACTTCATCACTTTTTTTAATAGCAATCTAATGCTTATCACATATATTAGAGATATCTACCAAGAAAGCTCACAACAAAAGATAGATCAGGCCTGGTGCAAACTTTAGCATAAATCAAACTACCTAGAGCATTAGAATAAGATTTTTCCATCATCAAACCTTTATGAATTTCATTCTTAGGACACTGTTCTTTACTAAATTTATCTCTTTTAGAAATAGGAACATTTCTTGGCTTGCAAGTATCTATATTAAATCTTTCAAGAACACGATCAATGTAGGCCTTTTGTGATAGCCCCAACAAGCGTCTAGACCTATTTCGATAAATTTCAATCCACAACACATAGGAAGCATCATCAAGTTCCTTCATATTAAAAGATTTAGATAAAATATACTTAGTCTTATGAAGTAGATTGATATCACTACTAGTAAGTAGTATATCACCTACATAGAGAACAAGAATAGTAAAATGACTCTCACTGACTTTAATATATATATATATATATATATATATATATATATGCATTGATCCACCTTGTTCTCAACAAAACGTAACGAAGATACAACATCATCAAATTTTAAATACCATTGCCCAGAGACTTGTTTAAGACCATAAATTGACTTCTTCAACTTGCACACTAAATGCTTATTTCCACTCTCAACACTAAAAAGTTGTTTTCACATCCATTAGATGGTGCTTCAGGTCATAATGAGCCATTAGGACCATAATAATCCTAAAAGAATCCTTTAAAGATACAAGTGAAAATGTTTCATCGAAATCTATCCTTTCCTTTTATGTAAACCCTTTTGTAACCAATCTTACCTTCAATTTCTCTATGTTGCTTTTGGAATCCCTTTTAGTCTTAAACACCCACTTACAACCTAGGGGTCTAAAACCATCTGGAATTTTTAGTAGCTTCTGCATACCATTAGAATACATGGAATAAATCTCATCACACATAGCCTCTATCCATTTATAAGATTGTTCACAAGAAATTGTTTTATTAAAACTTATAGGATCAACAATTCCACCAATATCATAATCAGCTTCACCTAAGTACACAATGAAATCATTTGAGATTGCAGGCTTTCTTACCCTATCAAAATGCCAAATAGGCACAAGAACAGGTGTAATAGGTTATTCTAGACCATATGGGTTATTCACAACATCCTCATGATGTTGCACTTATGCACTCTATCAATAGGTCGATAAACCACTTTCTCATGCATAATAGGCACAGGAAAAACAAGGGTTTCCTAAAAAATAGTTTCATTATTTTGTAAATCACTAGAATCATAAACATCATTCTTAAGAAACTTTGCTTTTAATGCCTCAACAATTTTTGTCCCATGGGTCGAATAGTAAGATCTATAACCTTTGGATCCACTAGGATATCCAATGAAATAATAGCTAGTGGCCTTGGGATCTAATTTGGATTGGGTCATAGATTTTCACCTCAGCAGGGCAACCTCACACTCGAAGATGATTCAAACTAGTTTCCAACCCATGAAGAGCTCGAAATGTGTTTTGGGTACTAATTTAGAGAAACTCTATTTAGGATATACATGGAAGTTTTTAAGGCTTCACCCCATAGAGAACTTGGTAAGTTAGTTCTACTCATCATGGACCTAACCATGTCCATGAGAGTGCGATTTCACCTCTTAGCCACTCCATTTTGTTCAGGAGTCTCGGGCATAGAAAATTAGGAAAAAATCCCACAGTCCTGTAAGTATTTGGCAAAAGATCCCATGAATTGTCCTATTTCACCAGTTCTGCCTTAATACTCACCACCGGGGTCAGACCTCACAATTTTAATTTATTTACTACATTGTTTTTCTATCTTAGCTTTAAAAATTTTGAATTTTTCAAGAGCAGAGTCTTCATTTCCTTCACCTTTAGCAATTAACAATAGCTTTGATAGGGAGAACTATTGTAAACCTTTAGTGTAGAGAGGGGACCAAACCTTTATTATTTATTTACAATAGTTGAGTCCACCCATCATGGGCTCAACAATATCCTCTACACCAATAACGCCCTACATGCCCAGTTACATTATTATAATATACATATGAGGTAAATAACCCATTGGATCGTTTAATTAAATTAGGTTACCGAAAACTGAGTTACATATTTAATCAGGTTATTATTAAAAACAAAATTCAAAAATGGAAGTCCAAAATAAAGAAAATTCTTACTAGGTCCAATAAACCATTTCCTGGCATCCACTACTCATCAAAGCTACAGTTGTATAAATGAATGTATATGCCCTAAGTGATTAGGTAGCAAGTTAGTGAAAGAAACACTGAAGTGTGTAACAAATCCACATAAATGCAATCAAGCAGATTGGTCTAGCTTTGGCAAAAAAAATGGCCTAGTTTTAAAGTTTTTCTCTTTCGTTACTTTTCTTGTAAATATTCGAACATCTTAGCCCCCAATCCACCCAATCATACATATGAAAGTTATGGCTGTAAATATTAAATTGACTTTTTAGATTGGCTGCCCCTGAAGAATACTTATGGCTACACTAGCCATTCTGCAGTTGATGAACCTTTGCGTTTTGGGTGCACTGGTTGCCATATGGGTGAAAAAGGATCCTTTATCTCTTGATAAAGCATATATATGAAGGGTACCATGGTGCATGTCGTTAGTACTAGTAGTAGTAAAAATTAATTAACCTTAGAAAATTCAATATAACAAAAATGTTAAATTCGTGGGGCTAAGACATCATGGAAATTAATCATATGAAATCAAACATAATATGAGAGATTATTATAATGTAATTAAAAAAATATTTAGGATTATATAGTTACAAGTTGATTTTCTTCTTAATTGCTTATAATCTTTTGTAAAGTTTTCAAATTAAGTTAATGAATTGAAGATTTTTTTTCTTCTAACATGGTATGAAAACTATTTTATTTAGTTGTTTTGTCTGAAATCATGTTTCGAGACATCTGTTTAATCTTTTTTCTACACTAAGCTTGCCATGTAGAGTTGGTAAAGCTAATTCGAGCTTGAAAACCTGCCCGAGACGATATGAGATTGAACCCGGATCAATCCAAAATGACTAAAAAAGTTAAAAGCTTGAGTAAAAAAAACAAAAAAAAAAAGCTTGAAAAAACCCAAACCTAAAAAAGCCTAAATTTGACACAAGCCATACCCAACATGACTTGAGTCCTGTATGATCTGAATATGAGGTTAATCCTGCTAGCCCATACTTCCTTCATTCAAATGAGAATCCATCTCTCGTTTTAGTATCTTCTCCACTCATTGGCTCAAACTACCACTCATGGTCAAGAGCCATGCGAATGACACTTCTATCTAAGAATAAGTTAAAATTTGTAGATGGTTCTATCTCACCTCCAGACCTGACAAATTCACTGTATGCTGCCTAGGAATGATGCAATACGATGGTGCTTTCATGGTTGATCCATTCCCTAAGCCCATCTATCGCCCAAAGCAGTATCTGGTTCGATAATGCTGCTGAGGTATGGAAGGACAGATTCTCCCAGGGAGATTTTTTTCGCATAGCTGAGCCTTAAGAAGAAATGTATGCTCTACAATAGGGAACTTCTTCAGTTTCAGAGTATTTCACACATCTCAAAACAATCTAGGATGAACTGATTAATCTGAGACCGACCCCTCTATGTTGCTGCTCAACGAAATGCTCATGTTTGGTTCTCTCAACTATTCGAGCATATCAGTAGTCAGATTGTGTGATCAGGTTCTTAAAAGGCTTAAATGATTCTTTCTCAACAGTTCGATCCCAGATTATGCTCATGGATCCACTTTCAGCAATCAATAAGGTCTTTGCCTTAGTAATACAGCATGAGAGGCAAATCAATGGAGGTCTTGGTCAGCAGAATTCACAACCAGCTGTCTTCTACAATCAGAGATCTTCTGTTTACAAGGAGAATCAGTACAGAAATAGGCCTAAGTGCTTACATTGTGGATTGCTAGGTCACACCATTGACAAGTGCTTCAAAAAGCACGGGTATCCACCAGGGTTTAAAGCCAGAAGAAGGGAGACTAGTGTGAATCAAATTGAGAGAACTGTGCAGCAGACATCTATGGGAAATTGTCTTGCAAATCTAGATTCTACTCTGCTGGACTCAAAGCAAGATTGTGACAAATCCAATACAGAACAATACCTGCACACCTCAAATCCAATTCCTAGCTCATCAAATCAAATTTCATCCATTAATGCTCTTTCCACTAACCTGAATTACATGTGCAGCATGGCCGGTAACATTCCCTTTACAAACTCTGTCTCTTGGATCATTGACACTGGGGCAACAGATCATGTTGCTTCTTCTTTAGCCTTATTTTCATCTTATAAACCTGTTCATGATATTTTTGTCAAGTTACCTAATGATCAAAAAGCCTTGGTAGCACATATTGGCACTATCCAGATTTCCAAGTATTTAGTTTTGAAAAATGTGTTTCATGTCCCATCTTTTGCATATAACTTAATATCTGTTAGCAAACTATTATCTGATTATCCTTACTCTCTGACATTTCATTCTCACATTTGTCTCATACAGGACCTTGCCAACAAGAGGACGATTGGTTCTGCTAAGGAGGTTCACGGTTTATTCCACCTTCTCCAAATCACATCACCAATTTCTTCCTGCAATTCATGTCAAGGACCTTCTTCAAATATCTGGCACTATAGACTAGGCCATGCATCTAATTCCCGTATCAAACTCTTACAGTCCACAGATAACTCTATATGTGTCAAAGATGATTCTCTTGCATGTGAAATCTGTCATTATGCTAAACAAAGGAAGTTTCCTTTCCCTGTCAGCTTCTCTACTACCAAAAGTTGTTTTGAAATTATACATATGGATATTTGGGGTCCAAGCCCTTCTCCATCCTTGTATGGTTACCTCTATTTTCTAACTATAGTTGATGATTATAGTCGGGGTACATGGATGTCAGACCCCACTTCTGGGAACCCTTCTATCCATACTTACTCTACTATGGTTGGGCTGTGAGAAGATGCAATTACTAAAATTCATTCATTTACAGCGGAAGATTTAAAACTTTAATTCACACTCCTAGATGTGTGTGTAGATATACAAAATCAATTGTATAAATACCATGTGCTTACATATCATCCCCATAATACTGTTTACAATTCCAAGATATAACTGTGCAATACGATAAATTAGATACAAAATATTCGTGTATACAAATCTTATACCTTTACGGAATTGTGGGAGCTGTTCAACACAAAAGATCTAGAGACCACCACTCTCTTACTTCTCAGTACCTGGAGGGGGAAAATAGTGGGATGAGCAA
The DNA here is from genome assembly GCA_033439115.1 of Firmiana major. Classification (NCBI taxonomy): domain Eukaryota; kingdom Viridiplantae; phylum Streptophyta; class Magnoliopsida; order Malvales; family Malvaceae; genus Firmiana; species Firmiana major. The sequence continues at coordinate 55,396,946 of CM065904.1, read as the reverse complement.
ACCACAGCTCAATAAGGAAATGAATGCTAGCAGGTAGATATCGTACTACCTACATAGCCCATGCATGTATAAACCAAAACCATGTTTTCATTATAAATGGAAATATCATACGAAATCGTGTCAATCAAATATGTCGAGCTTCCATTTAAAACATGCTCATAAATAGTGCCCTCACGACACAAATGTGAAATCAGAGATTTATAAAAAACACAAAATCTCTTTCTTCTCTTAATTCACTTTTTCTGCAAATCTCTTTCTTTTCTGAGATTATCTCTGTTTCTAGAATCTCTGAGACAGGCATGAAATTTTCGACAATCAAATATCCACGACATATGGCCATCGTCAGTGATCCCAGGCCTCACTGATCAGGTGTGCACAGGGCATCACTTTGCCTGAAGGGGGATGGGTCAGTCCTGCCCTCCGGCTCATCTCAATCAACCTCATCTCCTTGTATACTCACGGTAAAGATACGTCGTGTGTCATCTACGCTATACTAGTACTCTCGTGCACCCAGCACGGTACATAGTATACCAACGGACAACTACACTGTACTACGTACGACCGTGGACCCAAGTCCATACTCCAACTCCGATGGACTTTTCATCCTAAACCATGTCTCATATACCAGGCGAGCAAGCAACGTGACACACAGTCATCGTAAGGCTCCAGTGCAGTACGATCTATCGTTAAGGCTCATCCCGTTCAAATGGCCGTCGGCTGGTATCCCCTTGGGTCCCGACCCCCAGGTTTACCTCAACTCAATAAAACAGTTGCGAGCAAAGTTTTCGCACTTTCTCAAAACCATCGTGCGAGTTAAAACTCCAGCACGGTACATCAAAGGCATTAAAAGGGGTGTGAGCTAGCACTTCAACACCAAATCTCATCTCAAAACTGATAGATGGCTATTTTCTCTTTTTAAAACTCAAAACATGTTTATTCATACAGCATGCCTCTTTATGCTAAAACATGTAAAATTAGCCAACCTATCATCACATTTCTCAATCCTCAGTATCAATATAAAATTGAGAAAAACATTGAAAACATGCATATCATGCTATTTCCTTACCCTATCCCATTTCTCAATACATATATACATCATAGTACTTTTCATGCTTCCATATCATTTCATAGAATTATAATATCGTACTAGTTCTAGCAATATATCTACGAAATTGCTGTAAAATACGCACGAACATCTCTATAGCTAACACACAGTCCCTTACCTCACTTTACTTGTGTGCAACTATCCGCCTTTATGCTTCTCGCGTTCTCCTCTCGACTTGCTCCGGTATATCATCCAAAACTAAAATTCATCCATCAAACACTCGAGTTAACGTTTCTAACTCTTGTTCAACTAAGCATTTATCCAATGCCTTAAACATGCATTTTACCCCCTTGTGGTAAATCTCATAATTTTTATCCCAATATCAACATACCTAAACCATGTCCACAACATAATCATCCTCTCAAGATATCTCATTCATCATTAACACTTCTACATTCCACTTTCTCACACTAGACCATTTCTAAGTTATATTCATTTCATGCCAATCTAGGTAGTTCCACCCACAATGTGCACACCCAATCAACTTCATAATCATTAACTAGACCAATGTACTTGGATTTGTGCACTAGAAACTTACCTCCTTGGATTTCCTCTTTGCTCCAATTAGAAATGCCCTTTATTCCTTCAATCCGACAAATGGGGAAATGCCTCTAAACTTTGTTGTTCTTCTCTCTGACGTGAACAACTTTGTCTCTAATAGCTTTCCCTCAAATCTTACTGAAAATGGCTGAATTTAGGAGTGAGAAAGCTAGGTTTTTGAGTTGAAGTGAAAAGAAATGGTTTATCTAGAAATCTGCAGATCCAACTGCTCCTATTTATAGATTTAACTTGATGAGATCGATCTTCCTTGGGTGGAGATCGATCTGGTCTCTAAAAATCCCTATTTTCTAAGACATTTTAAAGGCAGGAGATCGATCTGTCGAGGCTTGAGATCGATCTGCTATCAAACAGAAGCTTAAGGAGATCGATCTGGTCTTAGGGGAGATCGATCTGCTTCCAACCCGAGAGCTAAGGAGATCGATCTGATTCCCTTGTCGATCTGCTCCATTCCATTACTCATATAAGAGCATTCTGGCTCTTCCAGATCGATCTCTCATCCTATGAGATCGATCTGGCCTCCATATTTTCAGATTTTCTGCAGTTTTTTTGCAACAACTTCATTCAAAACTTCCTCAATTTACCTCCATAGTCCTTTCCTCATTCATCCCTCCTTGAGAATTAAAAATGCCATCCAATCACACTTAGTACATATTAAAACTTGTGGGAAATCTTTGTAAAACCAGATATACACGATATTACCCGAATGGAAATATACAACTTATGCAAATCTTTCCTTCCATTTTACCACACTACTCATATTCCATTTCAATCACATTTTTCTCATGTTTAAGTTCATTTCTTCATACTCATTCATAACGCAACTTGTACGTACAATCACGACTCTTATTACAAATGCGTACATAATTTTATGAACTTACATTGCATATACTTCGTATTACAAATGTATCATCATACTTGTCATTTCATTTACATTTCTATGTTCCTATATACAGCTATACATATATGGGGTCTCACAATGGATTTTTTTAATGAAATCCAAATCTGAGGTGAGAAGCATCATTCAACACTTTTATACTTTTGTTCAAAACCAATTCCAAGCCAACATCAAATGCATTAGAAGTGATCAGGGTCAAGAATTCAAAATGAATGATTTTTTCACTCAAAACGGCATCATACACCAGCTTTCATGTGTGTCTACACCTGAACAAAATAGCAAGGTTGAGAGAAAACACCAACACATCCTTAATGTGGCCAGAGCACTAAGGTTCCAAGCAAAGTTGCCCATCTCTTTCTGGGTAGATTGTATCTCTCATGCTGCCTATATTATAAACAGAATCCCATCGCCTATCATCCAGAATAAAACATCTTATGAGATGTTATTCAACAAGCCACCAACCTATCATTCTCTCAAAGTCTTTGGATGCTTATGCTTTGCATCAACGACCCCTGTCCATAGAGCCAAATTTGATCCCAGAGCAAGAAAATGCATTTTCCTTGGATTTGTTCATGGCATTAAAGGGTATAAACTCTATGATATGCATACACATGAAATTTTTTGCTCCCGAAATGTGGTGTTTTATGAAAATGAATTTCCATTCTCTCATAGCAATCAGCTTCCCTCCAAATCTGCTCAAAATATTGTTGTTCCTAAAGTTACATTTGAAGATACATCATATGATCCATTTACTACATCACAACCATTGTCCACCAGTAATGCAACCACAGAAGTCCCTTTTATTCCTAGGAGATCTACTCGAACCCGACGTTTACCCACCTTTCTTCATGACTACAGCTGTGAACTACCTAGCAGCCAATCTTCTCCACTTGAAGGGAGGTCCTCTCCACATACACTTTCCCAGGTATTATCTTATTCACGCATTTCATCACAACACAAACATTACACTGCTACTCTAGATTCCTTTCATGAACCCAAACTTATAATCAAGTTGTCACACAATCTTGTTGGAGAGATGCCATGCAGGTAGAACTTCAGGCTCTGCAAGACAATTTAACATGGGAGTTCACTGAACTTTCTCTTGGAAAACACGTCATTGGATGCAAATGGGTGTATAAAGTGAAGCTCAAGGCAGATGGGAAGCTTGACAGATACAAGGCCAAGCTAGTGGCCAAAGGGTATACACAGCAAGAAGGCATCGACTATCTCGATACCTTCTCGCCAGTGGCCAAAATGAGTACAATCTACTTCCTGCTTGCTATTTCTGCAGCAAAACAATGGTACCTGGAGCAATTGGATATTAATAATGCATTCCTCCATGGGGACTTGCATGAAGAGATGTATATGGAATTGCCAGAAGGTCTTACTTCTCCCAAGCCAAACCAAGTCTGTCGGTTTCTAAAATCTTTATATGGGCTTAAGTAATCCAGTAGACAATGGAATGCTAAGCTAACAGGTGTATTGCAGCAAGTTGGTTTCTCACAAACTACACCAGATTCTTCTTTATTTGTCAAAACTACACACTCTTCCTTCACAGCTCTTCTGGTGTATGTGGATGATGTTATCCTAGCTGGGAATGACCTTGCTCAAATCAATAATATTAAGTCTCTACTGCACGACAAGTTTAAAATTAAGGATCTCGGGCATTTGAAGTATTTTCTTGGCCTTGAGATAGCTCGATCCTCAGCTGGAATAAATATTTCTCAACGAAAATATGCATTAGATATTCTGTCGAAAACAAGTTTTCTAACTTCAAAGCCCGCTTCATCTCCAATGGCACATAATCTGAAACTTCATGCAGATGATAGCCCTCCTCTCTCGGATATAACCAGTTATCGTAAGCTGATTGGAAAGCTCCTGTATCTCACTTCAACTAGGCCTGACATCACATATGCAACACAGCAACTCTCTCAGTTTCTTGACACACCAACTCAACAACACTTAGCCGCTGCCCATCGAGTGTTGCGATACATCAAAAGGACCCCAGGTCAAGGTATTTTTTTTCCATCTTCATCAGATTTCCAACTCAAAGCTTTCTCAGATCCAGACTGGGTATCATGCATGGACTCTAGACGATCAGTTACAGGTTATTGCATATTTCTTGGATCATCACTTGTCGCCTGGAGATCGAAGAAACAAACAACTGTTTCCATATCTTCATCTAAGGCTGAATACAGAGCATTGGCTGCCACCACCTATGAAATTCAATGGTTCTTATACTTACTCCAAGATCTCCACATTCAACATCCAAATCCGGCACTGTTATTTTGTGACAACCAATCAGCCATGCATATAGCAAAGAACTCTGTTTTTCATGAGAGAACCAAGCATATCGACATAGACTATCACATAGTTAGGGAAAACCTTCTTGCAGGAATTATACATCTTCTTCCCGTTCAGTCCAATGATCAGCTAGCCGACATCTTCACAAAAGCTTCTCATCCTTCTCTCTTTCACACTTTTGTTTCCAAGCTGGGAGTCCAAAATATATACTCTCCAGCTTGCGGGGGGTAATACGTACATCACAGCCATACACTACAAGCTCTACAAATAACAGACAAATAGTTAGCAAAAGCTCAAAAGAGCAATCTGTTATGCATCAGTGAAAATTTACCAGAAACAGCCTAGCAATTGGTTATGCCTTGGGAATGAAACTTAATCATTGTTTCCTGATATTTAGGAATTAGTTAGAAAGATTCAGTTACCATAATTTTCTTAAGCAGCCTCTAGTAGCTTCATGTATTTCTATATAAATTCTTGTATAAAGCAGAGAAATGTAGAGAAACAGAGAAGTTCATTTTCGCATCAGTCAACTTTTGTCTTACAAGCCATACCCAACATGACTTGAGTCCTGTATGATCTGAATATGAGGTTAATCCGATCTGAAACCCATATAAAACCAAACTTATAATCCAAAAAAATTCAAATTATAATTATATGATTATTTTTAAAAATATTAAAATAATTAAATAAATAAATGATACATTTTCTCATAATTAAAATTTTAAAAAACAATTATTATTTATTATACAATTATATATTTTCAAACAAAATTAATATATTGAATCTTTAAATTCAATTATTAAATAAAATTAATTTCAAACACGAAATATATATATATATATATATATATAAATATATATATGTGTGTGTGTGTGTGTGTGAATATCAAATATTTTTTAATATTATCCCTATTATATTTACAATAATAAATAGTAAATATATTATTAATTTAACATTTTATTTTATTATAAGAATCATTATAATATTTTATTATATTTATTACATATACAACAATAATTCAAATATATAAATTTTCACATTTTTATATTTTGAGCAAAATATTAAGAAAATTATTAACAAAATTATATTTAAATTATATTTTTATTAGAGTTTCAATTATAAAAATATTAAATTTACTTAAAAATAAAATCCTAATCCTATAATTAAAAACATATTGTTTTTAAGATTAAATATAATGATTAAAAAGAGTTAAAAAAATAAATTAAACAATACAAGTACAACGTCCAAAGAAAATATAATAAAATAAAAATGTTCTTCAATTCATAAAATCACAAAGTTTTCCCATTCCTAAGAACAATGCAATGCATCAAGATCAAGTCATTCCAACATCCAAATCGGAACATGCAAATTACAACCAAATCAATTACAATAGCTTTTAATAAAAAAATTTAAATTTTTATCAATAAACTAGTAAAAAGTAGAATATCAACATACATTACAATTAGAAACTCTTAATCCTCCTCTATAAGATAACTAATTTAACTTCATTGTAACACGTCGCCCCAATTCCAATTTTTTATCTTTTTCTTCATCTAATAAAATATATAAAAATAATCTTATAAGAATCTAAATAAAATAAAATAATAATGACAATAAAATCTTACCATCTTGATTATAGATACATTGAATCCATACAACTAATTACGAGTAGTAATCAATATTTCTACATTATGTGGTCTAAGACAATTTCTTTATGTTAGTGTATACCTTAGAGCCAACTAACTTAGCATGAGGTATGGTACTATGGCAACATGTGTTCACTTTGGGAAAATGACGTAAATGCTTCTCTTCACTTTTTATTGTTGACAAGAATGGATTCATTAGTAATTAAATTGGTTAAGCCCATGGAATAAACTGGCCTTGCAAGGGAATTGTAAGGGTTACAATTATGAGATCCCTATGCATCAAAACTGTGTTCCTAAATTGTTCCTGATCATCGTAATATCAAGACAAGACATTGATGGTGTTTGAAGATTAGCACATGCTAAGTCTCCTTATCAAGTAAGTAACTAATCTCATAGGTTGAAATATGAAGATATTTGAAGATAGCATGAGGGTGCTTATTAGAGAATAAGTTCATTGAATGTGACTCGGTGTGAGAGCTCCATTTGGTAGTGTTATTCAAGTGTCTATGAAAATGCTCTCACGTGTCAATAATGTTAATGGTCTTTTGACTTGAGATGTCAAGTCATCTTATACGTGAATTGTCACACTTTGATTTCTGTCACGACCCGAATTACCTAAAAATCAGAGTAAATTTTTCGCTTTTTCATTTATTATTTAATTCTTACCTTTCTCTCGTCGTGACCATCCTACAACACAGTTGGGCTATGATTCGGTGTTAGTCACCTCACACTATTTAACATTTCATTCCCATAATCATATATCAGAGTCTACTATCCTTTTGACTTTAAATAAACACATACCCAATGATATTTACATGACTCTACATCCCCGACATCATATCCATTTACAGTACTGTGCATTACATATTTAGATACAAAACCATACAAATGTGTATACCTGTCTCTCGATGGGAAGCAGCAAGCAGCGGATATTAAGCATGCAAGTCCTCAGCCGCTCAATAATTATTACAAGTGCTCTGAAAAGATGGGAAAATAAGGGGGGTGAGCAAACCACACGCTCAGTAAGGCAATTATGCAAGTAAGTAGATAGCTCCACTATCTACATGCTCATAATGCCATGCCCTTAAATCCATTTCTTTTCATTTAAAATTACACGCACAAAGTCATGCATATTCAATGCCATAGTTTATCCAAAACTATTTGTGCATATATAAATCATGTAACTCATGCATTCAAAGCATTTTATGTGACATCATTAAATCATATTAAGCATGAATTAGATCAAGATCATGCAGTCTTTTATGCCATGTAAGACAAAACATGGATTTCAAATGAAAGCATGGAAAACACATCATGCCACTGCATTTAAATCAATTCATTTAAAACGCAGTATAAAATAACCCCTCTGGGTCAATCATCTCAAAACTCATAAAACAATTCGTTATATTTCATTATAAAACTTCGGTTATAAAACCACCCTTCTTTCAGGGTCACATATCATAAAATCATCTGAAATCATAAAATCATCAAATCGGGGGCCTGACCCCTCCTTCGGGTCTACCCTGGTCTAACAGACCACAAGTTATATCATGTGAGACAATCAGGTAATTATCAGTAACATCGAGGACTATGGCCATATCCTAGTGATCCCTGGCAACACGGTACCTAGTGTGCGGGGTATCACACCTGAAACGGGAGGTGGGTCGTCCTACCCGCCAGAAGAGCATAACACCAGGATTGCGAGGGCAAGGCTTGCTGCCTCGTGGCTAATGCCACTCCACTCCAACAATCCCCACGGTACAGCGTACTCCGCGTGACATACACGGTACAAAGTACTCCGTGAACCCAAGCTCAGTCAGGGGTGCCTGTAATAGGTCTTATCCACCCATATCATCTCTGTCTCAGAATGCACGTGTGAGCATATCATCTCACTGTGACACACAGTCTACAGGAGGCTCCAACACGGCTATATGCATGTAATATAAATCCCTGTGCGAGCGAAGCTCAAGCACGGCTCCATGCATATTCATGATATCTGAAAATCTCGTGCGAGCGAAGCTCTAGCACGGTTTCATAAAAATCAGTGAAATCTGCGTACGAGCAGCGCTCCAGTACGACTTAAACTGATTATAATTTCATGTAAGTTCCACGTACGAGCAACGCTCTAGTACGGATATGTATATAAATTCAGTGAAAACCTCGTACGAGAAAAACTCCAGCACAGCATTCAAATGAATTATGAAAACCATATAAAACTTTGTGCGAGCAACGCTCCAGCACAAATGAATGCTCAAGTAAATCAAATCTCGTGCGAGTTATACTCCAGCACGGCTTTATGCATAACTAAATCAAATCTCGTGCGAGTTTCACTCCAGCACGGCTTTATGCATAATTAAATCAAATCTCGTGCGAGATTCACTCCAGCACGGCTTTATGCAATATCAAATCAAAACAGGATGCGAGCTAAGCTCCAGCATCTCTCATGCATGTCAAATCATTAAAACTAGTGCGAGTAATCGCTCCAGTACTATTTTATGCATACCACGTCAAAACAAATCAAAACATGTCAAAACATGTCAAAACAGAGTGCGAGCTAGGCTCCAGCAGCTCTCATTTCACAATATTAAAAATCAGTGCGAGCACCATGCTCTAGCACATTTCATGCATATGATGTCACAAGTCGGTGCGAGCAACTGCTCAAGCACATTTATGCACATTCACAAACGCAGATATAGTGCGAACTACGTGTCGGCACTATCTGTTTCCATATAAACTTGATAGTTGGCCTCTTTTCCAAAGAAATTTCATTTAAATATTAATAACACCTACGTAGTGTTATTTTGTGAAATTCATGCATTTACTGGCCAATCTATCGTTTTACTTTGATTAAAATCAAGAAAATTCATTAATCATAAAAATCCTTAAATCATGCATTCCATGCATGTCATGCTTTCACCATCCTTAGGTGAACTTCCCTCAATAGGGGTAAAATAGACATTTCACCTATTTCGATCCTTAAAAATTATTTAAACCACTTTTAGGATCATTTTACAATAATCGTGTATACATACATAATCAGTGTATACAAAATCTATTAAAATATGCGTAGCTACCTCTAGCTACTCACACAATTCCCTTACCTCATTTTCTGTACAGTCTGACCTTTCCCACTGATGTCTCGTCACGCAGTCCGATTTGCTCTGAATCCAAATCAAATCTCCGGCACTGCGGATACACATTCATCAGGTCAAATACAATACAATTAATTGTATTTCATAATTTTTCTGGGCTTAATTTAAATCATTGGGCCCGTTTACCCATATTGGGCCCGATTGTACCATAATGGGCCTTAATCGGCCTTAAGCCCGTTTACCACACTTTATCGAGGCCTATTGGGCTCACTGGGCCCATCAGTAATTTATTTAGCCTCGTTCTAAATTCTCTGATATCTCAATTTAATATTTACGACAATTTATCTAATTTTCCAGAATTTAATTCATTTATGCGGAAATTAAATCCGTGATTTATGCGTTAAATATCAATCACGCATAACGATATAAAATTGTCGTAAATAAGGGTCACTTACCCGTTATTCCCTGATCGTATACAAATCGAGGCTGTCTCGAGCTCTCAGTGGATGCCAATTGTCGAGCTACACAATTAAATATATTTTTCCGGGTAAATTTCCAGTCGGAATTAATTAAATTAAATATTCAAAAAATTAAATCGGTCAATTTGACCGCTTACCGACTTACCCGAAGCTCGATTGCATCACTGGAATTTTCCCCAATTTTTTCTCTTTTTTCTTTTTCCCTTTTTCTTCTTTTTTTTTCCCTCTCTTTTTGGCTGAACCGGTCCGGTCCGGTTCAACCCGGTTCAGACCGCCGGTTCGGTCTGGTCCGGTTTGGCCGGTTCTGTCCGGTTCGGCCGGTCCAATCTCCCTTTGGTCGTGTCGGCGCCGTCCGGCCGGTTCCCGGCATGATTTCGGTGCCAATCGGCGCGCAATCGTCTGGGCTCCCTAAATCGGGCCTCGGCTGGGGTCGAATCAGCCCCATCGCCGGCGAATCGGGGTTCTCTCCCCCGCGGTCTTCTCCTCCGTTTTCCGACGATTTCCGGCCACTTCGCCGCGCGTCGCTGCCGCCGGTGGGTAGCGCGGGTTTCGAGCCTCCTTCGTCGGCCTTCGCCTGGGGTCCCTGGCCGCCGGTAGCTCGCCGGTGAGCCTCCTCGGTCTCGGCTTGTTTTCTGCTTCATTTCGCGTTTTTCCTCTGTTTCTGTTTCTCTTATGTTTCAGACTTTTCGTTTTTTTTTTTTTTCAATTATTATTTATTTATTTATAATTAACTTTTAATATTATTTTATTCAATAAAATAATATTAAAATGCATAAATATCCTTAAAAAATTATATTTAATTCATTTAATCTGTAAATAATTTTCTCAGTCCGATTTTACCTTTTCGGTATATTTTTCGATTATTTTCGGGATTATTTTTCGATGCGAAAATCCCGGTTTATTCCAATAAATTCATATCTTGATCAATTTAACCCGAAATTAAATTATTTCTTCATCATTGATCAAGATTTCTCATTCTCATATTTTTAATTAAATTTTCTTGTCCCGATTAATACCGAATTTTAGTCTTTCGACCATTTTGCCCTTGCAAATTTTCGAGAATACCATTTTAGTCCTTTTGCATTTTTAAATGCACTCAAAAATATCGGGTCTTACAATCTCCCCCACTTAAGAAATTTGGTCCTCCAAATTAGAACCAAGTAAAATGGGTCCATAACAACTCCGGGTATATCTATCGTATCATATACTGTCATCCTCAAGTGACTTTCTCCGGAGTGTAATACTACCATCATACTTAACTAGGGAGATCATTTTAAAATTCAACACTTTCTCTTTCCATTTTTAATAACCAACTCGATTTCATACATTACTCTTTCATTGAGCTAAACTGTTAGAGTTTATATCCGATCACATATATCGGATCCGGATATTATTTCTTAAGCATCAAAAGATAAGACACATAGTGGATGCCTGCTTATTCAAGTGGTAACGCCAACCTACAGGTCTTACCTCCCACTTTGTCCAATATCTCTATCCGAATCTTGTTACGTCCTTAAGACAAGTAACTGCCAACATAATGATTCACCCTCGGTGAATTCCAATGATTTCCTGTCTCTTGTCAGCATAGGCTTTTCTATCTGCTCTGAGGTGTTCTTAATCTCTCTCAAATCAACTGAACATACTCAGAGGTTTGTCTTACTAATTCGGGAACAATTTTCTATCTGTCACCCACTTCTCTTATCAAAGTCAGGGAACAACTCCCTATGGCCATACAATGCCTCATTTAATCTCATCCCGATACTCAAGTGACAACTGTCATCATTGGCGAATTTGATTAGTAGCAACTAATCATCCCAGGAGCTCATAAAATCAATGGCACACGCTCTCATCACATCCTCCAGAACCTGTACAGTCCTCTCTGACTGACCATCTGTCTGAGGGTGGAAGCTGTGCTAACACATAATCGGGTTCCCATAACTTTCAAAAACAATATTCCCAGAAGTGGGAAGTGAAGCGGGAATCCCCATCTAATATCATGCTCCCTGGAACGCTACATATTGTTCCACAATTTTTTTATACACATAAATCCGCCTACGCACTCAGAGTATCTCGGGATTTCATAACCAGAAGGTGGGTAAACTTAATCAATCTATCGACTATCACCCAGATAGCCTCGTGATTCTTTCGGGTCCTCTATAACCCATCACAACTTCATGGTCACTTGTTCCCATTTCCATGTCAATATAGGTAGAGGTTGCAATAACTCTGCAGACATCTATTGCTCTACCTTACTCTGCTGATATACGAGACACTTGTCCATAATTCTACAATGTCACTTTTCATACCTGACCACCAATACCCTTTTCAGAGATTCAAATATATTTATTATTTCTCGGATGCACTGTATATCTCGAAGAGTGAGCTTCTGACAATAACACTATATCATCAACTGTGGTCCTGGGGAGCACTTATACTGTCTCTGAACCTCTGCAAGTTATCATCACTCACTGTGACCTCTGTCACTGTCCCCTTCTGAATCTGACCCACACTATCGACACCATGCCGATCATCACGCTAAGCTTGGCAAATCCGGTCACACAAATCCGGTTCTAACCTCAGGCTAGCTGTCATAAAATCACCGTCATCATCAAGAAGGGATCACATCACTACTGAGGTTCACACTGCTCTAGCAGCTCACGCTCCCTGACCATCATATGTGATACCATCCCGAGGCTCTTTCTGCTCAAGGCATCCGCCATTACATTAGCCTTTCCTGGGTGGTACAATTTTCACAATCATAATCCTTAGAAGCTCTAACCCTCTTGGTTATCTCATCCGACTCTTTCTGTGAAAACAGATACTCGGGGCTTTTACGATCAATGCATACCTAAAATTTCTTACCATATAAGTGGTGGCGCCATACTTTTAATTTAAACGCTACGGCTGCCAACTCTAAATCATGGGTCGGATAGTTTGTCTCACGTTCCTTGAGTTATTTGGATCTATAAATGACTATCTTCCCATTTTACATCAATACACAGCCCAATTCTTATTTGGAGGTATCCATACACACTGAAATCTCTTGAGCTGTTAGTTATAGTAAGAATACTTACGGTGGTCAGTTCATTACTCCAATATACCAAAACTCATTGAAGCTATTTTCATACTTATCATAACACTCGTATGAAATCTTTTTCCAAACGAGACGTGTCAATTGAGCAGCCAATTTCAAGAAACTCTCAACACCTCGTCTGTAAGACAGTTTCCTGTTGCTACTCATACTCATCCCTGGACTTCGAATACATCATAATATCATCGCTGTAGATGACAACCAATCGGTCCAGGTAAGGTTTAAATACCTTAACGTAGTTGAGTTCCACTCAATATTTCAATTTTTTCATATACTTGACCTATGTACGCATAAACGTACAATGTCATTTCGAAATAGCTTTCGTTCAAGATACTAGCTCACGTCATTTCCTTTTTCTTATATTAACGGCTTTTATAAAATTTTAAATTTTAAACCTTCTTGATTAATCAAATTCTATATTTCTTTATCGTACCAGCAAAGGTACCCAAATTTTAATGTATATATTATGACCGTCGAATTCAATCTATAGATTATGCGTGCGCTTCCAGACGCTGTCAAATCTTCAGGCAGGGAAGTATTTTAAAATACCTTTATTAACCCTTTTGACTTGACCACATCAACTGGGTGTAGATGTATCTACCCCTTATCTTGGTCGCAATCCATATGCACTACATATTGCTTAATCCTTAGTTACTTGGCTTATCAAGGACATCCTTACCTTGCATACGCCCCTTATTCCAATATATTTCGTATGCAGGATCTATCATATCTCCAAGCTCATCTCCTTTCATATATCTTATAACAAACTCTTTCCTTACTTGTCAAACTTACATTACACCTTTCAGTGATGTTTTCACCCATATTTTCAACTTACAATCTCTATACCCATATTCAGTCAGTGAAAATCAACTAACTATTATCCTCTTGTCTATGGGTACAGGCTTCACATTTTTCACTAGCTTATAAGCAACTGAAGGCGGTATGAATAAATAAATGGCACCAGGAGCAATTAAAAATAATTATTTCATTATTCACAACCAGTGTGGTATCTTCCACCACATCCAATGAAACATCAGTAGTGTCCTGGTCCAAGGCATACACTCGCCCTCGTCCAACATCTTATTTTCGTGGTAACTACCACACATCTTACACTGTTCACACTGCTACTCTGTCATACTGTTACGTAGTAGGTCGGGGTCCTCAAATCACAATACCCCTCAAAAGTATTGAAATTGGATACACTGGGGTTTATCAATCAACTTACCCCATGATTTATCAGCTCAAAGCCTTTACCAAACTACATTTTTCCCGTTCTGACATTCTTGTCATCCTTTATTCTCTTTTGTCTCTATTTTGGCCCTTACTACCTTTCTCAATCTCAGAGGCGCGCAATTTATAATCTTATTTAACACAACTGTAGTCTGCGCACTGCCTCGGCATAGGTAGTGATGTCTAACAGACAAATCGGACTCTAATTGATAATCTGAGTCCTTCCATGAACTTTCAGACATCTCGACTCTCACTGTTTATCGTGTCCGAGTCACATCTGCCCAGGAATATAAACTGAGTATCATACTCGTCAATCAACATGTTCCTCTGGGTCAGAGTAAATAATGTCATCTGTAATTTTCTTTAAACAATATCCGGGATATTCTGTCACCGGAATACATCTGAAATTATTTTTCATGTCCATTCTGGATGTCGAAATCTTCAAATGGGTCGAGCGAACTTTCATCAATGTTTCGACTCGCCCTCATACATACCCTGAGCAATTAGCTCGCAAAATATTCTCCACACTCCGCTCCAACCTCGCGAAGCGTATCTCAATACTGTCTGATCTCTCTGTCAGACTCTGTCCGATCTTTCTGTCGGACTCTGTGGAGCATGCTCTATATCAGCCTCCACGTCATTCTCATCTCGAGTCTCATGTGGCGACTCAGTACAACTCTCGGGCCTACCTCTACGGCCTCGAGTTCTTGTACTCGCCTCTCAACCATAGCGGCTATCAGTCAATGAGTCTATTCTTGCATTTAAAACCAAATTCTTAGCTGCACTTCCATCTCGATATACACAATTGTATCTAAATAATGCACAGTACATGGGGATGTAAACTTCATTAACCACTAACACCGACTCATATCAGGCCAACTCAAGCTCTGATACCATTAAACCTGTCACGACCCGAATTACCTAAAAATCAGAGTAAATTTTTCGCTTTTTCATTTATTATTTAATTCTTACCTTTCTCTCGTCGTGACCATCCTACAACACAGTTGGGCTATGATTCGGTGTTAGTCACCTCACACTATTTAACATTTCATTCCCATAATCATATATCAGAGTCTACTATCCTTTTGACTTTAAATAAACACATACCCAATGATATTTACATGACTCTACATCCCCGACATCATATCCATTTACAGTACTGTGCATTACATATTTAGATACAAAACCATACAAATGTGTATACCTGTCTCTCGATGGGAAGCAGCAAGCAGCGGATATTAAGCATGCAAGTCCTCAGCCGCTCAATAATTATTACAAGTGCTCTGAAAAGATGGGAAAATAAGGGGGGTGAGCAAACCACACGCTCAGTAAGGCAATTATGCAAGTAAGTAGATAGCTCCACTATCTACATGCTCATAATGCCATGCCCTTAAATCCATTTCTTTTCATTTAAAATTACACGCACAAAGTCATGCATATTCAATGCCATAGTTTATCCAAAACTATTTGTGCATATATAAATCATGTAACTCATGCATTCAAAGCATTTTATGTGACATCATTAAATCATATTAAGCATGAATTAGATCAAGATCATGCAGTCTTTTATGCCATGTAAGACAAAACATGGATTTCAAATGAAAGCATGGAAAACACATCATGCCACTGCATTTAAATCAATTCATTTAAAACGCAGTATAAAATAACCCCTCTGGGTCAATCATCTCAAAACTCATAAAACAATTCGTTATATTTCATTATAAAACTTCGGTTATAAAACCACCCTTCTTTCAGGGTCACATATCATAAAATCATCTGAAATCATAAAATCATCAAATCGGGGGCCTGACCCCTCCTTCGGGTCTACCCTGGTCTAACAGACCACAAGTTATATCATGTGAGACAATCAGGTAATTATCAGTAACATCGAGGACTATGGCCATATCCTAGTGATCCCTGGCAACACGGTACCTAGTGTGCGGGGTATCACACCTGAAACGGGAGGTGGGTCGTCCTACCCGCCAGAACAGCATAACACCAGGATTGCGAGGGCAAGGCTTGCTGCCTCGTGGCTAATGCCACTCCACTCCAACAATCCCCACGGTACAGCGTACTCCGCGTGACATACACGGTACAAAGTACTCCGTGAACCCAAGCTCAGTCAGGGGTGCCTGTAATAGGTCTTATCCACCCATATCATCTCTGTCTCAGAATGCACGTGTGAGCATATCATCTCACTGTGACACACAGTCTACAGGAGGCTCCAACACGGCTATATGCATGTAATATAAATCCCTGTGCGAGCGAAGCTCAAGCACGGCTCCATGCATATTCATGATATCTGAAAATCTCATGCGAGCGAAGCTCTAGCACGGTTTCATAAAAATCAGTGAAATCTGCGTACGAGCAGCGCTCCAGTACGACTTAAACTGATTATAATTTCATGTAAGTTCCACGTACGAGCAACGCTCTAGTACAGATATGTATATAAATTCAGTGAAAACCTCGTACGAGAAAAACTCCAGCACAGCATTCAAATGAATTATGAAAACCATATAAAACTTTGTGCGAGCAACGCTCCAGCACAAATGAATGCTCAAGTAAATCAAATCTCGTGCGAGTTATACTCCAGCACGGCTTTATGCATAACTAAATCAGATCTCGTGCGAGTTTCACTCCAGCACGGCTTTATGCATAATTAAATCAAATCTCGTGCGAGATTCACTCCAGCACGGCTTTATGCAATATCAAATCAAAACAGGATGCGAGCTAAGCTCCAGCATCTCTCATGCATGTCAAATCATTAAAACTAGTGCGAGTAATCGCTCCAGTACTATTTTATGCATACCACGTCAAAACAAATCAAAACATGTCAAAACATGTCAAAACAGAGTGCGAGCTAGGCTCCAGCAGCTCTCATTTCACAATATTAAAAATCAGTGCGAGCACCATGCTCTAGCACATTTCATGCATATGATGTCACAAGTCGGTGCGAGCAACTGCTCAAGCACATTTATGCACATTCACAAACGCAGATATAGTGCGAACTACGTGTCGGCACTATCTGTTTCCATATAAACTTGATAGTTGGCCTCTTTTCCAAAGAAATTTCATTTAAATATTAATAACACCTACGTAGTGTTATTTTGTGAAATTCATGCATTTACTGGCCAATCTATCGTTTTACTTTGATTAAAATCAAGAAAATTCCTTAATCATAAAAATCCTTAAATCATGCATTCCATGCATGTCATGCTTTCACCATCCTTAGGTGAACTTCCCTCAATAGGGGTAAAATAGACATTTCACCTATTTCGATCCTTAAAAATTATTTAAACCACTTTTAGGATCATTTTACAATAATCGTGTATACATACATAATCAGTGTATACAAAATCTATTAAAATATGCGTAGCTACCTCTAGCTACTCACACAATTCCCTTACCTCATTTTCTGTACAGTCTGACCTTTCCCACTGATGTCTCGTCACGCAGTCCGATTTGCTCCGAATCCAAATCAAATCTCCGGCACTGCGGATACACATTCATCAGGTCAAATACAATACAATTAATTGTATTTCATAATTTTTCTGGGCTTAATTTAAATCATTGGGCCCGTTTACCCATATTGGGCCCGATTGTACCATAATGGGCCTTAATCGGCCTTAAGCCCGTTTACCACACTTTATCGAGGCCTATTGGGCTCACTGGGCCCATCAGTAATTTATTTAGCCTCGTTCTAAATTCTCTGATATCTCAATTTAATATTTACGACAATTTATCTAATTTTCCAGAATTTAATTCATTTATGCGAAAATTAAATCCGTGATTTATGCGTTAAATATCAATCACGCATAACGATATAAAATTGTCGTAAATAAGGGTCACTTACCCGTTATTCCCTGATCGTATACAAATCGAGGCTGTCTCGAGCTCTCAGTGGATGCCAATTGTCGAGCTACACAATTAAATATATTTTTCCGGGTAAATTTCCAGTCGGAATTAATTAAATTAAATATTCAGAAAATTAAATCGGTCAATTTGACCGCTTACCGACTTACCCGAAGCTCGATTGCATCACTGGAATTTTCCCCAATTTTTTCTCTTTTTTCTTTTTCCCTTTTTCTTCCTTTTTTTTCCCTCTCTTTTTGGCTGAACCGGTCCGGTCCGGTTCAACCCGGTTCGGACCGCCGGTTCGGTCTGGTCCGGTTTGGCCGGTTCTGTCCGGTTCGGCCGGTCCAATCTCCCTTTGGTCGTGTCGGCGCCGTCCGGCCGGTTCCCGGCATGATTTCGGTGCCAATCGGCGCGCAATCGTCTGGGCTCCCTAAATCGGGCCTCGGCTGGGGTCGAATCAGCCCCATCGCCGACGAATCGGGGTTCTCTCCCCCGCGGTCTTCTCCTCCGTTTTCCGACGATTTCCGGCCACTTCGCCGCGCGTCGCTGCCGCCGGTGGGTAGCGCGGGTTTCGAGCCTCCTTCGTCGGCCTTCGCCTGGGGTCCCTGGCCGCCGGTAGCTCGCCGGTGAGCCTCCTCGGTCTCGGCTTGTTTTCTGCTTCATTTCGCGTTTTTCCTCTGTTTCTGTTTCTCTTATGTTTCAGACTTTTCGTTTTTTTTTTTTTTTCAATTATTATTTATTTATTTATAATTAACTTTTAATATTATTTTATTCAATAAAATAATATTAAAATGGATAAATATCCTTAAAAAATTATATTTAATTCATTTAATCTGTAAATAATTTTCTCAGTCCGATTTTACCTTTTCGGTATATTTTTCGATTATTTTCGGGATTATTTTTCGATGCGAAAATCCCGGTTTATTCCAATAAATTCATATCTTGATCAATTTAACCCGAAATTAAATTATTTCTTCATCATTGATCAAGATTTCTCATTCTCATATTTTTAATTAAATTTTCTTGTCCCGATTAATACCGAATTTTAGTCTTTCGACCATTTTGCCCTTGCAAATTTTCGAGAATACCATTTTAGTCCTTTTGCATTTTTAAATGCACTCAAAAATATCGGGTCTTACAATTTCACCTCTATAAGTTTGGGTACCAAATGTCTAAAATGGATGATTTTGGGTGTGTCATGAAGCATATGAAAATGGATGAGTGGTCAAGATAAGGATCTATCTCCTCAAATGACTTTGGGGGATATTATCTTAATCATCCTATCTCATATTAACTTGTAAGTCTATGTTTAGAGCAATAAATGTTATGGAGTTAGTATTGGTATCTTTTGGATAAAAATGGAAATGTTCATAAAGTAGACAGTACACCATGCTTTAAGTATTTCTAAGATATTTATGATGAAAGGAAAATTACACTATGTCAAACCTTCCGACTTTTTTTACATTTGAGTGGTCATGATGTATTACTAGATACCTATCTTGATCTATGAATTTGAATAAAATCTTTATTGCCACATGTTGAGGACCTAAAGGTCACGCACATAAAAGTTATGGATGGATGAATTAAGTTGATCATGTTTGAAAATTTTGAAAATTTTCATGAGACTTATTATTTGAATTATAATGAGGTTGACTTAAATGTGTCAAATTAAGTAGACTTAATTAAAAATGTTTTAATTAAGTCATAAAGGATTATTAGAATTTAATTAAATGGTTTGATTAAATTATAATCCTTAGCATTAATTCAATTTGGATAATTGCTTCAAAATTAAATTGTTTAATTAAGAGGAATATACTATTATAATTAATAATAAGTCTTAAGGGCTAGAAGGTAACTGTGTCATTTAATGAAACACATTTGGCTAGTCTATAAAGCATCATTATGGTCAGCCACCATAAGTAGTTGGAAATAACATTGTGCAAAATCCTTGAAATTCTACCTCCGTGCAATTGGTGGCTCAATTATAGTTTTTCTCCCTATAATGTGCGTCAAGCAAGGTGACAATTCCCTGCGAACTTTGATAAGCATAGAGGTTTCTTACTTGAGGATTGAAGCAAGTTTGGTAATTCCCTGAGTGTGAATTGTCACAAGATATAGGGATTTTTCCCTAAGACTACGGCAAGATTAGCATTCTCTATAAGGATTTCTCTCAAGTTATACTTTTGAAGAGTTGACTTGTTAATAAAGATTTTCTTACACTGACGACACTTAAGTTTGATTTGGGTCAACCTTTAGTAAGAAATCGGCAAATACAAAGACTTGTGCCCATGCGTGCCTCTTTCCTGGGATTACTGTCGTCTCACAATCTTCTTTATTTCAATTTGAGAAAGGGCTTCATAGTAATGTTCATCTGTTTGAGGCAGGTTTAAGAATTAAGACCGTGGTGGAACTCCACAATTGGGCCAACTACGCGTGAAAAGAAATTATCATAACTTTCATTAGGAAACCACATTGTCAAGACTTGGATGGGATTAAATTGGAATTTGGAAGGAGTTTCTTCTTTTCTAAAAGTAGTTAAATTCTCCAATAAAATGGCAGCACTATTTTAAAATTGTAATTCAACCATAACTCAAGGTTTCCCATAACATTTTGGTTTTGACTTATGACAAGATTTTATCACCAAATATAGGAATCCCACACAAGAAACCCCAACTAAACACTTGCCATGTATAGTCTTGCAATAGAGGGAAATCAACTTGGAACTCTTCTTTATGTAGTAGCAAATTTTATTCTTAATTTTTTTCAACTGTCCAAGCACTACATAATTTACAATGTTTGCCAATCACTAGATGCTTACAGGCATAAATGATTTTGACTGTAGAGCAGCTGCCGATTCCCTGTTCATCTTTCGATCCTTGCTCCTCCAAGCATGACGAGAACCAAGGGTAACTCCAAAGCCTTTTATAGTAGTTGTCCAAGGAACCGAGTAAATTATAGCTGACAAAATAAATTTCCCAGTTTAAAAAATGAAAAGGAAAAGTGGCATTCTCCTCATCCTCATCTCACTAATTCTGCACCATCCATTGTGCCAACAAGGTTATCTGAAGTTGATGTCCGTCTCCTCTGCTCTGAAAACCACCAAAACCAACATGGTCAAATAAATGAATTTTCATTTTACAATGCATACATGCAGGAGTAAAATTCTTTGCTACAAACGTCCCAGGGCTAGTTCCAGGTGCACATAAGAGTAACCTTACATCCTCCTAAAATACAAAATTCCACTCTCGAAGTGGTTAGTAGAGTGGGAACTGCCAAGAGAGAGAGTCTAACCAGAATTCTTCTTTTTCTTCAATGAAGCCTGCTTAGATTTCTTCTGACCTTTCTCGGTCTTGGTAGAAATATCTTTGTATTTTTCAAGTACTCTTTCTCTCTCTTCATGTAAGCCTAACATCTCGTATGCATCTGCCACTCTTTGAACTATTGATTTCTCAGGAGGTTTGCGACCGAAAGCTTCCAAGCCCTTGTAAAGCTTTACGATAATAATAAAAAAATTGGTCAATACAAAATATTAGCTAGTTGCGAGAAAAAAGAACAAGCTGAACTTTTAAATAAGACTACAAAAAAAAAAAGTCCATAATAACTGTGAAAATAACTTGGACTTGCCTCTTAAAGTAAGACATGTTGAAGATCAGGAAACTACCGCTACATTTAACCATAGTACTTTTCAAAAGGTATCTTTACAACAAAGTTACACCTGTTTGGAATATAATCTCAAACAAATTGTCTACGCTATTTGAAGCTTGGTTAGATATGAGAAGGAAACTTCAAAGGATAAACTAAAAATGTCAAATTCTGATCTACGCAATATGAAGATCTATAATCTAGATGGTGATTATCACCTCTATAATTATGATTATGTACAATTGTTTCTTCCAGACCCCACATTTAACCATTTAGCATGATCATATAAATAGCTGACTGTGTTTCTCAGACCAAGTGGCGGCATAATGAGGCACCTTGCATCATCTTTCATCAAGGGTTTTAGTTCTTGGTGGCATGAAGACATGCCATGAAATGTGAAGCTATTGGGGCAGCAAACAGAGCAACTGGGTCCAGAGCTGGGAGACAGGAGCAACGCAACAAGAGCTGATCCACGCAGCTAGCAAGAGAGTGAGCAGATAGCCCAAGGGTTATGGGGATGTGATAAGTGATGGGCATGAATTCCTATGTTGTGATGTTTCCCTTGTCCTAAAATGGGCTAGCATGGGTTGCAGTTTAGTGATATGCCCGTTAATTAGAGATGGTGCACATCAGGCTGCTGCCATAGGGTTGGCCCTGTTCAATCAAACTTTCCACTCGCCAACAAATTAATTTTCTATTTATGTGCATTTTCCCAGTTGGCTATTGACATGATGTTTCTCTAATTACAGTAAATTTATTGAGAATTTGGATTTTTGACTCACGTGTATCTCACCAAACTACCTCAATAAAATCATACTTTTTCTCAAGAAATCTCATCATCATGACATCACTGCGGTCAATAAATTCTTAGGTACTCCCATATCATCCCACCTTACTCTCACTTGTAACTGGTACCTGAAATCCCTAAGGATTCCCCCCCTTCCTCTCTTGCTTCTTCACCTCTTCCTTACTACTTGCTTGCAATACAACCCATTACAGGGGCACAGCAAATAGAAAATGTAGAGGGAGCAATACTGGCACAAGAAATGCTCAAATTAGCAGTAGAAAAAAGAACTGATTTAAACACAAAGCCAGCTCAGTTGGAAATGTTTTTTACCCAGTGGGGCTGTCCTCAGTCTTAAGAAACATCCAGCATATCCAGAGCAGTGCGAAACTAATTCAACTGTCTTTTCCTAAATTTTTCACAAGTTCAGATACTTCTATAGCTAATTACACACTAATTGCAAATAATAATGGTGGTGTCTGGTGAAACTAGTAGTTATACACAGTTCGCCAAGTATCATGACCTCAAGTATGTCGTGGCAATGGCTTTAAATATTATTTGCTCAAAATGACTTTAGATATGAATTGGCATCACTGGACTCATTGTGTGGCTTGCTTAACGGTATAGCTCCCCCCTAAGGAAGCATAACAGCTCTTGCACAGGCCCTTAATATTTAGGCCTTTCCTGCTATTGGATACCATATGTGTAGAGGCTCTTATGCTCGTACCTATAGAGAAGTGTTACAATTTTATCATCCCTCTACCCTTTCGCAAGTATTTATTTAGTTTTAAAGATTTTTTCTTTTAAGTTAACTTTGGTTTTTATTCAACAGCTACGAGTAAAAGAATAAAGATGCTCTGACAGCTCCTACAAAATGAACAGGACATTTTCAACTTGTTCCAACTGATGACACAAATTAAATACTAAAACTTATAAATAAAGGAAGACATAGTTACTAAACATCAGGACTATGAAATGCATGTGTAATCAGTGATTAACCAATGAAGAAGATTAGATTAATCATTTATAGCATGTACCTTCAAAAATGCATACGATTAACAGTTAGGGATACAAAAACATACCTTTACAAGATTCTCCAGCATGTTGTTTCGATAGTATACTGATATCATGAGTCTGCATACCTGCCATGGCACTGAATGTAGATCTGCACTAACTTTCTTCACCCAAAACTGATGTGCTTCCTCTGCTCTATTATCCATATCCAAAGCTCGAAGTAACTGTACATATGTTCCCATTGTGTTTCCCTGCCCTTTGCTTAGCATCCACTTAATAACCTAAGAGGGAAGAATAGTTGTTGAATTCATATCCAGAGAGTTGACATGATTCATAAAATTTGAAGCAGGAGGTACTCTAAGTATGCAATTTGCAAAATTTACTTTTACCTTTTCTCTAAAGAATTAATTAAAACAAACAACAGAAACAAACAGAAAAAAAAAAAAAAGGTGCTTGTAATATGGGGAAGGCAACAACTCAAGCTTAGCATAGCGCTTGTTAACCTCTTTAAAAGGATTGTGGTCCAAGGCTCAAATCTTCCCTCACTCGTATTTCCCATATGTACCCCAAAAAATAAAAAGTAGGTAAGGCAAATACTAAATGAAGTGCCTTCATCAAAACTATTCAGATAAAGGTGAGACCATAAAGTTAAACATTTTACAATAGGCACAGCCATCTGTTCCAGTCAAAATGAAAATCAAGTCACAATAATAAGCAAACGATCAGCCTTCTCTCTTGATTATATTTGGATATAATTCTTCTTGCAAGCTGTTGTGCCCAACATGGGTAAGACTTGCCATACCCGACACCAAGAAACATAAAGAGCCAACTGCCAAGAAAATTTGTTTTTCTTACTACTACAAATATTAGTTCACTTATTATCAAGAACCAAAAGTACCCTAGATGGTATACACGCAAACACACACATATAAATGTATATATATATTTCACAAGTAAACTAACTAAACAGTTAAATGACTATGGAATAACAAGTGATACAAAGAAAATATAAATCATCCAGAGACAGAGGGGAAGCTGATTAAATTGTAAAAACATAACAGGAACGAGGCTAACTGCTGATACCTGAACAACTCTATGCCACTGATGCTCCTTCTCAAGAGCGAGGATTACATTTTTAAGAGGTCCAATAGGAAATTTCTGCTCCCAAGCAACCCACGCATCAAGAGCACCATAGACAGCTTCTTTACTGTCTTTAAGATCAAGAAGCTGCATAGACGGAATTACCTTAACAAGTTAACAGAAGGTTTTAGCATGTAAAATTAAAGCCAAGAAGGAAACGTAAAAAGATGATAGGCTTTTATACTTACTGTAGTTACAAGAAATTTAATTTTATCCTTTCTAGAAACATTCTGCCCAATTTGGTGCTTCAGTATGCCTCCAACATTAAGTTTGGGATACAGATTCTCAGCATGGTTATTACATGGATCCTTAAATGATTCCCATATCGGTTAAGGCAATCAAATAAAATGAAATCAATAACACAAAACGCTGAAAAGCTCATCTGAAATAAAGCAACATGTAAAAAGCAGATGGAAAATGATTAACAAATTAATAAGATATCTCCGTACACATCTATTATATTTGTGAAATAATGCTTGTCCAAAAAAAAAAAAAAAACCATTTTGTACAAGAAGTACAAAAAAGGAACTTCAAAAACAAATGATTAATCCTTCTTCCAATCATAGAACACCTTAAACATGTTTAAAACTTGAAGGATCTTTCTGTCTTTATTCCTTCATTCTATTTTCTATTAGTCGAAAAAGCTTCTCATACTCTATTTCATTCCAATAAAAACTGATGTACAGAAGAAAAGGAAGATGAATAGAAATAAAAGGATGACCTGAAAGATTAACTGGAAATTACAGTAAGGTGATATTGACGGCAAATTGCAAATTAAAAATTAAAAGTTTCAATTTAGTGAAAATTAAATTTAAATGAATTTTTTTTTTCAATGTGCTAGTTACTCATTTTAAGAAGCACTTCATATAATACTTTCAATTAAGACTATAGAAACATTAAGTAGTAGTTTAAACCAACTTATTTCATTCAGTCAATATTATTTTACAATTAGACTACATAATACCGGTGTCTTTTAAAAGGATCTTCTATGTATCTTCTATTGCGTTAAATCTCATTAGTTGTAAAATCACTGCAAAATCATATATGAAACTAGCATAAACCTAAAAAGAGTGGATTCAAGATTTAATTTTCAATAACACACTTTCACATTACAAATTCAATACCTAATTGTTCAATATTTGGAATTTTTTTGATTTATCAAATAACACTTAACTAGAAGTCATTTTTAATAAAATTTGAAGATCAAGAAAGAATGAAACTCCACTTGAAACTCATCCTTACTAGGAGCATAAGGAATTCAAGTCTCTCATGAGCTATTCAGGTTCAACTCAGAAACTACTCACAGTTCAATGTACTTACGAGGCTCAACTGGCTCATGAATGTAATTAAGCTTTTAGTTTAGTAATAAGTTACACAATTTCTCTCTTTATCTCTCTCTCTCTCTCTCAAGCATATGAGCTTGATCAAGGCTAATTGAATGGCTGAACTTACTTCTATAATCAAGATCAAATTTGAAGAATAAAACTTAATCAAACTTGAGCCATATTTTAAGTTTTTGAGTAGAGTTCATGTGCTTTAACTTGTTGACTCAACTTGGATAGATAATACCTCTAGTCCAACTAAAAGACACAAGACAAGCTTACTAACAATAAGTGCTAAACTTTGTGAAAATTTACACTAACTCAATGGCACCATAGAAACAAAATAACTTACCTTCACAACATGGTGTGCATCTCTTCCTTGTTCTTTTGAAATTACCTATGTATGGAAGGCAACGAGAATGAATGACAGAAGATGAGAAAAACAGATGGCCTAGCTGTTTATTTCTTTTCCCCTTTTTAGGAGTGGGCAAGGGAGGCAAGGGCAGCTTAGGGTTTCGAAAAATTTTAAAATTATATGGAAACAACAATATATAAACAAAAATATACATATATGCATATAGGTATGTATGTATTATCTTTCTTAGACATGGATAAATTCAAATAATATAAAAGTTTAAGAGGCAAAAATACGAATTTTAGACATTTCTGACATAAAAACAGACCAAAAAAAAAAAAGTAACTCAAGCAGAAACCAATTCAACTTGAATGGAGAGGAAGAGGGAAAAGTGGAAAAGTTCAGAAGCAGAGTATCTGAATAAAAAGAAGTCATTTAAAAAAAGCATAAGAAAAGTTATAAACCTTAGCAAAGTGTCAGATAAGGACAACCAGCATTCTAACTAAAAATGATGAACTGCATTGTAAACTTAGTGTAAACTTATTTTGAAATTTAATCAAACAGGTAACGGGGATGAAAGATTTTTTGTTTTTGTAGGAAAACTTTAGAAGAAGAAAAAAAAAAAACACCTCATTTGTAGCAAAGGAGCAACCTCTCATCATCGCTGATGTTGCAGGAAGGAAAATCCTTTGCATGGAGTGTCCCGAAATCTATAAGAAAATAAAGAAGAAAAAAATTAATGAACTCTATAATTATAGCAAAATGAAAATTATTAGGGAATTATTTACATGGAAAAAGAGAAAGGAAAGAGTACTTTTTGCATTACAATTCGAAGCATCGTTGTTGTGGTCTTTCAGCAGCAATGAGGGCCAGAGAGAAAGAGAGCAGTTTAATTTGCAAAAGCTTAGGTATGTAATGGAGCAGGTAACTGCGAATTTTGAGGACCTGACTCTGCTTACTGATCAAAGAACCCGAATCCTACATATTACCCGATTATTTATAAATGTATTGAAAGAATTCTATTACGATAAATTTCA
The DNA here is from genome assembly GCA_033439115.1 of Firmiana major. Lineage (NCBI taxonomy): Eukaryota > Viridiplantae > Streptophyta > Magnoliopsida > Malvales > Malvaceae > Firmiana > Firmiana major. Next base: position 55,369,394 of record CM065904.1, on the reverse strand, counting down.
TATTATCGTATATTATTCGAATTTATTTAATTATTTAATTAATGAATTAAATTTTTGATAAATCGTTAATGGATCCGAATTCAAATACTAACCCGAACTCTTAAAAAAAATTAATATTTAATTTTTTATTATATTAAAAACAAATTAAACAAAAATGTACAATCTCATCAACAATAATTTCATTATTGTCGATTGTCAGCCATTTTTTGAAATATCTGTAAACAATTTAAAAATAGATATAAAGAGTAAAAAAATAATCAAGATCAACTGAAAATATAGCAATGAATTGTTCCATACTATTCATTCCAAATATCTTCATTCTCATTTATATATATATATATATATATATATATATATATAAATGAAGAAGTGAGAAGTGACTTTTTTAACATTTTTATGAAATTTGTTAATTAGTTATATCTAAATTAGTGTTTTTTTTAAAAAAAAATTAATGTTAATTAGTTAAAATCATTGGGCATAATTGCATTTTTATTGCATGACAGCGAGCTTATGAATGTTGATTGTCATGAATGTATCACAATATATTTATGGCAATCATGGAGTCCTTTACTTATCGGCAATACCATTATTTTTATTATTGCAGTTTAGATCATTACGCGGATATTTTGATCATTTACACAATTTCCTTGTATGTGTGGATATTTTGATCATTTACACAATTTCCTTGTATGTGTTGCTTATTTGTTTTATGGAAATGTTAAGTATTATGTAAGAAGTTAGCAGATTATCAATGCTCTTACCCATTCACAATAATGAATTTATGATGACATAGCAATCTCGATTTTCGTGTTAGTCTATTTCTAAAAACTCTACAAGAAAGAAAATCATCAAAGGGACGTGGAACTTTCCCCTGCAAGCGTACTCCAATACTTAAGTTAGACAAAATTTCAATAGAGTTTCAATAAACAAATAGAACGTAGAATGTAAATTTGATACCTGAGACTTATTTATAGGGTTTATTTGGCACGTAATTATCGTTAAACCTACAGTTTAAATGATCATTAATGAATCTTTCATGGTCTTCCTGAGTTTTTTTCGCTTAGACTTAGCCTACCTTTAAACCCAATAATCTTCAGTTTGACTCATAACAGGACCTAATGGCCTTTAATATACTCTCATCAATTACTTCTTACTCTTTTACAGTATATATCTTGTGGAAGAGTGTATAAGAGTTTCTTTTTATCATATTGGATCCATAGACATGTTAACTCTCTCGCAATCCCCTTTTTGGAATTATTGCGAAAGACTCTTTATCTTCATTATGGGCTTAATTAGTGGGCTTCACCCTAGTTTGCTATATTAGTGGTGTTGTGCCATCACTTCCTTTGTTAAGTTCCATTTTCAAGATTTGCAGATTCTATGGGTCGGTACCATATTTCGTCCAGTAGGTTTTTGAAATAGACTTTTTAGGGACTTTCGAATTAACCTTGCAAATACATATCTAATTGGCTCACTATTGAAATATCGGAGGGTCTAGGTATCCCTATCCAATTAGGTGCATGCATCGTATAGACCCTCTTAGGACCAAACTTTTTTCAGTCTTGAAGAGGCTATGTTAGCAGTTGATTAGCTATACACAAAAGAGAAAATAACTTATTTTCCCTCCTTACTTAAGAGGGCATCCTACTTGCTGGCTGGGGTGATGTAAACATTCTCGTTAGTCTTTCCTTTGCTCCTGTAGATCTTGTCTAATAGTACCTGTTATTAAAGGGTTCCTCTTTAGAAGACGAGGGAGAAGAAGCCTCAGATAAGTGTAATAGTTCTGGTAGAGGTCTTGATTGGAGCCAAGAAGAAAAATTTGAAAGCCTTTCTGTGACATTTCATTCAAAGGAATCCTTGGCCAGCATTAAGTTTCTTAAAGAATCCCTTGAGCCTCTTGATGGTATTCTTACATATTTTGTTTTTCATGTGCAGAAATGGATTTAGTTAAGTGAGTCATTCACAAGAGAAAGAATTAAGAGCACTTCCGAAACTCAGGTAGAAGTGCATTGTCCCAAAAAATAAGTCTACTTAAATGTGGTCGTTCCAGAACATACTCAAGCTCATACTCCTTTTCATGCTCATTATGATGGACTCAGTTCCTTTCGATCCCTTGGCCATAGAAGGGGCAAGTTTGTTGCTTGTGAACTGTCAATGATTGGTTTTGACGAACAAGAGGAATTGAAAGTGTTACATGAGCAGAATCAGGCCGAGTGAAATATATCTAAACTCCCCATGAAAGATGTGAGGTAGTTATTCATAAAACTATCAGTGAGAGACAGGTTTGTGCTCTTTAGATCGCTTCCATTAACATTCATCACTTTATGGGTGATGGAAGGAGTGTCGTTCATAGGCAGGATTAACAACTCAATAAAAAATCTTAGGGTTGTTTTCCATTTTGGGCTAGTCCACTATTCTTTTTCATAATGAGATTGGGTTATCCAAGAGCTTTTTGGAAGGCGAGGACCGAGTTGATAAGGAAGTCATGAAGGTAAACTTCTCATTTTATTTACTCATGCTTTACAAAATGTCTGACTTGACTTTACAGACTGCATAAAGTGCAATTGCTTACAAAGCTCGATATTGATCACATAAAGCGTAGGCTAAGAAAAATTTTCAATAACTGCGTAGAGAGAAGGTTGAACGTTTCATATAGAAGAAAAAATGGTGCCAACTCTTGATAGCAAGTTGACGATTTGCAAAGAGATGAAGAGGAGTTAAATCTTGAGTTGATTCGGCCCAAAGCTAAACTAGATGAGGAGAAGGCGAGGACAACTTTACTAGAGTGTATAAAAAGGCACTCGATAACAGCTTTTTCCAAGTTAAACTCTCTATTTTCTGAACACCAATTTCCCTGATTAAAGTAAAACACTTTAGATATGGATTAACAGAATTCTTGCAGGAGGGTGAGGTCGTGGGTTTACACCGTCAATCTAACCTTGTTCAATTAGATAATAAGAGCGGATTAATATTTTGTATTGAGACAGTGAAAGAGCCAGCTAGTCTGAAGATGGTCTACAATCCTTCCTTGTGATGTTGTCGAATTATTTAGGAACTTCTCCTTGGGCGAGAACAGAGCTGATTTAGAAGTGATGAGGATAAGTTTCAAATTTTTTGTTTCAAATTCATATGAATATCTTATGAGTTTCCTAGCTCATTTTACTTGCTTATAGGCTGTGCAACATGTAATTACTGTTAACGCTTAGCACCAACATTTAGGGTGTAGACTGTAAAAGAACTCAAGGCTAGAGATCTTCGTCTTTAAAAATGATTTTAAGATAGAGAAGGCCAAGACTTCCTCCTTAGAGCATTATCGGGATGCGCTTACCTCCACTTCAACTGAGCTGAATGCTCTTCAGGTGGAAAATGCCATTCTTCTCTTCGAGCACAAGGTCTTTGTTGACCGAAATCAAGAGTTGAGGGAGAAGTTACAAGATTGTAAAGCCTGCCAAAGCCTTCTCTTAGCCAAGATGAGCAAGACTAGATCCCGACTGAGGCTTTGAGGAAGTATTATCTCTCAGAGAAGTGCTACAAAAGAAAGCTCATAATCTCAATTGGTTTTATCAAATATGGTTTCTATTTGGCACAGTTTTGATTGAGCAAAGCATGATCTAAGTGCTGAGGATTTGGAACCATTTCTAAAGAAGGGTGCTTATGATTATCTATCAAATCTCACTAGCCCTTGGGAGCCTTATCGTCAACCCAAAGTTATTGAGGCTTTCACAAGTTTGGTTGAAGGTGATTTGAATAATCCGGAGGCCAGTCTTTCTGTGGATCAATCTCTTGACATTATAGTGCCTCAAGACGTACACGCATAGGAGCATGTTGGTACAAATATTCCTCTCACTGCTGAGGTCAATCTTGAGTACTTTTCGCTCACACATAGGTGCATGTTGCTTCAAGTATGTTCCTTCAAGTCTTTGTATTTCATATGTGCGGCTTACCTCATGCATTTTTTTTTCGCTTCAAGCCTTTCACTTTCTTTAATAGTTGTTGCCTACTTCGTGCATTTTTTTTTTACTTTAAGCACTTTTTTCTGATGTGCGTAGCTTTCGTGATGCATTTTGTGCCTTCAGCTTTCACACTTTCATCTTCGCGTGCTTAGCCTCTGTGACGCATTTCGCGCCTCTAGCTTTTCCTATACTTTTCTTTCGAAAAACAAATTGCAAAGCAAATTAGAATATCTTTGAATAAAAGGAATAAAAAATTTATGATTTTTCTATATTTTGAGTTTCCATTATTTTGCATTTGTTTTGCTTTACTTTCTACTTTTATGATTTTTTTTGTATATATACCATATTAGCTATATGCTCCCCAAGTTCTTAGTGAAAAATTTGAATCTTTTACGAAGAACTCTCTTTTCTTATATGTAAGAATTAAACTCACATTCGCTTTAGATGCATAATTTACCTTTTATGACATTAATCTCACGAAGCATTTGACTTTTCTAGCTTTATATCTTTGAGTGCCCAGCCTCTATGATGCATTTTGCGCCTCCAGCCCTTTTCTCTTTAAACCTTTTCCATGTTGTTTTGAGTTCTCCATTCTTGTCAAAAGTCTTTCAAATAACACCAATCATAATTATGAATTGAGAACTCTTTGTTTGCTTTACCAAATGCATGGCAGTACAAGAATAAAATAGGTAAAACATAAATTTGTTAAATAAACAAAGGAATTATCTAGACCATGTAAAAACATAAGCATATGGTCTTGTCATTTTTTTCTAACTCAATATGGCATTTCCATATATTTAATGGGTTACGGCCTGGTCACAGTTGTTCCATGATATGAAGAGTATCATTTCAATCTGCTTCTTTGCCCTTAATAAATGTGATCTCCTTGGCATGATCCAATTACATTTTAAGTGGGTGTTTGATGAAACATTAAGTACAAAGATCATAGGAGAAAGGATTTTCAAAAAGGTTTTAGAACTATTCAATTTTGTTATTGAGTTGTTATATAGAAAAATTAATTATCACCACGCGTATCTAAACTTCATTGAAATTAAAATGGAATTAGATGAAAACACGATAGTAAATGTCTATTTAGCAACTCTTGAATCAAATTTTGTCTTTAGTCTGGGCTTTGCCTTTCGGAGTTACTACGAGTCTTGACCCCGTCGCTTAGGGTTATGCGGGTATGGACCCAATTGCCTAAGCATCATGTCGCCTGAGGCTAGCATGAATGCGAGCCACGTCACTCAAGGTGGTCGAAAGTGTGGGCAATCACCCGAGGTAGTTGAAAATATGGGCCCTAAAGCCTAAAGCCTTTGCTCGATGTGGCCAGAAGCTTGAGGGCGCCACCTGAGGTGGTAAGAGTGTTGGCGACGTTGCCCGTGATAGCTGAAAGTGTGGGCCTTACTGCTTAGGGTGGTCGGGAATGTGGACCTTATTTCTTGAGTTCGTCGCTCGAGGTAGTCAGAAGTATGGGCCCACCGCCTAAGGTAGCAGGATGTGTGGGCACGTTGCCTTATGTGGCTGCAAATATGGGGCTCATACACAAGGTCTTCACTCGATGTGGCCGAAAGCAAGGGCTCACCGCTCGAGGTGATAAAAAGTGTAAACCTTATGGCCTGTGGTGCTCGGAAGTGTGGGCCCACTGCTTAGGGTGGCTTAAAATGTGGGCCCCATCTCCCGAGGTTGTCACTCGAGATGGTCGGATGTGTGGGCCTCGTCACTCGTGGTGGCCAAGAGCATGGGCTATGTCGCTCGGGGATGGTCGGGAATATAGTCCCTATTGCTCGAGGTCATTGGGAATGCTGGCCCTATAGCAGAGTTTGCCGAGAGTGCGAGTCTCATAGCCCGAGGTGGCCAGAAGTGCAGCTCTAGTGTTGTCATGCTTGTTACTAATACTTTGAGTATAACTAAAATAGAAACAACAGCGAGGAGGCAAAGTGCATTTGTGCTAAGTCTAATGACTCGCGTTCAACTCCCTTCATGTGTAGGTTTAGTATTTTATGTGGCCAATGTTGGTGTCGCGTCCCACACGAGAGAGTTACTGGAACATAGTGAGAGCCTGCTCATGTGGGAGAAGTATGCACAAGAGCCAATGAGAGACAGAGTTGGCCCATGCTAGAGATTGGGCATGCGACGGATTTGGCATAGGACAATGCGATAGTTGGACCATGAGAGAGAGTTAGCCTGACAGAGTTGTCTCATGCGAGAAGTGGGCCTGCAACAGAGTTCGCCCTTGCGAGTGTACTCATGCGACAAAGTGGCCCATGCGAGAGAGTTAGCTTAGGACAGAGTTGCTTCAGGCGAGAAGTAGGTCTGTGATAGAGTTAGCCCATGCGAGAGATTACCGAAGCAACAGAGTTGGACCATGGGCCTACGACAAAGTTGGGTCAGGGTCTAAGTATGCATGCGACAGAGTTTAGCCTGTGCAAGAAAATACCATGCGATAGAGCTAAGCATGCGACAATGTTTTACCCTGTGACAGTGTTGGGTCGCGATAATGCTATCTACTATTGACATATGTTCTAACCTTCAGGTAAAACTGTTGGTCACTTGTTAATACATAGTGACAGACATCCAGCGATGCAGTTGTACTCTTCCATTCTTCTTACCTGGATTTAAGTTAATTCAAATAAAATTTTTAGGTGTGCTCCCTTGGTGTAGGTCTGTCGTGCGCCTACGATAGCGTTTTTTTTTTCTATTTTTTTATTTTACAATATAATTTGTTTTACAATAGAAAATTATGGGGGAGTTTTCTGTTGTTATTATTATTATTATTATTATTATTATTATTATTATTATTATTATTATTATTATTGTGGTGTAGAGTGATTTTTTTTCTTTTTAGTCCATTAAGATTGTCACACACCCATTCACAATAATGAATTTATGATGACGTAGGAATCTCGATCTTCGCGCTAGCGGTCTCTAAGAACTCTGCAAAAAAGAAAATGATTAGAGAGGCACAACACTTTCTCCTTTATGCGCACTTCGATGCTTAAATCAGATAAGATTTTGATAGAGTTTCAGTAAGCAAATAGATCTTAGAATGTGAAGATGATACCTAAGACTTATTTATAGGAGTTATTTGGTGCCTAATTATTGTTAAGACTCAAAGTTTAAATGATCATTTAATGGATCTTTCATGGTCTTCCTAAGTCTTCTTTCTCTTGGGTTGAGTCTACCTTTAGACTCAATAACCTTTAGTCTGACTTATAACAAGGCCCAATAGCCTTTAGTATGACTTCCATCAACCATAAAACATACACCATCTCACAGGCAAAATAAACATTGTCCTGCACCTACACTCAACAACAATACCAACTTTTATACGCAAAATAAGCACTTTCTCACACCTACATTATAATGCATCGATTTATTAAAATTTCAAAACGAAATTTTCATTTTTCTTACTTAAGTTTGTCTACGTTTAGTTCTAGGTTCTGACTTGATTAGTTTAATTACCAATTAATTAAAACTTGCGGTCCTAATCTAATAGTGCGTGGTGTGATTTTCGAATGTTTGGTTCATAATTTCATCATTCATTTCAAAATACAATTAAACTCCAAAGCATTTAATATATCATACATCCAAAATGATTAAACATTAAATTATATGCATGTCACATCATATCTAAGCAGACTATAATTGACGTCTAATACAGTCCGAAAGACTACATTCGATACCCATAATAGCCTGGAGTTACATCCTAATATAATATTTAGTTTACATCCTATAATCGTAAATACATGAAACTGTGCATCAAAAGCGTCTGGAATAATAAATTGAAACTATACATGAGAGTAATTATACCTCTCTAAAACAAGATCTCAAGTGTGTGGAAGACACACCCTTTGAATGCCCACACTGATGGATGCCTAGTCCTATTATAGGTAATTTAGAAGGTGGAAAAAAGGGGGTGAGCTTGCACCCAGTAAAGGTATATATTAAAGGGGAAGGCATCAAACATTTAGATGCAAATTTAAATCATGCTTATAAATCAGTTAAACAATTCATACTCATTTAAATTCAAAGCAAATTCTTGCTTCCAAATACTTAGTCAAATGCAAATTTCCAAGTACTTATATTCAAAATTCAAATACTGAAAATATCTGAAAACAAATGTGGATAGTCAACAAATAGCAGTGAGACTAGACAAAGTAATTCCCAAGGTAAACATGCAATTTCTAACGTCCAAATGGTCCCATCGAGGGACAAATGTAACCTATAGTCATGGCTAAAGGGATCCTTAGTTCCACTAAATCGGTGAGTACTGAGAAACTGTAGACACGTCCAAATCTATTAGTCCAAACTTCAAACGAAATCTAAACGATGGCACAAAATGCCTAAAATGCATGTGCTAGATTGGCTTAATAGTCTCTAAAATCGTGGTCCAAACTTCTTATTTAGCATGATCATATACTTTAGTTTTGAATATAACACATATTAACTGGCATATTTATCCTGAGGAATCATACTTGTTTCAAATCATAATATCGTACATTCAAACTGGGATATTCATTCCCTGAAATCAAATCATTTCAAACTTGTCCAAACATCAAACTTTTAAAATTGTCCTAACATCTCACTTAGCGAATAGTGCTAAAATCCTTTTTAAAAGCAAAGATTGTAATTATTTAAATTTCTTATTTTCAAAAAGTGAATTAAAACATAAATTATGCAATTTTATTTAAAACTATGAAATTTCTCAAATAAATCATTTTAATACATTTATGAGATTCTTATAAATATTTTCAAATTCGAACGGATTTTCAAAGTTGTACGTTGTCAAAACTCAAATACTGGTCTTATGCATGAATTATGCCCAAAGAGACTAGAATATATAGTTTAGGCCAAAAGCTTTGAGAAAAGCTTAGGTCATATCAAATTTCAAAAGTTCAAAATCAGAATAATTGATTTAAAATAAATCTAACAATTGCGATTAATTCGAATAAATAGTTCCTTGAAAATAAATAAGTACTGTAGTGATCAAATCAATTGCTTGATTTAGTTGGGAGACATCTGTGTCTCTAGTACGAATCTTTTACCTAATCGACAGTGCAAACTTCACAAATGTGGCCTTCGATTAAGCTAGGCTATGCATATATACCTACTCCATCCCTCTCTTCGGATGTCTTTTAGCTTCAATGCCACATTAAGCATACAGTATCATTGCCACCTATATTTAATTTCATTTTACTAACTACAAATTAATAGCTAGTTCACATGACTTAAGGCATCTTTATTAACTATGCCATGTGACCTAGAGTGCCCTTAAGAGTTTTCTCAATTTATGCCACGCTACACAAACAATTTAAGTCGAATGCCTCTTCCTTGTATCCTCTCTGTATTGCCAACAAACCACCAATAAATAAATTTATTTTGTCATACACTTAGATTTTATATATATCTCTATCTATATCTATATAATGTATATATGCCTATATATACATTTGTATATAAATATATATATCTCTATCTATATCTATATAATGTATATATGCCTATATATACATTTGTATATAAATATATATATACACACACATAAAGGATACACACCATTTTAACTAAAATTATAATTTTCTTACCTTTATATTTATTTGTTAACACCGAGTTTATTTTCAAGCTCGCCTTAAATCTCCACTTCCTTAAGACCTTAAATCTCCATTACTATGACAAATATATATAAATACACTAAAATGCCAATTTAAGGAGTTCTTACCCCCTCCGATTTAAGCTTCAACCGAGCCTAATATTTTCCCTTCCTTTCCACTTTTGGATGTTGTCCCTACTCCAGAACAACCATATCCATTACATTTGCAAATCAAATTTTTTTTTTTATCATTAAGTATCTTCACATTCTTATAATATATATAAACATTTACATTTATAATCAAATATATATACATGTGTATATTTGCAGAACTTCATACACCAAGAAGCCTTACCCTTTAGGAGCTCTCAAACCGAGAGCCTCAGCGTGGCTATCTCCCCTGTCACTGAACCACTACTGCCCGAGTTTGTTTCCATTGCTGGTGGTCTCCTGCTTCAGCCCTCCATCATCCTCTTCATCACAACAAAATCTCCTCATTGTGTTTACATTAAACCAGCCAAATAAAAGCCTTACCATCCCTCAAGAACCCAAGAGAAACTCTCGATTCTGCATTTCCGTTTAAGCAGCTGACCAAGGTTCAGCCACACTCTGCCTCTCGCCCTTGTTTCAGTCAAGCACAGTGGTTGCCCCCATTTCTTCTCCTCTCTGTTTCTCCTTCGCCACTACTGCTAGAACCCGAAAGAACCCCTGCTATAGCGTCAGTCTTACAGCAGCAACGAACTCCCTCGTTGGTGATAAACCAACCCGAGAGAAATGCAACGGTGGAAGCTACCTTGTCTCCGTACCGAGAGGAAATGTTGCTCCCTTTCTTCCGTTTCTCTTCTGTTTCTCACTCACCGTGACCTTCAACAACAAGAATAATGTGGTTCTTCTCTTTTCACTGCCTCTCTGTCTCTCAAGCCCAAAATATTTCGAGAATGCCGAGTGGCTTTGAGTGCGACCCTTTCCTTAGCTCAGGGTTCGGCTTTAGTTCTTTTTTTCAATTTTCTTTCTTCCATCCTCATCATCGGCATCGCTAGGAGACTAAGCCTCCAGCACACCCCTGCAACCTGAGTCTTCACAGAAGAAGGGAAATCAGTATCTTAGCTTTCCTCCCTTCATAGCTGAAGCTTTGCTTTATCTCACTCTCGTCTCAATTTCTCTTCCCCTCTCAATCGTTACAGGTTGAGATTGAGATTAGACGTGATAAATATAAATACGACATAAAAAATCGTAAAAGTGTTTAAAAAATTTGTGTTTTGTATTTATCTGTGTTAACATGAATTTTGACACGATATTTTTCGTGTTTAACCGTGTCAGATACGACTAAACACGTGTAAGATACGGAAATACATTTTCTTAAATTTTATCACACGAATACACGTGTAAAACACGAAAATAATATATATTTGTGGGATGAGTTGAACCTTGGCAAAAAAAGTTTTTTTAAGCATTTACTAAGTAAACCATCATATTATATAAAATGAATTAATACTTTAATAAATATTGTAAAAAAATAAATTAATAAATTAAATATGAAATTAAATTAGTTAAATAATAAAAATTTTAAATTCTAAAAATAAAGTATTGAAATTAGAAAAAAATTGTTGCAAGTTAAGATACAATTAACAATTCTTACACATATGATATTATAATGCATATATATATATATATTGTATTGTAATAGAAGAGATTTTATAATTAATTATCTTGTATCACTGACACTAACGTTGTATCACATGATATGATGATACGAGTTTACACTTTATATAATTATGAATTTACAATATAGTAAGAAATTTTATATTTTATTCTATATCAATTATCACATTATAAAAAATTATAATAACATAATATTAACATACAAATTATTATGATAAGAATAAGATATTAATAAATATGATTTATTTTAAATAATAAAATAAGTTTATAATTTATAAGAAATTATTTAAATTATAATATAAATTTACTGAATCCTATTGAGTTATGTTAACATTTTTAATTGTTGTTTTTTGCATTGTATTGAATTATGGTATTTGTCAATTTAATTTTTAAATGTTTGTTGACTATTATGTTTGTTGACTTAATGTTAACTTTTTATATTTTGTTTGTATATTTTGTAATTTTAAATAAATATTATGGATGATATGAATTAAAGATTATTATTATGTTATATTTGCTAGTAATATTTGAATGCATGTAAATTAAATTATTGATGTAAATTAATAAATATTATGATTTTTTTCTTTTTGATTATGTTTTTTTAATCGTGTTATCCGTGTCATGTCTATTCATGTCGTATTTAATCGTGTCAGTTATATTTTTTTCGTATTTATCGTGTCATGTCGTGTGACACGGATAATTATAACGTGTCAATAATATCGTGTCACGTGTCATACATATAAAATACGTATCGTGTTCGTGTTTGTGTTTGCGTTTACGTTTTAGATACATTTTATAATTCGTGTCGTATTCATATTTCATAAATTTGTATCATATCTTAATTTGTATCATATCGTATCATAATATGAATACACAAATTACTATATCTAACTGAGATATACAAAAGCCAAACCTCTGTTTCTTGTTTCTTGTTTCTTGTTTCTTGTTTCTTTTATTTATTTATTTATTTATTTATGGTAACCCGCTCCCATGTTAGTGGAAGCAGGTGGCCCTCTCGATTGGCTTCTTGAGGAAGCCAATCGGCAATTCTTTTAATTTTTTTTTTATATATACTTATTATATAATATATAATATATCTTTATAAATATTAAGTTGTATATTGGTTTTTTATTTTAATAAACTAAATTTGTATTTATATATATATACATCATGTAATATAAATATATATACAATAGATATACTGATATTAAATTTTAATATTGTATTTTACATGTTATATACACTTATATAGTTATAAATATATATATATATCCCAATTGTATTTAAAATTATTTGAGTATTTCTTTCTAATGTTAATTCAACTCCGAGGACATTAAAATCACTCATATATAATTATTTAATGAATTTAAATAATTTTCAATATATGAAAAATATATGAGTGCAAGGTATAAAATTTACCAAATTCAAAACGAATGTAATGTGCCAACAAATATCGCATATTTATGTCTCTTTATATAATTATTTAAAAGTATTATTAACAAATTAATGAAGTTTATATGGCGTTTCAATTAAATAAATTTAAGTTGAAATTTTATTATTAGATACATTCAACAACAGTACCAAGTTTCATAGGCAAAATAAACAGTCTCAAGTTAAGTAGTCCAAGTTTATTTTCATATCTTCTTAAATTGAAGTTTAGTTTATTTATTATGAACGTGCAAGAATAGCGTATTAACTTTTATAAAACTTTTATTAATTTAATTTCACTGTCTTATTATTTTTATTATCTCATTATCTTAAGTATAATTAACTAATTTAATTTCATAATTAAATTTATTATGTTTCATTTTTTTCTAAGAGAGTTCTAACTCTCAAACGTAATTGATAAATTTGTAAGAACACAATTTCATTTCCATAATCCATCTGTTATTTTTACAAAGATCATTTGATTTAAAGTTGCATACTATTCAACATTTATCTTAATATAAAATGTTTTTAATTTCAATCTATTATCATAGATTAAAATATAATATTTTATATCTAATGTCAAACATTTAATTTCTTATGATGTATTCATGTAATATAAATTAATTTGATAAATGATCATACTATTAGACAATTAAATAGATATTGACTTTAAATATTTTTTTAAAATTACCGAAAGCTTTTTTTCAATTTATTATAAAGAGTTACTTATACATATACACATACACATGCACGTACTTGTTTCTACATAAATGAGCAATTTTTCATGTAATCTATGCAAAATTGTCAATTATATATATATATATATATGTGTGTGTGTGTATGTGTGTGTATAAGTGATGAATGTACAAGAATTACTTCTTAACTTAATAAGAAACTTTTATATTTTAATTTCAATACCTTATGTTTAAAATTTAAAAGTATATTATCTTAAGCATAATTAACAAATTTAATTCCATAATTATTTTATTATTATATTTCATTAAATTTTTGAGTCAACAATGCTTTAATAAAATTGAAAATTACATTTTAAGTACAATTTGTATCTCACACATAAACTATAGTATCATGTATGTAAATGGTTAGTGTGCAAGAAATGCATCTTAATTAATTATTGAACTTTTATTAATTTAATTTCAATGCTTTATATTTAAAACTTAAAAACTTATTATCTTATGTTACAACCCATAACCCTGAGAGTTACTCTTAAGCATGGAACTATGCGAAAGACATGATATGCGGACTAACTTTTACTTATTTTTAAGTGTTTTAATACTACTTTGTTGATCGTATGTTGTTGTCTTGTCCGGTATAGCAGCTAAAGCTAACCTTTAATAGCTATGCTGTAAGACCCTTAAATTTCTAAGTACATACATGTACATGTTATGTGAAGCATGAATGATGTAAAGTTCATAAATTGAGTTGGTGACGTACGTACAAGTTACGTTATGTATGAATAATAAGAAATGGGCTTAAGTATGTGATGAATGAGAATATATAGAAAATTAAGTAGTGTGGTAAAATGGATTTAAGTATGCATAAGTTGCATAAGTTCTATACTCCATTTGGTTGTAAATTGTATACCTTTGGTTATACAAAGTATACACACAATTTTTAATGTGTATAAGGTATGAATGAATGTCATTTTCAAGTCTTAAGTGTGGATGAATGAGAAAATGACCATGGCAACTGATAATTCTATATTTTTAAAATTATTTGTGCTTAATTTCCTAATTAATTATTTAAATCCCCAATTTATTTTGTTAATTATCCTCTTTATTTAATTAAAATTCTCATGTTTGCAGATAAATTAAATCCGGATGAATTTTGAATATTTCGGTAGAAAATGGATCGAAATTGGGCTAAAATCGAGATTGAGCCAAGCGGACAACACGAGTCATGCCACCTAGCACATCCAATTGGACAAGAAGACCGATGACATGTAAATATCTTTTCAAGGAGCCAATGGTGTGAAGACAAGTGGCCAAAAAAAAAAATGCTAACTCATCAAAGATGTAGAAATTATAATTTTACCCATAGTGTGTTTATAAATAGGAAAGGATGGCAATTGAAAATGGTATGTAATTTTTAGGAGTAGAAGTAAATGTAATAGAGTAGTTTAGTTTAGAGATTACATTTTCAAGATTTACTTTCTTATTTTCTTTAGTCTTCCGCTAGCTTCCATTTCATTCCATGTTTATGCTCTTCATCTACTTGGATATTTTCTATTGATAGCAATCAACATCCTTTCCATTTGCTATTCTCGGTTTGGTGTATTTCAAGCTCTTTTATTCTTCAAGTTTGATTTCTTCTTCATGACATATTGTCCTAAGTGTAACTCTCGATTTTGCAAATGAATTGCTTAAGTTTTAGTTGATAAATTTCCATTTCTCCTAGTGAGCTCTCGGTTTCCATAAATTACTGCTTGTATGTTTATTTGAAAAAATTTCATCCTTTGTTTTATAGCTGTCGGGTTTGCTTATAGTGTGGTAGTGCAGGAGGATAACAAGCCTCGGTGCTAGTGATGAACTCGGTGTCAATGGTGGCTACAGCAGCAACCCGAAAGCAAGCACCCGAGAGCCACAATCACTCTCTGTTCTCCCATGTTTTAGGAGCCTTCTACTGTTCATCTTCCTCATATGTTTATTTCTCAGCTGGCGTGATGATCTGCAGCTGAACAGCCAACAGTTTACCAGAGCCGAGAATGAAGAGCAAAACCGTGCATTGTCCTGAAGCAAAACAGGGTGTAAGACAGCACCAGAAGCGGACAGACCAGGAGCAGCGAGGAGTACGTGCTGGAGGTGGGCATGCCGAGGACAGTACTTGAAGTGAAGCAAAAATCCGAGAGAAAGCTGGTACCGTGGGCACAATTGGGTTGTCTATCCAGTGAGCATGAGCAGCAGCAGTTAGACAGAATCAAGAGCCGAACAATGCTGGAGTAGAGGGCATGCTGGTTGACAAACGAGGCTGGCATGTGGAGCTTGGTTTGCTGATGAATAGAACGTGCTGTGTTGAGTGCAGGAAATGAAGAATTGCAAGAAATCGGGGCAGGGTTGGTGAGAAGGTAGACCCGAAAACAAGAAGCTGGACACGCCAGGCAGATGCAGAAAACACAACTTGCAGTAGGTGGAAACGTGCAGACTCAACCCGAGAAGCAAGCTGGAACAGAGCCTGGAGTAGCAAACTAAGAGTAGCCCTGAACCGAGAGCTAGCAGGGTGCAGTCTGTACCAGGCGAACATGCAGTATGTAGCAGAGAACAGCTGGCCGAACAGCAGGCAAAAGCTTGGACCAGAGGGCAAAACCCGAGACCACACCTGGAAACCGAAAAAGAAAATGCAAATGTGAAAGACGTGAACAGTGAATTGAGGGAGTTGTTTTTGTTGATTTAAATTTGTTAAGGCTTTGTTTGGCTAGTTCATTTTAGTAATAATCCATTTTCATGCATTTGTTAGTTGTTAGTTAGTTAGTTTAGTCAATTAGAATAGTATGTTAGTTTTATTATTTTTGCATGTTAATTTGTTGTGTTAATTTTTAGCTAGTAGTTAATTTTATATTATATGTTTTAGAACTTAATTTGAGTATTTTATGAGTTATATTTAGAATTAATTTAGATTAAATGTGTTTCATGCATTTTTAATTTAGTCTTTATTTTCATTAAGTTTTAGTTTAGTTTAAATTGTATTTTGATTAAGTAGTTTAAAATTGCATTTTATGTTAGTTTAATTGTAAGTTAATTTTATTGCTTTATTTTTATAATTGCATTTTATTTTCATTGCGTTAATTAGTTTTAACTGTTTTAATTTCTTTTGTAGGTTTTTTTTATTTTAATTGCTGGAGCACTGTAAGTAATTTTGCTCAGTTTTAATTTCTTCATTTTATAGCTTTTATTATTTTATTGCTTTCAGTATTTTTAATTCTAGCTATCTAGATCACCCACCTTAATCTCATAATTTGTTAGAATATACTTTGGGTAAGATTAACTGGTAGTTAATTAGGCTAACCAACTTCTCTGATGGACGATAACTCGAGACTCAAATCCCATTATTACTTGTACGACCCGTGCACTTGCGGACAATACCCTTTGGGCATGTCAAGTTTTTGGCGCCGTTGCCGGGGAAGTTTTAATTAGTCATTAATTAATATTGGTGAAATTATGCTTAGATGTAATTCTAGCTTGTAAATATTTATGTTGTAAATATTTAGAGCCTTAGCTTAGGTTAGTTAAATTTTCTCTTAATTAAAATAAAAAAAATTGAAAAATTGAAAAACTAAAAAAAAAAAAAATTCTAAGGACTTTTCGATGATTGCAAGCGTAGAGCCAGAAGTTTTGATTGCTTTCCTCTAGATCCTAAAATCGAACGCACTCTTAGAAAAATTCAAAAGGATTCTAGAAAATTTATAGCTCCGCTACAAAGCATCATGACAAAAAATAGGGAAATTAAGACCGTTGGAGATTATGCAATGCCGACTATTGGAGATTATTATACCTGCATTAGGCCACCAACTGTCCATGTAAACAATTTTGAAATTAAGCATTCCATCCTCCAGATGATCCAGTCCTCTTTACAGTTCAGTGGGCTTCCGCATGACGACCCACATGCTCACATTGGGCAATTCTTGGACTTGTGCAACACCTTCAAATATAATGGATTATCTGATGATGCACTTAGGCTTAGATTATTTCCCTTCTCACTTAGGGATAGGGCGAGACACTAGTTAACCTCCCTGCTTTCAGGATCCATTTCTACATGGGACGAGTTAGCCCATCAATTTCTATCTAAGTTTTTTCCTCCCTCTAAAATGGCCCAACTCCATAGTAATATATCTTCCTTTGCTCAGTACGACTCTGAATCTCTTTACGAAGCATGGGAACGATATAAGGAGCTTCTTAGGAAGTGCCCTCACCATGGCCTACCTTTGTGGTTGCAAGTCCAGACCTTCTACAATGGACTTACAAGCCAAAATAGGATCATTGTTGACGCTGCTGCAGGTGGAGCCCTAATGTGCAAAACAGAGGAGGAAGCTTATGAGCTTTTAGACAAGATGGCGGCTAAAAACTATTTATGGTCCTCGAAGAGGCAAATTCCAAAGAAGCCGGCGGGTATTTATGAGCTCGACACACTGTCTACCTTGACCTCTCAAATCGCTAATCTTACGAAGAAGGTAGAGTCGCTCAGTACCCAACATAATCCTCCCACTAGTCCTAACCCTGTGTATTCTGTCCAAAGTCTTTTCCTTTCATGCGATCTACGTAGTGGTACACACTCTGTGGATAGGTGTCCACTTAACCTAGAATTGGTTCAGTATGTTGCTCCACTTCAGAAGCAACAGAACAACCCCTTGTCAAACACCTACAACCTAGGGTGGATGAACCATCCTAACTTCTCCTGGAGCCAAAACCAAGGGCAAACTTCCAGCTCTAGACTTGTAGGACCCCCTAGTTTTTAAGCTCCACCGGTTCATGTACCACCATAGTTGCAATTTCCATTGCCATACCATCATCCATCCCCACCTCAATTTCAGCATCATCCACCTCACTTCCACCAACCACCACCACCACCACAACCCTACCATGCACTAGCAGCTGAGAAGAAGCCATCGTTTGAGGAAATGTTCACGACTATCCTGCAAAATCAAGCTGCTTCAATTAAGAACTTAGAGGTTCAGGTAGGACAAATAGCCAGTGCTCTTAACCAGCGTCCACAAGGGACCCTCCCCAGTAATACTGAAGTTAATCCTGTTAGGCAAAGGGAGGGTAAATAACATGTGAAATCCATCACCCTTAGGAGCGGTAGAGAACTAGATGACGTACCACAAGTTAAGTCCCAACCTGAACACCACATAGTTGAAGAATTCGTAAGTTCTAACGAAGCAACTAAAAAAGAGCAGGAACATCAGGATCAGGCTGCAAAAGAATCCAAGCTAGGCGCTTCTTCATCTATACCTTCTTCTTCTTCATTGCCTTCCTCATCCTCTGATTATACACAGGTTCCCACTACATTGCCTCTAGTTAAACCACCAGTACCATTTCCTCAGAGGTTCCAAGATCAAAAGCTGGAACGACAATTTGCTAAATTTCTTGAGGTTTTTAAGAAACTTCACATCAACATTCCTTTCGCAAATGCCTTAAAGTAAATGCCAAGTTATGTGAAGTTTCTAAAGGATATCCTCTCGAGGAAGAGGAGACTGGAAGACTATGAGACAGTGGCCTTAACTGAGGAATGTAGTGCCATTATCCAAAGAAAATTACCCCCCAAGCTTAAGGATCCTGGGAGTTTTACCATACCCTGCACTATTAAAAATTTATTATTTGGTAGAGCCCTGTGCGATTTAGGAGCTAGTATAAATTTAATGCCTTTGTCTATCTATCAGAAGTTAGGAATAGGGGATGCCAAGCCCACCACAGTGACCCTCCAGTTGGCTGATCGATCAATTAAATATCTAAATGGGGGTCATTGAGGATGTCTTAGTAAAGGTGGACAAGTTTATTTTCCCTGCGAATTTTATCGTGTTAGACATGGAGGAAGACAGGGAAGTCCCCATTATACTAGGTAGACCTTTCTTAGCTACTAGTAGAACAGTAATTGATGTACAAAAGGGGGAGTTAACGATGAGAGTCCAAGATCAGGAAGTAAAGTTTAATGTTTTCAAACCTTTGAAGCTCCCTGATGACTCTCAAGAGTGTTTTAAGATGGAGATTGTGGAGAATATAAGGCTTAAGCATATAATATCTGAGAGAAAGAAGGAAGTAGATAGGGCTCAAGAGGATTTAACTGTTAACATTCTATTACCATTTTGGCTAATCCTCATACTCTTCACCTTGCTGCTGAGTGTTGTTTTCTTCAGCTGCATTTGAAGTGGTTGTGTTTTTCTTTTCACTTTGTATATTGTTCGTTTTTCTTTTTCTTTTCTGTTGTTTCTTTCATTGTTTATTTTGCAGGTTTATTTTCTAGTTTTATGCTTTCAATCAAGCTTCAGTTGTTCATCATCATCCATAAGGGGAGTACTCTGTTCTCGAGCTTAAATTCTTATATTATCTGCATACTGAGGACACTGTGCACTTTAAGTTTGGAGGAGGGGATATCACTTGAGCTATTTTGAGAAAAATTGGATAAATTTTCAAATTTTTTTTTGAAAATCTGAGAAAGAATTTTTTAATTTTTTTTCGATAATATGAGCTTAAATTTCTTGATTTTGGGATGATTTAGTGCTTAGCATGTAGTTTTCTCATATTCCGATGATATGACCCCATGATTTAGTCTGACTTTGATTGAATGAGAAACATGATTATAGGAAAAGCATGAAGTTGAATTCGTGAATTTGTCTTGATTCTGATTGCGATTGCCTCATCTTATGCACATGTCATGTCATGAATCTGTATATTTATTTAGAGAAAGCTTATGTGGACATAGGATTGCATTTGTTCAATTGATTTTGTGCATCATATTCTAGAATTTGTTTGATCTAATCTCGAGGTAAAATATTAGATCACACTTGATTAGGGAGATGATTTAGGCCATCTTTGGATCGTTTGAGCCTTTCTAGCCTTCCTTGTAGATATTTTACCCCTAGTTACCCATATGGGCCAAATAAGCTTTTCTCTGTAAATATACCTACGTTATTTTCCTTAGCTTAAATACTTTATTCCTATCCCTTACCCCAAAAGCATGAAAAGTCATTGGGATATATTGTGAGCTATATGGGTATTAAGTGATAGTTAAAGAGTATGAAAAAAAATTGATGAAAAAGAAAGAAAAAGAAAAAGAAAAGAAGAAAGAAGAAAAATTCAAAGAAAAAAAAGTTTAGCAAAAGAAATAAGTTTGGGGGAAATAATTAGAGCTCTTACATTAAGATCCTATAAGTAATGCATGTTAAGCGGTAATTAAACCTAAATCGACTTTATCATACCTTAGCCCCAGCCTTACATTACAAGCTTAATGAAATCCTATTGATCTTTAGTTAAGTGTGACTATATTAGTGGAGAGAGAAGTGAAAAATAAACTTATGGGAACGATCACATGTCATTGACTTTACATTCACTGTGTTTGCATAATCTGATCCGGATAATGCACTGAGAAGTGACTTAGACATTTTTCACATACTCACGAGGAGTCCAATTTGGGTTAGGACTTATGATTGAATAATTCTAAGTGCTGGACTTATAATTGTGAGTCTTTGATTTCATAGTCTGTACTTTTTCTTTGAGGATGATATTGGGGAAATTATTGTGTTTTGGACTTGTCATTCCTACAATCATTTTGTTTTGCTTGAGGACAAGCAAAAGCTCAAGTTTGGGGGTGTGATAATTCTATATTTTTAGAATTATTTGTGCTTAATTTCCTAATTAATTATTTAAATCCCCAATTTATTTTGTTAATTATCCCCTTTATTTAATTAAAATTCTCATGTTTGCAGATAAATTAAATCTGGATGAATTTTGAATATTTCGGTAGAAAATGGATCGAAATTGGGCTAAAATCGAGATTGAGCCATGCGGACAACACGAGTCATGCCACCTAGCACATCTAATTGGACAAGAAGACTGATGACATTGAAATCTCTTTTCAAGGAGCTAATTGTGTGAAGACAAGTGGCCAAAAAAAAAGTCAACTCATCAAGGATGTAGAAATTACAATTTTACCTTTAGTGTGTTTATAAATAGGAAAGGATGGCAATTGAAAATGGTATGTAATTTTTAGGAGTAGAAGTAAATGTAATTTTCGGAGTAGGAGTAGTGTAATGTAAGGTAGCTTAGAGTAGTTAAGTTTAGAGATTACATTTTCAAGATTTACTTTCTTATTTTCTTTAGTCTTCCGCTACCTTCCATTTCATTCCATGTTTATGCTCTTCATCTACTTGGATATTTTCTATTGATAGCAATCAACATCATTTCCATTTGCTCTTCTCGGTTTGGTGTATTTCAAGCTCTTTTATTCTTCAAGTTTGATTTCTTTTTCATGGCTTATTGTCCTAAGTGTAACTCTCGGTTTTGCAAATGAATTGCTTAAGTTTTAGTTGATAAATTTCCATTTCTCCTAGTGAACTCTCGATTTCCATAAATTACTGCTTGTGTGTTTATTTGAAAAATTTTCATCCTTTGTTTTATAGCTGTCGGGTTTTCTTATAGTGTGGTAGTGCAGGAGGATAACAGGCCTCGGTGCTAGTGATGAACTCGGTGTGAATGGTGGCTATAGCAGCAACCCGAAAGCAAGCACCCGAGAGCCACAATCACTCTCTGTTCTCCCATGTTTTAGGAGCCTTCTACTATTCATCTTCCTCATATGTTTATTTCTCAGCTGGCGTGATGATCTGCAGCTGAACAGCCAACAGTTTACCAGAGCCGAGAATGAAGAGCAAAACCGTGCATTGTCCTGAAGCAAAACTGTTAGACCCGATTTTATTGTAAGAGCAAAAGGGAATGAATAGAAATTTACGAGTGCATTTAAAAATGCAAAAGGATTAAAATGGAATTCTCAACACGTTGAAGGGCAAAATGGTCAAAAGACCGAAAGCCGGTGTAAATTCGATAAGGAAATTTAAATAAAAATAATGGATTGAAAAATCTTGGTCAATAAAGGTGAAATAAATTTATTTTGGGTTAAATTGATCAAGATACCAATTTATTAGAATTAATCAAAATTTTCGCTCGGGACAATATCCCGAAAATACAGAAAAAATATACCAAAAATGGTTATAATAAACTAAATAAATTAAATTAAATTAAATTAAATAAATGAATTTAGAATTAAATAATAATTTTTAGGATATTTTAGGAGATATTTGGGTATTTTTAATGTATTTTAATGATTAAAATAATAATAAATAAATAAATAAATAAAAGAGAAGAATTAAAAAAAAAACTGAAACAGAATCGCGAGACGCAATTCTGTAAATGGAAAGGGGAACCCGAGGAACCAGCCCCGTCTCCTTCGGCCTCACCACCTGACGCCACTGGAGAGGTGACCAGCAGAGTCGCCCGTGCCCGTTGGCACCAACCAGCCGACGAACGGACGACAACCAAAAGAGGGAGAAAACGAGAGAAAATCGACGGGGGGAGGAAAAGAGAAATCCGGCCATTCGCCGGCAAGCTAGCCCCAACCGACGCTAGTTGGTGGTTCCCCAAGCGCGGACGAGCAGATTGGTGGCGGCCACGACCAGCGAAACTGCCGACAAACGTCGAAAACAACGGAAGAAGAAATGGGTTTCGACGGCAGGAGAGAAGAGGCCGGACCGGCGACTTTTCGACGACCTCGACCGAAGCCAACCCCAGATCTGAGATGCGGATGACCCAGCGGGGCCACTGGCGGCGGAAGCCGACGGAGAATCGGTCGGCAAGGCCGTGAACCGGCCGAACCGGAGTGAACCGACGGTCTGAACCGGGTTGAACCGGGTTGAACCGAACTGAACCGGTTCAGCCAAGAAAGAAGGGAAAAAAAGGAGAAAAAGGGAAAAAGAAAAAGTAAAAAAATTGACAAAAAATCTCGGCGATGTAATCGAGCTACGGGTAAGTCAGAAACGGTTGAAATTGACCGATTTGAATTTTGAAATATTTTATTTAATTAATTTTCGACTGAAAATTTACCCGAAATTTTATGAAATTGTGTAGCTCGACAATCGACGTCTAACGAGAGCTCAAGATAGCCTCGATTTGCGTACTAGCATGGAATCTCGGATAAGTAACCCTTATTTATGATAATTTACATCGTTATGCGTGCTTCGAATTTAATTTTCGCATTAATTAAATTAAATTTTGGAAAGTCGGATAAATTGTCGTAAATAATAAATTGAGCTATTTGAGAGTTAGAACGAGGCCCAAGAAATTGTTGGTGGGCCCAATGAGCCCATTAGGCCTCGATAATGTGAAAATTAAGAGGAAAACGGGCTTAAGGCCGATTAAGGCCCATTAAGGTGCAACGAGCCCAATAGGGGTAAATGGGCCCAATGATTTAAATTAAGCCAAAAAAATGGAAAATACAATTAAATTGTATGATATCTGACCTGAGGAATAATTATACGCAGTTTCGGACATTGGATTGGGAGCAGATCGGACTGCGTGACGAGACAGCAGTGGAAAAGGAAAGGTCAGACTCTACAAAAAAATAAGGTAAGGGAATTCTACGGACTGCTAGAGGTAATTTTACAAAATTTCAAAGCCATATGCAGTCTTTTAAATTATCTGAAGGGTCTAGAAGTAAATAAATAATTTTAGTGCCCCGAATGGGTAAATTTACCAAAATACCCTTGTTAAGGGTAAAATTTACAATTTTATGGAACATTGGGAGGAGCAAGAACAAGAGGTTCCTGCTCGTTCTGGAGGTGTTTTGCTGTATGCATGAGTAGGCTGGCTAACCTTGAAAGAAAATGCACAGCATTTCATAGTTTCAACGATGAAATTGTTTTGAAAACTGTTTTAAGGAAACAGAGCCGCCTACGTGCTTTTATTGACATGTGACGTGCTAGAGCTCAGCTCGCACGATATGTTGAGTTGTGTGATGCTTGCATTAGTGCTGGAGAGAGAGCTCGCACTAGAGTTTTACATGCATTGGTGCTAGAGTCTAACTCGCACCTGATTTTACATCATTTTCGTGATACGGTGCTAGAGTTTAACTCGCACCAGGTTTTATATGATTTTCGTGACACGGTGCTGGAGTCTAACTCGCACCAAAGTTTACATGATTTTCGTGACAGGGTGCTAGAGTCTAACTCGCACCCGATTTTCCATATGATTTGATGAGAGTGCTAGAGCTTAGCTCGCACTAGTTTTACTTGAATTGATGAGAGTGCTGGAGCATTGCTCTCACCCCCCATTGATTTTTATGAGAACATGCAATGAACCGTGCTTGGAGCTTCGGGTAGACTGTGTGTCACCGATTAAATAGGCTCGCACGTGCGTTTTGAGACATGACATGAGTATAGAGATATGATATGGGTCCACGGAGTACGATGTATCGTGCAAGTAGCATGGAGTACGATGTACCGTGTGGTATCTTCGAATACGGGGTATCTTTGGATACGGCATCTTCGGATGAGTGGGATCGGATAAGACTGACGGGTTGGATTGACCCACCTCCCAGGCGGTTCCCGATCAGGGTGAGACCCCGCACACTAGGATCCGTGTAGCAGAGGGGCTCACGAGGACACACGGCCATAGTCCTGGTTATTACCGATATACAGATGTTGCCCAGTCTCACATGTTGACGATTTTGATGAGATCAAAATTGGGTTTTAAATCAGATTTGCATGATGTTATTTCCATGCTTTTTAAACCCATGTGTGATATAAACTGATTTTCATGGTTTTGTGTGAATCAGGACCACCCGAGGGATGGGTTGAGCCCTGGATTTATTGTGAAATTTTAAATGAGAAAGAAATGATTTGAAATAGTTGCATGTTAAATTTTTCATGCAAACTTGTTTTACATGACATCATGAATCATAGCATCAGTTTTGAAATGTGTGGAGAAAGGGTGGTTTATGCATGGCACCACGTTCATGTAGGTAGTATGGTTACCTACTTGTTCGTATGATTGCCTTACTGAGCTTGATGTGCTCACCCCTTTCATTTTCTCACACAGATAATCTCCAGTAGATGTTGAGGCGACTGAGTACTGCATTCCGGATATCCGTTGCTGCCCATCATTTAAGGTATATACACTTGTACATATTGTATCTAAATAAGTATAGCACAGTAACATGTTTGTAAGTAACTTTAGGGGATGTATAAATATTGTAAACATTTATAACTGACTGAGAAAGAATTAATTTGGTGGGACTGGCATTGACGCACAGCCTAATTGTTAGTGGAGTGTGGTCACGATCAGAGAACAGGTAAGCATGAAAGAAAATAATAAATGCGAAAAATTTACTCTGATTTTTGGGTAGTTTTGGGTCGTGACTTATAAGGATGGTATCAGAGCAAAAATTGGTCTGATGTGTGTCAGTGCCAGTAATTAGAAAATTACATCCCCGTGTTATTGTGCTTGGTTAGATACAATAGTGTATATTGAGATGGGTTTTAACTAAGAAATGGTTGAGAATGCAGGAATGCCTAATATTAGTCGCGATAGAGAAGGTAAAGCACGAGGCAGAGGTCGTAGAGGTAGACCTGAGCCTGTTAATCGTGCTGAGTTGACCTGTGAGAATCAGGATGAGATTGAAATAGAGGCTAATGTTGAGCATGCCTCACAGAGTCCGACAGAGTGATCGGACAGTATTGAGACACGCTTCGCAAGGTTGAAGCGGAGTGTGGAGAATATTTTGGGATCAAATTGCTCAGAGTATGCATAAGATTTGAGGGTGAGTCCGAGCATTGATGGAAGTCCGCTCGACCCAACTTAAGAGTTAGACATCCAGAGCTGACATACAAAATATTTCTGGATGTATTCCGGTGATAGAATATCCCAGACACTGTTTAAATGGAATGATAGATAAAATCCTTACTCTGACCCAGAGGAATCGATTTATTGATGAGTATGAATTATGAGTATGAAACTCAGTTATATTCTGGGGCAGATATTACCTCGACACTATGGACAGTGACAATCGAGATGTCTAAAAGTTCATGGAAGGGCTCAAATTATCAATTAGAGTCCGATTGGCCCATGAGATATTACTTATGTCGCGGCAGTGCGTAAACTATAGTAGTGTGAATAAGATTGTGAGTTGCACGCCTCTGAGATTGGGAAAGGTAGTAAGGGTCGAAATAGAGACCGAAAGAGAATTGAGAATGACAGAAATGTCAGAACGGGAAAAATGTAGTTCAGTAAAAGATTTGATTTGATGAGTTATGGGCTAAGATGATTGGTAAGGCCACAGTTATCCGATTGTAGCACTTTTGAGGGGTATTGTGATTGTAGAACCTCGATCTGCTACGGATCATTGTAGAATGTGTGGTAAGTATCACGGAAGTAGGACCTACACCTACATATTATTGATGAAAATGGCTGTTAAGTGTGGTAAGACGGACCATTTATTAATGATTGCTCAGAGTTGGGCGAGATTGCCCCACAGAAAGGTAAAGAGATAGAGAAAACCCTGTTGAGATAGCTGCATCAAAAAGGGAGGCCGCAGCCGAAGAGAAAAGGAAAGTAGGCTGTTGGACGAAGGCGAGTGTATGTCTTGGACCAGGACACTACTGATGTTTCACAGGATGTGGTGAAAGATACCACACTGCTTATGAATAAAGAAGTAATTGTTAATTTATCCTGGTACCACGTATTTCTTCATACCGCCTTCATTCGCATGTAAGTGAGTAAAAGACATGAATGCCTACACTCTTGGGCACAATGCTGATAAATGAGTACCCCAATAGAGGAAGGTTAACTAACAGAATAATTATGAAGAGATTTTAAATTGAAAACGGGGGAGAAGAAGTATAAGTTAGCCGATTTTGTTCAATGGACTATGAATAATTTAAAGTAATATTTGAGAATAAATTAGTCGGCTGCATATTATGATGTTCGGATTTCTATCATAATATAGTGATAAGGTTACCCCTGAAAAGTATACTATAAGTTTGACAAGTAATAAAAAGGGGTGCACCGGTTGAAATTAAAGGAGCAAATGATTGTACTCACGAAATGAATAATGACAGAGTTTCATTATAACTGATATACGAAGGAGATACTATTTAAGATATGTTTGATTCTGAATACAAGATGTATTGGAGTAAGAGGCGTATGCAAGGTAAGAACATCTTTACGATATGAAGTCATTAGGATTAAAGCAATTAGTAGTGAATATGAATTGTGACCACAGAGACTGATATGTAAAGTAATTGTGGTTAAGTCTAAGGGTTAATAAAGGTATTTCAAAATACCTCCCCGCCTGAAGACTTGATAGCGTCTAGAAATATATATATATATAATCTATGACTTGAAATCGATCGTGGTAAGATATAAATTTAAAATTTGGATACTTTTACTAGTACGATGAAGAACTATAAAATTTGATTAATTATGAAGGTTAAAATATTAAAATTTAATAAAAGCCGTTAATATAAGAAAAAGGAAATGACGCGGGTTAGTACCTGGAAACAGAAGCAATTTTGAAGTGATTATACGCTTATGCGTACATAGGTCAAGGATATGGGTGATTAAAATATGTAGTGGAGCTCAACTATAATGAGTTATTTAAACTTTACCTGGACCAATTTATCATCATCCTTATTGATGATATGCTGGGTGTATTTAAAGTCCAGAGAAAATTATAAGCAACAATTGGAAAATTGCTTTTACAAATGGTTTTTGCGAATTCTGAAAAAGGGTATACTTTGTTGACACGTTTAACTAAGAAAGCATGGTATTTGAGTGAGATGATAGACGTAATAGGAGTTTTGGTGTAGTGAAGTATGGACTGACCACCGTGATTTTTTTCACCATACCCAACAGCTCAAGAGGTTTCTCAGTGTGTATGGATACCTCAAAATCATGAATGAGCTAGGTATTGATGCAAAAGGGGAAGATAGTCGATTGTGGATCCAGACAACTCTAGGATCATGAAATAAACTATCTGACCCATGATTTAAAGTTAGCAGCGGTAGTACTTGTATTGAGGATATGGTACTATTATGTACATGATGAGAAATTTTGGGTATGTACTGATCATAAAGCCCCAAGTATCTGTTTTCACAGAAAGATGCGAATATGAGAATATATAGTGGGTTAGAGCTTCTGAGAGATTTTGATTGTGAAAAATTGTACCATCCAGGAAAGGCTAATGTGATGGCTGATGCCTTGAGCAGAAAGAGTCTCGGGATGGTATTACATATGATGGTCAGGGAGCGTGAGCTGCTAGAGTAGTTGTGAGCCTCAGTAGTGATGTGATCCCTTCTGATGATGACAGTGATTGTGTGACAGCTAGCCTGAGACTAGAACCGGATGAGAGTTTTCGGATTTGATAGGCTTAGCGTGATGATCGGCATGGTGTCGATAGTTTGGGTCAGATTCAGAAGGGTACAGTGACAAAGTTCACAGAGAGTGTTGATGATTTACAGAGAGGTTCAGAGACAGTATAAGTGCTCCCCAGGACCACAGTTGATGAGATAGTGATATTATCAGAAGCTCACTCTTCGGGATATACAGTGCATACGGAAAGTAATGAATATATATATATGAAATCTCTAAAAAGGGTATTGGTGGTCAGATGTGAAAAGAGATATGGTAGAGATTGTGGAAAAGTGCCTAGTATGTCAGCAGAATAAGGTAGAGTATTAAAAGTCTGCAGAGTTATTGCAGCCTCTACCTATATCAACACGGCACGAAAATGAGAGCAAGTCTCCATAAATTTCGTGATCGGTTAAAGAGGACTCAGATGAATCATGAGGCTATTTAGATGATAGTCGCTAAATCGACTAAGTCTACCCACCTTCTGGTTATGAAATTCCCAGATACTCAGAGTGTGTGCCGTTAATTTTATAAGCTCTTGGAATGATCAATTATTACAAATTGGATCCGTCAATAACGACAGTTGTCACTTGAGTATCGGGATAACAAGATATAAGGCATAGTATGGCCGTAGGGGTTGTTTCCCCGACTTAGATAAGAAAAGTGGGTGACAGATAGAAATTTATTCTGAATTAATATAATAAGTCTCTGAGGATGTTCAGTTGAGGGAGAGATTAAGAACACCTCAGAGCAGACAAAAAGCATTGGAATTCATCGAGGGTGAATCAGTAATTGTTGAACTTATTTGTCCTAAGGGAATAAGGACATAACGAGACTCAGGAAGAAGGCAAATTAAGTTTTACTGAATGGAATTTTTGAGAGATTGGACAAGTGGGAGATAAGACCTATAGGTTGGCATTACCACCTGAATAAACAGGCATCCATAATATGTCCCATCTTTTGATACTTCGGCAATACTATCCAGATCCAGCATAGGTGATCAGATATAAACTCCAACAGATTCAGCTCAGTGCAAATATAAGTATATTGAAAAAGTTGATTCGGGCATTAAATAGGAAAGAGAAAGTATTGAGGTTTAAGATGATCTCCCTAGTTAAAGTTCTTAAGAAGTAATACACTCCGGAAAGGTCACATGAGAATTAAAAAGTATGATACAATTGATATACCCGGAGTAGTTTATGGACTCATATGACTTGGTTCTAATTTGGAGGACCAAATTTCTTAAGTGGGGGAGATTGTAAGACCCGATTTTATTGTAAGAGCAAAAGAGAATGAATAGAAATTTACGAGTGCATTTAAAAATGTAAAAGGATTGAAATGGAATTCTCAACATGTTGAAGGGCAAAATGGTCAAAAGATCGAAAGCCGGTGTAAATTCGATAAGGAAATTTAATTAAAAATAATGGATTGAAAAATCTTAGTCAATAAAGGTGAAATAAATTTATTTTGGGTTAAATTGATCAAGATACCAATTTATTGGAATTAATCGAAATTTTCGCTCGGGACAATATCTCGAAAATACAGAGAAAATATACCGAAAATGGTTAAAATAAACTAAATAAATTAAATAAAATTAAATAAATAAATTTAGAATTAAATAATAATTTTTAGGATATTTTAGGAGATATTTGGGTATTTTTAATGTATTTTAATGATTAAAATAATAATAAATAAATAAATAAATAAAAGAGAAGAATTAAAAAAAAACTGAAACAGAATCACGAGACGCGATTCTGTAAACGGAAAGGGGAACCTGAGGAACCAACCCCGTCTCCGTCGGCCTCACCACCGGACGCCACCGGAGAGGTGACCAGCCGAGTCGCCAGCGCCCGTTGGCACCAACTAGCCGACGAACGGGGGTGAATGGCGACCGAAAGAGGGTGAAAACGAGAGAAAACCGACGGGGGGAGGAAAAGAGAAATTCGACCATTTGCCGGTAAGCTAGCCCCAACCGACGCTAGCTGGTGGTTCCCCAAGAGCGGACGAGCAGATTAGTGGCGGCCACAACCGGCGAAACTGCCGGCAAACGCTAAAAACGGCGGAAGAAGAAATGGGTTTCGACGGCAGGAGAGAAGAGGCCGGATCGACGACTTTTCGGTGACCTCGATCGAAGCCGACCCCAGATCTGAGATGCAGATGACCCAGCGGAGCCACTAGCGACGAAAGCCGACGGGGAACCGACCGACAAGGCCGTGAACCTGTCGAACCGGAGTGAATCGACGGTCTGAACTGGGTTGAACCGGACTGAACCGGTTCAGCCAAGAAAGAAAGGAAAAAAAGGAGAAAAAGGGAAAAAGAAAAAGAGGAAAAATTGGGGAAAAATCCCGACGATGTAATCGAGCTACGGGAAAGTCAGAAGCGGTCGAAATTGACCGATTTGAATTTTGGAATATTTTATTTAATTAATTTTTGACTGAAAATTTACCCGAAAATTTATGAAATTGTGTAGCTCGACAATCGACGTCCAACGAGAGCTCAAGATAGCCTCGATTTACGTACTAGCATGGAATCTCGGGTAAGTAACCCTTATTTACGATAATTTACATCGTTATGCGTGCTTCAGATTTAATTTCCGCATTAATTAAATTAAATTTTGAAAAGTCGGATAAATTGTCGTAAATAATAAATTGAGCTATTAGAGAGCTAGAACGAGGCCCAAGAAATTATTGGTGGGCCCAATGAGCCCAATAGGCCTCGATAATGTGAAAATTAAGTGGAAAACGGGCTTAAGGCCCATTAAGGTGCAATCAGGCCCAATAGGGGTAAATGGGCCTAATGATTTAAATTAAGCCCAAAAAATAGAAAATAAAATTAAATTGTATGATATCTGACCTGATGAATAATTATACGCAGTTTCGGACATTGGATTGGGAGCAGATCAGACTGCGTGACGAGACAGCAGTGGAAAAGGAAAGGTCAGACTCTACAGAAAAATAAGGTAAGGGAATTCTACGGACTGCTAGAGGTAATTTTACAAAATTTCAAAGTTATATGCAGTCTTTTAAATTATCTGAAGGGTCTAGAAGTGAATAAATAATTTTAGTGCCCCGAATGGGCAAATTTACCAAAATACCCTTGTTAAGGGTAAAATTTACAATTTTAGGAAACATTGGGAGGAGTAAGAACAAGAGGTTCCTGCTCGTTCTGGAGGTGTTTTGATGCATGCATGAGTAGGCTGGCTAACCTTGAAAGAAAAAAATGCACAGCATTTCATAGTTTCAACGATGAAATTGTTTTGAAAACTGTTTTAAGGAAACAGAGCCGCCTACGTGTTTTTATTGACATGTGACGTGCTAGAGCTCAGCTCGCACGATATGTTGAGTTGTGTGTTGCATGCACTAGTGCTGGAGCGAGAGCTCGCACTAGAGTTTTACATGCATTGGTGCTGGAGTCTAACTCCCACCTGATTTTACATGATTTTCGTGATACGGTGCTAGAGTCTAACTCGCACAAGGTTTTATATGATTTTCGTGACACGGTGCTGGAGTCTAACTCGCACCAAAGTTTACATGATTTTCGTGATAGGGTGCTAGAGTCTAACTCGCACCCGATTTTTCATATGATTTGATGAGAGTGCTAGAGCTTAACTCGCACTAGTTTTACTTGAATTGATGAGTGTGCTGGAGCATCGCTCGTACCCCCCACTGATTTTTATGAGAACATGCGATGAGCCGTGCTTGGAGCTTCGGGTAGACTGTGTGTCACCGATTAAATAGGCTCGCACGTGCGTTTTGAGACATGGCATGAGTATAGAGATATGATATGGGTCCACGGAGTACGATGTACCGTGCAAGTAGCATGGAGTACAATGTACCGTGTGGTATCTTCGGATACGGTATCTTCGGATACGGGGTATCTTCGGATACGGCATCTTCGGATGCGTGGGATCGGATAAGACTGACGGGTTGGATTGACCCACCTCCCTGGCAATTCCCGATCAGGGTGAGACCCCGCACACTAGGATCCGTGTAGCAGAGGGGCTCACGAGGACACACGGCTATAGTCCTGGTTATTATCGATATACAGATGTTGCCTAGTCTCACATGTTGACGATTTTGATGAGATCAAAACTAGGTTTTAAATCAGATTTGCATGATGTTATTTCCATGCTTTTTAAACCCATGTGTGATATAAACTGATTTCCATGGTTTTGTGTGAATCAGGACCACCCGAGGGATGGTTTGAGCCCTGAATTTGTTGTGAAATTTTAAATGAGAAAGAAATGATTTGAAATAGTTGCATGTTGAATTTTCCATGCAAACTTGTTTTACATGACATCATGAATCGTAGCATCAGTTTTGAAATGTGTGGAGAAAGCATGGTTTATGCATGGCACCACGTTCATGTAGGTAGTATGGTTACCTACTTGTTCGTAGGATTGCCTTACTGAGCTTGATGTGCTCACCCCTTTCATTTTCTCACACAGATAATCTCCAGTAGATGTTGAGGCGACTGAGTACTACATTCCGGATATCCGCTGCTGCCCATCATTTAAGGTATATACACATGTACATATTGTATCTAAATAAGTATAGCACAGTAACATGTTTGTAAGTAACTTTAGGGGATGTATAAATATTGTAAACATTTATAAATGACTGAGAAAGAATTAATTTGGTGGGACTGGCATTGACGCACGGCCCAATTGTTAGTGGAGTGTGGTCACGGTTAGAGAACAGGTAAGCATGAAAGAAAATAATAAAACGCGAAAAATTTACTCTGATTTTTGGGTAGTTTTGGGTCGTGACAAAAACAGGGTGTAAGACCGCACCAGAAGCGGACAGACCAGGAGTAGCGAGGAGTACGTGCTGAAGGTGGGCATGCCGAGGACACTACTTGAAGTGAAGCAGAAACCCGAGAGCAAGCTGGTACCATGGGCACAGCTGGGTTGTCTGTCCAGTGAGCATGAGCAGCAGCAGTTAGACAGAATCAAGAGCCGAACAATTGTGGAGCAGAGGGCATGCTGGTTGACAAACGAGGCTGGTGTGTGGAGCTTAGTTTGCTGATGAATGGAACGTGCTGTGTTGAGTGCAGGAAATGAAGAATTGCAAGAAACTGGGGCAGGGTTGGTGAGAAGGCAGACCCGAAATTAAGAAGCTGGACACGCCAGGTAGATGCAGAAAACGTAGCTTGCAGCAGGTGGAAACGTGCAGACTCCACCCGAGAAGCAAGCTGGAACAGAGCCTGGAGTAGCAGACCGAGAGTAGCCCTGAACCGAGAGCTAGTAGGGTGCAGTTTGTACCAGGTGAACATGCAGTATGTAGCAGAGAACAGCTAGCCGAACAGCAGGCAAAAGCCTGGACCAGAGGGCAAAACCTGAGACCACACCTGGAAACCGAAAAAGAAAATGCAAATGTGAAAGACGTGAACAGTGAATGGAGGGAGTTGTTTTTGTTGATTTAAATTTGTTAAGGCTTTGTTTGGCTAGTTCATTTTAGTAATAATCCATTTTCATGCATTTGTTAGTTGTTAGTTAGTTAGTTTAGTCAATTAGAATAGTATGTTACTTTTATTATTTTTACATGTTAATTTGTAGTGTTAATTTTTAGCTAGTAGTTAATTTTATATTATATGTTTTAGAACTTAATTTGAGTATTTTATGAGTTATATTTAGAATTAATTTAGATTAAATGTGTTTCATGCATTTTTAATTTAGTCTTTTTTTATTAAGTTTTAGTTTAGTTTAAATTGCATTTTGATTAAGTAGTTTAAAATTGCATTTTAGGTTAGTTTAATTGTAAGTTAATTTTAATGCTTTATTTTCATAATTGCATTTTATTTTCATTGCGTTAATTAGTTTTAACTGTTTTAATTTCTTTTGTAGGTTTTTTTTTATTTTAATTGCGTGGAGCACTGTAAGTAATTTTGCTCGGTTTTAATTTCTTCATTTTATAGCTTTTATTATTTTATTGCTTTCAGTATTTTTAATTCTAGATATGTAGATCACTCACCTTAATCTCATAATTTGTTAGAATATAATTAGGGTAAGATTAACCGGTAGTTAATTAGGCTAACCAACTTCTCTAAGGGACGATAACTCGGGACTCAAATCCCATTATTATTTGTACGACCCATGCACTTGCGGACAATACCCTTTGGGCGTATCAGCAACAAAATAAATGAAGTTTGGCATGTGCTACTGCAGAAAACTGCAGTAAAATTTGGTAAATATGGATGAGAAATCGATCTCATTGGATGAGAGATCGATTTGGAAGAGCCAAAAATGCTCTTCTTTGAGAGATGGAACAGGTCAGATCGATCTCATTGGAGAGCAGATCGATCTGCTAAGCATTCTGTGTTGAATGAATCGATCTCAAATGGGCCAGATCGATTTCCTTAAGCTACTGACTTGTAACAAATCGATCTCATGCAAGAGCAGATCGATCTCCTTAAGGTTCTATGTTGCAACAGATCGATCTCATGCTTGGAAGCAGATTGATTTCATGTGGTTTGGAAGGTCTGTTTCAAGAGAAAAAATGCAGAGCAGATCGATCTCCTAGGGTAGCAGATCAATCTCATCAAGACAATTTTATAAATACTAGACTTTTGCATTTCATTTTCCCGAGAGTTACTATTTCATTTGAGAACTAAACCTAAACCTAGCCAAGAAACACTAGAAAACTTTAGTTTGTGATCAGTTTTGAGTGAGATACAGTTGAGCAAAATTGTTCTTACCAAGAAGAGAGCAACATACTTGGAAACAAGAGATTGAAATCAATAGTTGGAGGAGCAAGAAAGATTTTACCATCTTGGTGAAAAAGGAAGCAAAGTTTCACTAGATAAGATTTAATACACCACTTTGATATATGTTAAACTAGGTGTATTGATGAGTTGATTGATATAAATATGAAATGTTGGAAATGAAAGGATCATGAAAAATGAGCATGACCTAGTTTTGGCATGAAAGTGAGAAAGTAATGAGAAAATGATATTAACATTGGTTTGATGATGAAATATGCATGTATGAAAGATTATGAGTTAATCTTATGAAATGCATATATTGGAAATAAGGAGAAATAAAGATAGTTATGTGAAAATATGGTATAATGCCATATTGGGAGGAAATAGTGAGATTGATGAGTTTAATTGAGATTTGGCAAATGGAATGAGTATAGAGTGATATACTAATGCCAATAATTATCATAGCTTCAGAAATCACATTGGAAGCTGATCAGACTGAAAGAGTGAGCAGAACCGAGGAATTGAGGTCACTTGACGTGATCCGAGGTAAGAGAATTTCGTGAGTAGCTAGAGATGGCTACACGTATTTTAAATAGAGTTTTGATATTATACTCTATATGAATTCCCATGAATAGGCCTAATGTGTGATAGAGACAAATGAGATAAATTGTGTTTTATCCAAAGATAGGATAAAAAACCTTAGAAGCATGTTGTAAACCAAAATGCATGAGTTGCATGATAGAATGGCTAATGTTTTCATGTATATGCGAAAACAACACATTTAAGTGCTAATTTGATTTGAACTGAGAGAGTTGTGATTTAAATAAGCCATCTATTTGATTTTGTGTGAAAACCATAAGTGCTAGAGAATACTCGCACTATATTTTGAGATATGCATCACATAGTACTAGAGGATATACTTGATAATTCTATTTTTTTTAGAATTATTTATGCTTAATTTCTTAATTAATTATTTAAATCCCCAATTTATTTTGTTAATTATCCCCTGTATTTAATTAAAATTCTCATGTTTGCAGATAAATTAAATCTGGATGAATTTTGACAATTTCGGTAGAAAATGGACTGAAATTGGGCTAAAATCGAGATTGGACCACACGGACAACACGAGCCATGACACCTAGCACATCCAATTGGACAAGAAGATAGATGACATGAAAATATTTTTTCAAGGAGCCAATGGTGTGATGACAAGTGACAAAAAAAGTGTTAACTCATCTAGGATGGAAAAATTACAATTGTACCCCTTTTGTGTGTATAAATAAGACATGAAGCAATTGAAGAAACTATGTAAGTAGGAGTAGAACTAAGTAGGAGTAGGGTAAGTAGTGTAGTTTTTAGAAGTAGTCTAAGGTAGAGTAGAGTAGAGTAATTTTATGCTAGTTTTTCTTAGAATAGTTTTATTTTAGTTTTCTTAGTTAAGTTTTATTTTTTTTTTTTGAGATTATCTTCCAAGCTTTCCTGATTAGCTTTTATTTTTGTTTCATCATTTTATTTTTCTCCACAACTATTTGTCATGTCAATTTTCTTTTGTTATATGTTATGAAAAGTTTCTTATGCTCGGTTTTGTGAAGGTTCATTTTCAGTTTTTTCATGCTTGGTTTTGCGATGAAATGCTTAAGTGTTCTTATGTTCTAAAAGTTTATGGAAGGGCTCATATTTTCAATTAGAGTCCGATTGGCCCGTGAGATATTACCTGTACCCAGGCAGTGCGAAGATTTACAGTTGAGTAAATAAGAACATGAATTGCACGCCTCTGAGATCGGGAAAGGTAGTGAGGGCTGAAATAGAGACAGAAAAGAGAATCGAGAAATGACAAAGATGTTGAAATGGGAAAATGGTAATTGGTAAAAGATTAAATTTGATGAGTTATGGAGTAAGATAATTGGTAAGGCCCCAGTGCATCCAATTTTGACACTCTTGGGGGGCATTGTGATTTGGAGGACCCCGACCTGCTACGAAGTAGTGTAGCAGTGTGAGCACTGTAAGCAGTGTGAGATGTGTGGTGATACCACGGAAGGAGGGTCTATACCTACACGGTATTGGTGAAAATGGTCGTCAAGTGTGGTAAGACAGACCATTGATTTTGATTGCTCAGAGTTGAGTGAGATCGCCCCATAGAAAAGTAAAGAGACAGAGAGAAAAAAACTTCATTGGTATAGTTGCAACGAAAAGGGAGGTAATAGCCGAAAAGAAAAGAAAAAGGAAAGTAGGCTGTTGGACGAAGGCGAGAGGATGTTTTGGACCAGGACACTATTGATGTTTCATGGATGTGGTGTAAAATACCACACATGTTATGAATAATGAAGTACATATGTTCATTGATCCTGGTGCCACATATTTATTTATACCGCCTTCATTCGCATATAAGTTAGTAAAAGGCATGAATGCCTACATCATTGGGCAATACTGTTAAATGAGTACCCCAATAGAGGAGGATTAATTAACGGAATATGGATATAGAGATTTTAAGTAATAAAAAGGGGTGCGACAGTTGAAATTAAGGGAGCAAATGATGGTACTTACGGAATGAGTAATGACAAGAGTTTTGTCATGATTGATATACGAAGGAGATGTGTTTTGATCCCAAATACAATATGTATTGGAGTAAGAGATATATGCTAGGTAAGGAATACCCTTAATATGCGAAGTAATTTAGGTTAAGCAATTAGTATCGAATATAAATTGTGACCACAGAGACTGAGATATAACGTAGTTGTGGTTAAGTCTGAAGGTTAATAAAGGTATTTCAAAATACCTCCCCGCCTGAAGACTTGACAGCGTCTAAAAGTATATATATAACCTATAACGGAAAATCGATCATCGTAATAAATACCTTTAGCATTAGGATACCCTTACTAAGACGATAAGAATATTTAAATTCGACAAATCATAAAGGGTTAACATAGTAAAATTTAATAAGAGCCGTTAAGATAAGAAAAGAAAATGGCGCAGGTTAGTACCTGAAAATGTAAGCGGTTGAGAAGGATCTTATACGCTTATGTGTAAATAAGTCAAGGATTAGATCGATTTGTAATCATCATTATCGATGATATATTGGGTGTAGTTAAAGTCTAGGGCAATTTATAAGCAACAATTGGGAAAATGACTTTTACAAAAGGGTTATTGCGAGTTCTCAATATGGTTTACTTGGTTGACACGTTTAACTAAGAAAACGTGGTCTTTGAATGAGATGATAAATAAGATGATAGATGTGACATGAATTTCGGTGTAATGAAGTATGAACTGACCACCGTGATTAATTTCAACATACCCAACAGCTTAAGAGGTTCTCAGTGAGTATGGATACCTCAAAATTATGAAGGAGCTGTGTATTGATGTATAATGGGAAGATACCCATGATTTAAAATTGGTAACAGTAGTTGTACCGAGGATATGGTACTATTATGTACATGGTGAGGAATTGTGGATATGCACTGATCATAAAGCCCGAGTATCTGTTTTCACAGAAAGGGGCGAATATGAGAATACATAGTGGGTTAGAGCTTTTGAGAGAGTTGATTTGTGAAAATTGTACCACCCAGGAAAGGCAAATGTGATGACTGATGTCTTGAGTAGAAAGAGCCCGGGATGGTACCACATATGATGGTCAGGGAGCGTGAGCTGCTAGAGCAGTTGGGAACCTCGGTAGTGATGTGATCCCTTCTGATGATGACAGTGATTGGTATGATTATGTGATAGCTAGCCTGAGACTAGAACCGGATGAGAGTGCTCGGATTTGACAGGCTTAGCATGATGATCGACAGGATGTCGATAGTTTGGGTCTGATTCAGAAGGGTACAGTGACAGAGTTCACAGAGTATGTTAATGATTTACAGAGAGGTTCAGAGACAGTATAAGTGCTCCCCAGGACCACAGTTGATGAGATAGTAATGTTGTCAGAAGCTCACTTTTCGGGATATACAGTGCATACGAAAAGTAATGATTATATATTGAAATCTCGAAAAGGGTATTGGTGGTCAGATGAGGAAAGAGATATGATAGAGATTGTGGAAAAGTGCCTAGTATGTCAACAGAATAAGGTAGAGTATTAAAAGTCTGCAGAGTTATTGCAGCACCTACCTATATTGACACGGCACGGAAAAAAACGAGAGCAAGTCTCCATGAATGTTGTGATGGGTTATAGAGGACCCGGATATATCAGGAGACTATTTGCATGATAGTCGATAGAGTAACTAAGTCTACCCACCTTCTGGTTATGAACTCCCCAGATACTCAGAGTGTATATGAGGATTTATGTGTAAGGAAGATTATGGAACATGAAGTAGCATTCCAGTGAGCATGGTAACATGTAAGGATTCCCACTTCACTTCTTACTTCAGGGAATATTTTTCAGGAAGCTATGGGAACTCGACTGAGTATTAGCACAGCTTTCCATCCTCAGACAGATGGTCAGTCAGAGAGGACTGTACAAGTTCTGGAGGATCCGATGAAAGCGTGTGCCATTGATTTTATAAGCTCCTGGAATGATCAGTTGATTTCTAATTGAAGTTGCCAATAACGATAGTTGGTAGTTGAGTATCGGGATAACAAGATATGAGGCAGTGTATGGCTGTAGGGGTTGTTCCCCGAATTGGATAAGAAAAAGTGGGTGACAGGTAGAATCATTTACGACTTTGGATAATAAGTCTTTGAGGATGTTTAGTTAAGGATGAGAGATTAAGAACACCTCAGAGCAGATAGATAAGTATTGGAATTCACCCTTGGTGAATTAGTATGATTGAAAGTTACTCGTCCTAAGAGAATAATGACATAGCGAACTTTTGGAAGAAGGTAAATTAAGTTACGTTGGATGGAATATTTTGAGAGATTGGACAAGTGGGAGATAAGACCTGTAGGTTGGTGTCATCGCTTGAATTAACAGGCACCCACAATGTGTCTCAGCTTTTGATGCTTCGGGAATACTATTCAGATCCCGCACAGGTGATTGGATATGAATTCCAAAAGTTCAGTTTAATAAAAATATAAGTATATTGAGAAGTTGATTCGGGCATTAAACAGGAAAGAGAAAATATTGAGGTTTAAGATGATCTCCCTAATTAAAGTCCTTTGGTAGTAATACACTCCGGAGAAGGTCACATAAGAATTTGAGAGTATGATGCGATAGATGTACCCGGAGTTGTATATGGACTCATATGAATTGGTTCTAATTTGGAGGACCAAATTCCTTAAGTGGGGGAGAGTTGTAAGACCCGAATTTCATTAAAATCATAAAATAAATTAGTGTTCGTGAAGGAAAGTTTGACTGAATTAATTCTCGAACACGTGTAAGGGCAAAATGGTCAAAAGACCGAAGGTCGGTATAATTTCGATAAGAAAAATTTAATTAAAAATATGGATTTGAGAAATCTTGGTCAATAAAGATGAAATAAATTTATTTTTGGTTAAACTGATCAAGATATTAATTTATTGGAATTAATCGGGATTAATTGGAATTTTTAGTACAGAAAAATAATCCCGAAAATAATCGAAAAATATACCGAAAAGTCACCCGAGACAACATCCCGAAAATACGGAGAAATTATACCCGAAAAAGAGGTTAAAATATAATAAATAAATTAAATAAAATTAAATTAATTAAATTAGAATAAAATTATAATTTTAAGTGATATTTTGGGTATTTTAATATATTTTAATGATTACTATAAAAAATAATAATAAAACAAATTGTTAAATAAAATAATAATTGTAAAAAAAAAAAAAAAGGGCGAAATCGTAAAAAAACGCGAAAGAGACGAAAACAAAGCAGCCGAAAACGGGGGGGAAGGCCGAACCACCACCGGCGATCCTCGATCGCCGACAACCACCGGGAAATGGAGAGGAGAGGCCGGCGACCTCACTGGTACCGGCAGCATGCCCAACCGACGCCGGAGATCGACGAATCGGGGGAGAGAAGTCGCGGGAGAAAGAGTTCCGATCGGCGGCGAACGGCGCCGATCTGGCCTACCTCGACCCCAGCCGAAGCTTCCCCAGGCCCAGACGATGCGTTTGGTGGTGGTGGCAGCCACCGAAACTGGCGGACGGCGCCGGAAACGGTGAAAAAGCAAAACGGGTCCGACGGCGAAGAGGAGAACAGCCGGACCGGCCACATTCCGGCGACCTCGACCCAAACCGAGGGCAGATTCGAGCTGCGGACAGCCTCACGGAGCTGCTGGCGATGGAAGCCGGCGAAGAACCGGCCGGCAAGGCAGTGAACCGGCGGTGAACCGGCCGAACCGGAGAGAACCGGCAGTCTGAACCGGTCCGAACCGGACTGAACCGGTTCAGCCAAAAAGAGAGGAAAAAAGGAAGAAAAAGGGAAAAAGAAAAAGAGAAAAAAATTGGAGAAAATTCCTGTGGTGTAATCGAGCTTCGGGTAAGTCAGTGAGCGGTCGAATTGACCCGATTTAAATTTTGGAGTATTTAATTTAATTAATTTTGGGCTAAAAACTTACCCGGAAAAATTGTGGAATTGTGTACCTCGACGATTGGCATCCAACGACAGCTCGAGACAGCCTCAAATTTCGTACTAGCATGGAATCTCGGGTAAGTGAACAATTACCTCGTTATGCATGATATTGATTTAATTTCCGCATAAATTGAATTAAATTATGGAAAATTAGTTAAATTATCGTAAATATTAAATTTAGCTATTCGAGAATTGGAACGAGGCCCAATAAATTATTGGTGGGCCCAATGAGCCCAATAGGCCTCGATAAAGTGAAAATTAAGTGAAAAATGGGCTTAAGGCCGATTAAGGCCCATTAAGGTGCAATCGGGCCCAATAGGGGAAATGGGCCCAGCGATTTAAATTAAGCCCAGAAAAGATTAAATACGATTAAATTGTATGTTATCTGACCTGAGGAATATTGATACGCAGTTCCGGGCATTTGATTGGGAGCATAACGGACTGCACGACGTGACAACAGTGGAAAAGAAAAGGTCAGACTCGACAGGAAAATAAGGTAAGGGAATTCTACGGACTGCTAGAGGTAAACTCTACGAAATTTTAAATTCATATGCAGTCTTTAAAATTTATCTGAAGGGTCTAGAGGTCGAATAATAATTTTAGTGCCCCGAATGAGCAAATTACTAAAATACCCTTGTTAATGGTAAAATCTAAAAATTTAGGAAAAAATTGGGAGGAGCAAGAACAAGAGGTTCTTGCTCATTCTGGAGGTGTTTTGATGCATGCATTAGTAGGCTGGCTAACCTTGAAAGAAAATGCACCGCATTGCATACTTTCAACGTGAAATTGTTTTGAAAACTGTTTTGAGTAAACAGAGCCGCCTA
Source organism: Firmiana major (assembly GCA_033439115.1). NCBI lineage: Eukaryota > Viridiplantae > Streptophyta > Magnoliopsida > Malvales > Malvaceae > Firmiana > Firmiana major. The sequence continues at coordinate 55,326,843 of CM065904.1, read as the reverse complement.
CGTGTTTTATTGACATATGACGTGCTAGAGCTCAGCTCGCACGGTATTTTCGATTTGTGTGATTCACGCATTAGTGCTGGAGCGAGAGCTCACACTAGAGTTTACATGCATAGGTGCTAGAGTATAACTCGCACCAGGTTTCACATTTGCTTTTCATGACACGGTGCTAGAGTCTAACTCGCACCAGATTTTACATGATTTACATACAGAGTGCTAGAGCTTAGCTCGCACTAGTTTTACTTGATTTATCGACAGTGTTAGAGCACCGCTCGCACTACTTTTCAGAGATCATACGATAAGCCGTGCTTGGAGCATCGGGTTGACTGTGTGTCACCGATTAAATAGGCTCGCACGTGCATTTTGAGACATGGCATGTTAAAACAACCTGATGAGCCCGAACGAGGGATAAGGGTTAGAGATCCACCTGATGAGCCCGAACGAGGGATAAGGGTTGGAGATCCAGCTGATGAGCCCGAACGAGGGATAAGGCTGTGGGTCCACGGAGTACGATGTACCGTGCAAGTAGCATGGAGTACGATGTACCGTGTGGTATCTTTGTGATACGGGGTATCTTTGTGATACGGTATCTTTGTGATACGGGGTATCTTCGGATATGACATCTTCGGATGCGTGAGATCGGATAAGACTGACGGGTTGGATTGACCCACCTCCCGGGCGGTTCCCTATCAGGGTGAGACCTCGCACACTGGGATCCGTGAAGCTAGAGGGACTCACGAGGACACATTGGCCAGTCCTGGTTATTGCCGTTATACAAATATTGCCTCGTCTCGCATGTCGGCGATTTCGATGATTTAAACTGGGATTTAAATTAAATATGCATGATGGTTATATTCCATGCTTTTAAAACCCATATGTGATGTTAACGATTTTCATGATTTTGAGTGAGTCAGGATCACCCGAAGGAGGGGTCGAGTCCTGACTTTACTGTGAAATTTTAAACGAGAAAGATATGATTTTGAATATACTTGCATGTCGAATTTTCCGTGCAAATGTGTTTTACATAACATCATAACGCATATCATTTGTTTTAAAATGTGTGGAGAAAGGGTGGTTTATGCATGGCACCACGTTCATGTAGGTAGTATGGTTACCTACTTGTTCGTAGGATTGCCTTACTGAGCTTGATGTGCTCACCCCTTTCATTTTCTCCCACAGATAATCTCCAGTTGAAGTTGCGACGACTCAGTACTGCATTCCGGAGATCCGCTGCTGCCCATCAACATAAGGTATATACACTTGTACATATTGTATCTACATAAGCATAGCACAGTAACATGTTTGTAAGTAACTTTAGGGGATGTATAAATAATATAAACAATTATAAATGACTGGAGAATAAATAAGTTAGATGGTAATTGAATGGTGGGAATGGCATTGACGCACAGCCCAATTATTAGTGGAGTGTTGGTCACGATTCGAGGACAGGTAAGAATGTAAGTAAGAAAATAATAAAAAGCGAAAAATTAACTCTGATTTTTGGGTAGTTTGGGTCGTGACATTTGAAGCTCTCGGGTTTGCTCTCTTTGTGCATTCGGGTGACAAGCTTCCTTCTCCATATCTGCCTATCGGTTTTGATCTTTGATGTGGGCTGATGCTGGGCATTACTCCTCATCAATGGCAATGTGGAACAATGGCAGTAGGAGTTAGAACGAGAGTAACCCGATGATGATGTTTATTCAAGATGATAAAGCTCACAGATGACTCTAAAGTATTAGCTTCCATTTGTTTCATTGCATTTCCTTATGCTGCTGTAATCCCTCCTTAATCACTACTTTTCATATCAGCAATTTATCTTTGATCTCTCTAAACTCTTTACTCACTTTGTTGGCATAAAACGATGTCCATGGTGCAGTAGGCAGTATCCTGCAAACCGAGAGCTTCCCTCTGTTTTCCCCTGTTATATGTTTCCATTACTGTTCATGATGATGTTTCTTTGGTAACGGTGCCCATGATGATATTTCCCCTGTACTGTGTGCATCCCATTTTGTTGCAAGGTAGACAGATCCTGCAAGCTGGTTGTGAATTGAAGCAAATGTAGAAGTGCAGTATAGGAGCCAGATAACGCTAGATGCAGAATCCACGGACAGCACACCAACCTGGAAACGGATGCAGGAGCAGGACGTGTACGGGCTGCTATCGAACTGAGGATGTATGAGCACGTTACTGCTAGCGGCATGGGCAGAAGACTGGATCAAACCGAGAGCAGTTGCGTGGCTTGCTGATGAATGAAACCGAAGAAGTTGGAGACGTGCAGAGGCTGTATTGCGTGCAGGACAGTACCAAGAATGGGAGCTGGACAAGCCGGAGCAGAAGAAAACTTAGCCAGGAGTAAACCGAGAGGCATGGACACACGAAACCGAGCAGGGTTGGTGAGAGTCAGACCAAGGATAGCAGCTGGACATGCCTAAGCAACCAAACCCAAGAGCACCTGAAAATGAAATTATTGAAGACGTGTAAAGTGAATGGAGGGACCTCTTGGCTGATTTAAAATTTGTTAAGGCTTTGTTTGGCTAGTGCATTGTAGCTAATTAGTTCATTTTCATGCATTTTTAGTATAGTTTAATTACAATTTAATTTGTTAGCTTAGTTTAGAGTTTTTAATTAAATTGCATGTTAGTATTCTTGCTTAGTGGTATAAAACTTAGTGTTAATTAGGTTGATAGTTAATTAAATGTTCATGTAGAATTAGATTAGGGTAAATTTATTTCATTAAATCTTAAGTTAGTTTAACTTGCATTTTGATTAAGTAGTTTAATTGCATTTTAGGTTTGTTAATTTTAGTTTAATTAATCTTACTTTGTTAACTGTTTTAATTATTTTTGTAGGTATTTTCTTTTAATTGCTTGGAGCACTGTAAGTAAATTTTGCTCGGTTTTAATTTCTTTAGTTCTTGTTATTTTATTGCTTTCCAGTATTTTTAATTCTAGCCATGTAGATCACTCCCTTTTATTTCATAATTTGCTAGATATACTTAGGGTAAGATTAATTGGTAGTTAATTAGGCTAACCAACTTCTCTGAGGGACGATAACTTGGGACTCAAATCCCATTATTACTTGTACGACCCGTGCACTTGCGGATAATACCTTTAGAGCGTGTCAAGTTTTTGGCGCCATTGTCGGGGAAGTTTTAATTAGTCGTTAATTAATATCGGTGAAATTATGCTTAGGTGTAATTCTAGCTTGTAAATATTTAGGTTGTAAATACTTAGAAGTTTAATCTAGATTAGTTAATTGAAAAATTAAAAATAAAAAAAAGTTAAAAATTAAAAAACTTAAAAAATTTTCTGAGGACTTTGTGATGTTTGCATGCGTAGAGCCAGGAGTTATGATTGCTTTCCTCTAGATCCTGAAATTGAACGCACACTTAGAAAAATTCAAAAGGATTCTAGGAAATTAATAGCTCCGCTGCAAAACACCATGGCAGAAAATAGGAAAATTAAGACCATTGGAGATTATGCAATGCCGACTATTAGAGGTTATTATACTGGCATTAGGCCACCAGTTGTCCCTGCGAACAACTTTGAAATTAAGCCTTCCATCCTCCAGATGATCCAAACCTCTTTGCAGTTCAGTGGGCTTCCACATGATGATCCATATGCTCACCTCGGGCAATTCCTGGACCTGTGCAACACGTTCAAGCACAATGGATTATCTGATGATGCATTTAGGCTTAGATTATTCCCCTTCTCACTTAGGGATAGGGCGTGACACTGGTTAACCTCCTTGCCTCCAAGATCCATTTCTACGTGGGACGAGTTAGCCCATCAATTTCTAGGTAAGTTTTTCCCTCCCTCTAAAATGGCCAGACTCCATAGCGATATATCTTTTTTTGCCCAGTTCGATTCAGAAACTCTTTACTAAGCATGGGAACGATATAAGGAGCTTCTTAGGAAATGCCCTCACCATGGCCTACCTTTGTGGTTGCAAGTCCAAGCCTTCTACAACGAACTTACAAGCCAAAATAGGACCATTGTTGACGCTGCTGCGGGTGGAGCCCTGATGTGCAAAACAGAGGAGGAAGTGTCACGACCCTCAACTAACCAAAATACGTACAAATTTTTCGTATTTTCATGCATCGTTTATCATTTGTCCTTACCTAAATTGTGAACAGTAACTTTCCTCAATAGTTGGGCTATGTGTCGACGTCTAACTCACTCCACCATACCATTTCAATTTGTATAATATTCATGAGTAAACACTTGTATAAATGTATATATCAGAGTTGTTACATGTGTTTATATTGTTTTACATCCCCAATAGTTACATACAAAATGCTATTGTGCTATGCCTAGTTTAGATACAAAATAATCCAAGTGTATATACCTTTAGCGATGGGATGCAGCGGATTAACAAAAGGGACAAGCCTCCAGTCATGCTCACTCTATACTCAAATCTCTGTAGAGAGGGGAAAAATAAGGGGGGTGAGCAAACCACACGCTCAGTAAGGCAATCATGCGAACAGGTAGATACTGCACTATCTACGTGATCGTGATGTCATGCTCAAAAGCATTTAATTCATCATTTTATCTCAAAACATGAGTGTATGATTGTGTTAATGATATGTAAAGCATTCATGCTATTAAAATCCAGTGCACAGTTCAATTCAAAGTATGGTATAAATCATCACGCATAATTCACAATAATGCATGGCATTACCCATCATGCGTTTTCTCAAATAAGTATGGCATTAACCATCATGCATTTTCACAATAAGGCATGTCATTAAACATCATGCATTTTCTCAAATAAGGATGGCATTAATCATCGTGCTTCGGTGCACTTTAAAACCATTAACAATCAATATCTCAAAACAATTCAACACTTGTCAGGTCTCAGCCCATCCCTTGGACTGTCCTGACCCACAAATCATTTCAAACATGAATTTATTCTCAAAGTAATAGACATGTGAGATAGGCAATTCAATAATAGGTAATAACCTCAAGGTCTATGTACATAACCTGTGATACCTGATATGCCCTAAGGGTATGTTCCGTAAGTGCACGGGTCGTACAAGTAATAATGGGATTTGAGTCCCGAGTTATTGTCCCTCAGAGAAGTTGGTTAGCCTAATTAACTACCGGTTAATCTTATCCTAAGTATATCCTAGCAAATTATGAAATTTAAGTTGGTGATCTACTAAGGCTAATTAAACGTACTGAAAACAATAAACATTAAAAAATAAAGAAAATAAAACTGAATTAAGATTTGCTTACAGAACTCCGAGCAATTAAAATAAAAAAAACCTACAAAAGAAATTAAAATAATTAAAACTAATTAACGCAAATAAAATACAAATATGAAAATAACAAAGCAAGATTAATTAAACTACAATTAAACTAACCTAAAATGCAATTAAACTACCTAATCAAAATGCAATATAAACTAAGTGAAGATTTAATGACATAAATTTACCCCTAATCTAATTCTAAATGGACACTTAATTCACTATCAACCTAATTAAAACTAAGTTCTAAACCATTAAGCAAGAATACTAATCATGCAATTTCATTAAAGACTCTAAACTAAGATAACAAATTAAATTGAAATTAAACTAAACTAACAATGCATGAAAATGAATGAATTAACTATTATGCACTAGCCAAATAAGCCTTAACCAATTTTAAATCATCCAAATGTCCCTCCAAACACTGTTCACGTCTTCAATTTCACAACTTTCATTTCCAGGCATTCTCGGCTTGCTCACTGCTGCAGGTGTTCTGCATTCTGCTCTCGATTTTGCATATGTCTTGCTGCTCTAGACTGATGTGCATCGACTACCAGTTCTACCCAATACAATGCACGTCCCCACTGCTTGCTTCAGATGCTCACGGTCCTGTCTTCTGCTCCAGCCTGCTACACGTCGCGATCTGCTTCAGCTGCTGTAACTGCTCTCGGTCTTGTTCTGCTGTTCCTGCCGGGTTCAGCTACTGGCATGCTACATTCTTCTTAGTATATCTCCTTCACCAGCAACTCAGTTACAGTAACGTTATCCTACAGCACGTTAATGACAACAAAAAAATGATGAACAGTGAACTGCTTAAAGAACATGACAGAATTGAGGGATGAATACTGGCTCTCGGTTTTGGCTATGACGCCTGGGTGTTGTCCCAACTAGTTGCTGCTTCTTCTGATATTCATCGAGATCACTGCTCCCACTACAATAATCGATCACACAGCTCATGAACCACACACACAGAAGCTAACAAATACTTGAATCCTTTCATCAGATACAAAATATAATACCAGCCTTGCAATCGAAACTGAGAGAAAATGCAGGAATACAATACCAATCGGGAAATAGAAAATTTAATGTAAAGGATGAAACGAATGCTGTTAAATAACCTAGAAGAATGAAAGAGCAAATTTAAACCAAACAGAAATGGCTAAATCAAAATACAGCAACATCTACATCAAACTTGAAAGATCGAAAGAAGTTTTTAGTTGAAAACTAGAAAAATCAAATAGTGATCCTCGACACAGTATCCATGATGCATATCACTGCACACAATAGGGTAAAATGATTGGGAAATAGCTAGGTAAATCATCAATACAACCGGTTTCACCCTTTATGAAAGAAAAAAATCGAATACAAACTAATATAAAGGAAATGCAAAGGAAGGTGAGGTAAAATAGCTATTGTCACTAGCTATTTCATCTACTTGAGTAGAAATAAACGGAAAAATAAAAAAGCAATATGATAAGATAGAATACTAACTACTGGAATAAAAAAAAATTGCATTTCCGAAGAAAAATAAAATGAAAGCTTCTAAAAGTTGAGATGAATAGTAATCTAACAATGGTGGCTATCGGAAAGAAGAAAAAAAAACTATTTGGAAAAACATAGAAAGCTTTAAAATTAACCTAAAACTATTCTACCCTAATTTACCTCTATTCTAAGCTAGGCTATCTCTTTTTCAATTGCCATCTTTTTCTATTTATATACAAACTTAGGGGTACAACTGTAATTTTTCCATCTTAGATGAGTTGGCATTGTTTGGCCACTTGTCTTCACACCATTGGCTCTTGAAAAATAATATTTCCATGTCATTTGTCTTTTTATCCAATTAGATGTGCTAGGCTCGTGTTGTCCGCGTGGTCCAATCTCGATTTTAGCTCAATTTCGATCCATTTTCTATCGAAATATTGAAAATTCATCCGGATTTAATTTATCTGCAAACATGAGAATTTTAATTAAATAAAGGGGATAATTAACAAAATAAATTGGGGATTTAAATAATTAATTAGGAAATTAAGCACAAATAATTCTAAAAATATAGAATTATCACACCCCCAAACTTGAGAGTTTGCTTGTCCTCAAGCAAAACAAAATAGATGTAAGAATGACAAGTACAAAACATAATAATTTTCTCAATATTATCCTCAAAAATAAAGTACAGACTATGATCTTAAAGATTCACAATTACAAGTCAAACACTCAGAATCATTCAATCATAAGTCCTAACCCAAATTGGACTCCTCGTGAGTGCGTGAAAAATGTCAAAGTCACTTCATAGTACATTATCCGGATTGGATTATGCAAACATAGTGAATGCAAAGTCAATGACATGTGATCATTCCCATAAGTTTGCTTTTCACTTCTCTCTCCACTAATGTAGTCACACTTAACCAAAGATTAATAGGACTTCATTAAGCTTGTAATGTAAGGCTGGGGTTAAGGTATGATAACGTCGATTTAAGTTTAATTACCCCTTAACATGCATTACTTCTAGGATCTTTAATGTAAGAGCTCAATTTATTTCCCCTAAACTTATTTCTTTCACTAGACATTTTATTGTATTTTGTATTTTTCTTTTTCTTTTTTCATTTCATTTTTTTTGAACATTCACTATCACCAGAAACCATATGTACAAAGCTCAAAATATACCCCAATGACTTTCATGCTTTTGGGGTAAGGGATATGAACAAAGTATTTAAGCTAAGGAAAATTATAAGCATGTGTATTTATAGAGAAAAGGCTTATTTGGCCTAGATGGGTGACTAGGGATAAAGTATGTACAGGGATCGCTCGAAAGGCTCAAACGATCCAAAGATGGCCTAAATCATCTCCCTAATTAAGTGTGATCTAATATTTCACCTCGAGATTAGATTAAACAAATTCTAGAATATGATACACAAAATCAACTAAACAAATGCAATCCTAAGTCCACATAAGCTTTCTCTAAATAAATATACAGATTCATGACATAACATGTGCGTAAGATGAAGAAATCACAATCAGAATCAAGACAAATTCAAGAATTCAACTTCATGCTTTTCCTATAATCATGCTTCTTAGTCAATCAAAATCAGACTTAATCATGGGGTCATATCATCGGAATATGAGAAAACTACATGCTAAGTACTAAATCATCCCAAAATCAAACAGTTTAAGCTCAGATTTTCGAAAACAATTTTGAAACTTTTTTCAATTTTGCCCAAATTTTTGAAAAATACTTAAGTGATATCCCCTTCACCCCCAAACTTAAAGTGCACAGTGTCTTCAATGTGCAGATAATATAAGAATTGAAATTCAGGAACAAAGTACTCCTCTTTCTGATAATGATGAACAATTGAAGCTTTGATTGAAAGCGTAAAACTAGAAAATAAACCTGCAAAATAAACAAAGAAAGAAACAACGAAAAAGAAAAAAAAAGAAAAATAACTATATACAAAGTGAAAAGAAGAATACAGCCACTTCAAATGCAGCTAAAGAACACAACACTCAGGAGCAAGGCGAAGAGTAGGAGGATCAGCCAAAGTGGTGACAAAATGTTAACAGTTAAATCCTTCTGAGCCCTATCTACTTCCTTCTTTCTCTCAGATTTCTTATGTTCAAACATTTTATCTTCCTTAACCTCCATCTTAAAACACTCTTGAGAGTCATCAGGGAGCTTCAAAGGTTTGAAAACATTAAACTTTACTTCTTGATCTTGGACTTTCATCGTTAACTCCCCCTTTTGCACATCAATTATCATCCTACCAGTAGCTAAGAAAGGTCTGCCTAAAATAATGGGGACTTCCATGTCTTCCTCCATATCTAGTATAATAAAATCTGCAGGAAAAATAAACTTATCCACTTTTACTAAGACATCCTCAATGACCCCCTTTGGATATTTAATGGATCGATCTGCTAGCTAAAGGGTCACTGTAGTGGGCTTGACATCCCCTATTCCTAACTTCTGATAGATAGACAAAGGCATTAGATTGATACTAGCTCCTAAATCACACAGGGCTCTACTAAAGAATAGATTTCTAATAGTGCAGGGTATGGTAAAACTCCCGGGATCCTTGAGCTTGGGGGGAAATTTCCTCTGGATAATTGCACTACATTCTCCAGTTAAGGCCACCCGTCTCATAATCTTCTCTTCCTCGAGTGGATATCCTTTAAAAACTTCACATAACTTGGCATTTGCTCTAAGGCATCTGCAAAAGGAATGTTGATGTGAAGCTTCTTAAAAACCTCAAGAAATTTAGCAAATTGTTATTCCAGTTTTTGATTTTGGAACCTTTGAGGAAAAGGTACTGGTGGTTTAACTAGAGGCAATGTAGTGGGAACCTGTGTAGGATCAGAGGACAAGGAAGGCAATGAAGAAGAAGAAGGTATAGATGAAGAAGCGCCTAGCTTTGTTTCCTTTGCAGCTCGATCCTGATGTTCCTGTTCCTTCTGAGCTGCTTCATTAGAACCTATGGGTTTATCAACTATGGGCTGTTCAGGTCCAAACTTAACTTGTGGCTTATCTAGCTTTCTGCCACTCCTAAGGGTGATGGATCTAACATGTTCTTTACTCTCCCTTTTCTTAACAGGATTAACTTCAGTGTTACTAGGAGGGGTCCCTTGAGGATGTTGGCTAAGGGCACTAGCTCTTTGTCCAACCTGAACTTCTAAGTTCTTAATTGAGGCAGCTTGATTTTGCAGGATAGTCGTAAACATTTCCTCAAGCGAGGGCTTCTTCTTAGCTGCTGGTGCGTGGTAATGTTGAGGCTGCAAGGGTTATGGTGGTGGTGGTGGTGATGGATGATATTGAAATTGAGGTGGGGATGGATGATGTGGTGGATGGTATGGAAATTGTGGCTGTGGTGGTACCTGAACCGGTGGAGCTTGAAAACCAGGGAGTCCTACAAGTCTAGAGCTAGAAGTTTGCCCTTGGTTTTGGCTCAAGGAGAAGTTAGGATGGTTCCTCCACCATGGATTATAGGTGTTTGAAAAAGGGTTGTTCTGTTGCGTTTGAGAAGGGGCAACATACTGAACCGATTCTAAGTTGAGCGGACACCTATCTACAGAGTGGGTACCACTACATAGCTCGCAAGAAAGAAAAGGGCTTTGGACAGAATAAATCAGATTTGGACTTGTAGAAGGATTATGCTGGGTACTGAGCGACTCTACCTTCTTCGTAAGATTAGCGATTTGAGAGGTCAAGGTAGACAACGTGTCGAGCTCATAAATACCTGCTGACTTCTTAGGTAATTGCCTCTCCGAGGACCATAGATAGTTGTTAGCAGCTATCTTTTCTAACAACTCGTAAGCTTCCTCCTCTGTTTTGCACATTAAGGCTCCACCTGCAGCAGCATTAACAATGGTCCTATTTTGGCTTGTAAGTCCATTGTAGAAGGTCTGGACTTGCAACCACAAAGATAGGCCATGGTGAGGGCACTTCCTAAGAAGCTCCTTATATCGTTCCCATGCTTCGTAAAGAGTTTCCGAATCAAAGTGGGCAAAGGAAGATATGTTACGACGGAGATGGGCCATTTTAGAGGGAGAGAAAAACTTAGATAGAAATTGATGGGCTAACTCGTCCCATGCAGAAATGGATCCTGGAGGCAGGGAGGTTAACCAGTGTCGCGCCCTATCCCTAAGTGAGAAGGGGAATAGTCTAAGCCTAAGCGCATCATCAGATAATCCATTATGCTTGAATGTGTTGCTTAGGTCCAGAAATTGCCCAATGTGAGCATGTGGGTCATCGTGTGGGAGCCCACTGAACTGCAATGAAGTCTGGATCATCTGGAGGATTGCGGGCTTAATTTCAAAATTGTTAGCAGAGACAGCTGGTGGCCTAATACTGGTATAATAACCTCCAATAGTTGGCATCGCATAATCTCTAATGGTCCTGATTTCCTTATTTTCTACCATAGTGCGTTGCAGCGGAGCTAATAATTTCCTAGAATCCTTTTGAATTTTTCTAAGAGTTCATTCAATTTCAGAATCTAAAGGAAAGCAATCGAAACTCCTGGCTCTACGCATGTAATCATCAGAAAGTCCTTAGAATTTTTTTTAATTTTTATTTTTTTAAATGGAGAAAATTAACTAAACTAAACTAAGGATCTAAATATTTACAGGCTAGAATTACACTTAAGCATAATTTCACCGATATTAATTAACGACTAACTAAAACCTCCCGGCAACGGCGTTAAAAACTTGATACGCTCTAAGGGTATGTTCCACAAGTGCACGGGTTGTACAAGTAATAATAAGATTTGAGTCTCGAGTTATCGTCCCTCAGAGAAGTTGGTTAGCCTAATTAACTACCGGTTAATCTTACCCTAAGTATATCCTAGCAAATTATTAAATTTAAGTTGGTGATCTACTAAGGCTAATTAAACATATTGAAAACAATAAACATTAAAAAATAAAGAAAATAAAACTGAACTAAGATTTGCTTACCGAACTTCGAGCAATTAAAATAAAAAAAACCTACAAAAGAAATTAAAACAGTTAAAACTAATTAACGCAAATAAAATGTAAATATGAAAATAACAAAGCAAGATTAATTAAACTACAATTAAACTAACCTAAAATGCAATTAACTACTTAATCAAAATGCAATTTAAACTAAGTGAAGATTTAATGACATAAATTTACCCCTAATCTAATTCTAAATGGACACTTAATTAACTATCAACCTAATTAAAACTAAGTTCTAAACCATTAAACAAGAATACTAATCATGGAATTTCATTAAAGACTCTAAACTAAGCTAACAAATTAAATTGAAATTAAACTAAACTAACAATGCATGAAAATGAATTAATTAACTATTATGCACTAGCCAAACAAGCCTTAACCAATTCTAAATCATCCAAATATCCTTCCAAACACTGTTCACGTCTTCAATTTCACAAATTTCATTTCCAGGCATTCTCGGCTTGTTCACTGCAGCAGGTGTTCTGCATTCTGCTCTCGGTTTTGCATGTGTCTTGCTGCTCTAGACTGATGTGCATCGACTACTAGTTCTACCCAGTACAATGCACATCCCCACTGCTTGCTTTAGGTGCTCACGGTCCTGTCTTCTGCTCCAGCCTGCTGCATGTCGCGATCTGCTTCAGCTGCTGCAACTGCTCTCGATCTTCTTCTGCTGTTCCTGCCGGGTTCAGCTACTGGCATGCTGCTTTCTGCTTAGTATATCTCCTTCACCAGTAACTCAGTTACAGTAACGTTATCCAACAACACGTTAATGACAAAAAAAAAATGATGACCAGTGAACTGCTTAAAGAACATGACAGAACAGAGGGATGAATACTGGCTCTCGGTTTTGGCTATGACGCCTGGGTGCTGTCCCAACTAGTTGCTACCTCTTCTGATATTCATCGAGATCACTGCTCCCACTACAGCAATCAATCACACAGCTCATGAACCACACACACAGAAGCTAACAAATACTTGAATCCTTTCATCAGATACAAAATATAATACCAGCCTTGCAATCGAAACCGAGAGAAAATGCAGGAATACAATACCAATCGGGAAATAGAAAATTTAATGTAAAGGATCAAACGAATGCTTTTAAATAACTTAGAAGAGTGAAAGAGCAAATTTAAACCAAACAGAAATGGCTAAATCAAAATACGGCAACATCTATATCAAACTTGAAAGATCGAAAGAAGTTTTTAGCTGAAAACAAGAAAAATCAAATAGTGATCCTCGGCACAGTATCCATGATGCATATCACTGCACACAAGAGGGAAAATGATCGGGAAATAGCTGGGTAAATCATCAACACAACCGGTTTCACCCTTCATTAAAGAAAAGAATCGAATACAAACTAATATAAAAGAAATGCAAAGGAAGGTAAGGTAAAATAGCTACTGTCACTAGCTATTTCATCTACCCGAGAAGAAATAAAAGGAAAAATAAAAAAAAACAATGTGATAAGATAGAATACTAACTACTGGAATAAAAAAAAATTGCATTTCAATCGAATAAAAATAAAATGAAAGCTTCTAAAAGTCGAGATGAATAGTAATCTAACAATGGTGGCTATCGGAAAGAAGAAAAAAAAACTATTCGAAAAAACAAAGAAAGTTGTAAAATTAACCTAAAACTATTCTACCTTAATTTACCTCTATTCTAACCTAGGCTACCTCTTTTTCAATTGCCATCTTTTCTATTTATATACAAACTTAGGGGTACAATTGTAATTTTTTCATCCTAGATAAGTTGGCATTGTTTGGCCACTTGTCTTCACCCCATTGGCTCCTTGAAAAATAATATTTCCATGTCATCTGTCTTTTTGTCCAATTGGATGTGCTAGGCTTGTGTTGTCCGCGTGGTCCAATCTCCATTTTAGCTCAATTCCGGTCTATTTTCTACCAAAATATTTAAAATTCATCCGGATTTAATTTATCTGCAAACATTAGAATTTTAATTAAATAAAGGGGATAATTAACAAAATAAATTAGGGATTTAAATAATTAATTAGGAAATTAAGCACAAATATTCTAAAAATAAAGAATTATCAATACCGGCTACACGGATCAGGTGTGCCAGATGTCACCACTATCTTTTTCCACACGGGAGGTGGGTCAAATCCAACCCACCGGTCCATAGCAGATCTCGTTCGAAGATGGCACATCACAATCTCAACACAGTACAACGTACTCCATGCTACATGCACGGTACAACGTACTCCATGGACCTAATCAACACATCATATCACGCCACATCTCAAACGCATGTGCGAGCCTATTTAATCGGTACAACCTCTTGTCTACCCGAAGCTCCTAACATGGCTAATTAATCATGTCAAAACAATGCACGTGCGAGCCTATTTAATCGATGTGACACCTAGTCTATTCGAAGCTCCAAACACGGCAACAAGTAAGGTGGGCATCTAGTGCGAGCTAAGCTCCAAGCACAATGCCAAAACCAATTATGAAATCCATGTGAAAACTAGTGCCTCTAGCACTCATGTGTATAAAACACGTCAAATCTCGTGCGAGTCATACTCTAGCACGCTTTCATTCTCACGAAAATAATGTAGGTGGCTCATTTCTTTGGAAAGTGTGGTTAACAAACCAAAACAACTCATTTCTTTTACAAATCATTTCAAATGCTAGCCAACCTACCAATCACTTGCTAAAAAGCAATAAAACATGATTTTTAAAGCAATATGCTTTTGTTTTCATGCACTTTTCTCAAACTCTTAACTTTTTCCCTTCAATCACCCAACATCATTTCCTAATATCTCATGCATTCTAGCAAAGCATTAAATGCCCAAATTGAGCATATATATATCTCTAAGAGTCCACACAATTCCCTTACCTCTATTTACTTGGTGCCACTCTTTTCCTCTTAGCTTCTCACGCTCTTGGCTCAACTCGCTCCAGCGTATCCTCGGAAGCTGTGATTCATTCATCCAAATCAATTGAGTTAATGTTATTAACCCATATTTGACCTCATTAGTCAATATAATTCACTTATGCATTTTACCAATGCCTTTAATCACATTTTACGCCTTTTGGGTAAATCTCATAGTTCATTCACTAACAACATCTTAAAATCATACTCATAACACTATCATCATCTCTAGATACCCCATTTCTCATTAATCTCCATACATTCCACTTTCTCACACTAGACCATTTCTAAGTCATAATCATTCCAATGCATTTTAGATAGTTTTACCCATAATATGCACACCCAAATCACTTCAAAATCATTAACTAGACAAATGTACTTGGATTTATGCACTAGAAACTTACCTCTTTAGATTTCCTCTTTGCTCCAATTAGAAATGCCCTTTGTTCCTTCAATCCATCAAATGGGTAAATGCCTCCACACTATGTTGTTCTCTTCCTTAAGATGAAAAACTTTGCTTCTAATGGTCTCTCTCCAAATCTTACTGGAAATGACTGATTTTAGAGAGAGAAAGTTAGGTTTTTGGGTTAAAAATGGAAGGAAATGGTTTTCTCGAAATTTTTAGATTTTCAACACTCCTTTTATAGAAATAGCTTGAGGAGATCGATCTGCACTAGGAGGAGATCGATCTGGTCCCCTTAAATCCCTCTTTTTCATAGCATTTTAAGCATGAGATCGATCTGTCGAAGCTTGAGATCGATCTGCTCCCAAACAAAGAGCTAAGGAGATCGATCTGGGTGCTTGAGGATCGATCTTTTAATTACAGAATGCTTAGGAGATCGATCTGGCTCCATTGGAGATCGATCTGCTCTATTCCTTTGCTCAAATACAAGCATTTTGGCTCATCCAGATCGATCTCTCATCCTATGAGATTGATCTGACCTGCATAATTTCTAGATTTTGCTGCAGTTTCCTGCAGAAACTTATACCAAAACTTCCTTAATTTGCTGCCATGGTCATTTTCTCATCCAATCATCTTTGAGGCTTGATAATGACATCCATACATACCTTATACCTATTGAAACTTGTGTAGAATCTTTGTATAGCTAGTGGTCCATGATATAAACTAAATGGAAGTGCACAACTTATGCACATCTTCCTTCCATTTACCACACTACTCATATTCTATTTTACTCACATTCTCCACATGTTTAAGTCCATTTCTTCACATTCATACATAATGTAACTTGTATGTACAATCAGAACTCCTATTACAAGTGTGTACATTAACTTAGGGACTTACATCACATATACTTCACTTATGAATTCATAATACAACTCTATTTACATTTCTATGTACATATATACCATTCTACATATACGGGGTCTCACATTCTCCCCTACTTAAAAATTTGGTCCTCCAAATTAGAACCAATTCAATCTGTGAATAACTCGGGATACTTCTCTCACATCAAACTCTCCAATTCCCATGTGGCCTCTTCCACAGTGTGATGTTGCCAAAGAACTTTCACCAAAGGAATTGTCTTTATCCTCAACACTTTCTCTTTTCTGTCCAATACCCGAACTGGCTTCTCAACATAGGTCATACCTTCATTGAGCTCCAATGGCTCATATCTTATCACATGTGCCGGGTCTGGGTGATACTTCCTCAACATGGATACGTGGAAGACATTATGCACACTTGCCAACTCTGGTGGTAATGCCAACCTATAAGCTTTCTCTCCCACTCTCTCCAAAAGCTACAAGGGTCCAATATATCTAGGGCTCAGCTTGCCCTTCTTACCAAACCTTATAATACCCTTCGAAGGAGAAACTTTCAAGAACACCGACTCACCCACATCAAACTCTAGTGGTCTCCGTCTCTTGTCAGCATAACTCTTTTATCTGTTCTGAGCTATCCGTAATCTCTCACATATCAATTGGACGTCCTCAGATGCCTGCTGCACTAAGTCAGGAGCAAAAATCTGTCTGTCACCAACCTCTTCCCATCCAATAGGGGAACAGCATCTACACCCATACAATGCCTCATATGGTGTCATCCCGATACTCGTATGAAAACTGTTATTATAGGTGAACTCTGCGAGTGGCAAATGGTCATCCCAGGAGCCTCTAAAATCCAATGCACACGCTCTCAACATATCCTCCAGGGTCAGTATAGTCTTTTTTGACTGACCATCTGTCTGAGGATGAAACGCGATGCTAAAACTCAACTGGGTCCCCATTGCTTCCTAAAAACGTTCCCAGAAGTGGGAAGTGAAGCGGGTATCCCTATCAGAAACAACGCTCACTAGAATTCCATGTAGCCTCACTATCTCGCGCACATATAGGTTCGCTAACTGGCTCAGAGTATTGGTAGCTCTCATAGCTAGAAAATGGGCTGATTTCGTCAACCGATCCACAATCACCCATATGGCATCATGACCTCTCTGGGTCCTCGGCAATCCCATCACAAAATCCATGGTGACATGCTCCCACTTCCATGTCGATATCGGTAGATGCTGTAATAACCCTGCAGGCTTCTGATGCTCTACCTTCACCTGCTGACAAACGAGACACTTAGTAACATATCCAGCAATATGCTTTTTCATCCCAGGCCACCAATAAACCTTTCGAAGGTTTTGATACATCTTAGTACCCCCTGGATGTATCATATACTTCGATGAGTGACCTCTGTCAAGATCAACCTTCTGATCTCTGCATCATAAGGAACACATATCCTACCTCTGAACCTCAACAATCCATCTGAACTCAACTTAAAGTCCATCTCTATACCCCTCTGTATCTGCCTGACAATATCACTGCACTGCTGATCAATCCGCTAAGCCTGTCAGATTCTATCTACCAGATCCGGTTTCAACTGCAGGCTAGCTATCATAAATCCACTATCAGCGTCAGGCGGGGTCATATCCAAATTGAGGTTCGTGAACTGTTCCAACAGCTTGTGTTCCCTGACCATCATGAATGACACCATCCCGAAATGCTTCCTACTCAATGCATCAGCAACCACATTTTCTTTACTTGGGTGGTACAGGATCTCACAATCATAATCCTTTAACAGCTCGAGCCATCTCCTCTGTCTCATGTTCAACTCTTTCTGTGAGAACAAGTACTTAAGGCTCTTAGGATCTGTGTAAACCTAAAATCTCTCACCATAGAGGTAGTGGCGCCATATTTTCAATGCAAACACTACGGCCGCCAACTCCAAGTCATGGGTCGGGTAGTTTCTCTCATGATCCTTTAACTGTCTTGATCCATAGGCTACTACCTTCCCATCCTGCATCAATACGCAGCCCAGTCCTAGGTGTGAAGCATCTGTATACATTGAGAAACCTCCTGAGCTGGTAGGAATGGTGAGTATCGGAGCTGTGGTTAATCTCCTTTTCAACTCCTCAAAGCTTTCCTCACACTTATCGTCCCACACATACTCTACATTTTTCCTCGTGAGACGTGTCAAAGGAGCAGCTAACCTCGAAAAACCTTCTACAAACCTTCGATAATATCCAGCTAAACCCAGAAAACTCTTGATCTCTGTCACTGTCTGGGGTCTCTGCCACTGAACTATGGCCTCAATCTTAGATGGATCCACTGACACTCCATCTCTCGATACTATGTGACCTAGAAAAGAGATCTGTTCCAACCAAAAGTTACACTTACTGAGTTTAGCTTACAACTTCTTCTCTTGGAGGGTTTGTAGCACTATTGATTGGCCCTAAGGGTATGTGTCCGCAAGTGCACGGGTCGTACAAGTAATAATGAGATTTTGAGTCCCGAGTTATCGTCCCACAGAGAAGTTGACTAGCCTAATTAACTATCGGTTAATTTTATCCTAAGTATATTCTAGCAAATTATGAAATTAAGGGGGGTGATCTACATAGCTAGAATTAAAAATACTGAAAGCAATAAAATAATAAAATAATAAAACTATAAAATAAAGGAAATAAAAACGAGCAAAATTACTTACAGTGCTCCACGCAATTAAAATCGAAAACCTACAAAAGAAATTAAAACAGTTAAAACTAATTAACGCAATTAAAATAAAATGCAAATATGAAAATAACAAAGCAAGATTAATTAAACTAAAATTAAACTAACCTAAAAATGCAATTAAACTACTTAATCAAATGCAATTTAAACTAACCTCTGATTTAATGAAATAAATTTATCCCTAAATGAACATTTAATTAACTATCAACCTAATTAAAACTAAGTTCTACACTATTAAGCAAGAATATTAATTATGCAATTTAATTAACAACTCTAAACTAAGCTAACAAATTAAATTGGAAATAACTAAACTATAATGCATGAAAATGAGTTAATGCCATAATGCAAAAGCCAAACAAGGCTTTAGGAATTTAAATCCTTCCCTCCATTTACTGTTCATCTATCATTTTTCCTTTTGTTTTCCAGGTCACGGCTCGGGTTGGTAAGGTGCTGCCCATGCCTCTCGGTTCTGTCCTAGTCTGCTGCCCACCAACTCTGCCTCGGTTTCATCTTGCTGCCAGGCGTGTTCAGCTCCATTCCTGTAACAAATCCAACACATCACGCCAGCCCCACGTTCCTGTCTAGCCAGACCTGCTCCAAGCTTCATGCTCGTCCGCTGCAATGTAGTTATCTGTTCATGCCATCTGCTACACGTCCGCGAGCTCTCGGTTCTGACTTTCACCAACTCGGCTCGGTTCCATGCTCAGCTCCAGTCCTGCAAACTTCCACCTGCTGCCATTCTCAACGGACCAACACAGCAGCTGTGCACCGTTCTACAAACAGAGCAGAACAGGGGATGAATTAGTCCCTGTTTGCTGCTAGGGTGCCGTCTCCGCCTGCTATGCTGCTTGATGCAGTGGCCACGTACGGCTCATCTGCACAGGTCAGCTGCTCCTCGACAGAGACATGCTCTGCAACACCTGACTGGAAGCACACCGCAGCGTCACGAGCCTTATGCTTGTCCTCTTACCGCAACCTCCAAGCCTTCTCGTTGCAACATGAACAAGGTGTGAAGAGTTAAGAAACTAAACTCACCACAACTTTGATGACAACTAACGAAAAGAAAGACAAGAATAAAACTAAATGGAAGCAAACCGAGAATTAAAAACAAAACAAAAACAAAATTGAAAAATGAAGGAAAAACCGAGAAGAGCTTATGGAAATGCTGCTGTGCATTAAAGCTTGAAAAATAAAGACTGGATTATAACTAAACTGAGAACAAGGATGAGTAAATGAGGCTGCAAATCAACATGAAAAGCTTTGCACAAATGAAAATACATGATGAACAGTAACAGTTAAATGGAAATTGATTTTTCGGGAAAAGCTTCTAGAGAAAATAAAAATTAACTAATCTCTCTAAACTTCTCTAACTATTTCTACACTAACACTACTCTTACTCCTAAAAATTACATTCCTTTCTTCAATTGCCAGTCTTTCCTATTTATAAACACACTAGGGGTAAAATGGTAATTTCCACATCCGTGATGAGTTGGCATTTTTTTGGCCACTTGTCTTCACACCATTGGCTATTAAAAAGATATTTCTATGTCATCAGTCTTCTTGTCCAATTAGATGTGCTAGGTGGCATGACTCGTGTTGTCCGCGTGGCTAAATCTCAATTGTAGCCCAATTTCGGTCCATTTTCTACCGAAATATTCAAAATTCATCCGGATTTAATTTATCTGCAAACATGAGAATTTTAATTAAATAAAGGGGATAATTAACAAAATAAATTGGAGATTTAAATAATTAATTAGGAAATTAAGCACAAATAATTCTAAAAATATAGAATTATCAACTATCCTTAAATGCTTTTCATGCTCCTCTCTAGACCTTGGGTACACCAGTATATCATCAATAAACACGATCACAAATCGATCCAAATACTGGTGGAATACCTCATTCATCAACGACATAAAAGCTGCGGGAGCATTCGTCAACCCGAATGGCATAACCATAAACTCATAATGACCATACTGGATGCGAAAAGCTGTCTTAGGTACGTCTCCACTCCGTATCCTCAACTGATGGTACCCAGATCTCAGATCTATCTTGGAAAAGACCTGCGCTCCCTTAAGCTGATCCAACAAATCATCGATGCGTGAAAGCGAATACTTATTCTTGATGGTAGCCTTATTCAACAACCAGTAATCTATACACAGTCGGAGGCTTCCATCCTTCTTCCTTACAAACAGAACCGGTGCTCCCCAAGGTGAGACGCTCGGTATGATGAATCCCTTCTCCAGCAACTCTTGTAATAGTTTCCTTAGTTCTTCCAACTCAACTTGAGCCATTCTGTACGGTGGATTGGATATCGGCTCTGTAGCAGGTGCCAACTTATACCAAACTCCATCTCCCTATCTGGAGGTAACCCTGGTAACTCATCCAGAAAGACATCTGGAAATTCCTTAACCACTGGTATGTCTCCCAATTTCGGACGTGCCTGATCCGTCTCAATCACATAAGCGATGAACCCTTCACATTATTCTTTCCACCATTAGTAATCATAAATCATCATATTCACACACAAGATTGATAAACAAATTTATCTTTCATACATCATGTATCAAGATTGTACTCATCTCACTTATAATAATCATGTTCTTTAATTTCATTTCACAAAATTTACTACAAGGTTGTCTATCTTGGAAAACATCAAAGTTTTTGCATGATAATCCATAACAACATGATTTACAGCCAGCCAATCCATCCATAGGATTACATCAAAATCACCCATATTTAATAAGATCAAATCGGCTGCCATTTCTTTACCTCCTATCCTCATCTTACAATCTCTATATACATGCTCAGTCAACTGACTATCATTCATAGGGGTAGATATCAACATCTTATCAAGCAGTGTGAGTTTTACATGCTTAAACAATTTACATGCAAAGGATGGCGAAATAAAGGAATGCGTGGCACCAGGATCAAACAACACAAATGCTTCTATATCAAAGATTTGGATGGTACCTTTTACCACATTCGAAGATTGATCCGTAGTGTCCTGGTCCAGTGTGTGCACTCGCCCTCTGCTTACACCCACTGCTTGCTTCCCCTTTTCCTCAGCTGTAGCCCTCCTCCTCGGAGCAACTGTACCAACTGAAGCTCTCTCTAGCTCCTTACCCTTCTGTGGGGCACTCTCTGTCATCTCTGGGCAATCTCTTATTATGTGCCCTAGTTTCCCATATCTGAAGCATACTACCTAAGGTCCATAACATGGTCGAGTACCATGGTACCTACCACACTTGCCACATTGTTTCGTAGTAGGCCGTGGCCCTCCGATTACGATTCCCTTAGCTGGAGCAATGGCCGGATACATGGGAGTATTAACTGTCTTCTCTCGGATCTCATCAATCCTCGGCCTCTTTCCAGAGAATCTCTTGCTTCCCTTATAGCTGAAGCCTCTATCCATCACTGGTCTTTTCTTATCTCTGTCCCTCATCTTACTAACCTTTCCAAACTCTGAGGCGATTCTATCAACATCTTGTTCACACAATTGCGCTCTGCGCACTGCCTCCTCGTAGGTCGGTATATCCAGAGGAACCAATCTGGACCTGATGGTCAGTCTCAATCCATCCACAAATTTTTGGATCTTCTCGACCTCATTACTCATAGTGTTGGGATCATATCTGCCCAGGGAGATAAAAGCAGTCTCATACTCATCCACAGTCCTGCTCCCTTGGGTCAGTCCCAAAAATGCCATTCTCATCTTTCGCTGTGCGGTATCCGGAATGTACTGTCTCCAGAATGTGTCCAAAAATACATCCCAACTGATCTCAGTATGCCGGGCTCTCGAAATAGGCATGGTGGACTTCCACCAATGTTCTGCTGACCCCTTCAGCATAAAAGCGGCTAACGCTACCATCTCGGTGGTAGTGCACTCGAAGAACCCATACAACTTTTCGATTTCACAAATCCAATCCTCAGCCGCTACTGGGTCCTTTACTCCATTGAAAGACAGCGGTCCAAACTTCTAGAACTGCCGCAGTCTATCCAAATCACATCCATATCCCCAACCTCTACTGCCTGGTGTAGCAATCGGCGTAGGCAGATCCTGTGTGGGTGGGGTATCTATCGTTTGAGGTCTCTGGGCTTCCCTTGCCCATGCCTCAGGAGCTGCTGCCTGCTCGGCATCACCCTGTGTAGCGAGACTCTGTCTACCGCCAACTCCAGATAAAGAATGGGTGACCAACTCCATAATCATCTCAATGCTCCACTCAATCCTCGCGAAGCGAGCCTCAGTACTCTCGGGTCTCTCCTCTGGACCCTGTGGAGCGTGCTCAACCTTAGCCTCCACCTTAACATCATCCTGAGCCTCGTGTGTTTCTGGCTCAACATTACCCCCAGGCCTACCTCTACGACCTCGAGCCTGTGCTCTCATCCCTCTACTGTGACTGGTATTAGGCATAATTACTCAATTCCCTACATTCACAACCAATTACTTACTTAACCCATGACACACACACAATTGTATTTAAACAAGCACAGTAACATGAGAATGTAATTTTTCAACTTATTAAGTATTTTAGACACAACACACGTCAGACCAACTCGAGTTCTGATACCAACTTCTGTCACGACCCTCAACTTACCAAAATATGTACAAAATTTTTGCATTTTCATGCATCGTTTATCATTCGTCCTTACCTAAATCATGAATAGCAACTCTCCTCAATAGTTGGGCTGTGTGTCGATGTCTAACTCACTCCACCATACCAATTCAATTTGTATAATATTCATGAGTAAACACTTGTATAAATGTATATATCAGAGTTGTTACATGTCTTTACATTGTTTTACATCCCCAATAGTTACATACAAAATGCTATTGTGCTATGTCTAGTTTAGATACAAAATAATCCAAGTGTGTATACTTTTACCGATGAGATGCAGCAAATTACCAAAAGGGACAAGCCTCCAGTCATGCTCACTCTATACTCAATCTCTGTAGAGAGGGAGAAAATAGGGGGGGTGACCAAACCACACACTCAGTAAGGCAATCATGCGAACAAATAGATACTAC
Source organism: Firmiana major (assembly GCA_033439115.1). NCBI lineage: Eukaryota > Viridiplantae > Streptophyta > Magnoliopsida > Malvales > Malvaceae > Firmiana > Firmiana major. The sequence goes on along the minus strand of CM065904.1, from coordinate 55,303,219 downwards.
ACTATCTACGTGATCGTGATGCCATGCTCAAAAGCATTTAATTCATCATTTTATCTCAAAACATGAGTGTATGATTGTGTTAATGGTATGTAAAGCATTTATGCTATTAAAATCTAGTACACAGTTCAATTCAAAGCATGGTATAAATCATCATGCATAATTCACAATAAAGCATGGCATTACCCATCATGCGTTTTCTCAAATAAGCATGGCATTAACCATCATGCATTTTCACAATAAGGCATGACATTAAACATCATGCATTTTCTCAAATAAGCATGGCATTAATCATTATGCTTCGGTGCACTTTAAAACCATTAACAATCAATATCTCAAAATAATTCAACACTTGTCAGGTCTCAGCCCATCCCTCAGATTATCCTAACCCACAAATCATTTCAAACATGGATTTATTCTCAAAGCAATAGACATGTGAGATAGGCAATTCAATAATAGGTAATAACCTCAAGGTCTGTGTACATAACCTGTGATATCGGCTACATGGATCAGGTGTGTAGGATATCACCACTATTTGCTTCCACACGAGAGGTGGGTCAAATCCTACCCGTCGGTCCATAGCAGATCTCGTCCGAAGACGACACATCACAATCTCAACATGGTACAACGTACTTCATGCTACATGCACGGTACAATGTACTCCATGGACCCAATCAACACATCATATCATGTCACATCTCAAACGCATGTGTGAGCCTATTTAATCGGTACAACCTCTTGTCTACCCGAAGCTCCTAACATGACTAATTAATCATGTCAAAACAATGCACGTGCAAGCCTATTTAATCGATGTGACACCCAGTCTACTCGAAGCTCCAAACACGGCAAAGAGTAAGGTGGGCATCTAGTGCGAGCTAAGCTCCAAGCACAATGCCAAAACCAATTATGAAATCCATGTGAAAACTAGTGCCTCTAGCACTCATGTGTATAAAACACGTCAAATCTCGTGCGAGTCGTACTCTAGCATGCTTCCATTCTCACGAAAACAATATAGGTGGCTCATTTCTTTGCAAAGTGTGGTTAACAAGCCAAAACAACTCATTTCTTTTACAAATCATTTCAAATGCTAGCCAACCTACCAATCACTTGCTAAAAAGCAATAAAACATGATTTTCAAAGCAATATGCTTTTGTTTTCATGCACATTTCTCAAACTCCTAACTTTTTCCCTTCAATCACCCAACATCATTTCCTAATATCTCATGCATTCTAGCAAAGCATTTAAGCGCCCAAATTGTGCACAGATATCTCTAAAAGTCCACACAATTCCCTTACCTCGATTTACTTGGTGCGACTCTTTTCCTCTTAGCTTCTCACGCTCTTGGCTCAACTCGCTCCAGCGTATCCTCGGAAGCTATGATTCATTCATCCAAATCAATTGAGTTAATGTTATTAACCCATATTTGACCTCACTAGTCAATATAATTCATTTATGCATTTTACCAATGCCTTAATCCACATTTTACCCCTTTTGGGTAAATCTCATAGTTCATTCACTAACAACGTCTAAAAATCATACCCATAACACTATCATCATCTCTAGATACCCCATTTCTCATTAATGACATTCCACTTTCTCACACTAGACCATTTCTAGGTCATAATCATTCCAATGCATTTTAGATAGTTTTACCCACAATGTGCACACCCAAATCATTTTAAAATCATTAACTAGACAAATGTACTTGGATTTATGCATTAGAAACTTACCTCTTTGGATTTCCTATTTGCTCTAATTAGAAGTGCCCTTTGTTCCTTCAATCCATCAAATGGGTAAATGCCTCTACACTATGTTGTTCTCTTCCTCAAGATGAACAACTTTGCTTCTAATGGTCTCTCTCCCAATCTTACTGGAAATGACTGATTTTAGAGAGAGAAAGTTAGGTTTTTAGGTTAAAAATGGAAGGAAATGGTTTTTCTCAAAATTTTTAGATTTTCAACACTCCTTTTATAGAAATAGCTTGAGGAGATCTGTCAGGACCCGTTCTCAATCCATGACTTAACCAAAAACCACTACAAATTTTTCGCATTTTTAACTTACCTTTCCTCTCTTCAATGGTTGGACTGTGATTCGATGTCAGAATCCTCACTTACCACATTTTCCATTATCATAAATACATGTCAATATACTATTACTGACTGTGAATGCTTTTATAATACATGGGAGATTATATAAAAGCTAATACAATTACATTCCCCATAATATATATCGTATACATCACTGTGCTGTTTCTATGTTTAGATATATAACCGTACAAAATCTGTATACCTGGCGGTCGATAGGAACTAGCAGTGGACTCAGGAATACTATCCCTCAATAGCTCTCGCTCTACTGCTGATGCTCTGTAGAGAGATGTAAAGAAAGGGGGTGAGCACACAACGCGCTCAATAAGGAAATCAGGCAAGCAAGTAGATATCTACACTATCTACTCAAAATAATGTTATGCCTTGAAAACATTATTTCCTTAACTCACTTTAAAAGCATGTCTTTAAATATAAATATATATACTTGTACAGATAAAATCCGATGTACAGAAATCATGCTTTCTTTCTCAAATGTAGGCATGTAGTGCAAAACAATGCATCTTTATATAAATCATGCCTTTAGATAAATCATGCCATGTATATTTAAATCACAATAAATATGGCATTTAAATCATTCACAACACAAAATCAGAGTCCGACCCATCCCTCAGGTCTGTCCGCAATTTAAATCAGTCAATCAAGTGATATATCATGTGAGACTCTGTGGTGAAATGTAATTAGTATCATGGACTATGATCATATCTGACATGTGATCCCAAGCAACACAGATCTCGGTGTGCGGGACATCACTACTGCAACTGGAGGGGGGTCAGTCCATCACAACCGCCAGCTATATCCTCCTCAACTCCACAATACCACACGGTACAGTGTACTCCCATGCTACATGCACAGTACGACAGGGTACTCCATGCCACTTGCACGGTACAACGTACTCAGTGGACCCTACATCACAGTCGGGGTGCCTGCCATAGGTCTTAACCCTCAAACCATGGAATATCATACCACATCTCTAATACCCTCATGCGAATATCCTCTCACATAATGTGACACTCAGTCACACAAGGATTCGGGCATGGGTTTGTAACATGTATTATATATCACATACAGTGCACGCCTTTGAGCGCGACTCACATCGACATTCTGCTCAAACACTGTTTCACATCCGAAACTCAACTCTAGTGCGAGTAAACCTCCAGCAACTAGGTCAATGCATAGTTCATGTATAAAATCAAGTACGAGCAATAGCTCCAGTACCATGCTATGCACAATATCATCAAATCAAGTACGAGCAATAGCTCCAGTACTATGTCATGTATAAATCATGAAGAGTCGAGTACGAGCAACGCTCCAGCACTCTGTCATGCATCTCATGAAAAACTCGAGTACGAGTAAGAACTCCAGTACTCTATCATGCATGTCATGGAAATCTAGTGCGAATCAAAATCCAACACTAATGTATGTGGAAAATATATGAAATCCAGTGCGAGCTGTGCTCCAGCACGATTCATTCTCACATAATATGATAAATGGCTCTTTAAAAAGGGATGATTTATAAAATATCAAAATCAGCACTATAAAGTGTGCTTATTTGACATTAACCTTAAAATCTTTAGCCCATCTATTTATTCTCCTGCAAAACAGCAGTTAAACACTCAATATGATGGTTTCCATGCTTTTTACAACTTTTCACAAAAGTTGACTTTTTGACTAACTAGGGGTAAAATAGTAATTTACCACTATCGGGTCGCAATAATTATTATTCACTTTCTCTGACCCTTAGAGTTTTTAAGTGAATGTAAAAGCAGACGAAAATATGTGCAGGTATCTCTAACTACTCACAAAAGTCCCTTACCTGCAATCACTCGAGAAATTTCACTTCTGCTCGTTTCAGCAGTCCAATTTGCTCCTCCAATAATCTCTGGAGCTGCATATAACCATTTATCAGGTTAATTACACTTTTCCTACTGTATTTCATATTAAATACAGTCTATTTCCCTTAATGGGCTTTAATAATCCTTAATGGGCCTAACTATGCCTTAAGCCCATTTTCATTTTACTATTCATTTTCGTTTGGCCTATTTGGCTTGTGGGGCCACAACTCTTATTGGGCTTGTCCTAGACCTATTAAATCACATTGGGCCTAAAATATTTGGGCTTGGCCCATTGGGCCTCTCGTCCACATGCCATGGTCGAGAGCTACCCATACCATCGGTTACACCATGGCATGCCGACCATGTCTCTTTCTTAGCCAATTCACTTAGGCCTTTTCACAAACACTTGGTTGACAACATTCCTAAACATCATATAGTTTACTTAGGCATTTTATCAAACACCTTGATTGCCAACTAATTACATGTATTAATTAATCAAATTGATTAATTCTAATTACACCATAATCATTAACATATGTACATTAATCCATTTATGCCTTAAAATCATATGGACATAATTCAATATCTCACTACTCACTCTCGGCCTAACCAACATCATAGTGATTTAATATGTTTCAATGCTTAAAACATATATCAATATACTTAAAATCATTCATACATTAACATATATGAAATTGAAAACTAGAAAATATACCAATTGTTGTGTTCACCCTTTGCCGAATACTTTGGAGGCTCTCGGTTTGCACTCTATGGCTCCTTGATAGCCAATTCCAACAAATGTCACTCTCCTTTCAATTTGGAACAACTTCCATGAACAATGCAAGTTCCAAATATGCCTAATTCCTAGTGATTTTTAGTGAGAGAAAGCTTGGATAATTTTGTTTCAATGGTTTCTTTTTCTAGCCGAATTTGGTGTGATGAAGATGACAATGGTGTGGCTGATTTTATAAGCCACTTACTTAGCCATTAAGCTTTACTTTCCATCCATTAAGCTTGACTTTCTAAGCCTTAGCCATGAGTCACCTAATGAGTCACCTTATGAGTCATGGTTAGCTTTAACTATGGTTAGATATTTATCTCATGGGCTTTCCATTTGGGCTTCTCGGTTTGGATTTTCTTAATGGGCTTTCGGGCTAAAATTTTTACTATACCTCGGGCCTTTAATTGTCTCAATATTTGGTCAATCAATTGGTCCAACAATTCGGTCTAAGGGACCTAAGAATTTCGATATATTTTTAGTATACCTTAATGGGCTTTAAAATTTTCACCTTAGGCCCATTACGTTTTTAACCATTAAATTTAATCCGGAATCCTTCTGAATAAATTTTTCTTACTTTCGGGGATGATTATCTTTTATTCTGACCAAAAAGTTTTTTCCCAATTTTTTTTTCCATATTTAGGTTAATTTTTAACCATGATTAGCCAACTATGGTAAAAGTCCACTTTCTTAACTATAGTTGACTTTTTCCTTAACCATTGACCAAGTTGACTTTTTCTCAAAATTTTGAAAGTGTCATATCTTAGGTCTTACACTATCATCTTTATGTTTCAATCGTTCCCGGTGGATAATTTCACCCGAAACACCTTATCTCGCCAAAAAGGTCCATTTTACCCTGTTTAGCTTTTACTCTAGTTTCCTGTGTTCGAAACTAAATCAAGCTGACTTTCCTTCGTGAGCTCTCTGTACTTTCTCATTTTAAGTTCTTATTTTCAGTCAGAATGATTTAGATTTACTTGGTTTAGCCTGTGACACTTATAGCTCACATTAGGCTTTTTATATGGCTTTTGTGTGTTAAATCATTTTACTAACACTTCATGTCTAGTAAATACTCTTCTTATGATTCAACTATAACAATAGAGTGTTCATACACATAGGAATCATAAGGAATAAGCTACAAAAATTTGGGTCTGACAAGATCGATCTGCACTAGGAGGAGATCGATCTGGCCCCCTTAAATCCCTCTTTTTCATGGCAGTTTAAGCATGAGATCGATCTGTTCCCAAACAGAGAGTTAAGGAGATCGATTTGGGTGCTTGAGGATCGATCTTTTCATTACAGAATGCTTAGGAGATCGATCTGGCTCCATTGGAGATCGATATGCTCTATTCCTTTGCTCAAATACAGGCATTTTAACTCATCCAAATCGATCTCTCATCCTATGAGATCGATCTGACCTGCATAATTTCTAGATTTTGCTGCAGTTTCCTACAGAAACTTATACCAAAACTTTCTTAATTTGCTGTCATGGTCATTTTCTCATCCAATCGTCTTTGAGGCTTGACAATGACATCCATACATACCTTATACCTATTGAAACTTGTGTAGAATCTTTGTATAGCCAATGGTCCATGATATAAACTAAATGGAAGTGCATTACTTATGCACATCTTCCTTCCATTTACCACACTACTCATATTATATTTTACTCACATTCTCCACATGTTTAAGTCCATTTCTTCACATTCATACATAATGTAACTTGTATGTACAATCACAACTCCTATTACAAGTGTGTACATTAACTTATGGACTTACATCACATATACTTCACTTATGAATTCATAATACAACTCCATTTACATTTCTATGTACATATATACCATTATACATATACGGGGTCTCATAGGAAGCTTACGAGCTCTTAGACAAGATGGCTGCTAACAACTATCTATGGTCCTCGGAGAGGCAATTGCCAAAGAAGTTGGTGGGTATTTATGAGCTCGACACGTTATCTATCTTGACCTCTCAAATCGCTAATCTTACGAAGAAGGTAGAGTCACTCAGTACCCAACATAATCCTTCCACCAGTCTTAATTCGGTTTATTCTGTCCAAAGTCCTTTTCTTTTCTGTGATCAGTGTGGTGGTACACACTCTGTGGATAGGTGTCTGCTTAACCTAGAATCGGTTCAGTACGTTGCCCCCCTAAGCAACAGAATAACTTTTTTCAAACACCTATAATCCAGGGTGGAGGAACCATCCTAACGGTTCTTGGAGCCAAAACCAAGGGCAACCTTCCAGCTCTAGACCTGTAGAACCTCTTGGTTTTCAAGCTCCACCGGTTCAGGTACCACCACAACATCCATTTCCTCACCATCCACCACATCATCCTTTTCCACACCATCCACCTCACTTCCATCAACCACCACCACCACCACCTATCCAGCCACAACATATACTTACACCAACATCAGCAGCTGAGAAGAAGCCCTCGCTTGGGGAGATGTTCACAATGATCCTGCAAAATCAAGTTGCCTCAATCAAGAATTTAGAAGTTCAGGTTGGACAAATAAACAATGCTCTTAGCCAACATCCACAAGGGACCCTTCCTAGTAATACTAAAGTTAATCCTGTTAAGCAAAAGGAGGGTAAGGAACATGTTAGATCTATCACCCATAGGAGTGGCAGAGAGCTAGATGATCCACAAGTTAAGTCCAGCCCTGAACAACACATAGTTGAAGAATCCTTAAGTTCTAACGAAGCAGCCAGAAAGAGCAGGAACCTAAAGATCAGGCTGCAAAGGAATCTAAAGTAGGTGCTTCTTCATCTTTACCTTCTTCTACTTCACAGCCTTCCTCGTCCTCTGATGCTACACATGTTACCACTACATCCCTTCCAGTTAGACCACCAGTTCCTTTTCCTCAGAGGTTTCAAAACCAAAAGCTTGACCAATAATTTGCCAAATTTCTTGAGGTTTTTAAGAAACTTCACATCAACATTCCTTTCGTAGATGCTTTAGAGCAAATGCCAAGTTATGTGAAGTTTTTGAAGGACATCCTCTCTAGGAAAAGAAGATTGGAAGATTATGAGACGATGGCCTTAACTGAGGAATGTAGTGCCATTATCCAGAGAAAATTACCCCCCAAGCTCAAGGATCTCGGGAGTTTTACCATACCATGCACTATTGGAAATTTATTCTTTAGTAGAGCCCTATGTGATTTAAGAGCTAGTATAAATTTGATGCCTTTGTCTATCTATCAGAAGTTAGGAATAGGGGATGTCAAACCCACCATAGTGACCCTCCAGTTGGTTGATCGATCAATTAAATATCTGAAGGGGGTCATTGAGGATGTGTTAGTAAAGGTGGACAAATTTATTTTCCCTGTGAATTTTATTGTATTAGACATGGAGGAAGACAGGGAAGTCCCCATCATACTAGGCAGACCTTTCCTAGCAACTGGTAGAATATTAATTGATGTACAAAAGGGGGAGTTAATCATGATTGTCCTAAATCAAGAGATAACATTTAATGTTTTCAAACCTTTAAAGTTCCCTGATGACTCTCAAAACTGTTTTAGGATGGAGGATATAAGGCTTGAGCATAAGAAATTCGAAAGAAGGAGGGAAGTAGATAGGGCTTAGGAGGATTTAACTGTTAACATTCTGTCACCACTTTGGCTAACCCTCATACTCTTCGCCCTGCTGCTGAGTGTTGTTTTCTTCAGCTGCATTTGAAGTGGCTGTATTTTTCTTTTCACTTTGTATATAGTTCTTTTTATTTTTTCTTTGCTGTTGTTTCTTTCTTTGTTTATGTTGCAGATTTCTTTTCCAGCATTACGTTTTCAATCAAAGCTTCAGTTGTTCATTATCATCAGAAAGGGGAGTATTCTGTTCTTGAGCTTAAATTCTTACATTATCTGCACATTGAGGACACTGTGCACTTTAAGTTTGGGGGAGGGGATATCACTTGAGCAATTTTGTGAAAAATTGGAAAAATTTTTAAATTTTTTTCAAAAATCTGAGAAAGAATTTTTAAATTTTTTTCGATAATATGAGCTTAAATTGTTCGATTTTGGGATGATTTAGTCCTTAGCATGTAGTTTTTCCATATTCCGATGATATGACCCCATGATTTAGTCTGACTTTGATTGAATGAGAAGGATGATTATAGGAAAAGTTTGAAGTTGAATTCATGAATTTGTCTTAATTCTAATTGTGATTGCCTCATCTTATGCACATGTCATGTCATGAATCTGTACATTTATTTAGAGAAAGCTTATGTGGACATAAGATTGCATTTGTTCAGTTGATTTTGTGCATCATATTCTAGAATTTGTTTGATCTGATCTCGAGGCGGAATATTAGATCACACTTAATTAGGAAGATGATCTAGGCCATCTTTGGATCGTTTGAGCCTTTCTACCCATCCTTGTACATATTCTACCCCTAGTCACCCATTTGGGCCAAATAAGTTTTTCTCTGTAAATACACCTGCTTATTTTTTTCCTTAGCTTAAGTACTTTTTTCCTATCCCTTACCCCAAAAGTATGAAAAGTCATTTGGATATATTGTGAGCTTTATGGGTATTAAGTGATAGTGAAGGAGTATGTATTAAAAAAAGAAATGAATGAAAAAGAAAAAGAAAAAGAAAAGAAGAAAGAAGAAAATACAAAAATAGAATAATATGTCTAGTGAAATAAATAAGTTTAGGGGAAATGAGTTGGGCTCTTAGATTAAGATCCTAGAAGTAATGCATGTTAAGGGGTAATTAAACCTAAATCGACTTTATCATACCTTAGCCCCACCCTTACATTACAAGCTTGATGAAGTCCTATTGATCTTTGATTAAGTGTGACTACATTAGTGGAGAGAGAAGTGAAAAACAAACTTATAAGAATGATCACATGTCATTAACTTTGCATTCACTGTGTTTGCATAATCTGATTCGGATAATGTACTGTGAAGCGACTTTGACATTTTTCACACACTCACGAGGAGTCCAATTTGGGTTAGGACTTATGATTGAACGATTCTGAATGTCGGACTTGTAATTGTGAGTCTTTAAGATCATAGTCTGTACTTTTTCTTTGAGGATAACATTGAGAAAATTACTGTGTTTTGTACTTGTCATTCCTACAATTATTTTGTTTTGCTTGAGGACAAGCAAAAGCTCAAGTTTGATGGTGTGATAATTATATTTTTTAGAATTATTTATGCTTAATTTCTTAATTAATTATTTAAATCCCCAATTCAGTTTGTTAATTATCCCCTGTATTTAATTAAAATTCTCATGTTTACAGATAAATTAAATCCGGATGAATTTTGACAATTTCGGTAGAAAATAGACTGGAATTGAGCTAAAATAGAGATTGGACCACGCAGACAACACGACTCATGCCATCTAGCACATCCAATTGGACAAGAAGACAGATGACATGAAAATATTTTTTTAAGGACCCAATGGTGTGATGACAAGTGGCCAAAAAAAATGTCAACTCATCTAGGATAAAAAAATTACAATTGTACCCCTTTTATGTGTATAAATAAGACATGAAGCAATTGAAGAAACTATGTAAGTAGGAGTAGAACTAAGTAGGAGTAGGGTAAGTAGTGTAGTTTTTAGAAGTAGTCTAAGGTAGAGTAGAGTAGAGTGATTTTATGCTATTTTTTTTTTTAGAATAGTTTTATTTTAGTTTTCTTAGTTAAGTTTTTTTTTTTTTGAGATTATCTTCCAAGCTTTCCTGATTAGCTTTTGTTTTTGTTTCATCATTTTATTTTTCTCCACAACTATTTGTCATGTCAATTTTCTTTTGTTATATGTTATGAAAAGTTTCTTATGCTCGGTTTTGTGAAGGTTCATTTTCAGTTTTTTCATGCTTGGTTTTACTATTAAATGCTTAAGTGTTCTTATGTTTTGAAGCTCTCGAGTTTGCTCTCTTTGTGCATTCGGGTGATAAGCTTCCTTCTCCATATCTGCCTATTAGTTTTGATCTTTGATGTGGGCTGATGCTGGGCATTACTCCTCATAAATGGCAATGTGGAACAATGGCAGTAGGAGTTGGAATGAGAGTAACCCGATGATGATGTTTATTCAAGATGATGAAGCTCACGGATGACTCTAGAGTATTAGCTTCCATTTGTTTTATTGCATTTCCTTATGCTGCTGTAATCCCTCCTTAATCACTACTTTTCATATTAGTAATTTATCTTTGATCTGTCTAAACTCTTTACTCACTTTGTTGGCAAAAAACGATATCCATGGTGCAGTAGGGAGTATCCTGCAAACCGAGAGCTTCCCTCTGTTTTCCCCTATTATATGTTTCCATTACTGTTCATGATGATGTTTCTCTTGTAACGGTGTCCATGATAACATTTCCCCTGTACTATGTGTATCCCGTTCTGTTGCAAGGTAGACAGATCCTGTAAGGTGGTTGTGAACCGAAGCAAATGCAGAAGTGTAGTACAAGAGCCAGATAACGCTGGATGCAGAAGCCACGGACAGCACACCAACCTAGAAACGGATGCAGGAGCAGAACGTGTGCGGGTTGCTATCGAACTGAGGATGCATGAGCATGTTACTACTAGCGGCGTGGGCAGAAGACTGGATCAAACCAAGTGCAGTTGTGTGGCTTGCTGATGAATGAAACCGAAGCAGTTGGAGACATGCAGGGGCTGTATTACGTGCAGGACAGAACCAAGAATGGGAGCTGGACAAGCCTGGAGCAAAAGCAAACTTAGCCTAGAGTAGAGGACAAACCGAGAGGCATGGACACATGAAATCGAGCAGGGTTGGTGAGAGTCAGACCAAGGACAGCAGCTGGACACGCCTAAGCAACCAAACCCGAGAGCACCTGAAAATGAAAATATTGAAGACATGAACATTGAATGGAGGGACCTCTTGGCTGATTTAAAATTTGTTAAGGCTTTGTTTGGCTAGTGCATTGTAGCTAATTAGTTCATTTTCATGCATTTTTAATATAGTTTAATTTCAATTTAATTTGTTAGCTTAGTTTAGAGTCTTTAATTAAATTGCATGTTAGTATTCTTGCTTAGTGGTATAAACTTAATTTTAATTAGGTTGATAGTTAATTAAGTATTCATTTAGAATTAGATTAAGGGTAAATTTATTTCATTAAATCTTAAGTTAGTTTAACTTGCATTTTGATTAAGTAGTTTAGTTGCATTTTAGGTTTGTTAATTTCAGTTTAATTAATCTTGCTTTGTTATTTTCATAATTGCATTTTATTTTAATTGCGTTAATTAATGTTAACTGTTTTAATTATTTTTGTAGGTATTTTCTTTTAATTGCTTAGAGCACTGTAAGTAAATTTTGCTCGGTTTTATTTTTTTTTGTTCTTATTATTTTATTGCTTTCCAGTATTTTTAATTCTAGCCGTGTAGATCACTCCCTTTCATTTCATAATTTGTTAGAATATACTTAGGGTAAGATTAACCGGTAGTTAATTAGGCTAACCAACTTCTCTGAGGGACGATAACTCGGGACTCAAATCCCATTATTACTTGTATGACCCGTGCACTTGCGGATAATACCTTTAGGGCGTGTCAATACTCGTACTATATTTTAATGCTATTTTATGCATGTTAGAGTACTGAGAACATTGCTCGTACTCAGTTTGTGATTTGATGCATATAGAGTATTGGGAGCTATGCTCATACTCAGTTTTTCATGATAGAGTACTGGGAGCATTGCTCATACTTGACTTTTCATGATTTATACATGATATCGTACTAGAGCGATAGCGTACTTGATTTGAAAAGAGAATTATGCATTAACCTAGTGCTAGAGGTTACTCGCACTAGTGTTTGATATTTTAAGATGCATACACAGTGTTTAAGAGGCGGAGTATTGATTGAGAGTCACACTCAAGATGCGCACTGTTATTTTACGTGATATATAATACATGTTAAAGAGAAAAACCGTGACGATTTCGTCCGTGTAGACTGATTGTCACACAGTTGAGATGTTCGCATGTGGATTTAGAGACGTGGCATTTATTCCATAATATGAGGGCTAAGACTTATGGCAAGCACCCCGACTATGATGTATTTTCGTGGTGTGAGGACTAAGACCTATGGTAGGCACCCGACCATGAAGAAAGGGTCCATGGGTGTACGTTGTACCATGCGAGTGGCATGGAGTATACTATACCGTGTGGTGGAGTTGAGGAGTATATAGTTGACGGTTGTGATGGACTGACCCCCCTCCCGTTACAGGAGTGATACCTGCACATTGAGATCTGTGTTGCCTGGGATTTTACATTATAGGATATGGCCATAGTCCAAGAGAGTATTGCATTAGCCACTGAGTCTCGCATGTTATATCACTTGTTTTCATGAGACAGTTAGACTTGAGAGAGAGAGATAGGTCGGATACCGATTTGTGTTGTGTTGTGAACTGCCATATTTACTGTGATTTAAATGTAAATGGCATGATTGAGATAAAGGCATTCCTAAATTTATAAAGATGCACTGTTTTGCATGAATGCCTACCTTTGATAACTAAGCATGATTTTAAGTACATGCAATTTTATTCTGTACTATATTATATCATTTTGATACATGCTTTGAGATGAGAGAAGGAAAGGCAAAGCCTTATTTTCAGTAGATAGTGCGGTTGTCTACTTGCTTGCCTGATATCTTTATTGAGCGCGTTATTTGCTCATCCTCCTTTATTTTTCACTCTCTACAGATCATACGCAGTAGATTGAGCTCGACTGAGATATAGCATTCATTATATCCGCTTCCTATCCATCTTACGAGAGGTATACAAACTTGAACATTTTGTACTGAACAAGGTATAAGCACAATTATGTAACCAATTGTACAGTCAGGATGTCTATGTACAAATACTGTATAATAGTTTATGTTATCGAAAAAAATACTAAATTCTATGTGTATTGTGAATGAACGTCAGTGGGTGACTAATATCGAATCATAGCCCAACAGTTGAGGAGAGAAAGGTAAGTAAAGTAAAAAGCGAAAAATTTGTAGTGATTTTTGGTAATTCACGAAACGAGGTCGTGACATATGCTACTTAATAACAATCCATTTAATTTGTTAGTGTGGTCCCATTAATTTAAGGTCCCACTTGGTATGCTAGACACTTTAATCGTAACCTTTAACTAGTTCATAACCATTAATCAATTGATTTCACACTCATACCTTAATAACTTATTACCATGTACCTTAATCGAAATTAGGCTAAATATCAACAACATTACTTATAACTACATTTATTTTCTAAGTCATGGATTTCTTAAAAAATCTGATAGTATAACGGCTTATAACTAGCCTAGCCCTCCTGCAAGGTAAACAAAATAACATGGCAACCTTGACGGTAATACGTTCTCAATTTATAATCTTGTAATTATACTTTACATGATAATTCCGTCTTAATACCACTACTTCATACAACGAAGTTGCCATTCTATACCAGTATAAAATCCATCATCTAAGCATAGTTAATCCTCAATTTGCGATCACAGGTTTAAAAATCTTAGCACACACCACAAAGTGTCTACATAGGTTTACAACTGCAGCCATTTAGCAATACATTTCAAGTACACAAAATGCATAACCAAGCGTACATAAATGTATGAAATAGATACTAAAAAAGATCTGTGTACCTCGTTGGTGCAAAAGTGAAAATAGGCCAAGAAAAGATAGTAAAGTCTGCGCAGCTCAACAAAAATTGGACTCCTTAGTCCACTAGGATCAATCTGAAATGTGGGGGAAAAAGAGGTGAACAAAACATGCCCAGTAAGGAATAAATACAAAGTGAAGCTAAAAATACATCAAGCTGTATTATCTTTTACTAATTACTCCATTTTACATAAAACGTCTACTCAAAACTGACCACCAACCTTATCCTAGTCTCGGTTTCACTCTACCATATCATACAATAGTATACACCCATAATCATGCATTAAGGTTCCTGAAATATATTTGTACTAGAAAGCACAAACCACAATGCAATTTATCTGTCATTTAAAATGCAATCTAATTGTTCAATAAATCATATGAAGTTAAAATAGATTGCACAATCAATAACAACTCGAGAGATGTTTTTGCAGAAAACTATGAAATCTCAATTTAAGTACAACTGTTTGCAAAACATAAATAAGTGAGATGTGGCTCGTGTCCTTAAAATCATATCATGTAAATTAATCATAATGACTGGGTAACTTATGGCTATAATGTCTTACCACCTTGTCTTATCTGATCAGGTACTAGACTAGGGTACTACAGACGAGGTCAATGTCTAACAGTTGTGATAATTCTATATTTTAAGGTATTATTAGTGCTTAATTTTCTAATTAATTATTTAAATCCCTAATTTATTTTGTTAATTATCCCATTATTTAATTAAAATTCTCATGTTTGCAGATAAATCAAATCCAGATGAATTTTGAATATTTCGGTAGAAAATAGATCGAAATTTGGCTAAAATCGAGATTGGACCACGTGGACAACACGAGCCATGCCACCTAGCACATCCAATTGGATAAGAAGACATATGACATGGAAATATTTTTTTCAAGGAAGGGGCCAAAAAAATGCCAACTCATCTAAGATGGAAAAATTACAATTATACCCCTTTTGTGTGTATAAATAAGACATGAAGCAATTGAAAAAACTATGTAATTTAGGAGTAGGAGTAGTATAGGTAGAGTAGTTTTTAGAGTTATTCTCCTTTCTAGTGTTTTTTTTTTACTTTCCCGTTTGTTTTATTTTGCAATTTCCGTTAGCTTCCTTTTACTTTTAATGTTCATTCCATGTTTCTGCTCTTCATCTTCTAGACTTGGATATTTTCTATTTCATAGCAAACAATGCATCATTTTCATTTGCTCTTCTCAGTTTGGTTATAATGAGCTCTTTTATTCTTCAAGTTTTATTTTTTACATAGCATAATGTTCCTAGTGTAACTCTCGGTTTTGCAAATGAATTGCTTGAGTTTTTAGTTGAAAAAAAAAACCTTTATTTCTCCTAGTGTAGCTCTCGGCTTGGTGTATTTTTCCTGTTGGACGGAGGGAATGATTATGGTGACTGAACCAAAGTTACCCTGCATCACTTGCTTCATGTTATGAGTCACTGCTCCCATTTTATTTACTGTTCCCGATTTTCGGAAGCTCCATTTATTTTTGAAGAACCAATAGTGAAAACTTAGGAATAGCTCCATTTGTTGGCATGAGAAGCTGAACTGAAGTAAAGTACTTCTCACTGGAGCTGAGACCAGAAGTGTGGAATGCTCAAGCTCTTGGTGTAGCTGGAAGGCCACGCTTGCTGCTATCCAGAGGAGCTATTGTTTTGCTCTACCGCTGTTGCTGTCGAGGAGAAGAATTAACAGGGGACGGTGCAATGAAGTGAAGATCACTGCTGTATTT
Organism: Firmiana major; assembly: GCA_033439115.1. NCBI lineage: Eukaryota > Viridiplantae > Streptophyta > Magnoliopsida > Malvales > Malvaceae > Firmiana > Firmiana major. Next base: position 55,287,140 of record CM065904.1, on the reverse strand, counting down.
CTGAACAACAGTTCATGCTCGAAGTGCAGCTCAGTTCTATGCTCCCGTCTATTGTATGAAGGAGACCCGACACTGTCACAACCATGCTCTGCTCTCCTCTGTTTCATAACTTCTTCTACTGTTCATTTTCTTTTTGTCTTTAGCTTTTGGTTTTAAATATTCTGCACTTTCTTTGTCTCTTCATTTATGGTTTATTTATATATTAACAGCTTCTCCTTAAGTTTTATTTAATTCTTTGACTGCTTTGCTAAAAGTTTCCTAATGACTGTGTTGCTGCTCTTCTCTGGTTCTTCTACCAGACTTGTGTGGGAGACAGACGCATGGCAGGAGGCTGGTTCGCTGCTGCTTCCAGTTGAACGATAGTCTAAGGTGCACTCCGTTTGCTGTAAGATATGTATGGGATGCAAGCAGAATGTGGATACTATATCGAGCTCTTATCTTGACACTATAGCCTACAAGCGTTGGCTAGGGAGAACCTGCTACTGGAGATACAATTAAGAGCAAGGCATGGTGCTGGTATGCAGAGTAGAGCCTGAAGTAGATAGCTAGGACATGTACTAGTGAAAGGCACGGTTGGGTAGAGGACAACACATGAAGCTGGAGAGCTGAAACCGAGGCTATTAACTTGCTGCCAGCAGGATTGAAACTTGCAGAAGCATGAACGTGAAACAGGTGATGAACTGGTGCTGCAGCAAGGATGGTACTAGGGGCAGCAGCGGTATGGGCAAGACAATGTTTGGAGTTGTGCAAGGAATAGAGGTTGCAGAAGACTGAAATGAAAACTGTACACGAAATGCAAACTGTACACGAAATGCAAAATTGCACAGTTAGCCATATTGCAAAACCGACTAAGGCCTTGTTTGGCCATCTTACTCCTTTGTTTAATTTCATGTTTAATCCATTATTATTATTTTAATTAGTTGTTAGTTTAGGATAGTTGATAATTGTTAATTGCAGGTTAGAACTAATGTTTTAAGTTGTTAAGTTAATCTTTAGTTTAATTTTTAGTTAAAAGTTAATTTTAAATTATTTATGTTTTAGGATTTAAATTTAGTTAAGTTTTTTAAGGTTTACATTTAGAATTAAATTAGATTAAATTTGTTACATGCATTAGTTAAATTTTATTGTTAAGTAATTAGATATAGTTAGGATTAGTTTAGAGTTAATATTTTAAACATGTAGTTTTATATTTATTTTCTTAATTTCCTGAGATTTTATTTTCATTAAGTTTTAGTTTAGTCTAAATTGCATTTTGATTAAGTAGTTTAAATTTCATTTTAGGTTAGTTTAATTGTAGTTTAATTAACATTGCTTTGTTATTTTCATATTTGCACTTTATTTTAATTGCGTTAATGAATTTTTAATTGTTTTAATTATTTTTGTAGGTTTTTGCTTTTAATTGCTCAGAGCACTGTAAGTAAATTTTGCTCGGTTTTATTTAGTTCTTATTATTTTATTACTTTTCAGTAATTTTAATTTTAGACTTAGTAGATCACCAAAACTAAGACTCCATAATTTGCTAGAATATACTTAGGATAAGATTAACTGGTAGTTAATTAGGCTAACCAACTTCTCTGAGGGATAATAACTCGAGACTCAAAATCTCATTATTACTTGTATGACTCGTACACTTGCGGACTATACCTTTAGGGCGTGTCAAGTTGCAAGGAAGAAAATGTATGTGATGATCCTAAATGGTATCTACATGCAAGTATACATGATTGTACAAGTAATATGGAGGTGAGTCCGAAATATCGTCCCATAGAGAAAACGCAAAGCTTAACTAAGTATAAATTAATTTTACCATAAGTATATTTTATCCAATTATGAATAACTTTAAAGTGTGATCTACAAGGCTAATTAAAGAAAATAACCAAATAAAAAAGAAAATAATCAAAAGTAAGAATTACTCACAAAACTCCAACAAAATGAAATGCAGGTGCAAAGAAAAAGAAGAAAAGTGAAAGTCAAGATTGATAATGAAAAATATACTAAAAATGCAAATAATAGAAAATATGAACCTAAAATGCAATTAATAAAAATATGTCTAAAAATACTAAAAATGCAAAAACTATATGGAAATAAGACTAAAACTAATAAATGGAAAATTATCTAATGCATGCAAACTATAAAATCTAAATTAAATCATCAAAACCCTAATTTAAATGCTTTCACCCTAAAATGCCCTAAAATGTAACTCTAAAATGATGCCTAACCCTAAATGGCATTAAAACATCATTAAGCAACTCTTAACTAACTAATTAAAACTAATATGATACATGAGAATGAAATCATTTTGGAATTTTTGAACGAAAATTAATTAAGTACTAAAAATGCATGAAATAATGTATATCCCCAAATTAACCCTAAATGCATGAATTAGACACTAACTACACTAACTAAATTCCTAAAACAATGATTTAAATGACTATAAAACAGTAAATTAAAATATAAAATGAAATGCAACTAAACTCCAAACTTATGCATGGAAATAATGAAAAATATAATCTAACCCTATTTTAACCTAATCCTAAACCTAACCCTAAATGGAAGCTACCTAAGGACACTTACTTAACCCTAAAATAACCCATAAACTAACCCTAAACAGCCCTGCACTAAAACTTGGACAACATGCATTTCCTATAAGATAAAAATTATAAAAATTAAATTCACTAAACTTTTTCTAACCCTAAGTAACTATGTATATATGTCACGACCCCCTTTCATCCAAAAATCACTATAAATTTTTTTGCTTTATACATTAACTCCCCTGTCATGAACAGTTTTCAACTCCAAATAGTTGATCTATGATTCAGAGTTAATTATCTCTTACCATACACCATATATTCAATATTGATATAAAATAACTGTAAATAGTTAAATTTCTTACATTGAACTTTATCATTTTTGTACGTGTCTACAAATATTTACATCCCCCAAAAGTTACATTTTCAAAAGTAGTACGGTATTGTACTTGTTTAAATACAAAACGATAGTAATGTGTATACCTTTCGGCGATGAGCGACAGCGGACACTGGGAGTGCAAGTCTCTACTCGCTCTCAACCCCTATGGATACTCTGTGAAGATAGAAAATGAAAGGGTGAACAACCATATGCTCAGTAAGGAAATAATGTAAGTATGTAAACAGCTACATTATCTACGTGCTTATAATGACATGATATTAAAATCATTTATATCTTGAGCATGAGGCAAATTAAAACCATGCCACATGAATATGTATATAGTATATGAAAGCTCACAAAATCAAGCATGCTATCACATAGGAAATCATCATGTAAAACATCTCATGCTCATAAATAGCAAAACTCATCAGTTTCATCACAATTCATTTAAAACAAAGTTAATCGCAACCTCCAGGAATATCTTGTGCATAAAATCACGTTTCCTTTTAAAACAAAATCATGGGTGTCACCCCTCCTTCGAGCCTACCCAAGTCTATCAATAAAACATGATATCATGTGAGGCATGTAGGTTACATTTCGAAAACAAATGGGGAATAATGGCCATATATAAATCTCTGTGATCCCAGGCTACGTAAATCTCGGCGTACGAGGCATCACAATTGCAACGAGAGGTAAAGTTAACCCTACTCATGCGATACTCAACCAACTAGTCATCAAGACTACACGGTATAACGTACTCCATGTGATATACATGGTACAACGTACTTCGTGGACCCACATGGTCTGAGGGTGCCTGCCATACGATTTAGCCCACATCATTGTCAAGGGTGTCTACCATAGGACTTAGCCCACTTAACTGTTTGTGTAGGGTGCCTGCCATAGGACTTAGCCCACATCATGGCTCGGGGGTGCCTGCCATAGGTCTTAGCCACCCTATACCATTTCGGTAACCATCTCATGTCTCAAAACACGCATGCGTTATATCATCTCACTGTGACACACAGTCTATAGGAGGCTACAACACAGTTTTCTATAAAACGTGTCAAATCCTTGTACAAGTAACGCTCCAGTACAACTTTCATACACAATAACTCAATATAAAATCACGTAGGAGCAAAGCTCCAGTACAACTTTCATGGACAATGAACCAATATAAAATCACGTACGAGTAAAGCTCCAGTATGACTTTCATGCATAAGATCAGTAAAAACTAGTGTGAGCAGGGCTCCAGCACCATCAGCATGAGCCAAAGCATTAAAATCTAGTGCGAGCTAGGCTCCAGCACTGTTTGCACTCACACAAATACGATAGGTGGCTCTAGTTTAAATAAGGTATTTTCAAAATACAACTTAGCACATAATTCGTGCCGTTCATGTAAAAACTGAAACAATAGCCAACATATTCTCATTTCATACATATCAAATCATTCATTCACGACAAGATCATTAAAATCATGAAAACTCATGCACTTTAGGATCCTTACTACCCTTTTCATAAAATCCCTCTACTATGATAAAATCGACGTCTTTCTTTATTTTAAAAAATTTTACTCAAACTTCTTACTCTATTATTTAGATAGATTAGGGAAATTCATGCTCCATAAATTCCCTCAAAATACGTATAGCTACCTCTAGGCACTTACAAAACCCCCTTACCTCGAATCACGTTAAGCGTAGTACGCGTTCCACCGCTAAAAGCTCGTCCAGTCCAATTTGCTCCTAATCCAATCTCTAGAGTTGCAAACATTCATCAATCATTCTGATGAACATTGATAACTCGTTCTACGACTTCATTAAAATCGATATATCTTAATTTTCCATTCATTTAAGCATTTTCACAAATACCTTATCTGCACATTTCACAACTTTATCCTATTTCATGTATCGATTTTACTAAACCATCTTAAAGTCATGCTTCCAACATTACTAATACCTTAATATAACCAATTCATCATTAAATCCACCACATCTCATTTTCTCACACTGAACCCAAATTTAAGTTATGGTTGATTCATCATGTTTTAGGTATATTCAACCAATAATACATACACCAATAAACTCCTAACAATGTCTAGATAGGCATACTTGGAATTGGTGTATTGAAACTTACCTAGCTTGACTTTTCCTCAATTTTGCCAAATTTGGGAAAGAACCCTTTGCTCATTCAATCCAAAGTTTCAGCTTCCAATCTTTGACTAGGTTGTTCTCTTTCTTACTAGGAACAACTTTACTCAAATAGCTTTTCCTTAAATATTTTTGGAAGGTAAAGATATCATAGAGTGAGAAAACTAGGTTTTTTTGGCTAAAATGGAAGGGTTTTGAGATTTTTTTAGGGAAGAAGGCTCGACACTCGAGTCTCTTTAATAGTAATGACATTATGAGATCGATCTCCAAGGGTAGAGATCGATCTTCCCTTGCTTAAACTCCTTTAGAATTTGACAATGTAGGTTGGGGGATCGATCTGCCTCTTTGGATTAGATCGATCTGCCTCTTGATGTAAGACCCTCAAATTCATAAGTATATACATGTACATGCTATGTGAAGCATAAAAGATGTAAAGTCCCTAAATTAAATGTACACACTCGTAATATGAGTTTGTGATGTACGTACAAGTTTCGTTATGTATGAATAATAAGAAATGGACTTTTGTAGATGATGAATGTGAGTGGAATGGAAAATGAGTGGTGTGGTAAAATGGAATGAAGTATGCATAAGTTGCATAAATGGTTATACTCCATTTGGTTGTAAATTGTATACCTTTGGTTATACAATGAATGTACACAAGTCTTAATGTATATAAAGTAGGAATGGATGTCATTTTCAAGCCTTAAAGGTGATTGGATGAGAAAATGACTATGACAACAAAATAAATGAAGTTTGGTGTAAGTTACTGCAGAAAACTGCAGCAAAATTTGGAAAATAAGAATGATAGATCAATCTCTGAAGGGCTAGATCGATCTTCTTAAGCTACTGACTTGCAACAGATCGATCTCATGCAAGAGCAGATCGATCTCCTTAAGGCTCTGTGTTGTGCAGATCGATCTCATTAAGCCTGAAAGGTCAGCTTCAAGAGGATAAATGTAGGGGTAGATCGATCTCATTGGTGAGCAGATCGATCTCCTAAGGCTAATTCTATAAATATTGGGTTCGACATTTCATTTTCTTGGGAAACACTATTCCATTTAAGAACCAAAGTGTAGCCTAACATTTCTACACTAGAAAACTTCAGTTTGCATTCAATTTTGAGTGAGGTATAAGTGAGCAAAGTTGTTCTTAGCAAAGAGGAGAACAACATACTTGGAAACAAGAGATTGAGATCAAAGGTTTCAAGAGCAAGGAGGATTTTACCATTTTGATAACAAAGGAAGGGAATCTCAACAAGGTAAGATTTAATGCACCAAGTTGATATATGTTAAACTAGGTGTATTGAAGAGTTTATTAGTATATATATGAATTGTTGGAAATGAATGAATAATGGAAAATCACAATGACCTAGATATTGGTGAGAAAATGAGAAAATGATAAGGAAATGGTATTAACAGGGATTTAATGATGGAATATGCATGTATGGAAGATTATAAGTTAATCTTATGAAATGCATAAATTGGAAATAAGAAAGAACGATTATAGCTATATGGAAAATGTGGTTTGAAGCCATATTTGGAGAAATTTATGCGATGTATGTAGAGTGTAGAGATTTGCAAATGAAATGAGTATAGAGAGATATACTAACGCCAATAATTGTCACAGCTTCAGAAATCACATTTGGAAGCTGATTAGACTGTAAGAGTGAGCAGAATCAAGGAAGAGAGGTCACTTGCCATGATCCGAGGTAAGAGAATTGCGTGAGTCGCTAGAGATGGCTACACGTATTTCGAATAAAATTTTGATATTATATTCTATATGAATTCCCTTAAAGAGTCATGTTATTATGATAGTGATAAATGAGAATAAGTGTAAATTATCTAAAAAATAGGGTGAAAGTACCTAAGAAGCATGTTATGACCCAAAATGCATGAGCTTCATGATAGAATGGCTAACGTTTTCATGTATATGCGAAAACAACACATTTGAGTGCTTATTTGATTTCTTTGGGTGAAATGTGATTTGAATAAACCTTCTATCTGGTTTGGTGTGAAAACCATAAGTGCTAGAGGATACTCACACTATATTTTGAGATATGTATCACATAGTACTTGAGTGTTTACTCGTACTAGATTTTTATGCGATTTTATGCATGTTAGAGTACTGGGAGCATCACTCGTACTCAGTTTTGTGATTGATGTGTCACGACCCAATTCCATTCTCTTTAACCGAAAATTACTAAAATTTTTTTACGTTTTACTGTTACCTTACCCGGTCGTGAACTAACTCACCACACACTGTTGGGCTGTGAGTCAATAATAAACTTCACATCTCATTCATTCTAGTGAAATAAAACGATGTCATACATTTGCATTTAAATCTTGTACTTATACAAAAGCATGTTTTACTGACATCTACATTCCTCATAATTACAACTCAAAGAATACTGTGCTTTTACATTGTTTAGATACAAAAAGAATCACTATGTATATACCTTTAAGCGATGGAGATGCAGTGGAGTCCAAAATACCATGCCTCAGTCCTCACTAGGCTACTATGCACGCTCTGTAGGGGGGAAAATAGAGAGGGATGAGCAACCACACGCTCAGTAAGGCAATAATGCAAGCATGGTAGATAACTACTCTATCTACATGCTGATAGTGTTATGCATAAATCATTTATGGTAGGAGCATGAGGAATAAAACTATGCCATATGAGTATACATATATATCATGTGTCAAAATCATGTACATTGGCATATCAAACATGGTAAAAAGAACATCATGTATAAATCATCTCATGCTCAATCTCATTTAAATTCATAAAAAGGGCAATTCATTAAGAAACCTCCTTTTTAAACCAACATCATAAACCTCTTTCTCAACACATAAATACCACCAAATCAACTCACAATCACAACCACATTTTCATTTCACAATTCACGCATGTGTATAAAAACTAGGTCACTATATCAAAAGTGCTTATGTGGACCACTACATCGTAAATCATCCCAGACCACACGCATCCAGGTGTGCGGGGTATCATGCTGGCACGAAGATGGATTATCCCTCGCCAGACTTTCTCATCACATAACCATCATGCGGTACATCATACTCCATGTGATATACACGGTACAGCGTACTCCGCAGACTCATATCGTGATTGGGGGTGCCATCCCTAGGTCTTACCTACCCCATACCAAGAGTTTTCCATATCTGTGAAGGAGAGCCTCCCTGCCGAACAGAGCCTCCCCGCCTAACAGAGCCTCCCTGCCTCCTCGGGCTTAAGGATGTTAGCTTAAGGATGTAGGGCTTAAGGATCCTTCCGTAAGAGAGCTTCCCTGTCGAACAGAGCCTCCTCGCCTAACAGAGCCTCCCCGCCTCTTTGGGCTTAAGGATGTTGGCTTAAGGATGTAGGGCTTAAGGATCTTACCGTACCCATGTAGGAGAGCCTCCTTGCCTAACAGAGCCTCCCCGCCCCTCCAGGGCTTAAGGATGTTGGCTTAAGGATCCCACCGTAAGAGAGCCTCCCCACCGAACAGAGCCTCCCCGCCTAACAGAGCCTCCCCGCCTCTTTGGGCTTAAGGATGTTAGCTTAAGGATGTAGGGCTTAAGGATCTTACCAACTTTCACAACCTTATACGTATCACAATGTGCAAACTTGTGCGAGCAAAGCTCTAGCACGACTCATGCATCCTCTCATAAAGAGACGCATACGAGCATAGCCCTAGTACGGTTATGCTCATAAGACAAACCACTCAAAAGTCACGTACGAGCAGAAGCTCCAGTACGGTTTATAAACATCATCATAGTTTCCAAATCAAGGTGCGAGCTAAGCTCCAGCACGTTTCATACAAATGAAAACATCAATACCCGGTGCGAGCTAGGCTCTAGCACAGTTTAATTCACATAAACATGATAGGCGGCTCATAAGCTTTTAAAACTATCTCAAAACATATTTGGCACTTCACATGTGCTACAAATATCAAACCACAATAGCCAACCTATTTATCAATTCGTTTAAAACCAAACACATGTTTTGTGAAAGCGTTCAAAACACTTGATTTATGCAATTATTAGCCTTACTATCCCTTTTTATATATCCATGTAAACCAAATCATCCAATATTCACAACTATTTTCGCATACCAAACAACCAATTTCTCAAACGTTCATGCATTTCATAAACACCCTATAATCCCGTAAATTATGAGCAGCTACCTCTATATACTTACATAATTCCCTTACCTGGAATCGCGATGCGTGATTCCACTTCCTTAAGCTGCTTACTCGTACGGTTCGATTCGTCTTCAACGAACTCTTCGGGACTGCACAAAATTGTGTCCCGCATTATATTCGATCCATATAATATGACGTCGTGCATTCACTATAGTCAATTCGACCTATAGTTTTCTATTAACGCTTGTGAGGCCTTGTTTCATTACTTTACTCAAAACTCGAGTCTATGGATTCTTCTTAGGCCTATTAACTTATTCAAAATCGATATTAAATCGACATTAAGCTCATAGTGTTCATATTTCATGAATTCCCTCACTATGGCATTTATCAAGCATATACATACCCATTTTCACAATTCCTCCAAACTCACAATGAAATTTCATTTAACCATCTAAAATCATAAACATTACCTCAATAACAACTTTAGCATGCCCATAAATCATAAACTCATTCAACCCATATATTCTCACATTATACCCATTCTAGGTTTTCTAGGTCACACCAATTCCACCACATCCCTAGATAATTTATCCATCAATACTCATGCCAAACATGTGAGACCTCGTACATGTATAGTTGTAATGTGTGTAATGGGATCAATGAATGCCAATGGACTTGTAAGGTATATTGTAATTGATGTAAGCCCATGGATTCAAAGTACATATATGTAACATGATTTGTAATGTACACACAAGTTCCATTTTGTATGAATATGAAGAAATGAGTTCTTACAAGTAAAGGATATGATTGGAACTTAAAATGAGTAGTGGGGTAAATGGAAGGAAGTTGCATGAATATAAATGCTTCCATTTGGTTTATATAGCATACCTTTGGACATACAATGAATGCACACAAGTTTCAATGTGCATAAGGTATGAATGGATGCCATTTTTAAGTTATAAAGGTGGATGGATGAGAAAATGGCCATGGCAACAGATTAAAGATGTGTTGGTGTGAGTTGCAGCAAGGAAACTGCAGAAAATCTGGAAAACATGAAGGCCAGATCGATCTCATAGGATGAGAGATCGATCTGGAAGAGCCAAAATGCTCTTATTTGGGCAATGAAATAGAGCAAATCGATCTCCAATGGGGCCAGATCGATCTCCTAAGCATTCTGTGATGAAAAGATTGATCCTCAAGCACCCAGATCGATCTCCTTAGCTCTCTGTTTGGGACCAGATCGATCTCATGCTTCGATAGATCGATCTCATGCTTAAAATTTCATGAAAATGAGAGATTTAAGGGGACCAGATCGATCTCCTCTTGGACCAGATCGATCTCCCCAAGCTATTTCTATATAAGGAGGGTTGAAAATCTAAAAATTTCGAGAAAAACACCAATCTTCCATTTCTAACCCAAAAACCTAACTTTCTCTCTCTAAAATCAGCCATTTCCAGCAAGAATTGAGGAGAGACCATTAGACATTAAGTTGTTCATCTTGAGGAAGAGAACAACATAGTTGGAACCCAAAATCCCATTGTGGGTATTGAAGGAGATAAGGGCATTGACATTTGGAGTAAGAAGAAAAATCATATTTGGTAAGATTCTAACACTCCAATCCAAGTACATTGTCTATTTAATTGATTTTGGAGTTGTTTGGCATGAGTATGGATGGATGGAAACACATAGGTTGTGTTAGAAACAAATGTTGTGTCAAAGGATGGGGTATCGGTGGATCCATCCAAGATAGAGGCAGTTGTACAGTGGGAACAGTCCAAGACAGTTACTGAGATCAGAAGTTTTCTGGGATTGGCAGGATATTATCAGAGATTTGTAGAGGGTTTCTCCAGACTAGCTGCTCCATTGACACGCCTCACGCGAAAAGATGTTAAGTTTGTATGGGATGAGGCATGTGAGAGGAGTTTTGAGGAGCTTAAGCGTCGATTGACCACTGCTCCAGTTCTCACCATTCCTACCAGCTCAAGAGGATTCTCGGTGTATACGGATTCATCGCAGCAGGGACTGGGCTGTGTGCTTATGCAGGATGGGAAGGTAGTTGCCTATGGATCTAGACAGTTGAAAGATCACGAGAGGAACTACCCGACACATGATTTGGAGTTGGCGGCTGTAGTATTTGCTTTGAAAATATGGCGCCACTATCTCTATGGTGAGAAATTTCAGGTGTTCACAGATCATAAGAGCCTTAAGTACCTGTTCTCGCAGAAAGAGCTGAATATGAGACAGAGGAGATGGCTCGAACTCCTGAAGGACTATGATTGTGAAATCATGTACCACCTGGGTAAGGCAAATGTAGTTGCCGATGCTTTGAGTAGAAAGAACCTTGGGTTGGTGTCTTATATGATAGTACGGGAACATGAATTGTTAGAACACTTTGCGAACCTCAGTTTGGATATAACCCCACCTGGATCTGAGAGACTTGAGATCATGGCTAGTTTGAGACTAGAGCCAGAGTTGATTGGCCGTATTCGACGAGCCCAGCAGAGCGATCGACGATGCATCGATTGGCTGAGGCAGATACAGACAGGTGTGGGTATTGATTTTGAGCAGAGTGCTGATGGCTTATTGAGGTTCAGAGGCAGAGTATGCGTTCCCAAGGATCCTGAGATCAGGAGGACAATTTTATCAGAGGCTCACTCATCGAAGTATACGATACATCCAGGGAGTACCAAGATGTATCAAAACCTTCGGAAGGTTTATTGGTGGTCTGGAATGAAAAGAGACATTGCTGAATATGTCGCTAAGTATCTCGTTTGTCAGCAAGTGAAGGTAGAACATCAGAAGCCGGTAGGATTACTGCAGCCTCTACAGATACCGACTTGGAAGTGGGAGCATGTCACCATGGATTTTGTGATGGGGTTGCCGAGGACCGGTAGAGGTCATGATGCCATATGGGTTATTGTGGACCGATTGACTAAGTCCATCCATTTCTTGGCTATGAGAGCTACCGATACACTGAGTCAGTTGGCGAACCTGTATATTCGAGAGATAGTACAGCTACATGGTGTACCAGTGAGCGTTGTTTCTGATAGGGATGTCCGCTTCACTTCCTATTTTTGGGAACATTTTCAGGAAGCGCTGGGGACCCGACAGAGTTTTAGCACCGCTTTTCATCCTCAAACAGATGGGTAGTCAGAGAGGACTATACAGACCCTCGAGGATATGTTGAGAGCGTGTGTGCTGGATTTTAGAGGCTCCTGGGATGACCATCTGCAGTTAGCCGAGTTCGCTTATAATAATAGCTATCATGCTAGTATCGAGATGGCACCCTATGAGGCATTATACGGGCGTAGATGTCGTTCCCCTATTAGATGGGAAGAGGTTGGTGACAAACAGATTTTTACTCCGGACTTAGTACAGCAGGCATCTGAGGACGTCCAGTTGATATGTGAGAGATTACGGACAGCTCAGAGTCGACAAAAGAGTTATGCTGACAAGAGACAAAGACTACTGGAGTTTGATGAGGGTGAGTCGGTGTTTCTGAAGGTATCACCATCGAAGGGTATTATGAGATTTGGTAAGAAGGGCAAGCTGAGCCCTAGATATATCGGACGCTTCAAGATTTTGGAGAGACTGGGAGATAAGGCGTATAGGTTGGCATTGCCACCGGACTTGGCAAATGTCCACAATGTCTTCCACGTCTCGATGCTTCGAAAGTATCACCCGGACCCGACACACGTGATAAGATATGAGCCGTTGGAGCTCAATGAGAGTATGACATATGTTGAGAAGTCGGTTCGAATATTGGATAGAAAAGAGAAAGTGTTGCGGAATAAGACAATTCCCTTGGTGAAAGCGCTTTGGCAACATCACACGACGGAAGAGGCCACATGGGAATTGGAGAACTTGATACCGGAGAAGTACCCCCAACTTTTTGAAGAGTGACTTGGTTCTAATTTGGAGGACCAAATTCCTTGAAGGAGGGGAGAATGTGAGACCCCGTACATGCATAGTTGTAATGTGTGTAATGGGATCAATGAATGCCAATGGACTTGTAAAGTATATTGTAATTGATGTAAGCCCATGGATTCAAAGTACATATATGTAACATGATTTGTAATGTACACACAAGTTCCATTTTGTATGAATATGAAGAAATGAGTTCTTGCAAGTAAAGGATATGATTGGAACTTAAAATGAGTAGTGGGGTAAATGGAAGGAAGTTGCATGAATATAAATGCTTCCATTTGGTTTATATAGCATACCTTTGGACATACAATGAATGCACACAAGTTTCAATGTGCATAAGGTATGAATGGATGCCATTTTCAAGTTATAAAGGTGGATGGATGAGAAAATGGCCATGGCAACAGATTAAAGATGTGTTGGTGTGAGTTGCAGCAAGGAAACTGCAGAAAATCTGGAAAACATGAAGGCCAGATCGATCTCATAGGATGAGAGATCGATCTGGAAGAGCCAGAATGCTCTTATTTGGGCAATGAAATAGAGTAGATCGATCTCCAATGGGGCCAGATCGATCTCCTAAGCATTCTGTGATGAAAAGATTGATCCTCAAGCACCCAGATCGATCTCCTTAGCTTTCTGTTTGGGACCAGATCGATCTCATGCTTCGACAGATCGATCTCATGCTTAAAATTTCGTGAAAATGAGAGATTTAAGGGGACCAGATCGATCTCCACTTGGACCAGATCGATCTCCCCAAGCTATTTCTATATAAGGAGGGTTGAAAATCTGAAAATTTTAGAAAAAACACCAATCTTCCATTTCTAACCCAAAAACCTAACTTTCTCTCTCTAAAATCAGCCATTTTCAACAAGAATTGAGGGGAGACCATTAGACATTAAGTTGTTCATCTTGAGGAAGAGAACAACATAGTTGGAACCCAAAATCCCATTGTGGGTATTGAAGGAGATAAGGGCATTGACATTTGGAGCAAGAAGAAAAATCATATTTGGTAAGATTCTAACACTCCAATCCAAGTACATTGTCTATTTAATTGATTTTGGAGTTGTTTGGCATGAGTATGGATGGATGGAAACACATAGGTTGTGTTAGAAACAAATGTAACCTAGAAAATGGAATGCCTCTAGTGTGAGAAAGTATGATTTGGGGAGTTGGTGGTTTATGGGTTATGATAAGTTGTTAAATGAGTAGTGTGGGTGATTTGGAATGGTTATGTAGAGTTATAAGGTGGGTTTAAGTGAAATTATGAAAATGAGCATGTAAATGCTTGACAAATGCCATAGTGAGGAAATCAATGAAATATGAACACTATGAGCTTGATATCGATTTAATATCGATTTAGAATGAGTTAATAGGCCTAGAAGAATTCATAGACACGAGTTTTGGGTAAAGTAATGAAACGAGGCCTCCTAAGCGTTAATAAAAAACTATAGGTCGGATTGACTATAGTAAACGCACGATGTCATATTATATGGATCGAATATAATGCGGGATACGATTTTGTGCAGTCTCGAAGAGTTCATTGAAGACGAATCGAACCGTACGAGTAAGCAGCTTAAGGAAGTGGGATCACGCATCGCGATTCCAGGTAAGGGAATTTTGTGAGTATATAGAGGTAGCTGCTCGTACTTTAAATTTGTGGGTGAATATTGGGTGTTTTACGAAGTGCATAGTTGCTAAAGTAAATGATTAATGGTATTCATGAATGAGAAAGAGTATATGTGTGATTTTTGGTTTTGGAAGTGGATTCTATGAAATGGGATAGTAAGGCTAATAATTGCATAAATCTAATGTCTTGATGTCTTTCAAAACGAAATTGCTTTGTTTTAAGCAAGCTTGTAGATGGGTCGGCTAATGTTTATTAATGTTGTGGAAAAAGGCATTTGTGAAGTGCTAAACTCGGTTGTCGGGATTGTTTGATTGTGTATGAGCCGCCTATCGTATTTGCATGACATAAATCGCGCTAGAGCCTCGCTCGCGCTGGATTTTTATGTTTTCACTTGTGTGATACGTGCTTGAGCTTAGCTCGCACTTTGATCTGAATTGCGATGATGTTTATAAACCGTACTGGAGCTTACGCTCGTACGATGATTTGAGTGGTTTTTCTTATGCATATAACCGTACTAGAGCTATGCTCGTACGTGGTTTCTTCATATTTTATGTATAAATGCCGTACTAGAGCATTGCTCGTACGAAGTGATTGGTTTTGATGCATGAATTCGCGCTAGAGCATAGCTCGTGCCGATTTTCACACTGTGGTATGTATGAGGCCGTGGTGAGAGATACGGATTAACTCAGGGAACCCAACAGGCCTGACAGACCTCTTGAGTGGGGTGAGGGTGAGGGGCTAGGACCTGACATAATCCATTCAGGGAACCTAACAGGCCTAACAGACCTCTTGAGTGGGGTGAGGGTGAGGGGCTAGGACCTGAATCAGGGAACCCAACAGGGGCGAGCAAGGCCATGAGGGGCTAGGACCTGGTATTGAGGTTACTCCCACGCGTTCTGAGACTATAAAGGTTACACTTGGTATGGGGTAGATAAGACCTATGGCAGGCACCCCTAACCATGTTATGGGTCCGCGGAGTACGATGTACCGTGTATATCACATGGAGTACGATGTACCGCATGGTGGTTACTTGATTTGAGAAAGTCTGACGGAGAACTAACCCACCTTCGTACCAGCATGATACCCCGCACACCGGGATCCGTGTGGTCTAGGATGATATGTGACGATTAGCCAACGTAGTCACTTGAGATATAGTAATCTCCTTGCTTGATTTACTTACTACCACATGATTTTAAATCTCTAAGTGTGATTTATGATTGTTTAAGGTAGACCCGAAGGAGGGGTCGAGCCTCATGGAATTGATTTGTGAAATGAAAATGAGGTTGTGATTGTGAATTGATATGATGAGATTGTATGTGTTTGAGAAAGAGTTTTATGACTGGGTTTAGAAAGGAGGTTTCTTAATGAATTGCTCTTTTTATGAATTTAAATGAGATTGAGCATGAGATGATTTATACATGATGTTTTTACCATGTTTATATGCTAATGTACATGATTTTGATACATGATATATATGTATACTCATATGGCATAGTTTTACTTCCTCATGCTCCTACTATAAACGATTTATGCATAACACTATCAGCATGTAGATAGAGTAGTTATCTACCATGCTTGCATTATTGCCTTACTGAGCGTGTGGTTGCTCATCCCTCTCTATTTTCCCCCTTACAGAGCTTGCATAGTAGCCCAGTGAGGACTAAGGCGTGGTATTTTGGACTCCACTGCATCTCCATCGCTTAGAGGTATATACACAGTGATTCTTTTTGTATCTAAACAATGTAAAAGCACAGTATTCTTTTGAGTTGTAATTATGGGGGATGTAGATGTCAGTAAAACATGCTTTTGTAGAAGCACAAGATTAAATACAAATGTATGACATCATTTTATTTAACTGAGAATGAATGAGATGTGGAGTTTATTATCGACTCACAGCCCAACAGTGTGTGGTGAGTTAGTTCACGACCGGGTAAGGTAATAGTAAAACGCAAAAATTTTTTTAGTGATTTTTGGTTAAAGAGAATGGAATTGGGTCGTGACAAAACAACTCCAAAATCAATTAAATAGACAATGTACTTGGATTGGAGTGTTAGAATCTTACCAAATATGATTTTTCTTCTTGCTCCAAATGTCAATGCCTTTATCTCCTTCAATACCCACAATGAGATTTTGGGTTCCAACTATGTTGTTCTCTTCCTCAAGATGAACAACTTAATGTCTAATGGTCTCCCCTCAATTCTTACTGAAAATGGCTGATTTTAGAGAGGGAAAGTTAGGTTTTTGGGTTAGAAATGGAAGATTGGTGTTTTTCCCAAAATTTTTAGATTTTTAGCCCTCCTTATATAGAAATAGCTTGAGGAGATCGATCTGGTCCCCTTAAATCTCTCATTTTCACGAAATTTTTAAACATGAGATCGATCTGTCGAAGCATGAGATCGATCTGGTCCCAAACAGAGAGCTAAGGAGATCGATCTGGGTGCTTGAGGATCGATCTTTCCATCACAGAATGCTTAGGAGATCGATCTGGCCCCATTGGAGATCGATCTGCTCTATTCCATTGCCCAAATAAGAGCATTCTGGCTCTTCCAGATCGATCTCTCATCCTATGAGATCGATCTGGCTTTCATGTTTTCCAGATTTCTTGTAGTTTCCTTGTTGCAACTCATACCAACACATCCTGAATCTGTTGCCATGGCCATTTTCTCATCCATCCACCTTTATAACTTGAAAATGGCCTCCATTCATACCTTATGCACATTGAAACTTGTGTGCATTCATTGTATGTCCCAAGGTATGCTACATAAAACCAAATGGAAGCATAACTTCATTCCATTTTACCACACTACCTATTTTGAGTTTCAATCACATCCACCACTTATAAGAATTCATTTCTTCATATTCATACTCAATGGAACTTGTATGTACGTTACAAATCATATTACACATACGTACATTGAATCCATGGACTTACATCAATCATAGTTTACATTACAAGTCCATTCATATTTATTACACATTACAACTTTACATATACGGGGTCTCACATGATGCATATAGAGTATTGGGAGCATAGCTCATACTAAGTTTTACATGATAGAGTACTCAGAACATTGTTGGTACTCAGTTTTCATTGATTAATTCATGATTATTGGGAGCATAACTCATACACAAATTTTACATGAGAATTATGCATTATCCTAGTGCTAGAGGTTATCGCACTAGTGTTTGATATTTTGAGATGCATATATAGTGTTTAGAGGCGGAGCGTTGATTGTGAGTCACTCTCAAGACGCGCACTGTAGTTTTTACATGATATATAAGACATGTTAGAAAAATCATGACGATTTTCTCGTGTAGACTGAGTGTCACACTGTGAGATGTTCACACGTGGGTTTAGAGATGTGGCATTTAATTTCCATAATATGAGGGATAAGACTTATGGCAAGCACCCTGTGAGACCCCATATATGTATAACCTTGTATATATGTAAATGGTGATGTACTTGTAATGTGAAGCATAAATGATGTAGAGTCCATAAGTTAAATGTACACACTTGTAATAAGAGTTGTGATGTATGTACAAGTTTCATTATGTATGAATAAGAAGAAATAGACTTTTGTATGTGACGAAAGTGAGTAGAATGAAAAATGAGTAGTGTGGTAAAATGGAATGAAGTTACATAAGTGGTGTGAATCTTTATGCTTCCATTTGGTTTTGTATGGTATTCTTTGGTTATATGAGGAATACACACGTCTGAATGTGTATAAAGTATGAATGGATGTCATTTTCAAGCCTTAGAGGTGATCAGATGAGAAAATAACTATGGCAGCAAAATGCGTGAAGTTTGGTGTGAGTTGCTGCAGAAAACTGCAGAAAAATATGGAAATATGAAGGCCAGATCGATCTCATAGGATGAGAGATCGATCTGAAAGAGCCAAAATGCTCTTATTCGAGCAATGGAACGGGCCAGGTCGATCTCCAATGGAGCCAGATCGATCTGCTAAACATTCTGTAAGGAGAAGATCGATTTTAAGGTAAGTATATCGATTTCCTTAGCTCTCAGGTTGGAGCAGATCGATCTCCTCCCTAGCGACATCGATCTCCTCAACTCTCTACTTGAGACAGATCGATCTCATGCCTTCAAAGGTAATGGAAAAGAGTGATTTTAAGAGGACCAGATCGATCTTCACCCAAGGCAGATCGATCTCATCAAGCTAAATCTATAAATAGAAGCAGTTGGATTTGCAGATTTCGGGAAACACTCTCACTTTACCAATTTTAACCCAAAACCTCGTTTTCTCTCTCTAAATCCACTAATTTTCAAGAAGATTTGAGGGAAGGCTATTAGATGCAAAGTTGTTCACGTCAAGGAGGAGAACAACACAGATTAGAGCTATTTCCCCATTTGTTGGACTTAAGGAACAAGGGGCATTTCCATTTGGAGCAAGAAGGAAATCCAAAGAGGTGAGTTTCTAAAGCACCAACTTAAGTACATTTGTTTAGTTATTGATGTCGAAGTTGATTTGGTGTGTATATTAATGGTAGAACTGCCTAGAATGCCATGAAACAATTATAACCTAGAAATGGGTTAGTGTGAGAAAGTGAAATGTAGAGGTATTAATGATGAATAAGATACCTTAAGGTGATAATGGTGTTGTGGGTATGAAATTAAGATGGTGTTATGGAATAAATTGTGAGACTTACCCAAAAAGGTGTAAAATGCATAGTTGAATGAGAGTTAGCAACACTAACTCGAGCGTTTAATGAATGAATTGCAGCTCCTGAGGATACATCGGAGCAAGTTGAGCTAAAAACGTGAGAAGCTAAGAGGAAGAGAGTTACACCCCGAGTAAATCGAGGTAAGGGAATTGTGTGGACTCTTAGAGATATCTGTGCGTAATTTGGGCCTTAAATATTTTGCTAGAGTGCATGTGATACTAGGAAATGATATTGGGTGATTGAAGGGCAAAGAGTTAGGTTTTGAGAAATGTGCATGAAAACAAAAGCATGATGTTTTGAAAACCTCGTTTTATTACTTTCTAGCAAGTGATTGGTAGGTTGGCTAACATTTGAAATGGTTTGTACAAGAAATGATTTGATTTGGTTGATAATCATGTTTTGTAAAGAATTGAGCCATCTACATGGATTCCGTGAGAATGAAAGCGTGCTAGAGTATGACTCGCACAAGATTTGATGTGTTTTCATACACATGAGTGCTAGAGCTTAGCTCGCACTAGTTTTCACATGGATTTCTATGATGTTGTGCTAGAGTTGAGCTTGTACAGACTTTACACTGATTTTGGCATGGTGCTGGAGCATAGCTCGCATTAGATGCCTACCATACTTGTTATCATGCTAGGAGCTTCGGGTAGACTGGGTGTTGCATCGATTAAATAGGCTTGCACGTGCATTTTTGAGAATTGACATGTTGATAGTCGTGCTAGGAGCTTCGAGTAGATAAGATGTCATACCGATTAAATGGGCTCGCACATGCATTTTTAAGATGTGGCGTGATATGATGTGTTGATATGGATCCGCGGAGTACGCTGCACCGTGCAGGTAGCATGGAGTATGTTGTACTGTGTTGAAATTGTGATATGCCATCTTCGAACGATGTTAGATCTACTATGGACCGGCGGGCTGGACGTGACCCACCTCCTGCGTGGAAGCAGATAGTGGTGATACCCCACACACCTGATCAGTGTAGTGATTGATTTACTTGAGATGAGAAAGCATGATTTGCTTGAGAAATGATGAAAATGGTTTTAAGTGCACTGATGCATGATGATTTTTCATGCCTTATTTGTGAAATACGCATGATGATTAATGCCATGCTTTGAATTTGATTTGTGCACTGAACTAAATAACATGATTTGCTTTACATGCCATTAACGCAAGCACGAAATGATGCTTTTCAGATGTGAATAAGAATTGTGTGGTTTTTTAGCATGGCATCATGATCACGTAGATAGTGCAGTATCTACCTGTTCGTATGATTGCCTTACTGAGCGTGTGGTTTACTCACCCCCTTATTTTCCTCTCTCTTTACATAGAATTGAGTATAGACTGAGAGCGACTGGAGGCTTTCCCTTTTGGTATCCGCTGCATCCTATCGCGTAAGGTATACACACTGATGAAATTTTGTATCTAAACTTTTTATAGTACAGTAGCATTTTGAACGTAACCATTAGGATGTAAAGCAATGTAAACACATGTAAAACACACTTTGATTTATTTATACAAGTGTTTACTTCTAAATTATAATGCAAATTAAAATGTTATGGTTGGATGAGGTGGACATTGACACACAACCCAACTGTTGAGAGGGTAGCTGATCATGATCGAGGTAAGGTAAGGACGAAAAATAAATAATGCATGAAAAATGAAAAATTTGTGACGATTTTTGGTAAGTTGAGAGTCGTGACACACCCCGACTATGATGTATTTCCATGGTATGAGGGCTAAGACCTATGACAGACATCTCGACCATGAAGAGAGGGTCCACAGGTGTACGTTGTACCGTGCGAGTGGCATGGGTACACTGTACTGTGTGGTGGAGTTATGGAGATGAGAAGTTTATAGCTGACGATTGTGATGGACTGACCCCCCTCCCATTACAGCAGTGATAACCTGCACACCGAGATCTGTGTTGCTTAGGATTTCACCATTATATGATATGACCATAGTCCAGGAGAGTATTGCATTTAGCCACTGTAAGACCCGAAATTCTGTAATGTAACCTTTATGACTTGTGATGTATGAGCAAGTCACATTTAATGTAAATTATGAGGAATGGATATTTGAAGTTTGTAAATGTGTATGGAATGAATACAAGCAAGTTTTAAAGTGTATAGCAGGAGTAAGAGGTATATTTCCATGAGTGGAATGTGAATACATTGAGTTTTGAGTAGTATAGTAAAATGGAATAACGATGCATGAGTTTTGTACTTCCATTTGGTGATATATTGTATACCTTTTGCTATACAATGAATGCACACAAGTTTCAATGTGTATAAGGTATGAATGGATGTCATTTTCAAGCCTTAAATGAGGTTGGATGAGAAAATGACTATGGTAGGAAAATTGAGGAAGTTTGGTAAGAGTTACTGTAGGAAACTGCAGTAAAATCTAAAAAATATGAATGAGAGATCGATCTCATGGGATGAGCGATCGATCTAGAAGAGCCAAAAATGCTTTTATTTGAGCGATAGAACAGGTCAGATCGATCTCCAATGGGGCTAGATCGATCTGCTAAGCGTTCTGTGAAGAAGGAATCGATCTTTAAAGAGCCAGATCCATTTCCTTAAGCTACTGACTTGCAACAGATCGATCTCATGAAAGAGCAAATCGATCTCCTTAAGGTTCTATGTTGTGCAGATCGATCTCATGAAAGAAGAGATTGATCTCATGTGGTCTGAAAGGTCGATTTCAAGAGGAAAAATGCAGAGTAGATCGATCTCCTATGATAGCAGATCGATCTCATAGAGACAATTTTATAAATACTAGACTTCTACACTTCATTTTCGTGAGAGTTACTATTCCATTCAACAACTAAACCTAAACCTAGCTAAGAAACACTAGAAAACTTCAGTTTGTTATCAGTTTGGAGTGAGGTACAGTTGAGCAAAGTTGTTCTTTGCAAGAAGAGAGAAACATACTTGGAAACAAGGGATTGAAATCAAGAGTTCAAGGAGCAAGGAGGATTTTACCATTTTGGTGGAAAATAAAGGAAATTTCAGCTAGGTAAGATTTAATGCACCAAGTTAATATATGTTAAACTAGATGTGTTGATGAGGTTATTGGTGTATATATGATTTGTTGGAAATGAAAGGAGAATGAAAAATCACCATGACCTAGATATTGGTGAGAAAATGAGTAAATGATGAGGAAATGGTGTTAACATTGATTTAATAATGGAATATGCATGTATGGAAGATTATGAGGTAATCTTATGAAATGTATAAATTGGAAATAAGGAGAAATAAAGATAGTTATGTGAAAATATGGATTTATACCATATTTGGAGAAAGTGATGAAAAACTATGTATCAAATTGAGATTTGGCAAATGAAATGAGTGTATAGAGATATACTAACGCCAATAATTATAACAGCTTCGAAAATCATCGTGGAAGCTGATCGGACTACAAGAGTGAGCAGAACCGAGGAAGAGGAGGTCACTTGACGTGATCCGAGGTCAGAGAATTGCGTGAGTAGCTACAGATGGCTACACGTATATTTGAATTAAAGTTTTGATATTATACTCTATATGAATTCCCTGAATAGACATGTTATTGTGATAGGAACCAATGAGATAAAGTGTGATCTTATTTAAAAATAGGGTGCAAATACCTTAGAAGCATGTTATGATCTAAAATGCAGGAGTTACATGATAGAATGGCCAATGTTTTCATATATATGTGAAAACAGCACATTTAAGTGCTAATTTGATTTGAAATTGAGAAAGTTGTGATTTAAGTGAACCATCTATCTGGTTTTGTGTGAAAACCATAAGTGCTAGAGAATACTCGCACTATATTTTGAGATATGCATCACATAGTACTGGAGGATATACTCGTACTATATTTTAATGCTATTTTATGCATATTGGAGTACTGGGACCATTGCTTGTACTCAATTTGTGATTGATGCATATAGAGTATTGGGAGCTTTGCTCATACTTAGTTTTACATGATGGAGAATTGGGAGCATTGCTCGTACTCGATTCTTCATGATTTATACATGATATAGTACTTGAGTGATAACTCGTACTTGATTGAAATGAGAAATATGCATTTACATAGTGCTAGAGGTTACTCGCACTAGTGTTGAAAATTTTGATATGCATACACAATGTTTAAGAGGTGGAGTGTTGATTGTGAGTCACACTCAAGACGCGCACTATAGTTTTTATGTGATATATAAGACATGTTAAGGAAAAACCGTGACGATTTCCTCCATGTAGACTGAGTGTCACACTGTTGGGATGTTTGCACTTGGATTTAGAGATGTGGCATTTATTCCATAGTGTGAGGGCTAAGACTTATGGCAAGCATCCCTACTATGATGTATTTCCATAGTGTGAGGACTAAGACCTATGGCAGGCATCCTGACCATGAGGAGAGGTTCCATGGGTGTACGTTGTACCGTGTAAGTGGCATGGAGTACATTGTACCGTGTAGTGGAGTTTTGGACTTGAGGAGTTTATAGCTGGCGGTTGTGATGGACTGACCCCCCTCCGTTACAGCAGTGATAACCCGCACACCGAGATCTGTGTTGCCTAGGATTTCACCATTATAGGATATAACCATAGTCTAGGAAAGTGTTGCATTTAGCCACTGAGTCTCCATGATATATCACTTGTTCCCATGATACGGTTAGACTTGAGAGAGATAGGTCGGAAACCGATGATTGTGTGTGTTGTGAACTGTCATATTTATTGTGATTTATATGTAAATGGAATGATTGATATAAAGGCATTCCAAATTTTATAAAGATGCACTGTTTTGCATGAATGCCTACTTTTGATAACTCAACATGATTTTAAGTACATGAAATTTATTCTGTACTACTATTATATCATTTGATACATGCTTTGAGATGAGAGAAGGAAAGGCAAAGCCTTATTTTGAGTAGATAATGCGGTTGTCTACTTGCTTGCCTGATTTCCTTATTGAGCGCGTTATTTGCTCACCCCATTTATTTTCCACTCTTTACAGATCATCCACAGTAGATTTAGTCCGGCTAAGGTATAACATTCATTGTATCCGCTACCTATCCATCTTACAAGAGGTATACACACTCGAACATTTTGTACTGAACAATGTATAGGCACAGTTATGTAACCAATTGTACGGTCAGGATGTATATGTACAAATACTGTATAACAGTTTATGTTATCGAAAATAATACTAAATTCTGTGTATACAAAATGAATGTGAGTGGGTGACTAATATCGAATCATAGCTCAACAGTTGAGGAGAGAAAGGTAAGTAAAGTAAAAAGCGAAAAATTTGTAGTGGTTTTTGGTAAGTCATGAATTGAGGTCATGACAGCTACTGAGTCTCGCATGATATATCACTTGTTTTCATGATACAGTTGGACCTAAAGGACGGGTCAAAAATCGATTTTTGTGTTGTATTGTAAACTGCCATCTTGACTGTGATTTATACGTAAATGGCATGATTTATATAAAGGCATTCCGAAATTATAAAGATGCACCGTTTTGCATGAATGCCTACATTTGATAACTCAGCATGATTTTAAGTACATGAGATTTATTCTGTACTACTATTATATCAGTTTTGATTCATACTTTTGAGATGAGAGAAGGAAAGGCAAAGCATTATTTTCAGTAGATAGTGCAGACGTCTACTTGCTTGTCTGATTTCCTTAATGAGCTGTTAGCTTACCTCCATTTATTTTCCCCTCTCTACAGATCATCCTCGGTTGATTGAGTCTGGCTGAAGTATAGCATTCCTTTTGTCCGCTGCCATTTCCCATTGAGTTAAAGGTATACACATCGCGTACTATTTTGTATCTGAACAATGTATAAGCACAGTGATGTACACATTTGTAATACTGGGGATGTAATTATGTAATGTAAATAAATCTACTTATGAGAAAAATGTACGTACAGTCAATAGATGATTATGATGACATGTATGTATGATGTGATAAGGTGAATATGAATGAGACGACTAATGCTGAATCATAGCCCAATTGTCGAGGAGAGAAAGGTAAGTAAAAAGCGAAAAATTTGTAGTGATTTTCGGTAAGTCACGGAAGGAGGTCGTGACACTTGAAGAAGGGATCGATCTGCTCATTGGTAGGGATCGATTCTTTCTTGGCAGAATCAATGGGAGATCGATCTACTCATGGGGAGAGATCGATCTTGGCTAAGAAGAAGCTAATGGGGATCGATTTGCACTAGGGTGAGATCGATCTACACTAGGGTGGGATCGATATGCTCTTAGTAGAAGCAACTCGAGATTGTTCTGCTTGAACAAAGGATCGATCTTGTTGAATAGGTGATCGATCTGGCCTTCATCTGCAGGCTTTCAACTGTAGATTTTTTAGTTTTTCAAGTGAAAAACTTGAATTTGATTGCTTCACTAGTCATTTTGCAATCTATTTACACTTAGAGTATGGAAAGGTTCATTTCCTATGATTCTCATGTTATGAAACTTGTGTGTACTGCTTGGAATCAAAAAGGGTACACAGAATTCACAATTCCTTGCATTATCATTTCGTGTTTTAAGTCCTTATATTCAGTCTAACTGTTTTGAATTCCATTTATCTAGTCTGTGTCCGCTTCAGCCCTTATTTGGTTATTACATACATTCATGAATACTCATTTATTCTCTTTGTAACATCATTAATATTTATATGACTGAAATCATCCATCTTAAGATTCCATTAACATATAATAATGTTGTACATACATAGGGTCTCACAATATAGCCTAATGAAGTCTTAAAATACCCTTAGAAGCAATTGAACCATACCCAAATAGCCCACACAAAGCAGTTGACCTGAACAGTGCACTTTTGAACTATGCCAACTAATAAAAGTAAAAACAAACCTTAAATGCTTACTAAAAGTTCACCTAATGCATCCTAAATTAAATTAACTATATGATTGATATTTAGAAATTCTAAAACACCCTAATTGTCACTAAAAACCAACCAAAAGAACCTCCTAAAATAATGGACAATCACGCCTATAGGAGCAGAAAATGTGAAATAAAATGAAAAAAATGATCAATGGCTTAAAAATGCATGCTAACCTAGTTTATAATTTTTCTAATAATTGTATGACTTAAATATGTTTTAAAATAATGCAACTGCAAATAGCCCATAAACTTAGTTCAAGGAAAACATTAAAGTTTAATGCACTAACCTTAAAACCATACTTAAAACCTAATCTAAACGACTTCCTAAGAATCTCTAAAAATTATATGATCAACCTAAGACCCTAAAACACCTAAATAAAGCTTAAAAAGTTGCAAGAACAGCCAAGAAAAATTACCGTAACTAATGCCTATAATGGACAAATTTTACCACCTTTAACTCCAAGCTAACTATGTTACCTTAAACCATTTTTTGGATTTTCTTTTATATTGAAACTTCATAAACAAAAGATGCAGTAAGAAAGCAGACTTATAAAATAGTAGAGAAAAAAAATTATAAACCATAAAAACAAAGTGTCAAAACAAAAAGAAATAAAATCACTAAAGAAAGTTTGGATCAAACTCAAGAATAAGAGCTTATGAAGGTAGTTTTGTGACCTTTCAAGCTCCTATCCTCATAGAACTCAATCAATATCAAAACAAGAAGAAAAATAAGATGAGAAAAGTTCTAAAACGATTGGAAATGAAAATAGTCATTAAAGCTAAAGAAAGGAAATAAGAACTTGCATGAAAATGGTTATAAAGTTGCCAAAATAAGAGGGAAATGAAAGAACTTGTAAAAGGAAAATGGTGGATGTTACTAACCTATGGAAAACATTGAAAGAACATAAAAATAAACCTAAGAATACTATTGTAGATGACACTTTAGGTGGTAAGGGCATGTATCTTTCATGTGTTGGCTAAGGTGTCCCTTGTTCTTATCCTTCAAGAATGAAAATATATGGCGTGCTAGGTGTCAACGAGAGAGAAGGAGAGTGACTCATGCTACAAGACAAAAGTGTAGTGGACTTGTATCCTTTTTAGCCTATTTTTAGTCCATTTTCTACCAAAATGAGTAAAAATCATTTGGAATCTGAAAAACATGA
Organism: Firmiana major; assembly: GCA_033439115.1. NCBI lineage: Eukaryota > Viridiplantae > Streptophyta > Magnoliopsida > Malvales > Malvaceae > Firmiana > Firmiana major. Next base: position 55,259,667 of record CM065904.1, on the reverse strand, counting down.
GGAATTTAATTAAAATGAAGGGATAATTAATAAAACAATAAGGAGATTATTTAATCAATTAAGAAAATTAAGTACAAAATAACTCTATTTTAATAGAGCTATCACACGCCCAAACTTGAGCTTTTGCTTTTCTTTAAGCAAAACAAAACATATCTAAAAGATGGCAAGTACAAAATAGATATATTTTCCTAATATTATCTTAAAAGGAAAAGTACAAACTTTGATCTCAAAGACTTAAGACTATAGGTCGGTCAAACACTCAAAATTATTCAATCATAAATTTCAACCTAAATTGGACTCTTCTTGTATGTGTGAGAAAGTCAAAGTCATTTTCAAAGTACTGCACCAAAATCATATTATGCAAACATAAAAATGCAAAATTAATGACAAGTAAGCACTCTCATAGATTTGCTTTTCACTTCTCTCTTCATGAATATAGTCACACTTAATCAAAGATTAATAGGACTTCATTAAGCTTGTAATGTAAGGCTAAGGTAAGATAGAGTTGATTTAGGCTCAAGTAGCCCTAACCATGAATTACTTCCAGGATCTTTGATATTTAGAACTTTATTTATTTCCCCCAAACTTCTTTATTTTGCTAAACTCTTTTATTTTCTTTTTGTATTTTTTTTATGCACTTTATTTTCTTTCTTTTTTTAATATATTTTTCTTTTTCTTTTTCTTTTTCCTCTTCACTATCACCTACAACCCAAATGCACATAGCTCTAAATATATCCTAGTGACATTACATGTTATCAGGGTAAGGGATTAGAAAAAAGTGTTTAAGCTAAGGGAAATTATACAAATGTATATACAAAGAAAAACTTATTTGGTCCAAAGGGGTGACTAGGAAGAATATATGTACAAGGATTGCTAGAAAGGCTTAAACGATCTAAAGATGACCTAAATCATTTCCCTAATCAAGTGTGGTATAATATTTCACCTCAAGAGAACATCAAACAAATTTTAGGATATGATGCACAAGATCAAATAAACAAATGCAATCCTATGTCTACATAAGCTTTCTCTAAATGAGCATACAAATCCATGACATGATATGTGCATAAAGTAAGGAAATCGAAACTAGAATCAAGACAAATTCAAGAAATCAACTTTATGCCTTCACTATAATTTTGCTTCTCAGTCAATCGAAGTCAAACTAAATCATAGGGTTATATCATAGGATTATGGGAAAACAATGTGTTAAGAACTAAATCACCTCAAAACAAAATAGTTTAAACTCATATTTTTTAAAAAATTTATCACCTCAAAACAAAATAGTTTAAACTCATATTTTTTAAAAAATTTACAAATTTTTGCAATCTTTTTGCCAAGTGAATCCCTTCTCCTAAATTTAAAGTGCACAGTGTCATCAATATGAAGATAATATAAGAATGAAGCTCAGGATTAAAATACTCTTCTATTTGATAATGAACACTGTGAAGCTCGATGAGGAAGTGCTGCTACAAAGACTATCTATAAAAGAAATAATAAAAAAGCAGCACAAAAGAGAAACTGAACTGTACAAAAAGTCAAAAGAAAAGAAAAACAAAGCAAAATTAATGAAATTGAGTACATGAAGATGAAGCTGTGCTAAAAACATGAATAATGAAGCCATATTAAGTTTATAGTCCTCAGCAGGACTCTCACTAACACTAAGTAACAGGGTCCAAAGCAGGAAGGTTAGTTAAGATGGTGACAAAGTGCTGACAATCAAATCTTCCCCCAAAGTAATGCTTAAGCTAATACCTATTAACCTTAAAGTGCTACTTCAAGGTCTCATCCAGGATCTTAATGGCTCAATGAGGGAAAACTTATGTAATTGTGGAGGGTCTTGTCCATATAAACTTAAGCTTTCCTGAAAACAATTTCAAGTGAGAATTAAAGAGCAAAACTTGTTAGCTATACTCAAAATGTCTCTCTTTAATCTTCCTATCATGCCATCACTTAGTCTTTTCCTTGTAGAGCTTGGCATTCTCATATGCCTGCAACATGAACTCATCTAACTGATTAAACTGTAGCAGCCTCTTCTCCCTAGGTACGCGTAACTTGAAGTTCAGGTTTTTAAGGGCCCAATAGAGCTTATGTTCAAGCTCCACTAGTGAATGATCGGCCTTTCCATACACAAGCTGATAGGAGAACATCCTGATAGGTGTTTTAAAGGCTATCTTTTAGGTCCAGAGTGCATCATCTAACCTAATGGACCAGTCTTTCCTATTTGGATTCATTGTTTTCTCTAAAATCCCCTTAATTTCCCTACCTGGCTACTGATCAGTGGGTGATAAACAGTCGCTACCTTATGCTTGACCACGTATTTCCCTAAAATCCTATCAAAACTCTTGTAATAAAAGTGGGATTCCTCATCACTAATGATAGTGTTAGGAGTGCCAAATCTCATAAAAATATTCTTCTTCAAAAACCTCATTACTATATATGAATGGCCGAGGGTGTCATTAAAAGTATATGTAAGTATACTACTGTTAACAGTAGTAATAGACCAAGCAAACCTGAAGCACGTGGGGAGTAAATATAATATACATAAATAATGGAGTGTTGCTGCCAGTGGAACGTGAAGACATGCAAGGTAACATAAAAGGAAAGGAAAAATCTAAAGCAGGAATAAGGCTGGTGAAATGAAGTGTGCATATATAAATATATATATATATATATATATATATATATACATAAATTATACCATAAAATAGTACATAAGCCTGCTGGTAGTAGTTGAAACCTAGGAGACAAATATATATATGTGTGTGTGTGTACATATCTGTATAGGAAACAGAAGTAGTGAACTGAAAGGAATGGAAACAAGTAATATAAAGTACACACGTAAGAAAACATTAAAGCTGCCACTGAAAACGAAAGGAAGCAGTTGCCGAACCATTCCCATTTCCTTCCATCCTCACGCTAGCAGGTTCTTTCCCATCACGCTTCTCCTCGCTATATCTGCTCTGCCCATATCCTGCATAACCATAAAGCACAAAAGACCGAAAGGATAAGGGTGGTAGCATTTGGTGAGGTGATCTGTGGAGGATAAGACGGAACAAGAGAAGGAAAGAAATAGATATAAGGCAAGAAGATGGGAGAAACTTAAGAAGGTTTATTAGAACCGAGAGGAATAGGAAACAAAGGCATAGCCTCTGACTTGCTTCACTTCAAGAAGAGAAGGAGAGGAAGAGAGTGGCAGTGTAAATGGGGAGGAGCTAGACTCTGGGAAGGAAGGTTGAAGCTGACCATATGCGAGGAGAAGAAGACTAGGGCTATCCGAGAAGGTTGGGAAAAATAAGAGCTACTGGAAATAGGGGATCGAAGCATAGAGACCGAGTGAGGTGGGTGACCGATGGTGTCACACCCCAATTCCCGAGTGTCCTTTATCCATACTAACGCTACTATGGTTAGGCTGTGAGGCGATGCAATTACTAAAATTCATACATTTACAACGGAAATAATTAAAATTTAGTTCACACTCCCAGGTTGTGTATAGATATACAAAATTCAATTGTATAAATATAATGTATTTACATATCATCCCCATAAAACTGTTTACAATTCCAAGGTATAACTATGCGATAGACAAGATAGATACAAAATAAGCTTGTGTATACAATTCTTATACCTTTACAATTGTCAGAAGCTGTCCAACTCAAAAAGAAATCTAGAGACCACCACTCTCCTACTTCTCAATACCTGGAGGGGTAAAATAGTGGGATGAGCAAACCACAGCTCAGTAAAGAAATGAATGCTAGTAGGTAGATATCGTACTACCTACATAGCCCATGCATGTATAACCAAAACCATGTTTTCATTATAAATGAAATTATTATACGAAAATACTTTAAAACATATATTTCTCATTTGCATTTTCATGTAAATCAAATATATCATGCTTCCATTTAAAACATGCTCATAAATAGTGCCCTCACGATACAAATGTGAAATTAGAGATTTATCACAAACACAAAATCTCTTTCTTTTCTGGGATTGTCTCTGTTTCCCGAATCTCTGAGACAGGCATGGAATTTTCGACAATCAAATATCCACGAGCCATAGTCAGTGATCCCAGGCCTCACTGATCAGGTGTGCACACGGTATCACTTCGCCTGAAGGGGGATAGGTCAGTCCTACCCTCCGGCTCATCTCAATCAACCTCATCTCCTCATATACTCACGGTATAAGGTACGCCATGCGTCATCTATGCAATACTCGTACTCACGTGCACCCCGCACGGTACATAGTATACCAACGGATAACTACACAGTACTACATACGACCGCGAACCCAAGTCCATACTCCAGCTCCGATGGACTTTTCATCCTGAACCATGTCTCATATACCAGGCGAGCATGCAGCATGACACACAGTCATCGTAAGGCTCTAGCGCGGTACGATTTATCGTTAAGGCCCAGCCCGTTCAAATGGCTGTTGGCTGGCATCCCCTTGGGTCCCAGACCCCCAGGTTTACCTCAACTCAATATAACAGGTGCGAGCAAAGCTCCAACACTTTTCTCAAAACTATCATGCGAGTTAAACTCTAGCACGGCACATCAAAAGCATAGAAACATGTGTGTCTCATCTCAAATCCGATAGATGGATATTTTCTCTTTTTAAAACTCAAAACACGTTGGGTTATGCAGCATACCTCTTCATGCTAAAACATGTAAATTTAGCCAACCTATCATCAACATTTCTCAATCACCAATATCTATATAAAATTGAGAAAAAACATTGAAAACATGCATATCATGCTATTTCCTTACCCTATCCCATTTCTCAATACATATATATCATAATACATTTGATGCTTCCATATCATTTCATAGAACCGTAGTATTGTACTAATTCTAGTATTATATACGCACAAACATCTCTATAGCTAACACAGTCCCTTACCTCGATTTACTTGTGTGAAACTGTCCTCTTTTATGCTTCTCGTGTTCTTATCTCGGCTTGTTCCGATGTATCATCTGGAACTGCAATTCACCCATCAAGCACTTGAGTTAACTTTTCTAACTCTTGTTCAACTAAGCATTACCCAATGCCTTAAATATACATTTTACCCCTTGTGGTAAATCTCACATTTTATCCAATAACAGCACATTAAAAATCATACCACAACTCTATTATTAACTCCCTTATATCCCATTCATCATTAATCTCATCACATTTCACTTTCTCACACTAGACCATTTCTAGGTCATGGGGGATTCATTTCTCCTTAGGCAGTCTCTACCCTTTCTATGCATACCAAACAACTCCAAAATCTATATCTACACAATGTACTTGAGTTATTTCAATTAGAAACTCACCTAGCTTGATTTCCTCTTTGCTCCAATGGAATGCAACTTTGATCCTTCAATCCAACAAGTGGGGAAATGCCTCCAAAATATGTTATTCTTCTCTTTGATGTGAACAAATTTGTCTCTAATAACTTTCCCTCAAATCTTACTGAAAATGGCTGGATTTAGGAGTGAGAAAGCTAGGTTTTTGAGTTGAAATGAAAAGAAATGGGTTTGTCCCGAAATCTACAGATCCAACTGCTCCTATTTATAGATTCAACTTGATGAGATCGATTTGCCTTGGGTGGAGATCGATCTGGTCCTCTTGAAATCCCTCTTTTCCAATATATTTTGGAGGCAAGAGATCGATCTATCGAAGCTTGAGATCGATCTGCTGTCAAACAGAAGCTTAAGGAGATCGATCTGGTCTTAGGGGAGATCGATCTGCTTCCAACCCGAGAGTTAAGGAGATCAATTTGACTCCCTTGGAGATCGATCTGCTCTATTTCTTTACTCAAGTAAGAGCATTCTGGCTCTTCCAGATCGATCTCTCATCCTATGAGATCGATCTGGCCTTCATATTTCCAGATCTTACTGTAGTTTTCTGCAGAAAACTTATACCAAAACATTCTTAATTTGCTGCCATAGTCATTTTCTCATTCGATTATCTTTAAGACTTGAAAATGACATCCATCCATACTTTATACACATTAAAACTTGTGTGTAATCTTTGTATAACCAAAGATACATAATATAAACCAAACGAAAGGGCACCACTTATGAAATCTTCCTTCCATTTCACCATACCACTCATATTCCATCTCACTCACATTCTTCCCATGTTTAAGTCCATTTCTTCATATTCATACATATTGTAACTTGTACGTACAATCACAACTTCTATTACATGTGTGTACCTTAAACTTATGGACTTACATTACATATAACTCATATTACAAGCACATCACCATACCTATGAATTCATTTACAAGTATATATATATATATAAGGTTAAACCTATACGGGGTCTCACATTCTCCCCCACTTAGAAAATTTGGTCCTCCAAATTTTAACCAATCATTCCGTGAATAACTCGGGATACTTCTCCCATATCAAACTCTCCAATTCCCATGTGGCCTCTTCCACGGTGTAATGTTGCCACAAAACCTTAACCAATGAAATCATCTTGTTCCTTAACACCTTCTATTTTCTGTCCAATATTCGGATCGGTCTCTCGACATACGACATATCCTCCTTGAGCTCTACTGACTCATAGCTAATTACATGTGTCGGATCCGGGTAATACTTCCGAAGCATAGAAACATGGAAGACATTATAGACCTCTACTAGCTCAGGTAGCAAGGCTAGCCTATATGCTCCATCTCCCACTCTATCCAAAATCTCGAAAGGACCAATATAACGAGGACTTAGTTTTCCTTTCTTCCCGAACCTTATTATTCCCTTAGAAGGAGATACTTTAAAAAATACAGACTCACCCACATCAAACTCAAATGGTCTTCGTCTCCTGTCAACATAGCTTTTTTGTCTACTTTGAGTTGTTTGCAGCCTCTCGCATATTATCTGAACATCCTCGGAGGCTTGTTTAACCAAATCGAGAGTGAGCAATTGTTTGCCAACTACTTCTTCCCAACCAATGGGCGATCGACATCTACGACCGTATAGAGCTTCATAAGGGGCCATACCAATACTTAAATGATAACTATTATTGTAGGCAAACTCAATCAATGGCAAGTGATCGTCCCATGAGCCTCTAAAATCCAGCACACACGCTCTCAACATATCCTCCAGGGTCTGAATAGTCCTCTCTGACTGACCATCTGTCTGAGGATGAAAGGCGGTGCTAAAACTCAACTAGGTCCCCATCGTTTCCTGAAAATGTCTCCAAAAGTGGGAAGTGAAGCAGGCATCCCGATCAGAAACAACACTCACTGGGACTCCTTGCAATCTCACTATTTCTTGCATATACAGGTTCGCCAGTGCACTCAATGTATCTGTACATCTCATGGCTAAAAAGTGTGCCGATTTCGTTAACCGATCTACTATCACCCATATAGCATCATGGTTTTTACGGGTTCTTGATAACCCCATCACAAAGTCTATGGTGACATGCTCCCACTTCCATGTCGGTATCGATAGAGGTTGTAATAATCCTCCTAGTTTCTGATGCTCGACTTTTACTTGCTGACAAATGATACATCTAGCGACATACTCAGCTATGTCTCTCTTCATTCCAAACTACCAATACATTTTTTAAAGATTTTGATACATTTTATTACTCCTCGGGTGTACTGTATATCTCGATGAGTGAGCCTCTGATTATATTAACTTCCTTAGCTCTGAATCCTTAGGAACACATATTTTATCTCCAAACCTTAGTACTCCATCTGAACTCAATATAAATTCTGTACCCTTCCCTTTTTGAATTTGGCTAATCATATTAATACACCATTGATCAATTTGCTGAGCTTGTCGGATTCTCTCAATCAACTCCGATTCTAATCTCAAGCTAGCAATAATCCCATAGCTGCTAATCTCAGGTCGGGTCATATCCAAACTAAGGTTCGTGAATTGTTCCAACAACTCGTGTTCTCTAACCATCATATGTGATACCAACCTGAGACTTTTTCTACTCAATGCATTGGCAACCATATTCGCCTTCCTGGGGTGGTACAAGATTTCACAATCATAGTCCTTGAGGAGTTCTAACCACCTTCTTTGTCTCATATTTAACTCTTTCTGTGAGAATAGATACTTCAGACTCTTATGATCCGTAAAGATCTGAAATCTCTCACCATACAAGTAGTGGCGCCATATCTTCAATGTAAACATTACGCTCGCCAACTCTAAATCATGAGTGGGGTAGTTCTTCTCATGATCTTTCAGTTGTCTAGATCCATATGCAACTACCCTTCCATTCTGCATTAGGACACAACCTAGTCCTTGATGTGAAGCATCTGTATACACCGAGTAGTTCCCTGAGCTGTTAAGGATGATAAGAACTGGTATGGTTGTTAATCTACCTTAAGTTCTTGAAAACTCCTCTCACAAGCTCTGTCCCATATAAACTCCACACTCTTCCTTGTAAGACGTGTTAATGGAGCAGCTAATCTAGAAAAACCCTCTACAAATCTCTTGTAATAACCAGCCAAACCCAGAAAGCTTCGGATCACTGTAACTGTCTTGGGCTGTTCCCACTGAACCATAACTCGATCTTGGATGGATCTACTGACACCCTATCTTTCGATACAACATGGCCCAAAAAGGAAATTTGCTCTAGCCAGAAGTCACATTTACTAAGCTTGGCTTATAACCTTCTTTCTCGAAGGATCTGTAAAACAATCCTCAAGTGCTGCTCATGTTCTCCTTTGGACCTTGAATACACCAATATATCATCAATGAAAACAATCACGAACTAGTCTAGGTAGGGCTTGAATACTTCATTCATTAGAGCCATTAAAGCTGCTGGTGCATTAGTCAATTCGAAAGGCATCACTAGGAACTCGTAATGACCATAGCGGGTGTGAAAAGCTGTCTTGGGCATATCCTCATTTCGAATCTTCAATTAATGATACCCAGACCTCATATATATCTTGGAAAAGATCTGCGCTCCCCGAAGCTGATCCAATAAGTCATCGATGCGCGGTAAGGGATACGTATTCTTGATGGTAGCCTTGTTCAACATCTTGTAGTTGATACACAACATAAGGCTCCCATCTCTCTTTTTCACAAATAATACTGGAGCTCCCTATGGTGAGACGCTCGGTCTTATAAACCCCTTATCTAGCATATCTTGCAACTGTTTCCTTAATTCCTCTAGCTCAACTGGGGCCATTCTGTATGGTGACTTGGATATCGGCTCTGTTCCATATGTCAAGTCAATTTCAAACTCCATTTCTCTATTTGGTGGCAATCCCGGTAGGTCATCTGGAAAGACATTAGGGAATTCTCTGACTACTGGAATGTCATCCATATCTGGATGTGTTTTGTCCAAATCCACCATATAAGCAATAAAACCTTCAAAACAACACTCAAGTCATTTATACCAATGTACTTTACTTATCACAAAACTGAAGATTTCATTTCTTCTCTTAAAATCTTACAACACATTCTTCGGATAGAGAAAACTTAATGGACTTAGAACGATAGTCTATGACAGCATGATTGGTAGCTAACCAATCCATTACCAAGATTACATCAATGTTATACATATTCAATAAAATCAAATTGGCTATCATGCACTTATCCCCTACCCCCACTTTACAATCTTTAGACACTTGCTCAGCTAATTAGCTAACTCTCACAGGGGTACTTATTAATAAAGTCCTGCTCAAGTATGTAGGTTCTACAAAACCTTTTAACTTTGATGCACATGCAGGTGATATAAAAGAATGCGTAGCACCAAAATCAAACAAAGCAATAACCGCCAAATTAAAAATCAAAATTGTACCTTTTATCACTTCAGAAGAGGTATCAGCTGATGTCTGGTCTATCGCATGCACTCTGCCTTAACCTACAACTTGTTTCCCCTTTTCTTCAGTCGAGACTTTCATTCTTGCAGGAGGTGTAACTGTAGGAACTCTCTTTGGCTCCTTACCCTCTGTGGAATTACCTCAACTATCTCCGGGTACTCTCTGGCATAATGCCCAAATTTACCACATCTGAAGCACCATGTACTTTGTAGGTAATAGGGCCTACCACCATGATATCGGCCACATGCTCTACACTGTTCCATAGTCGATCGGGGTCCATCGATCAGTATGCCCCTAGCTGGTGTCTGAGTCAGAGGCATAAAAGGTCTAGTAGCCTTTTTCTGAAACTCATCTGCCTCTCTCCGACGCTTACTCATGAATTTTTGACCAAATTTAGCACTCTTGCCATCTCCCATTTTCCTTGGACCCTTGTCCTTACCCCAATTGAACTCAGAAGTCTGTAGGTCATAATCCTGCTCACATAACTGGGCCCGTCGCACAGCCTCTCTATAGGTAGCAACATCAAATGGGGCCAACTTTGCTCGGATTGAAGGCTTGAGTCCATCTACAAATCTACGGACCCTTATAGCCTCACTCCTAATCGAGTCCGGATCATATTTGCTTAGTGAAGTGAATCGTGAATCGTGACTCGTACTCATCAACTGTTCGATTCCCTTGAGTCAGATTCAGAAATTCCATCTGTAATCTACGTCGAGCGGTATCTGGGATGTATTGCTCTCTAAAAATGCCTAAAAACATATCCTATGTGATAGCCATACCCTGAGCTCTCAACATATGCCTGATGAACTTCCACCAGTGCTCTACTTTGCCTCTCAATACAAAGGCTGCAAGTGCTACTCTCTCCGTAGCCGAACACCTGGAGAAGTCAAACAGTTTCTCCATTTGGCTGATCCAGTCCTCCGCCACCCTCGGATCCTTTACTTCGCTAAACGAATAAGGCTTAAAGTCCATAAAATGCCTTAACCTCTCCATATTACAGTCATATCTATACCCCAAATAATCATCATCACACTACTGTAGGGCTACTAGAGGAGGTACTGGTCGAATATAAGGTTCTTGTGGCCTAGTTGGTTCAGGTTGTGCAGGTGCAACATTCTCAAGTTCAAGTGCAGCTGCTGGGGCATTTAGTGCAGCCTTCCCGCAGTATCAGGTGTACTCTCAAACCTAGCCATGATCTGACCCATCATAGTCATCATCGTGCTCATGTCTTCCTCTAATCGGGCGATCTGAGGATCGAAAACCTTTATCTGTTCCTGGGGCTAATGACTAAAGGGTGATCTACTGTGTCTCTCGGTCCTGTCATTCCGCCCTTGAGCTCTCGAGCTCTCTCCCCTTTTATGATGTCTCTTAGGCATACCTCTCAAGCCTGATAACTTCTTGCATTTATAATAAACGTTTAATTCACTACCAACTGTGTATACACATTTTTATCATCGCACAGTAACTTGGGGATGTATGTTTTCTTAGTCCTAAACATCGACTCACATCAGATCAACAAAGCTCTGATACTAAATCTGTCACACCCCAATTCCTGGGTGTCCTTTATCCATACTTACGCTACTACGGTTGGGCTGTGAAGCGATGCGATTACTAAAATTGATACATTTACAGCGAAAATAATTAAAATTTAGTTCACACTCCTAGGTTGTGTGTAGATATACAAAATTCAATTGTATAAATACAATGTATTTACATATCATCCCCATAAAATTGGTTACAATTCCAAGGTATAACTGTGCGGTACGACAAGATAGATACAAAATAAGCTTGTGTATACAATTCTTATACCTTTACAACTGGCGGGAGCTGTCCAACTCAAAAAGAAATCTAGAGACCACCACTCTCCTACTTCTCAGTACCTGGAGGGGTAAAATAGTGGGATGAGCAACCACAACTCAGTAAGGAAATGAATGCTAGCAGGTAGATATCGTACTACCTACATAGCTCATGCATGTATAAACCAAACCATGTTTTCATTATAAATGGAATTATTATACGAAAATGCTTTAAAACATATATTTCTCATTTGCATTTTCATGTAAATCAAATATATCATGCTTCCATTTAAAACATGCTCATAAATAGTGCCCTCACGACAGAAATGTGAAATTAGAGATTTATCAAAAACACAAAATCTCTTTCTTTTCTTAAATCACTCTTTTCCTCAAATCTCTTTCTTTTCTGAGATTGTCTCCGTTTCGCAAATCTCTGAGACAGGCATGGAATTTTCGACAATCAAATATCCACGACATATGGCCATAGTCAGTGATCCCAGGCCTCACTGATCAGGTGTGCACAGGGTATCTTTTTGCCTGAAGGGGGATGGGTCAGTCCTACCCTCCGGCTCAACTCAATCAACCTCATCTCCTCATATACTCACGATATAAGGTACGCCATGCGTCATCTAAGCAATACTCATACTCACGTGCACCTAGCATGGTACATAGTATACTAACGGACAACTACACAGTACTACCTACGACCGCAGACCTAAGTCCATACTCCAACTCTGATGGACTTTTCATCTTAAACCATGTCTCATATACCAGGCGAGCATGCAGCGCGACACACAGTCATCGCAAGGCTCCAGCGCAGTACGATTTATTGTTAAGGCCCAGCCCGTTCAAATGGCCATCGGTTGGCATCCCCTTAGGTCCTAGACCCCCAGGTTTACCTCAACTCAGTATAACAGGTGCGAGCAGAGCTTTAGCACTTTTCTCAAAACTATCATACGAGTTAAACTCCAGCACGGCACATCAAAAGCATAGAAACATGTGCGTCTTATCTCAAATCCGATAGATGGTTATTTTCTCTTTTTAAAACTGAAAACACGTTAGTTTATGCAGCATGCCTCTTCATGCTAAAACATGTAAATTTAGCCAAACTATCATCCACATTTCTCAATCACCAATATCAATATAAAATTGAGAAAAACATTAAAAACATGCATATCATGCTATTTCCTTGCCCTATCCCATTTCTCAATACGTATATATATTATAATACATTTGATACTTCCATATCATTTCATAGAACCGTAGTATTGTACTAATTCTAGCATTATATCTACGAAATTGTCATAAAATATGCACAAACATTCTATAGCTAACACACAGTCCCTTACCACGATTTACTTGTGTGCAACTGTCCTCCTTTATGCTTCTCGCGTTCTTATCTCAACTTGTTTCGGTGTATCATCTGGAACTGCAATTCACCCATCAAGCACTTGAGTTAACTTTTCTAACTCTTGGTTAAACTAAGCATTTACCCAATGCCTTAAATATACATTTTACCCCTTGTGGTAAATCTCACATTTTATCCAATAACAGCACCTTAAAAATCATACCACAACTCTATTATTAACTCCCTTATATCCCATTCATCATTAATCTCATCACATTTCACTTTCTCACACTAGACCATTTCTAGGTCATGTGGGATTCATTTCTCCTTAGGTAGTCTCTACCCTTTCTATGCATACCAAACAACTCCAAAATCTATATCTACATAATGTACTTAAGTTATTTCATTTAGAAACTCACCTAGCTTGATTTCCTCTTTGCTTCAATGGAATGCAGCTTTGATCCTTCAATCCAACAAGTGGGGAAATGCCTCCAAACTATGTTATTCTTCTCTTTGATGTGAACAAATTTGTCTCTAATAGCTTTTCCTTAAATCTTACTGAAAATGGCTGGATTTAGGAGTGAGAAAGCTAGGTTTTTGAGTTGAAATGAAAAGAAATGGGTTTGTCCTGAAATCTACAGATCCAACTACTCCTATTTATAGATTCAACTTGATGAGATCGATCTGCCTTGGGTGGATATTGATCTGACCTCTTGAAATCCCTCTTATCCAAGACATTTTGGAGGTAGGAGATCGATCTGTCGAAGCTTGAGATCGATCTGCTGTCAAACAGAAGCTTAAGGAGATCAATCTGGTCTTAGGGGAAATCGATCTGCTTCCAACTCGAGAGCTAAAGAGATCGATCTGACTCCCTTGGAGATCGATCTGCTCTATTCCATTACTCAAGTAAGAGCATTCTGGCTCTTCCAGATAGATCTCTCATCCTATGAGATCGATCTGGCCTTATATTTCTAGATCTTATTGTAGTTTTCTACAGAAAACTTATACGAAAACATCCTTAATTTGCTGCCGTAGTCATTTTCTCATTCGGTTATCTTGAAGACTTGAAAATGACATCCATCCATACCTTATACACATTAAAACTTGTGCGTAATCTTTGTATAACCAAAGATACATGATATAAACCAAACGAAAGTGCACCACTTATGAAATCTTCCTTCCATTTCACCATACCACTCATATTCCATCTCACTCACATTCTTCCCATGTTTAAGTCCATTTCTTCATATTCATACATATTGTAACTTGTACGTACAATCACAACTTCTATTACATGTGTGTACCTTAAACTTATGGACTTATATTACATATAACTCATATTACAAGTACATCACCATACTTATGAATTCATTTACAAGTATATATATATAAGGTTAAACCTATACTGGGTCTCACAGATAGAGACTGGAAAAAATGAGAACGAGGATGGTAGCTTGGACCGCGAACAAGGAAGGGTGGTAGAATCAGGGAAGAAATTAAGGAAAGAAAAATAATGAAGATGGTGAACAGAGGACAATAATGAAAAATGATGAACAGAGGATAGTGATGATGATGATGGTGGTCGGCTGAAGGCTCACGAGTGGTCGGCTGAAGGTTGTGATCGAGGTGGAAAATGGCAAGGAGAGAAAGGAACCACCAGTGCCGAACGAAAATGCCAAGGGAGGAAGAAGGCGACGACAACCGTGAACAGGGGCATCGGCTAACCTGTGAGAAAGAAAGAAAGAAAGAAAGGAAAGGAAAGGAAAAACGCGGGAAGGGAAAGAAAATTTTAAATTTAAAGAAAGAAAAGAAGAAAGGAATATATATATATAATTGGTGATAGAGAAGGAGGCATGAAGATTTTAATATTGGGAAACCCGAAGGAAAGGGCTCCATAAATAAACCGAGTGGACTGAACCGCTGACTCCAGTCACTAAGGCATTGAGGACTACGGGCAGACACCGAGGTAAGGAAAATTCTCATGTGCTGAAATAAATATACGTAATTTTTCTCTGTTTATAGATATAAATTTTAGGGTAAATTTCCTAGTTACCGGAATTATAGAAAATCCTAGGTCGATTTTATGCTTTGGAATTTAAGAAAAATTTTAACCTCCGTAGTTTGGCCTAGCTACTGACATAGATTTAGTTGGTTTATTTAGACAAAAATCTCGATAATTATAATTATTGATTTTAGATTGAAAACCTCAGGATTTGATTTCTTTGTATCGAGTACTGAAATTTTTAACCGAAAAATGGCTAGTCAGCCTCCTTTGATTTGTTTTTGTGAAGCATACTGAATATATATGTGATTTAAGAAAAATGATCTGTTTATAAAGAATCACTAATGAGATGTGCTTGAGTGTGTGTTGACTGTGTGTCGCACGGCCTGACTTGCACTGATGTGCTTTGGCGTATGCTGACTGTGTGTCGTACGGCCTTACTCGCACTGATAAGACGTGCTTAAACGCGTGTAGACTGGGTATCGCATGATCCGACTCACACTGATTTTGAGACAAAGGTGATGGATAAACCATGCTACACTTCTGTCTGTTCTGTATCTGTTTTTGTGGTCCACGGAGTACGATGTACCGTGCAGTACGTACGCGGGTGTGATATCCCCATTTCTTATTCTGATTCTGGTCTTCGAACATTCTGATTTGTGAACCGTATGGGTAGCTGACCACTCCTATGACAATTGACATCCCGACATACCTTGTCACGACCCTCAAAACGATAAAAATCAGTACAAATGTTTTATTTATATTTTTCATTAATTATTTAATCTGTTCTTTACCATCCTCTAACCATGAACAACTACACCACCAACAGTTGGGCTGTGTATCGATGTCAATCTCATCCAATCATACCATTTCAATTTACAAGTTATTTAAAGGTAAACACTTACATTTCCAAATTAGAGTTACCATTTACTGGTGTTTCAAACTCTCTACATCCATAAAATTACATTTAAAGATATTACTGTGCTTTTACATATCTAGATACAAAAATTATACAAATGTGTATACCTCGTGGGATGGGATGCAGCGGACACCAAAATCCTATCCTCAGTCGCTCTCTCTTTCTACTGTAAATGCTCTGTAGAGGGGAAAAATAAGGGGGTGAGCAAACCACGTGCTCAGTAAGACAATCATACGAACAAATAGATAACTGCACTATCTACGTGATCGTGATGCCATGCTTAAATCGCATATTTATTTGTCGTACTCCAAAATGTATGCTCATGCTTATGTCTATTCCATGTAAAGTAAATCATGCTATACAAATCAGTGCACAGTTATTAAAACATAGCATGGAAAAATCATCATGCAAAATCAAAATCAAGCATGGAAAAACATCATGTAAAGTGCACTTAAAAGCATTTCCAATTCTTAACACAAGCCAACACAAAATTATCACTCGTCAGGACTCAGCCCCTCCCATAGACTATCCAGACCCACAAAACACATTTCAAAACATGGATTTCTCATTCAACAATAGACATGTGAGATAGGCATATAGTATAATAAGGGTAATAACTAGGACTATGGCCATATCCTTTGTGATCCCAGGCTACACGGATCCTAGTGTGCGAGGTATCACCTCTGTTTGCTTTCACACAGGAGGTAGGTCATGTCCAACCCGTCGGTCCATAGCAGAATCCATCGTCCAAAGACGGCATATATATCACACACGGTACAACGTACTTCATGCTACTTGCATGGTACAACATACTCTGTGGACCCATATCATCACATCATACATTGCCACATCTCAATACGCACGTGCGAGCCTATTTAATCGACATGGCACATAGCCTACCCGAGGCTCCCAGCATGACTCCTAACATGTCACAAAACCACGTGTGAGTAGTCTCAAGCATGGCAACAAGTAAAATGGACATATAGTACGAGCTATTCTCCAGCACTATGTCAAAACTCGTATGAAAACTAGTGCGAGCTAGGCTCCAGCACAATGTCTTAAAAATCCATGTAAAATTCTAGTGCGAGCATCACTCCAGCGCTAATGCATATGTAAAATTGTCAAATCTCGTGCGAGCAATGCCCTAGCATGTTTCATTTCCAAAAACTCATGTAGGTGGCTTATTCTTTACAAAGCATGGTTATAAAACCAAATCAAGTTGTTTTCTCATGCAAATCATTTCAAATGCTAGCCAACCTACTAATCACATGCTAAAAAGAAAAAAAAGGATTTCAAAGCATCATGCTCTTATTTTCATGCACATTCTTAGATTCCCTTTCTTTGCCTTTCAAACACCCATTTCAATCCTACTATCACAAATATTATAGAAAACCATAATGCGCCCAAAATGTGCACTAATATCTCTAAGAGTCCACACAATTCCCTTACCTTGATTCTTTAAGAAGCAATTCCTTCATTCCTTTCCTGTTTTTCTTGATTTGGCTCAACTTGCTTCGGTTTTATCCTCGGGAGGAACAAATATACATCAATCATATGAGTCAATACCAATAACTCATAGTCCAACTTCAATAAATTCGATATATCTTATCGAGCCTATTTTATCAAGTTTGGCTCATTATCACATTTGACCATCATTATGCCACTTCTAGTCCCCTTAACTAGCAACACACTTGGTTACTTATCAAATACTTGGCATAAATGTTTATCCATAATCTTCCATCATTTATGCATTCTCTATAACACCATTTATACACATTTTTATCACTTGACTAATCTCACAATGTGGCTTCATCCAATTATCTAAAAATCATGCACATTGTCTCGCTAACAACTTGATATAATCATTTTTATCATCAAATCAACCACATTTTACTTTCTCACACTAAACTTATTTTAGGTTAAGCTTGTATCATTACATTCTAGGTAGTTTCAATCATCAATGCATACACCAATCTACTCACAACAACAATTAAATGAATATACTTAGAGTTGGTGTATTGAAAACTCTCCTAGCTTGACTTTCTTCTTTTCCAAGTTTAGAAGACTCCTTAGATCCTTCAATCCAATTTACTGAATGTTGGCTTCAAGCTATGTTGCTCTTTTCCTCAAGATGAACAACTTTAGCTCTAATAGCTTTTTCCAAATTCTTTTTGAAAGAGGGTGTATTCTAGAGAGAGAAAGCTTGGTATTTTGGGTAAAAAAGGAAGAGGTGTATTGGTTTGTTGCAGAAAAAGGTTTTGTCGCGGGGTATTTATAGATTAAGAGTAATGAGATCGATTTGCTAGGGTGAGGAGATCGATCTTCCTTTATTTTTTGCCATCGAATCCTCAGGTTTGAAATGGGAGAGATCGATCTTAGCTTGGCAAAAGCTTGAAGAGATCGATCTGCACATGGGGAGAGATCGATCTGCTCTTAACAGAATAGAATGGAGATCGATCTGCTCAATGGGGAAATCGATTTGGCCTTAGTAGATTCACTTGGAATTGTTCTCCTTGCACAAGGGATCGATCTACCTTGGATAAGAGATCGATTTGGCCTTCATCTGCAGCCCTTTTGCTGTAATTTTTTAGAATTTCCAAGGGGGAACTTGCATTCGATTGCTTCGCTAGTCATTTTGCAATCTATTCACACTTCGAGCATGGAAATGTTCATTTCCTATGATTTTCGTGTTATG
The DNA here is from genome assembly GCA_033439115.1 of Firmiana major. Classification (NCBI taxonomy): domain Eukaryota; kingdom Viridiplantae; phylum Streptophyta; class Magnoliopsida; order Malvales; family Malvaceae; genus Firmiana; species Firmiana major. The sequence goes on along the minus strand of CM065904.1, from coordinate 55,241,135 downwards.
AAACTTGTGTGTTGTATTACTTGGAAATTAAAATGGATTCACAAAATTCACCGTCTATGCATTATCATTTCATGTCTTCATTACTTAACTTTAATCCAAACTTTTAAAGTTTTATTTGTTTAGTTTATGGCTACTTCAGCCCTTATTTATCCTTTATATGCATCATGACATTCGTCTATCCCATTTGTAAATTCATTCACATTTACTTGATCCAAATATCATCCATCTTATAGTTCCATTTACATATATTACAATGTTATAAATATATGGGGTCTGACATACTTGGCCCATGATTGCCCAGAGTCACCGACATTGGCCAATTGTCATTTTTCATATATGATATGGCATGCTCTGCTTTGTCTCTATCACGACCCAATTCCATTCTCTTTAACCGAAAATCACTAAAAATTTTTCGCGTTTTACTGTTACCTTACCCGGTCGTGAACTAAACTCACCACACACTGTTGGGCTGTGAGCCAATAATAAACACCGCATCTCATTCATTCTCAATTAATTAAAACGATGTCATACATGAGCATTTAATCGTGTACTTATACGAATACATGTTTTACTGACATCTACATCCCCCATAATTACAACTCAAAAGAATACTGTGCTTTTACATTATTTAGATACAAAAAGAATCACTGTGTATATACCTCTTAGCGATGGAGATGCAGCGGAGTCCAAAATACCACGCCTCAGTCCTTACTGGGCTACTATGCACGCTCTGTGGGGGGAAAAATAGAATGGGACGAGCAACCACACGCTCAGTAAGGCAATAATGCAAGCATGGTAGATAACTACTCTATCTACATGCTGATAGTGTTATGCATAAATCATTTATGGTAGGAGCATGAGGAATAAAACTATGCCATGTGAATATACATATATATCATGTATCAAAATCATGTGCATTGGCATATAAAACATGGCAGAAACATCATGTATAAATCATCTCATGCTCAATCTCATTTAAATTCATAAAAAGGGCAATTCATTAAGAAACCTCCTTTTTTAAACCAACATCATAAACCTCTTTCTCAACACATAATTACCACAAAGTCAACTCACAATCACAACCACATTTTCATTTCACAATTTACGCATGTGTATAAAAACTGGTCACTATATCAAAAGTGCCTATGTGGACCATTACATCATAAATCATCCCAGACCACACGCGTCCAGGTGTGCGGGGTATCACGCTGGCACGAAGATGGATTATCCCTCGCCAAATTTTCTCATCACATAACCATCATGCGGTACATCGTACTCCATGTGATATACACGGTACAGCGTACTCCGCAGACTCAAATCGTGATTGGGGGTGCCATTCCTAGGTCTTACCTACCCCATAACAAGAGTTTTCCATATCCGTGAAGGAGAGCCTCCCTGCCGAACAGAGCCTCCCCGCTTAACAGAGCCTCCCTACCTCCTCGGGCTTAAGGATGTTAGCTTAAGGATGTAGGGCTTAAGGATCCTTCCGTAAGAGAGCCTCCCCACCGAACAGAGCCTCCCCGCCTAACAGAGCCTCCTCGCCTCTTTGGGCTTAAGGATGTTGGCTTAAGGATGTAGGGCTTAAGGATCATACCGTACCCATGTAGGAGAGCCTCCCTGCCTAACAGAGCCTCCCCACCCCTCCAGGGCTTAAGGATGTTGGCTTAAGGATCCCACCGTAAGAGAGCCTCCCCACCGAATAGAGCCTCCCCGCCTAACAGAGCCTCCCCGCCTCTTTGGGCTTAAGGATGTTGGCTTAAGGATGTAAGGCTTAAGGATCTTACCAACTTTCACACCCTTATACGTATCACAATGTGCAAACTTGTGCGAGCAAAGCTCTAGCACGACTCATGCATCCTCTCATAAAGAGACGCGTACGAGCATAGCTCTAGTACGGTCATACTCATAAGTCAACCACTCAAAAGGCAAGTACAAGCAGAAGCTCCAGTACGGTTTATAAACATCATCATAGTTTCCAAATCAAGGTGCGAGCTAAGCTCCAACACGTTTCATACAAATGAAAACATAGAAATCCAGCGCGAGCGAGGCTCTAGTGCGATTTATGTCATACAAATACGATAGGCGGCTCATACACAATCAAACAATCCCGACAATCGGGTTTAACACTCACAAATGCTTTTCCACAACAACCATACAATACTAGCTGACCCATCTACTAGCTTGCTTAAAACTAAGCAATTTCGTTTTGAAAAGCATCAAAACATTAGATTTATGCAATTATTAGCCTTACTATCCAATTTCATAAAATCCACTTCAAATCCAAAACCACGCCTATGCTCCTCATCATTCATGAATACCATCAATCATTTACTTTAGCAACCATGCACTTCATAAAACACCCAATATTCACCCATAAATTTAAAGTACGAGCAGCTACCTCTATATACTCACAAAATTCCCTTACCTGGAATCGCGATGCGTGATTCCACTTCCTTAAGCTGTTTACTCGTACGTTTCGATTCGTCTTCAACGAACTCTTCGGGACAACACAAAATCATATCTCGCATTATATTCGATCCATATAATGCAACCCTTGTGCTTGCTATAGTCAATTTAATCTATAGCCTCTATTAAAGCTTATTTGGCCTCGTTTCATTACTTTACCCATAGCTCGAGTCTATAGATCTTCTTAGGCCTATTATTTTATTCAAAATCGATATCAAATCGACATAAAGCTCATAGTGTTCATATTTCATGAATCCCCTCATATGGCATTTATCAATCATATACATACCCATTTTCACAATTCCTCCAACTCACCATGTAATTCCATCTAACCATCTAAAATCATAAACGTTACCCCAATAACAACTTTAACATGCCATAAATCATAAGCTCATTCAATCCCACATATTCTCACATTATACCCATTTTTGATTTCTAGGTCACATCAATTTCCACTACATTCCTAGGTAGTTTATCCATCAATACTCATACCAAACAACTCCAAAATCAATTAAATAGCTAATGCATTTGGATTGGAGCGTTAGAATCTTACCAATATGATTTTTCTTCTTGCTCCAAATGGTAATGCCCTTAACTCCTTCAATTCCAAAAATGGGAAAATGCCCTCTCACTATGTTGTTCTTCTCTTTGATAGGAACAACTTTGCCTCTAATGATATCTCTTCAAATCTCACTGAAAATGGCTGATTTTAGAGAGGAAAGTTAGGTTTTTGGGTTGAAAGTGAAAGGTTAGTGTTTTTCCCGAGATTTCCTGATTTTCAGCCCTCCTTATATAGAAATAGCTTGAGGAGATCGATCTGGTTCATGAGGAGATCGATCTGGTCCCCTTAAATCCCTCTTTTTCACGGCATTTTTAAGCATGAGATCGATCTGTCGAAGCATGAGATCGATCTGTTGAAGCATGAGATCGATCTGGTCCCAAACAGAGAGCTAAGGAGATCGATCTGGGTGCTTGAGGATCGATCTTTTCATCACAGAATGCTTAGGAGATCGATCTGGCCCCATTGGAGATCGATCTGCGCTATTCCATTGCCCAACTAAGAGCATTCTGGCTCTTCCAGATCGATCTGTCATCCTATGAGATCGATCTGGCCCTCATGTTTTCCAGATTTCTTGTAGTTTCCTTGCTACAACTCATACCAATACATCCTTAATCTATTTCCATGGCCATTTTCTCATCCATCCACCTTTATAACTTGAAAATGGCACCCATTCATACCTTACGCACATTGAAACTTATGTGCATTCATTGTATGTCCAAAGATATGCTATATAAACCAAATGGAAGCATAACTCCATTCCATTTTACCATACTACTCATCTTGAGTTTCAATCACATCCATCACTTGTCAGAACTCATTTCTTCATATTCGTACTCAATGAAACTTGTATGTACGTTACAATTCATATTACACATACATACATTGAATCCATGGACTTACATGAATCATACTTTACATTACAAGTCCATTCATATTATTTGATCCAATTACACACATTACCATTATACATATACGGGGTCTTACATTCTCCCCTCCTTCAAGGAATTTGGTCCTCCAAATTAGAACCAAGTCACTCTTCAAAAAGTTGGGGGTACTTCTCCCGTATCAAGTTCTCCAATTCCCACGTGGCCTCTTCCGCCGTATGGTGTTGCCAAAGAACTTTCACCAAGGGAATTGTCTTATTTCGCAACACTTTCTCTTTTCTGTCCCATATCCGAACCGGCTTCTCAACATACGTCATACTCTCATGGAGCTCCAACGGCTCATATCTTATCACGTGTGCTGGGTCCGGGTGATACTTTCGAAGCATCGAGACGTGGAAGACGTTGTGGACATTTGCCAAGTCCGGTGGCAATGCCAATCTATACGCCTTATCTCCCACTCTCTCCAAAATCTCGAAGGGTCCGATATATCTAAGGCTCAGCTTGCCCTTCTTACCAAATCTCATAATACCCATCGATGGTGATACCCTCTGAAACACCGACTCACCCTCATCAAACTCCAGTGGTCTTCGTCTCTTATCAAGATAACTCTTTTGTCGGCTCTGAGCTGTCCATAATCTCTCACATATCAACTGGATGTCCTCAGATGCCTGCTGCACTAAGTCCGGAGCAAAAATCTGTCTGTCACCAAACTCTTCCCATCCAATGGGGGAACGGCATCTACGCCCGTATAATGCCTCATAGGGTGCCATCCCGATACTCGCATGATAGCTATTATTATAAGCGAACTCGGCTAACTGCAGGTGGTCATCCCAGGAGCCTCTAAAATCCAACACACACGCTCTCAACATATCCTCAAGGGTCTGTATAGTCCTCTCTGACTGCCCATCTGTATGAGGATGAAAAGCGGTGCTAAAACTCAGTCGGGTCCCCAGCGCTTCCTGAAAATGTTCCCAAAAATGGGAAGTGAAGCGGGCATCCCTATCAGAAACAACGCTCACTGGTACACCATGTAGCCGTACTATCTCTCGAATATACAGGTTCGCCAACTGACTCAGTGTATCGGTAGCTCTCATAGCCAAGAAATGGGCAGACTTAGTCAACCGGTCCACAATAACCCATATGGCATCATGACCTCTTCGGGTCCTCGGCAACCCCATCACAAAATCCATGGTGACATGCTCCCACTTCCATGTCGGTATCGATAGAGGCTGCAATAATCCTGCAGGCTTCTGATGCTCTACCTTCACTTGCTGACAAACGAGACACTTAGCGACATATTCAGCAATGTCTCTTTTCATTCCAGACCACTAGTAAACCTTCCGAAGGTTTTGATACATCTTGGTACTTCCTGGATGTATCGTATACTTCGATGAGTGAGCCTCTGATAAAATCATTCTCCAGATCTCAGGATCCCTGGGAACGCATACTCTGCCTCTGAACCTCAATAAGCCATCAGCACTCTGCTCAAAATCAATACCCACACCTATCTGTATCTGCCTCAGCCAATCGATGCATCGTCGATCGCTCTGCTGGGCTCGCCGAATACGACCAATCAACTCTGGCTCTAGTCTCAAACTAGCCATGATCTCAAGTCTCTCAGATCCAGGTGGGGTTACATCCAAACTGAGGTTCGCAAAGTGTTCTAACAATTCATGTTCCCGTACCATCATATAAGATACCAACCCAAGGTTCTTTCTACTTAAAGCATCAGCAACTACATTTGCCTTACCTGGGTGGTACATGATTTCACAATCATAGTCTTTCAGGAGTTCGAGCCATCTCCTCTGTCTCATATTCAACTCTTTCTGCGAGAACAGGTACTTAAGGCTCTTATGATCTGTGAACACCTGAAACTTCTCACCATAGAGATAGTGGCGCCATATTTTCAAAGCAAATACTACAGCCGCCAACTCCAAATCATGTGTCGGGTAGTTCCTCTCATGATCTTTCAACTGTCTAGATCCATAGGCAACTACCTTCCCATCTTGCATAAGCACACAACCCAGTCCCTGGTGTGATGCATCCGTATACACCGAGAATCCTCATGAGCTGGTAGGAATGGTGAGAACTGGAGCAGTCGTCAACCGACGCTTAAGCTCCTCAAAACTCCTCTCACATGCTTCATCCCACACAAACTTAACATCTTTTCGTGTGAGGCATGTCAATGGAGCAGTTAGTCTGGAGAAACCCTCTACAAATCTCCGATAATATCCTGCCAATCCCAGAAAACTCCTGATCTCAGTTACTGTCTTGGGCTGTTCCCACTGTACAACTGCCTCTATCTTGGATGGATCCACCGATACCCCATCCTTTGATACAACATGCCCCAGAAATGAGATCTATTCCAACCAAAAGTTACACTTGCTGAGTTTGGCATACAATTCTCTCTCTCGGAGGGTCTGCAGAACTATCCTCAAGTGCTCCTCATGATCTTCTCTGGACTTGGAGTACACCAAAATGTCATCAATGAACACTATTACAAACTTGTCCAGGTATGGCTTGAATATATCATTCATCAATGCCATAAATGCTGCAGGAGCATTCGTCAATCCGAATGGCATCACCAAAAACTCGTAGTGGCCATAATGGGTACGAAATGCTGTCTTAGGTACATCTCCACTCCTGATCCTCAACTGATGATACCCTGACCGCAGATCTATCTTAGAAAATACTTCGGCTCCCTGGAGCTGATCCAACAAATCATCGATTCTTGGAAGGGGGTACTTGTTCTTAATGGTGGCCTTATTCAACAACCGGTAATCTATACACAGTCGGAGGCTTCCATCCTTCTTCCTTACAAATAGAACTGGTGCTCCCCAAGGTGAGACACTCAGTCTAATAAACCCCTTCTCCAGCAACTCTTGCAGCTGTTTCTTCAACTCTTCTAATTCTATCGGAGCCATTCTATAAGGTGGTTTCGATATCGGCTCTGTACCAGGCACTAGCTCAATGCGAAATTCCATTTCCCTTTCAGGTGGTAATCCTGGTAATTCATCCGGAAAGACATCAGGGTAATCTGTAATTACGGCTATGTCCCTCAATTCCGGGTGTGCTTCATCTATATCAACCACGTATGCAATGAACCCTTCACATTATCCTCTCCATCGTTAGTAACATAACCATCACTTCACATTCAACATTTATCATAAACAATAATTTATCTCTCAAGCAATATGCATTTGAAATCATACTCCTTTATTTACAACAACCATGCTATTTTCATATCATTTCTTTTCATCAAAGTTTACAATAAGATTGTCTAATCCTGAAAACATCAATGTTTTGGCATGACAATCCATCACAACACGATTGGTAGCCAACCAATCCATTCCCAAAATTACATCAAAATCATTCATATTCAATAAAATTAGATTGGCTATCATTTCCTTCCCCTCTATCTTTAACTTACAATCTCTACATACATGCTCAGTCAATTGACTATCATTCATGGGTGTGGAAATCATTAACATTTTATCCAACAATGTTGGTTTCACATGCTTCAATAATTTATGTGCGAAGGAAGGTGATATGAAAGAATGCGTGGCACCAGGATCAAATAATATCAATACTTCTAAATCAAAGATTCGGATGGTACCTTTAATCACATCCGTCGATGCATCTGCAGTGTCCTGGTCCAGTGCGTGCACCCTTCCTCTGCTCACACCCACAGCCTGTTTCCCTTTTTCCTCAGCTGTAGCCCTCCTCCTCGGGGCTGCTGTCTCAACTGGAGCTCCCTCAGGCTCCTTGCCCTTTTGTGGGGCAATCTCCATCTTCTCGGGACAATGCTTAGCTATATGTCCTGGTCTCTCGCATCTAAAACACACCATAGGGGTCATCAGACAGGGCCTATTCCCATGAAATCTCCCACATCTCCTACACTGATCAGTAGTAGGCCGTGGTCCTCCAATAGTCATGCCCCTCGGCGCAGTCAAGGCTGGGTATACGGGAGGTCTAACAGCTCTCTCCCGCACCTCCTCAATCTTTGGCCTCTTCTCGAAAAATCTTTGGCCATCTCTCTTGGCCACTCTTCCAAACCCGGATCTCTTCCGGTCTTTGTCCTTCCTAACACTGACTCTCCCAAGCTCGGAGGCATTTCGCTCGAAGTCTTGCTCACATAACTGAGCCTTATGTACAGCCTCCTCATAAGTTAAGATGTAAAAGGGAGCTAGCTTAGTCCGGATGGCCAATCTCAATCCATCCATGAACTTCTGAATCTTTCGGGTCTCACTACCCATCGTGTCAGGGTCATATCTTCCCAATGACATAAACTTGGACTCATACTCGTCCACAGTTCGGTTCCCTTGAACCAGGTTCATAAATTTCATCCGCAATTTCCTCTGTGCGGTAGCTGGAATATACTGCCTCCTGAAGGCCTCTAGAAATATCTCCCACGAGATCTCAGAGTGTCTGGCCCTCAAAATAGTCTCGGTGGACCTCCATCAATGCTCGGCCTCGCCTTTCAGTATAAACACGGCAAAGGCAACCTTCTCATTTGAGGTGCATCGAAAAAACCTATACAGTTTCTCCATCTCATACACCCAATCCTCCGTAATCACTGGGTCCTTCACCCCTCTAAACACTGGGGGTTTCAGCGCTTGAAACTCTTGCAACCTGCTCAAATCGTAGTCATAACCCAAATCACTACCGCTCTGCTGCGGAGCGATAGGAGAAGCTATATCCTGGGCTGGAGGTGGTGTAACTGTAGCTGTCTTAACAGTCTGAGGTCTCTCCACCTCTGCCGCTGCCTGTTCAGTAGTAGGCTGTGCCGCGGGACCTCGTCTGTCACCGGCACCCAATGCCTGCGTGACTATCTCCACCAAACTCTCAATACTCCGCTCTAACCTAGCGAAGCGAGCCTCAGTATCCTCTGCTCTCTCAGCAGGGTTCTGTGGAGCCTGCTCAGTCTGTGGCTCCGCACGGCTCTCAGGCCTACCTCTACGGCCTCTAGCACGTGCTCTCACCCCTCTACCATTGCGTGTAATGGGCATAGTGCCTAACTTCCTGTATTATAATAATTCATTAAGCTCAATCCATCACGGTATACACAGTTATATCTAAACAAAAGCACAGTACTATGGGGATGTACTTTCCTACGTTTTATTAATGACTCACATCAGGCCAACACAGCTCTGATACCAATCTCTGTCACGACCCAATTCCATTCTCTTTAACCGAAAATCACTAAAAATTTTTCGCGTTTTACTGTTACCTTACCCGGTCGTGAACTAAACTCACCACACACTGTTGGGCTGTGAGCCAATAATAAACACCGCATCTCATTCATTCTCAATTAATTAAAACGATGTCATACATGAGCATTTAATCGTGTACTTATACGAATACATGTTTTACTGACATCTACATCCCCCATAATTACAACTCAAAAGAATACTGTGCTTTTACATTGTTTAGATACAAAAAGAATCACTGTGTATATACCTCTTAGCGATGGAGATGCAGCGGAGTCTAAAATACCACGCCTCAGTCCTTACTGGGCTACTATGCACGCTCTGTAGGGGGAAAAATAGAGTGGGATGAGCAACCACACGCTCAGTAAGGCAATAATGCAAGCATGGTAGATAACTACTCTATCTACATGCTGATAGTGTTATGCATAAATCATTTATGGTAGGAGCATGAGGAATAAAACTATGCCATGTGAATATACATATATATCATGTATCAAAATCATGTGCATTGGCATATAAAATATGGCAGAAACATCATGTATAAATCATCTCATGCTCAATCTCATTTAAATTCATAAAAAAGGCAATTCATTAAGAAACCTCCTTTTTAAACCAACATCATAAACCTCTTTCTCAACACATAATTAACACCAAGTCAACTCACAATCACAACCACATTTTCATTTCACAATTTACGCATGTGTATAAAAACTGGTCACTATATCAAAAGTGCCTATGTGGACCATTACATCATAAATCATCCCAGACCACACGCGTCCAGGTGTGCGGGGTATCACGCTGGCACGAAGATGGATTATCCCTCGCCAGATTTTCTCATCACATAACCATCATGCGGTACATCGTACTCCATGTGATATACACGGTACAGCGTACTCCGCAGACTCAAATCGTGATTGGGGGTGCCATTCCTAGGTCTTACCTACCCCATAATAAGAGTTTTCCATATCTGTGAAGGAGAGCCTCCCTGCCGAACAGAGCCTCCCCGCTTAACAGAGCCTCCCCGCTTAACAGAGCCTCCCTGCCTTCTCCGGCTTAAGGATGTAGGGCTTAAGGATCCTTTCGTAAGAGAGCCTCCCCACCGAACAGAGCCTCCCCGCCTAATAGAGCCTCATCGCCTCTTTGGGCTTAAGGATGTTGGCTTAAGGATGTAGGGCTTAAGGATCATACCGTACCCATGTAGGAGAGCCTCCCTGCCTAACAGAGCCTCCCCACCCCTCCAGGGCTTAAGGATGTTGGCTTAAGGATCCCACCGTAAGAGAGCCTCCCCACCGAACAGAGCCTCCCCGCCTAACAGAGCCTCCCCGCCTCTTTGGGCTTAAGGATGTTGGCTTAAGGATGTAAGGCTTAAGGATCTTACCAACTTTCACACCCTTATACGTATCACAATGTGCAAACTTGTGCGAGCAAAGCTCTAGCACGACTCATGCATCCTCTCATAAAGAGACGCGTACGAGCATAGCTCTAGTACGGTCATACTCATAAGTCAACCACTCAAAAGGCACGTTCGAGCAGAATCTCCAGTACGGTTTATAAACATCATCATAGTTTCGAAATCAAGGTGCGAGCTAAGCTCCAACACGTTTCATATAAATGAAAACATAGAAATCCAGTGCGAGCGAGGCTCTAGTGCGATTTATGTCATACAAATACGATAGGCGGCTCATACACAATCAAACAATCCCGGTAATCCGGTTTAACACTCACAAATGCTTTTCCACAACAACCATACAATACTAGCTGACCCATCTACTAGCTTGCTTAAAACCAAGCAATTTCGTTTTGAAAAGCATCAAAACATTAGATTTATGCAATAATTAGCCTTACTATCCCATTTCATAAAATCCACTTCAAATCCAAAACCACGCCTATACTCCTCATCATTCATGAATACCATCAATCATTTACTTTAGCAACCATGCACTTCGTAAAACACCCAATATTCAACCACAAATTTAAAGTACGAGCAGCTACCTCTATATACTCACAAAATTCCCTTACTTGGAATCGCGATGCGTGATTCCACTTCCTTAAGCTGCTTACTTGTACGTTTCGATTCGTCTTCAACGAACTCTTCGGGACTGCACAAAATCATATCTCGCATTATATTCGATCCATATAATGCAACCCTTGTGTTTGCTATAGTCAATTTAATCTATAGCCTCTATTAAAGCTTATTTGGCCTCGTTTCATTACTTTACCCATAGCTCGAGTCTATGGATCTTCTTAGGCCTATTATCTTATTCAAAATCGATATCAAATCGACATAAAGCTCATAGTGTTCATATTTCATAAATCCCCTCACTATGGCATTTATCAATCATATACATACCCATTTTCACAATTCCTCCAACTCACCATGTAATTCCATCTAACCATCTAAAATCATAAACGTTACCCCAATAACAACTTTAGCATGCCATAAATCATAAGCTCATTCAATCCCACATATTCTCACATTATACCCATTTTTGATTTCTAGGTCACACCAATTTTCACTACATTCCTAGGTAGTTTATCCATCAATACTCATACCAAACAACTCCAAAATCAATTAAATAGCTAATGAATTTGGATTGGAGTGTTAGAATCTTACCAATATGATTTTTCTTCTTGCTCCAAATGGTAATGCCCTTAACTCCTTCAATTCCAAAAATGGGAAAATGCCCTCTCACTATGTTGTTCTTCTCTTTGATAGGAACAACTTTGCCTCTAATGATTTCTCTTCAATCTCACTGAAAATGGCTGATTTTAGAGAGGGAAAGTTAGGTTTTTGGGTTGAAAGTGAAAGGTTTGTGTTTTTCCCGAGATTTCCTAATTTTCAGCCCTCCTTATATAGAAATAGCTTGAGGAGATCGATCTGGTTCATGAGGAGATCGATCTGGTCCCCTTAAATCCCTCTTTTTCACGGCATTTTTAAGCATGAGATCGATCTGTCGAAGCATGAGATCGATCTGTTGAAGCATGAGATCGATTTGGTCCCAAATAGAGAGCTAAGGAGATCGATCTGGGTGCTTGAGGATCGATCTTTTCATCACAGAATGCTTAGGAGATCGATCTGCCCTATTCCATTGCCCAACTAAGAGCATGCTGGCTCTTCCAGATCGATCTCTCATCCTATGAGATCGATCTGGCCCTCATGTTTTCCAGATTTCCTGTAGTTTCCTTGCTGCAACTCATACCAATACATCCTTAATCTATTTCCATGGCCATTTTCTCATCCATCCACCTTTATAACTTGAAAATGGCACCCATTCATACCTTACACACATTGAAACTTATGTGCATTCATTGTATGTCCAAAGGTATGCTATATAAACCAAATGGAAGCATAACTCCATTCCATTTTACCATACTACTCATCTTGAGTTTCAATCACATCCATCACTTGCCAGAACTCATTTCTTCATATTCGTACTCAATGAAACTTGTATGTACGTTACAATTCATATTACACATACATACATTGAATCCATGGACTTACATGAATCATACTTTACATTACAAGTCCATTCATATTATTTGATCCAATTACACACATTACCATTATACATATACGGGGTCTTACAGTCTCGTCTATTTGATTTTCTTATCTGATCGTATAAACTGATTTGACTGTATGGAACTATGCTTTTCTATTGCATAAGAACACCATGGGGGCTACCTATTGAATCCTACGATACCAAAGTGCCACATAGTCGTTAGTTTTAAAAGCTATAAGAAAGTTTTAAAGCCGATATTGATTACTGTTCTATGTTTATACTGAAATTGTTATGGATTTTTTGGTTTGATTTTTTGAAATTGGCAATGGCTCTGTGATTATTTGAAAAGTTTTTTGAATTTTCTGCACAGACTAAGTTATCTGAAACTGTTTATTCTGCTACTGAAAGTTTTGGGATTTTTGGGTTTACCATAGTAACTAATTACACTACCGATATTGGTTCTGTTTCTAAATTCTGACTATGGTAACTATAATTTGCCAAATTATCTGTATAACTTTGTGAAAATTTTTTTGGTTTTGCCAAATATATATTTTTAGGTAGTGTATTTATCTACCTGCCTCAAAATTATTCTTACTTAGCACGTTGAGCTCACCCTTTACTTTTCTGCACAGCGCCTCATCAGTGACTTGGATTGCTTCCGTTAGCAGGGCGTTTCACATAGCTATGGTTCCACGGAGTATCTTTTCGAGTCAAAGGTATACCCAGTTTTAAGCAATTTTTTTGCATCTAATATTATTGCAAGTACTATAATGTAATGAGATGTGTCTGGGGAATGTGAACATGACTATATTATAAAAGAACATTTAAGATGATAAATTGAAAAGTACCCCTATGGGATTTTTGTTTAAATTTGTTACTAAGAAATAAAAAATAAATCCGACTGATTCCCTATTCTGACCTATTCTCGACTTGTAGCCCAACCAAATTATGTGAAATTTGGGTCGTTACAAAAGTTGATATCAGATCAAGGTTGACCTGATATGAGTCGATATTAGAACTAAGAGAAATTTGGAAAGTTCAAATCCCTAACATTACTGTACATTTTTTAAATACAAATGGGTATACCTAGCTGTGTTTTAATGAGAATTATGTCATTCAATGAAGGAAAACTAATAGATAAGGTTGGTAGGTATTACAGCCATACTAATAGATGAAAAGGAACTGTTTCTCGAGGTTGTAGCGATAGGCCCAAGAGATATAGAGAATCCCCATATGAATGTATGCCCCATAGTTTAGTCAAAAATTTTGGAGTCCGCTTCGTAAGATTTGAGTGGGGCATGAAGACAATAATGACATTGTGGTTAAGTGATAGCGGCATAATAATAATGACGATGATTAAAAAGTGTGACTGTAAACTTAATAGACTGAGGCAATTTCAGAAGTTTAAGTCTTCATTTTTCAGTAGGCTAAGAATTCAGTGATTTCAGAAGATTAGATAAATGAGATAGAAAAACTCAATGATCTTGGAAGTAACTCTACTGAGAAAGTTGTTCTAGCAATTTTGTGCTAAAGAATTGGGAAAGATAAATAGACTTTTAGAGATCCCTATTGTAAAGAAGGTAGCTTTACATCATTGATATTAAAATGGGAAGCCGAATCTTGGTGAAAGTTCCCCGATTTATTCTGAGGACTCAACAATTAGAGAGTCGTGTGAAACATATTTCTAGATGAATTTACACGACACGACACAACGGTAATTACAAAATAAAATGATTGAATTAGATAAAAAGTAACAAGTCTCTTGATGAATATGAAATTAAATTCATAGTTTTGGAAGAAGTATAAATCGAATATGTAGAGATGTGAAGTAAAGGAAGTCCAGAAACTCATAGGAGATACTGAGATCCTCAATCGAGCTAGGCTGGCTCCATTTGATGTTATTTTAAGGAAGCGGTGCACAAGACGCAACTGTGAGGATATGGGGTGTATATTTTTTAGTACTAGAAAGGAAAGGTAAATAGCATGACTAAAAGAGATCATTTTACTAAAGACAATGAAGTAATGAAAGAGTAAAGTGATCGTAATTAGATGAATTATTAGACGAATTGTATAAACAAAACTTGATGGTTTTACTACTTACATGATTGGTAAAGGAAGAAGCATTCCTATAGACAAAGAGTTTTTTGACATAAATTTGGATGATCTATCAAAGTTACCACTAAATAGAAAAAAAAAAGTTTTAAGGTGATCTAGTACTTGGTATCGAATTAATTATTCAAACCACTGTACTGAATGGCTTTGATTGAATTAGAAGTACAGAAAAAAAGACACTTTTGAGTATGGAATACTTTTCAAATCTACGGATTGTACTTTGAATGTGTTTATGTTCGAGTGCGAGACTTAGTTTGAATAAGGAAAGGGTTTCGTTTTAACTGATATACAAGATGAGTCAAGTTTTGAAGAGCTATAAATTTTGAATACATGTTATGTTTGAATAAGAAATGTTTTCGACGTATGAATATTTTTGGGTATGTGAAATATTTTGGATCGAGTGATGTGAATGTAGAATGAGTTGTGACCAAAGGATAAATGTGAAATTGCGATAAATTTTGGTATCCTACTTTCTATTGGGAACTGAACTTTGGACCCTTATATCCATGACTAGTTTATGTGGTCAAGTCCGATGGCGAACAAAGGTATTTCAAAATACCTCTCTGCCTGAAAAACTTGACAGCATCTAGAAATGTCATAATCCATAAAACCATAAATTGGAATTGACAACCGTAATATTTGCTTTGGAGTTCAGGCACCACTATTTTTGTGGTGAGGGATTACAGAATTTATTGATCATGGAAGTCTTAGATATTTATTTTCATAGAAGGAATTAAACAGGAGAAAAAGAAATGGCTAAAACTGGCACCTTGAGTTAAAAAAAAAACTCAGGATGGTGTTGTATAAAATGGTCCAAGAACGCGGACTGTTGGGACGTTCTTTTAACCTCAAATTGGATGCAGTTCTTCTAATACTAATGTTTATTGTTTGATAGTTAACCTAAGATTTGAACATTAGGCTTAATTTATCAAATCTTACAGGCTCAGCGTAATGATAAATACTGTATCAATATGGCTAGTTAGATACTAAAGAGTACTATAACAAATTTAATATTGACTGTGATGATTTATTGAGATTTAAAAGTAGAATTGTATACCCAATGATCTATAGTTAAAGGAATTGATGTCGTCAGAGGCTCATTCATAGAGCTATAGTTCGCATTCGATGAATAGTAAGATTTATCAAAGTCTCCTAAATGTCTATTAGTAATCAGGTACGATAAGAGATATAATTGAATTTGTGACTAAATGTCTCATATGTCAGCAGGTTAAGGTAGAGTACCAGAAGCCTATGAGATTATTACAACATTTACCCATGCCAATACAAAATCGGGAGCATGTTCCCAGGAATTGAAAGGCTTTTGGAAGGACCGTTTGTCATTAGCAGAGTTTGTATATAGTAATAGTTACCACTCAAGCATCAAAATGACACCGTACAAAGCATTGTATGGTAGAAAATGTCGTTCACCAATGAGATGGAAGAAGTGGGTGAAAGGAAGATAATAGTTCCTAATTTGGTTAAGCAAACTTCTGAGGATGTACAATTAAGTTGTGAGAAATCGAGAATAGCTCAAAGTAGGCAAAAGATTTACGATGACAAAAGACGCAGACCCTTGGAATTTTCTGTAGGAGATTTAGTGTTTCTGAAAGTTTTTCCATCCAAGGGCATATGAGATTTGGAAAGAAAGAAACATTGAGTCCCAGCTATATTGGGCCTTTCGAGATCTTAGACCGAGTGGGAAACAAAGTTTATAAATTGGCGCTACTACCAGAATTATTGAGTATTCACAATGTCTTCCACGTTTCAATGTTACGTAAGTATCATCCGGATCCGATCCATGCGATTAAGTATGAACCACTGGAGTTGAAACAGGATATTAATTATGTGGAGAAACCGATTTAGATCTTGGATAGGAAAGAAAAGGCATTGCGGTCTATGACGATTCCTTTAGTCAAGGTTTTGTAGCACACTTCAGAAGAGACAACGTGAGAATTGGAAAGTTAATGCAAGAGAAATACCCACAATTGTTTAAGCACTGAAGTATTTTTAAATTTAGGGACCAAATTTCCTAAGGTGAGGAGAATGTAAATACCCTAAATTTTATGTATTTGAATTTACTCATGAATAATACATACGCAATCGAATTAAAAATGTGTTTCCCTTGGTTAATGATTAAAATTAAATTATAATCTCCATTGTGAGACTTGAAGGAAATAATCAAATAAATTATATTAATGCTAAGACCAAATGACTATGAGAATATGCATACAGATATGTATAGCCATATATATATACATATAAATAAATGTGCACATGCTCCTACATGGCCGAAAGCTACATAAAGAAATATATATATATATATATATATAAGGAAGTATATATAGGTATAGATATATTTGGGTGTGAAATATTGTGTCCATTGTCTATTAACAGCAGCAATAGACCAAGCAAACTTGAAGCATGTGGGGAGTAAATACAATATACATAAATAATGGAGTGTTGCTGCCAGTGGAAGGTGAAGACATGAAAGGTAACGTGAAAGGAAAGGGAAAATCTAATGCAGGAATAGGGCTGGTGAAATGAAGTGTGCATATGTATATATATACATAAATTATACCATAAAATAGTACATAAGCCTGCTGGCAGCAGTGGAAACTCGGGAGACAAAAATATATATATGTGTACAAATCTGTATACGAAATGGAAGTAGTGAATTGAAAGGAATGGATATAAGTAATATAAAGTACACACGCAGGAAAATAATAAAGCTGCCACTGAAAACGAAAGGAAGCAGTTGCCAAACCATTCCCATTTCCTTTTTTCCTCACGCCAGCAGGTTTTTTCCCATCACCCTTCTTCTCGCTATACGCATATCCTGCAAAACCATAAGGCACAGAAGACTGAAAGGATAAGGGTGGTAGCATTCGATGAGGTGATCTGTGGAGGATGGGATGGAATAAGAGAAGGAAAGAAACAAATATAAGGCAAGAGGAGGGGAGAAACCCAAGAAGGTTCAGTGGAATCGAGGGGAAAAGGAAACAGAGGCATAGCCTCTGAACTGCTTCACTTCGAGAAGAGAAGGAGAGGAAGAGAGTGGCAATGTAAATGGGGAGGAGCTAGACTCTAAGAAGGAAGGTGGAAGTTGACCACATGTGAGTAGAAGAAGACGAGGGCCATTTGAAAAGGTTGGGAGAAACAAGTGCTACTTGAAAAAGAGGATCGAAGCATGGAGATCGAGAGAGGTGGGTGAGCAATGAAGGCTAGAAAGACGAGAACGAGGGTGATGGCCAGGAACACTAACAAGGAAGGGTGGCAGAATTGGGGAAGAAATGAAGGAAAGAAAAATAATAAAGATGATGAATAGAGGACAGCAATGAAAAGCGAGGAACAGAGGATAGTGATGATGATTGTGGTGGTCGACTGAAGGTTGTGATCGAGGTGGAAAACGGCAAGGAGAAAAAGAAACCACCAGCGTCGGACAAAAACACCAAGGGCGAAAGACAGCGACGACGACCGTGAATAGGGGCATCGGCTAACCTGCGAGAAAGAAAGAAAGAAAGAAAGAAATGAAAAACACAGGAAAGGAAAGAAAAAAAAAGAAAGGAAAATATTTATATATATAGGATTATTTATATATATAAGTAATTGGAGATAGAGAAAGAGGCACAGAGATTTTAAAATTGGGAAACCTGAAGGAAAGTGCTTCGAGAAATAAATCGACTGGACCAAACCGCTGACTCCAGTCACTAAGGCATTGAGGACTATGGGCAGACATCGAGATAAGGAAAATTCTCGTGTGTTGCTAGAGATAAATATACGTAATTTTTATGTGTTTGTAGATATAAATTTTAGGGTAAATTTCGTAGTTACTGAAATCATAGAAAACCCTAGGCTGATTTTATGCTTTGGAATTTAAGGAAAATTTTAAACATCGTAGATCAGCCAACCTATTGACATAGATTTACTTAGTTTATTTAGACAAAAATCTCAGTAATTATAATTATTGATTTTAGATCGAAAACCTCTGGATTTGACATCATTGTACCGAGTACTGGAATTTTTAATCGAAAAATGGCTAGTCAGCCTCCTTTGATTTGTTTTTGTGAAACACACTGAATTTGTATGTGCTTTAAGGAAAAATGATCTGTTTATAAAGAATCACTGATGAGATGTACTTAAGCACATGCTGACTATGTATCGCACGACCTGTTTTGTACTGATGAGATGTGCTTGAGCGCATACTGACTGTTTGTCACACGGCCTGACTCACACTAATGAGATGTGGTTGAGCGTGTGTTGATTGGGAGTCATAGGTCTGACTCGCACTGATTTTGTAACAAAGGAGATGGATAAATCATGCTGCACTTCTATCTGTTCTGTATCTGTTTCTGTGGTTTACGGAGTACGATGTATCGTGCAGTACGCACGTGAGTACGATGTACCATGTTTTAGATTCAGATTCTGGTCTTCGGATATTCTGATTTGTGAGCCGTATGGGTAGCTGATCGCCCCCATGGTAATTGACATCCTGGCACACTTGGTCAGAGTCACCGAAATTGGCCAATTGTCATTTCTGATATATGATATAACCTACTCTGCCTTGTCTCGTCTATTTGATTTTTTTGATCTGATCGTATAAACTGATTTGACTGCATGGAACTATGATTTTCTATTGTATAAGAACACTGTGGGGGCCACCTCTTAAATCCTGCGAGACCAAAGTTCCACACAATCGTTAGTTTTAAAAGTTGTAAAAAAGTTTTAGAACCGGTATTGATTACAGTTCCATGTTTATACTGAAATCGCTATGGATTTTTCGGTTTGATTTTTTGGAACTGGCAGTAGCTTTGTGATTATTGGAAAAGTTTTCTGAATTGTCTGCATGAACTAAGTTATCTGAAGCTGTTTATTCTGCTACTGAAAGTTTTTGGATTTCTATGTTTATCACAGTAACTAAATACACTACCGATATTGGTTATGTTTCTAAATTCTGATTTTGATTACTACAATTTGCCAAATTATTTATGTACCTTTGTGAAAAATTTTCTGGTTTTGGAAAATATATATATATTTTAGGTAGTGTATTTATCTACCTACCTCGAAAGTATTCTTATTGAGCACGTTGAGCTCACCCCTTACTTTCCTCCACAGAGCCCCATCAGTAACTTGGACCGCTTCAGTTAGTAGGGCGTTTCGCACAGTTATAGTTCCATGGAGTATCTTTCTGCGTCGAAGGTATAACCAGTTTTAAGCATTTTTTTTGTATCTAATATTTTTGCAAGTACAGTAATGTATACGAGATGTGTCTGGGGAATGTGAACATGACTATATTGTAAAAGAACATTTAAGATGATAAATCGAAAAGTACCCATATGAGATTTTTGTTTAAATTTGTTACTAGGGAATAAAAAATAAATCGGATTGATTTACTGTTTTGACTAATTATTGACTTGTAGCCTAACCAAATTGTGTGAAATTTGGGTTGTTACAGAAGTTGTATTAGAGCAAGGTTGACCTGATATGAGTCGATGTTAGAAGTAAGAGAAATTTGGAAAGTTCACATCCCTAACATTACTGTACATTGTTTAGATACAAACATGTATACCTAGCTGTGTTTTAATGAGAATTGTGTCATTGAATGAAGAAAAACTAATTAATAAGGCTGATAGGTATTATAGCCATACTAATAGATGAAAAGGAACTGTTTCTCGAAGTCGTAGCGATAGGCCCAAGAGATATAGTGAATCCCCATCTGAATGTACTCCCCACAGTTTAATCAAAAATTTTGGAGTTCGCTTCGTAAGATTTGATCGAGGCATGGAGACAATAATGACATTGTGGTCAAGTGATAGCAGCACAATAATAGTGATGATGATTAAAAGTATGATTGTAAACTTAATAGACTGAGGCAATTTCAGAAGTTTGAGTCTCAATTTTTCAGTGAGGTTAAGAATTCAGTGATTTCGGAAGATTAGATAAATGAGATGGAAAAGCTCTATGATCTTGGAAGTAACTCTACCGAGAAAGTTGCTCTACTAATTTTGTGCTAAAGAATTGGAGAAGCTATACAGACTTTTAGAGAGCCCTATTGTAAAGAAGGTAGCTTTTACATCATTGATAATAAAATTGGAAGCTGAATCTTAGTGAAAGTTCCTCGATTTACTCTGAGGACTCAACCATTAGAGAGTCATATGAGACATATTTCTGGATAACTTTACACAAAACGACACAATGGTAATTACTAAATGAAATGATTGATTTGGATAAAAAGTAACAAGTTTGTGGATGAATATGAAATTAACTTCATAGTTTTGGAAGATGTATAAATCGAATATGTAGAGATGCAAAGTAAAGGAAGTCCAAAAACTCATAAGAGACACTGAGATCCTTAATCGAGTTAGGATGACCCCATTTGATGTTATTTTGAGGAAGCGGTGCGTAAGACACAACTGTAATGATATGAGATGTATATTTTCGAGTACTAGAAAGGAAAGGTAAAGAGCATGACTAAAAGAGATCATTTTGCTGAAGACAGTGAATGTAGTACCCGTAATTTCTCTTGTATTTATTTCTATGAAGGTATAATGTATATGTACATTTGTTATAAGTGTATCAGTGATAAAAAGGATGTAAGAATTTTGGAAATTTAATGAAACATCCATGATTCCAAGTAGTGTGCACAAGTTTTATTATCTATAAACTATATGGAATGGAGGCTATCATACGTTAATTGTGCACGGAATGAGAATTGAGGTATGAAGCAAATGAGGGTGAGTGTACAATTTGGAAATCTACAGAAAACTGTAAAAAATAAGGGTGCAGGGGATGAGAGATCGATCTCATATGAAGGAGAGATCTATCTCCCCTCATGAAATGACCAAAATTTGTGGAATGGAATGGGGTAGATCAATCTCATGGGAAGGCAGATCGATCTCCTTAAGTCTCTGCCTGGAAGGAATCGATCTTTCACAAGGTACAGATCGATCTCCTTAACTCTCGGCCAAGAAGAGATCAATCTCCCCTAATTGACAGATCGATCTCATTAAGGTTTTATAAAGAGAAGATCGATCTCCTACAAGAGGCAGATCTATCGGCAAGAAGAAATTTGCTTGCAAACAAGTCGATCTCATCATGGAAGAAGATCAATCTGGTAGTGGTTGCGTTTGGTAAAAAGGACTACCAAACCATGCAGAGATCGATCTCCACAAGGGCCAAATTGATCTCATGTCTCGGCATCTATAAAACAGGCACGAGATTTGGATTGAAAACTCAGATTTCTCCCACCAAACCTGCACCTGCCATTTTCTCTAAAAACCACCAAGCTTTCTCACTCTAAAAATCACTACATTCCAGCAAGAATCTAAAGGAGCTCAAGAAGGGAAAGTTGTTCCTTGAAGTAAGGAGAACAACCTACCCAAAAATCACACATTGGTTTGACCAAGAGAAGGAGATTTTGGCTACTACAAGTTTGGCTAAGGAAAAGACTAAGCTAGGTAAGCTCTTCAACTTTCAGGCTTTAAATATGGATCTCTAGACATTTTGTGGGTTGAATGATATGTTAAATATGGATAGGATTGATGAATATAGTGATGGGTGAGTATTATTAAGAGGGATTTATGAGGAGAAAATCCATGGAAAACTTAAGAGAAGATAAAATGATATAAGAGGAAAGGTGAAGTGTGATTTAAAGGTTTGAGGAGTATGAATAGATAAATAAGTGACAATGTGTATGTTTAGAAAAAAAAGGAAAAATAACTTAACGATTTACACATGTAGATTGAAATAAGTGGAACACGATTAGCTCGGATCGCGAACGGAGCAAACGAGACGAAGGGAATACAAGAGCGATTCGAGGTAAGGTACTGTATGTTAGCGATAGATGTATTTGTACGTATTTTATAGTAATTTTAGTAGATATGATGCTAGTAATAGTACGTTTAGCTATTGGGCTATGAGATGATATGAAATTATGAAATTTATTATGGTATATATATTATGAAAATGAGATGTGGGAAGGAAAACAGCCTGACATGCATGTTTTAAATGCTTTTACATCTATATGATGTTTTGATGTTTTCTCAACTATGTGTTGGTTTTGAGATTGAGAAATGATGATGGAGAGGTTGGCTAGCTTTACACATTTAGCATGGGATGACATGCTGTGTAAATGATCTTGTTTTAAGTTTTAAAAAGAGAAAATAGCCACCTATCGGATTTGAGATGTGAATTGGTGTTGTAGCTCTAAGTCACACCCGTTTTAATGATTTTGACTGTGCTTGAGTTTTACTCGCATACATCTACAAGTTTTTATAAACTGTGCTAGAGCGTGGCCCGCACGTGGTTTTGCTATGCTGTGCTGGAGTTCATCTCGAACAATGGATTTGAGAAAGATGCCAGAGCATTATTCGCACTAGTTTTTGCTGAGTTTGATATGACACAGTGTTAGAAGCAGTTGCTCATACTGAGAGATACCGCACTTGAGCCTGGCGATGACTATGTGTCATGCTGATTTTGCTCGCCTGGTATATGAGACATGGTTCAGAATGATGAGTCCATCAGAGTAGGGTGGATGGACTGGGTCCAAGGTTATACGTTGAAATGTGTAGTTGTCCATTGGTATACTATGTACCGTGCTGGGAGCACGTCAGTACGAGTATCACGTAGATGACACATGGCGTACATTATACCCTGAATAAATGTGATATGATGAGGGAGATGATGATGATTGAGATGAGCCAGAGGGTAGGATTGACCCATCCCCCTTCAGGCAAACTGATACCCTGTGCACACCTGATCAGTGAGGCTTGGGATCACTGACTATGGCCATATGTCGTAGATATTAGATTGCCAAAAATTTCATACCTGTATCAGAGATTAGAGAAATAGAGAAAACTTAGAAAGCAAGAGATTTGATGAAAAGAAATGATTTGAGAAAAGTAAAGAAATTATGACAAGATAAATCTCTTGATTTAAATACTTGTGCTGTGATAGCACTATTTTATGTCATTTTTTTTAAATGGAAGTATTAAACATTGGTTTTTATGAAAATGCTTATGAGAGAAGCATGTTTAACTGTATTTACTAGTGATATTTCCATTTCTAATGAAACATGGTTTTGTTTATGCATGTATGAGCTATGTAGATAGTACAGTATCTATCTGTTAGCATTCTTTTCCTTACTGAGCTGTAGTTTGCTCATTGTACTATTTTTCCCCTCCAGATACTGAGAAGTAGGATAGTGCGGTGGTCTCTGCATCCTTTTTTTATGTTGGATAGCTCCCACTAGTTGCAAAGGTATAAAGATTTATATACACATGAGCATTTTGTATCTATTATAATGTATCGCACAGTTATGAATTGAAAATGTAAACAGTTGCATGAGGATGTTATGTAACGATATTATATTATACAATTGATTTTGTATATCTACACACACTTGGGAGTGTGAATTAAAGTTTTAAATTCTTTCGCTATAAGAGTATGGAATTTAGTAATTACATTGACTCACAGCCCAACCGTTAGTATTATATGTATGGATAAAGGGCACTCGAAAGTGAGGTGTGACAAATTTGGTATTAGAGCCTGGTTGGTCTGATGTGAGTCGATGTTTAGGACTGAAAAACATACATCTCCAAGTTACTATGCGATATTTAGATACAAATGTGTATACGAAGCTGGTAGTGAATTAAAAGTTTGTTATAACTGCAGGAAAGTTATCAGGCATGTGAGATATGCCTGAGAGACACTGCAAGAGGGGAGAGAGCTTGAGAGCTCTGGGGCAGAACGATAGCACTGAGAGGCACAATAGATCGTCCTCTAGTCATGAGCCCCATGAACAGATAGATGCTTCCGATCCTCGGGTAGCCTGGTTAGAGGAAGATATGTGTACGGTGATGACCATGATGGGTTAGATTATGGCTAGGTTTGAGGGTATACGTGGTACAGTGGGACAGGTTGTACCGAATTCCCTAGCAGTTGCACAGGAACCTACGAATGCTGCACCTGCACAACCTGAACCATTTAGGCCACAAGATCCCTATATTTGACCAGTACCTCCTCTAATAGCCCCACAACAGTATGATGATGATGATTTGGGGTATGAAATATGATTGTGATATGGAGAGGTTGAGGCATTTTATGGATTTCAACCTCCTTCTTTCAATAGAGTGAAGGATCTAGCAGTGGTTGAGGATTGGATAAGCCAGATGGAGAAATTATTCAATTTCTGTAGATGTCCGGCTACGGAGAGATAGCACTTGCAGCCTTTGTACTGAGAGGCGAAGTAGAGCACTGGTGGAAGTCTACCAGGCCTATGTTGAGGGCTCAGGGTATGGTAATCACATGGGATATGTTTTGGGGTGCCTTTAGAGAGCAATATATCCCAGACACTGCTCAACGTAGGTTACAAATGGAATTTCTGAATCTGACTCAAAGGAATCGAATTGTTGATGAGTACGAGTGACAATTCACCTCATTGGGCCGGTATGATCCAAACTCTATCAGGAGTGAAGCCATCAAGGTCCGTAGATTTGTTGATGGACTGAGGCCTTCGATTCGAGCTAAATTACCCCCGTTTGATGTCTCTACATATAGAGAGGCTGTACGACGAGCCTAGTTGTATGAGCAGGATTATGACCTGTAAATTTCAGAGTTCAGTTGGGGTAAGGACAAGGGTCCGAGGAAATTGGGACTTGGCAAGAGTGCTAGGTTTGGACAGAGCAGCGCTAGTAAGCTTTGGAGAGAGACAGATGAGTCACAGAAGAAGGCTGCTAAACCTTTTATGCATCCGACTCAGACACCTACTAGAGGTAAAGTGATTGGTGGACCCTGATTGGCTACTGATCAGTGCAGAGTATATGGTCGATATCATAGTGGTAGGCCCTGTCATTTTCACGGAGCTCGATGCTTCAGAGGTGGTAGGCTTGGCCACTATGCAAGAGATTACCCAGAAGCAGTTGAGGTAGCCCCATAGAGGGGTAAGGAGCCGGAGAAAGTTCCTGCAGTTACACCTCCTATAAGGAAGAGAGCCACAGGTGAAGAAAAAAGGAAGTAAGTTGTGGGTCAAGGCAGGGTATATGCGATAGACCAGACATCAGCAGATGCCTCTTCTGAGGTGATAAAAGGTACAATCCTAATTTTTAACTTGGAAGCTATAACTTTGTTTGATTCTGGTGCTACGCATTCCTTCATATCACCTGCATGTGCATTAAGGTTAACAGATTTTGTAGAACCTATATACTTAAATGGGACCTTGTTAATAAGTATTTCGATGAGAGTTACTCAATTAGCCGAACAAGTGTATAAAGATTGTAAAGTGAGGGTAGGAGATTAGTACACAACAACTAATTTGATTCTGTTAAATATGTATGATCTTGATATAATCTTAGGAATGGATTAGTTAGCTACCAATCATGATATCTTAGACTTTCATTCTAAGTCCATTACATTTTCTTTACCCGAAGAATGTGTTGTAAGATTTTAAGAGAAGTAATGAAATCTTGAATTTTGTGACAAGTAAAGTGTATTGGTATATACATGACATGAATGTTGTTTTGAAGGTTTTATTGCTTATGTGGTGGATTTGAACAAAACACATTTGGATATGGATGACATTCCAGTGGTTAGAGAATTCCCTGATGTCTTTTCGAATGGCCTACTGGGATTACCACCGGATAGAGAAATGGAATTCGGTATAGATTTGACACCTAGGACAGAACTGATATCCAAACCACCATATAAGATGGCTCCAGTTGAGCTAGAGGAATTAAGGAAGCAGCTGCAAGATATGCTAGATAAGGGGTTTATAAGACCGAGTGTCTCATCATGGGGAGCCCCGGTATTGTTTGTGAAGAAGACAAATGGGAGCCTTAGGTTGTGTATTGACTATCGGATGTTGAATAAAGCTACCATCAAGAATAAATACCCCTTGTCACACATCAATGATTTATTGGATCAACTTCGGGGAACGCAGATCTTTTCCAAGATAGACTTGAGGTTTGGGTATCATCAATTGAAAATTCAAAAGGAGGATGTGCCCAAGACAGCTTTTGCACCCACTATGGTCATTACGAATTCCTGGTGATGCCTTTCGGGTTGATGAATGTGCCAGCAGCTTTTGTCAGGACTCGTTCTCAATCTATGACTTTAACCAAAATCACTACAAATTTTTTGCATTTTTAACTTACCTTTCCTCTCTTCAGTGGTTGGGCTGTGATTTAATGTCAAAATCCTCGCTTACCACATTATCCATTATCATATATACATGTCAATATACTGTTACTGACTGTAACTGCTTTTATAATACATGTGAGATTATATAAAATATAACACAAATACATTCCCCATAATATATGTTGTATACATCATTGTGCTGTTTCTATGTTTAGATACATAACCGTACAAAATCTGTATACCTGGCGATCGATAGGAAATAGCGGTGGACTGAGGGATACTATCCCTCAATAGCTCTTGCTCTACTGCTGATGCTCTGTAGAGAGATGTAAAGAAAGGAGGGTGAGCATACAACGCGCTCAGTAAGGAAATCAGGTAAGCAAGTAGATATCTACACTATCTACTCAAAATAATGCTATGCCTTGAAAACATTATTTCCTTAACTCACTTTAAAAGCATGTCTTTAAATATATATATATATATATGTATACTTGTACAGATTAAATCCCATGTACAGAAATATGCTTTCTTTCTCAAATGTAGGCATGTAGTGCAAAACAATGCATCTTTATATAAATCATGCTTTTAGATAAATCATGCCATGCATATTTAAATCACAATAAATATGGCATTTAAATCATTTACATCACAAAATCAGAGTCCGACCCATCCCTCAGGTCTGTCCGCAATTTAAATCAGTCAATCAAGTGATATATATCATGTGAGACTTTGTGGTGAAATGTAAATAGTATCCTGGACTATGATCATATCCGACATGTGATCCCAAGCTACACGGAATCCTAGTGTGCGGGGAATCACTGCTGCAATGGGAGGGGGTTAGCCATCACAACCGCCAGCTATATCCTCCTCAACTCCACAACACCACACGATACAGTGTACTCCCATGCCACTCGCACGGTACAACGTACTCCGTGGACCCTACATCACAGTTGGGGTGCCTGCCATAGGTCTTAGCCCTCAAACCATGAAATATCATACCACATCTCTAATACCCTCATGCGGCTATCCTCTCACATAATGTGACACTCAGTCACACAAGGATGCGGGCATGGGTTTGTAACATGTATTATATATCACATACAGTGCGCGCCTTTGAGCGCGACTTACAGTCGACATTCCGCTCAAACACTGTTTCACATCACAAACTCCACTCTAGTGTGAGTAAACCTCCAGCAACTAGGTCAATGCATAGTTCATGTATTAAATCAAGTACGAGCAATAGCTCCAGTACCATGCTATGCACAATATCATCAAATCAAGTACGAGCAATAGCTCTAGTACTATTTCATGTATAAATCATGAAGAATCGAGTATGAGTAACGCTCCAGCACTCTGTCATGCATCTCATGAAAAACTCGAGTACGAGCTAGTTGCTCCAGCACTCTCCCATGCATATGTCATATAAAACTGAGTACGAGTAATAACTCCAGTACTCTATCACGCATGTCATGGAAATCTAGTGCGAATCAAAATCTAGCACTAATGTATGTGGAAAATATATGAAATCCAGTGCGAGCTGTGCTCCAGCACGATTCATTCTCACATAAAATGATAGATGGCTCTTTAAAAAGGGATGATTTATAAAACATCAAAATTGGCACAATAAAGTGTGCTTAATTCACATCAACCTTAAAATCATTAGCCCATCTATCTATTCTCCTGCTAAACAGCAGTTAAAACACTCAAGATAGTGGTTTCCATGCTTTTTACAACTTTTTACAACTTTTCACAAAAGTTAACTTTTTGACTAAATAGGGGTAAAATCGTAATTTACCATTATCGAGTCGTAATAATTATTATTCACTTTCTCTGACCCTTAGAGTTTTTAAGTGAATGTAAAAGCAGATGAAAATACGTGCAGGTATCTTTAACTACTCACAAAAGTCCCTTACATGCAATCACTCGAGAAATTTCATTTTCTCTGCGATGCTCGTTTCAGCTGTCCAATTTGCTCCTCCAATAATCTCTGGAGCTGCATATAACCATTTATCAGGTTAATTACACTTTTCCTATTGTATTTCACATTAAATATAGTCTATTTCCCTTAATGGGCCTAACTATGCCTTAAGCCCATTTTCATTTTACTATTCATTTTCGTTGGGCCTATTGGGCTTGTGGGGCCCATCAACTCTTATTGGGCTTGTCCTAGACCCATTACATCACATTGGACCTAAAATATTTGGGTTTGGCCCATTGGGCCTCTCGGCCACATGCCATGGCCGAGAGCTATCCATGCCATCAGTTACACCATGGCATGCCATCCATGCCTATTTGTCTAGCCAATTCACTTAGGCATTTTCACAAACACTTGGTTGGCAACATTCCTAAACATCATATAGTTCATTTAGGCATTTTATCAAACACCTTGATTGCCAACTAATTACATGTATTAATTAATCAAATTGATTAATTCTAATTACACCATAATCATTAACACATGTAAATTAATCCATTTATGCCTTAAAATCATATGGACATAAATCCATATCTCACCACTCACTCTTGGCTACCCAACATCATACTGATTTAATATGTTTCAATGCTTCAAACATATATCAATATACTTAAAATCATTCATACATTAACATATATGAAATTGAAAACTAGAAAATATACCAATTGTTGTGTTCACCCTTTGCCGAATACTTTGGAGGCTCTCGGTTTGCACTCTATGGCTCCTTGATAGCCAATTCCAACATATGTCACTCTCCTTCCAATTTGGAACAACTTCTATGAAGAATGTAAGTTCCAAATATGCCTAATTCCTAGTGATTTCTAGTGAGAGAAAGCTTGGATAATTTGTTTCAATGGTTTCTTCTTCTAGCCGAATTTGGTGTGATGAAGATGACAATGGTGTGGCTGATTTTATAAGCCACTTACTTAGCCATTAAGCTTTACTTTCCAGCCATTAAGCTTGACTTTCCAATCCTTAGCCATGAGTCACCTAATGAGTCACCTTATGAGTCATGGTTAGCTTTAACTATGGTTAGATATTTATCTCATGGGCTTTCCATTTGGGCTTCTCGATTTGGGCTTTCTGAATGGGCTTTCGGGTTGAAATTTTTACTATACCTCGGGCCTTTAATTGTCTAAATTTTTGGCCAATCAATTGGTCCAACAATTCAGTCTAAGGGACATAAGAATTTCGATATACTTTTAGTATACCTTAATGGGCTTTAAAATCTTCACCTTAGGCCCATTTCGTTTTTAACCATTAAATTTAATCCGAAATCCTTCCGACTAAATTTTCCTTACTTATGGGGATGATTATCTTGTATTCCAGCCAATAATATTTTTCTCCAATTTTTTCTCCATACTTAGGTTAATTTTTAACCTTGATTAGTCAACTATGGTAAAAGTCCACTTTCTTAACTATAGTTGACTTTTTCCTTAACCATTGACCAAGTTGACTTTTTCTTAAAATTTTGAAAGTGTCATATCTTATGTCTTACACTCTCGTCTTTATGTTTCAACTGTTCCTGGTGGATAATTTCATCCGAAACACCTTATCTCGCCAAAAAGGTCCATTTTACCCTTTTTAGCTTTTCCTCTCATTTTCTGTGTTCGGGACTAAATCAAGCTGACTCTCCTTTATGAGCTCTCTATACTTTCTCATTTTAAGTTCTTATTTTAACTCAGAATGATTTAGATTTACTTGGTTTAGCCTGTGACGCTTATAGCTCACATTAGGCTTTTTATGTAGCTTTTGCGTGTTAAATCATTTCACTAACACTTTAAGTCTAGTAAATACTCTTCTTATGATTCAACTATAATAATAGAGTGTTCATACACATGGGAATCATAAGGTACAAGCTACATAGAAATTCGGGTCTGACAGCTTTTATAACTCTATTGATTGAGATATTTAAACCATACCTGGACCAGTTCATGATCGTTTCATTGATGATATATTGGTGTATTCAAGGTCCAGGGAAGAGTATGAGTAGCACTTGAGGATTGTTTTGCAAACCCTCCGAGCGAGGAGGTTGTATGCCAAACTTGGTGAATGTGACTTTTGGCTAGAGCAGATTTCTTTTCTGGGCTATGTTGTATCGAAGGATGGGGTGTCAGTAGATCCATCCAAGATTGAGGCTATTGTTCAGTTGGAACAGCCCAGGAGAGTCACAAAGATCAGAAGCTTCTGGGTTTGGTAGGATACTACAAGAGATTTATAAAGGGTTTCTCTAGATTCGCTGCTCCGTTGACTCGTCTTACGAGGAAGAATGTGGAGTTTACGTAGGATGAAATGTGTGAGAGGAGTTTTCAGGAACTTAAGTGTAGATTAACCACCACGCCAGTTCTTATCATCCCTAACAGCTCAAGGAACTATTCTGTTTACATAGATGCTTCACACCAAGGATTGAGTTGTGTCTTGATGCAGAATGGAATGGTAGTTGCTTATGGATCCAGACAATTGAAAGATCATGAGAAGAACTATCCCACCCACGATTTAGAGTTGGCGACTGTATTTTTTGCATTGAAAATATGGCTCCACTACATGTATGGTGAGAGATTTCAGATTTTCACAGATCACAAGAGTCTTAAGTATCTGTACTCATAGAAGGAGTTAAATATGAGACAGAGAAAGTGGTTAGAACTCCTTAAAGACTATGATTATGAGATTTTGTACCACCCGGGGAAGGCAAATGTGGTTGTCGATGCACTGAGTAGAAAGAGTCTCGGGTTGGTACCATATATGATGGTTAGGGAGCATGAGTTATTGGAAAAATTCACGAACCTTAGTTTGGATATGACCCTACATGATATGACCCTATATAAGATTGGCAGTTATAGGATTATTGCTAGCTTGAGATTAGAGCTGGAGCTGATTGAGAGAATCTGACAAGCTTAGAAAAATGATCAATGGTGTATTGATGTGATTAGCCAAATTCAGAAGGGTAAGGGTACTGAATTTGTATTGAGTTTAGATAGAATACTAAGGTTCGAAAATAGAATATGTGTTCCTAAAGATTCAGAGCTGAGGAAGTTGATCTTATTAGAGGCTCACTCATTGAGATATACAGTACACCCAAGGAGTAGTAAAATGTATCAGAATCTCCAAGAGGTATACTGGTTGTTTGGGATGAAAAGAGACATAGCTGCGTATGTCGCTAGATGTTTCATTTATCAGCAGGTTAAGGTAGAGCATCAGAAACCTGGAGGATTATTGCAACCTCTACCAATACCGACATGGAAGTGGGAGCACGTCACCATGGATTTTGTGATGGGGTTACTGAGAACCCGTAAGAACCATGATGCTATATGGGTTATAGTAGATCGGTTAACAAAATCGGCACACTTTTGAGCCATGAGATCTACAGATACTTTGAGTGCATTGGTGAACTTGTATGTACGGGAGATAGTGAGATTACATGGAGTCCCAGTGAGTGGTGTTTCTGATAGGGATGCTCGCTTCACTTCTCACTTTTCGGGACATTTTCAGGAAGTGATGGGACCCAATTGAGCTTTAGCACTATTTTTCATCCTCAGACAGATGGCCAGTCAGAGATGACTATACAGACCCTGAAGGATATGCTGAGAACGTGTGTGCTGCACTTTAAAGGCTCTTAGGATGATCACTTGCCATTGATTGAGTTCGCCTATAATAACAGTTATCACTCAAGTATTGGTATGGCCCCTTATGTGGCACTATATGGTCATAGATGCCGATCACCTATTGGTTAGGAAGAAATTGGTGACAGACAGTTACTTGCTCTCGATTTGGTTAGACAAGCCTCTGACGACATTCAGATAATATGTGAGAGGCTGTGAACAACTCAAAGTCCACAAAAGAGCTATGCTGACAGAAGACGGAGACCACTTGAGTTTAATGTCGGTGAGTCCATATTTTTAAGAGTACCTCCTTCTAAGGGAATAATGAGGTTCGAGAAGAGAGGAAAACTAAGTCCTCGTTACATTGGTCCCTTCGCGATTTTAGATAGAATGGGAGATAGAGCATATAGGCTAGCCTTACCACCTGAGCTAGCAAAAATTTACAATGTCTTCCATGTTTCTATGCTTCGGAAGTACTACTTGGATCCAACACATGTAATTAGCTATGAGCCATTGGAGCTCAAGGAGGATATGTCGTATGTGGAGAAATTGATCTGGATATTGGATAGAAAAGAGAAGGTGTTGTGGAACAAGTCGATTTCATTGGTTAAAGTCCTGTGGCAGCATCATACATCGGAGGAAGCCACTTAGGAGTTAGAAGAGCTGATGAAGGAGAAGTATCCCTAACTTTTTGAGGAATAGACTAGGTTCAATTTGGAGGACCAAATTTTTTAAGGAGGGGAGAAATGTAATACCCGTAATTTCACATGTATTTATTTCTATGAGGGTATAATGTATATGTACATTTGGTACAAGTGTATAAGTGATAAAAAGGATATAAGGATTTTGGAAATTTAATGAAACATCCATGATTCCAAGTATTGTGCACAAGTTTTATTATCTATAAACTATATGGAATGAAGGTCATCATACGTTAATTATGCACGGAATGAGAATTGAGGTATGAAGCAAATGAGGGTGAGTGTACAATTTGGAAATCTGCAGAAAACTGCAGAAAATAAGAGTGTAGGGGATGAGAGATTGATCTCATATGAAGGAGAGATCGATCTCCCATCATAAAATGCCTAGAATTTGTCGAATGGAACATGGCAGATTGATCTCATGGGAAGGTGGATCGATCTCCTTAAGTCTATGCCTGGAAGGAATCGATCTCTCACAAGGCATAGATCGATCTACTTAACTCTCGGCCAATAAGAGATCGATCTCCCCTAAGCGACAGATCAATCTCATTAATGTTCTCTAAAGATAAGATCGATCTCCAAAAAGAGGCAAATCGATCTCCAAGAAGAAATTTGCTTGCAAACAGATCGATCTCATCATGGAAGAAAATCGATTTGGTAGTGGTTGCATTTGGTAAAAAGGACTACCAAACCATGCAAAGATCGATCTCCACAAGGGTCAGATCAATCTCATGTCTCTGCATCTATAGAAAGGACACAGGATTTGGACTGAAAACTCAAATTTCTCCTACCAAACCCGTAGCTACCATTTTCTCTCAAAACCATAAAGCTTTCTCTCTCTAAAAATCACTACATTCCAGCAAGAATCTGAAGGAGCTCAAGAAGGGAAAGTTGTTCCTTAAAGTAAGGAAAACAACATACCTAAAAATCACACATTGGTTTGACCAAGAGAAGGAGATTTTGGCTACTACAAGACGCTTGGTAAGCTCCTCAACCTTCAAGCTTTAAATATAGATCTCTAGACATGTTGTGGGTTGAATGATATGTGAAATATGGATAGGAATGATGAATGTAGTGATGAGTGAGTATTATTAAGAGGGATTTATGAGGAGAAAATCCATGGAAAACTTAAGAGAAGATAAAATGATATAAGAGGAAAGGTGAAGTGTGATTTAGAGGTTTGGGGAGTATGAATAAATAAATAAGTGACAATGTGTATGTTTAGAAAAAAAAAGAAAGGAAAGTAACTTAATGATTTACACGTGTAGATTGAAATACGTGGAACACGATTAACCCGAATTGGGAACAGAGCAAACGAAACGAAGGGAATATAAGCACGATTCGAGGTAAGGGACTGTATGTTAGCGATAGAGGTTTTTATACGTATTTTATAGCAATTTTAGTAGATATGACGCTAGTAATAAGACGTTTAGCTATTGAGCTATGAGATGATATGAAATCATGAAATGTATTATGGTATATATATTGTGAAAATGGGATGTGAGAAGGAAAACAGCCTGACATGCATGTTTTAAATGCTTTTACATCTATATGATGTTTTGATGTTTTCTCAACTATATGTTGGTTTTGAGATTGATAAATGATGATGGATAGGTTGGCTAGCTTTACACATTTAACATGGGACAGCATGCTACGTAAATGATCTTGTTTTGAGTTTTTAAAAGAGAAAATAGCCACCTATCGGATTTGAGATGTGAAATGGTGTTGGGGCTCTAGCTCACACCCATTTTAATGATTTTGACTATGCTGGAGTTTCACTCGTATACGTCTACAAGTTTTGATAAACCGTGCTGGAGAGTGACTCGCACGTGGTTTTGCTATGTTGTGCTGGAGTTCATCTCGCACGATGGATTTGAGAAAGGTGCTGGAGCATTGGTTGCACTTGTTTTTGCTGAGTTTGATATGGCACAGTGCTAGAAGTAGTTGCTCACACTGAGAGAAACTGCGCTGGAGCCTTGCGATGACTGTGTGTCACGCTAATTTTGCTTTCCCGATATATGAGATATGGTTCAGGATGATGAGTCCATCGGAATAGGGTGGATAGACTGGATCCACGGTCATACGTTAAACTGTGTAGTTGTCCATTGGTATATTATATACTGTGCTGGGAGCACGTGAGTACGAGTGTCGCGTAGATGACACATGGTATACATTGTACCATGAGTATATATGATGAGGGAGATGATGATGATTGAGATGAGCCGGAGGGTAGGACTGACCCATCCCCTTTCAGGCAAAGTGGTACCCTGTGCACACCTGATCAATGAGGCCTGGGATCACTGACTATGGCCATATGTTGTGGATATTAGAGTACTGAGAATTTCATGCCTGTCTTAGAGATTAGAGAAATAGAGAAAACTCAGAAAGCAAGAGATTTGATGAAAAGAAATGGTTTGAGAAAAGCAAAGAAATTATGATTAGATAAATCTCTTGATTTAAATACTTGTGCTGTGATAGCACTATTTTATGACATGTTTTTTAAATAGAAGTATTAAACATTGGTTTTTATGAAAATGCTTATGAGAGAAGCATGTTTAACTGTATTTACTAGTGATATTTCCATTTATAACGAAACATGGTTTTGTTTATGCATGCTTGGGCTATGTAGATAGTACAGTATCTACTTGTTAGCATTCTTTTCCTTACTGAGCTGTGGTTTGCTCATCCCACTATTTTTCTCCTCCAGATACTAAGAAGTAGGACAGTACGGCGGTCTCTAGATCCCTTTTTTTTGTGTTGGATAGCTCCCACCAGTTGCAAAGGTATAAAGATTTGTATACACATGAGCATTTTGTATCTATTATAATGTATCGCACAGTTATGAATTGAAAATGTAAACAGTTGTATGGAGATGTTATGTAAAGATATTATATTATACAATTGATTTTGTATATCTACACATACCTGTGAGTGTGAATTAAAGTTTTAAATTCTTCCACTATAAGTGTATGGAATTTAGTAATTACATTGACTCACAACCCAACCGTTAGTATTATATGTATGGATAAAGGGCACTCAGAAGTGGGGTGTGACAGTGAAGTAATGAAAG
Organism: Firmiana major; assembly: GCA_033439115.1. NCBI lineage: Eukaryota > Viridiplantae > Streptophyta > Magnoliopsida > Malvales > Malvaceae > Firmiana > Firmiana major. Next base: position 55,204,924 of record CM065904.1, on the reverse strand, counting down.
AGTAAAGTTACCGCAATTAGTTGAATTACTAAACGAATTGTATAAACGAAACTTGATAGTTTCACTGCTCACGTGATTGGTAAGGATTAAGACATGTCCGAAATAAAGAGGAATTCCTGTAGACAGAGAGTTTTCCGACATATATTCGGATGATCTATAAGAGTTTCCACTAAGTAGAAAGATGAAGTTTTTAGGTGATCTAGTACTTGGTATTGAACTAATTATTCAAACCACTGTATTAAATGGCTTTGATTGAATTAGAAGTACGGAAAAAAAGACACTTTGGAGTATGGAATACATTTCAAATCTAAGGAATTATAATTTGAATGTGTTTATGTTTGAGTGCGAGACATAATTTGAATAAGGAAATGGTTTCATTATAACTGATATACGAGATGAGACAAGTTTTGAAGAACAATAAATTTTGAATACATGCTATGTTTGAATAAGAAATGTTTTCGACGTATGAATATTTTTGGGTATGTAAAATATTTCGGATCGAGTGATGTGAATGGAGAATGAGTTGTAACTAAAGGATAAATGTGAAATTATGATAAATTTTGGTATCCTACTTTCTATTGGGAACTGAACCTTAAACCCTTGTATCCATGACTAATTTATGTGGTCAAGTCCAATGGCAAATAAAGGTATTTAAAAATACCTCTCCGCCAGAAATGTCACGCCCTTCTCTCACACGTGACTTACCAAAATCACCATAAAATTTTTGCATTTTACTTACCTTTTTTTTGTCATCACTCACATCAAACGTTGGGTTGTGATTCAATATTAGTCACCCATTCACATTCATTTATAACATACATAGAATTTAATATTCTTTTCTATAACATAACTCTTATACATAAATACAATTATTTGTACATATACATCCTCGATTGTACAATCGTTTACATAACTGTACTGTTTCAATGTTCAGTATAAAATGTCAAATATGTATACCTCTCATAAGATGGATAGGCAGCGAATCAAAGTCTACCAGTTCTCAGCCGTGTCCACCTACTGTGGATGCTCTATAAAGAGGGAAGTATAGAGGGGGTGAGCTCACAGTTCAGTAAGGAAATCAGGCAAGCAAGTAGATAACCACACTATCTACAAAATACTATGCTTATGCCTTGAAATCATTTCCTTATCTATTCATATCTAAAGCATGCATCTCGCTCAAAGCTTTTATGCAATATATATGTAGATACAAAACATCAGTTATAAAACTTGGAAAATGCTGGTTTAACAACCTCAGCATTTTATGCATAACACTGCATTTCTCATGTAATTTCATAAATCTCACATTTATCATGTCATTCAATTAAATCAAATTAATATGGCATTATCATGTTTAAAAACATGGAAATCTAGGCCTCACCCATCATTTGGGTTACCCTTTTTACAATTCACAAATTCACATGTTCATATCATAAAACCATGTGATAATTTATTCAAGAAATATCAATTTACATTGCATGAAAAGAAAATCGAGATAGGCGACTAAATGTTCCTAGATTATGACCATAACTCATTTTTCGTGATCCCAGGCTACACCGTACTCAATGTACATGGTCTCATAATTTGCTGTAACGAGAGGTGGGTCAAATCTCTACCGTTAGCTCTCAATTGAGGACCTGATCCCAGAGCACACCAGATCCCACTGGATTTCGCTCCCACTGCTAACCAGTCTTGTCCAAGTACATTCAAGTACTCATGGTACAGCGTACTCCATGCGACATACACGGTACACAGTACTCCATGGACCATATCTCAAGCTGGGATGCTCACCATGAGTCTTAGTCCTCATACCTTGGATATACCACATAGTCGGGATGCTCACCATGAGTCTTAGTCCTCATAACATGGGTTCTATTTTCGATAGCCCTCGGCCATATCTCAAAATATTGCACGTGCAAACATATAATATCGGTGCGACATACAGTCAACACAGGCTCCCAACACGACTGTTTCATGCTCTTTGCAAAACTAGTACGTGCGAGTAAACTCCCAACAAGACCATATCACAATGATATAACTTTAATGCGAGCAATAGTCCCAGCACTATGTCATGTAAAAAACTCGAGTATGAGCAAAGCTCCCAATACTCTATAATGCATAATTTAATGAAAACTGAGTACGAGCTAAGATCCCACTACTCTATCATGTAAAACTAAGTATGAGCATAGCTCTCAATACTCTATAATGCATTAATCAATAAATCAGAGTACGAGTAATGCTCCCAGTACTCTAACATGCATAAATCGCATTTAAAATTAGTAAAAGAATACACTTAAGTACTATGTGATTCATATCTCAAAATATAGTGCGAGTATTCTCTAGCACTATATCTCACTCAAAACTGATTGTAAACTAAAGTTTTCTAGTGTTGAAAGGTTAGGTTTAGCTTTAGGTTTTGAATGGAATAGTGTTTCTCGTGAAAAACTGAAGCACAAAACCTTGTTTTTATAGAATTAGCTCATAGAGATCGATCTGCTAACTACATGAGATCGATCTTCCCTGCACTTTTCTCCTTGAAATCGACCTTTTAGGCCTAATGAGATCGATCTGTCCCTAAGAATGAGATCGATCTGCATTACTCAGAACCTTAAGGAGATCGATCTGGCTTTACAATTAGATCGATCTGTTGTAACCCTAGCCTTATGGAAATCGATATGCTTCAGCCAAATCTTACTCAAGATCGATATGCATCATTGAGGGATCGATCTACTCTTACTAAAAGATCGATCTGCTTCTTGCAGATACCTTATTTCCTCATTTATAACCTATGGGATCAATCTGTATTGCCAATGAGATCGATATACTCCTCTTTAGAAGTAGTTCTAGTGCAATTTTCATCCTAAGATCACTATTACATTGGTTTTTGATTTACTTAACCATCCATTTTACTTTTCTGACACATTTACAACTTCAAAACATCCATTCCTCATGATTTATACCATTTGTGACTTGTCCATACATCACAATATCATAAAGATTACTTATACAATTACGGGTCTTACAAGAAAAACTTGATAGCATCTAGAAATGTCATAATCCATAAACCATGAATTGGAATTGACAACTGTAATATTTGCATTGGAGTTAAGGCACCACTATTTGTGTGGTGAGGGATTATAGATTTTATTGATCATGGAAGTCTTAGATATTTATTTTCACAGAAGGAATTAAACAGGAGAAATAGAAATGGCTAAAACTGGCACCTCTAGTAAAAAAAAAAAAGAATGCGGACTGTTGGGACATTCTGTGAACCTCAAATTAGATGCGGTTCTTCTGATATTGATGTTTACTGTATGATAGTTAACCTGAGATTTGAACATTAGGTTTGATTTATCAATTCTTTCAGGCTCGGTGTAATGATAAATATAGTATCGATACAACTAGTTAGATGCCAAAGAGTAATATAACAAATTTAATATCGACAATGATGATTTATTGAGATTTAGAAGTAGAATTGTGTACCTAATGATCTATAGTTAAAGGAATTGATGTCGTCGGAGGCTCATTCAGAGAGATATACTTCGTATCTGGAGAATAGTAAAATTTTTCAAAGTCTCCTGAAAGTATATTGGTAATCAGGTACGATAAGAAGTATAACTGAATTTTTAACTAAATGTCTCATATGTCAGCAGGTTAAGGTAGAGTACTATAAACCTATGAGATTATTACAACATTTACCCATGCCAATACAAAATTGGGAGCTTATGCCCAGGAATTTAAAGGCCCCTGAAAGGACCATTTGTCATTAACAGAGTTCGCATATAGTAATAGTTACAACTCAAGCATCAGAATGACATTGTACAAAGCATTAGATGGTAAAAAATGTCGTTCACCGATGAGATGGTAGAAGTGGGTGAAAGGAAGATAATGGTTCCTGATTTAGTTATGCAAGCTTCTGAGGATGTACAATTTAGTTTTGAGAGACCGAGAACAACTCAAAGTAGGTAAAAGAGTTATGTTGACCAAAGACGCAGACCCATGGAATTTTCTATAGGAGATTCGATGCTTTTGAAAATTTCTCCATCCAAGGGCATAATAAGGTTTAGAAAGAAAGAAAAATTGTGTCCCTGCTATATTGGGCCTTTCGAGATCTTAGACCTAGTGGGAGACAAAGTTTATAGATTGACGCTACCGTCGAAATTATCGAGTATTCACAATGTCTTCCACATTTCAATGCTACGCAAGTATCATCTGGATTTGATCCATGTGATTAAGTATGAACCACTGGAGTTGAAAGAGGATATGACGTATGTGGAGAAACCGATTCGGATCATGGAAAGGAAAGAAAAGGCATTGTGGTCTAAGGTGATTCCTTTGGTCAAGGTTTTGTGGCACACTTCGAAAGAGGCCACGTAGCAATTGGAAAGTTAATGCGAGAGAAGTATCCACAATTGTTTAAGGATCGAAGCACTTTTAAATTTGGGGAGCAAATTTCCTAAGGTAGGGAGAATGTAAATACCCTAAATTTTATGTATTTGAATTTACTCATGAATAACACACACGCCATCGAATTAAAAATGTGTTTCCCTTGGTCAATGATTAAAATTAAATTATAATCTCCATTGTGAGACTTGAAGGAAATAATCAAATAAATTATATTAATGCTAAGAACAAATGACTATGAGAATATGCATATGCATATGTATAGCCATATATATATATATATCCATATATATATATATCCATGTATATATATATATAGATATAGACATATAAATAATTGTGCACATGCTCCTATACGGTCGAAAGCTCCATAAAGAAATATATATAAGGAAGTATATATAGATATAGATATATTTGGGTGTGAAATATTGTGTCCATTGTCTAAATTATGTGTAGGGGTATATGCATGTATATTTATATATACATATACATGCATACATATAAAATATATGAATGGCTGAAGGTGTCATTAAGAGTATATATAAGTATGCTATTATTAACAGCAGCAATAGACAAAGCAAACCTGAAGCATGTGGGGAGTAAATACAATATACATAAATAATGAAGTGTTGTTGCCAGCGGAAGGTAAAGACAAGAAAGGTAACGTGAAAGGAAAGGGAAAATCTGAAGCAGGAATAGGGCTAGTGAAATAAAGTGTACATCATAAAATAGTACATAAGCCTACCGACAGCAGTGGAAACCCAGGACACAAATATATATATATATGTACATATCTGTATAGGAAATAGAAGCAGTGAACTGAAAAGAATGGACATAAGTTATATAAAGTACACATCCAGGAAAACACTGAAGCTGCCACTGAAAATGAAAGGAAGTAGTTGTCGAACCATTCCCATTTCCTTCCATCCTCACACCAATAGGTTCTTTCCCATCACCCTTCTCCTTGCTATATCTACTCTGCCCATATCTTGCAAACCATAAAGCACAGAAGACCAAAAGGATAAGGGTGGTAGCATTCAATGAGGTGATCTGTGGAGGATGGGACAGAACAAGAGAAGGAAAGAAACAAATAAAAGGCAAGAAGAGGGGAGAAACCCGAGAAGGTTCAGTGGAACTGAGAGGTAAAGGAAACAGAGGCGTAGCCTTTGAATTGCTTCACTTCAAAAAGAGAAGGAGAGGAAGAGAGTGGCGGTGTAATGAGGGAGGAGCTAGACTTTCGGAAGGAAGGTTAAAGCTGACCACACGCGAGGAGAAGAAGATGTGGGACATCCAAGAAGGTTGGGAGAAACAAGAGCTGTTGGAAATAGAGGACCGAAGCATGGAGACCAAGAGAGATGAGTGAGCAATGGAGGCTGGAAATATGAGAACGAGGAAGGTGGCCAGGACAGCGAACAAGGAAGGGTGGTAGATACTGGGAAGAAATGAAGGAATGAAAAATAATGAAGATGATGAACAGAGGACAGTAATGAAAAATGATGAACAGAGGACAGTGATGATGTGGTGTTGGTCGGCAGAAGGTTGTGACTGAGGTGGAAAACGACAAGGAAAAAAAGGAACCACCAACACCAGACGAAAACAACAAGGGAGGAAGAAGGCAACGGCGATCGTGAACAGGGTCATCGGCTAAGCTACGAGAAAGGAAGAAAGAAAGAAAGGAAAAATGCAGGAAAGGAAAGAAAATAAAAAAAAAGGAAAGAAAAAAAGAAAGGAAAATATTTATCTATATAGGATTATATATATATATATATATATAAATATAGATAATTGGAGATAGAGAATGAGGCACAGAGATTTTAAAATTGGGAAACCCGAAGGAAAGGGCTTCGAGAAATAAGCCAAGTAGACTGGACCGCTGACTCCAGTCACTAAGGCAATGAGGATTGAGGGCAGACGCCAAGGTAAGGAAAATTCTCGTGTGTTGCTAGAGATAGATATACATAATTTCTCTGTGTTTGTAGATATAAATTTTAGGGTAAATTTCCTAGTTATCAAAATTATAGAAAACCCTAGGCCGATTTTATACTTTGGAATTTAAGAAAAATTTTAAACTTCGTAGATCGGCCCAGCTATCGAGATAGATTCACTTGGTTTATTTAGAAAAAAAATCTTGGTAATTATAATTATTGATTTTAGATCGAAAACCTTTGAATTTGACTTTTCTGTACCGAATATTGGAATTTTTAATCGAAAAATGGCTAGTCAGCCTCCTTTAATTTGTTTTTATGAAACATACTGAATTTATATGTGATTTAAGGAAAAATGATCTATTTATAAAGAATCACTGATGAGATATGCTTGAGCGAGTGCTGACTGTGTGTCGCACGACTTGACTCGCACTAATGAGATTTTCTTGAGCACGTGCTGACTGTGTAAGACCCATAATTTAATATGTAGTCTTTATGATTTTATGATGTATGGACACGTAAAATTTGATATAAATCATAAGGAATGAATGTTTTTAAATTGCCAATGTGTATGAATTGTAAAACGAGTAGTTAAACAAAGTTAATATCAATGTAACAATGAATTTTGGAGAAAACTACAACAGAACTGCATCTCAAGAAGAGCAGATCGATCTCATTAGTAAGGGAGATCGATCTCATTTCTCAAAGTTACAAAACCAAAGCATTCTATAAAGAACAAATCGATCTCATAGTAAGTCCAGATCGATCTCTTTAAGGTTCTGAGTAAAATAGATCGAACCCCTAAGCTTAAAAGGTCGGTTCTTGAAGAGGAAAAGACAGGACAGATCGATCTATCACCGTTAACAGATCGATGTCCTAGAGCAATTCTATAAATACACGACTTTGCAACCTCTGTTTTCCTGAGAGACACCAAACCCTTTATGAACCAAAGTTAAACCTAACCTTTCTACTCCAGAAATCTTCATCTATCAAATAGTTTTGAGTGAGATTCAGTACAGTAAAGTTGTTCTTAGTAAATAGGAGAATAACATAGTTGGGAACTAGAAGTTGGAATCAAAGATTTAAGGAGCAAGGTGGATTTTGACAAAATTGGTGAAAAGAGGAAAAGCTGAAGCTAGGTAAGATTCAATACACCAAGTTTATACATGTTAATCTAGGTGTCTTGGTGAGTTGATTGGTGTATGTTGAAATTGCTGAAGATAAATAGATCATGAAAAATATCCATGACCTAGTTATTGGTGTGAAATTGAGAAAATGATGCGATTTTGGTATTGAAAGGAGATAAATGCATTGATTTAAAGTCATGCAAGTGAAAACAAAGTATATTACGGTATACTGATGTGAATGACTATTTACAGCTTTGAAAGTGGATATTGGAAGCTGATCAGACTGCGAGAGTAAGCAAAATCGAGGAAGTGAGGTCACATGACATGTTCCGAGGTAAGAGAATTTTGTGAGTAGCTAGAAGCAGCTACACGTATTTCGAATAGACTTTCGATTATTATACTGTATAAGAAATTTTGCGTATAGAAATGTCGTGATAGGAACCAATGAGATAAAGTGTGATTTTATCCAAATTTAAGGTAAAAAGCCTTATCAGCATGTTGTGACTAATATTTATAGTTGCATTGATAGAATGGCTAATGTTTTCATGTATATACGAAAACAACACATTTGAGTGCATATTTTATTTAATTGAGTGAAATTCAAATTGAATAAGCCATCTATCAAGTTTGTGTGTAAACCATTAGTGCTAGAGAATACTCGCACTATATTTTATGAGATATGCATCATATAGTAGTTGAGTATATTCTCGTACTTGATTTTAATGCTATTTGTGCATGATAAAGTATTGAGAGCATTGCTCACACTCGGTTTTACATGATAGAGTACTGGGAGCTTTGCTCGTACTCGATTTTCATTGATTGATGCATTATAGAGTACTAGAAGCATTGCTCGTACTCAGTTTTACATGATATAGTGCTAGGAGCATTGAGCGCACTAGATTTATATCACTTATGTTATAGTCGTGCTGGGAGTTCACTCGCACGTACCAGTTTTGAAAGAAATAGGACAAAACAGCTCTGTTAGGAGCCTGTGCAGACTGTGTGTCGCACTGATTATATGCTTACATGTGCAATATTTTGAGATATGGCCGAGGGCTATTGAAACTATCACCCATAGTATAAAGGCTAAGACTTATGGTAAGCACCCCGACTATGAGGTATATCCAAGGTATGAGGGCTAAGACTTATGGCAAGCACCCCAACCTTGAGATTGGGTCCATGGAGTACTTGTACTGTATATGTCACATGGAGTACGATGTACTGTAAGTACACGATGAGAGAGAGTTGTTGGCTGATGGCTAGGATTTGACCCACCTCCCGTTACAGCATATATGAGACCTCGCACACCGAGATATGTGTAGCCTAGGATCACGAAAAATGAGTTATGATCATAATCTTGGAACATGTAGTCACCTATCTCGTTTCATTCAATTGAGATTTCTTGAATGAATTATTACATGATTTTATATTCTGAACATGTGACTTTGTGTGTGAAAGGGGTAACACGATGGATGGGTGAGGCTCGAATTTCCATTTTTTGAACATGATGATATGTCATCATTGTTTTGATTTAATTGAAATGGCATGATGAATTGTGATTTATAATAATTACACGAGAAATGTAATGTTTTGCATAAACTACTGAGATTTCTAAACTAGCATGATTTCAGTTTCATAACTGATGATTTGTATATATATATGTACATTGCATAAATGTTTCAAGAAAGATACATGCTTTAGATGCGAATCGAAAAGGAAATGATTTAATGGCACGAGCATTGTATTTTGTAGATAGTGTGGTTATCTACTTGCTTGCCTTATTTCCTTATTAAGCTGTGAGCTCACCCCTTTTTTATTTCCCCTCTGTACAGAGTATTCATAGTAGTTGGACACGGCTAAGAATTGGTATTCCTTGATCCGTTGCATATCCATCTTACACAAGGTATACACATTTGAAACGTTTTGTACTGAACAATGTAAAAGTGCACTTATGTAAACGAATGTACGGTCGGGGATGTATATGTACAAACATTTGTATAATGTATATGAATTACTTTTAAGAAAGAGCAATTACAGTCAATAGATAATTGTATTGACATGTATGTATGTTGTGGAAATGAATGTGGTTGAGGTGACTAATATCAATTCACTGCCCAACTGTTTGGTGTTGAGTTATGACAGAAGGAGAGGTAAGTAAAATGCGAAGAATTTATGGTGATTTTGGTAAGTCACGTGCGGTTGGAGGGTGTGACAAAATGGTATTAGAGCGTAGTTGGTCTGATGTGTGTCAGTATTAGTAATTAGAAAAATGTACATCCCGATATTACTGTGCTTTGTTCTGTTACAATTGTGTATATAAGATGGGAGTCAGTCTAATAAATGGTTAGGAATGCAGGAATTTAGTCATTATGGCTAATACCAATCATGGTAGAGGGGCTAGAGGTAGGGCTTAAGGCCATAGAGGTAGGCCCGAGACTCGAGATGAGGTGATAGATCCCACTCAAGTACTAGAGAGTATCGAGGCATGCTTCGCAAGATTAGAGCATCGCCTTGAGACTACAGTGGAGTTACTGGCACAGACTATGCCAGGTAGATAGGGACAAGATACAGAGACTATGCGTGGAGAGGCAGTTACACCTGATACGCCTGTATAGCCAGCTTATGCACCATAGCCCATAGATACTCCTACACCCCCACCAGTTTCAGGTAATAGTGGATTGGGGTATGGATGTGAGTTGGATAGATTGTGACAGTTCTAGAAGCTTGGACCTCTATCTTGTCGTGGGGTTAAAGACCCAGATTTAGTTGAAGAGTGGATAGGAGAGATGGAGAAGTTATACGGATATTTTGAGTGTACGACTTCAGAGATGGTCGCACTTGCTGTGTTCCTACTGAAGGGGACGACAGAGCATTGGTGGAAAGTCCACCTGACCCATATTGAGAGCCCAACATAAAAAGATTAATTGGGAGATATTTCTGGATGCCTTCAAGAGGTAATTTGTTCTAGATACGGCACAGCAGAGGCTGCAGGCTGAGTTTTTGGGGTTGAGCCAGAAGAGTCATTTAGTAGACCAGAATGAGACTAGATTTCTATCCTTGGGGAGGTATGACCCCAACACCATGAGTAGTGAGACAAGGAAGGTCCACAGATTTATTGATGGATTGAGACCAGTATTACAGTCTAAACTAGTTCCATTTGATATCTCTACCTGTGATGAGGCAGTACGCAGGGTGCAACTATGTGAACAAGACTACAAGAGGAATATCTTCGAGTTCAGGACAGTTGGAAAGGGTAGAGACCGAGATAAGAAGAGGTCAGTGAGTGACAGTGCTAGAGGTTTCAGATATCGAGGAGCGACGAGACACTTTGGTAAGAGACCAAAGATCGAGGAACTACAAGAGATGATTGTTAGATCTCCTGCATACCCAACTATAGCTCCAGCTAGAGGCATTATTATTGGAGGACCGAGGCCTAACACTAAGTAGTGCCGTAGATGTGGTAGATTCCATAGAGGTAGACCTTGTCCTGTTTCTATCAGATTGTGCTTTAGATGTAGGAAGCCAGGGCACATAGTGAGAGCTTGCCCAGAGATTATTGATATTGCTCCACCAAAAGGCAAGGAATCGGAGAGAGCTCCAGCTAATATGTCTACATCGAGGAGGAGAGTGACGACAGAGGAGAAGGGGAAGCAAGTCATTGGACAAGGATGAGTACATGCCTTGGACCAAGGTACAGTTGATGCTTCGTCGAATGTGATTAGAGGTAACATCCTGATATATGATTTAGAAGCACATGTTTTAATTGATCCTGGTGCCACACATTCATTTGTACGCCTTAATTTGCATGTAAGCTAGCAAAGCATGTAGAGCGTACACCTTTAAGTAGGATGATGTTGATTAGTACGCCTATGGATAATAGTCAGCTAGTTGAATATGCGTTAAATGACTGCAAACTAAGAGTAGGGGAAAAGGACATGACAGCCAATCTAATATTGTTAAGTATGAGTGATTTCGATGTAATCTTAGGAATGGATTGGTTATCCGTAAGCCATGCTATTTTAGATTATTATGCTAAGACAATTATGTTTCCTAACCCTGAAAAATATGTTGTAAAGTTTGATGAGAAGAAATGAAAGTAGTAGTTATGGTTACCATAATCAATGTGTTATGCTAACTGCGAAATAAAAATCTTGAAGGTTTCATTACCTACGTGATTGATACGAATAAGGTACATCTAGAGTTAGCAGATATTCCTGTGGCCAGTGAGTTTCCAGATGTCTTTTCGGATGAATTATCAGGGTTTTCACCAAACAGAGGATGGAGTTTTGTATAGACTTGGTGCCTGGTACTGAACCTATATCGAAACCACCGTATCACATGGCTTTAGTTGAGCTGGAGGAGCTCAAAAGACAGTTACAGGAGCTATTGGAAAAGGGGTTCATCAGACCAAGTGTTTCACCTTAGAAAGCACCGATTTTGGTTTATGAGGAAGAATGATGGAAGCCTTCGATTGTGTATAGATTACAAATTGTTGAATAAGGCTACCATCAAGAATAGGTATCCCCTTCCACATATTGATGATTTGTTGGATCAGCTTCGTGGCGCGCATGTCTTTTCTAAGACTGATTTGAGGTTTGGGTATCATCAGTTGAGAGTTCGGAGTGGAGATGTGCCCAAGACGACATTTAGAACCCGATATAGCCACTATGAGTTTTTGGTCATGCCATTCGGATTGACGAATGCTCCTGCAACTTTCATAGCTTTGATGAATGATGTGTTCAAGCCATATTTGGATCAGTTTTTTATCGTCTTCATTGATCGAAATCTGAGGAAGAGCATGAGAAACACCTCAGGATTGTATTACAGTTATTACGAGAGCAGAAGCTGTATGCTAAACTCAGTAAGTGTGACTTTTGGTTGTCACAGATCTCATTTTTGGGACATGTTGTGTCGAAGGATGGTGTATTAGTGGATCCATCCAAGATTGAGGCTGTAATTCAGTGGGAACAGTCGAGGATAGTCACCGAGATTAGGAGTTTTCTAGGTTTAACGGGTTATTATCGGATATTCGTTAAGGGATTTTCGAAGTTGGCTGCTCCATTAACACGTCTCACTCGATAGAGTGTAGCATTTGCATGGAATGAGGATTGTAAGAGGAGTTTTCAAGAGTTGAAGCGTTGATTGACCACCGCTCCAATTCTCACTATCCTTATCGACTCAAGAGGATTTTCAGTGTATATTGATGCTTCGCATCAGGGACTGGGCTGTGTATTGATGCAGGATGAGAGAGTAGTTGGTTATGGATCCAAGCAGCTAAAGGACCATGAGAAGAACTATTCGACCCACAATTTGGAGTTAGCAGCAATAGTGTTCGTATTGAAGGTATGGTGCCACTATTTGTATGATGAGAAGTGATAATTCTATATTTTTAGAATTATTTGTGCTTAATTTCCTAATTAATTATTTAAATCCCCAATTTATTTTGTTAATTATCCCCTTTATTTAATTAAAATTCTCATGTTTGCAGATAAATTAAATCTGGATGAATTTTGAATATTTTAGTAGAAAATGAACTGAAATTGAGCTAAAATCGAGATTGAACCACGCAGACAACACGAGCCTAGCACATCCAAATGGACAAAAAGACCAATGACATTGAAATATCATTTTTCAAGGAGCCAATGGTGTGAAAACACGTGGCCAAACAATGCCAACTCATCCAGGATGAAAAGATTACAATTGTACCCTTAATTGTATATATAAATAAGAAAAAGATGGCAATTCAAAGGGGAGCTTCAGTTTTTTTTAGGTTAAACATTTATTGTTAGGTTTTATTTTTTTTAGGTTTTCTTTTAATTTTTTTAGGCTGGTGACAGCAGCCACCATTCATCATATTTCTTCTATATTTTGTTCAATTTCCATTCCATTATTATTTTACTGTTTGAGTTTTAATTAAAAGTTATTATTTTTATATAGTTGTTCTCGGTTTGCACCTTTAATTTTGATATTTTCTCACTTTTGGATGTTTCACATTGTGGGAAAGAAGGGTGGCTGGTGACAGTAGCCATGAACCTTCTTCATGTTTCTACAATGGATGTTTATGTTAGGCTGCTTTAATTTTAGCTTATGTATTTTTGTTCCTCTCGATTTTTGCTTTGTTTCAAGCACTTGTCCTTCTTTCCTTCAAGTAAATTCAAGTCTAAAACGTTACTTTCCTCCTGCATTATAGTGTCGGTATTACCTTGTTATTCATAGTTTCTGCAGTTTAGGAGTTGGTTTGCCACTGCATTGGAGGAGTCTTGGTGGTAGTCGGCTGTTTCTTCCTTGCACATCAGTTCTACCTCTATTGTACTCTGTTTTCGGTTCTTATTACTGCTCATTATGGATTTTATCTTATGGTCTGTCTTAATTGCTGCTTATGTTTCGGGTATATGTTATTGTTCTTTTTAAGTTTGATTAGTTATTGCTGATTGATGTTAGGCAGCAAAGTTCAAAGCATTTCAAAATTTCTTAGATTCTCGGGTTAAACAGCAACTGCAATCTCTTTTACAATTCTGCAATATTTTTCTGCAATGATGAGTTTTTCTAGTTCAATATAAGTTGTGATTTCCAGGTTGTTGAGGTGGCTTGACATAGCTATACTTATTTGCATCATTTCTATATTAATCCTGAATGTTTCATTTGTTTAGGAACTTAGCAGTAGCAGATCAATGGAAGAACGAAGATTGCTGTCCAAACATGCACCTATTTCCAGTACTGTGGCAGCAGGTAAAATAGGGTCTCAAGAGCAAGAAGCGTACCTCCTGCTCCTGGGTTGACACTCACCGTATGTCCTGAACTACTCTGCCAGTATATCGCTGCTGCTAATGAGGTAAAAAGACTGAGAAGCAGCAGTAGTTTGTTACCGCCAGACAGTCCAGCCAAGAGCAATGTAGGACAGCAACTGTGTAGGACCGTGTAGCAAGGGCAGTAGCAACACCTGGAGCAGAAGCCACGGACAAATTCTGGATAGACCTAGACACCCGAGAATAATAGGACAAAATCGAGAGCAGGACAAAATCCTGCTGAATAAGAACATGAACAGTGTGTAGTACATTGTCGGGTTACTAGTTGGCAGAATAGGTTAAAGCCTTGTTTGGCCACTTTTACTTGTTTCACTTAATTTTGATTACATTTTCATTATTTTGATTATGTTTATTAGTTGTTAGTTTAGGAGAGTTGATAATTTGATAATGGTAGATTAAATTTAATGTGCTAGTGTGGTAATTTAATTTTTAGTTTTAATTTTTAGTTAGTAGTTAATTTTATATTATATGTTTTAGGACTTTATTTTAGTTTAGTTGCATTTAGAATTTGATTCATGCATTTTTAATTTAGTCTTTATTTTCATTAAATTTTATTTTAGTTTAATTTGCATTTTTATTAATTAGTTTAATTTCATGCATATGACATTTTAGGCTTGTTTAATTTTAGTTTAATTAATCTTATTTCTCTATTTTCAATTTTGCTTTTTATTTTAATTGCGTTAATTAATTTTAATTGTTTTAATTATTTTTGTAGGTATTTGCTTTTAATTTCGTGGAGCTCGGTAAGTAAATCTTAGCTCGGTTTATTTAGTTTTTATTATTTTATTGTTTTATTGTTTTTCAGTAATTTTAATTAGCCTTAGTAGATCACCCATTACAACTTCATAATTTACTAGGATATACTTAAGGTAAGATTAACCGGTAGTTAATTAGACTAGTCAACTTCTCTGTAGGACGATAACTTGGGACTCAAATCCCATTATTACTTGTACGAGAAGTTCCAGATTTTTACCTAGCACAAGAGTCTCAAGTATTTGTTCTCACAGAAAAAGTTAAAAATAAGAGAGAGAAGATGGCTAGAGCTTCTGAAGGACTATGATTGTGAGATACGTTATCATCCAGGAAAGGCTAATGTTGTAACTGATGCTTTGAGCAGGAAGAGCTTTGGGATGGTATGTATATGATGGTTAGGGAGCATAAGCTGTTAGAGCAGTTTGCTAGCCTCAGTTTGGGTGTTGTGCCTTCTGACATGGATATGGACTGTGTAATTGCTAGTCTACGCTTGGAGCCGGATCTATTGAATAGGATCAGACAGGCTCAGTAGACTAATCCATATTGCATAGATTACTGAGGTTCAGAGGCAGATTGTGTATTCCCGAGGACCCAGAGCTCAGGAGATTGATATTATCGAAAGCTCATTCGTCGAGGTACACATTACATTCGGGGAGTAATAAGATGTATCAGAACCTCCAGAAGGTGTACTAGTGGTCGGGTATGAAGAAGGATATGGCAGATTTTGTGACAAGATGTCCCATATGTTAGCAGGTAAAGGTAGAGCATCAGAAGCATGCAGGGTTATTGCAGCCTCTACCTATACCGACATGAAACTGAGAGCATATCTCCATTGATTTCGTGATGGGTTTACCGAGGACCCGGAGGAATCATGATGCTATTTGGGTGATCGTTGATAGGTTAACGAAGTCAGCCTATTTCTTAGCTATGAGAGATACTGATACTCTGAGTATATTGGCAGGGTTATATGTACGCGAGGTAGTGAGGTTACATGGTGTTCTAGTGAGCATTATCTTGGATAGGGATTCCCGCTTCACTTCCCATTTTTAGGAACATTTTCAGGAAGCCATGAGAACCCAATTAAGTTTGAGCATCGCTTATCATCCTTAGATAGATGGTCAGTTAAAGAGGACTATACAGACTCTGAAGGATATGTTGAGAGTGTGTGTACTAGATTTTAGAGGCTCTTGGGATGATCATTTGCCACTAGTCGAATTCGCCTACAACAACAGTTATCATTCGAGTATCGGGATGGCACCGTATGAGGCTTTGTATGGCCATAGATGTCGTTCCCCTATTGGATGAGAAGAAGTGCGTGACCAAAAGATTTTTGCTCCTAAATTGGTTACATAAGCCTCTAAGGATGTCTAGTTGATTGTTGAGAGATTAATGATATCTCAGAGTAGATAGAAAAGCTACACTGACAGGAGATGAAGACCACTTGAGTTCATTATTGGTGAGTCTGTATTTCTAAAGGTTTCTCCTTCGGAGAGATTTGAGAAGAGAGGTAAGTTGAGTCCTCGCTACATTGGACCCTTTGAGATAGTCGATCAAGTGGGAGATAAGGCATAAAGGTTGGCTTTGCCACCAGACTTATCAAACGTGCATAATGTCTTCCACATTTTGATGCTACAAAAGTATCATCTAGATCCAAACCATGTAATTCGGTATGAGCCAATTAAGCTCAAGGAAGACTTGACATATGTAGAGAAATCGATCCGGGTATTGGATAGAAAGGAGAAAGTCTTGAGGAATAGGACTATTGGATTAGTTAAGATTCTCTGGCAACATCACACGTCAGAAGAGGCTACTTGGGATTTAAAGAGTCTGATACGAGAGGGATACCCTAGTTGTTTGATCCTTGACTTGGTTCTAATTTGGAGGACCAAATTTCTTAAGGTGGGGAGGATTCTAAGACCCGTAATTTAATATGTACTCTTTATGATTTTGTGATGTATGGACAAGCCACATCTGATATAAATCATAAGGTATGAATGTTTTTAAGTTGCCAATGTGTATGAATTGTAAAACGGGTAGTTAAGCAAGTTAATATCAATGTAATAGTGAATTTTGGAGAAAACTACAGCAGAACTACATTTGAAGAAGAGCAGATCGATCTCATTAGCAAGGGAGCTCAATCTCATTTCTTAAAGTTGCAAAACCAAAGCATTCTGTAAAGAACAAATTGATTTCATAGTAAGGCCAGATCGATCTCCTTAAGGTTCTGAGTAAAATAGATTGATCTCATACTTAAGAACAGATCGATCCCCTAAGCTTAAAAGGTCGATTCCTAAAGAGGAAAAGGCAGGATAGATCAATCCATCACCGTTAACAGATCGATCTCCTAGAGCAATTCTATAAATACACGACTCTGCAACCTCTGTTTTCCCGAGAGACACCAAACCCTTTATGAACCAAAGTTAAACCTAACCTTTTAACTTTAGAAATCTTCATCTTTCAAATAGTTTTAAGTGAGATTCAGTACAGCAAAGTTGTTCTTAGTAAAGAGGAGAATAACATAGTTGGGAACTAGAAGTTGGAATCAAAGATTTAAAGAACAAGGTGGATTTTGCCAAAATTGGTGAAAAGAGGAAAAGCTCAAGCTAGGTAAGATTCAATACACCAAGTTCATACATGTTAATCTAGGTGTCTTGGTGAGTTGATTGGTGTATGTTAAAATTGCTGAAAACAAATGGATCATGAAAAGTATCCATGACCTAGCTATTGGTGTGAAATTGAGAAAATGATGAGATTGTGGTATTGAGAGGAGATAAATGCATTGATTTAGAGTCATGCAAGTGAAAACAAATTATATTACGGTATACTGATGTGAATGACTATTTACAGCTTCGAAAATGGATATTGGAAGCTGATCGGATTGCGAGAGTGAGCAGCACCGAAGAAGTGAGGTCACTTGACGTGATCCGAGGTCAGGGAATTTCATGAGTAGCTAGAGGTAGTTACACGTATTTCAAATAGACTTTCGATTATTATATTGTATATGAAATTTCGCGTATAGAAATGTCGTGATAGGAACTAATGTGATAAAGTGTGGTTTTATCCAAATTTAAGGTAAAAAGCCTTATCAACATGTTATTACTAATATTTATAGTTGCATTGATAGAATGGCTAATGTTTTCATGTATATATGAAAACAACACATTTGAGTGCCTATTTGATTTAATTGAGTGAAATTCAATTTGAATAAGCCATCTATCAGGTTTATGTGTAAACTATTAGTGCTAGAGAATATTCGTACTATATTTTATGATATATGCATCATATAGTACTTGAGTATATTCTCGTACTTGATTTTAATGCTATTTGTGCATGATAAAGTATTGGGAGCATTGCTCACACTCAGTTTTACATGATAGAGTACTGGGAGCTTTGCTCATACTCGGTTTTAATTGATTGATGCATTATAGAGTACTAGGAGCGTTGCTCATACTCAGTTTTACATGACATAGTGTTGGGAGCATTGCTCACACTAGATTTATATCACTTGTGTTATGGTTGTGTTGGGAGTTCACTCGCATGTACCAGTTTCGAAAGAAATAGCACGAAATAGCCGTGTTGGGAGCCTATACAGACTGTGTGTCGCACCGATTATATTCTCACACGTCCAATATTTTAAGATATGGTCGAGGGATATCGAAACTATCACCCATAGTATAAGGGCTAAGACTTATCGTAAGCACTTCGACTATGAGGTATATCCAAAGTATGAGGGCTAAGACTTAGGGCAAGCACCCCGACCTTAAGATTGGGTCCATGAAGTACTTGTATCGTGTTTGTCACATGGAGTATGATGTACCGTGAGTACACGATGAGAGAGAGAGAGAGTTGTTGGCTGATGGTTAAGATTTGACCCACCTCCCGTTACGGCATATGTAAGACCCCGCATACCAAGATCTGTGTAGCTTGGGATCACGGAATATGAGTTATGATCATAATCTCGGAACATGTAGTCGCCTATATCATTTCATTTAATTGAGATTTCTTGAATGAATTATCACATGATTTTATAATCTGAACATGTGACTTTGTGTGTGAAAGGGATAACCTGATGGATGGGTGAGGCCCGAATTTCAATGTTTTTTTTAACATGACGATATGTTATCATTGTTTTGATTTAATTGAAATGGCATGATGAATTGCGATTTATAATAATTACATGCGAAATGCAATGTTTTGCATAAACTGCTGAGATTTCTAAACCAGCATGATTTCAGTTTCATAACTGACGATTTGTATCTGTATATATATATATATATATATATATATTGCATAAATGTTTTAAAAAAGATAGATGGTTTAGATGCGAATTAAAAAAGAAATGATTTAGTGGCACGACCATTGTATTTTATAGATAATGTGGTTATCTACTTGCTTGCCTTATTTCCTTACTGGGCTATAAGCTCACCCCCTTTTTATTTCCCTTCTCTACAGAGCGTTCACAGTAGTTCGACACGACAGAGAACTAGTATTCCTTGATCCGCTGCATATCCATCTTACGCAAGGTATACACATTTGAAATGTTTTGTACTGAACAATGTAAAAGTGCAGTTATGTAAACAAATGTATGGTCGGGGATGTATATGTACAAGTATTTGTATAATGTATATGAATTACTTTTAAGAAAGAGTAATTACATTCAATAGATAATTGTATTGACATGTATGTATGTTGTGGAAATGAATGTGGTTGAGGTGACTAATATTGAATCATTGTCCAACTGTTTGGTGTTGAGTTATGGCAGAAGGAGAGGTAAGTAAAATGTGAAATATTTGTGGTGATTTTGGTAAGTCACGTGCGGTCGGAGGGCATGACAGACTATGTGTCGCACGACCTAACTCGTACTGATGAGATGTGCTTGAGTGCATGTAGACTGGGTGTCACACGGTCTGACTCGTACTGATTTTAAGACAAAGGCGATGGCTAAATCATGCTACACTTTTATCTGTTCTGTATCTATTTTTATGGTCCACGGAGTACGATGCACCGTGCAACACGCCCACGAGTACGATGTACCGTGTTTCTGATTCTGATTCTGGTCTTTGGACCTTCTGATTTGTGAGCCGTATGGGTAGCTGACCACTCCCACAGTAATTGACATCCTGGCACACCTGGCCCGTGATTGCTCGGAGTCACTGATATTGGCCAATTGTTATTTCTGATATATGATATAGCATGCTCTGCCCTGTCTCATCTATTTAATTTTCTGATCTGATCGTATAAACTAATTTGACTATATGGAACTGTGCTTTTCTATTGCATAAGAACACCGGAAGGGCCACCTCTTGAATCCTACCGGACCAAAGTACCACACAGTCGTTACTTTTAAAAGCTGTAAAAAAGTTTTAGAATCGATATTGATTATAGTTCCATGTTTATATTGAAATTGCTATGGATTTTCTGATTTGATTTTTTGGAACTGGCAGTGGCTCTGTGATTATTTGAAAAGTTTTTTGAATTATTTGCACGAACTAAGTTATCAGGAACTGTTTATTCTGCCACTGAAAATTTTGGGATTTCTGTGTTTACCACAGTAACTAATTACACTACCGATATTGGTTCTATTTCTAAATTCTGATTCTGATAACTACAATCTGCCAAATTATCTGTATATCTCTGTGAAAAATTTTTTGGTTTTGGCAAATATATATTTTTAGGTAGTGTATTTATCTACCTACCTCGAAATTATTCTTATTAAGCACGTAGAGCTCACCCCTTAGTTTCCTCCGCAGAGCCCCATCAATAACTTGGACCGCTTCCATTAGTAGGGCATTTCGCACAGCTATGGTTCTGCGGAGTATCTTTCTACGTCGAAGGTATACCCAGTTTTAAGCAATTCTTTTGTATGTAATATTTTTGCAAGTACAATAAGGTTTATGAGATGTGTCTGAGGAATGTGAATATGATTATATTCTAAAAGAACATTTAAGATGATAAGTCGAAAAGTATCCCTATGGGATTTTTGTTTAAATTTGTTACTAAGAAAAAAAAAATAAATCAGATTGATTTACTGTTCTGACCTATTATCGACTTGTAGCCCAACCAAATTGTGTGAAATTTGGGTTGTTACAAAAGTTGGTATCAGAGCAAGGTTGGCGTGATACAAGTCGATATTGGAAGTAAGAGAAATTTGGAAAGTTCACATCCCAACATTATTGTACATTGTTTAGATACAAACGGGTATACCTAGTTGTGTTTTAATGAGAATTGTGTCATTGAATGAAGGAAAACAAATAGATAAGGCTGGTAGGTATTACAACCATACTAAGAGATGAAAAGGAACTGTTTTTCGAGGTTGTAGCTATAGGCCCGAGAGATATAGCGAATCCCTATCCAAATGTGCGCCTCACAGTTTAACCAATAATTTTGGAGTCTGCTTCGTAAGATTTGAGTGGGGCATGGAGACAGTAATGACATTGTGGTCAAGTGATAGCGGCACAATAATAGTGATGATGATTAAAAAGTATGACTATAAACTTAATAGACTAAGGCAATTTCAGAAGTTTGAGTCTCCGTTTTTCAGTGAGGTTAAGAATTTAGTGATTTCGAAAGACTAGATAAATGAGATGGAAAAGCTCTATGATCTTGGAAGTAACTCTACCAAAAAAGTTGCTCTAGCAATTTTGTGGTAAAGAATTGGAGAAGCTATACTGATTTTTAGAGAGCCCTATTGTAAAGAAGGTAGCCTTTACATCACTGATATTAAAATGGGAGGCCGAATCTTGGTGAAAGTTCCCCGAATTATTTTGAGGACTCAACAATTAGAGAGTCGTATGAGACATATTTCTGGATGACATTACGCAACATGGTACAACGGTAATTTGAAAATGAAATGATTGAATTGGATAAAAAGTAACAAGTCTGTGGATGAATATGAAATTAAATTCATAGTTTTGAAAGATGTATAAATCGAATATGTAAAGATGTGAAGTAAAAGAAGTCCAAAAACTCATAGGAGATACTGGGATCCTCAATCGAGTTAGGATGACTCCATTTGATGTTATTTTGAGGAAGTGGTATGCAAGATACAACTGTAAGGATATAATATGTATATTTTTGAGTACTAGAAAGGAAAGGTAAAGAGCATGACTAAAAGAGATCATTTTAATGAAGACAGTGAAGTAATGAAAGAGTAAAGTTACCGTAATTAGATGAATTACTAAACGAATTGTATAAACGAAACTTGATGGTTTCACTGCTTACGTGATTGGTAATGATTAAGGCGTATGAATATTTTTGGGTTTGTGAAATGTGTCAGATTAAGTGATGTGAACAGAAAATGAGTTGTGACTAAAGGATAAATGTGAAATTGTGATAAATTTTGGTATCTTACTTTCTGTTGGGAACTGAACCTTGAACCTTTATATCCATGACTAGTTTATGTGGTCAAGTGTGATGGCTAATAAAGGTATTTCAAAATACCTCTCCGCCTAAAAAACTTGACAGCGTCTAAAAATGTCATAATCCATAAACCATAAATTGGAATTGACAACCGTAATATTTGCTTTCATCCATAATAGAGACATGCTTCACATCTGAAGAATAGTAAGATTTATCAAAGTCTCCTAAAGGTATATTGGTAATCAGGTACGGTAAGAGATATAACTAAATTTGTGACTAAATGTCTCATAAGTCAGCAGGTTAAGGTAGAGTACCAGAAGCTTATGAGATTATTACAACATTTACCCATGCCAATACATAATTGGGAGCATGTGCCCAGGAATTTAAAGGCTCCTACAAGGACCATTTGTCATCAGCAGAGTTTGCGTTTAGTAACAATTACCACTCAAGCATCGGAATGACACCGGACGAAGCATTGTATGGTCAAAAATTTCATTCACTGATGAGATGGAAGAAGTAGGTGAAAGGAAGATAATGGTTCCTGATTTAGTTAAGCAAGCTTCTGAGGATGTACAATTAAGTTGTGAGAGACCGAGAACAGCTCAAAGTAGGCAAAAGAGTTACGCTAACCATAGACTTAGACCCTTAGAATTTTCTATAGGAGATTCGGTGTTTCTGAAAGTTTCACCATCCAAGGGCATAATGAGGTTTGGAAAGAAAAAAAAATTGAGTCCCTGCTATATTGGGCATTTCTAGATCTTAGACCGAGTGGGAGATAAAGTTTATAGATTGGCACTACCTCCAGCATTATCGCGTTTTCCACGTTTCAATGCTACGTAAGTATCATCCAGATCTGATCCATGTGATTAAGTATGAATCACTGGAGTTGAAAGAGGATTTGACGTATGTGGAGAAACCGATTAGGATCTTGGACATGAAAGAAAAAGCATTGCGGTCTAAGACAATTCCTTTGGTCAAGGTCTTGTGGCACATTTCAGAAGAGACCACATAGGAATTGGAAAGTTCATGCGAGAGAAGTACCCACAATTGTTTAAGAACTAAAGTACTTTTAAATTTGGGGACCAAATTTTCTAAGGTGGGGATAATGTAAATATCCTAAAATTTATGTACTTGAATTTACTCACGAATAACACATAAGCCAACGAATTAAAAATGTGCTTCCCTTAGTCAATGATTAAAATAATATTATAATCTCCATTATGAGACTTGAAGGAAATAATCAAATAAATTATATTAATGCTAAGAACAAATGACTATGGGAATATGCATACACATATGTATAGTCATATATATATATATAGACATATAAATAAATGTGCACATGCTCTTACATGGTCAAAAGCTCCATAAAGAAATATATATATATATATATAAGGAAGTATATATAGATATAGATATATTTAGGTGTTAAATATTGTGTCCAATGTCTAAATTATGTATAGGCGTATATGCATGTATATGTATATACATATACATGCATACATATAAAATATATGAATGACTGAGGGTGTCATCAAAAGTATATATAAGTATGTTGCTATTAACAGCAGCAATAGACTAAGCAAACCTGAAGCACGTGGGTAGTAAATACAATATACATAAATAATGGAGTGTTGCTGCCAGTGGAAAGTGAAGATATGAAAGGTAACGAGAAAGGAAAGGGAAAATTTGAAGCAAGAATAGGAATGGTGAAATGAAATGTGCATATATATATACATAAATTATACCATAAAATAGTACATAAGCCTGATGGCAGCAGTGGAAACCAAGGAGGTAAATATATATATGTGTGTGTGTGTGTGTGTGTATACCTATTTGTATAGGAAATGGAAGTAGTGAACTGAAAGGAATGGACATAAGTAATATAAAGTACACACGCAGGAAAACACTGAAGCTGCCACTGAAAATGAAAGGAAGTAGTTGCTGAACCATTCCCATTTCCTTCCGTCCTGATGCCAGCAGGTTTTGTCCCATCACCCTTCTCCTCCCTATATCGACTCTGCCCATATCCTGCATAACCATAAAGCACAGAAGACTGAAAGGATATGGGGGTGGTAGCATTCGGTGAGGTGATCTTGTAAGACCCAATTTTTTATCATATTCCTTTATGATTCAGGTGATGTAAACATGATTATATGTAAATTGAATCATAAGAAGAGTTTTACGTGAATAAAAAATGCAAATGGAATGAATAAAATTCATGAATGCATTTAAAGGTCAAATGAAGGATTAAAATGGCCACAGACGAAACGAATGAGATTCGGACCATTCGGATTGGAGATAAGAATTTAAAACATGAAATGAGAAAGGGTTCGAGAAGGAAGGTCGGTCTAAATTGGTCCCGAACGTGTAGATGGGTAAAATGGTCAAAAGACCTAAAATTCGGTATAACTTCGATAAGAAATTTCATTAAAAATATGGAATTGAGAAATCTTTATAATAACGAGGACAATATTAAATTTCGAGTCTAATTGATCAAGATATGAATTTATTGAAATAAACCGAAATTTTCACACCGAAAAATTATACCGAAAATATTGAAAAAATATATCGAAAATACAAAATAAGACTGATAAATTCATTTATTGATTAAATGAATAAAATAATATTTTTAAAGATATTTTAGATTTTTTAATATATTTTAATTCAATAAAATAATAATAAAATAAATTAAATAAATTAATAAAAAAATACAGAATAGCGAAAAATCGTGATTCTACAGACAAGAAAACGAAGGCGAACCGAGGGAGTTGGTTCACTCACCAACGGAGCGATCGACGACGGACCCAGGCGAGGTGGCCGATGCCATCGGACAGCCGAGCCATCGCTGACGTTGGTGGAGGTCGAAGGAAGCGGCGATTGGCGGTCGAGAGAGAGAAAGAGAGAAATCGAGAGGGAGAAAAGAGAAATTCGGTGTCCTGCGTCGATTCAGCCATAGCCACCACCAGCCGAGCGTTCCTCAAGCAAAGATTGATTGATCGGTAGCTGCATCGGCCAGTGGAACGGTGGCCAGTGTCGGCAACGACGAGAAAAGAGAAAGGCATCGACGTCAGAGGAAAGAAGAGGCCGGACCGGCCACATTTGGCCACTGTTGGTGAAACCGAGACCAGATTCATGAACCGGACGACCCCGCAGAACTGTTGGAGATAAAAGCCGATGAAGAACCGGCCGATGAAGCCCCAAATTGGACTGAACCGGCTGAACCGAACCGGTCTAAACCAGGCTGAACCGGATCGAACTGGTTCAGCCAGAAAATAAGAAAAAGAAAAGAAAAAATGAAAAATGAAAAAGAGAAAAAATTGAGAAAAAATCCCGATGATGCAATCGAGCTACGGGTAAGTCGGTAAACGGTCAAAATTGATCGATTTAAATTTTAGAATATTTAATTTGATTAATATTCGACTGAAAATTTACTCGTAAAAAATATGTAATTGTGTAGCTCGACAATTGACGTCAAACGAGAGCTCGATTTAACCTCGATTTGTGTACTATCATGGAATCTCGGGTAAGTAACCCTTATTTACGACAATTTGCATAGTTATGCGTGTTAAAAATTTACCGCATAAATTACAAATTAATTTCGTATAAAATGAATTAAATTTTGAAATTTGAAATAAATTGTCATAAATAATTAATTGAGCTATCCGAGAATTTAGAACGAGGCTCAAATAAATACCGATAGGCTCAATGAGCCCAATAGGCCTCGATGATGTGAATAGTAAGTAAAAAATGGGCTTAAGGCCGGTTAAGGCCCATTATGGTACAATCGGGCCCAATATGGATAAACGGGCCCAATGATTTAAATTAAGCCCAGAAAATATGAAATACAATTAATTATATTGTATTTGACTTGATGAATATTTATATGCAGCTTCAAAAATTAGATTGGGATCAAATTGGACTGTGCGACGAGACATCAGTAGTAAGGTCAGACTGTACAGAAAAATGAGGTAAGGGAATTTTGTGAGTAGGTAGAGCTAGCTACGCGTATTTTTAATAGCTTTTACATACACTGAAACTATATAAAGATCCTAAAAATGGATTAAAAATTTTAAGGACCCGAAATGGGTAAAAGACTATTTTATCCCTACGAAGGGAAAATTCACCTAAGGATGGTGAAAGCATGACATGCATGATTTGAAAGCTTTCCGTTAAATTTTAGCAAAGCAAATTGGTAGATTGGTCAGTAATTGCATAAATTTCACAAGATAACACTACGTAAGTGTTATTAAGATTTAAATTAAATTTCTTTGGAAAATGGACCAACTATCAAGTTTATATGGAAACAGATGGTGCTGGAGCATTTCCTCACACTATATCTGAGTTTGTGAGTGTGCATAAAAGGTGCTAGAATGGTTGCTTGGACCGATTTGCGTGATATCATATGCATGAAATGTGCTAGAGCGGTTGCTCGCACTGATTTTTACTATTATGAAATTCATGAGAGGTGCTGGAGCTTATCTCGCACACTGTTTTGACTGTTTTGACTTAATATGCATAAAAAGGTGCTAGAGTGATTGTTCGCACTAGTTTTTAATGATTTGACATGCATGAGAGGTGCTGAAGGTTAGCTCGCATTCTGTTTTGATATGGTAATTGCATAAAAGTCGTATTGGAGCCTTGCTCATACATGATTTAATCAATTTAATTGCATAAAAGCCGTGCTGGAGTGTAACTCGCACGAGATTTGATTTATTTATGCATGAAATCGTGCTTGAGCTTCACTCGCACGAGATTTTCAGATATCATGAATATGCATGGAGCTGTGCTAGAGCTTTGCTCGCACACGGATTTATATGACATGCATATAGCCGTGTTGGAGCCTCCTGTAGACTGTGTGTCACAGTGAGATGATATGCCACACGTGCATACTGAGACATATTTGGTATGGGTGGATAAGACCTATTGCAGAAACCCCTTGACTGAGATTGGGTTCACAAAGTACGTTATACCTTGTATATCATATGGAGTATGTTGTACCGTGGTGATTGTTAGAGTGGAGTGGCATTAGCCACGAGGCAGCAAGCCTTGCCCTCGCGATCCTGATGTTATGCTATTCTGGCGGCAAGATTGACCCACCTCTCGTTTCAAGTGTGATACGCCGCACACTAGATACCGTGTAGCTAGAGATCACTAGGTTATAGCCATCGTCCTTGATGTTACTGATATAGTCAACTACATGTCTCACATGATATAACTTTGGTCTCTATAGACCAGGGTAGACCCGAGGGAGGGGTCAAGCCCCCGATTTTGTGATTTTCACAAGGATGTGATTTTCTACTATGATGCTAGATTTTTCAGAGGATTTTATAACATGTGACCCTAAAAGAAGGGTGATTTTATAACAGAATTTTATAATGAATTTTTAATGAGTTTGAGATTGATTTCTAAAATGATTGACCCAGAGTGGTTGTTTTATACTGAGCTTTAATGAAGTGATTTAAATGCAGTAGCATGAGGAGTTTTCCATGATTTAATTATAAATTCATGAAAAGAATTGTCTCTCATGTTTATTTTACATGACATGAAATAATGCATGACCTTGATTTACTTCATGCGAATTATGATTTTAAATAAATTGCCATTGATGCATGAGTTGCATGATTTCTATATGCATGAATAGTTTTTATAAACTATGGCATTGATTTATGCATGATTTTATGCGTGGAATTTAAACGAAAAGAAATGGATTTAAGGGCATGGCATTATGAGCATGTAGATAGTGGAGGTATCTACTTACTTGCATGATTGCCTTACTGAGCATGTGGTTGCTCACCCCCTTATTATCCATCTTTTTCAGAGCACTCGCAGTAGTTAGTGAGCGGCGAGGACTTGCAACTTTAGTATTCGTTGCGTCCTATCGAGAGTCAGGTATACACATTTGTATAGTTTTATATCTAAACATGTAAATGTACAATACTGTAAACGGATATGATGTCGAGGATATAAGGTTAAGTAAATCCAATTGAGAATGTATTAGTTTAAGTCAAAGGATAGAAAAATCCTAATGTGTAAATATAACATGGAAATGGAATGGTAAGTAGTGTGAGGGGACTAACACCGAATCATAGCTCAACTGTTGGTAGGATGGTCACGATGAGAGGAAGGTAAGAATTAAATATGAAAGATAAACAAAAGAATTTACTCTGATTTTTGGGTCGTGACAGTTTTTGGTATCAGAGCTAAGTTGGCTTGATATGAGTCGGTGTTAGCGGTTAAGGAAGTTTACATCGCCATGTACTGTGCATTGTTTAGATACAATGGTGTATATCAAGGTGAAATTGCAGTTAAGAATTTGGGTTTAAATGTAAGAATATAGACTCATTAACTGATAGCCGCTATGGTAGAGTGGCGAGTACACAAGCTCGAGGCAGTAGAGGTAGGCCTGAGAGTCGTACTGAGTCGCCACCTGAGACTCAAAATGAGATTGAAGTGGAGGCTGATGTTGAGCATGCCCCACAGAGTCCGACAAAGAGATTGGATAGAGTCTGACAGAGAGACCGGACAGTATTAAGACACGTTTGACGAGGTTGGAACGGAGTGTGGTGAATATTTTGGGAGCTAATTGCTTAGAGTATGCATGGGATTTGAGGACGAGTCAAAGCATTGGTGGAAGTCCACTCGACCCATATGAAGAGTTAGACATCTAGAATGGACATGGAAAATAATTCTAGATGTTTTTCGATGACAGAATATCCCGGACACTGCTTAAAGGAAATTACAGATAAAATGTTTTACTCTAACCCAGAGGAACTAGTTGATTGACGAGTATGAAACTCAGTTTATATACCTGGGCAGGTATGACCCCGACACTAATAGTAAGAATCAGGATGTCTGAAAGTTCATGAAATGGCTCAGATTGTCAATTAGAGTCTGATTGGCCCTGTTAGATATCACTACCTATGCCGAGGCAGTGCACAGACTACAGTTGTGTGAATACGATCATGAGTTGCACGCCTCTGAGATTGAGAAAGGTAGTAAGTGCTGACATAGAGACAAAAAGAGAATAGAGAATGACAGAGATGTCAGAACGGGAAAAAGATAGTTTGGTAAAAGATTAGAGTTGATGAGTCACGGGGTAAGATGATTGGTAAGGCCCCAGTGTATGCAATTTCAACACTTACGAGGGGTATTGTGATTGGAGGACCCCGACCTGCTACGGAGCAGGGTTATATATGTGGTAGTTACCACGGAAATAAGATGTTGGATGAGGGTGAGTGTATGCCTTAGACCAAGACACTACTGATGTTTCATCTGATGTAGTGAAGGGTACCACCTTGATTGTGAATAATGAAGCAACTATCTTAATTGATCTTGGTGTCACGCATTTATTCATACCGCCTTCAGTTGCTTATAAGCTAGTGAAAGATGTGAAGCCTGTACCTTTAGGCAAGATGATAGTTAGTTAATTATCACTAACTGAATATGGGTATAGGGATTGTAAGTTGAAAACGGGGGAAAAAGGATACGTAAGCCAATTTTATTCACTGGAATATGAACAATTTAGAAGTAATATTTGAGAATAGATTGATTCGGCTGTAAACTATGCTGTTTAGATTGCTATCCTAAGATAGTGATGTTTTCACCCCTGAAAAGTGTACTGTAAGTTTGACAAGTAATGAAAGGGGTGTAGCGATTGAAATTAAAGGAGTAAATGATTATATGCACGGAATGAGAAATGATGGAATGTTTTCTCGCTTGTGTGGTTGGTATGGATAAGGCACATCCGGAGTTAACATATATCATTATGGTCAGGGAGTTTCCTGATATCTTCCCGACTAATTTACCAGAGTTGCCACCCTTTAAAAGAATGGAGTTTTGTATTGATTTGGTACCTGGTACGGAGCCGATATCCTAACCATAGTATAAAATGGTATTAGTGGAACTAGGACTAAAGAAGCAATTATGGAGTGATTAGATAAAAGTTCATCAGATCTTTTAGAGATCGATTTGAAATCTGGGAAACATCCGTTAAGAATTCAAAATGTGAATGTACCCAAAATGATTTTCGTAACCATTAAGACATTGATGAACAAGGTATTTAAACTTTACCTGGACTGATTTGTTGTTATCCTTAGCGATCATATTTTGATGTATTCGAAGTCCAAGGAAGAGCATGAGTAGCAACTGAAAACTATTTTAGAGATGAATTGTTAAGAGTTTCTCGAAATGGGCTGCTCAGTTGATACGTCTCGTTTGGAAAAAAAGATTGTATTTGAATGGAATGATACACATGATAGGAGTTTGGGGTATTGAAGTATGAACTGACCACCGTAATTATTTTCACTATACCCAATAAATCAAGAGATTTCGTAGTGTATATGGATACCTCAAAATAATGAGTGGGCTATGTATTGATGTAAAATGGGAAGATGGTCGTTTATGAATCCAGATAGTTCAAGGACCATGAGAGAAACTATCTGACCCATGATTTAGAGTTGGCAGTCATAGCGTTTACACTAAAGGTATGGCGCCACCACTTACAAGGTGAAAAATTTTAGATATGTACTGATCATAAAAAGCCCCGAGTATCTGTTTTTACAAAAAGAGTAGAATATGAAATAAC
Source organism: Firmiana major (assembly GCA_033439115.1). NCBI lineage: Eukaryota > Viridiplantae > Streptophyta > Magnoliopsida > Malvales > Malvaceae > Firmiana > Firmiana major. The sequence continues at coordinate 55,173,966 of CM065904.1, read as the reverse complement.
ATAGAGGGTTAGAGCTTCTGAGGGATTATGATTGTGAAAATTGTACCACCCAGGAAAGGCTAATGTAATGGCTGATGCCTTGAGCAGAAAGAGCCTTGGGATGGTATTATATATGATGGCCGGGGAGCGTGAGCTGCTATAACAGTTGTGAGCCTCAGTAGTGATGTGATCCTTTCTGATGATGACAACGATTGTGTGACGCTACCTTGAGATTAGTCCCGAATTTCAGTGATCAGATTTGACAAGCTTAGTGTGATGATCGACAGGGTGTCGATAGTGTGGGTCAGATTCAGATGTGAACAGTGATAGAGTTCACCATGAGTGATGATGGCTTATTGAGGTTTAGAGACAGTATAAGTGCTCCCCATGACCATAGTTGATTAGATAGTGTTATCGTCAGAAGCTCACTCTTCGGGATATACAGTGCATACGAAAAGTAATGACTATAAAAAATCTCTAAAAAAGGTATTGGTGGTCAGATATGAAAAGAGACATTGTAGAGATTATGGAAAAGTGTTTCGTATGTCAGCAAAGTAAGGTAGAGTACTAGAAGTCTGCAGGATTACTGCAGCCTCTACTTATATCGACACAAAAATGAGAACAAGTTACCATAAATTTCGTGATGGGTTACAGAGGACCCAGATGAACACGAGGCTATCTGGGTGATAGTCGATAGATTGATTAAGTCTACCCACCTTCTGGCTATGGAAATCCCCAGATACTCTAAGTATGTAGGCGGAATTATGTGTACGAAAAAATTTGTGAAACATTATGTAGCGTTCCAGGGAGCATGATACCAAATAAGGATTCTCGCTTCACTTCCCACTTCTGGGAATATTTTTCAGGAAGTTATAGGAGCCCGATTAAGTGTTAGCACAGCTTTTCATCCTCAGACAGATGGTCAGTCAAAGAGGACTGTACAGATGCTGGAAGATATGATGAGAGCATGTGCCCTTGATTTTATAAGCTCTTGGGATGACCAGTTGTTACTAATCGAATTTGCCAATAATGACAATTGTCACTTGAGTAGCAGGATAACATTTTATGAGACATGGTATGGCCTTAGGGGTTATTCCCCGACTTGGATAGGAAGAAGTGGGTGACAGATAGAGAATTGCTCCCGAATTGGTAAGATAAACTTTTGAGGATGTTCAACTGATTTGTGAGAGATTAAGAACTCCTCAGAGCAGACAGAAAAGTTATGCTGACAAGAGACATAAACCATTGGAATTTACCGAGGGTGAATCAGTATTGTTGGAAGTTACTTGTCCTAAGGGCATAACGAGATTCAAAAAGAAGGCAAATTGAGTTTCGTTAGATTGAATCCTTTGGGATATTAGACAAAGTGGGAGATAAGGCCTGTAGGTTGGCATTACCACCTGAATTAGCAGGCATCCACAATGTGTTCCATCTTTTAATACTTCGAAAATACTATCCGGACCCAGCATATGTGATTGGATATGAGCTACAGGTACTCAATGAAAGTATAACGTATGTTGGAAAAAATCGATTCGGGTATTAGATGGAAGGAGAAAGTGTTGAGGTTTAAGATGATCTCCCTAGTCAAAGTTCGTTGGTAATATTATATTTCGAAAAAAGTCACATGAGAATTAAAGAGTATGATACGATAGACATACCCAGAGTTATTTATGGACCCATTTGACTTGATTCTAATTCGGAGGACCAAATTTTTTAAGTAGGGGAGATTATGTAAGACCCAAATTTTTATCATATTCCCTTATGATTCACGTGATGTAAACATGATTATAAGTAAACTGAATCATAAGAAGAGTTTTACGTGAATGGAAAATGCAAATGGAATGAATAAAAATTCTTGAATGCATTTAAAGGTCAAATAAAGGATTGAAATGGCCATAGGCGAAACGAATGAGATTCGAACCATTCAGATTGGAGATAAGAATTTAAAACATGAAATGAGAAAGGGTTTGCGAAGGAAAGTCGATCTAAATTGGTCTCGAACGTGTAGAAGGGTAAAATGGTCAAAAGACCTAAAATTTGATATAAATTCGATAAGAAATTTCATTAAAAATATGGTATTGAGAAATCTTGATCAATAACGAGAAAAATATTAAATTTTGAGTCCAATTGATCAAGATATGAATTTATTAAAATAAACCAAAATTTTCACATCGAAAAATTATACGGAAAATATTAAAAAAATATACCAGAAAGACGAAATAAGACTGATAAATTCATTTATTGATTAAATAAATAAAATAATATTTTTTAAGATATTTTGATTTTTTTAATATATTTTAATTAAATAAAATAATAATAAAATAAAATAAATTAATTAATTAATAAAAAAATACAGAATCGCAAAAATCGCGATTCTGCAGACAAGAGAACGAAGGCGAACCGAGGGAGTCGATTCCTTCACCGACGGAGTGACCGACGACGGACCCAGGTGAGGTGGCCGAAGCCATCGGACAACCGAGCCATCGTCGACGTTGGTGGAGGCCGAAAGAAGCGACGATCGGCGGTCGAGAGAGAGAAAGTGAGAGGGAGAAAAGAGAAATCTGGTGATCGACTGTCACACCCCACTTCTGGGAATCCTTCTATCCATACATTCTCTACTACGGTTGGGCTGTGAGAAGATGCAATTACTAAAATTCATTCATTTACAGCGGAATATTTAAAGCTTTAATTTACACTCCCAGGTGTGTGTGTAAATATACAAAATTAATTGTATAAATACCATGTACTTACATATCATCCCCATAATACTGTTTACAATTTCAAGATATAACTGTGCGATACGATAAATTAGATACAAAATACTCGTGTATACAAATCTTATACCTTTATGGAATTGTGGGAGCTGTTCAACACAAAAGACCTAGAGACCACCGCTCTCTTACTTCTCAGTACCTGGAGGGGAAAAATAGTGGGATGAGCAAACCACAGCTCAGTAAGAAAATGTATGCTAGCAGGTAGATATCGTACTACCTACATAGCCCATGCATGCATAAACCAAAACTATGTTTTCGTTATAAATGGAAATATCATACGAAAAATGTATTTTAACATATATTTCTCAATAGCATTTTCGTGTAAATCAAATATCAAACTTCCATTTAAAACATGCTCATAAATAGTGCCCTCATGGCACGGATGTGAAATTAGAGATTTATCAAAAACACAAAATCTCTTTCTTTTCTGAGATTACCTCTGTTTCTCGAATCTCTGAGACAGGCTTGGAATTTTCGACAATCAAATATCCACGACATATGGCCATAGTCAGTGATCCCAGGCCTCACTGATCAGGTGTACACAGGGCATCACTTCGCCTGAAGGGGAATGGGTCAGTCCTGCCCTCCGGCTCATCTCAATCCACCTCATCTCCTCGTATACTCACGGTGAAGATACGTCGTGTGTTATCTACGCGATACTCGTACTCACGTGCACCCAGCACGGTACATAGTATACCAACGGATAACTACATTGTTCTACGTACGACCGTGGACCCAAGTCCATACTCCAACTCCGATGGACTTTTCATCCTAAACCATGTCTCATATACCAAGCGAGCAAGCAGCGTGACACACAGTCAACATAAAGCTCCAGCGCAGTACAATCTATCGTTAAGGCCCAGCCCGTTCAAATGGCCGTCGGCTGGTATCCCCTTGGGTCCCAGACCCCCAGCTTTACCTCAACTCAACAAAACAGGTGCGAGCAAAGTTCCCGCACTTTCTCAAAACCCTCGCGCGAATTAAAACTCTAGCATGGTACATCAAGGTATTAAAACGGGTGTAAGTTAGCGCTTCAACACCAAATCTCATCTCAAAACTGATAGGTGGCTATTTTCTCTTTTTAAAACTCAAAACATGTTTATTCATACAGCATGTCTCTTCATGCTAAAACATGTAAAATTAGCCAATCTATCATCAACATTTCTCAATCATCAATAACAATATAAAATTGAGAATATCATTGAAAACATGCATATCATGCTATTTCCTTACCCTATCCCATTTCTCAATACATATTTACATCATAGTACTTTTCATGCTCCCATATCATTTCATAGAATTATAATGTCGTATTAGTTCTAGCAATATATCTACGATCTCTATAGCTAACACACAGTCCCTTACCTCACTTTACTTGTGTGCAACTGTCCACCTTTATGCTTCGCGCGTTCTCCTCTCGATTTGCTCCGGCGTATCATCCGAAACTGAAATTCATCCATCAAACACTCGAGTTAACGTTCCTAACTCTTGTTCAACTAAGCATTTATCCAATGCCTTAAATACACATTTTTACCCCCTTGTGGTAAATCTCACAATTTTATCCCAATATCTACATGCCCAAACCATGCCCACAACATAATCATCCTCTCCAGATATCTCATTCATCATTAACACTTCTACATTCCACTTTCTCACACTAGACCATTTCTAAATTATATTCATTTCATGCCATTCTAGGTAGTTCTACCCACAAGGTACACACCCAATTAACTTCACAATCATTAACTAAACCAATGTACTTGGATTGGTGCACTAGAACTTACCTCATTGGATTTCCTCTTTGCTCCAATTAGAAATGCCCTTTATTCCTTAAATCCGACAATGGGGAAATGCCTTTAGACTATGTTGTTCTTCTCTTTGACGTGAACAACTTTGTCTCTAATAACTTTTCCTCAAATCTTACTGAAAATAGCTGGATTTAGGAGTGAGAAAGCTAGGTTTTTGAGTTGAAGTGGAAAGGAAATGGTTATCCCGAAAATCTGCAGATCCAACTGCTCTTATTTATAGTTTTGACTTGATGAGATCGATCTTCCTTGGGTGGAGATCGATCTGGTCCTCTAAAATCCCTCTTTTCTAAGACGTTTTAAAGGCAGGAGATCGATCTGTCGAGGCTTGAGATCGATCTACTGTCGAATAGAAGCTTAAGGAGATCGATCTGGTCTTAGGGGAGATCGATCTGCTGTCGAACAGAAGCTTAAGGAGATCGATCTGGTCTTAGGGGAGATCGATTTGCTTCCAACCCGAGAGCTAAGGAGATCGATCTGATCCCTTTGGAGATCGATCTGTTCCCTTCCATTACTCACATAAGAGCATTCTGGCTCTCCCAGATCGATCTCTCATCCTATGAGATTGATCTGGCCTCCATATTTCCAGATTTTCTGCAGTTTTTCTGCAACAACACCCTTCAAAACTTCCTCAATTTACCTCCATAGTCCTTTCCTCATTCATCGCTCTTTGAGACTTAAAAATGTCATCCAATCACACTTAGTATATATTAATACTTGTGGGAAATCTTTGTACAACCAAATTTTCACGATATTTCCCGAATAGAAGTATACAACTTATAAAAATCTTTCCTTCCATTTTACTACACTACTCATATACCATTTCAATCACATTCTTCTCGTGTTTAAGTTCATTTCTTCCTACTCATTCATAATGCAACTTGTACGTATAATCACGATTCTTATTACAAGTGCGTACATAGTCTTATGAACTTACACTGCATATACTTTACATTACAAATGTATCATTATACTTATGATTTTATTTACATTCCCATGCTCTTATATACAGCTATACATATACGGGGTCTCACATCGACGTCGATTCGGCCATAGCCACCACCAGCCGAGTGTTCCTCAGGCGAAGACCGATCGATCGGTGGCTACATCGGCCAGCGCCAACAACGGCAAGAAAAGAGAAAGGTATCGATGCCAAAGGTGAGAAGAGGCCGGACCGATCACTTTTCGACCACCGTTGGCGAAACCGAGACCATATTTGTGCACCAGACGACCCTGCGGAGCTACTGGAGATGGAACCCGGTGAAGAATCGATAGGCGAAGCCCCTAACCGAGCCGAACGGGATTGAACTAGCTGAACCAAACTGGTCTGAACCGGGCTGAACCGGATCGAATCGGTTCAACCAGAAAAGAAGAAAAAGAAAAGAAAATAAAGAAAAAGGGAAAAAGAAAAATAGGAAAAATTGGAGAAAAATCACGGTGATACAATCGAGCTACGGGTAAGTTGGTAAACAATTGAAATTGATCGATTTATATTTTGGAATATTTAATTTGATTAATATTCGATTGAAAATTTACCCAGAAAAATATGCAATTGTGTAGCTCGACAAGTGACGTCAAACGAGAGCCCGAGTCAACCTCGATTTGTGTACTATCATGGAATCTCGGGTAAGTAACCCTTATTTATGACAATTTGCATAGTTATGCATGTTAAAAATTTACCGCATAAATTACGGATTAATTTCGTATAAAATGAATTAAATTCTGGATTTTGAGATAAATTGTCGTAAATAATTAATTGAGCTATTCGAGAGTTTAGAACGAGGCCCAAATAAATATTGATGGGCTCAATGAGCCCAATAGGCCTCGATGATGTGAATAGTAAGTGAAAAATGGGCTTAAGACAGGTTAAGGCCATTATGGTACAATCGGGTCTAATATGGATAAATGAGCCCAATGATTTAAATTAAGCTCAGAAAATATGAAATACAATTAATTCTATTGTATTTAACCTGATGAATATTTATACGCAGTTCTAGAGATTGGATTGGGATCAAATCAGATTGTGTGATGAGACATCAGTGGAAAGGTTAGAACTGTACAGAAAAATGAGGTAAGGGAATTTTGTGAGTAGCTAGAGGTAGCTATGCGTATTTTTAACAGCTTTTACATACACTGAAACTATATAAAGATCCTAGAAATGGATTAAAAATTTTAAGGACCCGAAATGGGTAAAAGACTATTTTACCCTTACTGAGGAAAAATTCACCTAAGGATTGTGAAAGCATGACATGTATGAAATGCATGATTTGAAAGCTTTCCGTTAAATTTTAGCAAAACAAATTGGTAGATTGGCCAGTAATTGCATAAATTTCACAAGATAACACTACGTAAGTGTTATTAAGATTTAAATTAAATTTCTTTGGAAAATGGGCCAACTATCAAGTTTCTATGGAAACAGATGGTGTTGGACCATTTCCTCGCACCATATCTGAGTTTGTGAGTGTGCATAAAAGGTGCTGGAACGGTTGCTTGCATCGATTTGTGTGACATCATATGCATGAAATGTGCTAGAGCGGTTGCTCGCACTGATTTTTACTATTGCGAAATGCATGAGAGGTGCTGGAGCTTAGCTCGCACCCTGTTTTGATTGTTTTAACTTGATATGCATAAAAAGGTGCTAGAGTGATTGCTCGCACTAGTTTTAATGATTTGACATGCATGAGAGGTGCTGAAGCTTAGCTCGCATTCTGTTTTGATATGGTAATTGCATAAAAGTCATACTGGAGCCTTGCTCGTACGTGATTTAATCGATTTAATTACATAAAAGCCATGTTGGAGTGTAACTCGCATGAGATTTGATTTATTTATGCATGAAATCGTGCTAGATCTTCGCTCGCACGAGATTTTCAGATATCATGAATATACATGGAGCCGTCCTAGAGCTTCGCTCGCATAGGGATTTATATGACATGCATATAGCCGTGTTGGAGCCTCATGTAGACGGTGTGTCACAGTGAGATGATATGCCACACGTACATACTGAGACTTATTTGGTATGGGTAGATAAGACCTATTGCAGGCACCCCCTGACTGAGATTGGGTTCACGGAGTACGTTGTACCGTGTATATCACATGGAGTACACTATACCGTGGGGATTATTGGAGTGGAGTGGTATTAGCCACGAGGCAGCAAGCCTTACCCTCGCAATCCTGATGTTATGTTGTTCTGGCGGTAGGATTTATCCACCTCTCGTTTCAGGTGTGATACCCCGCACACTAGGTACCGTGTAGCTAGGGATCACTAGGTTATAACCATAATCCTCGATGTTAGTAATATAGTCAACTACATGTCTCACATGATATAACTTTGGTCTCGATAGACCAAGGTAGACCCGAGGTAGGGGTCTGGCCCCCGATTTTATGATTTTCACTGAGATGTGAATTTCTACTATGATGCTAGATTTTTCAGAGGATTTTATAACATGTGACCCTAAAAGAAGGGTGATTTTATAATAGAATTTTATAATGAATTTTTAATGAGTTTGAGATTGATTTATGAAATGATTGACCCAGTGTGGTTGTTTTATACTGAGCTTTAATGAAGTGATTCAAATGCAATAGCATGAGGAGTTTTTCATGCTTTAATGACAAATTCATGAAAAGAATTGTCTCTCATGATTTATTTTACATGACATGAAATAATGCATGATCTTGATTTACTTCATGCGAATTATGATTTTACATAAAATGCCATTGATGCATGAGTTGCATGATTTCTATATGCATGAATAGTTTTTATAAACTATGGCATTGATGTATGCATGATTTCGTGCATGAGATTTAAACGAAAAGAAATGGATTTAAGGGCATGGCATTATGAGCATGTAGATAATAAAGATATCTACCTACTTGCATGATTTCCTTACTAAGCATGTGGTTGCTCACCCCCTTATTATCCCTCTTTTTCAGAGCACTCGTAGTAGTTAGTGAGTGGCTAAGGACTTGCATCTTTGGTATTCGTTGCGTCCCATCGAGAGTTAGGTTACATTTGTATAGTTTTGTATCTGAACATGTAAATGCACAGTACTGTAAACGAATATGATGTCGGGGATGTAAGGTTAAGTAAATCCAATTGGGAATGTATTAGTTTAAGTCAAAGGATAGAAAAATCTTAATGTATAAATGTAACTTGGAAATGGAATGGTAAGTGGTGTGAGGGGACTAACACCGAATCATAGCCCAACTGTTGGTAAGATGGTCACGATGAGAGGAAGGTAAGAATTAAATATGAAAGAAAAAGAAAAAAATTTACTCTGATTTTTGGGTCGTGACAGATCTTTAGAGGATGGGACAGAATAAGAGAAGGAAAGAAACAGATATAAGGCAAGAAGAGGGAAGAATCCCGAGAAGGTTCAGTGGAACCGAGGGGAAGAGGAAACAGAGGCGTAGCTAAGATGAGGATTAAGATGTAGAAGAAGCTTTGAGACAATGTATGTGTTAAGGATGGTAACTTGGATATAGTATAGATATAGGAATGAATGAGGTGAAAAGAGAAATGAGAATGATGAATAAGGACATTTTAATGATGTTTGGACAGCTCGAGAATTCGACACAGGAAACGAAGCTAGTCCGAGAACTCGAGGATATTGTACCACTCAAGGTGCAAGAGGTAAGGGAAATAAACCATTTGTGCCTGTGAGTTTTCGAATGAATGAAAACGTCTTAAGAGCATGAAAAAGAGTTGATGAATGAGTATGTTTTATGAGAAATGAGATGATTTGATGTGTTGATAAATGTGTGAGTGTTTTGTCGGTTTGAGCTCGATTTTGATGAGATTTGTGTAATTGTGAACACGTATGGTTTATAACCGAAATGAGTTTTGTGATAACCACTATGAGCTCTACGTGAAGGCAAAATGATTTTTATACAACAATGGCATACTTTTACTGAAACTATGGCTTGTCATGAGATGCAAATCGGGCCTTGCTCTAGTAACATGTAAGACTGGGCCTTGCTCTAGTGGTATGTAAGATCGATACCTCCGTTCTAGTAACGTGAGATGACCCCGCTCCTGTAGCTATGGGTGGCCTTGCTTTGATAGCATGTAAGATCGATGGCTGTACGACTCTGATCAAGTATACAGCGAACCATGACCATGTGTATATTGTCGACATATTCGCTCTCTTGGGGATGTCTGCCTAGGGGACGATTTCTACTTGATGTTCCTATGATGATGATTTCACCTGAGTTTTATAAATGCCTAGTCTCGATTTCTTTGATGATGCTGTGATTTTATAACTGTGATTTATATCACGCATTGAACTTTGATGTAATAGTGATTTGTGATTTTCATCACGTGAGTTATCCTGATGCCATTGTTTACACAGTTATTTCTATAACGACTTGCATGCTGAATACTTCCATCCTATTGTGTTTGTTATGATGATTTTTATAACTTCCCTTGACCATGCTATAGACCTCCTGCAGTATGCTTCAGAGGTGGGAAACTAAGGCACATAATTCGGGATTACCCAGAGATGACAGAGAGAGTCACACAGAAGGGCAAGGAACCAGAGAGAGCTCCAGTTAGTATAGCTGCTCCGAGGAGGAGGGCTACAGAGGGGAAGCAGGCAGTGGGTGTGAGCAGAAGACGAGTGAACGCACTAGATCAGGACACTGCGGATCAGTCTTCGGATATGGTTAAAGGTAACATCCAAATCTTTGATTTAGAAGCATTTGTATTGTTTGATCATGATGCCACGTATTCCTTTATATCGCCATCCTTTGCACATAAATTGTTGAAGCATGTGAAACCCACACTGCTAGATAGGATGTTAATGATATCTACCCCTATGGATGATAGTCAATTGACTGAGCATGTATATAGAAATTGTAAGATGAGGATAGGAGGTAGAGAAATGGCAGCCGATTTAATTTTATTAAATATGAGTGATTTTGATGTAATCCTAGGAATGGATTCGTTGGCTGCGGACCATGTTGTTATGGATTGTAGTGCTAAAACATTGATGTTCTTATTGTAAACTTTGTGAAATAAAGTGAAAGAACATGTTTACTAAAAATAAAAGAGTATGATCTTAATACATGGTATTCGAGAGATGAATTTGTTTATGAACTGTATATGTTAATATGATGATTTATGTTACTAAGGTGGAAAGGATAATGTGAAGGGTTCATTGCTTATGTGATTGAGATGGATAAGGCACGTTCGGAGTTGATAGACATCCCAGTGGTTAGGGAATTTCCAGATGTCTTTTCAGATGAATTACCAGGATTACCTCCAAATAGAGAGATGAAATTTTGTATAGATTTGGCACCTGGTACAGAGCCGATATCTAAGCCATCATACAGAATGGCTCAAGTTGAGTTGGAATAATTAAGGAAGCTGTTGCAAGAGTTGCTAGAAAAGTGGTTTATCAGGCCGAGCGTCTCACCTTGGGGAACACCGGTTCTGTTTGTAAGGAAGAAGGATGGAAGCCTCCAACTGTGTATAGATTATCGATTGTTGAATAAGGCCACCATCAAGAATAAGTACCCCCTTCCACGCATCGATGACTTATTAGATCAGCTTAATGGAATGCAGGTCTTCTCTAAGATAGATATAAGATCTGGGTACCATCAGTTGAAGATACGGAGTTGAGATGTACCCAAGATAACTTTTCGCACCCGGTATGGACATTATGAGTTTATGGTTATGCCATTCAGGTTGACAAATGCTCCCGCAGATTTTATGTCATTGATGAATGAGGTATTTCACCAGTACTTGGATCGATTTGTTATTATGTTTATTGATGATATACTGGTGTACTCAAGATCTAGAGAGGAGCATGAACAACATCAAAGGATAGTGCTACATACCCTCCGAGAGAAGAAGTTGTACACTAAACTCAGTAAGTACGACTTTTGGTTGGAACAGATCTCTTTTTCGGGTCACATAGTGTCGAAGGATGGTGTGTCAGTGGATCCATCAAAAATTGAGGCAGTGGTATAGTGGCAAAGACCTCAGACAGTAACAGAGATCAAAAGTTTTCTGGGTTTAGTTGGGCATTATCGATGGTTTGTAGAGGGATTCTCGAGATTAGCTGCTCCTTTAACACGTTTAACGAGAAAGAATGTTGAATTCGTGTGGGACGATAAGTGTGAGGAAAGTTTTCAGGAGTTGAAAAGGATATTAGCCACAGCTTTGATTCTCACCATTTCTACCAGCTCAGAAGGTTTCTCGGTATATACGGATGCTTCACATCAAGGGCTGGGCTGTGTATTGATGCAAGATGGGAAGGTAGTAGCCTATGGATCAAGACAGTTAAAGGATCATGAGAGGAATTACCTGACCCACAATTAGAGTTGGCGGCCATAGTGTTTGTATTGAAAATATGGTGCCACTATCTCTATGGTGAGAGATTGTAGGTTTACACTGATCACAAGAGCCTTAAGTACCTGTTCTAGCAAAAAGAGTTGAACATGAGATAGAGGAGATGACTCAAGCTTTTAAAGGATTATGATTGTGAGATCCTGTACCACTCGGGTAAAACGAACGTGGTTGTTGATGCATTGAGTAGAAAACATCTCGAGTTGGTGTCATTCATGATGATTAGGGAACACGAGCTGTTGGAACAATTCACAAACCTGAGTTTGGATGTGACCCCGTCTGATGCTGATAGTGGCTTTATCATAACTAGCCTGCAGTTGGAACCAGATCTGATAGATTCAATCCAGTAGGCTCAGCGGATTGATCTGCAGTGCAGTGATATAGTTGGGCAGATACAGAGGGGTACAGAGACTGATTTTGAATTGAGTTTAGATGGATTGTTGAGGTTCAGAAGCAGGATGTGTGTTCCCAATAATCCAGAGATCAAAATGTTGATCTTGACAGAGGCTCACTTATCGAGGTATACTATACATCCAGGGAGTACTAAGATGTATCGAAACCTTCAAAAAGTTTATTGGTGGTCTGGGATGAAGAAAGACATTACTGAATATGTCGCTAGATGTCTCGTTTGTCAACGGGTGAAGGTAGAGTATCAGAAGCCTGTAGGGTTATTGCAGCCTCTACCAATACCAACTTGGAATTGGGAGCATGTCCCCATGGATTTTGTGATGGGATTACCGAGGACCCACAGAGGTCATGATGCCATATGGGTGATTGTGGATCGGTTGATGAAGTCAGTCTATTTTCTAGCTATGAGAGCTACCGATACTCTGAGCCAGTTAGTGAACTTATATCTACGTGAGATAGTGAGGCTACATGAAATTCTAGTGAGCGTTGTTTCTGATAGGGATGCCTTCTTTACTTCCCACTTTTGAGAACATTTTCAAGAAGCGATGGGGACCCAGTTGAGTTTTAGTACCGTATTTCATCCTCAGACAGATGGTCAGTCAAAAAGGACTATACAGACCCTGGAGGATATGTTGAGAGCATGTGCATTAGATTTTGGAGGCTCTTGGGATGATCATTTGCCACTCTCAGAGTTTGCCTATAATAACAGTTTTCATGCGAGTATCGGGATGGCACCATATAACGCATTGTATGGGCATAGATGACGTTCCCCTATTGGATGGAAGAGGTTGGTGACAGACAGATTTTTGCTCCTAACTTGGTTAGACAAGCCTCTGAGGATGTCCAGTTGATTTGTGAGAGGTTACGGACAGCGCAGAGTAGACAAAAGAGTTATGTTGATAGGAGACGGAGACCACTGGAGTTTATGATGGGTGAGTCAATGTTTTTGAAGGTTTCTCCCTCGAAGGGGATTATGAGATTCAAGAAGAAAGGGAAGTTGAGCCCTCGGTATATAGGGCCATTTAAGATACTTGATAAAGTGGGAGATAAGGCATACAGGCTAGCATTACCCCTTGAGCTAGCGAGTGTACATATTGTCTTCCATGTATCCATGTTACGAAAATACCACCCGGACCTGACGTATGTGATAAGGTATGAGCCTTTGGAACTCAATGAAAGCATGACGTACATTGAGAAGCCGGTTCAGATATTGGATAGAAAAGAGAAAATGTTAAGGACATAGACAATTCCCTTAGTGAAAGTTCTTTGGCAACATCACACGGTGGAAGAGGCCACATGGGAATTGGAGAGTTTGATGCGAGAGAGGTATCTCGAGTTATTCACAGAATGATTGGTTCCAATTTGGAGGACCAAATTTTCTAAGTGGGGGAGAATGTGAGACCCAAAATATGTATAACCTTGTATATATGTGAATGGAATTGTAAAATGAATGCACACAAATTTTAATGTGTATAAAGTATAAATAGATGTCATTTTCAAGTCTTAAAGGTGGTTGGATGAGAAAATGACTATGGCAGCAAAATTAAGGAGGTTTGTGTGAGTTACTGTAGAAAACTACAAAAAATCTGGAAAATATGAATGTCAGATCGATCTCATAGGATGAGAGATCGATCTGAAAGAGCAAAAAATGCTCTTATTCGAGCAATGGAATAGGGCAGATCGATCTCCAATGGGGCCAGATCCATCTGTTAAACATTCTGTAAATGAAGAGATCGATCCTTAATGCAAGCATATCGATTTCCTCAGCTCTCGTGTTGGAGAAGGTCGATCTCCTCCCTTAGCCAGATCGATCTCCTTAACTCTCTGCCTGAAGTAGATCCATCTCAAACCCTCAACAGATCGATCTCATGCTTTCAAATGTCGTGGAAATGAGGGATTTTTAGAGGACCAGATCGATCTCCACCCAATGTAGATTGATCTCATCAAGCTAATTCTATAAATAAGAGTACTGGATCTGCAGATTTCAGGAAATAATGTCACTCTACCATTTTCAATCCAAAAACCTAACTTTCTCACTCCTAAATCCACCCATTTTCATAACGATTTGAGGGAAAGCTATTAGATACAAAGTTGTTCACATCAAAGAGAAGAATAACATAACTTGGATTAATTACCCCATTTGTTTTATTGAAGGAGCTAGGAGTATTTTCATTTGGAGCAAGAAGGAACTCCAAAGAGGTGAGTTTCTAAAGCACCAGCCCAATTACATTTGTTTAGATATTGATTTTGGAGTGGATTGGTATGTATATTAATGGTAGAAATTACTTAGAATACAAAGGAACAATTATAACCTAGAAATAGGTTAGTGTGAGAAAGTGAAATGTATTGGAATTAATGATGAATGGGATATCTTAAGGTGATAATGGTGTTATGGGTATGATTTTAAGATCGTGTTATAGAATGAATTGTGAGACTTACCCAAAAAAGGTAAAATGTGTATTTAATGCATTAGGTAAAATGCATAAATGAATGAGAGAGTAAGAGTAGAGCATTTCACATCAAGTCCTAAACAAGTAACTAAGCAAGTTACTAGATAAATTGGTTGAAAATGGCTTGATGATGGCCAAATGAAAAAAATGGGCCAAACATTTATGAAATAGGCTCAATGCAATATATTGGCTAGTTAAAGTCAAAATATGAGTTAGCAACATTAACTCAAGTGACTTATGAATGATTTGCAGCTTTCGAGGATACACCTAGAGCAAGTTGAGCCGAAGCGCTAGAAGCTAAGAGGAACAGAGTCGTACCCCGAGTAAATCGAGGTAAGGGAATTGTGTGGACTCTTAAAGATATCTATGCGCATTTTGGGTGCATTATGTTTTTTTGAATGCATGTGGTAATAGGAAATGAAATGTAGTTTGAAGGGCAAGGGTTGGGTTTTGATGAAATGTGCATGGAAACAAAAGCATGATGCTTTGAAAATCTTGATTTTGCGATTTTCAGCAAGTGATTAGTAGGTTGGCTAACATTTGAAATGATTTGCAAAAGAAATGATTTGATTTGGTTGATAACCATGCTTTGCAAAGAATTGAGCCACCTACATGGTTTTCGTGAGAATGAAAGTGTGCTAGAGTATGACTCGAATGAGATTTGATGTGTTTTTGACACATATGAGTGTTGGAGCTTAGCTCGCACTAATTTTCACATGGATTTCTATGATGTTGTGCTGGAGTTTAACTCGCACAGATTTTATACTAGTTTTGACATGGTACTGGAACATAGCTCGCATTAGATATCCATTATACTTATTGTCGTGCTTGAGATTACTCGCACGTGGTTTTATGACATGATGGTAGCCGTGCTAGGAGCTTCGGGTAGACTGGGTGTTGCACCAATTAAATAGGCTCGCACGTGCATTTTGAGATGTGGTGTGATATGATGTGTTGATATGGGTCCACGGAGTACGCTGTACCGTGCAGGTAGCATGGAGTACGTTATACCATGTTGAGAATGTGATATGCCATCTTCGGACGATGTTTAGATCTGCTATGGACCGGCGGGCTGGATGTGACCCACCTCCTGTGTGGAAGCAGATAAAGGTGATATCTCGCCACCTGATCAGTGTAGCCTGGGATCACAAGATATGGCCATAGTCCTATAGAAGATTTCCCTGTTATATTGCCTATCTCATATGTCTCTTATTTATGAATGAATCCATGTTTTGAAATGTATTGTGTGTCAGGACAGTTCGAGGGAGGGGCTGAGTCCTGACGAGTGTTGATTTTATTGAGATGAGAAGTATGATAATGGTTTTAAAGTGCACTTATGCATGATGGTTTTCCATGCTTTACTTATGAAATATGCATGATGGTTATTCCATGCTTTGAATTTGACTTGTGCACTGATTTAAATAGCATGATTTGCTATATATGCCATTGACACAAGTATGAACTAATGCTTTTGAGGTGTGAATGAGAAATTTTATGGTTTTGACCATGGAATCACGATCACATAGATAGTGTAGTATCTACCTGTTCTCATGATTGCCTTACTGAGAGTGTTGTTTACTCACCCCATTTATTTTTCCCTCTCTATAGAGCTTTGAGTATAAACTGAGAGCGACTGGAGGCTTTCCTTTTAGGTAATCACTGCATCCCATCGTGTAAGGTATACACACTTATGTAATTTTGTATCTAAACTTTCTATAGCATAGTAGCATTTTGAATGTAACCATTAGGGATGTAAAGCAAGTAAACACATGTAAACAACAACTCTGATTATTTATACAAGTGTTTACTTCTAAATTATAGTGCAAATTAAATTTGTTGGTTGGATGAGGTAGACATTGACACACAGCCCAACTGTTGAGAGTGTAGCTGATCACGATCAAGGCAAGATAAGAACGAATAATAAATGAAATATAAAAAGCAAAAAATTTGTAATGATTTTTGGTGAGTTGAGGGTCGTGATAGTTCAAGTATACATGGTCATACAAGTAAAACAGAGGTTAGTTTAGAATATCGTCCTATAGAGAAAACGCAAAGCTTAAATAAGTACTGGTCGATTTTACACTAAGTATAGCTTAGCTAATTATGAATATTTTTAAAGTGTGATCTATAAGGATAATTAAAGAAAATAAACAAATAATAAAAGAAAATAATCAAAAGTGAGAATTATTCACAAAACTCCAACAAAATGAAATGCAACTACAAAGAAAAGAAAAAATTATGAAAGTCAAAATTGATACTGAAAAATATGCGAAAAATACAAATAATAGAAAATATGAACCTAAAAATGCAATTAATAAAATACGTCTAAAAATCCTAAAAATGCAATAAATGGAAAATAATCTAATGCATGAAAACTATAAAATCTAAATTAAATCATAAAAATGCTAATTTAAATCTCTAACCCTAAATGCCCTAAAATGTAACTCTAAAATGATGCCTAACCCGCTAAAACATTATTAAACAACTTCTAACTAACTAACTAAAATTAATATGACGCATAAGAATGAAATATTTTTGCAATTTTTGAATGAATATTAAATAAGTATTAAAATTCATCAAATGAATCCTAACCCCAAATTAACTCGAAATGCATAAATTAGACACTAACCACCACTAACTGAATTCCTAACAATGATTTAAATGACTATAAAATAGTAAATTAAAACCTATTATGAAATGCAACTAAACCTTGAACTTATGCATGGAAATAATAAAAAATATAATCTAACCCTATTTTAACCTAACCCTAAATAGAAGCTACCTAAAGACATTATTTAACCCTAAACAACCCCTAAACTAACCCCAAACAACCATGCACTAAGATTTGGATAGCATGCATTTTCTATGAAATAAAAATTCTAAAAATTATGCAAATGATATCCTAAATTCACCAAACTTTTCCTAACCCTAAATAACTATGTAAAAAACCTAATGAAGCTTTAAAATACCCTAAAAAGCACATAAACCATGCCCAAACAGCCAACTCAAAGCAGCTGACCTGAACAGTGCACTATTTTAACTATGCCAACTAAGAAAAATAAAAATAAACCGTAAATGCTTACTAAAAATTCACATAATGCATCTTAAATTAAATTAACTATATGAATGATATTTAACAATTCTAAGACACCCTAAATGTCACCAAAAACTAACCAAACAACCTCCTAAAACAATGGACAATCACGTCTATAGCAGTAGAAAATGTGAAATGGAATGCAAAAATGTGAAATGACCTAAAAATGCATACTAACCTATTCTATGATTTTTCTAATATTTATATGAATTAAGTATGATCTAATATGAATCAAATATGTTCTAAAATGATGCAAATCAGCTGCCAAACAAATGAAAATAGCCCACAAACTTAGTTCAAGAAAAAGAGTAAAGTTTAATGCACTAACCTTAAACCATGCTTAAAACTTAATCTAAATGACTTCCTAAAATCCCTAAAAATGATATGACCTACCTAAGACCTTATGACACCTAAATAAAGTTTAAAATGTTGCAAGAATAGCCAAGAAAAATTACCACAACTAATGCCTAAAATGGACAAATTATGCCACCTTTAATGCCAAACTAACTATGTTACCTTAAACCATTTTTTGGATTTTCTTTTATGTTAAAACTTCAAAAACAAAAACATAGTGTGAAAGTAGACTTATAAAATAGTAGAAAAAAAAATTATAAACCACAAAACACAGAAAAATAAATCATCCCAAAGACAATGTGGATCAAGCTCAAGAACAAAAGCTTATGGAGGTAGTTTTGCAACCTTTCAAACTCCTATCCTCATAGAACTCAATAAATATCAAAATGAGAAGTGAAGAAGATGGAGAAGAGTTTTAAACTCCTGGAAATGAATAAACGTCAAAGCTAAAGAACGAAAATACGAACTTGCATTAAAATGGTTATAAAATTGCCAAAAGAAGGGGAAATGCAAGAACTTGTAAAAGGAAAATGGTAGCTGCTACTAACCTATGAAAAACATTGAAAGAACATAAAAATAAACCCAAGAATACTATGGTAGTCGAGCCTTTACAAAGCTCTTATCTTTTTGCTTATAAAGCCTTTAAAATTATGGGTACAAAAGGAAATTCCTATCTTAGATGAGTTGACAATGCTTGGCCACTAGTCTTCATGTCATTGGCTCCTTAAAAAAGATACTTCCATGTTATCAAAGCCTTCAACTAGCTATGGACCTCTCCCTCTTCTAGCACCTCTCTTCGTCTTCTTGTCCACCTGAGCATGTAAAGTGGTAAGGGCATGATTTCTTCTTATATTAGCCAAGGTGTCCATCGTTTTTATCCTTCAAGAATTAATAAGGTGTAGACATGTGGTTGTAGTTGTCAAGGAGAAAGAAAGATAGTGACTCATGCTACAACACAAAAGTATAGTAGCCTAGTCTCTTTTTCAGCCCATTTTCAATCCATTTTCTACCGAAATGACTAAAAAGCGTTTGGAATTTATTTATCTATAAAACATATGGAATTTAATTAAAATGAGGGGATGATTAATAAAATAATAAGCGGATTAATTTTAAGAAAATTAAGCACAAAATAACTTTATTTTCATAGAATTATCAGTATGTTATCATATCACGTAGAGGTGCGCATATATGCTACCAAGGCATTATGTGACGGCTGACCCCTGCCCGGCCAACCCCTGCCATCGGCCATGGCCACCCCTCTTGGGCCCACAACAACGATGGTGGTCAACAACGGGTGGTGCAACAACATCAACAACATCCACGTATTGTCCGCTCTGGCCCATTGGGCCTCACGGCTTTGTTTCATTCGGGGTCATCCTTGCTTAAGGGCCTTTTCCCCTCAGAACGCGTCCTCAGTGGTTCGAACTCGGCTAAACACCCTTGTTCTTGCCACTGATGATGTCATTAAGCCATTGGCTCATTGGCATTAGGAAGTGTAAGAACAAGGGTATTTACCGGAGTTCGAACCTTCCGGGACGCGTTCTGAGGGTGATGAGCCCAAAAGAGGGATAAGCCCAAATGAAACAAAGCTGTGAGGTCCAATGGGCCAGAGCGGACAATACGTGGATGTTGTTGACGTTGTTGCACCACCCGTTGTTGACCACCATCATTGTTGTGGGCCCAAGAGGGGTGGCCATGGCCGATGGCAGGGGTTGGCCAGGCAGGGGTCAGCCGTCACAATAAAAACGCGCGTTTTTATTGTGACGGCCGACCCCTGCCCGTCCATCCCCTGCCATCGGCCATGGCCACCCCTCTTGGGCCCACAACAACGATGGTGGTCTAACAACGGGTGGTGCAACAACGTCAACAACATCCACGTATTGTCCGCTTTGGTCCATTGGACCTCACGGCTTTGTTTCATTTGGGCTTATCCCTCTTTCGGGCTCATCACCCTCAGAACGCGTCCCGGAAGGTTCGAACTCGGGTAAACACCCTTGTTCTTACACTTCCTAATGCCAATGAGCCAATGGCTCAATGACATCATCAGTGGCAAGAACAAGGGTGTTTACCCGAGTTCGAACCACTGAGGACGCGTTCTGAGGGGAAAAGGCCCTTAAGCAAGGATGACCCCGAATGAAACAAAGCTGTGAGGCCCAATGGGCCAGAGCGAACAATACGTGGATGTTATTGATGTTGTTGCACCACCCGTTGTTGACCACCATCGTTGTTGTGGGCCCAAGTGGGGTGGCCAGGCTGATGGCAGGGGTTGGCCGGGCAGGGGTCGGCCGTCACAATAAAAATGTGTGTTTTTATTGTGACGACCGACCCCTGCCCGGCCAACCCCTGCCATCGGCCATGGCCACCCCTCTTGGGCCCACAACAACGATGGTGGTCTAACAACGGGTGGTGCAACATTGTCAACAACATCCACGTATTGTCCGCTTTGGCCTATTGGATCCCACGGCTTTGTTTCATTTGGGCTTATCCCTCTTTCGGGCTCATCACCCTCAGAATGCGTCTCGGAAGGTTCGAACTCGGGTAAACACCCTTGTTCTTACACTTCCTAATGCCAATGAGCCAATGGCTCAATGGCATCATCAGTGGCAAGAACAAGGGTGTTTACCCGAGTTCGAACCACTGAGGACGCGTTTTGAGGGGAAAAGGCCCTTAAACAAGGATGACCCCGAATGAAACAAAGCCGTGAGGCCCAATGAGCCAGAGCGGACAATACGTGGATGTTGTTGATGTTATTGCACCACCCGTTGTTGACCACCATCGTTGTTGTGGGCCCAAGTGGGGTGGCCATGGTCGATGGAAGGGGTTGGCCGGGCAGGGGTCGACCGTCGCACATTATCGTGAAGCACTTGGTATCTTTATGGCAATCACATAAGACCACCTATCGGTGCTAGAGATGGCTCTCATGGTCCATAACCTGATACTATGAAGGTATCGCCGTGAAGCACTTGGCATCTGTAGGGCAATCACATAGAATATCCTACCGATGCTAGAGATGGCTTTCATGGAACATGACTGCCACAAAGGCATACAAGAGTGCCAACAATCTCAAAGGAATTGTTTATATGAACACATATAAAAATATAGCTTCATTTCATAAAGTCTCATGTGCTTGAGAATAAAGTTAACAAACAGTTAAGGATATCTATCCCTTTGAAAAGTTACGGATCAACATTTTATATTCGAATTGTTTCCAAAAACACATAAAACAACTCATTTAAATTAATTGTTTGAAAATCTCATAACTTGGTAAGATGATGTTATTAAACAACGTTTTCCTAAAACATGCGTATGTAAATCACAAGTCACATACAACATTAACAGCCCTCTCGCCAATAACATCACCACAATCAATCTTATAAACAAAGGTTAACTATATCAAACTCAATCACCAAAATAGCCCAATCTCAGTAATGACACTCTTTAGGCCGAAGTCGTTACAAACATCCAATAACGACCTCAATTTTCTACAATATATCATTTACACTAAAAGCAAGCTATAAACATCTTTAATCATTTTCGATACTTACCAACTTAGCTTGGTAGCTTTCCTGTATGGCTTAGCAAGCTTTCACAACAAACAATCTGCAACATTGTATCAATATAATTCATACCATTAACTACCAATGTTGACAAGGTCATTCTTGTACAAACTATGGTTCCTAATAAATTTTAACATTTCTCCTATGACATACTACTAACTGTAATTTGTATGAAATTTGTTACCCTACTATAACTGCAAACTAATATTCTTCCCACATTAGGTATGCATATATATGCCTAAGCTTTTTTAGCTCTCAACGATACACTGTTGCAGTTTACATATAACCAAAACTCTCATCATTAGCAGTGGTGCTCAATTTAGACTATAGTCACTCAAAACAATAGTTTATTTAATATCACTACGCTAGTATGCTCTTCAGTCATAACTAGGTGCACTATACCAATCTTGTGCGTAATATCACCCTTTTACTAGTTAATCACCTAATTAAGCTATTAACCACAAAATTTTATAAATCTATCCATTTAGCCTCATGAGCATAAACATTACTAATTTGCTGATTTGAACTTAACACCTTTTATGCTTAATCAATTTCATTATTAATACCTAAATTAACTTAGTTTATAGCTAATTTAAGTCATAGGATTCAAATCCTCGATTCCTGTAGGTGTTGCACCTTTCCTGCACAGCTTACATAACCTCGAAACTTCGTTTTCATCAATTTAAATCAAATTAAGCATGCAACTATAGAAATAACATCAACATGTCATAATTTTCTAATTTACCTCACTAAAACCTAACCTAAATAAAAATCCCTAATTTTCTTCATGAAACCAAAATCCCATATTCAAAGCCTTATCAATTCATCAAGAATTAATTCAATACATAGATGTAAACAATCAATTCCAACACTGTATTTTTCATATATTTGAATCAAAAGGCTAAAATTCTTACCTTAGAACCTAAATCCCAATTTTGAAACCCTAGGTTTTTTCCCCAATTTTCCAAATCTGAAATTGACATCAATTTGAACCATTAAGAACCATTATTACATTAAATAAGCCAAGATTTCACCAAAAGAAAACGTTCTTACCTTTCAATCAAGCCTTGGCCAAAATCACTCTTTCAAACCCTAACTTCACTTCTTTAAATTTCTCCAAAATTTCATCACAATCCACACCTTAATCACAAATTGAAGAGAAAAAGTATAAAATTTATTTGTAAAAATGTCACAAGCTACTCCCTTTCTCTCCCTCAAGGTCACGACTCATGCATAGAAGAAGTTTTTCTCTTCTCTCTTTGTTGTCACATGAATATGAAAGAAGAAAGGCAAAGTTTAGTGTTTTTTTTTTTTTTGTTAAACTAGTCTTGGTTAATTTTGTTTTGCCATGGATTAGTTTCTTTCTTTTACTATCACTAACTATACTTAATTCTTTTTTTTTTAAAAAACTAAACATTATTACATACATTACCTAAATTAATTTAACTTAGGTATAATTTAAATAAGTTACATAAAATCTAAATTTAATTATTAGCTGAGACATTTTATTATTTTAGCAATTTTAGACATTAATTTGATTAATTCATTTGGCTACAATTTAAATTCATTACAATTAATTATATATACATGTAACAATTAATTTTTTATTCATGTATATTTCAAATTTACTTATTAGGCTAAATCCCTTCGATTTACCAATTTGATTATTTGTACCTAACTATTAAAAGTCAACTTGGTCAATGGTTAAGGAAAAAGTCAACTATAGTTAAGAAAGTGGACTTTTACCATAGTTGACTAATCATGGTTAAAAATTAACCTAAGTGTGGAGAAAAAAATTGGGGAAAAATATTCTTGGCCAGAACACAAGATAATCATCCCCGAAAGTAAGAAAAATTTATTCGAAAGGATTCCGGATTAAATTTAATGGTTAAAAACGTAATGGGCCTAAGATGAAAATTTTAAAACCCATTAAGGTATATTAAATGTATATCGAAATTCTTAGGTCCTTTAGACCGAATTGTTGGACCAATTGATTGGCCAAATATTTAGATAATTAAAGGCCCGAGGTATAGTAAAAATTTCAGCCCGAAAGCCCATTAAGAAAGCCCAAACCAAGAAGCCCAAATGGAAAGCCCATAAGATAAATATCTAACCATAGTTAAAGCTAACCATGACTCATAAGGTGACTCATTAGGTGACTCATGGCTACGGCTTAGAAAGTCAAGCTTAATGGTTGGAAAGTAAAGCTTAATGGCTAAGTAAGTGGCTTATAAAATCAGCCACACCATTGTCATCTTCATCACACCAAATTCGGCTAGAAGAAGAAACCATTGAAACAAATTATCCAAGCCTTCTCTCACTAAAAATTCTAGGAATTAGGCATATTTGGAACTTGCATCCTTCATAGAAGTTGTTCCAAATTGAAAGGAGAGTGACATATGTTGGAATTGGTTATCAAGGAGCCATAGAGTGCAAACCATGAGCCTCCAAAGTTTTGGCCAAGGGTCAACATAACAATTGGTATATTTTCAAGTTTTCAATTTCATATATGTTAATGTATGAATGATTTTAAGTATATTGATATATGTTTTAAGCATTGAAACATATTAAATCACTATGATGTTGGTTAGGCCGAGAGGGATTAGTAAGATATTGATTTATGTCCATATGATTTTAAGGCATAAATGGATTAATGTACATGTGTTAATGATTATGGTGTAATTAGAATTAATCAATTTGATTAATTAATACATGTAATTAGTTGGCAATCAAGGTGTTTGATAAAATACGTAAATGAACTATATGATGTTTAGGAATGTTGCCAACCAAGTGTTTGTGAAAATGCCTAAGTGAATTGGCTAAGAAAGAGACATGGCCGGCATGCCATGATGTAACCAATGGCATGGGTAGCTCTCGGCCATGGCATGTGGTTGAGAGGCCCAATGGGCCAAGCCCAAATATTTTAGGCCCAATAAGATGTAATGGGTCTAGGACAAGCCCAATAAGAGTTGATGAGCCCCACAAGCCCAATAGGCCCAACGAAAATAAATAGTAAAATGAAAATGGGCTTAAGGCATAGTTAGGCCCATTAAGGGAAATAGACTGTGCGTGTTTTGCCAGTTGGGACTCGGTTTCAATATGTTTTGTGTTGAGTACAAAACAGTTTTAAATAAATTTTACCAGAGAAAAACCACTATGAGTTCTACGTGAAGGCAAACCAGTCTTATGTGATAAGACTTAGGTGTGTAATTTTGAGTACACACCGGGCATTGCTCTGGTAGCATGTAAGCCCGATTCTTCTCCGTTCTGGTAACATGAGAATAACCCATTCTGTGGCTATGCCACATATACTTGGTGGCCGTTGCCACGTGAGAACCCTATTTGGTGGCCATTGCCACGTGAGAAACCCTATTTGGTGGCCGTTGCCACGTGAGAAACCCTATTTGGTGGCCGTTGCCACGTGAGAACCCTATTTGGTGGTCGTTGCCATGTGAGAACCCTATTTGGTGGCCGTTGCCACGTGAGAAACCCTAATTGGTGGTCGTTGCCACGCGAGAAACCCTATTCTGTGGCTGTGCCACGTTTGAATTTAAATCAGTGGCTATGCCACGTGTGCTTAGTGTTGTGCCACGTGTGAATTTAAATCAGTGGCTATGCCACGTGTCTTTAGTGGCTGCGCCATGTGCATTACTATTTCATTGATTTATCATGTTTATTGAGAAAGCGATTATCGCATTATTTTCACATGCTTTGTTATTGCTCTATACTGAGCTTTTTACTTCATGTTTTCACATGATTTGAGACATGAGAATGTCGTTTTGAGTACTTTCATGCTATGGTTTTCAAAGGAGATTAATGAGTTTCACATATAAATAATTATTTTGTGATGTGCATTTTGGTTTATGAAATGAGTCCCTTACCCCCTTTACTGAGCGATTTAGAAGCTCACCCTATTTTCTTTCCCCCCAGATCTCTTCAAGTGAAAAGGATTTTCCTGTGACGTACGAAGTAGTGGCTAGTGGAAGACTAGAGCTCCAGGCCATATATTGTATTTTGAGGTATCTTTTATATTTTCATGTACCCAGACAACTATCATAATTGCAGACACTTGATGTATAACATTGTGTGGGATGTATTAGGATTAATTAACTTGAGATTGATTAATGTATTTGATATGATATATAATTTCTAGTGATGAGATCCTGAGGTACGATAAATATGATAATGTATGACACTGCACAAGAATGCACTCTTAATTGAGAATTGATGAGTAAAAAGTTTTAAAATTGCCCTATTTTCCGCGTTTCTGGGGCGTGACACGGTGAATGCTACAGGTGCCCGTGCCCTAGCTATGTGCTAGTATATGATAAGAAATATGAAGATACTACCCATGTTTATAATTATTATTGCTGTACGAACCTGATCCATTCTACAGCCCCCCTTACCCTGGCCATAGGTATGATGACTCTCCAATGGAGAATGACACGTATCGCATGACTTAGTTATAGCCTAGTCTCCTCGATTTGATTATGAAAATCGACTATGATGAATGAATATGTGTTTTCATGATTACGAATTATTCATGAAATGTTTACGAATTGATTACGAAATATTCATGAAATGTTTACGAAATGATTATGAAATATTCATGAAATGTTTACGAAATGATTATGAATTATTCATGTAATGTTTACGAAATGACTATGAAATATTCATGAAATGTTTACAAAATGATTTATGAAATGTTCATGAAAGGTTTATGATAAAACGGTTAAGCATGTGATTTGTTTTAAAGACACGCATGCTTTATAGCGATTATGCATGAAATGACAATTTATGTATTGCATTAAGTTTCGTTTTATGAACAACTTCAAATGTTTTTATATATCAGAACTGCTTTAAGAGTATTACCTTACTGGGCTTTTCCCAAAAAGCTCACCCCTCTACCTCTCAGATTTTTACAGTTAATTACAGCTAATAAATGCTGCGTAGACGACGTAGGCTGACGGATATGAGCTTCCCCAGACTACCTTTCGTATATGCTTGAGGTATACATTCTTATCTCTTTACCAGACTATTTGTATGCACAGACATCTATTGAAAATAATGTGTCGAGATGAAATCTGTATAAGGATAAATTAAATGAGATATTTTTAAGTATTGACACTGAACAGGAATACAGCCTAAGTGAATAAGGGAATAAGTGGGTAAACTAAATTCAAAAAAAAAAAATCCCCCGATTTTTCAAGGGTCAAGGGTCGTTACAGTTTAAGTGGTATTAGAGCAAAGACTATCTAGTACTGTCAGTGTCAATAATAAGGGTAAGATTACATCCCAAATGTCTTTGCTTGTCTGGTTGTAGAGTAAGTATACTTAATTAAGTTAAAACTTAATGTTAGGTTTACGTAAAGAATCAGATCATGGGCTAGAGGCCACAGAGATAGGCCTGAGAATCATGCAGAGTGGTTATATGAGACTCATAAATGATACTGAGGTTGAAACTGATGTTGAGCATGCTCCATCAGGTCCTGTAGAAAGGACAGATGGTACTGAGATACACTTTGTTAAGATTGAGCGAAGTATGAAACATACTATGAAAAATTGGGACACAGGCTATGTTAGGTGATGGGGTAGATGGGAGAATAGACAACCAGATTACTTCTGATACGCCCTCACAGTCTGTAGAGATGTTTCAGGGCTACAAATATGCCTGTTCCTATAGCTCCATAATAGAATGATGATAACTTCGGTTAGGAGTAGGAGCAATATGAGATGAGGCAGTTTCAGAAGTGCAGACCGCCATTGTTGAGTGAGATAAAGGACCCAGTAATTATAGAGAACTGAATGAATGAGATTAAGGAGACTACGAATGAAATTTATGGGTCTGGTACAAGGAAATTGATTTGTCAATGAGTATGAATTATGATTTATATCCCTAGAAAGGTATGACCCAACGTTATAAGCAGTGAAGTTAAGAAATGTCTGTAAGTTCACTAACGGATAGAGACCGAGCTCATTTCGGAGTATAGTATGCTATTACATACTGAAATCAAGAATCCAATGGTACTAGAAGACTCGAAAAATTAAATTGGAAAACTTGCATGGATTCTTAGGGTATGACAGTGAGCTTAATAGACCGGGGGTAGTTTCAAGAGTTTAAGCCTCTATTTTTCAACAAGGTTAAGAATTCAATGATTCAGATTGTTGAATGAATGAGATAGAAAAGCTTGATGATTTTAGAAGTAACTCTACTAAGAAAGTTACTTTTGTAACTTTTGTGTTAAAAGGATTGGAGAAGCTACACGAAATTTCAGAGTGTGCTACTATAAAGAAGTCGCCCTTGTAGCATCAATATCAAGATGGAATGTCGAACTCGGAGGGAAATTCATCGATTTAATCCGAGAGCCGACATCAAAAAAATTACATGGGATATATTCCAAAGGCCCTTAGGCGGCAGCACATTCCGGATGAATATGAAATTAAATTTATAGCTTTGGAAAAAGAATGATCTGGATAAGTAGAGATGTGAAACGGAGAAAATCCAGAAAACTCATAGGAGGTAATGAGATCCTCAATCGAGCTAAGTTAGCTCAACTTGATGTTATTTTGAGAGAGCAATGCGTAAGGCGCAACTATGGGAATATGATATATATACTTTCAAGGTTATTAAGGATATGAAAAGGTAAAGAGAGTGACAAAAGTGATGTACTAAGGAAGCAGTGAGAGTGATAGAGTAAAATCACCGTACCTGAAAGGATGAATTACAAGAACTAAAGGTATAAGTGAATGTCACACTGCTTACAGAATTGATAAAGTTAGGGCAGGTACGGATTAAAAAGAGACCCTAGTAGACAGAGGGATTTCTAACACGTATTCAGATGATCTATCAGAGTTGCCACTAAATTGAAAGGTGAAGTTCTGAAATTGATTTAGCACTTGGCATCGAATTAATTATTCAGACCACTGTACTCAGCGGCTTTGATTGAATTAGAAATGTTGAAGAAACACTTATAAGGATTACATGAAAAGGAGATTATCGAGCCATGTGAATCACTTTGATGTGTACTAACATTAATTGTTAAGGAGACCCGAAGTCTTCGTGGTCATGATATGTTAAGAGCAGGTGTTAATTGGATTCCCAAGACAAGGATTATAAATCAGTGGGGAAAGACCTAAAACTCTTAAAGATGATTCAGAGCTTGAGATATATGGAGACTTTGGACTATGAATTATGTATCGAGTATAAAGATTGTGAATGGCTCATGCTTATGTTTCGAATGCGAGACTTAATTGGAATAAGGAAAGAGTTCTGATATAATTGATGTACGAAATGAGGCAAGTTTGAAATGTGATAGATTCTGAATACAAGTGATACTATGGACAAGAGATGTATACAATGTATGAATATTTCTGGTAAATTTAATTATTCAGATCAAATGATATGAACAGAGAATGAGTGTGACTAAAGGATAAATTGAAATTGACAGTCGAAATATTTGTGTTTGAAATCAGGATACCATTACTTGTACTGTGAAGAATTATGGAATTCTACTGATCATGAAGGTTAAGTATTAAATTTTACAAACGCTGTTAAATACAAAAAAAATGATGAATGACTCGAGTCGGTGCTTTGAGCAAAAGTGATTACGGGACAACATTACGTGTATTGGTCAAGGATATGAATTACTGAAATATTTAGTGAACCTCAACTGGATGTAGTTCCTTTCTGATATTGACATTTATTTCGTGGTAGTGAGTTTGAGAGTTGAGAACTGGAATTGATTGATCGAATCGAGCAAGCTCAGCATATTAATAAGTGTCGTATTGATGTAGCTAATCAAACCCAGATAGGTGCTACAACTAGCTTGAGTATTGGTACTGATAATTTATTGAATTTTGAAGACAAAATTATCAAGTAGTCACGATATCCTCCATGTATTGATGCGACACATGTATCACCTAGATCCGACACACATGATTGAGTATGAACCACTGGAATTGAAAGAGGATAGGACACGTGGAGAAATCGATTCGGATCTTGAACATGAAAGAAAAGGCATTGAGGTCTAAGATGATTCCTTTGGTCAAAGTTCTATGGCAATACCATGCTTTGAAAGAGGCCACATGGGAATTAGAAAATTTAATGCGAGAGAAGTACCTACATTGTTTAAGGACTAAGGTACTCCTAAATTTGGGGACCAAATTTCCTAACGTGGGGAGAATGTAAACCCCACAAAAATTTTTCGGTACTTGGTTTTAAGTGACACTGATTGGGATTAAATTATGCCTGTGATAAAAAAATAAAAAAAATAATAAACAAGATTAAATTTTAATGTTAATATGAGAGACTCAGACTTAGACGAGGTTGATTTACAAATTTTTCTTTTACATGTATATACATATATACATGATGGAATATTAAATAATTACCTAGAATTGGTTAGTAAATAAATGAGAATTTATTTGAAATACATGGAGGAGAATACACATGTATATATATACATATATATACATTTGTACGTGCTATTGTAGATATATATATACACACACGCATACAAGATTTATGTGTGCAAATGCAGTGTGAATAGGAGTCTGAAGATAGGTAGCATATGTGAGCGATACGTGTATATACATATGGAGAATTTAATCAAATACGTAGACATACATGAATATATATATATATATATATATATGCAATGTTTAATTTATTTCTCAAGATTAAAATATGTGGGTGCAAGGGTATACAAATATGCATAGATAAATATACATATATGAAAGAAATACACCCATGTAAATATATGTGAATATATATATGAGAGTAGATGTATACAATACATGTATAGGACCGAGAGCCCATCCGTTTATTATATTGGCATACACGAAATTCAGATTAGTGAAGGAAATAAAGAAAATGCAGCAGTGAATGATGGGTGAATGACGGTGGCAGAAAAAAAATTGTATAAACTGATACATGAAGGGAGAGGGTGACTATCAGTAGAAGATGAAACAAAGAATGGTGAAAGATGCCGACCCCACTGCAGCACCATGCCCTCTGCACACCCACTCTCTTGCCACACCATACCCTCCCTCCATTATCTTCCATCACACCGACCCCATCTTTCATTTCCATGCTCCTGGCAGCGAAAACTATTATAGAAGGGAGAATAAAATATATACATATATATATATTAAAGCAGTAGCAGACCAGGCGAGAAGAAGGAAACGTAATGAAAAAAAAAAGAGAAAGTTGAGGGGAATGACGCGAGGGAGAGAGTGAAATGCTGGAAATAGAAGCAAACTGAGGTGATAAGGCTGCAGGGAAAGGGCTTCATTCCGTGAAGGAATATTGGGAAACAGAAGGAGCTTTGTCCTTTGTAGAAAACTGAAACGGAGAAGGGAGGATGGAACAAAGCTGATCGAAGGGCGCAGAAGACAGTAACGATCAAGAGATACTATTAGTGTCAAGGAAAAAGTGAACTGTGGCTGAAGAGAGAGCGAAGAGGCTGAAGTTGTCGACTGCCACCAAATCGAAAGAAACCCGAGCAGTGATATAGGCGAGATCGAAGAGTTGGAGCAGAGGAAAAGGGGTCACAGTTTCAGAAGAGAGGGGCAGTGAAAAGAGGATAACCCAAGTTGCTGTTGTTGATGATCACAGTGAGTGTGAACCAGATGAGAACGTGGAAGAAGGAAAAAGGAGCTGTGACCTGGAAACAGGGGAGTTTGAAAAGCTGTTGGAATTTGGAAAAGATGGAGGTCAGCTGAAGCTAATGCCGGGGGGTATTGAGGAGCAGAAGAGGCCCTTTCTCGGGCAACAATACCCACGGTGAAAGGTTGAACCGAGGTTGATGGAGAAGATGATGATGGTGATGGGATGATGACCGAACCGAGGGAGTGTTGGAATGATGATAGGATCGGGAGGATGATGAACGTGAGAAATAGTGGAAGAGAAGCTTGTGATGTCGAGAGGAAGGAGGCAGATGAGGAGAACAGAGGCAAAGCACAATGCTCTCGGTGATAATGAAGATGATGATGAATAGTGTCGAGGAGAGGAAACAGGGGAAGAAGAAATGAAGGAACAGTAAACAGAAGGTTGGAGCATGAAACCGAGAGAAGATTGGAGAGAAAAGAAAGAGAAGAAAATAAAGCTAGGAAAGAGGGAACTGGATTGCGTGGTGTGTGGCCGAAAACAGGAGAGGAAAATCGAAGAAAATAAGGAAAACCGAAATGGAGGAAAGAAGCAGTGTGGAAAAGGAAGCCGTTCCTATCTTAGGATGCCTTCATCCTTTCTGCTGAAAACTGGAACAGAGGAAGTGACGCGATCAGTAGGGAGAAACTGGAAATAGAGACAAGCTAAAGTGACACAGGCATCGGGTCTTCTCACAGCTACTCACATTTTTGTAGGTTCTCGGTTCTGTACTGGAGTCAGGGGCATCGAATGGTGCTGATACAAGCTGGGTTGGAGTTTGACTCATCAACAATAGTTAAAGACAGTGTCCGAAAGGCTGTTGTCGAGTGATCCAAACATGGGTGGAAGTAAGGGAGTTGGAGAAGGGAGAACCGAGAAGGAGACTGTGAGCAGGGGATGGCAACGGGTTGGAGGATGGTGAGCTAAGGAACCGAGAAAGGTGGTGGTGAAAATGATGATGGCAATGGTGATTATGTCGGGACTGGGTCTGGAGATGGTAGAGTCCGAAAGATGGAGATGGTGAAGTTACCAAGGAAGTGAGGGAGAAACCGAGAAGAAGGAGAAGAGAGGGATGAACAGTAACAAGGAAATGAAAATGAAAAAGAAAATGGAAGTGGTAGGAAGAAGAAAGCAAAATTCAAAAAAAAAAAGATGAATAGTGAAAGTGATGAATAGTAAAAAAAGAAAAGAAAAATATATATATATATTTGGAATAGAGAAAGAGACGCAAATAATTTGGGAAATCTCGGGAAAAAGTTATGAAAAATTAACTTAGTGGATCGAGCTCGTCGACTCGCTGAGTCGAAGCAATCAAGGATTACAGACAGACACCGAGGTAAAGAATTTATGCAAGTTTTGGAGATAACGGTACATATTTTATAATTTCGAGTGTATTTTCCATAGGTAAGCAATGTTACAATTTTGACGCATCGTAGTTAATTCGACAAATAAGATACTAAGAAATACAAATTTCGGTGTAGGAGAATCATAGAAAGATCTAAGGGAGATACTAGGAGGTGTCACCACTCGAATTCGGGATTTTCGTAAATCGAGGTAAGGGGTATTATTTAACTTAGTTCTGATAATGCATTTTTGCGTCACCAATAAATGATTTTATGAAAGAGCATATGATTTGAAGTGATTTATCAATGCTTTTATACTTGTGAAACTGTTTACAATGCATGTTTTAATTTATCGAAATATTTCCCGAGTACTTTCCATGTGGTGAAATGAATTTCCTAAGGTATGAAGTGTATGGATGTTTTACATTTATTTATGTTTTTATATCCATACTGTTAAAGAAACTTCGACAATTTCAAAAGTATTTAAGAAAAGAAATTTTTTTCGAAAGGGGATTGTGGGGGCCACCTCTTGAGTCCTACAGGAACAAAGTGCCACACAGTCTTTCGGTTTTATGAAAGAGTATTCAAATTTCAAGGAAATTCGATGTTATTACTCGATATGGGTTTATGAATTATAAAACCCAAGAAAGATTTTGGAAACTCTGTTTTGAGACTATAGGCTTCATGCATTGTTACTTCTTGTGGTGTTCCGGATACACCATCTGAGGTACCGGTACGTTGGCCCCTTTAGCACTTGACTCAACCTGTGTGGAAGATGTCGTGCTACTGGTGGTTTACGATGATGTTTTGGTAGTATCTCGTGCCCGCGCAGTACGGATGAATGTTCCCCGCACGGTGAGTGCTACAGGTGCCCGTGCCCTAGCTATGTGCTAGTATATGATAAGAAATATGAAGATACTACCCATGTTTATAATTATTATTGCTGTACGAACCTGATCCATTCTACAGCCCCCCTTACCATGGCCATAGGTATGATAACTCTCCAATGGAGAATGACACATATCACATGACTTAGTTATAGCCTAGTCTCCTTGATTTGATTATGAAAATCGACTATGATGAATGAATATTTGTTTTCATGATTACGAATTATTCATGAAATGTTTACGAAATGATTACGAATTATTCATGAAATGTTTACGAAATGATTATGAAATATTCATGAAATGTTTACGAAATGATTATGAATTATTCATGAAATGTTTACGAAATGACTATGAAATATTCATGAAATGTTTACGAAATGATTTATGAAATGTTCATGAAAGGTTTATGATAAAACGGTTAAGCATGTGATTTGTTTTAAATACACGCATGCTTTATAGCGATTATGCATGAAATGACAATTTATGTATTGCATTAAGTTTCGTTTTATGAACAACTTCAAATGTTTTTATATATCAGAACTGCTTTAAGAGTATTACCTTACTGGGCTTTTCCCCAAAAGCTCACCCCTCTACCACTCAAATTTTTGTAGTTAATTACAGCTAATAAATGCTGCGTAGACGACGTAGGCTGACGGATATGAGCTTCCCCAGACTACCTTTCGTATATGTGTGAGATATACATTCTTATCTCTTTACCAGACTATTTATATGCACAGACATTTATTGAAAATAATGTGTCGGGATGAAATCTGTATAAGGATAAATTAAATGAGATATTTTTAAGTATTGACACTGAACAGGAATACAGTCTAAGTGAATAAGGGAATAAGTGGATAAACTAAATTCAAAAAAAAAATCCCTCGATTTTTCAAGGGTCAAGGGTCGTTACAAGAGGACTTGAGCTCTAGGCCATATTTTTTGTATTAAAGTATATACTTAATGTAAGACCCGAAATTAAATCGTAAATTTTATGAGGTAGAAAAATGCTCACAAATTTAAAGGAATGGGATTCGGACTGAAAATAAGGATTCAAATCATAAAATGAATGAATATTCATGAAGGGAAGTCGGGCTAAATAAATCCCGAACACGTGTAAGGGCAAAACGGTCAAAAGATCAAAAGTCGGGATAAAGTCGATAAGAAAATTTAATTAAAAAAAATAAGGATTTAGAATATCTTGATCAATAATAAGGAAATTATATAATTTTGAGTCAAATTGATCAAGATCTGGAATTTTTAGAAATATCGAAAAGTCACTTGGGACAATATCCCGAAAATACGGAGAAATTATACCCGAAAAATGGTTAAAAATATAATAAATAAAATAAATTAAATTAAGTTAAATTGTTTGGAATAAAATATTAATTTTGTAGATATTTTCAGATTTTTTTAGACTATTTTAATGAATATTTTAATAATAAAATAAATTGTTAAATAAAATAATAATTGAAAAAAAAAAGAAAAGAAGAAATCTGTAAAGTCGGGGAGAGAGAAAGAAAAGGGAAAACGGAGAAGGGGACTGTGCGTGGCCGACCGACGAGCCACCACCGGGCACCGACGGCCTCCGACGAAGGGCCGAGCAGCAAGAGGAGAGGCCGGCGAAGCTATTGGCACCGGCGACGCGCGCTGAGGAGGCCGGAGATCGCCGAACGGAGGAGGAGAAGATCGCGGGGAAAACGGAGTCGGTACCGGCGATCCACGGCAGCTGGGGGCCAACGGCGGGTACCAGTGTGATCGGGAAGAGGAGCCGGTCCTTTTGAGACCAGTACCGACCGGCGAAACCGCCAGTATTCGCCGGATCGGGAGGAGACAGCCGCGGGGGAGAAGGAGGAATTGGCCGACGATGGTCGCGTTTCGACCCCAACCGAGGCCCGATTCTGAATGCCCAGGTGTAGCCGAGCCGAACGGCACCGAAATCGCACCGGGAACCGGCCGGATGACGTCGGAATGCGTAAATGGGGATTGAACCGGTCGAACCGACCTGAACCAGCCAAAACTGAACCGAACCGGACCGAGCTGAACCGACGGTCTGAACCGGTCTGAACCGGACTGAACCGGTTCAGCCAAGAGAGAAGAGGAAAAAAGGAGAAAAAGAGGAAAAGGAAAAAGGGAAAGGATTTTCGGGGATACACCGGACTTCGGGTAAGTCAATATGAGGTCAAAAGTGACCGAATTGATTTCTGGGAAATTTATTTAAATTATATTTAATCGAAGAGTAACCCGGGATTAAATATAATAATTGTGCAGTTCGACGATAAAGCCCGAACGAGAGCCGATTGAGCTCCAATTTTCGTATCCCGCATCGTATCGGGTAAGTACAGTTTAATTCTGGTAATTAGAGTCCTTTAATACAGAGTTTCAATTATTTTACAGAATTTACGGATTAATTCTGTATAAAAGGAATATTAATCGGAATTACAACGTAATTACCGTAAATGGTATACGGGCTATCCAATGAGTTTGGAACGAAGCCCGATAATTATTGGTAAGCTGAATGAGCCCAGTAAACAAGAAGAAGGGATTTAAACAGTATAAACGGGCTGAAAATGGGTCGAGGCCCATTAAAGTGCAATCGGGCCCAATAGGGATAAATGGGCCCAATGATTTAAATTAAGCCCAGAAAGTATTAAATACAATTAAGTTGTATAATATCTGACCTGAGGAATAATTATACCCAGTTTCGGAGGTTTGATTGGGAGCAGATCGGACTGCGCGACGTGACAACAGTGGAAAAGGAAAGGTCAGACTTGACGAGAATCGAGGTAAGGGAATTTTGTAAGTGCATAGAGATGCCTATACATATTTTGAGGGTATTTACAGGGCTTAGAATTTATCTAAGTATCTAGTAAACGAAATAATAATTTTTACGAAAACAGGGGCTTAGATAAATAAAGGAAAATGACTATTTTGCCCCCAGTTAGGAAAATTTCAAAAAGGGTAGTAAGGCTATGAAATTGCATGAATTTCATGATTTTAATGTTTTATATGATTATATTGCTTTGATTTAAGCAAATATACACATAGGTGGGCTGTTGATTTCGTGAATTTTACTAAAGGGTACCGGTTTGTACCGGTTACTATTTTAAAAGATGTTTTATTAAAAGTGAGCCACCTATCGTATTTACATGACTAAAAGAGTGCTAGAGTCTTACTCGCACTCAAGTTTACTGAATTATTTCTCATGAAAAGCCGTACTGGAGCATTGCTCGTACGAGAAATTTGTGTGTGCACAAAACCGTGCTGAAGCTTCGCTCGCACGAGATTTTAGATATCATGATATGCATAGCGTGGTGCTGGAGCTCCGTAAGCCTGTGACCTGGTGTGGGGCGGGCAGCAGGATGCTCACATAAAAGTACTAGACGCGAGTTGACATGCATATAGTCGTGCGGAAGCCTCTTGTAGACTGTGTATCACAGAGAGTTGAGATGCTCGCACATATACTTTGAGACATGGGTTGGTTATCGACATAGTATTGGGCTGGATAAGACCTACGGCAGGCACCCCCAGACTATGATATGGGTCCACGGAGTACGATGTACCGTGTATGTCACACGGAGTACGCTGTACCGTGCAGTCATGATGACTCTACGATGTTACTCGATATTCTGGCGGGTAGGACTTGACCCCACCTCCCGTTGCAGTTGTGATACCCCGCACACCGGGATCCGTGTAGCATGGGATCACAGGGACATAGTATGGCCATAGTCCTCGATTTTTCATACAGTAACGTACATGCCTCACATGATATCATACGGTCTGGATAGACCAGGACAAACCCGATGGAGGGGTAGTCCCGATTTATGTTTTTAAAAGAGATTTGATTTGATGAATCAAGGTATTCCCGAGAGATGGGTTTGACCTTGATGAAGTTGTTTTATAATGAAACAAATGAGTTTTAAAGTGAGAGTTTATGATGAAATAAATGAGTTTTAAATGAGATGAATTTATGATGAAACAAATAAGTTTCAAGGTGATGAGTTTGTGATTAAACAAATGAGTTTTAATGTGACGAGCATGAGATGTCATACATGATGATTTTCCATGTGTGCTTTATATGTCGATTTCATGATTTCTTGTATATGATATATACATACATGTGGTATTGTTTTAATGTTACCTCATGCTCCGAAAGTAAACGATTTTTACATCATGACATTATCAGCACGTAGATAGTATAGTTATCTACCTGCTTACATTATTGCCTTACTGAGCACGTTTCGCTCACCCTTTCATTTTCCACCCCACAGGGTATATTCAGTAGAAGAGAGCGACAATAGTCTCGCATCTCGGTTATCCGCTGCTTCTTATTAAGATCAGGTATACACATTTATATAATTTTTGTATCTGAACAAATAAATGCATAGTACTGTATATGGATTTAATATTGGGGATGTATTTTGTTTAAATAAATTGACATGTGAATGTGAATATGAAAATGGAATGGTAAATAGGTGAGAGGTTACTAACACCGAATCATAGCCCAACTGTTTAGTAGTGTAAAGGTTCACGACGAGTAAGGAAAT
This sequence comes from Firmiana major, assembly GCA_033439115.1. Taxonomy (NCBI): domain Eukaryota; kingdom Viridiplantae; phylum Streptophyta; class Magnoliopsida; order Malvales; family Malvaceae; genus Firmiana; species Firmiana major. The sequence goes on along the minus strand of CM065904.1, from coordinate 55,135,777 downwards.
GAAAAAGCGAAAAATTTATAGGGATTTTTAGGTAATTTGGGTTGTGACAAATTTAATGGTATCAGAGCAGAATTGGCCTGATATGAGTCGGTGTTAGTGGTTAAGTAAATTTACATCCCCATGTACTGTGCATTGTTTAGATACAATTGTGTATATCAAGGTGGAAGTGCAGCTAAGAACTTAGTTTCAAATGCAAGAATATAGTTGTTATAACTGATAGCCGCTATGGTAGAGGGGCGAGTACACATGCTCGAGGCCATAAAGATTGGCCTGAGAATCGAATGAGTCATGATATGAGACTCAAGATGAGATAGTGCACGAGGCAGAGGTCGTAGAGGTAGACCTGAGTCTGCTAAGTCGTGCTGAGTTGATTTGTGAGAATCAGGATGAAATTGAAATAGAGGTTAATGTTGAGCATACCTCTCAGAGTCCGACAGAGTGATCGGATAGTATTGAGACACGCTTCGTGAGGTTGGAGCGGAGTGTGAAGATTATTTTGAGGAGCAAATTGCTCAGAGTAGACATAAGATCAGAGGGCGTAGCGGAGCATTGATTGAAACCCGCTCGACCCATCTTAAGTGTTAAACATCCAGAGCTAAGATGAGAAATATTTTTGGATGTATTCCGGTGACAGGATATCCCAGACATGATTTAAAGGAAAAATTTATTACACTGCCCAGGAATACTAAATTGATTATGAGTATGAAACTCAGTTATATTCTTGGACAGATATTACCTCGACACTATGAACAAGTGACAGTCGAGATGTCTAAAAGTTCATGAAATGGCTCAACTTTTCAATTTGAGTCTGATTGGCCCGTGAGATATTACCTATATCGAGGCAGTGCGCAGATTTACAGTTGGGTAGATAAGAATATGAATTGCACGCCTTTGAGATTGGGAAAGGTAGCGAGGGCTGAAATAGAGACAGAAAAGAGAATCGAAAAATGACAGAGATGTCAAAATGGAAAAATGGTGATTGGTAAAAGATTTGATTTGACGAGTCATGGAGTAAGATAATTGGTAAGGCCCCAGTGCACCCAATTTTGGCACTCTTGGGGGGCATTGTGATTGGAGGACCCCGACCTGCTACAAAGCAGTGTAGCAGTGTAAGCACTGTGAGCAGTGTAGGATGTGTGGTGGATACCACGGAAAGAGGGTCTATATCACTGTATTGATGAAAAATGGTCATTAAGTGTGGTAAGACGGACCATTGATTTTGATTGCTCAGAGTTGAGCGAGATCGCCCCACAGAAAAGTAAAGAGACGGAGAAAAACTTCGTTGGTATAGCTGCAACAAAAAGGGAGGCCACAGCCGAAGAGAAAAAGGAAAGTAGGTTGTTGGATGAAGGCGAGAGGATGTCTTGGACCAGGACGCTATTGATGTTTCATGGATGTGGTGTAAGATGCCACACTTGTTATGAATAACAAAGTACATATGTTCATTGATCCTGGTGCCACACATTTATTCATACCGCCTTCATTCGCATATAAGTGAGTAAAAGGCATGAATGCCTACATCATTGGGCACAATACTGATAAATGAGTACCCCAATAGAGAAGGATTAATTAACGGAATATGGATATACAGATTTTAAGTTGAAAACAGGGGTGAAAAACATCACTGAAAAGTATATGGTAAGTGTTGACAAGTGATAAAAAGGGGTGCAACAGTTGGAATTAAAGGAGTAAAGGATTGTACTCACGGAATGAATAATGAAAGAGTTTTGTTATAATTGATACAATAAGGAGATAATCTTTGAGAGATACTTGATTCTACATACAAGAAGTATTGGAGTAAGAGGCGTATGCAAGGTAAGAATATATGTGATACGTGAAGTAAATTGGGATTAAAGCAATTAGTAGCGAATATAAATTGTGACCACATAGACTGAGATATAACGTAGTTGTGGTTAAGTCTGAAGGTTAATAAAGGTATTTCAAAACACCTCCCCGCCTGAAGACTTGACAGCGTCTAAAAGTATATATATATAACCTATAACGTGAAATCGATCGTCGTAATAACTACCTTTAGCATTAGGATATTTTTACTAAGACGATAAGAATATTAAAATTCGACAAATCATAAAGGTTAACATAGTAAAATTTAAAAAGAGCCGTTAAGATAAGAATAGAAAATGGCGCAGGTTAGTACCTGAAAACGTAAGCGCTTGAGAAGGATCTTATACGCTTATGCGTAAATAAGTTAAGGATTGGACCGATTTGTAATCATCATTATCGATGATATGTTGGGTGTAGTTAAAGTCTAGGGCGATTTATAAGCAACAATTGGGAAATGACTTTTGCAGATGGTTGCTGCGAGTTCTAAAAGGATATACCTGGTTGACACGTTTAACTAAGAAAACGTGGTCTTAGAATGAGATGATAAATAAGATGAGAGATGTGACATGGATTTCGGTGTAGTGAAGTATGAACTGACCACCGTGATTAATTTCACCATACCCAACAGCTCAAGAGGTTCTCAGTGAGTATGGATACCTCGAAATAATGAAGGAGCTGTGTATTGATGTATAATGGGAAGATAGTCAATTATGGAGTCAGACAACTCCTTGATCACGAAATAAACTATCTGACCCATGATTTTAAAGTTGACAACAGTATTTGTACCGAGGATATGGTACTATTATGTACAGGGTGAGAAATTGTGGATATGCACTAATCATAAAGCCTCGAGTATCTGTTTTTTTTTTTTACAAAAAGAGGCGAATATGAGAATACATAGTGGATTAGAGCTTCTGAGAGGTTTTGATTGTGAAAATTGTACCACCCAAGGAAGGGCTAATGTGACGGCTGATGCTTTGAGTAGAAAGAGCCTAGGGATGGTACCGCATATGATGGTCAGGGAGCGTGAGCTGCTAGAGCAGCTGTGAGCCTCAGTATTGATGTGGCCCCTTCTGATGATGACGGTGATTGTGTGACAGCTAGCCTAAGACTAGAACCGGATGAGAGTGCCCGGATTTGATAGGCTTAGCGAGATGATCGGCATGATGTCGATAGTGTGGGTCAGATTCAGAAGGGTACAGTGACAGAGTTCACAGAGTATGATAATGATTTACAGAGGTTCAGAGACAGTATAAGTGCTCCTCAGGACCACAGTTGATGGGATAGTAATATTGTCAGAAGCTCACTCTTCGGGATATACAGTGTATACGAAAAGTAACGAATATATATATATGAAATCTCGAAAAGGGTATGGGTGGTCAGATGTGAAAAGAGATATGGTAGGGATTGTGGAATAGTGCCTAAAGTGTCAGCAGAATAAGGTAGAGTATTAAAAGTCTGCAAAGTTATTGCAGCACCTACCTATATTGACACGGCATGAAAACGAGAGCAAGTCTCCATGAATGTCGTGATGGGTTATAGAGGACCCGGATAAATCAAGAGACTATTTGGATGATAATCGGTAGAGTAACTAAGTCTACCCACCTTCTGGGTTATGAAATCCCAAAATAGTCAGAGTGTATATGAGGATTTATGTATAAGGAAGATTGTGGAACATTATGTAACGTTCCAGTGAGCATTGTATTATAAAGGGATTCTCGCTCCACTTCCTACCTCTGAGGATATTTAAGGAAGCTATGGGAACTCGACTGAGTATTAGCACAGCTTTTCGTTCTCAGACAGATGGTCAGTCAGAGAGGACTGTACAAGTTCTGGAGGATTCGATGAAAGCGTGTGCCATTGATTTTATAAGCTCTTGGAATGATCAGTTGATTTCTAATTGAAGTCGTCAATAGTGACAGTTGTCACTTGAGTATCGGGATAACAAGATATGAGGCAGTGTATGGCTGTAGGGGTTGTTCCCCAAATTAGATAAGAAAAAGTGGGTGACAGATAGAATTATTTTCGACCGTGAATAATAAGTCTCTGAGGAGGTTTTAGTTAAGGATGAGAGATTAAGAACACCTCAGAGCAGATAGACAAGTATTGGAATTCACAGGGGGTGAATTAGTATGGTTGAAACATTCTTGTCCTAAGAGAATAAGGACATAGCGAACTCTTGGAAGAAGGTAAATTGAGTTGCACTGGATGAATATTTTGAGAGATTGGACAAGTGGGGGATAAGACCTGTAAGTTTGCGTTATCACCTGAATTAACAGGCACCCACAATATGTCCCAGCTTTCGATGCTTCGGCAATACTATCCAGATCCAGCATAGGTGATGGGATATGAGATCCAACAGTGCAGCTTAATGCAATTATAAGTATATTGAAGAAGTTGATTCGGGCATTAAACAGGAAAGAGAAAGTATTGAGGTTTAAGATGATCTCCCTAATTAAAGTCCTTTGGTAGTAATACACTCCGGAGAAAGTCACATAAGAATTTAAGAGTATGATACGATCGAGGTATCCGGAGTTGTATATGGATTCTTATGACTTGGTTCTAATTTGGAGGACCAAATTCCTTAAGTGGGGGAGATTTGTAAGACCCGAAATTAAATCGTAAATTTTATGAGGTAGAAAAATGCTCACAAATTTAAAGGAATGGGATTCGGACTGAAAATAAGGATTCAAATCATAAAATGAATGAATATTCGTGAAGGGAAGTCGGGCTAAATAAATCCCGAACACGTGTAAGGGCAAAACGGTCAAAAGATCAAAAGTCGGGATAAAGTCGATAAGAAAATTTAATTAAAAAAAATAAGGATTTAGAATATCTTGATCAATAATAAGGAAATTATATAATTTTGAGTCAAATTGATCAAGATCTGGAATTTTTAGAAATATCGAAAAGTCACTTGGGACAATATCCCGAAAATACGGAGAAATTATACCCGAAAAATGGTTAAAAATATAATAAATAAAATAAATTAAATTAAGTTAAATTGTTTGGAATAAAATATTAATTTTGTAGATATTTTCAGATTTTTTTAGACTATTTTAATGAATATTTTAATAATAAAATAAATTGTTAAATAAAATAATAATTGAAAAAAAAAAAGAAAAGAAGAAATCTGTAAAGTCGGGGAGAGAGAAAGAAAAGGGAAAACGGAGAGGGGGACTGCGCGTGGCCGACCGACGAGCCACCACCGGGCACCGACGGCCTCCGACGAAGGGCCGAGCAGCAAGAGGAGAGGCCGGCGAAGCTATTGGCTCCGGCGACGCGCGCTGAGGAGGCCGGAGATCGCCGAACGGAGGAGGAGAAGATCGCAGGGAAAACGGAGTCGGTACCGGCGATCCACGGCAGCTGGGGGCGAACGGCGGGTACCGGTGTGATCGGGAAGAGGAGCCGGTCCTTTTGAGACCAGTACCGACCGACGAAACCGTCGGAATCCGTCGAATTGGGAGGAGACAGCCGCGAGGGAGAAGGAGGAATTCACCGACGATGGTCGCGTTTTGACCCCAACCTAGGCCCGATTCTGAATGCCCAGGTGTAGCCGAGCCGAACGGCACCGAAATCGCACCGGGAATCGGCCGGACGGCGCCGGAATGAGCAAATGGGGATTGAACCGATCGAACCGGCCAAAACTGAACCGAATCGGACCGAGCTGAACCGGCGGTCTGAACCGGACTGAACCGGTTCAGCCAAGAAAGAAGAGGAAAAAAGGAGAAAAAGAGGAAAAGGAAAAAGGGAAAGGATTTTCGGGGATACACCGGACTTCGGGTAAGTCAATATGAGGTCAAAAGTGACCGAATTGATTTTTGAGAAATTTATTTAAATTATATTTAATCGAAGAGTAACCCGGGATTAAATATAATAATTGTGCAGTTCGACGATAAAGCCCGAACGAGAGCCGATTGAGCTCCAATTTTTGTATCCCGCATCGTATCGGGTAAGTACAGTTTAATTTCGGCAATTAGAGTCCTTTAATACAGAGTTTCAATTATTTTACAGAATTTACGGATTAATTCTGTATAAAAGGAATATTAATTGGAATTACAACGTAATTACCGTAAATGGTATACGGGCTATCCAATAGTTTGGAACGAAGCCCGATAATTATTGGTAAGCTGAATGAGCCCAGTAAACCCGAAGAAGGGATTTAAACAGTATAAACGGGCTGAAAATGGGTCGAGGCCCATTAAAGTGCAATCGGGCCCCATAGGGATAAATGGGCCCAATGATTTAAATTAAGCCCAGAAAGTATTAAATACAATTAAGTTGTATAATATCTGACCTGAGGAATAATTATACGCAGTTTCGGAGGTTTGATTGGGAGCAGATCGGACTGCGCGACGTGACAACAGTGGAAAAGGAAAGGTCAGACTCGACGAGAATCGAGGTAAGGGAATTTTGTAAGTGCATAGAGATGCCTATACATATTTTGAGGGTATTTACAGGGCTTAGAATTTATCTAAGTATCTAGTAAACGAAATAATAATTTTTACGAAAACAGGGGCTTAGATAAATAAAGGAAAATGACTATTTTGCCCCCAGTTAGGAAAATTTCAAAAAGGGTAGTAAGGCTATGAAATTGCATGAATTTCATGATTTTAATGTTTTATATGATTATATTGCTTTGATTTAAGCAAATATACACATAGGTGGGCTGTTGATTTCGTGAATTTTACGAAAGGGTACCGGTTTATACCGGTTACTATTTTAAAAGATGTTTTATTAAAAGTGAGCCACCTATCGTATTTACATGACTAAAAGAGTGCTAGAGTCTTACTCGCACTCAAGTTTACTGAATTATTTCTCATGAAAAGCCGTACTGGAGCATTGCTCGTACGAGAAATTTGTGTGTGCACAAAACCGTGCTGAAGCTTCGCTCGCACGAGATTTTAGATATCATGATATGCATAGCGTGGTGCTGGAGCTCCGTAAGCCTGTGACCTGGTGTGGGGCGGGCAGCAGGATGCTCACATAAACGTACTAGACGCGAGTTAACATGCATATAGTCGTGCGGAAGCCTCCTGTAGACTGTGTGTCACAGAGAGTTGAGATGCTCGCACATATACTTTGAGACATGGGTTGGTTATCGACATAGTATTGGGCTGGATAAGACCTACGGCAGGCACCCCCAGACTATGATATGGGTCCACGGAGTACGATGTACCGTGTATATCACACGGAGTACGCTGTACCGTGCAGTCATGATGACTCTACGATGTTACTCGATATTCTGGCGGGTAGGACTTGACCCCACCTCCCGTTGCAGTTGTGATACCTCGCACACCGGGATCCGTGTAGCATGGGATCACAGGGACATAGTATGGCCATAGTCCTCGATTTTTCATACAGTAACCTACATGCCTCACATGATATCATACGGTCTGGATAGACCAGGACAAACCCGATGGAGGGGTAGTCCCGATTTATGTTTTTAAAAGAGATTTGATTTGATGAATCAAGGTATTCCCGAGAGATGGGTTTGACCTTGATGAAGTTGTTTTATAATGAAACAAATGAGTTTTAAAGTGAGAGTTTATGATGAAATAAATGAGTTTTAAATGAGATGAATTTATGATGAAACAAATAAGTTTCAAGGTGATGAGTTTGTGATTAAACAAATGAGTTTTAATGTGACGAGCATGAGATGTCATACATGATGATTTTCCATGTGTGCTTTATATGTCGATTTCATGATTTCTTGTATATGATATATACATACATGTGGTATTGTTTTAATGTTACCTCATGCTCCGAAAGTAAACGATTTTTACATCATGACATTATCAGCACGTAGATAGTATAGTTATCTACCTGCTTACATTATTGCCTTACTGAGCACGTTTCGCTCACCCTTTTCATTTTCCACCCCACAGGGTATATTCAGTAGAAGAGAGCGACAATAGTCTCGCATCTCGGTTATCCGCTGCTTCTTATTAAGATCAGGTATACACATTTATATAATTTTTGTATCTGAACAAATAGATGCACAGTACTGTATATGGATTTAATATTGGGGATGTATTTTGTTTAAATAAATTGACATGTGAATGTGAATATGAAAATGGAATGGTAAATAGGTGAGAGGTTACTAACACCGAATCATAGCCCAACTGTTTAGTAGTGTAAAGGTTCACGACGAGTAAGGAAATGAAAAAGCGAAAAATTTATAGGGATTTTTAGGTAATTTGGGTCGTGACACTTAATATTCATGTATCCAGACTAGAGTTATATTTACAGACACTTGTTGTACAATGATGTAAGGGATGTATTAGGATTAATTAACTCGGAACTGAGTAATGTATATGATATGTTATATACTAATTTATGATGAGATCTTGAGGCATGATAAGTATGATGATGTATGACACTGCACAGGAATGCACCCTTAATTGTGATTTGATAAGTGAAAAGTTTTAAATTTGCCTTATTTTTCGCATTTTTGGGGCGTCACAGTTCGTCAACTATGTCATAAATCATCTCAGATCACACGGATCCCGGTGTGCGGGGTATCATGCTGGAACGAAGGTGGGTTAGTTCTCTGCCAGACTTTGTCATAAATATCTTAACCACGCGGTACAACGTACTCCATGTGATATACATGATATAATGTACTCCACGGACCCATAACATGGTTTGGGGTGTCAACCGTAGGCCTTATCTACACCATACTGAGTGTAACATCTATAGTCTCAAGTGCACGTGAGAGTATTGTCTTTCGATGTCAGGTCCTAGCCCCTCATGGCCTTGCTCACTCCTTTTAGGTTCCCCGAACACCGTACCAGCTTCTAGCCCCTCAGAGCCTTGCTCGCCCCTTTTGGGTTCCCTAAAGTGGATTAATGTCAGGTCCTAGCCCCTCACCTTCACCCCACTCAAGAGGTCTGTCAGGCATGTTGGGTTCCCTGAACATTAATCCGTATTACCCTCACCACGGTGTCATTTATACCACAGTGTGAAAACCAGTGCAAGCTAAGCTCTAGCATGATATACGCATAGTAAGGAAACCTCCTTGTACAAGCAACACTCTAGTACGACATTTATGCATAAAAACATTAAGAAAATCACGTACGAGCACAGCTCCAGTATGGTTTTATGCATAAGAAAACCACTCGAAATCCATGTACGAGCAAAATCTCCAGTACAATTTATAAAATATTATCATGGATCAAACCAAGGTGCGAGTTAAGCTCTAGCACGTTTCATACAAGTAAAAGCATCAAAATCCAGTGCGAGCTAGGCTCCAGTATGATTTCATTTACATAACTCGATAGGCGGCTCTTATACATTCAAAACAAATCTCAAAACATGATTAGCACCTCACATGTGTTATTCACCACATCAATAAATCACTAGCCAACCTATCCTCTTATTTGTCCACAACAAAGTATTGTGTTTTGTGAAAACATTCAATACACATGATTTATGCAATTATTAGCCTTACTATCCCTTTTTATAATATCCACATAAAAATCAAATCATACACATACTCATAGATATTCACGCATACCAACAATCATTTTCTCAACAAACGTATATTTCACAAACACCCTATATTCACCCACGAGTTCAAAGTATGAGCAGCTATCTCTATATACTTAGAAAATTCCCTTACCTGGAATCGTGTCACGTGATTCCACTTTCGCAAAGCTGCGTACGTGTGCGGTTTGATTTTTCTCCAACGAACTCTTCGGAACTGCACATAATCGTATTTCACATCAATTTAATTCACATACAGCATTCTTACGTTTACTATAGTTGATTCGACCTATAATCTCCATTAACGCTCATAAGGCCTAGGTTCATTGTTCTATTCGTATCTTGAGCCCAATGATTCTTTTAGGCCTACTGATTCATACCCGATCGATATCAAATTGATATTAAGCTCACAATGTTCCTATTTTATTAATATTCCTCACTGTGGCATTTATCAAACATCTTACATACCCATTTTCATAATTTCTCCAAACTTACAATGTGGCTTCATTTACCCATCTCAAATCATTCACATTACTTCAACAACGACTTAGTATAACTCATAATTCATCAACTCCTCCAAACCATATTTTCTCACACTAGACATAATCTAGGTTATAAGTGTTCCATTGCTTTCTAGATGGTTTCTATCATAAATATTAACACCAATCTACTCCAACATCAATAAAGAAACAAATGTACTTGGATTGAAGCTTTAGAAACTCACCTATTTGGATTTCCTTCTTGCTCCAATGAAAATGCTCCTTGCTCCCTCAATCCAACAAATGGGGTTTTGACTTCAAACTATGTTGTTCTCTTCTTTAAGATGAACAAATTTGTATCTAATGGTCTTCCCTCAAATCTTACTGGAAATGGGTAGATTTAGGAGTGAGAAAGTTAGGTTTTGGGTGGCAAATGGAAAGGAAATGTTCTGTCTCAGAAAAATGCAGATTTCACTACTCCTATTTATAGAAATTACTTGACGAGATTGATCTGGTCCTTTTAAATCCTTCATTTTCACGCCAATTTGAATGCATGAGATCGATTTATGGAAAGCTTGAGATCGATCTGTCTCAGGCAGTAGCTTAAGGAGATTGATCTGGCTAAGGTGGGAGATCGATCTACTCTAACCCGAGAGCTAAGAAAATCGATCTGTTTGCCTTAAGAATCGATCCTCATTTCACAGAATGTTTAGCAGATCGATCTGGCTCCATTGGAGATCGATCTGTCTTGTTTCATAGCTCAAATAAGAGCATTTTTTGCTCTTTCAGATCGATCTGTCATCCTATGAGATCGATTTGGCATTCATATTTTCTAGATTTTCTGCTATTTTTCTGCAGCAACTCACACCCAAACTTTCTTAATTTGTTGTCGTGGTCATTTTCTCATCCAACGACCTTTAAGACTTGAAAATGGCATCCATTCATACTTTATACACATTAGAACTTGTGTGTATCCATGACATTGCCAAAAGTATACCATACCAAGCTAAATGAAAGTACAACTTCATTCCATTTTACCACACTACTCATTTTGAGTTCCAATCACATTCATCACTTATAAAAGTCCATTTCTCTATATTCATATAAAATGAAACTTGTGTGTACATTACAAACTCATGTTACAAGTATGTACATTGAATCCATGTGCTTACATCATTTATGCTTTGCACTGTAAATACATCACCATACTCGTGATTTCATAAAGTTTACATCCAAAAATACGGGTCTTACATTCCTCCCCTCCTCAAAAGAATTTGGTCCTCCAAATTAGAACCAAGTTATTCATCAAAAAGCTGGGGGTACTTCTCCCATATCATATTCTCCAATTCCCATGTGGCCTCAACACCAAGGGAATTGCCTTTGTCCTCAACACCTTTTCCTTACTGTCTAATATTTGAACCGGCTTCTCTACATATGTCATACTCTCATTGAGCTCTAATGGCTCATATCTTATCACATGTGCCAGGTCCAAGTGATACTTCTGAAGCATAGAGACATGGAAGACGTTATGAACCTTTGCCAAGTCCGGTGGCAATGCTAACCTATACGCCTTATCTCCCACTCTCTCCAAAATCTTGAACGGTCTGATATATCTAGCACTCAGCTTTCCCTCCTTACTAAATCTCATACTACCTTTCGAATGTGAAACTCTCAGAAATACCAACTCACCTACTTCAAACTCTAGCGATCTCCGTCTCTTGTCAGCATAACACTTTTGTCGGCTTTGAGATATCTGTAATCTCTCACATATCAATTGGACGTCCTTAGATGTCCACTGTATTAAATCCAGAGCAAAATCTATCTGTCACCAACCTCTTCCTATCCAATGGGGGATCGACATTTGCGTCCATATAGTGCCTCATAGGGTGCCATCCCGATACTCGTATGATAGCTATTATTATAGGCGAACTCGGCTAACTGTAGGTGATTGTTCCAGGAGCCTCCAAAATCCAGCACACACGCTCTCAACATATCCTCCAAGGTTTGTATAGTCCTCTTTGACTACCCATCTGTCTGAGGATGAAAAACGGTGCTAAAGCTCAAGTAGGTCTCCATCGCTTCCTGAAAATGTTCCCAGAAATGGGAAGTGAATCGGGCATCCCTATCAGAAACAACGCTCACTGGTACACCATGTAAACATACAGGTTCGTCAACTGACTCAGAGTATCGATAGCTCTCATAGCTAAGAAATGGGTTGACTTAGTCAACTGATCCACAATAACCCATATGGTATCATGACCTTTGCGAGTCCTCGGTAATCCCATCACAAAATCCATGGTGACATGCTCCCACTTCCATTTTGGTATCGGTAGAGGCTGCAATAATCCTGCAGGCTTCTGATGCTCTACCTTCACCTGCTGACAAATGAGACACTTAGCGACATATTTAGTAATGTCTCTTTTCATTCCAGACCACCAATAAACCTTCTAAAGGTTTTAATACATCTTGGTACTTCCTGGATGTATCGTGTATTCCGATGAGAGAGCCTCTGATAAAATCAGTCTCCTAATCTTAGGATTATTGAGAACACATACTCTCCCTCCGTGTAAGACCCGATTTTTATCGTAAGAGGAAAAGGTAATGAATAGAAATTTTCAAGTGCATTGAAAAATACAAAAGGATTGAAATGGTATTCCCGAACACGTGCAAGAGCAAAACAGTCAAAATACCAAAATTCGATATTAATCGGGACAAGAAAATTTAATTAAAAATATTGGATTTCGAAATCTTAATCAATAACGAAGAAATAATTAAATTTCGGGTTAAATTGATCAAGATATGAATTTATTTGAATAAATCAGAATTTTCACTTCGAAAAATAATCCCGAAAGTATTCCAAAATTTTTTCCGAAAGACGAAATAATACCAAGAAATTCATTTATTGAATAAATAAATAAAATAATAATTTTTTAGATATTTTGGTAAAATAATAATAAAATATTGATTAAAATAATAATAAAAATAAATAATAATTAATAATTAAAATAATTAAAAAAATGAAAACTCACGAAACGCGAGTTGGAAAATGAAACGGAAGCTGAGCTTCCCTTCTCCTTCATTGATGATCGAAGGCCGGCGACTAGCCTAGAGGAGCGACCGATGAGGAGGTAGCCCAGCCAAGCCATCCACCAGCACCAACAAGCAGTGAACGACGGCGAATGGCAAGGAAATCAAGAGAGAAATTGAGAGAGAGAACCGAGGGAGTTTCCTGGCGACCGTCGTCGATCCGGGCCCGGCCACCACCACCCGAAGGTAGCCCACGCCAAGGCCGGTCGATCAGCAGCTGAATCGGCCGGCGGGGCGGTGGTTAGCGTCGAAAAACGGGAGAAAGAGAGAAGCCACCACTGGCAGAGGAGAGAAGAGCCGAACTAGCCACTTTTCGACGGCCTTGAATGAAACAACCCCAGATCCGTGCATCAGACGGCCCAGCAGAGCCACTGGCGATGGAGAACCGGCCAGTAAGGTACTGAACCGATCGAACCGGATAGAACCGACAGCCTGAACCGGGTTGAACCGAACCGAACCGGTTCAGCTAAAAAGAAAAGGAAAAAAGGAAGAAAAAGGGAAAAAGAAAAAGAGGAAAAAATTGGGGAAAATTCCAGAGATGCAATCGAGCTACTGGTAAGTCGGTAAGCTGCCGAATTGACCGATTTAAATTTCAAAATATTTAATTTGATTAATATCCGACTGAAAATTTACCCGAAAAAATATTTAAATATGTAGCTTGACAATTGACATCAACCGAGAGCTCGAGATAGCCTCGATTTGCATACTATCATGGAATCACGGGTAAGTAACCCTTATTTATGACAATTTTACATTGTTATGCGTGATTGATATATATCGCATAAATTACGGATTTAAATTTCGCATTTAATGAATTAAATTCTAGGAAATTGGATAAATTGTCGTAAATACTAATTGAGATATCCGAGAATTTAGGACGACACTAAATAAAAACTGATGGGCCCAGTGCCCAATGGGCCTCGATAAAATGTGATAAACGGGCTTAAGGCTGATTAAGGCCCATTATGGTAGAATTGGGCCCAATATGGGTAAACGGGCCTAATGATTTAAAATTAAGCCCAGAAAATATGAAATACAATTAAATTGTATTGTATTTGACCTGATAAATATGTATCTGCAGTTTCGAAGATTAGATTTGGAGCAAATCAGACTGTGTGACGAGTCATCAGTGGAAAGGTCAGACTGTACAGAAAATGAGGTAAGGGAATTATGTGAGTAGCTAAAGGTAGCTACGCGTATTTTAATAGTTTTTTTGTACACTGAATATGTATGTATACCTTGATTATGTATAATGATCCTAAAAGTGGTTTAAATGATTTTAAGGATCGAAATAGGTGGAAAGACTATTTTACCCCTATTGAGGGAAGTTTACCTAAGGATGGTGAAAGCATGACATGCATGAAATGCATGATTTAAGGACTTTTATGATTAAGGAATTTTATTGGTTTTAAGCAAAGCAAATCGATAGATTGGCTAGTAATTGCATGAATTTCACATGATAACACTACGTAAGTGTTATTTATATTTAAATGGACATTTCTTTGGAAAACGGGCCAACTATCAAGTTTATATGGAAACAGATAGTGCTAGCATATAGTTCGCACTATATCTGCATTTGTGAGTGTGCATAAATGTTCTTGAGCGGTTGCTCGGACCGACTTGTGTGACATCATATGCATGAAATGTGCTAGAGCGATTGCTCGCACTGATTTTACTATTGTGAAATACATGAGAGGTGCTGGAGCCTAGCTCGCACCCTGTTTTGACGATTTTTACTGTTTTCACTGATATACATAAAAAGGTGCTGGAGCGATTGCTCGCACTAGTTTTACTAATTTGACATGCATGAGAGATGCTGGAGCTTAGCTCGCATCTAGTTTTGATATGATATTGCATGAAAGTCGTGCTAGAGTGTAACTCGCACGAGATTTGATTTATTTATGCATAAAGTCATGTTGGAGTGTAACTCGCACGAGATTTGATTTACTTGAGCATTCGTTTGTGCTGGAGTGTTGCTCACACAAAGTTTTATATGGTTTTATAATTCATTTGAATGTCGTACTGGAGTTTTTCTCGTACGAGGTTTTCACTGAGTTTTTATACATATCCATACTAGAGCATTGCTCTTACGTGGATTTTACTTGAATTTATAATTATTTTAAGTCGTACTAGAGCGCTGCTCGTACGTAGATTTCATTGATTTCTATGAAACCGTGCTAAAGCTTCTTTCGCACGAGGTTTTCTGATATCATGAATATGCATGGAGCCGTGCTAGAGCTTCATTCACACAGGGATTTATATTACATGCATATAGCCGTGTTGGAGCCTCCTGTAGACTGAGTGTCACAGTGAGATGATATGCTCACACATGCATACTGAGGCAGAGATGATATGGGTGGATAAGACCTGTTGCAGGCACCCCTGATTGAGCTTGGGTACACGGAGTACGTTGTACCTTGTATGTCACACGGAGTATGCTGTACCGTGGGGATTGTTGGAGTGGAGTGGCATTAGCCACGAGGTAGTAAGCCTTGCCCTCGTAATCCTAGTGTTATGATGTTCTGGCGGGTAGGATAACCCACCTCTCATTTCAGGTGTGATACCCCGTACACTAGGTAGCGTGTTGCCAGGGATCATGAGGTTATGGCCATAGTCCTATTTTGTTACTGATAATTACCTACATGTCTCACATGATATAATTATTGGTCGATAGACCACGGTAGACCCAAGGGAAGGGTCAGACCCCCGATTTTATGATTTTATGATATGTGACCTTGAAAGAAAGGTGGTTTTATCGCTGCAGTTTTATAATGAATTTTAATGAATTGTTTTATAAGATGATTGACCCGGAAAGGTTAGTTTTTACTGCAGTTTTAATGAAATGATTTGAATCCAGTAGCATGATGATGTTTTCCATGCTTTCATTTCAAAATTCATGATTTGTTTTACATGACATGAAAGAATTCATGATCTGGATTTGCTTCGTGCTCATTATGATTTAATGATGTCACATAAAATACTATTAATGCATGAATTACATAATTTCTATATGCACAAATAGTTTTGATAAACTAAGTCATTGATGTTTTCATGATGTTGTGCTTGATGATTTTAATGAAAAGAAATGGATTTAAGGGCATGGCATTATGAGCATGTAGATAGTGGAGCTATCTACTTACTTGCATAATTGCCTTACTGAGCGTCTGGTTTGCTCTCCCCCTTATTTTTCCATCTTTTCATAGCACTCTCAGTAATTAGTAAGCGACTGAGGACTTGCATGCTTGGTATCCACTGCTTCCCGTCGAGAGTCAGGTATACACATTTGTATAGTTTTGTATCTAAATATGTAATGCACAGTACTGTAAATGGATATGATGTCGGGGATGTAAGGTGATGTAATACCATTGTATATGTATTAGTTAAAGTCAAAAGATAGTAAACTTTGATATATCAATGTGAATATGAAAATGGAATAGTAAATAGGTGAGAGGTGACTAACACCGAATCATAGCCCAACTGTTTGTAGGATGGTCACGATGAGAGAAAGTTAAGAATAAATAATAAATGAAAAGCGAAAAATTCACTCTGATTTTTAGGTAATTTGAGTCGTAATAGTTTTGGTATCCGACTTGAGTTGTCCTGATATGAGTCAGTGTTAGTGGTTTAGAAGTTTACATCCCCATGTACTGTGCATTCTTTAGATACAATTGTGTATATCGAGATGGAAGTGCAGCTAAGAATTTGGTTTTAAATGCGAGAATAGACTCATTAATTGATAGCCGCTATGGTTGAGAGGCGAGTACACGAGCTCAAGGCCGTTGAGGTAGGCCCGAGAGTCGTACTGAGTCGCCACATGAGACTCGAGATGAGATTGACGTGGAGGTTGGTTTTGAGCATGCCCCACAAAGTCCGACAGAGAGATTAGACAGAGTCTGATAGAGAGATCGGACAGTATTGAGACACGCTTCGCGAGGTTAGAGCTGAGTGTAGAGAATATTTTGTGAGCTAATTGTTCAGAGTATGTATGAGATTTGAGGGCGAGTCGGAGCATTGGTGGAAGTCCGCTCGACCCATCTTAAGATTTAGACATCCAGAATAGACTTGAAAAATAATTCTATATGTATTCAGGTGACAGAATATCCCGAACGCTTAAATGAAATTACAGATAAAATTCATTACTTTGACCCAGAGGAACTGGTTGATTAACGAGTATGAATCTCAGTTTATATACCTGGGTAGATATGACTCGGACACGATGAACAGTGAGAGTCAAGATGTTTGAAAGTTCATGGAAGGGCTCAGATTTTCAATTAGAGTCCGATTGGGCCATTAGATATCACTACCTATGCCGAGGCAGTGCGTAGACTACAGTTGTGTGAATAAGATTATGAGTTGCACGCCTCTGAGATTGAGAAAGTTAGTAAGGGCTGAAATAAAGACAAAAGAAAATAGAGAATGACAGAGATGTCAGAATAGATAAAAATGTAGTTTGGTAAAAGCTTAGAGCTGATGAGTCATAGGGTAAGATGATTAGTAAAGCCGCAGTGTATTCAATTTGAGTACTTTTGAGGGGTATTGTGATTTGAGGACCCCAACCTGCTCCGTAGCAGTGTAACACGTAACAGTATAACAGAGTAATAGTGTAAACAGTGTAAAATGCGTGGTAGTTACCACGGAAATAAGATGTTGGACGAGGGCAAGTGTATGCCTTGGACCAGGACACTACTGATGTTTCGTAGGTGGAAGATACCACACTGGTTGTAAATAATGAATTAATTATTTTAATTGATCCTGGTGTCATACATTTATTCATACCACCTTCAGTTGCTTATAAGCTAGTGAAAGATGTGAAGTATGTACCCTTAAGTAAGATGATGCTAGTTAGCTGATTTTTACTAATTGAATATGGGTATAGAGATTGTAAGTTAGGGATGAAAACATCACTGAAAAGTGTACTGTAAGTTTGATAAGTAAGGAAAGAGTTTGTCATAAGTGATATATGAAATGAGATAAGCTTGGAGATATGATAGATCCTGCATAAGAGATATATTGGAATAAGAGGCGTATGCAAGATAAGGATATCTATGATATGTAAGTAATTTGGAATAAGCAATATGTAGTGAATATGAATTGCGACCAAGGATAAGATGTGGATATATCTACACCCAGTCCATGTGGTCAAGTTTGAGGGTTAATAAAAGTATTTCAAAATACTTCCCTGCCTGAAGTCTTGACAGTGTCTAGAAGCGCACAAATAATCTATAAATTGAAATCGACAGTCGTAATATATACATTTAAAATTTGGGTACCTTTCCTGGTACGATAAAGAAATATAGAATTTGATTAATCATGAAGGTTTAAAAATTTAAATTTTATAAAAGCCGTTAATATAAAGAAAAAGGAAATGACGCGGATTAGTATCTTGAACGAAAATGATTTCGAAACAACATCATACGATTATGCGTACGTAGGTCAAGAATATGGATGATTAAAATATTTAGTGGAACTCAACTATGATAAGGTATTTAAACCTTACCTGGACCGAGTGGTTGTCATCTTGAGCGATGATATTTTGATGTATTCGAATTCCAGGGAAGAGCAGAGTAGCAACAGGAAACTGTCTTACAGACGGGTTGTTGATAGTTTCTCGAAATGGGCTGCTCAGTTGACATGTATCGTTCGGGAAAAGATTTTATGTAAGTAGGATGATAAGTATGAAAGTATCTTCTGTGAGTTTTGATATATTGAAGTAATAAACTGACCACCGTAATGATTTTCACCATAACCTACAGCTCAAGAGGTTTCAGTGTGTATGGATACCTCAAAATAATGATTGGGCTGTGTATTGATGTAAAATGGGAAGATAGTCATTTATGAATCTAGATAGTTCAAGGACCATGAGAGAAACTATCCGACCCATGATTTAGAGTTGGCAGCTGTAGCGTTTACACTGAAAGTATGGTGCCACCACTTAAACGATTAGAAATTTCGGGTATGCACTAATCGTAAAAGCCCTGAGTATCTGTTTTCACAAAAAGAGTAGTATATGAGATAACCAAGAGGGTTAGAGCTTCTAAGGATTATGATTGTGAACATTGTACCACCTAGGAAAGGCTAATATAATGGCTGATGCCTTAAACAGAAAGAGCCTCGAGATGGTATTAGATATGATGGTCAGGGAACGTGAGCTACTAGTGCAGTTGTGAGCCTCGGTAGTGATGTGATCCCTTCTGATGATGACGGTGATTTTGTGACAGCTAGCCTGAGGTTAGAACTGGATTTGTGTGATCGGATTTGCCAGGCTTAGCATGATGATCGGCATGGTGTCAATAGTGTGGGTGAGATTCAGAAGGGTATAGTGACAGAGTTCACAGTGAGTGATGATGACTTACAGAGGTTCAGAGACAGTATAAGTGCTCCCCAGGACCACAGTTGATGAGATAGTGTTATTTTCAGAAGCTCACTCTTCGGGATATATAGTGCATCCGAGAAATAATAAATATATCAGAATCTCTGAAAAGGGTATTGGTGGTCAAGTATGAAAAGTGATATTGTAGAGTTATGGAGAAGTGTCTCGTATGTCAGCAGATTAAGGTAGAGTATGAGAAGTCTGCAGAGTTATTACAGCCTCTACCTATATTGACACGGAAATGGGAACAAGTTACCATGGATATTGTGATGGGTTACAGAGGACCCAAATAAATCATGAGACTATTTGAGTGATAGTCGATAGATGGATTTAGTTTACCCACCTTTTGACTAAGGAAATCTCCAGATACTCTGAGTGTGTAAGCGGATTTATGTGTAAGAAAAATTATGATACATTATGTAGCGTTTCAGTGAGCATGGTATCAGATAAGGATTCCCGCTTCACTTCTCACTTTTGGGGACGTTTTTCAAGAAGCTATGGAAGCTCGATTGAGTGTTAGCATAGCTTTCCATCCTCAGACAGATGGTCAGTCAGAGAAGACTGTACAGGTTCTGGAGGATGTGATGAGAGCATGTGCCACTGATTTTATGAGCTCCTAGGATGATCAGTTGTGATTAACCGCATTCGCCAATAATGACAGTTGCCACTTGAGTATCGCGATAACATGTTATAAGAGGCATTGAATGGTCGTAGGGATTTTTTTCTGACTTAGATAAGAAGAAGTGGGTGACTAATAGAGAGTTGTTTCCGAATTGGTAAGACAGAGCTCTGAGGATGTTCAGTTGATTTGTGAGAGATTAAGAACACCTCAGAGGAGACAGAAAAGATTATGCTGACAAGAGATATAAAACTATTGGAAATTCACCGAGGGTAAATCATTATTGTTGGCAGTTACTTGTCTTAAGGATTCGGATAGAGATATTAGACAAGTGGGAGATAAGACCTGTAGGTTGGCGTTACCACTTGAATAAGCAGGCATCCACAATGTGTCCTATCTTTTGATGCTTAAGAAATATTATCCGGACCCGATATAGGTGATCGGATAAGAGCTCTAACAGCTTAGCTCAATGAAAGTATAACGTATGATTGGAAAATCGATTCGGGTATTAAACAGGAAGCAGAAAGTGTTGAGGTTTAAGATGATCTCCCTAGTTAAGTATGATGGTAGTATTACACTCCGGAGAAAGTCACTTGAGGATAACAGTATATGATACGATAGATGTACCCGGAGTTATTTATGGGCCCATTTGCCTTGGTTCTAATTTGGAGGACCAAATTTCTTAAGTGGGGGAGATTGTAAGACCCAACTTTTATCGTAAGAGGAAAAGGTAATGAATAGAAATTTTCAAGTGCATTGAAAAATGTAAAAGGATTGAAATGGTATTCCCGAACACGTGCAAGGGCAAAACGGGCAAAATACCAAAATTCGATATTAATCGGGACAAGAAAATTTAATTAAAAATATGAGATTTAGAAATCTTGATCAATAACGAAGAAATAATTAAATTTTGGGTTAAATTGATCAAGATATGAATTTATTTAAATAAATCGAAATTTTCACTTCGAAAAATAATCCCGAAAGTATTCAAAAAATTTTCCCGAAAGATGAAATAATACCGAGAAATTCATTTATTGAATAAATAAATAAAATAATAATTTTTAGATATTTTGGTAAAATAATAATAAAATATTGATTAAAATAAAAATAAAAATAAATAATAAATAAAATAATTAAAAAAATGAAAACTCGCGAAACGTGAGCTGGTAAACGAAATGGAAGTCGAGCTTCCCTTCTCTTTCATCGATGAACGGAGGCCGATGACCAGCCTAAAGGAGCGACCGACGAGGAGGTAGCCCAATCGAGCCATCCATCGGCACCAACAAGCGTTAAACGGCGACGAATGGCGAGGAAATCGAGAGAGAAATCGAGAGAGAGAATCGAGGGAGTTTCCTGGCGACCGGTGTCGATCCAGGCCCGGCCACCACCACCCGAAGGTAGCCCACGCCAAGGCCGACCGATCAGCGGCTGAATCAATCGGTGGGGCAACGGCTAGCGCCGAAAAATGGGAGAAAGAGAGAAGCCATCGCAGGCTGAGGAGAGAAGAGTCGAACCGGCCACTTTTCGGCGGCCTTGAACGAAACCAACCCCAGATCCGTGCATCGGACGGCCCAGTGGAGCCATTAGCGATGAAAATCGACGAAGAACCGGCCAGCAAGGCACTGAACCGGGTTGAACCGAACCGGACCGAACTGGTTCAGCCAAAAAGAAAAGGAAAAAAGGAAGAAAAAGGGAAAAAGAAAAAGAGGAAAAATTGGAAAAAATTCCAGAGATGCAATCGAGCTACGGGTAAGTCTGTAAGCGGTCGAATTGACCGATTTAAATTTCAAAATATTTAATTTGATTAATATCCGACTGAAAATTTACCCGAAAAAATATTTAAATATGTAGCTTAACAATTGACATCAACCGAGAGCTCGAGACAGCCTCGATTTGTGTACTATCATGGAATCACGGGTAAGTAACCCTTATTTATGACAATTTTACATCGTTATACATGATTGATATCTATCGCATAAATTACGGATTTAAATTCCGCATTTAATGAATTAAATTCTGGAAAATTGGATAAATTGTCGTAAATACTAAATTGAGATATCCGAGAATTTAGGACGAGGATAAATAAATACTAATGGGCCCAATGAGCCCAATAGGCCTCGATAAACTGTGGTAAACAGGCTTAAGGCTGATTAAGGCCCATTATGGTATAATCAGGCCCAATATAGGTAAACGGGCCCAATGATTTAAAATTAAGCCCAAAAAATATGAAATACAATTAAATTGTATTGTATTTGACCTGATGAATATGTATCCGCAGTTTCGGAGATTGGATTTGGAGTAAATCGGACTACGTGACGAGTCATCAGTGGAAAGGTCAGACTGTACAGAAAATGAGGTAAGGGAGTTATGTGAGTAGCTAGAGGTAGCTACCTTGATTATGTATAAGGATCCTAAAAGTGGTTTAAATGATTTTAAGGATCGAAATAGGTGAAAAGACTATTTTACCCCTATTGAGAGAAGTTCACCTAAGGATGGTGAAAGCATGACAAGCATGAAATGCATGATTTAAGGACTTTTATGATTAAGAAATTTTATTGGTTTTAATCAAAGCAAATCGATAGATTGGCCAGTAATTGCATGAATTTCACATGATAACACTACGTAAGTGTTATTTATATTTAAATGGACATTTCTTTGGAAAACGGGCCAACTATCAAGTTTATATGGAAACAGATAGTGCTGGCATATAGTTCGCACTATATTTGCGTTTGTCAGTGTGCATAAATGTGCTTGAGCGGTTGCTCGTACTGACTTGTGTGACATCATATTCATAAAATGTGCTAGAGCGGTTGCTCGCACTGATTTTACTATTTTGAAATGCATGAGATGTACTGGAACCTAGCTTGCACCCTGTTTTGACTGTTTTGACGGTTTTTACTGTTTTCACTGATATGCATAAAAGGTGCTGGAGCGATTGCTCGCACTAGTTTTACTGATTTGACATGCATGAGAGATGTTGGAGCTTAGCTCGCATCTAGTTTTGATATGATATTGCATGAAAGCCGTGCTGGAGGGTAACTCGCAAGAGATTTGATTTATTTATGCATAAAGCCGTGTTGGAGTGTAACTCGCACGGGATTTGATTTACTTGAGCATTCATTTGTGCTGGAGCATTGCTCGCACAAAGTTTTATATGGTTTTATAATTCATTTGAATGTCGTACTGGAGTTTTTCTTGTATGAGGTTTTCACTGAGTTTTTATACATATCTGTACTAGAGCATTGCTCGTACGTGGGTTTTACTTGAATTTATAATTATTTTAAGTCGTACTGGAGCGTTACTCGTACGTAGATTTCATTGATTTCTATGAAACCGTGCTAGAGCTTTGCTCGCACAAGATTTTCTGATATTATGAATATGCATGGAGCCGTGCTAGAGCTTCGCTCGCACAGGGATTTATATTACATTCATATAGCCGTGTTGGAACCTCCTGTAGACTGTGTGTCACAGTGAGATGATATGCTCACACGTGCATACGGAGACAGAGATGATATGGGTGGATAAGACCTATTGCAGGCACCCCTAATTGAGCTTGGGTTCACGGAGTACGTTGTACCGTGTATGTCACCGGAGTACGCTATACCGTGGGGATTGTTGGAGTGGAGTGGCATTAGCCACGAGGTAGCAAGCCTTACCCTCGCAATCTTGGTGTTATGCTGTTCTGGCGGGTAGGACAACCCACCTCCCGTTTCAGGTGTGATACCCCGCACACTAGGTACCGTGTTGCCAGGGATCACGAGGTTATGGCCATAGTCCTATGTTGTTACTGATAATTACCTACATGTCTCACATGATATAATTATTGGTCGATAGACCACGGTAGACCCGAGGGAGGGGTCAGGCCCCCGATTTTATGATTTTATGATATGTGACTCTGAAAGAAAGGTGGTTTTATCACCGAAGTTTTATAATGAATTTTAATGAATTATTTTATGAGATGATTGACCCGAAGGGTTAGTTTTTACTGCAGTTTTAATGAAATGATTTGAATACAGTAGCATGATGATGTTTTCCATGCTTTCATTTCAAAATTCATGATTTGTCTTACATGACATGAAAGAATGCATGATCTAGATTTACTTCATGCTCATTATGATTTAATGATGTCACATAAAATGCTATTAATGCATGAATTACATGATTTCTATATGCACAAATAGTTTTGATAAACTAAGGTTTGCATGACGTTGTGCTTGATGATTTTAATGAAAAGAAATGGATTTAAGGGCATGGCATTATGACCATGCAGATAGTAGAGCTATCTACTTACTTACATAGTTGTCTTACTGAGCGTGTGGTTTGCTCACCCCCTTATTTTCCCATCTTTTCAAAGCACTCACAGTAATTAGTAAGCGACTGAGGACTTGCATGCTTGGTATCTGCTGCTTCCCATCGAGAGTCAGGTATACACATTTGTACAGTTTTGTATCTAAATATGTAATGCACAGTACTGTAAATGGATATGATGTCGGGGATGTAAGGTGATGTAATATCATTGTATATGTATTAGTTAAAGTCAAAAGATAGTAACTCTGATATATGAATGTGAATATGAAAATGGAATGGTAAATAGGTGAGAGGTGACTAACACCGAATCATAGCCCAACTGTTTGTAGGATGGTCACGATGAGAGAAAGGTAAGAATTAAATAATAAATTAAAAAGTGAACAATTCACTCTAATTTTCAGGTAATTTGGGTTGTGACACTCTGAACCTCAATAAGCCATCTGTACTCAGCTCAAAATTAATACCCACACCTGCTTGTATCTGCCTCAACCAATCGATACACCGTCGATCATTCTGCTAGGCCTGTCAAATACGATCAATCAACTCTGACTCCAGTCTCAAACTGGCCATGATCTCAAGTCTCTCTGAACCAGGCGGGGTTACGTCCAAACTGAGGTTCACAAATTATTCCAACAACTCATGTTCCCATACTATCAAATAAGACACCAACCCGAGGTTCTTCCTGCTTAAAGCATCGGTAACTACATTTGCCTTATCCGGGTGGTACATGATTTCACAATCGTAATCTTTCAAAAGTTTAAGCCATCTTCTCTGTCTCATATTTAACTTTTTCTACGAGAACAGGTACTTAAGGCTCTTATGATTTATGAAAATCTAAAATTTCTCTCCATAGAGATAGTGGCGCCATATTTTCAAAGCAAACACCACAGCCGCCAACTCCAAATCATGTGTAAGGTAGTTCCTCTCGTGATCTTTCAACTGCCTAGATCCATAGGCAACTACCTTCCCATCCTGTATAAGCACACAACCCAGTCCCTGGTGTGATGCATCCGTATACATCGAGAATCCTCTTGAGCTGGTAGGAATGGTGAGAACTGGAGCAGTAGTCAAATAACGTTTAAGCTCCTCAAAACTCCTCTCACATGCGTCATCCCATACAAACTTAACATCCTTACAAGTAAGGCGTGTCAACAGAGCAACTAGTCTGGAGAAACCCTCTACAAATCTCCGATAATAACCTGTCAATCCCAGAAAACTTCTGATCTCAGTAACCGTCTTAGGTTGTTCTCACTGTACAACTGCCTCTATCTTAGATGGATCTACTAATACTCCATCCTTTGACACAACATGGCCCAAAAATGAGATCTGTTCCAAAAGTTACACTTGTTGAGTTTGGCATAAAATTCTTTCTCTCGGAGGGTCTGCAGAACTAACCTCAAATGCTACTCATGATCTACCCTAGACTTGGAATAAACCAATATGTCATCAATGAACACTATCATAAATTTGTCCAGGTATGGCTTGAATACATCATTCATCAGTGCCATAAATGATACGCGGGTATTCGCCAATCCGAATGGTATAAGCAAAAACTCGTAGTGGCCATATCGGGTACAAAATGCTATCTTGGGTACATCTCCACTCCGTATCCTCAACTGATGATACCATGACCGCAGATCTATCTTAGAAAATACTTGGGCTCCTTGAAGCTGATCCAACAAATTATCTATACATGGAAGGGGGTACTTGTTCTTAATGGTAGCCTTATTCAACAACCGGTAATCTATACACAGTCGGAGGCTTCCATCCTTCTTCCTTACAAATAGAACCGGTGCTCCCCAAGGTGAGACACTCGGCCTAATAAACCCTTTCTCTAGTAACTCTTGCAGCTATTTCTTTAGCTCTTCTAACTCAATCAGTGCCATTTTATATGGTGGTTTTGATATCGGCTCTGTACTAGGTACTAACTCTATGCAAAATTCCATTTCCCTTGAAGGTGGTAGTCATGGTAATTTATCCAGAAAGACATCAGGGTAATCCGTAATTATGGGTATATCCCTCAATTCTAGGTATACCTTATCTATATCGACTACGTAGGTAATGAACCTTTCATATCATTCTTTCCACCATTAGTGTCACAAATCATCACATCAATGTTCAACTTAAGCACAAAATTTCATCTCTCAAGTAAATTAAATAGAATCATACTCTTCTCATTTATCATAATTATGTATTTTAATTCATTTCACAAATCTTACAACATGATTTTCTATTTCTAGAAATATCAAAGTCTTAGCATGACAGTCCATAACAACATGAATGGTAGCCAACCAATCCATTCCTAATATTACATCAAAATCATTCATATTCAATAAAATTAAATTGGCTGTCATTTCTTTTCCTTCAATCCTTAGCTTACAATCTCTACATACATGCTTAGTCAATTGACTATCATTCATGGGTGTAAAAATCATCAATATTTTATCCAACAATGTAGGTTTCACATGCTTTAACAATTTATGTACAAAGGAAGGCGATATGAAGGAATGTGTGGCACCAGGATCAAATAATACTAATGCTTCTAAATCAAAGACTAGGATGGTACCTTTAATCACATCCGTCGATGCGTCCGCGGTGTCCTGGTCCAGTGCATGCACTCTTCCTCTGCTCACACCCACTTTCTGCTTCCCCTTTTCCTCAGCTGTAGCCCTCCTCCTCGGGGCAGCTATCTCAACTGGAGCTCTCTCTGGCTCTTTGCCCTTCTGTGGGGCAGTCTCAATCATCTCAGTACAGTATCTTGAGATATGTCCGAGCTTCACACACCTAAAACATGACACAGGGGGAATCTGACATAGTCTAGTGCCATGGTATCTTCCACATCTCCTACACTGATCAGTATTAGGTGGTAGTCCTCCAATAACCATACCCCTCGGTGCAGTCAAAACCGGGTATATGGGAGGTCTAGCAGCTCTCTCTTGCACCTCATCGATCTTAGGTCTCTTCTCAAAATATCTCTGACCTCCTCTCATGGGCACTCTATCCATCCCAGATCTCTTCCGATCTCTGTCTCTTCTGATATTAATCTTCCCCAGCTCGGAGGCATTCCGCTCAAAATCTTGCTCGCATAACTGAGCCTTGTGCACAGCCTCCTCATAAGTCTGAAAATCAAATGGGGCTAGCTTAGTTCGGATGGTCAATCTCAATCCATCCACGAACTTCTGAATCTTTTGGGTCTCACTACCCATAGTATCCAGGTCATACCTCGCCAAGGACATGAATTTGGACTCATACTCGTCCACATTACGGTTCCCCTGAACCAAATTCATAAATTCCATTCGTAATTTCTTCTGTGCGGTGGCTGGGATGTATTTCCTCTTGAAGGCCTCCAAAATATCTCCCATGAAATCTCGGAGTGTTTAGCCCTCAAAATAGCTTCGATGGACCTCCACCATTACTTTGTCTCACCTTTTAACATAAACACGGCAAATGCTACCTTCTCAGCTGATGTGCATCCGAAGAACCGATATAATTTCTCCATCTCATAAACCCAATCCTCAGTAATTACTAGGTCTTTTACCCCTCTGAACACTGGAGGTTTCAACCCATGGAATTCTTACAATCTGCTCAACTCGTAGTCATAACCCTAATCACAGTCGCTCGGCTGTGGAACGATGGGAGAAGCCATATCCTGTACTGGAGGTGGTGTAACAGTAGCAATCTATGCAGTCTGAGGTCTCTCCACCTCTGTTGTTGCCTGTCCAGTAGTAGGCTATGCTAAGGGACCTCGTCTGTCACCGACACCCAATGCCTGAGTGACTATCTCAACTAGGCTCTCTATACTCCGCTCTGTCCTAGCGAAGCAAGCCTCAGTATCCCCTGATCTCTCAGCAGGGTCTTGTAGAGCCGGATTAGTTCGTAGCTCCATACGGCTCTCAAGCCTACCTTTATGGCCTCTAGCACGTGCTCTCGCCCCTCTACCTTGGCGTGTGATTGGCATAATGCGTAACTTCCTGTATTCATCATCATTATTAGACTCAATCCATCACGATATACACAGTTATATCTAAACAAAAGCACAGTAATATAGGGATGTAACTTTCCTACATTTTATTACAAACATCAGGTCAACGTAGCTCTGATACAAATCTCTATCACGACCCTAATTATCCAATTCATCTAAAAATCACTACAAATTTTTCGCATTTTTCTTTTCCCTACCCGGTTATTAACAACTCACCACTACACAGTTGGGCTGTGAGGCAATAATAATCATTCCTACCAATCCATTTTCCCAAATAAGTCTAAAGTATTGTCATACATCCAAATGTTAAGTGGTATGTTCATACATTCTAAGTGTTATAACATTTACATCCCCCATAGTACAAATTCAATCGATCACTGTGCTTTTACATTGTTTAGATATAAAAAGAATTTCTATGTATATACCTCCGAGTGATGGAGATGCAGCGGATGTCTCAACAAAATGCCTCAGTCCTCACTGGGCCACTACATACGCTCTATAGGGGAAAAAGTAGAGAGGGATGAGCAACCACACGTTCAGTAAGGCAATAATGCAAGCATGGTAGATAACTACTCTATCTACATGCTGATAATGTTATGCATAAAACATTTATAGATAGAGCTTGGGGATAAATCTATGTCGTGTGAATATACATATATCATGTACAGAAAACATGGAAACAGGCATATAAATCATGGAATTATCATCATGTACAAATCATCTCATGCTCATCATTCTCAAATCTCATAATAAAAGGGAAATTCAATTTGAAACTTCCTTTTAAATTTATCTCATTCTCAAATACATCAGAATCTCATCACAATTACAAACATCATTATCGTTTCTCAATCAAAATCCCACAAGGCTTGACCCCTTCCTCGGGTCTACCCTGGATAGTCACAATCACACTTATATATCAAAACATGTGGTACTATGTAAATCAAGTGAGACAGGTCACTATATCACATCTAACTATGTTGGCCAACTATGTCACAAATCATCCTAAATCACAGGGATCCCAGTGTGCGGCGTATCACGCTGGAACAAATGTGGGTTAGTTCTCCGCCAAACTTTATCATCAGTATATCAACCACACGGTACAGTGTACTCCATGTGATATACACGGTACAACGTACTCCACAGACCCATAACATGGTGAGGGGTGCCAACCGTAGGTCTTAGCTACCCCATACCGAGTGTAACCTCTATAGTCTCAAGTGCACGTTGGAGTATTATCTTTTGATGTCAAGTCCTAGCCCCTCATGGCCTTGCTCGCCCCTTTTGGGTTCCCTGAATACCGTACCAGGTCCTAGCCCCTCATGGCCTTGCTCACCCCTTTTGGGTTCCCTGAGTGGATTAATGTCAGGTCCTAGCCCATCACCTTTACCCCACTTAAGAGGTCTGTTAGGCCTGTTGGGTTTCCTGAACATTAATCCATATTGCCCTCACCACGGCGTCATATATACCATAGTGTGGAAACCAGTGCGAGCTAAGCTCTAGAACGATATATGCATAGTAAAGAAACCTCCTCATACAAGAAACGCTCTAGTATGACATATATGCATAAAAACATTAAGAAAACCACGTACGAGCACAGCTCCAGTATGCCTTTATGCATAAGAAAACCACTTGAAATCCACGTACAAGCAAAAGCTCCAGTACGGTTTATAACATATTATCATGGATCAAACCAAGGTGCGAGCTAAGATCCAGCATGTTTCATACTAGTAAAAGCATCAAAATCCAGTGCGAGCTAGGCTCCAGCACGATTTAATTCACATAACTCGATAGGTAGCTCCTTTACATTCGAAACAAATCTCAAAACATGATTAACACCTCACATGTGTTATTCCACCACATCAATAAATCACTAGCCAGCCTATCCTTTTATTTGTCCAAAACAAAGTATTGTGTTTTGTGAAAACATTCAATACATGTGATTTATGCAATTATTAGCCTAACTATCCCTTTTTATAATATCCACATAAAAACCAAATACACATACTCATAGTTATTCACGCATACCAATAATCATTTTCTCAACAGACGTATATTTCACAAACAACCTATATTCACCGACAAGTTCAAAGTACGAGCATCTATCTCTATATACTTACAAAATTCCCTTATCTGGAATCACGTCGTGTGATTCCACTTCCACAAAGCTGCGTACATGTGCAGTTCGATTCGTCTCCAATGAACTCTTCGGAGCTGCACATAATCGTATTTCGCATCAATTTAATTCACATATAGCATTCTTGCGTTTACTATAGTTGATTCGACCTATAGTCTCCATTAACGCTCATAAGGCCTAGGTTCATTGTTCTATTTGTATCTTGAGCCCAATGATTCTTTTAGGCCTATTGATTCATACCCGATCAATATCAAATAGATATTAAGCTCACAGTGTTCCTATTTCATTAATTTTCCTCACTATGGCATTTATTAAACATCTTACATACCCATTTTCATAATTTCTCCAAACTTACAATGTGGCTTCATTTACCCATCTCAAATCATTCACATTACTTCAACAACCACTTAGTATAACTCATAATTCATCAACTCCTCCAAACCACATTTTCTCACGCTAGACATAATCTAGGTTATAAGTGTTCCATTGCTTTCTAGATGGTTTCTATCATAAATATTCACACCAATCTACTCCAACATCAATAAAGAAACAAATGTACTTGGATTGGTGCCTTAGAAACTCACCTATTTGGATTTCCTTCTTGCTCTAATGAAAATACTCCTTGCTCCTTCAATCCAACAAATGGGGTTTTGACTTCAAACTATGTTGTTCTCTTCTTTAAGATGAACAACTTTGTATCTAATGGTCTTCCCTCAAATCTTACTGGAAATGGGTAGATTTAGGAGTGAGAAAGTTAGGTTTTGGGTGAAAATGGAAAGGAAAGGTTTTGTCTTGAAAAAATGCAGATTTCACTGCTCCTATTTATAAAAATTGCTTAATGAGATCGATCTGTTGATGTATAAGATTAATCTAATCCTCTTAAATCCTTCATTTTCACGTCAATTTGAATGCATGAGATCGATATGTGGAAAGCTTGAGATCGATCTGTCTCAGGTAGGAGCTTAAGGAGATCGATCTGGCTAAGGTAGGAGATCGATCTGCTCCAACCCGAGAGCTAAGGAAATCGATCTGTTTGCCTTAAGAATCGATCCTCATTTTACAGAATGTTTAGCAGATCGATCTGGCTCCATTGGAGATTGATTTGTCTTGTTCCATAGCTCAAATAAGAGCATTTTTTGCTTTTCCAGATCGATCTCTCATTCTATGAGATCAATCTGCCCTTCATATTTTCTAGATGTTTTGCAGTTTTTCTGCAGCAACTCACACCCAAACTTCCTTAATTTGCTGTCATGGTCATTTTCTCATTCTACCACCTTTAAGACTTGAATTGGCATCCATTCATATTTTATACACATTAGAACTTGTGTGTATCCATGGCATAGCCAAAGGTATACCTTACCAAGCTAAATGGAAGTACAACTTCATTTCATTTTGCCACACTACTCATTTTGAGTTCCAATCACATTCATCACTTATAAAAAGTCCATTTCTCCAAATTCATATAAAATGAAACTTCTGTGTACATTACAAACTCATGTTACAAATATGTACATCGAATCCATGGGCTTACATCATTTATGCTTTACATTGTAAATACATCACCATACTCATGATTTCATAAAGTTTACATCCAAAAATATGGGTCTTACAATCTAAGCATAGTTAATCCTCAATTTGAGATCACAAGTTTAAAAATCTTAGCACATACCACAAAGTGTCTACATAGGTTTACAACTACAACTACTTTGCAATATATCTCAAGTACGCAAAATGCATAGTCGTGCCTACATACAATGTTTGAAATAGATACTAAAATAAATCTGTGTATACCTCACTAGTACAAAAGTGAAAATAAGTAGGGCGAATGTGACGCCCTGAAAACGATTTACATCATTTAACAATTCTAGGTGCATTCCTGTATAGTGTCATGCATCATCATATATAAATTAAAATTTACACCTCAAGATCCCATCATCCAACATCTATATATTACATCATATTCATTCTTGAATTCCGAATTAATTAATCCTAATACATCCCATATATCACTGTTCATCAAGTGTCTGTAAATATAATATTAGTCTGGGTACATGAAATGATAAATTATATCTCAAAGTACAATATATGGCATGGAGCTCAAGTCCTCCACTAGCCACTACTCCATACGCCACAGGGAAACTCTCTTCAATTGAAGAAATCTGGGGGGAGTTAAAACAGGGTGAGCTTCTAAATCGCTTAGTAAGGAGTTCAAGGACTCATTTATAAAATATTGATTTGCACAACACAATCATTTTGTTTTGTGGGTGGAAACCCAATAAACTTAGTAGAAAAGTGTAGCATGAATAATCAAAACACCACCTCAACTCATTTCTCAAAACTCATGTAGAAACATGATAATAATTGGTTTAATATAAAACCACAGTTACAAGCATGTAGAAAACAGGATGCGATAATGGCTTTTCTTATAAAACATTATGAAAATCACCGCAATAGTAATGCACATGGCGTAGCCACCAAACATAATATCATGTGTAAAATGAGACTAGGCAAATACAACTCGTATAAAATTCGTCATGGCACATCAAAACGATTAAACCCATCCCCTAGGCGGACATCCCCAATCGAGGGATTTCGTCGACAATAATACACCCATGGCCATGGTTCGTTGTAGACTTGATCAGAGTCGTACAGCCGTCGATCTTACATGCTATCAAAGCACGACCCGGTCTTACATGCTATCAGAGCAATGCCACCCATCGCTACCGCGAAGCGGGGTCATCTCACGTTACCAGAACGTAGGAGTCGGTCTTACGTGCTGCTAGAGCACGACCTGGCCTTACATGCTATCAGAGCAAAGCCCGATGTGTATTCAACATGACACACCTAAGTCTTAGTAATAGCCATTATCAAATAAAACTGTTTTGCCTTCACGTAGTGCTTATAATGGTTTTCTCATAAAACTCATCTCAAAACCGTTTTGTACTCAACACAAAATATGTCAAAACTGAGCTCAAACCGACAAAACCACGTACACATTTCTCAAATCTCGGTATGCCTTAACGTAAAGCTCGAATCACTTTTCACTTTTAAACTCAAAACAGGTGTAAAACAATTTCACATTTAGTTTACAACCCATAAAAATTGGGCCCCAACTGGCTATAAAACTATGTGCAATAACTCATTCTCAACTCATAAAAACATGCTTGTTTTCTCAAATCACATTTCATCCTACAATATCATCAACAAAATCGCATACACAAATGAGTTTAAGTTTTCCCTTACTTCATTGTACCTCGTAATCGTTCCCCCAAATGAAAGACTAGCCTTGCATTCCTCTCGGGAACTCCCGGGTTGTCCAAACGATGCTAAAACATCAATAATTCATCTCACTCACATCATCGAGCACATATTTGCTCATATTCTCATTAAATACTACAAACCTCGTTTTTCACATATTCCTATCATAATCTACATTCTCATCCACTACATTTCTAATCCTACATTTTTCATGCATAATATCCATGCCAAAATCACCTCATTGCCTCAATTCCAATTTATAGCCAAAATCCCAAAATTACCACAAATTGTATAATATCATCATCACTCAAACAAAATCACAATTTCATCAACTCCAATCATTTCCTAGTTATTTTATCACAACAGCATAGTCAAAATCACCAAAATCACCTCAATATCAAAGATTAAAGCTTAGAAATTTTACCCAAAACTTCTGGAGAGTTATATTCACACTTCGATTCGATTCGTCCTTCGATTTCCAAGTCTGTTGTTCTCTTTTGGGTGAGGAACAACTTTCCTTCTTGCCTCTGCCTGAGATTTAGACGAAAATAGGGGTTTTGGAGGAGAGAGAAAGCTAGGTTTTTGAAAATGGCGATTTGGGGAGAGAGAGAGAGATCGATTTCCAGAAAAACAAAGGGTCCTTATATAGGTAGAAGGTAGGAGATCGATCTAGTCCTTGATGAGATCGATCTCTCTTTGAATTTGGGAACGTTTTGGGGTAATTTTATGCCTAAGAGATCGATCTGTCTTGTGGTGAGATCGATCTCTTAATTGCTTCATGAGATCGATCTTCAAGAGATCGATCTGCTCCTTGAGGAGATCGATCTTCTGTTTACAGAATGCTTCATGAGATCGATCTACTCCTTGAGGAGATCGATCTTCTCTTTACAGAAACATTTTGATATCGATATGCTTGCCTATGAGATTAATCTGCCTATCAGTTCTTGCACATTTTTTTCATTCTGGAGCAAGGAGATTGATCTCTCATTCTTGGAGATCGATCTAGCCTTCACAGATTGTACTACTGCTACATCAATTTGCAGAAAACTCAATGTAAAACTTCCCAAAATCTACCCTATAATCCATATTTCAATCCATACACATTCAAGACTTAAAAACCTCATCTTCTTATACTTGATCATATTTAAAACTTGTGTGTACATTAACATATCATAATTACACACACCAAATTACAATTCTCATAACTAGGGTATACAGAATTCTCAGTTCTCACAGAGAAAGACAGCAAAGTTTGTGCAGCTCAATAAAAACTGGACTCCTCAGTCCATTAAGATCAATTTGAAATATGGGGGGTAAAGGGTGAGTGAAACATGCCAGTAAGGAATAAATACAGAGTAAAGCTAGCAATACATCAAGCTATATTATGTCTTATTAATTATTCCATTGTTACATAAATCGTTAACTCAAAACCGACCATCAACCTCATCCTAGTCTTGGTTTCACTCACCATACAATAGTATACACCCACAATCATGCATTAATGTTCTTGAAATATATTTGTACTAGGAAGCATAAACCACAATGCAATTTATTAGTCATTTAAGATGCAATCCAATTATTCAATAAATCATATGCAATTAAAATAGGTAGCACAAAAAATAGCTGCTCGATAGATATGTTAGCAGAAACCTATGAAATCTCAATTTAAGTACAACTATTTGCAAAACATAAGTAAGTGAAATATGGCTTGTGTTCCTAAAGTCATATCATGTAAACTAGTCATAATGAATGGGTAACCTATGGCCATAGTGTCAACCGTCTTGTCCTAACTAATCAGGTTTTGGACTAGGGTACCGTAAACGAGATCAAGGTCTAACAGTTGCAAGAAAGAAAATGGTATGCTATCACATCATGTAGAGGTGCGCGTATATGCCACCAAGGCATAATTGTGAAGCCTTTGGCATCCGTAGAGCAATCACATAGAACTTTCATCGGTGCTAGAGATGGCTCTCACGATCCATAACCTGATACCACGAAAGCATCACCGTGAAGCACTTGGCATCCGTAGGGCAATCACAAAAAACACCCTACAAGTGCTAGAGATAGCTCTCCCAGAACATGACTACCATAAAGACATACAAGGGTGCCAACAATCTCAAACAAATCGTTTATATGGACACTTATAAAAATATAGCTTTATTTCATAAAGTCTTATGTGCTCAGGAATATACAGTCAACAAACAGTTTAGGATATCTATCCCCTTGAAAACCTACAGATTAACATTTTATATTTGTATTGTTTTCGAAAACACATAAAATAGCCTATTTAAATCAAGTGTTTCAAAATCTCATAATTTGGTAAAATAATGCTATTAAGCAATGTTTTCTCGAAACATGCGTATGTAAATCACAAGTCACATACAACATCAAAAGTCATCTTGCCAGTAACATCACCATACTTAATCTTATAAACAAAGGTTAACTATATCAAAATCTATCACCACAATAGCCCAATCTCAGCAATGACACTCCTTAGGCTAAAGCCACTACAAGCATCCAACATTGAGCTCTATTTTCCAAAATGTATCTTTTACACCAAAAGCAAGTCCTTAAATATCTTTAATCATTTTCGATACTTACCAACTTACCTCGGTAGCTTTCTTGTATCACTTAGCAAGCTTTCACAACAAATAATCCGTAACATTGTATCAATATAATTCATACCATTAACTATCGACGATGACAAGATCATTCTTATACAACCTATAATTTTTAATAAATTTTAACATTTATCCTATGACATATTATTAACTGCAATTTTTAAAAAATCCCTTACCCTACTATAAGTTTAAACGAATCCTTTTCCCACCTTAGGCACGCATATATGTGTCTAAGCTTCCTTAGCTCCCAACGATGCACTTGCTACAGCATATATATTACCAAAACACTCATCATTAGCAATGGTGCTCAATTTAGACTATAGTCACTCAAAACAACAGTTTATTTAATATCATTATGCTAGTACGCTCCTTAGTTGTAACTAGGTGCAGCATACCAATCTTGTGCGTAATATTACCTTTTTACTAATTAATCACCTAATTAAGTTATTAATAACCAAATTTCACAAATCTATTCATTTAGCCTTATGGGCATAAAAATTACTAATTTGTTGATTTGAAGTTAACACCTTTCATGCTTAGTCAATTCCATTATTAATATTTAAACTAACTTAGTTTATAGCTAATTTAAGTCATAGGATTCAAATCCCCCAATTCCTATAGGTGTCGCACCTTGCGCACACACCTCACATAATCTCAAAACTTTATTTTCTTTAATTTAAGTCAAATTAAGCATGCATTTATAGAATTAACATCAATCATATCACAAATTTTTTATTTACATCACTAAAACCTAACCTAAATAAAAATTCCTAATTTTCTTCATGAACAGAAATCCCAATTGCAAAGCCCAATCAATTATTTAATACTTAATTCAATACATAAATGTAAACATCAATTCCAACATTGTATTATTCATAAATTTAAATCAAAAGGCTAAAATTCTTTCCTTAGAATCAAAATCCCATTTTTGAAACCATAGGTTTTTTCCCCAATTTTTCAAATTTGAAACTGACATCAATTTAAACCTTAAGAAATCTCTATTACACTAAATAAACCAAGATTTCACTGAAAGGAAATGTTCTTACCTTCCAATCAAGCCCTAGTCGAAATCCCTTTATCCAACCCTAACTTCACTTCTTGAAATTTCTCCAAAATCTCACCACAATCCATTCTTTAATCACAAATTGAGGAGAAAAAGTGTAAAATCTCTTTGTAAAAGCGTCACAAGCCACTCTCTTTCTCTCCCTCAAGGTCACGGCTCATACATGGAAGAAATGTTTCTCTTCTCCTTTTCTTGTCACATGAATAGGAGAGAAGAAAGGATAAGTTTAGTTTTCTCTTTCTTTCTTTTTTTGGTTAAACTAGTCTTAGTTAAATTTATTTTACCATGGATTAGTTTCTTTCTTTTGCTATCACTAACTATAGTTAATTCCTTTAAAAAAAAAACAAAACATAATTAAATACATTAACTAAATTAATTTAACTTAAGTACAAATTAAAGAGGTTACATAAAAATCCAAATTTAATTATTAGCTAGAGACAATTTATTATTTTAACAATTTTAGCCATTAATTTGATTAATTCATTGACTACAATTTAAATACAATACACTTAATTATATATACATGTAACATTTAATTTATTATTCATGTATACTTCAAATTTATTTATTACGCGTAAATTCCTTCGATTTACTAATTTGGTTATTTGTACCTAATTATTAATCGTTAAATTTTAATTCGTGTACATCCTAATATATTTATTAGATGATATTAATGTTTTTATATTAAGTTAATTGTACCTAATATTTATTTATTAATTTCTGTCCAATTAATTCTCTAACATATTTATTGGACAAATTGAACTATGCTCACTTAATTAAATGGACCAATATTAAATTAAAGCTTACGATCCGATGTCGTTATTTTTGAGTTAAGACTATTACTTCATAAATGTCACACTCAAATACTTGACTCTATCTCGAATAGCTAAAAATTTTGTGCAACTTGCTCGTCCGTAACTCGTCGCGCCCCTAAATAGAAAAATTGTATGCATTAGCAATCTCGGGAAAGTAACTAACTAAATAATTGTATAAGGGAATTAGCAACTCTCACATCTTAAGCATAATTAACTAATTCAATTTCATAATTATTTTTATTATGCTTTAGTAATTTTATTAGTCAACAATATTTTATTAAAATTGATAATTACAATTTTAAGTACGATTTGTACTCTATAGTATGATAGCATCATATATGTAATAGTCAATGTGTGAGAATTACATCTTAAATAATTATGAAACTTTTATTAATTTAATTTCAGTGCTTTATGTTTAAAATTTAAAAATTTATTATCTTAAACATAATTAAATAATTTAATTTGATAATTATTTTTATTTTGTTTTATTTATTTTTTTAAGTTCACAAAGGTTTATTATATAAACATATTTTCGTAGTACATTATATTAATTGCAAAAATGGTTGATTTGGTTGCACCTTTGCATAGGAGCTTAGTGGGCCAAGGTTTAGACCCTCACAATCTCAATATTTGGGCATGTAAGACCCTTAATTTTTTATGTAATGTATGTGATTAATTGATGTATAGACAAGTTACAATACATATGAATTTCAAGAAATGAATGTTTTTGAAGTTCTAAGTATGAATGGAATGATAAATGAATGTGGAAGTGATTGAGTATGAGTTTGAATGAGGAAATTGCAACAAAAAGGATGTAAAATGAAGGCCAGATTGATCCCATGCAAGGAGAGATCAATCTCATGGCCTGAAGAATGCAAAATCAAGCATGTTGGAAGAGGGAGATCAATCCCTCACTCAAGCAGATCGATCTCCTTAACTCTCAAGCTGGAGCAGATCGATCTCCCCTTAAGGCCAGATCGATCTCCTCAGCTCTCTGCCTGAGATAAATCGATCCTGTTTCATTGAGCAGATCGATCCCATACAACATGGTAAATTGATCTCATGCCGCAAGTAGATCGATCTCATGCCTTCAAAATGTCATGAAAATGAGGAATTCAAGAGGACCAGATCGATCTCTACCCTATGCAGATTGATCTCATCAAGCCAATTATATAAATATGGAGTAGTTAGATCTGCATTTTCGTGGGAAACAAGCTATTCTTCCATTTCAATCTTAAAACCTAACCTTCTCACTCTAAAATCACCTCATTTCCATTAAGATTTGAGGAAAAACCATTATAGCAAAGTTGTTCATCTTAATGAGAAGAACAACATAGTTTGGAATTAATATCTCATTTGTTGGATTAAAGGAGCAAGGAGTGTTCTCATATGGAGTAAGAAGGAAATGAAACTAGGTGAGTTTCTAATATACTAATCCAATGTACATTCATCTAGCTATTGATTTTGAGTTTATTGGTGGGAATACTAGTGATAGAAACTACCTAGGATGTGATGGAGCTAGTGTGACATAGAGAATAGAATGAGTCTAGTGTGAGAAATTAGGATATGGATGAATTGGTGATAAATGGAGTATGCTAAAGTGTTTATGAGGTAATATGTATGATTTTTAGAAGGTTAAATAAAGCTACATTGTTAGATTCACTTAGTTAAATGAATAAACATATGAGGTGTTTGACAAATGCCATAGTGAGGCAAATGATGGATTAGAGACTTGATGAACTCGAAAATCAATTAAGTACGAATCAATAGACCGAAAGGAATTTAATAAACTCTCGAGAAACTATTAAGCGATCAAAAACGAACTTAAGAGGAAATAAGACCTCATAAGAGTTAATGGAGACTATAGGTTGAGTCAACTATAGTAAACACAAGAGTTGTGTTATATTGAACTAAATTGATGTGAAACATAATCTCGTGCAGTTTCGAAGACTTCATTGGAGGTAAGTTAAACTGCGCAAATCAAGCAGTTTTAAGGAAGTGGAATCTCGCGACGTGATTCCAGGTAAGGGAATTCTGTGAGTATATAGAGATAGTTGCTCGTATTTTGTGGGTAAATATAGGGCGTTGGAAAATGCATGATTATCTAGAAAATGAATTGATAGTATATATGAATGACTATAAGTGTCTTGATATATGATTTGGTTTGAAGTAGATTTTATAAAAAGGGAATAGTAAGGCTAATAATTGCATAAATCACATGTTTTAGTGTTTTACGAAAACACATTTCTTTGGTTTAAGCAAAATGATTAGTAGGCTAGATAGTGACTTCTTGATTTTGGTGAAAAGCACGAGTTAGGTGCTAACAGTTGTTTTGAGAATGTTTTGTTGAAATAAAGACACCTATCGTGTTTGCGTGAGTTAAATCGTCCTAGAGTATCGCTTGCACGGGATTTTGGTGTTTTCACATGTATGAAACGTTCTGGAGCTTAGCTCACAGCTTGATTTGAATTGTGATGATGTTTTACAAACCGTACTAGAGCTTCTGCTCGTATGTGGATTACGATTGACTTTCTTATGCATATAACCATACTGGAGCTATGCTCGTACGTGATTTCTTCATGATTTTATGCATAAAGTTGTACTAGAGCGTTGCTCATATGAGGATGTTTATGTATGATGCACGAATTGTGCTAGAGCTTAGCTCGCACAAGTTTTCACATTGTGGTATGTATGATGTCGTGGAGACGATAAGATCCTCAAGCCCTACATCCTTAAGCCCGACGGGGTGGGGAGGCTCTCTTACAAGATGAAAAGCTCCACATGCACTTGGGACTATATAGGTTACACATTGTATGGGGTAGATAAGACATACGGCTAGCACCCCCAACCCTGATATAGGTCTACGGAGTACGTTGTACTGTGTATATCACATGGAGTACGTTGTACCACGTGTTGTGATGATGATTTGAAAAGTCTGGTAAAGAACTAGCCCACCTTCGTTCCAACATGATGTCCTGCACACCGGGATCCGTGTGGTCTAGGATGATTATGACATAGTTGGCCAACATAGTCTTTGAGATATAGTGATCGTCTGTTTCACATAATATTATATAGTACCACATGATTTTATACATTGAATATGATTGTATTTGTCCAGGGTAGACCCGAGGGAGGGGTCGAGCCTTATGGGATTGTGTTTAAGGAAATGACATGCTATTTGTGATGAGATTTGATGTGTTTTAAGAAAGAGATGAATATTAAAGGATGTTTCGTATTGAATTTCCTTTTTTATGATGAGTTTTAATAACGATGAGCATGAGAGGTCTTACATGATGATTTTACCATGTTTTACATGCCTATTTTCATGTTTTCAATACATGATATATGTATATACATGCGGCATAGTTTTATTTCCTCATGCTCCGACTATAAATGATTTATGCCATGACATTATTAGCATGAAGATAGGGTAGTTATCTACCATGCTTACATTATTGCCTTACTGAGCGTGTGGTTGCTCATCCCTCTACTTTCCCTCTCTACAGAGCGTACATAGTAGCCTTGTGAAGGACTGAGGCATTACATTTTGGACATCCACTGCACTCCATCGCCAAGAGCTATACATACAGGATTCTTTTTGTATATAAACATGTAAAGGCAAAGTGGTCATTTTGAATAGTGATATGGTGTCACGACCCCAACTACTTGAAATTCACGATAAATTTTTCGCGTTTTCTTTCATACTTACTTGTCCTTTGATCTAGAACACACTCCACTAACTATTGGGTTGTGCGTCAATGCCAATCCCAACATTTATTTACAAGTATTTACAATGTCTATACGTCCCTGAAAGTTACTACAAATATATTACTATGCTATTTTTATTCAGATACAATATGTATAAGTGTATATACCTCAAAATGATGTGTAGCAGCGGATATCAGGAATGTAGTACTCAGTCGTCTCGAAGTCTACTAAAAAAAATATGTGTAGGAAAAATGAAAGGGGTGAGCACATCAAGCTCAGTAAGGCAATCCTATGAACAAGTAGGTAACCATACAACCTACATGAATGTGGTACCATGCATAAACCACCCATTCTCCACATAATTTGCAAATAAACGTTCACTCATACCCATATACCATACAAATGAATGTCAAGTAAAACTAGTTTACATCATGTATGGGTTTAAATAGCAGGGAAAATAACTTCATGCAAGTTTTAGTTTAAAGCCCAGTTTCATTCTCATCAAAATCATATCTCAGTCAGGATCCAACCCCTCCTTTGGGTGATCCAAACTTATACAAAAGTCTAAAAAACATGATTCTCAAAAACATCAAGTAATAACATGCGAGACTAGGCAATATATATATATATATTTATATATATATATATATATATCTCGATAAATAACCAAGACTATGGCCATATCCTCTTGATCTCACTGCTACACGGATCTTGTGTGTAGGGTCTCACCACTATCAGGAATCACCCCGGGAGGTGGATCAGTCCATCCCGTCGATCCTACCCGATCACTTGCATCCAAAGATGCCACTCACATCTGAAGATGCCACATAATCAATTACAGCACGGTACAATGTACTTCATGCTACTTGCACAGTACAACGTACTCCATGGACCTACATCTCATATCAATAATCGTACCTGTCTCAAAACGCACGTACGAGCATATTTAATCGATGTGACACACAGTCTACCCAACGCTCTAAGCACGGCTCATCGTATGTCTCATAAAATCAGTGCGAGCGATGCTCCAGCGCTCTCATAAAATCAAAGAAAATCTCGTGCGAGCCAAGCTCCAGCACGCGTTTCATAAAATCTCATAAGATCTTGTGCGAGCTAAGCTCCAGCACTCTATCAGCATCATGTAAAACTAG
Organism: Firmiana major; assembly: GCA_033439115.1. Lineage (NCBI taxonomy): Eukaryota > Viridiplantae > Streptophyta > Magnoliopsida > Malvales > Malvaceae > Firmiana > Firmiana major. Next base: position 55,092,852 of record CM065904.1, on the reverse strand, counting down.
TGTGAGCTAGGCTCCAGCACTCTGTCATAAAAATCAAGTGAAAATCTACTGCGAGTTAGACTCCAACACCTTGTCACGAAAATTATATGAAAATTTGGTGCGAGTTAGACTCCAGCACCACTGCATGTAAAACCCTAGTGCGAGCCCCTGCTCCAACACTAATGCATGCATCACACAAATCAAAACTCGTGCGAGCTAAGCTCTTTCACGTCTCATTTTTTACCTAAAATCCCGTAGGTGGCTTTGTTATCTCAAAATAATTTCCACAAGAAATCACATTGTTGAAAATATGCAATGTTGTGCATTTTTATTTAAAAGTTAGACAGCCTACTCATGCACGTGTCAAAACTCCTCAAAAACAAGCAAGAACCTCTTGTTCTTGCTCCTCCCAACTTTTCCTAATTTGGAAATTTTACCCTTCACAGGGGTATTTTGGTCATTTACCCATCTGGGCACCAAAAATTCTTATTTTAAATCTAGACCCTTCAGACAATTTTAAGGAATGTAAATGAGGTCGAAATTGTGTAAAGTTACCTCTAGCAGTCCGTAAAATTCCCCTACATGGAATCACGCGCGAGCTTATCCTGTCTCGATTGTACCAAGTCTCTCAGTCCAATTCGCTCCAAACCAAGTCTACAGAGCTAATATTATGCCGGGTACAAAAATTGGAGTTCAATCGGCTCTCGTTCGCGCTCTGTCGTAGAACTAAATCTCGAGACGTCCCCAGTAAAATTTCTTTCCTTTTCCCCTATCTTTCTTTTTCTTTTCTTTTCCTTTCCTTCCTTTGTCCTTCCTTTTTCCTTCCCTTTTCCTCGGCTAAAATGGTGTTGTTTCGGGCCCTCACCATCGCCGATCATTTCCAGCTTTTTTGCTAGACGAATCAGGTACCAACAGAATCGGCTTATCCTCCTAATCACGTCGGTACCCTCCGATCACACCCAGCTGCCGTGGATCGCCGGAATCGACCCCCTTTTTCCTATCGACTTTTCCTCCTCCGTTCGTCGGACTCTAGTGTTGATACGGCGCGTCGTTGGTACCAACAGGTTCGCACGGATGTCCTCTCTCTTCTTCGGCCCTCGCCTGGCCTCGTCGATAGCCGATGCTTCATCGGGCTTCTCGGACGCGTTCGGCTTCTCTATTTTCTTCTTCGCGTTTCTAGAAAAGTGATTCTGCCTTCTTCTTTTTTTCTTTTTTTTTTAAAATTATTTTATTATTATTTTAATAATTAAAATATTATAAAAAAATCCCAAAATATCAACAAAAAAACTATATTTTATTTAGATTAACTTATTTTATTTATTTTATTTATTTATTTTATTTTAACCATTTTTCAGTGTATTTTTCTCCGTATTTTCGGGATATTGTCCCTACCAAATTTTGGTAAATCTTCATAAATTTGTATCTTGGTCAATCAGACTCGGAATTCAATAATTTTTTTTTTATTGATCAAGATTTTCTAAATCCATATTTTAATTAAATTTTCTTATCTAATTTATACTGAATTTTGATCTTTTAACTGTTTTACCCTTCTACACGTTTGGGACCAATTTAGGCCAACTTTCCTTTTTGGACCCACTATAATTTCTCATTTAAAATTTTTATCTCTTTCCAGACAATTTGTTGGCTCTACCGAGAGGGGGGGTGAATCGGTTTTCTAACAATTATGGCAGATTTTAAATTAATCGCAATTTAAACACAAATGATAATGAATAAAACAGTGCAATATAACAATTTAATGCAAAGAGAGGGAAAGAGAAACAAACACAGCGACTTATAGAGGTTCGGCCAACTCTTGCCTACGTCCTCTCTCCTTGACCTTCTTGTCAAGTGGTTTCTTTCTCTCTTTCAATAGAGTTTACAAAGTTCCTTTTACAGGTTAAGGAATAACCTCTCTACCCTTAGCAATACAGAAAATGTATTCACCCTTTTACAATAACTCTCACTGAGGAACAATCCTCTTTTCTTTTAAGGTGTGGATGAATACAGAATAAGGCTTTTCAGTGGGTAGGACTAACAAAGCTTGTATTACTTAAGCTTGTACAATAAATCTCAATTAATGAGCAATAGGGATACAAGGAATGAAAGAATTAAAGCTTGAGAATGTTTGGAATGTTCAGTGATAGTCTCTCTCTCTGCTTTGTCTTCAATGCTTGGTTATATACTGAAGGTTGGGTAGTTGGAGCATTAAATGCAGTTTTTCCCGTTGAGATTTGAAGAAAATAGCCGTTGGGAACCTCCAGTGGTCAGACAGATCGATCTCCTATCTTGGCCAGATCGATCTCCTAGTTTTAAATCCTGCAATGACAAAGCATAAATACACAGGGAGATCGATCTCATACATTACCAGATCGATCTGCTAGTTTGAATAGGCAGAGGCAGATCGATCTGTCGAATAGGCAGATCGATCTCCTATCCTCTCTGTTTGAGGCAGGATCGATCTCTCAATACACCAGATCGATCTCTTAAGCTCACTGACTTTGAGCAGATCGATCTCTTAACCCTTGCAGATCGATCTCTCTTTACCTTAATCCCTTTACACCGTTTTAAGGCTTGCCAGATCGATCTCTTCCATCATGAGATCGATCTCTCATAAAGTATAAACCCAGGAGATCGATCTCTCACACCTCAGATCGATCTCTCATCAGCAGAACTCTAAGTTCTGGTCCTGATATCTTCTAAACATGTTTGTATACCATCTTAACATTATTGTATTAACTTGTTTTGTCATTTCAAAATACATTAACTCAACAATCTCCCCCTTTTTGATATGACAAAACTCATCCAATAAACATGTTTAGTGAATTTGCAAAATTCCCTTTTTGTGAGCTTTTGACTTTGTTAAAGATTTAACTCATCCTTAGTTAAATCTTAACTCCCCTTTAGTTAGCTCTAGCTCTTAACTCCCCCTCAATTAAATCATCCTATAACTCCCCCTCAATCCTATCATCCTTTTAAACTATGAACACAACAACATGCAATGTTTCTTATCATGTTTCTTATGTGTCTTCTCCCCCTTTTTGTCATATCAATCACACATGGTCATTAACTCACAAAATGCAACATTGTCAAAACCATGGCAGTTCAAAATCAATATTGACTCACAAAATGCCACATTTTCATAAACAATCAATTTATATTGCATTCAAGCAAATTCAGTACAAGGAGCAGTGCGGAATGATATAACGAAACTAAACCATACACCTAAAGCCTAAGATGATGGAGGATCACGGTCCAAAAGATTCTCAACGTGTGTGCGCGTCACTTGAAGTTCATCGAACATTGCCTCTTGAGTTTCTTGAAATTTATCGAACATCGCCTTTTGAGTGTCTTGAATCCTATCCACTCGTTGAGTTAAGTCCTTGATCATACGCCGCTGAGTGGTATGTCCTTCATCGATCCTCTGACTGAGGTCGCTTATCATCTTCACGAGCAGCTCCAAGTCAGCAGGAGTCGATGTTTGTGCAGTTGGCGCAGCCGTGGAGGACGACGGTTCTGGAGCGGGTGCTGCAGGTGGGTGTGCTGGTTCAGCAGTGTGGTCATCTTCAGCCTCAGCAGGTTGCTGTTCTTGCTTTTTCGTCCACTCTCCCCGGAAATCTTTGTAGTACCCCATATGATGTAGGGTCCCAATGTTAAGCTCGCTTTTAGGAGATGGAAGTTCGCCAGTTTCGCCGCTGCAGTCGATGCCAAGGCGACGGAGAAGATAAGCCACTGGTTGTGGAAAAACTATTGTGGTAGCTTGGCCACGCACAATCTTCAGCCAATCCTCGTATATAAAGTGAGGGAGGTTTGGTTTTTGGCTGGTGGTGTGAATGTGATGGAGCCAAAACCGATCTAGACGCCTGACGGTTGAGTGACGGGTACCGTAAGGGCGGAGATTCCAGGAGATTATGAGGTGGAGTAACCGAAGGTGCATTGGAAGGTTACTCGCCTTGTCCCCGGGGAGTTCAAACGCAAAGGGGACTTCCTCATCCTCATTAGTTAAGCCTTCATCGCGTATATCAAATACTTTGGCTATAACTTCAGAATCAATTAGAATTGATTGACCCATGACGAAGGTTCTGAAGGCAAGGATTTTACAGGTGTCATCGGGGTCATAAACGAGTTCGGCATTTGAAAAGAATGCGCGAACGAGATTTGGAGGGACAAGAGTGTTGATTCTCAAGAATTTCACCCAACCAAATTCCTCAAATTTTGATAGGTATGGAAAGTCTATGTGATTGAGGAAGGAAAAATCAATGGTGCGCTAATGCTTGATTGGCATAGTTGAAAAGTATTCCTCATACCGCTTTCTTTTTGCTGGTGTTTTAAAACACCGATTGAAGGAAGCGATAGGAGGTGGAGTGGGTTGGGAGGAAGAACCTGCCTCTACATTGGGTCTAGGTGGTTTGGTTCCTGCTCTCTTAAGCCTAGGCATTATTCTAGACCTTAAAGATTTGATAACTAAATTCAACAAAAAGAAAGGCAATGAAACAGTACCTAGGTTTGCCCTAGACGCAAAACAAACACAAATCGAAGAAGGATTTTGATAAAATCAGTGAGAAATGTAGGTTACTATACCAAAATTTGACACCGAGACGCAAGGAAGACCGTACGAGGATCGATCTGAGGAGGAATTGAAGAAGAGGATGCGAGGGAATTGGAGAATTTGAAAGTTAGGTTTTGGGAGATTTGGGAATTTTTCACGGCTATTTATACTCCAAGGCATAGGAGATCGATCTGTCGAGGCGACAGATCGATCTGGTACTCCCAGAAGCGAAGAGAGAGATCGATCTGTCGTAGGGACAGATCGATCTGGTCGCAAACAGAGGCTTAAGGAGATCGATCTGGTACATGCATAGATCGATCTGTAGAATGCGGAAGCTTGATGAGATCGATCTGTCGTGTGGACAGATCGATCTGTCTCTAAACAGAGACGTAAGGAGATCGATCTTATGGTTAGAAGATCGATCTTCTTAGAGTAACCTTGATGATTTAGGCTTGATAGAAGCATGGAGATCGATCTATATCACAAGGAGATCGATCTCTCATCCTTTTTGCCAGAAAATTTTTGCAAAAACTCTTTAAAAATCAACTTGAAATCAAGATTTTTACAACATGAAAGTCCTAAGGCATATTCATGAGTCCTAATTCACCTCTAAGGATACAGAACCTATCTCTATCAAGGGGTTTGGTGAATATATCAGCTATTTGATGTGTAGTATCAATATACTCTAAGATTATATCCCCTTTTTGTACATGGTCTCTAAGAAAGTGATGTCTAATTTCTATGTGCTTGGTTCTGGAGTGTTGAATAGGATTCTTAGACAGATTAATGGCACTGGTATTATCACATTTAATTGAGACTTGCTTCATGTCAATACCATAATCTCTCATTTGTTGTTTAATCCACAACACTTGAGCACTACAACTACCAGCTGCTATATACTCAGCTTCAGTTGTGGACTGAGCTACACTGTTTTGCTTCTTGGAGAACCAAGAAATTAACCTATTTCCTAAGAATTGGCAAGTACCTGAAGTACTTTTCCTATCTATTTTGCATCCTCCAAAATCAGCATCTGAAAATGCATGAAGGGCAAAAGTGGAGTCTTTGGGATACCAAAGTCCTAGTGAGGGAGTATCTTTGAGGTATCTAAAGATTCTCTTAGTTGCCAATAGATGTGATTCCCTAGGGGATGATTGAAATCTAGCACAAAGGCACACACTAAACAATATATCTGGTCTACTAGCAGTTACATAAAGCAAAGAACCAATCATAGACCTATAGAGTTTAGTGTCTACACACTTACCACTTTCATCTTTGTCAAGCTTGATGTTGGTGCCCATTGGAGTGGTTTGAGGTTTGCAATTGTCCATCCCAAATCTCTTGAGCAAGTCCTTGGTGTACTTTGCTTGATTGATGAATGTTCCATCCTTTGTTTGCTTCACTTGAAGTCCCAAGAAGAATGTGAGTTCTCCCATCATGCTCATCTCAAATTCTCCTTGCATGATCTTAGCAAACTCTTGACATAAAGACTCATTAGTTGAACCAAAAATTATATCATCTACATATACTTGTACAACTAGTAAGTCCTTATTTTTATTTTTTATGAATAATGTGGTGTCTACCTTTCCTCTTGAGAACCCTTTTTCTATTAAGAACTTTGACAACCTTTCATACCAAGCTCTAGGAGCTTGTTTTAACCCATAAAGTGCCTTAGACAATTTGAAAACATGTTCAGGAAATTCATGATTTTCAAATCCGGGAGGTTGCTCTACATAGACTTATTCATTAATGAAACCATTCAAGAATGCACTCTTTACATCCATTTGATATAATTTGAAATCTTTATAACATGCAAAGGCAAGTAACATTCTTATTGCCTCTAATCTAGCTACCGGTGCATATGTTTCATCATAGTCTATGCCTTCCTCTTGTCTATAGCCTTGAGCAACTAGCCTAGCCTTATTCCTTATGATCACACTATTTTCATCCATTTTGTTCTTGAATATCCATTTAGTTCCAATTATAGAGTGATCACTAGGCCTTGGAACTAGTTTCCATACTTTGCTTCTCTCAAATTGATTTAACTCTTCTTGCATTGCTAGGAACCAATTATTATCCTCTAAGGCTTCATTGACATTCCTAGGCTCTATTTGAGATACAAAGGCTATATATTGACACATATTCCTTAAGGATGACCTAGTTCTAACTCCAAGAGTTGGATCTCCTACTATTTCACAATCTTTTACATATCCTAACTCTCTTGGTGCTCTAGGTTCTCTTTCTAAAACTTCTATTTCTTCTTCATCTTCTTTATTCAAATCAAGCTTTTCTAGAAAGTCATCTTCTAAGCATTCATCAAATATCTCAACATTTTCATCATTGTTGGTTGAATCTTTAGATATATTATTTGATTCATCAAATACAACATGAATAGATTCTTCAACCATTAATGTTCTTTTGTTATAAATTCTATAAGCCTTTGAATTCAATGAATATCCTAGAAATATTCCCTCATCACTTTTGGCATCAAATTTTCCTAAATTATCTTTTCCATTATTTAGAACAAAGCATTTGCAGCCAAAAGGATGGAAGTAACTAATATTAGGCTTCTTACCTTTGTAGAGCTCATAAGGAGTTTTCTTTAGCATGGGTCTTATCATAGCTCTATTAATTATATAACATGATGTGTTTATAGCTTCAGCCCAAAAGTACTTTGGCAAGTTATTTTCACATAACATGGTCCTAGCCATCTCTTCCAAAGTTCTATTTCTTCTCTCAACTACACCATTTTGTTGCGGTGTCCTAGGGGCTGAAAAATTATGGCTAATTCCTTGATCATTGCAATACTCATCAAATCCTATATTTTCAAATTCTTTGCCATGATCACTTCTAATGCTTGTTATTGTATAACCTTTTTCATTTTGAGTCACCTTTGAGTAAGTTATGAATTTCTCTAAGGCTTCATTTTTTACTCTCAAAAAGAACACCCAAGTGTACCTAGTGTAATCATCAACTATTACAAAACCATAGTGTTTCCCACCTAGGCTAGTGGTTCTAGTTGGTCCAAATAAGTCTAAATGCAGTAATTGAAGAGGCCTAGTGGTGGATACACTATTCTTAGGCTTAAAAGTTGTTCTCTTGTGTTTTCCTTTAACACAAGCTTCACATATTTCTTCATGATTAAAGGGTAGTTTGGGTAAGCCTATGACTAGATCCTTTCTTGCTAATTTGGATAGCACATGCATGCTAGCATGACCTAGTCTCCTATGCCATAACCAAGATTCCTTTTTGTTATCTACCATTAAGCATATGTTTTCGTTTTTGAGTTCATTAAGGTAGACTATATATATGTTACCTTGCCTATGACCTAGAAGAAGAATTTTATTTGACTTAGGATCTATAACATTACATTTTATGCAATCAAAAATTACTTTGTAACCTTTGTCACAAAGTTGACTAATGCTTAGCAAGTTATGCTTTAGACCCCTAACAAGTAATACTTTTTCTAAAGAGAAATGATCATTACCTATTGAGCCACTCCCTTCCACTTGGCCTTTGGAGTTGTCCCCAAAAGTGACTTCTCCACCAATTTTCGATTTGAAGGAATTGAAATGGCTTTTATCACCCGTCATGTGCCTTGAGCATCCACTATCTAAGTACCAAGCTTCTTTTGTTTTAGCTTTGTGGCTATGCTCAATCACCTATAACACAAAAAATAAATACACTCAAGTCTTAGGTACCCAAATTCTCTTGGGTCCTTGGAGGTTAGTAAATGAAATTCTTGATCCCATTGGGATCCATTTTGCTAATGCATTGCAGTCCTTGGAATGAATTACCTCTTTTGGAATCCATATCCTTTTTACAATTTTTCCTTTAAGATTCCTCATCTTTATAGTGCAATAATGTGACTTATGTCCCTTCTTATTACAATATGAGCAAGTAATTGCAGGTTTATTCATGCTCTTTCTAGCAATGAATCTTTTAAGATGGGTCTCCCTACTTTGTGCATTATACCCTAAGCCATTTTTGTCAAAAAATGCCCTTTGGGTTTCTAACATGCTATCTAGCTTTTGTTGCCCCATGTGAAATCTATTAAAGGAGTTATGTAAATTGCTATTTTTCTCCTTAAGATCACCAATTTCTAGATTTGCAATCTCTAGTTTCTCCTCACATTCCAATTTATCTTTTAACATTATCTCATTTTCCCTTTTTAATTTCGATATTAACTTTTTATACTTCATGCTCATAGATTCATACTCTAATGCTAAATCATCAAATGCATCTTGCAGTTCATCAAAAGAGTATTCATTGATATTAGAAGTTACCTTTTCATCATCATCAATAGCCATGAAGCATAGGTTGGCAATGTCCTCATTTGATTCATCATCGGAGCAGTCACTGTCACTCCATGTTGCGACCATTGCCTTCTTTTTATGAAACCTATCATTAGATCTTTTGAGAAGAGGGCAGTTAAATTTTATGTGTCCAGGTTTTTTACATTCATAACACACAATAGAGTCTTTTCTACCTACTTCCTCTTGTTCTCTCCTATTGTTTCTCCTATTGCTATTACCAGCTCTCATCCTCATGAATTTATTAAATCTTTTGGCAAACATTGCCATCTCAATATCCTCCTCACTGCCACTCTCATTTTTAATTTCCTTTTCAGCAGTGGATTTTAGAGCAACACCCACTTTCTTGGGTGGCTCTTCATTTCTTTTAAGCTTCATCTCATAAGTTAGCAAGGAACCTATTAATTCATCTAAGGATAATGTGTGTGGATCCTTAGATTCCTCTATTGCTGTTACCTTAGCTTCCCATGACTTAGGTAAGCTATTTAAAATTTTCTTTACCATTTCAATGTTAGAATATATTTTTCCTAAGGATTTTAATCCATTAATTATGTCGGTAAACCTAGTGAACATATCACTAATGGATTCTTCTTCCTTCATCCGAAAGAGCTCATAATCATGTGTGAGCATACCTACTTTTGTCTCCTTCACTTGGGTTGTACCCTCATGAGTTATTGCCAATTTATCCCATATTTGCTTGGCATTATCACACCCGGAGACTCTATTATATTCATTAGGACCTAAAGCACAAAATAATGTGTGCATAGCTTTAGCATTTAGCTGTGCACATTTAATGTCATTAGAATCCCATTCATCTTCTTCTTTGGGAATATCTCTTCCCTCTATTTTCTTTGTAGGGATTTGAGGTCCCTTAACTATAATTCTCCATACTTCATAGTCATTTGCTTGAATAAATAGCATCATCCTAGTCCTCCAATATGAATAATGTTCACCATTGAACATGGGAGGTCTAACCGTGGAGTGCCCCTCTCCTATCAAACTAGTTGCAACATTGTTAAGAGCCATTAGATCGTTTCTACTCTTAAGAAGTTGTTCCTACGTGATTAAAGAGTCCTAGCTCTGATACCAATTGTTGGCTCTACCGAGAGGGGGGGTGAATCGGTTTTCTAACAATTATGGCAGATTTTAAATTAATCGCAATTTAAACACAAATGATAATGAATAAAACAGTGCAATATAACAATTTAATGCAAAGAGAGGGAAAGAGAAACAAACACAGCGACTTATAGAGGTTCGGCCAACTCTTGCCTACGTCCTCTCTCCTTGACCTTCTTGTCAAGTGGTTTCTTTCTCTCTTTCAATAGAGTTTACAAAGTTCCTTTTACAGGTTAAGGAATAACCTCTCTACCCTTAGCAATACAGAAAATGTATTCACCCTTTTACAATAACTCTCACTGAGGAACAATCCTATTTTCTTTTAAGGTGTGGATGAATACAGAATAAGGCTTTTCAGTGGGTAGGACTAACAAAGCTTGTATTACTTAAGCTTGTACAATAAATCTCAATTAATGAGCAATAGGGATACAAGGAATGAAAGAATTAAAGCTTGAGAATGTTTGGAATGTTCAGTGATAGTCTCTCTCTCTGCTTTGTCTTCAATGCTTGGTTATATACTGAAGGTTGGGTAGTTGGAGCATTAAATGCAGTTTTTCCCGTAAAGATTTGAAGAAAATAGCCATTGGGAACCTCCAGTGGTCAGACAGATCGATCTCCTATCTTGGCCAGATCGATCTCCTAGTTTTAAATCCTGCAATGACAAAGCATAAATACACAGGGAGATCGATCTCATACATTACCAGATCGATCTGTTAGTTTGAATAGGCAGAGGCAGATCGATCTGTCGAATAGGCAGATCGATCTCCTATCCTCTCTGTTTGAGGCAGGATCGATCTCTCAATACACCAGATCGATCTCTTAAGCTCACTGACTTTGAGCAGATCGATCTCTTAACCCTTGCAGATCGATCTCTCTTTACCTTAATCCCTTTACACCGTTTTAAGGCTTGCCAGATCGATCTCTTCCATCATGAGATCGATCTCTCATAAAGTATAAACCCAGGAGATCGATCTCTCACACCTCAGATCGATCTCTCATCAGCAGAACTCTAAGTTCTGGTCCTGATATCTTCTAAACATGTTTGTATACCATCTTAACATTATTGTATTAACTTGTTTTGTCATTTCAAAATACATTAACTCAACACAATTCAAATCTCATAAATTTAATTTGAAACTCCTTAACTGTCCGTTTTCGAATTTTACATATGTTCGACTACTTCATTCATATTTATATGATCAAAATCATCTGTCTTATGATTCCATTAACATATAACAATATCCATACAATATGTGAATCATAAGGAAATACGATAAAAAATCGAGTCTTTCATATGGGGGATGTAAATGTTAGAAAACATGCCATGTATAACTTATGACTTAATTTCAATGTATGACATTGTTTTTGATTAATTGGAAATGGATGAGAAATGATGATTATTATTGACTCACAGCCCAACTGTGTAGTGGTAAGAATGTTCGCGACCGGGTAAGGGAAAGAAAAAAATGCGAAAAATTTATAGTGATTTTTTTAAACAAATTGGATAAATAGGGTCATGACAGGGCAAGCTTACACGGGTCTTAGTGTCATGACCCAAATGTCGAGACTGATCAATTAACCTTACCGGGTGTCTAAAAATATGGGTAAATTTTTTATTTTTTCATTATCTTTGTCTAAGTGTCGTGTAGTGTTAAGTGTGTAACTCTTTACTACCCACTTTATTTAGAGCTTTTTGCTCAAGGATTTACTTGAGACCCTTTACTTGCCAACATTTTTGGAGTTCGCAATGAGGGTCTTACCAATGAAGAAGAGGAAGTTCCATTGGTTTTTCCCATCATCGATGATCGAGCCGGTGTTTTTTGGATGCATGCCCGACTCCTTACATTTAGTCATCTCATGGAACTTGAGACCCTTTAGCATAAAATACACTCATCTCTGCAAACTTGATCGATTTTGGCTCCATTAACTCCATGATGGTAATGGTCAGAAACAGAATCTCATCCACTTTATCTTCGAGGACTAGGTAAAGATCATCAATGGGATAGTTGAGACCATTGTCTATGCACAGCCTCTTACCCATCTTCTTGCATGGCTCAAGATCGATTGTTCATGCTAGATCAGTGAGCTTTATTTGATCTACATCAACAATGCGACTCTTTATCACATATGCTACTATCAAGATGACCAAGGCGTATGGCAAAAATGGGCTGAGGCACCTTCAAGATTGTAATATCAACATCAGGATGTTGCTACAAAGACTCAATTCGAGTAGAAGCCTATTGTCGAACCATCCAACCTCAAACTAGCTAGCTACTGTAGCAACTCATGCTCCTTGATCATCATGTAAGAAACTAACCTAAAGAGCTTCCTACTCAGTCCATCCACCTCACATTCTCTGTAACTAGGTGGTATAGTATCTAACAATTGTAATCTCTAAGAAGTTTCATCTGTCTCCTCTACCTCATATTCATTTCTTTTTGAGAGAACATATACTTCAAACTCTTATGATCAGTGAATACTCGTAACCTTTCACTATACAGATAGTATTGCCAAATCTTCAATACAAAAACCACTACAACTAGTTCTAAATCATGAGTTGAGTAGTTCTTCTTATGGTCTTTAAGCCAGCGAGAACCATAAGCGACTACCTTACCATATTGCATGAGCACGCAACCCAAACTTTGTAACGAGGTATCACTGTAAACTGAGAAACCCCCTGAACCACTTGGAATGGTCAAGATTGGCACCGATGTCAACTTCTGCTTAAGTTCTTGAAAACTATCTTCACAATTGTCAGACCACTCAAACTTTATATCTTTCTAGTGAGCCTTGCCAACTGAGCAGTTAACTTAAAGAACCTTCAGTGAAGCATTAGTAGTACCTAACAAGTTCTAAGAAACTTCAAATCTCAGTCACATTCTTAGGTTATTTCCATTATAGAACTGCTTCAATCTTATATGGATCCAGCAACATCCCGTTCTTTGAAATTATGTGACCAAGAAATGCAATTTGCTCTAAGCAGAAATCACACTTATCTAACTTTGCATACAATTTCTTATCTCAAAGCGTCTGCAACACGATCCTCAAATGATCCTCATGCTACTCTCGAAATTTGGAATAAAACAAAATATCATCGATGAGCACAATCACAAACTTATCCAGGTATTGCTTGAACACCTCATTCATCAAGTTCATGAATGTTGTAGGTAGGTTAGTCAAACTGAATGGCATCACTAGGAAAACAAAGTAGCTATATCGTGTGTGAAATGATGTCATAAAGATATCCTCTTTCTTTATCTTTATTTGATGATACCTCAACCTTAGATCAATCTTCAAGAATACTGTGGTACCCCACAATTGATCAAACAAATCATCAATACTTAGAAGTGTATACTTATTCTTGACAGTAGCCTTGTTTAACAATTGGTAGTTAATGCACAACCTTATGCTACCATCCTTCTTCTTCACAAACAAAACTTGAGCACCCCAATGTGAGATGCTTGGGCATATAAACCCCTTATCCAGTAACTCTTGGACTTGCTTCTTCAGCTCTTTTAACTCCACTAACGCCATTCTATACTAAGGCTTGGATATAGACAGAGTTCCAAGTACCAAGTCGATGGTAAACTCAAGCTCTCTATTTGGTGGAAATCCAAGCAATTAATCTATTTGGTGGAAATCCAAGCAATTAACTAGGAAAAACATGTGAAAAATCTCGTACCATTAGTGTCACAACCCAAATTACCTAAAAATCCCTACAAATTTTTCGCTTTTTCATTTTCTCACCCGTTGTGAACAGTTACACTATTAAACAGTTGGGCTATGATTCGGTGTTAGTGACCTTTCACCTATTTACCATTCTATTTTCATATTCACATTCACATATCAATTTATTTAAACAAATACATCCCCAATATTAAATCCATATACAGTACTGTGCATCTATATGTTCAGATACAAAAATTATGTAAATGTGTATACCTGATCTTAATAAAAAGCAGCGGATAACCGAAATGCGAAACTATTGTCGCTCTCTTCTACTGAATATACCCTGTGGGGTGGAAAATGAAAGGGTGAGCGAAACGTGCTCAGTAAGGCAATAATGTAAGCAGGTAGATAACTATACTATCTACGTGCTGGTAATGTCATGATATAAAAATCGTTTACATTTGGAGCATGAGGTATGACTAAAACGATGCCACATGTATGTATATATCATATAAGAGAAATCATGAAATCGGCATATAAAGCACACATGAAAAATCATGTATGACATCTCATGCTCGTCACATTAAAACTTATTTATTTCATCATAAACTCTTCACTTTAAAACTCATTTGTTTAATCACAAAACTCATCACTTTGAAACTTATTTGTTTCATCATAAATTCATCACATTTAAAACTCATTTGTTTCATTATAAAACAACTTCATCAAGGTCAAACCCATCTCTTGGGAATACCTTGATTCATCAAATCACATCTCTTTTAAAAACATAAATCGGGACTACCCCTCCATCGGGTTTGTCCTGGTCTATCCAGACCGTATGATATCATGTGAGGCATGTAGGTTACTGTATGAAAAATCGAGGACTATGGCCATACTATGTCCCTGTGATCCCAGGCTACACGGATCCCGGTGTGCGGGGCATCACAACTGCAACGGGAGGTGGGGTCAAGTCCTACCCGCCAGAATATCAAGTAACATCATAGAGTCATCATGATTGCATGGTACAGCGTACTCCGTGTGATATACACGGTACATCGTACTCCGTGGACCCATATCATAGTCTGGGGGTGCCTGTCGTAGGTCTTATCCACCCCAATACTATGTCGATAACCAACCCATGTCTCAAAGTATACGTGCGAGCATCTCAACTCTCTGTGACACACAGTCTACAGGAGGCTTCCGCACGACTATATGCATGTCAACTCGCGTCTAGTGCGAGCAAAGCTCCAGCACCACGCTATGCATATCATGATATCTAAAATCTCGTGCGAGCGAAGCTCCAGTACGGTTTTGTGCACACAAATTTCTCGTACGAGCAATGCTCCAGTACGGCTTTTCATGATAAATAAATCAGTAAACTTGAGTGCGAGAAAGACTCTAGCACTCTTTTACTTGTATAAATACGATAGGTGGCTAAATCTTGACAAAACATCTTTTAAAATAGTAACGGGTACAAACCGGTACCCTTTCGTATATTTCACGAAATCAATAGCCAACCTATGTGCATATTTGCTTAAATCAGAGCAATATAATCATATAAAACATTAAAATCATGAAATTCATGCAATTTCATAGCCTTACTACCCTTTTTGAAATTTTCCTAACTGGGGCCAAAATAGTCATTTTTCACTATTTCCATATTTTTTTTCGCAAAAATTATTATTCTGTTTTCGGGTAGCCTAATGAATTTAACGTAATGTAAATCCCCTCAAAATTACGTACAGCTACCTCTAAGTGCTTATAAAATTCCCTTACCTGGAATCGCGCGCAGACTTAACCTGTCTCGATGATACCGAACCTCTCGGCCTAAGTGCGCGCCAACCAAAGGTACGTAACTGCATATAACCACATAGTCGAGGTTAATTCACTTATCTTGATCGGTATATCGCATTTATTGACCAACTTTAAGGTATTGGGCCCTATCTACCTTATTTGGTCTCGGCCCATTTCAGCCCTTTTATATTTATTAATTCCCTTCTTCGGGTATACCGGGCTTATGCAGCTTACTAATAATTATCGAGCTTCGATCCACATTCATTGGATAGCCCGTATACTATTTACGGCAATTTATTACAACTTCGAATTAATATTCCCTTCTATGCGAAATTAATCCATAATTCCATAAAATAATTAAAGCTCGGTATTTAACGAACTCAGATTGCCGAAATTAAACTGTACTTACCCGATACGATGCGGGGTACAAAAATCAGAGCTCGATCGGCTCTCGTTCGGTCTCTGTCGTAAAGCTGCACAATTAGGTAAATCCAGATTATTTTCCATTAAAATAATATTAAATTAAATTTTCGGAATTTACCCGTAGGTCAATTTCGACCCTCGGTCAACTTACCCGAACCTCGAGTCGTCCCCCACGTGCTCGCCGGTCTCTCCTCTTCCTCCTGGTAGCTTTGTCGGACGCTGTCGGTCGCCGGTGTGCTGGAATCGACGGTCGGTTCTCACAGGTCGGCTTTCGGTTTTCTTTCTCGGGTTTTCCCGATTTTCAGGCTTCTCTCTCTTTTTTTTTCTTTTTTTTTTTGTTATTATTATTTAACATTTGTTTTATTATTAAAATATTCATTAAAATAGTCTAAAAAAATCTGAAAATATCTACAATATTATTATTTATTCCAAATAAATAAATTTAGTTTAATTTAATTTGTTTATTATATTTTTAATCATTTTTCCAGTATAATTTCTCCGTATTTTCGGGATATTGTCCCGGGTGACTTTTCGATATTCCTAAAAATTTCGGATCTTGATCAATTGGACTCGAAATTGTATAATTTCTTCGTTATTGATCAAGATTCTCAAATCCATTATTTTTAATTAAATTTTCTTATCGAATTTATTCCGACTTTCGATCTTTTGACCGTTTTGCCCTTACACGTGTTCGGGATTAATTTAACCTAACTTTCTTTCATGAATACTCATTCATTTCGCATTTTAAATCCTTATTTCCTGTCCGAATCCCGTTTCATTTAATTTGAGACTATTTTAATCATTCCTTTCACGAACATACTCATTTCGTATTTTTAACTAAATTCGGGTCTTACAATTAGAATCTCTTAAAGCTCCGGTTGCTTTTTTTGGTATCTTCCACATAAGTAAGATAACCTTCACATCAATATAATCCATAAGACTTCAAAAAACAACAAATAAATTTTTTATTTCTTACTTTCCAAAACTTACAACATACTTATTGGGTAAGGAAAAGGTTACAGTAGTAGCGTAATAGTCTAAGCTTACTCGATTGGTAGCTAACTAATTCATACCTAATATCACATTGAATTCGTACACACATAGCAAATCAGATCTACTACTGAATCACTATCTCCTACCCTCAGCTTACAATCTTTATACACTAGGTCAATCATTTGGGATTCTCTCATGGAAGTACTAATATGTAAAAGGTGACTAAAGAGGTAAAGGCTCTATATGTATCTTGTCTGCAAATGATGGTGATACAAAAGAATGGTTAGAACCCACATTAACCGAGCTAAAGCTTCATAACCACAAACATAAATCTTACCTTGAATGATGTCGGAGGAAGAATCAGCAGACTCCTTGTCTAGTACGCAAACTTTACCCTAAGTCATGGGTTTCTTACCTTTCTCTACTACAATAGCCTTTCTTTACTCTGCGAGTCTAGTGACAAATGTCTGAGTAGGCTATCTTACAGTCTGCCTTGGGGGACGTTTAGGCTATTGACAGTCTCTGATATAGTGGCCTCTCCATCCACAGTTGAAACAAGCACTTGATGCCTAGTAGCAAGGTTTTATCTCATGGTACTTGCAACACTCCTCATATACCTTTTAAGTACCAGCGGCAGAAGCAGATCTGGTGGTAGTTGATTTAATCGCAACCTCCTTTTGTTTGTTGTTGGGGCTTTGGAAACCTTTTTTATGCTAGGGCTTGCTCTTAGAAGATCCCTTGCCCTTATCCTTACCTTGGGTTCTATAGTCTCTTTAATGAATCTCATAGCCCTGCTTCACTAGTTGGGCCCTCAAAATGGCCTCATCATATGTCAAGATACCAACTTCAACCCCTCCAAGAATCTCTCCACCTTCTTCTCTTCACTTTTGTAGGTATCGTGGTCATAGCGCATCAAAGCGATGAGCTTGGACTTAAACTTGTACACCGATAATTACCCCTAAGTCAGGCTCAAAAACTCCATTTGCATCTTTTCTAGGTTGTGTGGGGAATAAACTGGTGTCAAAAGGCCTCAAGAAAGATCTCTCAAGTGAGGACTAGATGCTTGGACTTTAGAACTATCTTAGTGGTCATCCATCAATGTTTAGCCTCTTCCTCTAAGGTAAACATGGCCAAGTCAACCTTTTTTATGGAGGGACTTTTCATGTACTATCTTTTCTACTTTTAGGACTCCGTTTTCAGCCACTACCGAATCCTTCACCCTTTTGAATGCTACGGGGTTGATCTTTTGAAATTTCCTCACTAAGCTCAAGTGTCTATCATCCTTACCCGTAGTCCATAGGTGAACAGCTAGCGACTGAGGTGGGGGAGCCTGTGGTGCAGATAGTTGTGGCACTGGATGCGATGGTGCTGAAGGAGGAGGTGGTGTAGCTTGATTCTCCTTGGTAGAGGTAGGATTATTGGCACCACCTAAGTGCTGAGCTATCAAGGCTATCATGGTCGTAGCCATGTCACTGAACCCTTGTCTCAGCCTTTGCTCGAGGTGAGCGATCCATATGTTGGGGCTATAAGGCTACGAAGGCGGCGTAAGTCGAAGATCTTCCCTCCTTAGTCGTCCACGTCTTCCACTGATCTTTTTAGCTTAACCTATATCAGAATCAAATCATATAAACAAACTTAGAGCGATTAAACACAGTTTATAATTAGACATGAACAAAAGCTGGGATGTAAATTCTAATTCTATCCTAACTACATTGATTTGTAACAGACAAATCGTGCTTTGATACTAACTCTATCACGTCTCGTTTTAGCGAAAATTGAAATAAATTTTTCTTTTCCTTATGTTTATTTATGGTTAGTGTAGTCGTTAAACACTTTCGTTGGGCTTATTAACCAACTCTGATTAGTTTCCTTTAGTCTTCGTCCCATCTGTAAGTGTGTGATGTGACAATCCATACATTCCGTGCATAGAATATATCATTAACCGTAAATAGTTTCATTCATAACTTGTCAATAAAAGGTCTATAATTGTATTTGACTTAATCATTTCATCACATTTCTCTTACAGGTCATAATCGATATCTAATACAGCCCTTAAACTACATTTGATACCTATTATAACATATCGTTACATCCCAAAAATATTTGCATGAGTTATACATGGTTAAGTCTAATATATAAACTAAGATATATAGTTGTTTATATTCCTTCAAAAGATTAAAGCTTGGCGGTAGGTGGACGTTCTCCTAACTTACTTCAAAAGAATGTCGTGCTCTGGTATGTCGTCAAGCTACCATAAATAAATACTCTAAATCACTAGAAAGTAGCTAGTGGAAGTAGAGGTTAATCTAACAGAGACTATAGTAAAAAGAATCAAGTTAATTATAGTTCAAGAAAGCAAAAAAATAAAAGAAAAAAAGGGTCTCTAAAAAGGGTATAGATTTTATATTTTTATCTCACTAAAAATAGAAACTTAAAAGAAATCAAAAATAAAGAACACAAAGAATACGATTTTTAAAACTATATGCAAAAGATTTTAGCTACTATGCATCTTGATAACCTTGGATTTCATATTGTTGATCATTAAATTCAAAAAGATCTCATTAAGTTAAATATTCGATCTTAATGTTGCAACGAAACAGTGCTAACACCATCTTCCCTTACTGCCTAGTTAATCACTAGAAAACTCTCTAAGTAATCCCCAATTATTCAAATCATCTAGTAGAGAACTTTTAAGATATATTCAAATAGCAGTATGAAAATCTATGAAAGATATTGATTGAAATTAATTGGTAACTCGAATTACCTAATTAAACTAAGACATTCCTCTAGCTATTGTGAATTAATCATTAAAAACTTACCAAATTAATTCTAGCAATAGACCATTATATTTAATCAATTAGTTTGTGTGATATCTAAGAATTTTGGACATACTTTAAATATGTAATAAGAATTTGAAGTGTAATTTATTAAGCTAAGTGAATTGGGGAATGATAATTGGAGATTTATATGTTAAGTGTTTAAAATAAGTATGAAGTTATGAGGACAGATCGATCTGGGAGAAGGAGAGATCGATCTGGTGAGTTAAAAAATGACAAGGAAGGAGGAATTTGAGGAGCAGATCGATCTCCAATGGAAGAGGATCGATCTCCTTATGATTCTGTTTGAGAGAAGATCGATCTCATGAGGAAGAGATCGATCTCCAAATGATTCTGTTTGGGAGAAGATCGATCTCCTCAAGGAGCAGATCGATCTCATAAAGCCATAAAGAGATCGATCTCACCCCCTCGACAGATCGATCTCCTAGGCATAAAATTACCCAAATCGTCCCCAAAATTCAAATGCAGATCGATCTCATCAAGAGCCAGATCGATCTCCTACCCTCAGTCTATAAAGGAACCCCTGCTTTCTCCTGCAAATTTCATTTTCTCTCTCTTTCAACCCCCATTTTCACCGAAACCTAGCTTTCTCACTCATCCAAAGCACCCATTTTCGTCCAAATCAGAAGTTGTGGCAAGAAGGAAAGTTGTTCCTCATCAAAGGGAGAACAACATACTTGGAAATCGAAAGATGGATCGAATCGAGGCAAGAGATAAGCTCTCCACAAGTTTTGGGTAATTTCTAAACCTCGATCTTGATATCTGAGATGATTTTGATGATAATGGTTGTTGTCATTATGCTGAAATAGCTGGAAAATGATTAAGGATTGATGAAATTACAATGTGGTTGGAGTGATAATGATATTTAGCAATTTTGGGAATTTGAGCTATGAATAGAAATTTAGACAATGTGGTGAATTAGCATAGATAATTGGCATGAGAAATGTAAAACGTTGAGATGTTGTGAATGAGAGTGTAGTTTGGGGTAGAGTTACGAGAATCAAGAGATTTGAGGTGTTATGAGCAATTATGCTCGATTTTTGGGAATTGAGGTTACTGTGATGAGGAATATTGATGTTTTAACATCATTTGGACAGCTCGGGAGTTCCAGAGTGGAATGCGAGACTAGTCCGTGTCAAGGGGGAAACGATTGTACTATACGAGGTGCAAAGAGGTAAGGGAAACTAAACCATTTGTGTATGTGATTTGCGAACTATTATAGCATGATTTGTGATTTATAAAACAAGCATGTTGAGTGTTGTGTTGTGATACAATTGCACACGATTTTTATAGCCGGTTGGAGCCCAATGTTTTTATGAGTTTATAACTGGGCTCTACGTTAAGGCAATATCAAGATTTGAGAAATGTGTGCGTGTTTTATCGGTTGGGACTCGGTTTCAATATGTTTTGTGTTGAGTACAAAACGGTTTTAAATAAGTTTTACAAGAGAAAAACCACTATGAGTTCTACGTGAAGGTAAACCAGTCTTATGTGATAAGACTTAGGTGTGTAATTTTGAGTACACACCGGGCATTGCTCTGGTAGCATGTAAGCCCGATTCTTCTTCGTTCTGGTAACGTGAGAATAACCCATTCTGTGGCTATGCCACGTATCCTTGGTGGCCGTTGCCACGTGAGAAACCCTATTTAGTGGCCGTTGCCACGTGAGAACCCTATTTGGTGGCCATTACCACGTGAGAACCCTATTTGGTGGCCGTTGCCACGTGAGAACCCTATTTGGTGGCCGTTGCCACGTGAGAACCATATTTGGTGGCCGTTGCCACGTGAGAACCCTATTTGGTGGCCGTTGCCACGTGAGAACCCTATCTTGTGGCTGTGCCACGTGTGAATTTAAATCAGTGGCTATGCCACGTGTGTTTAGTGGCTGTGCCACATGCATTATTATTACAGTGATTTTATCACGTTAATTGAGAAAGCGTTTATCACATTATTTTCACATGCTTTGTTATTGCTCTAGACTGAGCCTTTTTACTTCATGTTTTCACATGATTTGAGCCATGAGAATGTCGTTTTGAGTACTTTCATGCTATGGTTTTCCAATGAGATTAATGAGTTTCACATACAAATAAATATTTTGTGATGTGCATTTTGGTTTATGAAATGAGTCCCTTACCCCCTTTACTGAGCGATTTAGAAGCTCACCCTGTTTTCTCCCCCCCCCCCTCAGATCTCTTCAAGTAAAAAGGGTTTTCCTGCGACGTACGGAGTAGTGGCTAGTGGAGGACTTGAGCTCCAGGCCATATATTGTATTTTAAGGTATCTTTTATCTTTTCATGTACCCAGACAATTATCATAATTGCAGACACTTGATATATAACATTGTATGGGATGTATTAGGATTAATTAACTTGGAATTGAGTAATGTATATAATACAATATATATTATATTATGATGAGATCCTGAGGCATGATAATTATGATGATGTATGACACTGCACAGGAATGCACCCTTAATTGTGAATTAATGAGTAAAAAGTTTTAAATTTGCCCTATTTTTCGCTTTTCCGGGGCGTGACAGTTTGCAACCTAAATAATTAAACTACCAATCATTCAAACTTGTTATGGAAAACCTTGTATATGTAACAAATGGCATATTATTAGTTCATATTCTCACAACAAATAATCATCTAAGATTAATTAATATTGCATAGTAACTGAATTAAACAACTACTCACTACTAGACATGCTTGAAACTAACACAAATATTATGCAAAAGATGAAAGAAAACAATAAGAACACAATTATAAAGTTGATGTAACTTATATGAACATGCAAGAAACGATATGCTTTTATGTTATGAAAGAACAAATAAAAAAGAAACAAAGTCTATTTATCTATGATGCAATTGTAATATGCTATCTAAATATGCATTTAAACTACTCAAAATTCAAGAAAATAAAAATTTCAAGAAAGTATGTAAGATTCTATGTTTATGTATGAATTATGCTAATAATCAATAAAAAATGCAAGTAAATTTGGATGCTCAAGAACCAAAATATCATGCAAGACCATAAATTAAGAAAACAAATCATGCAAGAAATAGCTAAAGACTATTTTGTAAAACTAAAACATGTAATCTGCTAAACAAGATTAATATATGTTATGCAAGAATGCAATATTAACTCTTACTATGCTTAACTATTATGAAAAAATGCAAACTTTCTATTAATGACAAGATATGAACTAAAGAAAGTGATTTATATATAAATAAATGATTAATTATTTTTTATATGTAAAACAGAACAATCGGTTTTACTATCATGTAAGTTATATATCGACAATATAAAAGAAAGAAAGATTAAAGCAATTGGCAATTGTAAAGAAAGAAAGAGAATTGAAAAGAAAACAAGAACTTAAGAATATAAAGCAATATCGATAGGCCACCTTTTATAAAATTTAAGAAAAATCGATTTGCACAAAGGTAATATTAAAAAAAAGAGTTAAAATAAAACCAAGGCTAATTGATGTGTTTAATGGCCACCCTAAGGTCCCTTTATATAGTGAGGATACTAAATTTCAATATTTATCGACTAACAACTCTTCATATTTATCTTCATTAGTTGACTTGGTTGCCAACTCTTCTGGTCAATTCATCATGGACTCTCTCTATATAGTAATTATTTTCTAAAAAGGCTTTAATTCAATTCTTCAATTATCCTTACAAGAGTTTCACTTTGACTAGAACTTTGACTTTCTTAACTTAGTGCTAACTTTGCAAAGACTTTTAACCTATCAAACAAACTCCAATTTGGATGATCTTAGACATTCCAGAAAGCCTGAGAAATCCTCTACAACATTGAAGAAGGTCACTTTTTTCAAAAAAATTCAAACAATGGAAAAATTACCAAAATATCCTTACTAGTTCAAAAATGCAAAAAGTGCAAAAGGTATCCTTTTAGCTCCATTTTCTTCCATTAACCTATTTTCAACCCCTATAACATCAAACGAAGGTTAAGTAGCACTTTTAAACATAAAGCTAACAGAATATTATTAGATAATATTAGTATAGTAGATTGAGCACTTATCTTGCTCTCTTGCCTAACGTAGATAAACTGTCGAGGAATGGAAAGGGGGTGAGCTTACGCTCAGCAAGAGTACATGCAGAAGGGGAGGCAAAAATATATGCATCTTCATTTAAAACATATAAAGCAACTTTATTTGCAAATATACGTAGTTCAGAACATACTTAATTTCATTAATCGTAAGTCATAAGGATAACATAATGTGTTCATAAAGCTTAGCCATGGATTAAGTCATACTTGATGCATCTTGCAAATTGTAGCTTAAAACATTTGTTCATACAAACTTAAAATCATAAGCAAAGACTGGGCGGTTTATCCCATTAGTAACCTTGTGTAACATATGTACATAGATCCCTAAAAATGAAGGGTTAACTTATGGCCATGGTTAGGGTTTCCTTAGCAACCTTGTGAGTATTGGGAGTACTGTTGACTTGTCCAGGTCATATAGCCATACGTACATAAGCATAAAGGCATAAATTCCCCATAGCAAGTGGACGTTATATGTCCCACAAACACGTACTAATGCCGGCCTTACCATGTCACGACCCAAACTACCTAAAATCACTACAAATTTTTCACTTTTCGATTGTTATTTAATTCTTACCTTTCTCCCATCGTGACCATCCTACAAACAGTTGAGCTATGATTCAGTGTTAGTCACCTCTCACCTATTTACCATTCCATTTTCATAATTTCATTCACATATCAGAGTTTATTATCTTTTGACTTTAACTAAATACATACACAATAGTATTTACATAACCTTACATCCCCGATATCATATACGTTTACAGTACTGTGCATTACATTTTCAGATACAAAACTATACAAATGTGTATACCTGACTCTCGATGGGAAACAGCGGATACCAAGATTGCAAGTCCTTAGCCACTCACTAACTACTGGGAGAGCTCTGAAAAGATGGGAAAATAAGGGGGTGAGCAAACCACACGCTCAGTAAGGCAATTATGCAAGTAAGTAGATAGCTCCACTATCTACATGCTCATAATGCCATGCCCTTAAAATCCATTTCTTTTCGTTAAAAGTTACACACAAAATCATGCATATTTCAATGCCGATAGTTTATCAAAACTATTTGTGCATATAGAAATCGTGTAATTCATGTATCAAAGGCATTTTATGTGACATTATTAAATCATACTTAGCATGAGGTAATTCAAGATCACGCCATGTAAAACAAATCATGAGAAATAATTATTTTCATGAATCTTATCATTAACGCATGAAAAACTCATCATGCGACTGCATTTAAATCATTTCATTAAAACTGCAGTATAAAATAACCCGAAGGGGTTAAGCATCTCATAAATCAATCTCATTAAAATTCATTATAAAACTTCGGTTATAAAATCACCCTTCTTTCAGGGTCACATATCATAAAATCTTCTAAAAACATCTATCAACATAATAGAAAATCATAAAATCGGAGGCCTGACCCCTCCCTAGAGTCTACAATGGTCTATCGAGACCACAAGTTATATCATGTGAGACAAGTAGGTGACTATATCAGTAACATCAAGGACTATGGCCATAACCTAGTGATCCCTGGCTACACAGTACCTAGTATGTGGGGTATCAAACCTGAAACGGAATGGTGGTCGATCCTACCCGCCAGAACAGCATAACATCAGGATTGCAAGGGCAAGGCTTGCTACCTCATGGCTAATGCCACTCCACTCCAACAATCCCCATGGTATAACGTACTCCGCGTGACATACACGGTACAACGTACTTCGTGAACCCAAGCTCAGTCAGGGATACCTGCAATAGGTCTTATCCACCCATACCATCTCTATCTCAGTATGCACGTGTGAGCATATCATCTCACTATGACACAGTCTACAGGAGGCTCCAACACGGCTATATGCATGTCACATAAATCCCTGTGTGAGTGAAGCTCTTGCACAGCTCCATGCATATTCATGATATTTAAAAATCTCGTGCGAGCGAAGCTCTAGCACGGTTTCATAAAAATCAGTAAAATCTGTGTATGATTAGCACTCCAGTACGACTTTAAAATAGTTATAAATCCATAAAAATCATGTACGAGCAATGCTCCAACATGAATGAATGCTCAAGTAAATCAAAACTTCATACGAGCAACGCTCCAGTACTGCTTTACGCATAAATACATTAAATCTCGTGCGAGTTACACTCCAGCACGGCTTTTATGCAATATCATATATGCGAGCTAGGCTCCAGCACCTCTCATGCATGTCAAATCATTAAAACTAGTGTGAGCAATCGCCCCAGCACCTTTTTATGCATATTCAGTCAAAACAGTCAAAACCGTCAAAACAGTCAAAATAGGGTGCAAGCTAGGCTCCAGCACCTCTCATGCATTTCACAATAATAAAAATCAGTGCGAGCAACCGCTTTAGCACATTTCATGCATATGATGTCACACAAGTCGGTGCGAGCAGCCACTCAAGCACATTTTATGCACACTCACAAACTCAGATATAGTGCGAGCTATGCGCGAGCACTATCTGTTTCCATATAAACTTGATAGTTTGCCCATTTTCCAAATAATTTTCATTTAAATCTTAATAACACTTACGTAGTGTTATATTGTGAAATTTATGCAAATACTGGCCAATCTATTGATTTGCTTTGCTTACAAACCAAGAAAATTCCTTAAATAAGAAATTACTTAAATCATGCATTTCATGCATGTTATGCTTTCACCATCCTTAGGTGAACTTCCCTCAATAGGAGTAAAATAGTCTTTTCCTATTTTGGGTCCTTAAAATCTTTAAATTTATTTCTATGACCTTTATACATATTCAGTGTATACATACATATTCAGTGTATACAAAAGCTATTAAAATATGCATAGCTACCTCTAGCTACTCACATAATTCCCTTACCTCATTTTTCTGTACAATCTGACCTTTCCACTGATGTCTCGTCAGGCAGTCCAATTTGCTCTCAATCAAATCCCTGAAACTGTGTATAAATATACATTAGGTCAAATACAATACAATTAATTGTATTTCATATTTTTTGGGCTTAATTTAAATCATTGGGCCCGTTTACCCATATTGGGCCCGATTGTACCATAATGGGCCTTAATCGACCTTAAGCCCGTTTTCCACTTACTATTTACATTATTGAGGCCTATTGGGCTCATTGGGCCCATCAGTATATATTAGACCTCGCTCTAAACTTTCGAATAGCTTAATGGATTATTTACAACAATTTACAAATTTCAAAATATAATTCATTTTATGCGAAAATTAAATCTGTAATTTATCTAACACGCATAACGATGCAAATTTTTGTAAATAAGGGTTACTTACTCGAGATTCCATGATAGTACGTAAATCAAAGCTGTCTCAAGCTCTCGTTTGATGTCAATTGTCGAGCTACACAATTATATATTTTTCTGGGTCAATTTTCAGTCGAATATTAATCAAATTAAATATTCCAAAATTTAAACGGGTCAATTTCGACTGCTTACCGACTTACTCGTAGCTCGATTGCATCATTAAGATTTTTTCCTAATTTTTTCTCTTTTTCTTTTTCCCTTTTTCTCTTTCTTTTCCTTCTTTTCTGGCTGCACCAGTTTGGTCCGGTTCAACCCGATTTAGACCGATTCGGTTCAACCGGTTCAGTCCGGTTCGATCAGTTCAGGGTTCACTGATCGGTTCTCCACCGATTTTCATTGCCAGTAGCTCTGCGGGATCGTCCGTTGCTTGGATCTAAGGTCGATCCGGTCTGAGGCGGTCGGAAAGTGGCCGGTCTGACCTCTTCTCTCCTCGTCATCGGTGACTTTCCTTTCCTTCGCCGTTTACGGGTTTTTCGGTGGGTGGGGGCGCATGTTCCAGTGGCCGGGGGTTTTCACGGGGTTGGGCTTCCCTTGACTGTCGGTGGTCGGGCCTAGATCGACGCCGATCATCAATTTCTCCTCTCGGTTCTCTCGATTTCTCTTTCTCCTTTCTCACCGACGTTTTCTCGCCGTTCGTCCGTGCATTGGTGCCGGTGGTGGTTCAATTCTCGTCTGGCTTCCCCGGCGTCTCTTCCCGATGGCCTCCGTCGATGGAGGAAGAAGGCATCAGCCTTCTTCATCGGTCTTCAATTTTCCTGGCTGCAAAATCGCGATTTTTCGTGATTCTGTAAAATGTTTTTTAAAAATTTTATTTTATTTTATAATTTATTTTAAATATTATTTTAATCAATATTATATTCAATAATAATCCAAAATATCTAAAAAATTATTTTTTCATTTATTCAATAAATGGATTTCTCGATCATATTTCGACTTTTCGGTACATTTTTTGATTATTTTTGGGATTATTTCTCGATGTAAAAATTCTGATTAATTCCTATAAATTCATATCTTGATCAATTTAACCTAAAATTTATTTATTTCTTCGTTATTGATCAAAATTTCTCAATCCCATATTTTTAATTAAATTTTTTTATCACGATAAATACTGAATTTTGATCTTTTAACCGTTTTACCCTTGCACATGTACGGGAATACCTTTTCAATCCTTTTTGCATTTTTCATTTCGTATTTTGAATAAAATCGGGTCTTACAATCTCCCCCACTTAAGAAATTTGGTCCTCCAAATTAGAACCAAGTCAAATGGGTCCATAAACAACTCCGGGTACGTCTATCGCATCACACTCTTTAATTCTCATGTGACTTTTTTCGGAGTGTAATACTACTAACACACTTAACTAGGGAGATCATCTTAAGCCTCAATACTTTCTCCTTCCGTCTAATACCTGAATCAATTTTTTCTCATCATACGTTACACTTTCATTGAGCTGAGCTGTCGGAGCTCATATCCGATCACATATGCTGGATCCGGATAATATTTTTGAAGTATCAAAAGATGGGACACATTGTGGATGCCTACTAATTCAGGTGGTAACGCCAACCTATGGCCTTATCTCCCACTTTGTCCAATCTTCCAAAGGATTCAATCTAACGAAACTCGATTTGCCTTCTTTTCGAATCTCGTTATGCTCTTAGGACAAGTAACTGCTAACAATACTAATTCACCCTCGGTGAATTCCAATGGTTTTTTGTCTCTTGTCAGCATAGTCTTTCTGTTTTCTCTAAGGTGTTCTTAATCTCTCACAAATCAACTGAACATCCTCATATGTTTGTCTTACCAATTCGAAAGCAATTCTCTCTATATGTCTCCCACTTCTTCTTATCCAAGTTGAGAAACAACTCCCTGCGATCATACAATGCCTCATATAATGTTATCTCGATACTCAAGTGACAGCTGTCATTATTGGCAAATTCAATTAGTAACAACCCAGGAGCTTATCAAATTAATGGCACACACTCATCATATCCTCCAGAACCTGTACAGTCCCCTCTAACTGACCATCTGTCTGAAGATGGAAAGCTGTGCTAACACTTAGTCAGGTTCCCTTATCTTCCTAAAAAACGTTCCTAGAAGTGGCAAGTGAAGGGGGAATCCCTATCTGATACCATGCTCACTAGAACGCTACATAATGTTTCACAATCTTCCTTACATATAACTCCTCCTACGCACTTAGAGTATCAGGGGATTTCCATAGCCAAAAGGTGGGTAGACTTAGTCAATCTATCGACTATCACCAAGCTAGCCTCGTGATTCATCCAGGTCCTCTGTAACCCATCACAAAATTCATGGTAACTTGTTCTTTTTTTCGTGTCAATATAGGTAGAGGCTACAATAACTGTGCAGACTTCTTTTGTTCTACCTTAATCTGTTGACATACGACACTTTTCCACAATCTCTACAATGTCTTTTTTTCATATCTGACCACCAATACCCTTTTCAGAGATTTTGATATATTTATTACTTCTCCGATGCACTGTATATCCCAAAGAGTGAGCTTCTGACAATAACACTATCTCAGCAACTATGGTCCTAGGGAGCACTTATACTATCTCTGAACCTCTTTCTCTCACCGTCGTTTGCCTCCTCGTTAAATTTGTCTGGGGTTAACGTTGGCGTGGGTTCCTCCCCTCTCGACTGGGCTTCCTCTGGACTCGCTGTCGATCGTCGGTGCTTCATCGGACGGGTTTGACTTCGACTTCGTTTTCTGTTTTCCAAAAAATCGCATTTCACGATTTTCTTTTTCTTCTTAAACCTTCATGATTAATCGAATTCTACCAGTAAAGGTACCTAAATTTTAAATGTATATATTACAACTGTCAATTTCAATTTATAAGTTATGTGTGCGCTTCTAGATACTGTCAAGTCTTCAGGCGGGGAGGTATTTTGAAATACCTTTATTAACCCTCAGACTTGACCACATAGACTGGTTATGGATATATCCTCCTCTTATCCTTGGCCGCAATTCATATTCACTACATATTGCTTAATCCAAATTACATTACATATCAAAGATATTCTTACCTTGCATACGCCTCTTATTCTAATATATCTCGTATTCAGGATCTATCACATCTCAAAGCTTATTTCCTTTCATATATCACTTATAACAAACTCTTTCATTACTTGTTAAAACTTATAGTATACTTTTCAGAGGTAAAAACATCACTATCTGAGGATAGAAATCTGAACAGCATAGTTTGCAATCGAATCAATCTATTCTCAAATATTACTTCAAAATTATTCATATTTCATTGAATAAAATCGGCTGACATATCCTTTTTCCCTTGTTTTCAACTTATAATCCCTATACCCATATTTAGTTAGTGATAATCATCTAACTATCGTCATCTTGCCTAAGGGTACAGGCTTCACATCTTTCCCTAGCTTATAAGCAACTGAAGGCGGTATGAATAAATGCGTGGCACCAGGATCAATTAAAATAATTATTTCATTATACACAACCAATGTGGTATCTTCCACCACATCCGATGAAACATCAGTAGTGTCCTGGTCCAAGGCATACACTCGTCCTCGTCTAACAGCCTATTTTCGTGGTATCTACCACACATCCTACACTGCTTACACTGATACGGAGCAGGTCGGGGTCCTCCAATCACAATACCCCTCGTAACTCATCAACTCTAATCTTGTAACAAACTACCTTTTTCCCGTTCTGACATCTCTATCATTCTCTCTTCTCTTTTTGTCTCTATTTCGGCCCATACTACCTTTCCCAATTTCAGAGGCGTGCAACTCATAATTTTATTCACACAAATGTAGTCTGCGCACTGCCTCGGCATAGGTAGTGATATCTAACGGGGCTAATCGGACTCTAATTGACCATCTAAGCCCTTTCATGAACTTTCAGACATCCTGACTCACATTGTTCATAGTGTCGAAGTCATATCTGCCCAGAAATATAAACTGAGTTTCATACTCGTTAATCAACCAGTTCCTCTGGGTCAGAGTAAAGACTATCATCTGTTATTCCTTTAAGTAGTGTCCGGGATATTCTGTCACCGAAAAACATCTAAAATTATTTTCCATGTACATTCTGGATGTCTAACTCTGAAGATGGGTCGAGCGGACTTCCACCAATGCTCCGACTCGCCCTCAAATCTCATGCATACTCTGAGCAATTAGCTCTCAAAATATTCTCCACACTCCGCTCTAACCTCACGAAGCATGTATCAATACTGTCCAATCTCTCTGTCAGACTCTGTCTGATCTCTTTATCGGACTATGTGGGGCATGCTCAACATCAACCTCCACTTCAATCTCATCTCGAGTCTCAGGTGGTGACTCAGTACGACTCTCGGGCCAACATCTACGGCCTCGAGCTCGTGTACTCGCCCCTCTACCATAGCGGTTATAAGTTAATGAGTCTATTCTTGCATTTTAAACCAAATTCTTAGCTGCAATTCCATTTCGATATACACAATTGTATCTAAACAATGCACAGTACATGGGGATGTTAACTTCCTAAACCACTAACACCGACTCATATCAGGCCAACTTAACTCTGATACCAAAAACAGTCATGACCCAAATTACCTAAAATCACTACAAATTTTTCATTTTTCAATTGTTATTTAATTCTTACCTTTCTCCCATTATGACCATCCTACAAACAGTTGGGCTATCATTCGGTGTTAGTCACCTCTCACCTATTTACCATTCCATTTTCATAATTTCATTCACATATCAGAGTTTATTATCTTTTGACTTTAACTAAATACATACACAATGGTAGTTACATAACCTTACATCCCCAACATTATATACATTTACAGTACTGTGCATTACATGTTCAGATACAAAAATATACAAATGTGTATACCTGACTCTCGATGGGAAGCAGCGGATACCAAGATTACAAGTCCTTAGCCGCTGACTAACTACTGCAAGTGCTCTGAAAAGATGGAAAAATAAGGGGGTGAGAAAACCACACTATCAGTAAGGCAATTATGCAAGTAAGTAGATAGCTCCACTATCTACATGCTCATAATGTCATGCCCTTAAAATCCATTTCTTTTCGATAAAAGCTTACATACAAAATCATGCATATTTCAATGCCATAATTTATCAAAACTATTTGTGCATATAGAAATCGTGTAATTCATGTATCAAAGGCATTTTATGTGACATCATTAAATCATACTTAGCATGAGGTAATTCAAGATCATGCCATGTAAAACAAATCATGAGAAACAATTGTTTTCATGAATCTTATCAGTAACGCATGGAAAACTCATCATGCTACTGCATTTAAATCATTTCATTAAAACTGCAGTATAAAATAACCCGAAGGGGTTAAGCATCTCATAAATTAATCTCATTAAAATTAATTATAAAACTTCGGTTATAAAATCACCCTTCTTTCAGAGTCACATATCATAAAATCCTTTTAAAAACATCTATCAGCATAGTAGAAAATCATAAAATCGAGGGCCTGACCCCTCCCTCGGGTCTACCCTGGTCTATCGAGACCATAAGTTATATCATGTGAGACAAGTAGGTGACTATATCAATAACATCAAGGACTATGGCCATAACCTAGTGATCCCTGGCTACACGGTACCTAGTGTGCAGGGTACCACACCTGAAATGAGAGGTGGGTCAGTCCTACCCACCAAAACAGCATAACATCAGGATTGCAAGGGCAAGGCTTGCTGCCTCGTGGCCAATGCCACTCCACTCCAACAATCCCCATGGTACAGTGTACTCCACGTGACATACATGGTACAACATACTCCATGAACCCAAGCTCAGTCAGGGGTGCCTGTAATAGGTCTTATCCACCCATACCATCTCTGTCTCAGTATGCATGTGTGAGCATATCATCTCACTGTGATACACAGCCTACAGGAAGCTCCAACACAGCTATATGCATGTCTTATAAATCTCTGTGTGAGCGAAGCTCTAGCACGGCTCCATGCATATTCATGATATCTAAAAATCTCCTGCGAGCGAAGTTCTAGCACGGTTTCATAAAAATCAGTAAAATCTGTGTACGAGTAGCACTCCAGTACGACTTTAAAATAGTTATAAATCCATAAAAATCGTGTGCGAGCAATGCTCCAGCATGAATGAATGCTCAAGTAAATCAAAACTTCGTATGAGCAATTCTCCAGTGCGGCTTTACGCATAAAGACATTAAATCTCGTGCGAGTTACACTCCAACACAGCTTTTATGCAATATCATAACAAAACTGGACGCGAGCTAGGCTCCAGCACCTCGCATGCATGTCAAATCATTAAAACTAGTGCGAGCAATCGCTCCAGCACCTTTTTATGCATATTTAGTCAAAACAGTCAAAACCGTCAAAACAGTCAAAACAGGGTGCAAGCTAGGCTCCAGCACCTCTCATACATTTCACAATAATAAAAATCAGTGCGAGCAACCGCTCTAGCACATTTCATGCATATGATGTCACACAAGTCGGTGCGAGCAACCGCTCAAGCACGTTTTATGCACACTCACAAACTCAGATATAGTGCGAGCTATGCGCCAGCACTATCTCTTTCCATATAAACTTGATAGTTGGCCCATTTTCCAAATAATTTTCATTTAAATCTTAATAACACTTACGTAGTGTTATATTGTGAAATTTATGCAAATACTAGCCAATCTATCGATTTGCTTTGCTTAAAAACCAAGAAAATTTCTTAAATCAAAAATTACTTAAATCATGCATTTCATGCATGTCATGCTCTCACCATCCTTAGGTAAACTTCCCTCAATAGGGGTAAAATAGTCTTTACCTATTTCGAGTCCTTAAAATCTTTAAATTTATTTCTATGACCTTTATACATATTCAGTGTATACTTACATATTCAGTATATACAAAAGCTATTAAAATACGCGTATCTACCTCTAGCTACTCACAGAATTCCCTTACCTCATTTTTTCTGTACAGTCTGACCTTTCCACTGATGTCTCGTCATGTAGTCCAATTTGCTCTCAAGCAAATCTCTAAAACTGCGTATAAATATACATCAGGTACAATATAATACAATTAATTGTATTTCATATTTTTTTGGGCTTAATTTAAATCATTGGGCTCGTTTACCCATATTGTGCCCGATTGTACCATAATGGGCCTTAATCGGCCTTAAGCTCGTTTTCCACTTTCTATTTACATTATCGAGGCCTATTGGGCTCATTGGACCCATCAGTATATATTGGACCTCGTTCTAAACTTTCGAATAGCTTAATGAATTATTTACGACAATTTATCTCAAATTCCAGAATATAATTTATTTTATGTGAAAATTAAATCCGTAATTTATCTAACATTCATAACGATGCAAATTGTCGTAAATAAGGGTTACTTACCTGAGATTCCATGATAGTTCGCAAATCGAAACTGTCTCGAGCTCTCGTTTGATGTCGATCGTCGAGCTACACAATTATATATTTTTTCGGGTCAATTTTTAGTCGAATATTAATCAAATTAAATATTTTAAAATTTAAATCGATCAATTTCGACCGCTTACTGACTTACCCGTAGCTCAATTGCATCACTGGGATTTTTTTCCAATTTTTTCTCTTTTTCTTTTTCCCTTTTTCTCTTTCTTTTCTGTCTTTTCTGGCTGAACCGGTTTGATCCGGTTCAACCCTATTCAGACCAGTTCGGCTCAGACGGTTCAGTCTGGTTCGACCAGTTCAGGGCTTCGCCGGTCGATTCTTCACTGGTTTTCGTCACCAGTAGCTCCGCGAGGTCATTCGATATACAGATTTGGGGTCGGTTCGGTCCGAGGCGACCAAAAAGTGGTCGGTCCGACCTCTTCTCTCCTCATCGTTGTTGACTTTCCTTTCCTTTGCCGTTTTTGAGTTTTTCGGTGGCTGGGGGTGCGTGTTCCGGTGGCTGGGGGTTCTCACGAGGTCGGGCTTTCCTCGACTGTCGGTGGCCAGGCCTAGATCGACGTCGGTCATCGGTTTCTCCTCTCGGTTCTCTCGATTTCTCTCTCTCCTTTCTCACCGACGTTTTCTCGTCATTCGTCAGGGCGTTGGTGCCGTTGGTGGTTCGGTTCTCATCTGGCTTCCTCGACGTCTCTTCCCGGTGGCCTCCGTCAGTGGAGGCAGAAGGCATCGGCCTTCTTCGTTGGTCTTCGGTTTTCCTGGCTGCAGAATAGTGATTTTCGCGATTTTGTAAAAAAAAAATTTAATTTAATTTAATTTTATAATTTATTTTTAATATTATTTTATTCAATATTATATTCAATAATAATCCAAAATATCTAAAAAAATTATTACTTTATTCATTTATTCAATAAATGGCTTTCTCGATCTTATTTCGACTTTTCGGTATATTTTTCGATTATTTTCGGGATTATTTCCCTATGTAAAAATTTTGATTAATTCCTTTAAATTCATATCTTGATAAATTTAACCCAAAATTTAATGATTTCTTCGTTATTGATCAAGATTTCTCAATCCCATATTTTTAATTAAATTTTCTTGTCATGATAAATATCGAATTTCGATCTTTTAATCGTTTTACCCTTGCACGTGTTCGAGAATAGCATTTCAATCCTTTTTGCTTTTTTCATTTCGTATTTTGAATAAAATCGGGTCTTACATACCATCTCTTAAAAACATACATAAACGTAGTTGTTATGATTCCATCATATAAGAAAACATAATCGTAGTTTTCAAAGCATAGTACCTACATAGGTGCGATAATTATCCCTTGGAATCATCCTTTTTCGTAGCATAAACATAGTAACCCCACATTAAAGCATGCCAAATAGATTTTTAGAGAAGCCATTTTAATGCAATAATTTGTTTTATATCCCTAAAACAAGTTTTATCATGCAATATTGTAAAAATGAAGTGTTTTGATGCTTCTTGTGGGATTTTCATACTTAAATCATAAAATCATAAGCTTATTAAATAATGCTTTTATTGACTTTAAACCAAAAAGGGTCAATGAACATGAAAAAGCCACTCTTAGGCATAAAACAAGGGAGAAGATTGATCCTACCTCTTAGGGGATCATTCCCTTAACTCCCGAATGCACATTTCTGGGAGAAACATATAAGAAGGATTGGTCTTTTGCCTCATGGGATCAATCCTCAAGCATAAATCATACATTCTTATGTCATAAAACATACTTAAAAGATAATAAACTTGCATGCATGTATTAAAAGCAAATCGACGCCGTGACTCTACACATATCCTTTACCTCGTGGCAATCACAACACTTAACCTTAGTTCTTGGCACCAAGCTCAAGTTAGGCAATGCATCTATATTGTCTAACTTTCCCAAAAGACCTCTTTGCTACAAAAGCCAAAGCATGCAACTTACGTTCTTACTCTTTTTTTAAGTTTCCATTAAACAAAACCCTTCCTAACTGAACATTTTCTTATATTTCCTCTTAAGCTTAAACTTTGAAATCTCAACTTACATACATTTATAAGCTAAACCAAATCATTCATTATCATAAAATCATGCCATGCATATTCTACATTCATCCTCAACATCATCCTATCATCAATTAACCGAAGCAAACACCCATATATAAAAACCCCTCAATTCATTAACTTCTAAACCTTAAATAATCATTCCAATAAATTTCATATCCATAATCCACCTAAGCAATTCAACATATTTTGCCACAATTCGCAATATATATTTATTCTAGAATTTTAAAAAATCATACCTTGTGGAGAAAGAACCCTAGGTCTTATTATCTCTAAGCTTCCACACCAATCCACCACCTTCAATCATAAATATCTATAAATACTTTATTAAAACCATTTCAATAATCATAAATAAACACACCCACCAACACAAATCTAAAATCTCTTACCTTTTATTTTCCCCTTGTTAAGCCAAAACCTAACTTTTCCTCTTCATTGTCTTCCTTTCTCTTACTCCAATCCCACTTTAGGATTTGGGTTTTATGAAGAAAAATAAGGTGGAAGATGGAAATGAGTTGAGTCTATTTGCTTTTGTCCTTCTTTTTTCCTTTTTTTTCTTTTTCTTTCTTTTTTCTATTTTTTCTCTTTCTCTTTCGGGTTTCTTGCTTTTCCTTTAATTTTTCGAGTCTTTAAAACACTTTTTAAGGTTCCAGGGCACTAGGGGATCGATCCCTTTATGAAGGGGATTGGTCCTCTCCCTTAAAAATGCCTAATTTTAATTATTTGGGTTGAGGGATCGATCCCTTTCGGTAAGTGATTGATCTCTTTATGCTTTACTGTTGAATTTTAGCTTTCTAACTTTAGGGGATCTATCCCTTGGCCTAGGGGATTGATCCCTTACCTCTTGACTATTTATTTTTTAGCTTCTATGATCTAGGGATTTATCCTTCTAAGGCCTGGAACACTATTCTATTGATGTTCAAACTAAAAAAAAAAAAAAAAACTTAACTTTTAATTCCAAACTTAAACCAATCATCCAACAACTCAAAATTAATCCTCAATACATCCATAAACACATTTAAATCATCAATAACATATCTAGAACATCTCGTAATATCAAATCAATAACTTATACTTAATACCTCAAACATTCATATTGTCAATAAACATAAATCATCTCAATCCACAATCATCATAAGGCATATATTCAGAAAGCATCCATAATTTTTACAAGTACATCCATAATTCATAACATCTTTACATTACAAGATCAACTTATTCATTATTGTATCAAGTTAAAACAACGAAAATTTGGGATTTTACATTGTGTGTTGAGTAAATCTTCTTATGGTCTTTCAACTATTTAGAACCATAAGCTACTACCTTGCCTACTTCATCAGAACACAATCGAGGCCTTGGGGTAAAGCATCACTATAAATAGCAAAACCCTTAAAACCACTAGGAATGGTGAGAATAGGTGCAAAGGTTAGCCATCGCTTCAACTCTTAGAAGCTGTTCTTAAATGCCTTACTCCAGATAAAGTTCCCTCTCTTATGAATGAGACAGGTCAAGGGGGCAACTAACTTAGAAAATCCCTCAACAAACCTTTTATGATAACCAGTCAAACCCAGAAAGCTACAAATCTCAGTTGCAATCTTCAGTTTCACCCAATTTAGAATAGCTTCAATCTTAGACAGATCAATAGACACCCCGTCCTTAGACATTATATGCCTTAGAAAATTTATCTGATTAAGCGAGAAGTCACACTTACTTAGCTTTGCATACAATTTCCTCTTTCTAAGGGTCTGGATGATTGTACACAAGCACTGCTCGTGCTCTTTATGAGATGTTGAATATACCAAAATGTCATCAATGAACACGATGACGAACTTGTTCAAAAATAACTTGAATACTTCATTCATTAAACACATTAAGGTCGTTGGCGCATTTGTCAATCTAAAAGGCATCACAAGGAACTCATGGTGTTGTATCTAGTCTTGAAAGCTGTCTTCTAAATGTCTTCTCCTCGGATCCTCAATTAATGGTACTCAAATCTTAAATTTATCTTAGAGAAGACTTGTGCACGCTTTAACTGATCAAACAGATCATCCATGTGAGGAAAAAGGTACTTGTTATTCACAATTACCTTATTCAACTGTCAGTAGTAGATAC
Source organism: Firmiana major (assembly GCA_033439115.1). Taxonomy (NCBI): domain Eukaryota; kingdom Viridiplantae; phylum Streptophyta; class Magnoliopsida; order Malvales; family Malvaceae; genus Firmiana; species Firmiana major. Next base: position 55,054,227 of record CM065904.1, on the reverse strand, counting down.
ACAGCCAAAGACTGCCATCATTCTTCTTAATGAACATAACTGACACATCTTAAGGAGATACGCTCAGACGTATAAATCCCTTATTAGACAGCTTTTATAACTGTTTCTTTAAATCTTCTAACTCAATCGGTGTCATTTAGTATGAAGGCTTCGAGATAGGTTGAATACCTGAAACCAAATCAATGGTAAACTCAACTTTTTTTTTGGAGGTAAACCCAGAAGATCATTTGAAAACATACTCGAAGATTCCCTGACTATGGGGATATCTTTAATATCGACCTCAACCTTTTTAACATCTTCTAAGAATGCTGGATATCCTTCCCACAATAACAAACACATCAAACCATCAAATCACATCGAATTAATTCAACTCAATCAATAGAACAAATCAACTTTAATTCTGATCATCAAAAGATATTACAATTATTTCGGGTAAGGAGAATATTATTACATTCCTATGGCAATCTACAGTAGCATGATAGTTAGCTAACTAGTTCATCCCCAATATTACATCAAGATCAAACATATTAAGCAATATCAAGTCAGCTACCAAATCTCGATCTCATACCCTTATATTTCATGCTTTATATACAATATTAGTCACTTAGGTTGCCTGAAAGGGTGTGCTAACATGCAATAGATACCCTAAAGATACAAGTTCTACATTAATTCTAGTAGCAAAGTACGAAGCTAAAAAGAAATGAGTGAACTAGGGTCAATGAATGTATAAGCTTCCAAACCAGCAGTAGTAAGTTTAACACGAATGAGTAATTTTTTGCCTTAAGTAGATGCCTTGTCCAAAGCAAATGCTCGACCCTAAGCTATCGGTCACTTGCCTTTATCCACTGCCTTACCCTTATCAACAGTTGTTTGCTCAAGAGCTTTCTCTATGGACTTACAGCTTGTGCAATCTTTGGCCATGTGTCGTTGCTTGCCATATTGAAAGCATACCTTGGTATCTCTGTAACAAGGTTTCATACCATGGAACTTGCCGCACCTCTGGCATGGCTGATCAAACTTGGACTCATTAGTTTGAGAACGGTATCCAGAGGTCCTCTACCTCTTACTCAACTACTGTTTGCCCCTGTTGGGTTTCTTCTTACTAAACCTTTTCTCCTTGCCCTTTCCTTTACCTTGCTGACCCAACTTTGCTGATTAATATGTAGATCCAACTCCATCATTTGAGCACGGTGGAGAGCCTCAGTATAGTTATCTACATCAAATGTAGGCAACCTGCCTTTGATGTCATGTCTTAAATCGACAATGAACTTAATAGTCTTGACTTGCTTATCCCAAGAAATCAATGGGTCATACCAGTGAAAAGAAGTAAACTGTGACTTGTACTCGTCAACTATCATCTAGCCTTGAGCAATCTTAGAAACTTTACTTATCTCTTTTGCCTCGTAAACTTCGAAATATACTGCTTGAAGAAGCACTCAAGGAATGCCTTCCATGTGATCTCAAGATTTCTATCTCTTAAAATCTTATCAGCTAATTCCTACCATATCTCTACATTTTCTCATAACATGAAGACAGCCAAAGCATCTCTTTCAGTAAAGCTATAACCTATGTACTTAAATAGCTTTTCTAATTGTTTGATCTAAACATATACCTCATCTGGGTCTTTCACACCCTTAAATGTGAGTGAATTGCTTTTCTAAAATTGCCTCAGCCTAACCATATTCTTATCCACTGTATCCTCTGCCAAAGGTTGAGGAGCAACTAGCCATGGTAGGGCAACCTGTGCTGTTGCTGGCTGCTGAGGTGGTGGTACAACCTTTTTTTGGTGGGCAGCCAATGACTTTAGCTCTATGAGAGGTACATTAGGAGCCTGAACATAAGCTCCTCCAAACGGCTGAGCGAGGAGTGTAAGAAGGTTCTATACTATGTGCTACAACTCCCTCAGATTATGCTTCATCTGCCCCAATTTGGTGTTAGGATTAGGAGGCTGGGAAAATGGTGTAGGAGAACATGTCGTTTCTTAACAGGAGCTCACCTGCCAAACCTCTTTATAATGTCCAATATCAAACGTCTATACAAAAACAAATAGTTTAGTATAGGTCAAACAGTAATCACAGTTCATATATATACATAGACATAATGTATTATAATGTAAAATTGGCACTAACTTCTTACACTAACACCAATAAATACTGCTTTGATACCAACTTGTCACGTCTCAAATTTCCTACAATTATGAAAGCTAGAAAAATACGGGCCAATTTTCACTTTTCCTAACTCCTTACATTTGTATGTGCAGCGTAGGCCATTAAACCAAATTCGATTATTTAGCTAACCTCAATAAAATAAATTTGTTTTTTTCAGGTCCCATTGAATTTCCAAGCGATACCTATGCAATGAACATGGTCATTGAAAACTCTTCTGACATGATTTTGGTTGAGTTTGTTTAGGGTTTGTGAGATCTGAGAATTTTACACATATCCAATTACGTAATGTGAACTTGAAGTGTAACTCATTGAACTAAATGTAATGTACTCATACATTGAGGTATCATGGAATGAATTTCTAAGTTATGAATGAGAAATGATTAATGAAATAAACTATGGCAATTATATGTGGAGATTTTATGTTAAGTGTTTAACCAAAATGTGAAACTATGAGGCCAGATCGATCTTAAAAAAGAAAGGATCGATCTGGTAGGCTAAAATGACAAGGAAGTAGGAAATTAAGCAAGTAGATCGATCTCCAATGGAAGAGGATTGATCTCCTTTTGATTCTGTAATGAATAGATTGATCTCATAAGGAAGGAATCGATCTCATGAAGCATTCTGTACAGAGAAGATCGATCTTCTTGAGAAGCAGATCGATCTCATGAAGCATTTTGTAAACAGAAGATCGATCTCCTCAAGGAGCAGATCAATCTCATAAAGCCATTAAGAGATCGATCTCACCCCACAACAGATCAATCTTCTAGGCATAAAATTACCCCAAAACATTTCCAAATTCAAATGCAAATCGATCTCATTAAGGACCAGATCGATCTCCTACCCTCCGTCTATAAAAGGACCCTTGTGTTTTCCTGCATTTCATCTTTTCTCTCTCTTCTAAACCTCTATTTTAGCTGAGCCCTAGCTTTCTCTCTCTTCCAAAGCCCCATTTTTGTCCAAATCGAAGGTTTTGGCAAGAGGAAAAGTTGTTCCTCATTCAAAGGAGAACAACATACTTGGAAATCGAAAGACGAGTTGAATCGAGGCAAGAGTTGAACACTCCATAAGTTTGGGTAAGTTTTAAACTTTGATCTTGGATTTTAAAGTGATTTGAGGTGATTAGGGCTGCTGGCATTGTGATGAAATAGCTAGGAAATTATTTGAGATTGATGAAATTATGATTTTTGTTGGAGTAAAGATAACATTATGCAATTTATGGTGATTTGGGATTTTTGACTATAAATATGGAATTGAGGCAATGAGGTGAATTTAGCATGGAATGTGGTATGAGAAATGTAGAATTTTGAGATGTAGTGGATGAGAATGTGAATTGTGATAGAATTATGAGAATTGGGATATTGGAGAGGTTAATGAGAGATATGAGCAAATATGTGTTGATGAGGTGATTGAGATGAATTACTGATGTTTTAACATCGTTTGGATAGCTCTGGAGTTCCAGAGTGGAATACAAGACTAGTCCGTGATATGAGGGAACGATTGCACTATACGAGGTGCAAAGATGTAAGGGAAAACTTAAACTCATTTGTGTATGCGATTTTATGATAATAATAGTAGCATGAAATGTGATTAGAGAAAAAAAGCATGTTTTATGAGTTTGTGAATGAGTATTGCACACGATTTTATAGCTGGTTGGGGCCTCATTTTTATTGAGTCGAAAACAAATGTGAAATTGTTTTACAACTGTTTTGAGTTTAAAACGTGAAAAGATATTTGGGCCCTACGTTAGGGCGTACTGAAATTGAGAAATGTGTGCGTTGTTTTACCGGTTGGAGCTCGGTTTAACATGTTTTGCGTTGAGTACACAAATGCTTTAAATGAGTTTTATAAGAGAAAACCATTATCAGTTCTACGTGAAGGCAAAAGGTTTTATATGATAATGGCTAATGATTGAGACTTAGGCGTGTCATGTTGAACACACATTGGGCCTTGCTTTGGTAGCATGTAAGTGCGGGCCTTGGTTTGGTAGCATGTAAGTTCGATATTCCTCCGTTTTGTTAATGAGAGATGCCTCTATTTTGGTAACGAGAGATGCCTCCATTTTGGTAACGAGAGATGACCCCCGTTCTGGTAACGCTAGGTAGCCTTGCTTTGGTAGCATGTAAGACCGATAGTGTGCATGAGGAGAGGCATTGCTTTGGTAGCATGTAAGGTCGGGCCTTGTTCTAGTAATGCGTAAGTCCAATATACCATGTACACACCTATATTGTCGATATTCCCTCTTTTGAGGATACCTGGGATGCGCACCCAGAGGAGAATTATATTGATGTGCCATGATAAATATTTTGTACGAATTTTACACATGAGTTTGTGTTTTGTGGTTGTGCCATGTGTATTCTATTGAGGTGATTTTTATCACGTTTTAATGAGAAAAGCCATTATACATTCTAATTTCCACATGCTTGTGACTGTGATTTGTACTAAGTTATGTACTCTCATGTTTTTACGTCGTTTTAGAGTAACGAGATGAGAATGATATTTTAATGAGTTCATGCTACGTTTTTAATTGAGTTTCAACTACGAGATTAAATGATTGTGTTGTGCAAATCATTATTTCATTAATGAGTCCCTTACCTCCTTACTGAGCGATTTAGAAGCTCACCCTATTTTATCTTTCCCCCCAGATTTCTTCAAGTGAAGAGAGTTTTTCTACGACATACAGAGTAGTGGCTAGTAGAGGCCTTGAACTCCAGGCCATATATATTGTAATTTGAGGTATAATTTATCATTCATGTACCCAGACTAATATTGTATTTACAGACACTTAATGTACAATGATGTATGAGATGTATTAAGATTAATTAACCTTGAATGGAGTAATGTATATTGTATGAAATATAACTATGAGATGATGAGATCCTGAGGTATAATGTGTATGATGATATATGACACTGCATAGCAATGCATCCTTAATTGTGAATAGATGTGAAATAAAAGTTCAAATTTGCCCTATTTTTCGCGCTTTCGGGGCGTCACAGAGTTTTTTTGGCATCAGAGCTTAGATTGTTTAGTACGTCAGTGTCACGACCCAAACTACCCAAAAATCAGAGTGAATTTTTCGCGTTTTATTTATTTCCTTACTTAAATTCTTACCTGTTCTCGAATCGTGACCAACACTCCACTAAAAATTGGGCTGTGCGTCAATGCCAGTCCCACCATTCAATTACCATCTAACTTATTTATTCTCCAGTCATTTATAATTGTTTATATTATTTATACATCCCCTAAAGTTACTTACAAACATGTTACTGTGCTATGCTTATGTAGATACAATATGTTCAAGTGTATATATACCTTATGTCGATGGGTAGCAGCGGATATCCGGAATGCAGTACTGAGTCGTCGCGACTTCAACTGGAGATTATCTGTGGGAGAAAATGAAAGGGGTGAGCACATCAAGCTCAGTAAGGCAATCCTACGAACAAGTAGGTAACCATACTACCTACATGAACGTGGTGCCATGCATAAACCACCCTTTCTCCAAACATTTTAAAACAAATGATATGCGTCATGATGTTATGTAAATCAAGTTGCACGAAAAATTCAACATGCAATTCATTTTAAATCATTTCTTTCCCATTTAAAATTTCACAATGAAGTCAGGACTCGACCCCTCCTTCGGGTGATCCTGACTCACACAAAACCATGGAAATTGAGTCTCTCAAAAGCATCGATATCGAAAACATACGTATATATATATACAAGATACGAGACTAGGCAATACTGTATATCGGTAATAACCAGGACTGGCCAATATGTCCTCGTGAGTCCCTCTAGCTTCACGGATCCCAGTGTACGAGGTCTCACCCTGATCGGGAACTGCCCGGGAGGTGGGTCAATCCAACCCTTCAGTCTTATCCGATCTCACGCATCCGAAGATGCCATATCCGAAGATACCCCGTATCACAAAGATACCGTATCACAAAGATACCCCGTATCACAAAGATACCGTATCCGAAGATACCCTGTATCACAAAGATACCGTATCCGAAGATACCCTGTATCACAAAGATATCGTATCCGAAGATACCCCACGGTACATCGTACTCCATGCTACTTGCACGGTACATCGTACTCCATGGACCCATATCACTCTAGGTACTCCAGCCCAAATGGCCTGCTTCCCACAGAGGTTTTCATAACTCAATACTCGTTGCCATGTCTCAAAACGCACGTGCGAGCCTATTAAATCGGTGACACACAGTCTACCCGATGCTCCAAGCACGGCTCATCGTATGTTCTCATAAAAATCAGTGCGAGCGATGCTCAGCACTCTCATCAAATCAAGTAAACTTGGCAGAGCCCGCTTTACATCTCCACAAGGCCGCCAACCTCATCCCTCACTCTCACCCTACTTAAGAGGTCTTTTGAGCCTGTTGGGCCTTTGGCTGACTCCAAGGGCAGACAGCGCTACTCCACAAATCCAGTAAAACTAGTGCGAGCTATGCTCAGCACTCTGTATATAAATTGTATGAAAATCTTATAAAATCTGGTGCGAGTTAGACTCTAGCACCGTGTCACGCAAAAGCATGTGAAATCTGGTGCGAGTTATACTCTAGCACCTATGCATGTAAAACTCTAGTGCGAGCTCTCGCTCCAGCACTAATGCATGCATCACACAAATCAAACATCGTGCGAGCTGAGCTCTAGCACGTCACATGTAAATAAAAACATGTAGGCGGCTCGGTTATTTCCAAATAGTTTTCACAGAAATCACAACAATTAAGATATGCAATGCTATGCATTTTTCTTTAAAAGTGAGCCAGCCTACTCATGCATGCGTTGAAATACCTCCAGAACGAGTAGGAACCTCTTGTCCTTGCTCCTCTCAATTTTTCCTAAATTTTTTGATTCTACCCTTAACAAGGGTATTTTAGTAATTTTACCCATCGGGGCACTAAAATTGTTCTTCGACCTCTAGACCCTTCAGTTAATTTTAAAGGACTGCATATGAATTTAAAATTGCGTAAAGTTACCTTTAGCAGTCCGCAGAATTCCCTTACCTCGATTCTCGTCGAGTCTGACCTTTTCTTTTCCAATGTTGTCTCGTCGCGCAGTCCATTATGCTCCCAATCAAATGCCCGGAACTGCGTATTTAATATTCTTCAGGTCAGATATTATGTAATTTACTCGTATTTAATACTTTCTGGGCTTAATTTAAATCATTGGGCCCGTTTACCCCTATTGGGCCCGATTGCACCTTAATGGGCCTTAATCGGCCTTAAGCCCGTTTTCCACTTAATTCTCACTTTATCGAGGCCTATTGGGCTCATTGGGCCCTCCAATAATTTATTGGGCCTCGTTCTAATTCTCGAATAGCTAAATTTAATATTTACGACAATTTAACTAATTTTCCATAATTCAATTCAATTTATGCGAAAATTAAATCAATATCACGCATAACGAGGTAATTATCGTAAATAGGGGTCACTTACCCGAGATTCCATGCTAGTTCGCAAATCGAGGCTGTCTCGAGCCCTCGGTGGATGACAATCGTCGAGCTACACAATTAATTACATTTTCGGGTAAACTTTTCGGTCGAAATTTAATTAAATAAAATATTCCAAATTTAAATCGGGTTAATTTGACAGCTTATCGACTTACCCGAAGCTCGATTGCATCACCAGAATTTTCTCCAATTTTTTTCTCTTTTTCCTTTTCCCTTTTTCTCCCCTTTTTCTCCTCTTTTTGGCTGAACCGGTTCAGTCCGGTTCGGACCGGTTCAGACCGCCGGTTCACCCCGGTTCGACCGGTCCACCGCCGGTTCGCCACCTTGCCGGCCGGTTCTCCGTCGGCTTCCACCGCCAGCAGCTCCGCTGGGTCGTCCGCATCTCAGATCTGGGCTCGGCTTCGCCCAAGGCCGCCGGAAAGTCACCGATCCGGCCGTTCTCCTCCTCCGTCGGTACCCACTTTGCTTTTTCGCCGTTTTCGGCGCCGTCCGCCAGTTTCGGTGGCTGCCACCACCGCCAATCTGCTCACCGTCGCTTGGGGAAGCTTCGGCTGGGGTCGGGGTCAGCCAGATCGGCGCCGTTCGCCGCCGATCGAAACTTTTCCCCCCGCGGCTTCTCTCCCCGATTTCGGCCTCCTCCGGCGTCGGTTGGCAGTGCTGCCGGTGCCAGGGAGGTCACCGGCCTCCCCTCTTCCTTTTCCGGCCCTTGGTCTGGCCATCGGCCGCCGGACGATGGTCGGGTCTTCTTCGGTTCTTCTCGGCTCCGTTTCTTCCGTTTCTGTTTCTTTCTTTCTCTCTCCCCGACCCCTTTTTTTTTTGTTTTATCATTTTTATTATTTTTATTTTTATTTATTTTATTTATTTTACTATTCATTAAAAAACTCCATAAAATCCCAAAATATCTACAAAATTATTATTTTTATTTTAATTTAATTTATTTAATTTTTTTATTTAATTTATTTATTATATTTTAATCTCTTTTTCGGGTATACTTTTTCTTATTTTTGGGATATTGTCCCGGGTGACTTTTCGGTATATTTTTCGATTATTTTCGGGATTATTTTTCCGAACTAAAAATCTCGATTAATCCCGATTAATTTCAATAAATTAACATCTTGATCAATTTAACCCGAAATAAATTTATTTCACTTTTATTGACCAAGATTTCTTAAATCCATATTTTTAATTAAATTTCCTTATTAAAATTATACCGACCTTTGGTCTTTTGACCATTTTGCCCTTACACGTGTTCGGGATTAAGTTAACCCGACTTCCTTCATACTTTCCCCATCTTTTCTTATTTAATTTTCGTATCTTAATTAAATTCGGGTCTTACAACTCTCCCCCACTTAAGGAATTTGGTCCTCCAAATTAGAACCAAGTCATATGAGTCCATATACAACTCCGGGTACATCGATCGTATCATACTCTTAAATTCTTATGTAACCTTCTCCGGAGTGTATTACTACCAAAGGACTTTAATTAGGGAGATCATCTTAAACCTCAATACTTTCTCTTTCCTGTTTAATGCCCGAATCAACTTCTTCAATATACTTGTATTTTCATTAAATTGAACTTTTGGAATTCATATTCGATCACCTCTGCTGGATCTGGATAGTATTGCCGAAGCATCAAAACCTGAGACACATTGTGGGTGCCTGTTACTTCAGGTGATAACACCAACCTACAGGTCTTATCTCCCACTTGTCTAATCTCCCAAAATATTCCATCCAGCGTAACTTAATTTACCTTCTTCCAAAAGTTCGCTATGTCCTTTTTCTCTTAGGACAAGGAATATTTCAATCATATTAATTCACCAAGGGTGAATTCCAATACTTGTCTATCTGCTCTGAGGTGTTCTTAATCTTTCATCCTTAACTAAACATCCTCAGAGACTTATTATCCAAAGTCGAAATTAATTCTGTTCTGTCACCCACTTTTCTTATCCAATTTGGGGAACAACCCCTACAGCCATACACTGCCTCATATCTTGTTATCCCGATACTCAACTGCCAACTATCGTTATTGGCAACTTCAATTAGAAATCAACTGATCATTCCAGGAGCTTATAAAATCAATGGCACACGCTTTCATCGGATCCTTCAGAACTTGTACAGTCTTCTCTGACTGACCATCTGTCTGAGGATGAAAAGCTGTGCTAATACTCAGTCGGGTTTCCCATAGCTTCCTGAAACTATCCTCAGAGGTAGGAAGTGAAGCGGGAATCCCTATATGATACCAGGCTCACTGGAACGCTACTTAATGTTCCACAATCTTTCTTATACCTGAATCCTCATACACACTTTGAGTATTTGGGGATTTCATAACCAGAAGGTGGGTGGGCTTAGTCATTCTGTCGGCTATCATCCAAATAGCCTCGTAATTCACCTGGGTTCTCTGTAACCCATCACGACATTCATGGAGACTTGCTCTCATTTTTCGTGCCGTGTCGATATAGGTAGGTGCTGCAATAACTCTGCAGACTTTTAATACTCTACCTTATTCTGCTGACATACTAGGCACTTTTCTACAATCTCCACCAATATCTCTTTTCACATCTGACCACCCATACCCTTTTTGAGATTTCGATATATTTCTTTACTTTCCGTATGCACTGTATATCCCGAAGAGTGAGCTTCTGACAACATTACTATCTCATCATCTGTGGTCCTGGGGAGCACTTATACTGTCTCTGAATCCTCAGTAACTCATCATCACCCACTGTGAACTCTATCACTGTACCCTTCTGAATCAGACCCAAACTATCGACATCCGGTCGATCATCACGCTAAGCCTGGCAAATCTGGGCACTCTCATCCGGTTCTAATTATCAGGCTAGCTGTCACACAATCACTGTCATCATCAGAAGGGATCACATCAATACTGAGGCTCACAACTGCATCTAGCAGCTCACGCTCCCTGACCATCATAACGTAATACCATTTCGAGGCTCTTTCTGCTCAAAGCATCAGCCTTTCCTTGGGTGGTACAATTTTCCCAATCAAAATTTCTCAAAAGCTCTAACCCACTACGTATTCTCATGTACACCTCTTTCTGTGAAAACAGATACTCGGGCTTTATGATCAGTGCATATCCACAATTTCTCACCATGTACTTAATAGTACTATATTATCGGTACAACTACTGTTGCCAACTTTAAATCATGGGTCAGATAGTTTATTTCATGATCAAGGAGTTGTCTGACTCCATACTTGACTATCTTCCCATTATACATCAATACACAGCTCATTCATTATTTCGAGGTATCCATACTCACTGAGAACCTCTTGAGCTGTTGGGTAATGTGAAATTAATCACGGTGGTCAATTCATACTTCTCTACACCGAGATCCATGTCACATCTATCATCTTATTTATCATCTCATTCCAAGATCACGTTTTCTTAATTAAACGTGTCAACAAGGTATATCCTTTTAGAACTCGCAACAACCATCTGCAAAAGTAATTTCCCAATTGTTGCTTATAAATCGCCCTAGACTTTAACTACACATAATATATCATCGATAATGATGATTACAAATCGATCTAATCCTTGACTTATTTACGCATAAGCGTATAAGATCCTTCTCAACCGCTTACGTTTTCAGGTACTAGCCTGCGTCATTTCCTTTTCTTATCTCAACGGTTCTTATTAAATTTTTACTATGATAATCTTTATGATTTGTCGAATTTTAATATTCTTATCATCTTAGTAAATGTATCCTAATGCTAAAGACATTTATTATGAAGATCGACTTCTCGTTATAGGTTATATATATATATATATATCTAGACGCTGTCAAGTCTTCAGGCGGGGAGGTATTTTGAAATACCTTTATTAACCTTCAGACTTAACCACAACTACTGGTTATGGTTATACCCATCTTTATCCTTGGTTATAATTTATATTCGATACTAATTACTTAATCTCTATTGACTTCACATATTAAGGGTATTCCTTACCTAGCATATGTCTCTTACTCCAATACATCTTGTATTTAGGATCTATCTTATCTCAAAGATTATCTCCTTTCGTATATCCATCATGACAAAACTCTTGTCATTATTCATTCCGTGAATATAATCCTTTACTCCTTTAATTTCAACTGTTGCACCCCTTTTTATCACTTAAAATCTCTATATCCATATTCCGTTTATTAATCCTCCTCTATTGGGATACTCATTTATCTGTATTGCGCCCAATGATGTAGGCATTCATGCCTTTTACTCACTTATATGCGAATGAAGGGGGTATGAATAAATATGTGGCACCAGGATCAATGAACATATGTACTTCATTATTCATAACAAGTGTGGTATCTTACACCACATCCATGAAACATCAATAGCGTCCTGGTCCAAGACATCCTTTCGCCTTCGTCCAATAACCTACTTTCCTTTTTCTTTTCGGCTATGGCCTCCCTTTTCGTTGCAGCTATCTCAACAGGGTTTTCTTTATCTCTTTACTTTCCTATGGGCGATCTCACTCAACTCTGAGCAATCAAAATCAATGGTCTGTCTTACCACACTTGACGACCATTTTCACCAATACCGTGTAGGTATAGACCCTCCTTCCGTGGTATCCACCACACATCTCACACTGCTTACAGTGCTTACACTGCTACACTGCTTCGTAGCAGGTCGGGGTCCTCCAAATCACAATGTCCCCCAAGAGTGCCAAAATTGGATGCACTGGGGCCTTACCAATCATCTTAGCCATTACTCGTCAAATTAAATCTTTTACCAATTTCTATTTTCCCATTTTAACATCTTTGACATTTCTCGATTCTCTTTTCTGTCTCTATTTCAGCCCTCATTACCTTTCCCAATCTCAGAGGCGTGCAATTCATGTTCTTATTTACCCAATTGCAAATCTGCGCACTGCCTCGGTATAGGTAATATCTCACGGGCCAATCAGACTCTAATTGGAAAGTTGAACCCTTCCATAAACTTTTAGACATCTCGACTGTCACTTGTTTATAGTGTCGAGGTAATATCTGCCCAGAATATAACCGAGTCCCCATACTCGTCAATAAATTAAATCCTCTGGGTCAGAGTAAGGACTTTAATTCGAAATTTCCTTTAAATAATGTCCGAGATGTTCTGTCACCGGAATACATCCATAAACAATTCTCATCTTAGCTCTGAATGTTTAACACTTAAGATGGGTCGAGCGGGTTTCCACCAATGCTCCGCTGCGCCCTCTGATCTCATACATAATCTGAGCAATTAGCTCCTCAAAATAATACCCATGATACGCTTCAATCTCGCGAAGCGTCTCTCAATACTGTCCGATCACTCTGTCGGACTCAGTGGGGCATGCTCAACATTAGCCTCCATTTCAATTTCATCCTGATTCTCACAGGTCAACTCGGCACGACTTAGCATATTCAGGTCTACCTCTACGACCTCTGCCTCGTGCACTATCTCATCTAACGCGACTCATATTAAGCATTCCTGCATTCTCAACCATTTCTTAGTCAAGCCCATCTCGATATACACTATTGTATCTAACTAAGCACAGTAACACGGGGATGTAATTTCCTAATTACTGACACTGACACACATCAAACCAATTGTGCTCTGATACCACCTTTATATGTCACGACCCAAACTACCTAAAAATCAGAGTGAATGTTTCGCGTTTTATTTATTTCCTTACTTAAATTCTTACCTGTTCTCGAATCGTGACCAACACTCCACTAAAAATTGGGCTGTGCGTCAATGCCAGTCCCACCATTCAATTACCATCTAACTTATTTATTCTCCAGTCATTTATAATTGTTTATATTATTTATACATCCCCTAAAGTTACTTACAAACATGTTATTGTGCTATGCTTATGTAGATACAATATGTTCAAGTGTATATATACCTTATGTCGATGGGTAGCAGCGGATATCCGGAATGCAGTACTGAGTCGTCGCGACTTCAACTGGAGATTATCTGTGGGAGAAAATGAAAGGGGTGAGCACATCAAGCTCAGTAAGGCAATCCTACGAACAAGTAGGTAACCATACTACCTACATGAACGTGGTGCCATGCATAAACCACCCTTTCTCCACACATTTTAAAACAAATGATATGCGTCATGATGTTATGTAAATCAAGTTGCACGGAAAATTCAACATGCAATTCATTTTAAATCATTTCTTTCCCATTTAAAATTTCACAATGAAGTCAGGACTCGACCCCTCCTTCGGGTGATCCTGACTCACACAAAACCATGGAAATTGAGTCTCTCAAAAGCATCGATAGCGAAAACATACGTATATATATATATACAAGATACGAGACTAGGCAATACTGTATATCGGTAATAACCAGGACTGGCCAATATGTCCTCGTGAGCCCCTCTAGCTTCACGGATCCCAGTGTGCGAGGTCTCACCCTGATCGGGAACTACCCGGGAGGTGGGTCAATCCAACCCGTCAGTCTTATCCGATCTCACGCATCCGAAGATGCCGTATCCTAAGATACCCCATATCACAAAGATACCGTATCACAAAGATACCCCGTATCACAAAGATACCGTATCCGAAGATACCCTGTATCATAAAGATACCGTATCCGAAGATACCCTGTATCACAAAGATACCGTATCCGAAGATACCCCACGGTACATCGTACTCCATGCTACTTGCACGGTACATCGTACTCCATGGACCCATATCACTCTAGGTACTCCAGCCCAAATGGCCTGCTTCCCACAGAGGTTTTCATAACTCAATACTCGTTGCCATGTCTCAAAACGCACGTGCGAGCTTATTAAATCGGTGACACACAGTCTACCCGATGCTCCAAGCACGGCTCATCGTATGTTCTCATAAAAATCAGTGCGAGCGATGCTCAGCACTCTCATCAAATCAAGTAACTTGGCAGAGCCCGCTTTACATCTCCACAAGGCCGCCAACCTCATCCCTCACTCTCACCCTACTTAAGAGGTCTTTTGAGCCTGTTGGGCCTTTTGGCTGACTCCAAGGGCAGACAGCGCTACTCCACAAATCCAGTAAAACTAGTGCGAGCTATGCTCAGCACTCTGTATATAAATTGTATGAAAATCTGATAAAATCTGGTGCGAGTTAGACTCTAGCACCGTGTCACGCAAAAGCATGTGAAATCTGGTGCGAGTTATACTCTAGCACCTATGCATGTAAAACTCTAGTGCGAGCTCTCGCTCCAGCACTAATGCATGCATCACACAAATCAAACATCGTGCGAGCTGAGCTCTAGCACGTCACATGTAAATAAAAACATGTAGGCGGCTCGGTTATTTCCAAATAGTTTTCACAGAAATCACAACAATTAAGATATGCAATGCTATGCATTTTTCTTTAAAAGTGAGCCAGCCTACTTATGCATGCGTTGAAATACCTCCAGAACGAGCAGGAACCTCTTGTCCTTGCTCCTCTCAATTTTTCCTAAATTTTTAGATTCTACCCTTAACAAGGGTATTTTAGTAATTTTGCCCATTCGGGGCACTAAAATTGTTCTTCGACCTCTAGACCCTTCAGTTAATTTTAAAGGACTGCGTATGAATTTAAAATTACGTAAAGTTACATCTAGCAGTCCGCAGAATTCCCTTACCTCGATTCTCATCGAGTCTGACCTTTTCTTTTCCAATGTTGTCTCGTCGCGCAGTCCGTTATGCTCCCAATCAAATGCCCGGAACTGCGTATTTAATATTCCTCAGGTCAGATATTATGTAATTTACTCGTATTTAATACTTTCTGGGCTTAATTTAAATCATTGGGCCCGTTTACCCCTATTGGGCCCGATTGCACCTTAATGGGCCTTAATCGGCCTTAAGCCCGTTTTTCACTTAATTCTCACTTTATCGAGGCCTATTGGGCTCATTGGGCCCTCCAATAATTTATTGGGCCTCGTTCTAATTCTCGAATAGCTAAATTTAATATTTATGACAATTTAACTAATTTTCCATAATTCAATTCAATTTATGCGAAAATTAAATCAATATCACGCATAACGAGGTAATTGTCGTAAATAGGGGTCACTTACCCGAGATTCCATGCTAGTTCGCAAATCGAGGCTATCTCGAGCCCTCGGTGGATGCCAATCGTCGAGCTACACAATTAATTACATTTTCGGGTAAACTTTTCGGTCGAAATTTAATTAAATAAATATTCTAAATTTAAATCGGGTCAATTTGACCGCTTATCGACTTACCCGAAGCTCGATTGCATCATCGAAATTTTCCCCAATTTTTTTCTCTTTTTTCTTTTCCCTTTTTCTCCCCTTTTTCTCCTCTTTTTGGTTGAACCGGTTCAGTCCGGTTCGGACCGGTTCAGACCGCCGGTTCACCCCGGTTTGACCGGTCCACCATCGGTTCGCCACCTTACCGGCCGGTTCTCCACCGGCTTCCACCACCAGCAGCTCCGCTGGGTCGTCCGCATCTCAGATCTGGGCTCGGCTTCGCCCAAGGCCACCGGAAAGTCACCGGTCCGGCCGTTCTCCTCCTCCGTCGGTACCCACTTTGCTTTTTCGCCGTTTCCAGCGCCATCCACCGGTTTCGGTGGCTGTCACCACCGCCAATCTGCTCACCGTCGCTTGGGGAAGCTTCGGCTGGGGTCGGGGTCGGCCAGATCGGCGTCGTTCGTCGCCGATCGAAACTTTTCCCCCCGCGGCTTCTCTCCCCGATTTCGGCCTCCTCCGGCGTCGGTTGGCCGTGCTGCCGGTGCCAGGGAGGTCACCGGCCTCCCCTCTTCCTTTTTCGACCCTTGGTCCGGCCATCGGCAGCCGGACGGTGGTCGGGTCTTCTTCGGTTCTTCTCGGCTCCGTTTCTTCCGTTTCTGTTTCTTTCTTTCTCTCTCCCCGACCCCCTTTTTTTTTGTTTTATCATTTTTATTATTTTTATTTTTATTTATTTTATTTATTTTACTATTCATTAAAAAACTCCATAAAATCCCAAAATATATACAAAATTATTATTTTTATTTTAATTTAATTTATTTAATTTATTTATTATATTTTAACCTCTTTTTCGGGTATACTTTTTCGTATTTTCGGGATATTGTCCCGGGTGACTTTTCGGTATATTTTTCGATTATTTTTGGGATTATTTTTCCGAACTAAAAATCCCGATTAATCCCGATTAATTTCAATAAATTAACATCTTGATCAATTTAACCCGAAATAAATTTATTTCACTTTTATTGACCAAGATTTCTTAAATCCATATTTTTAATTAAATTTCCTTATTGAAATTATACCGACCTTTGGTCTTTTGACCATTTTGCCCTTACACGTGTTCGGGATTAAGTTAACCCGACTTCCTTCATACTTTCCCCATCTTTTCTTATTTAATTTCCGTATTTTAATTAAATTCGGGTCTTACAGTCAGTGTCGGTTAAGTGAAATAGAATACATCCCAAGTGTCTGTATAAGTCTAGTCATGAACTGAAATTGAGGATTGAGATTTTAATCGAATTTGATGTGTACACGCAAGAAACGTATTGAGTTTGAGAATGAGTGGACGACGAGGTCGTTTGTCAGGACCCGTTCTCAATCCATGACTTTAACCAAAATCACTACAAATTTTTTGCATTTTTAACTTACCTTTCCTCTCTTCAATGGTTGGGCTGTGATTCGATGTCAGAGTCCTCGCTTACCACATCATCCATTTTCATACATACATGTCAATATACTGTTTACTGACTGTAACTGAGATTATATAAAATCTAACACAAATACATTCCCCATAATATATATATCGTATACATCACTGTGCTATAACCGTACAAAATCTGTATACCTGTCGGTCGATAGGAACTAGCTGTGGACTCAGGAATACTATCCCTCGATAGCTCTCGCTCTACTGATGCTCTGTAGAGAGATGTAAAGAAAGGGGGTGAGCATACAACGCGCTCAGTAAGGAAATCAGGCAAGCAAGTAGATATCTACACTATCTACTTAAAATAATGCTATGCCTTGAAAACATTATTTCTTTTACTCACTTTAAAAGCATGTCTTTAAATATATATATATATATATATGTATACTTGTACAGATTAAATCCCATGTACAAAAATCATGCTTTCTTTCTTAAATGTAGGCATGTAGTGCAAAACAATGCATCGTATATAAATTATGCCTTTATGTAAATCATGCCATGTATATTTAAATCACAATAAATATGGCATTAAATAATTCACATCAAAAAATCGGAGTCCAACCCATCTATTTATTTTCATGCTAAATAGCATTTAAACACTCAAAATAGTGGTTTCCATGCTTTCTACAACTTTTTACAACTTCTCACAAAAGTTGACTTTTTGACTAACTAGGGGCAAAATCGTAATTTGTCACTATCGGGTCGCAATAATTATTATTCACTTTATCTGACCCTCGGAGTTTTTAAGTGAATGTAAAAGCAGATGAAAATACGTACAGGTATCTCTAACTACTCACAAAAGTCCCTTACCTGCAATCACTCGAGAAATTTCACTTTCTCTACGCTGCTCGTTTCAGCAGTTCAATTTGCTTCTCCAATACTCTTTGGAACTGCATATAACTATTTATCATGTTAATTACACTTGTTCTATTGTATTTCACATTAAATACAGTCTATTTCCCTTATTTGTGCCCGTTTACTCTAAATGGGTCTAAATACTTTAATTGGACCTTAATCCGTATTAAGCCCGTTTTTCACTTAGTAATTCCCTTCATCAGGGTCTATTGACTCATTGGGCCTATCAATACCCATTGGGCTTTATTCCAAGCTCTTTAGATAGCCTGTATATCATTTACGACAGTAAATTCGAAATTCTAAATATAATTTACTAAATATGGAATTTAATCCGAAATGCGTAAAATAAATCTTAATTATGCAATAATCACATAAATTGTCGTAAATGAGCTTTACTTACCCAAGATTGTGCGATGGTACGCAAATCGAAGTTCGATCGGGCTTTCGTTCGAAATTTATCATCGAACTGCACAATTTTGTATATTTAACTCCGGGTCAATTTTCGATTAAATATAATTTAAATAAATTTATCGGAAATCAAATCGATCACTTTTAACCTCGTATCAACTTACCCTAAATCCGGTGAAATCCCAAAAATTTTCCTTTTCCTTTTTCTTTCTTTTTTCTTCTTTTTCCGATTTTCTCCTTGGCTGAACCGATCCGGTCCGGTTCAGCGCAAAACCTTCTTCACTGAACCGCCGACCGGTTAAGGCTTCCTTTGGTCATGCCGATGTTTTTCGGCCGGTTCTCGACGCATCACCACCGCCGTTCGGCTCGCCTTAGCTTGGGTAACACTCGGCTGGGCTCGATCGGGACCAAGCACCGCCGGTTGCCGCCGAATCTCTTCTTTTCCTCCACGACCTCTCCTCTTCGATTCGCCGGCGTCCGGCGTCGGTGGAGGGCATGACCGGTCCCGATGGGTGCGCACGGACCTCCTCTCCCTTTTTCGGTCACTTGCCTGGCCGTTGGGTCGCCGGATGCTCGCCGGTGACTCTTTCTTCCTCAGGTCGACTTTCACGCGATTTCTCCTCTTTTTTCTCTCTCCCTGATTTCTAACTTTTAGATTTCCTTTTTTTTTTCTTTTATTTATAATATATTTTTATTATTATTTTATTATAAAAATAATAATAATAATCCTAAAAATATCCCAAAAATATCTAAAAATATCTCAAAAAATCATATTAAATTTATTTAATCCGTAAATGAATTTATCAGTCCGATTTTACCTTTTCGATATATTTTTCCACTATTTTTGAGCTTATTTTTCGAGGTAAAAATTTTGATAAATTCTAATAAATTTATATCTTGATCAATTGGGCTCAAAATTAAATATTTTCCTCGATTTTGATCAAGATTCCTCAATTTCATATTTTTAATGAAATTGTCTTATCGAAATTATACTGAATTTCAATCATTTGATCGTTTTACCCCTGCTCTCGTTCGGGAATCAACTTAACCCTTATCTCGCTGTTATGTAGCTTACATGCATTTTTAATTTCTCAAATTGTCGATTGCATGTTAGTAAATACTCTTCTTATGATTCAACTATAATTACATAGTGTTCATACACATACATAGGAATCATAAGGAATAAGCTACAAAAATCTGGGTCTGACATCGTTCGAGGAGGCAAGCAGAGCCACCTTTGCCACCTACCCCCAAACCAGAGAGTCCTAACTCTCGATTTAACCTGTTTGAGACCGATGTGAGGCAAGATTTTGAGCAAATGGCAGCGCTATTCGCACAACATTTTTTAGTTAGTGCCTCGGGTACTACTCCTACACCACCACAAGGACCTCCCATACCCCCAGTACAGATGGACTTGGTGCCTCCTGATACTCAGCCCGATAATAGGAGGAAGGTCCGATTGAACGACTTCTTGAAAATGAATCCACCTGCATTTAAGGGAAAGAAGGATCCTACAGAGGCTGAGGAGTGGCTGACGGAGTTGAGAGTTATATTTGACTATCTAGAGTGCACAGATGCTGAGAGGGTCAATATGAGTGCCTATATGTTAAAAGGGAAAGCTCGAGATTAGTGGGGTACTACCCAGGGTATTCTGATGTTCCGTCAGGATGTGATTGGTTGAAAAGAGTTTCAAGCGATTTTTAGAGCCCAATATGTACCACGAGCTGCTCAAAGAAAGAAGTATGCAGAGTTTTTAAATCTGGTACAGGGCGATATGTTTGTGGATGACTACGAGAGGCGGTTTACCGCTCTATTGAGATATGATTCGAAAACCTTCAAGAATGAATAGCTCCGCACAAAGAGATTTGTGTATGGATTAAAGCCTATCATCGAAGATCGATTGATAGGGCTGTGTATTACCGAGTTTGGAGATGCTTTGAGATGAGCACAAGAGATTCAGAGGGGAATTGAAATTGTGCAATCCCAAAATGAGTTCGAAGCAGTGACTAGGGATAAGGGCAAGAGGCCAGTGATGTCTCAGGCAGATGTTCATAGAGGTTCCTTCAGGAGAGGAAGGATTGAGGTACAGAAGGGCAGGATGGAGAGACCCAGAGCTTATCCTATCATTAGGGAGACCCCTCAATATGTCAGGCCTGAGATGAGAGTTTGCAGACACTATGGCCGATCGCACGAAGGAAGTTGTACTGGGTTAATCTATGGATGCTTTAGATGTGGAGACATGGGTTATAGAGTAAAAGACTGTCCTCAACCTAAGATACCACATGCTCCGAAACCTACTAGACAACAACCTTAGAGAGTGAATCCCCCGAGACGAGCCACTGCTGCAAAAAAAAGGAAAGAAGCTTGTTACAGGGGACGTGTGTTTGCTCTGGACAAAGAGACAGCAGACACTTCTACAGAAACTATAAGAGGTACACTCTCTTTCTGTAATTATAAGGCTCATGTGTTGATTGATCCAGGGTCCATGCATTCGTTTATTTCTGAGTATTTTGCATGTAGATTAAATTTTAAGTTTGAACCTCTAGAGTATATACTACATGTAAATACCCCCATGCGTGAATCCCAAAGAACCGAGTTGATCTGTAGAGGATGTGAAATAAAGGTGGGAGATAGAGTAATGTTAGCAGATCTAATAATGTTAAATATGCATGGGTTTGATGTAATATTGGGAATGGATTGGCTGGCAACCAATCGAGTGAGTTTAGATTGCTACACTAAGATTGTAACTTTCTCCCTACCTGAACCTTACCGTGTACGTTTGAAATATTGAGTAAATAAATGTATGAAATTTTGTAAGTAGTTAGAAATTATGATGTTGCTTTTGAAAGTATTAAATATGATTGTTCATGTGAAGGTTATGAAACACTCATCTCATATGATAAACGGGAACATCCGAGGATTGAGGATATACCTGTGGTGTGTGAATTTTTGGATGTCTTTCCAAATGAGTTACCAGGATTACCACCAAAGAGAGAGCTGGAGTTTACCATTGATTTGGTACCAGATACACAGCCTATCTCTAGACCTCCATAAAAGGTGGCATTAGTGGAACTTGAGGAACTAAAGAAACAACTACAGGAGTTTTTGGATCAAAGGTTTATTAGACCCAGTGTTTCATTGAAGGGAGCACCAGTTTTGGTAGTCTCAGATTATTGAATAAAGCCACGGTGAAGAATAAATACCCATTGCCCTGGGTTGACGATCTGCTTGATCAGCTGAGAGGGGCCTCAGTCTTCTCTAAGATTAATTTAAGATTGGGCTATCACCAACTGAGGATTAAGGAGGAAGATATTTCGAAGATGACCTTCAGGACGAGGTATGGTCATTATGAATTTCTAGTGATGCCCTTCGGACTGACAAATGCCCCTGCAGCCTTTATGAGATTAATAAACGAGGTGTTCAGAGACTATCTAGATAAGTTTGTGATACTCTTTATGTCACGACCCAATTACATTCTCTTTAACCAAAAATCACTGAAAATTTTTCGCGTTTTACTGTTACCTTACCCGGTCGTGAACTAAACTCACCACACACTGTTGGGCTGTGAGTCAATAATAAACACCAAGTCTCATTCATTCTCAATTAATTAAAACGATGTCATACATTTGCATTTAATCGTGTACTTATATGAATACATGTTTTACTGACATCTACATCCCCCATAATTACAACTCAAAAGAATACTGTGCTTTTACATTGTTTAGATACAAAAAGAATCACTGTGTATATACCTCTTAGCAATGGAGATGCAGCGGAGTCCAAAATACCACGCCTCAGTCCTTACTGGGCTACTATGCACGCTCTGTAGGGGGAAATAGAGAGGGATGAGCAACCACACGCTCAGTAAGGCAATAATGCAAGCATGGTAGATAACTACTCTATCTACATGCTGATAGTGTTATGCATAAATCATTCATAGTAGGAGCATGAGGAAGTAAAACTATGCCATGTGAGTATACATATATATCATGTATTAAATCATGTACATTGGCATATTAAAACATGGTATAAACATCATGTATAAATCATCTCATGCTCAATCTCAGTTAAATTTATAAAAAGGGCAATTCGTTAAGAAACCTCCTTTTTAAACCAACATCATAAACCTCTTTCTCAACACATACATATCACCAAATCAATTCACAATCACAACCACATTTTCATTTCACAATTCACGCATGTGTATAAAAACTAGGTCACTATATCAAAAGTGCCTATGTGGACCATTACATCGTAAATCATCCCAGACCACACGCATCCAGGTGTGCGGGGTATCACGCTGGCACGAAGATGGATTATCCCTCGCCAGACTTTCTCATCACATAACCATCATGCGGTACATCGTACTCCATGTGATATACACGGTACAGCGTACTTCGCAGACTCAAATCGTCATTGGGGGTGCCATTCCTAGGTCTTACCTACCCCATAACAAGAGTTTTCCATATCCATGAAGGAGAGCCTCCCTGTCGAACAGAGCCTCCCTGCCTAACAGAGCCTCCCTGCCTCCTCGGGCTTAAGGATGTTAGCTTAAGGATGTAGGGCTTAAGGATCCTTCTGTAAGAGAGCCTCCCCACCGAACAGAGCCTCCCCGCCTAACAGAGCCTCCCCGCCTCTTTGGGCTTAAGGATGTTGGCTTAAGGATGTAGGGCTTAAGGATCTTACCGTACCCATGTAGGAGAGCCTCCCTGCCTAACAGAGCCTCCCCGCCTCTCCAGGGCTTAAGGATGTTGGCTTAAGGATCCCACCGTAAGAGAGCCTCCCCACCGAACAGAGCCTTCCCACCGAACAGAGCCTCCCCGCCTAACAGAGCCTCCCCGCCTCCCCGCCCCTCCAGGGCTTAAGGATGTTGGCTTAAGGATGTAAGGCTTAAGGATCTTACCAACTTTCATAACCTTATACGTGTCACAATGAGCAAACTTGTGCGAGCAAAGCTCTAGCACGACTCAGGCATCCTCTCATACAGAGATGCGTACGAGCATAGCTCTAGTACGGTTATACTTATAAGACAACCACTCAAAATCCACGTACGAGCATAAGCTCCAGTACGGTTTATAAACATCATCATAGTTTCCAAATCAAGGTGCGAGCTAAGCTCCAGCACGTTTCATACAAATGAAAACATAGAAATCCAGCGCGAGCGAGGCTCTAATGCGATTTATGTCATACAAATACGATAGGCGGCTCATACACAATCAAACAATCTCGGCAATCGGGTTTAGCACTCACAAATGCTTTTCCACAACAACCATACAATACTAGCCGACCCATCTACTAGCTTGCTTAAAACCAAGCAATTTCATTTTGAAAAGCATCAAAACATTAGATTTATGCAATTATTAGCCTTACTATCCCATTTCATAAAATTCACTTCAAATCCAAAACCACGCATATAATCCTCATCATTCACGAATACCATCAATCATTTATTTGAGCAACCATGCATTTCATAAAACACCCAATATTCACCCACAAGTTCAAAGTACGAGCAGCTACCTCTATATACTCACAAAATTCCCTTACCTGGAATCGCGATGCGTGATTCCACTGCCTTAAGCTGCTTACTCGTACGGTTCGATTCGTCTTCAACGAACTCTTCGGGACTGCACAAAATAGTATCTCGCATTATATTCGATCCATATAATGCAACCCTTGTGCTTGCTGTAGTCAATTTAATCTATAGCCTCTATTAACGCTTATATGGCCTCGTTTCATTACTTTACCCATAACTCGAGTCTATGGATCTTCTTAGGCCTATTAACTTATTCCAAATCGATATTAAATCGACATTAAGCTCATAGTGTTCATATTTCATGAATTCGCTTACTATAGCATTTTATCAAGCATATACATACTCATTTCCACAATTCCTCCAAACTCACAATGTAATCTCATTTAACCATCTAAAATCATAAGCATTACCTCACTAACAACTTTAGCATGCCCATAAATCATAAACTCATTCAACCCATATATTCTCACATCATACCCATTCTAGGTTTTCTAGGTGACACCAATTCCACCACATCCCTAGATAATTTATCCATCAATAGTCATGCCAAACAACTCCAAAATCAATTAAATAGACAATGTATTTGGATTGGAGTGTTAGAATCTTACCAAATATGATTTTTCTTCTTGCTCCAAATGGCAATGCCCTTAACTCCTTCAATACCAACAATGGAAAAATGCCTTCACACTATGTTATTCTTCTCTTTAATAGGAACAACTTTACCTCTAATGGTCTCTCTTTAATTCTTGCTGGAAATGGCTGATTTTAGAGAGGGAAAGTTAGGTTTTTGGGTTGAAAGTGGAAGGTTAATGTTTTTTCCGAGATTTCCTGATTTTTAGCCCTCCTTATATAGAAATAGCTTGAGGAGATCGATCTGGTCCAAGAGGAGATCGATCTGGTCCCTTAAAATCTCTCTTTTTCACGGCATTTTTAAGCTTGAGATCGATCTGCTCCCAAACAGAGAGCTAAGGAGATCGATCTGGGTGTTTGGGGATCTATCTTTTCACTACAGAATGCTTGGGAGATCGATCTGGCTCCATTGGAGATCGATCTACTTTATTCTTTCGCCCAAATAAGAGCATTCTGGCTCTTCCAGATCGATCTCTCATCCTATGAGATCGATCTGGCCCTCATGTTTTCTAGATTTCCTGTAGTTTCCTTGCTGCAACTCATACCAATACATCCTTAATCTATTTCCATGGCCATTTTCTCATCCATCCACCTTTATAACTTGAAAATGGCATCCATTCATACCTTATGCACATTGAAACTTGTGTGCATTCATTGTATGTCCAAAGGTATGCTACATGAAACCAAATGGAAGCATAACTCCATTCCATTTTACCACACTACTCATCTTGAGTTTCAATCACATCCATCACTTGCCAGAACTCATTTCTTCATATTCGTACTCAATGAAACTTGTATGTACGTTACAATTCATATTACACATACATACATTGAATCCATTGACTTACATCAATCATACTTTACATTACAAGTCCATTCATATTATTTGATCCAATTACACACATTACCATTATACATATATGGGGTCTTACACTTTATTGATGATATCTTAGTATACTCTCAGTCATATGAGGAACATGCACAACACTTGTGGTTAGTACTTCAGATACTATGAGATAAGCAATTATATGGAAAGCTTGATAAGTGCGAGTTTTGGCTCGATCAGATAGCTTTCCTTGGTCATATAATTTCAGAGGAAGGAGTATCAGTTGATCCAACTAAAGTGGAGGCTGTGCTTAATTGGAAAAGATCGAAGACAGTTACCGAGGTACGAAATTTTCTTGGTTTAGCAGGATATTACAGAAGATTTGTGGAGGAATTTTCCAGGATTGTTGCTCCTTTGACTAAGCTCACGCGTAAGGAGACTCCGTTCATATAGACTGATCAATGTGAGCTCAATTTTTAGGAATTAAAGAGGAGATTAATAGCGACACTTATGTTGACTATCCCTGAGGGTTCAGGAGGATTTTTAGTGTACAGTGATGCTTCCCATCAAGGATTAGGGTGTGTACTCATGCAGCATGGGAGAGTAGTCGTCTATGGATCGCGATAGTTGAAAGATTATGAGCGAAATTACCCCACGCATGATTTAGAGTTAGCTGCTGTAGTGTTTACCTTGAAGATTTGGCGGCACTACTTATATGGGGAAAGATTTCAGATCTTCACTGACCACAAGAGTTTGAGGTATTTGTTTGATCAAAAAGAGTTAAACATGAGATAAAGGAGACAGATCGAACTCCTTAAGGATTATGATTGCGAGATTCTATACCATCCGAGAAGGCGAATGTAGTTGCTGATGCCCTGAGCAAGAAGAGTATGATATCGACTATGATGGTCAAAAAATGGGATTTATTAGAGCAGTTCACCGAACTCTAGATCAGAGTTAAAGAGGTAGAGACTGGATTTTTAGCTAGCCTGCAAATAGAGCCCAAGATCATGGATCAGATTAGAACTGGTCAACGCAATGATCAGAGGTTGATTTATATGGTTAACCAAGCTGAGCAAACTTCACAATCGAAACTCATAGTGAGTGAGGATAGGTTGTTGAGGTTCAGAGGATGAATTTGTGTACCAGATGATGATGCCCTGAAGAGACAGAACTGAAAGAATCTCATTGCTTGCAATACACCATGCACCCAGGGAGTACTAAGATGTACCGAGATTTGAAAAAGGTGTACTGGTGGAGTGGCATGAAGCGAGACGTGGCGGATTATGTGGCCAGATATTTAGTGTGCTAGCAAGTGAAAACTGAGCATTGAAAGCCCGGAGGATTATTACAGCCTTTACCTGTGCCTACATGGAAATAGGAGCATGTCACCATGGACTTTATTATGGGTTTATCGAGGACCCGAAGAGGTCGTGATGCGATATAGGTCATAGTGGATAGACTGACAAAAAGTGTCCACTTCCTTACCATCAAGAGCACAAATACTGTGGATGCCTTAGCTGAGTTGTATGTCAGCGAGATAACTAGATTACATGGGGCTCCAGTGAGTATTACTTCAGACAGAGATTCTCGATTTACTTCCAAATTTTGAACCCAATTTCAGGAGTCCATGGGATCTCGATTGAGTTTTAGTAGCGCCTATCATCCTCAGACAGATTATCAGTCAGAGAGGACTATTCAGACCCTAGAGGATATGTTAAGGGCGTGTACGATGGATTTTAAGGGATCATGGGATGATCACC
This sequence comes from Firmiana major, assembly GCA_033439115.1. Classification (NCBI taxonomy): domain Eukaryota; kingdom Viridiplantae; phylum Streptophyta; class Magnoliopsida; order Malvales; family Malvaceae; genus Firmiana; species Firmiana major. The sequence continues at coordinate 55,026,947 of CM065904.1, read as the reverse complement.
TGCCCTTAATAGAGTTTGCGTATAATAATAGCTATCATGCGAGTATTGGAATGACACCTTTTGAGGCTCTATATGGTAGGAGGTGTAGATCCCTTGTAGCATGGGAAGAGGTGGGTGATAGGAAGATAAATGCTCCTGAACTTGTTGAACAGGTTGTACAGAGAGTAAAACTCATATGCGAGAGATTACGGGCTATGCATAGTAGACAGAAAAGCTACGCAGATGTGCGTAGACAGCCACTCAAGTTTGATGTTAGTGATGTAGTATTTCTAAAGATATCACTGAGTAAGGGTATCATGAGGTTTGGAAAGAAAAGGAAATTGAGTCCTCGATACATAGGACCATTCGAGATTCTTGAGAGAGTGGGAGAGGTAGCCTACAAGTTGGCATTAGCCCCCAGATGTTCGGAATACACAATGTCATCTATGTTGAGGAAGTACCACCCGAACCCTTCTCATGTCATAGAGTATGAAGAGATGGACATACAAGAGGACATGAGCTACACTGAAGAACCCGTCTGGATTCTCGATAGAAAAGAGAAGGTGCTTTGGACTAAGAGCATTCCATTAGTGAAAGTTTTGTGGAAACATCATTCAATGGAAGAGGCAACTTAAGAATTGGAGAGTCTCGTGAAGGAGAAATACCCCCATCTATATGACGAGTTGAGTTAAATTTGGAGGACCAAATTCTTTTTAAGGTATGGAGGATGTGAGATCTGAGAATTTTACACATATCCAATTATGTAATGTGAACTTGAAGTGTAACTCATTAAACTGAATGTAATGTACTCATACATTGAGGTATTATGGAATGAATTTCTACGTTATGAATGAGAAATGATTAATGGAATAAACTATGGCAATTACATATGGAGATTTTATGTTAAGTGTTTAACCAAAGTGTGCAACTATGAGGCCAGATCGATCTTGGAAAAGAGAGGATCGATCTGGTATGCCAAAATGACAAGGAAGGAGGAAATTAAGCAAGCAGATCGATACCCAATGGAAGAGGATCGATCTTCTTTTGATTTTCTAATGAAGAGATCGATCTCATGAGGAAGGAATCCAACTCATGAAGCATTCTGTAAGGAGAAGATCGATCTCCTTGAGGAGTAGATCGATCTCATGAAGCATTCTGTAAACAGAAGATCAATCTCCTCAAGGAGCATATCGATCTCATAAAGCGATTAAGATATCGATCTCACCCCACGACAGATCGATCTCCTAGGCATAAACTTACCCCAAAACATTTCCAAATTCAAATGCAGATCGATCTCATTAAGGACCAGATCGATCTCCTACCCTCTGTCTATAAAAAGACCCCTGTGTTTTCCTGCATTTCATCTTTTCTCTCTCTTTTAAACCTCCAATTTACTCAAGCCCTAGCTTTCTCTCTCTTCTAAAGCCCCATTCTATCCAAATCGAAGGTTATGGCAAGAAGGAAAGTTGTTTCTCATTCAAAGGAGAGCAACATACTTGGAAATCGAAAGACGAGTTGAATCGAGGCAAAAGTTAAACACTCCACAAGTTTGGGTAAGTTGTAAACTTTGATCTTGGATTTTAAATTGATTTGTGGTGATTAGGGTTGTTGGCATTGTGATGACATAGCTAGGAAATGATTTGAGATTGATGAAATTATGATTTTTGTTGGAGTAAAGATAACATTATGCAATTTGTGGTGATTTGGTATTTTTGACTATAAATGTGGAATTGAGGCAATGAGGTGAATTTAGCATGGCATATGGTATGAGAAATGTAGAATTTGAGATGTATTGGATGAGAATGTGAATGAGAATTGGGCTATTGGAGAGGTTAATGAGAGATATGAGAAAATATGTGCTCGATGAGATGATTGAGATGAATTATTAATGTTTTAACATCGTTTGGACAACTCGGGAGTTCCAGAGTGGAATGCGAGACTAGTCTGTGATATGAGGGAACGATTGCATTATACAAGGTGCAAAGATGTAAGGGAAAACTTAAACTCATTTGCGTATGCGATTTTATGATAATAATAGTTGCATGAATGTGATTTGAGAAAACAAGCATGTTTTATGAGTTTGTGAATGAGTATTGCACATGATTTTATAGCCGGTTGGGGCCCCATTTTTATTGAGTTGAAAACAAATGTGAAATTGTTTTACAACTGTTTTGAGTTTAAAACGTGAAAAGAGATTTGGGTCTTACGTTAGGGCGTACTAAAATTGAGAAATGTGTGCGTGGTTTTGCCGGTTGGAGCTCGGTTTAACATGTTTTGCGTTGAGTACATAAATGTTTTGAATGAGTTTTATGAGAGAAAACCATTATGAGTTCTACATGAAGGCAAAACGTTTTATATGATAATGGCTAATGATTGAGACTTAGGCGTGTCATGTTGAACACACATCGGGCCTTGCTTTGGTAGCATGTAAGTGCGGGCCTTGCTTTGGTAGCATGTAAGTCCGATATTCCTCCGTTTTGGCAACGAAAGATGCCTCCGTTTTGGTAACTAGAGATACCTTCGTTTTGGTAATGCGAGTTGACCCCCGTTCTGGTAACGCTGGGTGGCCTTGCTTTGGTAGCATGTAAGACCGATAGTGTGCATGAGGAGAGGCATTGCTCTAGTAGCATGTAAGGTCGAGCCTTGTTCTGGTAATGCGTAAGTTCAATATACCATGTACACACCTATATTGTCGACGTTCCCTGTTTTGAGGATGCCTGGGATGCGCACCCAGAGGAGAATTATATTGATGTGCCATGACAAATATTTTATACGAGTTTTATTTGTCTAGTCTCGTTTTACACATGATTTTGTGTTTTGTGGTTGTGTATTCTATTGAGGTGATTTTTATCACGTTTTAATAAGAAAAGTCATTATCGCATTCTAATTTCCACATGCTTGTGACTATGATTTGTACTGAGTTATGTAGCTCTCATGTTTTCACATGATTGTAGAGTAACGAGATGAGAATGATATTTTAATGAGTTCATGCTACGTTTTTAATTAAGTTTCAACTATGAGATAAAATGATTGTGCTGTGCAAATCATTGTTTCATTAATGAGTCCCTTACCTCCTTACTGAGCGATTTAGAAGCTCTCCCTGTTTTATCTTTCCCTCCATATTTCTTCAAATGAAGAGAGTTTTTCTTCGACGTACGGAGTAGTGGCTAGTGGAGGACTTGAGCTCCATGCCATATATATTGTGCTTTGAGGTATAATTTATCATTCATGTACCCAAACTAATATTGTATTTACAGACACTTGATGTACAATGATGTATGGAATATATTAGGATTAATTAACCTTGAATGGAGCAATTGATATTGTATGAAATATAACTGTGAGATGATGAGATCTTGAGGTATGATGTGTATGATGATATATGACACTGCACAGGAATGCACCCTTATTTGTGAATAGATGTGAAATAAGTTTAAATTTGCCCTGTTTTTCGCGCTTCTGGGGCGTCACAGGGTTTCATCTTACCTTCCTATGATTGACCTTCCTACATACATCACGGTATCTAAATTGGTCACTTTAGGCTTTCTAGCTTGTTGCTAATTGGTACATCCCTATATACCTTCCATTTAGTTAGTAACCATTTGTTACATTTCAATTTAAATCATAATGATACTTTTACCAAAAATACACTTTCATTTCATTAACTCTTTCGACCTATTAGTCACCTTTAGTAACCTATATCTATTCAACCTTTATCCAAGTAAAACATGAAAGCATAATCATAATGCATATATGTACATGTGTGGAGACCAAAATAAGCTTATCTCATACACATCTTAGTTGTCTAGTTCTTATGTCAATTTGTGATTACATGTTTCTGGCATTCATACACCATTCATATCCATATCATATCAAGTAATTCATCTTAAACCTCTTAGCCACATTAACAATCACATCAAGCGATTATAACCGAATATAAGTAACTCTCAAAGTTATCAAGGTTTACATAGGCACATCCATTTTGACCATATCGAACAAATTTACATAAGTACCTTTACAAAACATGTTAAATCGAACCCATTAGCTATCATGTGACAGCTCAGAAACTTAGAATTTAAGGCCAGTTTTTTTTATATAGTTTAACTTCCTACTCAAGGTGTATTCCTGTACAGTGTCAGTTTACCTCTTATCTTATCACCATTACACTTTCTCATATTCGATTATAGTTAACTCATTTTCAACAAAAAATCGGTAGCATAACCTCTATATATATATATATATATATATCCCTATCCTCTTACAATTTTCAAAGCAGTTACAAGTATCCACAATCTAACAACTCAATATCCAAAATTCAGATGAGTTTACTTTCTTTTCATCCACAAAGAATTCATGAATCTTTTGAACATCAACATTCCAGTTAATCACATCACATTCGAACATTAACATTCCATTTAATCATATCACATATATCAAAATGATCCACTTATCCAATTCTACATACATGTACGACTCGATTACATCCCATCTTAAACTTATATACAAGTTTTTGCACAACGTAAATTGTCTGGATACAAAATGAATAATACATTGGGTATCTATAAGCAATAGCCTAGGGAGAGTCTCGTCCACCAACCTATGTGTGAGACCCCATCTATGTTTAACCTTGTATATATGTAAATGGAAATATGATATGGATGATTTTGTAACAAGTATTTATGAATTCATAAGTATGGTGATGTACTTGTAATGAGAAGCATAAGTGATGTAAAAGTTCAAAAATTCAATGTACACACTTGTAATAAGAGTTTGTGATGTACGTGCAAGTTTCATTATGTATGAATATGAAGAAATGGACTTCTGTATGTGATGAATGTGAGTGGAATGGACTATGAGTAGTATGGTAAAATGGAATGAAATTGCATAAGTGGTATAATCTTTGTGCTTCTATAGTTATGTAATGTATACCTTTGGTTATACAATGAATGCACACAAGTTTTTAATGATTATGAAGTACGAGTGGATGTCATTTTCAAGTCTTAAAGGTGGTTGAATGAGAAAATGACTATGGCAGCAAATTAAGGATGTTTTGGTATGAATTACTGTAGAAAACTGCAGAAAAATCTAAAAATATGAAGGCTAGATTGATCTCATAGGATGAGAGATCGATTTGGAAGAGCCAAAATGCTCTTATTCGAGTAACATGAATAGTACAGATCGATCTCTAGTGAGGCCAGATCGATCTGCTAAACATTCTATAATGAGAAGATCGATTTTAAGGCAAGCAGATCGATTTCCTTAGTGCTCGGGTTGGAGCAGATTGATCTTCTCCCTAACTAGATCAATCTCCTTAACTCTCTGCCTGAGACAGATCGATCTCAAGCCCTCGACAGATCGATCTCAAGCCCTCGACAGATCGATCTCCTACCTTCAAAATGTCGTGAAAAAGAGGGATTTAAGAGGACTAGATCGACCTCCTTCCAATGCAGATTGATCTCATCAAGAAATTTCTATAAATAGAAGCAGTGAAATCTGCATTTCACAGGAACAACCATTTCCTTTCCATTTTCAATCCAAAAACCTAGTTTTCTCTCTCTAAATCAGCCCATTTTCATAAAGATTTTAGGGAAAGTTATTACATACAAAGTTGTTCACATCAAGGAGAAGAACAACATAGCTTGGAGGCATTTCCCCATTTGTTGGATTTAAGGAACAAGGGGCATTTCTATTTGGAGCAAGGAGGAAATCCAAAGAGGTGAGTTTCTAGTGCACTAATACAAGTACATTTGTTTAGTTATTGATTATGAAGTCGATTTGGTGTGCATATTAATGGTAGAACCACCTAGAAGGTCATGAAACAATTATAACCTAGAAATGGGTTAGTGTGAGAAAGTGAAGTGTAGAGGTATTAAGGATGAATGGGATATTTCAAGGTGATAATGGTGTTGTGCGTATGAATTTAAGATGGTGTTATGGAATGAATTATGAGGCTTACTCAAAAAGGGTAAAATGAGTATTAAGGCATTAGGTAAAATGCATAGTTGAATAAGCATTAGCAACATTAACTCAAGTGTTTGATGAACGAATTGCAACTCCCGAGGATACACCAGAGCAAGTTAAGCCAAAAACGTGAGAAGCTAAGAGGAAGAGAGTCGCACCCCGAGTAAATCGAGGTGAGGGAATTGTGTGGATTCTTAGAGATATTTGTGCGCAATTTGGGTGCTAAATGTTTTCTAGAGTGCATGTGGTAATAGGAAATGAATTGGGGGTTTGAAGGACAAAAGTTGGGTTTTGACGAAATGTGCATGCAAATAAAAGCATGATGCTTTGAAAACCTTGTTTTATTGCTTTTTAGCAAGTTTTTGGTAGGTTGGCTACATTTGAAATGATTTGCATAAGAAATAACTTGATTTGGTTTTATAACATGCTTTGCAAAGAATTGAACCACCTACATGATTTTTGTGAGAATGAAAGCGTGCTAGAGTATGACTCACATGAGATTTACTGTGTTTTTACACGTATGAGTGCTGGAGCTTAACTCGTACTAGTTTTCACATGGATTTCTATGATGTTGTGCTAGAGTTGAGCTCACACAAACTTTATACTGGTTTTGGCATGGTGTTGGAGCATAGCTCGCATTAGATGCCCATCATACTCGTTGTTGTGCTTGACATTACTTGCACGTGATTTTATGACATTAGTGATAGCCGTGCTAGGAGATTCGGGTAGACTGGGTGTCACACCGATTAAATAGGCTCGCACGTGCATTTTGAGATGTGACATAATATGATATGTTGATATGGGTCCACGGAGTACGCTGTACCGTGCAGGTAGCATGGAGTATGTTGTACCGTGTTGAGATTGTGATATGCCGTCTTCGGACGATGTTTAGATCTACTATGGACCGGCGAGCTGGGAGTGACCTACCTCTCGTATGGAAGAATATAACGGTGATACCCCACATACCTGATCAGTGTAGCCTGGGATCACAGGATATGGCCATAGTCCTAGAGGATATTTCCCTATTATATTTTCTATCTTACATGTCTCTTATTTATGAATGAAATCCATGTTTTGAAATGTTTTGTGGGTCAGGACAGTCCGAGGGAGGGGTTGAGTCCTGACAAGTGTTAATTTTATTGAGATGAAATAGCATGATTTGCTTAAGGAAATATGATAATGGCCTTAAAGTGCATTTATGCATGATGAGTTTTCCATGCTTTACTTATGAAATATGCATGATGGTTATTCCATGCTTTGAATTTAACTTGTGCACTGATTTAAATAGCATGATTTGCTTTACATGCCATTAACACAAGCATGAACTAATGCTTTAGAGGTGTGAATGAGAAATTGTATGGTTTTAAGCATGGCATCACGATCACGTAGATAGTGCAGTATCTACCTGTTCGCATGATTGCCTTACTGAGCGTGTTGTTTGCTCACCCCTTTATTTTCCCCTCTCTACAGAGCTTTGAGTATAGACTGTGAGCGACTGAAGGCTTTACTTTTTGGTATCCGTTGTATCCCATCGTGTAAGGTATACACACTAATATAATTTTATATCTAAACTTTCTATAACACAGTAGCATTTTGAATGTAACCATTGGGGATAAACACATGTAAACAGCAACTCTGATTTATTTATACAAGTGTTTACTTCTAAATTATAATGCAAATTAAATTGCTGGTTGGATGAGGTAAACTTTGACACACAGCCCAACTGTTGAGGGTTTAGCTGATCACGATCGAGGTAAGATATGAACGAACAATAAATAATGTATGAAAATGAGAAAAAAATTTGTGACAATTTTTGGTAAGTTTGAGGGTTGTGACACTATGTCACATACACGGTAGGTACGGGTACTCACTGTAGATAATCTGGGAAGAGGAAAGAAATGAGGGTGAGCTTCAACTAGCTAAGTAAGGAGTGCATTAAGATTAAATATAATAATCAAAGCATAAATAAAATAATGGCACAATTTTCCATATTTAGAAACACGTGATTAAAATCACACAAACATCAAATCATCATCTCATTTTCACAATACATCACAGCTCAAAATAGTTATGGAGACTAGGCATTAATATCAACGTCATAAAGGCAACCACACACTATTCTCAAACGAGGGCATCCTCCTAAGAGGGAATACAATGTCTGTGGCCACGGCAAGGCTGTAGACTGGATCAAGGTCATACAGCATCGGCTTAATGCTACCAAAGCGGGGCCAACTCAACGCTACCAAAGCGGAGTCATCTCATCGCTACCAAAGCGATATCATCTCAACGCTACCAAAGCGAAGTCATCTCAATGCTACCAAAGCGGAGTTATGCATCGAAGTGCAAACATCATGACAGATATATAAAAACATGTACACTGGGGTCAAAGTCTAGTCTTATCCCAGGTCTCTTTAAACCGACCCCCAAGTTTCCCTGAATCGCATGCTTCGAGCCCTTAGTCTAAAAAACGTGCCATTATTATGCTAAAATTAGTTTTTCATTTCATGTAGAGCTCATAATAGTTTTGCTTTATAAATCTCATTCAAATATAGAAAATATTTGTACGCAAAACCTTAAAATACCAAACCGAGCTTAATACGGCAAAACGTGCAATCAAAATAAGAAATCTTAAGTTAAATATTTTTCTCAAAAATTAAACTCATTTTATAAAACCATTTTCATGCTATTAAAGCTTTTTCATCGGTAAAGAATACAAATGCTCTAAACAGTTGCATCCCTTACCTCTTATACCTTGGGCAGTATAATATTGACACATCTCGGAATAGCCTCGATTTACGCATCGGATCCCCAAGCTGCCCAAAATAGTAGTAAATCATCAATTTTAAGGTTTATTAACTTGATAGCTTAAACATTTATTCTAGGTTTCACTTAACCATTCACAATACCCAAATTGTCAAATTTTCACTCTTTTACGATTTTTCACTTAACCGAGCTATAAACCGAGTTTCTTCGATATCGTTTTAACACTTAACAACCTTGAATCAAACCACATTTCACCATATCTATAAAAAACCTAGGCTGGCCGAATCTCTAAGTGCCCATACAAATTATTACATTCAATTCCATTTAACTAATGATCCTTAAAAATCATCAAATATGAACATATCTTATCATCTTTATCATTCATCAAGTTTCTCTCACCTTTGACCAATGTTGACCACTCCTTCGATTCTCCAAATTGGTCCTCAACTGTAAATCATCATATATGCATCTTAAGATCATCCAAAACAACAATAAAAGCCAACCAAAAATATTTAAAATCAAGCTTTCTCTCACCTCTTGAACAGGACAGTTTTTGTCCCTGACTTTCTCTCTAGGATTTCAACTAGCAAATGACCTTCATTGTGGTTGAAATTTTTATATGTTGAAGAGTGGTTAAGTAGGAAGATTTGGTCCTTTTGGTGGAACTCATAAAATGGCTGGAAGGGACTCAAAAAAATCACACAAGCTGGACTGCACAGTGACGCTTAGGGCTGGAAGATAGGGTTGATTCTCTCAATTGGAAAAAAGGGTTTTCGAGTGATTTTAGGGGCTATGGAAAGCTTAAAGGGTTTAGACTACATTTGGAGAGGCCTGAAATTTTTGGGCCATTGGATGGGCCTCAACTTGGGCCAAGTTGACTGGGTATACCATTTGCTGAATCAGGATAGCCCACTTATCAGTTTTGAAAAATCCTTAAAAATTATTTCTAGTCCAATTTCTCACTTCTCAAATGTTCTACTATGTCTCTAGTATCTCTCATAAAAATTTGGGGCCCACTTGTTTAAGAAAGTTTTCCTTGATTGGGCCTATTTCACCCGATTGGTCATACCAATCAAAATCACTTCAAGTTTTCTGTTTACTTTAAAAATTCATTTGAACACCTAAAAACTCATTATTTCCTCTCCATCTTTATTCCTCATGTCAATTATGTCTTATGTGAATTTCCTATGGCCTGATAATAATTTTTATGGACTTTTATAATTTATTCCGAATATATTCCTCTTAATGGGCCTATTTGCTCGGTTTAGGGAAAACTCAAGTTTCACTAACTTTTTCACCTCTAGCACTTTAGTTTCACTTCCCAATCATCAACTCATATTTTAAATCATACTTTTGAATATTTCTTAAACTTAGATTCTTACCTCGAGGTACGTACCTCGAGCTCCGTGCCATTATCCCTGGCTTCTCGAGCATTCTGGGCCCTATATGAACATTGACATAAGTCTTAGACATCTCGATTTAGCTTGATTTAATTAGAAGTAGGAAAAAAATTTGGGTTCCACATATCACCATCTCTAACCACACGACCATAGCCCCAATATATGGTAAACAACCCAATTCAATCCAAGCACACTTCAAATTCATCATATTGACCTCTCGGTCATCCACATATAGACACATAACTTATCAACTCCCAAGAGAGAACAAGAATCTCAAAAGATAAGTATATACATAACATTTCCAAGAGCACATCACCGGACTCAGTCTACATCCCATGTGAATGTCTGTGTACACTATGCAAAATATATCATAGTGTCTATCTGCAACCTCAATAAACAAGTATACCTCAAGTGGATAACTTAAATGCCTTAGAGACTATAATAAAGACCCGTCACTGTAAGCAGGGTCCTTGAGGCTCAATATGCAGGGAGGGAGAGAGGAGGTGAGCTAACGCCTTTAAAAAACAGAGTGCCAACCTTGCATGCGAAGTGAAAGTCTTTTCATATTCAAAATATAGTGAGAATACACTATATAAAATCTCAAATCAAACAAAAGCATGCAAGTAGTTAAATGGAAAGTTAAGCAAACATCTCAATTGTCAAATTACAAAGTGAGCTGAAAAAAATCAAATGTCACATATGAATGCATATACTTGCTAGGAACTACCGCTGGGGCACTATAGCTATCTGTAAGACCCGAATTTAATTAAAATACGAAATGAATGAGTATTCGTGAAATGAAGTCGGGTTAAATTAATCCTGAACACGTGCAAGGGCAAAACGGTCAAAAGACCGAAAGTCAGAATAAATTCAATGAGAAAAAAATTAATTAAAAATAATGGATTGAGGAATCTTAGTCAATAAAGGTGAAATAAATTTATTTCGGGTTAAATTGATCAAGATATGAAGTTATGGGAATTAATCGGGATTAATTGAAAATTTTAAATCGAAGAATAATCTCGAAAATAATTGAAAAATATACCAAAAAGTCATTCGGGACAATATCCCAAAAATACGAAGAAATTATACCCGAAAAAAAGGGTTAACATAAATTAAATAAATTAAATAAAATTAAATAAATGAATTTAGAATTAAATAATAATTTTAAGGATATTTTAAGGGATATTTTGAATTTTTATAGAGTATTTTAATGAATAGTATATTAATTAAAATAAATAATAAAAATAAAAATAATTAATAAAATAAATGAAAAAAAAAAGAGAAGATTGGATTGTCGGGGAGAGAGAATGAGAAGCAGAAAACGAAAACGGCAACCGAGGAAGCCTGACGAGCCACCGGCGGCCAGGGACCCCAGGCGAAGGCCGACGAAGGAAGCCCGACGCCAGGTGAGTCGTCTGCCACCGGTGACGCGCGCCAAGGACGCCGGAGAACGTCGAAAAATGGAGGAGAAGGCCGTGGGAAAGAAATGGTCACCGGCGGCGAACGGCGACGATTCGAGCGGAACTAAGGCCCGATTCTGAAAGCCCAGGCGACGGCGATTCTTTCTGCACCAGTAGCAGCCAACGAAACGGCGGGAATCGTCGGCGACGACGAAGAGAAAGAAATCGGTTTCGACGGCCGAGGGAGAAGAGCCGGACCGACGGCGTTCCGGCGACCTCGACCCAAACCAAGGGTAGATTCGTGCTGCGGACAACCTTGCGGAGCCACTGGAGGTGGAAGCCGGCGGAGAACCGACCGGCAAGGTGGTGAACCGGAGTGAACCGGAGTGAACCGGGGTGAATCGACGGTCCGAATCGGTTTGAACCGGTTCAGCCAAGAAAGAGAGAAAAAAAGAGGAAAAGGGAAAAAGAAAAAGAGAAAAAATTGGAGAAAAATCTCGGTTATGCAATCGAGCTACGGGTAAGTCGATAAGCGGTCAAAATTGACCGATTTAAATTTTAAAATATTTTATTTAATTAATTTTCGACTGGAAATTTACCCAAAAATTTATGAAATTGTGTAGCTCGATAATTGGCATCCAAAGAGAGCTCGAGACAGATTCGATTTGCGTACTAACATGGAATCTCGGGTAAGTAACCATTATTTACGATAATTTACATCGTTATGCGTGATATGAATTTAATTTTCGCATAAATTGAATTAAATTCTGGAAATTTAGATAAATTGTCGTAAATACTAAATTGAGATATTCGAGGTTTAGAACGAGGCTCAATAAATTATTGGTGGACCCAATGAGCCCAATAGGCCTCGATAATGTGAAAAATTAAGTGAAAAACGGGCTTAAGGCCGATTAAGGCCCATTAAGGTGCAATCGGGCCCAATAGGGGTAAACGGGCCCAATGATTTAAATTAAACCCAAAAAATATTAAATACAATTAAATTGTATAATATCTGACCTGAGGAATATTTATACGCAGTTCCGGACATTGGATTGAGAGCAGATCGGACTGCGCGACGTGACATCAGTGGAAAGGTCAGACTCGACAGGAAAATAAGGTAAGGGAATTCTGCGGACTGTTAAAGGTAACTTTACAAAATTTTAAGTTCATTTGCAGTCCTTTAAAAATTATCTGAAGGGTCTAGAGGTCCAATAATAATTTTAGTGCCCCGAATGGGTAAATTACCAAAATACCCTTGTTCAGGGTAAAATTTACAAATTTAGGAAAAATTTGGGAGGAGCAAGAACAAGAGGTTTCTGCTCATTTTGGAGACATTTTAATGCATGCATGAGTAGGCTGACTAACCTTGAAAGAAAATGCATGGCATTGCATACTTTCAACGATATAATTGTTTTGAAAAACTGTTTTGAGGAAATAGAGCCGCCTACGTGTTTTTATTGACATGTGACGTGCTAGAGCTCAGCTCGCACGATATTTTGATTTGTGTGATGCATGCATTAGTGCTGGAGCGAGAGCTCGCACTAGAGTTTTACATGCATAGGTGCTGGAGTCCAACTCGCACCAGATTTTATATATATATATATGATTTTCGTGACAGGGTGCTAGAGTCTAACTCGCACCATATTTTTATATGATTTTTGAGACAGAGTGCTAGAGCCTAGCTCGCACTAGTTTTACTTGATTTGATGAGAGTGCTGAGCATTGCTCGCACTGATTTTATGAGAACATGCGATGAGCCGTGCTTGGAGCATCGGGTAGACTGTGTGTCATCGATTAAATAGGCTCGCACGTGCGTTTTGAGACATGGCAATACGGTTTAATGTTAAAACAACCTGATGAGCCCGAACGAGGGATAAGGGTTGGAGGTCCAGCTGATGAGCCCGAAAGAGGGATAAGGCTAGGGGTCCACGGAGTACTATGTACCGTGCAAGTAGCATGGAGTACGATGTACCGTGTGGTATCTTTGTGATACGTTGTATCTTTGTGATACGTTGGCATCTTCGGATGCATGGGATCGGATAAGACCGACGAGACGGAGTGACCCACCTCCCGGGTGATTCCCGATCATGGTGAGAACCCGCACACTAGGATTCGTGTAGCTGAGGAACTCCCGAGGACACATATGGCCATAGTCTTGGTTATTGCCGATATACAGATGTTGCCTAGTCTCGCATGTCTACGATTTTGATGAGATCAAACTGGGTTTTAAATTAAATGTGCATGATGCTATTTCCATGCTTTTTAAACCCATGTGTGATGTAAACTGATTTTCATGGTTTTGTGTGAGTCAGGATCACCCGAAGGAGGGGTCGAGTCCTGACTTTATTATGAAATTTTTAAATGAGAAAGAAATGATTTGAAATAATTACATGTTGAATTTTTCGTGCAAACTTGATTTACATAACATCATAACTCATATCATCTGTTTTAAAATGTGTGGAGAAAGGGTGGTTTATGCATGGCACCACGTTCATGTAGGTAGTATGGTTACCTACTTGTTCGTAGGATTGCCTTACTGAGCTTGATGTGCTCACCCCTTTCATTTTCTCCCACAGATAATCTCCAGTAGAAGTTGAGACGACTCAGTACTGCATTCCGGATATCTGCTGCTACCCATCAACATAAGGTATATACACTTCTACATATTGTATCTACATAAGCATAGCACAGTAACATGTTTGTAAGTAACTTTAGGGGATGTATAAATAATGTAAACAATTATAAATGACTGGAGAAGAAATAAGTTAGATGGTAATTGAATGGTGGGACTAGCATTGACGCACAGCCCAATTATTAGTGGGGTGTGGTCACGATTCGAGGACAGGTAAGAATTTAAGTAAATAAACAAAACGCGAAAAATTAACTCTGATTTTTGGGTAGTTTGGGTCGTGACATATAAAGGTGGTATCAGAGCGTAATTGGTCTGATGTGTGTCAGTGTCAGTAATTAGAAAATTACATCCCCGTGTTACTGTGCTTGGTTAGATACAATAGTGTATATCGAGATGGGTTTTGACTAAGAAATGGTTAAGAATGCAGGAATGCCTAATATGAGTCGCGTTAGATGAGATAATGCATGAGGCAGAGGTTGTAGAGGTAGACCTGAGTCTGCTAAGTCGTGCTGAGTTGACCTATGAGAATCGAGATGAGATTGAAATAGAGGTTAATGTTGAGCATGTCTCTCAGAGTCCGACAGAGTGATCGGATAGTATTGAGACACACTTCGCGAGATTGGAGCGGAGTATGGAGAATATTTTGGGAGCTAATTGATCAGAGTATGCAAGGGATTTGAGGGCGAGACGGAGCATTGGTGGAAACCCGCTCGACCCATCTTAAGTGTTAAACATCCAGAGCTGACGTGAGAAATGTTTATGGATGTATTCCGGTGATAGGATATCCCGGACATGATTTAAAGGAAATTATGGATAAAAGTCCTTACTCTGACCCAAAGGATTTGATTTATTGATGAGTATGCTTATGAGTATGAAACTCAATTATATTCCTGGACAGATATTACCTCGACACTATGAACAAGTGACAGTCGAGATGTCTAAAAGTTCATGAAATGGCTCAACTTTTCAATTAGAGTCCGATTGGCCCGTGAGATATTACCTATACCGAGGCAGTGCGTAGATTTACTGTGGGTGAAATAAGAACATGAATTACACGCCTCTGAGATTGGGAAAGGTAGTGAGGGCTGAAATAGAGATAGAAAAGAGAATCGAGAAATGGCAAAGATGTTAAAATGGGAAAATGGTAATTGGTAAAAGATTTAATTTGATGAGTCATGGAGTAAGATAATTGGTAAGGCCCCAGTGCATCCAATTTTGGCACTCTTGAGGGGCATTGTGATTGGAGGACCCCGACCTGCTACGAAGCAGCGTAGCAGTGTAAGCATTGTAAGCAGTGTGAGATGTGTGGTGGATACCACAGAAGGAGGGTTTATACTTACACTGTATTGATGAAAATGGCCGTTAAGTGTGGTAAGACGGACCATTGATTTTGATTGCATAGAGTTGGGCGAGATCGCCCCACGAAAAAGTAAAGAGACAGGGAAAAACTTCGTTGGTATAGCTGCAACGAAAAGGGAGGCCATAGCCGAAAAGAAAAAAGAAAGTAGGCTGTTGGACGAAGGCGAGAGGATGTCTTGGACCAGGACACTATTGATGTTTCATGGATGTAGTGTAAGATACCACACTTGTTATGAATAATGAAATACATATGTTCATTGATCCTGGTGCCACACATTTATTTATACCACCTTCATTCGCATATAAGTGAGTAAAAGGCATGAATGCCTACATCATTGAGCACTATACTGATAAATGAGTACCCCAATAGAGGAGGATTAATTAACGGAATATGGATATAGAGATTTTAAGTTGGAAACAGGGGTGAAAACATCACTGAAAAGTATACTGTAAGTGTTGACAAGTGATAAAAAGGGATGCAACAGTTGAAATTAAAGGAGTAAAGGATTGTATTCACGGAATGAATAATGAAAGATTTTTGTCATGATTGACATACGAAAGGAGATAATCTTTAAGATAAGATAGATCTTAAATACAAGATGTATTGGAGTAAGAGGCGTATGCTAGGTAAGAACATCTTTACGATATGAAGTCATTAGGATTAAAGCAATTAGTAGCGAATATAAATTGTGACCACATGGACTGGTATATAAAGTAAATGTGGTTAAGTCTGAAGGTTAATAAAGGTATTTCAAAATACCTCCCGACCTAAAGACTTGACAGCGTCTAAAAGTATGTATATATAACCTATAACGTGAAATCGATCGTCGTAATAAATACCTTTAGCATTAGGATACCTTTACTAAGACGATAAGAATGTTAAAATTCAACAAATCATAAAGGTTATCATAGTAAAAATTTAATAAGAGCCGTTAAGATAAGAAAAGGAAATGACACAGGTTAGTACCTGAAAACGTAAGCGATTTTGAAGGATCTTATACACTTATGCGTAAATAAGTCAAGGATATGGATGATTGAAATAAGTAGTGGAGCTCGACTACGATGAAGTATTTAAACTTTACCTGGACCGAATTGTTATCATCCGTATTGATGATATGTTGGGTGTAGTTAAAGTCCAGGGCAAATTATAAGCAACAATTGGAAAATTTACTTTTACAAATGGGTTGTTGCGAGTTCTCAATATGGTCTACTTGGTTGACACGTGTAACTAAGAAAACGTGGTCTTTGAATGAGATGATAAATAAGATGATAGATGTGACATGAATTTTGGTGTAGTGAAGTATGAACTGACCACCGTGATTAATTTCACCATACCAACAGCTCAAGAGGTTCTCAGTGAGTATGAATACCTCAAAATAATGAAGGAGCTGTGTATTGATGTATAATGGGAAGATAGTTAATTATGGAGTCAGACAACTCCTTGATCATGAAATAAACTATCTGACCCATGATTTAAAAGATGGCAGCGATAGTATTTGTACTGAGTAGATGGCATTACTAGGTACACGGTGAGAAATTTTGGGTATGCACTGATTATAAAGTCTCAAGTATCTGTTTTCACAGAAAGAGTAGAACATGAGAGTACATAGTGGGTTAGAGCTTCTGAGAGATTTTGATCGTGAAAATTGTACCACCCAGGAAAGGCTAATGTGATGGCTGATGCCTTGAGTAGAAAGAGCCTCGGGATGGTACCCCATATGATGGTCAGGAAACGTGAGCTGGTAGAGCAGTTGTGGACCTCAGTAGTGATGTGATCCCTTCTGATGATGACAGTGATTATGTGACAGCTAGCCTGAGATTAGAACCGGATGAGAGTGCCCGAATTTGACAGGCTTAGCATGATGATCGGCATGGTGTCGATGGTTTGGGTCAGATTCAGAAGGGTACAGTGATAGAATTCACAGAGTGTGTTGATGATTTACAGAGGTTCTGGACAGTATGGGTGCTCCCCAGGACCACAGTTGATGAGATAGTAATATTGTCAGAAGCTCACTCTTCGGGATATACGGTGCATACGGAAGGTAAAGAATGTATCAAAAATCTCGAAAAGGGTATTGGTGGTCAAATGTGAAAAGAAATATGGTAGAGATTGTGGAAAAGTACCTAGTGTGTCAGCAGATTAAGGTAGAATATTAAAAGTCTGCAGAGTTATTGCAGCCTCTACCTATATCGACACGGCACGGAAATGGGAGCAAGTCTCCATAAATTTCGTGATGGGTTATAGAGGACTCAGATGAATCACGAGGCTATTTGGATGATAGTCGATAGAGTGACTAAGTCTACCCACCTTCTGGTTATGAAATCCCCAAATACTCAGAGTGTATATGAGGATTTATGTGTAACGAAGATTGTGAAACATTAAGTAGCGTTCCAGTGAGCATGGTATCATATAGGGATTCCCGCTTCACTTCCCACCTCTAAGAATATTTTTTAGGAAGCTATGGGAACCCGGCTGAGTATTAGCACAGCTTTCCATCCTCAGACAGATGATCAGTCAGAGAGGACTGTACAAGTTCTGGAGGATATGATGAGAGTGCGTGCATTGATTTTATAAGCTCCTAGAACGATCAGTTGTTACAAATCGAATTCGTCAATAGTGACAGTTGCCACTTGAGTATCGGGATAACGAGATATAAGGCAGTGTATAGCTATAAGGGTTGTTCCCCAAATTGGATAAGAAAAAGTGGGTGACAGATTGAATTATTTTCGACTTTGGATAATAAGTCTTTGAGGATGTTTAGTTAAGGATGAGAGATTAAAAACACCTCAGAACAGATAGAAAAGTATTGGAATTCACCGAGGGTGAATTAGTATGGTTGAAATGTTTCTTGTCCTAAGAGAATAAGGACATAGCGAACTTTTGGAAGAAGGTAAATTGAGTTTCGCTAGATTGAATCTTTTGAGAGATTGGACAAGTGGAAGATAAGACCTGTAGGTGGCATTTTCACTTGAATAAGCAGGCACCCACGATGTGTCCCATCTTTTGATGCTTCGAAAATACTATCCAGATCCAGCATAGGTGATCGGATATGAGATCCAACAGTTCAGCTTAATGCAAATATAAGTATATTGAAAAAGTTGATTCGGGCATTAAACAGGAAAGAGAAAGTATTGAGGTTTAAGACGATCTCCCTAATTAAAGTCCTTTGATAGTGTTACACTCCGGAAAAAGGTCACATGAGAATTAAAGAAATATGATACGATTAATGTACCCAGAATAGTCTATGGACTCATATGAATTGGTTCTAATTTGGATGACCAAATTCCTTAAGTTGGGGAGATTTATAAGACCCGAATTTAATTAGAATACGAAATGAATGAGTATTCGTGAAAGGAAGTCGGGTTAAATTAATCCCGAACACGTGCAATGGCAAAATGGTCAAAAGATCGAAAGTCAGAATAAATTCGATGAGAAAAAAAATTAATTAAAAATAATGGATTGAGGAATCTTGGTTAATAAAGGTGAAATAAATTTATTTCGGGTTAAATTGATCAAGATATGAAGTTATGGGAATTAATCGGGATTAATTAGAATTTTTAAATCAAAGAATAATCCCGAAAATAATCAAAAAATATACCGAAAAGTCATTCGGGATAATATCCCGAAAATACGGAGAAATTATACTCGAAAAAAAAGGGTTAACATAAATTAAATAAATTAAATAAAATTAAATAAATGAATTTAGAATTAAATAATAATTTTAAGGATATTTTAAGGGATATTTTGGATTTTTATAGAGTATTTTAATGAATAGTGTAATAATTAAAATAAATAATAATAATAAAAATAATTAATAAAATAAATGAAAAAAAAAGAAAAGATTGGATTGTCGAGGAGAGAGAAAGAGAAGCAGAAAACGAAAACGGCAACCGAGGAAGCCCGACGAGCCACCGGCGGCCAGGGACCCCAGGCGAGGGCCGGCGAAGGAAGCCCGACGCCAGGTGAGTCGTCTGCCACCGGTGACGCGCGCCAAGGACGCCGGAGAACGCCGAAAAACGGAGGAGAAGGCCGTGGGAAAGAAATGGTCACCGGCGGCGAACGGCGGCGATTCGGGCGGAACTAAGGCCCGATTCTGAAAGCCCAAGCGACGGCGGTTCTTTCTGCACTAGTAGCAGCCAACGAAACGGTGGGAATCGCCAGCGACGACGAAGAGAAAGAAATGGGTTCCGACGGCCGAGGGAGAAGAGCCGGACCGACGGCGTTCTGGCGACCTCGACCCAAACCAAGGGTAGATTCGTGCTGCGGACAACCTTGCGGAGCCACTGGCGGTGGAAGCCGGCGGAGAACCGACCGGTAAGGTGGTGAACCGGAGTGAACCGGGGTGAACCGGCGATCCGAACCGGTCTGAACCAGTTCAGCCAAGAAAGAGAGGAAAAAAAGAGGAAAAGGGAAAAAGAAAAAGAGAAAAAATTGGGGAAAAATCCCGGTGATGCAATCGAGCTACGGGTAAGTCGATAAGCGGTCAAAATTGACCGATTTAAATTTTGGAATATTTTATTTAATTAATTTTCGACTGGAAATTTACCCGAAAATTTATGAAATTGTGTAGCTTGACAATTGGCATCCAAAGAGAGCTCGAGACAGCTTTGATTTGCGTACTAACATGGAATCTCGGGTAAGTAGCCATTATTTATGATAATTTACATCGTTCGTGATATGAATTTAATTTCTGCATAAATTGAATTAAATTCTGGAAATTTAGATAAATTGTCGTAAATACTAAATTGAGATATTCGAGGGTTAGAACGAGGCTCAATAAATTATTGGTGGGCCCAATGAGCCCAATAGGCCTCGATAATGTGAAAAATTAAGTGAAAAACGGGCTTAAGGCCGATTAAGGCCCATTAAGGTGCAATCGAGCCCAATAGGGGTAAACGGGCCCAATGATTTAAATTAAGCCCAGAAAATATTAAATATAATTAAATTGTATAATATCTGACCTGAGGAATATTTATACGCAGTTTCGGGCATTGAATTGAGAGCAGATCGGACTACGCGACGTGACATTAGTGGAAAGGTCAGACTCGACAGGAAAATAAGGTAAGGGAATTCTGCGGACTGTTAGAGGTAACTTTACAAAATTTTAAGTTCATTTGCAGTTCTTTAAAAATTATCTGAAGGGTCTAGAGGTCCAATAATAATTTTAGTGCCCCGAATGGGCAAATTACCAAAATACCCTTGTTAAGGGTAAAATTTACAAATTTAGAAAAAATTTGGAAGGAGCAAGAACAAAAGGTTTCTGCTCGTTCTGGAGACATTTTAATGCATGCATGAGTAGGCTGGCTAACCTTGAAAGAAAATGCACGGCATTGCATACTTTCAACGATATAATTGTTTTGAAAAACTGTTTTGAGGAAATAGAGCCGCCTACGTGTTTTTATTGACATGTGACGTGCTAGAGCTCAGCTCGCACGATATTTTGATTTGTGTGATGCATGCATTAGTGCTGGAGCGAGAGCTCGCACTAGAGTTTTACATGCATAGGTGCTGGAGTCCAACTCGCACCAGATTTTATATATATATATATGATTTTCGTGACAGGGTTCTAGAGTCTAACTCGCACCATATTTTTATATGATTTTTGAGACAGAGTGCTAGAGCCTAGCTCGCACTAGTTTTACTTGATTTGATGAGAGTGCTGAGCATTGCTCGCACTGATTTTATGAGAACATGCTTCGAGCATTGGGTAGACTGTGTGTCATCGATTAAATAGGCTCGCACGTGCGTTTTGAGACATGGCAATACGGTTTAATGTTAAAACAACCTGATGAGCCCGAAAGAGGGATAAGGGTTGGAGGTCCAGCTGA
This sequence comes from Firmiana major, assembly GCA_033439115.1. NCBI lineage: Eukaryota > Viridiplantae > Streptophyta > Magnoliopsida > Malvales > Malvaceae > Firmiana > Firmiana major. The sequence goes on along the minus strand of CM065904.1, from coordinate 55,005,624 downwards.
TGAGCCCGAAAGAGGGATAGGACTGGGGGTCCACGGAGTATGATGTATCGTGCAAGTAGCATGGAGTACGATGTACCGTGTGGTATCTTTGTGATACGTTGTATCTTTGTGATACTTGGCATCTTCGGATGCATGGGATCGGATAAGACCGACGAGACGGAGTGACCCACCTCCCGGGCGGTTCCCGATCATGGTGAGAACCCGCACACTAGGATCCGTGTAGCTGAGAAACTCCCGAGGACACATATGGCCATAGTCCTGGTTATTGCCGATATACAGATGTTGCCTAGTCTCGCATGTCGACGATTTTGATGAGATCAAACTGGGTTTTAAATTAAATGTGCATGATGCTATTTCCATGCTTTTTAAACCCATGTGTGATATAAACCGATTTTCATGGTTTTGTGTGAGTCAGGATCACCCGAAGGAGGGGTCGAGTCCTGACTTTATTGTGAAATTTTTAAATGAGAAAGAAATGATTTGAAATAATTACATGTTGAATTTTTCGTGCAAACTTGATTTACATAACATCATAACTCATATCATCTGTTTTAAAATGTGTGGAGAAAGGGCGGTTTATGCATGGCACCACGTTCATGTAGGTAGTATGGTTACCTACTTGTTCGTAGGATTGCCTTACTGAGCTTGATGTGCTCACCCCTTTCATTTTCTCCCATAGATAATCTCCAGTAGACGTTGAGACGACTCAGTACTGCATTCCGAATATCCGCTGCTACCCATCAACATAAGGTATAGACACTTGTACATATTGTATCTACATAAGCATAGCACAATAACATGTTTGTAAGTAACTTTAGGGGATGTATAAATAATGTAAACAATTATAAATGACTGGAGAAGAAATAAGTTAGATGGTAATTGAATGGTGGGACTGGCATTGACGCACAGCCCAATTATTAGTGGAGTGTGGTCACGATTCGAGGACAGGTAAGAATTTAAGTAAATAAACAAAACGCGAAAAATTAACTCTGATTTTTGGGTAGTTTGGGTCGTGACACTATCAATGCAAACAAACTCCCTAACTTTAGGGCACTGTCTATAGTCATAGACCAAAACCAATCCCATGAGCCAAAAGAGACCAATGCCTATCGGCTTGAGATATGTCAAAATGTTCCTGAAACATGCGAAAAGAACATAGCTTGGTGTACCATGAGGGGCCTTGCCCATCTCGGTGGTCACTTCTTCAAACAAAAGTTTAACTTCCAACAAACACACATTAGGCAAGAGACTAAAACATTGGGTATGGTTTTTCACAATTATTTTAAATTTTAATGTTTCAAGGATTTATAATTTCATTAAGAATTCAAGTTTATTGATCGAATATGCAATGTTTATAAAACAAGATTAAAACGCTAAACCAAGCACTAAGAAAACAAAGGCCTCAGAATGAAACATTCCTTGGCCGAAACCAAACCATCACCAGTCAATCATTTCAAATACCAAAGCCTCAAGCCACAAACAAAATTCAAAAGTATATAGCTATTTAGCTAATGCATAATCACTTACTATCTCTTAAGCTACTTGGCCGAATGTGTCTTGGACAATTCAATCCATAAGGTATCAAACTAAGAGCTAGTATAGCCCTTGCCACAATTTGTCAACCTAAAGTCAAATGGCCGAGAGCCTTTATAGCTTGCCAATACCAATTGCATCAACTAACACCTAAACATAAACAATACCAAATCAATTCTTTAGTTTTACCATGTATCTATAGCATACAAAACTAACTTTGGTAAGTGTTTAGCAATTAATGCATTTGCCAAGAGCTTTCCAAGGGTTTCTTTCTTGTTTGCCTTGAAGTCGTGAGATATAACTCACTTCTCCTTGTACTATCAAAGCTAAAATTGACAATATCAACTAAATCTCAATTATCAATGCTCCATGACAAGATATTAGTTATAAACAATACTTTGAACTTTCCTTTTTACCTTTACTCACAAAAAACAAAGAGCACTCCTAACCTTCTTTCCTTAAACACTTTTGGTCACTTGAACTAAACATATAAATAACCTAATTTCAAGACCAATTCACCACAAACAACATATATAGCTAATGGCAAAAGTCACATCTCACCTAAATCACCATTTTTGAGAGCTTTCCAAGCTTTCTCGCTCAGTTCTCAAGCTTTCCTTCAACCACTTCAAACATGCAAAGTTTAATTATTCTAAATCTCTTAATTTCCTAACTAAATTAAATGCAAAGTTCACCATCCTTACCTTATATCTGTCGGTCGAATGCTTCAAAACCTTATCCCACTTTTGTTATTGCTAATTTCCTCCTCAAACCTTACATGTAAAGCCAATTATTATTTTTTCTCTAAAGTTTAGGCTTTAATAAGGTAGGAAACTTGGAAACTTCACCTTAGAAACCATAGCCGAATGCTCTATTGTCTTAATCACATTCGGTTTCTCGTAAAACCATCACCAAAGCTACATGCAATTTTTACTCAAGATTAGATTCTAGGTTTCTATTCTTAAACCAAGTGGAATTCATAAGGATTCTTACCTTTAATGACTTAGCCAAGAGCTCTTTTCACTTATTTGCTTTCAATTTCCATCGAAATCACCATGAAAATCGCATGAAATGGCAATTTCGCTTCCTTTCACTTCCTCCTTACACTACAACAAATTTAGTAATTTTTGACGCATAAACTAATGTCACAAAATATTAATTTTTCGTCACAAATATTTTTTTTATGACGAAAATTATGTTGTCACGACGTTCGTCACCTTTGCCACATCGCTAAAGGTCAAATGTGACGATATTATTATTTCGTCACCTATTTATGAATCTAACGTGACGATAATAAACAACGTCACGGTCTGATTACTTTTTTGTGACGTCCGAATAAGTCATAAATTAATACAAATATTCGTCACTAAATACTGATAACGTCACAGAATATGTGATAAAATTATAAGTATTAGTGACGTTACACTTTAGGTGACATATATTATCGTCACCTATGATAATAAGGTAACGTCAAAAAATCTCTCAAATGTCACTAAAGATAGTGATAATTTTAATTTTACGTGACGAAATATTAAATCGTCAAACAATAGGTGACATTTTAAGGTGACGAAACATCAATTTGTGACAATATAACTAACGTCATAAAAATTTTTAAATGTCACTAAAGATGGTTAAAAAATAAATTTTAGGTGACGAAATATAAATTGTCATAATATAGGTGACATAAGTTATTGTTACATATGACAATAATACGTCATAAAATATTTAATGTTGTAATAATATTGACAAATTTCTTTAAATTTAAATAATGTTTATATTTTTATTAAATAATCAAATATAAATAATATTGCTCATGCAAAATCCAATTTAACTAGTATTGTAAAGTAAATAATTGATCTAAGATTTGCAATGAATCTCAAAAAGTCATACCTTGAATAAAGTAAGTAATCATAATCCAGTCGATTCTACTATTCCAAATGTAATAAAACTAATATAATCCACATTGTCTAAATCTAGAAGCTCAAATAAAGTACGATGGTCACATTTGAATTTTTGAAACAAAATATACCAGATATAAGAAATCACTGGTACAAGTTCATCTAATAGCTCTCAATCCAAATCTTGTGTAGAGGGTGTTTGTGTTGATGGTGAATTTGAGTCACTTGAAGCTGCAATAAACAATTATTAACAAATGATAAATACAATATATTAAATAATAAATAAAATTTAAAACTATTATTTATGAAAGACAATAAGATATTAATAGCAAAAAATGATAAAAAAAAAAACAACCTATCAAATAGTAACAGATGCAACATTGGCTTATCATTGATGGTGTCAATGGCTTCTAAAATCAGCATTACAAGTGATAAGAGACAGATGAATCTTCTATAAACATTTACAAGTGATAAGAGATTAACCGATATCAATACATTCAACATCACAAATATCTTCTACAGTCATTCTCAGTATAACCCTAACAAGCTGAACGGAACAACAATTCATTTGTTGTTTCTGGCAGAATAACTTTGATTAAAGCAAGCCACTCCAATGCTATTTCTTTAAACAGTAGTTTCTTTGCAGGAATAGCAAAAGAAAGACAAAAAGAAAAACAAAACACAAGCTATACCCTACCCAGAAAGCTAAGATTTTAAAAACCAAGCAAACAAAGCCCAATTAATTCATTTCTTAGAAATTTGTTTGACCATGAGTGTATCAAAGCATATATAAATCTACCTATCTAAAAACTAGTACTACCAGTTACTTGATTCATACTCACTTTGCATAATTTTGGATAAACAATTCAAATGCATCAAATTTTTTTCAATTCCCTAATTTCAGCTACTAATCCTCCATAGTCCATACTACTACTTTTTCACTATACAACTTATTAATATTACTGCTTACTGAAGATGATCATTTCTAATCTCAATTCCCATTTGCGGTTGTTTGTAAAGGCTGAAAGTTGAAACTGGGAAGCAACTTCAGTTTATGACCTACTCATCCAAAATTACATTCAGACTCAGAAAACTGGCCGGTGATCAGATTAATTAAATAGGCAACCCAGAAAAGAGTGCTGCAATAATTTTGTAAAGTTGCAAAGATACAGTTGAAGATTGATGCACGTGGACTGTTACCCACGGGGCGCAGTGGTGATGTATTAATTTGTTTCTTGTAGATTATGCAGCATATAAAATGATTTGTTCATTTTCCTTGTATCCATTAGCCTTTGAACTTAAGTTTTAGTTCTATTATTAGGATTGATCATTAGCCAAATTTTTACCAAGAACATACGAGTCATACGCCAACTAAGTATCAATACGAGTCATACCAAAATTTTCAATTGGTGAATCTTGCTGCAATGATTGCAGTAACTCATTAGCAGATTGGACTTGCTGCTGTGATTCCATTGGATCATTTTGTTGTGAGACAGATGAAGGTTGCACAACATTAGCATTAGAAGCTGGGACTTTCTCCTCAATAATGTTCCTCCTTTTACCTTTCCTTCCTGGTGCCATCCTGAAATAGTATAGAGAAATAAATCGTAAATGATCATATATTATTTAGTAAAATCAAATAGAAAAGGAACTAAAAACATTAAAACAGTAATTACCTTGATGGGACAAACATAGTACAAACATGGTTACAGTTAAAAACAAGTAAACAAGATAAATATAAAGGGCTACAACATCTGATCTATGTCAGTATCACAATCAAATTCATTATCTTCAATGCCATCTTTAAGCCCTTCTTGATCATCTTGATCAGATTCCTCATTGCAAGCATCATCAGCTATTTTATTGTTTTTTTTCACAAACTCAGAATCAATGACATATGCAGCAATATCATCCCTGTGCAGCAGTCTATCATTTTCCTTAATTTGTATTATCCTATCACTTTCCGGCATTTCAATCTCTTGATCTATTTGATCTTCATCCGCGTCAAACACTTCACCAATTTCCTCACGTTGCATCTCTGGAACATCATACAAGTGCCTATGATGAAACTTTTGTACTACTCTCCAATCTTTCCCTAACTTGGTATCATCCAAGTAAAAAACTTGCTTTGCTTGAATTGATAAAATAAACGGGTCATTCTCATACCAATATTTGTTAACATTGATACTTATTAAATGACCATCTTTATGGATTCTTTTCCTTTTATCATCAAGGTCAAACCACTTGCACCTAAATAAAACAACTTGACAATCTTTTATGTAGTCTAACTGAATAATATCAGTTAAAACACCGTAAAAGTCAATTTCCTCCTCTTCATGATTTCCTTCAACCAGCACACCACTATTTTGACTTCTCAAATGGAAATCGCGCTCTTTTGTGTGGTACCTAACTCCATTAACAATGCAACTTGTGTACTTTCTGACACGTCTATCAGGACCACATGCTAAAGAATATAACTCATCAGAAATTTCCGATGAACCTTGATCTCGCAACAATGAAACCTATCATAAGGAAAAAAATCATATAAATATTATTAGAATGATTTTAAATTGTTTAGTATCATTGATTTTTTAATATTTACTTACATATCTTTTAAACCATAAGGGAAACTGCTCTTTATGCCTTTCTTCAATAGATGACCCACTCTGTAACTCAAGCTCCATTTTACGCTTTCTAGAACATAATAAAATAATTAAATTAAAAGTTAGCTTAGTTGAAAAAATTTAGCTTGCGTTAATAATTTATTATTAAAAGAAAAAGACTTACTCCAAATATGGTTCAACTTCATCACAGTTGTTCAATATGTACCATTGCATCATTTCAAACTCTTCCTCTGACAAAACATCATATTTTGATGCTCCAAAAAGACGAACACTTCTTGAAAAAACAACTAACCTTTTCTCATTCATTTCTTTCTCTCCATCATAGTTTCTCTCTTCTCGATTAAATTTAGTCTCAATCCCAGAGAGATACATAGAACAAAATGTTAAGCATTCACTAGAAGTATAAGCCTCTGCTATACTTCCTTCAGGACGAGCTTTATTTCGTACATACGTCTTAAGTTTGCCTAAGAACCTATTAATAAACAAATAAAACTTTATTAGATTCATTACTTTGACTAAATGCTTTAATAATTAAATTAGTTAAAAATATACAACCTTTCAATAGGATACATCCAGCGATAATGCACAGGTCCTCCAAGCATGATCTCGTTTGGCAAGTGTACAGCCAAATGCACCATCACATCAAAAAATGCTGGGGGAAAAATTTTCTCCAACTTACACAAAATAATGATAATATCTACTTGTAAATCTTCCACATCCTTCTTCTTTAATGTCTTACAACATAATCTTAAAAAGAAATTACCTAGGTCATCCAATGCTCGAAAGACATCTTTTGGTACAAAATTCCTAATAGCTACTGGCAATAGTCTTTGTAAAAGAATATGGCAATCATGGCTCTTCAATCCTGAAATCTTACCATCACTTACATTAACACATCGTGAGATGTTAGATGCATATCCATCAGGAAACTTCACTGATTTTAGAAAGTCACAAACTTTCTTACTTTCCTCTTTTGTTAAAGTGTAGCATGCATGAGGCATTAAGTAAGAACCATCTGGAAGTTTTTTCAAGTGTAGTTCTTTCTTTATTTTCAGATCCTCTAAATCTAACCTCGCATTTATTGTATCCTTTGTCTTCCCTTCAATGTTCAACAATGTTCCTAAAGCATTATCACAAATGTTTTTCTCAATGTGCATGACATCAAGATTATGTCGTAACTTCAAAGTTTGCCAATAAGGCAACTCAAAGAAGATGCTCTTTTTAGTCCAATTCAATTCCTCAAGGGTACGCTTTCTCTTCCTCTTGTTTGGGTGCTTTCCAAAATCGATATCTTTCACAGCCTCTAATTGTTTTAACAACTCAATCCCTGATAAGTCCTTTGGCTTTTGCCTATTTTCTACGCTACCATCAAACATTTTACTTTTACGCCAAACATGGTCAGGAGGCAAATAGCGGCGGTGATACATATAACATATTTTATTTCTTAACTTTCGTGAAGGAGCATCACTGTTACAAATAGGACATGCAAAGTATCCTTTTGTACTCCAACCTGATAAATCCCCATAGGCAGGAAAGTCATTTATAGTCCATAGAACTGCAGCATGCATTTGAAAATATTCCTTCTTGTAAGCATCATAAGTTTGAACCCCACTTTTCTATAGATCTTTCAACTCATCTATCAATGGTCTCAAATAGATATCAATATCTTTACCTGGAGAGTTTCGTCCAGGAATAAGTAATGACATCATCAAGAAAGGCTCCTTCATACATTTCCAAGGTGGAAGATTATACGGCATAATCACAATGGGCCACATGCTATAGGTAGAGCTCATTATCCCAAAAGGGTTAAAGCCATCAGTTGCTAGGCCAAGTCTAACATTACGTGGATCATCTGCAAACCAATCATTTTCCTTGTTAAAATCTTTCAAAGCATCCCCATCTGCTGGATGTCTTAGTGTATCATCATCAACATTTTTTTCTTCATGCCACCGCATATCTTTTGCTGTTTTCTTAGACATAAACAATCTTTGGAGTCTTGGTTTTATAGGAAAATAACGCAAGACTTTCCATGGAATTTTCTTGTCAACAACCTTCCACCTTGATGTCCCACAAGTAGGACAGCTTTGTCTTTTTTTAAATTCCCCCCAGAATAGAGCACAATCATATTTACAAGCATGAATTGGCACATAGCTAAGTCCTAAGTCTCTCAAGGTTCTTGTTGCCTCATAATATGAAGAAGGAATTGTACTGGTGGGGAAAGCCTCCTTCAACAGTCCTAATATCATATTTACTGCCTTGTTGCTCATTTGGCAATACACCTTTATGTGCAACAATTTTACAATAAAGGACAACCTAGACATATTACTGTATTCAGGCAATAACCCATTTTGTGCCTCATTCAAAAGGTTGTTGAATTTTTCAGCTTCTTCCTCACCCAAATTAGAATTAAAATTAAGATCATCTTCATCCACTCCAGGAAAAACATCTTCTAATAGATCATGCACTCCGTCCTCCAATAGTTCATCACTATCTATTGTCCTTTCATAGGAATTAACATTAGCTACATTTCCAAAAGTAGGCATTGTGAAATCAGATTGCTCACCATGATAAATCCAATTGGTGTAACTTTCAGATATACCTTTTAAAAGCAAATGATCTTGTACCTCATCTTGATTTCTAGTAAAATAATTTAAGCAATCTCGACAAGGACAACGAATTTTACATTGTTCTCCCATATTGAGACGTACAGATTTCATGAAAGTTGAAACTCCCAAAACATACTTGTTAGAATATTTGGACTCCATCATCCAACTTTTATCCATGTTAATAGGCTGTTCCTAAAATAATTTAAACATCAAACATAAGACCCTTATCAACACGTTTAAATGAAATGATATTCAAAGCAAAATTATAATTCAAAAACTCTAACCAGGCCATAAAGCCTTTAACCTTGAATTTGTTCAATCCGAGAACCAGGAGCCCACTTAACAAAAATCTACGAGTGTTTGTTATGTGTGGAATTAAGCACAATTTTTTTTGCAATACTTTTGAATAGACATGTCCAAAAAGTAACATTTCATACTAGTTATGTCTTTTAAATATCATTTTTAGATTAATTATATTTATTAAAATTTTAAGATTCTCTATCAATATAGAGAATAATAGTTCAAAAGAAAATTCTTCAGTATATATAAAAACATCTTTTTACAATTGTCCCAAAAGTTTTCATATTTTAAAAACAATCACTAATATATAAATACATATCACTAATATATAAATACATTTCTTCGACGTCTCTAATCAAACAATAATTCACCAAATTATATCTTATTGGTTTAAGCTACAAAGTTTTAACTACTTTCATTTTTGCATACAAATACTAGGCAGGAAACACTACAGACACTAAAAACAATCAATCTAATCATAAACCAATTATTTATCCATACTAGAATTGTATTTTTCCTGTCGGACCCCATCTTGTCTTATCCTATGATTCTAAGTGGAAAAATAAACCCAAAAAGAAAAGGTTACTAGAGAATTGACCAACCCTGAGAGGGACTTGCATAAAAAATCAGAGTGTTTTATATGTCGCACGGTTACATATAAAATATTATTGAAATATTTACTTATAGTTTCACCTTATTTATAGAAATCTATTATAATAACACGATTTTGTATATGATAGGTTAGATAGCATCATGAAAAAAAAAAAACAGAGCAACCAAATTATAGAATCGAACAAAGAGAAAAGCCATGAAAGATAAAAGGATTACAAATATAGTAATAATCAGGACAATATATACACGCACCTGGACTAAGAAAATGGAATTCAGAGGTTGGATAAGCAGGAGCTCCAAGGTACACTGTGAAAGAGGGTTAAGCCGAGAGTAAGAAGATGAAGAGTTTCGTAGTTTCTGCAAACGGTTTTTTGGGAGGGAAAGGGAATAGGGAAAAAAACACTAAATAAATCAAGTCAATGCTAAAATATTTTATTAGGGAAAGGGAGGGAAAGTATTTTATTAGGGTAGTGTTAAAATATTTTATTTCTTAAAATAAAATCAATGATTGTGTTATTACTTTAATTCAATCAAATAAATAAATAAAATAATTATTAAAAAAAATTATTGATAAAGTTTTTACCTCCCAAGCATATAGCACCCCTTTCCGGCAGAAATGCAGAAGTTATTGAAAAGCAGCCAACGGTGATCGGGGCCCCGACCCGCTCCAGCACCAGAACTGCCTCATCGAACCTCCCCAGGCTGCAATATATGGCAGCCAGAACGTGCAAGCTCATCGCCAGATCCAAGCTAGGCTCGCCTTCCACGGCGCTGGGGAATCAGATTCTGGCTAAGAAAAGGATGGAGGCGCATTTGGATGTTCCAATGAATCAGGTTCAGACTCCTGGTTGCGATGGTGACGGTGGAGGCGACATTTTCTTTTCTCCTCTATCCGATAATCAGGTTCAAATTCTACGAATTCCAGTGGCGGTAGAGGCGAAGGCATCGACTCTTCTTTTTCTGCTACAACTGTCGAAACAGATACAGCTGCTATAGGAGATGCCAGAGAAAGGCCTTCTTTTTCTACAGCAGCTGGTAAATCAAACTCAGGTACTGTCGACGGTGGGGACGACGGGGCAGCTGCCAAAGGGGGAGCCTAGGTTGGAGTCTGATCGGCCATGTGCCTCTTTGTAGTCTGAAAATTCGAAGGAAACAAAAGGGGGAGCCTGGGTTGGAGTGATTAGGAAAGAAAAGTAAAACTAAAAACAAACAACGTGGAAGAAGAAAAGAAAATGGAATTGGGATGAAGTTGAACGCAGGGGTTCCTTTCGACGGTGGGGACAAAAGGGGGAGCCTGGGTTTGTAGTCTGATGATCGGCCATTTGGATGTTCAAAAGGACAAGGGAAATATCAGCAATGAGAATACAAAGGGCAATGGAATCCATGGCTGTGCGGGAGGAAAACAGGCAGATCGAAAACAAAGTAAATTAAAGACAGACTTCCAATCGAAAACAAGAAGCGGCGTCAGATCCCGGTAGTGCGGTAGGACGCCCAGCAGAATGTCGTAGCCATCGTGTCCCAATCGGCCACGGAACGGGGAGGAATTGCAATACACCATTCAAGCACATTTCCGTTCAGAGACAGAGGACACGGCTTTAGAAGCAAGACTGCTTTAGAGACAGAGGATGTCACGACCCGAATTACCTAAAAATCAGAGTAAATTTTTCGCTTTTTCATTTATTATTTAATTCTTACCTTTCTCTCGTCGTGACCATCCTACAACACAGTTGGGCTATGATTCGGTGTTAGTCACCTCACACTATTTAACATTTCATTCCCATAATCATATATCAGAGTCTACTATCCTTTTGACTTTAAATAAACACATACCCAATGGTATTTACATGACTCTACATCCCCGACATAATATCCGTTTACAGTACTGTGCATTACATATTTAGATACAAAACCATACAAATGTGTATACCTGTCTCTCGATGGGAAGCAGCAAGCAGCGGATATTAAGCATGCAAGTCCTCAGCCGCTCAATAATTATTACAAGTGCTCTGAAAAGATGGGAAAATAAGGGGGGTGAGCAAACCACACGCTCAGTAAGGCAATTATGCAAGTAAGTAGATAGCTCCACTATCTACATGCTCATAATGCCATGCCCTTAAATCCATTTCTTTTCATTTAAAATTACACGCACAAAGTCATGCATATTCGATGCCATAGTTTATCCAAAACTATTTGTGCATATATAAATCATGTAACTCATGCATTCAAAGCATTTTATGTGACATCATTAAATCATATTAAGCATGAATTTAATCAAGATCATGCAGTCTTTCATGTCATGTAAGACAATTCAAGGTTTTCAAATGAAAGCATGGAAAACACATCATGCCACTGCATTTAAATCAATTCATTTAAAACGCAGTATAAAATAACCCCTCTGGTTCAATCATCTCAAAACTCATAAAACAATTTGTTATATTTCATTATAAAACTTGAGTTATAAAACCACCCTTCTTTCAGGGTCACATATCATAAAATCATCTGAAATCATCAAATCATCAAATCGGGGGCCTGACCCCTCCTTCGGGTCTACCCTGGTCTAACAGACCACAAGTTATATCATGTGAGACAATCAGGTAATTAACAGTAACATCGAGGACTATGGCCATATCTAGTGATCCCTGGCAACACGGTACCTAGTGTGCGGGGTATCACACCTGAAACGGGAGGTGGGTCGTCCTACCCGCCAGAACAGCATAACACCAGGATTGCGAGGGCAAGGCTTGCTGCCTCGTGGCTAATGCCACTCCACTCCAACAATCCCCACGGTACAGCGTACTCCGCGTGACATACACGGTACAAAGTACTCCGTGAACCCAAGCTCAATCAGGGGTGCCTGTAATAGGTCTTATCCACCCATAACATCTCTGTCTCAGGATGCACGTGTGAGCATATCATCTCACTGTGACACACAGTCTACAGGAGGCTCCAACACGGCTATATGCATGTAATATAAATCCCTGTGCGAGCGAAGCTCAAGCACGGCTCCATGCATATTCATGATATCTGAAAATCTCGTGCGAGCGAAGCTCTAGCACGGTTTCATAAAAATCAGTGAAATCTGCGTACGAGCAGCGCTCCAGTACGACTTAAACTGATTATAATTTCTTGTAAATTCCACGTACGAGCAACGCTCTAGTACGGATATGTATATAAATTCAGTGAAAACCTCGTACGAGAAAAACTCCAGTACGGCATTCAAATGAATTATGAAAACTATATAAAACTTTGTGCGAGCAACGCTCCAGCACAAATGAATGCTCAAGTAAATCAAATCGCGTGCGAGTTATACTCCAGCACGGCTTTATGCATAACTAAATCAAATCTCGTGCGAGTTACACTCCAGCACGGCTTTATGCAATATTAAATCAAAACAGGATGCGAGCTAAGCTCCAGCATCTCTCATGCATGTCAAATCATTAAAAGTAGTGCGAGTAATCGCTCCAGCACTATTTTATGCATACCACGTCAAAACAAATCAAAACATGTCAAAACATGTCAAAACAGAGTGCGAGCTAGGCTCCAGCAGCTCTCATTTCACAATATTAAAAATCAGTGCGAGCACCATGCTCTAGCACATTTCATGCATATGATGTCACAAGTCGGTGCGAGCAATTGCTCAAGCACATTTATGCACATTCACAAACGCAGATATAGTGCGAACTACGTGTCGGCACTATCTGTTTCCATATAAACTTGATAGTTGGCCGTTTTCCAAAGAAATTTCCATTTAATTATTAATAACACCTACGTAGTGTTATTTTGTGAAATTAAACAATTTCTGGCCAATCTATCGCTTTGCTTTGATTAAAACCAATAAAATTCCTTAATCATCAAAAATCCTTAAATCATGCATTTCATGCATGTCATGCTTTCACCATCCTTAGGTGAACTTCCCTCAATAGGGGTAAAATAGACATTTCACCTATTTCGATCCTTAAAATCATTCAAACCATTTTTAGGATCATTATACAATATCCATGTATACATACATACTCAGTGTACAGAAAAATTATTAAAATATGCGTAGCTACCTCTAGCTACTCACACAATTCCCTTACCTCATTTTTCTGTACAGTCTGACCTTTCCCACTGATGTCTTGTCACGCAGTCCGATTTGCTCCGAATCCAAATCAAATCTCCGGAACTGCGGATACACATTCATCAGGTCAAATACAATACAATTTAATGTATTTCATAATTTTCTGGGCTTAATTTAAATCATTGGGCCCGTTTACCCATATTGGGCCCGATTGTACCATAATGGGCCTTAATCGGCCTTAAGCCCGTTTACCACACTTTATCGAGGCCTATTGGGCTCATTGGACCCATCAATATTTATTTAGCCTCGTTCTAAATTCTCAGATAGCTTATGAATTATTTACGACAATTTATCCCAATTTCTAGAATTTAATTCATTTATACGGAAATTAAATCCGTAATTCATGCGTTAAATATCAATCACGCATAACGATATAAAATTGTCGTAAATAAGGGTCACTTACCCGTTATTCCCTGATCGTATACAAATCGAGGCTGTCTCGAGCTCTCAGTGGATGCCAATTGTCGAGCTACACAATTAAATATATTTTTTCGGGTAAATTTCCAGTCGGAATTAATTAAATTAAATATTCAGAAAATTAAATCGGTCAATTTGACCGCTTACCGACTTACCCGAAGCTCGATTGCATCACTGGAATTTTCCCCAATTTTTTCTCTTTTTCTTTTTCCCTTTTTCTTCCTTTTTTCCCTCTCTTTTTGGCTGAACCGGTCCGGTCCGGTTCAACCCGGTTCGGACCGCCGGTTCGATCTGGTCCGGTTCGGCCGGTTCTGTCCGGTTCGGCCGGTCCAATCTCCCTTTGGTCGTGCCGGCGCCGTCCGGCCGGTTCCCGGCATGATTCCGGTGCCAATCGGCGCGCAATCGTCTGGGCTCCCTAAATCGGGCCTCGGCTGGGGTCGAATCAGCCCCATCGCCGGCGAATCGGGGTTCTCTCCCCCGCGGTCTTCTCCTCCGTTTCCGACGTTTTCCGGCCACCTCGCCGCGCGTCTGGGCTGCTGGAGGTTCGCCCGAGGTCGGTCGACCTTCGCCGACCCTCACCGGCCCCTCAGCCTCACCGGTGGTGGCTCATCCGGCGTCTCTTCCTCGGTTTCGCCTTTCGCGTTTCTTCTTCTCTGTTTCTGTTTCTTTTCTTTCTGTTTCACGTTTCAGACTTTCGTTTCTTTTTTTTTTTTTTTTTTTTCAATTTCATTTTATTTATTTATAATTTATTTTTAATATTATTTTAATCAATAAAATAATATTAAAATACACAAATATCTTTTAAAAAATATATTTTATTCATCTAATCTGTAAATAATTTTCTCAGTCCGATTTTACCTTTCCGGTATATTTTTCTATTATTTTCGGGATTATTTTTCGATACGAAAATCCCGATTTATTCCAATAAATTCATATCTTGATCAATTTAACCCGAAATTTAATTATTTCTTCATCATTGATCAAGATTTCTCATTCTCATATTTTTAATTAAATTTTCTTATCCCGATAAATACCGAATTTTGGTCTTTTGACCATTTTACCCTTGTACGATTTCGGGAATACCATTTAAGTCCTTTTGCATTTTTTAAATGCACTCGAAAATATCGGGTCTTACAGAGGAGGACACATTTCCTTTCCACAACGGGCCGAAAGAGGGGCACCCTTTCCGGCAGAAATGCAGAAATTGGGGATGGATTATTTTGGATTATTATGCAGAAGTGTCCTTTTACGCCTGCTTTTGCTTCATCCGTACGATTAAAAACAAAAACAGTAGCAGAAAATAAAGGGGGTTTGAGAAACAGTAGCAGCTTGAAAAAGTTTAAGAAAATCAGAAAAGGAAATCAGAAAGACAATTATCACAAATGAGAAAACCAGAAAAGGAAATGAGAAAACCAGAAAAGTACAAGTAGCAGTTGACCCGGCCTGCCTGCACTGTTCTATCTGAGTAATACAGTGATATTTATTTTGTGTTGGGCTTAGGTGGTTCCCTTCTTATCTGAGTAAGGCTGCTACTATCATCTATGAAAATGACAATTATCATAAATTGTTAAATTTTTTATTTTCTATTTCCACCATGACTAATGAATAAGAATTCATTCTTTTTTTATTTTGTTGTTGTTGTTGTTGTTGTTGTTGTTGTTGTTGTTGTTGTTGTTGTTGTTGTTATTATTATTAATTGTTATGTCACGAAAAGTAATTTGTCACATAAAATATATTTTTTCATGATGAAAATACAAACGTCACCAACAATAAAAAAACGTCATAAAAATTTTCCCACAAAGTATATTTTATTATAAAATATGGTGTCAAATATTTAGTGACGTTTTTACAAAAATGGGACGTTATATAATTTGTCACATATAAAGTGTTCATTTATGACAATCAATTAAATCGTCACCAAAAGTACAAACACGTCACAAAAAAATTTCCCTCCATTTATGTTTAGTGAAAAAATTTGGCGCCAAATATTTAGTGACACTTTCATGTGACGATTTTTTATACCGTCATAGAAAATATTAAAATAATAAAAAATCGTGACGAATTATATTATTCGTCACGTATGATATAGTTTACGTGACGAAATTTAATTTGTCACATAAAACAATCGTCACAAATTGTCAAATTTGTTGTAGTGTTAAGATTTATTCAATCTCTCATGAGCTCCTTTAAGAATTTTCACTAAAACCACGACTATTATGAAGGTTTCCTAAGTTTCTTTTAATAGCTAACGATACGAAGATAAAGTGAGAATTAACTCTAATAAATCTTGGTTTAAAGAACAACAACAACAACAACAACAATAATAATAATAATAATAATCTCATAATTAAAGTGAACCACACGATTTTTATTGTGTCTTTAGCTATGAAAATTAATCTTACTTTTAATTCATTTATCTTATAATATAGAATATAATATTAAAGAATAATGGTTAGTGGGATTTGACTTCTTTCATGCATATCATTACCTTTGACGTAATGATTACATGCATAAAGCATGGTTCCCTAACAATTCAATCCTCAATTAAATATCCTGATTTAATCCATATTTCATTATTTTCATAAAATTAATAAATTTGCAACAATTTCTTTTCTCTAAAACTGTCACTACTATTCAAATTTAATACTTAGCTATGAAAATTATCTTTTTTCCCTTAATGTCGAAATTCTAACCAACTTTACAGCATGTCTCGGGACATCCCAAATTTTCATAATCTATCTAAATTCCATAAAATAATTTTAAATTAGCTCAATTTAAATGCATTTACACGTAGTAGTGTATTTCGTGAATGTTATATTATGTAGGTAAGGATGTGTAATATATCTATGTATGCCTATGTCGCAAAAATTTTCAAATTTGAGATGTAAATAAATTTTTATTTATGTTTTTTGACTGTATAAATTTTTATTTTTTAATAGTGCAGAAAATGATAAAATATTTAAATATTTTGTAAGTATATATTTTTGAGGACCAAACGATTATATTTTTCAAAAAAATTTAGATATGTGGTAGTTTATGGAGTGTATAAGAATAATAGACATAAAAGTTGTGGATTGGATTGTATTTTGATTTGTATTTTGAATTACTATCTGAAATTGGTTCTAATGGGGACCAAGTGCCACAAAATACAAATTGGATTGTATTATTATTTTGGAATGTTTTGAGATTAAGATATTGAAGTATTATATTAAGTATGAGTTTTAAATGGCATTTTTAAGGAACGTGGATTGTATGAGATGTGAAGTTTTAAAAACTCGACCTATCTAGCCGGCTGCAAACTAAAACGGTCTTATTAAATATGTTAAGTAATCCGCACGCACAAGTATATTGTTACCCTGACCATATAAAGCTTTAGGGAACAGAAAGCAATTCATGGCATTTGTGGGAGTAGCTTCAAGAATAGCTTTTATGAAGACCTCCTTACAACCACACCCTTAACACTCCAGGCCTGAATTTGAGAGGCTATTTTACCTTTGATATCTCTGAAGGCTTGTGTCTTATTCCTACCAACAAAACTAAGCAAGCCAAGGTATTTTTCAGGCGAAGTATACGCATGGATGCAAAACAAATCTGGTATGAGATGCTTTTGGGAATCCTCCACATTAGCAAGAAAGAAAACCGATGATTTCATTAAGTTTACCTGTCTGAAGCATCCTCATATTGTTGCAATGCCAATTTGGAGATTTCGGCCTTCTCCTTTGCTTAAGCAACTAAAATGTCATCATCGGCAGAGAACAAGTGCGGAATACTTGGATCGTTTCTACTTACTTGAGCAACCATCAACAGTCCATTTTTTGGGTATTTAGTCAACAGTGATGATAATCAAAGTGATCCATCCCGGGTGAAAGCCAAGTTTGATCATCATTGCTTTTAGAAAGTCCCATTCAATAATTTAAAACGCATAAAAAAAAATTAATTGATCTTATTATAAATTGATATTTGATAAAATCGAATTCATCAAATTAAACTGATCCGCAATCTGCAACCATTTTTCTCACCGAAACAAGTTTGGAGCATTCCCAAAGGAGCTTGGCTTCTCGCGTCGCGAAAAAAACAAAATCACCATTAGATTTCGTCCCAAAACAAAAAGCATTTAAAAATAAGAAAACAAAGACCTCGGCCGGCTGGTCAACATAGAGTTTTCTAACCTTTAATTGTATTTGAACTCAAAAACCTGGTGTAATGGCAATGAGCTCTGCGTCTCCACCTTGTAAAAGAAGGGAGTTGGAGAACACTAACGCAAAAAGGCTTGTATACCAGAAATGCAGCGCATTCGTCAGATTTTGAGGGTTCCGTTTAGTAACTATGAGAGGAAGCAAAACCCTAGTGATGTTGCCAAACAAGGTTATATATATTTGTTTTTGTTTTCAGTTACATGTTCTTTTTTGCTTAGAAATCTGCTTGCTGTTAGCTATTAATTTGCGCCCAACCCCACCCCCCCCCCCCCCCCCCCCCCCCTTTTTTTTCTTTTGCTTTTAGTATTTATAGATTGATTCTTGAATTGTGGATGAGATATAATTTTTATTAGACCAAACTCTGTATAAGGGTTTCTTTCAATGGGACACACTAATGGTTAGAACTTGAGATTCCAATTTGGAAGTTTCAGGTTTGAAATTGGGGATGGAAGTTGAGATTTAGCCTTTTAGGGGTAGGAAATGGTGACAAACACATGTACCACTTTAAAACTCTAGCTGCTTTTATAACAATTTTAAATTCTATAAAATCTTAAATTTCAAACATTTCACTTTATTTTCTCTTTTTTTTTTTTTTTCTTTATCAAAGGAAGAGGTTTGGAGAACAAGCAGGCTTCTTTATTTGAAAATTTGCATTCATCTGAAAGTGCAAAGCATCAACAACAACGATTTTGTGGCCCTCTTGCTGCTCTTACATTCAACTTAGTGGTTGCTGTTGGCATCATTTTCATGAACAAATGGGTTTGTATGCTTAAATGTCCTATATGTAATGTTATTCTTTTGCCGCGTTGTTGGTTTTAGATGTATCAGCATTCTAGAATGTAACTGCTCCACCTTTTTTCCCCCCCAATTCAGGTCCTTAAAAATGTTGGATTCCAGTTCCCAGTATTTCTTACTGTTATTCACTATGCAGCCAGCTGGGCATTAATGGCAATTTTGAATTGCTTTTCTGTCCTCCCTGCACCTCCTTCCTCAAAGTTGGCCCCTTTATCTTTATTTACTTTTGGCTTTGTTAACTCTGTAGCTACATGCCTTGCTAATGTCAGCTTGAAGTACAATAGGTGAGATAGTTAATAACTAATTTCAGTTTCCTTGGTGACTCACTGAGTTTATTCATTAATTCATTTACTTTTCCTCAGTGTGGGGTTTTATCAAATGGCTAAGATTGCTATTACACCATTGATTGTCCTCACAGAATTTATATGGTACAAGAAGAGAATTGCTTTCTCAAAGGTAATTTTGCATTTCTCAATTCTGTGCTCATTGAAGTGGTTTATGTTCATCCCATGTTAAATGCTTAAGTTATAATTAAACAAATGGATTAAAAAGAGAAGGTTCTTAATATAGAATTTATAAAAATTTCTAGCTCTTTCTTCAGAATGGAGAAATATTATGTTTCCATCATTGTCTTAGGAAATGTTTATCCCAAATTTGGATGGGATCATATTGGCCGTTCACTATTTCTAAACAATTTTGGTACTTGATATCTTGAAAAGGAGCTATTTTTATCTCCCTAAGCATGATACCCCTAATAGGGCTTTCTACTAACAGGGAATCAATATATTGGTGTCTTATTTTCATTTTCCTTTTTAATTGGATTTTTATTTCTAGATCATGATTTTCGTCTTATGAAACATCTGTCTTCGCACCCATTCACCCATGTGCCTCAGTGCAAAACTGCAAATTGTTTAGACTTGCCCATAAGAGATTATTCTTCTGTTAATCCAGGAGTTTGATTTGAAACAAGATGCTAATTTCTCAATTATCGATATACTGGATCTATTAAATAAAATAATTTTAATTTAGGAACAATAAATGTATGATTGAGTAACTGATCATAAATCGTAATTCCTTTCGAATTGATGTCTTTATAGTTTCTTATAAGTGGCATTGTGCTGCATATCTTAAGGGGTGAACTTCTTACTAAGTGTTTGTCTTCCGGCTTTCCATATTATTGATTTTAAAATTTGTTGGTTATTTTCATGTAAGGTTATTTAATTGTATGGGGATTGTGTCATACGTAGTAATGTGACAAAATGAGGGGGAACTTATTGTAGCTTATTAGGCACCTCTTTTATAAAGCTCAAGAGATGTGCAAGGACACTTTGTAAGTCAGAATCTATTATCTCACGTAAAACCGTGGGGTGCAGAAAGATTTCTATTGTGTTGGGAAGTTAAAGATCTGAAGGTTAGGAAAAGGTCGAAAAAGATTTAGAAGAAAGTTATTCAAAAGGATATAGCGGAACGAGAGAATACGCTTTTGTATTCAAAAAGAAAATCGAAAGTTGAAGCTCTTATAAAAGTAGTTAAAATGATTTTTTTTTTTTTTTTGGTTAATAATCCAGAGTAATAAATCTTCTCATGAGTCATGACATCTAGTTTCAATAAAACTAAACCTTAAAACCCAATTGACATCTGATTGTGGCCTAGATATGCCAATTGTACCTTCATTTTTAGCATAAATAAAGTGTATTAAATGAATGCAAGTGTGTGTAGATATATAGACATTTATATTTTGCTCTTGTACCTCTTGACTTGTTCCATTTGTGAACGGCCAAGGAATTTAGCTTTGTCCAAAAGTTCTTGAATTTTCATGCACAGGTGACATGGAATTTTATTTTGGTGTAATGTTTATTAGAAATGGTACGATAGCCTTTTTTCCCTTTTTTTTTCTGAGGTTAATATCACTCAACTGTGGTCAAATTGTCTTTTTTTTTCTCGTTTTGAAATTCTTCCTCCGAAATCTTGCAGGTGATTGCATTAACAGTTGTGTCTATTGGGGTTGCTGTTGCTACTGTAACAGATTTACAGGTCAGCCTTTTTGGTGGCTGTGTAGCATTGGCATGGATAATACCTAGTACAGTCAATAAAATCCTTTGGTCCAATGTGCAACAGCAAGAGAATTGGACAGCCCTGGCGTAGGTTTCATGTTCCTCTTGAGTTTATTTAGCTGTTAGATTGAGAGGGATGCAAAGAATAAATGTAGCCTGTGAAAAAAGGAAAAAGAAACAATAACAACTTTTATTTTGATGTTTAGAAGGGATCAAATCCATAATTAGTATTTGCTTATCCACTTAGTTGACAGAAAACAAAGGAAAGTAAACTTGAATAGAGTTTTTGGAGTTAATGGCATAAATAAATACTAATTCTTTCTTATCTTTTTCCTTGCCTAGTTAATATCCAAGCATTGGCTCATAGCTATTTCTCTTTGCTTTGCCTGCTTCCAAGAAAATTATTCTCTCCTTTTATGTTTTTTGTATTGCTGAAATATTTCAAAATTTCTCACTGGTTGAAATGGTGAATTTGTTTAACAGGTTAATGTGGAAGACAGCACCAATCACTTTGTTTTTCTAGTTTTTATGATTCCTTTCTTGGATCCGCCCGGTGTGTTCGCATTCCATTGGAGCTTCAGCAATACGTCAGCAATTCTCATGTCTGCTGTTCTTGGCTTCTTGCTTCAGTGGTCAAGTGCTTTGACACTTGGGTAAGTGCCAACTAAGCTAAGTTTTTATTTTGCTATCTGATCCACGCTACAACATGCCGCCTTTGATGCTTATGGCTTGCCGCAATTTCGTCTCGTGTTTAGGTTGCTTTTAGCTTAGTGTAGTTTTTCCACTTGTCCTACTTGGTGAATATAGGACCATTGAAACGAAAATGCTTTGAGGCTGGTAAGGTAAATGGCCAACCCAAGATAGGCTCTGTTTTCACAAGTGTAAAAGAATCAGAGGATAGGAGTTGATATATTTTGATATTTCACTGTGTATTGCGTAACATTTTTGCACCTCTAAAATGAAATCTGATCAAATGTTACAGGATGAAGATTAATTTTTCCTAGCTGTCATACTATGATTTTAAGCAATTTTCTTTCTTGTAACTTCATTTGTTGTTTGGTTCATATTCTCTTATTTTGCAGGGCAACATCTGCTGTCTCCTCTGTTGTTCTTGGACAATTCAAAACTTGTGTCGTCCTTCTTGGAAACTACTACCTTTTTAGTTCAAATCCTGGCGCAACCAGTATTTTTGGTGCATTTATAGCCATTGGCGGCGTGTCCTTTTACACATACCTTAATATGCTAGCTATGAAGCGGCATTCAGGGAAAGTGTTGCCCTAGCAACATCCTCTTTTTCAAATCCAAACTGGGTGATGTAAATAGAGAGAACCATGACGCATATGGTGCCGAAACTGTTTAACAAGAAAAACTTCTTGATGAACATTGAATGCCAAAATTCCTCCTTCACCAAAGCTGTCTATTCATTTTTTTTCTCAACTCAAATCATATGAGAGGCCGTAGATGCATATATTTTATTTCATTCCTGTCAGTTTTGAAAATACTACTTGAAGAGCATGTGTAGAATGCATTATAAATGAGTATAATATCCATACAAGAGGCAATGTATTATATGTTTGGCATGCATTGAGTTAGAGTCCATCAAGTGAAAGTCAATACATATTTCTTAGGCTGCGCTAAAATCGAAAAGCTTAAGCTTATCAAGTTGGTCTTATGCCAAGAACTTGAGCTTTCTAGTTGGTCTAGTTGTGATTGAGAACATATCAAACCCGGATACTTTAGAGACTACTTCACTCCAGATAGCTTTTGGTTTGGTGGTAGGCAGCCTTAGCTCTCTTAAGCAACCCATTCTCATAGAGTTGTTCCAGTCTGGCTACTCTTTGCATCTGATTTGTAAGGGCTCTCACTTTACTCCGGCGGGCAGAAAGTGTTGTCTGCGGACCGGTAAACTTATTTTGCACGTGTTGACTGTTGAGGAATCCAGTAAGAAAAAGGCAAAACACATGGCTATATCAACTATGTTCACAGTTGAATCAAAAGTTTTAAGTTCTTTACGCATCAAGTACCTTGTATAGGTCATTTAGCGAGTTCCATAATTTTCTAGGTGGAGACAAACCGGTAATTGATCCTTAGTGAGAGCTAGTACTGGTAGGTTGAACCAAAGTCCATGTACTTGGCCTTTTCAGCTTACTAGGGAAACCAACGGTCTAATCATTCTAGACTACTAGATTGTGTGAAGCAAAATTTAAGTACTTTAGGCGACAATTCTACGAAGGCCAAAAATCATGGACCCAAGCCTACCTAAGTTGATTTTTAAAAAGGAAAAAAAAAATTATTAAAAATTTATATTTTTAATAAAATAATAAAAAATTAAAATTAAAGGTCAAAGAGTAATTTTATTTTTTTTTTCAATTTTTTTTATTTACTGTTAATCAACTGATCCCGCTACATCAAGGACACTCTTTGACATCAATACTTCGCGAGGATAACCGGAGAAAATGAAACTTACTAGTCTTCCCAGAACAGGGCAAACTAAGCTACTACTCTTTGTTTTTTCTCTTATCCTTTGCTTTTCCACGTGGAGTTTATTAGCTTGTGCTTCAATTAATATCATTTCATGCGTGCAAAAAAACGGAAGAAAACAATGACGATTTCATTGGGCACCCTTGAAATCGTATCACTTATTTTGATTAGATATAATAATTTTAAACATAATATAACAAAAAATAAAAACGATAAAAAATTTATATAAAACTTAAAAAAGGTACTACTTATATTTATTTGTATTTATATGAATTTTAACACGTTATTATTTGTGTTTTTTCATATGTTTAACACAATTAATATATTTAAGACATAAAAAATATATTAATAAATTATGTCACATTAATATATAAGGCATTTTAAATTATATTATCAATTTATTTTTATAATATAAATCACAATTTTATTATCTATGATCCACTTAAGCATTTATCCAATTACTCTTAATTTTAAACAAAAATCATCATTTTATCATTTGATTTTCTTTCATTTTGCCTGCGACTTTCCATCCTAGATTCTCAACTCTTCCAAACTCATTCTATCTCTCTTTCCTCTTTGGTCTCCACCATTATCCATCATTGCCCTATACATTCGTCATATTACTCTTAAAATTTGACTACTAAATACATTTCATTCTCCCAAAAAAATTACTAACTTGACTTTCCACTAAGTACACCCTATTTCACATCCCCATTTCTCTCACCCGTTCTTCATTCAAATCCCAAAATCCCAAACCAGTAACTTCTCTAGCATCCCAAAACTTCTTCCAAAATCATTAGAAATCTTAAAAATCTTCCACTTCTTCATTCCCATGTCTGTTTTGCTAGCTTTTTTTTTTTTTTTTTTTTTTCTGTGTTATTTCTTTATTGAAACGAGTAGAGAATGATCAAGGCATATGAAGGAAGGCACCGTGAGATTGTGTCGCACACATGCGTGACATTGATTATTTAATATCCATTTAAGTATTTACCAAATTACTCTTAAGCATAAAAAAAAAAAATCTTCATTTATCATTTTATTTTCTTTCTATTTGCTTCTCACCTTTTGATCTTAGATTCTCAACTCTTTCAAACTCACACTGGCATATCCATTACTTTGGTCGCTTGTTACAAATATATATTAAAACATATAATGCATAAGATATAATACATTAATAGAAATGTTTAAATATCGATATACCATGGTATTTGATAAAATCTCATGATTCATCCAGCTTGATGGTTTTTACTGGCAACATTTGAGCTCAATAACATTGATTTGAAATCTTCGATGTGATACATATGAAAACTCCTAGTCATGAGCACAATCATATACGTTGGTTGGATGCAATTGGAGATTTTAGTGCTACTAGCTCCATAAACACCTGCAATAAAAATTCCATTATACGTGAATGAAAATTAGGTGTGTGAAATTGAAAAACAAGACCAGACCAACTTGGTCTGCACGATTAAACGAACCATGAACTACAAGTTTGATCTAGTAATAATTCAGATCGATCTGCTTTTTCTTTTTATTTTTTTTTTTAGGAAGAAAATAATATGTCAGATTCGACTAAGTTATAATTTAGGCTTGATTATTGTTACTTGGTTAAGGCCTACAGGTAAAGGTTTAAGCTTTGGTTTAAAGGGGATGTGCTAACCAGAAAACAGAATTCTGTATATTTCATTATGTGTTGAAATATATATATATATATATATACACACACATATACACACACACATAGATAGATAGATACACACGTAAAAGACTCCTACAATAGGAAACTAATAATAAGAATTAACTATAAAATAGGCATTAATAGTGCAACCCATTATAGTAATATACAATTATTATATTACTAAAACATATTATTAACAATCCGTCTCAAGTTAGAGCATAGATGTTTATCATGTGAAGCTTGTTATTTAGTCAAATGAAGTCATCCTTCTTGATGAACGCTTAAAAGAAAAGATTGCATTTGCAAAGACGTTTACTCATCCTCTTAATATAGGATGATTTAATCATCTTCAAAAGGAAAAGATTATTTCTAATTTCATGTAATTAGTTAATAAATATTTATATTTTATCTCTCAAATTTCCTTTTTGATAATTAACTTAAACACTTTATAAGATGACAAAGTCATTTTTAATTAGTTAATCCAAATTATTTTTTCATTTTTACCTCATTTTTTCTTTTTCTTTTTCTCTTTCTCTCTTACCTTTTTTTTCTTTTGAATAAAGAAAAAATAGTTTAGATATTCTAATAATTTTTAAAATAATGAATTTTTTCAAAATTAATATTTTTGGAAATAATAAAATTTTTAAAATTCAATTCTCTGAAAAAAAAAACTCTTAAACTCAAAAATATTAGGTATTAAATTTTTTTAATTTATAAAATTTTGAATTATTAAATTTAACTAATATTTTTTCTTACATTTAAATTTTATTTTTCTGCTCTTTTTTATTTTTACTTTTTTACTTTTTACTTTTTTTCTCTTGTTGGCAAGAAAAAAAAGAAAAAGAAAATGGGTCAACCTATCATAAACCAAAAAAAAAAAAAAGAAAAATTTAAAAGGAAAAAATCAAGGTATTTTTTAAACAATCAACTTTCTTTAAAAAAAAAATCCATTTTTCTAGAATAAATATATCTAACAGAAAATCATAGAAACTATTTTAAATTAAATCATAAAAAGAAATTAAAAAACAATAGAAAAAGAAAAAAAATGTTAAAAATAAAAGAATTTTTTTTAATAATTTAAAACATTAGTGTTTTGAAAACATATAATTTTAAAAAATATCATTTTTATTGAAAAATCAATTTTTTTTTGGAAATATAAATTTAACTCTTAATTATAGAAATTATAATTATATATTTTTTTGTGAAAATATCTTTAAATTATAATTATAAGAAAAAAATTTAAATTATGTTTAATTTAAAAAAGAGTACTTTTGATCTATAAAAAAAAGTTATTTTATCCTATTCTAATTTTACACATACAATGATTAAAAAAATTACATATAGAAAGTATGACAAAAAAAAGGCAAAATCATCCTTTCTTAATTTTATCTTTACACACACCAAACATAAAATAGGAAGATATAATCTAATTCAATCCTATTTATAATCTTATATTATTCTATCTTATCCTATCATTGATCTTATGCAATGAATATGGCCTACGATCATAGGTAGCGGGGTATGTTGTATTTACTTTAACACACTGAAATTGTAAACACCACAAATTTCCTACATTTAATTAGACTATATAAAAATGAGAATAATATATTTTATTTGAAAGTGATGAAGCAAACGCAAGCATGGAGGGATCGAAAATAATTTTGATGTAAAAAAAAAACTTATATCGGGATTTATGAGGAATGATGAAATCACAATAATATTTCATTTCTAAAATAATGAAAATTTCATGGAAGGCATGAATATTGTCATTGGATAATTTTATAAAAAAAAAGGGAGAAATGTATGTATGTATATATGTATATACATATGTGTATATATATATATACATATGTGTATATATATATATGTATATATACATATGTATATATATATGTATATATACATATGTATATATACATATGTATATACATATGTATATATACATATATATATATATACACATATGTATATATATATATACACTAGACAAATTTAAATAGATAGTTAATAATGTAAATATATAACAAATATATATGTTGGGTAATATATTATGTAATGTAGGTTGATAAATAAAAACAAACAAATAATAACACTAAAACAACAAACAAATAATATATATATATATATATCTATATATTAATATAACACATATATATTATTATAATATACATATATATTTTAATGTAATATATACATGTCATTGTACGGAATTGGCTTTCAAAGAAAGCCAATTCCACAACTTTGCAATTGAAATGCAGAGACCTCAGCTGGGCTGGAAAGAAAAGAGGAGAAAAGAAGAAAGGGCTGCTCGGCTTTGGGGAGAAAGAGAAGAGAAGAAAGAAAGAAGGAAAAGAAAGACAAAGAAGAAGAGAAGAGGAAGAAAGCTAGAACCGAGAGGTAGGGGAGAAGGAGAAGGAGACCGAAAGGAGAGTAGAACCGAGAGGCAGGGGAGAGGAAGAAGAAGACAAAGGCTGGAAGGGAACAGACCGAGAGCTTAGGAAGACGATGAGCTAGGTTGTCGGGTGATTAGTGAGAAAAAAAAAAGAAAGAAAAAAAAAAGAAATTGAAGCAGACCGAGAGGAGAGGAAGAGCAGACCGAGGCAGGGGAGAAGAAACGAAAGCAGGAAATGAGGCTGAGAGACGAAAGGGAGGAATAAGGAAGTAGAGAGCTGTTTCAAAGCTTTGTCATTTTCTCCATTGAGGGTACAGTAGTGTCAAGGGGCAAGAGACAAATGTGAAGGTTCTAGCCCAAGCCACTCTCCGCTGTCTGAAGTTTTAATTGTGGAAGCAGTGCGGTGAAGACCCGAGGCAGAGCATTTACGTGATTTAAAGGCTGGAAGAGGTAGTCACGGTAGCTGAAGAACAGGACAGCAAGCATTCGGCCTCTTTGAAAAAAGAGAAAAAAAAAGGGTAAAGCCATTTTGGTTGTGGAATTAACAAATACACATATATAAGTGACATGTTAAAAGTATAGGTATTGAATAGCAGTAGAATTTTAGTGGAAACAGAGCACAAAGTTTCGGTTCTAAGAGCTTTCGAGAATAAGTCTCATTTTCAACTTAAGTTTGATCTATGATGAATATATATATGAATGGTGTTGAAGAAATGACTTTATCATAGGAAATTGGAAAAGAAAAGGTAAAATGTATATATGTATATATGTATATTTAATGTACATGTATATATATGTGTGGCATCTATATAGCATGTTAGTGTAAAGTAAAGTAGATATGAAATAAAAATGGGAGAGATGAGAAATAGACAAAATATATATACATATATATATATATATATTTATGTGATGATGAATAAGGAAATTATTGATAATATAAATGTGTATATACTTAGGTGTATGTACATATAGGTGTATAAGATAAATGTGTATGTTAGTATATGTACATACAAAGAATATATATATATATATATAGTAATAAAAATATATAAACGTGCGTGTTGGCCTAGGTATGTATAATAATACGTACACACGAAGTAGTAATGAATAAGTTACGATTTTAACGCAATTCGGACAATTCGCATGAATAGGGTGCTAAGTATACAATTTCGGTGTAGGTGATCGTAGAAGGAATTAAAGGAGGTATTAGGAGGCGTCACCACTCGAATTCGGAGATTTCGATAAATCGAGGTAAGGGGTGTAATTTAAGATGGTAATGGTATCCCTATCCTTAGACTCCGATTTATTTATGTGTTTTAGAGCTTTCTCGTGCAACCTTGATTGTAAAACAAAACCCAACACCTATTAAGCCCAAGTTTTATTTGATCATGTTTTCGAAATAAAGAAATGCCATATGAAATTTAATGCATAGTTTCGAGCATGATTTCTGAATAAATGTTATGGTTTCGACCTACGTATGAATTGATTTCATGTTTTTGAAAGAAATGAATTTTGGTATGTGAACACAAGCTTAAGAAAAGAAATTTGTTTTCGAAAGGTGATTGTGGGGGCCACCTCTTGAGTCCTGCGAGAACAAAGTGCCACACAATCTTTCTGTTTTATGAAAGAGTTTTCAGATTTCAATAAATTCGACATTATTACTCGGTATGAGTTTATGGGCTATAAAACCTAAGAAAGATTTTGAAAACTCTGTTTTGAGACGAAAAGGCAATGTGTAGTGGGATTGTGGGGGCCACCTTTTGAGTCCGACGGGAGCAAAGTGCCACGCAATTTTCACAATGACATGTGAATGTGGGGGCCACCTCTTGAGTCCTACGGGAGCAAAGTGCCACGCGGTTCACAATGACATGCGATCGTGGGGGCCACCTCTTGAGTTCTCTGGGAGCAAAATGCCACACCTTTTGTGTGATCGTGGGGGCCACCTCTTGGGTTCTACAGATGCAAAGTGCTACACGGTCAATTCATTTTTGTCATGCGCGCCTTTGTGGCGTATATGAATTCCACCTTCGGGTGTGTTTGATTTGCTATACGACCTTGATCACGTCTACAGCCTTGCCATGATCATGTTTCTGATTTCCCTCTATGGAGGATGACTATGTTATCATCGCATGACAATTCTATAAGTTAGCTAAGTCTCCATCCGATATGAACTATGCTATAAGATTTTGATCCTTCGATATATGTTTATGCATCAATTATGCTTTTTGAAGTTCTATTGGTTTTGAAATATTCTGGAGTTCTGTATGTTTCGAAAGATTGTGATGTAACTGAATAGATTTGTTACTTCGAAATTATATTTCTATTGACTATATTTTGTATATACGTTTTTGGAAGCTGTGTAATATTTGTAAAGAAATGCCTCATTTTCGTATTATTATGTACTATGTATGTTTTAAACGCTATGATCATTTTAAATGAGTTTCTTACTGGGTTTTTTTTTTCCAAAAGCTCACCCATCTACCTTTCAGATTGTTTGTAGTGATCTATAGACGCTACCTGCCGCGTACACGACGTTGGCTGGTAGGAAAGAGCTACCCCAGACTACTTTTTGTACAAGGAGTCAAGGTATACAATTACCTTCCTTCACCAGACATATTTGTACGTACAGATATATATATATATATATTGAAAATATTTTGTTGGGATGTAATTTGAAAGGAAAACAATGTAAAGAATATTATTTTTGGGATTAGGTTTTAAGATAATTGGTATTGCATCGAAATGGATGTATTGAGTTGTAAATGTGGATTTAGAAAGTATGCTTGGTAGTTGTGGATATCTAGGATTGTCAAACAACTGAATTGCAGGTGGGTAGACTCATATATAAACCGTTATGCTGTCGAAATTTCTATCGACCATATATGTCAAATATGAAAAATGAATATAATTACGGATAAAGAATTAGGAAAAGTGATTTGATACTGCACAGAAATACAACCTAAATGAATAAGGGAATAAGTGGGTAAATTAAGTTCAAAAAAAAAATTTCCCAAATTTCAAGGGTTAAGGGTCGTTACATTTAGTGGTATCAAAGCGAAAGTTGTCAAGTAATGTCAGTGTCGAAAATAAGGCTAAAATTACATCCCAATGCTTGTGCTTGTCTGGTTGTAGGTAATGTATACCTAATGAAATTAAGACTTGATCTTTGGAATTACGCGCAGGTATTAGATTACTTGCATGATGAGTGGAAGACGTAGACGTCCTCGGAGGCAGGCTCAGCCACCTCCACCTCCTCCACCGCAGCCAGAGAGCCCCAATACTAGTATGGCTCGTTTGAACAGCGGTTGGAGCAGCGTCTCGAGCGAGGACTGGAATCGATAGCTGCCATGGTTGCCCAACACTTAGGGGCAAATGCTTCTGATTTAGCTGGCACAGCATCGATCCCTACTCCGGTGCTAACTCCGCCACAAGCACCACCTCCTCCTTCACCAGTTCCTCCAGTACCTATGGCGCCTCAGCCTCCTATACAAGCCTGGAGGGAGGAGAGGGATATCAGTAGGATGAAGGACTTCCTGAAGATGAAGCCTCCAGCATTCAAAGGGATTAAGGATCCAGTAGAGGCTGAAGAATGGCTAGTAAACCTTGGGAAGATCTTCGATTTTTTGGGGTGTTCTGATGTTGAGAAGGTTTCGATGGCCACATACATGCTGAAGGGCCAAGCAGAGGATTGGTGGGGATCCACCAAGGTCCTTCTGACTGCTCGGCATCCGGTGATTAGTTGGGATGCATTCTCCACAGCCTTTAGAAATCAGTATGTTCCACGAGCTACCCAACAAAAGTTGAGGATGGTTTTTTGAATTTGGTACAGGGCAGTATGACCGTGGATGAGTACGAAAGCAAGTTTACAATGCTGATGAGGTATGACCCGGAGACGTTCTAGAATGAAGAGCCTTGGACTGAGAGGTTTCTAGCAGAGTTAAGGCCAGCTATCCGAGATCGACTTTTAGGGTTATGAATTACTGAATTTCAGGATACCCTGAGTAGAGCACAGATGATTGAGAGGGGTCTAAATGTCACACAGACGGAGTATGGCTTTAAGAGAAAAAGCAAGGATAAGAGTAAGGAGACAGAGTTTGTGAGACATGATTATCGGAAGGGCCAGCCCAAGAGGCAAAGAACAGATGAGTCTAGGACTAGGGTTGATAGGCCCACAGTTCCTGTACTTGCTCCACAGACTGTCAGAGATCCGCAGCAATATAGAAAGTTATGTAGGGAGTGCGGTAAACCCCATGAAGGTATTTGTTACCGGGCCACAAGGAGCAGCTTTGGGTGTGGACAGAAGGGGCACATGGTAAAGGATTTCCCACAAAATCAGATTCCACAACCCTTGGAGCAACCACGACAACCTGAAAGGCAAGCTCCCCAAAGACATATTCCACAGAGACGGGCTACCGCAGTAGAGAAAGGCAAGAAGTCTGTCACTCATGGGAGAGTTTTTTCCTTGGATAGAGAGACTGCTTTTGCTTCCACTGAGACCATTCGAGGTAAGCTTTTAATTTGTAATCACGAGGCACATGTATTATTTAATTCAGGTTCTACGGACTCTTTTATATCACCCCATTTTGTATGTAAACTGCCTGTGAAACCTGAGCCTCTAGATTTCATGTTGCACATTACCACACCCCTGTATGAATCTCAAAGGACTAATATGGTGTGTAGGAATTGTGAAATTAAGATAGGAGATAGGGTAACTTTAGCAGATTTAATCTCACTGAACGTGTATGGCTTTGATGTAATTTTGGGTATGGATTGGCTAGCCACCAATCGCGTAAGTCTAGATTGTTACACCAAGATTGTAACCTTCCTTCTACCTGATAAGTTTGTTGTATGTTTTGCAGTTAAGAAATAAATTTTATGACTTTGATTATTGATGAAAATTTTTTATGAACGTGTTAATGTGAAGGTTATATTGCATTCATCTCTGATACTAGTCGGGAATATCCAAGTATTCAGGACATATCTGTGGTATGCGAGTTTCTGGATGTGTTTCCTGAGGAACTACTGGGACTACCACCGAAGAGAGAGTTGGAATTTACTATAGATTTGGCACCAGAGACTGTCAATCTCGAAGTCTCCTTACTGAATGGACTTTGTGGATCTTGAGGAATTGAAAAAGGAGTTACAAAAACTGTTAGATAAAGGACGTCCAGAAACTCATAGGAGATATTGAGATATTTAGTCAAGCTAAGATGTCTCCATTTCAAATTGTTTTGATGAAGCAGTGCGCAAGGCGCAATTATGATGATATGAATTGTATATTTCTAAAGTCACTAAGAAAAGGGAAAGATAAAGGGAATGACGGAAAAGAGATCTACAAGGAAAATAGCGACAATGAAAGAGCACAGTCACTATAGCTGGAGAATGAATCAGGGAACTAACGGTATAAATAAGACTCTAAAGATCACACTGCTTACATGATTGATAAAGATAGGGCGTGTTTGGAGTATAGAAACATCCCTGTAAATAGAGAATGTTTTCTAACACATAATTGGATGATTTATCAAAGTTAACCCTAAATTGAAAGGAGAAGTTCTAGAATTGATTTAGCACGTGGTATCAAATTAAGTACTCAAACCACTGTACTGAGTGACTTTACTTGGATTAGATACGCTGAAAGAGCAATTATGAGAACTATATGAAGGGGAGATTCTTGAACCCAGTGAACCACTTTGGAGTGTACTGGTGTTAAATTTTAAGGAGACTCGGAGTCTCTTGGGTCACAATGTATTAAGAATGGGTGTAAGGAGGATTTCCCAAACAGAGGTTACATGTTAATGGGAAAGATCCAAACTATTATGAAGATTCAGAGTTTGAGATATAAGGAAACTTTAAAATATGGATTACGTATTGAATCTAAGGATTATAATTTCTATATTCTTATGTTTTGAATGTGAGACTTAATTGGAATAAGGAAAGAGTTTTGCTATAGTTGATGTACGAAATGAGACAAGCTTTGAGATGGGATAAATCTTGAATATACGAGTCATATTGAAATAAGAGATGTATGCAAGGTACGAATATCTCTGGTATGTGAAGTGATTCGGATCAAGCGATGATAAGTTTGATATCCTATTTTCTTATTGAAATTGAACCTTGAATACATATATCCGTAACAAGTTTGCGTGGTCAAGTCTGACGGACAATAAAGTTTTTTTAAAAAGAAAAAAAATAAAAATACCTCACCGTCGAGAGACTTGACAGCGTCTAGAAGTACCCTCATCTATTCTGAAGGACCAAGAGGAAATTGGAGGACCAAATTCTTTTAAGGTGGGGAGAATGTAAACACCACAAATTTCTTTCATTTAATTAGACTATATAAAAATGGGAATAATATATTTTATTTGAAAGTGTTGAAGCAAACGCAAACATGGAGGGATCGAAAATAATTTTGATGTAAAAAAAAAAACTTATATCGGGATTTATGAGGAATGATGAAATCCCAATAATATTTTATTTTCGAAATAATGAAAATTTCATGGAAGGCATGAATATTGCCATTGGATAATTTTATAGAAAAAAAGGGAGAAATGTATGTATGTATGTATATATGTATATACATATGTATCTATATATATATATATAAATATATATATATACTAGACATATTTAAATAGATAGTTAATAATGTAAATATATAACAAATACATATGTTGGGTAATATATTATGTAATGTAGGTTGATAAATAAAAACAAACAAATAATAACACTAAAACAACAAACAAATAATATATATATATATATATATCTATATATTAATATAACACATATATATATATTATTATAATATACATATATATTTTAATATAATATATACATGTCATTGTACAGAATTTGCTTTCAAAGAAAGCCAATTTCGTAACTCTGCAATTGAAATACAGAGACCTCAGCTGGGCCGAAAAGAAAAGAGGAGAAAAGAAGAAAGGGCTGCTCGGCTGGGGAGAGAAAGAGAGAAGAAGAAAGAAAGAAGGAAAAGAAAGAAAAAGAAGAAGAGAAGAGGAAGAAAGCTGGAACCGAGAGGCAAAGGAGAAAGAGAGGGTGTCACGACCCAAAACTACCCAAAAATCAGAGTAAATGTTTTGCGTCTTGTTATTTTCTTTCATGCTTACCTGTCCTTTGATCGTAACCACACTCCACTAACAAATTGGGCTGTGCGTCAATGCCAGTCCCACCATACATTTACCATATAACTTAATTCTTTCTCAGTCATTTATAAGTGTTTACAATATTTATACATCCCCTAAAGTTACTTACAAACATGTTACTGTGCTATGCTTATTTAGATACAATATGTACAAGTTTGTATACCTTAAATGATGGGCAGCAGTGGATATCCGGAATGCAGTACTGAGTCACCTCAACTTCAACTGGAAATTATCTGTGTGAGAAAATGAAAGGGGTGAACACATCAAGCTCAGTAAGGCAATCCTACGAACAAGTAGGTAACCATACTACCTACATGAACGTGGTGCCATGCATAAACCACCCTTTCTCCACACATTTTAAAACAGATGATATGAGTTATGATGTTATGTAAATCCATTCGCATGGCAAAATTCAACATGCAATTATTTCAAATCATTTCTTTCTCGTTTAAAATTTCACAACAAGGCCAGGACTCAACCCATCCCTCGGGTGGTCCTGACTCACATAAAACCATAAAAAATCGATTTACATTCACACATGGGTTTGACAAGCATGGAAGTAATCATCATGCACGTTTGATTTTAAAAACCCAGTTTTAATCTCATCAAAGTCGTCAACATGCGAGACGAGGCAATATCTGTATAACGGTAATAACCAGGACTATGGCCGTATGTCCTCGTGAGCCCCTCTGCTACACAGATCCTAGTGTGCGGGGTCTCACCCTGATCGGAAACTGCCCGGGAGGTGGGTCAATCAAGCCCGTCAGTCTTATCTGATCCCACGCATCCGAATATGCTGTATTCGAAGATACCCCATATCCGAAGATACCGTATCCGAAGATACCCCGTATCCGAAGATACCCCGTATCCGAAGATACCACACGGTACATCGTACTCCATGCTACTTGTACGGTACATCGTACTCCGTGGACCCATATCATATCTCTATACTCATGTCATGTCTCAAAACGCACGTGCGAGCCTATTTAATCGGTGACACACAGTCTACCCGAAGTTTCAAGCACGGCTCATCGCATGTTCTCATAAAAATCAGTGGGGGGTGCGAGCGATGCTCCAGCACTCTCGTCAATTCAAGTAAAACTAGTGCGAGCTAAGCTCTAGCACTCTCATCAAATCATGTGGAAAATCTAGTGTGAGTTACACTCTAGCACCTTGTCACGAAAATCATGTAAAATCTGGTGCGAGTTAGACTCTAGCATCGTGTCACGAAAATCATATATATATAAAATCTGGTGCGAGTTGGACTCCAGCACCAATGCATGTAAAACTCTAGTGCGAGCTCTCGCTTCAGCACTAATGCATGCATCACACAACTCAAAATATCATGCGAGCTGAGCTCTAGTACGTCACATGTCAATAAAAATACGTAGGCGGCTCTGTTTCCTCAAAACAGTTTTCAAAACAATTATATCGTTGAAAGTATGCAATGCTGTGCATTTTCTTTCAAGGTTAGCCAGCCTACTGATGCATGCATTAAAATGTCTTCAGAACGAGCAGAAACCTCTTGTTCTTGCTCCTCCCAATTTTTCCTAAATTTGTAAATTTTACCCTTAACAAGGGTATTTTGGTAATTTGCCTATTCGGGGCACTAAAATTATTATTTGACCTCTAGACCCTTCAGATAATTTTTAAAGGACTGCAAATGAACTTAAAATTTCGTAAAGTTACCTCTAGCAGTCCGCAGAATTCCCTTACCTTATTTTCCTGTCGAGTCTGACCTTTCCTCTGATGTCACGTCGCGCAGTCCGATCTGCTCTCAATCCGATGTCCGGAACTGCGTATAAATATTCCTCAGGTCAGATATTATACAACTTAATTGTATTTAATACTTTCTGGGCTTAATTTAAATCATTGGGCCCATTTATCCCTATTGGGTCCGATTGCACCTTAATGGGCCTTAATCGGCCTTAAGCCCGTTTTTCACTTAATTTTTACATTATCGAGGCCTATTGGGCTCATTGGGCCCACTAACAATTCCTTGGGCCTCATTCTAACTCTCGAATAGCTAAATTTATTATTTACGACAATTTATCTAAATTTCCAAAATTTAATTCAATATATGTGGAATTTAAATCCATATCACGCATAACGATGTAAATTGTCATAAATAAGGGTTACTTACCCGAGATTTCATACTAGTACGTAAACCGAGGCTATCTCGAGCTCTCGTTGGATGCCAATTGTCGAGCTACACAATTTCATAAATTTTCGGGTAAATTTTCGATCGAAAATTAATTAAATTGAATACTTCGAAATTTAAATCGGGTCAATTTCGACCACTACTGACTTACCCGTAGCTCGATTACATCGCCGGGATTTTTCCTCAAATTTTCCTCTTTTTCTTTTTCCCTTTTTCTCCTTTTTTCCTCTCTTTCTTGGCTGAACCGGTTCGGTCCAGTTCAGACCTGGTTCAGACCATCGGTTCACTCCGGTTCACTCCGGTTCACTCCGGTTCAGGGCCTTGTCGGTCGGTTCTCCGTCAGCTTCCACCGCCAGCAGCTCCACTGGGTCGTCCGTAGCTCGGAGCTGGTCTCGGTTTCACATGAGGTCGCCGAAAAGTGGCCGGTCCGGCTGTTCTCCCTCGGTCGTCGGAACCCATTTCCTCTTTCTGTCATTTTTGACTTTTTTCGATAGCTTCACCGGTCGTGGCCGCCCTTAATCGGCTCACCGACGCCTGGGGAACATTCGATTGTGGTCGATCGGGCCTGAATCGGTGCCGATCGCCGGCGATTCCTCTTTTCTTCCTCGGTTTCGATTTTTCCTCGTTTTCGCCGTCGTTTGCCGCAGTCGATGCCTCCACGGTGCCGGTGGTGGCTCAGCCCTCGTCGGGCTTCCCTTCCTCGACCTCCGTCGGCCATCGATCGTAGGCGAGAGGCTAGGCCTCATGCTTCGTTTTTCGTTTTCGCTTCTACCTCTCTCTCCCCGATTCGTTTTCTGATTTCTTTCTTCTTTTTTTTTCAATTAATTAATTTATTTTTATTTTTAATTTTTATTATTTAATTTTTATTAATATTTTAATCAATAAAATATATTAAAATATCTAAAATATCTACCAAAAATTATTATTTTATTTCAAATTAATTAATTTAATTTAATTTATTTATTATATTTTGACCCTTTTCGGGTATAATTTCTCCGTATTTTCGGGATATTATCCCGAATGACTTTTCGGTATATTTTTCGATTATTTTCGGGATTATTTTTCGAAGTAAAAATCTCGATTTATTCTAATAAATTTATATCTTGATCAATTTAACCAAAAATAAATTTATTTCACCTTTATTAACCAAGATTTCTCAATCCATTATTTTTAATTAAATTTTTCTTCTCGAATTTATACCGACTTTCGATCTTTTGACCATTTTACCCTTGCACGTGTTCGGGATTAATTTAACCCGACTTCCTTTCACGAACACTCACTCACTTCGCATTTTAAATCCTTATTTCCAATCCGAATCCCATTCAGTTAAATTTTTGACCATTTTCATCCCTCATAAAAATTTACGATTTAATTTCGGGTCTTACAGAGGGAGACCGAAAGGAGAGCAGAACCGAGAGGCAGGGGAGAGGAAGAAGAAGATAGAGGCTGGAAGGGACCAGACCAAGAGCTTAGGAAGACGATGAGCAAGGTTGTCGGGTGATTAGCGAGAAACAAAAGAAAGAAAAAAAAAGAAATTGAAGCAGACTGAGGCAGGGGAGAAGAAACGAAAACATGAAATGAGGCTGAGAGACGAGAGGGAGGAAGAAAAAAGTATAGAGCTGTTTCAAAGCTTTGTCATTTTCTCCATTGACGGTATAGTAGTGTCAAGGGGCAAGAGACAAATGTGAAGGTTCTAGCCCAAGCCACTCTCCGTTGTCTGAAGTTTTAATTATGGAAGCAGTGCGGTGAAGACCCGAGGCAGAGCATTTGCATGATTTAAAGGCTGGAAGAGGCAGTCACGGTAGCTGAAGAATAAGATAGCAAGCATTCGGCCTCTTTGAAAAAAGAGAAAAAAAAAGGGGGTAAGGCCATTTTGGTTGTGGAATTAACAAATACACATATATAAGTGACATGTTAAAAGTATAGGCATTGAATAGCAGTAGAATTTCGGTGGAAACAGAGCACGAAGTTTCAGTTCTAAGAGCTTTTGAGAATAAGGCTCATTTTCAACTTAAGTTTGATCTATAATGAATATATATATATATATATATATATATATATATATGAATGGTGTTGAAGAAATGAATTTATCATAGGAAATTGGAAAAGAAAAAGGTAAAATGTATATATGTATATATATATATTTAATGTACATGTATATATATGTGTGTGTGGGATGTATATAGCATGTTAGTGTAAAGTAAAGTAGATATGAAATAAAAATGGGAGAGATGAGAAATAGACAATATATATATATATATATATATATTTATGTGATGATGAATAAGGAAATTAATGATAAAATAAATATGTGTATAGACTTAGGTGTATATACATATAAGTGTATAAGATAAATGTGTATATTAGTATATGTACATACAAAGAATATATATATATATAGTAATAAAAATATATAAACGTGTGTGTTGGCCTAGGTATGTATAATAATAGGTACACACGAAGTAGTAACGAATATGTTACAATTTTAATGCAATTCGGACAATTCACATGAATAGGGTGCTAAGTATACAATTTCGGTGTAGGTGATCGTAAAAGGAATTAAAGGAGGTATTAGGAGGTGTCACCACTCGAATTCGAAGATTTCGATAAATCGAGGTAAGGGGTGTAATTTAAGATGGTAATGGTATCCCTATCCTTAGACTCCGATTTATTTATGTGTTTTAGAGTTTTCTCGTGCAACCCTTGATTGTAAAATAAAACCCAACACCTATTAAGCCCAAGTTTTATTTGATCATGTTTTCGAAATAAAGAAATGCCATATGAAATTGAATACATAGTTTCGAGCATGATTTCTGAATAAATGTTATGGTTTCGACTTACGTATGAATTGATTTCATGTTTTTGAAAGAAATGAAATTTGGTATGTGAACACAAGCTTAAGAAAAGAAATTTGTTTTCAAAGGGTGATTGTGGGGGCCACCTCTTAAGTCCTGCGGGAACAAAGTGCCACACAATCTTTCTATTTTACGAAAGAGTTTTCAGATTTCAAGAAATTTGACATTATTACTCGGTATGAGTTTATGGGCTATAAAACCCAAAAAAGATTTTGAAAACTCTGTTTTGAGATGAAAAGGCAATGTGTAGTGAAATTGTGGGGGCCACCTCTTGAGTCCGACAGGAGCAAAGTGCCACTCAATTTCCACAATGACATGTGAACGTGGGGGCCACCTCTTGAGTCCGACAAAAGCAAAGTGCCACGCGGTTCACAATGACATGCGATCATGGGGGCCACCTCTTGAGTTCTGTGGGAGCAAAGTGCCACACCTTTTGTGTGATTGTAGGGGCCACCTCTTGGGTTCTACAGATGCAAAGTGCCACACGGTCAATGCATTTTTGTCATGCGCGCCTTTGTGGCATATATAAATTCCGCCTTCAGGTGTGTTTGATTTGTTGTACGACCTTGATCACGTCTACAACCTTGCCATGGCCATGTTTCTGATTTCCCTCTACGGAGGATGACTATGTTATCATCGCATGACAATTCTATAAGTTAGCCAAGTCTCCATCCGATATGAACTATGCTATAATATTTTAATCCTTCGATATATGTTTATGCATCAATTATGCTTTTTGAAGTTCTATCGGTTTTGAAATATTCTGGAGTTTTGTATGTTTCGAAAGATTGTGATGTAACTAAATAGATTTGTTACTTCAAAATTATATTTCTATTGACTATGTTTTGTATATACGTTCTTGGAAGCTACGTAATATTTGTAAAGAAATGCCTCATTTTTTTATTATTATGTACTATGTATGTTTTGAATGCTATGATCATTTTAAATGCGTTTCTTACTGGGCTTTTTCCTGAAAGCTCACCCCTCTACCTTTCAAATTGTTTGCAATGATCTATAGACGCTACCTGCCACATACACAACGTAGGCTGGTGGGAAAGAGCTACCCTAGGCTACTTTTTGTACACGCAGTCAAGGTATACAATTACCTTCCTTTACCAGGCATATTTGTACGCACAGACATATATATTGGAAATATTTTGTTAGGATGTAATTTGTAAGGAAAACAATGTAAAGAATATTATTTTTGGGATTAGGTTTTAAGATAATTGGTATTACATCGAAATAGATGTATTGAGTTGTAAATGTGGATTTGGAAAGTATGCTTGGTAGTTGTGGATATCTAGAATTGTCAAACAATTGAATTGTTGGTGGGTAGGCTCATACATAAGCCGTTATGTTGCCGAAATTTCTATCGGCCATATATATCAAATATGAAAAATGAATATAATTACGGATAAAGAATTAGGAAAAGTGATTTGACACTGCACAAGAATACAACCTAAGTGAATAAGGGAATAAGTGGGTAAATTAAGTTAAAAAAAAAATCCCCCAATTTTCAAGGGTCAAGGGTCGTTACAGAAATTCAAGCCATGATCGATGTTGCTTGAATTTTTTAGTCGAGGTTTCATTATGGGCATGTATATTATGTTTAAAAATTATTGGTCTAATTCTAATTAGCATCTAACATAACCATGACCATATTTTATAAAGATTCAAGAGATTACTCATAAAAAATTGAAGAAATGAGAAAGAACTCATAATAATTCATGAGTTAACAATGTGGAATAATTGTTATTCTTATATTCATATCTTTAAAATTTAAAAGTGATTCTCAATTTCTCTTATGCTTAATCTTTTGTTTTCACCAATATACAAGGCAAACAAGTGCTTTCAAACTTTGGCTTTGGTTCAGTTAATATATAATATACATGTTTGGTACATAACTCCACTTGTGCTTAACATAACCGATCTCAAGCTCAGATAAAGAATGAGGGTTGGCGGTAGGTTTGGACATCGAGTCATTCAAAATTTTTCAATTTTTATGAGATGAACCACTATATGAAATCCATTGGAGTGTCCTATACTCAGCGACACGTTGCACTGGAGCCTGGGCGTAGTGAAAAATGTGCAAGGGTTGATAGGTGGTCGCCTAGAAGCGACACGACACATTGACGCCTAGATGTGGTGCTCAATAGGCAAAGGTTCCCTCATCATAATGGATGAGAGTGGGTAAAAAAATTAGTTCATAATCATAAGCTCAAGTGAGGATATTGGAATATAGGTATGCTTGGTGGTAAGTTATTGGAGATTTGTGAGGTTATGTGCAGGAGGAGTGTTAATATCTTATGTCTTTAGGAAACCAAATGGGGTAAGGAGAATGCTAGGGAGATATCACATTGGCGGTATAAGTTTTGGTATACAAGGAAGGATAAAGATCAAAA
This sequence comes from Firmiana major, assembly GCA_033439115.1. Lineage (NCBI taxonomy): Eukaryota > Viridiplantae > Streptophyta > Magnoliopsida > Malvales > Malvaceae > Firmiana > Firmiana major. The sequence goes on along the minus strand of CM065904.1, from coordinate 54,963,337 downwards.
TGGTGTAGGTATCATCCTAGATAAATAATATTAAAAGGATGTTGTACAAGTTAAGAGACAAATGGGATAGAATTATTTTGGTTAAACTAGTTTTAGGAGAGGATGTTTTGAATGTTATTAGCGCATATACACCACAAATACAACTTGATAATGCTAGTAAAAGATAGTTTTTTTAGGATTTAGATAAGATAGTACAAGAAGTGCCTATAGGAGAAAACCTTTATATTGGTGGTGCCTTAATGGCCACGTGGGTATTAGTAAAGAGGACTTTGAGAGCGTACATGAAGTTTTAGTTATAGTGTAAGAAATAAAGGTGAAGATGCTATCTTAGATTTTACTTTATCTTATGACCTGACCCTAGTGAAAACACTATTTAGAAAGAGAGAACCGTACCTTATAACCTTTAAGAGTGGATCAAATGCAAGTCAGATAGACTTTATTTTGACTAGGAGGATAGATAAAAGTAGTTGTCTAGACTTTAAAGTTATTCTAGGTAAGAGTATTACTGCACAACATAGACTGCTAGTCTTAGACCTAAAAATTCATAAACGACATCATACAAACCAACAAGAAAGAGCTATAAGGATTTAGTGGTAGAAGGTAAAAGAAGAGTATCATGCAACATATTGAAATAGTTGAACCCTGAAAGAAGAATGGACAACAGAGGAGAACCTGCATACAATATGGAACAAAATGACAAAACACATTCGAGAGGTGAGCAAGGAGATACTTGGAGTATCAAATGGAAAAGCACCGTGTAAATCCCTGAAATTTTCCTATACATTGGTTCGTAAAAAAAAAAAAAATACAAGTGGAAATAAAATTGTAAGTTTGATATAAAATAAATAAAATAATAAAATACCTGGGAAATAAATAAGATAAATATATATATTTAATTGATTTAAATATATATATTTAAATATTTTGGGTATATTATATATTATATTATATTTTAATAAAATATAATATAATATTAAAAAAATAAAATAAATAACATAAATAAAATAAATAATAAACAAATATAAATAAATAACTAAATAATATATAATATATAATATATAATAATAATAATAATAAACGAAAATCGGAAACAGTGTCGCGCGATATCGCGCGACACTAAAACACTGAGGAAGGGAATTGAAATTCCCTTCCCCAGATCAAAAGAAGCGGCAGCAAGGAGAAGTTGAGGCCCGGCGAGGTGGCCCGACGAAGGGAGAAGAAGCCACCGACGCCGGCCATTCGAAATTCGGTGGTAAGCAGCGACGGCAAAAGAAAAAAGAAAAAAACGGAGAGAAAAGGGAGAGTCGAGACCGAAGGAAGGGGAGAGAAAGAGAGGAAGAGAGGCCGATGGCAAGGGGAGGACGTCGACCCGAGGGAGTCGACTCAGGCCAACCCAGAGGAAACCGACGAAAGACGGAGAATGGCGAAGGAGAAGAGAGGACAGAGTCGGCGAGAGGAAGAAATGGCCGAACCGGCCTTATTCCGACGAGCCTAGGCTTAACCGTCACCCGATCCACTCACCGCGCAGCCTCGTGGATTCACCGGAGGTGGAAACTGACGGAGAACATGTCGGAAAAGCTTCAAACGGCGAGGGAGAAAGTTGGACCGGAGTGAACCGAGCTGAACCAGACCGGTCTGAACCGGGTTGAACCGGACCGAACTGGTTTAGCCAGAAAAAGAAGAAATAAAAAAGAAAAAAAAGAAAAAAAAAGGAAAAATGGGAAAAATTCGGTGATGCAATCGAACTCCGGGTAAGTCGGTAAGTGGTCAAATGAACCAATTTAATTTTCAGAATAATTATTTAAATATATATATATGTATATTTATTTATTTAGGTACATGTACAAATAGGTGTATATAATGAATTGGGTATGCTAGTATTTGTACAAAAACAAAATATGTATGCATAGGTGATCAGGAAAAATGGAAAATAATGATAATATATATATATATAAATATAAAGGAGTGTATATATAAATATATATATATATTTATTTATTTAGGTGCATATACATGTGGGGGATATGAAAGGTGAATGTGTGCAAGTATATGTATATACAAAGAATGTATATATATGAGATAGGAAAACATGAAAACAATAAAAGTATATATATATATATATACATACATATAGGAGTGTATATATATAAATATATATTTATGCGCGTATACATGTGAATGTATATAATAAAGATATATGTTAATACTTGTAGGAGCAAATATATAAATAGTGAAGAAATATATAAACGTGCGTGTCGGCCTAAGGATATACAATAATACGCACACACGCAGTAGCAACGATAAATTACGATTTTAACGCAATTCGCATGAATAGGGTGCTAAGTCTACAATTTCGGTGTAGGTGATTATAGAAGGGATTAAATGAGGTATTAGGAGACGTCACTGTTCGAATTCGAGATACCCAATAAATCGAGGTAAGGGGGTATTATTGAACCTAGTTCTGATATTGCATTCTTGTTTCACTGAGAAATGATTTTATGAAAGAGCATTTGATTTGAAATGATTTACCAATGCTTCCATACTTACGAAACTGTTTACAAAACATGATTTCGTTTTACAAAATGTTCGCTAGAACATCTATGTTTATGAAATAAACTTTCGAATTATGAAAATGCATGAAAGTTTTATGATGGCTTGAAAACCCATATTTATGCTTTGAAATGAACTTTCGACGTTTTCAAAAGCATTTACGAAAAGAGAAAAGATGTTTTGAGACTATAGGCTTCATGCATGGTTACTTCTTGTGGTGTTCCGGCTCCACCACTTGGGTGCAGGTACGTAGGCCCCTTTAGCACTTGACTCGACCTCTGTGGAAGATGCCGTGCTACTGGTGGTTTATGATGATATTTCGGTAGTATCTCGTGCCTGCACAGCACGCAATTATGTTGCCCACACGGATAGTGCCTTTGGTGCCCGTGTCCTAGTTAAGTGCTAGTGAAAGTAAGTAAGATGGATACTACCCATATTTTACGAAATGGTTGTACGACCCTGATCCAGTCTATAGCCCACTTACCATGGCCATAGGTATGATGACTCTCCAATGGAGAATGACACGTATCGCATGACTTAGTTATAGCCTAGTCTCCTCGATTTTAATTATAAAATCGACTATAATGAGAGTTTATGAAATGTTTATGAAACATGCATGAGATGTTTATGAAATGATTATGAAACATGCATGAGATGTTTATGAAATGATTATGAAATATGCATGATATGTTTACAAAATGATTTATGAAAAGTTGTAAAATGGTTAAGCATGTTATTTGTTTTAAAGACACACATGCTTTATGACGATTATACATGAAATGACAATTTATGAATGGCATTAAGTTTCGTTCTATGAACAATTTCAAAGGTTTTTATATATCAGAACTGCTTTAAGAGTATTACCTTACTGGGTTTTTCCCCAAAAGCTCACCCATCTACCTCTCAGATTTCTGCAGTGAATTACAACTAATAAATGCTGCGTAGACGACGTAGGCTGGCAGATATGAGTTTCCCCAGACTACTTTTTGTATATGCATGAGGTATACATTCTTATCTTTATACCAGACTATTTGTATACACAGACATCTATTGAAAATAATGTGTCAGGATGAAATCTGTATAAGGATAAATTAAATGAAATATTTTTAAGGATTGACACTGAACAGGAATACAGCCTAAGTAAATAAAGGATTAAGTTGTAAGCCGAAGTTTCCAAAAAAAAAATTTCCCCCGATTTTCAAGGGTTAAGGGTCGTTACACACCCACTGGAAAGAATACAATATAGTGGACTGAATCAATTGAAGAAGCTATAAAAGCTGAGAGAGCCTGCTAAAGGGCTTTGAAGATAAACAACACCGATGAGAGTTTCTTAAAATACAAGTTAGCTAAGAAGGAGTCAAAGAGGGCTGTGACAAAAGCTGAGACGAAGGTTGTTAAAGATATTTATAACAAGCTGGATACAAAGGAGGGAGAAAAAGAGATATATAGATTGGCGCAAGTAAAAGAGAGGGGGAGTTGAGATCTAGGAGTTGTGAAATCTATAAGGATGAGCACTAAAGGACTCTATAAGGAAATGAAATTAAAAAAATTGGCATGTTATTTCAACAAACTATTTAACAACAGACAAAGCCAAATTTTGGATAATATCTCGGTGCCTCTCAAGAATTTAAACTGATGCTTTATATAAAAATCAAAGAGATGGAGGTAAAAGAGGCACTGAAGAGGATAAAGATAGGGAAAGCTGTTGGGCCAAATGACATTCCTATTAAAGTTTGGAAATGCGTTAGAGAAGTCGGAGTTAGGTGGTTGGCAAATCTTTTTAATAAGATTTGACACACTAGGTGCTTGAAGAATGGAGAAAGAGTGTGTTGGTACCTCATTATAAGAACAATGGAGATTTAAAGTTGCTTCACTTATCGAGGCATAGAACTAATAAGTCACACGATAAAACTATGGGATATAGTGATAGAACGAAGATTAAGAAAGACTATAAAGATAATGGAGAATCAGTTTGGTTTTATGCTTGGTCGGTCAACTATGAAAGCAATACACTTACTTAGACATGTAGACACCTGATTTTGTCTCAGTAATTTTTAAAAAAAAAAATCAATCCTAAAAATTCAAAAATAAAAATAAAAATATAAAAATAATGAAAATAAAATAAATTAAAAATAAGTCATCCTCTTGGTTAAACCTTAAACCCTTTTGTATATAAACCCCATGCAAGCTATGCACCATACCAACCCATATGAATCACATACAAATTAAAGGTTGACTAATGTTGATTTTGTTACCATGAATAAAAGGAACCAATAGTAAAAAGGGGAATTGTAAGACCCTTAAATTCATAAGTATATACATGTACATGCTATGTGAAGCATAAGTGATGTAAAATCCATAAATCCAATGTACACACTTGTAATATGAGTTTGTGATGTACGTACAAGTTTCGTTATATATGAATAGATAGAAATGGACTTTTGTATGTGATGAATGTGAGTGGAATGAAAAAATGAGTAGTGTGGTAAAATGAAATGAAGTTATACTGCCATTTGTTTTATATGGTATACCTTTGGTTATATAATGAATGCACAGAAGTTTTAATGTGTATAAAGTATGAATGAATGTCATTTTCAAGCCTTAAAGGTGGTTGGATGAGAAAATGACTATGGCAGCAAAATGTATGAAGTTTGGTGTGAGTTACTGCAGAAAACTACAGCAAAATTTGGAAAATATGAATGAGAGATCGATCTCATTGAAGGAAAGATTGATATGGAAGAGCAAAAAATGCTCTTATTTAAGCGATGAAACAGGTTAGATCGATCTTTAATGGGGCCAGATCGATCTGCTAAGCATTCTGTGTAGAAGGAATCGATCCCCAAAAGGGCCAGATCGATCTCCAAATGCTACTAACTTAGAGAAGATTGATCTCACCCTTAGAGCAGATCGATCTCCTTAAGCTACTATCTGAAACAAATTGATCTCATGTTTAGAGGAAGATCGATCTCATTAGGTCTGAAAGGTCGATTTCGAGAGGAAAAATGCAGGGCAGATCGATCTCATTTGGAGAGCAGATCGATCTCATAGAGACAATTTTATAAATACTAGGTTCTATTTTTCAGTTTTCATGGGATTTTACTATTCCATTCAATACCAAAGCTAAACCTAACATTTCTAAGCTAGAAAAACTCAGTTTGCAACCAGTTTTGAGTTAGATATAGTTCAGCAAAGTTGTTCTTAGTGAAGAGGAGAACAACATACTTGGAAACAAGATATTGAAATCAAGGATTTCAAGAACAAGGAGGATTTGTACTAATTTGGTGAAAAGGAAGGAAATCTCAGCTAGGTAAGATTTAATGCACCAAATTGATATATGTTAAACTAGGTATATTGATGAGTTTATTGGTATATATATAATTTATTGGAAATGAAAGAATCATGAAAAATAAGCATGACCTAGCTATTGGTGTGAAAATGGGAAAATGATGAGGAAATGGTGTTAACATGGATTTAATGATGTAATATGCATGTAGGGAAGATTATAAATTAATCTTATGAAATGCATATATTGGAAATAAGGAGAAATAAATATAGCTATATGGAAAATGTGGTATAATACCATATTGGGAGAAAATAATGAGATTGATGTATGGAATTGAGATTTAGCAAATGAAACAAGTATAATACGATATACTAATGTGAAAAGTATTCAGAGAATCACATTGGAAGCTTATCAGATTTGCAAGAGTGAGCAAAATTGAGGAAGAGAGGTCACTTGACGTGATCCGAGATAAGGAAATTTCGTGAGTAGCTAGAGATGGCTCCACGTATTTTGAATAGTATTTTGATATTATATGCTATATGAATTCCCATGAATAGGCATGATGTGTGATAGAAATCATAGAGGATAAGTGTGTTTTATCCAAAACTAGGGTAAAAATACCTTAGAAGCCTATTATGATTAAGATTCATGATTTTGCATGATAGAATAACTAATGTTTTCATGTGTATTCGAAAACAGCACATTTGAGTGCTTATTTGATTTGAACTTGGGTGAATTGTGATTTTAATAGTCATCTATCAGGTTTTGTGTGAAAACCATAAGTACTAGAGAATACTCGCACTATATTTTGAGATATGTATCACATAGTATTGGAGTATATACTCGTACTAGATTTTAATGCGATTTTTGCATATTAGAGTACTAAGAGCATTGCTCGTACTCAGTTTGTGATTGATGCATTGTAGAGTATTGGGAGCTATGATCATATTCAGTTTTCATATATTATACATCATAGAGTATTGAGAGCTTTGCTCATACTCGTGTTTTTTATATAACCTAGTGTTGGGAACATTGCTCGCACTAGAGATTGTGATATTGTGATATGGTCGTGTTGGGAGTTTTACTCACACGTACCTGATTTGAAAAGAGCATGAAACAGCTGTGTTGAGAGCTTGTGATGACTGTGTGTCGCTTGATATATATATATGCTCACACGTGCAATATTTTGAGATATGGCAGAGGGCTATCGAAATAACCCATACGTGTGAGGACTATGACTCATGGCAAGCATCCTAACTATGAGGTAAACCCGTAGTATGTGGACTAAGACTCATGGCGAGTATTTTGACTATGAGGTATATCCAAGGTATGAGGACTAAGACTCATGGCGAGCATCCCACCTTGAGATAGGGTCCATGGAGTACTATGTACCGTGTATGTCACATGGAGTATGTTGTACCATGGTACACGACGAGAGTGAGTTGTGAACTGACAGATAGGATTTGACCCACCTCCCATTACAAGAATTGTGAGACCTCGCACACCGAGTACTGTATAGCCTGGGATCACAGAAAATGAGTTATGATCATACACCCGGAACATGTAGTCGCTTATCTCCTTTCGTGCTAATTGAGATTTCTTGAATGAATTATCACATGGGTTTATGATATAAACATGTGAGTTTGTGAATTGTGAAAAGGGTAATCCGAGGGACGGGAGAGGCCCAGATTTCCATGTTTTTAAGCATGATGAATGCCATATGATTTTGATTTAAATGAGTGACATAATAACTATGAGATTTATGAAATGACATGAGAAATGTAGTATTTATGCATATAATGCCGAGGTTGTTAAACCAGCATATTTCCAGTTTTATAACTGAAGATTAGTATCTATATATATATTGCATAATGATTTGAGAGAGATGCATACTTTAGATAGAATTGGGTAAGGAAAAGATTTTAAGGCATAAACATTGTATTTTGTAGATAGTGCGGTTATCTACTTGCTTGCCTAATTTCCTTACTGAGCTGTGAGGTCACCCCTTTATTATTTCCCATTTTCAGAGCATCCACAGTAGGTGGACATGGCTGAGGACTGATATTCCCTGATTCCACTGCATAACCATCTTGCTATAGGTATGCACATTCGAACATTTTATATTGAACATTGTATAAGTACAGCTATGTAAATTAATGTACGGTTGGGATGTATATGTACAAATAATTGTATTGATGTATAAAGGAATATTAAATTCTACACATGTTATGAATAAGTGTGAATGAGTGACTAATATCGAATCATAGCTCAACGTTTGATGTGAGAGATGACAAAAGAAGAGGTAAGTTAAATGAGAAAAATTTGTGGTGATTTCGGTAGGTCATGTGTGGGAGAAGGGCGTGACAGGAATGAATTAACAACCAAGTCAATTACCTAAACTTAGTGATGCAATTTTCTGCAACAAAAGGGAAGAAATTAAAAAATAGAAAAAAGGCAAATTCAAAAATGGAAAAGAATATTTTGAGATCAATGGAGATCAATTCTTTAAGAACCAATAAAAATATGGAAGATGGAGATTAAGTCTTTAAGAACCAATAGAAATATGGAAGGAAACTGTTGAAATTTAGGAATCATTACCGAAATTAGTCCTATTTCTTTTTATATTTCCTGCTTGAAATTGGGTACAAAATGTAACGCCCTAGAAATGCGAAAATTAGGGTTGGTTTAAAGCTTTTTTTTTTTACTTAATCTTATACTTGAGGTGTATTCCTGTTTAGTGCCAATTCCTGACCTATCATTCATTTCTTAAACTGTTATACATTGTATCTATTTTCATATATATATATATATATATATAAGTTATTACCTCTCAAATGCTCATTTACATATAAGTATCTGTACTATACATGGTGTCTGAATTCAACTGAAATATACGTTAAATCTGTACAAGAGATAGCTTGGGGAGAGTCTCGTCCACCAGTCTATATCGGGTACGCAGCAAGTACGGAGGTACTTATTGTTAATAATCTAAAAGGAAGGAAAAAAGGGAGTGAGCTTCAAATATCCTAGTAAGGAGCGCATTAAAATAATAATAATATTCAAAACATTTAGAAAACAATATTATTACTAGATAATTGAATGCCACTTCAAAACGAACGATTGAAATCATATAGTTTCTCATACTAAAACATAACTCATATATATATATATATATATATATACATTTCTTACTTTAATTAGGGTCTCGAAAATCAGTGTTTGCCTAACGAAACATAGGTAATAAACAAATCGTAATGAAATCGAATTATGGAGACTAAGCATTCCCTAGTACTGTCATGAGGGTAATCACAACTTCATCCTTAAAGAGGGCATCCTCCGCAGAGGGAACATAATATCTATGACCATGGTAGGGCTGTAAACTGGATCAGGGTCGTACATCGACACATAAATGCCACACAGACAGAAACACATTGTAAGACCTGAATTCAGTTAAAACATGAAATTAAAAATGAAAAAAGGATTGAAATGAAATTTTCAAACACGTGAAGGGCAAAACGGTCAAAAGATCGAAAGTCGGAATAAATTTGACAAGAAAATTTAATTAAAAATAATGGATTTGAGAATCTTGATCAATAAAGAAGAAATAATTAAATTTCGGGTTAAATTGATCAAGATATGAATTTACTGGAATTAATCGAAATTTTCACTCGGGACAATATCCTGAAAATACGGAGAAAATATACCGAAAAAGTGAAAAAATAGATTAAATAAATTAAATTAATTAATTAGAATAAAATATAATTTTTTTAGATATTTTTAGGATTTTAGAATAAAATAATGAATATAATAATAATAAATTAATTTATAAATAATAATAAATAAAAATAAAATAATTAAGTAAAAAAAATCAGAAAACTTTGTCGAAGAGAGAAAGAAATGAAAACAGAAAAATGAAACCGAGAAGACCGACGAGGATGACACAGTACCGGACGACCACCGGTGACCCAGCGGCCAGGCGAAGGGTCGAAAAATGAAGAGGAGAGGCCGACGATCTCCCTGGTACCGGCAACGCGCCCCACCGACGCCGGAGAACACCGGATCGAGGGAGAGAAGTCGAGAGAGGAAAGGAAATTTTTTCGGTGATCGACGCAGATTCAGCCCCAACTATCGGCCATCGAAGGACCCTCATGTGATGCCGAGCCGAATGAAGGCGAAAACAGTCGGGGAAACGACGGCCAGCGCTGGCAACGACGAGAAATGAGGAAGCCACCGACGCCGAAGAGGAGAAGAGGTCGGACCGACCACTTTCCGACGGCCTTGGACAAAATCGAGCCCAGATCCGAGCTGCGGACAACCCCACGGAGCTGCTGGCAGCGAAAGCCAGGGGAGAACCGATCGACGAGGCCTTGAACCCACCGAACCGGAGTGAACCAGAGTGAACCGGACCGGTCTGAATTGGGTTGAACTGGACCGAACCGGTTCAGCCAAGAAAGAAGGGAAAAAAAGAGGAAAAGAGAAAAAAGAAAAAAATGGAAGAATTTTTGGGGATACACCGGACTTCGGGTAAGTTGATACGAGGTCAAAAGTGACCAATTTGATTTTTGAAACATTTATTTAAATTATATTTAATTGGAAAGTAACCCGGGATTAAATATAAAATTGTGCAGTTCGATGATAAATTTTGAACGAGAGCCGATTGAGCTTCGATTTTCGTACCCCGCATAATATTAGGTAAGTACATTTTAATTTCGACAATTAGAGTCCTCAATGCAGAGTTAAGATTATTTTACGAAATTTACGGATTAATTTTGTATAAAAAGATATATTAATCGGAATTGCAACGTAATTACCGTAAATAGTATACGGGCTATCCAATGAGATTGGAATGAAGCCCGATGATTATTGGTAAGCTGAATGAGCCCAGTAAACCCGAAGAAGGGATTTAATAAGTATAAACGGGTTGAAAACGGGCTCGAGGCCTATTAAAGTGCAATCGGGCCCAATAAAGTAAAACGGGCCCAGTACGTTAGATTCGATCAGTAAATGTAATATACTGATAAAGATAATTGAATTGACCCCAATTATGTGATTATATGCAGTTCCGTAGACTTGGTTGACGCGCAGTTGGATTGAGAGATCGAGTATTATCGAGACGAGATAAGGTTGCTCGTGATTCCAAGTAAGGGAATTTTGTAGGTGCATAGAGATTTCTATACGTATTTTTGAGGGGATTTACAGGGCCTAGAATTTATTAAAGTATCTAGAAACGAAATAATAGTTTTTACAAAAACCCGAGGCATAGGTGAATAAAGGAAAAAGACGATATTGCCCCTGGGAGTAAAATTTACAAAAAGGATAGTAAGGCAGATAAATTGCATGATTTCATGTTTTTAATGTTTTATATGAATGTATTGCTTTGATTTAAGCAAATATGCACATAGGTTGGTTGTTGATTTCATGAATTATACGAAAGGGTACCGGTTTGTACCGGTTACGATTTTAAAAGATGTTTTATCAAGATTGAGCCACATATCATATTTATTCGAGTAAAAAGAGTGCTAGAGTCTTACTCGCACTAAATTTTACTGATTTATTACTCATGAAAGCCGTATTGGAGCATTGCTCGTACGAGAAATTTGTGTGTGCACAAAACCGTGCTGGAGCTTCGTTCGCACGAGATTTTAGATATCATGATATGCATAGCGTCGTGCTGGAACTTCGCTCGCACTAGACGTGAGTTGACATGCATATAGTCATGCGGAAGCCTTCTGTAGACTGTGTGTCGCAGAGAGTTGAGATGCTCGCACGTATACTATGAGACATGGGTTGGTTATCGACATAGTATTGGGGTGGATAAGACCTACGGCAGGTACCCCCAGACTATGATATGGGTCCACGGAGTACGTTGTATCGTGTATGTCACATGGAGTACGCTGTACCGTGCAGTCATGATGACTCGATGATGTTACTTGATATTCTGGCAGGTAGGATTTGACCTCACCTCCCGTTGCAGTTGTGATGCCCCGCACACCGGGATCCGTGTAGCATGGGATCACAGGAACAAATTATGGCCATAGTCCTCGATTTTCATACAGTAACCTACATGCCTCACATGATATCATACGGTCTGAATAGACCAGGACAAACCCGAAAGAGGGGTAATGTCCCGATTTATGTTTTTAAAAGAGATGTGATTTAATGAATCAAGGTATTCCCAAGAGGATGGGTTTAGCCTTGATGTGATTATTTTGTGATAAAATAAATACGTTATAACGTGATGAGTTTATGATGAACACAAATAAGTTTTAATGTGACGAGCATGAGATGTCATACATGATGATTTTTCCATGTTTGATTTATATGCCGACTTCATGATTTCTCTTATATGATATATACATACATGTGGCATCGTTTTAGTCATACCTCATGCTCTAAATATAAACGATTTTATATCATGACATTATCAGCAAGTAGATAGTATAGTTATCTACCTGCTTACATTATTGTCTTACTGAGCAAGTTTTGCTCACCCTTTCATTTTCCACCCCACAGGGTATATTCAATAGAAGAGACAGACTGTAGTCTTGCATTTCGTTTATCCGCTGCTTCTTATCAAGACCAGGTATACACATTTATATAATTTTGTATCTGAACATATAGAGGCATAGTACTGTATGTGGATATAATATTGGGGATGTATTTAGTTTAAATAAATTGATATGTAAATGAAATATGAAAAATGGAATGGTAAATAGGTGAGAGGCGACTAACACCGAATCATAGCCCAACTGTTTAGTAGAGTAACTGTTCACGACGGGTAAGAAAATGAAAAAGTAAAAAATTTGTAGGGATTCTTAGGTAATTTGAGTCGTGACAAAAGGTGGTATTAGAGCAGAGTTAGTTTGATATGAGTCGGTGTTAGTGGTTAAGTAAATTTACATCCCCATGCACTGTGCATTGTTTAGATACAATTGTGTATATCAAGATGGGACTGCAGCTAAGAATTTAGTTTCGAATGCAAGAATATAGTGTTTATAACTGATAGCCGCTATGGTAGAGGGGCGAGTACACATGCACGAGACCGTAGAGATCGGCTTGAGAGTCGAATGAGTCGTCACATGAGACTCGAGATGAGAGTGAGGTAGAGGCTGATGTTGAGCATACTCCACAGGGTCTTATAAAGAGACCAAACAGTATTGAGACACGCTCCAAGAGGATGGAGTGGAGTGTAGAAAATATTTCAGAGTTGTTTACTCAGTCTATGCAGGTAGTTGAGGATAGGCAGATAAAGCCTAAACTGATGCCTCAGACTATAGAGATTTTCACTCCCCTCCGATATATAGCGAAGTAAAGAAACCAATACTTGTTGTGAACTGGGTGAATGTGATAGCGAAGTTGTATGGATTCTTTTGGTGTATGTCGACTGAAAAAGTGACTTTTAAATATGTTTATGTTGGAGGGTGAGGCGGAGCATTGGTAAAAGTCCGCTCGAATCATCTGAAGAGTTAGACATCCAGAGCCGACATGAGAAATATTTCTGGATGTATTCCGGTGACAGAATATTTTGGACACTACTTAAGGGAAATTACAAATAAAATTTCTTACACTGACCTAGAGACACTGGTTGATTGACGAGTATGAATCTCAGTTTATATACCTGCCCAGGTATTAACCTGACATTTTGGGCAGTGAGAGTCGAAAAGCCCAAAAGTTCATGGAATGACTCAAATTATCGATTAGAGTCTGATTGGCTCACTACCTATGTCGAGGCAGTGCGCAAAATATAGTTGTGTGAATAATATCATGTGTTGCACGTCTCTGAGATTGGGAAAGGTAGTAAGGGTCGAAATAAGGACAGAAGAGAATAGAAAATGACAGAGATGTCAGAGCGAGAAAGAGACCAGTTGGTAAGAGATTAGAGCTGATGAGTCACGGGGTAAGATGAGTGGTAAGACCCTAGTACATCCAATTTTAGCACTTTTGAGGGGTATTGTGATTTGAGGACCCCGACCTACTACGGAGCAGTGAAGCAATGTTAGCAGGGTGAGCAGTGAAGCAATGTTAGTAGGGTGAGCAGTGGAGCAATGTTAGCAGGGTGAGCAGTGTAGCAGTGTAACAATGTAACAGTGTAAGCAGTGTAGCAGCGTAAGCAGTGTAGGATGTGTGGTAGATACCACGGAAGTAGGGCCTACACATACACTTTATTAACTAAAATAGGCGTTAAGTGTGGTAAGACAGGCCAATTATTTAATGATTGTTCAGAGTTGGGTGACACTGCCCCACAGAAGGGTAAAGAGACAAAGAAAACCCTATTGGTATCTCTACACTGAAAAAGGGGTGTAGCGATTGAAATTAAAGGAGTAAATGATTGTACTCATGCAATGAGTAATGATAGAGTTTGTTATAAGTGATATACGAAAGGAGATAAGCTTTTAGATGCGATAGATCCTGAATATAAAATCTATTGGAATAAAAGGCGTATGCAAGGTACGAATATCTCTGATATGTGAAATAATTTGGATTAAGCGATATGTAGTAGATATGAATTGTGACCACATGGACTGATATGTAAAGTAATTGTGGTCAAGTCTGAGGGTTAATAAAGGTATTTCAAAATACCTCCCCGCTTAAAGACTTGACAGCGTCTAAAAGTATACACGTAACCTATAAATTTGAAATCGACAGTAGTAATATAGACATTTAAAATTATGGTACCTTTACTTGTACGATAAAGAAATATAGATTTCGATTAATTGTGAAGGTTTAAAAATTTATTTAAAATTTTATAAAAGTCGTTAATATAAGAAAAGGGAATGACGCAGGTTAGTATCTTGAACGGAAGTGATTTCAAAATGACGATTTACGTTTATACGTACGTAGATCAAAGATATGGGTGATTGAAATATTTAGTGGAACACAACTACGAAGAGGTATTTAAACTTTACCTGGACCGATTTGTTGTCATCCATATTGATGATATTTTTGGGTGTATTTACAGTCCAGGAAAAAATCAAATGCAACAATTGAAAATTGTTTTTACAGATGATTTGTTGAGAATTCTCAAAATGGACCACTTTATTGACACGTTTAACTTAGAAAAAATTGTATTTGAATTTGATGATAGACGTGACAGAAGTTTTGGTGTATTGAAGTAATAAACTGACCACCGCATTTATTCTCACCATACCCAACAAATTAAGAGGTTTCTCATGAATCTATGGATACCTCAAAATAATGAATGGGCTCTGTATTGATGCAAAAAGGGGAAGATAGTCGATTATGAATCCAGACAACTCAAGGATCATGAAAGGACTATCCGACCCATGATTTAAAATCGACAGCGATAGTAGTTGTATTGAGTTTATGACATTACTATGTATACAGTGAGAAATTTCAGGTATGCACTGATCATAAAAATCTCAAGTATCTGTTTTCACAGAAAGAGTCGGATAAGAGAACAAAGAGGGTTAGAGCTTCTGAGGGATTATGATTGTGGAAATTGTACCACCTAGGAAAGGCTAATGTGATGGCTAATGCCTTGAGCAAAAAGATCATCGGGATGGTATTACATATGATGGTCAGGGAGCGTGAGCTGCTAAAGCAGTTGTAAGCCTCAGTAGCGATGTGATCCCCTCTGATGGTGACAGTGATTGTGTGACAGCTAGCCTGAGATTAGAACCGAATTTGAGTGACCGGATTTGATAGGCTTAGCATGATGATAGGCGGGTTGTCGATAGTGTGGGTCAGATTCAGATGGGTACAGTGACAAAGTTGATAAGGTAGTGATATTGTCAGAAACTCACTCTTCGGGATATACAGTACATTTGAGAAGTAATAAATATATCGAAATATTAGAAAAGGGTATTGGTGGTCAGATATGAAAAGAGACATGGTAGGGATTGTGGAAAAGTGTCTCGTATGTCAGCAGAGTAAGGTAGAGCAAAAGAAGTTGTAGGGTTATTGCAGTTTCTACCTATATTGACACAAAAATGGGAACAAGTTACCATGAATTTCGTGAAGGGTTATAGAGGATCCGAATGAATCATAAGGCTATCTGGGTGATAATCGATAGATTGACTAAGTCTACCCACCTTCTGGTTAGGAAAATCCTCAGATACTCTGAGTGTGTAGGCGGATTTATATGTATGGAAAAATTGTGGAATACCAAGTATTTTCCAGTAAGCATTGTATCATATAGGGATTCCCGCTTCACTTTTCACTTTTGAGAATATTTTTCAGGAAGCTATGGGAACCCGACTGAGTATTAGCACAGCTTTCCATCCTCAGACAGATGGTCAGTCAGAGAGGACTGTACAAGTTCTGGAGGATATGATGAGAGCGTGTGCCATTTATCTGATAAGCTCCAGGGATGATTAGTTGTTACTAATTGAATTCCCCAATAATGATAGTTGTCACTTGAGTATCGGGATGACTTCAAATGAGGCATTGTATGGCCGTAAGGGTTGTTTCCCCGATTTGGATAAGAAGAAATGGGTGACAGATAGAAAATTATTCCCGAATTGGTAAGACAAACCTCTGAGGATGTTCAGTTAATTGTGAAGGATTAAGAACACCTCCGAGCATATGGAAAAGCTATGTTGACAAGAGATAGAAACCATTGAAATTCACTAAGAGTGAATTAGTATTGTTGGAAGTTACATACCCTTAGGACATATCATAAGGACGTAACGAGATTCGGAAAGAGATTGGACAAAGTGGGAGATAAAGCTTGTAGGTTGGCGTTACCACCTGAATTAGCAGGCATCCACAATGCGTCCTATCTTATAATGCTTCAGAAATACTATCCGGATCCAGCATATGTGATCGGATATGAGTTCCAACAGCTTAGCTCAATGAAAGTATAACATATGATTGGAAAATCGATTCGGGTAATAAACATGAAGGAGAAAGTGTTGAGGTTTAAGATAATCTCCCTAATTAAAGTCCTTTGGTAGTAGTACACTCCAAAAAAGTCACAAGGGAATTAAAAAGTATGATACGATAGATGTACCTGGAGTTGTTTATGGATACATTTAACTTGGTTCTAATTTGGAGGACCAAATTTCTTAAGTGGGGGAGATTATGTAAGACCAGAATTCGGTCAAAACACGAAATTAAAAATGCAAAAAGGACTGAAATGAAATTTTCAAACACGTGAAGGGCAAAACGATCAAAAGACCGAAAGTCGGAATAAATTTGACAAGAAAATTTAAATAAAAATAATGGATTTGAGAATCTTGATCAATAACGAAGAAATAATTAAATTTCGAGTTAAATTGATCAAGATATGAATTTACTAAAATTAATCGAAATTTTCACTCGGGACAATATCCCGAAAATACGGAGAAAATATACCAGGAAAGTGAAAAAATAGATTAAATAAATTAAATTAATTAATTAGAATAAAATATAATTTTTTAGTTATTTTTGGGATTTTAGAATAAAATAATGAATATAATAATAATAAACTAATTTATAAATAATAATAAATAAAAATAAAATAATTAAGTAAAAAAAAAGAAATCAGAAAACTTTGTCGAAGAGAGAGAAAGAAATGAAAACAGAAAAATGAAACCGAGAAGACCGATGAGGAAGACACAGCACCGGACGACCACCAGTGACCCAGCAGCCAGGCGAAGGGCCGAAAAATGAATAGGAGAGGCCGACGATCTCCTTGGTACCAGAAACACGCCCCACCTATGCCAGAGAACGCCGGATCGAGGGAGAGAAGCCGAGAGAGGAAAGGGAATTTTTTCGACGATCGACGCAGATTCGGCCCCAACTACCGGCCACCGAAGGACCTCCACATGATGCCGAACCGAATGAGGGCGAAAACAGCTGGGGAAACGGCGGTCAACGCAGGCAACGACGAGAAATGAGGAAGCCACCGACGCCAAAGAGGAGAAGAGGCCGGACCGGCCACTTTCGGCGGCCTTGGACGAAACCAAGCTCAGATCCGAGCTGCGGACGACCCCACGGAGTTGCTGGCGGTGAAAGTCGGGGGAGAACCGATTGGTGAGGCCTTGAACCGGTCGAACCAGAGTGAACTAGACCGGTCTGAACCAGGTTGAATCGGACCGAACGGGTTCAGCCAAGAAAGAAGGGAAAAAAAGAGAAAAAGAGAAAAAAAGAAAAAAATGGAAGAATTTTCGGGGATACACCGGACTTCGGGTAAGTTGATACGAGGTCAAAAGTGATCAATTTGATTTTCAAAAAATTTATTTAAATTATATTTAATCAAAAAGTAACCCGCGATTAAATATAAAATTGTGCAGTTCGATGATAAATTCCGAACGAGAGCTGATTGAGCTTCGATTTTTATACCCCGCATAATATTAGGTAAGTACATTTTAATTTCGACAATTAGAGTCCTCAATGCAGAGTTAAGATTATTTTACAGAATTTACGGATTAATTCTGTATAAAAAGAAATATTAATCGGAATTGCAACGTAATTACCCTAAATAGTATACGGGTTAACCAATGAGATTGGAATGAAGCCCGATGATTATTGGTAAGCTGAATGAGCCCAGTAAACCTAAAGAAGGGATTTAATAAGTATAAACGGGCTGAAAAATGGCTCGAGGCCCATTAAAGTTCAATCAGGCCCAATAAAGTAAAACGAGCCCAGTACGTTAGATTCGATCTGTAAATGTGATATATTGATAAAGATAATTGAATTGACCCCAATTATGTGGTTATATGCAGTTCCGTGACTTGGTTGACACGCAATTGGATTGAGAGATCGAGTATTATCGAGATGAGATAAGGTTGTGCGTGATTCCAGGTAAGGGAATTTTGTAGGTGCATAGAGATTTCTATACGTATTTTTGAGGGGATTTACAGGGCCTAGAATTTCTTAAAGTATCTAGAAACGAAATAATAATTTTTACGAAAACCCGGGGCATAGGTGAATAAATGAAAAAAACGATATTGCCCCTGGGAGTAAAATTTACAAAAAGGGTAGTAAGATAGATAAATTGCATGATTTCATGTTTTTAATGTTTTATATGAATGTATTGCTTTGATTTAAGCAAATATGCACATAGGTTGGCTGTTGATTTTATGAATTATACGAAAGGGTATCGGTTTGTACCGGTTACGATTTTAAAAGATGTTTTATCAAGATTGAGCCACCTATCATATTTATTTGAGTAAAAAGAGTGCTAGAGTCTTACTCGCACTAAATTTTACTTATTTATTACTCATGAAAGCCGTACTGGAGTATTGCTCATACGAGAAATTTGTGTGTGCACAAAACAGTGCTGGAGCTTCGCTCGCATGAGATTTTAGATATCATGATATGCATAGCATCATGCTGGAGCTTCGCTTGCACTAGACATGAGTTGACATGCATATAGTCGTGCGGAAACCTCCTGTAGACTGTGTGTCGCAAAGAGTTGAGATGCTCGCACGTATACTTTGAGACATGGGTTGGTTATCGACATAATATTGGGGTGGATAAGACCTACGGCAGGCACCCCTAGACTGTGATATGGGTCCACAGAGTACGTTGTACCATGTATGTCACACGGAGCACGCTGTACAGTGCAGTCATGATGACTCGATGATGTTACTTGATATTCTGGCGGATAGGATTTGACCCCACCTCCCGTTGCAGTTGTGATGCCCCGCACACCGGGATCCGTGTAGCCTGGGATCACAGAGACAAATTATGGCCATAGTCCTCGATTTTCATACAGTAACCTACATGCCTCACATGATATCATACGGTCTGAATAGACCAGGACAAACCCGAAGGAGGGGTAATGTCCCGATTTATGTTTTTAAAATAGATGTGATTTAATGAATCAAGGTATTCCCAGGAGGATGGGTTTAGCCTTGATGTGATTGTTTTGTGATAAAACAAATAAGTTTTAACGTAATGAGTTTATGATGAACACAAATAAGTTTTAATGTGATGAGCATGAGATGTCATACATGATGATTTTTCCACGTTTGATTTATATGTCGACTTCATGATTTCTCTTATATGATATATACATACATGTGGCATCATTTTAGTCATACCTCATGCTCTAAATATAAACATTTTTATATCATGACATTATCAGCACGTAGATAGTATAGTTATCTACCTGCTTACATTATTGCCTTACTGAGCAAGTTTCGTTCACTGTTTCATTTTCCACCCCACAAGATTTATTCAATAGAAGAGACAGACAGTAGTCTTGCATTTCGGTTATCCGCTGCTTCTTATCAAGACTAGGTATACACATTTGTATAATTTTATATCTGAACATATGGAGGCACAATACTGTATATGGATGTAATATTGGGGATGTATTTAGTTTAATTAAATTGATATGTAAATGAAATATGAAAAATGGAATGGTAAATAGGTGAGAGGTGACTAACACCGAATCATAGCCCAACTGTTTAGTAGTGTAACTGTTCACGACAGGTAAGGAAATGAAAAAACGAAAAATTTGTAGGGATTTTTAGGTAATTTGGGTCGTGACACACATATTGCCACTAAAGTGACATGATTGATACATAGAAGTATGCATGATAGAGTCAAGGTCCAACCCGTTCATAAGTCATTGGCTAGAAATCCCTTGGGTCCCTTTAAATCGACCCCCGAGTTTACCCTGATTCGCTTGCTTTAGTGCCTTTAGTTTCAAAACACACTATTATCATGCTGAGAATATTTTCGAGTCGCTTTGTACAAAATTTATAAAATTCTTGCTTCAGAAATCACATATCTATATAATCATGTTCACAAATATTTGGAATTATAAGGTTGTACAAAATTGTGCACTTGTATGAAATCGAATAGGGCTCAATTGAACAGGGTTCAAGGTCATTTCGAAATTCGTGTTTATTATATAAAAGGTTTTCCATGCTATAAATATCTATTTGCGGGTAATGAATATCGTTACTAAAATATATTACTGTGAGAGCCCCTAGCCTCCGCAGGCGAGCCCACTGGCTCCCTGGGCCGACTAGGCCTCGTCACCATAGCTATGTATTGTTCACTTTTGGTCCCACTGGACCATCAAGATTTTGCTCACCCAGGACGCGTCCCAGAGTGCTCGAACCCAGGACCAAGTCCTAGTCCTTGCACTCTGTTGATACCACTGGCTCAGTGGTATCAACAGAGTGCAAGGACTAGGACTTGGTCCTGGGTTCGAGCACTCTGGGACGCGTCCTGGGTGAGCAAAATCTTGATGGTCCAGTGGGACCAAAAGTGAACAATACATAGCTATGGTGACGAGGCCTAGTCGGCCCAGGGAGCCAGTGGGCTCGCCTGCGGAGGCTAGGGGCTCTCACATAAAAACAATTGCTCAGTGTTATCAACAGAGTGCAAGGACTAGGACTTGGTCCTGGGTTCGAGCACTCTGGGATGCATCCTGGGTGAGCAAAATCTTGATGGTCCAGTGGGACCAAAAGAGAACAATACGTAGCTATGGTGACGAGGTCTAGTCGGCCCAAGGAGCCAGTGGGCTCGCCTGCGGAGGCTAGGGGCTCTCACAATTACATCCCTTACTTAATCAAGGCTGAGACAAGACTAAATCGCCAGGTACTGGGTTTATCTTATTTTACGTGCCAACATTTCGGGCTGCCAAAAATAATTCCATGTCTATCAAGTGATACTCAAATTCATCTAATATACTTAAATATACATCAACCTAAGTAAAACTTACTAGATTCAGTCATTAAGATTCATGATTTTGCATGATAGAATGACTAATGTTTTCATGTGTATTCGAAAACAGCACATTTGAGTGCTTATTTGGGGTGAATTGTGATTTTAATAGTCATCTATCAGGTTTTGTGTGAAAACCATAAGTACTAGAGAATACTCGCACTATATTTTGAGATATGCATCACATAGTATTGTAGTATATACTCGTACTAGATTTTAATGCAATTTTTGCATATTAGAGTACTGGGAGCATTGCTCGTACTTAGTTTGTGATTGATGCATTATAGAGTTTTGGGAGCTATGCTCATACTCAGTTTTCATATATTATACATCATAGAGGATTGGGAGTTTTGCTCATACTCGTGTTCTTTTATATAACCTAGTGTTGAGAGCATTGCTCTCACTAGAGATTGTGATATTGTGATATGGTCGTGTTGGGAGTTTTACTCACATGTACCTAATTTGAAAAGAGCATGAAACAACCGTGTTGAGAGCCTGTGCTGACTGTGTGTCGCACTGATATATATATATATGCTCACACGTGCAATATTTTGAGATATGGTAGAGGGCTATCGAAATAACTCATAGGTGTGAGGAGTAAGACTCATGGCGAGCATCCTAACTATGAGGTAAACCCGTAGTATGTGGACTAAGACTCATGGCGAGCATCCTGCTATGAGGTATATCCAAGGTATGAGGACTAAGACTCATGGCGAGCATCCCACCTTGAGATATGGTCCATGGAGCATGGAGTACGTTGTACCATGAGTACACGATGAGAGTGAGTTGTGAGCTGACGGATAGGATTTGACCCACCTCCCGCTACAAGAATTGTGAGACCCCGTACACCGAGTACTGTGTAGCATGGGATCATGAAAAATGAGTTATGATCATACTTTCGGAACATGTAGTCGCCTATCTCCTTTCGTGCTAATTGAGATTTCTTGAATGAATTAT
The DNA here is from genome assembly GCA_033439115.1 of Firmiana major. Taxonomy (NCBI): domain Eukaryota; kingdom Viridiplantae; phylum Streptophyta; class Magnoliopsida; order Malvales; family Malvaceae; genus Firmiana; species Firmiana major. The sequence continues at coordinate 54,940,917 of CM065904.1, read as the reverse complement.
CAAATGGTTTTATGATATAAACATGTGAGTTTATGAATTGTAAAAAGGGTAACCCGAGGGATGGGTGAGGCCCAGATTTTCATGTTTTTAAACATGATGAATGCCATATGATTTTGATTTAAATGAATCGCATAATAACTATGAGATTTATGAAATGACATGAGAAATGCAGTATTTATGCATATAATGCTGAGGTTGTTAAACCAGCATATTTCTAGTTTTATAACTGATGTTTTGTATCTATATATATTGCATAATGATTTGAGAGAGATGCATACTTTAGAATTGGGTAAAGAAAAGATTTTAAGGCATAAACATTGTATTTTGTAGATAGTGCAGTTATCTACTTGCTTGCCTGATTTCCTTACTGAGCTGTGAGCTCACCCCCTTATTATTTCCCATTTTTCAGAGCATCCACAATAAGTGGACACGGCTAAGGACTGATATTCCCTGATTTCGCTGCATAACCATCTTGCTAGAGGTATACACATTCGAACATTTTGTACTGAATATTGTATAAGCATAACTATGTAAATTAATGTACGGTCAGGATGTATATGTACAAATAATTGTATTAATGTATAAAGGAATATTAAATTCTATACATGTTATGAATAAGTGTGAATGAGTGACTAATATCGAATCATAGCCCAACGTTTGATGTGAGAGATGACAGAAGAAGAGGTAAGTGAAATGTGAAAAATTTGTGGTGATTTCGGTAGGTCATGTGTGAGAGAAGGGCGTGACAGGAATGAATTAACAACCAAGTCAATTACCTAAACTTAGTGATGCAATTTTCTGCAAAGAGAAGGGAAGAAATTAAAAAAATAGAAAGGAGGCAAATTCGAAAATGGAAAAGAATATTTTGAGATCATTAAAGATCAATTCTTTAAGAACCAATAAAAATATGGAAGATGGAGATCAAGTCTTTAAGAACCAATAGAAATATGGAAGGAGGGTGTTGAAATTTAGGAATCATTACCGAAATTAGTCCTATTTCTTTTTATATTTCGTACTTGAAATTGGGTACAAAATGTAACGCCCTAGAAATACGAAAATTAAGGCCGATTTAAAGCTTTTTTTTTTACTTAATCTTATACTTGAGGTGTATTCCTGTTCAGTGCCAGTTCTTGACCTATCATTCATTTCTTAAACTATTATACATTGTATCCATTTATATATATATATATATATATTTATATATAAGTAATTACCTCTCAAATGCTCATTTACATATAAGTATCTGTACTATACAGGGCGTCTAGATACAACTGAAATATACGTTAAATGTGTACAAGAGATAGCCTGGGGAGAGTCTCGTCCACCAGTCTATATCGGGTACGCAGCAAGTATGGAGGTACTTACTGTAAATAATCTAAAGGGATGGAAAAATGAGAGTGAGCTTCAAATATCCCAATAAGGAGTGCATTAAAATAATATAATATTCAAAACATTTAGAAAGCAATATTATTACTAGATAATTGAATGCCACTTCAAAACGAACGATTGAAATCAGATAGTTTTTCATACTAAAACATAACTTATATAAATACATATATATAGATATATGTACATTTCTTACTTTAATCAGGGTCTCGAAAATCAGTGTTTGCATAACCAAACATAGGTAATAAACAAATCGTAATGAAATCGAATTATGGAGACCAAGCATTCCCTATTACTGTCATGAGGGTAATCACTACTTCATCCTTAAAGAGGGCATCATCTGCAAAGGAAACAGAATATTTATGGCCATGGTAGAGCTGTAAACTGGATCAGGGTCGTACAACGACACATAAACACCACACAGGCAGAAACACATACTGCTACTAAGGTGACATGACAGATAAATAGAACTATGCATGATAGAGTCAAGGCCCAGCCTGTTCATAGGTCATCGGCTAGAAATCCCTTAGGTCCCTTTAAATCGACCCCCGAGTTTACCCAAATTCGCATGCTTTAGTGCCTTTAGTTTCAAAACACATTGTTATCACGCTGAGAATATTTTCAAGTCGCTTTGTACAAAATTTATAAAAGTCATGCTTCATAAATCACATATCTATATAATCATGTTCACAAATATTTGGAATTATAAGGTTGTACAAAATTGTGCACTTGTATGAAATCGAATAGGGCTCAATCGAACAGGGTTTAAGGTCATTTCAAAATTCGTGTTTATTATATAAAAGGTTTTTCATGCTATAAATATCTATTTGCGGGTAAGGAATATTGTTACTAAAATAGATTACATCCCTTACCTGACCAAGGCTGAGACAGCACTAAATCGCCGGGTACTGGGTTTGTCTTGTTTTATGTACTAACGTTTCGGGCTGCCAAAAATAATTTCAAGTCTATCAAGTGATACTCAAATTCATCTTAATATACTTAAATATACATCAACCTATGTAAAACTCACTAGATTTAGTCATTTTGCCGATTTTTCCCACTTTCTCGTTTTATCGATAAAGTCTCGGTTTAAGCTATTTTTAATAGTTTCCTTCTAATTTCAATTCATTAACCTAATGTCTTACACATTTATTCCAAGCTCCAATTAACAATTCACAGCATACTAAATTATCATATTTTCACACTTTCACAGTTCTTATCTAAACCGAGCTATAAACTGAACTTTTCAATATAAATCTAACATTCTACAACATCAAGCTCAACCAAATTTCATCTTTTTTTCAACATATCAAGGCTGTCCGAACTTACCCTCATCATTAGAAAATTTTTCTTCAAATTCTACTTAAGCCAAAATCATCCAATAACCAACAACAACATATTTAAGCATCATCATCTTCCATAAACTTCTCACCTTGGTTGACCAACTTTGACCTCTTGTTCTTGCTCCAACAATGATTCTCAACTGTAGATTAATATGTATAAAACTTAGAATCATGAAAAACAACCTCAAAAACTGTAAGACCGCTAGCTCTTGTACCTCAACGTGTAGTTAAATACTATATTACTTGAATGTTAATGCACAAATTAGCTTATATAGTTGAGTCGGGTATAGGAGCTTAATTCAATAAGGTAAAGCCTTAAAATCCAAAGCTAGTTAAATCTTGGTGTAGCTACATTACTAAAGTCCAATTAGTATAATTTGGACAAAATTAATCTATTAATAAGGATATTTGAAGAAAATAAATTAGATTTATGTAGTAATTAAGGCTAATGTACCTAAATTAAATTTAAATATAAATATAATGTAAATGTGATAATTGGTATATTACATATGGTATAATAATCTAATTAAATTGATAGACTAAATATAAATTAAACAAGGAAAATATATTATATACATGTAAATAATAAAAAATTTTACAAGTAATAAAACATATGAGAATTTTATAATTTAGTAGTAAAAATGTGAATTTTATGCATGTATATAGATATATTTATTTAGGTAAATAAACAAACAAATAAATAAATAATAAAATAATAATAGTAAAAAGAAAGAATTGAATTGGGGTCGCGCGACAAACCCCCTCTGTCGCGCGACACCCAGATGCCATTCACCCCCCTTTATTTTTCTATGCTTTTCCCTTCCCCTGCCGTCCACCATCCGATTGCCGGCGACCGAACCTACACCCCGAACCGACAGCCTCCCTCGCCGACCACCGACGACTCTCCCCTTCCCTTCACCGAGACTCGAGAACCGAGAACCCAGAAAACCCAAGAAACCCGAAACCTTTTTCCCCCTCTGTTTCGTGAACCACCGGCCACGGGAGAAGGCGCCGGACCCCGCCAACCACGAGCCCCGACGACCACCACCATCCCATCAAGCCTTCCCCTTCCCCACCGTCGCCAACAGTGCAGGCAAACAAAAAAAACCCCATTTTTCCTGCTTCTCCATTGTTGTACCAGTAGACTCCTAGGTAAAATTTAAATTTTTATCTAGTTAAATTTCTATGCAAATTGTGTTATAGATGTATGATTGTTGTAGAAATCAATTTAAAATTTAGTTTGAAGAAATTAGAAAAAAAAATTAGGGTTGTAAATTAATAGAAATAGGGGATTTTGATAATTAAATTAGAAACTGAAATTTTGGATAAAATTTATGAATATGTTTAGGTTGAATTTACTGGTTAGCATGCTAAATTTCATCTATGGTTGAAATTTCAATGTAAGCATAAGAGTATTCGGTCACTTAGAGTGAATTGAGATAAACATGTAATACTTAGGAATTTTAAGCTTAAATCGTTTAAATTATAATAAGGACAATGTAGTCCTGTGAATTTATGATTAAAATCTAACAAATCTAACATATGCAGGTTGGGTTACTAGGTTGGAAGTTTCAGCTATAATGATGATATTTGGAGGATTTAGTTTTGAACTTGGCTGAATATTGTAGATAATTCTTAGGAAGCGATCAATATACAAATGAGTTTACAATTATATGTGAAGCATGATTCAACTGGATGAAAAATTAGATAGAGCATTCGGCTAACTAGTGGAAGATATGAGGTTGAAGTTTAATGGCTGAAATGCATGATTTAATCCTATTGGGGTGGTTATGGTAGACTGGTCGAATCTAAATGCATGTGTAGGATTGGTTTTAAACGTGAAACCTTAAGAAATAAGTATGGAGACTGATCATTGAATGTTTCACTTGTGAAATTGCAATTAGCGCACCACCAACTACCGAGGAAGTTTAGGCACATATATGCGTGCCTAAGGCAAGGGAGGATATTAATTTGCGCTTCGCTTTTGTGGTAAGAGATTTATACAATTTATAGTTAGTAGGATACCTTAGGTTAGGATTAAAATATACTAGAAACCATAAGTTGTGAGTTCAACTAGCTAGTTAAGATTAATTTAAATTAGTTGCGTCTCTTACTTGACTTCACAGATTTTGCAAACTAATGTGTTTTGATAAATTTGTGCAAGAAAGCGACTAAAGCATGAGGGTGAGTAATGACGTAACACTTGTGTTTTCTTTTCCTGCTTCTAAATACCCTCATTCCTTTTATGGATGGGTTATGGCGATCGTTTTGAGAAAATATTAAATTTCTTAAGTATTTGTCTCGTTGATGAATTTGAGAAGCAAGTTTTGATTTATCTATAAACTGTTTGATTTTGAGATGAATGATATATCTTGACATGCAAATGCTTTCTCATAGAAACAAAGATATAATTGTTTTGAGACTGTTGGTGATCCTTGAAAGTGCTTTTGTGGCAGCCATGTCCTGTGAGAGCCATCTCCAGCATCGGTAGGAGGTTCTGTGTGATTCCCCTACAGTATCAAGTGCTTCACGGGTGTGCCTTTGTGGCATCGGGTTTATGGATCGTGAGAGCCATCTCTAGCACCGATAAGAGGTTCTGTATGATTGCCCTACGATGCCAAGTGCTTCACGATTATGCCTTGGTGGTATTTACGTGCACTTTTGAGTGGTGTGTCAGCATACCATGATTGTTTTCTTGAATTACTGTAGACCTTAATCCCATCTTCAGTAGCCTAGTCCGGTAGCCTGATCAGCTAGGATAGGGTGGCTAGATACTATGGTCATAGGTTTTTTGATTGATTATATTGGTTCCATGATGTATACTGAGGATTCATGCCACGTCTCTCTCATTTACATAGATTGATTCAACTGAGCTTATGCATGTTTTCATGTTGAGTACATCTAATTACTTGTGTTAAACGTGCATGACTTTCTAGCTTTTAAAGTGCATGATGTCTTGGGTTTTCAATGAAGTGAACAAAACATATTTGAGTTGATTTACAAATTTAAAAGCATAACTGTTCTTACTTGGCAAAACCATGTGATTGCAACTCAATAACCAAACTGTTATACCTTATTATGGTTTTGTGATGCATTGAAAATGAATTAACATGAAGTGATCGTATAGTAGGTATTTACTAGTTCACTTTGTATCGATTTCTTACTGAGCATGTGGTTGCTTACCCGTTTCTTCTAACAACATTTCAGATTGATTCGTGGGTGAACCACTCAGAGATTGCTGATTCTTTGAGCCAAGTGCGCGGTCCTCGGTTTATTTCTTGAGGTATATGTAACAAATTAGATTGTTTTTGTTTCAGACTTTATGTACGCACGGATATATGTATTATTATTATATCGGGATGTATTAGCTGTTTCTTTATAGAAGTAGCTAATTTTAAGGAAGTGAATTAAGGTTTTGCTATATATATACATATTGATTGAAGATGACGAGGTAAAATCTCGGTTTTAAAGTTGGAAGTTAATATTACCTCTTCATGACAATACACCTTTCTAAGTAGGTTACTAGGAAGCTAGGTTGAATCTGGAATTTAATGAACGACCATGATGTTGTAATGTTGATTGTTAGTTGTGGATAGATAGGATTGCTGATATGGTTTGGTTTGCATGATTGGTAATTGTGGTTTGCGTGATTGAAGATTGAGGATATTGGTTGTATATTGAACCTATTTGCAGAATGGGTTAAGTCCAATTGCAGTCGTTATGTTGTCGAAATTTCGAAAAAATTTTAGGACTTGAACAAATCTCTACACCTAATAGTCTCTATGTTTTAACCTATGTTGGATACGAAAACTACAAGTAAAATATCCTAAAGGAATAGATAACAACATTAACAATTATTAGTTCATTTTTGAACATTTTTCACTTAAATGTGCACTTAAGGATAGATATAGAGATCACAAGTCATGACAAAAACCAACAAAAAAATTTCAAATTTAAGTTTTATCTCTTACCCCAAACAGGGCAGATTCTGATCCTGTTCTTCTCACTAACTTTTGACCTAGTAAAAGAGATTGTTTGGTGTTAAATTTTTTATATGTTGTATAGGACTTAAGAGGGAAGATTTTATTTTTCTTGACCAAACTCCAAAAGTTGTCGGAAGGTAGTCGAAAAAATTGCACAAGCTTGGTCTGGAGAAGAGGCGTACAACAACTTGTGTGAGGGATACATTGCTGAATTTAGGTTGGTTCGGGGCATATTTTACCTTTTCAGAAAGAGCATGAAATGATCTTTTATTCTGGAAAAAATCCCAGTCAAAAACTTTTTGCAAGGTCTTCAAATTTAGCATTCTTGTTGGGTCAGCAGATTTCTGGGCTAGGGTGGCCTGCTACCCTGTTTTCATAAATTCCAAAAAAATTATTTTCAGCTCATTTTCTTCCAAATTTTCATCATTCATGTGTTATACTAAGTCTTTAGTATGTTTTCTAAAAATTTGGGCCCCACTTGTTTAAGAAAATTTTTCCGTTTGAGTCTATTTTCCCTGTTTTAGTCATTACCGATTGAAATTACTTAAGGTTTTCAGTTTACTTTAAATTAAAAATTAATTTGATCACTGAAATTTTAAGATTTTCACTCAATTTTAATTCTCCAAGTCAATTATGTCTTATACTAATTTCTTATGACCTCAGAATAATTTTTATGAATTTATAGAATTTATCTCGAATTTATTTCTCTTATTGGGCCTAATTACTCGGTTTAGCGATAACTCGAGTTTTCACTAACTTTTTCACTTCCGATATCTTAGTTTCACCTTCTTATTGCAAAAATATACCTATACATGCAATTTTTGATAAATTCTTAAATTTAAAATTTTACCTCGATTTTCGTGTCCCGAGCTTTGTGTCACTATTCCGAGCACTTTGGTTATTTCGGGTCTGCATAACATTATTTCGCATATCTTAATTGCTTTCTAATTTCAAAATAAATAATAAAATAAAAATTTTTATATTTCACACAAAAATGAGAAGGGACTGAGATATGAGGGGGGATATACAGAGAAAATGAGCAGAGAGATCGAAGGAAATAGGCTTCTGAATTTTTCTTCTTGCGTTGTGTTTTGCCACCCATATCCTTTCCTGCTTTGCTTCTTCAACCGCTTGCTACTATGCTACTGCGCTGGTGCCAGCACCCAACCTTCATGTTTTCCTGCACCTTTCAATCATCCCTACCATCCTTGCAGCATAATGTCATTGCAGAGCAACTCTACTGCTCAGCACCACCACATCGCTGCCTGTGGCTAATGTTGCTGTGCCTTGTAGCTCGGCTACGGTCTTGCCACCGCTGCACTCTGCCTGTTCACCATTGCCACCATTGTTGGATCATCCTTACCTAACACCATCCTCACAGTTGTCCCTGCTACTATACCACCGCTTCTCATCCCTGCGTTACCCTTGCTGTTGTGTGAGTTCTGCTGCAGTTCTACTCCGCTTATCACTTCTTTACTGTGTGATCATCACCGTTGCTTCCTGCCGTGCCATCTTCCTGCTGCTTTATCCCCAAATTTTTGCCCATCATTCCTGCTCTGGCTATCAAGAGCTGCTAATGTCGGTTTGGAAGAGAAGAAACGTGAGCTGTTGCAAGAACCTAGTACATGTAAGCAATAGCTGTGTGAGAAAGAACAGAGAAAAAAGAATGTAAAACAGAGAGAAAAAAAAAAGAAAAGTGGATAAAGAAGAGGAGTTTTAGCTTGATCCAACATCCAGGAATATTTTATTTATTCATTTACGTTTATATTAGTTGTATATTTTATGGGATTAAAATTAATATATAAGATTAAAATTAAGGATTATTAATTTAAACGAAAGTAAAATTCAAATTAGAATTAGGAGATAATTTCATTAGATGTAATTAGTTTAAAATTAAGATTTGTAAATTATATATAATTGGTTTAAATTAAAATAAATTAGAATTTAAATTTTTAAATTAAATATGTAAAACGTTCATTATTTGGAAATTAAATGGCTAAACTTAAGAAAATGAATTAAATTAAGAGATTATTTTATTATTAATAACTAAATGAATCATTAAATAAAACTTTGGATGAAATTGATATTATTCCGATGATGAAAATTTTAAAATGTTACAAATGATTGATATTTGAAATTTTCAAGTAAGAACATTTTCCTTAAATTTCACCAATATGTTGGAAGATTTAAGAAAGATTTTCAAGATTAATAATCAATTTTCATAATAGTAAAAAATAAATTCAATATATGATAAATAAATAAATAAAATAATTTGAGAATAAATGAAGATTATTCTGAGGATAAGATTCCAAAGAGTCACAAATGATTGATATTTGAAAATCTTTGAGAGTGAATTTTTCTCAAAGTCTCACCCAAAATGATGGAACACTGAGGAGAAATGTTCAATATAATTGATGGAATTTGTACTTAAAATTAAAAAATCAAAATTTAATTAAAATTTAATGAAACTTGAAGGAAATAAAATAAATAGAATGTAGAAAATAAATTAAAAATTTTTCATAAGAAATTTAATGAATCCGACGACGGAGTCTTTCCAAAAAAATCGAATAGTACTATTTAACTCTTGAAGTGAGAATAAATTTTTGAGAAAATCCCTTAGAATGATGGAGTGTTTCTTATAAATCTTTCAATATTTAATTATTTGGAATAAAATAAAGAACATTTAAATTAAAGACCATTTTACCAAACTTTTAAAAATAACACAAGATTAATTAGATACATACTAAGATAGGCATTGTGAAGGTATTAATCTTTCCTCATACATAATTGTACCCCCGAACATTAAATTTAATATGTAGACTAGTCTTTGTCTCTAGTTTGTATAGGCGGCCAATCACACCTTAGTTTCAATGACCGGTGGCGACTCTATAGTTTTATTCTAGCTATTAGGTTTCTGAAACTTAATATGTTATGACAAGACAACTTGTGGAGCATTCTCGAGTATAAGGAAAAGATGTTCATATGATCTTCATAGAGTTAGAGAAAGAATATGATAAAGTGTCTAGGGAGGTATTTTGGTGGTCTTTAATAAAGAGAAGAGTCCCTATGAAATATATTAAAATAATTAAGGACATTTATTGAGATGGGAGGACACATGTGAGGACATGAAGAGGGCAAACAAGTGAATTCCTTATCATAGTAAGACTACATCAAGGTTTGGCATTAAGTTCATTTATGTTCGCTACAGTCATAGATGAGCTGACAAAATCCATCCAGGATAATGTACATTACTGTATGATATTTTCATATGATATTGTCTTGTATGTTGAGACTAAAATGAAGGTCAATACTAAGTTACAACTGTGGAGATAGACGTTAGAGTCAAGATGATTTAGACTAAGCAAAATGAAGACTGAAAACATAGAGTGTAAATTTAGTCTAGACAAAGAGAGATAGAAGCACAGTAATGCTAGATGGGGTGGCGGTCCCTAAGCGGAATCATTTTAGATATTTGGGGTTAATAATATAAATGGATGGAGAGATTGATGGTGATGTGACCCATAGGATACAAGTTGGTTAGAGCAAGTGGAGAAGCGCTACAAGGATGTTGTGTGATGAAGGAATTCTTATAAGGTTGAAAAGCAAGTTTTACAAGACTGTTGTTAGACCAACATTACTCTATGGAAATGAATGTTGGGCAACTAAAAGATTGCATACATAGAAGATGAGTGTAGAAGAAATGCGAATGATGCGATAGATGCGTGGATATACGAGAAAAGTAGAATGAGAAATGAAGACATTCGTAAAAATGTTGGATTGACACCTATCAAAGACAAGATAAGTGAAAGTCATTAATGTTAGTTTAGACGCATATGACGTAGACTTGTGGACACTTCGATTAGAATAGTGAAGGCTATAAATGATGTAAAAAGGGTGAAGGCTAGAGGAAGATCGAAAAAGACTTGAAAGGAAATAATACAAAAAGATATGGGGGAATGAGAGTTGGAAGAACAAATTGCATTAAATAGAATGAGTAGAGGATGAGAATTAATGCTGATGACTTGGTGTGAGTTCATATATTGGTTCATATAGCCTACCTGTCATAGGGTCGTTCTCTCCTATAGAACAGTTCCCAGTGATGGCCTAAGTTTCTCCACAACTTAGTCAGCCAATCTTCACACTTGACCCAAATACGGGCTAATATGTAGCGATATCACACTCGAGCAAGTAAACGACCAACCAAAGAATACTCAAACAGTAAAGAACACTTAAGCTTTTAAGAGAAGACTCTTTTTTATTAATCCGCAACAAAAGGAATATAACTTGCAGAGAAGACCGCTCTATACTTTTCTCTCTTGTTCCATTGAATTATCATTATACCCCCTTCAATTGGGTTTATATAGGCAAGTGAAGACATCTCCCTCACATAGACACTAGAGTTTGATTACAACATAAACTCTCTAAGATTAATTCCCACTAGACTTAGGACTCTCCAGATGATCGCCACCTCAATGCCCTTAAGAGATAAGGTCCTTAATATTCACCAGTGATTTGGCCTGCCAAAACTTATCCGCTCGTCTCGATTCGTGGCCTGCAATCTTCCTTATCTTCGATTTATAAGGTTCATGCTGCTTAGCTTTCGCGCACGTCTCCAATGATTGCACAATTTTCCCTGTGGCTGTTACATATTCACTTGGTTCACGTCCCTTGGTGTTAAACAGGTTCACCCGCAACTCGCAATTCACGATCATCGTCCATTAGCGTCTCAGTGTTAAGCCTGGTAAGCCACCCAAGCCAAGTACCTATCTTGCCTGTTTGGTGCGCGCCCCGTCGCGCCCTAAGCAAGGCTTTTCCCGTGCCTCGCACTCGTCACAGCGCCCCCAACCTAATCTTTATGAGATGGGCCCCCGGTTAAGTATCTTTGGGTCTAACAAACCCTGTCCTGTCGGAGGAAGCTGATGCCCTCATCAGAATGAGCTCTAAGTATGCCTTGATCTCATCCTTGAATTGCCACAAAAAAAGTATCTTTCTCCTAACTAGCCTCTACCTCACTTTCGCCTTCCCACTGCATCAAGTAGTAGATTCTCTGATTCTTCCTACTAGCTCTTTCAACCTTGTGGTCGAGTATCTTAGCCACCTTCTTCTCGAAATGACTTCTCACAGTAGGTGGAGCTTTCCTCACCTATTACCTTCCTAGATCAACATCTTAATGGTAAGGCTTTAAGAAACTCACATGAAAAGTAGGATGTAGCTTCATCCGCTCAGGCAGTTTCAACTGATAAGCCAACACGCCTACCCGCTTTATAACTTCGAAAGGGCCATCGTATTTCTACACTAGACCTTTATGAAACTGTTTGTCTATGACTTTCTCCCATATTTGAGGCATCAGTTTGAGTAACACTTTGTCACCCACTTTGAACTCTAGTGGCCGTCTATGCTGGTCTGCATACTTCGCCATCCTTTTTTGTGCCTTTTCCAAGCTCTCCCTAGCCTGGTCTATCAACTCCTGATGGTCTTGCACAAATCTATATGTCGTTGGGCACTCCTTTTGGGACTTGGTCTTTGCTATCTTCAAAGGTGTAGCTGGTTGATGTCCAAATACCAACTCCGCTGGACTCAAACTCGTGGAAGATGATCTATGCATGTTGTAGCAAAATTGTACGGAATCAAGCAAACTCACCCAATTGTTTTGGCTCACGGTCACATAATGCCTCAAATATTTTTCTAACAAAGCATTAATCCGCTCCGTCTGGCCATCTGTCTGCAAATGATTAGCTGTGGAAAATTTTAATTTTGAACCCATCAACTTGAACAAATAAGTCCAAAATCTCCCAATAAATCGAGCATCACGATCGTTCACTATATCCTTGGGCAAGCCAAAGATTTTCACTATATGGTTTAAGAATAACTCTACAGTTTCATTGGCAGTGCACGCATGTGGTACTGCTATAAATACAACATACTTTGAAAAGCGATCTACCACCACCATTACGGACCTTATCTTGTTTATCTCTAGGAACCCCGTGATGAAATCTAGAGAAACAGATTCCCATATTCTCTCAGGGATAGGTAGTGGTTGAAGCAATCCCGCTTGCTTCTTTCTCTCAGTCTTATTTATCTGGCATATATGGCATGTGCGACATATAACTCGATGTCTTCCTCCCTCTTGGGCAAGAAATATGTCCTTGATAACAATGCTAACATCCTCTCTACTCCAAGATGTCCTGCCCACTGAGGGTTATGGGTTTCTTTCAGCAACTCTTTCCTTAGTCCCCGTCGGCTGGAACATAGAGTCTATTGCCTTTGACATATAACAAATCTCCCTCGAGCCAATACCTACGAACCTTTCCCAATTTCAGATTCTCCTTGAGCTGTTCATAAGTTTTATCTGCTAATACTTGCTACCTTATTTTGTCAATCAAGTTAGTCTCAATAGCGGATAATGAAGCAACATAAGACTGAACTATCTTGTGACTTAGCGCGTCTGCCACCTCGTTTTCCCTTCCTGGTCTATGTACTCAGGTGAAATCGAACTCTGCCAGGAATTCTTGCCATCGTGCCTGTTTTGGGCTCAGCTTTTTCTGCGTCTTGAAATAAGTGTTAGTCACGTTATCCGTCACCACCACAAATTTCATTCCCAACAGATAATGCTTCCACACCTCCAAACAGTGCACAACTGTCGTCATTTCCTTCTCATGAGTCGAATATCGCATTTTCACATCCTTAAGCTTGCGGCTTTCATAAGCAATGAGGTGTTCTTCTTGGACCAACACCCCTCTGATGGCTTTGTCTGATGCATCCATGTGAACTTCAAATAGTAGCTTAAAATTTGATAATCTTAACATTGGCTCACATGTCACTGCCTCATTGATTTCTTAAAAAGCCTGCTCACATTCATCAGACCACATCCACTTCTTGTCCTTCTTCAAAATATCTGTCAAAGACTCACCATCTTGCTATATCCCTTGATGAATCGTCTATAATAGTTGGCCAATCCTAAGAATGACGGCAACTCCAGGACTTTCGCAAAGGCCTGACATTCAACAATGGCTTGGATCTTTCTCTCATCCATCTGAATTCTCCCACTGCTAACTTTATGACCTAAAAACATGATCTCCCACATGAAAAACTCACACTTCTCCTTTCTCAAAGTCTCGAACACTAATCTAAGGTGCTCCACATGTTTTGCTAGCATCTAGTTATACACCACAATATCGTCTAGGTATACTACCATAAAGTGGTCAAGGTAATCATAAAGCACATCGTTCATCAAGTTGCAAAACGTCGCAAGTGCGTTAGTTAAACCGAATGCATAACTAAAAATTCGAATGAGTCGTACCTTATCATGCAAGTCATCTTAGCTTTATCTCCTTCGGCAATCCTTACTTGCCAATATCCTAATCTCAGGTCTAACTTTGTAAAATATGCCGCTTTCGATAACTGATCGAATAAATCAGCGATATTTGGAACTGGGTACTTTTTTTTTTACTGTTACCTTGTTTTAGGCTCGGTAATCAACACACATCCTTAGTGTGACATCCTGCTTTCTCTGGAATAAAATTGGGGCTCCATATAGTGCCTTCGTTGATTGGATATATCTTGCTTCCAACAACTCACCAAGTTGTTTCCTTAACATGGTTAACTCCAAAGGACCCAACCTGTAGGGTGCTTATGCAAGTGGTCTAGTTCCTGATTCCAATTCGATCCTATGATCGATAGCACACCTTGGTGGTAGCGCCTTGGGTAATTCTGGGGGCATCATGTCCTTATAATCATCTAGTACCACCGCTATTTCATTAGGTACCTCAACAACCGTATCTGGTTTCACCTCAACCAGGGCAACAAGTATGGTTGTCTCTCTCTTCTTTAACTCATTATTCACCTATGAAGCTGTCTGCATCAATGGCTTTGCAGTACTTTATCCTCGATCCGTCAGAATAAAGTTTGGATAAGTCTCGTCAGAGATCATTAATCCACCCAGATGTGGAATAGCAAATACCTTTGCTTGTACAAAGAATTCAATGCCTATGATCATGTCAAATCATCTCTAGGCAAAGCCAAGAGCTTGTAATCTTGTTGCCATGGCCATATCTTTACCGATGCGGTAGCCATTCCTTAGATACCTTGGGCCTTTGAATTAACCGTTATCACCTAATTGTTAATCCTCGTTACTTTTAGGCCAAGATGATCAACTGCGTTCAATGAAACAAAGTTGTTAGTCGCTCCTGTATCAAGCATAGCTCGAATAGGCTTTCTATTCACCTCAGCTTTCACATACATCAGTCCCTTCTGAGGAGCTTGTTGTTCAGTCTGAATTGCATTGAACAACTGCATAGGGGCAACTCGTGGACACTCATCTTTAGAATCCTCCTTACTTATGAGGGCCGCTAACTTGGTTTGTCTTGGGCAATCTCGGGCCTTGTGGTTTCGATTACACAAGAAACAACTCTAATCTCCCTTGCTTTGGGTGGATCCGATCCTTTTGCTTAGATGATTCAACCTTTTCCTTGTTTCTCTGGTGCTTCTTCCAGTCTTTCTTGCATTTTCCCATATTTCCATCAGGATTGTTCTTCTTCCTTTCCCCAATATTTAAGGAAGAATAACTCAGTTTGTAATATGTCAAACTGTCTGCAAACATAATTGCCTGAGGCAGGTCCTTTACATTTTGCCTACGTAACTCAGCCTGAGCCCACGACTAAAGTTCTGAAAAAAAGTTAAACAACTTATCCTCCTCTCACATATTGTTCACGTCTAAAATCAAAGAGCTAAACTCTTTGACATAATCTCGCACAGAACCCGTGTGCTTAAGTTTCTTGAGCCCCTCTCTCGCAACCCATGTCGCGTTTAAGGGAAGGAATTGGTCCCACAACTCATTCTTCAATGCGTCCCATGTTTCGATCCTCGGACGACCAGCATTATCATCATCGGCTAGTCTGCCTCGCCACCATAGCTTAGCATCACCCGTGAGGTACATGCTAGTGATAGTAACTTGGTCCTGTTCCGATATTCTGGCAGCCTTAAAATACTGCTCCATGTCTATGACAGCACGGAAGTGCGAAAAATATGACTAATTTAAATTTTTTCCTTAATTAAACTTCCTACTCGAGGTGCATTCCTATTCAGTGTCAGTTAATCTCATATCTATTCATTATTAAACTGCTTATACTTAATTATACTCATGTCGTTTTCTAACAAAAATTCGACGACATCTCTCCTTATATTTATCACTATCCTCCTGTAAGTTTAAGAAGCAACTCAATATCCACAATCCAGTTGATTTTATTTCTATTTCATCACCAATATCCCAAGGATTCTCTCAACATTAACATTTACTTAACCAACAACATGGTATCAAAATAAACCCACTTTTCTAATTTATATACACATACCATTCTGATTACATCCCAACGTTACGCAAATATAAGTGTCTGCATTACATCATTATCTGGATACAAAATGAATTGAATTATACCTCTCGCGTGTACAAGCAATAGCCTGGGGAGAGTCTCGTCCACCAGCTTATGTCACGTACGCAGCAGGTACTATCACTCACTGTAAATAATTTGTGGGGGGAGGAAATAAGGGGGTGAGCTTTCAACTCACTCAGTAAGGAGTGCATATGAGATTTCGCAATCATTATCAAAGCATAGTGTAATAATGGCATAATTTACATGATTATAAATACGTGATTAAAATCACATTTCATCAAAACATCTTTATCTCATTTCACAAACACATCATATCTCAGAATAATTACGGAGACTAGGCATGATATAAAAGTCATGAAAGAAATCGTCAAATCTCATCATCCTCAACGAGGGCATCCTTAAACGAGGGAATCATCTGCTTGTGGTAAGACCCGGGCCTAGCAAAGCCTCAGCGTCAACCAATGCGAAAGTATCTCAATGCTACTAGGGCAGGCATCTCACATTACCAGAACAGAGGCATCTCTCGTTGCCAGAACGGAGGCATCTCTCGTTACCAAAACGGAGGTATGGTAAGACCCGGGCCTAGCAAAGCCTCGGCGTCAATCGAAGTGGAGGTATCCACCGATGTGTAAGTTTCATGACAAGCCTTTAGTCTCAAAAGAAAACATGCCATTATTATGCAGAAAATAGTTTCACCTTCATGTAGAGCTCATAATAGTTTTGCTTCATAAATCACATTCAAATACAAAGTATATTTCTTAGCAAAACATTTAAGTCACGAAACCAAGCTCAAACCGACAAAACATGGACTCAGTAATAAATCTTAAGTAAAACACTTTTCTCAAATAGTATCCTCGTTTATAAACTCATTTTATGCTACCAAAACATTTTCATCAGTAAGGAAATACACATGCACAAAGGTTGCATCCCTTACTTCAAATCACGCTTGAATCACTTTCCTTCTTTTTTCAATGTTCGTGATCCAGCTTTATCAGCTCCAATTTTATCTCTAGGAGTTGCAAGCATTTGCTACTCACATTAGTATACTTGATATACTCAACTCTCATTTGCATGAATTTCAATTCAATCACATCTTATCAGACTTTACTCTCTCTTACGTCCATTTTGATTATTCTAGTCGTTTTCTCGAGAATCCATTAGATTCATCAAGTTTATTGACTCATATTGAACCAAAACTGAACTCTCAATGCCTCGGGTTCATCATTTTCCTTCACTATGGCATTTCATCAAACACCTCTCATACTTATCTTCAATCATCATATAATCCAACATATGGATTTCACAAAAGCATTCTAGAATTATCTTTACATGCTTACTAACATCTCTACATTCCTAAATCATCATGAACTCCGTGCCATTTCAACTTTCTCTCACTAAGTTCATTATAGGTCATGGTTACTTAAGCATGTACTTGAACATTTAAGCCAACAATGTATATACCAAATCAACTCATTTAAATGTAGAAGTTGGTGTATTGAAATATTACCAAACTTGACTTTTCTCCTTTGTTGCCAATTTGGGAAAAATTATTTTTCTCCTTCAATCGATCCACTCAACATCTAGTTTTTTTATTATGTTGTTCTCTTTCTCCAGATGAACAACTTTGTTCAAATACATTTTTCTCAAATCTCTTTTGGAAAGGGTGGTATTCTAGAGTGAGAAACTAGGTTTTCTTGGCTAAAAGTGGAAGAGTTGTGAATATCTGAGGAAGAAGGCACAAATTGTCAGGCTTTTTATAGATTTCACACTATGAGATCGATCTCCAAGGGGTGAAGATTGATCTCCCCTTGCTTAAACTCCTTTAGAATTTTGAAAATGCATGTAGGAGATCGATCTGCCTATTAGCATGAGATCGATCTGCTCAAGGGGTAGGATCGATCTTTGTTCATAGGGTGGAATCGATCTGGTTCAAGCAAAAGGTTTTTAGAGATCGATCTGGTCTTAAGAAGAGATCGATCTGGCCTATCCAGAGGCAACTAGAGATCAATCTGTCTTGTGGGAGGAGATCGATCTGGTCCACACAGAAATAACTTGAGATCGATTTGCTTGAGTGAGGGATCGATCTCTCTTTTGCAGGATGTCTTGGCATGGCATTTCAAGCAGATGAGATCGATCTCTCCTTACAATGAGATCGATCTGCCATACATCCTACAGCATTCCAGCTGCAGTTTTCCCAGATTTTCAAAGTTAAACTTCCATTCATTTGCTTCTATACTCGTTTTACATTCCATTCACACTTAGAGCTTAAAAATATCCATTTCTTGAGATTCATATGTAATGTAACTTGTTTGTACATTTCGAAATCATAAACATTACATAAAAATTTATAAGTCTTACAATGTCCCACAAGAAATTCTAAAGCTCCTTGACGTTGCAAACTCTTTTGGTTTAGGTACTTTGATCTTTTTCTGAAAATCGCTACTTTCACCCCCATTGCTACCACTAGACACCTCCGCATGCTTTGTAGCAGTCATAGCACATTTCATCAGTTAAACATCAGCCTTTAAGGAATTCAATTGTACCTCAAATTTTTTCAAAAGATCATGAAATTATTGCATGACACTGGAGTAGCGATTAGCATGCTCCTTCTGCATATCAAAAGCCAACTGTGTCAACTCCTGGACACTGCCCGCCATGGCCTGAATCTGTTTGGCCATTGAACTCGCTTCCTCTTGCGGTATGCCGAGCATCATTTTAAGGAAAGCAACTCGGTCAGTCAGCTCATGTGTCATGATCAGAAACTCCTGTTTTGATACCAAATTGTCACAAGATCGTTCTCTCCTATAGAACAGTTCCCAGTGATGGCCTAAGTTTCTCCGTAACTTAGTCAGCCAATCTTCACATTTGACCCAAATACAGGCTAATATGCAGCGATATCACACTTTAGCAAGTAAACGACTAATCAAAGAATATTAAAACAGTAAAGAACACTCAAGCTTTCAAGAGAAGAGTCTTTTTATTAATCCGCAACAAAAAGGAATACAATTTACAGAGAAGATCGCCCTATACTTTTCTCCCTTGCTCCCTTGAATTATCATTCTACCCCCTCCAATAGGGTTTATATAGGCAAGTGAGGACATCCCCCTCACACAGGTACTAGAGTTTGATTACAACATAAAATCTCTAAGATTAATTCCCACTAGACTTAGGACTCTCCGGATGATTGCCAACTCAATACCCTTAAGAGATAAGGTTTCACCAATGATCTGGTCTGTCAAGACTTATCTGTTCGTCTCGGTTCGTGGCTCACAATCTTCTTTATCTCCGATTTATAAGGTTCATGATGCTTAGTTTTCGCGCACGTCTCTAATGACTTCACAATTCTCGTTGTGGTCGTTACCTATTCAATTAGTTCACGTCTCTTGGTGTTAAGTAGGTTCACCTGCAATTTACGATCATGCCCGTTAGTGTCTCAATGTCAAGCCTGGTAAGCCGCCCGGCCAAGTACTTGTCTTGCCTATTTTGTGAGTGCCCCGTTGCGCCCCGAGTAAGGCTTTTCCTATGCCTTGCACTGGTCACAGCGCCCCCAGCCTAACCTTTGTGATTTGGGCGCCTGTAACGACCTTAACCCTTGAAAATTGGGGGATTTTTTTTCGACTAAAATTCCCACTTATTCCCTTATTCACTTAGCTTGTATTCCTGTTCAGTGTCAATTCACTTTTCCTAATTATTTATCCATAATTATATTTAAATTTCATGTTTTGACATATATGGTCGATAGAAATTTCGGCAGCAAAACAGCTTATATATATAAGCCTACCCACCTGCAAATCAATTGTTTTAACAATCCTAGATATCCACAACTACCAAACATACTTTCCAAATCCACATTTACAACCCAATACATCCATTTCGATTCAATACCAATCATCTTAAAACACAATCCCAAAAGTAATATTCTTTACATTGTTTTCCTTACAAATTACATCCCAACAATATATTTCCAATATATGTCTATGCATACAAATATGTTTGGTAAAGGAATGTAATTGTATATCTTTTCTGTGTGTACAAAAAGTAGCCTAGGGTAGCTCTTTCCCACCAGCCTACATCGTGTACGCGGTAGGTAACGCCTATAGATCACTGCAAATAGTCTGAAAGGTAGAGGGGTGAGCTTTTGGGGAAAAGCCCAGTAAGATAATACGTTTAAAACAGTTCTGATATGTAAAAGCATGTAAAATCGTTCATAAAACCAATCTTTAACATAATATGTAAGTTCTCATTTCATGCGTAGTCATCATAAAAATCATAAAGCATGGGATTCTTTAAAACAAATAACATGCTTAATTATTTTACAAACTTTTCATTATTCATGGATGAGTTTTTAAAATCATCTCTATTCGTAAACATTTCATAACCAATTATCATGAATATCATAAAAGCACATAATCATTCATAATCAAATCGAGGAGACTAGGCTATAACTAAGTCATGAGATACGTGTCATTCTCTGTAGAGAGTCATCATACCTATGGCCATGGTAAGGGGGTTGTAGACTGGATCAAGGTCGTACAACACTTTCATAAAATATGGGTAGTATCTATCTTTCTTACGTTCTCTAGCACCTAGCTAGGACATGGGCACCAAAGGCACTCTCCGTGTAGGAAACATAAATGCGTGCTGCGCGGACACGAGATACTACCGAGACATCATCATCATAAATCACCAGTAGCAAGACATCTTCCACACAGGTTGAGTCAAGTGCTATAGGGACCCTACGTATCGGCACCCAAGTGGTGGAGCCGGAACACCACAAGAAGTAACCATGCATGAAGCCTATAGTCTCAAAAACTTTTTTCCCCTTTTTCCCTTTTTTCTATGCTTTTGAAATTGTCAAAAGTTTCTTTAAAAATATGGATATAAAATCATAAATCAATCTAAAGCTTCCATACGTTTCATACCTTAGGAAAATTCATTTCATAAACATGGAAGTACTCGGGGAATATTTCTTAAAACTAAATCATGCTTCGTAAACAGTTCCACAAGTATGAAAGCAGTTATAAATCATTTCAAAATATAATGTTATTTCATAAAATCTTTTATCAATGAAACAAGAATTCATTATCAGAACTAAGTTAAATGGCACCCCTTACCTCGATTTATTGGATATTCCAAGTTCGAGTAATGACGCCTCCAAGTGTCTCTCCTAACTCCTCCTACGATTCTCCTACACCAAAGTTTGTATACTTAGCATCCTATTCATACGAACTGTCCAAAATGCGTCAAAATTGTAACATATTCGTTACTACTTCGTGTGTACGTATAATCGTACATACCTAGGCCAACACGTGTGTTTATATATTTTTATTACTATTTTTTTTTGGTATGCACATATACTAACATACACATTTATTATATACACCTATATGTATATACACATAAGTATATACACACACATATATATATTTTATTATTTGTTTTTATTATTCCTTATCACACACACACACACACACACACACATATATATATATATATATTTTTTCTACTTCTCATCTCTCCCATTTTTATTTCACATCTAATCTAATTTACACCAACATGCTTATATCCCAACATATATATACATGTACATTAAATATACACACACACACATATATATATATATATATATAAATTTTACCTTCTTCTTTTTTCTTCCAATTTCCAGCTTTTTCCTTTTTTTTCTTTTCCTTTCTTTTTCCCTTTTTTTTCTTTCTTTTCTCTTTTTCCTTCCTTCTTCCTCGACTATTGCTCATTGTTCTGTTCTTTCTTTAGCTACCGTGGCTGCCTCTGTTCCAGCCTTCCCTCATCCTCATCCTCATCCTCATTCGATCACCCTTTTGCTTCCCCAATTTCCCTGTTTCAGCTTCAGCTTTCGGATTCTGCTTCCTCACTCTCGGTTTGCTTCCTTTCAGCCCCTCTTCCTTGGTTCTGTTTTCAGTCAGTGGCTCTCGGTTCTGCTTCGGTTCCCAGCTTCAGTTTGCTTCAATCCTCGGCTCCGATCTGCTTCAATTTCCTTTCCTCTCAGGTCGGCTCCAGCCTCGGTTATGCTCTTGCCTGCCTCCTCCTTCAGCTCTCGGTCTTGCTTGAATTCCCAGCCTCGGTTCTGCTCTAGCTTTCCTCCTCCTTCAGCTCTCGATCTTTCTTGAATTTTCAGCTCTACCCCCTTCGGTCCCGTTCCTTCTTCCTTCTCCCTTTCTTTTCTTCTTTCCTTTCACCCTACCTCTTCTTCTTTCCTTTCTTTTCTTTCTTTCTTTCTCCCTCGGCCGACCTAGCCTTCCTTCCCTTCTCTTCTTTTTTTTCTTCTTTTTTTTCCCTTTGTTTTCCCGCTCAGCAGAGGTACTTTGCTTTTCGAAACACCAAAATGCGGAATTGACTTTCTTTGAAAGCCAATTCCGTACAATACTATATATATATATATTATTTGTTGTTTGTTGTTTATTTTTTTTTGTTTTGTTTGTTTTTGTTTTGTTTTTTTTTAAATACTTATATGTTACATACTATATATTACCTAACATATATACTTGTTATATATATATATATATATTTATATATATATATATATTATCTATCTATATTTTAAATTTGTCTAGTATATATTTATATATATATATATATATTTTTTAAAATAAAATTATTCCATGATACAATGTTTATGTTTTTCATGAAATTTTCATTATTTCCAAAATGAAAATATTCTTGAGATTTCATCATTCCTCATAAATCCCCAATATAAGTTTTTTTATATCAAAATTTTCAACTAATGAATTAAAATTTTTCAATCCCTCCTTACTTGCATTTGCTTCATCACTTCCTGTATTTTGGGCTCTCTGTCGTTCACGGGCATCTCGGCTCCCATACTCCTCGAGCCCTACAACGAATATTCGCACTTCCATTAAAACATATTATTTTTTTATATAGTCTAACTATATATAGAAATTTTATGGTGTTTACAGTGCCCGATCAAGTATCTTTGGGTCTAACACTACCCCAATATAGGAATGAAGGCTTTGATGATGATGATGATGATGATGACGATGTTTGGTACATGAGATGATGATAGGATAAGATAATATAAGATTATGGATATGATACGATTAGATTATATTATTCTATCTTATATTTGATGTGTATAAGGATTGAATAAGATGACTTTTTATATCTTTCACCATATTTGCTATATAAAATTAAAAATACTATAAAATGAATTTTTTTTTTTAGTATTCATTTTAAAATACCATAATTTAAATTTGTAAGTTTTTGTTATAAATAAAAATTAAAAACTAAAAATTTAAATATTATTTATAATATCATAATTAATAGTTAAATTTACTAGTTGATTCTTAATAAAAAAATTAAATTACTTTTTAAAATTGTATTTTGTTAAAAAATTAAGTTTCATAAAAATCCTTTGTTTTTTTTTTTTTCATTTTCCCCTTTTCTTTCCTTTTTGTTTTTATTTCTTTATATGATTTAAATGAAAATAATTTATTTGATTGTATGTCAAATATATTTATCTTAAGAAAATGAGTTTTCCTTAGAAATAAATTGATTTTTAATAACATCAATTTTTAAAAGGACAATTCTCAAATATTTTCTGTATTTTATGGTTTCTTCCTTTTCTTCCTTTTTTTTTTTGCAATTTAGAAGAAATTGAAAAAACAAAAAAGAAAAAAAAACAAATTAAGTGTAATAATTCAAATTTTATAAATTCAAAAAATAATTTCTAACAATTTTATGGTTAATCGTTATTTTTCTTTCCTTTTTTTCTTTTTTTTTCCTACAAGAAAAAAACTAAGATGGAAAAAATAAAAAGGAGAAGAAAAATACAATTTAAACATAAGAAAAACTAGTTAAAAAGTATATTTTAAAATAATTTTTATGTTTGAGAATTTATTTCCTAAAAAATAATTAAAAATTTTAATTATTTCTAATTTTGTTTTTGAAAAATATGAATTGTTCAATAGAATGTTATTTTTATCAAAATTATAGTTTTTTATTTAAAAAACAAGAAAAAAAGGAAAAAGAAGTAAAAAAATGAAAAAAATAATTTAGATTAATTAATTAAACAATAATTCTTATTATTTTATTAAATGATTAAGTTGATTTTTAAATATCAATTTTAAAGATAAAATAAATAAAATATGATCCCATAAGATTAGAAACAATCCTTACCTTTAGGAGAGGCTTGAATCATCCTGGACTAAGAGGATGATTAATCTTATTTACAATCTAATTCTCTCCTTAATATGTGCTTAAACATAACATGATAGTTATTATCATACCCTATCCATAATCTTATGTACCAAACATGACTATATCTAGAGAGATAAAGTTACACTAATATAAAATAATTTTATTTTGGGTAAATTACATAAAAATATCATGTGGTTAGGGGTAGGCTAAATATGACCCTTGATATTTAAAATTCGACACTTAACCACCCTCAGATTTATTTTTGTAGGAACCCTAAATTTCATATATTGAACATATATAAGACCCAACGGGGAAATTATGAGACTAGTGAATTGAAAGAAATTACTAAATAGTGATTTTTCGTTTTTTGGACTACAAGGGGCAGCTCATGTAGATATAGGTTTGTGGGCCCCATGAGAGTACGCACCCACCTAGAAATATCTGAATCATCATAAAATGATGATATATGGCCTAAGGTAAGCCATTTGGATCTATAAAATTATGATTACGGCTTAGCTCAAAAAACGCTCAACAAATGTGAAAATGACAATTTTATCCATAGGTCAATTTTCTATGTTGATTGAATGGACACTATGAAATGATTTAGGGGTATGGAATATGCCATGTCAAGTCTTTAATTAATTATGTCAAACCTTTTTTCGAGATGTCAATCGAAAATATCGACACAGATTGAAATAGGAGAAATCAAGTAAATTTCATCCAAATTTGTACCATGATGTCACGACCTAATTTACTAAAAATCACTACAAATTTTTCGCTTTTTCTTTACCTTTCCTTTCGTGACGATTCTAACATCCATTAGGCTGTGATTCGGTATTAGTACCACCTTCCTTACTTACCATGTCATCCATTTTAAATCATTCATACATGTCAATATAAACTATCTATTGACTGTAAATACTTTTATCTAATAAGTGAGCTCACGTGTATTAAATATAAATACATCCCTGACATTACATTTGTTTACATCACTTTACTGTTATATGTTCATATACAAAATCATACGAATGTGTATACCTTTCACTCGATGGGAATGCAGCGGATAAAAGGAATGCAAGTCCTCAGTCGTACTCTAGCTATTGCGGATGCTCTGTAGAGAGGGGGAAAATGAAAGGGGTGACTCACTAGCTCAGTAAGGAAATCAAGCAAGCAAGTAGATAACCACACTATCTATATGAATATAATGTCATGCCTTAAAGGGGTGAGCTCACTAACTCAGTAAGGAAATCATATATGCATTTACTGGTGTATATGTAAATCATGCTTTATTTATAAACACCGGTAATTCATGCAAATATTGCATTTTCATATAATGCTTATAAGGCATATCATGCCATTTTATTTCAATCCAAAAAATATGACATTTCATTATGTAAAAACATGTAAATCGAGGCTCAACCCATCCCTCGGGCTTACCTTGGTTCATAAACATTTATAGTTATATAAAACCACAAGGTCACATGTCAAGGCTCGACCCATGTAACGACCCTTGACCCTTGAAAATTGGAGGATTTTTTTTTGAACTTAATTTACCCACTTATTCCTTTATTCACTTAGGTTGTATTCCTGTTCAGTGTCAATTCACTTTTCCTAATTCTTTATGCATAATTATATTTAAATTTCATGTTTGACATGTATGACCGATAGAAATTTTGACAGCATAACGGCTTATATATGAGTCTACCCACCTGCAAATCAATTGTTTTAACAATCCTAGATATTCACAACTACCAAACATACTTTCCAAATCCACATTTACAATCCAACACATCCATTTCGATTCAATACCAATCATCTTAAAACATAATTTCGAAAGTAATATTCTTCACATTGTTTTCCTTACAAATTACATCCCAACAAAATATTTCTAAAATATGTCTGTACATACAAAATGTGTCTGGTAAAGGAATGTAATTGTATACTTTTTATGCGAGTACAAAAAGTAGCCTAGGGTAGCTCTTTCTTACCAGCCTACGTCGTGTACGTAGTAGGTAGCGCCTACGGATCACTGCAAATAGTCTGAAAGGTAGAGGGGTGAGCTTTCGGGAAAAAAGTCCAGTAAGAAAATGCATTTAAAACGATCTTAGTGATTTAAATATGTAGAAAAACATAATAATACGTATAATGACTACTCTCTGAAACTAATATAAAGGACCTTCGAAAATAAGAAAATCAAAAACATCGTGATTCAAAACGTAATTCTTTAAGTACTTGAACTGAATAGTTATCACATAACCTTTTTCGTATATTCAAAATTCTAAAAACATAATTACATGTAAAATCACATATCGGAAAGTCAAATCTGAAAGTAGAGTTCAATTCAGATAGAGACTACATTGGCCTATATGATTATCATGCATTTATAACAAAGTCATCCTCCGTAGAGGGAATTCAGAACCTATGGCCATGGTAGGGTTGTAGACGTGATCAAGGTCGTACAGCGTTCAGACACCCGAAGGTGGAATTCAGACACCACAAAGGCGAAGTTCAAACACTACACAAGTGAAGTTCAGACGCCACACAGGCGAAGTTCAAACGCCACATAGGCGAAGTTCAGACACCACATAGGCGAAGTTCAGACGCCGCAAAGGCGAGCATGATAAGCGTTAGCATACAACATAAGTGGCCCTTAGTCTCAAAATATACTATAGTTTTCATATATAAAAACATCAAAATACAACCATCTTATTCAATAGATAATTTCAGAGAACATACTCTTATTCAGAAGTCAAATTCAGAAATATGCAATTATTCAAAATACAAATTCAGAGAACATATTCTTGTTCAGAAAACAAATTCAGAAACATGTTGTTAGTCAGAAAAACCAATTTCAGAAATCACATTCTTACTCAGAAAGCAGAAGTAGAGAACATGCTCGAAAATCATAATTCAGATCCTTGTAAGTTTTCCTTAATCATGATTCAGAAAGTAAAGTATTACCGTTTTAAATTACACCCCCTTACCTGATCTATCGAAAATTCTGAGTTCAAGTGGTGACGCCTCCTAGTACCTCTTTTAATTCCTTCTACGATTCTCCTACACCAAAATTGTATACTTAGCATCCTATTCATACGAATTGTCCGAATTGCGTTAAAATCGTAACCTATTCGTTACTACTTCGTGTGTACGTATAATTGTACATACCTAGGCCAACACGTATGTTTATATATCTTTATTACTATTTTTTTGTATGTACATATACTAATGTCACGCCCCAGAAGCGCGGAAAATTGGGCTAATTTAAACTTTTTATTCATTAACTATATTGTTTTTCTGTTCATGTCTAGATTTAAAATCTTTTTCATTTTCCAGGATCTCATTACATTACATATATTCTGTATATATAAAATCATTTACAACTATTACATCCCGACTATTATATACAATAGTGTCTATTATGTATCACATGTCTGGAATATAAGTAAGACTGTACCTCAAGGTTACAAAAGAATCCGATGAAAGGTCGGACTACCTTGTCAACGACCACAGTCTCGTATGTGCAGTAGACTCGCTATAGATAATCTGGGAGATGGAGAGGAGGGGGGTGAGTTTTTCAGACTCAGTAAGAGATACATTTAAAATAGCTTTAAATACTCAAAACATGGTAAAACTCATGGTTTTACAAATCAGCATAAATATGTACTGGAGTAGAGATGCTTACATTTCATAAAAGCAGTAAAAACATGCTTAAATCATAAGTTTACACATCATGCATCCTTTTAGTAAAACTCATATATAGTATGCATATTACGTCGTGTAAACAAGTAAAAGCATCTCAAAACTTAATCATGCATATCATAACATGCTTATCACTTTAAAATGAAATTGTATTGTCATATGCACATTTCGTAAAACATACTCATGGCTACCTTTAAAATCTCATCATAGAAAATATATGCTCAATAAAATCATAAAATAGGTAGCATGAAATGTGCGAAAACATATATATATCGTTCTGTCAATTCATCGTGTAGGGTCAGGCAATCGTCTCATATACTAGTCCCGAAGGACATCATACATTTGGTCCCGTAGGACATTCATCGTAGGTACATATGGCCATTGTACAGGGGAGCCGTAGGACTGGATCAGGGTCGTACGCTGCCCTATCTCTCGCACACCACTAAATGGGGACTATACGCACGAACTCACGTGCATCTCCAAGTGTGGACTATACGCACGTTTCTCATATCAAGTCAGAGCCTGCCCGTTCTCTGGCTGTCGGCTAGGTAGATCCTCGATCGTCTCCATACGAGATCGACCCCAGATCCTCTAACTATCGTCATATCATGCCTTTTTACCCCACAAAATCATTTTGGGTCTCTTACCCATTTATCAAAATCATTTCGGGCCTCATACCCGTGTATTAAAAATCATTACGGGATTCTAACCCGATTTTCATAAATCATTACGGGACTCTAGCCCGTTTCTCATAGAAAACATAGTTTTCATAAATCATTGCGGGACTCTAGCCCGTGTAAATATGGAAGCATAGTTATCAAAGTCAATTCTTGGGACTCATAATCGTACCGTGAAAATATAGCTTAAAAGCTGTTTCGGGACTTTAACCCGTATCATGAAAACATGATTTCATAAAACATATCGAGACTTTAACCCGTAATCTCACATAAAAATACTATGCTTTCGTTTCAAAAGTGAACAATCACTTTTATAAACATGTATGTTGTAAAAATGTATTTCATATATATAAAACATGCTGAAAACTCGAGAAATGGTTTTGGCTTCGGTTTGAATACAGTTGGAAATCCATTTCGTAAAATCTCATCCAATTCTCATACATAAACAGTTGGTAAGGATGAAGGAGTACTGACGCTACTCTAAATTATATCCCTTACCTCTTAGCGACTGATGTAGAGCACTTTCCTCGATGCTCGAATTTACCTCGTAAAACGTGTCGATAGATCGAGCTGCTGCAAAACAAGGTCAACTTATCACATACGGCTTAAATTCATTTCAACATATCCAATATGTGATTATATCGAAGCTTTGACTAAAAGTTGACTTTTATCGATTTTACTCTTTTTGCTCGATTTTATCGGCATAAACCTCGTTTTAAATCGTATTTAATTCAACAAATATTTTCCTCATATTTATTATGGTCGACTTAGCTAATTGGACCAATTTCTCTCTTATTGGGCCAAATTACACCTTAATGGGCCTTAATCCGTTTTAAGCCCGTTTCCACTTATTAATTCTTTCATCAAGGCCGATTGGGCTAATTTGGCCCATTAGTACTTATTGAGCCTTTTTCTAGACTCTTTGAATAGCTCGTATTTTATTTACGACAATTTAATTAAAATCTCAATTTAATCCACTAAATGCGCAATTTAATCTGTAACTCGTAAAATAAACTTTTAATGCGCGATAATTACATAGAT
Organism: Firmiana major; assembly: GCA_033439115.1. NCBI lineage: Eukaryota > Viridiplantae > Streptophyta > Magnoliopsida > Malvales > Malvaceae > Firmiana > Firmiana major. Next base: position 54,911,206 of record CM065904.1, on the reverse strand, counting down.
TGTCGTAACTGAGCTTTACTTACCCGAGATTTTGCGATAGTATGCAATTCGAAGTTTGATCTGGCTCACGTACGCGATTTATCGTCGAACTGCATAATTTTATATATTTAATTTCGAGTAAATTTTTGATCAAATATAATTTAAATAAATTCCCCGAAAATTAAATCGGTCACTTTTGACCTCTTACCGACTTACCCGAAGTCCGGTGTATCCCCAAAAATTTTTCCTTTTTCTCTTTTTCTTCCCTTTTTCTCCTTTTTCCCTCTCTTTCTTGGCTGAACCGGTTCGGTCCGATTCAGACCGGTTCAGACCGGTCCGGTTCAATTTCGGTTCAACTTCTCCCTCGTCGTTCGGGGCTTTTTCGGTCGGTTCTTCGTCGGCTTCTGCCTCCAGCTTGTTCGCAGGGTAGTCCGGTGCATGAATCTGGGGTCGGCTTCGCCAAAGCTCGTCGAAAAGTGCCCGGTCCGGCCTCTTCTCTCCTTCGACGGCGACACCCAATTTTTCCTTCTTCCGATCGGCGCCGTTTGGAGGCGTTTCAGGCCGATCTGCTCCTGGATCGACGTCGCATAGGTCCCCTCTGGCCGGTGGTGGGTCGCTCCTCCCCTCCTCGGCCACCGATCTCTCTCTCCTCTCTTATTTCTCGATTTCTCCCTTTCTCACTCTTTCTCTCTCCTTCTCTCGCCGGTCACTGTTTCTCCCTCCACTATCGGTGCCGACGAGCTCAGGCGGTCTGTTGGGTCACTTCTCCGGTGATGGCTCGCGGCTGAGGCAGACGGGGCGATGCGGGTCTTCTGTTTCCTTCTATTTTCTTCTCTGTCGCGCAAACTTTCGCGCGACAGAGTTTCTAATTTTTATTTTTTTACTTTATTTTTATTATTTTATTATATTTTATTATATTATATTTATTATATTATTCAATAAAATATTATATACTACCACAAATATCTTTCAAAAGCCATATTTTATTTTATTAATTAATTAATTTAATTAATTTAATTTATTTTAATTATTTCGGTGTATTTTTCGCATATTTTCGGGATAATGTCCCGGGCGAAAATTATGAAAATTCGTAATATTTTCGTTTCTTGACCAATTGAACTCGAAATTCCATAATTTCTTCTTTATCGATCAAGATTTCCTAAATCCATATTTTTAATGAAATTTCTTCATCGAATTTACACCGAAATTAGGATCTTTTGACCATTTTACCCTTCTACACGTTCGGGACAAATTTAAACCGATTTTCCTTCTCGGACTCACTATCTTTTCTCATTTAAATTCAGTATCTTTCGTCCAACGATTTAAATCCTTTAATTTAAATTATGGTCCCAAATAATGAACATAGTGGGAAAAATTCGGGTTTCACAACTAACATACACATTTATTATATACACCTATATGTATATACACAAAAATATATACACATATATATATTTTATTATTTGTTTTCATTATTCATTATCACATATATTTATTTATTTGTCTACTTCTCATCTTTCCCATTTTTCTATTTCACATTTAATTTAATTTAATTTAATTTAATTTACACTAACATGCTTATATTCTAACATATAAATATACATGTACATTAAATATACATATATAAATTTTTACCTTTTTTCTTTTTCTCTTTTTTTTCCTTCCAATTTCCAGCCTTTTTTTTCTTTCCTTTCTCTTTTTCCTTTCTCTTCCTCGGCTATAGCTCACTGCTCCTTTCTTCAGCTACTGTGACTGCCTCTGTTCCAGCCTTCCATCATCATCATCCTCACTCGATCACTTCTCCTCTTCTTCCACCGGACCTCTGTTTCTCCTTCAACTCTCGGGTCCTGCTTTCCTCACTCTCGGTTTGCTCCTTCAGCTCTTCTCTTCCTCGGTTTTGTTTCAGCTCAATGGCTCTCGATTTCGCTTTGGTTCCCAGCTTCAGTTTCCTTTCCTTTCTTCCTCTCTCGGCCAATCCAGCTTTCCCATCTTTTTTTCTGGTTTTCCTTTAGCTATTAGATCTGCTTAAATTTCCAATGGCTCTCGGTCTTGCTCCAGTTTTCTCCAGCTCCCGGTTCACTTGGTCTTCTTCTCCCTTTCCTTTCCTTTCTCTCCCTTCTTTCTTCTTTCTTTCTTTCCCCCTCGACCGAACCAGCTTTCCTTCTCTTCTCCCTTTCTTTTTTCTTTCTTCCCCTGGTCAGCTCTTCTCTCGGTTTGCTTTCTCCCTTTCTTCTTCCTTTCTTCTTCCTTTCTTCTTTCCTTTCTTTTCTTTCTTTCTTTCTCACTCAGCCGACCTAGCCTTTGTCAGACCTGTATTTTTAGGTAGCTTGTTCCTTATGATTTATACATGTACAAACATGTATTGAGTTATTTAAATCATAAGAAGAGTATTTAGTAGATTTAAGTGTTAGTGAAATGCTTTAACACTTAAAAGCTACACAAAGGCTTAATGTGAGTTGTGAGGGCTACAGGTTAAACCGATTGAATCTAAATCATTTTGACTGAAGAGAAGAACTTATGATGTAAAAATATAGAAAGTTTATGAAGGAAAGTCAATTTGATTTGTCTCGAACACATAGAGGTAGAGTAAATGCCAAAAAGGGGCAAAACAGACCTTTTAAGCCATTCGAGGTGTTTTAGGTATAATCACTTCCCGAAAACGGCCAAAACGTAAAGATGAGAGTGTAAAACATAAGATATGACACTTTTAAAATTTTGAAAAAAAGTCAAGTTGGTCAATGATTAAGGAAAAAGTCAACTATAGTTAAGAAAAGTGGACTTTTACCATAGTTGACTAACCATGGTTAGGAATTAACCTTATGTTTAGAGAAAAAAATTGGAAAAAAATAATTTTAGCTAGAATATAAGATATTCATCCTCCAAAGTAAGGAAAATTTATTTGGATGAATTCCAGATTTAATTTAATGGTTAAAAATGCAATGGGCCAAAGTTGGAAAATTTAAAGCCCATTAAGGTATCATAAGTGCAGGCCGAATTTGGAAAGCCCAATGGGCCAAATTGTTGGGCCAATTTATGGGCTCAATATTGAGACAATTGAAGGCCCAATAGGTAGTAAAAATTTCAGCCCAAAAAGCCTAAAGGAAAAGCCCAAACCGAGAAGCCCATTTGAATAAGTTAAAAAGCCATTAATGAAAGGTAACAAAGTCTAAAATTGTCACGACCGTTATCGCTGACCTTTTTCCTTTTCGTTCCCAAGATTTGGTTGGGCTGTGAGTCGATGTTACTCATTTCTATTCATTCATATGTATCAAATATTAAACATAATTGTACATCTATTTATATAATCGTTCTTTTTATACGTTACATCCCCGGTAATTTATACAGTACATGTCTGTGCGATTTAGTGTTCATATACAAAATATGTGTATATATATACCTTTGCGCAGTAAAGAGAGCTGTACAATAAAAGAACTAGCAGGGAGGACCGCAAGATGCTCTAATGAGCCTTATCTGTGGAGTGAGAAAAAAAGGGTGACCTAACGCGCTCAGTAAGGAAAACATGACAGTAGGTAGATAACTATACTATCTACGTGCTTATAATGCATGGTTAATATCATCACAAGGCAAATGCATTTGACAAACCATAGCAATCTATTCAGAAATCATTAATTCGATAGAAAGCTTTGTTTTCACTTTAACCACATTTCAAATCATCACATTTCTGTCTGTTTTCATTTTCGAAATCAGTACTCCTCTGGTATTGGTAATAAGTGATTCCATCATAATGACAAATCATATTTTTTAAACCATTTGAGATCATTTTGAGATTAATTTGAGATTAGGTAGGGATATATAATCATCTGTGGACATATGGCTATAGTCAGTGACCCCAAGCAATCGCTAGCTAGGCGTGCAAAGGTGTCAGTCGCCTAGGGAGGTGGGTCAATCCAACCCATCGGCTCATCTTTACTCTATCATCTGTCCGAAGATGCCAACACGGTACAAGGTACTCTATGTATAGTCTCACGGTACAACGTACTCCGTGGACAATCACATGGTACAACGTACTCCATGGACCTTGTCTATACACCCCACACTATGGACTATAACAATATACTGTATGCTCGAGGCTACCTGAGAGTAGGCGGGCTTTTACGACCTCGACATTAATCATCAACCATAAACTTGTCTCATATACAGTGCGAGCAAGTCAGTGTGACACACAGTCAACATGAGGGTTCCAGCACGGTTTTATCATCAATAACATTTAAAATTTCGTGCAAGTAGAATCGTGTAACCCGTTAGTTAACACACAATTTCCAGCATGATTTATTTCATTCACAATTTTGATAGATGGCTCTATTTTCATTGAAAATAACTTAAAATCAGAGTTCAGTATAAATAGCATGCTGTCATGATGCAATTCATGTAAACAATAGCCAATCTATCCATATACTTGCTAAAAAGCAGAGTTTTATAGTGAAAACATCAAAATATGCAATTTATGCAATTTTTTTCAAATCTTGCATTCCCGATGCTCAACGGTATGCATTTCCCTATAACAAGGGTAATATCATAATTTATTTATCACTAGGCTCTTTCTTAGATTTTCAGTCTCTATATATTTCATACTATTTATTCTTATACAGGGATTTATTAAAATACGTACAGCTATCTCTATAGCAATCATAAATCCCTTGCCTGGAATCTCAGTCGATTCCGCTTTTATCTTTCCAATTTCTAATCACTCGCTCGTTCCCGGCTCCAATATACCTTCAGGAGTCGAGTTTCTATGATGGCACGCAAATCGAAACTCGATCGAATTCACTTTTGTTCCTTATTAACACGCTACACATTTATATATTTAAACCAGTTCAATTTCGGTCAAATATAATTTCAAATAAATTTTTCAAAAATTTAATCGATCAATTTTGACTACTTACCGGCTTTTCCTTAAACCCGAGGTATCACCGAATTTTTTCCCTCTTTTTTTTTCTTGGCTGAACCGGTTCGGACCGGTTCAGACCCGCTTTTCACTGAACCGTCCGAACCAATTCAGTGGCAAGTTCATCGTTTGGACCTTTTCCCGGTCGGTTCCTCGTCGGCTTCCACTCCCAGCAGATCCACCGAGCCTCACGATCTGTGGATCTGGTGGTGTCCGACTGTCAGCTCGTCGAAAAGTGGTCGGTCTGACCCTTTCTTTCTTCGGCTTCGCCGACGTTTCTTCCTCTTCGTCGATCGGCGTTTCTAGGTTGCCGACGGTGGCGTTTTCGCTCCCCTCTGGCCGGTGGCGATGAGCTCTCTCTTTTCCCGACCGCCGTTCGCCCCCTTTCTCTCTCTTCTCTCGTCGGTGGTTGAATCGGGGGGAGGGGGGAGGGGGCTGTGCGTTTTCGTTTTCTTTCTTTTCCTTTCGTTTTTTTTGTTCTGTTTCTCTTTTTTATTTCTGCTGCTTTGTGTTTTTTTATATAATATAATATAATATAATATAATATAATATAATATAATATAATACATAGATTTAAAATATCTATAATATAATATAATAATAATAATACAATAATAATTATCCCATATTATTTATATTATTATTATAAAAATATTATTACCATGTATTATATATACAGTGTTTTTTAAATGCACATGTATATATTTAGACACCCAATTTTTTTTATATACTTTATGTGCATATATAAACATCATTATTTATTTTTATTTCCTTGGAAATATTTTTTCATATTCCCGAAATAATTTTCGAAATGAAAAATTTCGGGTCTTACATTTTTTCCCTCCTTAAGAAATTTGGTCCTCCAAATTAGAACCAAACTATCACTCAAAAAGCAGCGGATACCTATCGCGCATCAAGCTCTCCAATTCCCACGCAGCTTCCTCTGAAGTGTGGTACTGCCAGAGAACCTTAACCAGAGGGATTGTCTTGGACCGTAGCATTTTCTCCTTTCTATCCAATATCCGAATCGGCTTCTCCACATAGGACACATCCTCTTTGAGCTCCAATGGCTCATACTGAATCACATGTGCCGGATCCGGATGATACTTCCGAAGCATAGAGACATGGAAGACATAATGGATGCCTGCTAGCTCAGGTGGCAAAGCTAGCCTGTAAGCCTTATCTCCCACTCGATCCAATATCTCAAATTGCCCAATATATCTGGGACTCAGTTTTCCTCTCTTCCCGAATCTCATAATCCCTTTGGAGGGAGAAACCTTCAGGAATGCTGATTCACCCATGGTGAATTCTAATGGTCTCCTCCTCGTGTCCGCATAACTTTTCTGTCTACTCTGAGCTGTCCTCAACCTTTCACATAATAACTGGACATCTTCAGAGGCTTGTTTCACCAAGTCGAGAGCAAATATCTTTCGATCACCCACTTCTTCCCAACTGATAGGAGAACGAAACCTATGACCATATAATGCTTCATACGGTGCATTCCAATACTCAAGTGATAGCTATTATTATAGGCGAATTCGGCTAACGGCAAATAATCATCCCAGGAGCCTTTAAAGTCCATCACACACGCTCTCAACATATCTTCCAGAGTCTGAATGGTTCTTTCTGACTGACCATCTGTCTGAGGATGGAAAGTGGTGCTAAAGCTTAATTGGGTTCCCATAGCTTCCTGAAAATGTTCCCAAAAGTGAGAAGTGAAGCGAGAATCTCTATCTGATATAATGCTCACTGGAACACCATGTAGCCTCACAATCTCCCGTACATATAAATCCGTCAATGCACTCAGAGTATCTGTAGCTTTCATAGCTAAGAAGTGAGCTGACTTCGTCAATCTATCCACAATCACCCAAATGCCATCATGGTTCCATCTGGTCCTCGGTAAACCCATGATGAAATCCATGGTGATGTGCTCCCATTTCCAGTTCGGTATAGGTAGAGGCTGCAATAACCCTGCAGGCTTCTGATGCTCTACCTTAACTTGCTGACATACAAGACATCTAACAACATACTCAGCGATGTCTTTCTTCATCCCTGACCACCAATACACTTTCCAGAGATTCTGATACATCTTATTACTCCCCGAATGTAATGTATACCGCGATGAGTGAGCTTCTGACAATATCAATCTCATCAACTGTGGGTCTTTAGGAATACATATTCTGCCTCTGAACCTCAGCAAGCCATCATCACACATTGTGAACTCAGTCACTGTCCCTCTCCGAATCTGTTGTACAATATTGACACACTGTCGATCATCACGCTGAGCCTGGCGAATCCGATCTATCAACTCCGATTCTAACCTCAGGCTAGCTATCATATAACCACTATCAGCGTCAGAAGGGATCACATCAATAGAGAGGCTTACAAACTGTTTCGACAGCTCGTGTTCCCTAACCATCATATAGGATATAATCCCGAGGCTCTTTCAGCTCAATGCATCAGCCACTATATTAGCCTTTCCCGGGTGATACAATATTTCACAATCGTAATCCTTCAGAAGCTCTAACCATCTTCGTTGCCTCATATTTAATTCTTTTTGTGAAAACAAATATTTGAGGCTTTTGTGATCAGTGAATATATGAAATTTCTCACCGTATAAATAGTGGCACCATATTTTAAATACAAATACCACGACTGCCAACTCTAAATAGTGGGTTGGATAGTTTTTCTCATGGTCTTTGAGGTGTAGGGATCCATAAGTAACTACCTTCCCATTTCGCATAAATACGCAGTCCAGTCCTTGATGAGAGGCATCTGTATACACAACAAAACCTCCTGAGCTGGTAGGTATGGTGAAAATCGATGCAGTTGTCAAGCGATGTTTCAATTAAATGAAACTCTTTTCACACTTATCATCCACTCAAATGCAATATTCTTCCGAGTGAGACGAGTCAATGGAGCAGCTAGTCTCGAGAAACCCTCGACAAATCGTCGGTAATATCCAGCCAAACCCAAAAAACTTCGAATCTCAGTAACTGTCCTAGGTCGTTCCCATTGAACTACTGCTTCAATCTTGAACGGATCCACTGACACCTCGTCCTTCGATACAACATGACCCAGAAAAGAAATTTGTTCTAGCCAGAAATCACACTTATTGAGCTTAGCATACAACTGTTTCTCCCGGAGGGTCTGTAAGACTATCCTTAAGTGCTGCTCATGTTCCTCTCTGGACTTTGAATATATTAGTATATCATCGATAAAGACGATCACAAACCTGTCTAGGTATGACTTGAATACATCATTCATTAAAGCCATAAAAGCTGCAGGAGCATTCGTTAACCCGAATGGCATCACTAAGAACTCATAATGACCATAATGAGTACGAAACGCTATCTTGGGTACATCTCCACTCTGAATTCTCAACTGATGGTACCTAGACCTCAGATCAATCTTAGAAAAGACCTGTACTCCCTGAAGCTGATCCAATAGATCATCAATACGTGGAAGGGGATATTTGTTCTTGATGGTAGCTTTATTCAACAACCGGTAGTCAATACATCGTCGGAGGCTTCCATCATTCTTCTTAACAAATAAGACCGGAGCTCCCCAGGGTGAGACGCTCGGTCTTATGAATTCCTTATCCAACAGTTCCTGCAATTGTTTCTTCAACTCCTCTAACTCAACTGGAGCTATACGGTACGGTGGTTTAGATATCTGCTCTGTACCAGGCACCAAATCAATACAAAATTTCATCTCTCTATCTGGTGGCAACCCTGGTAACCTGAAAGACATCTGAAAATTCTCTAACTACAGGAATGTCAACCAATTCCGGGTGTGCCTTATCTATGTCAACCACGTACGTAATAAAACCTTCAAAATATTATTCATATAATTAGTACATTAATTCACTCATTCTATTACAATAATTGCATTCTTTCATTTATTCTCAGAAAATCTTACAACCGATTTCTCAGTTTCCTCTACCTGAGAAAACATCATAGTCTTAGAATAACAATCTAAGACAACATGATTTGCAACCAACCAATCCATTCCTAATATCACATCAAAATCACACATATTTAACAAGATAAGATCGACTGTCATACTCTTATCTCCTAGTCTTAATTTACAACCCTTGACACGCCCTAAAGGTATTACCGCTAGTACACGGGTCGTACAAGTAATAATGGGATTTGAGTCCCGAAATTATCGTCCCACAGAGATGTTGATTAGCCTAATTAACTACCGGTTAATCTTACGCTAAGTATGTCCTAGCAAATTATGAATTGATGGGTGCTCTACAAAGCTAACAGTACTAAAAATAATAAAACTATAAAAAAAAAAGAAAATAAAACCGAGCTAAGATTTACTTACCGAGCTCCACGTAATTAAAAGCAAATACCTACGAAAATAATTAAACAGTTAAGATTAATTAACGCAGTTAAAATAAAATGCAAATATGAAAATAAAGAACTAAAATTAAATTAAAATTTAAACAAACTTGAAATAAAATTGCATGTAAAACATTTAATGTAGATTAATTCTAAATGCCACTTATAAAACACTAAACCAAAATAAAATCTTAAAACATTTAATATAAAATTAACTACTAACTAAAAATTAACACTACAAATTAAATTAACATGCAAAACAATAAAGCTAACCTACCATTACTTAATTAAATTACCTAAATGACAACTAACAAGTATCAATTTAATTCATTAAAATAAGAACATGAAATAACACATTAATTGGCCAAACAAGGCCTTAAACAATTTTGGCAAACAAGTGGAGTCCCGATACTGCATTGCTCATTTTCTTTCTAATTGCATGTTTATTTCCAGGCTATGTTCACGATTTTGGTAATTGTCCGCTGCACTCTACCTGTTCTCGGGTCTGACCAGAAACTGCTCCAGGTAAGGTCCACTTCTGCTCCCTGCTGCACCATTTCCTACTTCAGATTCCATTCTCGATTCTGCTGTGTCCTGCTGCCAGGTCTTCAATCTGCTGCCATTACTGCTATCTACTGTAAGTGTTGTTTTTGTCCGACTTTTGCTCTAGGCATTCTCGGTTCCAGGTGCTCACGGGTTCAGCTCCATGCTTTGCAACACAGCCCTACCAACAGACTATATCCACGGTGCAATTGCTGCAACACGGTTTATGAGCTGTTACAACCAAATAGGAACAACACAACAGCTACTTCAGCGAACTTCAAGCCTCCTCTTGCTTCAGTCCAGCACTCAGCAGCTTGACATTAACCCGAGCCTCACTCCTATAGCAGAAAATAATGAGCAATGCAGGTTACAAACAACATAAAGATGAACAATAATTACTTCACAAAACAGAGGAGAGCTCTCGGATAGCTTGCTGCCGTTGTCCTCTGGTTTCCTTCTTGTGGTTCATGAGAGCAATTCAGCTCACCACAACCTTGAGACATGGAACCTTGGATCAAAGCAAATCGACAGCTCACATTGAACACTTACAAAACAATAATAAAACTTGAAAAATAAGGAAAATCGAGAGCTATCACTAAGAATGAAGAACTATGAAAATTAAAACTTGAAAACAAAAGAGTTGAATATCACCAAACCGAGAAGCATGGATGAGTAAATGAGGCTGCAAATCAACATGAAAAGTTTTTCATAAATGAAAACAAGTGAAGATGAACAGTAACATAGAATATAGTTTCGGGAAAAGCTTCTAATAATAAAAACTAAATTAATCTAACTAAGCTACTCTAACACTACTCCTAAATTACATTACATTACACTACTCCTACTCCTAAAATTACACCCTCTTTCAATTGTCATCCTTTCCTATTTATAAACACACTAGGGGTAAAATTGTAATTTCTACATCATTGATGAGTTGGCTTTTTTTTGGCCACTTGTCTTTACACCATTGGCTCCATGAAAAGATATTTCCATGTCATCGGTCTTCTTGTCCAATTGGATGTGCTAGGTGGCATGACTCGTGTTCTCCGCGTGGCTCAATCTCGATTTTAGCCCAATTTCGGTCCATTTTCTATCGAAATATTCAAAATTCATCCGGATTTAATTTATCTGCAAACATAAGAATTTTAATTAAATAAAGGGGATAATTAACAAAATAAATTAGGGATTTAAATAATTAATCAGGAAATTAAGCATAAATAATTCTAAAAATATAGAATTATCACACCCCCAAACTTGAGCTTTTGCTTGTCCTCAAGCAAAACAAAATGATTGTAGGAATGACATGTACAAAACACAATAATTTCCCTAATATCATCCTCAAAGAAAAAGTACAAACTATGAAATCAAAGACTCACAATTACAAGTCCAGCCCTTAAATTATTCAATCATAAGTCCTAACCTAAATTGGACTCCTCGTGAGTGTGTGAAAAATGTCTAAGTCACTTCACAATATATTACCCGGATCAGATTATGTAACACAGTGAATGTAAAGTTAATGACATGTGATCATTCCCATAAGTTTGCTTTTCACTTCTCTCTCCACTAATGTAGTCACACTTAACCAAAGATCAATAGGACTTCATTAAACTTGTAATGTAAGGTTGGGGCTAAGGTATGATAAAGTCGATTTAGGTTTAATTACCCCTTAACATGCATTACTTCTAGGATCTTAATGTAAGAGCTCAAATCATTTCCCCCAAACTTATTTATTTCACTAAACTTTTTATTCTATTTTTGTATTTTTCTTCTTTCTTCTTTTCTTTTTCTTTTTCTTTCTTTTTCACTTTTTTTTTGAATTTGAATTTTTTTTTCAATACATACTCCTTCACTATCACTTAATACCCATATAGCTCATAATATATCCTAATGACTTTTCATGCTTTTGGGGTAAGGGATAGGAACAAAGTATTTAAGCTAAGGAGAAAATAAGCAGGTGTATTTACAGAGAAAAGCTTATTTGGCCCAGATGGGTGACTAGGGGTAGAATATGTACAAGGATAACTAGAAAGGCTCAAACGATCCAAAGATGGCCTAAATCATCTCCCTAATTAAGTGTGATCTAATATTTCACCTCAAGATCAGATCAAACAAATTCTAGAATATGATGCACAAAATCAATTGAACAAATGCAGTCCTATGTACACATAAGCTTTCTGTAAATAAATATACCAATTCATGACATGACATATGCATAAGATGAGGAAATCATAATCAGAATTAAGACAAATTCAAGAATTCAACTTCATGCTTTTCCTATAATCATACTTCTCAGTCAATCAAAGTCAGACTAAATCATGGGGTCATATCATCGGAATATGGGAAAACTACATGCTAAGCACTAAATCATCCCAAAATCAAACAATTTAAGTTCATATTATCCAAAAAAAAAATTGAAAATTCTTTCTTAGATTTTCGAAAAAATTTTGAAATTTTTTCCAAAATAGCTCAAGTGATATCACCTCCCCCAAACTTAAAGTGCACAGTGTCCTCAGTGTGCAGATAATATAAGAATTTAAGCTCAAGAACAGAGTACTCCCCTTTCTGATGATGATGAACAACTGAAGCTTGATTGAAAGCATAAAACTAGAAAATAAACCTGCAAAATAAACAAAGAAAGAAACAATAGAAAAGAAAAAGGAAAAGAACTATATACAAGGTGAAAAGGAAAACACAACCACTTCAAATGTAGCTGAAGAAAACAACACTTAGCAGCAGGGCGAAGAGTAGGAGGGTCATCCAGAATGCTGACAGAATGTTGACAATTAACTCCTCCTTAGCTCTATCTACTTCCCTCATTCTTTCAGATTTCCTATGATTAAGCATTATATTCTCCTTAATCTCCATCTTAAAACATTCTTGAGAGTCATCAGGGAGCTTCAAAGGTTTGAAAACATTAAACTTCACTTCCTGATCTAGGACTCTCATAGTTAACTCCCCTTTTTGTACATCAATTAAAGTTCTACCCGTCGCTAGGAAAGGTCTGCCTAGTATAATGGGGACTTCTCTTCTTCCTCTATGTCTAAAATAATAAAATCCGCAGGGAAAACAAATTTGTCCACCTTTACTAACACATCCTCAATGACCCCCTTCGGATATTTAATTGATCGATCAGCCAATTGGAGGGTCACTGTGGTGGGCTTGGCATCCCCTATTCCTAACTTATGATAGATAGACAATGGCATCAAATTTATACTCGCTCCAAAATTGCACAGGGCTCTACCAAAGAATAAATTTCTAATAGTGCATGGTATGGTAAAGCTCCCTAGATCTTTGAGCTTGTGGGGTAATCTTTTCTGGATAATGACACTACATTCCTCAGTTAAGGCCACTATCTCATGATCTTCCAATCTCCTTTTCCTAGAGAGGATATCCTTCAGAAACTTCACATAACTTGGCATTTGCTTTAAGGCATCTGCGAAAGGAATGTTGATGTGAAGTTTCTTAAAAATCTCAAGAAATTTAGCAAATTGTTGTTCAAGCTTTTGGTTTTAAAACCTCTGAGGAAAAGATACTGGTGGTCTAACTGTAAGGGATGTAGTGGTAACATGTATAGCATTAGAGGACTTTGAAGGCTGTGCAATAGAAGAAGGTATAGATGAAGAAGTGCCTGACTTGGATTCTTTTGCAGCTTGATCATGATGTTCTTGTTCTTTCGGAGCTGCTTCGTTAGAACTTAAGGATTCTTCAACTATGTGCTGTTTAGGTTGGGACTTAACTTGTGGATCATCATCTAGCTCTTTGCCGCTCCTAAGGGTAATGGCTTGCACATGTTCCTTACCCTCCCTTTGCCTAACAGGATTGGCTTCAGTGTTACTAGAAAGGGTCTCTTGAGGACGCTGACTAAGAGCATTCGCTATTTGTCCTACCTGAACCTCCAAGTTCTTAATTGAAGCTGCATGATTTTGCAGGATCATTGTAAACATTTTCTCAAGTGAGGGTTTCTTTTCAGCTGCTGGTAAGTGATGAGGTTGTGCTGGTGGTGGTTGATGGTGGAAGTGAGGTGGATGATGCTGAAATTATGGTGGGGATGGTTGATGAGGCGGGTAATATGAAAATTGTGATTGTGGTGGTACATGAACCAGTGGAGCTTGAAATACAGGGGGTTCTACAGGTCTATAACTAAAAGATTGCCCTTGGTTTTGGCTCCAGGAAAAGCTAGGATGGTTCTTCCACCCTAGGTTGTAGGTGTTTGACAAGGGGTTATTCTGTTGCTTTTGAAGTAGAGCAAGATACTGAACCGATTCTAGGTTAAGTGGACACCTATCTACAGAGTGGGTACCACTATACAGATCGTATGAGAGGAAAGGACTTTGGACAGAATACACAGGTTCGGACTAGTGGAAGGATTATGTTGGGTACTGAGCGACTCTACCTTCTTTGCAAGATTAGCGATTTGAGAGGTGAAGGTAGACAGTGTGTCGAGCTCATAAATACCCACCGACTTCTTTGGCAATTCCTCTTCGAGGACCATAAATAGTTGTTAGCCGCCATCTTATCTAAAAGCTCGTAAGCTTCCTCCTCTATTTTGCACATCAGGGCTCCACCCGTAGCAGCGTCAACAATAGTCCTATTTTGGCTTCTAAGTTCGCTATAGAAGGTCTGGACTTGCAGCCACAAAGGTAGACCATGATGAAAGCACTTCCTAAGAAGCTCCTTATATCGTTCCCATGCTTCGTAAAGAGATTTCGCATCAAATTGGGCAAAGGAAGATATGTTACTACGGAGTTGGGCCATTTTAGAGGGAGGAAAAAACTTAGCTAGAAATTGATGGGCTAACTCGTCCCATGTAGAAATGGATCCTGGAGGCAAGGAGGTTAACCAGTGTCGCGCCCTATCCCTAAGTGAGAAGGGGAATAATCTAAGCCTAAGCGCATCATCAGATAATCCATTATGTTTGAACGTGTTGCACAAGTCCAGGAATTGCCTAAGGTGAGCATGTGGGTCATCGTGTGGAAGCCCACTGAACTGCAAAGAGGTCTGGATCATCTGGAGGATGGAAGGCTTAATTTCAAAATTGTTTGCATGGACAACTGGTGGCCTAATGTCGAAATAATACCCTCCAATAGTCGGCATTGCATAATCTCCAACGGTCTTAATTTTCCTATTTTCTGCTATAATGTGTTGCAGCGGAGCTAATAATTTCCTAGAATCCTTCCAAATTTTTCTAAGAGTTCGTTCAATTTCAGGATCTAGAGGAAAGCTATCTTAACTCCTGGCTCTACGCATGCAAACACCTAAAAGTCCTTAGAAATTTTTTTTTTACGTTTTTAGATTTTTTAATTTTTTTTAATTAAGAGAAAATTTAACTAACCTAAGCTAAGGCTCTAAATATTTACAACCTAAATATTTACAAGCTAGAATTACACCTAAGCATAATTTCACCGATATTAATTAAGGACTAATTAAGACTTCCCCGGCAACGTCGCCAAAAACTTGACACGCCCTAAAGGTATTACCGCAAGTGCACGGGTCGTACAAGTAATAATGAGATTTGAGTCCCGAAATTATCGTCCCACAGAGAAGTTGATTAGCCTAATTAACTACTGGTTAATCTTACCCTAAGTATATCTTAGCAAATTATGAATTGATGGGTGATCTACAAAGCTAATAGTACTGAAAATAATAAAACTATAAAATAAAGAAAATAAAACCGAGCTAAGATTTACTTACCGAGCTCCACGCAATTAAAAGCAAATACCTACGAAAATAATTAAACAGTTAAGATTAATTAACGCAGTTAAAATAAAATGCAAATATGAAAATAAAGAACTAAAATTAAACTAAAATTTAAACAAACTTGAAATAAAAATGCATGTAAAACATTTAATCTAGATTAATTCTAAATGCCACTTATAAAACACTAAACTAAAATAAAATCTTAAAACATTTAATATAAAATTAACTACTAACTAAAAATTAACACTACAAATTAAATTAACATGCAAAACAATAAAGCTAACCTACCATTACTTAATTAAATTACCTAAATGACAACTAACAAGTATTAATCAATTTAATTCATTAAAGTAAAAACATGAAATAACACATTAATTAGCCAAACAAGGCCTTAAACAATTTTGGCAAACAAGTGGAGTCCCGATACTTCACTGTTCATTATCTTTCTAATTGCATGTTTATTTCCAGGCTATGTTCACGGTTTTGGCAACTATCCCGCTGCACTCTGCTTGCTCTTGGGTTTGACCAAAAACTGCTCCAGGCAAGGTCCGCTTCTGCTCCCTGCTGCACCATTTCCTGCTTCAAACTCCATTCTCAGTTCTACTACCTTCTGCTGCTAGGTCTACCATCTGCTACCATTGCTGCTATCTACTGCAGGTGTTGTTTTTGTCCGACTGCTGCTCTAGGCATTCTCGGTTCCAGGTGCTCATGGGTTCAGCTCCATGCTTTGCAACACAGCCTTGCCAGCAGACTATATCCACGGTGCATTTCCTGTAACACGGTTTATGAGCTGTTACAACCAAATGGGAACAACACAGCAGCTACTTCAGCGAACTCCAAGCCTCCTCTTGCTTCAGTCCAGCACTCAGCAACTTGACATTAACCCGAGCCTCACTCCTACAGTAGAAAACAATGAGCAATGCAGGTTACAAACAACACAAAGATGAACAGTAATTACTTCACAAAATAGAGGAGAATAGAGGAGAGCTCTCAGATAGCTTGTTGTTGCTGTCCTATCAGATTGCTTGCTGTTGTTGTCCTCTCGGGTTTCCTTCTTATGGTTCATGAGAGCAATTCAGCTCACCACAACCTTGAGACATGGAACCTTGGATCAAAGCAAACCAACAGCTCACATTGAACACTTACAAAACAACAATAAAACTTGAAAAATAAGGAAAATCGAGAGCTATCACTAAGAATGAAGAACTATGAAAATTAAAACTTGAAAACAAAGGAGTTGAATATCACCAAACCGAGAAGTATGAATGAGTAAATGAGGCTGCAAATCAACATGAAAAGTTTTTCATAAATGAAAACAAGTGAAGATGAACAGTAACATAGAACATAGTTTTAGGAAAAGCTTCTAATAATAAAAACTAAATTAATCTAACTAAGCTACTCTAACACTACTCCTAAATTACATTACATTACACTACTCCTACTCCTAAAATTACATCCTCTTTCAATTGTCATCCTTTCCTATTTATAAACACACTATGAGTAAAATTATAATTTCTACATCCTTGATGAGTTGGCATTTTTTTAGCCACTTGTCTTCACATCATTGGCTCCTTGAAAAGATATTTCCATGTCATCGGTCTTCTTGTCTAATTGGATGTGCTAGGTGGTATGGCTCGTGTTGTTCACGTGGCTCAATCTCGATTTTAGCCCAATTCTGGTCAATTTTCTATCGAAATATTCAAAATTCATCTGGATTTAATTTATCTGCAAACATGAGAATTTTAATTAAATAAAGGGGATAATTAACAAAATAAATTGGGGATTTAAATAATTAATTAGTAAATTAAGCATAAATAATTCTAAAAATATAGAATTATCAAGCCCTTACATATTTGTTCGGCTAATTGGCTAACCCTCATTGGTGTGCTAATTAGCAATGTTCTATCTAAGTATATAGGTTTCACACACTCTGCCAATTTAGATGCACAGGAAGGCGATATGAATGAATGCGTAGCACCAGGATCAAATAAGGCAAAGGCTTTCAAATCAAAAATTCGAATTGTACCTTTAATTACTTCTATGGAAGCATCTGCTGTCCCATGGTCTAATGCATATACTCGACCCTGGCCAACAACTTGCTTTCCCTTCTGTTTTATTATGGCTCTCCTCCTCTGACTAGGAGTAACTGTAAGAACTCTCTCCGGCTCCTTACCCTTCTGTGGAGCTATCTCAACTGACTCTGGGCAATCTTTCATAAAGTGCCCTACTTTACCACATCTATGACATGGTCTATTAGCAAATAAACAGGGTCTGTTACCATGGTATCTCCCACAAATCGTGCACTAAACAGTAGTAGGTCGGGGTCCACCAATCATGATACCTCTGGCTGGTGTTGTGGTTGGCTACGCAGGTGGCTTAGCAGCTCTACTCTGTAACTCATCGGTGCCTCTGAAACGCTTCCCAGCAAGCTTCCTACTGTCCTGACACCTCTATCATTTCCAAATCTTTTCTTGTCTTTATATATGCTTTTGCCCACTTTTTCGAACTCAGAAACGTGGAACTCATAATCCTATTTGCAAAGTTGGACCCGTCTGACAACTTCAGAATAAGTCGTAATATCGAACGGGGCTAATTTAGCTCTGATGGAAGGTCTCAATCCATCCATAAACTTGCGAACCTTCTTCGTTGTACTACTCATCGTATCTGAATCATATCTGCCCAGAGAAACGAATCTCAACTCATATTCATCCACTGATCGGTTCCCCTGAGTCAGATTCCAGAATTCCATCTGTAGTCTCCTCTGAGCTATATCCAAAATATACTATCTCTGAAACTCATCTAGAAAAATCTCCCATGATATCACTACATGCTGATCTCTCAATATCGGTCTGGTGGACTTCCACCAGTGCTCTGCCTTACCCTTAAGCACGAAGGTAGCAAATGCTACTCTCTCTGTATCTGAACATTGGAAAAACCCAAACAGTTTCTCCATTTCATTGATCCAGTCCTCAGCCACTACCGGATCCTTTACTCCGCTGAAAGACGGAGGCTTAAAATCTTGGAATTGCCTCGACCTATCCAGCTCACAATCATACCCCATATCATTATTTCTACCTAGTTGTGGGGCTACTGGAGGAGGTACAGGCTGAACATGAGGGTTCTGTAGGGGTTCAACTCTATGTGGTACAGGTGCAGGTTACGCAGGTGCAGGGGTCTCAGGTGCTGTTGCGGGAGTAGCAGGTGTAGTCTGTCATGTGGTACCTTGATCTCTATCAAATCTAGCCATAACCTGCCTCAACAATGACATCACTGTGTCCATGTTTCGCTCTAATCTAGCAAAACGAGCCTCAGAACTCTCTGATGGTTCCTGAGAAGTATGCTCAGATAAAGACCCACTACGTCTCTCGGACCTATCTCTGTGTCCTCGAGATCATGAACTCTCTCCTCTAGTGTGGTGTCTATCAGACATTCTGATAATTTCCTACGTTCATAATCCAAATTTTAGTAAATTCACAGCTCAATATACACACGTGTATCTAAACAACGCACAATAACATGGGGGATGCAAACTTTTC
This sequence comes from Firmiana major, assembly GCA_033439115.1. NCBI lineage: Eukaryota > Viridiplantae > Streptophyta > Magnoliopsida > Malvales > Malvaceae > Firmiana > Firmiana major. Next base: position 54,892,193 of record CM065904.1, on the reverse strand, counting down.
TAATTATTAACACCGACTCACATCAGACCAACTCTGCTCTGATACCACTTCTGTCACGATCATTATCGCTGACCTTTTTCCTTTTCGTTCCTAAGATTTGGTTGGGCTGTGAGTCGATGTTACTCATTTCTATTCATTCATATGTATCAAATATTAAACATAATTGTACATCTATTTATATATTCGTTCTTTTATACGTTACATCCCCAGTAATTTATACAGTACATGTCTGTGCGATTTAGTATTCAAATACCAAATATGTGTATATATATACCTTTGTGCAGCAAAGAGAGCTGTACAATAAAAGAACTAGCAGGGATGACCCAAGATGCTCTAATGAGCCTTATCTGTGGAGTGAGAAAAAAGGGGTTAGCTAACGCGCTCAGTAAGGAAAACATGATAGCAGGTAGATAACTATACTATCTACGTGCTTATAATGCATGCTTAATATCATCACAAGGCAAATGCATTTGACAAACCATAGCAATCTATTCAGAAATCATTAATTCGATAGAAAGCTTTTGTTTTCACTTTAACCACATTTCAAATCATCACATTTCTCTCTGTTTTCATTTTCAAAATCAGTACTCCTCTGGTATTGGCAATAAGTGATTCAATCATAATCATAAATCATAGTTTTTAAACCATTTGAGATCATTTTGAGATCAATTTGAGACTAGGTAGGGATATGTAATCATCTGTGGACATATGGCCATAGTCAGTAACCCCAAGCAATCGCTAGCTAGGCATGCAAGGGTGTCAGTCTCCAGGGAGGTGGGTCAATCCAACCCATCAGCTCATCTTTACTCTATCATCTGTCCGAAGATGCCAACACGGTATAAGGTACTCCATGTATCATCTCACGGTACAACGTACTCCGTGGATAATCACACGGTACAACGTGCTCTGTGGACCCTGTCTATACACCCTACGCCATGGACTATAACAATATACTGTATGCTCGAGGCTACCTGAGAGTAGGCAGGCTTTTACGACCTCGGCATTAATCATCAACCATAACCTTGTCTCATATACAGTGCGAGCAAGTCAGTGTGACACATAGTCAACACGAGATCTCCAACACGATTTTATCATCAATAACATTTAAAATTTCATGCAAGCAAAATCGTGTAACCCGTTAGTTAACACACAATTTCCAACACGATTTATTTCATTCACAATTCTGATAGATGGCTCTATTTTCATTGAAAATAACTTAAAATCAGAGTTCAGTATAAATAACATGCTGTCATGATGCAATTCATGTAAACAATAGCCAATATATCCATATACTTGCTGAAAAACAGAGTTTTATAGTGAAAACATCAAAATATGCAATTCATGCAATTTTTTTTCAAATCTTGCATTCCCGATACTCAACGATATGCATTTCCCTATAACAAGGGTAATATCATAATTTATTTATCACTAGGCTCTTTCCTAGATTTTCAGTCTCTATATATTTCATACTATTTATTCTTATATAGGGATTTATTAAAATACGTACATCTATCTCTATAGCAATCATAAATCCCTTACCTGGAATCTCAGTCGATTCCGCTTTTATCTTTCCAATTTCTAATCACTCGCTTGTTCCCGGCTCTAATATGCCTTCAGGAGTCGAGTTTCTATGATGGCACGTAAATCAAAACTCGATCGAATTCACTTTTATCGTTTATTGACGCGCTACACATTTATATATTTAAATCGGTTCAATTTCGATCAAATATAATTTCGAATAATTTTTTAAAAAATTTAATCGATCAATTTCGACTACTTACCGACTTTTCTTTAAACCCGAGGCATCACCGAATTTTTTTCCTCTTTTTTTTCTTGGCTGAACCGATTCGGACTGGTTCAGACCCGCTTTTCACTGAACCGGTCTGAACCAGTTCAGTGGCAAGTTCATCGTTCAGACCTTTTCCCGACCGGTTCCTCACTGGCTTCCACTCCCAGCAGATCCGTTGAGCCTCGCGTCCGTGGATCAGGTGGTGTCCGACTGTCAGCTCGTCGGAAAGTGGCCGGTTCGGCCTTTTCTTTCTTCGGCTTCGTCGACGTTTCTTCCTCTTCGTCGATCGGCGTTTCTGGGCTACCGAAGGTGGCGTTTCCGCTCCCCTCTGGCCGGTGGCGACGAGCTCTCTCTTTTCCCGGCCACCGTTCGCCTCCTTTCTCTCTCTTCTTTCACCATTGGTTGAATCGGGGGGGAGAGGGCTGTGCGTTTTCGTTTTCTTTCTTTTCCTTTCGTTTTTTTTTTGTTCTGTTTCTCTTTTTTTTTTCCGCTGCTTTGTGTTTTTTTATATATATTATATTATATTATATTATATTATATAATATAATATAATATAATATAATATAATATAATATAATATAATACATAGATTTAAAATATCTATAATATAATATTATTATAATAATAATACAATAATAATTATCCCATATTATTTATATTATTATTATAAAAATATTATTACCATGTATTATATATACAGTGTTTTCCAAATGCACATGTATATATTTAGACACCCAATTTTTTTTATATACTTTATGTGCATATATAAACATCATTATTTATTTTTATTTCTTTGGAAATATTTTTCCATATTCCCGAAATAATTTTCGAAATGAAAAATTTCGGGTCTTACAAAAATGATAACCATTACCTAAACTTTTTGGAAGTCAATTAAGGTGGCTGGACTTTAGCTTAATGACTAAGTAATGGACTTATAAATACCAGCCAACACATAATCATCTTCATCCTTTCATTTTCGGCAAAGTGAAGAAACCATAATCGAAAGGTTTTTTAAGCTTTCTCTCACTAGAAATCACTAGGAAAAAGACATATTTGGAACTTGCAATCTTCATGAAAGTTGTTCCAAATTGAGAGGAGAGTGACATATGTTGGAATTGACTATTAAGGAGCCATAGTGTGCAAACCGTAAGGCTTCAAAGTTTTGGTCAAGTGTGAACACAAATACTAGGTATAATTTCAAGCTTCCAACTTCATATATGTTAATCTATGAGTTATATAGAGTTGATTGGTATATGTTTTATGGATTGAAACACATGAAAACACCATGAAAATGTGATGATCGAAAGTTGGTATATGAGTTTTGATAAATATCCAAGTGATTTTAAGACATGTATAGGTTAATATGCATGTAGACATGATTATGGCATGGTTAGTTATAATCAATTTGTTCATATGGATGGTGGTATGATATGACACATAAGGTATTTGATAAAATGCCAACATGAACTATAGGAAAGGCTTAAGACATGCCAACCAAGTGTTTGTGAAAATGCTTAAGTGAATTTGGCTAAACAAATGAACATGGACGGCATGCCATGGTGTGACCGACGGCATGGGATGCTCTCAGCCATGGCATGTGGCCGAGAGGTCCAATGGGCCATGCCCAATTATTTTAGGCTCAATGTGATATAATGGGTCTCGGATAAGCCCAATAAGAGTTGGTGGGCCCCACAAGCCCAATAGGCCCAACGAAAATGAATAGTAAAATGGAAATGAGCTTAAGGCATAGTTAGGCCCATTAAGGTTTATTAAAGCCCATTAAGGAAAATATACCATATTTAATATGAAATACAGTAGGAAAAATATAATTAACCTGATAAATGGTTATATGCAGCTCCAGAGATTATTTTAGAAACGAATTGGACTGCTGGATCGACCAGCATTGAGAAAGTAAAATTTCTCGAGTGATTGCAGGTAAGAGACTTTTGTGAGTAATTAGAGATACCTGCACATATTTTCATCTGCTTTTACATTCACTTAAAAACTCTGAGGGTCAGAGAAAGTGAATAATAATTATTGTGACCCGATAGTGGCAAATTACGATTTTACCCTTAGTTAGGAAAAAAGTCAACTTTTGTGAAAAGTTGTAAAAAGCATGGAAACCACCATTTTGTGTGTTTTACTACTGTTTAGCAGAAGAATAAATAGATGGGCTAATGTTTTTAAGGTTGATGTGAATTAAGCACACTTTATAGTGCTGATTTTGATGTTTTAAAAATCATCCCTTTTTAAAGAGCCATCTATCGAATTATGTGAGAATAAATCGTGCTAGAGCACAGCTCACACTAGATTTCATATATTTCCACATATATTAGTGCTGAATTGTGATTCGCATTGGATTTCCATGACATGCATGATAGAGTGCTGGAGTTATTACTCGTACTCAATTTTATATGATTTATGCATGAGAGAGTGCTGGAGCGATTAGCTCGTACTTGAATTTTACATGAGATACATGACAGAATACTAGAGCGTTACTCGTACTCAATTCTTCATGATTTATACATGACATAGTACTTGAGTTAATTCTCGTACTTGATTTGATGAGTTTTGTGCATAGCATGGTACTGGAGCTATTGCTCGTACTTGATTTGAAACATGAACTATGCATTGACCTAGTTGCTAGAGGTTTACTCGCATGAGAGTTTGAGTTTGTGATGTGAAATAGTGTTTGAACGAAGTGTCAACTGTGAGTCGCGCTCAAAGGCGCACACTGTATTTTATGTGATATATAAGACATGTTGAAAAACCATGCTTGATTTCCTCGTGTAGACAGAGTGTCACACTATGAGAGGTTCACATGTGGATTTAGAGACGTGGTATGATATTCCATGGTTTGAGGGCTAAGACCTATGGCAAGCACCCCGACTGTGATGTAGGGTCCATGGAGTACGTTATACCGTGCGAGTGGCATGGAGTATACTGTATCGTGCGATGTTGTGGAGTTAAGGAGTTGATAGCTAGCGGTTGTGATGGACTGACACCCCTCCCGTTGCACCAGTGACTGCCCCGCACACCGAGTGCTGTGTTGCCTGGGATCACCATTATAGGATATGGCCATAGTCCATGATATTATTGCATTTCACCATAGAGTCTCACATGATATATCACTTGATTGATTTATTTATGATACGGATAGACCTGAGGGATGGGTCGGAATCCGATTTTGTGTTGTGAATGATTTAAATGCCATATTTACTGTGATTTAAATATACATGGCATGATTTATCTAAAGGCATTGTGATATTATAAAGATGCATTATTTTGCACTACATGCCTACATTTGAGAAAGAAAGCATGATTTCTGTACATGAGATTTAATCTGTACAAGTATATATATATATTTAAAGATATGCTTTTAAAATAAGTTCAGGAAATGATGTTTCGAGGCATAACATTATTTTGAGTAGATAATGTAGATGTCTACTTGCTTGCCTGATTTCCTTACTGATCGCGTTGTATGCTCACCCCCCCTTTCTTTACATCTCTTTACAGAGCATCAATAGTAGAGCGAGTGTGATTGAGGGATAGTATTCCTGTTGTCCGCTGCTATTTCCTATCGATCGACAGGTATACATATTTGGTACGGTTATGTATCTAAACATAGAAACAACACAGTGATGTATACAATATATATTATGGGGAATGTATTTGTGTTAGATTTTATATGAACTCACATATATTATAAAAGAAATTACAGTAAGTAGATAATGTATTGACTTGTATATATATGAAAATGGATGAATAATATGGTAAGCGAGGATTCTGACATCGAATTACAGCCCAACCATTTATGATGAGAAAGGTAAGTTAAAATGCGAACAATTTGTAGTCGTTTTGGTTAAGTCAGGAAGGGTCTTGACAGCCTTCCTTCTCCATTTTCTTCTTTTTTTCTTTTCCCTTCCTTTCTTTCTTCTTTTCCCACTCCAGCTATGCACTCTACATCTTCGAAATGCAGAATTACGGAATTGGCTTTCTTTGAAAGCCAATTCCGTACATGCATATATATTATATTAATATATATATATATATTATTTGTTGTTTTATATAGTTTTTTTTGTTTGTTTGTTGTTTTTGTTAGTTTTTTTTTATTAACCTATATTACATACTATATAATACCTAACATATATATTTGTTATATAATTACATTATTATCTATCTATTTAAATTTGTCTAGTATATATATATATATATATATATATATATATATATATATATATATATATATACATATATATATATATATATATGTATATATACATATGTATAAATATATACATTTTCTTTTTTATAAAATTATCCAATGACACAATATTTATGTCTTCCATGAAATTTTCATTATTTCGAAAATGAAATATTCTTGGGATCTCATCACTCCTTATAAATCCCCGATATAAGTTTTACATCAAAATTTTCAACTAATGAATCAAAATTTTTCAATCCCTCCATGTTTGCAGTTGTTTCATCACTTCCTGTATTTCGGGCTCTTTGTCGTTCACGAGCTTCTCGGCTCCCATACTCCTCGAGCCCTACAACGAATATTCGCACTTCCATTAAAACATATTATTTTTATTTTTATATAGTCTAATTAAATGTAGGAAATTTGTGGTGTTTACAACCCATCCCTTAAGTCTACCAAATTTCATATAAAATCATTTGACAAATCAAGTGAGAAATATCAGGTGAGACTGGCTACTACTGGTATAATTTTGATGACTATGATCATATCCCATATTTGTGATCCCTAGCTACACGGATCCTAGTGTGCGGGGCATCACTGCTGTAGCAAGAGGTGGGTCAAATCCTACCCACCAGCTAACAACTCCACAATTCCACAACTCCACAACACCAAGTACTCACGGTACAGTGTACTCCGTGTCTCATGCACAGTACAACGTACTCTGTGTCTCATACACGGTACAATGTATTCCATGGACCCTATCTCAAGTTGATGTGACTACCACGTCTCAAAAATTACACTTGCGAGTATCTCATACGTGTGACATACAGTCTACATGAGGCCTTCAGCTCGGGTCTTTCATGTCATCTCTTTCAAAACTAGTACGTGCGAGTAAACTTCAGCACGACCTCATCACAAATCATATAAAATCTAGGGCGAGCAATGCTCCAGCACTATATCATGTACAATCATGAAAAATCGAGTGCGAGGATGCTTCAATACTATTCCATGTGCAAATCATGTAAAACTAAGTACGAGCAATGCTCTAGTACTCTATCATACATAAATCACATTAAAATCAAGTACGAGCAACGCTCCAGTACTATGTTATGCATCTTATAAAAATCTAGTGTGAGTAACACTCCATCACTAATTTAGGAAGAAAACATATAAAATCCAATGCGAGCAGTGCTCCAGCATGATTTCTTTCCACACAACTCGATAGATGGCTCGTTTCACGAGATTTACTCGTTTAATTCCAATCGACACCATAAATGTGCTATCTTGTGTAAAACATGAAAACATTGGCCAATCTATCTATGCATATCCTAAACAGTAGTAAAAACACTCAAAAACATGCTTTCCATGCTTTTTAGGACTTCTCCTAATTTCTTAAATTTTACCCTTAATAGGGGGTAAAATGGTAATTTACCCATACCGGGTCTCTATAAATTTTATTCACTTTCTCTAACCCTCAGACTTTTTAAGTGAATGTAAACACTGACGAAAATACGCGCAGATATCTTAACTGCCCGTAAAATTCCTTTACCTGAAATCAAGTCGAGCGAAAATCGCTTTCCCAACGCTGCTCGATCCCCTAGTCTGATTCGCTCCCAATAAAATCTCTGGAAGATTGATCTCCAGATCGATCTAGCAAGTATTCTCGTAGAGAGGAGATCGATCTCTAATCAACCCAGATCGATCTCCTTAGCTCTCTGACTTTGAGGAGATCGATCTCTTCCTATACCAGATCGATCTCATGAACTCTCTGTTGGAGCATAGATCGATCTACAGATCGATCTACTGCCTTTTACCCTTTGTTTTAGAGGAGATCGATCTCTTCCTAGACCAGATCGATCTCATAAACATCTTGTAATAGACAGATCGATCTTATAACCCTTATAGATCGATCTCTGCTTCCTCAATACCTTGTACAGATCCTTTTGAGAATTCAATCCTTTAGCAGATCGATCTCATATGCTCAGGAGATCGATCTCTCATACTAGAAAGCCCAGGAGATCGATCTCTCATCTCACCAGATCGATCTCTCATCCTTAAAGACTTAGTTTCCGGTACTAATAACCTCTAAAGATGTTTTAAATCATTTCTATATTATTAAATTTACTTGTTTTGTCATTTCTAAATATAGTAACTCAACAATCTCCCCCTTTTTGATATGACAAAACTTATTCAATAAACATGTTTAGTTACCCATTTGCATTATGCACAAACTATGTTTTGCTTTCACAAAACTCCCCATTTTTGTAAGCTCCCCCTTACTTTTAGCCTCTTAACTCCCCCTTAATTTAATCATTCCTTTAAACCATTAAACATGTTATTTAATCATTCCTTTAAACCATTAAACATGTTTTCTTATTCTTCTCCCCCTTTTTGTCATAGCAATGGCAATAAAGATAAAAAGGTAATTAACTTTCAAAAGACATGTCATTTCAAAGTAGTAACTCACATTTCAAAGGAACTATCATGTCATTTCATAAAGTAAGTATTCAAGCAAATGATATGTTAAACTATAGACAGTAAACATGTAAAACTATCTAAAACATCCCTAACAATCATGCCCTAAGGTTGAGGAGGGAAGCGCTCCATGAGTTCCTCGACTCGAGTGCGAGTAACCTGCAGCTCATCGAACATAGCCTGCTGGGTGGCATGAAGGTTTACAAAACCTTCATCCATCTTTCGGTTAAGCTCCATAATCATCCCCACAATCGATTCCAGCCCGTCGGATGATGATGTAGGTGCAGTAGGCTGAGCAGTCGAAGAAGATGGAACCTCAGTAGGCTCAGCTGGTGGGGCAGTAGGCTCTGCTGATGGTTCTTCTTCCATGGCGCCTCAGAATGCTGTTCTCACTTTTTCCTCCATTGGCCATGAAAATCTTTATAGTATCCCATGTGGTGAAGTGTGCCAATGTTTAATACACTCTTTGGGGAAAGCACTTCACCGGTTTCACACGAGCAATCAACCCCAACTCGTTGAAGCAAGTACGCAAGCGGTTGTGGAAAGACTATCGTGGAAGCTTGGCCGCGTACGATCTTCAGCCAGTCTTCATAAATGAAGTGGACCAGATTGGGTTTTTGACTTGAGGAGTGGAGGTGATGGAGCAAGAATCGATCTAATCTCCTAACCGTGGAGTGACGGGTACCAAATGGTCTAAGATTCCACGGGATGATAAGGTGGAGCAACCTCGGGTACATCGGTAGGTCACTCACCTTATCCCTGGGAAGGTCAAATTCTAAAGGGACTTCTTCCTCTTCATTGGTCAACCCCTCATCTTTTATTTTGAACACTTGGGCTAATATAGATGTGTCTATAGGGATTGATTTAGACATGACATACGTTTTAAACCCTAGAATTTTGCAGGCATCATCAGGGTCGTAGATGAGTTCAGCGTTAGAAAAGAAGGCCCTAACGATGTTTGGAGGTAACGATGTTTGGAGGTACGGGGGTATTGATTTTAAGAAATGGAAACCAACCAAATTCTTCCATTTTTGACAGATACGGAAAGTCAATGCGATTTAAAAACGAGAAATAAATTGTTCGCCAATGTTTAATTGGCATAGTCGAGAAATACTCTTCATATCATTTCCTTTTTTATAGGTGTTTGAAAATACATGTTAAAGGTAGTGACAGAAGAGGGAGGAGCTGTTTGGGAAGATGACCCTCTATCAGCATTTGGTCTAAGGGGTTTTTGGCTAACTCTCTTAAGTTGAGGCATGATTAAGATTTCAGCTAAACACACTTTAAATAGATTTGTAGTTCCTAGATAACAGTTCTCTGGAAACTTAGGCAATGGAACAGTTTTAGAATTGCCCTAATAAAGATTTCAACACAAAATAAGAAATTTTTGAAGAAAATTCAGTAATGTAGGTTACTAGAACACTAAACGATGAAGAGATTTGACAAAAACCTTACCGAGATCGATCTGGGAGGGAGAATCGAAGGTTGAGGCGCAACAGGGGGTTAGGGATTTGAAAATTTGGGTTTTTGAGATTTGGGGATTTTGAAATAGTTTTTATAGTCCAGGGCTAAGGAGATCGATCTGTCGCGGCGACAGATCGATCTGTTATTTCTAGAGACTTGAAGAGATCGATCTGCTGAATCAAAAGATCGATCTTCAAAACACAAAAGCTCAAGGAGATCGATCTGCCAAATGCATAGATCGATATGCTATTTTATAAAGGCTTAAGGAGATCGATCTTCCAAATACATAGATCGATCTGCTGTTTTACAGAGGCTTAAGGAGATCGATCTTATAGTAAAGAAGATCGATCTGCCTAGCTTAACCTTTCTGCTTTAGGCCAATTTGGTGCATGAAGATCAATCTATGGTGATAGGAGATCAATCTCTCATACTTTTTGCCCAGAAAAATCACTGAAAAATTCGTTTAAAATCATTTTGAAATCAAGGTTTTGAAGCAGATAAATCTTAAGGAACATTCATGAGTCCTAATTCACCTATAAGAATACAAAACCTATCTCTATCAAGAGGTTTGGTGAAGATATCAGCTATTTGATGTAAAGTATCAATATACTCTAGAATTATATCTCCTTTTTGTACATGGTCTCTAAGAAAATAATGCATAATCTCAATATGCTTAGTTTTAGAGTGTTGAATAGGATTCTTAGATAGATTGATGGCACTGGTATTATCACATTTGATTGAGACTTGCTTCATGTCAATACCATAGTCTTTCATTTGTTGTTTAATCCACAACACTTGAGCACTACAACTACCTGCTGCTATATATTCTGCTTCAGTTGTGGATTGAGCTACACTATTTTGTTTCTTAGAGAACCATGAGATTAATCTATTCCCTAAGAATTGGCATGTGCCTGAAGTGCTCTTTCTATCTATTTTACACCCCCCAAAATCTGCATCAGAAAAGGCATGGAGAGCAAAGGTGGAGTCCTTAGGATACCAAAGTCCTAGAGAGGGAGTGTCTTTAAGATATCTAAAGATCCTTTTAGTGGCTAATAAGTGTGATTCCCTAGGAGAGGATTGAAATCTAGCATAAAGGCATACACAAAACAGAATATCTGATTTACTTGCAGTAAGGTAAAGCAATGAACCAATCATAGACCTATAAAGTTTAGTGTCTACACACTTACCACTTTCATCTTTATCAAGCTTGATGTTGGTGCCCATTGGAGTTGCTTGAGGTTTGCAATTATCCATTCCAAATCGTTTGAGCAATTCCTTAGTATATTTTGCTTGATTTCCATCCTTAGTCTACTTCACTTGAAGTCCCAAGAAAAAGGTGAGCTCTCCTATCATGCTTATTTCAAATTCACATTGCATGATCTTAGCAAACTCTTGGCATAAAGATTCATTACTTGATCCAAAAATAATGTCATCTACATACACTTGAACAACTAGTAAATCTTTATTTTTATTTTTGATAAACAAAGTAGTATCTACTTTTCCTCTTGAAAATCCTTTTTCTATTAAGAATTTTGACAATCTTTCATACCATGCTCTAGGAGCTTGTTTCAAATCATAAAGTGTAAGACCCGATTTTAGTTAAAACATGAAATTAAAAATGCAAAAGGATTGAAATAGAATTCTCAAACACGTGCAAGGGCAAAATGGTCAAAAGATCGAAAGTCGGTATAAATTCGATAAGAAAAATTTATTAAAAATAATGGATTGAGAAATCTTGGTCAATAAAGGTGAAATAAATTTATTCTGGGTTAAATTGATCAAGATATCAATTTATTAGAATTAATTGGGATTAATCAGAATTTTTAATTTGAAAAATTATCCCGAAAATAATTAAAAAATACACCGGAAAGGGTTTAAATAAATTAAATAAAATTAAATAAATGAATTTAGAATAAAATAAGAAATTTGTAGATATTTGTAGAATATTTTTGAATATTTTAATGATTAAAATATAATAAAAATAATAATTAATTAATTTATTAGTTAAAAAAAATGATAATTGAAAAAAAAAAGATCGAAAACGCGAAAAGAAGAAGACGAAAAACCACCTAGGAAAACCATCACCGGCGAGCCACCACCGGCGCCGGATGAGGGGCCACGACCACCGAAAAAGGAAGAGCAGCTTCAGGCGATCTCCCTGGTACCGATGGCACGACCCACCAACGCCAGAATCCGGCGAATCGGGGAGAGAAAGATCAACGGGAGAGAAGAGCTCGGTCCCAGCGATCCACGGCAGCTGGGTGTGAGCGGGGGCCACCGACGTGATCGGGAGGAGGAGCCGGTCATTTTGAGACCCGTAACTGCCGATGAAACGGCCGAAATCACCGGCGACGGCCAAGCCCAGAAATGGGTACCGACGGTGGAGAGAATAGGCCGGACCGATGACTTTTCGACGGCCTTGGACGAAACCGAGGGCAGATCTGAGATGCGGACGACCCAGCGGAGCCATTGGCGATGAAAGTCAGCGAAGAACCGGTCGATAAGGCCCTGAACCGGTCGAACCAGAGCGAACCGGAGTGAACCGACGAGTCCGAACCGGGTCTGAACCTGATCGAACCGGTTCAGCCAAGAAAGAAAGGAAAAAAAGGAGAAAAAGGGAAAAAGAAAAAGTGAAAAAATTGGAAAAAAATCCCGACGATATAATTGAGCTACCGGTAAGTCAGTAGCGGTCGAAATTGACCGATTTAAATTTTGGAATATTTTATTTAATTAATTTTCGACTGAAAATTTACCCGAAAATTTATGAAATTGTGTAGCTCGATAATCGACGTCAAACGAGAGCTCGAGATAGCCTCGATTTGCATACTAGCATGGAATCTCGGGTAAGTAACCCTTATTTATGACAATTTACATCGTTATGCGTGCTTCGGATTTAATTTTTGCATTAATTAAATTAAATTATGGAAATTTAGATGAATTATCGTAAATAATAAATTGAGCTATTCGAGAGTTAGAACGAGGCCCAATAAATTGTTGGTGGGCCCAATGAGCCCAATAGGCCTCGATAATGTGAAAATTAAGTGGAAAACGGGCTTAAGGCCGATTAAGGCCCATTAAGGTGCAATCGGGCCCAATAGGGGTAAATGGGCCCAATGATTTAAATTAAGCCCAGAAAATAGGAAATTCAATTAAATTGTATAATATCTGACCTGAGGAATAATTATACGTAGTTTCGGACATTGGATTGGGAGCAGATCGGACTGCGTGGTGAGACAACAGTGGAAAAGGAAAGGTCAAACTCTACAGAAAAATAAGGTAAGGGAATTCTACGGACTGCTAGAGGTAAACTTTACGAAATTTCAAAGTCATATGCAGTCTTTTAAATTATCTGAAGGGTCTAGAAGTAAGTTAATAATTTTAGTGTCCCGAATGGGTAAATTACCAAAATACCCTTGTTAAGGGTAAAATTTACAATTTTAGAAAAAATTGGGAGGAGCAAGAACAAGAGGTTCCTGCTCGTTCTGGAGGTGTTTTGATGCATGCATGAGTAGGTTGGCTAACCTTGAAAGAAAAATGCACAGCATTGCATATTTTCAATGATGAATTTGTTGTGAAAACTGTTTTAAGGAAACAGAGCCACCTACGTGTTTTTATTGACCTGTGACGTGCTAGAGCTCAGCTCGCACGATGTTTTGATTTGTGTGATGCGTGCATTAGTGCTGGAGCGAGAGCTTGCACTAGAGTTTTACATGCATTGGTGCTGGAGTCCGACTCGCACCATATTCTTTATATATATATATATATATATATATATATATATATATATATATATATATATATATATATATATATGATTTTTGTGACACGGTGCTAGAGTCTAACTCGCACCAGATTTTACATGATTTTTGGGACAGGATGCTAGAGTCTAACTCGCACCAGATTTTCCACATGATTTGATGAGAGTGCTAGAGCTTAGCTCGCACTAGTTTTACTTGATTTGATAAGAGTGCTGAGCATCGCTCGCACTGATTTTATGAGAACATGTGATGAGCCGTGCTTGGAGCATCGGGTAGACTGTGTGTCACCGATTAAATAGGCTCGTACGTGCGTTCTGAGACAGGGTATGATATATGGGTCCACGGAGTACGATGTACCGTGCAAGTAGCATGGAGTACGCTGTACTGTGTGGCATCTTCGGATGCGTGGTATCTTCGGATACGTGTGGCATCTTCGGATGCGTGGTATCTTCGGATACGTGTGGCATCTTCGGATGCGTGGTATCTTCGGATATGTGTGGCATCTTCGGATGCGTGGTATCTTCGGATACGTGTGGCATCTACGGATGCGTAGGGTCGGATAAGACCGACGGGATGGAGTGACCCACCTCTCGGGTGGTTCCCGATCAGGGTGAGACCCCGCACACTAGGATTCGTGTAGCAGAGGGGCTCACGAGGACACATGGCCATAGTCCTAGTTATTACCGGTATACAGATGTTGCCTAGTCTCACATGTTAATGATCTTGACGATGATTGAAACTGTGTTTTAAACTAAATTTGCATGATGTTATTTCCATGCTTTTTAAATCCATGTGTGATGTAAACTGATTTACATGGTCTTGTGTGAGTCAGGACCACCTGATGGATGGGTTAATCCTGGATTTGTTGTGAAATTTTAAATGAGAAAGAAATGATTTGAAATAGTTGCATGTTGAATTTTTCATGCAAACTTGTTGTACATGACATCAAGAATCATAGCATCAGTTTTGAAATGTGTGGAGAAAGGGTGGTTTATGCATGGCACCACGTTCATGTAGGTAGTATGGTTACCTACTTGTTCGTAGGATTGCCTTACTGAGCTTGATGTGCTCACCCCTTTCATTTTCTCACACAGATAATCTCCAGTAGATGTTGAGGCGACTGAGTACTGCATTCCGGATATCCGCTGCTGCCCATCATTTAAGGTATATACACTTGTTCATATTGTATCTAAATAAGCATAGCACAGTAACATGTTTGTAAGTAACTTTAGGGGATGTATAAATATTGTAAACACTTATAAATGACTGAGAAAGAATTAAGTTATATGGTAAATGAATGGTGGGACTGGCATTGACGCACAGCCCAATTATTAGTGGAGTGTGGTCACGATCAGAGGACAGGTAAGCATGAAATAAAATAACAAAACGCAAAAAATTTACTCTGATTTTTGGGTAGTTTTGGGTCGTGACATATAAAGGTGATATCAGAGCAGAAATTGGTCTAATGTGTGTCAATGTCAGTAATTAGGAAATTACATCCTTGTGTTACTGTGCTTGGTTAGATACAATAGTGTATATTGAGATGGGTTTTAACTAAGAAATGACTGAGAATGCAGGAATGCCAAATATTAGTCGCGATAGAGAAGGTAGAGCACGAGGCAGAGGTCGTAGAGGTAGACCTGAGCCTGCTAATCGTGTTGAGTTGACCTATGAGAATCAGGATGAGATTGAAATAGAGGCTAATATTGAGCATGCCTTGTAAGACCCCGTATATGTATAAGGGTAATGTGTGTAATTGGATCAAATAATATGAATGGACTTGTAATGTAAAGTATGATTGATGTAAGTCCATGGATTCAATGTATGTATGTGTAATATAAATTGTAACGTACATACAAGTTTTATTGAGTATGAATACGAAGAAATGAGTTTTAGCAAGTGATGGATGTGATTGAGACTCAAGATGAGTAGTGTGGTAAAATGGAATGGAGTTATGCTTCCATTTGATTTTATGTGGCATACCTTTGAACATACAATGAATGCACACAAGTTTCAATGTGCATAAGGTATGAATGGATGCAATTTTCAAGTTATAAAGGTGGATGGATGAGAAAATGGCCATGGCAATAGATTAAGGATGTGTTGGTATGAGTTGCAGCAATGAAACTGCAGGAAATCTGGAAAACATGAGGTCCAAATCGATCTCATAGGATGAGAGATCGATCTGGAAGAGCCAGAATGCTCTTATTTGGGCAAAAGAATAGAGCAGATCGATCTCTAATGGAGCCAGATCGATCTGCCAAGCATTCTGTAGTGAAAAGATCGATCCTCAAGCACCCAGATCGATCTCCTTAGCTCTCTGTTTGGGACCAGATCGATCTCATGCTTCGACAGATCGATCTCATGCTTCAACAGATCGATCTCATTGCTTCGACAGATCGATCTCAGGCTTAAAAATACCGTGAAAAAGAGGGATTTTAAGGGACCAGATCGATCTCCTCTTGGACCAGATCGATCTCCTCAAGCTATTTCTATATAAGGAGAGCTGAAAATCTGGAAATCTCGGGAAAAACATATTAACCTCCCATTTTCAACCCAAAAACCTAACTTTCCCTCTCTAAAATCAGCCATTTTCAGTGAGATTTGGAGAGAGATCATTAGAGGTAAAGTTGTTCCTATCAAAGAGAAGAACAACATAGTGAGAGGGCATCTTCCCATCTTTGGAATTGAAGGAGTTAAGGGCATTACCATTTGGAGCAAGAAGAGAAATCATATTGGTAAGATTCTAACACTCCAATCCAAATGCATTAGCTATTTAATTGATTTTGGAGTTGATTTATATGAGTATTGATGGATAAACTACCTAGGAATGTAGTGGAATTGGTGTGACCTAGAAATCTAAAATGGGTATAATGTGAGGATATGTGGGATTGAATGAGCCTATGATTTATGGCATGCTAAAGTTGTTATTGGGGTAATATTTATTATTTTAAATGTTTAAATGAGATTACATTGTGAGTTTGGAGGAATTGTGGAAATGAGTATGAATATGCTTGATAAAATGCCATAGTGAGGGAATTCATGAAATATGAACGCTATGAGCTTTATGTCGATTTGATATCGACTTTGAATAAGTTAATAGGCCTAAGAAGATCCATAGACTCGAGTTATGGATAAAGTAATGAAACGAGGCCAAATAAGCTTTAATAGAGGCTATAGATTAAATTGACTATAGCAAGCATAAGGGTTGCATTATATGGATCGAATATAATGCGGGATACGATTTTGTGCAGTCCCGAAGAGTTCGTTGAAGACGAATCGAACCGTACGAGTAAGCAGCTTAAGGAAGTGGAATCACGCATCGCGATTCCAGGTAAGGGAATTTTGTGAGTGTATAGAGGTAGCTGCTCGTATTTTAAACTTGTGGGTGAATATCGGGTGTTTTTATGAAATGCATGATTGCTCAAATAAATGTTGATGGTATTCGTGAATGATGATGAGTATATGCGTGATTTTGGATTTGAAGTGGATTTTATGAAATGGGATAGTAAGGCTAATAATTGCATAAATCTAATGTTTTGATGCTTTTCAAAACGAATTGCTTGGTTTTAAGCAAGCTTGTAGATAGGTCGGCTAGTATTGTATTGTTGTTGTGGAAAAGCATTTGTGAGTGCTAAACCCGAATTGCCGGGATTGATAAATTGTATATGAGCCGCCTATCACATTTGTATGACATAAATCGTGCTAGAGCCTTGCTCGCGCTGGATTTCTATGTTTTCACTTGTGTGAAACGTGCTTGAGCTTAGCTCTCGCTTTGAATTTGAATTGTGATGATGTTTATAAACCGTACTGGAGCTTACGCTCGTACGTGGATTTGAGTGATTTTTCTTATGCATATAACTGTACTGGAGCTATGCTCGTACATGGTTTCTTCATATTTTATGCATAAATGCCGTACCAGAGCGTTGCTCGTACGAAGTGATTGGTTTGATGCATGAATTCGCGCTAGAGCGTAGCTCGCGCTGGTTTTCACACTGTGGTATGTATGAGGCCGTGGTGAGAGATACGGATTAACTCAGGGAACCCAACAGGCCTGACAGACCTCTTAGGTGGGGTGAGGGTGAGGGGCTAGGACCTGACATAATCCATCCAGGGAACCCAACAGGCCTGACAGACCTCTTAGGTGGGGTGAGGGTGAGGGGCTAGGACCTGGATCAGGGAACCCAACAGGGGCGAGCAAGGCCATGAGGGGCTAGGACCTGGTATTGAGGTTACTCCCACGCGCTCTTGAGACTATAAAGGTTACACTTGGTATGTGGTAGATAAGACCTATGGCAGGCACCCCCAACCATGTTATTGGGTCCGCGGAGTACGATGTACCGTGTATATCACATGGAGTACGATGTACCGCATGGTGGTTACTTGATTTGAGAAAGTCTGGCGGAGAACTAACCCACCTTCGTGCCAGCATGATACCCCGCACACCGGAATCCATGTGGTCTAGGATGATATGTGACGATTGGCCAACGTAGTCACTTGAGATATAGTAACCTGTCTCCTTGCTTGATTTACTTACTACCACATGATTTTAAATCTCTAAGTGTGATTTGTGATTGTTTAAGGTAGACCCGAAGGAGGGGTCGAGCCTCGTGGATTTGATTTGTGAAATGGAAATGAGGTTGTGATTGTGAGTTGATGTGATGTGATTGTATGTGATGAGAAAGAGTTTTATGACGTGGGTTTAAAAAGGAGGTTTCTTAATGAATTGCCCTTTTTATGAATTTAAATGAGATCGAGCATGAGATGATTTAAACATGATGTTTTACCATGTTTTATATGCCAATTTTACATGACTTTGATACATGATATATATGTATACTCATATGGCATAGTTTTATTCCTCATGCTCCTATCATAAATGATTTATGCATAACACTATCAGCATGTAGATAGAGTAGTTATCTACCATGCTTGCATTATTGCCTTACTGAGCGTGTGGTTGCTCATCCCACTCTATTTTCCCCCTACAGAGCGTGCATAGTAGCCCAGTGAGGACTGAGGCGTAATATTTTGGACTCCGCTGCATCTCCATCGCTAAAAGGTATATACACAGTGATTCTTTTTGTATCTAAACAATGTAAAAGCACAGTATTCTTTTGAGTTGTACTTATGGGGGATGTAGATGTCAGTAAAACATGTATTCGTATAAGTACACGATTAAATGCACATGTATGACATCGTTTTAATTAATTGAGAATGAATGAGATGTGGTGTTTATTATTGGCTCACAGCCCAACAATGTGTGGTGAGTTTAGTTCACGATCGGGTAAGGTAACAGTAAAACGCGAAAAATTTTCAATGATTTTCGGTTAAAGAGAATGGAATTGGGTCGTGACATGCCTCATAGAGTCCGACAGAGAGATCGGACAGTATTGAGATACGCTTCGCGAGGTTAGAGCAGAGTGTGAAGAATTTTTCTGGATGTATTCCGGTGATAGAATATCCCGGACACTGTTTAAAGGGAATGATAGATAAAATTCTTTACTCTGACCCAGAGAAATTGATTTATTGATGAGTATGAATTATGAGTATGAAACTCGGTTATATTCTTGGGTAGATATTACCTCGACACTATGGACAGTGACAGTCGAGATGTCTAAAAGTTAATGGAAGGGCTCAATTGTTAATTAGAGTCCAATTGGCCCCGTTAGAGATATTACCTATGTCGAGGCAGTACGTAAACTACAGTGGTGTGAATAAGATTGAAAGTTGCACGCCTCTGAGATTGGGAAAGATAGTAAAGGCTAAAATAGAGACAGAAAGAGAATTGAGAATGATAGAGATGGCAGAACGAGAAAAAGGGGTAGTTTGGTAAAAGATTTGATTTGATAAGTTATGGGCTAAGATGATTGGTAAGGCCACAATTATCCGATTGTAACACTTTTGAGGGGTATTGTGATTGGAGAACCCCGATCTGCTACAGATCACTGTAGAATGTGTGGTAAATACCACGGAAGTAGGACCTATACCTACATATTATTGATGAAAATGGCCGTTAAGTGTGGTAAGACGGATCATTTATTATGATTGCTCAGAGTTGGGCGAGATTGCCCCACAGAAAGGTAAAGAGATAGAGAAAACCTGTTGAGATAGCTGCATCGAAAAGGGAGCCACAACCGAAGAGAAAAGGAAAGTAGGCTGTTAGACGAATGCGAGTGTATATTTTGGACCAGGACACTACTGATGTTTCACAGGATGTGGTGAAAGATACCATACTGCTTATGAATAAAGAAGTAATTGTGTTAATTGATCCTGGTACCACGTATTTCTTCATACCGCCTTCATTCGCATGTAAGTGAGTAAAAGACATGAATGCCTACACTCTTGGGCACTGTGCTGATAAATGAGTACCCCAATAGAGGAAGGTTAACTAACGGAATAATTATGAAGAAATTTTAAGTTGAGAACGGGGGAAAAAGTATAAGTCAGCCGATTTTATTCAATGGACTATGAATAATTTAAAGTAATATTTGAGAATAAAGTAGTCGGCTGCATATTATGATATTCGGATTTCTATCCTAAGATTGTGCTGTTTTACCCCTGAAAAATATACTGTAAGTTTTGACAAGTAATAAAAAGGGGTGCAACGGTTGAAATTAAAGGAGCAAATGATGGTACTCACGAAATAAATAATGACAGAGTTTCGTTATAATTGATATACGAAGGAGATACTCTTTAAGATATGTTTGATCCTAAATACAAGATGTACTGGAGTAAGAGGCGTATGCTAGGTAAGAATACCCTTAAAATATGAAGTAATTTGGATTAAAGTGAATAGTAACGAATATGAATTGTGACCACATGGACTGATATGTAAAGTAATTGTGGTTAAGTCTAAGGGTTAATAAAGGTATTTCAAAATACCTCCCCGCCTGAGGACTTGACAGCGTCTAGAAATATATATATATAATCTATAACTTGAAATCGACCGTAGTAAGATATAAATTTAAAATTTGGATACTTTTACTAATACGATAAAGAACTATAAAATTCGATTAATTATGAAGGTTAAAATATTAAAATTTAATAAAAGCCGTTAATATAAGAAAAGAAAATGACGTGGGTTAGTACCTTGAACGGGAGCAATTTTGAAGTGATACTACACGTTTATGTGTACATAGGTCAAGGATATAAGTGATTGAAATATGTAGTAGAGCTCAACAACAATGAGTTATTTAAACTTTACCTGGACCGATTTATCATCATCCTTATTGATGATATGTTGGGTGTATTTAAAGTCCAGGGAAAATTATAAGCAACAATTGGAAAATTGCTTTTACAGATGGTTGTTGCAAATTCTGAAAAAGGGTATACTTTGTTGACACGTTTAACTAAGAAAGCGTGGTATTTGAATGAGATGATAAGTGAGATGATAGATGTGACATGAATTTTGGTGTAGTGAAGTATGAACTGACCACCATGATTATTTTCACCATACCCAACAGCTCAAGAGGTTCTCCGTGTGTATGAATAACTCAATATAATGAATGAGCTATGTATTGATGCAAAATGGGAAGATAGTCGATTGTGGATTCAGATGACTCAAGGATCATGAAATAAACTATCTGACCCATGATTTAAAGTTGGCAGCGGTAGTACTTGTACTGAGGATATGGTACTATTATGTACATGGTGAGAAATTTTGGGTATGCACTGATCATAAAGCCCCAAGTATCTGTTTTCACAGAAAGAGGCGAATATGAGAATACATAGTGGGTTAGAGCTTCTGAGAGATTTGGATTGTGGAAAATTGTACCACCCAGGAAAGGCTAATGTGACGGTTGATGCCTTGAGCAGAAAGAGCCTCGGGATGGTATTACATATGATGGTCAAGGAGCGTGAGCTGCTAGAGCAGTTGTGAGCCTCAGTAGTGATGTGATCCCTTCTGATGATGACAGTGATTGTGTGACAGCTAGCCTGAGACTAGAACCGGATGAGAGTGCCCGGATTTGACAGGCTTAGCATGATGATCGGCATGGTGTCGATGGTTTGGGTCAGATTCAGAAGGGTACAGTGACAGAGTTCACAGAGAGTGTCGATGATTTACGGAGGTTCAGAGACAGTATAAGTGCTCCCTAGGACCACAGTTGATGAGATAGTAATATTGTCAGAAGCTTACTCTTCGGGATATACAGTGCATACGGAAAGTAACGAATATATATATATAAAATCTCTGAAAAGGGCATTGGTGGTCAGATGTGAAAAGAGATATGGTAGAGATTGTAGAAAAGTGCCTAGTGTGTCAGCAGAATAAGGTAGAGTATTAAAAGTCTGCAGAGTTATTACAGCCTCTACCTATGTCGACGCTGCACGAAAATGGGAGCAAGTCTCCATGAATTTTGTGATGGGTTATAGAGTACTCAAATGAATCACGAGGCAGAGTACGGCTGTAGGGGTTGTTCCCTGACTCAGACAAGAAAAAGTGGGTGACAGATAGAAATTTCTTCCGAATTAGTATAATAAGTCTCGGAGGATATTCAGTTGAGTGAAAGATTAAGAACACCTCAGAGCAGACAAAGAGCATTGAATTCACCGAGGGTGAATCAGTATGGTTGAACTTAATTGTCCTAAAGGAATAAGGACATAACGAGACTCGGGAAGAAGGCAAATTGAGTTTTGCTTAATGGAATTTTGAGAGATTGGACAAGTGGAAGATAAGACCTGTAGGTTGGCGTTATCACCTGAATAAACAGGCATCCACAATGTGTCCCATCTGTTGATACTTCGGCAATACTATCCAGATCCAGCATAGGTGATCAGATATAAACTCCAACAGTTCAGCTCAGTACAAATATGAGTATATTGAAAAAGTTGATTCGGGCATTAAATAGGAAAGAGAAAGTATTGAGGTTTAAGACGATCTCCCTAATTAAAGTCCTTCGGTAGTATTACACTCCGAAAAGGTCACAGAAGAATTTAAGAGTATGATATGAGAAAACGTACCCGGAGTTATATATGGACTCATATGACTTGGTTCTAATTTGGAGGACCAAATTCCTTAAGTGGCTGAGATTATGTAAGACCCGATTTTACTTAAAACACGAAATTAAAAATGCAAAAGGATTGAAATAGAATTCTCAAACACGTGCAAGGGTAAAATGGTCAAAAGATCGAAAGCCGGTGTAAATTTGATAAGAAAAATTTATTAAAAATAATGGATTGAGAAATCTTGGTCAATAAAGGTGAAATAAATTTATTCTGGGTTAAATCGATCAAGATATCAATTTATTGAAATTAATTGGGATTAATCGAAATTTTTAATTTGAAAAATTATCCCGAAAATAATCGAAAAATATACCGAAAAGGGTTAAAATAAATTAAATAAATTAAATAAAATTAAATAAATGAATTTAGTATAAAATAAGAAATTTGTAGATATTTGTAGAATATTTGTGAATATTTTAATGATTAAAATATAATAAAAATAAATAATAAATTAATTAATTAATTAGTTAAAAAAAAGAAGGATAATTGAAAAAAAAAGATCGAAAACGCGAAAAGAAGAAGACGAAAAACCACTGATGAAAACCATCACCGGCGAGCCACCACTGGTGCCAGATGAGGGGCTGCGACCACCGGAAAAGGAAGAGGAAACCGACGGCCTTGGACGAAACCGAGGGCAGATCTGAGATGCGGACGACCCAGCGGAGCCACTGGCGGCGGAAGCCGACGAAGAAACGGCCGGTAAGGCCCTGAACCGATCGAACCGGAGTGAACCGGAGTGAACCGACGGGTCCGAACCGGGTCTGAACCGGACCGAACCAGTTCAGCCAAGAAAGAAAGGAAAAAAGGAGAAAAAGGAAAAAAGAAAAAGAGAAAAAATTGGGAAAAAATCTCGGCGATGTTATCGAGCTACGGGCAAGTCAGTAACGGTCGAAATTGATCGATTTAAATTTTGAAATATTTTATTTAATTAATTTTCGACTGAAAATTTACCCAAAAATTTATGAAATTGTGTAGCTCGACAATCGACGTCAAACGAGAGCTCGAGATAGCGTCGATTTGTGTACTAGCATGAAATCTCGGGTAAGTAACCCTTATTTACGACAATTTACATCGTTATGCGTACTTCAGATTTAATTTCTGCATTAATTAAATTAAATTATGGAAATTTAGATGAATTGTCGTAAATAATAAATTGAGCTATTCGAGAGTTAGAACGAGGCCCAATAAATTGTTGGTGGGCCCAATGAGCCCAATAGGCCTCGATAATGTGAAAATTAAGTGAAAAACGGGCTTAAGGCCGATTAAGGCCCATTAAGGTGCAATCGAGCCCAATAGGGGTAAATGGGCCCAATGATTTAAATTAAACCCAGAAAATATGAAATACAATTAAATTGTATAATATCTGACCTGAGGAATAATTATACGCAGTTTCGGACATTGGATTGGGAGCAGATCGGACTGCATGACGAGACAGCAGTGAAAAAGGAAAGGTCAGACTCTACAGAAAAATAAGGTAAGGAAATTCTACGAACTGCTAGAGGTAAACTTTATGAAATTTCAAAGTCATATGCAGTCTTTTAAATTATCTGAAGGGTCTAGAAGTAAGTTAATAATTTTAGTGCCCCGAATGGGCAAATTACCAAAATACCCTTGTTAAGGGTAAAATTTACAATTTTAGGAAAAATTGGGAGGAGCAAGAACAAGAGGTTCCTGCTCGTTCTGGAGGTGTTTTGATGCATGCATGAGTAGGCTGGCTAACCTTGAAAGAAAAATGCACAGCATTGCATATTTTCAATGATGAAATTGTTATGAAAACTGTTTTAAGGAAACAGAGCCGTCTACGTGTTTTTATTGACCTGTGACGTGCTAGAGCTCAGCTCGCACGATGTTTTGATTTGTGTGATACATGCATTAGTGCTGGAGCGAGAGCTCGCACTAGAGTTTTACATGCATTGGTGCTGGAGTCCGACTCGCACCAGATTCTTTTTATATATATATATATATATATATATATATATATATGATTTTCGTGACACGGTGCTAGAGTCTAACTCGCACCAGATTTTACAGGATTTTCCTGACAGGGTGCTAGAGTCTAACTCGCACCAGATTTTTCATATGATTTGATGAGAGTGCTAGAGCTTAGCTCGCACTAGTTTTACTTGATTTGATGAGAGTGCTGAGCATCGCTCGCACTGATTTTATGAGAACATGCGATGAGCCGTGCTTGGAGCATCGGGTAGACTGTGTGTCACAAATAAAATAGGCTCGCATGTGCGTTCTGAGACAAGGTATGATATATGGGTCCACGGAGTACGATGTACCGTGCAAGTAGCATGGAGTACGCTGTACCGTGTGGCATCTTCGGATGTGTGGTATCTTCGGATACGTGTGGCATCTTCGGATGCGTGGTATCTTCGGATACGTGTGGCATCTTCGGATGCGTGGTATCTTCGAATACGTGTGGCATCTTCGGATGCATGTGGCATCTTCGGATGCGTGGTATCTACGGATACGTGTGGCATCTTCGGATGCGTGGTATCTTCGGATACGTGTGGCATCTACGGATGCGTAGGGTCGGATAAGACCGATGGGATGGAGTGACCCACCTCCCAGGCGGTTCCCGATCAGGGTGAGACCCCGCACACTAGGATCCGTGTAGCAGAGGGGCTCATGAGGACACATGGCCATAGTCCTGGTTATTACCGGTATACAGATGTTGCATAGTCTCGCATGTTGATGATCTTGATGATGATTGAAACTGGGATTTAAACTAAATTTGCATGATGTTATTTCCATGCTTTTTAAATCCATGTGTGATGTAAACTGATTTACATGGTTTTGTGTGAGTCAGGACCACCCGAGGGATGGGTTGAGTCCTGGATTTGTTGTGAAATTTTAAATGAGAAAGAAATGATTTGAAATAGTTGCCTGTTGAATTTTCCATGCAAACTTGTTTTACATGACATCATGAATCATAGCATCAGTTTTGAAATGTGTGGAGAAAGGGTGGTTTATACATGACACCACGTTCATGTAGGTAGTATGGTTACCTACTTGTTCGTAGGATTGCCTTACTGAGCTTGATGTGCTCACCCCTTTCATTTTCTCACATGGATAATCTCCAGTAGATGTTGAGGTGACTGAGTACTGCATTCCGGATATCCGCTGCTGCCCATCATTTAAGGTATATACACTTGTTCATATTGTATCTAAATAAGCATAGCACAGTAACATGTTTGCAAGTAACTTTAGGGGATGTATAAATATTGTAAACACTTATAAATGACTGAGAAAGAATTAAATTATATGGTAAATGAATGGTGGGACTGGCATTGACGCACAGCCCAATTGTTAGTGGAGTGTGGTCACGATCAGAGGACAGGTAAGCATGAAAGAAAATAACAAAACGCGAAAAATTTACTCTGATTTTTGGGTAGTTTTGGGTCGTGACATAAAGTGCCTTAGATAGCTTGAAGACATGTTCAGGAAATTCATGACTTTTAAAATCGGGAGGTTGCTCAACATAAACTTCTTCATTAACGAAACCATTTAAAAATTCACTCTTTACATCCATTTGATATAATTTGAAGTTTTTATAACATGCAAAGGCAAATAGCATTCTTATTGCTTCTAATCTAGCTACCGGTGCATAAGTTTCATCATAGTCTATTCCTTCTTCTTGTCTATAGCCTTGTGCAACTAGCCTAGCTTTGTTTCTTATGATCACACTATTTTCATCCATCTTGTTCTTAAAGATCCATTTAGTTCCAATTATAGAGTGATCACTAGGTCTAGGAACTAGTTTCCATACTTTGCTTCTCTCAAATTGAGTTAATTCCTCTTGCATAGCTAGAAACCAATTATTATCATCTAAGGCTTCATTGACATTTCTAGGTTCAATTTGGGATACAAAGGCTATATATTGACACACATTCCTTAGAGATGATCTAATTCTAA
Organism: Firmiana major; assembly: GCA_033439115.1. Lineage (NCBI taxonomy): Eukaryota > Viridiplantae > Streptophyta > Magnoliopsida > Malvales > Malvaceae > Firmiana > Firmiana major. Next base: position 54,865,579 of record CM065904.1, on the reverse strand, counting down.
CTCCAAGAGTTGGATCTCCTACTATTTTACAATCTTTTACATTTCCTAATTCTCTTAGTGCTCTAGCCTCTCTTTCTAATATTTCTAGTTCTTCTTCATCCTATTTATTAGTGTCAAGTTTCTCTAATAGATCATTCTTTATGTTTGAAGTTTCTTTTAAGTTCTCATTAAATATTTCTATATCCTCATCATTGGTTGAACTTTTAGATAAATCATTTGACTCATCAAATATTACATGAATTGATTCTTCAACCATTAATGTTCTTTTGTTATATACTCTATATCCCTTTGAATTCAAAGAGTAGCCTAAAAAGATTCCCTCATCACTCTTGGCATCAAATTTTCCTAAATTATCTTTTCCATTCTAATATTAGGTTTCTTTCCCTTGTAAAGCTCATAAGGGGTTTTCTTTAAAATTGGTCTAATCATAGCTCTATTGATGATATAGCAAGATGTATTTATAGTTTCAGCCCAAAAGTATTTAGGTAAATTATTTTCACACAACATGGTTCTAGCCATTTCTTCTAATGTTCTATTTCTTCTCTCAACTACCTCATTTTGTTGTGGTGTCCTAGGGGCTGAAAAATTATGACTAATTCCTTGATCATTGCAATACTCATCAAATCCAATATTTTCAAACTCCTTGCCATGATCACTTCTAATACTAGTTATAGTGTAACCTTTTTTCATTTTGAGTCACTTTTGTATAGGCAATGAATTTTTCTAAGGCTTCATTTTTCACTCTCAAAAAGAACACCCAAGTGAACCTAGTGTAATCATCAACAATTACAAACCCATAATGTTTCCCACCTAGGCTTGTTGTTCTAGTTGGTCCAAATAGATCTAGGTAAAGTAATTGAAGAGGCCTAGTGGTAGATACACTATGTTTAGGCTTAAATGTTGTCCTTTTATGTTTTCCTTTAACACAAGCTTCACATATTTTGTCATAGTCAAAGGACAACTTAGGTAATCCTATAACAAGGTCTTTTCTAGCTAACTTAGATAACACATGCATGCTTGCATGACCTATTCTTCTATGCCACAACCAAGGTTCTTTTTCCTTGTCTACCATTAGGCATATGTTTTCATTTTTAAGTTCATTTAGATAGACAATGTATATATTACCTTGCTTACGACCTATGAAAAGAACTTTATTAGATTTAGGATCTATAACATGACATTTCAAGCAATCAAAAATTACTTTGTAACCTTTGTCACAAAGTTGACTAATACTTAGTAAATTATGTTTTAGACCCCTAACAAGCAACACCTTTTCTAATGAAAAGTAGTCATTACCTATTGAGCCACTTCCTTCAACTTGGCCTTTGGAGTTGTCCCCAAATGTGACTTCTCCACCAACTTTTGACTTAAATGAGTTGAAGTGGCTTCTATCACCGGTCATGTGTCTTGAGCATCCACTGTCCAAGTACCAAGCTTCCGTTGTTTTAGCTTTGTGGCAATGCTCAATCACCTATAATCAAAATTCAAACTCATGTCTTAGGTACCCAAATTCTCTTGGGTCCTTTGGAGTTAGTGAATACAATTCTTGATCCCTTCGGGATCCATTTTACTATAGTATGAATATCTTTTGAATTGACTACCTCTTTTGGAACCCAAATTCTTTTTACTATTTTTCCACTAAATGTTGTCATCTTCATATTGCAATTATATGATGCATGCCCATTCTTATTACAATGTGAACAAATAGATGAGGGTTTATGCATGTTCTTTCTAGCTATGAAACTTTTGAGATGGGTCTCTCTACTTTTTTCATCATATCCTAATCCATTCTTATCAAAGAAGGCCCTTTGAGTTTCTAGCATGTTATCTAACTTTTGTTGACCCATGTAGAATCTAGTAAAAGAATTATGCAAGTTACTATTTTTTTCTTTTAGGTCACAAATTTCAAGATTTGTAATTTCTAGTTTCTTTTCACATTCTATCTTATCCTTTAGTATTAACTTATTTTCTTTCTTCAATTTAGATATTAATTTTTTGTACTTCATACTCATGCATTCATATTCCAATGCAAGATCATTAAACACATCTTGCAATTCATCAAAAGAATATTCATTGAGGTCTGAAGTTACCTTTTCATCCTCAATAGCCATGAAGCATAGGTTGGCAGTATCCTCATTCGAATCATCATCGGAGCTATCATTGTCGCTCCATGTTGCCATCATTGCTTTCTTTTTGTGGAACCTATCATTGGATCTTTTAAGAAGAGGGCAGTTAAATTTAATATGTCCAGGTTTTTTACATTCATAGCACACAATGGTATCTTTTCTACCTAACTCTTCTTGATCTTTCTTGTGGTTTCTCCTACCACTACCACTAGCTCTCATTCTTATGAATTTGTTAAATCTCTTGGCAAACATTGCCATCTCAAGATCTTCTTCACTACCACTCTCATTTTTACTCTCCTCTTGAGTAGTGGATTTCAGAGCTACTCCCACTATCTTAGGTGGCTCTTCATTTCTTCTTAACTTCATCTCATACGTGAGTAGTGATCCTATTAGTTCATCTAGTGACAGTGTGTGGGGATCTTTAGACTCCTTTATTGCAGTTACTTTAACTTCCCATGATTTTGGTAGACTATTCAATATTTTCTTAACCATTTCTATATTTGAATAAATTTTTCCTAAGGATTTTAACCCATTTATTACATCAGTGAATCTAGTGAACATGTCACTAATTGACTCTCCTTCAATCATCCTAAACAGCTCATAATCATGTGTGAGCATTCCTACCTTAGTCTCCTTTACTTGAGTTGTCTCTTCATGAGTTATTACCAATTTGTCCCATATTTGTTTGGCATTGTCATAACCAGAGACTCTATTATATTCATTTAGCCCTAAAGCACAAAATAGGGTGTGCATGGCCTTAGCATTTAGCTGAGCACATTTTACATCATTTGAATCCAACTCATCTTCTTCTTTAGGGATGTCTCTTCCCTCTATTCTTTTAGTTGGGATTTGAGGTCCTTTAGTTATAATCCCCCATACCTCATAATCATTTGCTTGAATGAAAAGCATCATCTTAGTTTTTCAATAAGCATAATGTTCACCATTGAACATAGGAGGCCTAACTGTAGAATGCCCATCTCCTACTAGATTGGTTGCTAAATTGTTGTGAGCCATTAGATCGTTTTTAACTCTTAGGAAGTTATTCTTTTATGATCAAAGAGTCATCGCTCTGATACCAATTGTTGACTCTACCGAGAGGGGGGTGAATCGATTTTCTAAGGTTAATGGCAAATTTAAACTAAATTAAGTCTAATTGTAAATAATGAATAATCAATAAAATGTAATACAATGAATTGAAAGAAGATAAGGGAAGGAAATAGCAAACTCAATAGTTTATAGAGGTTTGGCCAATCTCTTGCCTACGTCCTCTCTTCTTGACCTCCTTGTCAAGAGCTTTTTTTCACTCTTTCAATGAATGTTACACACTCCCTTTTACAGGTTAAGGAATAACCTCTCTACCCTTTTTACACAAAGATATATTCACCCTTTACAAAGTTGACACATAGAGGAAGTCTCCTCTTCTCTCTTAATTTGAAGATGAATATGAAGTGAAGCTTTGGTAGGATAAAAATAGCTTTTACACAAAGGCTTATACAACAATATCAATAAATGAAGATTGAAGACAAATGGAATGTTGGAATGAAATTCTTGAGAATATACAAAATTTACAGCAATAGTCTCTTTGATCCCAGTGTCTTCAATGCTTGATTTTATACTGGAGGATTGGTAGTTGGAGCATAAAATGCTATTTTTCGTTGAAGGTTTTGCAGAAAAAGCTGTTGGGAACCTCCAGTAGAGTGTCAGATCGATCTCCCATTTTGACCAAATCGATCTCTTAGTTTGATTTCCTGCGAAAACAAAGCAACTTGAAGCATGGAGATCGATCTCATACTTGTAGAGATTGATCTTGTAATTTGAAAATGTTAGTGAAGATCGATCTATCGAACTAGAAGATCGATCTTCCAATCTCTTTGTTTGAGGCAAGATCGATCTCCAGATCGATCTAGTAAGTATTCTCGTAGAGAGGAGATCGATCTCTAATCAACCCAGATCGATCTCCTTAGCTCTCTAACTTTGAGGAGATCGATCTCTTCCTATACCAGATCGATCTCATGAACTCTCTGTTTGAGCATAGATCGATCTACAGATCGATCTACTGCCTTTACCCTTTGTTTTAGAGGAGATCGATCTCTTCCTAGACCAGATCGATCTCATAAACATCCTGTAATAGACAGATTGATCTTATAACCCTTATAGATCGATCTCTGCTTCCTCAATACCTTGTACAGATCCTTTTGAGAATTCAATCCTTTAGCAGATCGATCTCATATGCTCATGAGATCGATCTCTCATACTAGAAAGCCCAAGAGATCGATCTCTCATTTCACCAGATCGATCTCTCATCCTTAAAGACTTAGTTTCTGGTACTAATAACCTCTAAACATGTTTTAAATCATTTCTATATTATTGAATTTACTTGTTTTGTCATTTCAAAATATATTAACTCAACAGCCTTAAACAAATTTGGAAATCAAGTGGTCTCGAGCATGTGCTGGTACTGTTCATTGCCTTTCCAAATTCATTTTCAATTCCAGTTATTCACGGTTTCAGCTACCGGCGTTGTACATTTTCTGTATGTTCATCAGGTGCAAACCGCACCCTGCTAGCTCTCGTTCGTGGCTTCTGCTCCAAGTACTGCTATTGCACCTATCGTGCCTCAGCTGGTGGTAGTGTACCTGCAGTCGGCGTGACCAACGACACTAATGTCAACGTATTACCAGCCTGGTACCTGCTATGCTCATCTCCTTCATACTCTGCAAGATCAACTTAGATTACAGCTTACTGCTGTAACTGCTTCATCGCCATTTTTGCCCATTCCTGGTACCAAAGCTTCCTTGAAGAATTTACAAATAATACAACAAATAAACTGTGATGAGTAGTGGTAAGATACAAAAACAGAGCTAAACAGAGGACAAAAATGAAGTTAACTTGCTGCTAGAAGTTAAACTATGCTCCTACGAATTGCTTCTTGAGACTCTATATCGGACAGTTAATTGCATTCTTTTCACCAACCAACAGCAAGTAACAAACAACAATAAAGCAGAAATAAAATGCAGTAAATGAAATAGATTCAAGAAACGTAAGAAAGAGTAGTAAAAATGGAAGCTATACTCTAAATGCAATCAAGAACCGAGACATGAAGTGCATGCAAATACGAATGTAATAAGGAAAGGGAAGAACAATGATGCATAGCAAAAGATGATAATAAAACCGAGAGGACATATGTGAAAACTATAACTGCAAACATCAACGTGAATTCAGCAGCTCGGGTTGCTTCATTCCTTTCTCCAACCGAGGTTCCACTTTGCCATTGATGTGGATAAATGCTAAGCATCAACCCATATCAAAACATCAAAACCAAAAGGCATAAATGAAGGAAGAAGTTATCACCCGAATGCACCAAGACAGTAAACCGAGAGCAAGAAAAAAAAGAAATAAAGGTTGATCAAAATAAAAACATAAGCGTTCTAGGAAAACCGAGAGTTAAAAAAAAAAAAGAGAGGCAAATGCTTTCCATTAACTTTCATTCAATCAATTTCAAAGGAAATAATCTTTGAAAATGAGAACTACAAATAATCGAGCAAAGAAAATGAAAAACTTCATAAAAACATTAAGAAAGTTGCCATGAATAGTGAAATAAGAAAATGCTTGCTAAAAAAAAAAAACTATAAGAAATTTTTTAACACAAGGAAAGCTTTAGAATTAAACTAAAAGCTACTCTACCCTAATTTACCTCTTTTTTCAATTGCCATCTTTTTTCTATTTATATACACACTTAGGGGTACAATGGTAATTTTTCATCCTAGATGAGTTAGCATTGTTTGGTCACTTGTATTCATTTGATTCGCTGTAGAGAAGATATTTTCACGACATTTGTCGGTTTGTCTAGTTGGCTGTGTGATGTGGCCCGACGTGTGCCTTCCAGAATGTTCGCATTGTGTCTGTCGATCTTATCATTTCGGAGCAAATAAAATACGGACACCTGGCATCACGCATGTCCAGACGACTGATGACTTAGTCTGCAAATTGGAAGTGGTCCAGTCTCCTTTAACCCGTTTTCAGCCCAATTTTGACTGAAACGACTGAGTTTCTTCAGGATTTAATTTATCTGCACATTAAATAATTTTAATTAAATAAGGGGATAATTAATAAAATAAATTGGGGATTTAAATAATTAGTTATGAAATTAAGCACAAATAATTCTATTAAAAATACAATTATCAACTAGTCTCGTATTCCTCTCTGAAACTCCCGAGCTATCCAAACGATGTAAAAACATCAAAACTCATTATCACATAACCTCCAAATCTCTACATCGAGCATATTGCCCATATTCTCATTAAATACCTCAATTACCCAATTTCTCATGGCTCTATCAAATTCATAATCTCGTCCACTACATTTCAATCTTCTACATTTCTTATGCGTAATACCCATGCAAAAATCATTTCATTGCCTAAATTTCCAATTTATAGATAAGAATCCCAATTTACCACAATTTACTTAATATCATCATCACTCCAATAAAATCATAATTTTTGTCAACTCTAATCATTCCTAACTATTTCATCAGAATGCCCATATTCACAATCACAAAAAATCACTTCAAAATCCAAGATTGAAGTTTAGAGATTACCCAAACTTGTGGGGTGCTCAACTCACACCTCGATTCGATTCGTCTTTCGATTTCCAAGTATGTTGTTCTCCTTTGGGTGAGGAACAACTTTCCTTCTTGCCACAACTCTTGATTTGGACGAAAATGGGCGATTTGAAAGAGAGAGAAAGCTAGGGTTCGACTAAAATGGAGGTTTGAAAGAGAGAGAAAAGATGAAATGCAGAAAAACACAGGGTTCCTTTTATAGACGGAGGGTAGGAGATCGATTCGACTCTTGATGAGATCGATCTGCATTTGAATTTGGGGACGATTTGAGGTAATTTTATGCCTAGGAGATCGATCTATTGTGGGGTAAGATCGATCTCTTAATGGCTTTATGAGATCGATCTACTCCAATTATGAGATCGATATCTAGTTTACAGAATGCTTCATGAGATCGATCTGCTCCTTGGGGAGATCGATCTTCTCCTTAACAGAAACATTTTGAGATCGATTCCTTCCTCATGAGATCGATCTCTTCATTACAGAATCATATAGAGATCGATCCTTTTCCATTGGAGATCAATCTGCTCGCTTAAATTCCTCATTTCTTGTCATTTTTGACCTACCAGATCGATCCTCTCTTCTCCAAGATCGATCTGGCCCCGTAGTTTCACATTTTAACATAAAATCTCATTTACAACTCATTCATCACTTAAAATTTCATTCCATACCACCTCAATATATGAGTATATCATATTTAGTTCAATCAATTACACTTCATGTTCTCATTACATAATTTGATATGTGTAAAATTCTCAGATCTCACACCAATCACCCTACTAACGGGTTATAATAGTTAGCCATGGCCTTGTTGACGAGTAATAATAGTTAGCAATGACTTTGCTAACAGATTATAATAGTTAGTAATGGCCTTGTTAACGGGCAATAATAATTAGCGATGGCCTTATTGACTAGTTATAATAGTGATGACCCTGCTAACGGGCTATAATTATTAGTGAAGGCCTTACTGATGGACTAGAATTGTTAGCAATGGTCATATAAACGATTTATAAGAAAAATGTGCCAGAAATGTTTTTTCTAGCATGTGATTTTGTGTTATAAGTACTATGAGGCAAAATAAACCATCAATTTGATGAATACATTCGAATTACCGAGCATTCATAATGTGACATGTATTATCATGTTAAAATGTTTATATATTAAAAAGCCTGAATTTCAAGACAAGTGTTCTGTGGTTAGGTCAGAAGAGAAATCGAGGTACTTTAAAGTATACTCTCCTTCTAATGACTTTGATACCGTCACTAGCATTAGTAATATCTAGCTTCAGATTATTATAAGAATATTAGAAGTAAAGAAATTATCAGAGATATCAGATATGACATAAGGTTATTAGAAATTAGAAATGTGATATGAACTATAAGAATGAGATACGATTATAGAAATTCAGAGAAGTGATAAGAATATTGAATTATCTTAAATACGTTGTGAAATGAACTGAATAAGTTTGTGTGCATACATTATGATATAGTACTTGTATGTTATTACTTTTGTACTTGTGTTGATTTAGTTACTGAGCTCTCCAAAGCTCGCTCCCTTCTGTATTCCATCACAGGATAAGTTCAGAGGAGTGATATTATCGACTTCGGTATCCGACTTTGAAGTTTCGGCTTCGGAGATCTCACAGCTCATTTTCGATATGCCTTTATATTATATAAATGTGTATATTTTCAGTCAGTATTTAGTCAAGACATGAGTTGGGATGTGTACTAAGTGTAATTAAGATTATATTATGAGATATTCGGATTATTGGGGTGTAAATGAACCGTTTTTGACAAAGTGTCAAAAATTGTAAAAAATAAGATATTATTTCGATATGCAATATTTCAGAGGACTAGATGTAGTTTGAAAATTCTGAAAATATTGTGGGAGATAGGTATATGAATGCTATAGTGAATTGCGTAGTTTATTTTGAGATTGGATTGTTAATGAATATTTTTTGGCTTTTTGTTTGAGTTGGTGTTCGCACGGGGAAAACCTACTTTTAAGCAAGACTCTGTCGAAATTTAATCAAAAGGGAATTTGGATATTGATTGACTGAGACCTTAGGTTTGATACCTTATACCGAGTTAGGTAAAAGTAACCTAACAACACTGTATATGATGCTTACATGACAAGTGAGTGTTAAAGGAAAAGTGAAAATTTAGCCTAGTTTTTCATACTTTTGCTATAAGTTAAGGAATCGTCGCAGCCTTCGGATCATGACAATTTCTATTTCAGTTTTGCTCCAAATTGTTATTTTTTATGTTTTTTTTTTCATTTTTCAGTTTTTTCTGTTTTCTTCAATAGTTTGCTTATTTTTTCTCTCTAAAATTAGAAAATATCTTCTCTTTAAACTCAGAAAATGTTGCCCACCCAAAAAAATAAAAAAATTTCGAGGAAGAAAGAAATATAAAGCATGAAAACATTACAAAAAAAAAAAAAAACTCTAAAAGAGATTGAGGAAAATGGCCAAATTTTTTTTAGGGCTCTTCATATGATTTTTGGGCCTAAAACTTGGAGGAAATGTACACCATGAAGAGTAGAACAACATATTAGAAGAGTGTTGGTTTCTAAGCAGTGAAACTAGTGTTTTTGGAAGTTGAAGGTTGCAACTTTAGGTGTAGATTCAGAAATTTGGAAAGCCAAAAGGCATTGGGCGAGTAATGGCTACTAGTGCTGCAATCATCGATTTTTGAAAATTTTGGGTTTTAGAGAGAGAAAAAACCTTAAAATATTGAAGAAATGAAGATAAAATAATAAAAATTGAAATAAAATAAAATAAAAAATAATGATTTAGGGCAAATTGAAATATAAACAAATCTTAAAGTGGTTAAGTGTTAAATTTTAACTATCAAGGGCCACATTTAGTCCACCTCAAGAATATGATATTTTTTATGTAATTTACCTTTTTATTTTACACCATTTCAAATCTTTTTATACAATTTATATTTTTTTTAATCGATCGTTGAGTAATGTACATTATTCAAGTAGATTATGGATACCAAATTTTATTTTAATTAAAAATATTTAACTATTAGTTTGATAAAAATTAAATTTTCAACCGTTAACATATATTGAAAAATATTATATTTTTGATCGAAATGATAAAGATATTATATCAACTCAACACTTTATGTGCACGATGATATAAAAATATTAATCCTATACGATGATATAAAAATGGTTTAAAACAAAATTATTTTTAAAACCAAGATCTAACTTGTTTTTTTAAAGTAAATTAATATTTTTATTCAACCTCATTTAAAACAATTAATAGTTTTGTGGATTAATATTCAATACATTATTAATGAAGTTTTTTGACTCCACAAGTGAGGTTAGGATAATGATACATATTTTATAAAAATATTAAGAAAATAAAGAATAAATAAAATAAAATATATATCATCATCTTAATTCTTAAACCCACTTGTGGAGTAAAAAAACTCTACTTATAGTGTATTGGATAATTATCTTAGTTTTATCTACTTTAAAGGATTTATACACTCGGTACACTATCAATAAACTACACAAAATCAATTCATTAATAAGCAAATCTTTAAAATAGGTTCTTAAAAATAAATTTAAACACTTTATTAATATTTATTTTTAAGGACCTACATATTTTTTAAATTTACTCATTAATTAAATATTATTTTATAATTGATTAATAGTATATAAAAGTCATATTAATGCATCATATATATATATATTGTATATATATATATATAATTTTTATTTTTAATATAAAAGTCATATTAGTTCATCATATATATATATATATATATATATATATATTGTACATATATAAAATTTCTATTTTTAAATATGAAACAAACAATAACCAGCCCAACCAATTGACAAGTTTACTCGGGCGGGCCAGCAAACCGGCAGGCAACTGTGAGAAGAAAAAGACGACAGTTGCTTAGAGTCCAATGAATAAGGGAGACAGTGAAGGGAGTGGGTGAATTTGTATGGCGAAGATTGGAGATTGGAAAGCAGTAAAAGACTTTTGGAGTTGAAAATGCAAAATGGGTCCCTACTGCAATCAATGGCGTTGTTTGTGTATTAGCAGAGGCAAAGCATAGCAGATTAGCAGTCCCGTCCCTCACGAAAACAACAAAAACATTGCTCATTCATTAATTTCATCTTCACGTTTCGTTTCTATAATGTATAAATCAATAAACTTTACTATTGACAGCCAACCAACCCAGTCCTTATTATGCATGCATTATGCACGTTTGCAGATGTCCTATCTCTGTCAGCTATAAGGAACCCTGCCCTCTCCCTGTTTAAGTCTTTATTACTTGTACATTTTTCATTTCCATTGCCATTCAATCAAAGCCTGCCCATTATTATTATTAATATTTTGTTGGCTCTTCTCTCTTCATCTTCTAAATATTCAGAAATACCTTTGTTTCACTCTCTCCTTAAGCAAGACCACAAAAATATCTTACCCTTCTTTTTTGTAGAGAGAGAGAGTTTGGTCCACAAATTTGGGGAAGAAATAGAATGGCAGAAGAGGAAATGAGTGTGAGTGAGGTCACTGGTCCATTTCGTCAGATTCTTTTAATCTCTGCTGGTGCTAGTCATTCTGTTGCTCTTCTCTGTATGCTCCTTTTCTCCTTTTGTTCTTTCTTCTTATTGATTTTCGATCACTATTTTGAATTCTTGCTCTTGACCTTATTTTTTCTTGGACAGCTGAGTTGATCAGACTTAATTGGAAATGCCCCATCGTACACTTATATTCTTTTTATCAAGTTCAACGAAATTAAAAATCTGATTGTAACATCAGCATGCTGGAAAGTTGTTATTTTGCATTTTTTATTCTTTTGATCTACCAAAGATTTCCTAAATGTTTCATCTTATATATATATATATATATATATATATATATACATTTTGTTTGTTTTGCATCTTGATTAGACTTTAGCATTACCTGTTGCCTCATTCTTTTGATTTCATCATTATTCAATTTGGTGCTTTATTATTATTTTTTTTGTCAGTTGTTTAGTTCAGGAATCAGTTCTGTGTGCACAGTACTGATTTGCTGTTTCCTAGCTTGTTTTAGTTGTGCAGAATTCCTTTACTGCATTTTGGCTATGATTGGTTTACTGCTTGAATTACATGCATATAGTATTATATTTTTCAAGTGACATCCAACTACTTTATGTTGTTTTTCCATCCGGTGGGACTTGTCTATCTTATCTCTTGACTTTTAGGCCAATTGAGACATATAATTCCTCTGTTCAATGGTGGACAATTTTTGTGATTGATGGCATGTTTGATTCTTGTCATGTGAATAAACCAATGCATTACGTCTTGAATAGGATCCGAGAAAAGGAAAAGGTGAACTTCTAGTATGTAATGAAATTGGAACATGGTCTAGGGTTTCTTTCCAGCATGACTTTCATGTCATATCTCATTGACGCAGGCCAATTAAGGCATCAATTAGGATGTAACTTGTACAGTTATTTGATTCTTGTTATGTGAATAAATCAATGCATTACGTCTTGAATAGGATCCGAGTGAAGGAAAAGGTGAACTTCTGGTATTTAATGAAATTGGAACATGGTCTAGTGTTTCTTTCCAGCAGGACTTTCATGTCATATCTCATTGACGCAGGCCTATTAAGGCATCAATTAGGATGTAACTCGTACTGTTAAAAACCTGGCAATTGAATCTTTTGGTGTCTCTTACAGATTTAACGTGTGTGCATGTGTGCGCACGAGTGTGTGCATATACAGCAGAAAATAATGATTCATGTAGATTCACTTTTAGTACATTGGAAAAATTAGTTGTACAGTTTGCTTCTGATGGTTGAGGAACTTTAAGAGTTTATGAAGCACAAGTATTCCTTAATTCCCTGTTGTTAGTGCTGCTAGCTGCCATTTCCATCAAAGGCCACTATTATGTTCAAGGATACGAATATTAGTAGGCCACCAGCTATGAGAAACCAATTTAACTTCCCTTGTAAACCAAGATGTTCTTAGTCTAAATAATTCATAGTTTGTCTCATCTACATCTCTTATGGCAACAACCCTTTGACCGTTTTACTATGATGCTGAAGATTTATCAAGAGCTTAAGGTATAAGTAGTTTCATCACAGTGGTTAATCTGCGTATCCTCTCAATTAAGCTTTACATAATTAAGTATTCCCTCATTGCTACTGCTTCCATTAACTAAAAAAAAAAACATGAAATTTCCGGTGTATCTTGTCTTATTGCTAATCTATTTTGAGATTTATCATAATTTCTGTCTTTTGAGTCCTTTTTTTTGTATTTGAAGGTTAGACTTTGAAATTTATTCATCTTACTTTCTGCAAGTTGCATAAATCTACTTCACCTATAATCTTGTTCTTGATCATTTACAGCTGAAAATATTGTTTGCACCTGGGGACGAGGAGAGGATGGGCAGTTAGGCCATGGGGATGCCGAGGATCGACTTTCTCCTACACAATTGAGTGCTTTAGATGGACAAGACATAATATCTATTACTTGTGGAGCTGATCATACAATTGCATATTCATTGTCACGTGTTGAGGTCTATAGTTGGGGATGGTACGCTTTCCATCCTTCATATTCTCTTAGATTTTCTATTATTTCCCTTTTTTTTTTTTTTTTTTTTTTTTGTTTCAGTTAATTTAAGAAACAAAGGCTTTCTTCTATTAGTTAATTCGTGGTTTCCAGCATGAGTGCTAAGCGGTTTGACGTTGGCTATGATACAAAACAAAGACATTTTTTTTTTTGGTCAATTTCAATCTCTCAAAAATAAAGTCGATAACTTGATTATTGTTGGTTGGAATAGTTGTTGAAGATGCTTCTTATTCATCCTTGAGTCTTTGCACTTCTTTCATATTCTTGATGGACTTTTGTATGGAATTAATGTAGAAATTAGAAAATGACTTCAAGGCATATTTCGCGTCCACCAACTACGGTTAAAGATGTAAGCGGGGTGGATAATCCCTAATTTTGTAGTACCCTACCCCAAACCAGATTATTAACTAAAGAACCCAAACGCGATTATATTTTAAAAACACTACTTGAACCCTATCTTAATAAATTCCATATTACCTATTTATTATCCGAACCCGTTTAATTACCTGATTATTCAACCAAAATTGTTGACAAAACCTGTTAATTGACCTGAACCCGAACCCGAACCCGTACCTGAAAATCAATTATTCTAATATTTAATTTTCTATTAATCAACAACATAAAATTAAATAAGATCATTTAAGTTTCATCATAATTCAATAAAATTTAGTAGTTCAACACTTGAAACCCTTAGAAATATGTTTATAAAACTACAAACAAATATAATTTAATGAAAAAACACAAATATCTTTACTAAAACGTTATTTGGGTTCAGGTTTAGGGTACCCTAAGGGCACTACCCCAACCTGACACGGGAAGTGGAATCACTACCCTAACCCGATTAAAACTCGTTTATAGGGTACATAGACCCGACTTAACTGGGGTTGGTAGTCTCGTGTACCTGTTTACATCTCTAATTACAGCATGCAGTAGGTTTGCTGCATAGCCATAGGATACAATGAAACTACCATTTGAAATTATCTTGAACTTGTGAAATCAAACAACCAAACACCATTGATAAGTACAAAAGCATCACATCTCAACCATTTGTCCTGCAAATAATGTCAAAGAGATTTGTTTTTACTTTGATAATAAGAAAGAAGAGAGATAATATCATAATTTCTAAAGTGTTTCAACTATTTACCAAGTAGTTCAAAGTGAACATTGACATCTCTATTTATGGAGATCCAATCCTACAATTGTAACTTCACAATAAATTGTTGTGATATTTTAATTGTGTTGTTTGACACAACAATTTTATCTTTTCAATAAAATAATCCAAACTTTTGAAAACTAATAGTTATGTTTTTCAACCCTTCACAAGTAAAAGAACACTACTTCAAAGAATATGTAACTTTTTGAAGAAAAAACTATTCATTGAATAATTGTGTCTTTATTTTGTATTGGGGCAGTTCGTTGCCTTAGAACATATTTTACATAAAACCCAGTTCTAGTCAGGGCAGTCAACTGCCTTCCTAGGGTATTTGACTTCCCTAGTATTACTCATAGTAATCGACTCCCTTGAATGGAAATTGATTGCCCTTATGTTGAAGCTTCCCCAATCAACCTTAATCAATTTCTTTGACCTAAAAACTTTACAAAGCTATTGTATAACTTTCTTAAACTTTAGTTTTTTATTCAAATTGATTAAACCTTAAATTTAATCAATCATTCTTTCACTGTTTTGAAAATATTCCAACGAATCCGTCATCATTTTCAAAATAGAGCAAATTCGATACTTAAGAATCCTTAGCATAAATGCAAGTGTCAATCTCGATTTAAAGCCTTCACCTTAGTGAAAAGTGCTATTGAGTTAATCACTATGGCATGGTTGATCTATGTCTTTGAACCAATGATTCTATATGATTAGTCATACACTAATATACACATAACACTTCAAAACTTATCAAAAGTCATTTAACAAAAGTTTGACACTATTATTGGCCATGTGTCTTGTATCTTTTCATGAGTGCCTAAGAATCAAACTCTTTGCTCCTATAAGCGGCATCACTTCCACTCATATAGGTGAACTCCATCAGAAATGCAACTCTATAAAATCATTTCAACACTTCATTTACGTGTTATGGGTTCGTTTAGAGAGATAACTTGACCTCTCCCTTTAACATAAGGTTCCAAGCACTTGACTACATTGATACATCTATCCCATAAGTGCTTGCAACCGCATTCAAATGATGTACTTAGACTCAGTTAAACTCAAAACTTAATATCCAATTAAGCATTGAGTTGAGATTCCGTCATGTGAGACTAAAATAAGTGGACTTGAATTCCATCACCTTGGAAATTCATTTCCCTTATAGTTTAATTTGTCAAAGGATTTTTGAAATATTCCTTTTCTTGTAAAAACATATGGTGCTCATCTTTTGTGAAAATGTATAGTTTTGCTTTAATCAATGTCTCAAGATTTCTAATATATACTTGACTTTTAAACCTTGATAGTGTAACTCCACTATCAAAATTTTTATTACATTTTTTTAAATTTTAGTACTTGAGAGGAACCTTGGTGCAACAGGTAAAGGTTACTTCTTTATGAATTGAAGGTCAGGGTTTCAAGCAGAAAATTTTTTTTTTGTCAATGTATAGGGAAGGTTGCGTACGCATAACTCACCCTAAACCCCATAATATGGGATCCTTATGCACTAGGTTGCTTTTTTTGTCTTAAATTCTACAGAAATTATAAGTTTACTTTATTCCTTACTTGTCATATCCAATGCTACAAATTTTGCAAAATAGTAAAATACATTTTGTTTCTTGAAATTTCAAGAAACATTACCCCCTACCAATCATGCCACGTTGGTAAAGAAAAATTGCATTGACTTGTACTTCTATCATTGAATGATAACAACATATAATGTCATATTACATGGTTTTAAATATTTTAAGACAATGCCAATGCAATTTAATGTTGGGCTCTTTGTATATCTACTATCATTTGCTAATTATAAAAGTAATACCCTCATGTATGTAATAACATACATTTATAATTAATTTTGCATTTTTCATTGTGCAACTAATATATCTTTATCTCATAAAGTTGTATCTGTTACACAATTAAAATAATATATTCCTTTTAGGATTGTTCTAGTATAATGATATTGAAAAATTAACTTGTATTTTTTCTAATTTTTTATTCTTAAAATCATTGCTGCAACGCTTATGCCTTTTATAGCAAATTGCCAAACAAAGACCCGTTAGTACTTCCAATTTATCCTTAATTTAAACTAAAATTTACATGTCATCTCCATATGACATCATGTTGAACTTACAATAAACACAATTAAAAACCAAAATTAGCTCATCAAATTATAATGTCACTAAATTTGACTAATTTACACATTTTTTTTTTAAAAATATTGCCACGGAATCAATAACCTTTTAGATTATTCAATATACACTTTTGATCTAATTCACCTTTTAAGAATCATGTGAAATTCACATCCTTTGTTGAATTAATAATCAATTTATAAATCGATATGAATGTTATAAGCATTCTCTTTTGTAACAATAAATTCTTACCATGGTGTATATGTATCAAAGTAATCAATCATTCTATGTTTGTGTAAATCTTCTTTTAACATGACATTTGGCTCTAGTCTTGTCTATAGTCCTATCAATATTTTTTTTCCCTTTAAATTTTATACATACCATAATGACCATCATTTTACAAGCATAAAAAAATCATAGCACTATTTGAAAAATCAAAATTTACAGTTGTGATGCTATACAAATAATTTACAATTGTGAAAAATTAGAATATTATATTAAGAATCTTACTTGAATGATACAAAACCCTTAGGATTATATACGACTATTGTTAAGAAGTAAATAGGAAACTAAATTGCCAAAATCTGATCCCTATGATTGATGGATTGTCTAACCAAAATTTTTGAGATACAAATATTTACATATTTTCTAAATTTAATGCAGTTGACTTTCCCACAATCCCTCCCCCTTAAGCTAGCTTGAAGATATCTTCCATGGCAAGCTTGCTCACTAGATTCTATAATTGTTTCTTGTGCAATCCCTTTGTGAGAACATGAGCAACCTAGTTAAATATTGGAATATATGCTGTGCAAATTATTCAATTGTCAAGTTTTTCCATGATAAAATGCTTGTCCACTTCTAATACTTCTTTCTGTCAATGAGGATCGAATTGTGACGAATAGAGATAGCAACTTTGTTATCACAGTAAACCTTTATTAGTTAAGGATTGGAAACCTTAAGTTCTCAAGCAGGCTTTTAATCCACATAACCTAGAAAGTCCCGTGAGCTACTGAACGGAATTTAGCCTAGGCTCTACTTCTAGCTACCACATTCTTTTTCCTGTCCGCCAAGTGATAAGAGTTCCTCCCACAAAGGGGCAATAGCCTGAAGTTGACCTCCTATCTAAAATACTCTCTGCCTAGCCTGTGTCGATATAGGCCTCATGTCCCTTGTTTTTTAAGAGCGATCCCTTTCCAAGTGTTCCATTTAGGTACCCTAAGATCTGTAGGCAGCTTCAAAGTGTTTTAAGCTTAGTGAAGGTATAAGCTATATCAGGTTATCTATGTGACAATTAGATGAGCCTATCCACAAGTCTTTGGTATTTCTCTCTATCCACCACATCTTTGGTTTAGGTAGGCTGAAGCTTCAACTTGAGCTCTATTGGGGTTTTAGCTATCTTGCAACAAAGCATTCTTGTCTCATCGAGTAAGTCTAGGACATACTTACGTTGACTGACAAAGATGCCCTCCTTTGATCTTGCAAATTCCATGCCGAGAAAGGACTTTAGAGCTCCAAAATCCTTGATCTAAAAGTCATAGGTAAGCTTTCTCTTTTGTTCTCAAATTTTTGCACCATTATCACTAGTCATTATTATACCGTCTACATACACAATTAAAGTAGTTAGTTTACCGTTTCTAGAGTGCTTGAAGAACATCATGTGGTCAACTTGACTTTGAATGTAACCATAGCTCTTCACTGCCATTCCAAACCTTTCAAACCATGTTCTTGGTGATTACTTAAAACCGTAGAAGGATTTTTCAATCTGCATACCTTGTTGGTTCGGAGGCTAATCTAGGTGAAAGGTTCGTAAACATTTCTTCCTCCAAATCTCCCTTAAGGAAGGCATTTTTTTTTTTGGCATCAAATTGGTGTAATTGGAGTGAAATACCTTGATTTAGTTTATTTCTGCAACTGAAGCGAAGGTCCCTTGCTAGTCAATACTAAAGTCTGAGTGAACCCCTTGGCAACAAGTCTTGCCTTGTATCTCTCTAAGCTCCCATCTACCTTAAACTTTACAGTGAAGATCGATTCAGATCTTACAATTGTCTTGCCTCTCGATAGCTCCACAATCTTCCAAGTCTCATTCTTTTCAAGAGCATCCATCTCCTCCTTCACTACTAATATTCAATTTGGACCACCTAGGACATCTTAAATAGATCTTGGTACATGCAGGTTTGAAATATTTGAAAGGAATGCTCTGTTTTTTATTGGAAAAATTTCGATATGGTAAGTATTTCATAATAGGATAATTGGTACATGATCTTACTCCTTTTCAATTAACACTTGGAACATTTAGATTAGACAAATCAATATTTGAAGACTCAAGGGAAGAAACTAAATGAGCAAGTTCAGCATTAACATTAGTTGGAGGAGGAAGACCATCCCTCTTAAGATTCTAGTTGAACAGATTCTAGAGAAATATTCAGATCAATAATATTTTTATGAGATTTCCTCCAAGTATAAACCTGAAGCTTAATATTTAGATTATGTGAATTCGTTTGAAGTAATTCTCCTCCTATTTCAGATTCTACATACTTGGCATCTATTGTCTAAAAGAGTCGTCGTTTTAATTATTTTGAACATCTATTTCCTTAGATTGTTTTTTAGATTGAATTGGTGATTCAATTAAACTAGGTAGTGGTGTAGAGAATTTCCAAATATTATCTTCTTTATTTTTCCCTAAAGATGATTTTTTGTTGAAATAAGGTTGGTTTTCCAAAAAAGTTATATCCATGCTTATATGCCAAAAGATTAAAACACTTGTACCCTTTTTTTGGAGCATATCCAATGAAAACACATTTTTAAACTTTAAGATCCATTCAAAAATTTTGGGGAACATAAACAAAGCAAATGCATCCAAAAATTCTTAAACGTAACTTAAAGCATAATCAAAATGTTGGGAAGTATTTTTTAGGAGTATCCAAAGGTGTCTTAAAAATGTAAGACACAAGTTGGTATCCTATTAATTGAATAAGATGTAGTCAACACAGCATCTCCTTATATTTATTTTGGAATGTTCATAAAAAAGATGATTGCTCCAGCTACCTCAAGTAAATGCCTATTTTTCCTTTCAACTATTTCATTTTGCTGGGGAGTTTCAATACATCTAGATTGGTATAGAATGCCTCTTTCCTTTAAAAAAATTTCCCAAACATTCATTAAAGTACTCAGTTCCATTATCGGATTGAAGGATGAAAGGTTTTTTTTTTTTTTTTTTTTTTTTTTTTTTTTTTTTTTTTTTTTAAAATTTGGTTTCAATCATGCAATAAAATTTTTTTGAAAAGCTTTTTTACATCAGATTTTTTGCTTAGTAAGTAAACCCAACACAAACTAGTGTGATCATAGAAAAAAGTTAAAAACCAATTTTTTTTCCAAACAAGGTGGTAAGCTTTGGTCCCTAAAAATCTATATGAATCAAGTAAAATGGTTTTGATGGACTATAAGGCTTTGAAACAAATTTAATTCGATGATCTTTTGATAAATGACAAGTCACATTACACATAACAATCCGCTCCTTTAAACAAATTAGGAAAGAAATGTTTTAATAAGAGAAGCTAGGATGCCCTAACCTAAGATGCATTACATTATTTGATCAGAATTATAATTTGAATTGGTACTATTGAGCGCTTTAGCTTTTTTATCACCTAAGAAATCCTCATCAAAATAGTAACCCATATATTTCTCTAGCATTGCCAATCATCTTACCCAAGTTCTGGTCCTGAAATTGAAAAAATAGAGTAAAAAGAGATAACATGACAATTAAGAGTCCTTTGAGAGTTTACTAATGGATAAAGATTACAAGCAAGTTTAGGAAAACAAACTGTTTAAGATCAATACTTTTAAAAAGTTTAACAAAAGTCTTGCCTACAATAGGTGAAAAACTACCGTATGCCATTCTTTCCTTTTTCTTTACCAGAAAAAGGAGTGTAAGAACTAAATAGATTAGACTAGTTAGTCATATGATCAAATGCTCCTTAATCAACGAATCCATGAAGCATAATTTAGATAGGCCTAATGGATTTCTACCTGACGAGCCAATGACTTATTAGGTGTACTAGATGTTGGATTGGACTTTAGTAGTTTTAGGAGTTAGTCAAGCTGTTATTTGTTGAAGGGAACCGAATTGGTTTCATTGGAGAGGGTTGTGATTGCTTCTTCGGCTTCCAATCTACTGGTTTTCCATAGATTTGCCAGCAAGTTTCTCAAGTATGGCATGGTTTGTTGCATGTGCTCACACCACACTCGGGGCTTGTCATCAGTCTTAAGCTGATCAGGGACATTTCGTCCATCGACATTGGCTTTTGTAGTGACTAGTGCAAAGTTCTCAATCAGATTACTGGTGCCACAGCTTTTCTTCCCAAGCATAACATATCTATGGCTTTCCTTGGGATGTACCTTTGAAAATTCTTCTTTAATTGAAGGAAGGGGATTTCGTCCAATGATCCTTCCTTGAACCTCGCCAAATTCAACATTGAGACCGGAAAGAAATTTAAATAAACGATTTGCATCAACAATTTTTCTTGTTATGTTTGCAATCGTCAAGAGACTTCCACTTGTACTCATTAATGAATCCAAGTTGAAGTATTTAGTTAGAAATGCTTTACAGAAGGTTAAAAACAACAGTAGGAGTAGATGAGGACAACAATTGCTCTAACAATTTTTTGACTTAACTATGAAAGGTTGAAAAAAAAAAAAGAATATGTCGACAAGAAGATCGGCTCTAATACTATAAAACAAGAGGATTAGAAAATAATCATTTCTATATGGATAATTATCAATACATTATCAATGAAGTTTTTTGACTCCACAAACAGGGTTAGAATGATGACACATGTCCTATTTTATTTATTTTTTATTTTCTTACTATTTTTAAAGGACATGTTTCATCATCCTAATATCCTTTGTGGAGTTAAAAAAACTTCATTGATGGTATATTGGATATTAATGTTTCTATATTACTTGACATATTAGGATTTTCATAGAACTATCCTAAAATAGACACTATTAACTCTAAGAATGAGAAAACAAGAAATTACCAAAAATAAAAATCAGAAAGTTGACCCTAATCAAATCCAAATAATTTTTGGATTTTCTACAATAAAGGCAAAGTTTGGCCTTGTGAGTGATAGGTAAATCAATTTACCTACTAGATGTTGATATTTGTCTTGAACTATTGAAGGATCTTCTCTAAAAATTTTCTACTTCCGATTCCTATCAAGATGAGTTCCGACTAGTTTACACCTAATAAACCCTATTTCCCTTAAAAGATCCAAAGATAAAAATGCCCCATTTACTTCTTGCAATTTCCATTCTTAGGAATTACCAAACTATACCAATATCCTTTACTTAGAATTTAACTTGAAGCTTCATGTTAAGTTCTTATATCTTCTGTATATCATCACTGGTAATCACCATATTGGCAGCATACACAATTTAATTTGATTTCCTTCCAACTTCAGCAAGCTTAACAAGAAAAGTATGATCAACCTACCCTTGCTTGTATCCAAACTGCTTCATGACTGAGTTGAATTATGTAAACCATGTCCTAGGAGACTGTTTGAGATCATAGATTCAATTTTTTTTTTTTTTTTAATTTCATACCTTGCTCGTTTCTTCCAGTTCCTCAAAACCTGGTGGAGGTTTCATAATCCTCTTCTAATGTTCCATCTGTGAGTGCATTTTTAACGTCTAATTGATATAAATTACAATCAAGATTCGAATCAAGAGACGAAAGAACTCTAATAGTGTTTTTTGCTACAGGAGCGAAAGTTTCTTCATAGTTTATTTCATATGTTTGAGTAAAACCTTGAGCAACTAACTTGGCCTTATATCTTTCAACCTTTCAATCCAAACCATATTTGATAACAAATATCCACTTGCTTCCAATTGCTCTCTTTCCCTTGGGTAGGTATACCTCTCTTGTCTCATTATCTACTAAGGCTTTCATCACTTCCAATATAGCTTCTCTGCTAGGATCTTGCATATCCCCTTGAATGTCTTTAAGTGCTTTCGCACTATCAGTTCTTGAAGTGAATAGCTTCTAATCATGGGATAGCTTGAAATGGGTTAGGTAATTAGAGATAGAGTACGTAACACAAGATCTTACTCCTTTTCTAATAGCAATAGAACATCCCGATCATCAATTGTTGCAGTTTGTTCCATTGTGAACTCCATTGAAGGATGTAGCTCTGGTTTAGATAACTGGCTTTGAAGAAGAGCTCATGGTCTTCTTGAGTATACAAAATCTGTTTTTTAGTAGTATTGGGTTCCACCTGACTAGTCACTTATATAAGTTTGCATGGTCCATGGGATTGGTAGTAGATGAACCTGATTGGATTTAGGAAAGGATATGAGAATGGCTAGGACAATTCTGAAGAGAAATAGGCAACAAGATAATGGGATCCCAATGCCTTTTTATGAGAATTCTTCCCTTGAAGAGAAGCATTGGGATAAAAGGTTTGGTTTTCAATAAAGGTACATCACAAGAAACATGGAAAACATTTAGTGATGGACAACAACAGTTGTACCCTTTTGTGTAGTTAAGTAGCCTAGAAAGATACATTTAATTGCTTTAGGGTCTAGTTTCCTTAGGGTAGATTGTTGGTTATGGACAAAGGCATGCATCCCCATACTCGGATTTGAAGAGAATTAAGAATTTGGACTTAAGGAAAACTTGTAAATAAGGAGCCAAAAAGGAGTCCAATATTGGAGGATTTTGGAAGGCAACTGATTTATAAGGTTGGCTGCAGTAAGGATGGCTTCTCCCCAAAAGAAATTTGGAACTTGGCTAACAAACATTATGGACTATGCTAGTTTAAGAAGACGTTGATTATTCTATTTAATAATTTCATTTTGTTGAGGGTTATAACCACGTGAATTTTGATGGAAAATTCCTTTTTCAACAAGGTAATTATTAAAGTCATATGAAAGACACCCCTCCCCTTATCTGTACGAAGAATGTGAAACATTAGAAAATAATAGTGACAAGACAAGTTTATGGAATTGCTTAATATATTACTTGCTTCAGACCTTTCCCTCACAAGGTAGCCCCAACACACACGTGTATGGTCATCTATAATGGTAATGAATTAGTTGCCAATTAAATTAGGTGAGTGAGATGGTCTCCAAATATTGCCATAAATGAGATGCAAAGGCCTTGAAGACTTATAAGAGTGAGGGTGTGATTTTTTCAAGGTTGTTTGGCAAAAGAACAATGTTCACATTGAAATGAAAATGATCTTTATGATGAAAAGATGGGGATACAAAAGTTTTAAATAAGAAAAGCTCGGATAACCTAGGCGTTTGTTCCAAAGTATAAGATATGAATGGGACATGGTAATTAAGGAAGTAAGTGACCTTGGTCCTGGAGAAGAATCAACACTCGTGAGGTAGTAGAGATTATTACGCTCCTCAGCATTGCCAATCATTCTCTCCAAAAACAAATCTTGAGATTCACAATGTGAAGGAAAGAAGGTTACTAAAGAATTTAGATCCTTAGTTATTTTACTAAGAGAGAATATTACACTTGAGATTAGGGACATGAAAGAGCAGATTTTAATTGAAGACCAAGAAGCTGAATATTCCATCTGCCAGCAGCTTTAGAAAATGTAACATCAGCAACAGTAATTTTTATGTCATCATCACACGCTTCATATCATGAAACAAGAGGTTGAAAAGATTTCACTTATCTATTGACTTCGGAAGAGTGATTACAATATATAGACATATACTTTCTAAGTTAAATACCATGATTTTAGGACAATAAACTAGCAAATTACCAAAAAAAAAAAAAAAATGGGAAAGTTGACCCTAGTCTAATCCTACTAAATACAGGATTATATTCTAATTTCCCCAAAGGATTCTTGGAGTTTTTGGTAGAAGAGGACTGCTTTTTAGGAAGATCTGAACCATTGGATGTGAAGAGGAGTTGAACGGGATCATTCAGGTAATTTTGGGGGAAAATCTGGTGCCAAATAGCGGCGACCAACGACTATGGACGGCGGCCATGTGTGTGAGTTCAGAGAGCGGAAGGAGAAACAAGGTAAAAATTATCCTAAAAGTTGCCAACAAAATCATCCCAAAATTGCCATGTCAGCGGGTCAAGGTGGCATTTGCAGACATGAAAATCCCACATCAACAATTCTCATCAGCGACTTAACGGTTTAAAGTTAATTATGTTATAGTTTGGACTGAAATTTCAAGTCTCAAACTATTGTACGTGGACTAAATTCTGATTTTAGTCGTAGCATAGGGACTAATTTCATAATTTAACATATTTTAAATGACCCTTTAAATGCTAAGTGGTCCATGAGGTACTTCCTACGAGAAGATTCACCCTTTATAGAGGGATGTGTGCCAAGGAAGAAAGTTTTTTCTCTTGTGATGTTTTCATGAATCTCAATGATTGGCTACAACCTGTTTCGTTAAACTTTATCTTTTTTTTTTCGTTCAGGCTTATATTATATTGCTTTCTGTATTTTTAAGTTAATAATTTATATCTATGTGGGGTGTTGTTTGTCTGTTTGATCAACTCTTCATGCAAACATCGTATTACTAAAGAATAAGCATTTTCCTTTTATTTTTTACTTGTTTTATGAAGGAAATCATAGAATAAAATGAAGGAAAACAGAGAGGATAAAAACTCTCCTTCATATTATTAATAATCTAAATTACATCAGTTTTTAAATAGAAAAGAGCACAAGATTTAGTTCCTAGAATTAAGGAGCAGAAGTAGTAACAGAAGAAAATTCTCATTTCCTAATTTTATGGGATAAGATTTCCTGATTCTATGTGATCAGATCCTGATTTTATGGGATCAGATTTCTGATTCTATGTGATCAGATTTCTTAACTTTCCGACATTTTATCTTGTTCTTGTAGGATTTTAGAACAACATATTGTAATCTTAGAGGTAATGTTATTAATATCATATTCTCTTATTTGGCAATTTTTAAAATTTACCGAAAACATCACTTATTGGGCAGTTCAATGTTTTCTTTTTCTCAAGTTTATCTAATTTCAAATCTTACTAAAATGTATGACCATTTTTTACTGTTATTAATACCAGGGGTGACTTTGGAAGACTTGGTCATGGAAATTCTAGTGACTTATTCACTCCTCAACCAGTAAAAGCATTACAAGGTCTGAGGATAAAACAAATTGCTTGTGGAGACAGCCATTGTTTAGCTGTGACAATGGAAGGCGAGGTGCAGAGGTTTGTATGAAATTAGATCTCTCTTCTCTTTCTTTGTACTTTACAATTTGATTAATATGGGCATTTATGTTTCATTTCATTTTCTTTGTTTTAGGGTTCAAAAAGCGAGTAATTTCTTGTAGTTAACCAATTCTTTGCTAATTATGTTTAGTGGTGCCTAGAGTTTAACTTGCGTTGCATAAAGGTAGTTTGAACTCAAAGTGGCCAAGCTCGAGTATTAAGTTTATAATGCACTGTGGGAAAATTTGTTTTTTCTTATTTTAGGAAATTGTGCTGTAATATAGAAGGTTTAATAGTTATTGTATTCCCTGATTTTAGGGAATTGTTTTTGGTTTGTAGCCTAAGATTAGGGGATTTCTTGATTTTATTTCCTGTTTAGCTATTGCAGTTGTGTGTATATATATGTATGTAAACAACCCTAATAAAAGTAAGAATCGACATATTTTTTAAGATGGTATCAGAGCTTTAGTTTTTCTGGGAAGTTGCATTACTTCTAAAGTCGATTCTAATCTTCTGGTTCTCATTCCAGATTTTTTTTTCACTTCTGGTTCTCATTCCAGAATTTTTTTCACCTTTTTTTTTTCTGTTGTTCCTCGGTTATTCTTGAGCCATGTCGAACACCACTGATGGCACCCACACGTCTGAATCTCATGTGACCGAGACTCAGGCCATCGAGAATAGCCACTCTTTGTTGGGGAACTACCCAGTATTCAGGCTGCCTATAGATTGAATGGGAGAAATTATTTGAAGTGATCGCAGCTAGTGCGGACATATTTAAAGGGCAGAGGCAAACTGAGTCATTTACTTGGTACTGGTCCGAAGAAGGGAGATCCAAGTTTTGATTCGTGGGATGAGGAAGACTCAATGGTGATGTCTTGGCTTTGGAATTCCATGGCTCCAGAAGTCAGTGATACCTGCATGTTCCTTAATACAGCCAAGGAAATTTGGGAGGCTATAAAACAGACATATTCAAAGGTTCATGACGATGCACAAATCTATGAGATCAAGACTAAGATTGCTGCCACCAAACAAGGAAGTCAGACAGTTATTGAATATTCCAATCTTTTGCAAAGTCTTTGGCAAGAGATGGATCACTATCAATGCATCCAAATGAAGTGTAGTGAAGACGCAGCTGCGCTTAAAAGGATCGTTGAAAAGGAGAGAATTTATGAATTTTTGGCTGGGCTTAACATGGAATTTGATGCAGTACTTGGCAAGGGTGATTTACCATCTCTTAATGAGACAATTTCAATAATTCGCACTGAAGAAGGAAGAAGAGGAGTTATGGTAGAGAACGTATCTGTTGAGAGCTCGACATTGGTGTCAAAAACGAGCGGAAAGAGTATTACATTAAAGCAGCCATCTACAGAAGAAAGCAAACAACCAGGATAGTCAAAATCCTTAACAGAGATGATTTGTGGTGCACCTACTGTAAAAAACCTCGTCACACCAAAGAAAAGTGTTTGAAGCTCCACGGCAAGCCACAAGTCCCAAACAAGAATGAAACAGGGAGAAGAGGACAATAGGTTCAAGCTCATATGGCCGGAGTGCAGTTAACAAAAGATAATAGAGACCAAGAAACACCCCTCGAACTCAATGAGATTGAGAAATTGAGGAACTTTTTGAGTTAGTTGGAAAAGCCATCTATTTCGGCAAGTACTAGTAATTTAGCCTTTTCAGGTATATCCACTCCTCATTCTTCTAATGCTTCGGATAATATTCCTAACACATGGGTCTTTGATTCAAGAGCCACAGACCATATGACCTTTTCCTCTACACAATTTTATCTCATATATACCTTGTTCGAGTAATAGGAAAATCACCATAGCTGATGGTTCAGTCACTACTGTTGCTGGTCAAGAAGATATATTTATTAGTGATTCACTTACATTGAAAAATGTTCTCCATGTCCCAAAATTGTTCACCAACCTTTTGTCTATTCAAAAACTAACCAAGGATGCTAATTGCAGTGTGATTTTTTTATCCTTCTCATTGTGTATTCCAAGAACAGGGTACGAGGAAGATGATTGGACGTGCTAGGGAGAGAGATGACCTGTTACTATCTTGAAGAGCCGAGTGAATAACGTAGAATTAAAAATTGTTTCCCTTTGCCATTCCTTTCTGAGTCATTAAAATCCAATCCAATAAAGACAAGGTCTGGCTTCATCATCTTTTTCTTGGTCATCCATCATTTCATGTCCTTAAAATTTTGTTTCCTTCATTGTTCAATAGAATTTCAGTTGAAAGCTTTCATTGTGATGTGTGTGAACTTGCAAAGCATAACCGTGCTGTTTTTTCAATAAGCAATAAAAAAAATCAATTCCATTCACTCTTATTCATAGTGACATTTGGGGGCCTTCTATTGTACCCAACATTTCTGGAGCTCGATGGTTTGTGTCATTTATTGAAGATTGTACTCGTATGACGTGGATCTTTCTTTTAAAAAACAAATCAGATGTAAGTCTTGTGTTTAATCAAATCCTCTCTCCATTCTTTCAACAACATGGTATTATTCACGAGTCATCTTGTGTTATCACTCCCCAAGAAAACGGAGTGGCTGAACGGAAAAATAGCCATCTTTTAGCAGTTACCCGAGCCTTTCTTTTCTAAAAACAAGTTCCAAAAAATTATTGGGTGGAAGCCGTGTTAACTGCAGCTCACATCATCAATAGACTCCTCACAAGAGTGCTTGATTTTCAGAGTCCTGCACAAGTGTTTGCAAAATTCTATCCCAACTTTAATGTCATCAACAATCTTGTTCCCAAAATATTTGGTTGTGTTGCCTTTGTTCATGTACATTCTCAACATAGGGGCAAACTTGATCCAAGGGCTCTCAAATGTGTCTTTGTTGGTTATTCGTCCACTCAAAAGGGCTATAAGTGCTATCATCCTCCCACAAGAAAATTTTATGTATCTGCTGATGTGACCTTTGTTGAAGACGATCAATACTTTTACACTCCTTATCTTCAGGGGGAGACGACATTCATGGAAGATAAGGATAAAGACTCTTTCCTTCTTGATCTACCTATGTGTAAGTCGTCCTCTTCCATTCCAATCCAGTCCGAGTCCACCCCTATCCAAGCTGTTCAATCCAATTTTGAGCCTGCTGACCCTACTGTTCCTATTTCAGTAGAAAGTG
Source organism: Firmiana major (assembly GCA_033439115.1). Classification (NCBI taxonomy): domain Eukaryota; kingdom Viridiplantae; phylum Streptophyta; class Magnoliopsida; order Malvales; family Malvaceae; genus Firmiana; species Firmiana major. The sequence goes on along the minus strand of CM065904.1, from coordinate 54,836,608 downwards.
ATCATCCTTCTACCCCTGTAGCACAAAAATTAAACCATGCTCATCCGCTTCAGGTTTATTCAAGAAAGAAAGGGTCATTCTCTCAACTGGTGCAGGCACAATCATCTAATCCAAATCCAGTAACTACTGAAGTAAGTAATCAAACCACTTCTTCCAATCATGATGTGGTACATACTCAAAAAGAAAATAATCTTGACATCCCTATAGCTTTGAGGAAAGGAACTAGGACTTGTACTCAACATCATTTGTACCTTTTCATGTCCTACAAAAACCTATCTCATAGTCATAGAGCCTTTCTTACTAGCCTTAATAGTATTGCCATTCCCAAAACATTATCCGAGGCACTAGCAGATGAGAATTGGAGAAATGCTATGAAGGTGGAGATGGAGGCTTTAGAGAAAAACAAAACCTGGGATTTGGTGAAATTGCCGAAAGGAAAAAAACCAGTTGGGTGCAAATGGGTCTTTACAGTGAAATATAAGTTCGATGGCTCATTAGAAAGGTATAAGGCAAGACTAGTTGCCGAAGGTTATACTCAGACCTATGACATAGACTATCTTGAGACATTTGCTCCAGTTGCAAAAATGAATACGGTGAGAGTATTATTGTCATTGGCAGCCAACTTTGGCTGGAAATTACAACAATTTGATGTCAAGAATGCCTTTTTACATGGCGATCTTGAAGAAGAAATTTATATGGAACTTCCTCTTGGATTTGGCTCTGCAAATGAAGAACAAACAATATGCAAATTGAAGAAGGCATTGTACGGACTCAAACAATCTCCAAGAGCTTGGTTTGGAAGGTTTGCCAAAGTTATGTTGAACCTTGGATTTAGACAGAGCCAAGGTGATCATACTTTGTTCGTGAGACATTCAGCTTCAGGGAAAGTCAAAGCATTATTGGTTTATGTGGATGACATAATAGTGACTGGAGATGATATAGAGGGAATTGAAAAGGTAAAGAGTTGTTTGGTGAAAGAGTTTGAGATCAAAAAGCTTGGGAAACTAAAATATTTTCTTGCCATAGAAGTAGCCCACTCTCGACAAGGGATCTTCATATCTCAACAAAAGTATATAATTGATCTTCTGAAGGATACAGGTAAACTGGGATGTAAGCCAGTTGACACACCCATAGAGCCCAATCATAAACTGGGTGATGTTCCAGAAGATGGTACAGTTGACAGAGGTAATTATCAGAGGCTTGTTGGGAAATTAATTTATTTATCACACACTAGACCGGACATAGCATATGTTGTTAGTGTGGTGAGCCAGTTTATGCATAATCCCAAAGAAACTCATCTTAGGGCTGTCAATAGAATCCTACAATACTTAAAAGGTTCACTTGGTAAGGGAATTTTGTTTAGACGAGGAGAGGGGTTGAGTCTTGAAGCTTACACTGATGCAGATTATGCAGGGTCGGTGGATGATAGAAGATCAACCTCAGGTTATTGTACATTCTGGGGTGGAAACCTTGTTACATGGAGGAGTAAGAAACAAAATGTGGTTGCAAGATCAAGCGCAGAAGCAGAATTTAGGTCAATGGCACGCGGGATCTGCGAGCTCCTATGGTTGAAGATAATTTTAGAAGATCTGAAGATCAAGTGGGAAGGTCCAATCAGATTGTATTGTGACAATAAGTTGGCTATCAACATTGCACATAATCCGGTACAACATGATCGCACGAAGCATATAGAAGTTAACTGGCATTTTATAAAGGAAAAACTTGATAGTGGTCTGATTTGCACTCCGTTTGTCCACACAAAGAATCAGCTAGCAGATATATTCACAAAGGGGCCATCCAACACAGTTTTTCAGAGTCTAGTTGACAAGCTTGGAATGAATAACATCCACTCATCAGCTTGAGGGGGAGTGGGAAAATCTGTTTTTTCTTATTTTAGGAAACTGTGTGCTGTAATATAGAAGATTTAGTAGTTATTGTATTCCCTGATTTTAGGGAAATGTTTTTGGTTTGTAGCCTAAGATTAGGGGATTTCCTGATTTTATTTTCTGTTTAGCTACTGCAGTTGTGTGTATATATATGTATGTAAACAACCCTTATAAAAGTAAGAATCGACATATTTTTTAAGATGCACCTATTATACTCAACTAAGAGATTGGCAATTTATATTGGTTTTTGTGATCTTCATGAAATAGGCTGTGATTGAAAGCAAAGCTACTTCAAGAGCTGTAGTCATTAAGAAATTACAGAAACTTTGACCGCTGTATACAGTTAGGGATGACCCATGGAGGGCTGGAATGCATGAACTTAAATGTAAAATTCTTTCTTTTTAGAATACTATTACCTCACGCAGAAGAGACTATAGAAGGAAGCTTTACTGTGAAAAGAATTGAGAGATGTAGTTAATGTAGATTTCAGTTTATATTATACTTGATTCAATGTTAGTTTTTCCTTTTATCTTCTCAATTGCATATGAAACTTTTAAATTAATTAGAAAACATTGTCAGTCCAATGAATTCGTTTCAATATGAGATGTAAACAATAATGAACTTAAGCCTTTTGTCACTGCATTGCTGTTCAGCATGGCTACTTTTGTGCCATTCTACTCTATGACCTTATCCTAAGATCAGCAGAAGATATGTTCTTATGGTAGTTCGGTCTATATCTTCCCCTTTTGACAGGGGCATGAGTTTGTCCATCTGAAGGCAAACACTATTGCTTGTGGAACTATCATTCATATGGTAAAATTTGGTTTCCTCTTTCAGATCCCTTGTGTTTTGATTGTGCATATTCACCCTGAAACCTAAAATTTTGTTTCACTTCTGCCATAGCATCCAATGATGAAGAAGATGGTTGATCACTCATAATCTTATGCTTTAATTTGAACTTGCTGGTAAAATCTTTCTGGCTTTCTGATACAACTTATAGTGAAATTTATGTTGTAAGTTTCTGGCACTGTCATTTCTAATGAAATAGCACGCCGATTGGCATAACTCTTCTGCATCCTAATTCATGATGATAATTAATCATTTTAAGATAGCTGAGTCTGTCTCATTTTCCTGAAAGCTGGTCATAGTTCAGTGCAACAGCAGAATCAGTGGTCACTCTGTCTAGGATTGTAGCTTTACTCTTCTGAAGAAGTTTGTCCCAAACTTTTGCAGTTATTTCTTCGTCAATTTATACTTGTGATGTCTCTTATTGCTGACATTTTTTTTTTTGACATTTTTTTTTGGAATTAAATTGAAGTTGGGGAAGAAATCAAAATGGTCAACTTGGTCTTGGAACCACTGAAGACTCTCTTGTGCCTCAAAAGATTCAAGCCTTTCAGGTATTGTATGTTTTGTGGTTACCTTGTCACAAATGTTCATGTGATGCTCTATTATTCTGTTTGTTTGTACTTTAGCATTAAAAGAAATGAGCCTCTGCTTGTTCATCCAGGTTCCTTAGTTTTGCTAATCTTCAGAAAATGTGTTTATATGCTTGTTATGAATTTCTTCGCACTCAAAAGTTGCATTGTATAAGACTTTAAATCATTCAACGTTAACAATTTTGGGATTTCTTGTTTAATCAAATTGAATGCTTCATTTACCTAGTTATACTAGCTGTTGAGTTAATGTATTTTGAAATGACAAAACAAGTTAATACAATAATGTTAAAATGGTATACAAACATGTTTAGAAGATATCAGGATCAGAACTTAGAGTTCTGCTGATGAGAGATCGATCTGGGGTATGAGAGATCGATCTCCTGGGTTTATACTTGATGAGAGATCGATCTCATGATGAAAGAGATCGATCTGGCAAGCCTTAAAACGGTGTAAAGGGTTTAAGGTAAAAAGAGATCGATCTTCCAGGGTTAAGAGATCGATCTCCTCTAAGTCAGAGAACTTAGGAGATCGATCTGGTAAGGAAGAGATCGATCTGCTCAAAGTCAGAGAGCTTAAGAGATCGATCTGGTGTATTGAGAGATCGATCTTTCCTCAAACAGAGAGGATAGGAGATCGATCTGGATATTCGACAGATCGATCTGCCTTCTCATACTCTAACTGAGAGATCGATCTGGTAACCTATGAGATCGATCTCCCTGTGTGTTTATGCTTTGATCTTGCAGGATTCAAAACTAAGAGATCGATCTGGCCAAGATAAGAGATCGATCTGTCTGACCACTGGAGGTTCCCAACGGCTATTTTCTTCAAATCTCAACGGGAAAAACTGCATTTAATGCTCCAACTACCCAACCTTCAGTATATAACCAAGCATTGAAGACAAAGCAGAGAGAGAGACTATCACTGAACATTCCAAACATTCTCAAGCTTTAATTCTTTCATTCCTTGTATCCCTATTGCTCATTAATTGAGATTTATTGTACAAGCTTAAGTACTATAAGCTTTGTTAGTCCTACCCACTGAAAAGCCTTATTCTGTATTCATCCACACCTTAAAAGAAAAGAGGATTGTTCCTCAGTGAGTGTTATTGTAAAAGGGTGAATACATTTTCTGTATTGCTAAGGGTAGAGAGGTTATTCCTTAACCTGAAAAAGGAACTTTGTAAACTCTATTGAAAGAGAGAAAGAATCCACTTGACAAGAAGGTCAAGGAGAGAGGACGTAGGCAAGAGTTGGCCGAACCTCTATAAGTCGCTGTGTTTGTTTCTCTTTCCCTCTCTTTGCATTAAAATTGTTATATTGCACTGTTTTATTCATTATCATTTGTGTTTAAATTGCGATTAATTTAAAATCTGCCATAATTGTTAGAAAACCGATTCACCCCCCCTCTCGGTAGAGCCAACAATTGGTATCAGAGCGAGGACTCTCTAATCACATAGGAACAACTTCCTAAGAGTAGAAACGATCAAATGGCTCATAACAATGTAGCAACTAGTTTGATAGGAGAGGGGCACTCCACGGTTAGACCTCCCATGTTCAATGGTGAACATTATTCTTATTGGAGGACTAGGATGATGCTATTTATTCAAGCAAACGATTATGAAGTATGGAGAATTATAGTTAAGGGACCTCAAATCCCTACGAAGAAAATAGATGGAAGAGATATTCCCAAAGAAGAAGATGAATGGGATTCTAATGACATTAAATGTGCACAGCTAAATGCTAAAGCTATGCACACATTATTTTGTGCTTTAGGTCCTAATGAATATAATAGAGTCTCCGGGTGTGATAATGCCAAGCAAATATGGGATAAATTGGCAATAACTCATGAGGGTACAACCCAAGTGAAGGAGACAAAAGTAGGTATGCTCACACATGATTATGAGCTCTTTAGGATGAAGGAAGAAGAATCCATTAGTGATATGTTCACTAGGTTTACAGATATAATTAATGGATTAAAATCTTTAGGAAAAATATATTCTAATATTGAAATGGTAAAGAAAATTTTAAATAGCTTACCTAAATCATGGGAAGCTAAAGTGACAGCAATAGAGGAATCTAAGGATCCACACACATTGTCCTTAGATGAATTAATAGGTTCCTTGCTAACTTATGAGATGAAGCTTAAAAGAAATGAAGAGCCACCCACGAAAGTGGGAGTTGCTCTAAAATCCACTGCTGAAAAGGAGATTAAAAATGAGAGTGGCAGTGAGGAGGATATCGAGATGACAATGTTTGCCAAAAGATTTAATAAATTCATGAGGATGAAAGCTAGTAATAGCATTAGGAGAAACAATAGGAGAGAACAAGAGGAAGTAGGTAGAAAAGACTCTATTGTGTGTTATGAATGTAAAAAACCTGGACACATAAAATTTAACTGCCCTCTTCTCAAAAGATCTAATGATAGGTTTCATAAAAAGAAGGCAATGGTCGCAACATGGAGTGACAGTGACTGCTCCGATGATGAATCAAATGAGGACATTGCCAACCTATGCTTCATGGCTATTGATGATGATCAAAAGGTAACTTCTAACATCAATGATTACTCTTTTGATGAACTGCAAGATGCATTTGATGATTTAGCATTAGAGTATGAATCTATGAGCATGAAGTATAAAAAGTTAATATCTAAATTAAAAAGGGAAAATGAGATAATGTTACAAGATAAATTGGAATGTGAGAAGAAACTAGAGATTGCAAATCTAGAAATTTGTGACCTTAAGGAGAAAAATAGCAATTTACATAACTCCTTCAATAGGTTTCACATGGGGCAACAAAAGCTAGATAGCATGTTAGAAACCCAAAGGGCATTTTTTGACAAAAATGGCTTAGGGTATAATGCACAAAGTAGGGAGACCCATCTTAAGAGTTTCATTGCTAGGAAGAGCATGAATAAACCTGCAATTACTTGTTCATATTGTAATAAGAAGGGACATAAGTCACATTATTGCAATATAAAGATGAGGAATCTTAAAAGAAAAATTGTAAAAAGGATATGGATTCCAAAAGAGGTAATTCATTCCAAGGACTGCAATGCATTAGCAAAATGGATCCCAATGGGATCAAGAATTTCATTTACTAACGTCCAAGGACCCAAGAGAATTTGGGTACCTAAGACTTGAGTGTGTTTATTTTTTTTGTTATAGGTGATTGAGCATAGCCACAAAGCTAAAACAAAGGAAGCTTGGTACTTAGATAGTGGATGCTCAAGGCACATGACGGGTGATAAAAGCCATTTCAATTCCTTCAAATCGAAAATTGGTGGAGAAGTCACTTTTGGGGACAACTCCAAAGGCCAAGTGGAAGGAAGTGGCTCAATAGGTAATGATCACTTCTCTTTAGAAAAAGTATTACTTGTTAGGGGTCTAAAGCATAACTTACTAAGCATTAGTCAACTTTGTGACAAAGGTTACAAAGTAATTTTTGATTGCATGAAATGTAATGTTATAGATCCTAAGTCAAATAAAATTCTTCTTCTAGGTCATAGTCAAGGTAACATATATATAGTCTACCTTAATGAACTCAAAAATGAAAACATATGCTTAATGGTAGACAACAAAAAGGAATCTTGGTTATGGCATAGAAGACTAGGTCATGCTAGCATGCATGTGCTATCCAAATTAGCTAGAAAGGACCTAGTTATAGGCTTACCCAAAATATCCTTTGATCATGAAGAAATATGTGAAGCTTGTGTTAAAGGAAAACACAAGAGAACCACTTTTAAGCCTAAGAATAGTGTATCCACCACTAGGCCTCTTCAATTACTGCATTAGACTTATTTGGACCAACTAGAACCACTAGCCTAGGTGGGAAACACTATGGTTTTGTAATAGTTGATGATTACACTAGATACACTTGGGTGTTCTTTTTGAGAGTAAAAAATGAAGCCTTAGAGAAATTCATAACTTACTCAAAGGTGACTCAAAATGAAAAAGGATATACAATAACAAGCATTAGAAGTGATCATGGCAAAGAATTTGAAAATATAGGATTTGATGAGTATTGCAATGATCAAGGAATTAGCCATAATTTTTCAGCCCCTAGGACACCACAACAAAATGGTGTAGTTGAGAGAAGAAATAGAACTTTGGAAGAGATGGCTAGGACCATGTTATGTGAAAATAACTTGTCAAAGTACTTTTGGGCTGAAGCTATAAACACATCATGTTATATAATTAATAGAGCTATGATAAGACCCATGCTAAAGAAAACTCCTTATGAGCTCTACAAAGGCAAGAAGCCTAACATTAGTTACTTCCATCCTTTTGGCTGCAAATGCTTTGTTCTAAATAATGGAAAAGATAACTTAGGAAAATTTGATGCCAAGAGTGATGAGGGAATATTTCTAGGATATTCATTGAATTCAAAGGCCTTTAGAATATATAACAAAAGAACATTAGTGGTTGAAGAGTCTATTCATGTTATATTTGATGAATCAAATAATATATCTAAAGATTCAACCATTGATGAAAATGTTGGAATATTTGATGAAGGCTTAGAAGATTACTTTCTAGAAAAGCTTGACTTGAATAAAGAAGATGAAGAAGAAATAGAGGTTTTAGAAAGAGAGCCTAGAGCACCAAGAGAGTTAGGATATGTAAAAGATTGTGAAATAGTAGGAGATCCAACTCTTGGAGTTAGAACTAGATCATCCCTAAGGAATATGTGCCAATATATAGCCTTTGTATCTCAAATTGAACCTAGGAATGTCAATGAAGCCTTAGAAGACAATAATTGGTTCCTAGCAATGCAAGAAGAATTAAATCAATTTGAGAGAAGCAAAGTATGGAAACTAGTTCCTAGGCCTAGTGATCACTCAATAATTGGAACTAAATGGATATTCAAGAATAAGATGGATGAAAATAGTGTGATCGTAAGGAATAAGGCTAGGCTAGTTGCTCAAGGCTATAGACAAGAGGAAGGCATAGACTATGATGAAACATATGCACCGGTAGCTAGATTAGAGGCAATAAGAATGTTACTTGCCTTTGCATGTTATAAAGATTTCAAGTTATATCAAATGGATGTAAAGAGTGCATTCTTGAATGGTTTCATTAATGAAGAAGTCTATGTAGAGCAACCTCCCGGATTTGAAAATCATGAATTTCCTGAACATGTTTTCAAATTGTCTAAGGCACTTTATGGGTTAAAACAAGCTCCTAGAGCTTGGTATGAAAGGTTGTCAAAGTTCTTAATAGAAAAAGGATTCTCAAGAGGAAAGGTAGACACCACATTATTCATCAAAAATAAAAATAAGGACTTACTAGTTGTACAAGTATATGTAGATGATATTATTTTTGGTTCAACTAATGAGTCTTTATGTCAAGAGTTTGCTAAGATCATGCAAGGGGAATTTGAGATGAGCATGATGGGAGAACTCACATTCTTCTTGGGACTTCAAGTGAAGCAAACAAAGGATGGAACTTTCATCAATCAAGCAAAGTACACCAAGGACTTGCTCAAGCGTTTTGGAATGGAGAGTTGCAAACCTCAAGCCACTCCAATGGGCACCAACATCAAGCTTGACAAAGATGAACGTGGTAAGTGTGTAGACACTAAACTCTATAGGTCTATGATTGGATCATTGCTTTATTTAACTGCAAGTAGACCAGATATATTGTTTAGTGTATGCCTTTGTGCTAGATTTCAATCCTCTCCTAGGGAATCACATCTATTGGCAACTAAGAGAATTTTTAGATACCTCAAAGATACTCCCTCACTAGGACTTTGGTATCCCAAAGACTCCACTTTTGCCATTCATGCATTTTCAGATGCTGATTTTGGAGGATGCAAAATAGATAGGAAAAGTACTTCAGGTACTTGCCAATTCTTAGGAAATAGGTTAATTTCTTGGTTCTCCAAGAAACAAAACAGTGTAGCTCAGTCCACAACTGAAGCTGAATATATAGCAGCTGGTAGTTGTAGTGCTCAAGTGTTGTGGATTAAACAACAAATGAGAGATTATGGTATTGACATGCAACAAGTGTCTATTAAATGTGATAATACCAGTGCCATTAATCTGTCTAAGAATCCTATTCAACACTCCAGAACCAAGCACATAGAAATTAGACATCACTTCCTTAGAGATCATGTACAAAAAGGGGATATAATCTTAGAGTATATTGATACTACACATCAAATAGCTGATATATTCACCAAACCCCTTGATAGAGATAGGTTCTGTATCCTTAGAGGTGAATTAGGACTCATGAATATGCCTTAGGACTTTCATGTTGTAAAAATCTTGATTTCAAGTTGATTTTTAAAAAGTTTTTGCAAAAATTTTCTGGCAAAAAGGATGAGAGATCGATCTCCTTGAGATATAGATCGATCTCTATCCCTTAAACAAGCCTAAATTATCAAGGTTAAGCTAAGCAGATCGATCTTCTAACCATAAGATCGATCTCCTTACGTCTCTGTTTAGAGGCAGATCGATCTGTCCACACGACAGATCGATCTCATCAAGCTTCCGCATTCTTCAGATCGATCTGTGGATGTACCAGATCGATCTCCTTAAGCCTCTGTTTGCGACCAGATCGATCTGGCCTTATGACAGATCGATCTTTCTTGGCTTTCTGGAAATGACAGATCGATCTGTCGCCTCGACAGATCGATCTCCTGTGTCCTGCAGTATAAAATCTCGCAAAAAATCCCCAATTCTCACAAAACCTAAAATTTCAAATTCTCAAATTCCCTCGCACCATCACCTTCGAATCCTTCTCAGATCGATCTTCGTACGGTCATTCCTGCATCCCAGTGTCGTATTCTGGTATTTTAACCCACATCTCTTACAAATTTCTCAAAAATTTTCTCTGATTTGTGTTGTTATTCATTCTAGGGCAACCCGAGGTACTGTTTCATTGCTTTTCTCTCTGTTGAATTTGTTTAGGCGAATTTAGAATCTAGAATCATGCCTAGGAAGTCAGTAGCAAACAAACCCCCTAGAACCACAGGAGAGGCAGGTTCCTCATCCCAACCCACTCCTTCCGCTTCCATCGCTTCTTTCAATAGGTGTTTTAAAACACCTGCAAAAAGGAAGCGATACGAAGAGTACTTCTCAACCATGCCAATTAAGCATTGGCGGACTATAGATTTTTCTTTCCTCAATCGCATTGATTTTCCATACGTGTCAAAATTTGAGGAATTTGGTTGGATGTCTTTTTTGAAAATAAACACTCCCGTACCTCAAAATCTCGTTCGTGCATTCTTTTCCAATGCCGAACTCAATTACGATCCCATTGATTCCTGTCAAATCCTTGGTTTCACAACGTTTGTCATGGGACGATCAATTGCCGTAACCCCTGAAATTTTAGCCCAAGCCTTCGACATACGTGACGAAGGTTTGACAAACGAAGATGAAGAGGTTCCCTTAGAGTTTGATATTCCCGGGGATAAGGCAAGTGAACTTCCGATGCATTCCCGACTACTCCATCTCATCATCTCGTGGAACCTTCGTCCGTTTGGTACTCGACACTCAACTATTCGGAGGCTAGATAGGTTTTGGATTCATCATATCCATACCACCAGTCAAAAACCCAATCTAGTTCACTTCATCTTCCAAGACTGGTTAAAAATAGTCCGAGGCCAAGCGACAACGATAGTGTTTCCTCAACCGTTGGCATACTTTCTTCAACGCCTCAAGATAGACAGCAGTTGCGAAACCGGAGAACTGCCCTCTCCCAAGAGCGTCCTCAACATCGGGACCCTCCATCACATGGGATACTACAAAGATATCCGAGGCAATTGGACGAAAAAGAGGGATCAGCAACCTGCAGAGGCTATGGAGGAGGACCCCACTGCTGAGCCAGTGCATCCACCTGCCGCACCAGCTCCGGAACCATCGGCTCCGCCCACTGCATCAACATCGTCTCCTGCTGAATTGGAGATGCTCATAACGATGGTGACGGACCTCAGTCAGCAGATTAATGACGGCTTTGCCACTCAGCGGCGTATGATCGAGGCCTTAACCCAACGAGTGGATAGGATTCAAGAGACTCAAGAGGCAATGTTCGATGAACTTCAAGTGACGCTCACACACGTTGAGAATCTTTTGGACCGTGATCCTCCATCATCTTAGGCTTTAGGTGTATGGTTTAGTTTAGGTATATCATTTCGCACTGTTCTTTGTACTGAATTTGCTTGAATGCAATAAATTGATTGTTTATGAAAATGTGGCATTTTGTGAGTCAATATTGATTTTGAACTGCCATGGTTTTGACAATGTTGCATTTTGTGAGTTAATGACCATGTGTGATTGATATGACAAAAAGGGGGAGAAGACACATAAGAAACATGATAAGAAACATGCATGTTGTTGTGTTTGTGTTCATAGTTTAAAAGGATGATAGGATTGAGGGGGAGTCAGGATGATTTAATTGAGGGGGAGCTAAGAGCTAGAGCTAACTAAGGGGGAGTTAAGATTTAACTAAGGATGAGTTAAATCTTTAACAAAGTCAAAAGCTCGCAAAAAGGGGGAATTTTGCAAATTCACTAAACATGTTTATTGGATGAGTTTTGTCATATCAAAAAGGGGGAGATTGTTGAGTTAATGTATTTTGAAATGACAAAACAAGTTAATACAATAATGTTAAAATGGTATACAAACATGTTTAGAAGATATCAGGATCAGAACTTAGAGTTCTGCTGATGAGAGATCGATCTGGGGTATGAGAGATCGATCTCCTGGGTTTATACTTGATGAGAGATCGATCTCATGATGGAAGAGATCGATCTGGCAAGCCTTAAAACGGTGTAAAGGGTTTAAGGTAAAAAGAGATCGATCTTCCAGGGTTAAGAGATCGATCTCCTCTAAGTCAGAGAACTTAGGAGATCGATCTGGTAAGGAAGAGATCGATCTGCTCAAAGTCAGAGAGCTTAAGAGATCGATCTGGTGTATTGAGAGATCGATCTTGCCTCAAACAGAGAGGATAGGAGATCGATCTGGATATTCGACAGATCGATCTGCCTTCTCATACTCTAACTGAGAGATCGATCTGGTAACCTATGAGATCGATCTCCCTGTGTGTTTATGCTTTGATCTTGCAGGATTCAAAACTAAGAGATCGATCTGGCCAAGATAAGAGATCGATCTGTCTGACCACTGGAGGTTCCCAACGGCTATTTTCTTCAAATCTCAACGGGAAAAACTGCATTTAATGCTCCAACTACCCAACCTTCAGTATATAACCAAGCATTGAAGACAAAGCAGAGAGAGAGACTATCACTGAACATTCCAAACATTCTCAAGCTTTAATTCTTTCATTCCTTGTATCCCTATTGCTCATTAATTGAGATTTATTGTACAAGCTTAAGTACTATAAGCTTTGTTAGTCCTACCCACTGAAAAGCCTTATTCTGTATTCATCCACACCTTAAAAGAAAAGAGGATTGTTCCTCAGTGAGTGTTATTGTAAAAGGGTGAATACATTTTCTGTATTGCTAAGGGTAGAGAGGTTATTCCTTAACCTGAAAAAGGAACTTTGTAAACTCTATTGAAAGAGAGAAAGAATCCACTTGACAAGAAGGTCAAGGAGAGAGGACGTAGGCAAGAGTTGGCCGAACCTCTATAAGTCGCTGTGTTTGTTTCTCTTTCCCTCTCTTTGCATTAAAATTGTTATATTGCACTGTTTTATTCATTATCATTTGTGTTTAAATTGCGATTAATTTAAAATCTGCCATAATTGTTAGAAAACCGATTCACCCCCCCTCTCGGTAGAGCCAACACTAGCCAGACAAGAAAGAGCACTTGTCACTGGATTTCCTTTGTGCATCTGATGAAAAATATACAATTATATGAAGGAGACCTATTATTTGGTCTATTAAAATTCAAATTTTTGATATCTCTAATGCAGTTGTGCATTTGTTGACAATAGTATTTGCATGTTTCTTAATTTAGGAATCCTATTTTAGCAAAAAAAAAAAAAAAAAAAAAAAAAAAAAAAAAAAGAGAGAGAGAGAGAAGAGGAAGAAACTTTGAATCCTGTAATGTTGCTGACCATTAGTTTAAAAGTTTTAAAATCTCGATCTATTTTATTTCTTTTCTTATGACTACAGAAGAATTATGCATCCATACTATGATCATGCTAAAAGTTGCATATGCCGTATGTTGAAGTGGTTATCACCTTGAATTTCATGTCTGTTGTAGGGTACGTCTATCAAAATGGTTGCAGCTGGTGCTGAGCATAGTGCAGCTGTTTCAGAAGAGGGTGCCCTCTATGGATGGGGCTGGGGACGATATGGAAACTTGGGCTTAGGTGACAGAAATGATCGCTTAGTTCCCGAGAAGGTTTCTACTCTGCTGGTAAGTCAACAAGCTGGTGATTTTTTTTGGTCTGTTTCCTTGAATACCATTGATGTGATTCTCTAAAGGTGATTGAATATCCTCAATAAATATGCAAGACAGGTAACTCATAATATCTGGCTTTTAGTTTGAATGCCATCTATGTATAAGTTGACATGATTGAAGAAAAGTTTACATCAGGTGCTTTCGTTTTTATCCTTGGTATTCAAAAGGGCATTTCTTTCCTTCTGTTTCCAATCTTCAACTAAAGTCTTCTTTTCCAATGCTAGAAAAAAAGATTGGAAGTGAGCCTTAAATTATAGTTTCCCATTCTGCATCTTGTCTTATTTTATACTATCTCTGTAATTTTCCTTTATTCCCATGTTTTTTGTTACAGAAGAAATTTTTCAGTTGCAGGGAGAGAAGATGAATATGGTTGCTTGTGGATGGCGGCATACCGCATCGGTCTCCAATACTGGTGGATTATACACTTATGGATGGAGCAAGTATGGTCAACTGGGACACGGGGACTTCGAGGATCATCTTGTCCCTCGTAAGGTTGAAGCTTTAGCTGACAGTTTTATTAAGCAGGTGATCTTTTTGTTCCCCATCTCTTAGTGAGGGAAAAAGACAGTTTTATGACACCTTAATGTTTGCAATAAACATAGTTTTAAGTTCTCACGTGTGCCTTACGAATTAAAACATAAAAGCATTGTTTTTCATATGTCTTAACATGCATGCGGAACTCCCCATTTTGGCCATTCAACTTCCGAAGGTAATTTTCAACTGAAACTTATTTCTTTATTTCAAACTCCATTTCATACATCCAAAATTTTATTTTCTTAACACATATGCATTCTACATGAATTTAGAACTTGTTTTCTCTTGAAAAAAAACCATATTCTTTGATAATATACACAACAAAAACATCATATTAAAATAAGTATGATTTTCCCTCCATTATTTTGGAACTTGCTGTGGGAAATATCTTACCATTTTTTAGGCCTATACTCTATGGTTATAATTCTTATGATTTCTGCTGTATATTATGCCTCATACCTTTCATGATATTAGCTGTTGCCGTCAAATATATGTTGAATTGAAAACAATTTTTAAAAGCGTTTGTTTCATTTTGGTTCGAATCTTTTAGATATCGGGTGGATGGAGACATACAATGGCAGTCACATCTGGTGGAAAACTCTATGGCTGGGGATGGAACAAGGTTGAAAAGAAAAATCAATTTTCCTTGGTTTATATATTCGAAATACATTGTATAACTAAGTTGCCAATATTAATTGTTTGCTTGCTAAAACATTAGCCACAAACCCTGAGCCATTTTATACGTATTTTAGTTGATATATGACTCCCTCTCAGTATCTGTCACTACTTTTGGTTGACATGTATGCACAAATTCAGATGTGCAATTTTGCACAATATTTTTTACTGGTGCGTTGGCTTAACATTTTTTGAGTTATTTAATCGCCTTCATGGTTATAGATGCTTGTTAATGGTGTAGTATTAATTTTTCCCTTTTAAACTTTTATTTTATTAGATTTTGATTTGTCCTTTTTATATCTGTGTTATCCAATTCATCTGTCCAACTTTTTGTTGATTAGATTTTCCATCTCATTTCAGTTTGGACAGGTCGGGAATGGTGACAATGTTGATCATTGCTCCCCAGTTCAAGTTAAATTTCCTAATGAGCAGGCACATTCTTGTTACTGTAGCTTCTGAAGATTGGTTAAGATAGCGCATGAGAACTGACATGCAGTTCTGCTCAATAGGAATTTTCTTCTTTTAATTTCTCAAATGTTTTTATCTTTTTGTTAATTGGCAGAAAGTAGTTCAGGTTTCATGTGGGTGGAGGCACACGCTTGCTATTACCGAAGAGCAAAACGTCTACTCCTGGGGAAGGGGTACAAACGGACAGCTTGGCCATGGAGAACAGATGGATCGGTAATAGCATGCATTTTCATCTAGGCTAGTCTTTGTAATAATAATAATAATAATAATATGTATTGACATTCTGGATCCTTATTTTCAGGAATCTTCCTAAGATTATAGAGGCTTTGAGTATTGATGGTTCTGGTGGGCAACAAATTGAATCTTCAAGCCTTGATCCATTGTCAGGTGCTGTAGACGGCCTTCCAGCTTTGGCTAGCTGTTTTGTTCATATTGTACATATTCTTGAATATATAAATGTTGTATGGGCAGGTAAAACCTGGGTTTCTCCAGCCGAGCGATATGCACTTGTCCCTGACGAAGCTGTAAGTTCTATTCACCAAACTATAACAAAATGATAAAAGATTTCCCCAATGTTCTTTCTTCGATTTCATGTTGTGCGAATACAGGGACAAACAGTTCATTCGGAAAAGGGCAATGGCGGCGGTCTGAATGTCCCTGGAAATGATGTGAAGCGTGTACGAATGTGAATGTGAATGTGAATGTGACTCCCTCAGCCAGAACGATCTGTCATTACAAATCCTTGAAAGTTGATGCTGTTTATTAGTAAGGACACTCTGATTGTACTATATTATGATACGAGTTAACAGAACAGGATAGGAGTGAAGCAGCTAGACAATATTACTCGTTATGACTAATTCTCGAACATGGCTTGGTTTTCCGTTTGGGGTTTTTCTTTTTTTTAATCGAGGGTATCTAATCCTTTTCGAGTTGTTGGTGTTTAGGTGTCCTTTAATATCAGGTGTAGATTGGAAAAGGCCGTAAGTGAGATGTCACAAGGGAGCTTCTGTGAATGGTTCCTGTATACTATGTATCTAAATGTCATGGTGTAGATTGTTTTAATGTTAGATTAGATTTACTCTTTTGCTTTTTTTGATAAAGAAAAATGAAAAACATGGCAGCCCAAAGCTTTGATAAATCAGTTCAATGGAGACATTAGTTAAGCCTTATTTAATAAGAAAAAACAAGGAATAGAAATGCAGCTGAGCAAAAGAGCCAAACCAGCAAAGGATAAGCAAGTGAAGCTGCTTGTTAAATGCAGTGAATTCTAAGATGCTTCTCAGAAACAACTAGGAATGATTATCTTACGGAACTCATGTAATAAAAATATTTTTTTTCTATGAAATAAACATCTCTTTTTTTGTTTTACCTATTGCCAAAGACCATTAGAAGCCAAAATAAGGAACTCCATAATTGGCATCAATTCAAACATTTTCGTGCCAGGCTCAGCTATTATCGATTCCTTCATATGGGCATCTCCAATACTTCAAACAACAGAAGCACAGACTGCACGGCTCTAGGAGGCGCGAGGGGACAGGGGCATGGCTCAGGGGTAGGGAGAGGGAAACGCCTTTGGAAAGAGGAGTGGTTGCTGGGCGGAGGGTGGTGGTGTGAGTGTCGAGAGGGAGGGTGTGAGGAGTGGAGAGAACAGGGAAAGCAAATGGGGAAGAAAAGAATAGGACAAATTACCGATAGAATCTCCGTTAAAAAAATTAAACTTTTATTAAAGGAATATCCATTAAAAAGCCGTTGTAAATACTTAATGCCGATGGATAATACATTGGCAAAAGTTTTTACAATTAACAAAAAAAATTATTTTTAAGAAAAAAGTAGAGAATTATCAACAAATTATTTCATCAATAATAAATTATTTGTGTTGTTACTCGATTACAACGGTGACGAATTGCTGACGTTTTCGTCTCGATTTTTTTGTCACGTGTTACCGAAAACTCTGCAAGAAAAAGAACGATAAGAGAGACGCAGAGGTTGTTCCCTACGTTGGCACTCCGATGCTTAAGTCAGCCAGAGAATTAGATAGAGTTTCAGTAGGGAAATTGAGAATTAGGTTAACGAATCGTACCTGACCCCTATTTATAGAGATTTACTCTGTCACTAATTACATTTTTGCCATTTTTATCTTACTTAGTGCTTGTATCATTTTTCATATGTTTTCTTCGTGCACCACGTGGTGTATTCTTCATGCGCCACGTGACGCACTTTTATTATTCTTTTATCATATACAACAATTGCTTCCCACTCTTTCGCTAGGTATAACCTTACAGAAGAGTACATATGTGTAAGACCCGAAATTAAATCGTAAATTTTATGAGGTAGAAAAATGTTCACAAATAAAATGAAACGGGATTTGGACAGGAGATAAGGATTTAAAATACAAAATGAATGAGTATTCGTGAAGGGAAGTCGGATTAAATAAATCCCGAACACGTGAAGGGCAAAACGGTCAAAAGATCAAAAGTCGGGATAAATTCGATAAGAAAATTTAATTAAAAAATAAGGATTTAGGATATCTTGATCAATAATGAGGAAATTATATAATTTCGAGTCCAATTGATCAAGATCTGGAATTTTTAGAAATATCGAAAAGTCACTTGGGACAATATCCCGAAAATACGAAGAAATTATACCCGAAAAATGATTAAAAATATAATAAATAAAATAAATTAAATTAAGTTAAATTGTTTGGAATAAAATATTAATTTTGTAGATATTTTCAGATTTTTTTAGACTATTTTAATGAATAATTTAATAATAAAATAAATTGTTAAATAAAATAATAATTGTAAAAAAAAAATCAAAAATCTGTAAAAGTCGGGGAGAGAGAAGAAGTGAGGGAAAACGGAGAGGGAGACGCGCGTGGCTCGTCCGACCGACGGCCACCGGGCACCGACGGCCTCCGACGAAGGGCCGAGTAGCAAGAGGAGAGGCCGGTGAAGTCATTGGCACCGGTGACGCGCGCCGACGATGGCTGTACCAGGCGAACGGAGAAGAGAAGACCGCGGGGAAAACGGAGTCGGTACCGGCGATCCACGGCAGCTGGGGGCGAACGGCGGGTACCGACGAGTTCAGGAGGAGGAGCCGGTCCTTTTGAGACCAGTACCGGCCGGCGAAACCGCCGGAATCCGCCGGATCGGGAGGAGACAGCCGCGGGGGAGAAGGAGGAATTCGCCGACGATGGTCGCGTTTCGACCCCAACCGAGGCCCGATTCTGAATGCCCAGGTGTAGCCGAGCCGAACGGCACCAAAATCGCACCGGGAACCGGTCGGACGGCACCGAAATGAGCAAATGGGGATTGAACCGGTCGAACCGGCCTGAACCGGCCAAAACTGAACCGAACCGGACCGAGCTGAACCGGCGGTCTGAACCGGTCTGAACCGGACTGAACCGGTTCAGCCAAAAAGAGAGGAAAAAAGGAGAAAAAGAGGAAAAGGAAAAAGGGAAAGGATTTTCGGGGATACACCGGACTTCGGGTAAGTCAATATGAGGTCAAAAGTGACCGAATTGATTTTCGAGAAATTTATTTAAATTATATTTAATCGAAGAGTAACCCGGGATTAAATATAATAATTGTGCAGTTCGACGATAAAGCCCGAACGAGAGCCGATTGAGCTCCAATTTTCGTATTCCGCATCGTATCGGGTAAGTACAGTTTAATTTCAGCAATTAGAGTCCTTTAATACAGAGTTTCAATTATTTTACAGAATTTATGGATTAATTCTGTATAAAAGGAATATTAATCGGAATTACAACGTAATTACCGTAAATGGTATACGGGCTATCCAATGAGTTTGGAACGAAGCTCGATAATTATTGGTAAGCTGAATGAGCCCAGTAAACCCGAAGAAGGGATTTAAACAGTATAAACGGGCTGAAAATGGGTCGAGGCCCATTAAAGTGCAATCGGGCCCAATAGGGATAAATGGGCCCAATGATTTAAATTAAGCCCAGAAAGTATTAAATACAATTAAGTTGTATAATATCTGACCTGGAGAATATTGATACGCAGTTTCGGGTATTTGATTGAGAGCAGATCGGACTACGCGACGTGATATCAGTGGAAAGGTCAGACTCGACGAGAATCGAGGTAAGGGAATTTTGTAGGTGCATAGAGATAATTATGCGTATTTTGAGAGGGGATTTACAGGGTTTAGAAATTTCTTAAAGCATCTAGAAATGAAGTAATAATTTTTACGAAAATCGGGGCTTAAATAAATAAAGGAAAATGACTATTTTGCCCCCAGTTAGGAAAATTTCAAAAAGGGTAGTAAGGCTATGAAATTGCATGAATTTCATGATTTTAATGTTTTATATAATTATATTGCTTTGATTTAAGCAAATATACACATAGGTGGGCTGTTGATTTCGTGAATTTTACGAAAGGGTACCGGTTTGTACCGATTACTATTTTAAAAGATGTTTTATTAAAAGTGAGCCACCTATCGTATTTACGTGACTAAAAGAGTGCTAGAGTCTTTCTCGCACTCAAGTTTACTGAATTATTTCTCATGAAAAGTCGTACTGGAGCATTGCTCGTACGAGAAATTTATGTGTGCACAAAACCGTGCCGAAGCTTCGCTCGCACGAGATTTTAGATATCATGATATGCATAGCGTGGTGCTGGAGCTCCGTAAGCCTGTGACCTGGTGTGGGGCGGCAGCAGGATGCTCACATAAACGCACTAGACGCGAGTTGACATGCATATAGTCGTGCGGAAGCCTCCTGTAGACTGTGTGTCACAGAGAGTTGAGATGCTCGCACATATACTTTGAGACATGGGTTGGTTATCGACATAGTATTGGGCTGGATAAGACCTACGGCAGGCACCCCCAGACTATGATATGGGTCCACGGAGTACGATGTACCGTGTATGTCACACGGAGTACGCTGTACCGTGCAGTCATGATGACTCTACGATGTTGCTCGATATTCTGGCGGGTAGGACTTGATCCCACCTCCCGTTGCAGTTGTGATACCCCGCACACCGGGATCCGTGTGCCTGGGATCACAGGGACAAAGTATGACCATAGTCCTCGATTTTTCATACAGTAACCTACATGCCTCACATGATATCATACGGTCTGGATAGACCAGGACAAACCCGATGGAGGGGTAGTCCCGATTTATGTTTTTAGAAGAGATTTGATTTGATGAATCAAGGTATTCCCGAGAGATGGGTTTGACCTTGATGAAGTTGTTTTATAATTAAACAAATGAGTTTTAAATGTGATGAATTTATGATGAAACAAATAAGTTTCAAAGTGATGAGTTTTGTGATTAAACAAATGAGTTTTAAAGGGAAGAGTTTATGATGAAATAAATGAGTTTTAATGTGACGAGCATGAGATGTCATACATGATGATTTTCCATGTGTGCTTGATATGTCGATTTCATGATTTCTTGTATATGATATATACATACATGTGGCATTGTTTTAATCTTACCTCATGCTCCGAAAGTAAACGATTTTTACATCATGACATTATCAGCACGTAGATAGTATAGTTATCTACCTGCTTACATTATTGCCTTACTGAGCACGTTTCGCTCACCCTTTCATTTTCCACCCCACAGGGTATATTCAGTAGAAGAGAGCGACAATAGTCTCGCATCTCGGTTATCCGCTGCTTCTTAGCAAGACCAGGTATACACATTTGTATAATTTCGTATCTGAACATATAGATGCACAGTACTGTATATGGATTTAATATTGGGGATGTATTTTGTTTAAATAAATTGACATGTGAATGTGAATATGAAAATGGAATGGTAAATAGGTGAGAGGTTACTAACACCGAATCATAGCCCAACTGTTTAGGAGTGTGATTGTTCACGACGGGTAAGGAAATGAAAAGCGAAAAAAAATTTGTAGGGATTTTTAGGTAATTTGGGTCGTGACAATATGTTCTCATTGTAGCCTCAAGTCAAGTCCTTACATTAGATTCTGAAGTCAAATTCTCTGGTCGTCTAATTCTTAAGCTCTTGTTTGAGTGCGTGGCTTACCTCGCGCATTTTTCGCTTCAAGCCTTTTGTATGGGTGCGTGGTTTACCTTGCGTATTTTTCGCTTCAAGCCTTGCTCATTTTCTTCGTGGCTTACCTCGCGCACTTTTCGCTACAAGCCTTTTTGTTTTGGGTGCTTAGATTACCTTGCGCACTTTTCGCTTTAAGCTCTTGCACTTTTTTCTTTATGGCTTATCTCACGCACTTTTTGCTTCAAGCCTTTTTGTTTTTGGTACTTAACTTACATCGCTCACTTTTCGCTTCAAGCCTTTTTGTTTTGGGTGCTTAGCTTACCTCGCGCACTTTTCACTTGCTCTTGTACTTTTTTATTTATGGCTTACCTCGTGCACTTTTCTCTTCAAGCATTTTTGCTTTGGGTGCTTAGCTTACCTCGCGCACTTTTCGCTTCAATCTCTTGCACTTTTTTTCTTTATGGCTTACCTCGCGCACTTTTCACTTCAAGCATTTTTGTTTTGGGTGCTTAGCTTATCTCGCACATTTTTCGCTTCAAGCTCTTGCACTTTTTTCTTTATGGCTTACCTCGCACATTTTTCGCTTCAAGCCCTTTGTTTGTTGAGAGCGTGGCTTACCTCGTGCATTTTTCGCTTCAAGCCCTTGCATATTGTCTTTGTGGCTTACCTCGCGCATTTTTCGCTTCAAATCCTTTGTTTGTTGAGTGCGTAGCTTACCTCACGCATTTTTCGCTTCAAGCCTTTGTACATTGTCTTCGTGGCTTACCTCGCGCATTTTTCACTTCAAGCCCTTTGTTTGTTGAGTGCGTGGTTTACCTGGCGCATTTTTCGCTTAAAGCCCTTGTACATTATCTTCGTGGCTTACCTCGTGTATTTTTCGCTTCAAGCCCTTTGTTTGTTGAGTTCATGGCTTACCTTACGCATTTTTCGCTTCAAGCCCTTGCATATGTATAAATTAAATTTCACCCCATAGTTGATTAACATTAAATGAAATAAAGTTTTACTGCCAGTGTTGTTGCAAGTGGTTGGTATTCCACGTTTTTGCTATCCTCTTACCTTGTGAACTTTCCATATTCTTTCAAGGCATTGGTGATGGCTTAGGTAGCCTGACGATGGTAAGAGTTTCTTTTCTTTGAACTTCCTTATATGTGGTTCAGTGTAGGTATCATTTTCATCACTTCTTCTTGAGTGAGATATTTATTTGCTCTAGAGAACAAGTCCGAGATCGTTATTGGTTGATCTAAAGATAGCGACTCTTGCAACTTTTCAGACCTTGTCCTTTGTAGCATAACTGTCATAGCTACTCCAGCTTGTAGATCATGTACTTTAAGAGTAGCATTACGGAACCAATCTACATAGCTCTTGAGTGATTTCCTGCTCCCCTGCCTTGGTAAGCAGATAAGTGGCCTCTTTCTTTTTCTGACTTTTTATCACAAAGGCCTTCTTAATTGATTGAAAGACAAAATCGACCCATCTGACAAATTGTTAAACCACTTTAGTGCGTGATCAGTTAAGGTTAAGGGGAATGCTGTACACATAATCTCATCCTCCCATACATGTAATAGCATCAATTACTCATAGTTCTGAATGTGGTCATAATGGTCAGTATTTCCCATATACGCCGTCATCTACGGCGTCTTGAATTTTGTGGGCGGCGATTTTCCCATGATCGTTGTACTGAATGAGATTCTCCTCCTCTGGTTTTCTTCGACTGGAACCAACCTTTTCTCTTCTAAGATTCGTTCCACCATTTTTTCACGTCTGTGGCAACTTGTGTCTTAGACATAGGTCTGTTTTGCACTTTCTTAGCATCATATGAATCAACTTGGTCGCAGTCTATAACTTCTCTCCTGTTACCCTAAGTTCGGTTTTGACAAGTCTAAGGTTGAAAGTTTGCCATTCTAGTTTCAAGGTTCCGTGTTGGATCTATTTTCGAGTCTCTCCCAACATGAGACCCTGTCATTCCCACACCTTTGGTTCAATTGTTTAGCGGGCCATTTGTGTTATGGGGCCAAGGATCTTCCGCGCCCAAATATCCAGAATCTACCATAGCCGGACCCTTAAGGTTTCTAGTACTTTGGCGTCTCCGGCCACCATCAATCTCCCGTGTTGAATTCCTTGTACCATGACGCCGTAGTTTTTCGACGCCCTGATGTCTCCAGTTCTTTGGAGTCTCGCGCATGAGGTTTTTTGTAGCTTGGCATCACAGGCCTTCGAGGCCTCATGCACGACGTCTCCCATACCCTGACGCTTGATGTCTTCCTCGATCTCACACATATGGTCTCGTGCGGCCATGCCGCGAGGATCTCGTGCACCCCTGCCATGAGGGTCTCGCGCAGAAGGGTCTCACGCTATCACGCCGTCAGGGTCTCATGCGAGCTGGCATCCCCGTGCTATGAGTGCGCCACGTGGCACACGAAGAAAACTAGGGGTCTTACGCGGCCATGTCGTAAGGGTTTTGTGCACCCTAGCCATAAGGGGCTGGCACGGGAGCGCCGTGAGAGGTTGCTGCGGGAGTTCTGCGAGGGTTTGCTGCCGAAGTGTCACGAAGGTCTGTCGTGGGAGTGCCACGAGGGTCTTGTGTAACCATGCAGTGAGGGTCTTTTGCACCCCTGCCGTGAGGGTCTCCTACAGCCATGCCGCGAGGGTCTTGCGCACCCATGCCATGAGGGTCTGGTGCACCCCTGCCTTGAGGGTCTTGCTCTCTCATACCATGAGGGTCTTCCGCACCCCTGCCGTGAGGGTTTCCTGCAGCCATACCGCGAGGATCTTACGCACCCATGTCGTGAGGGTCTCGCGCTCCCCTGCCGTGAGGGTCTCGCGCACCCTTACCATGAGGGTCTCACGCTCCCTTGCCGTAAGGGTCTCGTGCAGCCATGCCTTAAGGGTCTCGCGCACCCATGCCGTGAGGGTCTTGCACGCGAAGACCTGCGCTTCTGTGAGGGTCTTGCGCATCAGGGTTTTGCACAGTTTACCCTTCTCCTACCAAATTCTGGACGGTCAGCAGCAGGTTCACTTGCGAAAAAGCTCCCTTGAACAAATCAACCATAGTCCGCAAGGCTTCAATGGTCTCTTCCCCCTGATTCTCCATGGATTCAAATTCGGCTACGAAAATTGTCATCATATCCAACTTTCTCTCTCTCAAAATGTCATCACCTAAGTCAGCCATTGGAGAGCTCACCATATCCTCACTTTCTTCACTTCCAATTGTTGTTGAGTGTGTTCGTACCATCATTGTTGAAAGCTTTTCTTTCGTTTCTCACAGATGGCGCCAATTGTTGTTACTCGATTACAACGGTGACGAATTACTGAAGTCTCCGCCTCGATCTTTCTACCACGTATTATCGAAAACTCTATAAGAAAAAGAATGATCAGAGAGAAGCAGGGGTTGTTCCCTGTATTGGCACTCCGATGCTTAAGTCAGCTAGAGAATTGGGCAGAGTTTCAGTAGGGAAATTGAAAATTAGGTTAACGAATTGTACTTGACCCCTATTTATAGGGATTTACTCTGTCACTAATTACATTTTTACCCTTTTTATCTTACTCAGTGCTTGTATCATTTCTCATATGTTTTCTTTGTGCACCATGTGGTGCATTCTTCGTGCGCCACGTGATGCACTTTTGTTATTCTTTTATCATGAACAACAATTTGAAAAAAATTCCTAATAGAACTACTTATAGACAATTCTATCAATAATTCCCGTCCTAGTGTTTTCCAATTCTACCAGTTACTTGCTAATAGAATATTGATGGATTTAATTTTTGTCGATAAATTTTATCTTTGATTTGAAATAGAAGATACGAAAATGATGGGACGCAAGAATTGTAGAACATAAGTATTAGCAATTCAATTATGTTTGAAAGTAATTGTAAGTGTCTTGGGTCTTGTATATGAGAATTATACATATCTATAGCAATAGAAACAAAAAAAAATTTACCTCAAGAAAATGATTCAATGGATCTCTTTGATCTACCGCATACAATATCATGCATATATATATCTTTAAACTTCAAATTTTCATAAAACAAAAACACCCTTACAGCAAGAGAAATTCTAAACACATGACACGTTTTTCTCTCTAAACTTCAAATTTTTATAAGACAAAAAAAAAAAAAAACCTTACATGAAAAGACAAAAACACCCTTCTTCACAAGTCAATGGAGTTGTGTGCAAAGAAACTTGCAAGTCGAGGCCTTACGTTGGTAAGGCAGTCTACACACGTAAGGCAATTTACGTGCCGAGGCGTTGCTTGCATAGGAAAGCCTATGCGTGCAAGGCCTTAAATTCTAAACACATCACACGTTTTTCTCTCTAAACTTCAAATTTTTATAAGACAAAAAAACCCTTATATGAAAAGATAAAAACACCCTTCTTCACAAGTCAATGGAGTTGCGTATAAAGAAACTTTCAAGTCGAGGCCTTACACCGGTAAGGTAGTCTACACGAGTAAGGTAGTTTGTGTGCCAAGGCGTTGCATGCATAGGAAAGCCTATGCGTGCAAGGCCTCAACACACAAGTAAGCCTAGGCACAAGCTTGCACTAGATTTGCTCTTCCTTATCGGTTTTTCTCCTTTTAATGGTTTTCCGTTTCTTTCTTTTAGTATATTGTTAGATTGTTTAGGGAAAAAGTTTCTATTTCTTTGCACACTGTCTCCATTTTATGACTTGGATTTCCTTTATTTTAATTTTATTTTTGGGAATTGAGGTTTAATCTTTGATTTTTTTTTTGGTATTTGGGTTTGCTATTGCCACTGGGTTTAAGTAACTGGACATTTAGAAAATTATTATAGGCATACAGAGCTTTTCACATTTTATTTTATTTTGCTACAAAAGGCTTGTATTTAGGTTCTTAAGCACACTTTTCGTCAATTACTTTCTGACTGTTGGTGCCATTTGTGGATTTTTTTTTTGGTGTTGTGGAGGGTTGATACTTAAGTGTTTGCTTCATTTGTGACTTTTTTGGTTACTGAGGATTGGTGCAAGTTGTAGAGATAATGGAAAAAAGGATCAAATTTGTCTTGAGGAGTGAAAACATGTAGTTAGAGGAGCCTTGGTTCACTGGAATGGACACCGAGGAGACTAAAATGGGACAACCAAACTGTGAAATTGAAGACATTGGAATTGAAAGCCTGCCACCGCCAATCTCGCGCTCCATCTTGGTGGCATCCTCTCACATTACAGTCCACGTCCCACCCATCTGCACTGACAACGATAGTACCCAATAAGTTGTAACTGAGGAGGAAGATGGATGAGCAAAGGTAAAAATGTCAACTAATGAAGCATATTTAGTTGTTTTAATAGTATAAAAGGAAATGTGGTGTGAAGAGAAAAAACTGGAATGCATTTAGAAATTCTTTTCCAGGAAAAGATAGAAAACCCTTCTTAGTAAACATTAAACTTAACTATTTTCTCTTTTCTCTTCCTCCATTCACGTCAGTTGCATCTTCTTCTCTTGGCCATCTTCAAGCCCTAAACTTTTTTTTTTAATGTTTTATTAAAAAAATGAAAATTAAATAAGTGTAAGGGTAATTATTATGATAGTTATGAAAGCATGGAAGAAGAAGAAGAAGAAGAAGAAGAAGAAGAAGAAGAAGAAGAAGAAGAAGATGATGATGATGTATGCTTCGTTCTAAAAAAAATGGAAAAAACTTTGGCCTCTTGCTACTTGCACAAGTTAACTTGTTTGTGGCACTTTTACGGAATTGAAAAGTGAGCTACTTGTGCAAATAAACATGTGTAGGTAACACTTTCCAACTTAAGTTCACTTGAGCGCGGAGCATGCCATAACGCAAGTTCACTTGCGCACAATGCATGCTACATTACAAGTGAACTTGCGCCATACTTTGGTGGAATTGGAAAGCAAGCTACTTGCACAAGTGCACTTGCATGTGTAGTATTTTGATAACTTTATGAAAATAAAGTTCTTTTGTACTTAATTTCTTAATTAATTATTTTAATTCATGTATTATTTTATTAATTATCTCCTCATTTTAATTAAATTCCTCATGTTTTGTTGCAGATAAATAAATTTCGAATGATTTTTAGTCATTTCAATAGAAATTGAATTGAAAATGGGCTTAAAAGGAGACTGAGCCACTACAACCTTGTTTTATAGTATGAGTCATCATCTTTCTCTTCCCTTAACATCTAGGATACCAAGTGTCCATTTCTTATTCATTCTTGAAGGATAAGAATAAGGGACACCTTGGCCAACATATGAAGGACACATACCCTTGCCATTTTGCATGCTTACGTGGATAAGAAGAAAAAGGAAGGTGCAAGAAGGAGTAATATACATGGTTGTTAAGAGGATTTGATGATATGGAAATATCTTCTTTAAAGAGCTAATGACATGAAGACAATTGGCCAAGCATTGCCAACTCATCTAGAATAAGAATTTCCTTTTGTACCCCTTTATTTTAATGACTACATAAAGAAAAAAGATGAGAACTTTGTAATGGTCGACTGCTAGGTTTAGAAAGGTTTTCTTTTTATGCTTTTACGATGTTATTTTAATATGAGAAGGTAGCCACCATTCTGTTCCACACTTGGTTCTTACATTTTTTTAAGTTTTTTAGTAAGTTTCCTTTGTTTTCAAGAACATTGACGTTCAAGTTTTCAATATTAGTTTCATTTTTTTAGCAATATAATTTTCTTCTCCTCACTATCTTTCTTCTATTTTTATATTTAGATTGAGCTTCATGGTTATGTAAGCTTATGAGGTTGAAAAAATTACCTCCATAGCTTTTGTAACAAAGCTTAATCCATAATTTTCTTCTTTACGTTTGTCATTACTGCTAGTTGATGATTAATACTGTTTTGAGTAATTTGTTTTGGTTTCAAGAATGAATTTTTAGATAGAGGGGTAGTAACATTTCATTAAGTAAAGTAGTTTATATATATATATATATATATATAAATATATAAAGAAGTTTCAATTTGTGAGTTATGGTTTTGTTTCATGTGTCTTCAGTATAGTTTTTGTATTTAATTATTGCCAAGCAATCCATAGTTTTATTAATGTTAGCTAATAATTAGTATAGTTTAAAGAAATGTTAGAATAGTTATAGAGTAATCGGTCTTCATGTGGATTTAATTCTTTTCACCACTTCAAGTGTTCATCACCGCTTTAATGCTTATTTTCTTCACTTATTGCTTCGGTTTTGCTTTGAAAGAAATGGTTGTTGATACATTTTAGGTATATTTGGGGTTTTATCTACCTTAGATAATGTCACGACCTTAATTCGTGACTTACTAAAAAAAATCACTATAAATTTTTCGCTTTTTACTTTACTTACTTTTCTCTCCTTGACAGTTGGGCTGTGATTCGATATTAGTTACCCACTCACATTCATTCGCAATATATATATATATATATAATTTAGTATTCTTTTCGATAACATAAACTATTATATAGTATTTATACATATACATCCGACCGTACAATTAGTTACATAACTGTGCTTATACATTGTTCAGTACAAAATGTTCAAGTGTGTATACCTCTCGTGAGATGGATAGGCAGCGGATACAATGAATGCTATACCTCAGCCGGACTCAATCTACTGCGGATGATTTGTAGAGAGTGGAAAATAAAGGGGGATGAGCAAACAACGCGCTCAGTAAGGAAATCAGGCAAGCAAGTAGACAACTGCACTATCTATTAAAAATAAGGCTTTTCCATTCCTTCTCTCATCTCAAAGCATGTATCAAAATGATATAATAATATTACAGAATAAATTCCATGTACTTAAAATCATGCTTAGTTATCAAATGTAGGCATTCATGCAAAACAGTGCATCTTTATAAAATTCAGAACGCCTTTATATCAATCATGCCATTTACATTTAAATCAACGTAAATATGGCAGTTCACAACACAACACAAACCAATTTTCGACCTATCTCTCTCTCTCAGGTCTAACCGTATCATGAAAATAAGTGATATATCATGCAAGACTCAGTGGCTAAATGTAATACTCTCCTGGACTATGGCCATATCCTATAATGTGAAATTCCAAGCAACACAGATCTCGGTGTGCGGGTAATCACTGCTGTAACGGGAGAGGGGGTTAGTCCATCACAACCGCTAGTCATATACTTCTCAACTCCACAACTCCACACAACATACAGTACATTAAACACCAGTGTGACTCACAATCAACACTTCACCTCTTAAACACTGTGTATGCATCTCAAAATATTAAACACCAGTGCGAGTAACCTATAGCACTAGGTAAATGCATAATTCTCTTTTCAAATCAAGTACGAGTTATCGCTCTAGTACGATATCATGTAAAATTGAGTATGAGCATAACTCCCAATACTCTATATGCATCAATCATAAACTGAGTACAAGCAATGCCCCCAGTACTCTAACATGCATAAAATAGCATTAAAATATAGTACGAGTATATCCTCAGTACTATATGATGTATATCTCAAAATATAGTACAAGTATTCTTTAGCACTTATGGTTTTTACACAAAACCAGATAGAAGGCTTATTCAAATCACATTTTACACAATTAGATCAAATAAGCACTCAAATGTGCTGTTTTCGCATGTACATGAAAATATTAGCCATTCTATCATGCAACTCATAAATTTTGGGTCACAACATGCTTCTTAGGTATTTTCACCCTATTTTAAGATAAAATACACTTATTCTCATTTATCTTTATCACAACAACATGTCTCTTTCACGGAATTCATATAGAGTATAATATCGAAACTCTATTTAAAATACGTGTAGCCATCTCTAGCTACTCACGAAATTTTCTTACCTCAGATCACGTCAAGTGACCTCTCTTCCTCGATTTTGCTCACTTTTACAGTTCGATCAACTTCCATGATGATTTTCAAAGCTGTTACAATTATTGGCATTAGTATATCTCTATATACTCATTTCACTTGCCAAATCTCTACACTCTACATAAATTTCATAAGCTTCTCCCAATATGGTGTGAAATCACATTTTCACACAACTTTCTTCATTTCTCCTTATTTCCAATTTATGCATTTCATAAGATTAACTCATAAACTTCCATACATGCATATTTCATCATTAAATCAATGTTAATACCATTTCTTCATCATGTCCTCATTTTCTCACCAATATCTAGGTCAAGGTGATTTTTCATTCTCCATTCATTTCCAACAAATCATATATACATCAATCAACTCATCAATACACCTAGTTTAACATATATCAAGTTGGTGCATTAAATCTTACCTAGTTGAAATTTCCTTCCTTTTTCACCAAAAAAGGTAAAATCCTCCTTGCTCCTTAAACTCTTGATCTCAATCTCTTGTTTCCAAGTATGTTGTTCTCCTATTTGCTAAGAACAACTTTGCTCACTTATATCTCACTCAAAACTGATAACAAACTGAAGTTTTCTAGTGTTTCTTGGCTAGGTTTAGGTTTAGTTCTCGAATGGAATAGTAACTCTCGAGAAAATAAAGTGCAGAAGCCTAGTATTTATAGAATTGTCTTGATGAGATCGATCTGCTCTGTATTTTTCCTCTTGAAATCGACCTTTCAGGCTTAATGAGACCGATTTGCTCCTAACATGAGATCGATCTGCATCAACTCAGAACCTTAAGGAGATCAATCTGCTCTTGCATGAGATCAATATGTTGCAAGTCAATAGCTTAAGGAAATCAATTTGGCCCTTTTGAGATCTATTCCTTCAACACAGAATGCTCAACAGATTGATCTGGCCCCATTGGAGATCTATTTGACCTGTTCCATCGCTCAAATAAGGGTATTTTTTGCTCTTCCAGATCGATCTGTCATCCCATGAGATCGATCTCTTATTCATATTTTCTAGATTTTACTGCAGTTTTCTGCAGTAAACATAGACCAAACTTCACTTATTTTGCTGCCATAGTCATTTTCT
Organism: Firmiana major; assembly: GCA_033439115.1. Classification (NCBI taxonomy): domain Eukaryota; kingdom Viridiplantae; phylum Streptophyta; class Magnoliopsida; order Malvales; family Malvaceae; genus Firmiana; species Firmiana major. The sequence continues at coordinate 54,805,354 of CM065904.1, read as the reverse complement.
CATCCGTTCATCTTTAAGGCTTGAAAATGACTTCCATTCATACCTTATACACATAAAAACTTGTGTGTATTCTTTTTATAGTCAAAGGTATACAATATAAACCCAAATGGAAGTATAAACTCATTCCATTTTACTTAACCACTCAAAACTCAAGATATTCCTATTTCACTCATGGAATTATCCCTCTTACACTTGTTCTATACTTATAAACTTGCATGTATTCATTCCATACACATTTACAACTTCACATATACATTCCTCATGATTTTTCATTATTTGTGACTTATATACACATCACAAGTCATGAAGGTTACATATATAAAATTGTGGATCTTACAGATAATTCTTAGGTTACAAGTAAATTAGAAACATTGCATCCATTTCCTATTTCCATGTCACTTTTTTACTATCATATGCCACCACTTCATGTGTCATCATTTTGGTTAGGACTAGTTTTTGCTATATTGTGTGAAAGTTAAAATTTATTTGATAGTTTATATGTGTGTTTAGGCTATACGTCAGTTAGGTAAATTTCTAAAATGCATTAGGTTAGGTTTTACAAGTTTTAATCATATAAGTTCATGTATTGCATGTGTGGTTCTGCCACATTTAGGCATTGTCTACGAAATTTTCTTTGTTCTATTTTTAGTTTATGTTAAGCTTCATTATAGGTAGTTTAGGGTCTTAGGTATGTCTTATAATTTTTAGGGATTTTTAGGAATTCATTTAGATTAGGTTTCATTCATAATTTTTAGGTTAATGCATAGAAATTACTACTTTTACCGCATTGTATTCATTCAATCACTGTTTTGCATCATGTTAGATCATATTTAGGTCATATTAGGTGGTGCTTAAGTCATATAACTAGTAGAAAGATTGTAGAATAGATTACCATGCATGTTTGGGCCATTTTCTATGTTGTATTTCATGTTAGGCGTTCGTTTAGGGTCACTATATGGATTAGTTTTCATGGTTGTTTTGGATTGTTTAGGAGTTGTTTGGAGGTTTTTTTTTTGAAGAAATATTTAAATTAATTAGGTTAGTTTCATTTAGGGCTAGGTTTAGGGTTAGGTTAAAATAGGGTTAGGTTGCATTTTTCAATATTATCATGCATAAGTTTGGGGTTTAGTTGCATTTCCATATTAAGTTTTAATTTTTCTATTTTATAGTCATTTAAGTCATTGTTTTGGGAGTTTAGTTAGCAGTAGTTAGCGTTTAATTCATGCATTTAGGGCTAATTTAGGGTTGAATATCATTTCATGCATTTTTAATACTTAATTAATTTTCATTCAAAAATTCCAAAAAGATTTCTTTTTCAAGCAACATATTAGTTTTAATTAGTTAGTTTTGAGTTGTGTAATGATGTTTTAGCGTCATTTAGGGTTAGGTATCATTTTAGGGTTACCTTTTAGAGAATTTTAGGGTTAGAAGTTAAGGTAGAGTTTTTGAGGTTAGAATTATGATTTTGTAGTTCTCATGCATTAGATTAATTTTTCATTTATTAGATTTATTTTTATTTTCATGTAAATTACATTGTAAGCCCATATTTTTTTATATTTACATTTTTTGCTCATTTTTATTTATAAATATAATTTTATTATATTTTTCTTTTGTAGATTATCTTATTATGTTTCTTGAAGCTCTGTGAGTGTTTATGCTCTACTTTATTTTATTATTTACTTGCTAGTATTTTTTTTAATATAAGCCTGGTAGATCACAGTTAAAAATTATTCATAATTGGCTAAGATATACTTAAGGTAAAATTAATTGGTACTTAGTTAGGCTTCGCATTTTCTCTGTGGGATAATAATCCGAGACTTTGTAACGACCGTGACCTATAAAAATTTGGGGGAAATTTTTTTTGAAACTTCAGCTTGCAACTTAATCCCTTTATTCACTTAGGTTGTATTCCTGTTTAGTGTCAATTCATTTTCTTCACATTTGGATTTATATGGCCGATAGAAATTTCGACAGCATAACGACTTATATATAGGCCTATCTACCTGCAAACCATATGTTTTTAACAATCTTAGATATCCACAACTATCAGACATGCTTTCCAAGTCAAATCATCAAATCATTCTACATATTCCAAAACACGTCTAGTTACTCCCAAAAATCAATCCTTAAAAATATTTCATTTTATTTATCCTTATACAGATTACATCCCAAAACATTACTTTTGTAACGACCCTTGACCCTTGAAAATTTGAGGGATTTTTTTTGTAACTCGAATTTCCCACTTATTCTTTTATTCACTTAGGTTGTTTTCTTGTTCAATGTCGATTCATTTTCTTATTTCTTTATGTGAGACCCCGTATATATATAATTGTATATAGGTACATGGAAATGTAAATGAAGTCATAAGTTTGATGGTATAATTGTAATATGAAGTATATGTGATGTAAGTCCATAAGATAATGTACACACATGTAATAAGAGTTGTGATTATACATACAAGTTACATTACATATGAATATGAAGATATGAACTTAAACATGTGAAGAATGAGAGTAAAATGGAAAATGAGTAGTGTGATAAATGGAAGAAAGGTTTCATAAGTTGTACACTTCCATTTGGTTTATATTAAGTACCTTTGGTCATACAAAGATTCTACACAAGTTTTAATGTGTATGAAGTATTAATGGATGCATTTTCAAGTTTTAAAGATGATTGGATGAGAAAATGACCATGACAACAAATTAAGGATGTTTGAGTATGAGTTACTGTAGAAAAACTGTAAAAAACTTGGGAAATATGAAGGGCAGATCGATCTCATAGGATGAGAGATCGATTTGGATGAGCCAAAATGCTTGTATTTGAGCAAAGGAATAGGGTAGATCGATCTCCAATGGGGTCAAATTGATCTCCTAAATATTCTATAATGAAAAGATCGATTCTCAAGCATACAAATCGATCTCCTTAGCTCTCTGTTTGGAACAGATCGATCTCAAGCTTCGACAGATCGATCTCATGCTTAAAATGCCGTGGAAAAGAGGAATTTAAGGGGACCAGATCGATCTCCTCCTTGTGTAGATCGATCTCCTCAAGCTATTTCTATAAAAAAAGGGTGTTGAAAATCTGCAGATTTCGGGACAAAACCATTTCCTTCCCTTTCCAACCCAAAACCTAATTTTCTCTCTCTAAATCCAGCCATTTTCAAAGAGATTTGAGGGAAGACTATTAGAGGGAAAGTTGTTCACATCAAAGAGAAGAACAACATAGTTTGAAGGCATTTACCCATTTGTTGGATTGAAGGAACAATGGGCATTTCTATTTGGAGCGAAGAGGAAATCCAAGAGGTAAGTTTCTAGTTCACAAAATCCAAGTACATTTGTCTAGTTAATGATTTTGAAGTTGATTTGGATGTGCACATTGTGGGTAGAACTACCTAGAATGCCATGAAATGAATATAACTTAGAAATGAGTTAGTGTGAGAAGTTAAATGTGGTGGAATAAGTGATGAATGGGATACCTTGAGATGATAATGGTGTTGAGGAGATAATTTTAAGATAATAATATGGAATGAATAGAGAGGCTTGCCCAAAAGGGGTAAGATGAGCGTTTAAGGCATTGGGTGGAATATAGAGTTGAATGAGAGTTAGCAATACTAACTCGAACGTATGATGAATAAATTGCAGCTTCCAAGGATACGCTGGAGTGAGTTGAGCCAAGAGCGTGAGAAGCTAAGAGGAAAAAAGTCACACCAAGTAAATCGAGGTAAGGGAATTGTGTGGACTCTTAGAGATATCTGTGCGTAATTTGGGTGCTTAAATGCTTTGCTAGAATGCTTGAGATAATAGGAAATGATGTTGGGTGATTGAAGGGTAAAAGTTGGGAGTTTGAGAAATGTGCATGAAAACAAAAGCATAATGTTTTGAAAATCAAGTTTTATTGCTTTTTAGCAAGTGATTGGTAGGTTGGCTAGCATTTGAAATGAATTGCAAAAGAAATCAGTTGTTTTGGTTTGTTAATCACACTTTGCAAAGAAATGAGCCACCTACATTGTTTTTGTGAGTATGAAAGCGTGCTAGAGTATGACTCGCACGAGATTTGACGTGTTTTATACACATAAGTGCTAGAGCTTAGCTCGCACTAGTTTTCACATGGATTTCATACTGGTTTTGGCATGGTGCTTAGAGCGTGGCTTGCACTAGATGCCCACCTTGCTTGTTGCAGTGCTTGGAGCTTCGAGTAGATTAGGTGTCACATCGATTAAATAGGCTCACACATGCATTGTTTTGACATGATTGATTAGCTGTGTTAGGAACTTCGGGTAGACAAGAGGTCGTACCGATTAAATAGGCTCACATGTGCGTTTGAGATGTAGCGTGATATGATGTGTTGATTGGGTCCATGGAGTACGTTGTACCGTGCATGTAGCATGGAGTACGTTGTACTGTGTTGAGATTGTGATGTACCGTCTTCGGACAAGATCTGCTATGGACCGACGGGTAGGATTTGACCCACCTCCCGTGTGGAAACAGATAGTGATGATATCCCGCCACCTGATCCGTGTAGCCGGTATCACAGGTTATAGCCATAGACCTTGAGGTTATTACCTTTTATTGAATTGCCTATCTCACATGTCTATTGTTTTATGAATAAGTCCATGTTTGAAATGATTTGTGGGTCAGGACAGTCCGAGGGAGGGGCTGAGACCTGACAAGTGTGGACTTGTTTTGAGATATCGATGTTAATGATTTTTAAAGTGCACGGATGCATGATGTTTAATGTCATGCTTTATTGTGAAAAAAAGGCATGGTGGTTAATGCCATGCTTATTTGAGAAAATGCATGATGGTTAATGCCATGCTTTATTGTAAATTATGCATGATGATTTATACCATGCTTTGAATTGAATTGTGCATTGGATTTTAATAGCATGAATGCTTTACATACCAATAACATAATCATACACTCATGTTTTGAGATAAAATGATGAACTAAATGTTTTTGAGCATGGCATCACAATCATGTAGATAGTACAGTATCTACCTGTTCGCATGATTGCCTTACTGAGCGCGTGGTTTGCTCACCCCCCTTATTTTCCCCCTCTCTACAGAGCTTTGAGTATAAATTATGGGCGACTGGAGGCTTATCCCTTTTTTGGTATCCGCTGCATCCCATTGCTAAAGGTATACACACTTGAATTATTTTGTATCTAAACTAGACATAGCACGGTAGCATTTTACATGTAACTATTGGGGATGTAAAAACAATGTAAACACATGTAACAACTCTGATATATACTGTTGGCTCTACCGAGAGAGGGGGTGAATCGGTTTTCTAATAACTATGGCAGATTTTAAAATAATCACAATTTAAACACAAATGATAATGAATAAAACAGTGCAATAAAACAATTTAATGCAGAGAGAAGGGAAGAGAAACAAACACAGTCACTTATAGAGGTTCGGCCAACTCTTGCCTACGTCCTCTCTCCTTGACCTTCTTGTCAAGTGCTTTCTTTCTCTCTTTCAATAGAGCTTACAAATTTCCTTTTACAGGTTAAGGAATAACCTCACTACCTTTGGCAATACAGAAAAGTATTCAGCCTCTTACAACTTTCACTCACAGAGGAACAATCCTCTTCTCTTTTAAGGTAAGACTGAATACAATAAGTAGCTTTAAAGAGGTAGGACAAATGTATCTATTTGCACTTAAGCTTTTACAACAATTCTCAATAAATGAGCAATAGAGACACAAGGAATAATGGAATTAAAGCTTTTGAATGTTTGGAATGTGCAGCAATAGTCTCTCTATTTTCTTTGTCTTCAATGCTTGGTTATATACTGAAGGTTGGGTAGTTGGAGCATTAAATGCAGTTTTTCCCGTTGAGATTTGAAGAAAATAGCCGTTGGGAACCTCCAGTGGTCAGACAGATCGATCTCCTATCTTGGCCAGATCGATCTCCTAGTTTTAAATCCTGCAATGACAAAGCACAAATACACAGGGAGATCGATCTCATACATTACCAGATCGATCTGTTAGTTTGAATAGGCAGAGGCAGATCGATCTGTCGAATAGGCAGATCGATCTCCTATCCTCTCTGTTTGAGACGAGATCGATCTCTCAATACACCAGATCGATCTCTTAAGCTCACTGACTTTGAGCAGATCGATCTCTTCCTTACCAGATCGATCTCCTAAGTTCTCTGACTTAGAGGAGATCGATCTCTTAACCCTGGCAGATCGATCTCTTTTTACCTTAAACCCTTTACACCGTTTTAAGGCTTGCCAGATCGATCTCTTCCATCATGAGATCGATCTCTCATCAAGTATAAACCCAGGAGATCGATCTCTCATACCCCAGATCGATCTCTCATCAGCAGAACTCTAAGTTCTGATCCTGATATCTTCTAAACATGTTTGTATACCATTTTAACATTATTGTATTAACTTGTTTTGTCATTTCAAAATACATTACTCAACAATCTCCCCCTTTTTGATATGACAAAACTCATCTAATAAACATGTTTAGTGATTTTGCAAAACTCCCCCTTTTTGTGAGCTTTTGACTTTGTTATGACTTTATTAATAACTTAACTCCTCCTCAGTTAAATCTTAACTCCCCCTCAATTAAATCATAACTCCCCCTCAATTAAATCTTAACTCCCCCTTAATTAAATCATAACTCCCCCTCAATTAAATCTTAACTCCCCCTTAATTAAATCATTCAATTAAATCATTCTTTTAAACCTTTAACACAACCACAACACATGTTTCTTCTCCCCCTTTTTGTCATATCAATCACATACTAAAGAGAAGATTCATGGCATTTCAAAATCAACATTTTCATTAACTTAACATCAAGTTAATTTCATTCAAGCAAATTTTTCACAGATAACATCAAGTAGCTTAACAGTGTTGTAACTACACTAAATCTAAGCGCCTAATGCCTATTGTGAGGGAGGATTACGATCCATAAGATTCTCAACATGCGTGCGTGTTACTTGGAGCTCATCGAACATCGCCTCTTGAACTTCTTGAATCCTATCCACTCTTTGGGTTAAGTTCTCGATCAGACGCCTCTGAGTGGCAAAGCCGTCATTGATCTGCTGACTGAGGTCATTCATCATCGTCATGAGCATCTCCAAGTCAGCAGGGGACGATGTTGGTGCAGTGGGCGGAGCCGATGGTTCCGGAGCTGGTGCGGCAGGTGGATGCACTGGCTCAGCAGTGGGGTCCTCCTCCATAGCCTCTGCAGGTTGCTGATCCCTCTTTTTCGTCCAATTGCCTCGGATATCTTTGTAGTATCCCATGTGATGGAGGGTCCCAATGTTAAGCTCGCTTTTAGGAGATGGAAGTTTGCCAGTTTCGCCGCTGCAGTCGATCTTGAGGCGTTGAAGAAAGTATGCCAATGGTTGAGGAAACACTATCGTTGTCGCTTGGCCTCGGACTATTTTTAACCAGTCTTGGAAGATGAAGTGAACTAGATTGGGTTTTTGACTGGTGGTATGGATATGATGAATCCAAAACCTATCTAGCCTCCGAATAGTTGAGTGTCGAGTACCAAACGGACGAAGGTTCCATGAGATGATGAGATGGAGTAGTCAGGGATGCATCGGAAGTTCACTTGCCTTTTCCCCGGGAATATCAAACTCTAAGGGAACCTCTTCATCTTCGTTTGTTAAGCCTTCATCGTGTATATTAAACACTTTGGCTATAACTTCAGAATCAATTATTATTGATTGACCCATGACGTAGGTTTTGAAAGCAAGGATGTTGCAGGTGTCATCGGGGTCATAAACGAGTTCGGCATTGGAAAAGAATGCGCGAACGATATTTGGAGGGACAGGTGTGTTGATTTTTAAGAAATTCAGCCAACCGAACTCCTTAAATTTCGATAAATAGGGAAAGTCTATGCGGTTGAGGAAGGAAAAATCGATAGGACGCCAATGCTTGATTGGCATGGTTGAGAAGTACTCTTCGTATCGCTTCCTTTTTGCGGGTGTTTTAAAACACCTATTGAAAGAAGCGATGGAAGCGGAAGGAGTGGGTTGGGATGAGGAACCTGCCTCTCCTGTGGTTCTAGGGGGTTTGTTTGCTACTGACTTCCTAGGCATGATTCTAGATTCTAAATTCGCCTAAACAAATTCAACAGAGAGAAAAGCAATGAAACAGTACCTCGGGTTGCCCTAGAATGAATAACAACACAAATCAGAGAAAATTTTTGAGAAATTTGTAAGAGATGTGGGTTAAAATACCAGAATACGGCACTGGGATGTAGGAATGACCGTACGAAGATCGATCTGAGAAGGATTCGAAGGTGATGGTGCGAGGGAATTTGAGAATTTGAAATTTTAGGTTTTGTGAGAATTGGGGATTTTTTGCGAGATTTTATACTGCAGGACACAGGAGATCGATCTGTCGAGGCGACAGATCGATCTGTCATTTCCAGAAAGCCAAGAAAGATCGATCTGTCGTAAGGCCAGATCGATCTGGTCGCAAACAGAGGCTTAAGGAGATCGATCTGTTACACACAGATCGATCTGTCGTTTAACAGAGGCTTAGGCAGATCGATCTACCAAATGCAAAGATCGATCTGTAGAATGCGGAAGCTTGAAGAGATCGATCTGTCGTGTGGACAGATCGATCTTCCTTTAAACAGAGACGTAAGGAGATCGATCTTAAAGTTAGAAGATCGATCTGCTTAGCTTAACCTTGATAATTTAGGCTTGTTTAAGGGATAGAGATCGATCTATATCTCAAGGAGATCGATCTCTCATCCTTTTTGCCAGAAAATCTTTGCAAGAACTCATTTAAAATCAATTTGAAACCAAGATTTTTGAAACACAAAAAATCCTAAGGCTTATCCATGAGTCCTAATTCACCTCTAAGGATACAAAACCTATCTCTATCAAGGGGTTTGGTGAATATATCAGCTATTTGATGTAGAGTGTCAATGTACTCTAAAATTATATCCCCTTTTTGTACATGGTCTCTAAGAAAGTGATGTCTAATTTCTATGTGCTTGGTTCTGGAGTGTTGTATGGGATTCTTAGACAGATTAATGGCACTGGTATTATCACATTTAATAGACACTTGTTGCATGTCAATACCATAATCTCTCATTTGTTGTTTAATCCACAACACTTGAGCACTACAACTACCAGCTGCTATATACTCAGCTTCAGTTGTGGACTGAGCTACACTGTTTTGCTTCTTGGAGAACCAAGAAATTAACCTATTTCCTAAGAATTGGCAAGTACCTGAAGTACTTTTCCTATCTATTTTGCAGCCTCCAAAATCAGCATCTGAAAATGCATGAAGGGCAAAAGTAGAGTCCTTGGGGTACCAAAGTCCTAGTGAGGGAGTGTCTTTGAGGTATCTAAAGATTCTCTTAGTTGCCAATAGATGTGATTCCCTAGGAGATGATTGAAATCTAGCACAAAGGCACACACTAAACAATATATCTGGTCTACTAGCAGTTAAATAAAGCAAAGAACCAATCATAGACCTATAGAGTTTAGTGTCTACACACTTACCACTTTCATCTTTGTCAAGCTTGATGTTGGTGCCCATTGGAGTGGTTTGAGGTTTGCAATTGTCCATCCCAAATCTCTTGAGCAAGTCCTTGGTGTACTTTGCTTGATTGATGAATGTTCCATCCTTTGTTTGCTTCACTTGAAGTCCCAAGAAGAATGTGAGTTCTCCCATCATGCTCATCTCAAATTCTCCTTGCATGATCTTAGCAAATTCTTGGCATAAAGACTCATTAGTTGAACCAAAAATAATATCATCTACATATACTTGTACAACTAGTAAGTCTTTATTTTTATTTTTTATGAATAATGTGGTGTCTACCTTTCCTCTTGAGAACCCTTTTTCTATTAAGAACTTTGACAACCTTTCATACCAAGCTCTAGGAGCTTGTTTTAACCCATAAAGTGCCTTAGATAATTTGAAAACATGTTCAGGAAATTCATGATTTTCAAATCCGGGAGGTTGCTCTACATAGACTTCTTCATTAATGAAACCATTCAAGAATGCACTCTTTACATCCATTTGATATAACTTGAAATCTTTATAACATGCAAAGGCAAGTAACATTCTTATTGCCTCTAATCTAGCTACCGGTGCATATGTTTCATCATAGTCTATGCCTTCCTCTTGTCTATAGCCTTGAGCAACTAGCCTAGCCTTATTCCTTACGATCACACTATTTTCATTAGGCCTAGGAACTAGTTTCCATACTTTGCTTCTCTCAAATTGATTTAATTCTTCCTGCATTGCTAGGAACCAATTATTGTCTTCTAAGGCTTCATTGACATTCCTAGGTTCAATTTGAGATACAAAGGCTATATATTGGCACATATTCCTTAGGGATGATCTAGTTCTAACTCCAAGAGTTGGATCTCCTACTATTTCACAATCTTTTACATATCCTAACTCTCTTGGTGCTCTAGGCTCTCTTTCTAAAACCTCTATTTCTTCTTCATCTTCTTTATTCAAGTCAAGTTTTTCTAGAAAGTCATCTTCTAAGCCTTCATCAAATATTCCAACATTTTCATCATTGGTTGAATCTTTAGATATATTATTTGATTCATCAAATATAACATGAATAGACTCTTCAACCACTAATGTTCTTTTGTTATATATTCTAAAGGCCTTTGAATTCAATGAATATCTTAGAAATATTCCCTCATCACTCTTGGCATCAAATTTTCCTAAGTTATCTTTTCCATTATTTAGAACAAAGCATTTGCAGCCAAAAGGATGGAAGTAACTAATGTTAGGCTTCTTGCCTTTGTAGAGCTCATAAGGAGTTTTCTTTAGCATGGGTCTTATCATAGCTCTATTAATTATATAACATGATGTGTTTATAGCTTCAGCCCAAAAGTACTTTGGCAAGTTATTTTCACATAACATGGTCCTAGCCATCTCTTCCAAAGTTCTATTTCTTCTCTCAACTACACCATTTTGTTGTGGTGTCCTAGGGGCTGAAAAATTATGGCTAATTCCTTGATCATTGCAATACTCATCAAATCCTATATTTTCAAATTCTTTGCCATGATCACTTCTAATGCTTGTTATTGTATATCCTTTTTCATTTTGAGTCACCTTTGAGTAAGTTATGAATTTCTCTAAGGCTTCATTTTTTACTCTCAAAAAGAACACCCAAGTGTATCTAGTGTAATCATCAACTATTACAAAACCATAGTGTTTCCCACCTAGGCTAGTGGTTCTAGTTGGTCCAAATAAGTCTAAATGCAGTAATTGAAGAGGCCTAGTGGTGGATACACTATTCTTAGGCTTAAAAGTGGTTCTCTTATGTTTTCCTTTAACACAAGCTTCACATATTTCTTCATGATCAAAGGATATTTTGGGTAAGCCTATAACTAGGTCCTTTCTAGCTAATTTGGATAGCACATGCATGCTAGCATGACCTAGTCTTCTATGCCATAACCAAGATTCCTTTTTGTTGTCTACCATTAAGCATATGTTTTCATTTTTGAGTTCATTAAGGTAGACTATATATATGTTACCTTGCCTATGACCTAGAAGAAGAATTTTATTTGACTTAGGATCTATAACATTACATTTTATGCAATCAAAAATTACTTTGTAACCTTTGTCACAAAGTTGACTAATGCTTAGTAAGTTATGCTTTAGACCCCTAACAAGTAATACTTTTTCTAAAGAGAAGTGATCATTACCTATTGAGCCACTTCCTTCCACTTGGCCTTTGGAGTTGTCCCCAAAAGTGACTTCTCCACCAATTTTCGATTTGAAGGAATTGAAATGGCTTTTATCACCCGTCATGTGCCTTGAGCATCCACTATCTAAGTACCAAGCTTCCTTTGTTTTAGCTTTGTGGCTATGCTCAATCACCTATAACAAAAAAAAAATAAACACACTCAAGTCTTAGGTACCCAAATTCTCTTGGGTCCTTGGAGGTTAGTAAATGAAATTCTTGATCCCATTGGGATCCATTTTGCTAATGCATTGCAGTCCTTGGAATGAATTACCTCTTTTGGAATCCATATCCTTTTTACAATTTTTCTTTTAAGATTCCTCATCTTTATATTGCAATAATGTGACTTATGTCCCTTCTTGTTACAATATGAACAAGTAATTGCCGGTTTATTCATGCTCTTCCTAGCAATAAAACTCTTAAGATGGGTCTCCCTACTTTGTGCATTATACCCTAAGCCATTTTTGTCAAAAAATGCCCTTTGGGTTTCTAACATGCTATCTAGCTTTTGTTGCCCCATGTGAAATCTATTAAAGGAGTTATGTAAATTGCTATTTTTCTCCTTAAGATCACCAATTTCTAGATTTGCAATCTCTAGTTTCTCCTCACATTCCAATTTATCTTTTAACATTATCTCATTTTCCCTTTTTAATTTCGATATTAACTTTTTATACTTCATGCTCATAGATTCATACTCTAATGCTAAATCATCAAATGCATCTTGCAGTTCATCAAAAGAGTATTCATTGATATTAGAAGTTACCTTTTCATCATCATCAATTGCCATGAAGCATAGGTTGGCAATGTCCTCATTTGATTCATCATCGGAGCATTCACTGTCACTCCATGTTGCTACCATTGCCTTCTTTTTATGAAACCTATCATTGGATCTTTTGAGAAGAGGGCAGTTAAATTTTATGTGTCCAGGTTTTTTACATTCGTAACACACAATAGAGTCTTTTCTACCTACTTCCTCTTGTTCTCTCCTATTGTTTCTCCTATTGCTATTACTAACTCTCATCCTCATGAATTTATTAAATCTTTTGGCAAACATTGCCATCTCAATATCCTCCTCACTGCCACTCTCATTTTTAATCTCCTTTTCAGCAGTGGATTTTAGAGCAACACCCACTTTCTTGGGTGGCTCTTCATTTCTTTTAAGCTTCATCTCATAAGTTAGCAAGGAACCTATTAATTCATCTAAGGACAATGTGTGTGGATCCTTAGATTCCTCTATTGCTGTTACTTTAGCTTCCCATGACTTAGGTAAGCTATTTAAAATTTTCTTTACCATTTCAATGTTAGAATATATTTTTCCTAAGGATTTTAGTCCATTAATTACGTCTGTAAATCTAGTGAACATATCACTAATCGATTCTCCTTCCTTCATTCTAAAGAGCTCATAATCATGTGTGAGCATACCTACTTTTGTCTCCTTCACTTGGGTTGTACCCTCATGAGTTATTGCCAATTTATCCCATATTTGCTTGGCATTATCACACCCGGATACTCTATTATATTCATTAGGACCTAGAGCACAAAATAATGTGTGCATAGCTTTAGCATTTAGTTGTGCACATTTAATGTCATTAGAATCCCATTCATCTTCTTCTTTGGAAATATCTCTTCCCTCTATTTTCTTTGTAGGGATTTGAGGTCCCTTAACTATAATTCTCCATACTTCATAGTCATTTGCTTGAATGAATAGCATCATCCTAGTCCTCCAATATGAATAATGTTCACCATTGAACATGGGAGGTCTAACCGTGGAGTGCCCCTCTCCTATCAAACTAGTTGCAACATTGTTAAGAGCCATTTGATCGTTTTCTAACTCTTAGGAAGTTGTTCCTACGTGATTAAAGAGTCCTAGCTCTGATACCAATTGTTGGCTCTACCGAGAGGGGGAGTGAATCGATTTTCTAATAACTATGGCAGATTTTAAAATAATCACAATTTAAACACAAATGATAATGAATAAAACAGTGCAATATAACAATTTAATGCAGAGAGAAGGGAAGAGAAACAAACACAGTCACTTATAGAGGTTCGGCCAACTCTTGCCTACGTCCTCTCTCCTTGACCTTCTTGTCAAGTGCTTTCTTTCTCTCTTTCAATAGAGCTTACAAATTTCCTTTTACAGGTTAAGGAATAACCTCACTACCTTTGGCAATACAGAAAAGTATTCAGCCTCTTACAACTTTCACTCACAGAGGAACAATCCTCTTCTCTTTTAAGGTAAGACTGAATACAATAAGTAGCTTTAAAGAGGTAGGACAAATGTATCTATTTGCACTTAAGCTTTTACAACAATTCTCAATAAATGAGCAATAGAGACACAAGGAATAATGGAATTAAAGCTTTTGAATGTTTGGAATGTGCAGCAATAGTCTCTCTATTTTCTTTATCTTCAATGCTTGGTTATATACTGAAGGTTGGGTAGTTGGAGCATTAAATGCAGTTTTTCCCATTGAGATTTGAAGAAAATAGCCATTGGGAACCTCCAGTGGTCAGACAGATCGATCTCCTATCTTGGCCAGATCGATCTCCTAGTTTTAAATCCTGCAATGACAAAGCACAAATACACAGGGAGATCGATCTCATACATTACCAGATCGATCTGTTAGTTTGAATAGGCAGAGGCAGATCGATCTGTCGAATAGGCAGATCGATCTCCTATCCTCTCTGTTTGAGACGAGATCGATCTCTTAAGCTCACTGACTTTGAGCAGATCGATCTCTTCCTTACCAGATCGATCTCCTAAGTTCTCTGACTTAGAGGAGATCGATCTCTTAACCCTGGCAGATCGATCTCTTTTTACCTTAAACCCTTTACACCGTTTTAAGGCTTGCCAGATCGATCTCTTCCATCATGAGATCGATCTCTCATCAAGTATAAACCCAGGAGATCGATCTCTCATACCCCAGATCGATCTCTCATCAGCAGAACTCTAAGTTCTGATCCTGATATCTTCTAAACATGTTTGTATACCATTTTAACATTATTGTATTAACTTGTTTTGTCATTTCAAAATACATTACTCAACATATACATTTATAAAAGTGTTTACTCATGAATAATATACAAATTGAATTGGTATGGTGGAGTGAGTTAGACGTCGACACATAGCCCAACTATTGAGGAGAGTAGCTGTTCACGATTGAGGTAAGGACAAATAATAAATGACGCATAAAATGTGAAAAATTTGTACGTATTTTGGTAAGTTGAAGGTCGTGACACTTTACCCATAATTATATTTAAGTTTGACACTTAGATTTATATGGTCGATAGAAATTTCGGCAGCATAATGACTTATATATAAGCCTACCCACCTGCCAAACAATTGCTTTCAACAATCCTAGATATCCACAACTACCAAACATGCTTTCCCAAATCCACATCATCAATCCAAGACATTCATTTCCAATTACCTTAAGACAAATTCCCAAAAAGTAATATCCTTTATATTTGTTTTCTTACAAATTACATCCCAACAAAATATTTCTAATATATGTCTTTTTCTTTCTTCACTTTCAAGCTTTTCTTTCTTTTTTTCCTTTATTTTTCCTTTTTCTTTTTCGTTCTTTCCTTTCTCCCCTCAGCTACTGCTCCCCGTTTTTCTTTCTTCTCCAACTGCTGTTATTTCATCCTCATCTCCCCAACGAATTCTTCCTCTGCTTTGGCTTCCCCGATTTCCTGCTCACTTCCATCGGCTAGTTACAGTTCCCTCTCGGTTTGCCTCAGCTCTAGCTCCCCTCGATTCTGCTTTTGTTTCTAGCCTCTCGGTTCTGCTTCCTCCTTCAGCTATCGGTCTGCTTCAGCTTTCAGCTCTCGGTTCTATTTCAGCTTCAGCTCTCGGTTCTGCTTCCTCCTTCAGCTCTCGATTCTGTTTCTTCCTTCAGTCTCGATTTTTTGCTTCTCCTTCAACCCTCTCGCTTCTGCTCTCCCTCAACCTCTCGGTTTGCTTCAACTTTCTTCCTCTTGGGTCTGCTTCCAGTTCCAGCCTCGATCTGCTTCAGCTTTCTCCCTCTCGATTGTGCTTTCAACTTTCTTCCTCTCGGTTTGGTTCTCCTTTCTTCCCAGCCAACCTCCCTTTCCTTTGCTTTTCCCCTTTTCTTCTCCTGGCCAGCCTTTCCTCTCTTTCCCTTTTTTTTCTTCCCTTTTCTTTTCCCGATCGACCTCTCATTCCTTTCCTTTCTCCCTTTCTTCTCCCGAATTCAACCCTTTGTTTCTTTTTTTTTGAACTAATCAGGTGCGGGAATTGGCTTCTTTTTTAAGCCAATTCCGTACACCACTTAACATATATATATATATATATTAATATTATATATCATTTATTTATATTATTTATTTGTTTTATTTATTTATTTATTATGCATATATATGTTGTTGTGTTTTTTTTTTTCATTTTCAATTTTGAAAAAATACATGTATATATATTTATTGTAATTATTTTTATCATTCATTCATTTCATCATTTTTTATGCATTTTCAATTTAACAAATATATATACACATTTTTTCTTATAACATATTTCCACTAAATTTTATTTTTTAATTAAATACAAAAAATTTACGGTGTTTACATTCTCCCCACCTTTAAAGAATTTGGTCCTCCAAATTCATCCGGGTCCATCAAAATAGATATGGGTACTTCTCCTTCATAACGCTCTCTAGCTCCCAGGTAGTTTCTTCAACCGAATGGTATTGCTAGAGAACCTTTACCAGAGGGATAATCTTCGATCGAAGTACCTTTTCCTTACTGTCCAATATCCGGATAGGTTGCTCAATGTAATGCATATCCTCTTGAATGCTCAAAGGCTCGTACTCAATGATATGTGAGGGATCCGAATTATACTTCCTTAACATCGAGACGTGGAAGACATTATGTACCCCAGAAAGCTGCAGTGGTAGAGCAAGTCTGTAGGCTATGTCTCCCACTCTCTCTAGAATCTCAAAAGGACCAATGAAGCGAGGGCTCAATTTTCCCTTTTTTCCAAAGTGCATAATACCCTTGCTCGGGGATACTTTCAAAAATAAGGAGTCCTCAATCTGAAACTCAAGTGGCCACTTATGCTTATCTGCATAACTCTTCTGCCTACTTCGTACGGCCTTAAGTCTATCACAGATTATCCAAATACCCTCTGCTGCCTATTCCACCAAATCAGGAGCCAAGATCTTTCTGTCAGCCACTTCTTCCCAAGCCACTGGAGACCTACATCTTCTACCATTCAAGGCCTCATACGATTCCATCCCGATGCTAGCATGATAGCTGTTGTTATAAGTAAACTATGCAAGAGGCATATGATCATCCCATGAGCCCTTAAACTCCAAAACGCACACCCTCAACATATCCTCTAAGGTCTAAATGGTCCTCTCGGACTGACCATCGATCTGAGGATGATAGGCTGTGCTCTGGTTAAGTTGAGATCCCATGGCTTCTTGGAAATGAGCCCAAAATCTGGAAGTGAATCGAGAATCTCTATCCGATGTAATGCTCACGGGAGCCCCATGCAACCGAGCTGTCTCCTTCACATACAACTTTGCTAAAGCACTTAAGGAGTCTGTACTTTTGATGGCTAGGAAGTGGGCACTCTTAGTAATCTATCTACAATCACCCAGATTGCATTATGCCCCTTTCGAGTCCTCGATAAACCCATAATAAAGTCCATAGTAATGTGCTCCCATTCCCAAGTAAGCACTGGAAGAGACTTAAGTAACCCCGCTGGCTTTTGGTGTTAGATCTTAATTTACTGACAAATTAGACACTTGGCCACAAACTCAGCTACATCTCTTTTCATACCGACCCACCAATACACCTTCCGTAAATCATGGTACATCTTAGTGCTTCCCGGGAACATGGTGTACCGAGAACAATGAGACTCCTTTAAGATCCTTTGTCATAGGGCATCATCGTTTGGGACACATATGCAGCCCTTAAACCTCAACAACCTGTCCTCACCGACCACAAAGTCTGACTGCATGTTCTGTTTTGCCTGACTGACCATGTCTACTAATTTCTGACCAACCCTCTATCCAGTTCTGATCTGATTTAGTATACTAGGTTCAATCTGCAAACTAGCTATGAACACAACCTCTGCTGTTTCCACACTAACACTAAGCTTGGCAAACTGCTCTAACAACTCCCATTCTCTGATCATCATAGAAGAAATCATCCCTTTCCTACTTAGAGCATCTACCACTACATTTGCCTTGCCCGGGTGATACAGAATCTCACAATCATAATCCTTTAGGAGTTCTATCCACTGTTTTTATCTCATATTCAGCTTATTCTGGTCAAAGATGTATTTCAAGCTCTTATGGTTAGTAAAAAACTAAAATCTTTCTCCATACAGATAATGTCGCCATATCTTTAAAGCAAAAACAATTGTGGCTAACTCCAAATCACGGGTAGGGTAGTTCCTTTCATGATTCTTAAGTTGACATGAACCATACACGACTACTCTCCCATGCAGCATAAGTACACACCTCAAGCCCTGGTATGATGCATTACTGTATACTGCATAACCTCCAGATCCACTAGGAATGGTAAAGACTGGGGTGGTGGTCAACCTCTTCTTAGGTTCTTGAAAACTCTATTCACACCGATCAGTCCAGTCAAATGGAACATCCTTGCATATCAGCTTAGTCAGTGGAGCGATAATCTTGGAGAAACCTTCTACAAACCTCCTGTAGTGTGAGATTTGAGAATTTCAGACATATTTTAATTATGTAATATGAACTTGAAGTGTAATTTATTGAGTTAAGTGAATTGGGGAATGATAATTGGAGATTTATATGTTAAGCGTTTAAAATAAGTGTGAAACTATGAGGACAGATCGATTTGGGAGAAAGAGAGATCGATCTGGTGAGTTAAAAATGACAAGGAAGGAGGAATTTGAGGAGCAGATCGATCTCCAATGGAAGAGGATCGATCTCCTTATGATTCGTTTTGAGAGAAGATCGATCTCATGAGGAAGAGATCGATCTCCAAATGATTCTGTTTGGGAGAAGATCGATCTCCTCAAGGAGCAGATCGATCTCATAAAGCCATAAAGAGATCGATCTCACCCCTCGACAGATCGATCTTCTAGGCATAAATTGCCCCAAATCGTCCCAAAAATTCAAATGCAGATCGGTCTCATCAAGAGCCAGATCGATCTCCTACCCTCAGCCTATATAAGGAACCCCTGTTTTTCTCCTGCAATCTCACTTTCTCTCTCTTCCAACCCCTATTTTTATCGAAACCTAGCTGAGAAATGATTAGGGATTGATGAAATTGCAATGTGGTTGAAGTGAGATATTTAGCAATTTTGGGAATTTGAGCTATAAATAGAAATTTAGACAATGTGGTGAATTAGCATAGATAATTGGCATGAGAAATGTAGAACGTTGAGATGTTGTGAATGAGAGTGTAGTTTGGGGTAGAGTTACGAGAATCAAGAGATTTGAGGTGTTATGAGCAACTATGCTCGATTTTTGAGAATTGAGGTTGATGAGATAATTCAGTATTGATGTTTTAACATCGTTTGGACAGCTCGGGAGTTCTAGAGTGGAATGCGAGGCTAGTCCGTGATACGGGGGAAACGATTGCACTATACGAGGTACAAAGAGGTAAGGGAAATCTAAACCATTTGTGTATGTGATTTGTAAACTATTATAGCATGATTTGTGGTTTATAAAACAAGCATGTTGAGTGTTACGTTGAGTTATAATTGCACACGGTTTTTATAGCCGATTGGAGCCCATTATTTTATGCGTTTATAAGCTGAGTGTGAAATTGCTTTATAAACCGTCGAATTTGTGTGAGTAATGAATTGGACTCTACGTTAAGGCAATATCGAGATTTGAGAAATGTGTGTGTGCTTTGCCAGTTGGAACTCGGTTTTATTATGTTTTGTGTTGAGTACAAAACGGTTTTCAAATGAGTTTTATGAGAGAAAAACCATTATGAGTTCTACGTGAAGGCAAACCAGTCTTGTGTGATAAGACTTAGGTGTGTAATTTTGAGTACACACCGGGCATTATTCTGGTAGCATGTAAGCTCGATTTCTTCTCCGTTCTGGTAACGTGAGAATAACCCATTCTGTGGCTATGCCATGTATACTTAGTGGTCGTTGCCACGTGTTTAACCCCATTTGGTGGCCGTTGCCACGTGAGAAACCCTATTGGTGGCCGTTGCCACGTGATACCCCATTTGGTGGCTGTTGCCACGTGAGAAACCCTATTGGTGGCCGTTGCCACGTGATACCCCATTTGGTGGCCGTTGCCACGTGAGAAACCCTATTGGTGGCCGTTGCCACGTGAGAACCCCTAATTAGTGGCCGTTGCCACGTGAAACCCTATTCTGTGGCTGTGCCACGTGTGAATTTAAATCAGTGGCTATGCCACGTGAGTTAGTGGCTGTGCCACGTGTGAATTTAAATCAGTGGCTATGCCACGTGAGTTAGTGGCTGTACCACGTGTGAAATTGAATCAGTGGCTATGCCACGTGTGTGCATTATTATTATAGTGATTTTATCACGTAATTGAGAAAACGTTTATTGCATTATTTTCACATGCTTTGTTATTGCTCTAGACTGAGCCTTTTTACTTCATGTTTTCACATGATTTGAGATATGAGAATATCGTCTTGAGTACTTTCATGCTATGGTTTTCAAATGAGATTAATGAGTTTCACATACAAATAAATATTTTGTGATGTGCATTTTGGTTTATGAAATGAGTCCCTTACCCCCTTTACTGAGCGATTTAGAAGCTCACCCTATTTTCTTTCCCCCCAGATTTCTTCAAGTGAAAAGGGTTTTCCTGTGACGTACGGAGTAGTGGCTAGTGGAGGACTTGAGCTCCAGGCCATATATATTGTATTTTGAGGTATCTTTTATCTTTTCATGTACCCAGACAATTACTGTAATTGCAGACACTTGATGTATAACATTGTATGGGATGTATTAGGATTAATTAACTTGAGATGGATTAATGTATTTGATATGATATATAATTTCTAGTGATGAGATCCTGAGGTACGATAAATATGATAATGTATGACACTGCACAGGAATGCACTCTTAATTGAGAATTAATGAGTAAAAAGTTTTAAATTTGCCCTATTTTTCGCATTTTCGGGGCGTGACAGAGTTTTCTTGGTATCAGAGCTTAGGGTGTCTAGTACTGTCAGTGTCGGTTAAGTGGAATAGAATACATCCCAAGTGTCTGTAATAGTTTGGTCATGAACTAAAATTGAGGATTGAGATTTCAATCAATTCTGATATGTACGCGCAAGAGACGAGTTGAGATAGAGAATGAGTGGACGACGAGGTCGTTCGAGGAGGCAGGCAGAGTCCCCTCCGCCACCTGTCCCACAACCAGAGAGTCCTAACTCTCGATTTAATCAGATTGAGACCGATGTGAGGCAAGGTTTTGAGCAGATGGCAGCGTTATTCGCGCAACACTTTGGAGTTAATGCCTCGGGTACTACTCCTACACCACCACAAGGACCTCCCATACCCCCAATACCTCCCATCACTCAGCCTGATGATAGAAGTATGGTCTGACTAAAGGATTTTCTGAAGATGAATCCACCCGCATTTAAGGGAAAGAAGGATCCTACAGAGGTTGAGGAGTGGTTGACGGAATTGATAATTATATTTGATTTTCTGGGGTACACCGATGCTGAGAGGGTCAGTATGAGTGCCTATATGTTGAAAGGGAGAGCTCGAGATTGGTGGGGTACTACCCAGGGTATTTTGATGTCCCACCATGATGTGATTGGTTGGGAAGAGTTTCAGACAGCATTTAGGACCCAATATGTACCACGAGCCGTCCAGAGAAAGAAACAGGCCGAGTTTTTGAGTTTGGTACAGGGTGACATGTCTGTGGATGACTATGAGAGCCAATTCACCGCGCTATTGAGATATGATCCAGAGACCTTTAAGAATGAAGAGCTCCGCACAGAGAAATTTGTGTATGGATTGAAGCCCATCATCAGAGATAGATTGATAGGGCTATGTATTACTGAGTTTGGAGATGCTCTGAGACGAGCGCAAGAGATTGAAAGAGGAATTGAAATGGTACAATCCCAGAATGAGCTCAGAGCGGTGAATAGAGATAAGGGCAAGAGGCCAACGATTTTCCAAACAGAGGCTCAGAGAGGTTCCTTCAGAAGAGGAAGGATTGAGGTACAGAATTACAGATTAGAGAGACCCAGAGGTTACCCTAACATTAGAGAGACCCCTCGAGATGTCAGGCCTGAGACAAGATTTTACAGAAATTGTGGCCGAATGCATGAGGGAAGTTGTACTGGGTCAATCCATGGATGTTTTAGATGTGGAGACATGGGTCACATGGTGAAGGATTGCCCTCAACCTCAGAAACCAAATGTATTGGAGCCCACTAGACAACAGCCTCAGAGAGTGAATCCCCCGAGGCGGGCCACTGCGGCAGAGAAAGGGAAGAAACCTGTGGCACAGGGATGTGTGTTTGCCCTGGATAAGGAGACCGCAGACACTTCGATAGAAACTATAAGAGGTACACTCTCTGTCTGTAATTATGAGGCTCATGTGTTGATTGATTCAGGATCCACGCATTCGTTTATTTCTGAGCATTTTGCATGTAGATTAAACTTGAAGTTTGAACCTCTAGAATATATACTACATGTAAATACTCCTATGCGTGAATCCCAGAGAACTGAGTTAATCTGTAGAGGATGTGAGATAAAGGTGGGAGATAGAGGGATGTTAGCAGATCTAATCGTGTTGAATATACATGGGTTTGATGTAATTTTGGGAATGGATTGGTTGGCAACCAATCGAGTGAGCTTAGATTGCCACACTAAGATTGTAACTTTCTCCCTACCTGAACCTTACAGTGTACGGTTGAGATACTGAGGAAATGAATATGTGGAATTCTAGTAAGTAATTTGAGAATTTTGATATTATTTTGGAGAATATTAAATATGATTGTTCATGTGAAGGTTATGAGACGGTGAGCGGGAACATCCGAGGATTGAGGATATACCTGTGGTTTACGAATTTTTGGATGTTTTCCCAGATGAATTACCAGGTTTACCACCAGAGAGAGAGCTGGAGTTTACCATTGATTTGGTACCAGATACTCAGTCGATCTCTAAACCTCCTTACAGGATGGCATTAGTGAAACTTGAGGAATTGAAGAAACAACTACAGGAGTTATTGGATCAAGGGTTCATTAGGCCCAGTGTTTCACCATGGGGAGCACTGGTTTTATTTGTCAAGAAGAAGGATGGTAGTCTCAGATTATGTGTAGACTACCGGTTGTTGAATAAAGCCACGGTGAAGAATAAATACCCATTACCCAGGATTGATGATCTACTTGATCAGCTGAGAGGGGCATCAGTCTTTTCTAAGATTGATTTGAGATCGGGCTATCACCAATTGAGGATCAAGGAAGAAGATATTCCAAAGACGGCCTTCAGGACAAGGTATGGCCATTATGAGTTTCTGGTGATGTCCTTTGGATTGACGAACGCCCCTGCAGCATTTATGAGATTGATGAACGAGGTGTTCAGAGACTATCTGGATAAATTTGTGATAGTCTTTATTGATGATATCCTGGTGTACTCTCAGTCGTATGAGGAGCATGCACAGCATTTGTGGTTAGTATTTCAGATACTCTGAGATAAGCAATTATATGGAAAGCTTAGTAAGTGTGAGTTTTGGCTGAACCGGATAGCTTTCCTTGGTCATATAGTCTCAGAGAAAGGAGTATCAGTGGACCCAAGCAAGGTGGAGGCTGTGCTTAATTGGGAGAGACCGAGGACAGTTATTGAGGTACGAAGCTTCCTTGGTTTGGCAGCGTATTACAGAAGATTTGTGGATGGATTTTCAAGGATTGCCGCCCCTTTGACTAAGCTCACGCGCAAAGAGACTCCATTTATATGGACTGATCAATGTGAGCTCAGTTTTCAGGAATTGAAGAGGAGGTTGACAGCGGCACCTGTGTTAACTATTCCTGAGGGATCAGGAGGATTTTCGATGTATAGTGATGCATCTCATCAAGGATTGGGGTGTGTGCTTATGCAGCACGGAAGAGTGGTCGCATATGGATTGCGACAGCTGAAAGACCATGAGCGGAATTACCCCACGCATGATTTGGAGTTAGCCGCTGTGGTATTTACTTTGAAGATCTGGCGACACTACTTATATGGGGAAAGATTCCAGATCTTCACTGATCACAAGAGTTTGAGATATCTCTTTGATCAGAAAGAGTTAAACATGAGATAAAGGAGATGGATGGAACTCCTTAAGGATTATGACTGCGAGATTCCATATCATCCGGGCAAGGCGAATGTGGTTGCTGATGCCCTGAGTAAGAAGAGTATGACATCTGCTATGATGATCAGGGAATGGGATTTACTGGAGCAGTTTGTCGAACTTCGGATCAGAGTTAAAGAGATAGAGACTGGATTTATGGCTAGTTTGCGAATAGAGCCCAGGATCATGGATCAGATTAGAACTGGGCAGCGCAGTGATCAGAGATTGATAGACATGGTTAGCCAAGCTGAGCAGAGTTCACAGTCGGATCTCACCATCAGTGAGGATGGATTGTTGAGATTTAGAGGACGGATTTGTGTACCGGACGATGATACCCTGAAGAGACAAATACTGAGAGAATCCCACTGCTCGCGATACACCATGCACCCAGGGAGTACTAAGATGTACCGAGACTTGAGAAAGGTGTATTGGTGGAGTGGTATGAAGCGAGACGTGGCGAAGTATGTGGCCAGGTGTTTAGTATGCCAGCAAGTGAAAGCTGAGCATCGGAAGCCCGGAGGACTACTACAACCTTTACCTGTACCTACATGAAAATGGGAGCATGTCACTATGGACTTTATTATGGGTTTACCGAGGACCCGAAGAGGTCGTGACGCTATATGGGTTATAGTGGATAGACTGACCAAGAGCGCCCACTTCCTTGCCATCAAGAGCACAGATACTGTGGATGCCTTAGTTGAGCTGTATGTCAGCGAGATAGCTAGATTACATGGGGCTCCAGTGAGTATTACTTCTAATAGAGATTCTCGGTTTACTTCCAGATTTTGGACCCAGTTTCAAGAGTCCATGGGATCTCGATTGAGTTTCAGTACCGCCTATCATCCTCAGACAGATGGTCAGTTAGAGAGGACTATTCAGACCCTAGAGGATATGTTGAGGGCGTGTACGATGGATTTTAAGGGATCATGGGATGATCACCTGCCCCTAGCAGAGTTTGCATACAATAACAGTTATCATGCGAGCATTAGAATGGCACCTTTTAAGGCTCTATATGGTAGGAGGTGTAGATCCCCTGTAGCTTGGGAAGAAGTCGGTGATAGAAAGATAAATGCTCCCGAGCTTGTTGAGCAAGCCGTACATAGTGTGAAACTCATATGTGAGAGGTTACGGGCTACACAAAGTAGACAGAAAAGCTACACGGATGTGCATAGACGGCCACTCGAGTTTGAGGTTGGTGATGCAATATTTTTGAAAATATCACCGAGTAAGGGTATCATGCGATTTGGGAAGAAAGGAAAATTGAGTCCTCGATACATAGGACCATTCGAGATTCTTGAGAGAGTGGGAGAGGTAGCTTACAGATTAGCATTACCCCCACAGATGTCCGAAATTTGAGCTATAAATAGAAATTTAGACAATATGGTGAATTAGCATAGATAATTGGCATGAGAAATGTAGAACGTTGAGATGTTGTGAATGAGAGTGTAGTTTGGGGTAGAGTTACGAGAATCAAGAGTTTTGAGGTGTTATGAGCAATTATGCTCGATTTTTGAGAATTGAGGTTGATGAGATAATTGAGTATTGATGTTTTAACATCGTTTGGACAGCTCGGGAGTTCCAGAGTGGAATGCGAGGCTAGTCCGTGATACGGGGGAAACGATTGCACTATACGAGGTGCAAAGAGGTAAGGGAAATCTAAACCATTTGTGTATGTGATTTGTAAACTATTATAGCATGATTTGTGGTTTATAAAACAAGCATGTTGAGTGTTGCGTTGAGTTATAATTGCACACGGTTTTTATAGCCGATTGGAGCCCGTTATTTTATGTGTTTATAAGCTGAGTGTGAAATTGCTTTATAAACCGTCGAATTTGTGTGAGTAATGAATTGGGCTCTACGTTAAGGCAATATCGAGATTTGAGAAATGTGTGTGTGCTTTGCCGGTTGGAACTCGATTTTATTATGTTTTGTGTTGAGTACAAAACGGTTTTCAAATGAGTTTTATGAGAGAAAAACCATTATGAGTTCTACGTGAAGGCAAACCAGTCTTGTGTGATAAGACTTAGGTGTGTAATTTTGAGTACACACCGGGCATTGCTCTGGTAGCATGTAAGCTCGATTTCTTCTCCGTTCTTGTAACGTGAGAATAACCCATTCTGTGGCTATGCCACGTATACTTGGTGGCCGTTGTCACGTGTGAAACCTCATTTGGTGGCCGTTGCCACGTGAGAAATCCTATTGGTGGCCGTTGCCACGTGAAACCCCATTTGGTGGCCGTTGCCACGTGAGAAACCCTATTGGTGGCCGTTGCCACGTGAGAACCCCTAATTAGTGGCCGTTGCCACGTGAAACCCTATTCTGTGGCTGTGCCACGTGTGAATTTAAATAAGTGGCTATGCCACTGAGTTAGTGGCTATGCCACGTGAGTTAGTGGCTGTGCCACGTGTGAATTTAAATCAGTGGCTATGCCACGTGAGTTAGTGGCTGTGCCACGTGTGAATTTAAATCAGTGGCTATGCCACGTGAGTTAGTGGCTGTGCCACGTGTGAAATTGAATCAGTGGCTATGCCACGTGTGTGCATTATTATTATAGTGATTTTATCACGTAATTGAGAAAGCGTTTATCGCATTATTTTCACATGCTTTGTTATTACTCTAGACTGAGCCTTTTTACTTCATGTTTTCACATGATTTGAGATATGAGAATATCGTCTTGAGTACTTTCATGCTATGGTTTTCAAATGAGATTAATGAGTTTCACATACAAATAAATATTTTGTGATGTGCATTTTGGTTTATGAAATGAGTCCCTTACCTCCTTTACTGAGCGATTTAGAAGCTCACCTTGTTTTCTTTCCCCCCAGATTTCTTCAAGTGAAAAGGGCTTTCCTACGACGTTACGGAGTAGTGGCTAGTGGAGGACTTGAGCTCCAGGCCATATATATTGTATTTTGAGGTATCTTTTATCTTTTCATGTACCCAGACAATTACTGTAATTGCAGACACTTGATGTATAACATTGTATGAGATGTATTAGGATTAATTAACTTGAGATGGATTAATGTATTTGATATGATATATAATTTCTAGTGATGAGATCCTGAGGTACGATAAATATGATAATGTATGACACTGCACAGGAATGCACTCTTAATTGAGAATTAATGAGTAAAAAGTTTTAAATTTGCCCTATTTTCCGCACTTTCGGGGCGTGACATGTAGTATCCAGCTAGTCCCAAAAAACTTCAAATTTTTGTAACGATTTTCGGCCTCTCCCATTTGAGTACTGCCTCAACTTTAGACGGATCCACTAACACCCCGTCCTTAGAAACAATATGGCCCAAAAATGCTATTTGCTTTAACCAAAACTCACACTTATCCAACTTCCCATACAACTACTTCTCTATAAGAGTTTGGAGCACTACTCTCAAATGCTGCTCATTCTACTCTCAAGACTTTGAGTAGATTAGGATATCGTTGATGAAAGCTATGACGAACCGATCTAGATACTCTCAAAACACCTCATTCAGCAGGCTCATGAATGTATCTGGGGCATTAGTTAGACCAAAGGGCATCACAAGGAACTCATAGTGGCCATATCTCATCCTAAAGGCCGTTTTCGAAACATCCTCCTTTCTAATCCTCAATTGGTGATAACCCGATCTCAGTTCAATTTTTGAGAACACCGTAGCCCCTCTTAGTTAGTTAAATAGATCATCTATTCTGGGTAAGGGATACTTGTTCTTAATTATGACCTTGTTCAGCAGCTTATAATCTATACATAACCTGAGACTACCATCCTTCTTCCGAACAAATAATACTGGAGCTCCCTACGAAGATACACTTGGCCTAATGAACCCCTTGTCTAGCAGGTCTTGCAACTGCTTTTTCAGTTCCTCAAGTTCAACAAAGGCCATTCGGTAAGGAGACTTCGAGATTGGCGGAGTCTCTGGTGCAAATTCTATAGTGAATTCCAACTCTGTCTCCGGTGGTAATCCCGGTAGTTCATTAGGAAATACATCAGCGAACTCGCATACCACTGGTATGTCTTGAATATTTGGACGT
Organism: Firmiana major; assembly: GCA_033439115.1. Lineage (NCBI taxonomy): Eukaryota > Viridiplantae > Streptophyta > Magnoliopsida > Malvales > Malvaceae > Firmiana > Firmiana major. The sequence continues at coordinate 54,777,343 of CM065904.1, read as the reverse complement.
TCTCGACTAGTATCAGAGATGAATGCAACATAAACTTCACATTAACATGTTCATAAAAAATTTTCATCAATAGTCAAAATCATGTTATTTATTCCTTAACTGCAAAGCAAACATTAAACTTATTAGGTAAGGAGAAGGTTACAGTCTTAGTGTAGCAATCTATACTTACGCGATTGGTAGCTAGCCAATCCATACCCAAAATTACATCAAAGCCATACATGTTCAACAAGATTAGATCTGCTAACATGATCCTATCTCCTACCTTGATTTAACAATTTCTACACACCATATCAGTCTTTTGAGATTTATACATGGGTGTGCTATGTGTAACGTAAAATCTAGAGATTCAAGCTTAATATGCAAATTACGTGCGAAATGGGGTGATATGAAATAATGTATGGAACCTGGATCAAATAGTACATGTGCCTCATGATTGCAAATTAAAAGCTTACCCCGAATGGTCTCAGTGGAGGCATCAGCAGTCACCTTGTCCAAGGTAAAGACTCTTCCATGAGTGACAGGCTTCTTACCCTTCTCTGCTGTGGTAGCCCATCTCTATGGAATTTGTCTCTGGGGAACTCTGAGGTTGTCGTGGTTGCTCTGGGGGTTGTGAAAATTGGTTCTCTGGGCAATCCCTTATCATGTGTCCCTTCTGTCCACACCCAAAGCAGCTCACTATGGGCATATGACAAATAACTCCATGGAGTTTCCCACACTCTTTGCACAACTGCCTGTACTGTTGCGGACCTCTAGCAATTTGGGGAGCAGGTACAAGAATTGTAGGTCTATCAACCCTAGTTTGAAACTCATCTGTCCTCAGCCTCCTGGGCTGGCCCCTCCGATAATCCCATCTCACAAACTCCATCTTCCTACCTTTATCCTTACTCTTTCCCTTAAAGCTATACTCCATCTGTGTAACATTTAGACCCCTCTCAATCATCTGTGCTCTACCAAAGGCATCCTTGAACTCAGTAATCCAAAACCCTAATAGTCGATCTCGGATAGCTGGCATTAACCCGGCTGGAAACCTCTCAGTACGATGCTCTTCATTTCAAAACGTCTCAGGGTCATACCTCATCAGCATAGTAAACTTACTCTCGTACTCATCCACGGTTATACTGCCCTGAACCAAATTCAAAAGGTCTATCTGCAACTTCTGTTGGGCAACTCATGGAACATACTAATCTCTGAAGGCTGTCAAGAATGCAACCCAACTAATCATTGGATGCTGGGCAGTCAGAAGGACCTTGGTGGATCCTCACTAATACTTTTCTTGGCTTTTCAACATGTACGTGACCATAGAAACCTTCTCTACATCAGAACACCCCAGATAATCAAAGATCTTTCTAAGGTCTACTAGCCACTCTTCAGCCTCTACTGGATTCTTAACTCTCTTGAATGTCGAAGGCTTCACTTTCAGGAAGTCCCCCATCCTACCAATATCCCTCTCTTTCATCCGAGTCTGTATAGGCGGTTGAGGCGCCATAGGTACTGGGGGTACTTGTGGAGGAGGAGGTGGAGGTGGAGGTGGTGCTTGTGGAGGAGTTGGCACCGGAGTAGGAATTGGTGCTGTGCCAGCTGAATTAGAGACATTTGCCGTTAAGTGTTGGGCAACCATGGCAGCTATCGATTCCAAGCCTCACTCGAGGCGCTGCTTTAAACGCTGCTCAAATCGTGTCATACAAGTATTGGGACTCTCTGGCTGCGGTGAAAGGGGTGGAGGTGGCTGAACTTACCTCCGAGGGCGTCCTCATCTTCCACTCATTATACACGTGATTTACTACCTGCGTGTAAACCAAAGATCAAATCTTAACTTTATTGTATACATTGCCTACAACCAGACAAGTACAGACATTTGGGATGTAATTTTATTCTTAGTTTTGACACTTACAGTACTAGACAACCTTCGCTCTGATACCACCTTAAACTGTAATGACCCTTTACCTTTGAAAATTTAAGGGATTTTTTTTGTAACTTGAATTTCCCACTTATTCTTTTATTCACTTAGGTTGTATTCCTGTTCAGTGTCGATTCATTTTCTTATTTCTTTACCCATAATTATATTTAAATTTCACACTTGGATTTATATGGCCAATAGTAATTTCGACAGTATAACGGCTTATATATAAGCCTACCCACCTGCAAACTAATTGCTTTCAACAATCCTAGATATCCACAACTACCAAACATGCTTTCCCAAATCCACATCATCAATCTAAGACATTCATTTCTATTTACTTTAAGACAAATTCCCAAAAAGTAATATCCTTTACATTTGTTTTCTTACAAATTACATCCCAACAAAATATTTCCAATATATGTCTGTGCATACAAAATGTGTCTGGTAAAGGAATGTAATTGTATACCTTTTCTGTGTGTACAAAAAGTAGCCTAGGGTAGCTCTTTCCCACCAGCCTACGTCGTGTACGCGGCAAGTAGCTCCTATAGATCACTGCAAATAGTCTGAAAGGTAGATGGGTGAGCTTTCGAGAAAAAGCCCAATAAGATAATACGTTTAAAGTAATTCTGATATGTAGAAGCATGTAAAATTGTACATAAAACCAATCTGTAGAAAGATATGTAAATTTTCATTTCATGCTGTCACAACCTCAATCCGTGGCTTACCAAAACCCACTACAAATTTTTTCACTTTTTTACTTTACTTACCTTTATTTCCTCAATTGTTGGACTGTGATTCTATATTAGTCATCCACTCACATTCAATCACAATACATATAGAATTTAATATTCTTTTCAATAATATGAACTGTTATACAGTATTTATACATATACATCTCGATCGTACACTTGGTTACATAACTGTGCTTATACATTTTTCAGTACAAAATGTTCGACTGTGTATACCTCTTATAATATGGATAGGCAGTAGATACAATGAATGCTACACCTCAATCGGACTCACTCTACTGCAGATGATCTATAGAGGATGGAAAATAAGGGGGTGAGCATACAACGTGCTCAGTAAGGAAATCAGACAAGCAAGTAGATAACCGCACTATCTACTGAAAATAAGGCTTTGCCTTTCTTTCTCTCATCTCAAAGCATGTATTAAAATGATATAAGATAGTACAGATTAAATTCCATGTACTTGAAATCATGCTTATTTATCAAATGTAGGCATTCATGCAAAACAGTGCATATTTATAAAATTAGGAATGCCTTTATCTCAATCATGCCATTTACATTTAAATCAAGTAAATATGGCAGTTCACAACACAACATAAATATCGATTTTTGACCTATCTCTCTCAAGTCTAACTGTATCATGAAAATAAGTGATATAACATGTGAGACTTAGTCACTAAATGCAATACTCTCCTGGACTATGGCCATATCCTAATGTGATATACTAGGCAACAAAGATCTCGGTGTACGGGTATCACTGCTGTAACGGGAAGGGGGTCAGTCCATCACAATCGCCAGCTATATACTCCCCAACTCCACAACTCCACCACAAGGTACAGTGTACTCCATGCCACTCGCACGGTACAACGTACACCCATGGACCCTCTCCTCATGGTTGGGATGCCTGCCATAGGTCTTAGTCCTCATACCACGAAAATACATCATAGTCGAGGTGCTTGCCATAAGTCTTAGCCCTCATACTATGAAAATAATGTAACGTCTCTAAATCCACGTGCGGACATCTCAACTGTGTGACACTCAGTCTACACGGAGGAAATCATCACAATTTTTCTCTCTTTAACATGTATTATATATCACATAAAATAACAGTGCACGTTTTGAGTGTGACTCTCAATCAACACTCCGTCTCTTAAACACTGTGTATGCATTTCAAAATATCAAACACTAGTGCGAGTAACCTCTAGCACTAGGATAATGCATAGTTCTCTTTTCAATTCAAGTACGAGCTATCGCTCTAGTACGATATCATGTATAAATCATGAAAAGTCGAGTACGAGCAAAGCTCCCAGTACTCTATCATGTAAAACTGAGTATGAGCATAGCTCCTAATACTCTATATGCATCAATCACAAACTGAGTATGAGAAATGCTTCAATACTCTAATATGCATAAAATAGCATTAAAATATAGTACGAGTATATCTTCAAGTACTATGTGATGCATATCTCAAAATATAGTGTGAGAATTCTCTAGCACTTATACTTTTCACACAAAACCAAATAGATTACTATTCAAATCACATTTTTCACAAGTAAATCAAATAAGCACTCAAATGTGCTGTTTTTCGTATACACATGAAAACATTAGCCATTCTATCATGCAACTCATGCATTTTGGTTTACAACATGCTTCTCAGGCTTTTTATCCTATTTTTGGATACAACACACTTTATCTCATTTGTCTCTATCACACATTAGGCCTATTCATGGAAATTCATATAGAATATAATATCAAAACTCTATTTAAAATACGTATAGCCATATCTAGCTACTCACAAAATTCCCTTACCTTGGATCACGTCAATTGACCTTACTTCCTCGGTTCTGCTCATTCTTACAGTCTGATCAGCCTCCACTGTGATTTTCGAAGCTGTTACAATTATTGGCATTAGTATATCACTCTATACTTGTTTCATTTGCCAAATCTCAATTAAAAACATCAATCTCACAATTTTCTCCCAATATAGTGAAAAATCCCATTTTCACATAACTATCTTTATTTCTCCTTATTCCTAATTTATGCATTTCATAAGATTATCTCATAATCTTCCATACATGCATATTTCATCATCAAACCAATGTTAACATCATTTTCTCACACTTTCTCACTTTCATGCCAAAACTAGGTCATGCTCATTTTTCATGATCCTTTCATTTCTAACATTTCATATTTATATCAATCAACTCATCAATACACCTAGTTTAACATATATCAAAGTGGTGTATTAAATCTTACCTAGTGGAACTTTCTTTCCTTTTTTCACCAAGATGGTAAAATCCTCCTTGCTCCTTGAACTCTTGATTCTAATCCTTTATTTCCAAGTATGTTGCTCTCCTCTTTGCTAAGAACAACTTTGCTATACCTCACTCAAATCTGATCACAAACTAAAGTTTTCTAGTGTTTCTTGGCTAGGTTTCACTTTAGTTTCTAAATGGAATTATAGCTCTCGGGAAAATGAAATACAGAAGTCTAGTATTTATAGAATTATCTTGATGAGATCGATCTGCTACCTTAGGAGATTGATCTGCTCTGCATTTTTCCTATTGAAATCGACCTTCCAGACTTCATGAGATCGATCTGATCCTAGCATGAGATCGATCTGTTTCAACTCAGAACCTTAAGGAGATCGATCTTCTCTTGCATGAGATCGATCTTCTCTAAGTCAGTAGCTTAAGGAAATCGATCTGGTGCTTCAGGGATTGATTCCTTCAACACATAATGCCCAGTAGATCAATCTGTTCTCCAATGAGATCGATCTGTCCCTATTCTATTACTCGAATTTGAGCATTTTTGGCTCTATGAGATCGATCTCTCATTCCTATTTCCAGATTTTACTGCAGTTTTCTACAGTAAACACACACCAAATTTCATACATTTTGCTACCATGGTCATTTTCTCATCCATCCACACTTAAGGCTTGAAAATGACATCCTTTCATATCTTATACACATTTAAACTTGTGTGTATCCTTTGTATAGCTAAAGGTATACAATATATCACCAATTGGAAGTATAAAACTCATTCCATTTTACTTAACCACTCAAAACTCAATATTAACACTTTCCACTCATGGAATTATCCCTCTTACACTTGTTCTATACTTTAAAACTTGTATGTATTCATACACATTTACAACTTCCAATATACATTCCTCATGATTTTCATTATTTATGACTTATATATACACATCACAAAGTCATAAGGTTAAATTACAAAATTGTGGACCTTACACATGCATAGTCATCATAAAAAATATGAAGCATGAGTTTCTTTAAATCAAATAACATGCTTAACTATTTCATAAAAGTTTCATCATCAAAATCATAACCATAACCATAATCATAGAGACTAGGATATAACTAAGTCATGCGATACATGTCATTCTCTGTAGAGTGTCATCATACCTATGGCCATGGTAAAGGGGGCTGTAGACTGGATCAGGTTCGTACAACACTTTCATAAAAATATAGGTAGTATCTATCTTTCTTACTTTCTTTAGCACCTAGCTAGGGCACAGGCACTAAGGGCACTCTTCGTGCGGGAAATATACATGCGTGCTGTGTGGGCACGAGATACTACCAAAACATCATCATCATAAACCACAAGTAGCAAGGCATCTTCCACATAGGTAGAGTCAAGTGCTACAGGGGCCCTACGTACCGGCACTCAAGTGGTGGAGCTGGAACACCACAAGAAGTAGCCATGCATGAAGCCTATAGTCTCAAAAATTTCTTTTCCCTTTATATATATATATATATATATATATATATATATATATATACACTTTTGGAATTGTCAAAAGTTTCTTTCAAAATAAAAATATAGAATTACAAACCATTGTAAAGCTTCCATGCATTTTCATACTTCAGGGAAAATTCATTTCATAACATAGATATACTCGAAAAAATATTTTCTAAAACGAAATCATGTTTCATAAACCGTTCCATAGGTATGAAAACAATCATAAATCATTCCAAAACAAAATATTGTTTCATCAAATCATTTATCAATGAAATGAGGGTTCATTATCAGAACTAAATTAAATTATACCTCTTACCTCGATTTATCGAAAATTCCAAGTTCGAGTAGTGACGCCTCCAAGTGTCTCCCTTAACTCCTTCTACGATTCTCCTACACTGCATTTGTATACTTAGTATCCTATTCATCCGAATTGTTAACAATGCGTCAAAATCGTAACCTTATTCGCTACTACTTCGTGTGTGTATATAATTGTACATACCTAGGCTAACAGATGTGTGTATATATTTTTTTTGTATGCACTTATACTAACACACACATTTATTATATATATATATATATATATATATATACACACACATACACACACACACATATATATATATTATTATTTATTCTTATTATTCATTATTACATTTTTTCCTGTCTACTTCTCATTTCTCCCCTTTTTATTTTACACCTATTTTAACTTACACATACATGCTTATAAACACAAACTCATATATATATATATATATATTATATTTTTACCTTCTCTTTTTCTTTCTTCACTTTCCAGCTTTTCTTTTTTTCCCTTTCTTTTTCCTTTTTCTTTTTCCTTTTCCTTCTTTCCTTTCTTCCCTCGGCTACTGCTCACCATTTTTCTTTCTTCTCCAGCTACTATTATTTTATCCTCACCTCCCCACCGAATTCTTCCTCTGCTTTAGCTTCCCTGATTTCCTGCTCACTTCCATCGGCTAGCTATAGTTCCCTCTTGGTTTGCCTCAGCTCCAGCTCCCCTCGGTTCTGCTTCAGTTTCCAGCCTCTCAGTTCTGCTTCCTCCTTCAGCTGTCAATCTGCTTTAGCTTTCAGCTTTCGATTCTATTTTAGCTTCAGCTCTTAGTTTTGCTTCCTCCTTCAACTCTCAGTTTTGTTTCTTCCTTCAGTCTCAATTTTTTGCTTCTCCTTCAGCCTTATCGGTTCTGCTCTCCCTCAGCCTCTCGGTTTGCTTTAACTTTCTTCCTCTCGAGTCTTCCAGCTCCAGCCTCGGTCTGCTTCAGCTTTCTTCTTCTCGGTTTGCTTCTCCTTTCTTCCCGGCTAACCTCCTTTTCCTTTCATTTTCCCCCTTTCTTCTCTCGGCCAACCTCTCCTCTCTTTCCCTTTTCTTTCTTCCCTTTTCTTATCCCGGTCGACCTCTCCTTCCTTTCCTTTATCCCTTTCTTCTCTCGACTTCAACCTTCTGTTTCTCTTTTCTTTTTTGAACTAATCAGGTGTGGGAATTGGCTTCTTTTTTAAGCCAATTTCGTATGCCACTTAACATATATATATATTAATATTATATAACATTTATTTATATTATTTATTTGTTTTATTTATTTTTTAGCCTCATACTTTGTTTTATTTATTATTATGCATATATATATGTTGTTGTGTTTTTTTTTTTACATTTTCAATTTTGACAAATACATGTATATATATTTATTTTAAGTATTTTTATCATTAATTCATTTCATCATTTTTTATGCATTTTCAATTTAACAAATATATATGCATATTTTTTCTTATAACATATTTCCACTAAATTTTATTGTTTAATTAAATACAGAAAATTTACGATGTTTACAACTTTCAATAGATGTCTGTGCATACAAATGGTCTGGTAAAGAGATAGAAATGTATACCTCACACATGTACAAAAGGTAGTTTGGGGAAACTCGTATCCGCCAGCCTACGTCATCTACGCAGCAATTATCAACTATAGTTTTACTGCAACACATCTGAGAGGTGAAGGGGTGAGCTTTCGGGAAAAAGCCCAGTAAGAAAATACATTTAAAGTAGTCATATATGTAAAAGCATGTAAGAAATCATTCATGAAACAAACTTTGCTTCATAAAAACTGATCATAAGTTTCTTTTAGAAACTAATATTTAGAAGATATGTAAACTTTCATTTTGTGCATAGTCATCATAAGAAATTATAAAGCATGAGTTTCTTTAAATCAAATACATGCTTAAATACTTCATAAAATTTTTCATCATTCGTGGATGATTTCATAAAGTCATCATCATTCATAAACGTTTCATAAAACATAATCATACTTAAACATTTCGTCATAAATCATAATTGTTCATAAACATTTCGTCAAAATCTCATAAAAAACATAGTCATTCATCATCATCATAAATATATTCATAATTATAATCGTAATCATGGAGACTATGCTATAACTAAGTCATGCAATATGTGTCATTCTTCGTAGAGAGTCAATCATACCTATGGCTATGGTAATGGGGCTGTAGACTAGATCAGGGTCGTACAAAAATCATAATCATAAACATGGGTAGTATCTTCTCATTCTTATCATATACCAGCACATAACTAGGGCACGGGTACCGATGGCACTCGCCGTCGAAAAACATACATACGTGCTGCGCGGGCACGAGATACTACCAGAAATTATCATCATAAACCACAAGTAGTTGGACATCTACCACATAGGTAGAGTCAAGCGCTACAGGGGCCCTACGTACCAGCACTCAAGTGGTGGAGTTGGAACACCACGAGAAGTAACCATGCATGAAGCCTATAGTCTTAAAATATTTTTTCTCTTTTCTTGAATACTTTTGAAAATGTCAAAAGTTCCTTTCAAAGTATAAATATAGGTTTTCAAACCATTATAAAAATTCCATGCATTTTCATACTTCAGGAAATTCATTTCATAAACATAGATGCACTCAGTGAACATTTCATAAAATAAAATCATGTTTTGTAAATCGTTTCATAAGTATGAAAATAATCATAAATCATTTCAAAACATAATATTGCTTCATAAAATCGTTTTATCAATGCAATGAGGGTTCATATCGAAACTAAATTATATTGTATCCCTTACCTCGATATCTTTGTACCGTCTAACTTTTCTAAATGTTGAGATTTCGCTCAATCCGATTTGCTCCCAATTCGGTCCTCTAGAGCTGTAATTAATCACAAATCACTTATCATTATTTCTTATAAACATGTACACAATGTAATTTCACTTCAGATAAAATTTTGGACCCAATTATTTTTATTGGGCCTTATAGTCTCTTAATGGGCCTACCTCTATCCTAAGCCCGTTTCAACTCCTTTATTCAATTCTTAAAATCCATTTAACTATTTAGGCTCAATTACAATTTATGGGCCGTCCATTAGGTCATTAACGAGTTTATGTAAGAACTATATTTTTGGATGTAAACCTTATGAATTTATAAGTGATGTAAAGTCCATAAACTCAATGTACACCCTTGTGATATGAGTTGAGAATGTACACATGAGTTTCATTCTGTATGAATACGAAGAAATGGACTTTGGTATGTGATGAATGTGAGTGGAGCTTAAAATGAGTAGTGTGGTAAAATAGAATGAAGTTGTACTTCCATTTAGTTTGGTATGGTATACCTTTGGTGATACAATGAATACACGCAAGTTCTAATGTGTATAAGGTATGAATGGATACCATTTTCAAGTCTTAAAGGTAGTTAGAGGATAAAATGACCATGGCAGCAAATTAAGGATGTTTTGTGTGAAGTTACAGCAGAAAACTACAGCAAAATTTGAAAAATATGAAGGCCAAATCGATCTCATAGGATGAGAGATCGATTTGGAAGAGCCAAAATGCTCTTATTCTAGAAATGGAATAAGACAGATTGATCTCCAATGGAGCCAGATCGATCTGCTAAACATTCTGTAATGAGAAGATTGATTTTGATGCAAACAGATCGATTTCCCCAGCTCTTGGGTTAGAGCAGATCGATCTCCCTTGGATGCAGATTGATCTCTGTAAGCTACTGCCTAAGACAGATCGATCTCCAACCCTCGACAGATCGATCTCATGCCTTAAAATGTCGTGAAAATAAGGGATTAAAGGGGACAACATCGATCTCTACCCTAGGCAGATCAATCTCATCAAGCTATTTCTATAAAAGGAGCAGTTGAAATTTGCATATCATGAAATTTAACCTTTCCTTTCCATTTCTCCACCCAAAACCTAGATTTATCTCTCTAAAATCAGCCCATTTCCAGTAAGAATTGAAGGGAAGCTATTAGATACGAAGTTGTTCATATCCAATGTCAAACCCTGTTTTCGATTATATATGTAGCTTGTACCTTATGATTCTTATGTGTATGAACATTTTACTTTCATAGTTAAATCATAAGAAGAGTATTTACTATCATGCAATCGATAAGTAAAGAATAAAAATGCATGTAAGCTACATAATAGCCAAATAAGAAATTAAAATAAGAAAAGATAGTGGGTTTATGAAGGAAAGTCGGTTCAATTTGGTCTCGAACACATTGAAAGGTAAAACGGTCAAAAGACCAAAATTCGATATAAATTCAATAAGAAAATTGAATTTAAAATATGGAATTGAGAAATCTTGATAAAAAATGAGGAAAATGTTAAATTTTGAGTCCAATTGACCAAGATATGAATTTATTGGAATTAATCGAAATTTTCACCTTGAAAAATTATCCCGAAAATATTGAAAAATATACCGAAAAGACAAAATAAGACTGATAAATTCATTTATGGATTAAATGAATAAAATAAAATTTTTTGAAGATATTTTGGGATTTTTATAATATTTCAATGATTAAAATAATAATAAAATAAAATTATAAATAAATAAATAAATAAGTGAGGAAATCGTGAGATATGAAAACAGAAAAGGAAAGGAACTCGCGAAGACACAGTCGAACTCAAGGAGATCCCATCATCAGTGAGAAATCGACAACCAAGCGGCCAGACGAAGGGCCGAAGAAGAAAAAGGACGACCGCGCGAACCACCAGTAGCCGTGACGCTTGTCGAAGGCACCGAAAAGGGCATATCGGCGAAAGAATTGCCGAGGGGAGAAGAGGAATATTATCGATGATTCCACCCACGATTGGCCCTGATCGAAGTTAACCAAAGCTTCTTCGGCCAGAGATGCGTCGAACGATGCTGGTGAGGCACCAGGAACCGACCGGATGACACCGAAACGATAAAAAAAGACTGAACCAGTTGGTCGATTCAGTGAGAAGGATACTGTGCTGAAACGGACCGAACCGATTCAGCCAAGGAGGAAAGAGGGAAAGGAGAAAAAAGAAAGAAAAAAAAGAAAAAGGAAAAAAGGGAAGATTTTCGGCGGTACACCGAACTTCGGATAAGTCGGTAAGAGGTCAAAAGTGTAAGATCCCGTATATGTATAAGGGTAATGTGTGTACTTGGATCAATAATATGAATGGACTTGTAATGTAAAGTATGATTGATGTAAGTCCATGGATTCAATGTATGTATGTGTAATATAAATTGTAACGTACATACAAGTTTCATTGAGCATGAATACGAAGAAATGAGTTCTAGCAAGTGATGGATGTGATTGAGACTCAAGATGAGTAGTGTGGTAAAATGGAATGGAGTTATGCTTCCATTTGGTTTTATGTAGCATGCCTTTGAACATACAATGAATGCACACAAGTTTCAATGTGCATAAGGTATGAATGGATGCCATTTTCAAGTTATAAAGGGGGATGGATGAGAAAATGGCCATGGCAATAGATTAAGGATGTGTTGGTATGAGTTGCAGCAAAGAAACTGCAGGAAATCTAGAAAACATGAGGTCCAGATCGATCTCATAGGATGAGAGATCGATCTAGAAGAGCCAGAATGCCCTTAATTGGGCGAAAGAATAGAGCAGATCGATCTCCAATGGAGCCAGATCGATCTGCCAAGCATTCTGTAAGTGAAAAGGATCGATCCTCAAACACCCAGATCGATCTCCTTAGCTCTCTGTTTGGGACCAGATCGATCTCATGCTTCGATAGATCGATCTCATGCTTCAACAGATCGATCTCATTGCTTCAACAGATCGATCTCAGGCTTAAAAATGCCGTGAAAAAGAGGGATTTTAAGGGACCAGATCGATCTCCTCTTGGACCAGATCGATCTCCTCAAGCCATTTCTATATAAGGAGAGCTGAAAATCTGGAAATCTCGAAAAAACATATTAACCTCCCATTTTCAACCCAAAAAAAAACCTAACTTTCCCTCTCTAAAATCAGCCATTTTCAGTGAGATTTGGAGAGAGATCATTAGAAGTAAAGTTGTTCCTATCAAGGAGAAGAACAACATAGTGAGAGGGCATTTTCCCATTCTTGGAATTGAAGGAGTTAAGGGCATTACCAATTGGAGCAAGAAGAGAAATCATATTGGTAAGATTCTAACACTCCAATCCAAATGCATTAGCTATTTAATTGATTTTGGAGTTGATTGATATGAGTGTTGATGTATAAACTACCTAGGAATGTAGTGGAATTGGTGTGACCTAGAAATCTAAAATGGGTATAATGTGAGGATATGTGGGATTGAATGAGCTTATGGTTTATGGCATGCTAAAGTTGTTATTGGGGTAATGTTATGATTTTAGAGGGTTAGATGGAATTACTTGGTGAGTAGGAGGAATTGTGAAAATGGGTATGTATATGATTGATAAATGCCATAGTGAGGGAATTCATGGAATATGAACACTATGAGCTTAATGTCGATTTAACATCGATTTTGAATAAGTTAATAGGCCTAAGAAGATCCATAGACTCGAGTTATGGGTAAAGTAATGAAACGAGGCCATATAAGCGTTAATAGAGGCTATAGGTTAAATTGACTATAGCAAGCGCAAGGGTTGCATTGTATGGATCGAATATAATGCGGGATACAATTTTGTGCAGTCCCCGAAGAGTTCGTTGAAGGCGAACCGAACCGTACGAGTAAGCAGCTTAAGGAAGTGGAATCACGCATCGCGATTCCAGGTAAGGGAATTTTGTGAGTATATAGAGGTAGCTTCTCGTACTTTGAACTTGTGGGTGAATATTGGGTGTTGTATGAAATGCATGAATTGCTCAATTAAATGATGGATGGTATTCGTGAATGATGACGAGTATATGCGTGGTTTTGGATTTGAAGTGGATTTTACGAAATGGGATAGTAAGGCTAATAATTGCATAAATCTAATGTTTTGATGTCTTTCCAAAACGAATTGCTTGGTTTTAAGCAAGCTCGTAGATAGGACGGCTAGTATTGTATTGTTGTTGTAGAAAAGCATTTGTGAGTGCTAAACCCGAATTGTCGGGATTGATGAATTGTATATGAGCCGCCTATCACACTTGTATGACATAAATCGCGCTAGAGCCTCGCTCGCGCTGGATTTCTATGTTTTCATTTGTATGAAACGTGCTGGAGCCTAGCTCGCACCTTGATTTGGAATCTATAATGATATTTATAAATCGTACTGGAGCTCCTGCTCGTACGTGGATTTTGAGTGGTTGCCTTATGAGTATAACCGTACTAGAGCTATGCTCGTACGCACCTCTTTATGAGAAGATGCATGATGCATGAGTCGTGCTAGAGCTTTGCTCGTACAAGCTTGTACAATGGGATTCGTATAGGGTTGTGAAAGTGGGTAAGATCCTTAAGCCTTACATCCTTAAGCTAACATCCTTAAGCCCGAGGAGGCAGGGAGGCTCTGTTTGGCAGGGAGGCTCTCTTACGGTGGGACCCTTAAGCCAACATCCTTAAGCTCAAAGCGGCGGGGAGGCTCTGTTAGGCGGGGAGGCTCTCCTACATGGGTACGGTAAGATCCTTAAGCCCTACATCCTTAAGCTAACATCCTTAAGCCCGAGGAGGCAGGGAGGCTCTGTTAGGCTGGGAGGCTCTATTCGGTGGGGAGGCTCTCTTACGGAAAGGATCCTTAAGCCCTACATCCTTAAGCTAACATCCTTAAGCCCGAGGAGGCAGGGAGGCTCTGTTAGGCGGGGAGGCTCTGTTCGGCAGAGAGGCTCTCCTTCAAGAAATATGGAAAACTCTTGGTATGGGGTAGATAAGACCTAGGAATGGCACCCCCGATCACGATATGAGTTGCGGAGTACGCTGTACCGTGTATATCACATGGAGTACGATGTACCGCATGATGGTTATGTGATGAGAAAGTCTGGCGAGTGATAACCCATCTTTGTGCCAGCATGATACCCCGCACAACTGGATGAGTGTGGTCTGGGGTGATTTATGATGTAATGATTCACATAGGTACTTTTGATATAGTGACCTAGATTTATACACATGCGTGAATTGTGGAATGTAAATGTGGTTGTGGTTTGTGAGTTGATTTGGTGGTGTTATGGTGTTGGTTTAAAAAGGAAGTTTCTTAAAGAATTGCCCTTTAATGAATTTAAATGAGATTGAGTATGAGATGATTTATACATGATGTCTCTACCATGTTTTATATGCCAATGCACATGATTTTGATACAGGATATATATGTATATTCACATGGCATAGTTTTATTCCTCATGCTCCTACTATAAACGATTTATGCATAACACTATCAGCATGTAGATAGAGTAGTTATCTACCATGCTTGCATTATTGCCTTACTGAGCATGTGGTTGCTCATCCCACTCTATTTTCTCCCTACAGAGCGTGCATAGTAGCCCAGTGAGGACTGAGGCGTATTATTTTGGACTCCGCTGCATCTCCACCGCTAAGAGGTATATACACAGTAATTCTTTTTGTATCTAAACAATGTAAAAGCACAGTATTCTTTTGAGTTGTACTTATGGGGGATGTAGATGTCAGTAAAACATGTATTCGTATAAGTACACGATTAAATGCACATGTATGACATCGTTTTAATTAATTGAGAATGAATGAGATGTGGTGTTTATTATTGGCTCACAGCCCAACAGTGTGTGGTGAGTTTAGTTCACGACCGGGTAAGGTAACAGTAAAACGCGAAAAATTTTCAGTGATTTTCGGTTAAAGAGAATGGAATTGGGTCATGACAAAAAGTGACCGATTTGATTTCTGGAAAAGTTAATTTAAATTGTATTTGATCAAAACTTTACTCGAAATTTAATATACAAATTGTGCAGTTCGATGATAAATTTTGAACGTGAGCCAATCAAACTCCGATTTACGCACCATCACATAATTTTTGGTACGTAAAGCTCATTTACGACAATAGTATGATTATTGCGCAATTTGAATTTAGTATACAAATTTCAGATTAATTTTTGCATAAAATAAATTATATCTGGATTTTGAATTAACTGTCCTAAATGATATACAGGCTATCCAAAGAGTTTAGAACAAAGCCTAATAGGTATTGATAGGCCCAATGAGCCAATAGACCCTGATGAAGGGAATTAATAAGTGGAAAATGGGCTTAAGACAAAGTTAGGTCCAATTAAAGTGTTTAAGGCCCAATAAGAGTAAACAGACCCATTTAAGTGAAATAGACTGTATTAAATGTGTAATATAGTAGGAAAAGTATAATTAACCCAGTGACTGGTTAAATGCAGCTTCAGAGTCATATTGATAGTTGACCGGACTGCGAGATTTGAGTAGCATAGAGGAAGTCAGGTCACGCGACGTGATCCGAGGTAAGGGACTTTTATGAGTAGTTAGAGATATCTGTGCATATTTTTGTCTACTTTTACATCCACTGAAATTGGCTGAGGGTCATAGAAAATCAATAATATTTATAGGGACCTGATATGGGTAAATTACGATTTTATCCCTAGTTAGGCAAAAAGTCAACTTTTGGAAAAAGTTGTAAAAAGCATGGAAAAAGTGTTCTTAAGTATTTTTACTACTGTGTAGCAGAAGAGTAGGTAGATGGTCTAATGTTTTAAGGTTGATGTAGACTAAGCACACTTTATAGTGCTGATTTTTAATGTTTTGAAACATCCCTATTTTAAAAGAGCCATATACCGATCTATGTGAAAAAATCATGCTGGAGCATAGTTCGCAGTTGATTTCAGATGTTTTTCACATACATTAGTGCTAGAGTGAGACTCAAACTACATTTATTTGACATGCATGATAGAGTACTGGAGCATTGCTCGTACTCAGTTTTATGTGATTTGTGCATGGTACAGTGCTGGAGCTATAACTCGTACTCGAGTTTTACATGAGATGCATGACAGAGTGCTAGAGCGTTGCTCGTACTCGATTCTTCATGATTTGCTCGTACTTGAGAAATCTAGTGTTGGAGGTTTACTCGCACTAGTATTTGATGTTTTGACATGCATATACAGTGTTTAGATGCGGAGCGTTGACTTTGAGTCACACTCAAGACACGCACTGTAGTTTTTACGTGATATATAGACATGTTAGAAAAACTGTGATGATTTCCTCATGTAGACTCAATGTCACATTGGAGATGTTTGCACATGGATTTAGAGACGTGGCATTGATTATTCCGTGGTATGAGGGTTAAGACCTATGGTAGGCACCCCGACCATGATGTAGGGTCCACGGGTGTACATTGTACCGTGCATGTTGCATGGAGTACACTGTACCATATGTTGTTGTGGAGTTGTGGAGGAGAGTTGTTGATAGTTGGCGGTTGTGATGGACTGACCCCCCTCCCGTTACAGCAGTGATAACCCGTACATCGAGTACTGTGTTGCCTGGGATTTCACACGTTAGGATATGGCCATAGTCCAGGAGATATTGCATTTAGCCATTGAGTCCTGCATGATATATCACATGTATTTATGATAAGGGTAAACTTGAGAGATGGGTCAGAACCTAGTTGTTGTGTTGTGTTGTGAAATGCCATATTTACTGTGTTTTGAATGTAAATGACATATTTTATATAAAGGCATTTCGAAATGATAAATATACACTGTTTTGCATGAATGCCTATGATTTATAACTCAGCATGTGTTTAGTACATGGGATTTTAAATCTGTACTATTATATATATATTTTGAAACATGCTTTTGAATTGAGAGAAGGAAAGGCAAAGCAATATTTTTAGTAGATAGTATGGATGTCTACTTGCTTGCCTGATTTCCTTACTGAGCTAGATAGCTTACCCCTTTCATTTTCCCCCTCTCTACAGATCATCGTTAGTATATTGAGTCGGCTAAGGTATAGCATTCCTTTTGACCGCTGCCATTCCCCATCTAGCGAAAGGTACACACGATGCGTACTCTTTTGTATCCGAACATTGTATAAACACATTGATGTACATGTTTTAATATTAAGGATGTAATTATATTAAAGTATATGAATTTACTTATAAGAAAAGTGTATGTACAATCAATAAATATTTATAATGACATGTATGTGTGATACGAAAAAAGAATGGTAAGGTATGTGTGGATGAGAAGACTAATGCCTAATCACAGCCCAACTGTTGAGGAGAGAAAGGTAAGACAAAAAAGAAAAATTTATTGTGGTTTTTGGTAAGTCACGGAAGGAGGCCGTGACATCCAAGAGGAGAACAACATAGTTTGAAATCAAAACCTCATTTGTTATATTGAAGGAGCAAACAACATTTTCATTTAGAGCAAGAAGAGAAACTAGATTGGTAAGTTTTTAATACTTCAGCTCAAGTACATTTGTCTATTTAATGGTTTTGGAGTGGATTTGCACGTGTGTTGATGGTTAAAACTACCTAGGATGTGATGGAATTATTGTGACCTAAAAAACCTAGAATAAATCTAGTGTGAGAATATATGGGTTGGATGAGTTGATGATTTATGGGCATTTCAAAGTTGTTATTGAAGTAATATGAATGATTTGTAGTGGTTAAATGAAGCCACGTTGTGAGTTTAGAGGATTTATGGAAATGAGTATGTGAGATGTTTGATAAAATGCCATAGTGAAGGAATTTATGAGATGTGAACACTATGAGTTTAATATCGATTAATATCGATTTGGTGTGAATCAATAGACCTAAAAGAAATCAATAGACTCGAGGTATGAGTAGAATGATAAAACTAGGCCTTATAAGGATTAATAGAGGCTATAGGTTGAATTGACTATAGCAAACACATGAGTTGTGTTGTATGGACTAAATTGATGAGATAAAAGACTTTGTGTAGTTCTGGAGAGGTCATTGGAGACGAATCGAACCGCACAAGTAAACAGCTCTTAAGAAGTGAAATCACGTGACACGATTCCAGGTAAGAGAATTATGTAAGTATATAGAGATAGTTGCTCATACTTTGAACTCGTGGGTGAATATAGGGTGTTATAAAATGCACGATGATTTATGAAAATGATTGTTGGTATGTGTGAATAGCTATGAGAATGTATATCATTTGGTTTCTGAAAACGATTCTTGAAAAGGGGATAGTAAGGCTAATAAATGCATAAACCACATGTTTTGGTGTGAGCAAATTACCGAATAGGCTGGCAATTGTTTGAATGATTTTGTGAAATAGCACATGTGAAGTGTTAAACATGATTTGAGATTTTTTTTGTTGTGTATCAGTCGTCTATTGTGTTTATGTGAGTTAAATCCTGCTGGAGTCTAGCTCGCACTGAATTTCGAATGCTTTCACTTGTATGAAACATGGTAGAGCTTAGCTCGCACTTTGATTTGAAATTGTGGTGATGTTTTGTAAACCGTACTAGAGCTTCTGCTCATACATGGATTTCGAGTGGTTTCTTATGCATATAACTGTACTGGAGCTATGTTTGTACGTGGTTTTCTCATGTTTTTATGCATAAATATTGTACTAGAGTGTTGCTAGTACGAGGTGATTTATCTATGATGCATGTATCGTGCTAGAGCTTAGCTCGCACAGGTTTTCACACTGTAGTATGTATGATTGCCGTGGTGAGGGTAATGCAGATTAATTTAGGGAACCCAAAAGGGACGAGTAAGGCCATGAGGGGTTAGGACTTGACATTAATCCATTTAGGGAACCCAAAAGGGGCGAGCAAGGCTATGAGGGGCTAGGACCTGATATGGTGTTCAAGGAACCCAAAAGGGGAGAGCAAGGCCATGAGGGGCTAGGACCTGACACTAGAAATACTCCCACGTGCACTTGAGACTATATCGGTTACACATGGCGTTGGGGTAGATAAGACCTACGACAGGCACCCCCAACCGTAATATGGGTCCGCAGAGTACGTTGTACTGTGTATATCACATGGAGTACGCTGTACCACGTGGTTGAGTTACTGATGAGAAAGTCTGGTGAAGAACTAACCCATCTTCATTCCAACATGATACCCTGCACATGAGGATCCGTGTGGTCTGGGATGATTTACGACATAGTTGGCCAACATAGTCTATTGTGATGTAGTGACCTGTCTCATCTATTATTACATAATACCACAGGATTTTATACTTAAGTGAGATTATGAGTTGTCTAGGGTAGACCCAAGGGAGGGGTCGAGCCTTGTGGGAATTGTGATTTAAAGAAATGATAATTGATTAATGATGAGATGTGACGTGATTTAAAAAGGATGTTTCTTAAAAGAATTGCCCTTTTTGTGATAAAGATTTAATAAGTATGAGCATGAGATGATTTTACATGTTGATATTCCATGTTTTGTGCCTATCTACATGATTTTCAATACATGATATATGTATACTCATATGGCATAACTTTAATTCCACATACTCCTACCGTAAACGATTTATGCATGACATTATCAGCATGTAGATAGCGTAGTTATCTACCATGCTTGCATTATTACCTTACTGAGCGTGTGGTTGCTCATCCCTCTCTATTTTCCCCCTCTACAAAGCGTACATAGCAGCCCAGTGAGAACTGAGGCGTTTTATTTTGGGATATTCGCTACTTCCATCGCCAAAAGGTATACACACTGGGATTCTGTTTGTATCTAAACATGTAAAGGCACAGTAGTCATTTGTATTGTAATGTGGGGGATGTAAAAGTTAGAAAACATGTCATGTATAACTTAATTTGAAATGAATGACACTTCTTTTGATTTACTTGAGAATGAGTGTTGAGTGATATTTATTATTGACTCACAGCCCAACTGTGTAGTGGTAAGTTTGTTCACGACCAGGTAAGGAAAGAAAAATACGAAAAATTTATAGTGATTTTTGGTTAAAAATGATAAAATGGGTCGTGATAGTTTAGGCCGATTGTTACATAAGTTGGGCCCATTATAGACGTTTAGCTGATTACATGGCCTACTATCTCCATCACGTCATTTTAAATCTTTTTCTAATTTCTTTGGATAGTTCATAATATCGTTTGCGATAGTCGATTTCCCAATTCTAATTATAACGCAATTTATACGAAATTAATCCGAAAATTATGCGATTAATTTTTAACTCATATAATTATACAAGTGGTAGCAAGTGAGATTCCCTTACCTAAGATTCCATAATGGCACATAAATCGAGGTTATATTGATCTCTCTTCGTCGCCCATTGTCATGCTACACACACATATTTCCAAACCGGGTCAATTTCGTTTATATATAAATTTAAATAATTTTTTTAAATTTAAACGGTCAATTTCAACCGTCTACCAGTCTACCGTTAAACCGAAGCATCTCCAAAATTTTCCCTTTCCTTTCCCATTTTTTCGTCTTTACTTCTTTTTTTTCTTTTTCTTTTTATCTTTTTTCCTAGTTGAACCGGTTTGGACCTGTTCAGATCGATTCAACCTGATTCAGTCCGGTTCGATTCTTTCCTTCGTCGTTCGGAGCTTCGCCGGTCGGTTCTTCATCGGCTTCCTCCTTCAGTAGGTCCGCAGGGTTGTCCAGAGCATGGATTTGGTGTTGGTTTCGCTAGGACTGGTCGAAACGTGGTCGGTCCGACCTCTTTCCCATTCGGCGTCGTTGCCTCTCTTTCTTCCATCCATTTGCTCCTTTCTTCACGCCGCCGCCGACTCCTCAGCCTACCTTTAGCCAGCGACTGTCAGACGCATGTTTTTGATTTACGTATGTAGCTTGTTTCTTATGATTCCTATGTGTACGAACACTTTATTTCATAGTTGAATAATAAGAAGAGTATTTACTATCATGCAATCGACTATTTAAGAAATTAAAAATGCATGTAAGCTATATAACAACGAGATAAGGGTTACGTTGATTCCCAAATGAGTGCAGGGGTAAAAGGGTCAAATGACTGGAATCTGGTATAATTTCGATAAGACAATTTCATTAAAAATATGAAATTGAGGAATCTTGATCAAAATCGAGGAAAATATTTAATTTCGAGTCCAATTGATCAAGATATAAATTTATTAGAATTTATCAAGAATTTTACCTCGAAAAATGAGTCCAAAAATAGTGAAAAAATATATCGAAAAGGTAAAATCAGAATGATAAGTTTATTTACGGATTAAATGAATTTAATATGATTTTTTTAGATTTTTTTAGATTTTTGAGATATTTTTGGGATTATTATTATTATTATTATTATTATTATTATTATTATTTTAAGGAATAAAATAATAATAAAAATATATTATAAATAAAAGAAAAAAAGAAAAAGGAAAATTTTTGAGATTTCACCAGACTTCGGGTAAGTAGATACAAGGTCAAAAGTGACCGATTTGATTTTTGATAAATTTATTTAAATAATATTTAATCGAAAATTGACTCGGAGTTAAATATATAAAATTGTGCAGTTCGGCGATAAATTCTGAACGGAAGCCCGATCGAACTTCGATTTGCGTACCATCGCATAATCTCGAGTAAGTAAAGCTCCTTTACGACAATTTATGTGATTATTGCGTATTTAAGATTTATTTTATGCATTTCAGATTAAATTTCGCATTTAGTGAATTATATTCGAAATTTCGAATTAACTGTCGTAAATGATATACGAGCTATCCAAAGAGCTTGGAATAAAGCCCAATGGATATTGATAGGCCCAATGCGCTAAGAGACCCTGATGAAGGGAATTACTAAGTGGAAAACGGGCTTAATATGGATTAAGGCCCAATTAAAGTGTTTGAGGCCCATTAAGAGTAAACAGGCCCATTTAAGTGAAATAGACTGTATTAAATGTGTAATACAGTAGGAAAAGTATAATTAACCCAGTGAATAGTTAATGTAGCTCTAGAGTCATATTGAGAGTGGACTGGACTACAAGATTTGGGCAACACAAAGGAAGTGAGGTCACTTTACGTGATCCGAGGTAAAGGACTTTTGTGAGTAGTTAGAGATACTTGCACGAATTTTCATCTGCTTTTACATTCACTTAAAAACTCTGAGGGTCAGAGAAAGTGAATAATAATTATTGTGACCCGATAGTGGCAAATTACGATTTTACCCTAGTTAGTCAAAAAGTAACTTTTGTGAAAAGTTGTAAAAAGCATGGAAACCACCATTTTGAGTGTTTTACTGCTGTTTAGCAGAAGAATAAATAGATGGACTAATGATTTTTTAAGGTTGATGTGATATAAGCACACTTTATAGTGCTGATTTTGATGTTTTGAAAATCATCCCTTCTTAAAGAGCCATCTATCATATTATATGAGGATAAATCGTGCTGGAGCACAGCTCGCACTTGATTTCATATATTTTCCACATGTATTAGTGCTGGATTTTGATTCGCACTAGATTTCCATGACATGCATGATAGAGTGCTGGAGTTATTACTCGTACTCAGTTTTATGGGATTTATGCATGAGAGAGTATTGGAGCGATTAGCTCGTACTCAAATTTTCATGAGATGTATGATAGAGTGCTAGAGCATTGCTCGTACTCGATTCTTCATGATTTATACATGACATGGTACTAGAGCTATTGCTCGTACTTGATTTGATGATTGTGTGCATAGCTTGGTACTGGAGCTATTGCTCGTACTTGATTTGAAACATGAACTATGCATTGACCTAGCTGCTGGAGGTTTACTCGTACTAGAGTTTGAGTTTGTGATGTGAAACAGTGTTTGAGCGGAGTGTCGACTGTGAGTCGCGCTCAAAAGTGCGCACTGTATTTTATGTGATATATAATACATGTTGAAAACCATGCTTGATTTCCTCGTGTAGACTGAGTGTCACACTATGAAAGGTTAGCATGTGTATTTAGAGACGTGGTATGATATTCCATGGTTTGAGGGCTAAGACCTATGGCAGGCACCCCGACTGTGATGTAGGGTCCATTGAGTACATTGTATCATGCATGTGGGATGGAGTACACTGTACCCTGTGGTGTTGTGGAGTTGAGGATGATATAGCTGGCGGTTGTGATGGACTGACCCCCCTCCCGTTGCAGCAGTGATGCCCCACACACCGAGATCTGTGTTGCCTGGGATCACCACTGTCGGATATGATCATAGTCCAAGATATTATTTACATTTTCACCACAAAGTCTCACATGATATATCACCTGATTGACTGATTTAATTACGGATGACCTGAGGGATGGGTCGGAATCCGATTTGTGTTGTGAATGATTTAAATGCCATATTTACTGTGATTTAAACATACATGGCATGATTTATCTAAAGGCATTATGATATTATAAAGATGCATTATTTTGCATTACATGCCTACATTTGAGAAAGAAAGCATGATTTCTGTACATGGGATTTAATTTGTACAAGTATATATATATATATATATATATATTTAAAGACACGCTTTTAAAGTGAGTTAAAGAAATGATATTTTCGAGGCATAGCATTATTTTGAGTAGATAGTGTAGATGTCTACTTGCTTGCCTGATTTTCTTACTGAGCGCGTTGTATGCTCACCCCCCTTTATTTACATCTCTCTACAGAGCATCAACAGTAGAGTGAGAGCATTCGAGGGATAGTATTCCTGTTGTTCGCTGCTATTTCCTTTCGATCGACAAGTATACATATTTTTTACGATTATGTATCTAAACATAGAAACAACACAGTGATGTATAGGATATATATTATGGGGAATGTATTGTATTAGATTTTATATGATCTCACATGGATTATAAAAGAAGTTACAGTCAGAGTATATTGACATGTATGTATGATAATGGATGATATGGTATGCGAGGAAGCTAACATCGAATCACAGCCCAACCATTGAAGAGAGGAAAGGTAAGTTAAAATGCAAAAAATTTGTAGTGATTTTTGGTCAAGTCAGGATGGGTCTTGACAGAATGGTATCAGACCAGAGGTTGGTCTGATGTGAGTCGGTGTTAGAAAATAGGAAAGTGTACATCCCCATAGTGATGTGTTGTGTTTAGATATAACTGTGTATACCAGATGGGAGACGGGCTAATTCATGATTTTGAATGTAGGAACTTTACCTATATGGAAAATACTCGTAGTGGTAGAGGGACGAGAGGTAAGGCTCGAGGCCTTAGAGATAGGCCTGAAAGATGAGGTTCTGCCAAACCATTACTACCCATGAGACTCCAGGTGCTACTGAGGCACTAGAGTGTGCTGAGATGCGCTCTACGAGATTAGAGCGTAGTCTAGAGATGATTGTAGAGATATTAGGACAAACGATGCCAGGTAGGTAGGGACTGGAGGCAGGATCTACGACAGGAGAGGTAGTTACCCCTGATACTCCTATACAGACAGCTCATGCACCGAGGACTGTAGATACTTCTACACCCCCACCAGTTTTGGGTAGTAGTGGATTAGGGTACGGATGTGATCTGTATCGATTGCGAGAGTTCTAGAAGTTTAGACCTCCATCTTTTAGTGGGGTCAAGGACCCTGTAACTGTTGAGGAGTGGGTTGCTAAGATGGAGAAGCTTTATGGATTCTTCTAGTGTAAGACATTGAATATGGTCGTATTTGCTGCGTTCCTACTGAAGGAAGCTGCAGAGCAGTAGTGGAAGTCCACCAGACCCATATTGAGAGCCCGACACATAGATATCAGTTGGGAGATATTTCAGGATGCCTTTAGGAGGCAGTTTGTGCCTGATACTGCACAGTAAAAACTACAAGCTGAGTTTTTGAGACTGAACTAGGGGAGTTTGTTTGTGGACGAGTATGAGACTCGATTCCTATCCCTAGGGAGATATAACCTAGATACCATATATAGTGAGGCCAGGAAGGTCCACAGGTTCATCGATGCATTGAGACCAGTTCTGCGGTCCAAGTTCGTTCCATTAGATATAACCACCTATGAGGAAGTAGTGCGCAGGGCGCAACTGTGCTAGTAAGATTATGAGAGGAATGCTTCCGAGTTTGGGAAGTTTAGTCGAAGTTGAGATATACAGAGGAAGAGGCCGACTAGAGATTTCAATTATCGATGAGGGAGGAAACTCTTCGGTAAGAGATCACGGGTTGAGGAGGCATGAGAGAGACTTGCTAGACCTCCTGCTTATCCGACCGTAGCTCCAGTAAAGGGTATTGTCATAGGAGGATAGAGATCTACTATCGATCAGTGCAGAAGATGCGGTAAACAACATAGAGGTAGGCCATGTCCGCTGACTCCTATAGTGTGTCTTCAATGCGGGAAACAAGGGCATATTGCTAGAGCTTGCCCAGAAATGGTAGATATTGTGCCACTGAAGGGCAGGGAGCCAGAGAGAGCTCCAGTAGATCCCTCTACTTAGAGGAGGAGAGCGACAGCAAAAGAGAAAAGGGAAGCAAGTGATTGGTCGAGGGCGCGTACATGCTTTGGACCAGAGGACAGCTGATGCTTCATCGGATGTGATACGAGGTAACATCCTGATTTATGATATTGAAGCATATGTTTTAATTGATCCTGGTGCCACGCATTCTTTTGTATCGCCTTCATTTACATGTAAATTAGCAAGACATGTAGAGCGTACACCGTTAAGTATGATGATGTTGATTAGTACGCCTATGAATAGTAATCAAGTTGTAGAATATGTATTTAATGACTGCAAGTTGAGAGTAGGGGATAAGGAGATGACAGCCAATCTAATATTACAAGTATGAGTGACTTTGATATAATCTTAGGGATAGATTGGTTATCTGCAAACCATGCTGTTTTAGATTGTTATACTAAGACAGTTATGTTTCCTAACCCTACGAGATATGTTGTAAAGTTTAATAAAAATAAATGAAAGAAGTAGTTATGATTATAATATGTTAAACTGATTGAGAGAACCTTCAACATAACAAGGTTTCATTGCGTACGTGGTAGATTTGGATAAGGCATATCCGGAGTTGTTAAATATTACTGTGGTCAGTGAGTACCCAGATGTTTTCCCGGATGAGTTGCTAAGATTACCACTAGACAAAGATATGGAGTTCTATATAGATTTGGTGCCTGGTATGGAGCCTATTTCGAGACCACCATATCGTATGGCCTTAGTTGAGCTGGAGGAGTTCAAAAGGCAGTTGCAGGAGCTGTTGGATAGGGGTTTTGTTCGATCGAGTGTTTCACCTTGGGGTGCACCGATTTTATTCATGAGGAAGAAGGATGAGAGCCTCCGATTGTGTATAGATTATCGATTGTTGAATAAGGCCACCATCAGGAATAGGTATCCCCTTCCACGCATTGACGACTTGTTAGATCAGCTTCAGGGAGCACAGGTCTTTTCCAAGATTGATCTAAGGTCTGGGTATCATCAGCTAAAAGTTCGGAGTGGAGATATACCCAAGACGCAGTTTCGTACTCGATATGGCCATTATGAGTTCTTGGTCATGCCATTCGGATTGACGAATGCTCCAGCTGATTTCATGGCTTTGATGAACGATGTGTTCAAGCCATATTTAGACCAGTTTGTTATCTTCTTCATCGATGATATATTGGTGTATTCGAGATCCAAGGAGGAGCATGAGGAACACCTCAAGATCGTATTGCAGACTCTATGAGAGTAGAAGTTATATGCTAAGCTCAGTAAGTGTGACTTTTGGTTGTCACAGATCTCGTTTTTTGGGACATGTTGTATCGAGAGATGGTGTATCAGTTGATCCATCTAAGATAGAGGCTGTAGTTTAGTGGGAACAACCGAGAATAATCACCGAGATCAGGAGGTTTTTGGGTTTAGCTGGATATTATCGGAGATTCGTTGAGGGATTTTTGAAATTAGCTGCTCCGTTGACACGTCTTACTCAAAAGAGTGTACTGTTCGTATAGGACGAGGATTGTGAAAAGAGTTTTCAGGAGTTGAAGCGTCGATTGACCACCGCTCCGATTCTCACTATCCCTACCAGCTCAGGAGGATTTGCAGTGTATACCGATGCTTCGCATCAGCCACTGGGCTGTGTATTGATGCAGGATGGAAATGTAGTTACTTATGGATCTAGACAGCTGAAGGATCATGAGAAGAACTATTCGACCCATGATTTGGAGCTAGCAGCAGTAGTGTTTGCGTTAAAAGTATGGTGCCACTACTTGTATGGTGAGAAGTTTCAGATATTTACCGACCATAAGAGCCTCAAGTATCTGTTCTCACAGAAAGCGCTGAACATGAGACAGAGAAGATAGCTAGAGCTTCTGAAGGACTATGATTGTAAGATACTTTATCATCCAGGTAAGGCTAACATTATAGCCGATGCCTTGAGCAGGAAGAGCCTAGGGATGGTATCGTATATGGTGGTTAGGGAACATGATTTGCTAGAGCAGTTTGCTAGCCTCAGTTTGGGAGTTGTGCCTTCTGACATGGATACAGGCTATGTGATAGCTAGTCTATGCTTGGAGCCGGATCTGTTGGACAGGATCAGAGTGGCTCAATAGACTGATCCATTTTGTATGGATATGAGCGGTCAGATGCAGAAGGGTACAGTGACTGACTTTGAGTTGAGTTCTGATGGACTACTGAGGTTCAGAGGTAGATTGTGTGTTCCCGAGGATCCAGGACTCAGGAGATTGATATTGGCAGAAGCTCATTCGTCGAGGTATACGTTACATCCGGGGAGTAACAAAATGTATCAGAACCTCTGGAAGGTATACTGGTGGTCGGGTATGAAGAGAGATGTAGCAGATTTTGTGGCAAAGTGTCTCGTATGTCTGCAGGTGAAGGTAGAGCATCAGAAACCTGCAGGGTTATTGCAGTCTCTTCATATACCGACATGGAAATAGGAGCATATCACCATAGATTTTGTGATGGGTTTACCGAGAACCCACAGGAATCACGATGCTATATGGGTGATCATCGACAGACTGACGAAGTCAGCCCACTTCCTAGCTATGAGAGCGATCGGTACTCTGAATTCATTAGAAGAGCTGTATGTACGCGAGGTAGTGAGGTTACACGGTGTACCAGTGAGCATAGTCTCTAATAGGGATTCCCGCTTCACTTCCCACTTTTGGGGACATTTTCAGGAAGCCATGGGAACCCAATTGAGTTTGAGTACCGCTTTCCATCCTCAGACAGATGGTCAGTCAGAGAGGACTATACAGACTCTGGAGGATATGTTGAGAGCATGTGTGCTAGATTTTAGAGGCTCCTGGGATGACCACTTGCTACTAGCCGAGTTCGCCTACAACAATAGTTATCATTCGAGTATCGGGATGGCACCGTATGAGGCTTTATATGGCCGTAGATGTCGTTCCCCTATTGGATAGGAATAAGTGGGTGATCGTAAGATTTTCTCTCCTAACATGGTTACACAAGCATCTGAGGACGTCCACTTGATTGTAGAGAGACTGAGGATAGCTCAGAGTAGACAGAAGAGTTACGCTGGCAGGAGAAGAAGGCCACTAGAGTTTACAGTTGGTGAATCCGTGTTTCTGAAAGTTTCTCCTTCCAAGGGCATAGCGAGATTTGGGAAGAGAGGAAAGCTAAATCCTCTCTATATTGGACCCTTTGAGATACTTGATCGAGTGGGAGATAAGGCTTATAGGTTGCCATTGCCACCGGACTTATCAGGTGTCCATAACGTCTTCCACATATCGATGCTTCGGAAGTATCACCCGGATCCGGCACATGTGATTAGTTACGAGCCTTTGGAGCTCTGAGAGGACATGTCATATGTTGAAAGACCGATTCAGATATTAGATAAAAAGGAGAAGGTATTGAGATCGAAAACCATCAGATTAGTGAAGATTCTCTGGCAGCATCATACTTCAGAGGAGGCTACTTGGGAGCTGGAGAGTCTGATGTGAGAGAAGCACCCTCATCTATTTGATGACTTACTTAGTTCTAATTTGGAGGACCAAATTTTTTGAGTAGGGGAGGATTGTCAGACTCGTGTTTTCGATTTACGTAAGTAGCTTGTTCCTTATGATTCCTATGTGTACGAACACTTTATTTCATAGTTGAATCATAAGAAGAGTATTTACTATCATGCAATCAACTATTTAAGAAATTAAAAATGCATGTAAGCTACATAACAACGAGATAAGGGTTACGTTGATTCCCAAATGAGTGCAGGGGTAAAAGGGTCAAATTACTGAGATCCGATATAATTTCGATAAGACAATTTCATTAAAAATATGAAATTGAGGAATTTTGATCAAAATCGAGGAAAATATTTAATTTCGAATCCAATTGATCAAGATATAAATTTATTAGAATTTATCAGAATTTTTACCTCGAAAAATGAGCCAAAAATAGTGAAAAAATATATCGAAAAGGTAAAATCAGACTGATAAATTCATTTACGGATTAAATGAATTTAATATGATTTTTTTAGATATTTTTGGGATATTTTTGAGATTTTTATTATTATTTTAAGGAATAAAATAATAATAAAAATATATTATAAATAAAAGAAAAAAGAAAAAGAAAAATTTTCGAGATTTCATCGAACTTCGGGTAAGTCGATACAAGGTCAAAAGTGACCGATTTGATTTTCGATAAATTTATTTAAATAATTTTAATCGAAAATTGACCCAGAGTTAAATATATAAATTTGTGCAGTTCGACGATAAATTTCGAACGGAAGCCCGATCGAACTTTGATTTACGTACCATCGCATAATCTCGTGTAAGTAAAGCTCATTTACGACAATTTATGTGATTATTGCGTATTTAAGATTTATTTTGCGCAACTCGGATTAAATTCCACATTTACTGAATTATATTCAAAATTTTGAATTAAATGTCGTAAATGATATACGGGCTATCCAAAGAGTTTGGAATAAAGCCCAATGGGTATTGATAGGCCCAATGAGCCAATAGACCCTGATAAAGGGAATTACTAAGTGGAAAATGGGCTTAATACGGATTAAGGCCCAATTAAAGTGTTTAAGGCCCATTAAGAGTAAACGGGCCTATATAAGTGAAATAGACTGTATTAAATGTGTAATACAGTAGGAAAAGTATAATTAACCTAGTGAATGGTTAATGCAGCTCCAGAGTCATATTGAGAGTGGACCGGACTGCGAGATTTGGGCAGCACAAAGGAAGTGAGGTCACTTTGTGTGATCCGAGGTAAGGGACTTTTGTGAGTAGTTAGAGATACCTGCACGTATTTTCATTTGCTTTTACATTCACTTAAAAACTCTGAGGGTCAGAGAAAGTGAATAATAATTATTGTGACCCGATAGTGGCAAATTACGATTTTGCCCCTAGTTAGTCAAAAAGTCAACTTTTGTGAAATGTTGTAAAAAGCATGGAAACCACCATTTTGAGTGTTTTACTGCTGTTTAGCAGAAGAATAAATAGATGAGCTAATGATTTTAAGGTTGATGTGATTTAAGTACACTTTATAGTGCTGATTTTGATGTTTTGTAAATCATCCCCTTTTAAAGAGCCATCTATCATATTATGTGAGGATAAATCATGCTGGAGCACAGCTCGCACTTGAGTTCATATATTTTCCACATTTATTAGTGTTGGATTTTGATTCGCACTAGATTTCCATGACATGCATGATAGAGTGCTAGAGTTATTACTCGTACTCAGTTTTATGGGATTTATGCATGAGAGAGTATTGGAGCGATTAGCTCGTACTCGAATTTTCATGAGATACATGATAGAGTGCTAGAGCATTGCTCATACTCGATTCTTCATGATTTATACATGACATGGTACTGGAGCTATTGCTCGTACTTGATTTGATGATTTTGCGCATAGCTTGGTACTGGAGCTATTGCTCATACTTGATTTGAAATATAAACTATGCATTGACCTAGTTACTGGAGGTTTACTTGCACTAGAGTTTGAGTTTGTGATGTGAAACAGTGTTTGAGCGGTGTGTCGACTGTGAGTCGCGCTCAAAGGCGCGCACTGTATTTTATGTGATATATAATACATGTTGAAAACCATGCTTGATTTCCTCATGTAGACTAAGTGTCACACTATGAGAGGTTCGCATGTGTATTTAGAGACGTGGTATGATATTCCATGGTTTGAGGGCTAAGACCTATGGCATGCACCCCGATTGTGATGTAGGGTCCATGGAGTACGTTGTACCGTGCATGTGGCATAGAGTACACTGTACCATGTGGTGTTGTGGAGTTGAGGAGGATATAGCTGGCAATTGTGATGGACTGACCCCCCTCCCGTTGCAGTAGTGATGCCCCACACACCGAGATCTGTGTTGCCTGGGTTCACCATTGTCGGATATAATCATAGTCCAGGATACTATTTACATTTTCACCACAGAGTCTCACATGATATATCACCTGATTAACTGATTTAATTGCGGATAGACTTGAGGGATGGGTTAGAATCCGATTTGTGTTGTGAATGATTTGAATGCCATATTTACTGTGATTTAAACATACATGGCATGATTTATCTAAAGGCATTGTGATATTATAAAGATGCATTATTTTGCATTACATGCCTACATTGGAGAAAGAAAGCATGATTTCTGTACATGGGATTTAATCTGTACAAGTATATATATATATATATATATATATATTTAAAGACATGCTTTTAAAGTGAGTTAAGGAAATGATATTTTCGAGGCATAGCATTATTTTGAATAGATAGTATAGATGTCTACTTGCTTGCCTGATTTCCTTACTGAGTGCATTGTATGCTCACCCCCCTTTATTTACATCTCTCTACAGAGCATCAGCAGTAGAGTGAGAGCATTCGGGGTATAGTATTCCTGTTGTCCGCTGCTATTTCCTTTCGATCGACAGGTATACATATTTTGTACGGTTATGTATCTAAACATAGAAACAGCATAGTGATGTATACAATATATATTATGGGGAATGTATTGTATTAGATTTTATATGATCTCACATGGATTATAAAAGAAGTTACAGTCAGAGTATATTGACATGTATGTATGATAATGGATGATATGGTATGCGAGGAAGCTAACATCGAATCACAACCCAACCATTGAAGTGAGGAAAGGAATGTTAAAAATGCGAAAAATTTGTAGTGATTTTTGGTTAAGTCAGGATGGGTCTTGATAGCGGCAACGTGAGCTTACCCCCTTCCAGCCACTGCTCTTTCTTTCTCTTCCCTTTTTTTCAATATAGATCTAAGATCAGGGTACCATCAGTTGAAGATACGAGGTGGAGATATACCTAAGACAGCTTTTTGCACCCGGTATGGACATTATGAGTTTATGGTTATGCCATTCGGGTTGACGAATGCTCCCGCAACTTTTATGTCTTTGATGAATGAGGTATTCCACCAGTACTTGGATCGATTTGTTATTGTGTTTATTGATGATATACTGGTGTATTCAAGGTCTAGAGAGGAGCATGAACGGCACCTAAGGATAGTGCTGTAAACCCTCCGAGAGAAGAAGTTGTACGCTAAACTCAGTAAGTGTGAGTTTTGGTTGGAACAGATCTCTTTCCTGGGTCATATAATATTAAAAGATTGAGAGTCAGTGGATCCATCTAAGATTGAGGCCGTAGTTCAATGGCAGAGACCCCAGACAGTGACAAAGATTAGGAGTTTCTTAGGTTTAGCTGGGTATTACTGAAGGTTTGTAGAGGGATTCTCAAGATTGGTTGCTCCTTTGACACGTCTCACGAGGAAAAATGTAGATTTTGTGTGGGACGATAAGTGTGAGGAAAGCTTTGAGGAGTTGAAAAGGAGATTAACTACAGCTCCAATACTCACCATTCCTACCAGCTCAAGAGGTTTCTCGGTGTATACGGATGCTTCACACCTAGGACTGGGCTGCGTATTGATGCAGGATGGGAAGGTAGTAGCCTATGGATCAAGGCAGTTAAAGGATCATGAGAGGAACTACCTGACCTATGACTTGGAGTTGGCAGCGGTGGTGTTTGCGCTGAAAATATGGCACCACTACCTCTATGGTGAGAGATTTCAGATTTATACATATCATAAGAGCCTTAAGTACCTGTTCTCATAGAAAGAGTTGAACATGAGATAGAGGAGATGGCTCGAGCTCTTAAAGGATTATGATTGTGAGATCCTGTACCACCCGGGTAAAGCAAATGTGGTTACTGATGCATTGAGTAGGAAGCATCTTAGGATGGTGTCATTTATGATGGTCAGGGAATACGAACTGTTGGAACAGTTCACAAACATCAGTTTGGATATGACCCCGCCTGACGCTGATAGTGGATTTATGATAGCTAGCCTGCAGTTGGAACCGGATCTGGTAGATCGAATTCGATAGGCTCAGCGAGTTGATCAGCAGTGTAGTGATATTATCGGGCAGATACAGAGGGGTACAGAGACGAACTTTGGGTTGAGTTCGAATGGATTGTTGAGGTTCAAAGGTAGTATATGTGTTCCTGATGATGCAGAGATCAGAAGGTTGATCTTGATAGAGGCTCACTCATCGAAGTATACGATACATCCAGGGTGTACTATGATGTATCAAAACCTTCGAAAGGTTTATTGGTGGTCTGGATTGAAAAAGCACATTGCTGAATATGTTGCTAAGTGTCTTATTTGTCAGCAGGTGAAGATAGAGCATCAGAAGCCTGCAGGGTTATTGCAGCCTCTACCGATACCGATATGGAAGTGGGAGCATGTCACCATGGATTTTGTGATGGGATTACCAAGGACCCGGAGAGGTCATGATGACATATGGGTGATTGTGGATCGGTTGACGAAATCAGCCCATTTTCTAGCTATGAGAGCTACCTATACTCTAAGCCAGTTAGCGAACCTATATGTGCGCGAGATAGTGAGGCTACATGGAATTCCAGTGAGCGTTGTTTCTGATAGGGATACCCACTTCGCTTCCCACTTCTGGGAATGTTTTCAAGAAGCAATGGGGACCCAGTTGAGTTTTAGCACCGCGTTTCATCCTCAGATAGATGGTCAGTCAGAGAGGACTATATAGACCCTGGAGGATATGTTAAGAACGTGTGCATTGGATTTTGGAGGCTCCTGGGATGACCATTTGCCACTCGTAGAGTTTGCCTATAATAATAGTTTTCATGCGAGTATCGGGATGGCACCATAAGAGGCATTGTATTGGTGTAGATGCCATTCCCCTATTGGATGGGAAGAGGTTGGTGACAGACAGATCTTTGCTCCCGACTTGGTTAGACAAGCCTCTGAGGACGTCCAATTGATATGTGAGAGGTTACGGACAGCTCAGAGCAGGCAAAAGAGTTATGCTGACAGGAGACAGAGACCACTAGAGTTTGATGTGGGTGAGTCAGTGTTTTTGAAAGTTTTCCCTTCGAAGGGAATTATGAGATTCGGGAAGAAGGGAAAGTTGAGCCCTTGATATATAGGGCCATTTGAGATACTTGATAGAGTAGGAGATAAGGCGTATAGGTTGGCATTGCCACTAGAGTTGGCAAGTGTGCATAACGTCTTCCACGTATCCATGTTGAGGAAGTACCACCTGGACCCGACACATGTGATAAGATATGAGCCATTGGAGCTCAATGAGGGTATGGCATACATTGAAAAGCCAGTTCGAGTATTGGACAGAAAAGAGAAAGTGTTGAGGACAAAGACAATTCCCTTGGTGAAAATACTTTGGCAACATCACACTGTGGAAGAGGCCACATGAGAATTGGAGAGTTTGATGCCGGAGAAGTATCCCGTATATGTGTAATTGTATATATGTACATGGAAATGTAAATGGTGATATACTTGTAATGTGGAGTATATGTGACGTAAGTCCATAAGTTATTGTACACAAATGTAATAAGAGTTGTGATTATACATACAAGTTACATTATGTATGAATGTGAAGAAATGGACTTAAATATGTGAAGAATGTGAGTAAAATGGAATATGAGTAGTGTGGTAAATGGAATGAAGAGTTGCATGAGTATGCACTCCCATTTGGTTAATATTAAGTATCTTTGGTTATACAAAGATTCCACACAAGTTTCAATAGGTATAAGGTATGAATGGAGGCCATTTTGAAGTCTCAAAGATGAATGAAATGAGAAAAGGATCATGGTAGCAAATTAAGGATGTTTGAGTATGAGTTGCTACAGAAGAACTACATAAAATCTGGAAAATATGAAGGGCAGATTGATCTCATAGGATGAGAGATCGATCTGGAAGAGCCAGAATACTCTTATTTGGGCAATGGAATAGAGCAGATCGATCTCCAATGGAGCCAGATCGATCTCCTAAGCATTCTGTAATGAAAAGATCGATCCTCAAGCACCCAGATCGATCTCCTTAGCTATCTGTTTGGGGGCAGATCGATCTTATGCTTCGACAGATCGATCTCATACTTAAAATGCCGTGAAAAAGAGGGATTTAAGGGGACCAAATCATTCTCCTCTTGGTGCAGATCGATCTCCTCAAGCTATTTCTATAAAAGGAGTGCTGAAAATCAAAAAATTTTGGGAAAACACTATCCTTCCATTTTCAACCCAAAAACCCAACTTTCTCTCTCTAAAATCAGCCATTTTTAGTAAGATTTAAAAAGAGACCATTAGAGGCAAAGTTGTTCCTATCAAAGAGAAGAACAACATAGTTGGAAGGCATTTTCCCATTGTTGGTATTGAAGGAGCTAAGGGCATTATCATTTGGAGCAAGAAGAGAAATCAAACTTGATAAGATTCTAACACTCCAACTATGGTACATTGTCTATTTAAATGATTTTGGAGTTGTTTGGCATGAGTATGGATAGTTAGAAACTATTTAAAATGCATTGGAATGATTATGACCTAGAAATGATCTAGTGTGAGAAAGTGGAATGTATGGAGATTAATGAGAAATGGGATGTCTAGAGGTGACAATAGTGTTATGGGTATGATTTTAAGATGTTGTTGGTGGATAAATTGTAAGATTTACCTAAAAAGGGTAAAATGTAGATTAAGGCATTTGTAAAATGCATAAGTGAATTATATTGAATAGTGAGGTCAAATATGGGTTAAAAACATTAACTCAATTGATTTGGATAAATGAATCGCAGCTTCCGAGGATATGTTGGAGCGAGTTGAGCTAAGAACGTGAGAAGTTAAGAGGAAAGGAGTCACACCATGTAAATCGAGGTAAGGGAATTGTGTGGACTCATAGAGATATCTGTGCGCAATTTGGACTCTTAAATGTTTTGCTAGAATGCATGAGATTAGGAAATGATGTTGGGTGATTGAAGGGTAAAAGTTGGGAGTTTGAGAAATGTGCATGAAAACAAAAGCATATTGCTTTGAAAATCATTTTTTATTGCTTTTTAGCAAATGATTGGTAGGTTGGCTGACATTGAAATGATTTGCAAAAGAAATGAGTGTGTTTTGGTTTTGTTAACCATACTTTGCAAAGCTTTGAGCCACCTACATGATTTCGTGAGTATGAAAGCGAGCTAGAATATGACTCGCATGAGATTTGACGTGTTTTATACACATGAGTGCTAGAGACACTAGTTTTCACATGGATTTCATAATTGTTTTGGCATTGTGCTTGGCGTTTTCTCGCCTGGATGCCCACCTTGCATGTTGCCGTGTTTGGAGCTTCGAGTAGACTAGGTGTCACATCGATTAAATAGGTTCACACATGCATTATTTTGACATGATTAATTAGCCGTGTTAGGAGCTTCGGGTAGACAAGAGGTCGTACCGATTAAATAGGCTCACACGTGCGTTGAGATGTGGCGTGATATGATGTGTTAATTGGGTCCACGGAGTACGTTGTACTCTGCATGTAGCATGGAGTACGTTGTACCATGTTGAGATGTGATGTGCTGTCTTCGGACGAGATCTACTATGGACCGGCGGGTAGGATTTGACCCACCTCCCGTGTGGAAGCAGATAGTGGTGATATCCTGCACACCTGATCCGTGTAGCCGGTATCACAGGTTATGTACATAGGCCTTGAGGTTATTACATGTTGTTGAACTGCCTATCTCACATGTCTATTGCTTTGAGAATAAATCCATGTTTGAAATGATTTGTGGGTCAGGAAAGTCCAAGGGTGGGCTGAGACCTGACCAGTGTTGGATTGATTTGTTAATGGTTTTTAAAGTGCACGGATGCATGATGTTTAATGTTATGCTTTATTGTGAAAATGCATGATGTTTAATGCCATGCTTTATTGTGAAAATGCATGATGGGTAATGCTATACTTTTATTGTGAATTATGCATGATGATTTATACCATGCTTTGAGTTGAAATGTGCACTGGATTTTAATAGCATGAATGCTTTGCATACCATTAACACAATCATACTCTCATGTTTTGAGATAAATGATGAATTAAATGCTTTTGAGCATGGCATCACGCGTAGATAGTGCAGTGTCTACCTGTTCGCATGATTGCCTTACTGAGCATGTGGTTTGCTCACCCCCTTATTTTCCCCCTCTCTACAGAGTGTTGAGTATAGATTGAGCGTGACTAGAGGCGTTTCCCTTTTGGTAATCCGCTGCATCCCATCGCTAAAGGTATACACACTTGGATTATTTTGTATCTAAACTAGACATAGCACAATAGCATTTTGTATGTAACTATTGGGGATGTAAAACAATGTAAACACATGTAATCGACTCTGATATATATACATTTATACAAGTGTTTACTCATAAATAATGTTCAAATTGAATGGGTATGGTGGAATGAGTTAGACGTCGACACACAGCCCAACTGTTAAGAGTGTGGTTGTTCACGATCGAGGAAGGATGATTAACAATTGATGCATGAAATTGCGAAAAATTTGAACGTATTTTAGTAAGTTGAGGGTCGTGACAATTATAACTACATAAAACTTTAAATCTGAATAATGATATAAAAAAATTTTCTAGTTACTTATAAACTATGGGATATTGATTTCTTTTTCTTTTTCACTGTATCCGAATATTTATCATCAGTTTACTATCATACACTACGATAAAGATGAAATCAATCTAACAAAAATTTGTAATAACCATAAGTTTTTCACACCCAACAAATTCAAACATAAATCTATGAGTATCCAACTCATCTCTAATCTCAAATATTAATAGCCTTCAAGTCTCATAAATCAATTATAGTTGATGATGAAACTCTTCGCAGAGCTTATAATATCATAATCCAAAATTTTCTATTAGCCACTATTAACTCCAACTAAAAGTTAGAGCCTAGAATAATAGGAAAAATTCAATCAATAATTTCAATCACTATAACTCCAAATAATAAAATTCATATCAAGATCACAACTCCAAACACTAATCACATACATCACATAATCTCATTGATTCCACAATCTTTGGAACCATTATCACTAATTAATAACTCTCATCATTAACAAATTAATTGCACTCTATATAGAAGTTTAAAGATTGTCCTGCAACGACTTGAATAAATATCAATTCATATCCTCAAGTTAAGATACTTTTCTGTTTCTTTTACTATACCAAAATCACTTCAAATTAAGCAATTATCCTCTTTAAATGCAAGATTGATTTCAACTAATAGAAAATCTTACAATATGCAATGATAAATTTTCTGCTGATGATTTTCAATTACTGCCTAAAATCTACGTTCCCACATAACATTTCTTTGCACTTGATATTGAACCATTGATCCATATTTCATAGTTCATACGATTTCATCAGAATGAAATTCATTTCTTCACATTCACAAATAATGGTACCTAACTTCCAACACGAATATGACGACTGTCAATTTCAATTTGTAGGTTATGGATTAGGGTATTTCTAGACGTTGTCAAGTCTCTCAGGCAGGGAGGTATTTTGAAGTACCTTTGTTAGCAATCAGACTTGACCACATAAACTGGTTATAGATATAAAGATTCAAGGTTCAGTCCCAATAGAAAGTAGAATACCATAATTTATCACCATTTCACATTTATCATTTAGTTAGAACTTATTCTCAATTCATATCACTTGATTCCGAATCACTTCACATAATAGAAATATTGTTACTTTGCATACACCTCTTATTCCAATGTAACTTCTATTCAAAATCTATCACATTTCAAACTTGTCTCATTTTGTACATCAATTATATCAGAACTCTTTCCTTATTCCAATTAAGTTTTGCATTGGAAACATAAGCATGAGCAATTCATAATCTTTAGACTCGATACGTAATTCATATTCCAAGGTCTCCCTAGATCTCAAACTCTGAATCATCTTTAAGAGTTTTGGGTTTTCCCCACTGATCCATAATTTATGCTTTGGGAGAATCCAATTAACTCTCATTCTTGACATATCATGACCCAGAAGACTCCGGGTCTCCTTAACAATTAATGCCAGTACACACCTGTGATAACCTGGAAGTGCGAAAAATAGGGAAAATTTAAAATTTATTCACATCATTTCACAATTCTAGGTGCATTCCTGTGCAGTGTCATGCATCATCATATATAAATTATAATTTACACCTCAGGATCTCATCATCCAACATCTATACATTACATCATATTCATTCTTCAATTTCGAATTAATAAATCCTAATACATCCCATACATCATTGTTCATCAAGTGTCTGTAAATACAACTTAAGTCTGGGTACATGAAATATTGAAATATACCTCAAAGTACAATATATGGCCTAAAGCTCAAGTCTTCCACTAGCCACTACTCTATACGTCGTAGGGGAACTCTCTTCACTTGAAGAAATCTGGGGGGAGATAAAATAGGGTGAACTTTTAAATCGCTTAGTAAGGGGGTAAGGGATTCATTAACAAAATAATGATTTGCACAACA
Source organism: Firmiana major (assembly GCA_033439115.1). NCBI lineage: Eukaryota > Viridiplantae > Streptophyta > Magnoliopsida > Malvales > Malvaceae > Firmiana > Firmiana major. Next base: position 54,737,084 of record CM065904.1, on the reverse strand, counting down.
CAATCATTTTATCTTATGGGCGAAAACCCAATAAACTCAGTAGAAAAGTGTAGCATGAATAATCAAAACACCATCTCAACTCATTTCTCGAAGCTCATGCAGAAACATGAGAATAATTGGTTTAATATAAAAACCACAGTTACAAGTATGTAGAAAACATGATGCGATAATGACTTTTCTCATAAAACGTGATAAAAATCACCGCAATAGTAATGCACGTGGCACAGCCACCAAACACAATCTCAAGTGTAAAATGAGACTAGGCAAATAAAACTCATATAAAAATCTGTCATGGCACATCAAAATGATTGAACTCGTCCTCTAGGCAGACATCCCTAATCGAGGGATTTCGTCGACAATAATACACCCTTGGCCATGGTTCGCTGTAGACTTGATCAGAGTTGTACAACCGTCGGTCTTACATGCTATCAAAGTACGACCCGATCTTACATGCTATCAAAACAATGCCACCCATCGTTACTGCGGAGCGGGGTCATCCACGATACCAGAATGGAGGAGTCGATCTTATGTGCTACTAGAGCAAAGCCAGGTGTGTATCCAACATGACACACCTAAGTCTCAGTAATAACCATTATCATATAAAACCGTTTTGCCTTCACGTAGCGCTTATAATGGTTTTTCTCATAAAATTCATCTCAAAACCGTTTTGTACTCAACACAAAACATGTCAAAACCGAGCTCAAACCGACAAAACCATACACACATTTATCAAATCTCAGTGTGCCTTAACATAGAGCCCAAATCGCTTTTTACTTTTTAAACTCAAAACGGTTGTAAAACAATTTCACATTTAGTCTACAACTCATAAAAATTGGGCCCCAATCGACTATAAAACCATGTGCAACAACTCATAAAAACATGCTTGTTTTCTCAAATCACATTTCATGCTACAATATCATCACAAAATCGCATACACAAATGAGTTTAAGTTTTCCCTTACCTTGTTGCACATCGTATAGTGCAATCATTCCCCCAAACGATGGACTAGCCTCGCATTCCTCTCTGGAACTCTCGGGCTATCCAAACGATGCTAAAACATCAATAATTTATCTCAATCACATTATCGAGCACATATTTGCTCATATTCTAGTTAAATACTACAAACCTTTTTTTTTTTCATATTCCTATCCTAATCCACATTCTCATCCATTACATTTCAAATCCTACATTTTCCATGCATAATATTCATGCTAAAATCACCTCATTGCCTCGATTCTAATTTATAGCCAAAATCCCAAAATTACCACAAATTGTATAATATCATCATCACTCCAAAAAAAATCACAATTTCATCAACTCTAATTATTTCCTAGCTATTTTATCACAACACCCATAGTCACAATCACCAAAATCACCTTAATATCAAAGATTAAAGCTTAGAAATTTACCCAAAACTTATAGAGAGCTCTATTCACACCTCGATTCAATTCATCTTTCGATTTCCAAGTATGTTACTCTCCTTTGGATGAGGAACAACTTTCCTTCTTGCCACAACCTCTGATTCAAATAGAAATAGGCGATTTGGAGGATAGAGAAAGCTAGGGATTTCAGTTTCTAGAGAGAGAGAATGGATTTCCAGAAAAATAAAGGGGTCCTTATATAGGTTGAAGGTAGGAGATCGGTCTGGTCTTTGATGAGATCGATCTCTTTTTGAATTTGGGAACGTTTTGGGGTAATTTTATGCCTAAGAGATCGATCTGTCGTGGGGAGAGATCTCTCTCTTAATTGCTTCATGGGATCGATCTGTTCATTGAGAATATCGATCTTCTGTTTACAGAATGCTTCATGAAATCAATCTACTCCTTGACGAGATCGATCTTCTGTTTACAGAAACATTTGGAGATCGATCTGCTTGCCTATGAGATGATATGCCTATTGGTTCTTGCACATTTTCTGCATTCTGGAGCCATGAGATCGATCTCTCATCCTTGGAGATCGATCTGGCCTTCACAGATTGTACTGCTGCTGCATCAATTTGTAGAAAACTCAATGTAAAACTTCCCAAAATCTACCCCATAGTCCATAATTCAATCCATGCACATTCAAGACTTAAAAACCTCATCTTCTTATACTTCATCATATTTAAAACTTATGTGTACATTAACATATCATAATTACATACACTAAATTACAATTCTCATAACTGGGGTATACAGAATTCTCAGTTCTCACAACACCCAAGTGAATCACTCTGTCTGATAACCTCATTCTCATGTAATCATTGTATTTGCTTCTTCAGCATTTCTAATTCAACCAAAGCCACTGAGTACAGTGGTCTGAATAATTAATTCGATGCCAGGTGCTAAATCAATTTCAAACTTCATCTTCTAATTGAGAGGTAATTCTAATATCTCATCCGAATATGAGTCGAAAAACTCTCTGTCTACTAGGGTGTCACGACCCAAATTACCTAAAATCACTACAAAATTTTCGCTTTTTCTATACTTCTCACCTCCTCGTGACAAATTCCATTTTTAACGAGTTGGGCTATGAGTCAGTAATAATCCCAACTCTTATCCCATTTGATCATATCATTCTTACCATGGTAATAAGGTTAAAATTTCAGATAGTATAATAATAAGTACATATATTATACAACTGTATGTACATACGTTTCCATATATTTACATCCCCCATAATTATATTCATTACAAAACTGTGCTATTAATTGTTTAGATACAAAACTGTATGATGTGTATACCTGATTTGCGATGGGAGCAGTGAAAAACCTGGGATACAGTCTCTACCCGCTCTCGACTACTGTAGATGCTCTGTGGAGGGTGGAAAATGAAAGGGTGAGCATAAACAGCTCAGTAAGGTAATAATGTAAGCAGGTAGATAACTATACTATCTACGTGCTGATAATGTCATGATATAAAATCGTTTACTTTTGGAGCATGAGGTAAGATTAAAACGATGTCACATGTATGTATATATCATATACAAGAAATAATGAAATCGACATATAATTCAAACATGGAAAAATCATCATGTATGACATCTCATGCTCGTCACATTAAAACTTATTTGTTTCATCATAAACTTTTCACTTTAAAACTTATTTGTTTAATCATAAACTCATCACGTTAAAAACTTATTTGTTTCATCATAAAACAATCACACCAAGGCTAAACCCACCACTCGGGAATACCTTGATTTATTAAATCATATCTCTTTTAAAAACATAATTTGGGACATTACCCCTCCTTCAGGTTTGTCCTGGTCTATCCAGACCGTATGATATCATGTGAGGCATGTAGGTTACTGTATGAAAATCGAGGACTATGGCCATACTTTGTCCCTGTGATCCCAGGCCACACGGATCCCGGTGTGCGGGGTATCACAACTGTAACAGGAGGTGGGGTTAATTCCTACCAGCCAGAATAGCAAGTAACATCATAGAGTCATCATGATTGCATGGTACAGCGTACTCCGTGTGACATACACGGTACATCGTACTCCGTGGACCCATATCATAGTCTGGGGGTGCCTGCTGTAGGTCTTATCTACCCCAATACTATGTCGATAACCAACCCATGTCTCAAAGTATACGTGCGAGCATCTCAACTCTCTGTGACACAGTCTACAGGAGGCTTCCGCACGACTATATGCATGTCAACTCACGTCTAGTGCGAGCGAAGCTCCAGCACCACGCTATGCATATCATGATATCTGAAATCTCGTGCGAGCGAAGCTCCAGCACGGTTTTGTACATACACAAATTTCTCGTACAAGCAATGCTCCAGTATTCCCTAAGGCTCCTCAGTTCTCGTGAATCAATTTTCGGTTTCTGTTTTTCGGGTTCTCCCAATTTTTCGATTTTTAGCCCTTTTTTTAATTATTATTATTATTATTTATAAATTATTTTATTATTAAAATATTCATTAAAATAGTCTAAAATAATCTAAAATATCTACAATTATATTATTTTATTCCAAACAATTTAATTTAATTTAATTTAATTTATTATATTTTTAATCATTTTTTCAGTATAATTTCTTCGTATTTTCGGGATATTGTCCGGGGTGACTTTTCGGTATTCCTAAAAATTTTGGATCTTGATCAATTGGACTCGAAATTGTATAATTTCCTCATTATTGATCAAGATATCCTAAATCCTTATTTTTAATTAAATTTTTTTTATCGAATTTATCTCGGATTTTGATTTTTTGACCGTTTTACCCCTGCACTTGTTTCGAAACCAAATTAACCTAACTTTCCTTCATACATCCACCATTTTTTCTTATTTAATTTCGTATTTTCGATAAACTTCATTTTCGATCCTTTTCGTTTGGCCTGTAGCCATTTCGATCTGTATTTGGCTACTTCCGACGTTCACCGAGATTTCATTTTTATTCTACTTGCAAATTGTATTTCAGTCAAAGCTCTTCTTATGATTCATTGAATATATGAAAATGTACATCACATGAATCATAAGGAAATACATCAACAGATAATAAAAGTGGGTCTTACATAGGGTGTCCTTTTTTAATTTTGAACATGCCCTAACTTTATCGATCACATAAGTAGTGTGGCATTCATTTATACTTTTTGGTTCTGTATTTCATTTTTCCATTTATAGTGACTTACTCTATCACTCTCACTGCTTCCTTAGTACATCTCTTTTCTGTCACTCTCTTTACCCTTTTCATTTTCTTAATAACCTCGAAATATACATTTCATATCATCACAGTTGCGCCTTACAAACTGCTCCTTCAAAATAACATCTGGTGAAGCTAACTCAACTCGACCGAGGATCTCAGTACATACTCTGAGTTTCTTGGACTTCCTCCATTTCACATCCCTACTTATCCCATGTAATTTTTTGATGTCGGCTCTCGGATTAAATCGGGGAACTTCCCTTTGAGTTCGACTTTCCATTTCGATACTGATACTATACAGGCTACTTTCTTTATAGTAGCACACTCTGAAAATCTGTGTAGCTTCTCCAATCCTTTAACATAAAAGTTACAAGAGCAACTTTCTCGATAGAGTTACTTCTAAAATCATCAAGCTTTTCTATCTCATTCATTCAACACTCCGAATCCCTGAATTCTTAACCTTTTTAAAAAATGGAGGCTTAAACTCTTGAAACTGCCCCCAATCTATTAAGCTCACAGTCATACTCTAAGAATCCATGCAACTTTTCCAATTTAATTTTCTAGTTTTCCGTTACAATTGGATTCTTAAACACAGTATGTAATAGCATACTATCCTCTGAAATCAGCTCGGTCTCCATCCGTTAGTGAACTTACAGACATTTCTTAGCTTCACCATTCATAACATTGGGTCATACCTATTCAGGGATACAAATCATAATTCGTTGTCACGACCCAAAAATCAGAGTAAATTTTTCATTTTTTTCATACTTATCTGTCCTCTGATCGTGACCACACTCCACTAACAATTGGGCCGTGCGTCAATGCCAGTCCTACCATTCATTCACCATATAACTTAATTCCTTATTAAAGGAAAGGTAAACACATGAGTTTTTCACTAATTCTTTCCCATTCATTTACAAGTGTTTACAGTGTCTATACATCCCAGAAAGTTACTTACAAACATGTTACTGTGCTATTCTTATTTAAATACAATATGTACAAGTGTATATACCTCAAGTGATGGGCAGTAGCGGATATCAGGAATGTAGTACTCAGTCACCTCAAAGTCTACTGAAAGAAATTTGTGTAGGAAAATGAAAGGGGTAAGCACATCAAGCTCAGTAAGGCAATCCTACGAACAAGTAGGTAACCATACAACCTACATGAACGTGGTGCCATGCAAAAACCACCCTTTCTCCACACAATTTTAAAACAGGTGCTACAATTCATGATGTCATGTAAAACAAGTTCACATATAGATTTCAAAGAGCATGGAAAACTCAACATGCAAATCCATTTAAATCATTTCATCCTCATTAAAATTTCACAACACAGCCAGGACTCAACCCCTCCCTCGGGTGTTCCTGGCTCACACAAAACCATGAAATCAAATGCTTTTCAAAGCAATAGTAACATGCGATACAATGAATGTCATACAAAACCAGTTTACATCACGCATGGGTTTAAATAGCATGAAAATAACGTCATGCAAGTTTCAATTTAAATTCCAGTTTAATTCTCATCAAAATCACATCTTAGTTAGGATCCAACCCCTCCATCGGGTGATCCAGATTCACACAAAAGTCCACAAAACATGTTTCTCAAAACATAAATTTATAACATGAGAGACTAGGCAATATATATCTCAGGCAAATAACTAGGACTATGGCTATATCCTCGTGATCCCAGTGCTACACGGATCCTGTGTGCGGGGTCTCACCACTATTAGGAACCACCCCGGGAGGTGGGTTAGTCCATCTCGTCGGTCCTGCCCGATCACTCACATCCAAAGATGCCACTCGCATCTGAAGATGCCACATAATCAATTCCAACATGGTACAACGTACTCTATGCTACTTGCACGGTACAACGTACTCCATGGACCCACATCTCATATCAATAATCGTGCCTATCTCAAAACGCATGTGTGAGCATATTTAATCGGCGTGACACACAGTCTACCCGATGCTTCATACACGGCTCATATCATGTGTCATAAAATCAGTGTAAATGATGCTCCAGTACTCTCATAAAATCAAGGAAAATCTTGTGCGAGCAAAGCTCCAGCACGCGTTTCATAAAACCTCATAAGATCTAGTGCGAGCTAAGCTCTAGCACTCTGTCAAAATCATGTAAAACTAGTGTGAGCTAGGCTCCAGCACTGTGTCATAAAAAGCAAGTGAAAATCTGATACGAGTTAAACTCTAGCACCTTATCATGAAAATCATATGAAAATCTGGTGCGAGTTAGACTCCAGCACCAATGCATGTAAAACTCTAGTACGAGCCCTTGCTCCAGCACTAATGCATGCATCACATAAATCAAAACTCATGCAAGCTAAGCTCTAGCACGTCTCATTTTTTCATAAAATCCCGTTGGCGGCTCTGTTATCTCAAAATAATTTTAAAAAGAAGTCACATTGTTGAAAATATGCAATTTTGTGCATTTTATTTAAAAGTAAGCCGACCTACCCATGCACGTGTCAAAACCCCTCAAAAACAAGCAGGAACCTCTTGTTCTTGCTTCTCCTAACTTTTCCTAATTTTGGAAATTTTACCTTCACAGAGGTATTTTGGTCATTTGCCCATGCACCAAAATTCTTATTTTAAATCTAGACCCTTTAGACAATTTTAGGGAATGTAAATGAGGTCAAAATTGCGTAAAGTTACCTCTAGCAGTCCGTAAATTCCCTTACCTGGAATCACGAGCGAGCTTATCCTATCTCGACAGTACCAGGTCTCTCAGTCCAATTTGCTCTAAACCAAATCTACGGAGTTGCATATAACCACATATTGGTCAGTTCTAATATACTTATCAGTATTTCACTCTTACTGATCGAATCTAAAACACTGGGCCCGTTTTACTTTATTAGGCCGGATTGCACCTTAATGGGCCTTGACTCCCTTTTTCAGCCTGTTTCCACTTATTAAATCCTTTCTTCGGGTCTATTGGGCTCATTTGGCTTATCAATACTCATCGAGCTTTGTTCCAAAACTCATTGGATAGCCTGTATACTATTTACGATAATTACTTTAAAATTTTGAATACAATTTATTTTATGCAGAATTAATCCGTAAAATCTGTAAAATAATCTTAACTCTACATTAAGGACTCAAATTGTCGTAATTAAAGTGTACTTACCCAATGCTATGCGGGGTACAAAAATTGGAGCTCAATCGGCTCTTATTTGGGCTCTGTCGTAAAACTGCACAATTTGATTAATCCGGGTTATTTTCCATTAAATATAATATTAAATTAATTTTTGGAATTTACCCACAGGTCAATCAAGACCATCGGTCAACTTACCCTAATCTCGAGATGTCCCTGACAACATTTCTTTCCTTTTCCCCTTTCTTTCTTTTTTTCCCTTTTCCTTCCCTTTTCCTTTCCCTTTCCTCTCGGCCAAAACGGTGTTGTTTCGGGGCCCTCACCGTCGACTGTCATTTTCGACCGTTTCGCCAGACGCTACCGGTACCAAAAGAAACTGCTCAACCTCAGGATCCCTCCGGTAGCCTTGGATCGGACCCAGACACCGATGGATCACCGGAATCAGCTCGATTTCCTCTCGAATTTCCTTTCGCTGATTCATCGAAATCAGGCATCGTCAGCGCACGTCACCAGTACCAGCAGGTTCGCCCAGTTGTCCTCTCTCTTCTTCGGCCCTCGCCTGGCCTCGTCGGTCATCGGTGGTTGTCAGTGATTCTCGGACGTGCCAAGCCTCGATTTTCTATTTTTCATTTTCAGTTTTCTTTAGTTTTCTCTCTCTTCGAACCAGATTTTCGATTTTCTTTTTTTTATAAATCATTTTATTATTATTTTAATCATTAAAATATTATAAAAAATCCTAAAATATCAACAAAAACTATATTTTATTTAGATTAATTTATTTAATTTATTTATTTTATTTATTTTATTTTAACCCTTTTTCGATGTATTTTTCTCCTTTTTTTGGGATATTGTCCCGACCAAATTTCGGTAAAACTTAATAAATTTGTATCTTGGTCAATTAGACTCAGAATTTAATAATTTTTCTTTTATTAATCAAGATTTCCTAAATCCATATTTTAATGAAATTTTTTTATCGAATTTATATCGGATTTTGATCTTTTGACCGTTTTACCCTTCTACACGTTCGGGACCAATTTAAATCGATTTTCCTTCTTAGACCAACTATAATTTCTCATTTAAAATTCATATCTCTGTTCAGACAATTCAAATCACATAAATTTAATTTGAAATTTCTTAACTGTCCGTTTTCAAATTTTACGTACGTTCGACTACTTCATTCATATTTATATTATCAAAATCATATGTCTTATGATTCCATTAACATATAAAAATATCCATACAATGTGTGAATCATAAGGAAATATGATAAAAATCAAGTTTTACATTCATACTCCTTGACAGATCGATTTCCTTGTGCTAGACCCATAAATTTCATTCGTAGTTTCCTTAATCTCATTCATACAGTTCTCTATAACTACTGGGTCCTTTATCCCATTTAACGATGGCGGTCTGAACTTCTGAAACTGCCTAATCTAGTGTAGCTCCGACTTTTAACCCAAGTCATCATCATTCTGCTGTGGAGCTACAGGAGCAGGCATATTTGTAGTTCTGAAACATTTTTACAGGCTGTGCGAGTGTATTAGAAGTAATCTGCCTGTCTATTCTTTCGTCTACCCTATCACCTAACATAGCCTGTGTCCTAATTTTTCCATAGTATGTTCAATACTTCACTCAATCTAAGCAAAGTGTATCTCAATACCATCTGTCCTTTCCACAAGACCTGATGGAGCATGCTCAACATCAGTTTCAATCTCAGTATCATTTATGAGTCTGATATGACAACTCTGCATGATTCTCAGGCCTACCTATGTGGCCTCTAGTCCGTGATATAATTCCTCACGTAAACCAAACATTAAGTCTTAACTTCATTAGGTATACTTAGTCTACAACCAGATAAAAACAGACATTTAGGATGTAATCTTATCTTTATTATTGACACTGACAGTACTAGACAAACTTCGCTTTGATATCACCTTTAACTGTAACGACCCGTGACCTATAAAAATTTGGGGAAATTTTTTTTTGTAACTTTAGCTTGTAACTTAATCCCTTTAGGTTGTATTCCTGTTCATTGTCAATTCATTTTCTTACTTCTTTATCCGTAATTAAAATTAAGTTTAACATTTGGATTTATATGGCCGATAAAAATTTCGACAGCATAACAGCTTATATATAGGCCTATCCACCTGAAAACCATATGTTTTTAATAATCTTAGATATCCACAACTATCAAACATGCTTTCCAAGTCATATCATTAAATCATTCTACATATTCCAAAACACGTCTAGTTACTCCCAAAAATTAATCCTTAAAAATATTTCATTTCATTTATCCTTATACAGATTACATCCTGACACATTACTTTCAATAGATGTCTGTGCATACAAATGGTCTGGTAAAGAGATAGAAATGTATACATCACGCATGTACAAAAGGTAGTCTGGGAAAACTCATATCCGCCAGCCTACGTCGTCTGCGTAGCAATTATCAACTGTAGTTTTACTGCAACACATCTAAGAGGTGAAGGGGTGAGCTTTCGGGAAAAAGCTCAATAAGAAAATACATTTAAAGTAGTCCTGATATGTAAAAGCATGCAAGAAATCATTCATGAAACAAACTTTACTTCAGAAAAACTGATCATAAGTTTCTTTGAGAAGCTAATATTTAGAAGATATGTAAACTTTCATTTCATGCATAGTCATCATAAGAAATTATAAAGCATGAGTTTCTTTAAATCAAATACATGCTTAAATACTTCATAAAATTTTTCATCATTCATGGATGATTTCATAAAATCATCGTCATTCACAAACATTTCATAAAACATAATCATACTTAAACATTTCGTCATAAATCATAATTATTCGTAAACATTTCATCAAAATCTCATAAAAAACATAGTCATTCATCATCATCATAAACATATTCATAATCATAATCGTAATTGTGGAGACTAGGCTATAACTAAGTCATGCGATACGTGTCATTCTCCGTAGAGAGTCAATCATACCTATGGCCATGGTAAGGGGGCTGTAGACTGGATCAGGGTCGTACAACAATCATAATCATAAACACGGGTAGTATCTTCTCATTCTTATCATATACTAGGACATAGCTACGGCACAAGCACCGATGGCACTCACCATGCGGGAAACATACATACGTGCTGCGCGGGCATGAGATACTACTAGAAATCATCATCATAAACCACGAGTAGCGAGACATCTACCACACAGGTAGAGTCAAGCGCTACAGGGGCCCTACGTACCGGCACTCAAGTGGTGGAGTCGGAACACCACGAGAAGTAACCATGCATGAAGCCTATAGTCTCAAAAAGTTTCTCTTTTCTTGAATACTTTTGAAAATGTCAAAAGTTTCTTTCAAAGCATAAATATAGGTTTTCAAACCATCATAAAACTTCCATGCATTTTCATGCTTCAGGAAATTCATTTCATAAACATAGATGCACTTAGTGAACATTTCATAAAACGAAATAATGTTTCATAGATCGTTCCATAAGTATGAAAATAATCATAAATCATTTCAAATGAAAATAACCAGAAATCATTTCAAAACAAAATATTGCTTCATAAAATCTTTTTATCAATGCAATGAGGGTTCATATCGGAACTAAATTAAATTGTAGCCATTACCTAGATTTCTTTGTACCGTCTAACTTTTCCAAATGTTGAGATTTCGCTCAGTCCAATTTGCTCCCAATTTGGTCCTCTAGAGCTATAATTGATCACAAATCGCTTATCATTATTTCTTATAAACGCGTACGCAGTGTAATTTCACTTTAGATAAAATTTTTGACCCAATTATTTTATTGGGCCTTATAGTCTCTTAATGGGCCTACCTCTATCTTAAGCCCATTTCAACTCCCTTATTCAATTCTTAAAATCCATTTAACTATTTAGGCTTAATTACAATTTATAAGCCATCCATTAGGTCATTAACGAGTTTAGGCCGATTGTTACACAAGTTGGCCCTATTATAGACGTTTAGCTGATTACATGGCCTACTATCTCCATCACGTCATTTTAAACCTTTTTTTTCTAATTTCTTTGGATAGTTTATAATATCGTTTGTGATAGTCAATTTCCTAATTCCAATTATAACATAATTTATACAAAATTAATCCAAAAAATATGCGATTAATTTCTAACTCGTATAATTATACAAGTGGTAGCAAGTGAGATTTGCTTACCCAAGATTCCATAATGGTTAATAAATTGACGTTGTATCGATCTCTCTTCGTCGCCCATTATCATGCTACACATACATATTTCCAAATTGGCTCAATTTTGTTCATATATAAATTTAAATATTTTTTAAAAAATTTAAACGGTCAATTTCACGAAACATCTCTGAAATTTTCCGTTTCCTTTCCCATTTTTTTCCTCTTTTTCTTCTTTTTTTTTCTTTTTCTTTTTTTCTTTTTTTCCTGGCTGAACCGTTTCCGACCGGTTTAGCCCAGTTCAGTTCGGTTTGGTTCTCTCCTACTTCATTCGGAGCTTCGTCGACCGGTTCTTTGTTGGCTTCCTTCTCCGATAAGTCCGCGGGGTCGTCCAGTGCATGGATCTGGTGTCGGTTTCGCCAGGACTGGCTAAAAGGTGGCCAATCCGGCCTCTTTCCCATTCGACGTCGCTGCCTCTCTTTCCTTTCGTCGATTTGCACCTTTCCTCACGCCGCTTACGACTCCTCAGCCTCCCTCTAGTCGGCGACGATGCGAGCTTACCCCCCTTCCAGCCACTGCTCTCTCTTTCTCTTCCCTTTTTCTTCTTCTCCTTCTCTTCTCTCTCGGTTTCATCTTTCTCTCTTTTCTTTTTTTCCCTGTCGCCACCGTTTTTCATTGAATTTTGGGCTGGCCGACGTTGATTGTGGCCTTCACCCCTCTCGGCCTCTCCCTTGTCTCCTCTTGCTGGCGACCTCTGCTTTCCCTGTGTCTTCTTCGCTCGAACCAGGGAAGGGATTTCGTTTCCCTTCTTTGGTTCTTTTCAGTGTCGCATGATATCGCGCGTCCCTGTTTCTTTTTTTTGTTCGTTTCTTCTCTTTTTTATTTTTTATTATTTTTATCATTATTTTTTTAATTATAACAATTATTATTATATATATATTTATATATATTTATTTATTTATTTTATTATTATTATTTTTATTTATTTATTTATCTATTTTTTTATTTTATATCAGACGTACATTTTTATTTCCACTTATACATTTTTACGAACAAATTTACAGGGAGATTTCAGAGATTTATAGACTCAAATCCTTTTATTACTTATCTGACCTGCTCTTGTCTTTTAGACGTTTAGGACATATCAAGTTTTTGGTGCCGTTGCTGAGGATAATGCTAAGCTATTAGTTGATACTGGTGAAATTATGCTTAGGTATACTTCTAGTTTTGTACATACTTAGATTGTAAATATTTAGAATCTTCACCTAAACTAGTTGGATTTTCTCTCTCCTATAAAAAATAAAAAAATACAAAAAATATAAAAATTTCCATAAAACAATTTGAGGGCTTCTAAATGCCCATATGTGTAGAAAGAGTTGCGATTGCTTTCCCTAGATCTTGAGATAGAATGCTTAGAAAAATCAAAAAGGACTTTAGGAAAATAGTAGCTCCGTTACAAGACTTGATGGTTGAAAATGGAGAGAATAGGACCATAAGAGATTATGCAATCTCGACCATAAGAGAGTATGATACAAGTATCAGGCCACCTACTGTTCCAGCCAAAAACTTTAAAATTAAGCCCGTGATCATTCATATGATCCAAACCTCTCTTTAGTTAAATGGGCTTCCTAATGATAGCCCACATGCTTGCTTAGGGAACTTTTTAAAGTCGTGCAATACTTTCAAGAATAATCTATTTTTGGATAACACGCTGAGGCTTAGGGTATTCCTTTTATCTCTTAGAGATAGAGGCAAACATTGGTTGACAATTTTACTTCTTGGATTCATATCTACATAGGATGAGTTTACCTATTAATTCTTAGCCAAATTATTTCCTCATTCTTAAATGGCCAATTTTTGTAGTGATATATCCTCTTTCTCTCAGTTTAACTTTGAGTCCCTTTACGAGGCTTGGGAGAGATATAAGGACCTTATTAGGAAGTGTCCTCATCATAGCCTACCTTCATGGCTTCAAGTCCAAACCTTCTATAATGGACTCACTAGCCAGAATAACACTATCAATTGGCACTGCTACTAAAGGAGCTTTGATGTGTACGACGGGGGAGGAGGCATACAGTTTGTTGGATAAGATGGTAGCCAACAACTACCAGTGGTCTTTAGAAAGACAACTACCTAAGAAGGCTATGGGAATTTATGAGTTAGATGCGCTATCCACCTTGACCTCTCAAATTGCTAATCTTACGAAGAAGGTATAATCTCTTAGTACCCAACCTAGTTCTACCCTTAGTCCTAACCCTGTGCTAGCTATCCAAAGTCTCTTCATCTCATGTACTCTATGCAATGATAAACACTCTACTGATAGGTGCCCACTGAACTTAGAGTCTTCAATATGTTACCTCACCTTAGAGGCAATAGATCAATTTATACACTAGCACCTATAATCTAGGGTGAAGGGATCACCCTAATTTCTCTTGGAGCCAAAATTATAGGCAGTTATCCATTTCTAGACCTTTAAGACCCCTTGGTTTTTAGCCTCCACCTGCATATGTACCACCAACTCAGTTACTTATATATCATCAATCTCCTTGTTCCCATCAGTCAAATCAATCTTAGCATCATCTACTAACATTAGCTATATTCCTCAGCATATATTATCTTCCAAAATCAAGTTACTTCCATTAAGAACCTAGAAGTCCAAGTTGGACATATAGCTAATACTCTCAGCCAGCGTCTACAAGGGACCTTTCTTAGTAATATCAAATCTAATCTTGTTCGACAAAGGGAGGGTAAGGAGCATGTTAAAGCCATCACCTTTAGGAGTGGCGGAGAGTTAGATGATCCATATGCTAGGTTTAATCCTATTGAGCCCATAGTGGTAGAGCCCTTAAGTTCTAAAGAGGCAGCATAGAAGGAGCAGGTACATGATGATCAGGCTGTAGAGAAGCCTAAGTTAGGTGCTTATTCTTCTTCATCATATTTTTCTTCACATCCTTCTTCTTCCTCTTATAGCCCTCCTCCAATTACAATAGGCCTTCTTCAGTTATACTAGCGATACCTTTTCCTCAGAGGTTCCAAAATTAGAAACATAATCAGTTTTAAGAAGCTTTACATTAACATTCCTTTTGCTGATATTTTAGAGCAGATGTCAAGTTATGTGAAGTTTATGAAGGATATCTTCTCAAGGAAGAGGAAACTAGAGGATTATACAAAAGTGGCACTTACTGAGAAGTGTAGTGCCACCATTCAGAGTAAATTACCCCTTAAGCTCAAAATTCCAAGTAGTTTTACCGTACCTTACACCATAGAAGATCAGTTTCTTTTGTAGAGCCTTATGTGATCTAGGAAGTAGTAATAACCTAATCCTTTACTCCATATATTAGAAACTAAGAGTAGGAGCTGCAAAGCCTACTGTAATGACCCTTCAGTTAGCTTAATAAATCTATTAAGTAACCAAAAGGGTTAATTGAGGATATTTTTATTAAGATGGCCAAGTTTATTTTCCTTACAAACTTTATTATGTTGGACATAGAGGAAAATAGGGAAGTCCCCATCATTCTAGGCTGGCCTTTCTTAGCTACTGGTAGGACCCTTATAGATATTCTAAAATGGGAGTTAACCATGAGAGTTCAGGACCAGTAGATGACTTTTAATGTGTTTAAATCTTTGAGGTTTCTTGATAACTCTAATGATTGTTTTAGGATGGACATAGTAGATAGAGACATCATTGAGGAGTTCTATAAGACACATTAGTTAAACCCTTTATAAGCTTCCTTAGTAAAATCTGTTGATCTTAAGGATTATAATGAGGATAATGATGATCTATATGAGACACTCCAGTTGCTAGAGGTTTTTCCCCATATGAAGATAACCTAGTTTGAGATTTTAGACACCCCATCTACTCCAACTTTAAATGTCTCTCCATCCACCAGTGATTCTCCAACTTTAAAATTTAAGCCTTTACTCTCACACCTTAGGTATGCTTATCTAAATGAGTCCCCCACTAGGCCATTTATTGTGTTTACTACTCTCTACATTGTCACGACCCAACTATCCAAAAATCAGAGTGAATTTTTTTCGCGTTTTTGTTTATTTTCTTACTTAATTCTTACCTGTCCTCGAATCGTGACCAACACTCCACTACTAATTGGGCTGTGCGTCAATGCCAGTCCCACCATACATCTACCCTAGTACTTATTTCTTCTCCAGTCATTTATAATTGTTATATTATTTATACATCCCCTAAAGTTACTTACAATCATGTTACTGTGCTATGCTTATGTAGATACAATAAGTACAAGTGTATATACCTTATGTTGATGGGCAGCAGCGGATATCCGGAATGCAGTACTGAGTCGCCTCAACTTCAACTGGAGATCATCTGTGGGAGAAAATGAAAGGGGTGAGCACATCAAGCTCAGTAAGGCAATCCTACGAACAAGTAGGTAACCATACTACCTACATGAACGTAGTGCCATGCATAAACCACCCTTTCTCCACACATTTTAAAACAATGCTATGCATTATGATGATATGTAAAATACATTTGCACGGAAAATCAACATGCAATTATCATAAATCATTTCTTTCTCAATTAAGATTTTGACAATAAAGTCAGGACTCGACCCCTCCTGCGGGTGATCCTGACTCACACAAAATCATGAAAACATTTACATCACACGTGGGTTTTGAAAAGCATGGAAATACCATCATGCAATTTAGTTTTAAAACCCAGTTTAAATCATCATAGAAATCATCAACATGCGAGACTAGGCAACGTCTGTATATAGGTAAATAACTAGGACTATGGCCACATCTGTCCTCGTGAGTTCCTCAGCTACACGGATCCTAGTGTGCGGGTTCTCACCATGATCGGGAACCGCCCGGGAGGTGGGTCAGTCCATCCCGTCAGTCTTATCCGATCCCCGGCATCCGAAGATGCTGCATCCAGAGATGCCGTATCCGAAGATACAACACGGTACATCGTACTCCATGCTACTTGCACGGTACATCGTACTCCATGAACCCATGTAATATCTCTAGGTACTCCGGCCCAATTGGCCTGCTTCCCACAGAGGTTTGTTTCTCAATACTCATGCCATGTCTCAAAACGCACGTGCGAGCCTATTAAATCGGTGACACACAGTCTACCCGATGCTCCAAGCACGGCTCATCGCATGTTCTCATAAAATCTGTGTGAGCGATGCTCAGCACTCTCATCAAAACACGTCAACTGGCAGAGCCCGCTTACATCCCCACAAGGCCGCCAACCTCATCCCTCACTCTCACCCCACCTAAGAGGTCTCTTGAGCCTGTTGGGCCTTTTGGCTGACTCCAAGGGCAGACAGCGGTACTCCACAAATCCGGTAAAACTAGTGCGAGCTAAGCTCAGCACTCTGTATATTATAAATCACATGAAAATTTTATAAATACTGGTGCGGGTTAAACTCCAGCACTCTGTCTCGAAAATCATGTAAAAATATGGTGCGAGTCAGACTCTAGCACCGTGTCACGAAAGAGCATGTGAAATCTGGTGCGAGTTATACTCTAGCACCTATGCATGTAAAACTCTAGTGCGAGCTCTCGCTCCAGCACTAATGCATGCATCACACAAATCGAAATTACCGTGCGAGCTGAGCTCTAGCACGTCATATGTCAATAAAACACGTAGGCGGCTCTATTTACTCAAAACAGTTTTCAAATCAATTTCACGTTGAAAGTATGCAATGCGGTGCACTTTCTTTCAAGGCGAGCCAGCCTACTCATGCATGCGTTGAAATATCTCCAGAACGAGCAGGAACCTCTTGTCCTTGCTCCTCCCAATTTTTCCTAGATTTTTAGAATTTTACCCTTAACAAGGGTATTTTAGTAATTTGCCCATTCGGGGCACTAAAATTATTATTTGACCTCTAGACCCTTCAGGATATTTTAAAGGACTGCATATGAATTTAAAATTGCGTACTGTTACCTCTAGCAGTCCGCAGAATTCCCTTACCTCGATTCTCGTCGAGTCTGACCTTTCTCTTTTCCAATGTAGTCCCATCGCGCAGTCCGATATGTTTCCAATCCAATGCCCGGAACTGCGTATTAATATTCCTCAGGTCAGATATTATGATTTAATTGTACTTAATCTTTTCTGGGCTTAATTTAAATCATTGGGCCCGTTTACCCCTATTGGGCCCGATTGCACCTTAATGGGCCTTAATCGGCCTTAAGCCCGTTTTCCACTTAATTTTCTCTTTATCGAGGCCTATTGGGCTCATTGGGCCCATCAATAATTTATTGAGCCTCGTTCTAATTCTCGAATAGCTAAATTTAATATTTACGACAATTAATCTAAATTTCCATAAATTAATTCAATTTATGCGTAAATTTAATCAATATCACGCATAACGAGGAAATTGTCGTAAATAGGGGTCACTTACCCGAGATTCCATGCTAGTCCGCAAATCGAGGCTGTCTCGAGCCCTCGGTGGATGCCAATCGTCGAGCTACACAATTCCATAATTTTTCCGGGTAAGTTCTCAGCCCAAAATTAATTAAATAAAATATTCCAAATTTAAATCGGTCAATTTGACCGCTTATCGACTTACCCGAAGCTCGATTGCATCACCGGAATTTTCTCCAATTTTTTCCTCTTTTTCCTTTTCCCTTTTTCTCCCTTTTTTCCCCTCTTTTTGGCTGAACCGGTTCAGTCCGGTTCGGACCGGTCAGACCGCCGATTTTTCTCCGGTTCGGCCGGTTCACTGCCGGTTCACTGCCTTGCCGGCCGGTTCTCCGCCAGCTTCCACCGCCAGCAGCTCCGCAAGGCCGTTCGCACCTCGAATCTGGTCTCGGATTCGCCCAAGGCCGCCGGAATGCCGCCGGTCCGGCCTCTTCTCTCCTCGCCGTCGGACCCATTCTCTTCCCTTGGCCGTCGCCGCCGATTCCGGCCGTCTCGCTGAGTGCCACCGGTGCCAAAAGCACCGCCGTCGACTGGGCTCTCCAAATCGGGCCTTGGTTCTGGTCGGATCGCCGCCGTTCGCCGGGACCGAGCCCCTCAATCCCGTCGGCCTTCTCCTCCTCCGATCGGCTTCCTCCGGCGTCGGTTGGCTACACCGCCGGTACCATCGTGCTCATCGGCGTCCCCTCTTTCTTTTCCGGCCCTTGGCCGGGCCGTTGGCCGCCGGACGGTGATCGGGCCTCCTTTGGTCTTCTTCGGGTCTTCCGTTTCTCTCTCCCCGATGACTTTCCTCTCTTTTTTTTTTTTTTCAATTCTCTTCTTTTTTTTTTTTTTTTTTTACAATTTATTATCTTATTTAACAATTTATTTTTATTTATTAAAATACACTAAAAATACCCAAATATCCCTTAAAATTATTATTTTATTCTAAATTAATTAATTTAATTTTATTTAATTTATTTATTATATTTTAACCTATTTTTCGGGTATAATTGCTCCGTATTTTCGGGATATTGTCCCGAGTGACTTTTCAGTATATTTTTCGATTATTTTCGGGATTATTTTTCTGAACTAAAAATCTCGATTAATCCCGATTAATTCCAATAAATTAATATCTTGATCAATTTAATCCGAAATAATTTTATTTCATCTTTATTGACCAAGATTTCTTAAATCCTTATTTTTAATTAAATTTCCTTATCGAATTTACTCCGGCTTTCGGTCCTTTAACCGTTTTGCCCTTACACGTGTTCGGGATTAATTTAACCCGACTTCCTTCATACTTCCTCTATCTTTTCTTATTTAGTTTTCGTATTTTTATTAAATTCGGGTCTTACAATTCTCCCCCACTTAAGGAATTTGGTCCTCCAAATTAGAACCAAGTCATATGAGTCCATATACAACTCCGGGTATATCGATCATATCATACTCTTAAAATTTATGCGACCTTCTTCGGAGTGTATTACTACCAAAGGACTTTAATTAGGGAGATTATCTTAAACCCCAATACTGTCTCTTTCCTGTTCAATGCCCGAATCAACTTCTTCAATATACTCATATTTTCATTAAACTGAACTTTTGGAGTTCATATCCTATCACCTCTGCTGGATCTGGATAGTAGTACCGAAGCATCATAAGCTGGGACACATTGTGGGTGCCTATTAATCCAAGTGATTAACAACAACCTACAGGTCTTATCTCCCACTTGTCCAATCTCTCAAGAATTCGATCCAGCTCAACTCAATTTACTTCTTCCAAAAGTTCCGCTATGTCCTTATTCTCTTAGGACGTGTAACTTTCAACCATAATAATTCACCAAGGGTGAATTCCAATATTTTTCTATCTGTTCTGAGGTGTTCTTAATCTCTCATCCTTAACTAAACATCCTCAGAGACTTATTATCCAAAGTCAGAAATAATTTCTACCTGTCACCCACTCTTTCTTATCCAATTTGGGGAACAGCCCCTACAGCTATACACTGCCTCATATCTCGTTATCCCGATACTCAATTGCCAATTGTCGTTATTGGCGACTTCAATTAGAAATCAACTGATCATTCCAGGAGCTTATAAAATCAATGGCACACGCTTTCATCGGATCCTCCAGAACTTGTACAGTCCTCCCTGACTGACCATCTGTCTGAGGATGTAAAGCTGTGCTAATACTCAGTCGGGTTCCCATAGCTTCCTAAAAATATTCCCTGAGGTAGGAAGTGGAGCGGGAATCCCTATATGATACCATGCTCACTGGAACGCTACTTAATGTTCCACAATCTTTCTTATACCTGAATCCTCATACACACTCTGAGTATCTGGGGAGTTCATAACCAGAAGGTGGGTGGACTTAGTCACTCTATCGACTACCATCCAACTAGTCTCCTGATTTATCCGGGTCTCCTATAACCCATCACGACATTCATGGAGACTTACTCTCGTTTTTCGTGCCGTGTCGATATAGGTAGGTGCTGCAATAACTCTGCAGACTTTTAATACTCTACCTTACTCTGCTGACACACTAGGCACTTTTCTACAATCTCCACCAATATCTCTTTTCACATCTGACCACCCATACCCCTTTTGAGATTTTAATATATATTATTATTACCTTCCGCATGCACTGTATATCCCGAAGAGTGAGCTTCTGACAATATCACTATCTCATCAACTGTGGTCCTGGGGAGCACTCATACTGTCTCTGAATCCTCAGTAACTCATTATCACTCACTGTGAACTCTATCACTGTACCCTTCTGAATCAGACCCAAACTATCGACATCCGGTCGATCATCACGCTAAGCCTGGCAAATCCGGGCACTCTCATCCGGTACTAGTCATCAGGCTAGCTGTCACACAATCACTGTCATCCTCAGAAGGGATCACATCAATACTGAGGTCCACAACTGCATCTAGCAGCTCACGCTCCCTGACCATCATATGTGGTACCATCCCGAGGCTCTTTCTGCTCAAGGCATCAGTCATCACATTCGCCTTTCTTGGGTGGTACAATTCTCATAAATCAAAATCTCTCAGAAGCTCTAACCCAATATGTATTTTCATATTCGCCCCTTTCTGTGAAAACAGATACTCGGGCTCTATGATCAGTGCATATCCATAATTCCTCACCCTGTACATAATAGTACCATATCCTCGGTACAAATACTGTTGCCAACTTTAAATCATAGGTCAGATAGTTTATTTCGTGATCGAAGAGTTGTCTGACTCCAAAATTGACTATCTTCCCATTATACATCAATACACAGCTCCATCATAACTTTGAGGCATTCATACTCACTGAAAAACCTCTTGAGCTGTTGGGCATGGTGAAATTAATCATGGTGGTCAGTTCATACTTCATCACGCCAAATTCACGTCACATCTATCATCTTATTTATCATCTTATTCCAAGATCACGTTTTCTTAGTTAAACGTGTCAACAGGGTATACCATTTTAAATCTCGCAATAATCCATCTGTAAAAGCTATCTTCCAATTGTTGCTTATAATTCGCCCTAGGCTTTAACTACTCCCAGCATATCACCGTTAATGATGATTACACTCGATCTAATCCTTGACTTATTT
This sequence comes from Firmiana major, assembly GCA_033439115.1. NCBI lineage: Eukaryota > Viridiplantae > Streptophyta > Magnoliopsida > Malvales > Malvaceae > Firmiana > Firmiana major. The sequence goes on along the minus strand of CM065904.1, from coordinate 54,715,236 downwards.
ACGCAAGGCGTACAAGATCCTTCTCAACCGCTTACGTTTTCCAGGTGCTAACCTGCGCTATTTCCTTTTCTTATCTTAACGGCTCTTATCAAATTTTACTACGTTAACCTTTATAATTTGTCGAATTTTAATGTTCTTATCGTCTTAGTAAGGTAACCTAATGCTAAAGGTATTTATTACGATGATCGATTTCCCGTTATAGATTATATATATATATATATATATATCTAGATGCTGTCAAGTCTTCAGGCGGGGAGGTATTTTGAAATACCTTTATTAGCCTTCAGACTTAACCACAACTACCGGTTATGGTTATACCCATCTTTGTCCTTGGTTATAATTTGTATTCGCTACTAATTGTTTAACCTCAATTACTTCGCATATTAAAGGTATTCCTTATCTAGCATATATCTCTACTCCAATACATCTTGTACTTAGGATCTATCTTATCTCGAAGATTTTCTCCTTTGCGTATCAATTATAATGAAACTCTTGTCTTTATTCATTCTGTGAGTACATCCTTTACTCCTGTAATTTCAACCGTTACACCCCTGTTTATCAACTTAAAATCTCTATATCTATATTCCGTTAATTCATCCTCCTCTATTGGGGTACTCATTTACCCATATTGTAACCGATGACGTAGGCATTCATGCCTTTTACTCACTTATATGCGAATGAAGGCGGTATGAATAAATATGTGGCACCAGGATTAATGAACATATGTACTTCGTTATTCATAACAAGTGTGGTATCTTACACCACATCCATGAAACATCAATAGCATCCTGGTCCAAGACATCCACTCGCCTTCGTCCAATAGCCTACTTTCCTTTTTCTCTTCGGCTATGGCCTCCCTTTTCGTTTTCAGCTATAACAACGAAATTTTTCTCTGTCTCTTTACTTTTTTGTGGGGCGATTTCGCCCAACTCTGTGTAATCAAAATCAATGGTCCATCATACCACACTTAACGACCATTTTCATCAATACCGTGTAGGTATAGACGCTCCTTCTGTGGTATCCACCACACATTCCACAGTAATGACACTGCTACTCTGCTTCGTAGCAGGTCGGGGTCCTCCAATCACAATGCCCACAAGAGTGCCCAAAATTAGATGCACTAGGGCCTTACCAATTATCTTAGCCCATAACTCGTTACATCAGATCTTTTACCAATTACCAATTTTCCCATTTTTGACATCCTTGTCATTTCTCGCTTTTCTTTCTGTCTCTATCTCGGCTCTTTCTGTCTCTATCTCGGCCCTCACTACCTTTCCAAGTCTCAGAGGCGTGCAATTCATGTTCTTATTTACCCAACTGTAAATCTGTGCACTGCCTCGGTATAGGTAATATCTCACGGGCCAATCGGACTCTAATTGAAAATCTGAGCCCTTCCATAAACTTTTAGACATCTCGACTGTCACTTTTCATAGTGTCGAGGTAATATCTGCCCAGAATATAATCGAGTCTCCATACTCGTCAATAAATTAAATCCTCTGGGTCAGAGTAAGGACTTTAATCCAAAATTTCCTTTAAATCATGTCCAGGATATCCTGTCACCGGAATACATCCATAATCATTTCTCATATCAGCTCTTAAGATGGGTCGAGCGGGTTTTCACCAATGCTCCGCTGCGCCCTCTGATCTCGTACATAATCTGAGTAATTAGCTCCTCAAAATAATCTCCACACTCCGCTCCAATCTCGCGAAGCGTGTCTCAATACTGTCCGATCTCTCTGTCGGACTCTGTGAGGCATGCTCAACATTCGCCTCTATTTCAATCTCATACTGATTTTCATAGCCAAACTCAGCACGACTTAGCAGACTCAGGTCTACCTCTACGACCTCTGCCTCGTGCACTATCTCATTTAGCGCGACTCATATTAGGCATTCCTGCATTCTCAACCATTTCTTAGTCAAGCCCATCTCGATATACACTATTGTATCTAACTAAGCACAGTAACACGGGGATGTAATTTCTTAACTTCTGACACTGACACACATCAGACCAATTACGCTCTGATACCAAAATAATTGTCACGACCCAACTATCCAAAAATCAGAGTGATTTTTTTCGCGTTTTTGTTTATTTTCTTACTTAATTCTTACCTGTCCTCGAATCGTGACCAACACTCCACTACTAATTGGGCTGTGCGTCAATGCCAGTCCCACCATACATCTACCCTAGTACTTATTTCTTCTCCAGTCATTTATAATTGTTATATTATTTATACATCCCCTAAAGTTACTTACAATCATGTTACTGTGCTATGCTTATGTAGATACAATAAGTACAAGTGTATATACCTTATGTTGATGGGCAGCAGCGGATATCCGGAATGCAGTACTGAGTCGCCTCAACTTCAACTGGAGATCATCTGTGGGAGAAAATGAAAGGGGTGAGCACATCAAGCTCAGTAAGGCAATCCTACGAACAAGTAGGTAACCATACTACCTACATGAACGTAGTGCCATGCATAAACCACCCTTTCTCCACACATTTTAAAACAATGCTATGCATTATGATGATATGTAAAATACATTTGCACGGAAAATCAACATGCAATTATCATAAATCATTTCTTTCTCAATTAAGATTTTGACAATAAAGTCAGGACTCGACCCCTCCTGCGGGTGATCCTGACTCACACAAAATCATGAAAACATTTACATCACACGTGGGTTTTGAAAAGCATGGAAATACCATCATGCAATTTAGTTTTAAAACCCAGTTTAAATCATCATAGAAATCATCAACATGCGAGACTAGGCAACGTCTGTATATAGGTAAATAACTAGGACTATGGCCACATCTGTCCTCGTGAGTTCCTCAGCTACACGGATCCTAGTGTGCGGGTTCTCACCATGATCAGGAACCGCCCGGGAGGTGGGTCAGTCCATCCCGTCAGTCTTATCCGATCCCCGGCATCCGAAGATGCTGCATCCGGAGATGCCGTATCCGAAGATACAACACGGTACATCGTACTCCATGCTACTTGCACGGTACATCGTACTCCATGAACCCATGTAATATCTCTAGGTACTCCGGCCCAATTGGCCTGCTTCCCACAGAGGTTTGTTTCTCAATACTCATGCCATGTCTCAAAACGCACGTGCGAGCCTATTAAATCGGTGACACACAGTCTACCCGATGCTCCAAGCACGGCTCATCGCATGTTCTCATAAAATCTGTGTGAGCGATGCTCAGCACTCTCATCAAAACACGTCAACTGGCAGAGCCCGCTTACATCCCCACAAGGCCGCCAACCTCATCCCTCACTCTCACCCCACCTAAGAGGTCTCTTGAGCCTGTTGGGCCTTTTGGCTGACTCCAAGGGCAGACAGCGGTACTCCACAAATCCGGTAAAACTAGTGCGAGCTAAGCTCAGCACTCTGTATATTATAAATCACATGAAAATTTTATAAATACTGGTGCGGGTTAAACTCCAGCACTCTGTCTCGAAAATCATGTAAAAATATGGTGCGAGTCAGACTCTAGCACCGTGTCACGAAAGAGCATGTGAAATCTGGTGCGAGTTATACTCTAGCACCTATGCATGTAAAACTCTAGTGCGAGCTCTCGCTCCAGCACTAATGCATGCATCACACAAATCGAAATTACCGTGCGAGCTGAGCTCTAGCACGTCATATGTCAATAAAACACGTAGGCGGCTCTATTTACTCAAAACAGTTTTCAAATCAATTTCACGTTGAAAGTATGCAATGCGGTGCACTTTCTTTCAAGGCGAGCCAGCCTACTCATGCATGCGTTGAAATATCTCCAGAACGAGCAGGAACCTCTTGTCCTTGCTCCTCCCAATTTTTCCTAGATTTTTAGAATTTTACCCTTAACAAGGGTATTTTAGTAATTTGCCCATTCGGGGCACTAAAATTATTATTTGACCTCTAGACCCTTCAGGATATTTTAAAGGACTGCATATGAATTTAAAATTGCGTACTGTTACCTCTAGCAGTCCGCAGAATTCCCTTACCTCGATTCTCGTCGAGTCTGACCTTTCTCTTTTCCAATGTAGTCCCATCGCGCAGTCCGATATGTTTCCAATCCAATGCCCGGAACTGCGTATTAATATTCCTCAGGTCAGATATTATGATTTAATTGTACTTAATCTTTTCTGGGCTTAATTTAAATCATTGGGCCCGTTTACCCCTATTGGGCCCGATTGCACCTTAATGGGCCTTAATCGGCCTTAAGCCCGTTTTCCACTTAATTTTCTCTTTATCGAGGCCTATTGGGCTCATTGGGCCCATCAATAATTTATTGAGCCTCGTTCTAATTCTCGAATAGCTAAATTTAATATTTACGACAATTAATCTAAATTTCCATAAATTAATTCAATTTATGCGTAAATTTAATCAATATCACGCATAACGAGGAAATTGTCGTAAATAGGGGTCACTTACCCGAGATTCCATGCTAGTCCGCAAATCGAGGCTGTCTCGAGCCCTCGGTGGATGCCAATCGTCGAGCTACACAATTCCATAATTTTTCCGGGTAAGTTCTCAGCCCAAAATTAATTAAATAAAATATTCCAAATTTAAATCGGTCAATTTGACTGCTTATCGACTTACCCGAAGCTCGATTGCATCACCGGAATTTTCTCCAATTTTTTCCTCTTTTTCCTTTTCCCTTTTTCTCCCTTTTTTCCCCTCTTTTTGGCTGAACCGGTTCAGTCCGGTTCGGACCGGTCAGACCGCCGGTTTTTCTCCGGTTCGGCCGGTTCACTGCCGGTTCACTGCCTTGCCGGCCGGTTCTCCGCCAGCTTCCACCGCCAGCAGCTCCGCAAGGCCGTTCGCACCTCGAATCTGGTCTCGGATTCACCCAAGGCCGCCGGAATGCCGCCGGTCCGGCCTCTTCTCTCCTCGCCGTCGGACCCATTCTCTTCCCTTGGCCGTCGCCGCCGATTCCGGCCGTCTCGCTGAGTGCCACCGGTGCCAAAAGCACCGCCGTCGACTGGGCTCTCCAAATCGGGCCTTGGTTCTGGTCGGATCGCCGCCGTTCGCCGGGACCGAGCCCCTCAATCCCGTCGGCCTTCTCCTCCTCCGATCGGCTTCCTCCGGCGTCGGTTGGCTACACCGCCGGTACCATCGTGCTCATCGGCGTCCCCTCTTTCTTTTCCGGCCCTTGGCCGGGCCGTTGGCCGCCGGACGGTGATCGGGCCTCCTTTGGTCTTCTTCGGGTCTTCCGTTTCTCTCTCCCCGATGACTTTCCTCTCTTTTTTTTTTTTTTCAATTCTCTTCTTTTTTTTTTTTTTTTTACAATTTATTATCTTATTTAACAATTTATTTTTATTTATTAAAATACACTAAAAATACCCAAATATCCCTTAAAATTATTATTTTATTCTAAATTAATTAATTTAATTTTATTTAATTTATTTATTATATTTTAACCTATTTTTCGGGTATAATTGCTCCGTATTTTCGGGATATTGTCCCGAGTGACTTTTCAGTATATTTTTCGATTATTTTCGGGATTATTTTTCTGAACTAAAAATCTCGATTAATCCCGATTAATTCCAATAAATTAATATCTTGATCAATTTAATCCGAAATAATTTTATTTCATCTTTATTGACCAAGATTTCTTAAATCCTTATTTTTAATTAAATTTCCTTATCGAATTTACTCCGGCTTTCGGTCCTTTAACCGTTTTGCCCTTACACGTGTTCGGGATTAATTTAACCCGACTTCCTTCATACTTCCTCTATCTTTTCTTATTTAGTTTTCGTATTTTTATTAAATTCGGGTCTTACATACATAAATCAAGAGAAGAAGTTATTGCAAGTTTTGAGAGAACACCATAACGTCGTAGGCTAATCTATCTCTGATCTTAAAGGTATTAGTCCTTCTATTTATATGCATAGGATACTATTGGAGAAGGGGTATGGGTCATTAGTAGAACACTAGAATAAGTTGAATCTTGTGATGAAAGAGGTGGTTAAAAAAGAGATAATTAAGTGGTTAGATGCTGGGATCATATATCCCATTTTAGACAGTGCTTGGGTAGCCCAATTCAGTATATGCTTAAGAAGGGAGGGATGACTATGTTTGAGAATGAGAAAAATGAGCTCATCCCTACTAAAATTATTATCAGTTGGTGTGTAGGTATGGACTATAGGAAGTTAAATAAGGCCAACAGAAAAGACCATTTTTGGTTGCCCTTTTTTTATCAGATTGCTAGATAGATTAGATAGCCATGAGTTCTACTGCAAGTTAGATGGTACTTTGGGTACAATCAGATAGCTATAGCCCTAAAGGATAAGAAAAGACCACTTTCACCTGTCGCTATGGGGAATTTGCATTTAGGAGGATGCCTTTTGGCCTATGCAATGCACTTGCTACCTTTCAGGGTTGCATGATAGCCATATTTCATAATATGGTAGAGGACTATCTAGAGGCCTTTATGGATAATTTCTCTGTGTTTGGGGATAGTTTTGGATCTCCGTTTACATAACTTGGCTCTAGTTTTGAAGAGATGTGAAGAAAAAACTTGGTGCTTAATTGGGAGAAGTGCCACTTTATGGTTAGGGAACGTATTGTGCTTGGGCACAAGATTTCATCAAAGTGGATGGAAGTGGATGAGTAAAGGTGAAAATCATTGACAAGTTACCTCCCTCTACATCTGTTAAAGAAATCAGGAGTTTTTTAGGCTATACGAGCTTTTATAGAAGGTTCATAAAGGGGTTTTCCCAGTTTTCAAATTCTTTGTGTAACCTTCTTGAAAATGACATTACATTCATTTTTAATGAGCATTGCATTGATGCATTTAAGAAGTTAAATGAAAAGTTAGTTACAGCCACTGTGATTACAACTCTAGATTTGAGTTTACCTTTTGAGCTAATATGTGATGTGAGTGATTACGAAGTTGGGGCTGTATTTGGATATAGAAAAGGAAAAGGCTTTCATGTTATTGGCTATGCAAGTAAGACTCTGAATGAAGCCTAGTTAAACTATACTACCACCGAGAATGAATTATTAATAGTGGTATTTACTTTTGATAGGTTCCATTCCTATTTTATTGGCACTAAGGTGGTAGTGTACACTGATCATGTGCCATTAAGTACATAATCTTTAAAAAGGATGCAAAAACTAGACTGATTCGATGGATCCTCTACTTCAGGAGTTTGACTTAGAGATTAAGGATAGGAAAGGGACTATGAATTAGGTAGCTGATCATCAATCTAGATTGGAGAGTGGACTTAAAAAAATATGGTACATCAATTAACGAGTTTTTTTTCCTGATGAGCAGCTATTTGCTTTTAAGCACTCCAATTTACCTTGGTAAGCTGACTTTGTTAAGTATCTGGTGAGCAATGTGTTGCCACTTGATTTGACCACCCAGTAAAAAAAGTAGTTTTTAAATGATGTAAAGTATATGTGTAGGATGAGCCTTTCCTGTAGAAGTAATGAAAAGATCAGATTTTAAAGAGGTACATCCCTATGCAGGAGGTAGAGGATATACTTAGACATTGCCATTCTTCTAACTATTGAGGGCATTTTGAAGGAGAGATGATAGTTGTAAGACCCAAAAATTTGTAAATGTAACCTTTATGACTTCTGATGTATGAGCAAGTCACATTCAATGTAAATCATGAGGAATGTATATGTGAAGTTTGTAAATGTGTATGGAATGAATACATGCAAGTTTATAAGTATAGAACAAGTGTAAGAGGGATATTTCCATGAGTGGAAAGTGTCTATATTGAGTTTTGAGTAGTTAAGTAAAATAGAATGAGTTTTATACTTTCATTTGGTTGTGTATTGTATAACTTTAGTTATACAATGAATGCACACAAGTTTCAATGTACATAAAGTATAAATGAAAGTCATTTTCAAGCCTTAAAGATGGATGAGAAAATGACTATGGCAACAAAATAAGTGAAGTTTGGTGTGTGTTTACTGCAGAAAACTGCAGTGAAATCTAGAAAATGTGAATGAGAGATCGATCTCATGGGATGAGAGATCGATCTTAAAGAGTCAAAAATGCTCTTATTTGAGCGATGGAACAGGTTAGATCGATCTCCAATGGGGCCAGATTGATCTACTGAGCATTCTGTGTTGAAGGAATCAATCTCTGAAGGGTCAAATCGATTTTCTTAAGCTACTGACTTGCAACATATCTGTCACGACCCAAACTACCCAAAAATCAGAGTAAATTTTTCGCATTTTATTATTTACTTAAATTCTTACCTGTCCTCGAATCGTGACCAACACTCCACTAATAATTGGGCTGTGCGTCAATGCCAGTCCCACCATTCAATTACCATCTAACTTATTTATTCTCCAGTCATTTATAATTGTTTATATTATTTATACATCCCCTAAAGTTACTTACAAACATGTTACTGTGCTATGCTTATGTAGATACAATATGTACAAGTGTATATATATCTTATGTCGATGGGTAGCAGCGGATATCCGGAATGCAGTACTGAGTCGTCGCGACTTCAACTGGAGATTATCTGTGGGAGAAAATGAAAGGGGTGAGCACATCAAGCTCAGTAAGGCAATCCTACGAACAAGTAGGTAACCATACTACCTATATGAACGTGGTGCCATGCATAAACCACCCTTTCTCCACACATTTTAAAACAAATGATATGCGTCATGATGTTATGTAAATCAAGTTGCACGGAAAATTCAACATGCAATTCATTTTAAATCATTTCTTTCCCATTTAAAATTTCACAATGAAGTCAGGACTCGACCCCTCCTTCGGGTGATCCTGACTCACACAAAACCATGGAAATTGAGTCTCTCAAAAGCATCGATATCGAAAACATACGTATATATATATATACAAGATACGAGACTAGGCAATACTGTATATCGGTAATAACCAGGACTGGCCAATATGTCCTCGTGAGTCCCTCTAGCTTCACGGATCCCAGTGTGCGAGGTCTCACCCTGATCGAGAACTGCCCGGGAGGTGGGTCAATCCAACCCATCAGTCTTATCCGATCTCACGCATCCGAAGATGCCGTATCCAAAGATACCCCGTATCACAAAGATACCGTATCACAAAGATACCCCGTATCACAAAGATACCGTATCACGAAGATACCCCGTATCACAAAGATACCGTATCCGAAGATACCCTGTATCAGAAAGATACCGTATCCGAAGATACCCTGTATCACAAAGATACCGTATCCGAAGATACCCCATGGTACATCGTACTCCATGCTACTTGCACAGTACATCGTACTCCATGGACCCATATCACTCTAGGTACTCCAGCCCAAATGGCCTGCTTCCCACAGAGGTTTTCATAACTCAATACTCGTTGCCATGTCTCAAAACGCACGTGCGAGCCTATTAAATCGGTGACACACAGTCTACCCGATGCTCCAAGCACGGCTCATCATATGTTCTCATAAAAATCAGTGCGAGCGATGCTCAGCACTCTCATCAAATCAAGTAAACTTGGCAGAGCCCGCTTTACATCTCCACAAGGTCGCCAACCTCATCCCTCACTCTCACCCTACTTAAGAGGTCTTTTGAGCCTGTTGGGCCTTTTGGCTGACTCCAAGGGCAGACAGTGCTACTCCACAAATCCGGTAAAACTAGTCCGAGCTATGCTTAGCACTCTGTATATAAATTTTATGAGAATCTTATAAAATCTGGTGCGAGTTAGACTCTAGCACCGTGTCACGCAAAAGCATGTGAAATCTGGTGCGAGTTATACTCTAGCACCTATGCATGTAAAACTCTAGTGCGAGCTCTCGCTCCAGCACTAATGCATGCATCACACAAATCAAACATCGTGCGAGCTGAGCTCTAGCACGTCACATGTAAATAAAAACATGTAGGCGGCTCGGTTATTTCCAAATAGTTTTCACAGAAATCACAACAATTAAGATATGCAATGCTATGCATTTTTCTTTAAAAGTGAGCCAGCCTACTCATGCATGCGTTGAAATACCTCCAGAACGAGCAGGAACCTCTTGTCCTTGCTCCTCCCAATTTTTCCTAAATTTTTAGATTCTACCCTTAACAAGGGTATTTTAGTAATTTTGCCCATTCGGGGCACTAAAATTGTTCTTCGACCTCTAGACCCTTCAGTTAATTTTAAAGGACTGCGTATGAATTTAAAATTGCGTAAAGTTACCTCTAGCAGTCCACAGAATTCCCTTACCTTATTTTCCTGTCGAGTCTGACCTTTTCTTTTCCAATGTTATCTCGTCGCGCAGTCCGATATGCTCCAAATCAAATGCCCGGAACTGCGTATTAATATTTCTCAGGTCAGATATTATGCAATATAATCGTATTTAATACTTTCTGGGCTTAATTTAAATCATTGGGCCCGTTTACCCCTATTGGGCCCGATTGCACCTTAATGGGCCTTAATCGGCCTTAAGCCCGTTTTCCACTTAATTCTCACTTTATCGAGGCCTATTGGGCTCACTGGGCCCACCAATAATTTATCGACCTCGTTCTAATTCTCGAATAGCTAAATTTAATATTTACGACAATTAATCTAAATTTCCATAATTTAATTCAATTTATGCGGAAATTAAATCAATATCACGCATAACGAGAAAATTATCGTAAATAGGGGTCACTTACCTGAGATTCCATGCTAGTCCGTAAATCGAGGCTGTCTCGAGCCCTCGGTGGATGCCAATCGTCGAGCTACACAATTAATTACATTTTCGGGTAAACTTTTCGGTCGAAATTTAATTAAATAAAATATTCCAAATTTAAATCGGGTCAATTTGACCGCTTATCGACTTACCCGAAGCTCGATGGCATCACCGGAATTTTCCCCAATTTTTTTCTCTTTTTCCTTTTCCCTTTTTCTCCCTTTTTCTCCTCTTTTTGGCTGAACCGGTTCAGTCCGGTTCGGACCGGTTCAGACCGTCGGTTCACTCCGGTTTGGCCGGTTCACCGTCGGTTCGCCACCTTGCCGGTCGGTTCTCCATCGGCTTCCACCGCCAATCGCTCCGTAAGGCCGTCCGTAGCTCGAACCTGGCCTCGGTTCGCCTCAACGTCGCCGGAATGCCGCCGGTCCGGCTGTTCTCCTCTTCGCCGTCGGACCCGTCTCCCTCTTTTGGCAGTCGCCGGTGATTCCGACCATTTCGTCGGCTGCTACCGGTGCAGAAAGGACCGCCGTCGCCTGGGCTGTCGAAATCGGGCCTTGGTTCCGGCCGATTCGTCGCCGTTCGCCGCCGGTAACCCTCTCTTTCCCGCGGCCTTCTCCTCCGTTTTTCGCCGGATTCCGGCGTCGATAAGCTGCACCGCCGGTACTGTTGGAACCGTCGGGCTTCGCTCTACGTGTTTCGACCATCAGCTGGGACCATCGGCCGTCGGTGGCTCGTCGGGCCTTCCTCGGTCGGCTGCCCCCTTTTCGTTTCTGTTTCTTTCTTTCTCTCTCCCCGACCCTCTTTTTTTTTTTTTCAGACTCTTCTCTTTTTTTTTTGTTTTTTATCATTTTTATTATTTTTATTATTATTTATTTTAATTATTATACTATTCAATAAAATACTCTATAAATACCCAAAATATCTCTTAAAATTATTATTTTATTCTTATTCAATTAATTTAATTTTTATTTAATTTATTTATTATATTTTAGCCTCTTTTTCGGGTATAATTTCTCCGTATTTCCGGGATATTGTCCCGAGTGACTTTTCAGTATATTTTTTGATTATTTTCGGGATTATTTTTTCGAACTAAAAATCCCGATTAATCCCGATTAATTCCCATAAATTAATATCTTGATCAATTTAACCCAAAATAAATTTATTTCACTTTTATTGACCAAGATTTCTTAAATCCATATTTTAATTAAATTTTCTTATCGAATTTACTCCGACTTTCGGTCTTTTGACCGTTTTGCCTCACACGTGCTCGGGATTAAGTTAACCCAACTTCCTTCATACTTCCTCCATCTTTTCTTATTTAATTTTTCGTATTTTAATTAAATTCGGGTCTTACAACTCTCCCCCACTTAAGGAATTTGGTCCTCCAAATTAGAACCAAGTCATATGAGTCCATATACAACTCCGGGTACATCGATCGTATCATACTCTTAAATTCTTACGTGACCTTCTCCGGAGTGTATTACTACCAAAGGACTTTAATTAGGGAGATCATCTTAAACCTCAATACTTTCTTTTTCCTATTTAATGCCCGAATCAACTTCTTCAATATACTTATATTTTCATTAAATTGAACTTTTGGAGTTCATATCCTGTCATCTCTGCTGGATCTGGATAGTATTGCCGAAGCATCAAAAGTGGGACACATTGTGGGTGCCTGCTTATTCAAGTGGAAATGTCACCTACAGGTCTTATCTCCCACTTGTCCAATCTCTCAAAATATTCCATCCAGCGCAACTCAATTTACTTTCTTCCAAAAGTTCGTTATGTCCTTATTCTCTTAGGACAAGTAACTTTCAACCATATTAATTCACCAATGGTGAATTCCAATACTTATCTATCTGCTCTGAGGTGTTCTTAATCTCTCAACCTTAACTAAACATCCTCAGAGACTTATCATCCAAAGTCGAAATTAATTCTGTTCTGTCACCCACTTTTTCTTATCCAATTTGGGGAACAACCCCTACAGCCATACACTGCCTCATATCTTGTTATCCCGATACTCAACTGCCAACTATCGTTATTGGCAACTTCAATTAGAAATCAACTGATCATTTCAGGAGCTTATAAAATCAATGGCACACGCTTTCATCGGATCCTTCAGAACTTGTACAGTCTTCTCTGACTGACCATCTGTCTGAGGATGAAAAGCTGTGCTAATACTCAGTCGGGTTTCCCATAGCTTCCTGAAACTATCCTCAGAGGTAGGAAGTGAAGCGGGAATCCCTATATGATACCAGGCTCACTGGAACACTACTTAATGTTCCACAATCTTTCTTATACCTGAATCCTCATACACACTTTGAGTATTTGGGGATTTCATAACCAGAAGGTGGGTGGGCTTAGTCATTCTGTCGGCTATCATCCAAATAGCCTCGTAATTCACCTGGGTTCTCTGTAACCCATCACGACATTCATGGAGACTTGCTCTCATTTTTCGTGCCGTGTCGATATAGGTAGGTGCTGTAATAACTCTGCAGACTTTTAATACTCTACCTTATTCTGCTGACATACTAGGCACTTTTCACAACCTCTACCATGTGTCTTTCCACATCTGACCACCAATACCCTTATCGAGATTTCGATATATAATCATTACTTTCCGTATGCACTGTATATCCCGAAGAGTGAGCTTCTGACAACATTACTATCTCATCATCTGTAGTCCTGGGGAGCACTTATACTGTCTCTGAATCCTCAGTAACTCATCATCAGCCACTGTGAACTCTATCACTGTACCCTTCTGAATCAGACCCAAACTATCGACATCCGGTCGATCATCACGCTAAGCCTGGCAAATCCGGGCACTCTCATCCGGTTCTAATCATCAGGCTAGCTGTCACACAATCACTGTCATCATCAGAAGGGATCACATCAATACTGAGGCTCACAACTGCATCTAGCAGCTCACGCTCCCTGACCATCATAACGTAATACCATTCCGAGGCTATTTCTGCTCAAGGCATCAGTCATCACATTAGCCTTTCCTGGGTGGTACAATTTTCATAAATCAAATCTCTCAGAAGCTCTAGCCCACTCTGTAATCTCATATTTGCCTCTTTTTGTGAAAACAGATACTCGGGCTTTATGATCAGTGCATATCCATAATTTCTCACCATGTACATAATAGTACCATATCCTCGGTACAATTACTGTTGCCAACTTTAAATCATGGGTCAGATAGTTTATTTCATGATCAAGGAGTTGTCTGACTCCATACTTGACTATCTTCCCATTATACATCAATACACAGCTCATTCATTATTTCGAGGTATCCATACTCACTGAGAACCTCTTGAGCTGTTGGGTATGGTGAAATTAATCACGGTGGTCAGTTCATACTTCATCTACGCCGAAATTTATATCACATCCATCATCTTATTTATCATCTCATTCCAAGACCACGTTTTCTTAGTTAAACGTGTTAACAAGGTAAATCCTTTTAGAACTCGCAGCAACCCATTGCAAAAGAAATTTTCCAATCGTTACTTATAAATCGCCCTAGACTTTAACTACACCCAATATCACCGATACTGCTGATTATAATTCGGTCCAATCCTTGACTTATTTACGCATAAGCGTATAAGATCCTTCTCAACCGCTTACATTTTTAGGTACTAACCTGCGTCATTTCCTTTCCTTATCTTAACGACTCTTATTAAATTTTTACTATGATAATCTTTATGATTTGTCGAATTTTAATATTCTTATCGTCTTAGTAAGGAAATCCTAATGCTAACGGTATTTCTTACAGTGATCGATTTTTCGTTATAGGTTATATATATCTAGACGCTGTCAAGTCTTCAGGCGGGGAGGTATTTTGAAATACCTTTATTAGCCCTCAGACTTAACCACAACTACTTTACATATCGGTCCCTCGGGTCACAATTTATATTCGCTACTAATTGCTTTAATCCTAATGACTTCATATCTTAAGGATGTTATTACCTAGCATACGCCTCTTACTCCAATACATCTTGTATTTAAAATCTATCTTATCTCAAAGATTATCTCCTTAGTGTATCAATTATAATGAAACTCTTGTCATTATTCATTCCATGAGTACCATTATTTGCTCCTTTAACTTCACTGTCGCACCCCTTTTTATTACTTAAAATCTCTATATCCATATTCCATTTATTAATCCTCCTCTATTGGAGTACTCATTTATCAGTATCGTGCCCAATGATGTAGGCATTCATACCTTTTACTCACTTATATGTGAATGAAGGCGGTACGAATAAATGTGTGGCACCAGGATCAATGAACATATGAACTTCATTATTCATAATAAGTGTGGTATCTTACACCACATCCATGAAACATCAATAGCGTCCTGGTCCAAGACATCCTTTTGCCTTCGTCCAACAACCTACTTTCCTTTTTCTCTTCAGCTATGTCCTACCTTTTTGTTGCAGCTATACCAACGAAGTTTTTCTGTCTCTTTACTTTTCTGTGGGGCGATCTCGTCCAGCTCTGTGCAATAAAAATCAATGGTCCGTCTTACCACATTTAACGGCCATTTTCATCAATACAGTGTAGATATAGACCCTCCTTCCGTGGTATCCACCACACATTCCACACTGCTTACAGTGATCACACTGCTACTCTGCTTCGTAGCAGGTCGGGGTCCTCCAATCACAATGCCCACAAGAGTGCCCAAAATTAGATGCACTGGGGCCTTACCAATTATCTTACTCCATGACTAATCAAATCAAATCTTTTTACCAATTTGCATTTTCCCATCTTGACATCTTTGTCATTTCTCGATTCTCTTTTCTGTCTCTATTTCAGCCCTCATTACCTTTCTCAATCTCAGAGGCGTGCAATTCATATTTTTATTTATCCAACTGTAAATCTGCGCACTGCCTCGGTATAGGTAATATCTCACGGGCCAATCAGACTCTAATTGAAAAGTTGAGTCGTTTCATGATCTTTAGACATCTCGACTGTCACTTGTTCATAGCGTCGAGGTAACATCTGCTAAAGAATATAACTGAGTCTCATACTCATAATCAATTTAGTATTCCTAGGCAGTGTAAGAAATTTTTCCTTTAAATCATGTCCGGGATATCCTGTCACCGGAATATATCCCAAGATATTTCTCATATCAGCTCTTAAGATGGGTCGAGCGGAATTCCACCAATGCTCCGCTGCACCCTCTGATCTTATGTATGCCTCTGAGCAATTAGCTCCTCAAAATAATCTCCACACTCCGCTCCAATCTCACGAAGCGTGTCTCTCAATACTGTCCGATCACTCTGTCGGACTCTGTGGGGCATACTCAACATTAGCCTCCATTTCAATTTCATCATGATTCTCATAGTCAAACTCAGCACGACTTAGTAGATTCAGGTCTACCTCTACGACCTCTGCCTCGTGCACTATCTCATCTAACGCGACTCATATTAAGCATTCCTGCATTCTCAACCATTTCTTAGTCAAGCCCATCTCAATATACACTATTGTATCTAACTAAGCACAGTAACACGGGGATGTAATTTCCTAATTACTGACACTGACACACATCAGACCAATTACTGCTATGATACCACCTTTATATGTCACGACCCAAACTACCCAAAAATCAGAGTAAATTTTTCGCATTTTATTATTTACTTAAATTCTTACCTGTCCTCGAATCGTGACCAACACTCCACTAATAATTGGGCTGTGCGTCAATGCCAGTCCCACCATTCAATTACCATCTAACTTATTTATTCTCCAGTCATTTATAATTGTTTATATTATTTATACATCCCCTAAAGTTACTTACAAACATGTTACTGTGCTATGCTTATGTAGATACAATATGTACAAGTGTATATATACCTTATGTCGATGGGTAGCAGCGGATATCCAGAATGCAGTACTGAGTCGTCGTGACTTCAACTGGAGATTATCTGTGGGAGAAAATGAAAGGGGTGAGCACATCAAGCTCAGTAAGGCAATCCTACGAACAAGTAGGTAACCATACTACCTATATGAACGTGGTGCCATGCATAAACCACCCTTTCTCCACACATTTTAAAACAAATGATATGCGTCATGATGTTATGTAAATCAAGTTGCATGGAAAATTCAACATGCAATTCATTTTAAATCATTTCTTTCCCATTTAAAATTTCACAATGAAGTCAGGACTCGACCCCTCCTTCGGGTGATCCTGACTCACACAAAACCATGGAAATTGAGTCTCTCAAAAGCATCGATATCGAAAACATACGTATATATATATATACAAGATACGAGACTAGGCAATACTGTATATCGGTAATAACCAGGACTGGCCAATATGTCCTCATGAGTCCCTCTAGCTTCACGGATCCCAGTGTGCGAGGTCTCACCCTGATCGAGAACTGCCCGGGAGGTGGGTCAATCTAACCCGTCAGTCTTATCCGATCTCACGCATCCGAAGATGCCGTATCCGAAGATACCCCGTATCACAAAGATACCGTATCACAAAGATACCCCGTATCACAAAGATACCGTATCACAAAGATACCCCGTATCACAAAGATACCGTATCCGAAGATACCCTGTATCACAAAGATACCGTATCCAAAGATACCCTGTATCACAAAGATACCGTATCCGAAGATACCCCACGGTACATCGTACTCCATGCTACTTGCACGGTACATCGTACTCCATGGACCCATATCACTCTAGGTACTCCAGCCCAAATGGCCTGCTTCCCACAGAGGTTTTCATAACTCAATACTCGTTGCCATGTCTCAAAACGCACGTGCGAGCCTATTAAATAGGTGACACACAGTCTACCCGATGCTCCAAGCACGGCTCATCGTATGTTCTCATAAAAATCAGTGCGAGCGATGCTCAGCACTCTCATCAAATCAAGTAAACTTGGCAGAGCCCGCTTTACATCTCCACAAGGCCGCCAACCTCATCCCTCACTCTCACCCTACTTAAGAGGTCTTTTGAGCCTGTTGGGCCTTTTGGCTGACTCCAAGGGCAGACAGCGCTACTCCACAAATCCGGTAAAACTAGTGCGAGCTATGCTCAGCACTCTGTATATAAATTGTATGAGAATCTTATAAAATCTGGTGCGAGTTAGACTCTAGCACCGTGTCATGCAAAAGCATGTGAAATCTGGTGCGAGTTATACTCTAGCACCTATGCATGTAAAACTCTAGTGCGAGCTCTCGCTCCAGCACTAATGCATGCATCACACAAATCAAACATCGTGCGAGCTGAGCTCTAGCACGTCACATGTAAATAAAAACATGTAGGCGGCTCGGTTATTTCCAAATAGTTTTCACAGAAATCACAACAATTAAGATATGCAATGCTATGCATTTTTCTTTAAAAGTGAGCCAGCCTACTCATGCATGCGTTGAAATACCTCCAGAACGAGCAGGAACCTCTTGTCCTTGCTCCTCCCAATTTTTCCTAAATTTTTAGATTCTACCCTTAACAAGGGTATTTTAGTAATTTTGCCCATTCGGGGCACTAAAATTGTTCTTCGACCTCTAGACCCTTCAGTTAATTTTAAAGGACTGCGTATGAATTTAAAATTACGTAAAGTTACCTCTAGCAGTCCGCAGAATTCCCTTACCTTATTTTCCTGTCGAGTCTGACCTTTTCTTTTCCAATGTTATCTCGTCGCGCAGTCCGATATGCTCCAAATCAAATGCCCGGAACTGCGTATTAATATTTCTCAGGTCAGATATTATGCAATATAATCGTATTTAATACTTTCTGGGCTTAATTTAAATCATTGGGCCCGTTTACCCCTATTGGGCCCGATTGCACCTTAATGGGCCTTAATCGGCCTTAAGCCCGTTTTCCACTTAATTCTCACTTTATCGAGGCCTATTGGGCTCACTGGGCCCACCAATAATTTATCGACCTCGTTCTAATTCTCGAATAGCTAAATTTAATATTTACGACAATTAATCTAAATTTCCATAATTTAATTCAATTTATGCGGAAATTAAATCAATATCACGCATAACGAGAAAATTGTCGTAAATAGGGGTCACTTACCCGAGATTCCATGCTAGTCCGTAAATCGAGGCTGTCTCGAGCCCTCGGTGGATGCCAATCGTCGAGCTACACAATTAATTACATTTTCGGGTAAACTTTTCGGTCGAAATTTAATTAAATAAAATATTCCAAATTTAAATCGGGTCAATTTGACCGCTTATCGACTTACCCGAAGCTCGATGGCATCACCAGAATTTTCCCCAATTTTTTTCTCTTTTTCCTTTTCCCTTTTTCTCCATTTTTCTCCTCTTTTTGGCTGAACCGGTTCAGTCCGGTTCAGACCACCGGTTCACTCCGGTTTGGCCGGTTCACCGTCGGTTCGCCACCTTGTCGACCGGTTCTCCGTCGGCTTCCACCGCCAATCGCTTCGCAAGGTCGTCCGCAGCTCGAATCTGGCCTCGGTTCTCCTCAACGTCGCCGGAATGCCGCCGGTCCGGCTGTTCTCCTCTTCGCCGTCGAACCCGTCTCCCTCTTTTGGCCGTCGCCGGTGATTTCGGCCGTTTCGTCGGCTGCTACCGGTGCAGAAAGGACCGCCGTAGCCTGGGCTGTCGAAATCGGGCCTTGGTTACGGCCGATTCGCCGCCGTTCGCCGCCGGTAACCCTCTCTTTCCATCGGCCTTCTCCTCCGTTTTTCTCCGGATTTCGGCGTCGATAAGCTGCACCACCGGTACTGTTGGAACCGCCGGGCTTCGCTCTACGTGTTCCGACCATCAGCTGGGACCATCGGCCGCCGGTGGCTCGTCGGGCCTTCCTCGGTCGGCGGCCCCCTTTTCATTTCTGTTTCTTTCTTTCTCTCTCCCCGACCCTCTTTTTTTTTTCAGACTCTTCTCTTTTTTTTTTTTGTTTTTTATCATTTTTATTATTTTTATTATTATTTATTTTAATTATTATACTATTCAATAAAATACTCTATAAATACCCAAAATATCTCTTAAAATTATTATTTTATTCTTATTCAATTAATTTAATTTTTATTTAATTTATTTATTATATTTTAGCCTCTTTTTCGGGTATAATTTCTCCGTATTTCTGGGATATTGTCCCGAGTGACTTTTCGGTATATTTTTTGATTATTTTCGGGATTATTTTTCCGAACTAAAAATCCCGATTAATTTCGATTAATTCCCATAAATTAATATCTTGATCAATTTAACCCAAAATAAATTTATTTCACTTTTATTGACCAAGATTTCTTAAATCCATATTTTAATTAAATTTTCTTATCGAATTTACTCCGGCTTTCGGTCTTTTGACCGTTTTGCCTCACACGTGCTCGGGATTAAGTTAACCCAACTTCCTTCATACTTCCTCCATCTTTTCTTATTTAATTTTTTATATTTTAATTAAATTCGGGTCTTACAATATCGATCTTATGAAAGAGCAGATCGATCTCCTTAAGGTTCTGAGTTGCAACAGATCGATCTTATGCTAGGAGTAGATCGATCTCATGTGGTCTGAAAGGTCAGTTTCAAGAGGAAAAATGTAGAGTAGATCAATCTCCTAAGGTAGCAGATTGATCTCATCAAGACAGTTCTATAAATACTGAACTTTTGCACTTCATTTTCCTAAGAGTTACTATTCTATTTAAGAAATAAACCTAAACCTAGCTAAGAAACACTAGAAAACTTCAGTTTGTGATCAGTTTTAAGTGAGATATAAGTAAGCAAAGTTGTTCTTAGCAAAGAGGAGAACAACATTCTTGAAAATAAGAGACTACAATTAAGAGTTGAAGAAACAAGAAGGATTTTACCATTTTGGTGAATAAAGAAAGAAACCTCTATTAGGTAAGATTTAATGCACCAAGTTGATATATGTTAAACTAGGTGTATTGATGAGTTGATTGGTATATATATGAAATGTTGGAAATGTAAAGAATATGAAAAATCACCATGACCTAGTTATTGGTTTGAAAATGAGAAAGTAATGAGGAAATGATGTTAACATTGATTTAATGATGAAATATGCATGTATGGATGATTATGATGTAATCTTATGAAATGTATAAATTAGAAATAAGGAGAAATGAAGATAGTTATGTGAAAATGTGGTTTTATACCTTAATTTGGAGAAAGTGAGGAATACTAAGTATTAAATTGAGATTTGGCAAATGAAATGAGTATATAGTGATGTACTAATGCCAATAATTATAACAGCTTCAAAAATTACCTTTGAAGCTGATCGGACTGCAAGAGTGAGCAGAACCGAGGAAGAGAGGTCACTTGACATAATTAGAGGTAAGGGAATTTCGTGACTAGCTAGAGATGGCTACACGTATTTTGAGTAGTATTTCGATACTATATCTTATATGAATGCCTATGAATAGGCTTAATGTGTGTGATAGAGATTGATACCAGAGATTAATGAGATAAAGTGTAATTTTATCCAAAAATAGGATAAAAGGCTTGAGAAGCATGTTGTAACCCTTCATTCATGAGTTACATGATAGAATGGCTGATGTTTTCATGTATATGCGAAAACAACACATTTAAGTGGTAATTTGATTTGAATTGAGAAAGTTGTGATTTAAGTGAGCCATCTATTTGGTTTTGTGTGAAAACCACAAATGCTAGAGAATACTCGTACTATATTTTGAGATATGCATCACATAGTACTAGAGGATATACTCGTACTATATTTTAATGTGATTTATGCATCTGAGAGTACTGGGAACATTGCTCGTACTCAGTTTGTGATTAATGCATATGGAGTATTGGGAGCATTGCTCATACTCAGTTTTACATGATAGAGTACTGGGAGCATTGCTCGTACTAGACTTTTCATGACTTATACATGATATCATACTAGAGCGATAGCTCGTACTTGATTTGAAAAGAGAATTATGCATTTACCTAGTGCTAGAGGTTACTCGCACTAGTGTTTGATATTTTAAAATGCATACACAGTGTTTAAGAGGTGGAGTGTTATTAAGAGTCACACTCAAGACGCGCATTGTAGTTTTATGTGATATATAATACATGTTAAAGAGAAAAACCATGACGATTTCCTCTATGTAGATTGAGTTTCACACTGTTGAGATGTTCGCACGTGGATTTAGAGACGTGGCATTATTTCCATAGTGTGAGGGCCAAGACTTATGGCAACCACCCCGACTATGATGTATTTCCATGGTGTGAGGACTAAGACCTATGGCAGGCATCTCGACCATGAGGAGAGGGTCCACGGGTGTATGTTGTACCGTGTGAGTGGCATGGAGTACATTGTATCATGTGTTGTGTGGAGTTGTGGAGTTGAGGAGTATATAGCTGGCGGTTGTAATGGACTGACCCCACTCCCATTGCAGCAGTGATTACCCGCACACCAAGATCTGTGTTGCCTGGGATTTCACATTATAGGATATGGCCATAGTCCAAAAGAGTATTGCATTGAGCCACTGAGTCTCGTATGTTATATCACTTGTTTTCATGATACGGTTAAACCTGAGAGAGATAGGTCAAAAATCGGTTTGTGTTGTGTTGTGTTGTGAAATGTCATATTTACTGTGATTTAAATGTAAATGGCATGATTGAGATAAAGGCATTCCAAATTTTATAAAGATGCACTGTTTTGCATGAATGCCTACAATTGTTAACTTAGCATGATTTTAAGTACATGGAAATTATTCTGTACTATTATTATATCATTTTTATACATGCTTTGAGATGAGAGAAGGAAAGGCAAAGCCTTATTTTAGTAGATAGTGTGGACGTCTACTTGCTTGCCTGATTTCCTTATTAAACCCGTTGTTTGCTTATCCCCCTTTATTTCCACTCTCTACAGATCATTCCCAGTATATTGAGTTCGGCTGAGGTATAGCATTCATTATATCTGCTGCCTATCCATCTTACGAGAGGTATACACACCCAAACATTTTGTACTGAACAATATATAAACACAATTATGTAACCAATTGTACAGTCAGGATGTATATGTACAAATATTGTATAACAATTTATGTTACCGAAATGAATAATAAATTCTATGTATATTGTGAATGAATGTGAGTGGGTAACTAATATCGAATCACAGCCCAACTATCGAGGAGAGAAATGTAAGTAAAGTAAAAAGCGAAAAATTTGTAATGGTTTTTTGGTAAGTGTTAGCACTAAATTTTATATATGTTTAGGACCTTTTTTATTAGTTATTTGATTTATTCTTTGCAATATTAGGTATGTTTTATGTGATTTGTGCACTTGTGCAGGAAAAAGAACAATTTGGAGAAGTTAAGGCTTTTTGAGCTGGTTCTGATGATTCTGTGAAGAATTGAAGTTACAGGGTGCTGATCGTGTATGTTGCAGCAATAAAAGAAACTGGACAGTACAGAACAGATTTGATGAATTAATACCATTGCTGCAGCACAACAGTCTGATTAGGGCAACTCTGTTTTGCCACGTGGCCTTCCGCGTTTTAGTATTTGGAAACCTTATAAATAGTGTTTTTATCAGAATTTCGAGGGAGGCTGCGACAGAAGACTTCAATATTAATTTAGCTCCATTGAAAGTCAATCTTTTTGATCTTTTTCACCAATTTTGTTCTTGGGATGTTAAATTGGATTTCTTGGATGTTTATTATGATGTCTAGGAACTAAACTCCTTTTCTTAGAATTGATGTAACCAACTTTGGGCATATTGCAATTACTTTGCGATGTTGTTTGGATGATTTCAATTATGTTTATTTAATCTACTTGTTCTTAATGCTCTAGTTGATTGGCCACCAATTAGATGAATTAGTATAAGAATCCGACACTCGAGAGAGGGGATTGTTTATATGCACAAGGGTAGATTAACATATGACATTGTTAGATCGAGAGGTTGACAATTCTTATGAGCCATAGAGAAACAGATTATTATTGCTTAATGAACCCTATTATTTGATTCTGAATCGAGAGGTTAGGATTAGGTCAATTAGGTATGACTGTTTAAAACTCAAGAGAGCTAAACAGGAAATAGTTTCGGCTATAAACAAATTGAAATCAAAAGAACAATTGATCAAAGGAGTTGCATGAACCCTAGTTAGGTGAAATCGGTTTCTAAGAATATTTTGCTATTGATATTTTCATTCGTAATTATTATGATTTGCTTTAATTAATTTGCTCCCTTGTTAATAGTTAGACTATTAAATAGGATTTTAACCAACATTCATTAATTTTCTAAATAAAGCTCAAGGTTGTTGATTACAGTGATTAGCGGTAGACACAGTTCTCTGTGGGACGATACTCATATTTACTCTATACTCGAAAACTGACCTGTGCACTTACAATAGTGTTCCATTTAGGACAACAAGTTTTCTGACGCCGTTGCCAGGGAACTGTTGTCTAGTTTCTCGTTGACACTGTTCCCTAATAACCTTTACTTTAATTTAGATTTATATTTTTGTTTTAATTTATTATTTACGAATATTTTTTAGGTGAATGGTAAAACTCGCAGCAATTGAAGTGCAGATATAAAAGAAGAGTTAGATCTAGAGCTTAAGAGAACCATCAGACAAATTCGCCAAAACAGATTTGAAGAGAAAGAACAAAATTTAATCGTGGCAGATGATAATCAGCAGCAGCGAGCTATACGCGATTATTTCACCCCAGTTGTGAATCAGAATTTCGCTACTATAAGAGAGATTCCTGTGAACTGTAACAACTTTGAATTGAAGCCGACATTGATCAACATGGTTATATAAAACCAATTTGGAGGTTCAGCTATAGAGGATCCTAATACACATTTAATAAGTTTTCTACATATTTGCAGCACCATTAAGATTAATGGAGCCTTTTACGATGCTATTCAGCTAAAATTATTTCCTTTCTTTCTTCGGGATAAAGCCTTGAGTTGGTATCAAAATCTACCAGCAGGAAGCATTTCGACATGGGCAGTGATGGCACAAAAATTCTTGGCAAAGTATTTCCCACCAGGAAAGACTATGCAGATGAGATTAGAGATTGCCCAGTTCACACAGTTAGAGCAAGAGCCATTACATGAGGCATGGGAGCGATTTAAAGAGTTATTGCGTAGATGCCCTCAGCATGGATATGATGAAGGAAACCAGATACAAGTTTTCTACAGAGGCATGACTCCGCAGACACGAGCTACTATGGACGCCTCAGCAGAAGGTTCACTATGGTTTAAGACACCTGATCAGGCTATGCAGTTGCTTGAGGAGATGGCTATAAATAGCAACCAATGGCCAGGTGAACGAGCTAATGTCAGAAGAGTAACAGGTATGCATGAGTTGGATACGCAGACATTCGTTCTAGCAAGACTTGAGCAGATTTTAACACAAATTGCTTCAATGGGTATACAAGGGTCATAAGCTATGATTCATCCTGACAACGCAAATGCTAACTTCATGGAGAGGGATTTGGAGCAGGTGAATTATGTTAATAATTGTAACTTTAGTTTTTAGGGAAATCGGGTTCCAAACTATTACCAGCTAGGATTCAGAAATCATGAGAATCTATCTTATGGTAATTCTAAGAATGTTCTAAATCCACCAGCAGTAAGTAACAACAATGCAAGATTCAATAACCAATGGAATTCCCAAGGTTACGGTGGAGTTAGAAGGAACAAATTTGAGGAGTTCATGGTTGAAACTAGAACACGATTTAGCAAAACTTATTCGCGGTTAGACACTGTGGAAGCTAAAGTGTCAGAGATGAATACTAGTCTTGGTGCGCAAATGAAGTCTGTTGAGACTACTTTGGGACAGTTAGCTGCAAGTATCAGTTCTTTGAATAAGAGAGGTAAGTTCCCTAGTGATACAGTGCTAAATTCGAAAGAACACTGTAATGCTATATTTTTGAGAAGTGGGAAAACCTATGAGCTGCCAAAGCTAGCAGAGAAAGAAGAAACTGCACCAATCACTGAGGTGCAAAAGAAGCAGGTCAAACCTATTGTGTCAAAGGATGTAGAATCAGAAACAGTTAAACAGGGAGTTGATTCTAAACCTTTTAGTAAACTTTTTCTTGATAATCATCCTTTTTTGAAACCATCTATTCCTTACCCTCAAGCTTTGTATAAAAGGAAGATTGAATATGAGTTTAAGAAATTTCTAGATATATTTAAGAAATTACATATAAACATTTTGTTTGTTGATGCCTTACAGCAGATGTTGCATTATACAAAATTCATGAAAGAGGTACTGTCAAAGAAATGGAGACTTAAGGATTATGAAACTATCAACTTGATAGAGGAATGCAGTGTGATTTTACAGTCCAAGTTATCGTAAAAATTGAAAGACTCTGGAAGCTTTACTATTGGATGCGAGATTGGAGGATCGAAAGTGGGTAAAGCATTGTGTGATTTAGGTGCTAGCATAAATTTAATACCTTTATCTATTTTCAGGAGCCTAGGTCTTAGAGATGTAAAGTCGACCACCATAACACTGCAACTAGCAGATAGATCGATTACTTATCCCAGAGGTATAGTAGAAGATGTACTTGTTAAAGTTGATAAGCTAATTTTTCCTGCCGATTTTGTAGTCTTAGATTATGAAGAGGACAGAGAAATTCCTCTTATACTTGAGAGACCATTCCTTACCATTAGGAGAGCACTAATCAATGTTCAGAGAGGGCAATTAACCTTAAGGATGAATGATGAATCGATTATATTCAACATTTATAAGGTGATGAAATTCGCTGATGAACAAGAGACCTGTAAGTTGATTGAAGTGGTGCAGAGTTGTATACGGAAAGTTGAAACAAAGGAAGGACCAACCGATCGTGTCTAGTAAATTCACTTTCTAATTTAGATGATGAATTATTAACTGATGAAATTAAAAGTTGTGTTATTACTTTGGAAGCTAACCCATTAGAAAGTGCGACTACAACTAAGGAAACGTTGACAAGTCGTAGGTAAGTGAGTAAAAAAAGGCAAAACTAAATTGAAAGAATTACCAAGCCATTTCAGGTATGCTTTATTAGGTGATGATAGTACTTTTTCTGTGATTATTTCATCATCTTTATCTGCTGCAGAGGAAGACAAGTTGCTTAGAATCTTAAGAGAGCACAAATCGACAATTGGATGGTCTATTGCCGACATCAAAGGAATTAGTCCCTCCATTATGATGCAAAAAATTCGGTTAGAGAAAATCATAAACCCTCTATTGAACCACAGAGAAGACTAAATCTAGCAATGAAAGAAGTTGTTAGAGCTGAGATTTTAAAATTATTAAATGCTGGTATTATATATGTGATATTTGATAGTTCTTGGGTGAGTCCTGTGCAGGTTATTCTTAAAAAGGGTGGAATAACAGTGTTCATGTCACCAACGATGAAATCATATCCACCAGAACGGTAACAGGTTGGAGAGTCTGTATCGATTATAGGAAGCTGAACAAAGCTATTAGGAAAGACCACTTCTCGCTTTCGTTCATTGAACAAATGTTATATAGACTAGCCGGGCACAGTTATTATTGCTTTTTAGACGGCTGCTCGGGCTATAACCAGATTGTGATAGCCCCAAAAAATCAAGAGAAAACAACCTTCACTTGCCCATATGAAACTTTCGCATATAGGAGGATGCCTTTTGGTTTGTGTAATACCCCAGCAACCTTCCAGAGATGCATGATGTCGATCTTCGCTGACATGGTTGAAGAGATAATGAAAGTCTTCATGGATGACTTCTCAGTATTTGGTAAGACTTTTGACCAATATTTATCTAATTTGACACTTATTTTGTAAAGATCTGAAGAGACGAATCTCGTCTTAAATTGGGAGAAGTGTCATTTTATGGTGCAAGAAGGAATCGTCCTTGGACATAAAATTTCAGCTCACGGTATTGAGGTGGATAGAGCTAAAGTCACTACTATTGAAAAGCTTCCCCCTCCGAAATCAGTTAAAGCTGTGAGGAGCTTTTTGGGACATGTAAGTTCTATCGCAGATTTATCAAGGACTTTTTAAAAATCTCAAAACCTTTATGTAATTTATTGGAAAAAGATACTGATTTTTTCTTTGATGATCTTTGCTTGCAAGCGTTCGAAAAGATCAAGAAAGAGGTTATTTCTGCACCTATTATGATCGCACTTAATTGGATAGAACCGTTTGAACTGATGTGCGACGCGAGTGATTTTACAATTAGAGCAATCCTTGGGCAGAAAAGAGACAAGATTTTTTAGGCTATCTATTACTCAAGCAGGACCTTAGATGAAGCTCAAAAAAATTACACAACAACAGAGAAGGAGATGCTTGCAATTGTACATGCATTTGACAAGTTTACACCATACTTAATTGGGGGCAAGGTCATTGTCTATACAGACCATGCAGCCATTCAGTATCTATTTGCAAAGAAGAATGCCAAACCCAGACTTATTAGATAGATCTTGCTTTTGCAAGAATTTGATTTTGAGATCAGGGACAAAAAGGGATCTGAAAATGTTGTAGCTAATCATTTATCTAGGTTAGAGCAATCTGAAATTTAGCAAGAACAGCCTATTCAAGAGGAGTTTCCAGATGAAACATTAATGAAGATTGATACCAATTTGCCCTGGTTCGCGACATAGTGAATTACTTAGCAGGAGGATTAATGCCAAGTGGTTTAACTTATCAGCAGAGGAAGAAATTCTTCCATGATGTCAACTAGTATTTTTGGGATAACCCTCTGCTATTTAAGAAGTGTCCAGACCAGATTATAAGAAGATGTGTGCCAGAAGACGAAGTTCAAGAAATTCTGCGTCACTGTCATGTTGCAGCATATGGAGGCCATTTTGGTGTAAAACGCACAACAGCAAAGGTGCTACAATCAAGTTTTTATTGGCCTAGTGTGTTTAAAGATAACTACATGTTTGTAAAAACATGTGACAGATGTCAAAGGGTTGGAAACATTTCAAGAATGCATGAATTACCTTTGACAAATATTCTAGAAGTGAAAATCTTTGATGTATGGGGTATCAATTTTATGGGACCATTTCCTCCATCTTTTGGGAATCTATACATTCTCCTTGTTGTTGATTATGTCTCTAAGTGGGTGGAGGCAATAGAAACACCAATAAATGATGTAAAAGTGGTGATTCGGTTTCTACACAAGAATATTTTGACAAGGTTCGATACTCCAAAGGCCATCTTGAGTGATGAAGACACTCATTTCTGTAATAAATTCTTCAGTGGTTTGATGTCAAAGTATGGAATTCGACATAAAGTAGCTCTCGATTATCATCCGCAGACAAATGGCCAAGCTGAAATTTCAAACTGAGAAGTGAAGTTGATATTGGAGAAAACTATAAATCTGTATAGAAAAGATTGGGCTAACAAGTCAGATGGCACGCTTTGGGCATACAAAATAGCCTATAAGACTCCAATTAGGATGTCTCCGTATAGGTTGGTATTTGGTAAGGCATGTCATCTACCTGTAGAGCTTGAGCATCGAGCTTATTGGGTCATTAAGAAGCTCAATTTTGACTATAACAAGGCTGGAGCAAATCGATTACTCCAATTGAATGAGCTTGACGGGCTGAGGAATGAGTCCTATAACAATGCAAGGATTTATAAGGATAAGACTAAGAGATGGCATGACAAGATGATAATAAGATGAGAGTTCAGTCCTGGATAGTAAGTTCTATTTTATAATTCACGGCTCAAATTATTTCCTGGCAAGTTGAAGTCAAGGTTGTCAGGACCGTTTGTGATACACCAAGTTTTCCCATATGGAGCAATTAAGCTGAAGAAATCGGATGGGAGCTTGTTCAAGGTCAATGGGCAATGTTTAAAGCATTATTATGGAGAGGGGGTGTGTAAATTAGAAAGCATTTCCCTTGGTGAACCGAATTGAGGAGATTGGAAGAAGTTTGGCTGAAGACTTAAAATTTAGCGCTTTTGGGAGGCAACCCAATTTATATTTTTAGGATTTTTAGTTTTTAATTTCTTTTTATTTTTATTTGATTTTAGTAGTGTTTTTTATTTTTGTTTTTAATTTATTTGATTAAGTTGTGTTTTATTTTGCAGGCATATGCATAAGAAGAGCACTGTTTAGAAGTTTAATTGTCATGATTTTTAAAGGAAGAATGCATGGGTGCGTGAATGATGAATAGAAAAGAAAACAAATTTTTACAAGGACTTTAGTAACTTAAGGGTGGACGGCCAAGTCAAGGAAAGAGAAGAAAATGATTTTCTAGCAACTAAGTTAGAAGATAAAAATTTTAAATTGAAGAAGTGAGGGCCAAATGATGTAAGTGATGGTAAGAGAAAGAAAGCCAAGAGTCAAAAAAAGTATGAGAAGAAATTCTATCAAAGAAAGAAACAAATGTTTACAATATTCAAAGGATGGCGTGGTGGAATACACATGGCAAGGTTTTATTGGAGGATGGATTACCTTATCTTTTCAATGCCACTTGCTATTCGGCTAAGGAAATAACCCTACCCATCCAATTAGAAAGAGGCGGTCGAACCTTTCACACACTAAGACTCTCTTTTTCTGGTTATTTCATATTTCTTTGTTCTCTTGAAAGTACACAGACAAACCCCACAACCATTAATTTTTTCTCTTCTGATTTATACTGATTTAGTAATTTCTCCAACGAATTTTCGTGGGTTAAATCTCTTGGTGGTCCCGAAACCTTTAGGGGAAGGAAGAAAGTGTTTTATTGTCGATTGTTTAGGTGATAAAGACGTGAAGTGGTCCAAATCAATCCTACGTGGCTTCAATTTTGAGTATTTTTCTTCTTTCTATAGTAGTTTTTGATCCTCTAGAGGTTATTCTTTTGGCTATTACAACTTGGATTTTTGAAACCCTTCTCGGTTTGTTTGATCTTTGGTGGAGTGATTTGGGTTGTGAAGATATATTTGGGTTAGTTTTGTGTGTTCGTCTGATTTGGTCTTGCTGAAAATTGTACTTGTTGATTTTTGAACCAATTGGTGGATAATGGCACCTAAAACCCAAGCCAGACGAACCCTGGAAGTTCTAGTCAAGTCACTGATAGTTCAGCCTCATCTCCACAAAGGGAATAGCTCGTAGTAATCGATTATGATCCCTCTCGATTTGTGAATAGTCAGGCAGTAGAAAATTTTAAGAAAATCATGGATAAAAACATGATTTTTGAGAGGAGCTTTCGATCTGACATTGGTGGCTGGATATGTATTCTAAATATCTGAGGGATTTCAATTTGTTGGAATTAGCAGGACAACCAGAAGATGCTATCCTTGATGTAGTTCGTGAATTTTATGCAAATGCCATGGAAAGCACTCATTCTACTTCAGAAGTTAGGGGTGTTCTTGTTCCCTACAATACGAATGCCATTAATTTATATATGGACCTTCCGCAAGGGGTGCAAGATTAGTACGCCAGTTATGTAGAAACGCTACACACTGATTATGATAAGCTAATCCGTGTCATTAACGAATTGACAGTCCCATACACCCATTGGCAAAAGAGGTCAAAAGCTAAATCCATGGCGTTCCTATCCAACCGACTTCAATACGGTCTTCATGAATGGTATGATTTTATCTATTCTAGAATCATGCCTACCACCTATAAAAGTAGTGTTGATGTGGACAGAGCAGCTCTACTTTATTGTATTATGACAAGAAAGATTATTGATTTTGTAGCTATTATTTTTCGGTCCATGCAAGAGTTCATACGTAGAGAGAATAAAAGGGGTTTACCTCATCCTTCCTTGATTTGTGGACTCTGTAAGAAGTATAGAGTGTATTGGACTGAACTTGAACTGAGATTGGCAAGGAAATCTGCTATCTCCTTCAAAAATCCAAGTATACCTTTGATTCAGCGAGAAGCTGCTACTCTTGTTGCACCACCACCACCTTCTGTTGGCACTTCTCTTGGCCCATCAGCTACACCTTCCACCACTTCAGGTTCCATTGAGACTTTACTTCATGAGATTAAAGAATTGAGGATGGAGGTGCAAAATGATGACCGAGATTATCGAACTTTCTTTACGTATGTTGCCAATTACAATCGATCATTGGTACAATACCTCAATCTGAGGGGTCGTCAATAAGAGGTGGAATTTCCCTTACCACCAGAATGGTGTATGCCACAACAAGGAGATGCATCTGATGATGATGAGATGGAAGAAGATGCACCAGAGGACACTGATGCTAAGGTCGACTCCGAAGAGGATGATAACAGCTAGACTACCCCTAGGGAAGTCCTCTATGACACTTTTTCCTATCTTTTCATTGAGGACAATGAAAGTTTTAAGTTTGGGAGAGTTATGTTCGTGCTTTGTGCTGGTTGTGCTTTGTGTGCCTGTTTAAATATTTTTAGTAGTTGTTATTTGTTTCGTGTTTATATATGTTTGTGTGACAATTATACTCAGTTTTAAAGGTTAGTTCTCTAGATTGTGGCCGAAGATGGATATTGCAAGAAAGTATCAACTTTTGATTAAGTGGATGATTTTATTGTTTGAGAATTGAAATGTGGATAGAAAGCTTCACTTGAATCTTTTCACCTAAATTTATGCACCAATCATATTCAGTCTATGTACTTATTGTGTTGATTTGTGAAACCAAAAAGACTCTAGAACTTGATTATTTACTACTTGAGGCGAAATTGATAGACCATGCATAATTAAGAAAATGATCTAGGCCATTTTTGTTTTGAGATTGAGCTTTTCAAGCCTACCCAATTATATTAATCCTTTGGAAAACCCTTTGAGCCTAATTTTTCCATTTTATTGTTATCTAACCATATTACAAGCCATGGCCTAATTGTTTGATTATCTTTTTCTTTTGGTCCCTTACTTGAAGTGCTATTAATCAATTTTTTTGGATTGGGGGATGAGCTCAAAAGAAAATAGGGGTTGTTTGTGAAACAAAAAGTTTGTTCTCAGGTTTTGATGTAAATTGAGTGTCATATTCAAGTTACAAGTAGTGAAAAATCTTAAGTTCGGGGGTATGACACTGTAAAAAAAAGGGAGGGAGAAATCAAACTCGAGAATGAATGAAGTTGGGTAGTGATTCATGAGCTCAAAACAAATTAAGTCCAAAGGTGATTATAGTGCTTTAGGTGGATTGAACTTCATGTTATATCCTTTATCCCACCTAAACCCGAGCCTTACGTTACAACCCTTGAAAAGTCCTTTTGATTCTTGGTTATGCATGAGTCTTTATTAGTGGAGAGTAGTAGTTAATTCAAGCATATGAAGTCTTGTGTTTAATTCTTATTTAGGTTTTGCATTAACACTTGAGTGCATGAATTTGAGTAAATGATTGTACACACACACACAAGTGGAAAGTGAAGAGTGAATGGGGGATTGGTTTGTTTTGGTTGGCTTGAACAATATAAATCTGAAATTTGTCTTAAGTTGAGAACCTTGTGAATTCTAGAGGAAAATTCCAATTTAGTATAACAATCATGTGAGCTGAGTATGGTTGAGAGTCTTTATTTGTTTTGTGTCTAGTATGTCTTTGCTTGAGGATAAGCAAATTTTTAAGTTTAGGGGTATTTGTTAGCACTGAATTTTATATATGTTTAGGACCTTTTTTACTTTGTTATTTGATTTATTCTTTGCAATATTATGTATGTTTTATGTGTTTTGTGCACTTGTGCAGGAAAAAGAACAATTTGGAGAAGTTAAGGCTTTTGGAGCTGGTTCTGATGATTCCGTGAAGAATTGAAGTTACAGGGTGCTGATCGTGACTTATGCTACAGCAATAGAAGAAACTGGACAGTGCAGAGCAAATTTAAGGAATTAATACCATTACCGTAGTACAGCAATCTGATTAGGGCAACTCTATTTTGCCACGTGGCCTTCTGCATTTTAGTATTTGGAAACCTTATAAATAGTATTTTTATCAGAATTTCGAGAGAGGCTGCGGCAGAAGACTTCAAGATTAATTTAGCTCCATTGAAAGTCCATCTTTTTTATCTTTTTCACCACTTTCTGTTCTTGGGATGTTAAATTGGATTTCTTGGATGTTTATTATGATGTCTAGGAACTAAACTCTTTTTTCCTAGAATCGATGTAACCAACTTTGGGCATATTGCAATTACTTTGTGATGTTGTTTGAATGATTTCAATTATGTTTATTTAATCTACTTGTTCTTAATGCTCTAGTTGATTGGCCACCAATTAGATGAATTAGTATAAGAATCCGGCACTCGAGAGAGGGGATTGTTTATATGCACAAGGGTAGATTAACATATGACATTGTTAGATCGAGAGGTTGACAATTCTTATGAGCTATAGAGAAACAGATTATTATTGCTTAATGAACCTTATTATTTGATTCTGAATCAAGAGGTTAGGATTAGGTCAATTGGGTATGACTGTTTAAAACTCGAAAAAGATAAACAGGAAATAGTTTCGGCTATAAACAAATTGAAATCAAAAGAACAATTGATCAAAGGAGTTGCATGAACCCTAATTAGGTGAAATCGATTTCTAGGAATATTTTGCTATTGATATTTTCATTCGTAATTATTATGATTTGCTTTAATTAATTTGTTCCCTAGTTAATAGTTAGACTAGTAAATAGGATTTTAACCAACATTCATTAATTTTCTAAATAAAGCTCAAGGTTGTTGATTACAGTGATTAACGGTAGACACAGTTCTCTATGGGATGATACTCATATTTACTCTATAGTCGAAAACTAACTTGTGCACTTGTAGTAGTGTTCTATTTAGGACAATAGTAAGTCACGAAATGAGGTTGTGACAGAATGGTATCAGAGCGTAGTTGGTCTGATGTGAGTCGGTATTAGTAATTAAGAAAAGTGTACATCCCCTTAGTACTGTGCTTTGTTCAGTTACAATTGTGTATACAAGATGGAAATTAGACTAATTAATGATTATGAATGTAGGAATTTAGTCTATATGGCTAATACCAGTCGAGGTAGAGGGGCGAGGGTAGGGCTCGAGGCTGTAGGGTATGCCAAAGACCCGAGATGAGAATGTGGGTACTAATGAGGTACCAGAGATTGCTGAGGCATGCTTCATGAGAATTAAGCGTAGCCTAGAGATGATAGTAGAGATACTGGCACAAACTAGGCCAGGTAGACAGGGGCAGGATGCAGAGACTGCGACAGAGAAGCAGTTGCACTTGACACACCTGTATAGCCTGCACTTGAGATGCCACAGGCTGCAGATACTCCTATACCCCCACCAGTTCAGGAGAGTAGTGGATTGGGATATGGGTGTGATTTAGATCGATTGCGACAATTTTAGAAGCTTGGACCACCATCTTTCCGTGGGGTCAAGGACCTAGTTGTTGCTGAGGAGTGGATTAGAGAGATGGAGAAGTTGCACGGATTCTTTGAGTGTACAACTTTAGAGAGGGTCGTATTTGCTGTATTCCTACTGAAGAGAATGGCAGAGCATTGGTGGAAGTTCACTAGGCCCATATTGAGAGCCCGACATGCTAAGATTAGTTGGGAGATAATTCCAGATGCCTTCAGGAGGCAGTTTATTCCAGATACGGTACAGCGGAGGCTGTAGGCCGAGTTCTTGGGGTTGAGCTAAGGGAGTCTATCAGTGGATGAGTATAAGATGAGATTTTTAGCCCTAGAAGGTATGACCGTGATACCATGTACAGCGAGCCTAGGAAGGTTCACAGGTTTATCGATGGATTGATACCAGTGTTGCGGTCTAAACTGGTTCTATTCGACATTTCTACCTATGATGAGGTTGTGCGCATGGTGGAACTTTGTGAACAAGATTATGAGAGGAATGTTTCAGAATTCAAAACAGTTGGAAAAGGTAGAGATAGAGATAGAAAGAGGTTGGTGAGTGATAGTGCTCGAGGTTTCAGATATCGAGGAGGAAGGAGACTCTTCAAAAAGAGACCAAAGATCGAGGAAGTACAAGAAAAGATTGTGAGATTTCCTACATATCAGGTTATAGCTCTGGCGAAGGGTATTATGATTAGAGGACTGAGGCCTACTACTAATTAGTGCAGTAGATGTGGTAGATACCATGGTGGTAGACCTTATCCGATGAGTCCTATTATGTGTTTTCGATGTGGGAAACTAGGACATATTGCTAGAGTTTACCCAGAGATGGTTGAGACTGCCCCATAGAAGGGCAAGGAGCCAGAGAGAGCTCTAGGTGATACGTCTGCTCAGAGAAGGAGAGCGACGACAGAAGAGAAAGGAAAGCAAGTGATGGGACGAGGGCGAGTACATGCCTTAGACCAAGGAACAGCAGATGCTTCATCGGATGTGATTAGAGGTAACATCCTGATTTATGATTTAAAAGCACATGTATTGATTGATCCTGGTGCCACGCATTCATTTGTATCACCTTCATTTGCATGTAAATTAGCAAAACATGTAGAGCGTACTCCTTTAAGTAGGATGATGTTAATTAGTACTCCTATGGATAATAGTCAGCTAGTATAGTATGTGTTAAATGATTGTAAGCTGAAAGTAGGGGAAAAGGATATGACAATCAATTTGATATTGTTAAGTATGAGTGACTTTGATGTAATATTAGGAATGGATTAGTTATCATCAAACCATACTATTTTAGATTGTTATGCTAAGACAGTTATGTTCCCTAACCCTAAAAAATATGTTGTAAAGTTTGATCAAAAGTAATGAAAGTAGCATTTATAGCTATACTTGGTAATATACTATACTGATTGAGAAATGAATACGTTGAAGGTTTCATTGTGTACGTGGTTGATACAGATAAGGTACATCCAGAGTTGGCAGACATTCCTAAGGTTAGTGAGTTCCCAGATGTCTTTCTGGATAAATTGTCAGAGTTACCACCAGACAAAGAGATGAAATTTTGTATAGATTTGGTGTCTGGTACTGAGCCTATTTCGAAACCACCGTATCGCATGGCCTTAGTTGAGCTAGAGGAGTTTAAGAGACAGTTACAGGAGCTATTGGGCAGGGGTTTTATTAGACGGAGTTTTTCATCTTGGGGAGCACAGGCCTTTTCTAAGATTGATTTCAAGTCTGGTATCATCAGCTGAGAGTAAGGAGTGGAGATATGCCCAAGACAGCATTTAAGACCCGATATGGCCATTATGAGTTCTTAGTTATGCCATTCGGATTGACGAATGCTCCCGCAGCTTTTATGGCTTTGATGAACGATGTGTTCAAGCCATATTTGGATCAATTTGCTATCGTTTTCATAGATGAAATTTTGGTATATTCAAAATTTGAGGAAGAGCATGAGGAGCACCTCAGGATTGTATTGAAGACGTTACGAGAGCAGAAACTATATGCTAAACTCAACAAGTGTGACTTTTGGTTATCACAGATCTCATTTTTGGGATATGTAGTGTCGAAGGATGGTGTATCAGTAGATCAATCCAAGATTGAGGCTGTAGTTCAGTGGGAACAGCAAAGGACAGTCACTGAGATTAAGAGTTTCTTTAGTTTAGTAGGATATTATCGGAGATTCGTAGAAGGATTTTCCAAGTTAGCTACTCCATTGACACGTCTCACTCGGAAGAGTGTAGTATTTGTATGGGATGAAGAGTGTGAGAAGAGCTTTCAGGAGTTGAAGAGTTGATTAACCACCGCTCTAATTCTCACTATCCCTACCAGCTCAGGAGGATTTTTCAGTGTATATTGATGCTTCGCATCAGGGACTGGGCTGTGTATTGATGAAGGATGGGAAGGTAGTTCCTTATGGATCCAGACAGCTGAAGGATCATGAGAAGAACTATCTGACTCATGATTTGAAGATAGCAGCAGTAGTGTTTGCGTTGAAGGTATGGCGCCACTACTTGTATGGAGAGAAATTTCAAATTTTTACCGACCACAAGAGCCTTAAGTATCTATTCTCACAGAAGGAATTGAACATGAGATAGAGAAGATGGATAGAGCTTCTGAAAGACTATGATTGTAAGATACTTTATCATCTGGGTAAGTCTAACGTTGTAACTGATGCTTTGAGCAGAAAAATCCTTGGGATAGTATCATATATGATGGTCAAGGAACATGAGTTGCTAGAGCAGTTTGCTATCCTTAGTTAAGGAGTTGTGCCTTCTGACATGGATACAGACTATGTGATTGCTAGTCTACGCTTGGAGCCAGATCTGTTAGAGAGGATTAGAGTGGCTTAGCAGACTGATTCGTATTGCATTGACATGAAAGGTCAGATACAGAAAAGCACAGTGATTGACTTTGAGATAAGTTCAGATGGACTCCTGAGGTTTAGAGGCAGATTGTATGTTCCCGAGGACCCAGAGCTCAGGAGATTGATATTGTCAGAAGCTCATTCATCAAGGTACACGTTACATCTGGGGAGTAACAAGATGTACCAAAATCTCTGAAAGATGTACTAGTGGTCAGGTATGAAGAAGGATGTTGCAAATTTTATGGCAAAATGTCTTGTAAGTCAGCAAGTGAAGGTAGAGCATCAGAAACCTGCAAGGTTATTGCAGCCTGTACCTAACCGATAAGGAAATAAGAGCATATCACCATAGACTCGTGATAGGTTTATCGAGAACCCGGAGGAATCACGATGCTATATGGGTGATAGTTGATAGACTAATAAAGTCAGCCCACTTCCTAGCTATGAGAGCTATCGATACTCTGAGTGCATTGGCAGAACTGTATGTACGTGAGGTAGTGAGGTTACATGGTATTCCAGTGAGTATTGTTTTGGATAGTGATTCCCACTTCACTTCCCACTTTTAGGAACATTTTTAGGAAGCCATGGGAAACCAGTTGAGTTTGAGCACCGCTTATCATCCTCAGACAGATGGGTAGTCAGAGAGGACTATACAGACCTTGGAGGATATGTTGAGAGCATGTGTGCTAGATTTTAGAGGCTCCTGGGATGATCATTTGCCACTAGCCAAGTTCGCCTACAACAACAGTTATCATGCGAGTATCGGGATGGCACCGTATGAGGCTTTATATGATCGTAGATGTTATTCCCCTATTAGTTGGGAAGAAGTGGGTGACAGAAAGATTTTTCTCCTGATTTGGTTACACAAGCCTCTGAGGATGTCCGATTGATTGTTGAGAGATTAAGGATAGCTCAGAGTAGATAAAAGAGTTATGCTGAAAAGAGATGAAGACCACTTGAGTTTACAGTTGGTGAGTCTGTATTTTTGAAGGTTTCTCCTTCAAAGGGTATAGCGAGATTTGGGAAGAGAGGTAAGCTGAGTCCTCGCTACATTAGACCCTTCGAGATACTGGACAGAGTGGGAGATAAGGCATATAGATTGGGTTTGCCACTGGATTTATCGAGAGTGCATAACGTCTTCCACATTTTGATGTTAAGGAAGTATCATCCATATCCAAATCATGTGATTAGGTATGAGCCATTAGAGCTCACAGATGATTTGACATATATAGAGAAACCGATCTAGATCTTGGACAGAAAGGAGAAAGTCTTGAGGAATAAGACTATCGGGTTAGTGAAGACTCTCTGGCAGCATCACACTTCAAGGAAGCTAGAGAGTCTAATGCAAGAGAAATATCCTTAATTGTATAAAGACTAACTTGGTTCTAATTTAGAGGACCAAATTTCTTAAGGTGGGGAGGATTGTAAGACCCAAAAATTTGTAAATGTAACCTTTATGACTTCTGATGTATGAGCAAGTCACATTCAATGTAAATCATGAGGAATGTATATGTGAAGTTTGTAAATGTGAATGGAATGAATACATACAAGTTTATAAGTATAGAACAAGTGTAAGAGGGATATTTCCATGAATGGAAAGTGTCTATATTGAGTTTTGAGTAGTTAAGTAAAATGGAATGAGTTTTATACTTTTATTTGGTTGTGTATTGTATACCCTTGGTTATACAATGAATACACACAAGTTTCAATGTATATAAAGTGTGAATGAAAGTCATTTTCAAGCCTTAAAGATGGATGGATGAGAAAATGACTATGGCAGCAAAATAAGTGAAGTTTGGTGAGTGTTTACTGCAGAAAACTGTAGTGAAATCGAGAAAATGTGAATGAGAGATCGATCTCATGGGATGAGAGATCGATCTTAAAGAGATAAAAAATGCTCTTATTTGATCGATGGAACAGGTCAGATCGATCTCCAATGGGGCCAGATCGATCTGTTGAGCATTCTGTGTTGAAGGAATCGATCTCTGAAGGGTCAGATCGATTTTCTAAAGCTACTGACTTGTAATAGATTGATCTTATGAAAGAGCAGATCAATCTCCTTAAGGTTCTGAGTTGTAACATATAGATCTCATGCAAGGAGCAGATCGATCTCATCAAGACACTTCTATAAATACTGGACTTTTGCACTTCATTTTCTCGAGAATTACAATTCCATTTAAGAAATAAACCTAAACCTAGCCAAGAAACACTAGAAAACTTCAGTTTGTGATCAGTTTGAAGTGAGATAAAAGTGAGCAAAGTTATTCTTAGCAAAGAGGAGAACAACATACTTGAAAACAAGAGATTGGAATCAAGAGTTGAAGAAACAAGAAGGATTTTACATTTTGGTGAAAAAGGAAGGAAACCTCTATTAGGTAAGATTTAATGCACCAAGTTGATATATGTTAAACTAGGTGTATTGATGAGTTGATTGGTAGATATATATGAAATGTTGGAAATGAAAAGAACATGAAAAATCACCATGACCTAGTTATTGGTGTGAAAATGAGAAAGTAATGAGGAAATGATGTTAACATTGATTTAATGATGAAATATGCATGTATGGAAGATTATGATGTAATCTTATGAAATACATAAATTGGAAATAAGGAGAAATGAAGATAGTTATGTGAAAATGTGGTTTTATACCATAATTTGGAGAAAGTGAGGAATACTAAGTATAAATTGAGATTTGGCAAATGAAATGAGTATATAGTGATATATTAATGCCAATAATTATAACAACTTCGAAAATTACCTTTGAAGCTGATCAGACTGCAAGAGTGAGCAGAACCGAAGAAGAGAGGTCACTTGACGTGATCCGAGGTAAGAGAATTTCGTGAGTAGCTAGAGATTGCTACACGTATTTTGAGTAGTATTTCGATACTTTATCTTATTTGAATGCCCATGAATATGCTTAATGTGTGTGATAGAGATTGATACCAAATATTAATGAGATAAAGTGTAATTTTATCCAAAAATAGGATAAAAAGCTTGAGAAGCATGTTTTAACCCTTCATTCATGAGTTGCATGATAGAATGGCTAATGTTTTCATGTATATTTGAAAACAACACATTTAAGTGGTAATTTGATTTGAATTGAGAAAGTTGTGATTTAAGTGAGCCATCTATCTGGTTTTGTGTGAAAACCATAAGTGTTAGAGAATACTCGCACTATATTTTGAGATATGTATCACATAGTATTGGAGGATATACTCATACTATATTTTAATACGATTTATACATGTAAGAGTACTGGAAGCATTGCTCATACTCAGTTTGTGATTGATGCATATGGAGTATTGTGAGCATTGCTCATACTCAGTCTTACATGATAGAGTACTGGAAGTATTGCTCGTACTCGACTTTTCATTACTTATACATGATATCGTACTAGAGCGATAGCTCGTACTTGATTTGAAAAGAGAATTATGCATTTTCCTAGTGTTAGAGGTTACTCGCACTAGTGTTTGATATTTTGAAATGCATACACAGTGTTTAAGAGGTAGAATGTTGATTGAGAGTCACACTCAAGACACGCATTGTAGTTTTATGTGATATATAATACATGTTAAAGAGAACAATCGTGACGATTTTCTCCGTGTAGACTGAGTGTCACACTATTGAGATGTTCGCATGTGGATTTAGAGACGTGGCATTATTTCCATAGTGTGAGGGCTAAGACTTATGGCAAGCACCCCGACTATGATGTATTTCTAGCGTGTGAGGACGAAGACCTATGGCAGGCATCCTGACCATAAGGAGAGGGTCCACGGGTGTACGTTGTACCGTACGAGTGGCATGGAGTACATTGTACCATGTGTTGTGTGGAGTTGTGGAGTTGAGGAGTATATAGCTAACGATTATGATGTACTGACCCCTCTCCTGTTGCACTAGTGATTACCCGCTCACCGAGATCTGTGTTGCCTGGGATTTCACATTATAGGATATGACCATAGTCCAGGAGAGTATTGCATTTAGCCACTAAGTCTCACTTGTTATATCACTTATTTTCATGATACAGTTAGACCAGAGAGAGATAGGTCAGAAATCGGTTTGTTTTGTGGTGTGAAATGCCATATTTACTGTGATTTAAATGTAAATGGCATGATTGAGATAAAGGCATTCAAATTTTATAAAGATGCACTGTTTTGCATGAATGCCTACAATTGTTAACTCAACATGATTATAAGTACATGGAAATTATTTTGTACTATTATTATATCATTTTGATACATGCTTTGAGATGAGAGAATGAAAGGCAAAGCCTTATTTTAGTAGATGTGTGGACGTCTACTTGCTTGCATGATTTTCTTACTGAGCGCGTTGTTTGCTCATCCCCCTTTATTTCCACTCTCTACAAATCATTCCCAGTAGATTGAGTTCGGCTGAGGTATAACATTCATTATATCCGCTGCCTATCCATCTTACGAGAGGTATACACACTCGAACATTTTGTACTAAACAATGTATAAGCACAATTATGTAACCAATTGTACGGTCGGGATGTATATGTACAAATATTGTATAACAGTTTATGTTATCAAAAAGAATAATAAACTCTATGTATGTTGTGAATGAATGTGAGTGAGTGACTAATATCGAATCACAGCCCAACTATCGAGGAGAGAAAGGTATGTAAAGTAAAAAGCAAAAAATTTGTAGCGATTTTTGGGTAAGTCACGGAATGAGGTCATGACAATAGCTGCCAAGGTTTTGCAGTTTGGATACTACTGGCCCACTTTGTTTAAGGATGCCTACTACTTCGTGTCTAAAAATGATAGGTGTCAAAGGGTAGGTAATATTTCTAAAAGAAATGAGATGCCTCTAAAATATTTTGGAAGTAGAGATCTTTGATGTTTAGGGCATAAACTTCATGGGACCTTTTGTCCCTTCAAATGGCAATCTTTACATTATGGTGACTGTGAACTATGTGTCTAAATGAGTAGAGGCAGTGGCTTTGCCAACTAATGCTGCTAAGGTGGTGATGAGGTTTTTGAAGGAAAATATTTTTACAAGATTTAGCACTGCTAGAGCTATATTAGTGATGAAGGATCCCACCTTTGTAACAAGAGTTTTGATATGCTTTTAAGGAAATATAGGGTCAAGCATACGGTGGCAACTGTTTATCACCCACAAACTAGTGGCCAGCTAGAGTTATTCAATAGGGAGATTAAAGGGATATTGAAAAAGACAGTGAATCCAAATATGAAGGATTGGTTCACTAGGTTAGATGATGCAATTTAGACCTATAGGACAACCCCTATCGAGATGTCCCCTTATCAACTTGTATATGGAAAGGCCTATCATTTACAAATGGAGCTTGAACATAAGACCTATTGGGCCATTAAAAGCCTGAACTTCAATTTAGATGCAGCTGGGGAGAAGAGGCTACTACAACCTAATCAATTAGATGAGTTCAGGTTGCAGGCATATGAGAATGCCAAGCTCTATAAGGAAAAGACTAAGCGAGGTATGATAAAAAGATTAAGGAGAGACACTTTGAGCTGAGCCAATAAGTTTTGCTCTTTAATTCCCACTTGAAATTTTTTCCTAGGAAAGCTTAAGTCTAAATGGACAGTACCCTTTATCATTACACAAGGATTCTCTCATGTAGCCATTGAGATCATGAATAAGACCCTGCAACAGCCCGTTAAGGTTAATAAGTATCGCCTTAAGCTTTACTTTAGGCAAAGATTTGATCGTCAGCATTTTATTACCATTTTAGCTAACCCTCTTGCTTCTAACCCTGCTACTTAGTTTCATGATAGTCTGTTGAGGACTATAAACTCATCCCAACTTCATTGTTTATATAAATACCGTAAATTTTTAGATACTTGGTTTTATCCATGATTAACAAAATTAATCCTCGAGATTAAAGATTTCGATCCATTAGTTAAGGATTTATATTAAAATTTATTTTACTCTGTAGTGAGACTTGGGGAGAATTAATTTAAAAAATATATAGTAGTCCCACAGACGAATATCGATGGAGATAATAATAATAATAATAATAATAATAATAATAATAATAATAATAATAATACAAAGATACATATATCTATATATATGTATATACATAGGTGAATAATACCGTATTTATCATGTATTTAAGTAATGGATGCATGAATATATATATATATATATATATATATAGGTGGCAAAGCATATACATATATACACATATGTATGCACTATGTCCACACATAAATAGGTGTACACATACATAGAGGCAAGTAAGTACGGTATAAATATATATATATATTTGTACACCTAAGGCCTCCAATTGGGAATGGTGTTAGGAAAGAAACTAAAGCAAGCAAATGGGAAATGGTAGAGATGGTCCTTGGGAAAGAATGAGAATATATATATATATATATACAAATGATAACAATGATCGGTTTCGACAAAGGAAGTAAGATAATATATGTGTGTACTAACACACTGAAGAGGAGCAATGGACAGTAGAATAAAAGGAAGAAAAGACATGAAAAGTTAGGTAGGAGAAAGAGATTGAACCTCACTTACCCGACCCCCTCACGCCACTGCTCGCCATGCCTACTCTGCCTTGTGTCTTATGTGTGTGTGTGTATAGATATATATAGAGAGAGAGTGTCACGACCCTCAACTTACCAAAATACGTACAAATTTTTCGCATTTTCATGCATCAATCCTAAATCATCCTTCCTCGATCGTGAACAACCACACACTTAACAGTTGGGCTGTGTGTCGACGTCTAACTCACTCCACCATACCAATTCAATTTGAAACATTATTTATGAGTAAACACTTGTATAAATGTATATATATCAGAGTTGTTACATGTGTTTACATTGTTTTACATCCCCAGTGGTTACATACAAAATGCTACTGTGCTATGTCTAGTTTAGATACAAAATAATCAAGGTGTGTATACCTTTAGCGATGGGATGCAGCAGATTACCAAAAGGGAACGCCTCCAGTCACGCTCAATCTATACTCAAATCTCTGTAGAGAGGGGGAAAATAAGAGGGGTGAGCAAACCACACGCTCAGTAAGGCAATCATGCGAACAGGTAGATACTGCACTATCTACGTGATCATGATGCCATGCTCAAAAGCATTTAATTCATTATTTACCTCAAAACATGAGTGTATGATTGTGTTAATGGTACGTAAAGCATTCATGCTATTAAAATCAAGTGCACA
Source organism: Firmiana major (assembly GCA_033439115.1). Lineage (NCBI taxonomy): Eukaryota > Viridiplantae > Streptophyta > Magnoliopsida > Malvales > Malvaceae > Firmiana > Firmiana major. The sequence continues at coordinate 54,670,440 of CM065904.1, read as the reverse complement.
TTTCAACTCAAAGCATGGTATAAATCATCATGCATAATTCACAATAAAAGTATGGCATTACCCATCATGCATTTTCACAATAAAGCATGGCATTAAATATCATGCATCCATGCACTTTAAAAACCATTAACAAATCTATTTCAACATTGGTCAGGTCTCGACCCATCCCTCGGGCTTTCCTGACCCACAAATCATTTTCAAACATGGATTTAATCTCAAATAGCAGTAGACATGTGAGATAAGCAGTTCAACAATAGGTAATAACCTCAAGGCCTATGTACATAACCTGTGATACCGGCTACACGGATCAGGTGTGCGGGATATCACCACCATCTGCTTCAACACGGGAGGTGGGTCAAATCCTACCCACCAGTCCAAGCAGATCTCGTCCGAAGACGGCACATCACAACTCAACACGGTACAATGTACTCCATGCTACATGCACGGTACGACGTACTCCGTGGACCCAATCAACACATCATATCACACCACATCTCAAACGCACGTGTGAGCCTATTTAATCCGTGCGACCTCTTGTCTATCCGAAGCTCCTAACACGGCTAATTAATCATGTCAAAACAATGCACGTGTGAGCCTATTTAATCGATGTGACACCCAGTCGACTCGAAGCTCCAAACACGGCAACATGCAAGGTGGGCATCCAGTGCGAGACAAACTCGAGCACAATGCCAAAACAATTATGAAATCCATGTGAAAACTAGTGCCTCTTGCACTCTTTCATACTCACGAAATCATGTAGGTGGCTCAAAACTTGCAAAATATGGTTAACAAAACCAAAACACACTCATTTCTTTTGCAAATCATTTCAATGTTAGCCAACCTACCAATTATTTGCTAAAAAGCAATAAAACATGATTTTCAAAGCAATATGCTTTTGTTTTTATGCACATTTCTCAAACTCCCAACTTTTACCCTTCAATCACCCAACATCATTTCCTATTCTCATGCATTCTAGCAAAACATTTAAGCGCCCAAATTGCGCACAAATATCTCTAGGAGTCCACACAATTCCCTTACCTCGATTTACTTGGTGTGACTCCTTTCCTTTTAGCTTCTCACGCTCTTGGCTCAACTCGCCTCGGCGTATCCTCGGAAGCTGCGATTCATTCATTAAATCAATTGAGTTAATGTATTTAACCCATAATTGACCTCACTAGTCAATATTATTCACTTATGCATTTTACAATTGCCTTAATCCTCATTTTACCTCTTTTAGGTAAATCTCACAATTTATCCACTAACCACATCTTAAAATCATACCACAACACTATTAATGACTTCTACATATCTCATTCATCATTAATCTCCATACATTCCACTTTCTCACTCTAGACCATTTCTAGGTCATAATCTTTTCAATGTATTTTAGATAGTTTCTAACCATCCACACTCATGCCAACAACTCCAAAATCACTTAAATAAACGATGCATCATAGTTGGAGTGTTAGAATCTTACCAAATTTAATTTCTCTTCTTGCTCCAAATGGAAATGCCCTTAACTCCTTCAATACCAACAGTGGGAAAGTGCTTTCCAACTATGTTGCTCTTCTCCTTGATAGGAACAACTTTGCCTCTAATGGTCTCTCTTCAAACCTCACTGAAAATGGCTGATTTTTGAGAGAGAATGTTAGGTTTTTGGGTTGAAAGTGGAAGGTTTGTGTTTTTCCCAAAATTTTCTGATTTTTAGCACTCCTTATATAGAAATAGTTTGAGGAGATCGATCTGGTCCAAGAGGAGATCGATCTGGTCCCTTAAAATCCCTCTTTTTCACGGTATTTTTAAGCCTGAGATCGATCTGTCGAAGCATGAGATCGATCTGTCGAGGCATGAGATCGATCTGTCGAAGCATGAGATCGATCTGCTCCCAAACAGAGAGCTAAGGAGATCGATCTTGGTGCTTGGGGATCGATCTTTTCACTACAGAATGCTTAGGAGATCGATCTGGCTCCATTGGAGATCGATCTGCTTTATTCTTTTGCCCAAATAAGAGCATTCTGTCTCTTCGAGATCGATCTCTCATCCCATGAGATCGATCTGCCCTTCACAATTTCTAGATTTTCTGCAGTTCCTCTACAGCAACACTTACCAAACATCCTTAATTTGCTACCATGATTATTTCCTCATTCATTCATCTTTGAGACTTGAAAATGGCATCCATCCTCACTTCATACACATTAAAACTTGTGTAGAATCTTTGTATGACCAATGGTACTTAATATAAACAAAAATAGAAGTGCACATCTTATGCAATTCTACTTCCATTTTACCAAACTACTCATAATCCATTCTACACACATTCTCCACATGTTTAAGTCCATTTCTTCACATTCATACATAATGTAGCTTGTATGTACAATTACCACTCTCATTACAAGTGTGTACATTACTTATGGACTTACATCACATAAACTTCACTTATGAATTCATAGTACAACTCTATTTACATTTCTATGTACATATATACCCTTATACATATACGGGGTCTCACAGAGAGAGAGAGACCAGAAATAGAAAAAAAATGCAGAGGAGAGCATAGCCAAATTGAAGTGAAAGGAATTAAGAGCAGGAAGTCGGGAAGATAAACAGAAAGAGGGTTAAGATAATGGTGCCTGGAAAGAGAAAATATGAGGAATATATATATATATATATATATATATATATATATATATATGCATGGGTGTACGTAGGATGATGGCCATGGTCGTTGATAGTGAAGGCAACACTAAGAAACAAGAAAATGGCCACAATAGGAAGAGAAGCAGACCACGTAGGGGAGGTACCTTGATCAAAATAGAGAAAAGATGAGGGAATGTGAAATATGAATCGTGTGAGAACTGTAAATTTTATGAGATTTTCTAAGTGAGAATTGTAATTTGGTAAATGTAATTATGATATGTTGATGTACACACAAGTTTTAAACTTAATGAAGTACAAATAGATGAAGTTTTTAAGTCTTAAATGTGTATGGATTGAAATATAGCCTATAGAGTAGATTATGATGAGTTTTGCATTGAGTTTCCTGCAATTGATGCAGTAGCAGTAGAATCTGTGAAGGCCAGATCGATCTCCAACGATGAGAGATCAATCTCATAGCTTCAGAATGCAGAAAACGTGCAAAAGCAGACAGGCAGATCGATCTCATAAGGAAGAAGATCGATCTCCTAATGCATTTGTCTAGCAAGGATCGATCCTATCACAAGGGCAAATCGATCTCCTTAACTCTCGGCCTGGAAGAGATCAATCCCTGATTCAATACCAAATCGATCTCCTCTTAAAAGAACAAATCGATCTTCATCCTCAACCGGATCGATCTTTTAGTTGTTAATGGAGCAGATAGAGCAGTTTAAATGAAGCAGAGATCGATCTCCTCCAATACCAGATTGATCTCATAAGCCCTGTCTATATAAGGACTATGGGATTTTTGCCTGAAATCGAGCCTTCCTCTCTCCAAAACCTAAACCTTCACCATTTTTACCCAAACCAAGCTTTCTCTCTCTAAGATTCACCATATTCTAGACAAAATTAGACAAAGGGGCAAGAGACAAAGTTGTTCCTCTTGGCAAGGAGAACAACATACTAGAAAATCAAAGGTTGGCTTGAACAAAGGGAAGATAAACATTTTCTAAGCTTGGTCAAGAGAGGAGATAAGCTAGGTAAGTTCACAAGACCTTTGTTCTTAAGCATTACCATTTTATATATGGGTGAATGAACATATATGTTTATATATTTGGTTAGAAATGTCTAAGGCATGATGGAACCAACAAATGTGTTTGGTTAGGAGATTTAATGTGGATGTCTTGTGATGGTTATGAGTTAACTAAAGTGTTGATAAAGATATAGGAAGAGTTTTGAGATAATTTTGAGTTAGAATGAGTAAGAGAAAGAAAAGAGAAATGAGAATGATGTGTATTGATGGGTTAATGATGTGTGTGGATAGCTCAAGAATTCGACGCGGGAAACGATGCTAGACCGAGAACCCGAGGATATTATACCACTCAAGGTGCAAGAGGTAAAGGAAATAAAACCATTTGTGCTTGTGAGTTTTCGAATGAATGAAAACGTTTTAATAGCATGAAAAAGGTTTAATGAAATGAGCATGTTTATGAGATGATTTGATTTGTTGATGAATGTGTGAGTGTTTTGTCAGTTTGAGCTCGATTTTTTATGTGATTTGTGTAATTGTGAACACATGTGGTTTATAACCAAAATGAGTTTTGTGATAACAACCATGAGCTCTACATGAAGGTAAAACAATATATATATATAACAATGGCATGTTTTTACTGTGTAAGTGTTTTACCGGTTTGAGCTCGATTTGATGAGTTTTGTGTAAATGTGAATACAATGCGTTATAACCGGAACAGGTTTTGTGATAACCACTAAGAGCTCTACACGAAGGCAAAACGATTTTTACTGAGACTATGGCTTGTCATGAGATAGACATCGGGCTTTGCTCTGGTAGCATGTAAGGCAGGGTCGTGCTCTAGTAGCATGTAAGATCGATTCCTCTATTCTAGTAACGTGAGATGACCCCGCTCCGGTAGCGATGGGTGGCCTTGCTTTGATAGCATTTAAGATCGAGCTGTGCTATGATAGCATGTAAGACCGACGGCTGTACGACTCTAATCAAGTCTACAACGAATCATGGCCATGTGTATTATTGTCGACGAAATCCCTCGATTGGGGATGTCCACCTAGGGGACGAATTCAATTGATGTGATGTGCCTATGACATTGATTTCATCATAGTTTTATAAATGCCTAGTCTCGATTTCTGTGATGATGATGTGATTTTACAATGGTAATTTATATCACGCATTGAGATTTGATGTAACGTGATTTGTGATTTTTATCACATGAAGTATGTTGATGCCATTGTGTTATAAAGCTATTTCTATAACGATTTGCATGCTCATTATTTCCATCATATTATGTTTGTGATGATGATTTTTATAACTTCCCTTATCGTCCTTACTGAGCATTTTGAGAGCTCACCATTTTTTCTCCCCTTCCAGATTACTTGAAGTAAGTGAGTTAGAGTCTGTCGCGTACGTGAAATAGGCTAGTGGACAAGATCTCCCAGGCTATAACTTGTACACACATAAGGTATAATTCAATTTATTTTGTATCCAGACAATGATGTATTACAGACATTTGTGATATGTATTTTGGGATGTAATTAGGTTGATATGAAAGAATTGAGTTGAGACTTATGGTTGACTCTTTTTAGGATATTATGTATTTAATTTCACTAAGTATGAGTTGTATGATCTTGGGGGATAATGTTGGTTTATAAACGATAGTGGTTTAAAGACATTGCATAGGAATACACCCAAAGTTGGTAGTTTATTTTAAGAAAAATTTTAAATTAGCCCTATTTTTTGTGCTTTTGGGCTATCACAAACCGAAGCAGAGAAGACATGCAGCATTGTTGGAAACTCAGGGTACTGGATTGAAGGAAACCCAACGAGGAAAAGATGAGAGCCTAGAAAACTGAATAGAAGGAAGAAGGCAATGCTAGAAATTGAAAACGAGAAGAGGAGTTGAGTCAAAATAGAGGAGTGAGAGTTGGCCAGTAAATAGTAAAGCAGTGAGGTGCAAGAAGGGGAGAGTAGGGCCAGTGAAGGAAGGATGAAGCTTCTGCCATCGAGAAGTTACAGCAGTAGTTGAGACAACTAATCCCCAAAATCGTGACGTGGTCGTGGTAGGAGCTGAGGCATCAGGGGTAGAGTAGTACGCCAGAGGGACTGGTCTGTTAAGGAGAGCAGAAGCAGTGGACATAAGTCCTTTACAACCCGAAACCATAGAGCTGAAGGGATGATGATGATAGCAAAGGCCGACTGAAAATTGAAAGCTCTTTGATATTGTCTCAGCTAAAGGGAGAAAGGTGTGACGGACAGTGTCGGATGGAGGAGGAAGAAACCTGATGAACCAAAAGCTATTGGGAAACAGGAGAAGCTCTTATCGGGCGATAATGGTGTAGCCACGGTGGGAGGCTAAACCAAAGCTAGCGGTTCCTTGAGGATGGTGGCCCAGATGCGGGAATGACGTTAAAGAGTGGCAGTGCTGAGAATGGGGGATGACGAGGACTAAAGCCGAGACGAGCGAAACAAAGAAAGAAGAAAGAAAAGGGATTTATGGCGAGAAAAGGGAAATTGATTCAAAAAAAAAAAGTAAGATAATATATATATATATATATATATTAGAGAATAGAAGAAAAATTAAAGAAAGAGAAAGAAGTATTGAAAATTGGGAAACCCAAAAAAAGGGTTCCGGGGAAAATAAACCGAGTGGATCGAACTCGCTGACTGCTACGTTGAGGCAATTGAGGACTACAGACTGTCATCGAGGTAAGAAAAATTCTCATGTACTGCTAGAGATAAATATGCGTAATTTTCGTATATTTGTATATATAAAATTTTAGGGTAAATTTCCTAGTTATCGAAATTACAGAAAAATCTAGGCCAAATTTTATAACTTTGAAAATTATAGATTCTAGCCTAATTGAACTGCCTAATTTTACTGATTGAATTTAAAAGGTTTGCATAGATACTATTATGGCTTGAATTTTGTTTAAAATCGAAAATCCCGAGTTTTAAATTTCCATAGATTGTTTTCTCAGATTTTATCCGAAAAAGTGCTAGTCGGCCTGTTTTGAACCGTTTCGTGAAACAAATTGAATTTATATGTGATTTAAGGAAAAATGATCTGTTTATAAAGAAATATTGATGTGATGTACTTGAGCACATGCAGACTGTTTGTCGCACAGTCCAGCTCTCACTAATTTAAGACAAAGACGATAATTAAATCATGTTGTGTGAGAACTATGAATTTTGTATACCCCAATTTTGAGAATTGTAATTTGGAGTATGTAATTATGACATGTTTATGTACCTGCAAGTTTTAAATATGATGAAGTATAAGATAAAGAGATTTTTAAGTCTTGAATGTGTATGGATTGAAATATGGACTATGGGGTAGATTTTGGAAAGTTTTACATTGAGTTTTCTGCAAATTGATGCAGTAGTAGTACAATCTGTGAAGACCAGATCGATCTCCAAGGATGAGAGATCGATCTCATGGCTCCAAAATGCAGGAAATGTGCAAGAACTGATAGGCATATCAATCCCATAGGTAAAAAGATCAATCTCATGACGTATTCTATAAACAGAAGATCAATCTCCTCAAAGAACAGATCGATCCCATGAAGCAATCAAGAGATCGATCTCACCCCACTACAGATCGATCTCCTAGGCATAGAATTACCCCAAAACATTCCCAAATTTAAAAAGAGATCGATCTCATCAAGGACCAAATCGATCTCCTACCCTCCGTCTATAAAAGGACCCTTGCGTTTTTCCTGCATCTCAAATTTTCTCTCTCTAGAAACCCCATTTCAATCGAAACCCTAGCTTTCTCTATCCTCCAAATCTCCCATTTCTGTTCGAATCAGGAGTTGTAGCAAAAAAGAAAGTTGTTCCTTATCCAAAGGAGATCAACGTACTTGGAAATCGAAGGACAAATCAAATCGAGGTGTGAATAGAGCTCTCTATAAGTTTTGGGTAAATTTCTAAGCTTTAATCTTTGATATTGAGGTGATTTTGGTGATTGTGACTATGGGTGTTGTGATAAAATAGCTAGGAAATGATTAGAGTTGATGAAATTGTGATTTTTGTTAGAGTGAAGATGGTATTATACAATTTGTGGTAATTTGGGATTTTGGGCTATAAATTGGAATCGAGGTAATGAAGTGATTTTGACATGAATATTATACATGAAAAATGTAGGATTTGAAATGTAATGGACGAGAATGTGGATTAGGATAGGAATATGAGAAAAACGAGGGTTGTAGTATTTAACGAGAATATGAGCAAATATGTGCTCGATGATGTGATTGAGATGAATTATTGATGTTTTAACATCGTTTGGAAAGCCTGAGAGTTCCAGAGAGGAATGCGTGGCTAGTCCGTCGTTTAGGGGAGCGATTGCACTATACGAGGTGCAACGAGGTAAGGGAAAACTTAAACTCATTTGTGTATGTGATTTTGTGATGATATTGTAGCATGAAATGTGATTTGATAAAACAATCATGTTTTTATGAGTTGAGAATGAGTTATTACACATGATTTTATAGCCGGTTGGGGCCTAATTTTTATGAGTTGTAAACTAAATGCGAAATTGTTTTACAAATGTTTTGAGTTTAAAAAGTGAAAAGTGATTTGGGCTCTATGTTAAGGCGTATTGAGATTTGAGAAATGAGTGTGTGGTTTTATCGGTTTGAGCTTGGTTTTGACATGTTTTGTGCTGAGTACAAAACGATTTTGAGATGTGTTTTATCAGTAAAAACCATTATGCGCACTACGTGAAGGCAAAACGGTTTTATTTGATAATGGCTATTACTGAGACTTAGACGTGTCATGTTCAATACACATCGTGCTTTGCACTTGTAGCATGTAAGATCGAGTCATGCTCTAGCAGCACGTAAGACTGACTCCTCAGTTCTAGTAACGTAAGATGACCTCGCTCTGCGGCAGCGATGGGTGGTATTGCTCTGACAGCATGTAAGACCGGGCCGTGCTTTGATAGCATGTAAGACCAATGGCTGTACGACTAATCAAGTCTATAGCGAACCATGGTCATGGGTGTATTATTGTCGACGAAATCCCTTGATTGGGGATGTCCGCCTAGGGGACGAGTTCAATTGTTTTGCTGTGCCATGATGAGTTTTTATAGGAGTTTTATTTGCCTAGTCTCGTTTTACACATGAGATTGTGTTTTCTAGCTGCGCCACGTGCATTACAATTGCGGTGATTTTTATCACGTTTTATGAGAAAGCCATTATCGCATCTTGTTTTATACATGATTGTAATCATGGTTTAAGCCATTTATTATCATGTTTCTACATGAGCATTGAGAAATGAGTTGAGATGATGTTTTAATTATCCATGCTACACTTTTCTACTGAGTTTATTGGGTTTCCACTTACAAAACAAAATGATTGTGATGTGCAAATCATTATTTTATAAATGAGTCCCTTAACCCTTACTGAGCGATTTAGAAGCTCACCTTGTTTTATCTCCCCCCAAATTTCTTCAAGTGAAGAGAGTTTCCCTGCGATGTATGGAATAGTGGCTAGTGGAGGACTTGAGCTCTAGGCCATATATTGTACTTTGAGGTATATTTTAATATTTCATGTACCCAGACTTAAGTTATATTTACAGACACTGGATGAACGGTGATGTATGGGATGTATTAAGATTAATTAATTCAGAATTGAAGAATGAATATGATGTAATATATAAATGTTAGATGATGAGATCCTGAGGTGTAAATTATAATTTATATATGATGATGCATGACACTGCACAGGAATGCACCTAGAATTGTGAAATGATGTAAATAAATTTTAAATTTGTTTTGTTTTTCGTGCTTCCGGGGCATCACATGCTACACTTTTGTGTGTTCTGTATCTGTTTTTGTGGTCCACGGAGTATGATGTACCATGCAGTACGCACGCGACTATGATGTATCATGTTTCTAATTTTAGTCTTTGGACATTCTGATCTATGAGCCGTATGGGTAGCTGACCACTCCCACGACAATTGACGTCCCAGCACACCTAGCCCGTGATTGCTCGGAGTCACCGACATTGGCCAATTGTCATTTATGATATCTGATATAGCATGTCTGCCTTGTCTCGTCTATTTGATCTTTTGAATTAATTGTGTGATTGTGTTTTCGTATGGAACTGAATATTTTAATGCATAAAAGACCGTGGGGGCCACCTCTTAAATCCTGCGGGACCAAAGTGCCACACCGTCATCGCTTTTAAAAGCTCTTGAAAGTTTTAGAAAATGGTATTGATTTTAGTTCTATTTTCATACTGAAATTGCCATGCATTTTCTTGACTTTGATTTTTCGAAAATGGCAGTACTTTTGTGAATATTGAAAATCTTTCTAAATTGTCAGAATGGACTATGATATTGGGAATTGTTTAATTATGCTATTAAAAGTTTTGGGGATTTTTGAATTTACTACAGTAATTGTTTCTGTTTTCTGAATATTGAATTAGACCTGTGAATTTGCCAAATTATTGGCATACTTACATGATAATTTTTTTCTGGTTTTGGAAAATATGTATTTTTAGGTAGTGTATTTATCTATCTGCTATGGGGTTTTTCTTACTAAGCATGTTGAGCTCAACCCTTACTTTCCTCCACAGAGCCCATCGGTAACTTGGACCGCTTCCGTTAATAGGGTATTTTGCACAACTGTGATTCCGCGGAGTATATTTCTGCATCGAAGGTATACCCAGTGTTAAGAAATTCTTTTGTATCTAATATATTTGTAAGTACAGTAATGTAGATGAGATGTGCTCAGGGGAATATGAACATGACTATTTGTAGAAGAAATTTAATTGAGACTGTTAGATTTCACTATTTGATCTAATATTGACTTGTAGTCCAACCAAATTGTGTGGAAATTGTCACGACCCTCAACTTACCAAAATACGTACAAATTTTTCGCATTTTCATGTGTCAATCTTTAATCATCCTTCCTCGAACGTGAACAACCACACTCATAACAGTTGGGTTATGTGTCGACGTCTAACTCACTCCACCATACCAATTCAATTTGAAACATTATTTATGAGTAAACACTTGTATAAATGTATATATATCAAAGTTGTTACATGTGTTTATATTGTTTTACATTGTTTTACATCCCCAGCAGTTACATACAAAATGCTACTGTGCTATGTCTAGTTTAAATACAAAATAATCCAAGTGTGTATACCTTTAGCGATGGGATGTAGCGGATTACCAAAAGGGAAACGCCTCCAGTCACGCTCAATCTATACTCAAATCTCTGTAGAGAGGGGAAAAATAAGGGGGGTGAGCAAACCACACGCTCAGTAAGGCAATCATGCGAACAGATAGATACTGCACTATCTACGTGATCGTGATGCCATGCTCAAAAGCATTTCATTCATTATTTATCTCAAAACATGAGTGTATGATTGTGTTAATGGTATGTAAAGCATTCATGCTATTAAAATCAAGTGCACATTTCAACTCAAAGCATGGTATAAATCATCATGCATAATTCACAATAAAAGCATGGCATTACCCATCATGCATTTTCACAATAAAGCATGGCATTAAACATCATGCATTCGTGCACTTAAAAAAAAAATTAACAAATCAATTTCAACATTGGTCAGGTCTCGGTCCATCCCTCGGGCTTTCCTGACCCACAAATCATTTCAAACATGGATTTATTCTCAAATAGCATTAGACATGTGAGATAGGCAGTTCAACAATAGGTAATAACCTCAAGGCATATGTACATAACCTGTGATACCGGCTACACGAATCAGGTGTGCGGGATATCACCACTATCTGCTTCCACACGGGAGGTGGGTCAAATCCTACCCGCCGGTCCATAGCAGATCTCGTCCGAAGACGGCACATCACAACTCAACACGGTACAATGTACTCCATGCTACATGCACGGTACAACATACTCCGTGGACCCAATCAACACATCATATCACGCCACATCTCAAACGCACGTGTGAGCCTATTTAATCGGTACGACCTCTTGTCTACCCGAAGCTCCTAACACGGCTAATTAATCATGTCAAAACAATGCACGTGTGAGCCTATTTAATCGATGTGACACCCAGTCTACTCGAAGCTCCAAACACGGCAACATGCAAGGTGGGCATCCAGTGCGAGACAAACTCGAAGCACAATGCCAAAACAATTATGAAATCCATGTGAAAACTAGTGCCTCTTGCACTCATGTGTATAAAACACGTCAAATCTCATGCTAGTCATACTCTAGCACGCTTTCATACTCACGAAATCATGTAGGTGGCTCAAGACTTTGCAAAGTATGGTTAACAAAACCAAAGCACACTCATTTCTTTTGCAAATCATTTCAATGTTAGCCAACCTACCAATCATTTGCTAAAAAGCAATAAAACATGATTTTCAAAGCAATAGCTTTTGTTTTCATGCACATTTCTCAAACTCCCAACTTTTACCCTTCAATCACCCAACAACATTTCCTAATCTCATGCATTCTAGCAATACATTTAAGCACCCAAATTGCGCACACATATCTCTAAGAGTCCACACAAATCCCTTACCTCGATTTACTTGGTGTGACTCCTTTCCTTTTAGCTTCTCACGCTCTTGGCTCAACTCGCCTCGGCGTATCCTCGGAAGCTGCGATTCATTCATTAAATCAATTGAGTTAATGTATTTAACCCATAATTGACTTCACTAGTCAATATTATTCACTTATGAATTTTACAAATGCCTTAATCCACATTTTACCTCTTTTAGGTAAATCTCACAATTTATCCACTAACCACATCTTAAAATCATACCACAACACTATTAATAACTTCTACATATCTCATTCATCATTAATCTCCATACAATTCCACTTTCTCACTCTAGACCATTTCTAGGTCATAATCATTCCAATGCATTTTAGATAGTTTCTAACCATCCATACTCATGCCAAACAACTCCAAAATCAATTAAATAAACAATGTACCATAGTTGGAGTGTTAGAATCTTACCCAATTTGATTTCTCTTCTTGCTCCAAATGGCAATGCCGTTAACTCCTTCAATACCAACAATGGGAAAATGCTTTCCAACTATGTTGTTCTTCTCTTTGATAGGAACAACTTTGCCTCTAATGGTCTCTCTTCAAACCTCACTGAAAATGGCTGATTTTAGAGAGAGAAAGTTAGGTTTTTGGGTTGAAAGTGGAAGGTTAGTGTTTTTTTCGAAATTTTCTAATTTTCAGCACTCCTTATATAGAAATAGCTTGAGGAGATCGATCTGGTCCAAGAGGAGATCGATCTGGTCCCCTTAAATCCCTCTTTTTTCATGACATTTTAAGCATGAGATCGATCTGTCGAAGCATGAGATCGATCTGCTCCCAAACAGAGAGCTAAGGAGATCGATCTGGGTGCTTGGGGATCGATCTTTTCACTACAGAATACTTAGGAGATCGATCTGGCTCCATTGGAGATCGATCTGCTCTATTCCTTTGCCCAAATAAGAGCATTCTGGCTCTTCCAAATCGATCTCTCATCCCATGAGATCGATCTGCCCTTCACAATTTCCAGATTTTCTGCTGTTCTTCTGCAGCAACACTTACTAAACATCCTTAATTTGCTACCATGATCCTTTTCTCATCCATTCATCTTTGAGACTTGAAAATGGCATCCATCCTTACTTCATACACATTAAAACTTGTGTAGAATATTTGTATGACCAATGGTACTTAATATAAACAAAAATGGAAGTGCACATCTTATGCAATTCTACTTCCATTTTACCAAACTACTCATAATCCATTCTACACACATTCTCCACATGTTTAAGTCCATTTCTTCACATTCATACTTAATGTAACTTGTATGTACAATTACCACTCTCATTACAAGTGTGTACATTACTTATGGACTTACATCACATATACTTCACTCATGAATTCATAGTACAACTCTATTTACATTTCTATGTACATATATACCCTTATACATATACGGGGCCTCACATTCTCCCCCACTTAGAAAATTTGGTCCTCCAAATTAGAACCAATTATTCTGTGAACAACTCGGGATACCTCTCCCGCATCGAACTCTCCAATTCCCATGTGGCTTCTTCCACAGTGTGATGTTGCCAAAGTATTTTCACCAAGGGAATTGTCTTTGTCCTCAGCACTTTCTCTTTTCTTTCCAATACCCGAACTGGCTTCTCATCATAGGTCATACCCTCGTTGAGCTCCAATGGCTCATACCTTATTACATGTGCCGAGTCCGGATGATACTTCCTCAAGATGGAAACGTGGAAGACATTATGCACACTTGCCAACTCTTGTGGCAATGCCAATCTATAAGCCTTATCTCCCACCTTATCAAGTATCTCAAATGGCCCTATATATCGAGGGCTCAACTTTCCCTTCTTCCTAAATCTCATAATTCCCTTCGAAGGGGAAACTTTCAAAAACACTGACTCACCCACATCAAACACTAGTGGTCTCCGTCTCTTGTCAGCATAACTCTTTTGCCTACTCTGAGCTGTTCGTAACCTCCCACATATCAATTGGACGTCCTCAGAGGCTTGTCTAACCAAGTCGGGAGCAAATATCTGTCTGTCGCCAACCTCTTCCCATCCAATAGGGGAACGACATCTATGCCCATACAATGCCTCATATTGTCACGACCCAATTCCACTCTCTTTAACCGAAAATCACTGAAAATTTTTCGCGTTTTACTGTTACCTTACCCGATCGTGAACTAAACTCACCACACACTGTTGGGCTGTGAGCCAATAATAAACACCACGTCTCATTCATTCTCAATTAATTAAAACGATGTCATACATGTGCATCTAATCGTGTACTTATACGAATACATGTTTTACTGACATCTACATCCCCCATAAGTACAACTCAAAAGAATACTGTTCTTTTACATTGTTAGATACAAAAAGAATCACTGTGTATATACCTTTTAGTGATGGAGATGCAGCGGAGTCCAAAATATTACGCCTCAGTCCTCACTGGGCTACTATACACTATCTGTAGGGGAAAATAGAGTGGGATGAGCAACCACACGCTCAGTAAGGCAATAATGCAAGCATGGTAGATAACTACTCTATCTACATGCTGATAGTGTTATGCATAAATCATTTATGATAGGAGCATAAGGAATAAAACTATGCCATATGAGTATACATATATATCATGTATCAAAGTCATGTAAAATTGGCATATAAAACATGGTAAAACATCATGTATAAATCATCTCATGCTCGATCTCATTTAAATTCATAAAAAGGGCAATTCATTAAGAAACCTCCTTTTTAAGCCCACGTCATAAAACTCTTTTTCATCACATACATTCACATCACATCAACTCACAATCACAACCTCATTTTCATTTCACAAATCAAATCCACAAGGCTCGACCCCTCCTTCGGGTCTACCTTAATCCATCACAATCACACTTAGAGATTTAAAATCATGTGGTAGTAAGTAAATCAAGCAAGGAGACAGGTTATTATATCTCAAGTGACAACGTTGGCTAATCGTCACATATCATCCCAGACCACACGGATTCCGGTGTGCGGGGTATCATGCTGGTACGAAGGTGGGCTAGTTCTCAGCCAGACTTTCTCAAATCAAGTAACCACCACGCGGTACATCGTACTCCATGTGATATACACGGTACATCGTACTCTGCGGACCCATAACATGGTTGGGGGTGCCTGCCATAGGTCTTATCTACCCCATACCAAGTGTAACCTTTATAGTCTCGAAATCGCGTGGGAGTAACCTCAATACCAGGTCCTAGCCCCTCATGGCCTTGCTCGCCCCTGTTGGGTTCCCTGATCCAGGTCCTAGCCCCTCACCCTCACCCCACCTAAGAGGTCTGTCAGGCCTGTTGGGTTCCCTGGATGGATTATGTCAGGTCCTAGCCCCTCACCCTCACCCCACCTAAGAGGTCTGTCAGGCCTGTTGGGTTCCCTGAGTTAATCTGTATCTCTCACCACGGCCTCATACATACCACAGTGTGAAAACCAACGCGAGCTACGCTCTAGCGCGAATTCATGCATCAAAACCAATCACTTCGTACGAGCAACGCTCTGGTACGGAATTTATGCATAAAATATGAATAAACCATGTACGAGCATAGCTCCAGTACAGTTATATGCATAAGAAAAACCACTCAAATCCACGTACGAGCGTAAGCTCCAGTACGGGTTATAAACATCATCACAATTTAAATTCAAAGCGAGAGCTAAGCTCAAGCACGTTTCACACAAGTGAAAACATAGAAATCCAGCGCGAGCTAGGCTCTAGCGCGATTTATGTCATACAAATGTGATAGGTGGCTCATATACAATTTATCAATCCCGGCAATTTGGGTTTAGCACTCACAAATGCTTTTCCACAACAACAATACAATACTAGCCGACCTATTTACAAGCTTGCTTAAAACCAAGCAATTCGTTTTGAAAAGCATCAAAACATTAGATTTATGCAATTATTAGCCTTACTATCCCATTTCATAAAATCCACTTCAAATCCAAAACCACGCATATACTCATCATCATTCACGAATACCATCAACATTTATTTGAGCAATCATGCATTTCATAAAAACACCCGATATTCACCCACAAGTTTAAAGTATGAGCAGCTACCTCTATACACTCACAAAATTCCCTTACCTGGAATCGCGATGCGTGATTCCACTTCCTTAAGCTGCTTACTCGTACGGTTCGGTTCGTCTTCAACGAACTCTTCGGGACTGTACAAAATCGTATCCCGCATTATATTCGATCCATATAATGCAACCCTTGTGCTTGCTATAGTCAATTTAATCTATAGCCTCTATTAAAGCTTATTTGGCCTCGTTTCATTACTTTATCAAAGTCGATATCAAATCGACATAAAGCTCATAGCGTTCATATTTCATGAATTCCCTCACTATGGCATTTATCAAGCATATTCATACTCATTTCCACAATTCCTCCAAACTCACAATGTAATCTCATTTAACCATTTAAAATCATAAATATTACCCCAATAACAACTTTAGCGTGCCATAAATCATAGGCCCATTCAATCCCACATATCCTCACATTATACCCATTTTAGATTTTCTAGGTCACACCAATTCCACTACATTCCTAGGTAGTTTATCCATCAATACTCAATCAACTCCAAAATCAATTAAATAGCTAATGCCTTTGGATTTGAGTGTTAGAATCTTACCAATATGATTTCTCTTCTTGCTCCAAATGGTAATGCCCTTAACTCCTTCAATTCCAAAAATGGGAAAATGCCCTCTCACTATGTTGTTCTTCTCTTTGATAGGAACAACTTTGCCTCTAACGATCTCTCTCCAAATCTCACTAAAAATGGCTAATTTTAGAGAGGGAAAGTTAGGTTTTTGGGTTGAAAATGGGAGGTTAATATGTTTTTTTTTCGAGATTTCCAAATTTTCAGCTCTCCTTATATAGAAATAGCTTGAGGAGATCGATCTGGTCCAAGAGGAGATCGATCTGGTCCCTTAAAATCCCTCTTTTTCACGGCATTTTTAAGCTTGAGATCGATCTGTCGAAGTAATGAGATCGATCTATTGAAGCATGAGATCGATCTGTCGAAGCATGAGATCGATCTGGTCCCAAACAGAGAGCTAAGGAGATCGATCTGGGTGCTTGAGGATCGATCTTTTCACTACAGAATGCTTGGCAGATCGATCTGGCTCCATTAGAGATCGATCTGCTCTATTCTTTCGCCCAAATAAGAGCATTCTGGCTCTTCCAGATCGATCTCTCATCCTATGAGATCGATCTAGACCTCATGTTTTCTAGATTTCCTGCAGTTTCATTGCTGCAACTCATACCAACACATCCTTAATCTATTGCCATGGCCATTTTCTCATCCATCCACCTTTATAACTTGAAAATGGCATCCATTCATACCTTATGCACATTGAAACTTGTGTGCATTCATTGTATGTTCAAAGGTATGCTACATAAAACCAAATGGAAGCATAATTCCATTCCATTTTACCTCACTACTCATCTTGAGTCTCAATCACAACCATCACTTGCTAGAACTCATTTCTTCGTATTCATACTCAATGAAACTTGTATGTACGTTACAATTTGTATTACACATACATACATTGAATCCATGGACTTACATCAATCATACTTTACATTACAAGTCCATTCATATTATTTGATCCAATTACACACATTACCATTATACATATACGGGGTCTTACATTCTCCCCTCCTTCAAGGAATTTGGTCCTCCAAATTAGAACCAAGTCACTCTTCAAACAGTTGGGGTACTTCTCCCGTATCAAGTTCTCCAATTCCCACGTGGCCTCTTCCGCCGTGTGGTGTTGCCAAAGCACTTTCACCAAGGGAATTGTCTTATTCCGCAACACTTTCTCTTTCCTGTCCAATATCCGAACTGGCTTCTCAACATACGTCATACTCTCATGGAGCTCCAACGGCTCATATCTTATCACGTGTGTCGGGTCCGGGTGATACTTCCGAAGCATCGAGACGTGGAAGACGTTGTGGACATTTGCCAAGTCCGGTGGCAATGCCAATCTATACGCCTTATCTCCCACTCTCTCCAAAATCTCGAAGGGTCCCATATATCTAGGGCTCAGCTTGCCCTTCTTACCGAATCTCATAATACCCTTCGATGGTGATACCCTCAGAAATACCGACTCACCCTCATCAAACTCTAGTAGTCTTCGTCTCTTGTCAGCATAACTCTTTTGTCGGCTCTGAGCTGTCCGTAATCTCTCACATATGAACTGGACGTCCTCAGATGCCTGCTGTACTAAGTCTGGAGCAAAAATCTATCTGTCACCAACCTCTTCCCATCCAATAGGGGAACGGCATCTACGCCCATATAATGCCTCATAGGGTGCCATCCCGATACTAGCATGATAGCTATTATTATAAGCGAACTCGGCTAACTGCAGGTGGTCATCCCAGGAGCCTCTAAGATCCAGCACACACGCTCTCAACATATCCTCGAGGGTCTGTATAGTCCTCTCTGACTGCCCATCTGTCTGAGGATGAAAAGCGGTGCTAAAACTCAGTCGGGTCCCCAGCGCTTCCTGAAAATGTTCCCAAAAATGGGAAGTGAAGCGGGCATCCCTATCAGAAACAACGCTCACTGGTACACCATGTAGCCGTACTATCTCTCGAATATACAGGTTCGCCAACTGACTCAGTGTATCGATAGCTCTCATAGCCAAGAAATGGGCGGACTTAGTCAATCGGTCCACAATAACCCATATGGCATCATGACCTCTACGGGTCCTCGGCAACCCCATCACAAAATCCATGGTGACATGCTCCCACTTCCATGTTGGTATCGGTAGAGGCTGCAATAATCCTGCAGGCTTCTGATGCTCTACCTTCACTTACTGACAAACGAGACACTTAGCGACATATTTAGCAATGTCTCTCTTCATTCCAGACCACCAATAAGCCTTCCGAAGGTTTTGATACATCTTGGTACTTCCCGGATGTATCGTATACTCGATGAGTGAGCCTCTGATAAAATCATTCTCCTGATCTCAGGATCCCTGGGAACGCATACTCTGCCTCTGAACCTCAATAAGCCATCAGCACTCTGCTCAAAATCAATACCCACATCTATCTGTATCTGCCTCAGCCAATCGATACACCGTCGATCGCTCTGCTGGGCTTGCCGAATACGGCCAATCAACTCTGGCTCTAGTCTCAAACTAGCCATGATCTCCAGTCTCTCAGATCCAGGTGGGGTTACATCTAAACTGAGGTTCGCAAAGTGTTCTAACAATTCATGTTCCCGTACCATCATATAAGACACCAACCCAAGGCCCTTTCTACTCAAAGCATCGGCAACTACATTTGCCTTACCTGGGATCATAGTCTTTCAGGAGTTCGAGCCATCTCCTCTGTCTCATATTCAGCTCTTTCTGCGAGAACAGGTACTTAAGGCTCTTATGATCTGTGAACACCTGAAATTTCTCACCATAGAGATAGTGGTGCCATATTTTCAATGCAAATACTACAGCCGCCAACTCCAAATCATGTGTCGGGTAGTTCCTCTCATGATCTTTCAACTGTCTAGATCCATAGGCAACTACCTTCCCATCCTGCATAAGCACACAGCCTAGTCCCTGGTGTGATGCATCCGTATACACCGAGAATCCTCCTGAGCTGGTAGGAATGGTGAGAACTGGAGCAGTCATTAATCGATGCTTAAGCTCCTCAAAACTCCTCTCACATGCCTCATCCCATGTAAACTTAACATCCTTACGCGTGAGGCGTGTCAACGGAGCAGCTAGTCTGGAGAAACCCTCTACAAATCTCCGATAATATCCTGCCAATCCCAGAAAACTCCTGATCTCAGTTACTGTCTTGGGCTGTTCCCACTGCACAACTGCCTCTATCTTGGATGGATCCACTGATACCCCATCCTTTGACACGACATGCCCCAGAAATGAGATCTGTTCCAACCAAAAGTTACACTTGCTGAGTTTGGCATACAATTCTTTCTCTCGGAGGGTCTGCAGAACTATCCTCAAGTGCTCCTCATGATCTTCCCTGGACTTGGAATACACCAAAATATCATCGATAAACACTATCACAAACTTGTCCAGGTATGGCTTGAATATATCATTCATCAATGCCATAAATGCTGTGGGAGCATTCGTCAGTCCGAATGGCATCACCAAAAACTCGTAGTGGCCATAACGGGTATGAAATGCTGTCTTGGGTACATCTCCACTCCTGATCCTCAACTGATGGTACCCTGACCGTAGATCTATCTTAGAAAGTACTTCGGCTCCCTGGAGCTGATCCAACAAATCATCGATTCTTGGAAGGGGGTACTTGTTCTTAATGGTGGCCTTATTCAACAACCGGTAGTCTATACACAGTCGGAGGCTTCCATCCTTCTTCCTTACAAATAGAACCGATGCTCCCCAAGGTGAGACACTCGATCTAATAAACCCCAACTCCAGCAACTCTTGCAGCTGCTTCTTTAGCTCTTCTAATTCCATCGAAGCCATTCTATAGGGTGGTTTCGATATCGACTCTGTACCAGGCACTAATTCAATGCAAAATTCCATTTCCCTTTCAGGTGGTAGTCCTGGTAATTCGTCCGGAAAGACATCAGGGTAATCCGTAATTACGGGTATGTCCCTCAATTCCGGGTGTGCCTCATCTATATCGACCACATAGGCAATGAACCCTTCACAATATCCTCTCCATCGTTAGTAACATAAACCATCACTCCACATTCAATATTTATCATGAACAATAAATTTATCTCTCAAGCAATATGAATTTAAAATCATACTCCTTTTATTTACAACAAACATGCTAGTTTCATATCATTTCTTTTTATCAAAGTTTACAATAAGATTGTTTAATCCTGAAAACATCAATGTTTTGGCATGACAATCCATCACAACACGATTGGTAGCCAACCAATCCATTCCCAAAATTACATCAAAATCATTCATATTCAATAAAATCAGATTGGCTATCATTTCCTTCCCCTCTATCTTTATCTTAAAATCTCTACATACATGCTCAGTCAATTGACTATCATTCATGGGTGTGGAAATCATCAACATTTTATCCAACAATGTTGGTTTCACATATTTCAACAATTTATGTGCAAAGGAAGGTGATATGAAAGAATGCGTGGCACCAGGATCAAATAATACCAATGCTTCTAAATCAAAGATTCGGATGGTACCTTTAATCACATCAGTCGAAGCATCTGCGGTGTCCTGATCCAGTGCATGTACTCTTCCTCTGCTCACACCCGCAGGTTGTTTCCCTTTCTCCTCAGCTGTAGCCCTCCTCCTCGGGGCTGCTGTCTCAACTGGAGCTCTCTCTGGCTCCTTGCCCTTCTGTGGGGCAACCTCAATCATCTCAGTGCAGAACCTCGATATATGTCCTGGCCTCCCACACCTAAAACAAGAAACAGGGGGCACTTGACATGGTCTAGTCCCATGATATCTCCCACATCTCCTACATTGATCCGTGGTAGGTCGTGGTCCTCCAATAGTTATACCCCTCGGTGCAGTCAAAGCTGGGTATACGAGAGGTCTAGCAGCTCTCTCTTGCACCTCCTCGATCTTAGGCCTCTTCTCAAAAAACCTTTGGCCACCTCTCTTGGCCACTCTTCCAAACCCGGATCTCTTCCGATCTCTGTCCTTCCTAACACTGACTCTCCCAATCTCGGAGACATTTCGCTCAAAGTCTTGCTCACACAACTGAGCCTTATGTACAGCCTCCTCATAAGTCACAATGTCAAAGGGAGCTAGCTTAGTCCGGATGGCCAATCTCAATCCATCCATGAACTTCTGTATCTTTCGGGTCTCACTACCCATCGTGTCCGGGTCATATCTCCCCAATGACATAAACTTGGACTCATACTCGTCCACAGTCTGGTTCCCTGAACCAAATTCATAAATTCCATTCGCAATTTCCTCTGTGCGATAGCTGGAATATACTGTCTCCTGAAGGCCTCTAGAAATATCTCCCACAAGATCTCAGAGTGTCTGGCCCTCAAAATAACCTCGGTGGACCTCCACCAATGCTCGGCCTCGCCTTTCAACATAAACATGGCAAAGGCAACCTTTTCACTTGAAGTACATCAAAAAAACCTATACAATTTCTCCATCTCGTACACCCAATCCTCCGTAATCACTGGGTTCTACACCCCTCTAAACACTGGGGGTTTCAACGCTTGAAACTCTCGCAACCTGCTCAAGTCGCAGTCATAACCCATATCACTACCACTCTGCTGTGGAGCGATAGGAGAAGCTATATCCTGGGCTGCAGGTGGTGTAACTGTAGCTGTCTCAGCAGCATGAGGTCTCTCCACCTCTGCGGCTGCCTGTTCAGTAGTAGGCTATGCCGCGGGACCTCGTCTGTCACCGGCGCCCAAGGCCTGCGTGACTATCTCCACCAAACTCTCGATACTCCGCTCTAACCTAGCGAAGCGAGCCTCGGTATCCTCTGCTCTCTCAGCAGGGTTCTGTGGAGCCTGCTCAGTCTGTGGCTCCGCACGGCTCTCAGGCCTACATCTACGGCCTCTAGCACGTGCTCTCGCCCCTCTACCTTTGCGTGTAAATGGCATAGTGCCTAACTTCCTGTATTATCATAATTTATTAAGCTCTATCCATCACAGTATACACAGTTATATCTAAACAAAAGCACAGTACTATAGGGATGTACTTTCCTACGTCTTATTAATGACTCACATCAGGCCAACACAGCTCTGATACCAATCTCTGTCATGACCCAATTCCATTCTCTTTAACCGAAAATCACTGAAAATTTTTCGCGTTTTACTATTACCTTACCCGATCGTGAACTAAACTCACCACACACTGTTGGGCTGTGAGCCAATAATAAACACCACGTCTCATTCATTCTCAATTAATTAAAACGATGTCATACATGTGCATCTAATCATGTACTTATACGAATACATGTTTTACTGACATCTACATCCCCCATAAGTACAACTCAAAAGAATACTGTGCTTTTACAATGTTTAGATACAAAAAGAATCACTGTGTATATACCTTTTAGCGATGGAGATGCAGCGGAGTCCAAAATATTACGCCTCAGTCCTCACTGGGCTACTATGCACGCTCTGTAGGGGGGAAAATAGAGTTGGATGAGCAACCACACGCTCAGTAAGGCAATAATGCAAGCATGGTAGATAACTACTCTATCTACATGCTGATAGTGTTATGCATAAATCATTTATGATAGGAGCATGAGGAATAAAACTATGCCATATGAGTATACATATATATCATGTATCAAAGTCATGTAAAATTGGCATATAAAACATGGTAAAACATCATGTATAAATCATCTCATGCTCGATCTCATTTAAATTCATAAAAAGGGCAATTCATTAAGAAGCCTCCTTTTTAAGCCCACGTCATAAAACTCTTTTTCATCACATGCATTCACATCACATTAACTCACAATCACAACCTCATTTTCATTTCACAAATCAAATCCACGAGGCTCGACCCCTCCTTCGGGTCTACCTTAATTAATCACAATCACACTTAGAGATTTAAAATCATGTGGTAGTAAGTAAATCAAGCAAGGAGACAGGCTATTATATCTCAAGTGACTACGTTGGCCAATCGTCACATATCATCCCAAACCACACGGATTCCGGTGTGCGGGGTATCATGCTGGTACGAAGGTGGGTTAGTTCTCCGCCAGACTTTCTCAAATCAAGTAACCACCACGCGGTACATCGTACTCCATGTGATATACACGGTACATCGTACTCCGCGGACCCATAACATGGTTGGGGGTGCCTGCCATATGTCTTATCTACCCCATACCAAGTGTAACCTTTATAGTCTCGAAAGCACGTGGGAGTAACCTCAATACCAGGTCCTAGCCCCTCATGGCCTTGCTCGCCCCTGTTGGGTTCCCTGATCCAGGTCCTAGCCCCTCACCCTCACCCCACCTAAGAGGTCTGTCAGGCCTGTTGGGTTCCCTGGATGGATTATGTCAGGTCCTAGCCCCTCACCCTCACCCCACCTAAGAGGTCTGTCAGGCCTGTTGGGTTCCCTGAGTTAATCCGTATCTCTCACCACGGCCTCATACATACCACAGTGTGAAAACCAGCGCGAGCTACGCTCTAGCACGAATTCATGCATCAAAACCAATCACTTCGTACGAGCAACGCTCTGGTACGGCATTTATGCATAAAATATGAAGAAACCATGTACGAGCATAGCTCCAGTACAGTTATATGCATAAGAAAAACCACTCAAATCCACGTACGAGCGTAAGCTCCAGTACGGGCTATAAACATCATCACAATTTAAATTCAAAGCGAGAGCTAAGCTCAAGCACGTTTCAAACAAGTGAAAACATAGAAATCCAGCGCGAGCGAGGCTCTAGCGCGATTTATGTCATACAAATGAGATAGGCGGCTCATATACAATTTATCAATCCCGGCAATTCGGGTTTAGCACTCACAAATGCTTTTCCACAACAACAATACAATACTAGCCGACCTATTTACAAGCTTGCTTAAAACCAAGCAATTCGTTTTGAAAAGCATCAAAACATTAGATTTATGCAATTATTAGCCTTACTATCCCATTTCATAAAATCCACTTCAAATCCAAAACCACGCATATACTCATCATCATTCACGAATACCATCAACATTTATTTGAGCAATCATGCATTTCATAAAAACACCCGATATTCACCCACAAGTTTAAAGTACGAGCAGCTACCTCTATACACTCACAAAATTCCCTTACCTGGAATCGCGATGCGTGATTCCACTTCCTTAAGCTGCTTACTCGTACGGTTCGGTTCGTCTTCAACGAACTCTTCGGGACTGCACAAAATCGTATCCCGCATTATATTCGATCCATATAATGCAACCCTTGTGCTTGCTATAGTCAATTTAATCTATAGCCTCTATTAAAGCTTATTTGGCCTCGTTTCATTACTTTATCCATAACTCGAGTCTATGGATCTTCTTAGGCCTATTAACTTATTCAAAGTCGATATCAAATCGACATAAAGCTCATAGCGTTCATATTTCATGAATTCCCTCACTATGGCATTTATCAAGCATATTCATACTCATTTCCACAATTCCTCCAAACTCACAATGTAATCTCATTTAACCATTTAAAATCACAAATATTACCCCAATAACAACTTTAGCGTGCCATAAATCATAGGCTCATTCAATCCCACATATCCTCACATTATACCCATTTTAGATTTTCTAGGTCACACCAATTCCACTACATTCCTAGGTAGTTTATCCATCAATACTCAATCAACTGCAAAATCAATTAAATAGCTAATGCCTTTGGATTTGAGTGTTAGAATCTTACCAATATGATTTCTCTTCTTGCTCCAAACGGTAATGCCCTTAACTCCTTCAATTCCAAAAATGGGAAAATGCCCTCTCACTATGTTGTTCTTCTCTTTGATAGGAACAACTTTGCCTCTAATGATCTCTCTCCAAATCTCACTAAAAATGGCTGATTTTAGAGAGGGAAAGTTAGGTTTTTGGGTTGAAAATGGGAGGTTAATATGTTTTTTTTCGAGATTTCCAAATTTTCAGCTCTCCTTATATAGAAATAGCTTGAGGAGATCGATCTGGTCCAAGAGGAGATCGATCTGGTCCCTTAAAATCCCTCTTTTTCACGGCATTTTTAAGCCTGAGATCGATCTGTCGAAGTAATGAGATCGATCTGTTGAAGCATGAGATCGATCTGGTCCCAAACAGAGAGCTAAGGAGATCGATATGGGTGCTTGAGGATCGATCTTTTCACTACAGAATGCTTGGCAGATCGATCTGGCTCCATTAGAGATCGATCTGCTCTATTCTTTCGCCCAAATAAGAGCATTCTGGCTCTTCCAGATCGATCTCTCATCCTATGAGATCGATCTAGACCTCATGTTTTCCAGATTTCCTGCAGTTTCATTGCTGCAACTCATACCAACACATCCTTAATCTATTGCCATGGCCATTTTCTCATCCATCCACCTTTATAACTTGAAAATGGCATCCATTCATACCTTATGCACACTGAAACTTGTGTGCATTCATTGTATGTTCAAAGGTATGCTACATAAAACCAAATGGAAGCATAATTCCATTCCATTTTACCACACTACTCATCTTGAGTCTCAATCACAACCATCACTTGCTAGAACTCATTTCTTCGTATTCATACTCAATGAAACTTGTATGTACGTTACAATTTGTATTACACATACATACATTGAATCCATGGACTTACATCAATCATACTTTACATTACAAGTCCATTCATATTATTTGATCCAATTACACACATTACCATTATACATATTCGGGGTCTTACACATATGGTGCCATCCCGATACTCGCATGAAAACTGTTATTATACACGAACTCTGCGAGTAGTAAATGGTCATCCCAGGAGCCTCCAAAATCCAATGCACACGCTCTCAACATATCCTCCAGGGTCTGTATAGTCCTCTCTGACTGACCATCTGTCTGAGGATGAAACGCGGTGCTAAAATTCAACAAGGTCCCCATCGCTTCCTTAAAGCGTTCCCAGAAGTGGGAAGTGAAGTGGGCATCCCTATCAGAAACAACGCTCACTGGAATTCCATGTAGCCTCACTATCTCGTACACATATAGGTTTGCTAACTGGCTCAGAGTATCGGTAGCTCTCATAGCTAGAAAATAGGCTGATTTCGTCAACCGATCCACAATCACCCTTATGGCATCATGACCTCTCCGGGTCCTCGACAATCCCATCACAAAATCCATGGTGACATGCTCCCACTTCCATGTCGGTATTGGTAGAGGCTGCAATAACCCTACAGGCTTCTGATGCTCTACCTTCACCTACTGACGAACGAGACACTTAGCAACATATTCAGCAATGTGCTTTTTCATTCCAGACCACCAATAAACTTTTCGAAGGTTTTGATACATCTTAGTACCCCCTGGATGTATCGTATACTTCGATGAGTGAGTCTCTATCAGGATCAACCTTCTGATCTCTGCGTCATCAGGAACACATATCCTACCTCTGAACCTCAACAATCCATCCGAACTCAACCCAAAGTCCATCTCTATACCCCTCTGTATCTGCCCGACAATATCACTACACTGCTGATCAACTCGCTGAGCCTGTCAGATTTGATCTACCAGATCCGGTTCCAACTGCAGGCTAGCTATCATAAATCCACTATCAGCGTCAGGCGGGGTCATATCCAAACTGAGGTTCGTGAACTGTTCCAACAGCTCGTGTTCCCTAACCATCATAAATGATACCATCCCGAGATACTTCCTACTCAAAGCATCAGCAACCACATTTGCTTTACCCGGGTGGTATAGGATTTCACAATCATAATCCTTTAACAGTTCGAGCCATCTCCTCTGTCTCATGTTCAACTCTTTCTGTGAGAATAGGTACTTAAGGCTCTTATGATCTGTATAAATCTGAAATCTCTCACCATAGAGGTAGTGGCGCCATATCTTCAGCGCAAATACTACCGCTGCCAACTCCAAGTCATGGGTCGGGTAGTTCCTCTCATGATCCTTTAACTGCCTTGATCCATAGGCTACTACCTTCCCATCCTGCATCAATACACAGCCCAGTCCCAGATGTGAAGCATCAGTATACACTGAGAAATCTCCTGAGCTGGTAGGAATGGTGAGGATCGGAGCTGTGGTTAATCTCCTTTTCAGCTCCTCAAAACTTTCTTCACACTTATCGTCCCACACAAACTCCATATTCTTTCTTGTGAGGCGTGTCAAAGGAGCAGTTAACCTCAAAAATCCCTCTACAAACCTTCGATAATATCCAGCTAAACCCAAAAAACTCATGATCTCTGTCACTGTCTGGGGTCTCTGCCACTGAACTACGGCCTCAATCTTAGATGGATCCATTGATACTCCATCCTTTGATACTATATGACCCAAAAAAGAGATCTGTTCTAACCAAAAGTCACACTTACTGATTTTAGCGTACAACTTCTTCTCTCGAAGGGCCTGTAGCACTATCCTTAGATGCCTCTCATGCTCCTCTCTAGACCTTGAATACACCAGTATATCATCAATAAACACGATCACAAACCGATCCAAATACTGGTGAAATACCTCATTCATCAACGACATACAAGCTGCGGGAGCATTTGTCAACCCGAATGGCATAACCATAAACTCATAATGTCCATACCGGGTGCGAAAAGCTGTCTTGGGTACATCTCCACCTCGTATCTTCAACTGATGGTACCCTGATCTCAGATCTATCTTGGAAAAGACCTGCGCTCCCTTAAGCTGATCCAACAAATCATCGATGCGTGGGAGGGGATACTTATTCTTGATGGTAGCCTTATTCAACAACCGATAGTCTATACATAGTCGGAGGCTTCCATCCTTCTTCCTTACAAACAGAACTGGTGCTCCCCAAGGTGAGACGTTCGGCCTGATGAACCCCTTCTCCAGCAACTCGTGTAACTGTTTCCTTAACTCCTCTAACTCAACTTAAGCCATTCTGTATGGTGGCTTGGACATCGGCTCTGTACCAGGTGCCAAGTCTATACCAAACTCCATCTCCCTATCTGGAGGTAACCCTGGTAACTCATCCGGAAAGACATCTGGAAATTCCCTAACCACTGGTATGTCTTCCAATTTCGGACGTGCCTTATTCGTCTCAATTACAAAAGCAATGAATCCTTCACATTATTCTTTCCACCATTAGTATCACAAATCATCACATCACATACATAAATGAAATCAAATTTATCTTTCATACATCAGGTATCAAGATTGTACACATCACACTTATAATAATCATGTTCTTTAATTTCATTTCACAAAATTAACTACAAGATTGTCTATCTTTGGAAACATCAGAGTTTTTGCATGACAATCCATAACAACATGATTTGCAGCCAGCCAATCCATCCCTAGGATTACATCAAAATCACTCATATTTAATAAAATCAAATCGGCTGCCATTTCTTTACCTCCTATCCTCATCTTACAATCCCTATATACATGCTCAGTCAACTGACTATCATTCATAGGGGTAGATATCAATAACATCTTATCGAGCAGTGTGGGTTTTACATGCTTCAACAATTTACATGTAAAGGATGGTGATACAAAAGAATGTGTGGGACCAGGATCAAACAGTACATAAGCTTCTAAAACAAAGATTTGGATGGTACCTTTTATCACATCCGATGACTGATCTACAGTATCCTGATCTAGTGTGTGCACTCGTCCTCTACTTACACCCACTACTTGCTTCCCCTTTTCCTCAGCTGTAGCCCTCCTCCTCGGAGCAGCTGTACCAACTGGAGCTCTCTCTGGCTCTTTTCCCTTCTGTGGGGCTCTCTCTATCATCTCTGGGCAATCTCTGATTACGTGCCCTGGCTTCCCAGATCTGAAGCATACTACAGGAGATCCATAGCATGGTCGAGTACCATGGTACCTACCACACTTGCCGCACTGTTCTGTAGTAGGCC
This sequence comes from Firmiana major, assembly GCA_033439115.1. Taxonomy (NCBI): domain Eukaryota; kingdom Viridiplantae; phylum Streptophyta; class Magnoliopsida; order Malvales; family Malvaceae; genus Firmiana; species Firmiana major. The sequence continues at coordinate 54,640,774 of CM065904.1, read as the reverse complement.
GTGGTCCTCCAATCACGATTCCCTTAGCTAGAGCAATGGCCGGATATATGGGAGTATCAACTGTCCTCTCCCGGATCTCATCAATTCTCAACCTCTTTCCAGAGAATCTCTTGCTTCCTTTATAGCTGAAGCCTCTATCCATCATAGGTCTGTTCTTATCTCTATCCCTCATCTTACCAACCTTTCCAAACTCTGAGGCGATTCTATCAACATCTTGTTCACATAATTGTGCCCTGCGCACTGCCTCCTCATAGGTCGGTATATCCAGGGGAACCAGTCTAGACTTGATGGTCGGTCTCAATCCATCTACAAACTTTTAGATTTTCTCGACCTCATTACTCATCGTGTTGAGATCATATCTGCCCAGGGATATAAAAGTAATCTCGTACTCATCCACAGTCTTGCTCCCTTGGGTCAGTCCCAAAAATACCATCTTTAGCTTTCGTTGTGCGGTATTCGAGACATACTATCTCCGGAAGGCCTCTAGAAACACATCCCAGCTGATCTCAGTATGCCGGGCTCTCAAAATAGGCCTGGTGGACTTCCACCAATGTTCTGCTGATCCCTTCAGCATAAAAGCAGCAAATGCTACCATCTCGGTAGTGGTGCACTCAAAGAACCCATATAATTTCTCGATCTCATTGATCCAATCCTCAGCCGCTACTGGGTCCTTTATTCCACTGAAAGACGGTGGTCCAAACTTCTGGAACTACCGTAGTCTATCCAAATCACATCCATATCCCCAACCCCTACTGCCTGGCATAGCAATCGATGTAGGTACATCTTGTGTGGGTGGGGCATCTGTCGTCTGAGGTCCTTGGGCTTGCCTTGCCCGTGCCTCGGGAGCTGCTGCCTGCTCGGCATCACCCTGTGTAGCGGGACTCTGTCTACCGCCAACTCCAGATAAAGATTGGGTGACCAACTCCATAATCATCTCAATGCTCCGCTCAATCCTCGCGAAGCGAGCCTCAGTACTCTCGGGTCTCTCCTCTGGACCCTGCGAAGCGTGCTCAACATCGACCTCCACCTCAACATCCTCCTGAGCCTCGTGTGTTTCTGGCTCAACACGACCCTCAAGCCTACCTCTATGACCTCGAGCCTGTGCTCTCATCCCTCTACCGCGACTGGTATTAGGCATACTTACTCAATTCCCTACATTCACAACCAATTACTTAGTCAACCCATCGACACACACTTTGTATCTAAACTAGCACAGTAACTTGGGGATGTAATTTTCCACTTATTAAGTATTTTAGACACGACACACGTCAAACCAACTCGAGCTCTGATACCAACTTCTGTCACGACCCTCAACATACCAAAATACGTATAAATTTTTTGCATTTTCATGTGTCAATATTTAATCATCCTTCCTCGATCGTGAACAACCACACTCATAACAGTTGGGCTATGTGTCGACGTCTAACTCACTCCACCATACCAATTCAATTTGAAACATTATTTATGAGTAAACACTTGTATAAATGTATATATATCTGAGTTGTTACATGTGTTTACATTATTTTACATTGTTTTACATCCTCAGTAGTTACATACAAAATGCTACTGTACTATGTCTAGTTTAGATACAAAATAATCCAAGTGTGTATACCTTTAACAATGGGATGCGGCGGATTACCAAAAGGGAAACGCCTCCAGTCACGCTCAATCTATACTCAAATCTCTGTAGAGAGGGGAAAAATAAGGGGGTGAGCAAACCACACGCTCAGTAAGGCAATCATGCGAATAGGTAGATACTGCACTATCTACGTGATCGTGATGCCATGCTCAAAAGCATTTCATTCATTATTTATCTCAAAATATGAGTGTATGATTGTGTTAATGGTATGTAAAGCATTCATGCTATTAAAATCAAGTGCACATTTCAACTCAAAGCATGGTATAAATCATCATGCATAATTCACAATAAAAGCATGGCATTACCCATCATGCATTTTCATAATAAAGCATGGCATTAAACATCATGCATTCGTGCACTTAAAAAAACATTAACAAATCAATTTCAACATTGGTCAGGTCTCGACCCATCCCTCGGGCTTTCCTGACCCACAAATCATTTCAAACATGGATTTTTTCTCAAATAGCATTAGACATGTGAGATAGGCAGTTCAACAATAGGTAATAACCTCAAGGCCTATGTACATAACCTGTGATATCGGCTACACGGATCAGGTGTGCGGGATATCACCACTATCTGCTTCCACAAGGGAGGTGGGTCAAATTCTACCCGTCGGTCCATAGCAGATCTCATCCGAAGATGGCACATCACAACTCAAGACGGCACAATGTACTCCATGCTACATGCACGGTACAACGTACTCCGTGGACCCAATCAACACATCATATCATGCCACATCTCAAAAGCACGTGTGAGCCTATTTAATCGGTACGACCTCTTGTCTACCCGAAGCTCCTAACACGGCTAATTAATCATGTCAAAACAATGCACGTGTGAGCCTATTTAATCGATGTGACACCCAATCTACTCGAAGCTCCAAGCACGACAACATGCAAGGTGGGCATCCAGTGCGAGACAAACTCGAAGCACAATGCCAAAACAATTATGAAATCCATGTGAAAACTAGTGCCTCTTGCACTCATGTGTATAAAACACGTCAAATCTCATGCTAATCATACTCTAGCACGCTTTCATACTCACGAAATCATGTAGGTGGCTCAAAACTTTGCAAAGTATGGTTAACAAAACTAAAACACACTCATTTCTTTTGCAAATCATTTCAATGTTAGCCAACCTACCAATCATTTGCTAAAAAGCAATAAAACATGATTTTCAAAGCAATATGCTTTTGTTTTCATGCACATTTCTCAAACTCCCAACTTTTACCCTTCAATCACCCAACAACATTTCCTAATCTCATGCATTCTAGCAATTCATTTAAGCGCCCAAATTGTGCACAAATATTTCTAAGAGTCCACACAAATCCCTTACCTCGATTTACTTGGTGTGACTCCTTTCCTTTTAGCTTCTCACGCTCTTGGCTCAACTCCCCTCGGCGTATCCTCGGAAGCTGCGATTCATTCATTAAATCAATTGAGTTAATGTATTTAACCCATAATTGACCTCACTAGTCAATATTATTCACTTATGCATTTTACAAATGCCTTAATCCACATTTTACCTCTTTTAGGTAAATCTCACAATTTATCCACTAACCACATCTTAAAATCATACCACAACACTATTAATAACTTCTACATATCTCATTCATCATTAATCTCCATAAAATTCCACTTTCTCACTCTAGACCATTTCTAGGTCATAATCATTCCAATGCATTTTAGATAGTTTCTAACCATCCATACTCATGCCAAACAACTCCAAAATCAATTATATAAACAATGTACCATAGTTGGAGTGTTAGAATCTTACCCAATTTGATTTCTCTTCTTGCTCCAAATGGCAATGCCCTTAACTCCTTCAATACCAACAATGGGAAAATGCTTTCCAACTATGTTGTTCTTCTCTTTGATAGGAACAACTTTGCCTCTAATGGTCTCTCTTCAAACCTCACTGAAAATGGCTGATTTTAGGAAAGTTAGGTTTTTGGGTTGAAAGTGGAAGGTTAGTGTTTTTCTCGAAATTTTTTGATTTTCAGCACTCCTTATATAAAAATAGCTTGAGGAGATCGATCTGGTCCAAGAGGAGATCGATCTGGTCCCCTTAAATCCCTCTTTTTTCACGACATTTTAAGCATGAGATCGATCTGTCGAAGCATGAGATCGATCTGCTCCCAAACAGAGAGCTAATGAGATCGATCTGGGTGCTTGGGGATCGATCTTTTCACTACAGAATGCTTAGGAGATCGATCTGGCTCCATTGGAGATCGATCTGCTCTATTCCTTTGCCCAAATAAGAGCATTCTAGCTCTTCCAGATTGATCTTTCATCCCATGAGATCGATCTGCCCTTCACAATTTCTAGATTTTCTGCAGTTCTTCTGCAGCAACACTTACCAAACATCCTTAATTTGCTACCATGATCCTTTTCTCATCCATTCATCTTTGAGACTTGAAAATGGCATCCATCCTTACTTCATACACATTAAAACTTGTGTAGAATATTTGTATGACTAATGGTACTTAATATAAACAAAAATGGAAGTGCACATCTTATGCAATTCTACTTCCATTTTACCAAACTACTCATAATCCATTCTACACACATTCTCCACATGTTTAAGTCCATTTCTTCACATTCATACTTAATGTAACTTGTATGTACAATTACCACTCTCATTACAAGTGTGTACATTACTTATGGACTTACATCACATATACTTCACTCATGAATTCATAGTACAACTCTATTTACATTTCTATGTACATATATACCCTTATACATATACGGGGTCTCACAGAAATTTTGGATCGTTGCAATTTATGCTTTTAACACAGCTTCATCTTCATGCACTCAACTTCATTGATTTTGCTTTGTTTTCCTTTTCTTTTCACTTTTTGTACAATTCTTTTTCTTTTTTATGCTGCTTCTTTCTTCGTTTCTCTTATGGTTAGTCTTTGAAGCGGTATTTCCTCCTAGAGCTTCACAGTGTTCATCATCATCATATATGGGAGTATTTTAATCCTATGTGAGAATCATTAATTCCATTACTCAACTATTTTACTAATTATATTTTTTACGAAATTGCTAATGTGTATAATTTTTCAATTTAGGGGTGCGAGGAATTATGGATGCACAAGTCGCTTGAAATTTTTGTTTTCGAGATAGAACATTGAATTTCGACACTTATGAGGTAATAGTCTTAACTCAAGATTAGCTTAGTTCATCGTAATTAGGAATTAAGTTGACAAAACCCGAAAATAGTGGCATTGTCTAAATAATAATTGGACACTAAGCTTTAATTTAATATCGGTCCATTTAATTAAGTGAGCATAGTTAAATTTATCCGAAGAATATGTTGGAGAATTAAATGGAAAAAAATTTATAAGCAAATATTAGGTATAATCAACCTAATACAAAAACATTAATATCACTTAATAAATATATTAGGATGTAATGTATTAAAATTTAATGATTAATAATTGAGTACGAATAACCAAATTGGTAAATCGAAGAAATTTACACTTAATAAATAAATTTGGATTATACATGAATAAAGATTAATTAAATTCATGTATATAATTAAGTGTAGTGCATTTAGATTTTAATAGATCAGTAAATTAATCTGATTAAAATTAACTATGGTTAAAATAATAAAATGTTCTAGTAAATAACTAAATTAGATTTTACTATCATCTATTTAAAATCTACCTAAGTTAAATTAATCAAGTATAGTTGGTTAAGATAAAATTTACTATGCTTAGTTAATAGTAAAAGAATAAGTTATTAACACTTAACCCATGGTAACACAAATAAACTAACACTAGTTTAAAAGAAAGAAAAAAAATAAACAAAGCCACTTTTCTTATAGCCTTCATGTTTCTAACACCAAAATAAGAAGAAAAAATTTGTGTGTGTGCTATGAGCTTGAAGGAGGAAAAGAGAGTGCTTTGTGATGATTTTCAAGGAGATTTAGCACTTTGTGCTTAAATACATGGTAAATGAAGGGATTGTAGTAGAATTTTGAAGAAATTTCAAGAGAGGAATTGGGAATTTTGATGATGGATTTTGGCTAAGATAAACTAAAAGGGTAAGGATGCTTTCCCTTGGGTTTAATTGAGTTTTCTAGTGAAATAAAAATTAAACAAGGTTGAAAATCATGTCAATTTCAGATTTGGAGAATTTGGGAAAAATTTAGGGTCTCAAAAATTGGGATTTCACTCTAAGGTAAGGATTTTGGTTCTCTAATTGAAATTTATGAATGATATCGTTTTTAATTTGATGTTTACATGGATATGTTGAAATGATTGTTGAGAAATTGAAGTGGGTTTTGAAATTGAGGTTTCGTCTACATGAAGAATAATTGGGGATTTTTTATTTAGTTAGGTTTTAGTGATTTAAACTAGCGATTTATGATATAATTAGTGTTAAACTTATAAATTGATGTAAATTGATAAAATTGATGTTGAAACGTGAGTGAAAGTTTCAACCACTAGGTGTAATTTAGGGATTTGATGTTGCAAGATGAATTTGGATAACAATTAAGTGAATTGATGATGAATTGAATAGCATGCAGCAAGCATTTGCACCTAAAACGAAGTTTTGAGGTTATACGAGGTATGTGCACAAGGTGCAGTACCTATAGGAATTGGGGATTTGAATCCTAAGACTTATATTAGTTATAAACTAAGTTAATTTAATTTTTAATAATAAAATTAGTACCACGTGCAATAAATCGATATAGCATAGTTAGTGTTCGACTAAAGTGCAAAACCAGTGACTTGACCATAAGTAAAATGATATATTATGTGATATAGTCTAAAAATGAGATGGTTGTTATTAATGAACGTTTCGATATTGTGCTATTGCAGCAAGCGTATCGTTGGGAGCTAAAGAAGCTTAGGCAAATATATTTGTGCCTAAAGCGAGAGAAGGATTCACTTGCAGTTATAGTAAGGTATGGGATTTTATACAACTTGGAATTAGAAGCATGTTTTAAGATGTAGCTTTCTAAAATGTATTAGCAACTATATGTAGTATGCGAATGGTCTTGATAATGTTGGTAGTTTATAGTAAGAATTATATTGATATATATATATATTGTTGCAGATTGTTGTTGTAAATGCTTACTAAGAGTTATAAGAGAGCTACCAAGGTAAGTAGGTAAGTATCAAAATAGGTATAAAGATGCTTATATTCTTGATTTAGAGGAAATGATGTATTTTGGAAAATTGAACCCGATATTGGATGCTTATAACTTCTTCGACCTAAAGAGTGTCATTACTGAGATCGAGCTATTTTAATGATTCTTGAGCTACATGCGGATTTTGTATTTTGCATTATGTGCCCATTTTCATGCTATCCAATTAATAGAAAAGATGTTTTAAAATTTCAGTAAGACAAATTTGGTTGGGATAGTAGTTATACCGTGTGAATTGTGATTTTCAAAGGTATGTTTTTGAAAAACATTATATCTATCAGTAGTATCACTTTACCAAGTGTGAGATTTTCAAACACTTGATTTTCATGGGCTGTTTTTACGTATTTCAGAAGCAATAAAAATATAAAATGTTGATCTACAGGATTTCAAGGAGATAGATGCCCTAAAATGTTTGTTGATTGTATTTCCTAAGTACATGAGACATTATGAAATTAAGTTGTGTTTTAACATGTTTACGTATAAATGAATTGTTTCAAGATTGTTGGCCCCTTTCATATGCTTTTGTGGTAGTCATGTTTCGTGAGAGCCATCTCTAGCACTGGTAGGATGCTCTATGTGATTGCCTTACGGTTTTCAAGTGTTTCACGGTGATGCCTTCATGATATCGGGTAATGGGTTGTGAGAGCCATCTCTAGCCCCGATAGGTTGTTCTATGTGATTGTTCTACAGATGCCAAGTGCTTCACGATTATGTCTTAGTGGCGTATATGTACATTTCTAGATGATATGATAGCATACCATTTTTTTACCACTGTTAGACCTTAATCCTATCTGCAGTACCCTAATCTGGGACCTAATCAATCAGGGCAAGGTAGTCAGACATTATGGCCATAGGTTACCCAGTAGTTACATAATTGATTTTAGGGACAAGAGCCACATGTCATTGCTAATGTTTATGGACTGTTGTATTTAAATCAGATTTCTTTGTGTTTTGCGAGCATGTCTTTTGAACTGTTGTTGTTTATACAATCAAATATAACTACATGTGATTTTGTTAAATAAATGGGATGATGTCTTAATTGACTGATGAAATGCATTGAGGTTATGTTTTCAAGTAAAAGATGGATTGAGCATTGTTGCATGATTTTAGGATATTACATGAGCACGAAATTGTTGAGTGAAATGATGGTTATTTGTTATTGTCGTATATTTATTATATAGGTAAAACTATTCAGCATAAGAGTTAGGGTAGATAAACTAGGTTCCTGATGTGCTGTTAATTTCACTTAGTATTTATTTTTTACTGGGCATGTTTTACTCACCCTTTTTTCCCCCACATTTGAGATTGACTATATTGGACTGAGGAGTCTAAAGTTTGCTGAGCCGCATGGACTTTCTATAGCTTCACTCGATTTTCTTTTGCTTTTGTTCTAACAAGTATACATAGGTTATTATGTACTTATTTCGGACATTGTGTGTATGCATGGATTGTGCATTTTGTGTACTTGTGATTTATTTCTAATTAGAAGTTGTAGTTGACTTATGTAGATGATCTGTGGTGTGTATTGGGACTTTAAGTCTGTGATTGCAGCTTTAGGTACCAATTATGTTTAAATCATGAATTGAGACTGTATTATCATTAGGGTTGTCATGTTTTGCATTTACCTTGCAGGAAGGCTAGGCTAGTTATAGCCATTATGCTATTGGATTTTCCAAGGAATCTGTGACTTATTAAAATAAATGTTGTATAAAGTAAATTGGTTAAAAGTATTGAACTAGTTAAAGGTTACATTTAGGTGTTTAGCTTATCAAGTAGGACAATAAATAAATGGGACTGGACTAACAAATTAATTAGATTGATAAAAAGTTGCATAACTATTAAAGGTTAACTTTAATTGTAATATCGAGCACAAAGACAACATACGATCAGCTAAATAGTTTGAAAACATTTAAGCTAAGTAAAAGTTAGTATGTATTTCATGCTTGTCACTTTAAGCTGTGCTTAAGAGTAAGTCTTGGGGTCATGGGTTATGATAATTTTGGCATCAAAGCTGGTCATTATCTAGATCGTGTTGGTATAGGATAGTTAGGATAGCATTACATCCCATAGTACCATGCATGTCTGAGATATTTATTGCATATGCTATAATTTTACTAAGTGCGTTTGATTTTCATATAATAATCTTATTTCCATCATAAGCAAGAGACAAAGAAGGCCTAGAGGGAGAAAGACCGACTCAGCCTGTCACGACCCAATTCCATTCTCTTTAACCGAAAATCACTGAAAATTTTTCGCGTTTTACTGTTACCTTACCCGGTCGTGAACTAAACTCACCACACACTGTTGGGCTGTGAGTCAATAATAAACACCACATCTCATTCATTCTCAATTAATTAAAATGATGTCATACATTTGCATATAATCATGTACTTATACGAATACATGTTTTACTGACATCTACATCCCCCATAATTACAACTCAAAAGAATACTGTGCTTTTACATTGCTTAGATACAAAAAGAATCACTGTGTATATACCTCTTAGCAATGGAGATGCAGCGGAGTCCAAAATACCACACCTCAGTCCTTACTGGGCTACTATGCACGCTCTGTAGGGGGAAAATAGAGTGGGATGAGCAACCACACGCTCAGTAAGGCAATAATGCAAGCATGGTAGATAACTACTCTATCTACATGCTGATAGTGTTATGCATAAATCATTTATGGTAGGAGCATGAGGAATAAAACTATGCCATGTGAATATACATATATATCATGTATCAAAATCATGTGCATTGGCATATAAAACATGGTAGAAACATCATGTATAAATCATCTCATGCTCAATCTCATTTAAATTCATAAAAAGGGCAATTCATTAAGAAACCTCCTTTTTAAACCAACATCATAAACCTCTTTCTCAACACATAATTACCACCAAATCAACTCACAATCACAACCACATTTTCATTTCACAATTCACGCATGTGTATAAAAACTAGGTCACTATATCAAAAGTGCCTATGTGGACCATTACATCATAAATCATCCCAGACCACACGCATCCAGGTGTGCGGGGTATCACGCTGGCGTGAAGATGGATTATCCCTCACCAGCTTTCTCAACACATAACCATTATACGGTACATCGTACTCCATATGATATACACGGTACAACGTACTCCGCAGACTCATATCGTGATTGGGGGTGCCATTCCTAGGTCTTACCTACCCCATACCAAGAGTTTTCCATATCCGTGAAGGAGAGCCTCCCTGCCGAACAGAGCCTCCCCGCTTAACAGAACCTCCCTGCCTTCTCGGGCTTAAGGATGTTAGCTTAAGGATGTAGGGCTTAAGGATCCTTTCGTAAGAGAGCCTCCCCACCGAACAGAGCCTCCCCGCCTAACAGAGCCTCCCCGCCTCTTTGGGCTTAAGGATGTTGGCTTAAGGATGTAGGGTTTAAGGATCTTACCGTACCCATGTAAGAGAGCCTCCCTGCCTAACAGAGCCTCCCCGCCCCTCCAGGGCTTAAGGATGTTGGCTTAAGGATCCCACCGTAAGAGAGCCTCCCCACCGAACAGAGCCTCCCCGCCTAACAGAGCCTCCCCGCCTCTTTGGGCTTAAGGATGTTGGCTTAAGGATGTAAGGCTTAAGGATCTTACCAACTTTCACAACCTTATACGTGTCATAGTGTGCAAACTTGCGCGAGGAAAGCTCTAGCACGACTCAGGCAGCCTCTCATACAGAGATGCGTACGAGCATAGCTCAGTACGGTTATACTCATAAGACAACCACTAAAAATCCACGTACGAGCAGAAGCTCCAGTACGGTTTATAAACATTATCATAGTTTCCAAATCAAGGTGCGAGCTAAGCTCCAGCACGTTTCATACAAATGAAAACATAGAAATCCAGTGCGAGCGAGGCTGTAGCGCTATTTATGTCATACAAATACGATAGGCGGCTCATACACAATCAAACAATCCCGGCAATCGGGTTTAGCACTCACAAATGCTTTTCCACAACAACCATACAATACTAGCCGACCCATCTACTAGCTTGCTTAAAACCAAGCAAATTTCGTTTTGAAAAGCATCAAAACATTAGATTTATGCAATTATTAGCTTACTATCCTATTTCATAAAATCCACTTCAAATCCAAAACCACGCATATACTCCTCATCATTCACGAATACCATCAATCATTTATTTGAGCAACCATGCATTTCATAAAACACCCAATATTCACCCACAAGTTCAAAGTACGAGTAGCTACCTCTATATACTCACAAAATTCCCTTACCTGGAATCGCGATGCGTGATTCCACTTCCTTAAGCTGCTTACTCGTACGTTTCGATTCGTCTTCAACGAACTCTTCGGGACTGAATAAAATTGTATCCCGCATTATATTCGATCCATATAATGCAACCCTTGTGCTTGCTATAGTCAATTTAATCTATAGCCTCTATTAACGCTTATATGGCCTCGTTTCATTACTTTACCCATAACTCGAGTCTATGGATCTTCTTAATCCTATTAACTTATTCAAAATCGATATTAAATCGATATTAAGCTCATAGTGTTCATATTCCATGAATTCCCTCACTATGGCATTTATCAAGCAAATACATACCCATTTTCACAATTCCTCCAAACTCACAATGTAATCTCATTTAACCATCTAAATTCATAAACATTACCTCAATAACAACTTTAGTAATGCCCATAAATCATAAACTTATTCAACCCATATATTCTCACATCCTACCCATTCTAGGTTTTCTAGGTTACACCAATTCCACCACATCCCTAGATAATTTATCCATCAATAGTCATGCCAAACAACTCCAAAATCAATTAAATAGACAATGTATTTGGATTGGAGTGTTAGAATCTTACCAAATATGATTTTTCTTCTTGCTCCAAATGGCAATGCCCTTAACTCCTTCAATACCAACAATGGAAAAATGCCTTCACGCTATGTTGTTCTGCTCTTTAATAGGAACAACTTTGCCTCTAATGGTCTCTCTTTAATTCTTGCTGGAAATGGCTGATTTTAGAGAGGGAAAGTTAGGTTTTTGGGTTGAAAGTGAAAGGTTAGTGTTTTTCCCGAGATTTCCTGATTTTCAGCCCACCTTATATAGAAATAGCTTGAGGAGATCGATCTGGTCCAAGAGGAGATCGATCTGGTCCCTTAAAATCCCTCTTTTTCACGGTATTTTTTAAGCCTGAGATCGATCTGTCGAAGCATGAGATCGATCTGTCTAGGCATGAGATCGATCTGCTCCCAAACAGAGAGCTAAGGAGATTGATCTAGGTGCTTAGGGATCGATCTTTTCACTACAGAATGCTTGGGAGATCGATCTGGCTCCATTGGAGATCGATCTGCTCTATTCTTTTGCCCAAATAAGAGCATTCTGGCTCTTCCAGATCGATCTCTCATCCTATGAGATCAATCTGGCCCTCATGTTTTCCAGATTTCCTGTAGTTTCCTTGCTGCAACTCATACCAATACATCCTTAATCTATTTCCATGGCCATTTTCTCATCCATCCACCTTTATAACTTGAAAATGGCATCCATTCATACCTTATGCACATTGAAACTTGTGTGCATTCATTGTATGTCCAAAGGTATGCTACATGAAACCAAATGGAAGCATAACTCCATTCCATTTTACCACACTACTCATATTGAGTTTCAATCACATCCATCACTTGCCAGAACTCATTTCTTCATATTCGTACTCAATGAAACTTGTATGTACGTTACAAATCATATTACACATACGTACATTGAATCCATGGACTTACATCAATCATACTTTACACTACAAGTCCATTCATATTTATTACACATTACAACTTTACATATACGGGGTCTCACATTCTCCCCTCCTTCTAGGAATTTGGTCCTCCAAATTAGAACCAAGTCACTCTTCAAAAAGTTGGGGGTACTTCTCTCGTATCAAGTTCTCCAATTCCCACGTGGCCTCTTCCGCCGTGTGGTGTTGCCAAAGAACTTTCACCAAGGGAATTATCTTATTCCGCAACACTTTCTCTTTTCTATCCAATATCCGAACCGGCTTCTCAACATACGTCATACTCTCATGGAGCTCCAACGGCTCATATCTTATCACGTGTGTCGGGTCTGGGTGATACTTCCGAAGCATCGAGACGTGGAAGACGTTGTGGACATTTGCCAAGTCCGGTGGTAATGCCAACCTATACGCCTTATCTCCCACTCTCTCCAAAATCTCGAAGGGTCCGATGTATCTAGGGCTCAGCTTGCCCTTCTTACCAAATCTCATAATACCCTTCGATGGTGATACCCTCAGAAACACCGACTCACCCTCATCAAACTCCAGTGGTCTTCGTCTCTTGTCAGCATAACTCTTTTGCCGACTTTGAGCTGTCCGTAATCTCTCACATATCAACTGGACGTCCTCAGATGCCTGTTGTACTAAGTCCGGAGCAAAAATTTATCTGTCACCAACCTCTTCCCATCCAATAGGAGAACGGCATCTATGCCCATATAATGCCTCATAGGGTGCCATCCCGATACTCGCATGATAGCTATTATTATAAGCGAACTCGACTAACTGTAGGTGGTCATCCCAGGAGCCTCTAAAATCCAGTACACACGCTCTCAACATATCCTCGAGGGTCTGTATAGTCTTCTCTGACTGCCCATCTGTCTGAGGATGAAAAGCGGTGCTAAAACTCAATCGGGTCCCCAGCGCTTCCTGAAAATGTTCTCAAAAATGGGAAGTGAAGCGGGCATCCCTATCAGAAACAACGCTCACTGGTACACCATGTAGCCGTACTATCTCTCAAATATACAGGTTCGCCAATTGACTCAATGTACGGTAGCTCTCATAGCCAAGAAATGGGCAGACTTAGTCAACCGGTCCACAATAACCCATATGGCATCATGACCTCTACGGGTCCTCGGCAACCCCATCCCAAAATCCATGGTGACATGCTCCCACTTCCATGTCGGTATCGGTAGAGGCTGCAATAATCCTGCAGGCTTCTGATGCTCTACCTTCACTTGCTGACAAACGAGACACTTAGCGACATATTGAGCAATGTCTCTCTTCATTCCAGACCACCAATAAACCTTCTGAAGGTTTTGATACATCTTGGTACTTCCCGGATGTATCGTATACTTCGATGAGTGAGCCTCTGATAAAATCGTTCTCCTGATCTCAGGATCCCTGGGAACGCATACTCTGCCTCTGGACCTCAATAAGTCATTAGCACTCTGCTCAAAATCAATACCCACACCTGTCTGTATCTACCTCAGCCAATTGATACACCGTCGATCGCTCTACTGGGCTTGCTGAATACGGCCAATCAACTCTGGCTCTAGTCTCAAACTAGCCATGATCACAAGTCTCTCAGATCCAGGTGGGGTTATATCTAAACTGAGGTTCGCAAAGTGTTCTAACAATTCATGTTCCCGTATCATCATATAAGACACCAACCCAAGGCTCTTTCTACTCAAAGCATCGGCAACTACATTTGCCCTACCTGGGTGGTACATGATTTCACAATCATAGTCTTTCAGGAGTTCGAGCCATCTCCTCTGTCTCATATTCAGCTCTTTCTGCGAGAACAGGTACTTAAGGCTCTTATGATCTGTGAACACCTGAAATTTCTCACCATAGAGATAGTGGCGTCATATTTTCAAAGCAAATACTACAGCCGCCAACTCCAAATCATGTGTAGGGTAGTTCCTCTCATAATCTTTCAACTGCCTAGATCCATAGGCAACTACCTTCCCATCCTGCATAAGCACACAGCCCAGTCCCTGGTGTGATGCATCCGTATACATCGAGAATCCTCCTGAGATGGTAGGAATGGTGAGCACTGGAGCAGTCGTCAATCGACGCTTAAGCTCCTCAAAACTCCTCTCACATGCCTCATCCCATGTAAACTTAACATCCTTACGCGTGAGGCGTGTCAACGGAGCAGCTAGTCTGGAGAAACCCTCTACAAATCTCCGATAATATCCTGCCAATCCCAGGAAACTTCTGATCTCAGTTACTGTCTTGGGCTGTTCCCACTGTACAACTGCCTCTATCTTGGATGGATCCACCGATACCCCATCCTTTGACACAACATGCCCCAGAAATGAGATCTGTTCCAACCAAAAGTTACACTTGCTAAGTTTGGCATACAATTCTCTCTCTCGGAGGGTCTGCAGAACTATCCTCAAGTGCTCCTCATGATCTTCCCTGGACTTGGAATACACCAAAATATCATCAATGAACACTATTACAAACCTGTCCAGGTATGGCTTGAATATATCATTCATCAATGCCATAAATACTGCGGGAGCATTCGTCAATCCGAATGGCATCACCAAAAACTCGTAGTGGCCATAACGGGTACGAAATGCTGTCTTAGGTATATCTCCACTCCTGATCCTCAACTGATGATACCCTGACCGCAGATCTATCTTAGAAAATACTTCGGCTCCCTGGAGCTGATCTGACAAATCATCGATTCTTGGAAGGGGGTACTTGTTCTTAATGGTGGCCTTATTCAACAACCGGTAATCTATACACAGTCGAAGGCTTCCATCCTTCTTCCTTACAAATAGAACTGGTGCTCCCCAAGGTGAGACACTCGGTCTAATAAACCCCTTCTCCAGTAACTCTTGCAGTTGTTTCTTCAGCTCTTCCAACTCTATCGGAGTCATTCTATAGGGTGGTTTCGATATCGGCTCTGTACCAGGCACTAACTCTATGTAGAATTCCATGTCCCTTTCAGGTGGTAGTCCTGGTAATTCATCTGGAAAGACATCAGGGTAATCCGCAATTACGGGTATGTCTTTCAATTTCGGGTGTGCCTCATCTATATCGACCACATATGCAATGAACCCTTCACATTATCCTCTCCATCGTTAGTAACATAAACCATCACTCCACATTCAATATTTATCAAAAACAAATAATTTATCTTTCAAGCAATATGCATTTAAAATTATACTCTTTTATTTACCACAATTATACAAGTTTCATATCATTTCTTTTCATCAAAATTTACAATAAGATTGTCTAATCCTGAAAACATCAATGTTTTGGCATGACAATCCATCACAACACGATTGGTAGCCAACCAATCCATTCCCAAAATTACATCAAAATCATTCATATTCAATAAAATCAGATTGGCTATCATTTCCTTCCCCTCTATCTTTAACTTACAATCCCTACATACATGCTCAGTCAATTGACTATCATTCATGGGTGTGGTAATCATCAACATTTTATCCAACAATGTTGGTTTCACATATTTCAACAATTTATGTGCAAAGGAAGGTGATATGAAAGAATGTGTGGCACCAGGATCAAATAATACCAATGTTTCTAAATCAAAGATTTGGATGGTACCTTTAATCACATCCGTCGATGCGTCTGCAGTGTCCTGGTCCAGTGCATGTACTCTTCCTCTGCTCACACCCGCAGCCTGTTTCCCTTTTTCCTCAGCTGTAGCCTTCCTCTTCGGGGCTGCTGTCTCAACTGGAGCTCCCTCAGGCTCCTTGCCCTTCTGTGGGGCAATCTCCATCTTCTCGGGACAATACTTAGCTATATGTCCTGGTCTCTCACATCTAAAACACACCATAGGGGTCATCAGACAGGGCCTATTCCCATGAAATCTCCCACATCTCCTACACTGATCAGTAGTAGGCCGTGGTCATCCAATAGTCATGCCCCTCGGCGCAGTCAAGGCTAGGTATACGGGAGGTCTAGCAGCTCTCTCCTGCACCTCCTCGATCTTAGGTCTCTTCTGAAAATACCTTGGGCCTCCTTTCTTGGCCACTCTATCCCTCCCGGATCTCTTTCGATCTCTGTCCTTTCCAACGCTGATTCTCCCAAGCTCGGAGGCATTTCGCTCAAAGTCTTGCTCACACAACTGAGCCTTATGTACAGCCTCCTCATAAGTCACAATGTCGAAGGGAGCTAGCTTAGTCCGGATGGCCAATCTCAATCCATCTGTGAACTTTTGAATCTTTCGGGTCTCACTACCTATCGTGTCCGGGTCATATCTCCCCAAGGACATAAACTTGGACTCATACTCGTCCACAGTCCGGTTCCCCTGAACCAAATTCATAAATTTCATCCGCAATTTTCTCTGTGCGGTAGCTGGAATATACTGTCTTCTGAAGGCCTCTAAAAATATCTCCCACGAGATCTCAGAGTGTCTAGCCCTCAAAATAATCTCGGTGGACCTCCACCAATGCTCGGCCTCGCCTTTCAACATAAAAACTGCAAAAGCTACCTTTTCGGCTGAAGTGCATCGGAAAAACCTATACAGTTTCTCCATCTCATACACCCAATCCTCCGTAACCACTAGGTCCTTCACCCTTCTAAACACTGGGGGTTTCAGCGCTTGAAACTCTCGCAACCTGCTCAAGTCGCAGTCATAACCCAAATCACTACCGCTCTGCTGTGGAGCGATAGGAGAATCTGTATCCTGGGCTGTAGGTGGTGTAACTGTAGCTGTCTCAGCAGCATGAGGTCTCTCCGCCTCTGCAGCTGCCTGTTCAGTAGTAGGTTGTCCTGCGGGACCTCGTCTATCGCCGGCGCCCAAGGCCTGCGTGACTATCTCCACCAAATTCTTAATACTCCGCTCTAACCTAGCGAAGCGAGCCTCAGTATCCTCTGCTCTCTCAGCAGGGTTTTGTGGAGCCTGCTCAGTTTGTGGCTCCGCACGGCTCTCAGGCCTACCTCTACGGCCTCTAGCACGTGCTCTCACCCCTCTACCTTTGCGTGTAACTGGCATAGTGCCTAACTTCCTGTATTATAATAATTCATTAAGCTCAATCCATCACGGTATACACAGTTATATCTAAATAAAAGCACAGTACTATGGGGATGTACTTTCTTACGTTTTATTAATGACTCACATCAGGCCAACACAGCTCTGATACCAATCTCTGTCACGACCCAATTCCATTCTCTTTAACCGAAAATCACTGAAAATTTTTTGCGTTTTACTGTTACCTTACCCGGTCTCAATTAATTAAAACGATGTCATACATTTGCATATAATCGTGTACTTATACGAATACATGTTTTACTGACATCTACATCCCCCATAATTACAACTCAAAAGAATACTGTGCTTTTACATTGTTTAGATACAAAAAGAATTACTGTGTATATACCTCTTAGCAATGGAGATGCAGCGGAGTCCAAAATACCATGCCTCAGTCCTTACTGGGCTACTATGCACGCTCTGTAGGGGGAAAATAGAGTGGGATGAGCAACCACACGCTCAGTAAGGCAATAATGCAAGCATGGTAGATAACTACTCTATCTACATGCTGATAGTGTTATGCATAAATCATTTATGGTAGGAGCATGAGGAATAAAACTATGCCATGTGAATATACATATATATCATGTATCAAAATCATGTGCATTGGCATATAAAACATGGTAGAAACATCATGTATAAATCATCTCATGCTCAATCTCATTTAAATTCATAAAAAGGGCAATTCATTAAGAAACCTCCTTTTTAAACCAACATCATAAACCTCTTTCTCAACACATAATTACCACCAAATCAACTCACAATCACAACCACATTTTCATTTCACAATTCACGCTTGTGTATAAAAACTAGGTCACTATATCAAAAGTGCCTATGTGGACCATTACATCATAAATCATCCCAGACCACACGCATCCAGGTGTGCGGGGTATCACGCTGGCATGAAGATGGATTATCCCTCACCAGACTTTCTCAACACATAACCATCATGCGGTATATCGTACTCCATGTGATATACACTGTACAGCGTACTCTGCAGACTCATATCGTGATTGGGGGTGCCATTCCTAGGTCTTACCTACCCCATACCAAGAGTTTTCCATATCCGTGAAGGAGAGCCTCCCTGCCGAACAGAGCCTCCTCGCTTAACAGAGCCTCCCTGCCTCCTCGGGCTTAAGGATGTAGGGCTTAAGGATCCTTCCGTAAGAGAGCCTCCCCACCGAACAGAGCCTCCCCGCCTAACAGAGCCTCCTCGCCTCTTTGGGCTTAAGGATGTTGGCTTAAGGATGTAAGGCTTAAGGATCTTACCGTACCCATGTAGGAGAGCCTCCCTGCCTAACAGAGCCTCCCCGCCCCTCCAGGGCTTAAGGATCTTGGCTTAAGGATCCCACCGTAAGAGAGCCTCCCCACCGAACAGAGCCTCCCGTGTAACAGAGCCTCCCCGCCTCTTTGGGCGTAAGGATGTTGGCTTAAGGATGTAAGGCTTAAAGATCTTACCAACTTTCACAACCTTATACGTGTCACAATGTGCAAACTTTTGCGACCAAAGCTCTAGCGCGACTCAGGAATCCTCTCATACAGAGACGCGTACGAGCATAGCTCTAGTACGGTTATACTCATAAGACAACCACTAAAAATCCAGGTACGAGCAGAAGCTCCAGTACGATTTATAAACATTATCATAGTTTCCAAATCAAGGTACGAGCTAAACTCCAGCACGTTTCGTACAAATGAAAACATAGAAATCCAGCGCGAGCGAGGCTCTAGTGCGATTTATGTCATACAAATACGATAGGACGCTCATACACAATCAAACAATCCCGGCAATCGGGTTTATCACTCACAAATGCTTTTCCACAACAACCATACAATACTAGCCGACCCATCTACTAGCTTGCTTAAAACCAAGCAAATTTCGTTTTGAAAAGCATCAAAACATTAGATTTATGCAATTATTATCCTTACTATCCCATTTCATAAAATCCACTTCAAATTCAAAACCACGCATATACTCCTCATCATTCACGAATACCATCAATCATTTATTTGAGCAACCATGCATTTCATAAAACACCCAATATTCACCCACAAGTTCAAAGTACGAGCAGCTACCTCTATATACTCACAAAATTCCCTTACCTGGAATCGCGATGCGTGATTCCACTTCCTTAAGCTGCTTACTCGTACTGTTCGATTCGTCTTCAACGAACTCTTCGGGACTGCACAAAATCGTATCCCGCATTACATTCGATCCATATAATGCAACCCTTGTGCTTGCTATAGTCAATTTAATCTATAGCCTCTATTAACGCTTATATGGCCTCGTTTCATTACTTTACCCATAACTCGAGTCTATGGATCTTCATAATCCTATTAACTTATTCAAAATCGATATTAAATCGATATTAATCTCATAGTGTTCATATTCCATGAATTCCCTCACTATGGCATTTATCAAGCAAATACATACCCATTTTCACAATTCCTCCAAACTCACAATGTAATCTCATTTAACCATCTAAAATCATAAGCATTACCTCAATAACAACTTTAGTAATGCCCATAAATCATAAACTTATTCAACCCATATATTCTCACATCCTACCCATTCTAGGTTTTCTAGGTTACACCAATTCCACCACATCCCTAGATAATTTATCCATCAATAGTCATGCCAAACAACTCCAAAATCAATTAAATAGACAATGTATTTGGATTGGAGTGTTAGAATCTTACCAAATATGATTTTTCTTCTTGCTCCAAATGGCAATGCCCTAAACTCCTTCAATACCAACAATGGAAAAATGCCTTCACGCTATGTTGTTCTTCTCTTTAATAAGAACAACTTTGCCTCTAATGGTCTCTCTTTAATTCTTGCTGGAAATGGCTGATTTTAGAGAGGGAAAGTTAGGTTTTTGGGTTGAAAGTGAAAGGTTAGTGTTTTTCCCGAGATTTCCTGATTTTCAGCCCTCCTTATATAGAAATAGCTTGAAGAGATCGATCTGGTCCAAGAGGAGATCGATCTGGTCCCTTAAAATCCCTCTTTTTCACGATATTTTTTAAGCCTGAGATCGATCTGTCGAAGCATGAGATCGATCTGTCTAGGCATGAGATCGATCTGCTCCCAAACAGAGAGCTAAGGAGATCGATCTAAGTGCCTAGGGATCGATCTTTTCACTACAGAATGCTTGGGAGATCGATATGGCTCCATTGGAGATCGATCTGCTCTATTCTTTCACCTAAATAAGAGCATTCTGGCTCTTCCAGATCGATCTGGCCCTCATGTTTTCCAGATTTCCTGTAGTTTCCTTGCTGCAACTCTTACCAATACATCCTTAATCTATTTCCATGGCCATTTTCTCATCCATCCACCTTTATAACTTGAAAATGGCATCCATTCATACCTTATGCACATTGAAACTTGTGTGCATTCATTGTATGTCCAAAGGTATGCTACATGAAACCAAATGGAAGCATAACTCCATTCCATTTTACCATACTACTCATCTTGAGTTTCAATCACATCCATCACTTGCCAGAACTCATTTCTTCATATTCGTACTCAATGAAACTTGTATGTACGTTACAAATCATATTACACATACATACATTGAATCCATGGACTTACATCAATCATACTTTACATTACAAGTCCATTCATATTTATTACACATTACAACTTTACATATACGAGGTCTCACACAGCCACCTCTGGTATCCCCCCCTTAGCCAAAAAGTCTGAATGCTCGACTTGCGAGACTCAAGTAGACCATGGAGGATATGTCTGCAATGTTCACCCAATTCGGGGTCAATTTCACTAATGCTCTGAATATGCCACAAGCTCTATAACCACCACCTAAGCCTCGGTAACCACAAGTTCCCCCACCTCCAGATCCTTAGGTAGCCATACCTCTACCTCCACCATCGGCTCCACTATAGCCATAAGTGGTACAGCCACTTATCTAAGACCTAGTAGATAGGAACATGGCTAGACTAAAGCAATTCCAAAAGATACACCCACCTGCACTCAAGGGAATTAAGGATCCCACAGCGACTAGGGAGTGGATAATGAAGCTGAAGAAGATGTTTAAGTACATAGGGTGTAGTAGCATTGAGAGGGAAGCTTAGGCTACGTACATGCTAGAGAGTGAGGCAGACCACTGGTGGACGTTCGTCGAGACAGTGCTGCTGTCCAAGTATACTAAGATTACCTATGAGACCTTCCTTGAAGCATTTAATGAGTAGTTATATCGAAGTGTGCTCAAAGGAAAAAGTAGGCAGAATTCTTGAGTTTGGTGCAAGGAAGTATGACAATGGATCAATACGAATCCAAGTTCACTATTGTCTATCACTATGATCCCGACATAGCCAAGAATGAGATGAAGAAGATAATTAAGTTTGTGAATAGGTTGAAGCCAGTAATCAGAGGTAGACTTGTAGCTCTGAACCTACGAACTTATTCTGATACCATCCAAACAACTCAGTTTTTAGAGTAGGATATGGAGTTATCCCAAGCATAGTTTCAGCCTAGGATGAAGGGTCGAAGCAAGAGGTTTGATGATAGAAGGCTTTTTCAACATAAGGGCCAGAACAAAAGATAGAAGACGGGTGCGTCTAGAGTTTTGCCTACTAGACTGAGACCTTCTCCTACTTAGAATGCCATCACACCTTATCAGGCTCTCGTGTAGGCAGTGTGGATGGAGACATAATTCTAGCCTGCCTTGTCGTCGGAGTTATGGGGCTTGCTATCACTGTGGTGAGTGGGATACGGGATAAAGAACTATACTAAGTTGAAGACCACACAGATACAACAAGTGAAAGTCGTTCTTCCACCTCCAACAGCTTCATTTGATAAAGGTAAGAAGGTTATTAGTCAAGAATGTGCTTTCACCTTGGACAATGAAGTTGCAGATGACTCCACATCAATTGTTAAGGGTAATCTTATTTCCAATGTAATAGTTTTAGTGTTGACTAATTTCGAATCTACACACTCCTTTGTATCACCTAATTTTGCTAGGAAATTACCTTTAGAGCCAAAATACTCAAGTTACCTACTGCATGTAACTACACTTATGAAAGAGTCACAAACAACCGATGTAGTGTAGAGAAATCGTAAAGTTGTGGTAGGAGACAAGAAAGTGATAGTTGACTTGATTTTTCAAAACATGTTAGACTTTAATGTGATACTAGAAATGAATTGGTTAGCTGCCAATAGAGCCAGTTTAGATTACTTTAGGAAGCTTATGACTTTGTACTTGCCCAAAATGTGTTGTAACGTTTGGAAAAAAAATAAATAAGCAGACTTTCTGAATGTGTAATGTGAGACTTAAAGTGGAATTTATTTTATTTCATGAAGGTTACTTGGCTTTTGTGGAAAACACTGAGGGCTGAGATTCTATCTCAAAGATATCTAGTAGTGAGGGATTTCCTAAATGTATATTCAAAAGTATTACCTAGACTACCTCCAGATAGAGAGCTAGAGTTCACCATCGAATTTGAATCGAGAAATCAACCACTATTTAAGCCTTCATATAGGATGGAACTGGTAAAACAGGAAGAGCTAAAGAAGCAACTCCAAGAAATGTTAGACAAAGGTTTCATTCACCCTAGTGTTTCTCCATGGGGTTCCCCATTACTCTTTGTAAAGAAGAAGGATGACAGTATGAGGTTATGTATAGGCTATCGAATTAACTTAAACAAAGTTCTAAAGATTTCAAAGTATTTTGATTATTATGATTATTAAAGTTAGTACTTTCTAAAAAGTTTTACGTGAATGCATGATATAATATAATTATTCTTGTGATGTTTGTATTGCAATTTCACCCATTAACATTAGTCCTAAGCTAGGTTCAAGTAAACAAGGATGTCTTTCAAGGAAAAAAAGTGAAAAAGAAAAAAAAAATGATATGAAAGAAAAGAAAGAGGTTAAGTGAAGAAAAATTGACAATATCTACTCCAATGGTTCTAGTCACACAAGTCTTTCTAGGATCAAATATATTTAGAGAGATGAAATATGAATATGCAAAGCACTCTAAATATGAAAACTGACTCGTTCTACAGGTGGATACTTAGAGAAGGCAATATAACCTCTAATACTTGAAAATATAAAGAATTCTTGATTTATTGCTAATGCTTGTGGTAATGAAAATAGGTAAGTTGCATGTTTACATTACATGTTTCAATTAATGTTAAATGTGAATTTTACATTAGCATTAGAGGTATGCATGAATATAAAAGTAATGGTTGAGATATGACTGACTTGATTATTTGATTATGTTGAGCTATGAATTCAAAGTTGAAAGATTGAGAAGTATTGATGATCTTGGTTAAAAATTTCTAACTTGTTAAGATTGAGTCCCAAGTAAAGATTATGCAGCTAATCACCTGAAAACCTTTACGAGACACAACTCATCCACTAAGGGTTACCTAAGGATTTAACGACTTGTTGCATAGCTAAATGCAATTGTGACTACTATGAAAGTGTGTTAGGATTTCAAACTTAAGATGAGAATTTAAGAATCTAGTTAGGATTTGCTAGAGGACTAACAAAGCTTAAGTGTGGGAGAATTTGATAAGCGATTAATATGTTATAATTATATTGTCTAATAATATTTTTTTTAAAGCTTTATATTGTGCTTAAAAGTACCACGTAACATTGTTTTGATATTATAGGCAACAAAAGTAAGCTTAAGGGAGTATGTGGAGCTAAAAGGACACTTTTTTCACATTTTGAAGAGTTTAACTAGTAGAGGTATTTTAGTAATTTTTCCTTTATCCAATTTTTTAGGGAGAAAATGACCTTTTTCAATGTTATAGAAGACTTCTCAAGGTTTTTAGAATGTCTAAGATCATCCAAATCGGAGTTTGTTTGATAAGTCAAAAGTCTTTGCAAAGTCAGCACTAAAAATTAGGAAAATCAAACTCCTAGTCAAGATGAGATTACAACAAGGATAATTGACAAAATTAATTAAAGCCTTTTTGAAAGATAATTACAAGAAGAGAGAAGATCCTTAATGAGTTGTCAAGATAAGTTATCAAAGAAGTCAAACACTCAAGATAATTGAAAAGTTATTATTAAATAAATATTAGTAATTGTACATAGTGTTTAATTACAATTAGGATTTGTATCTTTCCCTCGCTATATAAAAGAACCTTAGGATGGCTAATAATGATATCAATTGGCTTTGTTTTAGTTTTATAAAATTTTTAAACTCTTATTTATTTTATAAAAGCTTTCTTTCACATAGGAATCTCTTGTGGCCGATTGGTATTACTTTATATGTTTACTTATTAATTTCTTGTTCTTTTTGTTTTCTTGTCAATTCTTCTTTAATCCTCGTTATTGCTGATTGCTTAAACTTTATTTATATTATGTAATTGCATGATTTTCTTCTTAGTTTTTCTCATATAGCATAATATACAGTAGCTGACAGTTTTGAATTCCTTTTATAAAAGCTGTGATTTCATCCTTCTTGCATGATTCCTTTTCTTGTTTGCTTTTCAATTTGTTTTCTTAGTTAGGATTTATAATCTTTTGCATCTAGATCCCTTGTGTTACATGTTTAATTAATCTTTTTCATGAAATTAAGTTAAAACCAATTTCTTCAAGCATAATATTGAGAATTTTGTTTTCTTGTTTCTTGTTTAGTTTAATTAGTCAATCTCCTTTTTTTCTACAATTGTGACAAT
Organism: Firmiana major; assembly: GCA_033439115.1. Lineage (NCBI taxonomy): Eukaryota > Viridiplantae > Streptophyta > Magnoliopsida > Malvales > Malvaceae > Firmiana > Firmiana major. The sequence continues at coordinate 54,615,534 of CM065904.1, read as the reverse complement.
AATATATTAACTTTTCTTTTTATCGGCATTCATAGCATAACATATAACATAATTGAATCTTGCATGTTCTTTAGGTTAACGATTTCTTTATAAATTGTTTCTTTGTGTTTTCTTTCATTCTTTGCATGATCTTTATGTGCCTTTTAAGCATGATAAGTGGCATGCATCTTTTTTATTAATCTTGGTGGAAGTATGTTGTGAGAAAGTATGAAATTAATGATATATCATTGACTAAGTATCCAAGATTCTCTGGGCACATTACCATGAAATTAATAATCTATTGCTTGATTAAAGATTTAAGTCCATAATTGCTTAATGTTTGAAATCACTAGAGATCTAGGAGAATTAAGGTTTAAGTAGATTAAATGAGCTTGTGCGTTAGTCGCTTAATTCAACTTTTATCTTCCACATATGTTAATGCTGCTGCACGAATATTTTTTGAGAGCTTGTTCTAAGAAGTTCAAGAGTTTAAGAATTAATTGAAGAGCTTGTTTTAATCAACAATAAAGTAAGGGAAGATGGTGTAACAGAGTTTGTTGTTATGCATCGGTTGAATATTTAATTAATGAAATTTGTAAGGAGTTCAATGATCAACATCTAAACCAAGTAAATTAATATGCATGCTGGCTGAACCTTCATTTTTTGTTTATAAAATTGATTTTTTAACTCTTTTCTTTAATTGCCGATTTTAATATTTAGATTTACTATATTTAGTAAGTTTTATATATTAAGTCATTACCTAGTGTAAAAATCCCTCATTCCTCTCTTTCTCTTCTTTTCTTCTTCTTTCTTGGACTGTTATTTCTTTAATTCAATTACTGCCGTGAGATCTGAGAATTTTAGATATATTTAAATGATGTAAGAATAATTTGAAGTGTAATTTATTGAGCTAAGTGAATTGGGGAATTATAATTGGGGATTTATATGTTAAGTGTGTAAAATAAGCATGAAGTATGAGGACAGATCGATCTGGGAGAAGGAGAGATCGATCTGGTGAGTTAAAAATGACGAGGAATGAGGAATTTGAGGAGCAGATCGATCTCCAATGGAAGAGATCGATCTCCAAATGATTCTGTTTGAGAAAGGATCGATCTCATGAGGAAGAGATCGATCTCCAAATGATTCTGTTTGGGAGAAGATCGATCTCCTTAGGAGCAGATCGATCTCATAAAGCCATAAAGAGATCGATCTCACCCCTCGACAGATCGATCTCCTAGGCATAAAATTGCCCAGATCATCCCCAAAATTCAAACGCAGATCGATCTCACCCTCGACAGATCGATCTCCTACCTCCAGTCTATATAAGGAACCCGTGTTTTTCTCCTGCAATTTCACTTTCTCTCTCTTCCAACCCCATTTCCACCGAAAACCTAACTTTCTCACTCATCCAAAACACCCATTTTCGGCCGAATCAGAGGTTGTGGCAAGAAGGAAAGTTGTTCCTCATCAAAGGGAGAACAACATACTTGGAAATCAAAGGACGAATCGGATCGAGGCGTGGGTTGTGCGTCTCACAAGCTTTGGGTAATTTCTAAACCTCGATCTTGATATTTGAGATGATTTTGATGATATTGGTGGTTGTCATTGCGTTGAAATAGTTGAGAAAGGATTAGGGATTGATGAAATTGCAATGTAGTTGGAGTAATGTAGATATTTGGTAATTTTGGTAATTTTGAGAATTTGTGCTATAAATGGAAATATAGACAATGTGGTGAATTAGCGTAGATGATTTAACATGAGAAATATAGGACGTTGAGATATTGTGAATGAGGTTGTAGTTTAGGGTAGAGTTACGAGAATCGAAAGATTTGAGGAGTTATGAGCAATTATGCTCGGTTTTGAGAATTGAGGTTTATGAGATAATTGAGTATTGATGTTTTAACATCGTTTGGACAGCTCCGGAGTTCCAGAGTGGAATGTGAGACTAGTCTGTGATACGGGGGAAATGATTGCACTATACGAGGTGCAAAGAGGTAAGGGAAATCTAAACCATTTGTGTATGTGATTTGTAAACTATTATAGCATGATTTGTGGTTTATAAAACAAGCATGTTGAGTGTTGTGTTGAGATACAACTGCACACGATTTTTATAGCCGGTTGGAGCCCATTGTTTTATGCGTTTATAAGCTGAGTGTGAAATTGCTTTATAAACCATCGAATTTGTGTGAGTAATGAATTGGGCTCTACGTTAAGGCAATATCGAGATTTGAGAAATGTGTGCGTGTGCTTTGTCGGTTGGGACTCGATTTTTATTATGTTTTGTGTTGAGTACAAAACGATTTCAAATGAGTTTTATGAGAGAAAAACCATCATGAGTTCTACGTGAAGGCAAGCCGGTCTTGTGTGACAAGACTTAGGTGTGTAATTTTGAGTACACACCGGGCATTGCTCTGGTAGCATGTAAGCCCGATTTCTTCTCCGTTCTGGTAACGTGAGAATAACCCATTTTGTGGCTGTGCCACGTATACTTAGTGGCCGTTGCCACGTGATACCCCATTGGTGGCCGTTGCCACGTGAGAAACCCCATTGGTGGCCGTTGCCACGTGATACCCCATTGGTGGCCGTTGCCACGTGAGAAACCCCATTGGTGGCCGTTACCACGTGAGAAACCCCATTGGTGGCCGTTGCCACGTGAGAAACCCCATTGGTGGCCGTTGCCACGTGATACCTTATTGGTGGCCGTTGCCACGTGATACCCCATTTGGTGGCCGTTGCCACGTGAGAAACCCAATTTGGTGGCCGTTGCCATGTGAAACCCTATTCTGTGGCTGTGCCACGTGTGAAATTAAATCAGTGGCTATGCCACGTGTGTTTAGTGGCTATGCCACGAGTGAAATTAAATCAGTGGCCATGCCACGTGTGTTTTGTGGCTATGCCACGTGTGAATTTAAATCAGTGGCTATGCCACGTGTGTTTAGTGGCTGTGCCACGTGCATTACTATTTCAGTGATTTTATCACGTTCATTGAGAAAGCGTTTATCGCATTATTTTCACATGCTTTGTTATTGCTCTAGAGTGAGCCTTTTTACTTCATGTTTTCACATGACTTGAGACATGAGAATGTCGTTTTGAGTACTTTCATGCTATGGTTTTCAAATGAGTTTCACATACAAATAAACATTTTGTGATGTGTATTTTAGTTTATGAAATGAGTTCCTTACCCCCCTTACTGAGCGATTTAGAAGCTCACCCTGTTTTCTTTCCCCCCAGAGTTCTTCAAGTGAAAAAGGATCTACCTGCGACGTACGGAGTAGTGGCTAGTGGAGGACTTGAGCTCCAGGCCATATATATTGTATTTTGAGGTACCTTTTATCTTTTCATGTACCCAGACAATTACTGTAATTGCAGACACTTGATGTATATCATTGTATGGGATGTATTAGGATTAATTAACTTGGAATTGAGTAATGTATATGATTCAATATACACTATATTATGATGAGATCCCGAGGCATGATAATTATGATGATGTATGACACTGCACAAGAATGCACTCTTAATTGTGAATTAATGAATAAAAAGTTTTAAATTAGCCATATTTTCCGCACTTCCGGGGCGTGACAGAGTTTTCTTGGTATCAGAGCTTAGGGTGTCTAGTACTGTCAGTGTCGGTTAAGTGAAATAGAATACATCCCAAGTGTCTATAATAGTCTGGTCATGAACTGAAATTGAGGATTGAGATTTCAATCAATTTTGATATGTACGCGCAGGAGACGAGTTGAGATAGAGAATGAGTAAACGACGAGGTCGTTCGAGGAGGCAGGCAGAGTCCCCTCCGCCACCTGTCCCACAACCAGAGAGTCCTAACTCTCGATTTAATCGGATTGAGATCGATGTGAGGCAAGGTTTTGAGCAGATGGCAGCGTTATTCGCGCAACACTTTAGAGTTAATGCCTCAGGTACTACTCCTACGCCACCACAAGGACCTCCCATACCCCCAGTGCCTCTCGTCACCCAGCCTGAGGATAGAAGTATGGTCCGACTAAGGGATTTTTTGAAGATGAATCCACCCGCATTTAGGGGAAAGAAGGATCCTACAGAGGCTGAGGAGTGGTTGACGGAATTAAGAATTATATTTGATTTCTTGGGGTGCACCGATGCTGAGAGGGTCAGTATGAGTGCCTATATGCTGAAGGGGAGAGCTCGAGATTGGTGGGGTACTACCCAGGGTATTTTGATGTCCCACCATGATGTGATTGGTTGGAAAGAGTTTCAGACAGCCTTTAGGACCCAATATGTACCACGAGCCGCCCAGAGAAAGAAACAGGCCGAGTTTTTGAGTTTGGTACAGGGTGACATGTCTGTGGATGACTATGAGAGCCAATTCATAGCACTATTGAGATATGACCCAAAGACCTTCAAGAGTGAAGAGCTCCGCACAGAGAAGTTTGTGTATGGGTTGAAGCCCGTCATCAGAGATAGATTAATAGGGCTATGTATTACGGAGTTTGGAGATGCCCTGAGACGAGCACAAGAGATTAAAAGGGGAATTGAGATGGTACAATCCCAGAATGAACTCAGAGCGGTGAACAGAGATAAGGGCAAGAGGCCAGCGATTTTTCAAATAGAGGCTCGGAGAGGTTCCTTCAGAGAGGAAGGATTGAGGTACAGAAGGACAAATTGGAGAGACCCAGAGCCTATCCTATTATCAAGGAGACCTCTCGATATGTCAGGCCGGAGATAAGGGTTTGTAGAGACTGTGGCCGATCGCATGAGGGAAGTTGTACTGGGTCGATTTATGGATGTTTTAGATGTGGAGACATGGGTCACATGGTGAAAGATTGCCCTCAACCTCAGAAACCACATGTCTTGGAGCCCACTAGATAACAGCCTCAGAGAGTGGATCCCCGGAGAAGGGCCACTGCGGCAGAGAAAGGGAAGAAACCTGTGGCACATGGATGTGTGTTTGCCCTGGATAAGGAGACCGCAGACACTTCGACAGAAACTATAAGAGGTACACTCTCTGTCTGTAATCATAAGGCTCATGTGTTGATTGACTCAGGATCCGCATTCCTTTATTTCTGAGCATTTTGCATGTAGATTAAACTTGAAGTTTAAACCTCTAGAATATATACTACATGTAAATACCCCTATGTGTGAATCCCAGAGAACTGAGTTAATCTGTAGAGGATGAGAAATAAAGGTGGGAGATAGAGTGATGTTAGCAGATCTAATCATGTTGAATATACATGGGTTTGATGTAATTCTGGGGATGGATTGGTTGGCAACCAATCGAGTGAGTTTAGACTGCTACACTAAGATTGTAACTTTCTCCCTACCTGAACCTTACAGTGTACGATTGAGATATTGAGGAAATGAATATGTGAAATTCTAGTAAGTAATTTGAGAATTTTAATATGATTTTGGAGAATATTAAATATGATTGTTCATGTGAAGGTTATGAGACACTCATCTCAAACGATGAGCGGGAACATCCGAGGATTGAGGATATACCTGTGGTGTATGAATTTCTGGATGTTTTCCCAGATGAATTACCAGGTTTACCACCAGAGAGAGAGCTGGAGTTTACCATTGATTTGGTACCAGATACTCAGCCGATCTCTAAACCTCCTTACAGGATGGCATTAGTGAAACTTGAGGAATTGAAGAAACAACTACAGGAGTTATTGGATCAAGGGTTCATTAGACCCAGTGTTTCGCCATGGGGAGCGCCAGTACTATTTGTTAAGAAGAAGGATGGTAGTCTCAGATTATGTGTAGACTACCGGTTGTTGAATAAAGCCACGGTGAAGAACAAATACCCACTACCCAGGATTGATGATCTACTTGATCAGCTGAGAGGGGCATCAGTCTTTTCTAAGATTGATTTGAGATCGGGCTATCACCAATTGAGGATCAAGGAAGAAGATATTCCCAAGACGACCTTCAGGACAAGGTATGGCCATTACGAATTTCTGGTGATGTCCTTTGGATTGACGAATGCCCCTGCAGCATTTATGAGATTGATGAACGAGGTGTTCAGAGACTATCTGGATAAATTTGTGATAGTCTTTATTGATGATATCCTAGTGTACTCTCGGTCGTATGAGGAGCATGCACAGCATTTGTGGTTAGTACTTCAGATACTCCGAGATAAGCAATTATACGGAAAGCTTAGTAAGTGTGAGTTTTGGCTGAACCGGATAGCTTTCCTTGGTCATATAGTCTCCGAGGAAGGAGTATCAGTGGATCCAAGCAAGGTGGAGGCTGTGCTTAATTGGGAGAGGCCGAGGACAGTTACTGAGGTACGAAGCTTCCTTGGTTTGGCAGGGTATTACAGAAGATTTGTGGAAGGATTTTCAAGGATTGTCGCTCCTTTGACTAAGCTCACGCGCAAAGAGACTCCATTTATATGGACTGATCAATGTGAGCTCAGTTTTTAGGAATTAAAAAGGAGGTTGACAGCGGCACCTGTGTTAACCATTCCTGAGGGATCAGGAGGATTTTCGGTGTATAGCGATGCATCTCACCAAGGATTGGGGTGTGTGCTTATGCAGCACAGAAGAGTGGTCACATATGGATCACGACAAGTGAAGGACCATGAGCGGAATTACCCCACACATGATTTGGAGTTAGCCTCTGTGGTATTTGCTTTGAAGATCCGGCGACACTACTTATATGGGGAAAGATTCCAGATCTTCACTGATCACAAGAGTTTGAGATATCTCTTTGATCAGAAAGAGTTAAACATGAGACAAAGGAGATGGATGGAACTCCTTAAGGATTATGACTGCGAGATTCTATATCATCCGGGTAAGGCGAATGTGGTTGCTGATGCCCTGAGCAGGAAGAGTATGATATCTGCTATGATGATCAGGGAATGGGATTTGTTAGAGCAGTTCGTCGAACTTCGGATCAGTGTTAAAGAGGTAGAGACTGGATTTTTGGCTAGCCTGCGGATAGAGCCCAGGATCATGGATCAGATTAGAACTGGGCAGCACAGTGATCAGAGATTGATAGATATGGTTAGCCAAGCTGAGCAGAGTTCGCAGTCGGATCTCACCATCAGTGAGGATGGATTATTGAGATACAGAGGACGGATCTGTGTACCGGATGATGATACCCTGAAGAGACAGATACTGAGAGAATCCCACTGCTCGCGATACACCATGCACCCAAGGAGTACTAAGATGTACCGAGACTTAAGAAAGGTGTATTGGTGGAGTGGTATGAAGCGAGACGTGGCAGAGTATGTGGCCAGGTGTTTAGTATGCCAGCAAGTGAAAGCTGAGCATCGGAAGCCCGGAGGACTACTACAGCCCTTACCTATACCTACATGGAAATGGGAGCATGTCACTATGGACTTTATTATGGGTTTACCGAGGACCCGAAGAGGTCATGACGCTATATGGGTTATAGTGGATAGATTAACCAAGAGTGCCCACTTCCTTGCCATCAAGAGCACAGATACTATGGATGCCTTAGCTGAGCTGTATGTCAGCGAGATAGCTAGATTACATGGGGCTCCAGTGAGTATTACTTCTGATAGAGATTCCCGGTTTACTTCCAGATTTTGGACCCAGTTTCAGGAGTCCATGGGATCTCGATTGAGTTTTAGTACCGCCTATCATCCTCAGACAGATGGTCAGTCAGAGAGGACTATTCAGACCCTGAAGGATATGTTGAGGGCGTGTACGATGGATTTTAAGGGATCACGGGATGATCACCTGCCCCTAGCAGAGTTTGTATACAATAACAGCTATCATGCGAGTATTGGAATGGCACCTTTTGAGGCTCTATATGGTAGGAGGTGTAGATCCCCTGTAGCTTGGGAAGAAGTCGGTGACAGAAAGATAAATGCCCCCGAGCTTGTCGAGCAAGCTATACAAAGTGTAAAACTCATATGTGAGAGGTTACAGGCTGCACAAAGTAGACAGAAAAGCTACGCGGATGCGCATAGATGGCCACTCGAGTTTGAGGTTGGTGATGCAGTATTTCTGAAAATATCACCGAGTAAGGGTATCATGCGATTTGGGAAGAAAGGAAAATTGAGTCCTCGATACATAGGACCATTCGAGATTCTTGAGAGAGTGGGAGAGGTAGCTTACAGATTAGTATTACCCCCACAGATGTCCGGAATACACAATGTTTTTCATGTGTCTATGTTAAGGAAGTACCACCCGGACCCTTCTCATGTTATAGAGTATGATGAGATGGACATACAAGAGGACATAAGCTACACTGAGGAACCCGTCCGGATTCTCGATAGGAAGGAGAAAGTACTGAGAACCAAGAGCATCCCATTAGTGAAAGTTTTGTGGAAACATCACTCAAGGGAAGAGGCAACGTGGGAACTAGAGAGTCTCATGAAGGAGAAATACCCCCATCTCTTTAACTAGTTGAGTTGAATTTGGAGGACCAAATTCTATTTAAGGTGGGGAGGATGTGAGATCTGAGAATTTTAGATATATTTGAATGATGTAATAATAATTTGAAGTGTAATTTATTGAGCTAAGTGAATTGGGGAATTATAATTGGAGATTTATATGTTAAGTGTGTAAAATAAGCATGAAGTATGAGGACAGATCGATCTGGGAGAAGGAGAGATCGATCTGGTGAGTTAAAAATGACGAGGAAGGAGGAATTTGAGGAGCAGATCGATCTCCAATGGAAGAGATCGATCTCCAAATGATTCTGTTTGAGAAAGGATCGATCTCATGAGGAAGAGATCGATCTCCAAATGATTCTGTTTGAGAGAAGATCGATCTCCTTAGGAGCAGATCGATCTCATAAAGCCATAAAGAGATCGATCTCACCCCTCGACAGATCGATCTCCTAGGCATAAAATTGCCCAGATCGTCCCCAAAATTCAAACGCAGATCGATCTCACCCCTCAACAGATCGATCTCCTACCTCCAGTCTATATAAGGAACCCGTGTTTTTCTCCTGCAATTTCACTTTCTCTCTCTTGCAACCCCATTTCCACCGAAAACCTAACTTTCTCACTCATCCAAAACACCCATTTTCGGCCGAATCAGAGGTTGTGGCAAGAAGGAAAGTTGTTCCTCATCAAAGGGAGAACAATAGACTTGGAAATTGAAGGACGAATCGGATCGAGGCGTGGGTTGTGCGTCTCACAAGCTTTGGGTAATTTCTAAACCTCGATCTTGATATTTGAGATGATTTTGATGATATTGGTGGTTCTCATTACATTGAAATAGTTGAGAAAGGATTAGGGATTGATGAAATTGCAATGTAGTTGGAGTAATGTAGATATTTGGTAATTTTGGTAATTTTGAGAATTTGTGCTATAAATGGAAATATAGACAATGTGGTGAATTAGCGTAGATGATTTAACATGAGAAATATAGGACGTTGAGATATTGTGAATGAGGTTGTAGTTTAGGGTAGAGTTACGAGAATCGAGAGATTTGAGGAGTTATGAGCAATTATGCTCGGTTTTGAGAATTGAGGTTTATGAGATAATTGAGTATTGATGTTTTAACATCGTTTGGACAGCTCGGGAGTTCCAGAGTGGAATGCGAGACTAGTCCGTGATACGGGGGAAACGATTGCACTATACGAGGTGCAAAGAGGTAAGGGAAATCTAAACCATTTGTGTATGTGATTTGTAAACTATTATAGCATGATTTGTGGTTTATAAAACAAGCATGTTGAGTGTTGTGTTGAGATACAACTGCACACGATTTTTATAGCCGGTTGGAGCCCATTGTTTTATGCGTTTATAAGCTGAGTGTGAAATTGCTTTATAACCCATCGAATTTGTGTGAGTAATGAATTGGGCTCTACGTTAAGGCAATATCGAGATTTGAGAAATGTGTGCGTGTGCTTTGCCGGTTGGGACTCGGTTTTTATTATGTTTTGTGTTGAGTACAAAACGATTTCAAATGAGTTTTATGAGAGAAAAACCATCATGAGTTCTACGTGAAGGCAAGCCGGTCTTGTGTGGTAAGACTTAGGTGTGTAATTTTGAGTACACACCGGGCATTGCTCTGGTAGCATGTAAGCCCGATTTCTTCTCCGTTCTGGTAACGTGAGAATAACCCATTCTGTGGCTGTGCCACGTATACTTAGTGGCCGTTGCCACGTGATACCCCATTGGTGGACGTTGCCACGTGAGAAACCCTATTGGTGGCCGTTGCCACGTGATACCCCATTGGTGGCCGTTGCCACGTGAGAAACCCCATTGGTGGCCGTTGCCACGTGAGAAACCCCATTGGTGGCCATTGCCACGTGAGAAACCCCATTGGTGGCCGTTGCCACGTGATACCCTATTGGTGGCCGTTGCCACGTGATACCCCATTTGGTGGCCGTTGCCACGTGAGAAACCCAATTTGGTGGGCGTTGCCACGTGAAACCCTATTCTGTGGCTGTGCCACGTGTGAAATTAAATCAGTGGCTATGCCACGTGTGTTTAGTGCCTATGCCACGAGTGAAATTAAATCAGTGGCCATGCCACGTGTGTTTTGTGGCTATGCCACGTGTGAATTTAAATCAGTGGCTATGCCACGTGTGTTTAGTGGCTGTGCCACGTGCATTACTATTTCAGTGATTTTATCACGTTCATTGAGAAAGCGTTTATCGCATTATTTTCACATGCTTTGTTATTGCTCTAGAGTGAGCCTTTTTACTTCATGTTTTCACATGACTTGAGACATGAGAATGTAGTTTTGAGTACTTTCATGCTATGGTTTTCAAATGAGTTTCACATACAAATAAACATTTTGTGAGGTGCATTTTAGTTTATGAAATGAGTTCCTTACCCCCCTTACTGAGCGATTTAGAAGCTCACCCTATTTTCTTTCTCCCCAGAGTTCTTCAAGTGAAAAAGGATCTCCCTGCGACGTACGGAGTAGTGGCTAGTGGAGGACTTGAGCTCCAGGCCATATATATTGTATTTTGAGGTACCTTTTATCTTTTCATGTACCCAGACAATTACTGTAATTGCAGACACTTGATGTATATCATTGTATGGGATGTATTAGGATTAATTAACTTGGAATTGAGTAATGTATATGATTCAATATACACTATATTATGATGAGATCCTGAGGCATGATAATTATGATGATGTATGACACTGCACAGGAATGCACTCTTAATTGTGAATTAATGAATAAAAAGTTTTAAATAAGCCCTATTTTTCGTACTTCCGGGGCGTGACAACTGCAATCTTAGTGGGTTCGACCTCGACTTCCTTAACTATAAATTAGTGGAATTAAAGTATTTTATTTTTGATACTTGTGGCACGTATCAGCTCACGGCATGATCATGCCGCGAGCTGGTTATGGCTTGTGGCAGTCACCTGGCAAGAGCTCTAAAAAACATGCATACTTTCTTTCTTTTTTTGTTAAAAATGTATATGTTTGATATTATGCTTTATTTGTACTTATAATTGACTGCTTCATATCATGTTTTATACAAAATTAGGTTAAAAATGTAACGTACTTGTCATTAATTGCCTTTAATTACTTGTAAAGCATTGAGAAATTATCTAATTGTAGGTGTAATCATGTGTCTTTACAAATGGCATGTACACGAGGAGTCGGGTCCTCCAGAGGATCACAACGTGATCATAGCCATCCCTAGTCTAGTCCATCTAGGAAGCGATCAACTAAATCTGAGAGGAGGCGGTGTATCGTGACAGAGGAAGCAAGACAGCATTCTTAGACCTTCGGGGAGGCAGCAGCTGCTGAGGAGAGGCAACATGTGCCTACATCTATGGAGGCATTAGCTACTAAGGAGAGGCAGCTTCCTATATTTGGCAACACACCAGCTGCGAAGGATAGGTAGCAGGGCTTATAACTAGTTGCACACTAGTTGCAGAGGCTAGGCAACATGTGCCTATATCTGGTGATATAATTGCTACTAGACCATATCCCGGTGGTCCAGTCAATACATCAATTCTTTGTAGTTTTGTGATAGGCCCTAAAAGTATTGTTCGCAAGTGCACGGGTCGTACAAGTAATAATGGGATTTGAGTCCCAAGTTATCGTCCCACAGAGAAGTTGACTAGCCTAATTAACTACCGGTTAATCTTACCCTAAGTATATCCTAGCAAGTTATGAAATTTAAGTTGGTGATCTACTAAGGCTAATTAAATGTACTGAAAACAATAAACATTAAAAATTAAAGAAAATAAAATCGAGCTGAAATTTACTTACCGAGCTTCACGCAATTAAAAACCAATACCTACGCAAATAATTAAAACACTTAAACTTGATTAACGCAAGTAAAATAAAATGCAATTATGAAAATAACAAAGCAAGATTAATTAAACTAAAATTAAACTAACCTAAAATGCAATTAAACTACTTAATCAAAATGCAATTTAAACTAAACTAAAACTTAATGAAAATAAAATCCTAAGAAATTAAGAAAGTAACTATAAAACTACATGTCTAAAATTTTAACTCTAAACTAATCCTAACTATATCTAATTACTAATTTAACAATAAAATTTAACTAATGCATGTAACAAATTTACTGTAACTTAACTAATGCATGATAAAAATAAAAATGAGCTAAAGACATTTAAATCTACTTCATGAACTAATCAAGAAAAATGGATTATTATGCACAAGGTAAATGCCAAAGAAGCCTTAAGTAAATTTAAACCATCCAAATGTCCCTCCAAACACTGTTCACGTGTCTTTCTTTGTTTATTTTCCATTTCCAGGTGATGGCCTCGGTTTGTCCATTTCATTGTCTTTCCAAATGCATGTTTATTTTCAAGCTTTCACGGTTTCGGCTACTGGCTCTCGGTTCAGACCAGGTACTGCTCCAGGTGAGGTTTACTTCTGCTGTTGCTGCTCCTTCATTGGCATGCCCAGCTCATTCCCACGTCTGTCCTCTCCTGTAGTACCAGCAATACTATCCCGAACATGATCACTCACTGCATCTTGCTCCTCCAGGTAATGCTAATTTCACGCTCATTTCCAGGCTTTCATGGTTTCGGTTACTATCCCTATACGTTTTCTGCATGTTCGCCTGGTGCAACTGCACCCTGCTAGCTCTCGGGTCCTGCGGTGTTTCCAAGTGCTGCAGGTGCAACTAGCTGCTATCCTGCTTCCTCCTCTACGTCTTACTCCAGCCGAAAGGATCAACACACTAGAAACCAATGTTGTTCATGCTCCAACGTTATATTTACTCATTCCTGGTACCGAGAGCTTCCTAAAAAAATTTGCAAACAATATAACAACTACACTGTGATGAGCAGTAGCAGAATATAAGAAAAACATAGCTAAATAGAGGAAAAATAGGAAGTTAATTTGCTGCCATGAATTAACTATGCTCCTACGAATTGCTTCTTTAGTCTCTATACCAGACAGTCAACCACCATCTTTTCTGTCACGACCCATTTTCATTCCCTTTAACCGAAAATCACTATAAATTTTTCACGTTTTACTGTTACCTTACCCGGTCGTGAACAAACTTACCACCACACTGTTGGGCTGTGAATCAATAATAAACATCACATCTCATTCATTCTCAGTTAAATAAAAAGATGTCATACATTCGCATTTAATCGTGTACTTATACAAAAACATGTTTTACCGACATCTACATCCCCCATAATTACAACTCAAAAGAATACTGTGCATTTACATTGTTTAGATATAAAAAGAATCACTGTGTATATACCTCTGTGTGATGGAGATGCAGCGGATATCCAAATTACCACGCCTCAGTCCTCACTGGGCTACTATGCACGCTCTGTAGGAGGGGGAAAATAGAGAGGGATGAGCAACCACACGCTCAGTAAGGCAATAATGCAAGCATGGTAGATAACTACTCTATCTACATATTGATAGTGTTATGCATAAATCGTTTGTAGTAGGAGCATAAGGAAGTAAAACTATGCCATATGAGTATACATATATATCATGTATCAAAATCATGTAAAATTGGCATATAAGACATGGTAAAAACATCATGTATAAATCATCTCATGCTCAATCTCATTTAAATTCATTAAAATGGCAATTCATTAAGAAACCTCCTTTTTAAACCCATGTCATAAAACTCTTTCTCAAACACATACAATCCCATCACATCAATTCACAATCACAACCTCATTTTCATTTCACAAATCAATTCCACGAGGCTCGACCCCTCCTTCGGGTCTACCTTGAACAATCACAATCACACTTAGAGATTAAAATCATGTGGCAGTAAGTAAATCAAGCAAGGAGACAGGTTACTATATCTCAACTGACTATGTTGGCCAATTGTCACATATCATCCTAGACCACACGGATCCCGGTGTGCATGTGTCACGACCCAAACTACCCAAAATCAGAGTTAATTTTTCGCGTTTTATTATTTTCTTACTTAAATTCTTACCTGTCTTCTGATCGTGACCACACTCCACTAACAAATTGGGCTGTGCGTCAATGCCAGTCCCACCATACATTTACCATATAACTTAACTCTTCTCCAGTCATTTATAATTGTTTACATTATTTATACATCCCCTAAAGTTACTTACAAACATGTTACTGTGCTATGCTTATGTAGATACAATATGTACAAGTGTATATACCTTAAATGATGGGCAGCAGCGGACATCCGGAATGCAGTACTGAGTCGCCTTAACTTCAACTGGAGATTATCTGTGGGAGAAAATGAAAGGGGTGAGCACATCAAGCTCAGTAAGGCAATCCTACGAACAAGTAGGTAACCATACTACCTACATGTACGTAGTGCCATGCATAAACCACCCTCTCCACATATTTTAAAACAGATGATATGAGTTATGATGTTATGTAAAACACATTTACACGAAAAATTCAACATGCAATTATATTCAAAATCATATCTTTCTCGTTTAAAATTTCACAGTAAAGTCAGGATTCGACCCCTCCTTCGGGTGATCCTGACTCACACAAAATCATGAAAATCGATTTACATCACACATGGGTTTAAAAAGCATGGAAATAACCATCATGCACATTTAATTAAAAACCGAGTTTAAATCATCGTCAAGATCAACATGCGAGACTAGGCAACATCTGTATATCGGCAATAACCAGGACTATGGCCATATGTGTCCTCGGGAGTTCCTCAGCTACACGGATCCTAGTGTGTGGGTTCTCACCATGATCGGGAACCGTTCGGGAGGTGGGTCACTCCATCTCGTCGGTCTTATTCGATCCCATGCATCCGAAGATGCCAACGTATCACAAAGATACCAACGTATCACAAAGATACCACACGGTACATCGTACTCCATGCTACTTGCACGGTACACGTACTCCGTGGACCCCCAGCCTTATCCCTCTTTCGGGCTCATCAGCTAGACCTCCAACCCTTATCCCTCTTTCGGGCTCATCAGGTGGACCTCCAACCCTTATCCCTCATTCGGGCTCATCAGGTTGTTTTAACATGCCATGTCTCAAAACGCACGTGCGGGCCTATTTAATCGGTGACACACAGTCTACCCGATGCTCCAAGCACGGCTTATCGCATGTTCTCATAAAATCGATGCGAGCAATGCTCAGCACTCTCATCAAATCAAGTAAAACTAGTGCGAGCTAAGCTCAGCACTCTGTATGCAAACCTCGTAAAAATCCAGTGCGAGCGAAGCTACAACACCCTGTCTCAGAAATCATATAAAAATATGGTGCGAGTTAGACTCTAGCACCCTGTCATGAAAATCATATATATATATAAAAATCTGGTGCGAGTTGGACTCCAGCACCTATGCATGTAAAACTCTAGTGCGAGCTCTCGCTCCAGCACTAATGCATGCATCACCCAAATCAAAACATCGTGCGAGCTGAGCTCTAGCACGTCATATGTCAATAAAACAAGTAGGCGGCTCTGTTTTCTCAAAACAGTTTTGCAAAACAATTATATCGTTGAAAGTATGCAATGCTGTGCATTTTCTTTCAAGGTTAGCCAGCCTACTCATGCATGCATTAAAATGTCTCCCGGGACTAGCAGAAACCTCTTGTTCTTGCTCCTCCCAATTTTTTTTAAATTTGTAAATTTTACCCTTAACAAGGGTATTTGGGTAATTTAACCATTCGGGGCACTAAAATTATTATTTGACCTCTAGACCCTTCAGATAATTTTTAAAGACTGCATATGAACTTGAAATTTCGTAAGGTTTACCTCTAGCAGTTCGTAAAATTCCCTTACCTTATTTTCCTGTCGAGTCTGACCTTTCCACTGATGTCACGTCGCGCAGTTCGATCTGCTCTCAATCCAATGCCCGGAACTGCGTATCAATATTCCTCAGGTCAGATAACATACAATTTAATTGTATTTCCTATTTTCTGGGCTTAATTTAAATTATTGGGCCCGTTTACCCCTATTGGGCCCGATTGCACCTTAATGGGCCTTAATCGGCCTTAAGCCCGTTTTCCACTTAATTTTCACTTTATCGAGGCCTATTGGGCTCATTGGGCCCTCAACAATTTATTGGGCCTCGTTCTAACTCTCGAATAGCTAAATTTAGTATTTACGATAATTTATCTAAATTTCCATAATTTAATTTAATTTATGCAGAATTTAAATTCATATCACGCATAACGATGTAAATTGTCGTAAATAAGGATCACTTACCCAAGATTCCGTGCTAGTACGTAAATTGAGGCTGTCTCGAGCTCTCGTTTGATGCCAATCGTAGAGCTACACAATTCCACAATTTTTTCGGGTAAGTTTTCAGCCCAAAATTAATTAAATTAAATACTCCAAAATTTAAATCAGGTCAATTTCGATCACTATTGACTTACCCGTAGCTCGATTGCATCGTCGGGATTTCTCCCCAATTTTTCCTCTTTTTCTTTTTCCCTTTTTCTCCCTTTTTTCCTCTCTTTTTGGCTGAACCGGTTCGGTCCAGTTCGGACTGGTTCAAACCACCGGTTCACTCCGGTTCGGCCGGTTCAAGGCCTTGCCGGCCGGTTCTCTGTCGGCTTCCACCGCCAGCAGCTCCGTGAGGTTGTTCGCAGCTCGAATCTGGCCTCGGCTACGCCCAAGGCCGCCGGAAAGTCGCCGGTCCGGCTGTTCTCCTCTTCGTCGTCGGTACCCATTTCTTCTTCCGCCGTTTTCGGCGTTTGCCTGTAGTTTCGCCGGTCGGGGCCGCCACCAACAAGCCCGTCTGCGCCTGGGGAAGCTTCGGTTGGGGTCGGTCGGGCCTGAATCGCACCGATCGTCGGCGATTCTCTCTCCCCCTCTCGGTTTCGACTTTCCTCATTTTCGTCGTCGTTTTGCCGCCGTTCGGGCCTCTATGGGGCCGGTGGTGGCTCGGCCCTTGTCGGGCTTCCCTTCGTCGGCCTTGCCTGGTCGCCACCGGTCGCCAATCGTGAGGCTCCTCGGTCGGCTGGTTTCCGTTTCTCTCCTTTCGCGTTTTCAGATTTTTTTTTCCAATTCTTTAATTTATTTTTATATATTTATTTATATTATATTTTAATCATTAAAATATATTAAAAAATACCCAAATATCTCTTAAAATATCTTTAAAATTATTATTTAATTCTAAATTCTTTTATTTAATTTTTATTTAATTTATTTATTATATTTTAACCTCTTTTCGGGTATAATTTCTCCGTATTTTTGGGATATTGTCCCGAATGACTTTTCGATATATTTTTTGATTATTTTCGGGATTATTTTTTCGAACTAAAAATTTTGATTAATCCCGATTAATTCCAATAAATTAATATCTTGATCAATTTAACCCAAAATAAATTTATTTCATCCTTATTAACCAAAATTTCTCAAATCCATATTTTTAATTAAATTTCCTTATCGAAATTATACCGACCTTCGGTCTTTTGACCATTTTGTCCTTACACGTGTTCGGGATTAATTTAACCCGACTTCCCTTCACGAATACTCATTCATTTCATATTTTAAATAAATTCGGGTCTTACAACTCTCCCCCACTTAAGGAATTTGGTCCTCCAAATTAGAACCAATTCATATGAGTCCATAGACTACTCCGGGTACATCAATCGTAGCAAACTTCTTAATTCTCATGTGACCTTTTTTCCGGAGTGTATTACTACCAAAGGACTTTAATTAGGGAGATCATCCTAAACCTCAATACTTTCTCTTTCCTGTTTAATGCCCGAATCAACTTCTTCAATATATTTATATTTGCATTAAGCTGAACTGTTGGATCTCATATCCTATCACCTATGCTGGATTTGGATAGTATTTTTGAAGCATCAAAAGATGAGACACATTGTGGGTGCCTGCTTATTCAAGTGATAACGTCACCCTACAGGTCGTATCTTCCACTTGTCCAATTTCTCAAAAGATTTAATCCAGCGAAACTCAATTTACCTTCTTCCAAAAGTTCGCTACGTCATTATTCTCTTAGGACAAGAAACATTTCAACCATACTAATTCACCAAGGGTGAATTCCAATACTTGTCTATCTGCTCTGAGGTGTTTTTAATCTCTCATCCTTAACTAAACATTCTCAGAGACTTATTATCCTAGTCGAAAATAATTCTATCTATCACCCACTTTTTCTTATCCAATTTAGGGAACAACCCCTACAGCCATACACTGCCTCATATCTTGTTATCCCGATACTCAACTGCCAATTGTCGTTATTGGCAACTTCAATTTGTGAGAACTGATCATTCCAGGAGCTTATAAAATCAAGGGCACACGTTTTCATCGGATCCTCCAGAACCTGTACAGTCCTCTCTGATTGACCATCTGTCTGAGGATGAAAAGCTGTGCTAATACTTAGCCGGGTTTCCATAGCTTCCTAAAATTATCCTCGAAAGTGGGAAGTGAAGCGGGAATCCCTATATGATACCATGCTCACTGGAACGCTACATAATGTTCCACAATCTTCCTTATACATAAATCCTCATATACACTCTGAGTATTTGGGGATTTTATAACCAAAAGGTGGGTAGACTTAGTCACTCTATCGACTATCATCTAAATAGCTTCGTAATTCACCTGGGTCCTCTGTAACCCATCATAAAATTCATGGAGACTTGCTCCCATTTTTGTGCCGTGTCGATATAGGTAGAGGCTGCAATAACTCTGCAGACTTTTAATATTCCACCTTATTCTGTTGACATACTAGGCACTTTTCCACAATCTCTACCATATCTCTTTCACATCTGACCACCAATACCCCTTTTCAGAGATTTCAATATAATTTTATTACCTTTCGTATGCATTGTATATCCCGAAGAGCGAGCTTCTGACAAATATTACTATCTCATCAATTGTGGTCCCTGGGGAGCACTTATACTGTCTCTGAACCTCTCTGTAAATCATTATCATACTCTGTGAACTGTGTCACTGTACCCTTCTGAATCTGACCCCAAACTATCGACATCATGTCGATCATCATGCTAAGCCTGTCAAATCCGGGCACTCTCATCCGGTTCTAGTCTCAGGCTAGCTGTCGCACAATCACTGTCATCATCAGAAGGGATCACATCACTGTTGAGGTCCACAACTGCTCAAGCAGCTCACGCTCCCTGACCATCATATGTATTACCATCCCGAGGCTCTTTCTACTCAAAGCATCAGCCATCACATTAGCCTTTCCTGGGTGGTACAATTTTCACAATCAAAACCTCTCAGAAGCTCTAACCCACTATGTATTCTTATATTCACCTCTTTCTGTGGAAACAGATACTCGGGCTTTATGATCAGTGCATATCCATAATTCCTCATCGTGTACCTAGTAGTACCATATCTTCAGTACAAATACTGTTGCCAGCTTTAAATCATGGGTCAGATAGTTTATTTCATGATCAATGAGTTGTCTGACTCCATAATTGACTATCTTCCCATTATACATCAATACGCAGCTCCTTCATAATTTTGAGGTATCCATACTCACTGAGAACCTCTTGAGCTGTTGGGTATGGTGAAATTAATCACGGTGATCAGTTCATACTTCACTACACCAAAATTCATGTCACATCTATCATCTTATTTATCATCTTATTTAAAGACCACTTTTTCTTAGTTAAACATGTCAACCAAGTAGACCATATTGGGAACTCGCAACAACCATCTGTAAAAGCAATTTTCCAATTATTGCTTATAATCTGCCCTAGACTTTAACTACACCCAACATATCATCGATAATGATGATTACAAATCGGTCCAATCCTTGACTTATTTACGCATAAGTGTATAAGATCCTTCAAAATCGCTTACGCTTTCAGGTACTAACCTGCGTCATTTCCTTTTCTTATCTTAACGACTTTTATTAAATTTTACTATGTTAACCTTTATGATTTTTTGAATTTTAATATTCTTATCGTCTTAGTAAAGGTATCCTAATACTAAAGGTATTTATTACGACGATCGATTCATGCTATAAGTTATATATATATTTCTAGACGCTGTCAAGTCTTCAGGCGGGGAGGTATTTTGAAATACCTTTATTAACCTTTAGACTTAACCACAATT
Organism: Firmiana major; assembly: GCA_033439115.1. Lineage (NCBI taxonomy): Eukaryota > Viridiplantae > Streptophyta > Magnoliopsida > Malvales > Malvaceae > Firmiana > Firmiana major. The sequence goes on along the minus strand of CM065904.1, from coordinate 54,595,161 downwards.
ACTTTATATACCAGTCTATGTGGTCACAACTTATATTCGCTACTAATTGCTTTAATCCTAATGACTTCATATCGTAAAGATGTTCTTACCTAGCATACGCCTCTTACTCCTATACATCTTGTATTTAGGATCTATCTTATCTTAAAGATTATCTCATTTCGTATATCCCTCATGACAAAACTCTTTCATTATTCATTCCGTGAGTACAATCCTTTACTCATTTAATTTCAACTGTTGCACCCCTTTTTATCACCTAAAATCTCTATATCCATATTCTGTTAATTAATCCTCCTCTATTGGGGTACTCATTTATCAGTATTGTGCCCAATGATGTAGGCATTCATGCCTTTTACTTACTTATATGCGAATGAAGGCGGTATGAATAAATGTGTGGCACCAGGATCAATGAAAATATGTACTTCATTATTCATAACAAGTGTGGTATCTCACACCACATCCATGAAACACCAATAATGTCCTGGTCCAAGACATCCTCTCGCCTTCATCCAACAGCCTACTTTCCTTTTTCTTTTCGGCTGTGGCCTCCTTTTTCATTGCAGCTATACCAACGAAGTTTTTCTCTGTCTCTTTACTTTTCTGTGGGGCGATCTCGCTCAACTCTATGCAATCAAAATCAATGGTCTGTCTTACCACACTTAACGACCATTTTCATCAATACAGTATAGGTATAGACCCTCCTTCCGTGGTATCCACCACACATCTCACACTGCTTACAGTGATCACACTGCTACTTTGCTTCGTAGCAGGTCGGGGTCCTCTAATCACAATGCCCTTCAAGAGTGCCAAAATTGGATGCACTGGGGCCTTACCAATTATCTTACTCCATTACTCGTCAAATTAAATCTTTTACCAATTACCATTTTCCCATTTTAACATCTTTGTCATTCTCAATTCTCTTTCTGTCTCTACTTTGGCCCTTACTATCTTTCCCAATCTCAGAGGCGTACAACTCACAATCTTATTCACCCAACTGCAAATCTGCGCACTGCCTCGGTATAGGTAATATCTCACGGGCCAATCGGGCTCTAATAGAAAAGTTGAGCCATTTCATGAACTTTTAGACATCTCGACTGTCACTTGTTCATAGTGTCGAGGTAATATATGTCCAAGAATATAACTGAATTTCCATACTCGTCAATAAATCAATTTCTCTGGGTCAGAGTAAGGACTTTTATCTATCATTTCTTTTAAACAATGTCCAGGATATCCTGTCATCGGAATACATCCATAAACATTTCTCATCTTAGCTTTGGATGTTTTACAATTAAGATGGGTCGAGCGGGTTTCCACCAATGCTCCGCTGCGCCCTCATATCTCATACATAATCTGAGCAATTAGCTCCTCATAATAATCTCCACACTCCGCTCCAATCTCGCGAAGCGTGTCTCAATACTATCTGATCGCTCTGTCGGACTCTGAGAGGCATGCTCAACATTAGCCTCCATTTCAATTTCATCCTGGTTTTCATAAGTCAACTCAGCACGACTTAGCAGACTCAGGTCTACCTCTACGACCTCTGCCTCATGCACTATCTCATCTAACGTGACTCATATTAGGCATTCCTGTATTCTCAACCATTTCTTAGTCAAAACTCATCTCGATATACACTATTGTACCTAACCAAGCACAGTAACACGGGGATGTAATTTCCTAATTACTGACACTGACACACATCAGACCAATTGCGCTCCGATACCACCTTTATATGTCACGACCTAAACTACCCAAAATCAGAGTTAATTTTTCGCGTTTTATTATTTTCTTACTTAAATTCTTACCTGTTTTCTGATCGTGACCACACTCCACTAACAAATTGGGCTGTGCGTCAATGCCAGTCCCACCATACATTTATCATATAACTTAACTCTTCTCCAATCATTTATAATTGTTTACATTATTTATACATCCCCTAAAGTTACTTACAAACATGTTACTGTGCTATGCTTATGTAGATACAATATGTACAAGTGTATATACCTTAAATGATGGGCAGCAGCGGACATCCGGAATGCAGTACTGAGTCGCCTCAACTTCAACTTGAGATTATCTGTGGGAGAAAATGAAAGGGGTGAGCACATCAAGCTCAGTAAGGTAATCCTACGAACAAGTAGGTAACCATACTACCTACATGAACGTAGTGCCATGCATAAACCACCCTTTCTCCACACATTTTAAAATAGATGATATGAGTTATGATGTTATGTAAAACACATTGGCACGGAAAATTCAACATGCAATTATATTCAAAATCATATCTTTCTCGTTTAAAATTTCACAGTAAAGTCAGGATTCGACCCCTCCTTCGGGTGATCCTGACTCACACAAAATCATGAAAATCGGTTTACATCACACATGGGTTTAAAAAGCATGAAAATAACCATCATGCACATTTAATTAAAAACCGAGTTTAAATCATCGTCAAGATCAACATGCGAGACTAGGCAACATCTGTATATCGGCAATAACTAGGACTATGGCCATATGTGTCCTCGGGAGTTCCTCAGCTACACGGATCCTAGTGTGCGGGTTCTCACCATGATCGGGAACCGTTCGGGAAGTGGGTCACTCCATCTCGTCGGTCTTATCTGATCCCATGCATCCCAAGATGCCAACGTATCACAAAGATACCAACGTATCACAAAGATACCACACGGTACATCGTACTCCATGCTACTTGCACGGTACATCGTACTCCGTGGACCCCCAGCCTTATCCCTCTTTCGGGCTCATCAGCTGGACCTCCAACCCTTATCCCTCTTTCGGGCTCATCAGATGGACCTCCAACCCTTATCCCTCGTTCGAGCTCATCAGGTTGTTTTAACATGCCATGTCTCAAAACGCACGTGCGGGCCTATTTAATTGGTGACACACAGTCTACCCGATGCTCCAAGCACGGCTTATCGCATGTTCTCATAAAATCGGTGCGAGCAATGCTCAGCACTCTCATCAAATCAAGTAAAACTAGTGCGAGCTAAGCTCAGCACTCTGTATGCAAACCTCGTAAAAATCCAGTGCGAGCGAAGCTCCAACACCCTGTCTCAAAAATCATATAAAAATATGGTGCGAGTTAGACTCTAGCACCCTATCACGAAAATCATATATATATATATATATATAAATCTGGTACGAGTTGGACTCCAACACCTATGCATGTAAAACTCTAGTGTGAGCTCTCGCTCCAGTACTCATGCATGTATCACCCAAATCAAAACATCGTGCGAGCTGAGCTCTAGCACGTCATATGTCAATAAAACACGTAGGCGGCTCTATTTTCTCAAAACAGTTTTCAAAACAATTATATCGTTGAAAGTATGCAATGTTGTGCATTTTCTTTCAAGGTTAGCCAGCCTACTCATGCATGCATTAAAATGTCTCCCGGGACGAGCAGAAACCTCTTGTTCTTGCTCCTCCCAATTTTTCCTAAATTTGTAAATTTTACCCTTAACAAGGGTATTTTGGTAATTTGCCCATTCGGGGCACTAAAATTATTATTTGACCTCTAGACCCTTCAGATAATTTTTAAAGACTGCATATAAACTTGAAATTTCGTAAGGTTTACCTCTAGCAGTCCGTAGAATTCCCTTACCTTATTTTCCTATCGAGTTTGACCTTTCCACTGATGTCACGTCGCGCAGTCCGATCTGCTCTCAATCCAATGCCCAGAACTGCGTATCAATATTCCTCAGGTCAAATAACATACAATTTAATTGTATTTCCTATTTTTTGGGCTTAATTTAAATCATTGGGCCCGTTTACCCCTATTGGGTCCGATTGCACCTTAATGGGCCTTAATCGGCCTTAAGCCCATTTTTCACTTAATTTTCACTTTATCGAGGCCTATTGGGCTCATTGGGCCCTCCAACAATTTATTGGGCCTCGTTCTAACTCTCAAATAGCTAAATTTAGTATTTACGACAATTTATCTAAATTTCCATAATTTAATTTAATTTATGCGGAATTTAAATTCATATCACGGATAACGATGTAAATTGTTGTAAATAAGGATCACTTACCCAAGATTCCATGCTAGTACGTAAATTGAGGCTGTCTCGAGCTCTCGTTTGATGCCAATCGTCGAGCTACACAATTCCACAATTTTTTCGGGTAAGTTTTCAGCCCAATATTAATTAAATTAAATACTCCAAAATTTAAATCGGGTCAATTTCGACCACTATTGACTTACCCGTAGCTCTATTGCATCGTCGGGATTTCTTCCCAATTTTTCCTCTTTTTATTTTTCCCTTTTTCTCCCTTTTTTCCTCTCTTTTTGGCTGAACCGGTTCGGTCCGGTTCGGACCAGTTCATACCGCTGGTTCACTCCGGTTTGGCCGGTTCACCGTCGGTTCAAGGCCTTGCTGACCGGTTCTCTGTCGGCTTCCATCGTCGCAGCTCCGTGAGGTGTCCGTAGCTCGAATCTGGCCTCGGCTACGCCCAAGGCCGCCGAAAAGTCGCCGATCCGGCTATTCTCCTCTTCGCCGTCGGTACCCATTTCTTCTTCCGCCGTTTTCGGCGTTTGCCGGCAGTTTCGCCAGTCAGGGCCGCCACCAACAAGCCCGCCTGCTCCTGGGGAAGCTGCGACTGGGGTCAGTCGGGCCCGAATCACGCCGATCGCCGGCGATTCTCTCTCCCCCTCTCGATTTCGGCTTTCCTTGTTTTCGCCACCGTTTTGCCGCAGTTCGGGCCTCTATGGGGCCGGTGGTGGCTCGGCCCTCGTCGGGCTTCCCTTCGCCGGCCTTGCCTGGTCGCCACCGGTCGCTGATCGTGAGGCTCCTCGGTCGGCTGGTTTCCGTTTCTCTCCTTTCGCGTTTTCAGATTTTTTTTTTCCAATTCTTTAATTTATTTTTATATATTTATTTATATTATATTTTAATCATTAAAATATATTAAAAAAATACCCAAATATCTCTTAAAATATCTTTAAAATTATTATTTAATTCTAAATTCTTTTATTTAATTTTTATTTAATTTTTATTTATTATATTTTAACCTCTTTTCGGGTATAATTTCTTCGTATTTTCGGGATATTGTCCCGAATGACTTTTCGATATATTTTTCCATTATTTTCGGGATTATTTTTTCGAACTAAAAATTCCGATTAATCCCGATTAATTCCAATAAATTAATATCTTGATCAATTTAACCCAAAATAAATTTATTTCATCCTTATTGACCAAAATTTCTCAAATCCATATTTTTAATTAAATTTCCTTATCGAAATTATACCGACTTTCGATCTTTTGACCATTTTGTCCTTACACGTGTTCGGGATTAATTTAACCCGACTTCCCTTCACGAATACTCATTCGTTTCATATTTTAAATAAATTCGGGTCTTACAGCAGGGTATCATGCTGGCACGAAGGTGGGTTAGTTCTCCGTCAGACTTTCTCAAATCAAGTAACCACCACACGGTACATCGTACTCCATGTGATATACACGGTACATCATACTCCGCGGACCCATAACATGGTTGGGGGTGCCTGCCATAGGTCTTATCTACCCCATACCAACTGTAACCTTTATAGTCTCAAGAGCGCGTGGGAGTAACCTCAATACTAGGTCCTAGCTCCTCATGGCCTTGCTCGTCCCTATTGGGTTCCCTGATTCAGGTCCTAACCCCTCACCCTCACCCCACTCAAGAGGTTTGTTAGGCCTGTTGGGTTCCCTAAATGGATTATGTCAGGTCCTAGCCCCTCACCCTCACCCCACTCAAGAGGTCTGTTAGGCCTGTTGGGTTCCCTGAACACCAATCCGTATCTCTCACCACGGCCTCATACATACCACAGTGTGAAAACCAGCGCGAGTTACGCTCTAGCGCGATTTCATGCATCATATTAAATCACTTCGTACAAGCAACGCTCTAGTAGGGTATTTATACATAAAAATATGAAGAAACCACGTACGAGCATCGCTCCAGTACAGTTATATGCATAAGAAAAACCACACAAATCCATGTACGAGCATAAGCTCCAGTACGGTTTATAAAACATCGTCATAGTTCTAAAACAAAGTGCGAGCTAAGCTCTAGTATGTTTCACACAAGTGAAAATATCAAAATCCAGCGCGAGCGAGGCTCTAGCGCAATTCATGTCATACAAATACGATAGGCGGCTCATACACAATCAAATAATCCCGGCAACCAGGTTTAGCACTTCACAAATGCTTTTTTCACAACATCAATAAACACTAGCCGACCCATCTACAAGCTTGTTTACAACAAAGCAATTACGTTTTGTAAAACATCATAATGTTAGATTTATGCAATTATTAGCCTTACTATCCCATTTCATAGAATCCACTTCAAAACCAAAATCACACATATATTTATCCTCATTCATGAATACCATCAATCATTTACTTTAGCAACCATGCACTTCATAAAGCACCCAATATTCACCCACAAATTTAAAGTACGAGCAGCTACCTCTATATACTCACAAAATTCCTTTACCTGGAATCGTGATGCGTGATTCCACTTCCTTAAGCTGCTTACTCGTACGGTTCGATTCGTCTCCACCGGACTCTTCGAAACTACGCATAATCATATTTCACATTATGTTCGATCCATATAATAGGACTACGTGCGTTCACTATAGTCGATTCGACCTATAGTTTCTATTAACGCTCTTAAGGCCTTGTTTCATTTCTCTTGTCTATGGATTCCTTTTAGGCCTATCAACTTATTCCAAATCGATATTAAATCGATACTAAGTCCATAGTGTTCATATTTCATTGACTTCTTCACTATGCATTTATCAAGCATTTACATACTCATTTTCATAATTTCACTTAAACGCACAATGTAATTCCATTTAACCATCTAAAATCATACACATTACCTTAATAACAACTTTAGCATGCCCATAAATCATAAACTCATTCAACCCATATCTTCTCACATTATACCCATTCTAGGTTTTCTAGGTCACATCAAATCCACCACATCCCTAGATAATTTATCCATCAATACACATTCAACTCAACTCTAAAATTACTTAAATAAACAATGTACTTTGATTGGAGTATTAGAATCTTACCAAAATTTGATTTTTCTTCTTGCTCCAAATGTCAATGCCCTTATCTCCTTCAATACCAACAATGGGATTTTGGGTTCCAACTATGTTGTTCTCTTCCTCAAGATGAACAACTTAGTGTCTAATGGCCTCCCCTCAAATATTACTGGAAATGGTTGATTTTAGAGAGAGAAAGTTAGGTTTTTGGGTTAGAAATGGAAGATTGGAGTTTTTCTCTAAATTTTTAGATTTTCAGCACTCCTTTTATAGAAATAGCTTGAGGAGATCGATCTGGTCCAAGAAGAGATCGATCTGGTCCCCTTAAATCTCTCATTTTCACGACATTTTAAGCATGAGATCGATCTGCTCCCAAACAGAGAGCTAAGGAGATCGATCTGTATGCTTGAGGATCGATCTTTTCATTACAGAATGCTTAGGAGATCGATCTGGCCCTATTGGAGATCGATCTGCTCTATTCCATTGCCCAAATAAGAGCATTCTAGCTCTTCCAGATCGATCTCTCATCGTATGAGATCGATCTGACCTTCATGTTTTCCAGATTTCTTACGGTTTCCTTGCTGCAACTCACACCCAATTGTCCTTAATCTACTGCCATGGCCATTTTCTCATCCATCCACCTTTATGACTTAAAAATAGCATCTATTCATACCTTATGCATATTGAAACTTGTGTGCGTTCATTGTATATCCAAAAGGATCACATTCCAAACTAAATGGAAGCATAACTTCATTCCATTTTACCATACTACTCATTTTGAGTTTCAATCACATCCATCACTTATAAGAACTCATTTCTTCATATTCATACTCAATGAAACTTGTATGTACGTTACAAATCATATTACACATACATATATTGAATCCATAGACTTACATCAATCATACTTCACATTACAAGTCCATTCACATTCATTACACATTACAACTATACATATACGGGGTCTCACATTTTCACAATCCAACAACAAGAAATAAACTACAATGAAGCTAAAATAAAATGCAGCAAATGAACTAGATGTAAGAAACGTAAATGAATGCAGTAAATATGGAAGTTAACTCTAATTGTAATCAAGAACTGAAACATAAAATGCATGCAAGTGGGAATGAAAGAAAGAAAAGAAAGAACAAGAAAATATAGCAAACATGATGTTAAAACCGAGAGGAAGTGTGTAAAATAGAAAAGAACACAACTGCTGAAATTACACACTCAAACCCGTAGCATCATCAACGTGAAAAACCATCATCATCGGATTGCTCTAAATCCAGCTCTTAATGCCATGGTTCCACATTGCTTAAATGTGAAATAATGCCTGCCCACATTCAAAGCACCAAAACCAAACAGCATAGATGAATAAAGAGCCAAGATACCAAATGCACAATGACAGTAGCCCGAGAGGTAAAAAAAATTAAAAATAAAAATTGCTTTAACAAAAACAATAACAATTTAGGAAAACCAAGAATGAGACAAAGAGAGGCAAACAATTTCCATTAACTTTCATTGAATCAATTGCAAAGAAAATAACTTTGATAATATGAACTACAAATAACCGAGCAAGGAAAATGAAAAACTTCATAAAAACATTAAGAAAGTGCCATGAACAGTAAAATTGCTTGATTTAAAAAAAAAAACTATTCGGAAAAACAAAGAAAGCTTTAAAATTAACCTAAAACTATTCTACCCTAATTTACCCCTATTCTAACCAAGGCTACCCCTTTTTTCAATTGCCATTTTTTCTATTTATATACACACTTAGGGGTACAATTGTAATTTTTTTCTGTCACGACCCAAATTACCTAAAAATCAGAGTAAATTTTTTGCTTTTTCATTTATTATTTAATTCTTATCTTTCTCTCATCGTGACCATCCTACAAACAGTTGGGCTATGATTCAGTGTTAGTCACCTCACACTATTACCAATTCCATTTCCATAATCACATTTATATATCAGAGTTTACTATCCTTTGACTTTAATTAAATATATACGCAATGGTATTTATAACTCTACATCCCCGACATGATTTATGTTTACAGTACTGTGCATTACATATTTAGATACAAAACTATACAAATGTGTATACCTGTCTCTCGATGGGAAACAGCGGATACCAATGCATGCAAGTCCACAGTCGCTCAATAATTACTGTGAGTACTCTGAAAAGATGGGAAAATAAGGGGGTGAGCAAACCACACGCTCAGTAAGGCAATTATGCAAGTAAGTAGATAGCTTTACTATCTACATGCTCATAATGCCATACCCTTAAAAATCCATTTCTTTTCATTAAAATCTCAAGCACACATCATGTTTGTCATCAATGACTTAGTTTATAAAACTGTTCGTGCATATTTAAATCATACTACTTATGCATCAATGACATTTTATGTGACATCAGTAAATCATACTTATCATGAATTTAATCAAAATCATGCATTCTTTCATGTCATGTAAGACAAATCATGAATTTTAAATAAAAATATGGAAAACACCATCATGCTATTGCATTCAAATTGTTTCATTAAAATGCAGAATAAAATAACCCCCTCCGAGTCAATTATCTCATAAGTAAATCTCAAATTCATAAAACAAGTCATTAAAATTCATTAAAAAGCTTCGGTTATAAAACCACCCTTCTTTCAGGGTCATATATCATAAAATCGTAAAATCGGGGGCCTAACCCCTCCCTCGGGTCTACCCTGGTCTATTGACCAATAGTTATATCATGTGAGACATATGGGTAATTATATCAGTAACATCGAGTACTAGGGCCATATCCTAGTGATCCCTGGCAACACGGTACCTAGTGTACGGGGTATCACACTTGAAACGGGAGGTGGGTCGTCCGACCCACCAGAACAGCATAACACCAGGATTACGAGGGCAATGCTTGCTGCCTCGTGGCTAATGCCACTCCACTTCAACAATCCCTATGGTACAGCGTACTCCGTGTGACATCCATGGTACAACGTACTCCGTGAACCCAAGCTCAATCAGGGGTGCCTGCAATAGGTCTTATCTACCCATATCATCTCTGTCTCAATATGCACGTGTGAGCATATCATATCACTGTGACACACAGTCTACAGGAGGCTCCAACACGGCTATATGCATGTCATATAATTCCCTATGCGAGCGAAGCTCTAGCACGGCTCCATGCATATTCATGATATCAAAAAATCTCGTGCGAGCGAAGCACTAGCACGGTTTCATAAAAATCAGTGAAATCTGCGTACGAGCAGCACTCCAGTACGACTTAAACTGATTATAACTTCAAGCAAAATCCATGTTCGACCAATGCTCTAGTACGAATATGTATAAAAACTCAGTGAAAACCTCGTACGAGAAAAACTCCAGTACGGCATTCAAATGAATTATAAAACCATATAAAACTTTGTGCGAGTAACGCTCCAGCACAAATGAAAGCTCAAGTAAATCAAATCTCGTGCGAGTTACACTCCAGCACGGCTTTATGCAAACTTCATATCAAAACTGGATGCGAGCTAAGCTCCAGCATCTTTCATGTATGTCAAATCATTAAAACTAGTGCGAGCAATCACTCCAGCACCTTTTTATGCATGTCAAGTCAAAACAATTTCAAACCGTCAAAACAGTCAAAATAGAGTGTGAGCTAGGCTCCAGCACCTCTCATGCATTTCATAATAGAAAAATTAGTGCGAGCAACCGCTCTAGCACATTTCATGCATATGATGTCACACAAGTCGGTGCGAGCAACCGCTCAAGCACATTTTATGCACACTCACAAACGCAGATATAGTGCGAGCTACGTGCCGGCACTATCTGATTCCATATAAACTGGTAATTGGCATATTTTCCAAAGAAATTTTCATTTAAATCTTAATAACACTTACGTAGTGTTATTTTGGGAAACTTATGCAATTATTGGCCAATCTACCGATTTACTTTGCTTAAAACCAATAAAATTCCTTAAACTAGAAATTTCTTAAATCATGCATTTTATGCATGTCATGTTTTCACCATCCTTAGGTGAACTTCCCTCAATAGGGGTAAAATAGTATTTTCACCTATTTCGATCCTTAAAATCATTTAAACCACTTTTAGGATCATTATACAATAACCGTGTATACATACATAATAAGTGTACAAAAAAGCTATTAAAATACGCATAGCTACCTCTAGCTACTCACACAATTTCGTTACCTCATTTTTTGTACAGTCTGACCTTTCCACTGATATCTCGTCACGCAGTCCGATTTGCTCTGAATCTAATCTCTGGAACTACGGATTAATCAAATTAAATACAATACAATTAATTGTATTTCATATTTTTCTAGGCTTAATTTAAATCATTAGGCCTGTTTACCCATATTGAGCCCGATTATACCATAATGGGCATTAATCAGCCTTAAGCCTGTTTTCTACTCATTATTCACATTATCGAGGCCTATTGGGCTGATTGGGCCCATCAGTATTTATTTAGCCTCTTTCTAAATCTCGAATAGCTTAATTTAGTATTTACGATAATTTATCCAATTTCCAAAATTTAATTCATTAAATGCGGAATTAAATCCGTAATTTATGCGATAAATATCAATCACGCATAACGATGTAAAATTATCGTAAATAAGGGTTACTTACCTATGATTCCACGATAATACGTAAATCGAGGCTGACTCGAGTCCCCGTTTGACGTCAATTGTCAAGCTACACAATTAAATATTTTTCTGGGTAAACTTTCCAGTCGATTAATAATCAAATTAAATATTTCAAAATTTAAATCGCTCAATTCGACCACTTACCGACTTACCCGTAGCTCGATTGCATCATTGGAATTTTTCCTAATTTTTCCTCTTTTTCTTTTTCCCTTTTTCTCTTTTTCTTTCCTTTTCTTTTTGGCTGAACCAGTTCGGTCCGGTTCAGCATAACGTTACTGCGCTGAACCGGCCGTACCGGTTCAAGCATAATTCCCTCGTTTCGAAGCCGTCCAACCGGTTCCCGACATGATTCCGATGTCGTTCGGCTCGGCTGTGCCTGGGGAGTCTTCGTCAGGCCTCGGGGTTGGTCGAAACGGCGTCGATGGTCGTCGATGGCCTTTCCCCCTTTTCTACCTCCCCTCCGTCGATCTCCTCCGTCAGGCATCACCGGCGCGCGTGGTGCCTCTCAGGCACTCCCACCGTGCCGGTCTCGTCGTCGCCTACCGCCTCGTGCTGGTCTGATGGCCGAGGCTCGTCGGTGCAGAGGATTGGTCCTCGGGTTTCTTCCGTTTCTCCATTTCGTTTCTGTTTCGTAATTCCAGATTTTCACGTTTTTTTTACTTATTTTATTTATAATATATTTTTATTTATTTTTAATATTATTTTATTCATTAAAATAATATTAAAATCCACAAATATCTTTAAAAAATTATATTTTATTCATTTAATTACTAAATGAATTTCTCAGTCCGATTTTACCTTTTCAGTATATTTTTTGATTATTTTCGAGATCGTTTTTCAAGGCAAAAATTCCTAAAATATTAAATAAAATTATATCTTGATCAATTTAACTAAAAATTTAATTATTTCTTTGTTATTGATCAAGATTTCTCAATCTCATATTTTTAATTAAATTTTCTTGTCCCGATTAATATCGAATTTTGGTCTTTTGGCCGTTTTACCCTTCACGTGTTCGAGAATTCCATTTCAGTCCTTTTGCATTTTTAAATGCACTCGAAAATTTCTATTCATTCCCTTTTTGCTCTTACGATAAAACTCGGGTCTTACAATCTCCGCCACTTAAGAAATTTGGTCCTCCAAATTAGAACCAAGTCAAATGGATCCATACACAACTCCGGGTACATCTATCGTATCATATACTGTAATTCTAATGTAACTTTCTCCAGAGTGTAATAATACCAACATACTTAACTAGGGAGATCATCTCAAACCTCAACACTTTTTACTTCCGTTTAATACCCAAATCGATTTTTCCAATCATATGTTATACTTTCATTGAGCTAAGCTGTTGGAGCTCATATCCGATCACATATGCTGAGTCTGGATAATATTTTCGAAGCATCAAAAGATGGGACACATAGTGGATGCTTGTTAATTCAAGTGGTAACATCAACCTACAGGCCTTGTCTCCCACTTGTCCAATCTCTCAAAAGAGTCAATCTAACGAAACTCAATACTGATTCACCCTCGGTGAATTTCAATGGTTTCTGTCTCTTGTCAGCATAGCTTTTCTGTCCGCTCTGAGGTTTTCTTAATCTCTCATAAATCAACTGAACATCCTTAGAGGTTTTTCTTACTAATTCGGGAACAATTCTTTACCTGTCACCCACTACTTCTTATCCAAGTCGAAAAATAATTCCCTATGGCCATACCATGCCTCATATAATATATTAGCCCGATACTCAAGTGACAACTGTAATTATTGGTGAATTATATTAGCAACAACTGATCATCCTAGGAGCTTATAAAGTCAATAGCACACGTTCTCATCACATCCTCCAGAACCTGTACAGTCCTCTCTGACTGACCATCTGTCTAGGATGGAAAGCTGTGCTAACACACAATCGAGTTCCCATAGCTTCCTGAAAAATGTTTTCAGAAGTGGAAAGTGAAGCAGGAATCCCTATCTGATATCATGCTCCCCGGAATGCTACATACTATTTCACAATCTTCCATACACATGAATCCGCCAACACACTTAGATTATCTGGGGATTTCCATAGCCAGAAGGTGGGTAGACTTAATCAATCTATCGACTATCACCCAAATAGCCTCGTGATTTATTAGGGTCCTCTATACCCCATCACAATATCCATGGTAACTTGTTCTCTTTTTCGTGTCAATATAGGTAGAGGCTGCAATAACTCTGCAACTTCTTTTGCTCTATCTTAATCCGCTGACATACGAGACATTTCTCCATATCTCTACAATATCACTTTTCATACCTGACCACCAATACCCTTTTTAGAGATTTTGATATCTTTATTACTTCTAGGATGCACTGTATATCCCGAAGAGTGAGCTTCTGACAATAATACTATCTCATCACTGTGGTCCTGAGGAGCACTTATACTGTGTCTGAACCTCTGTGAAACATCATCACTCATTGTGAACTCTGTCACTATACCCTTCTGAATCTGACCTACACTATCAACACCATGCCGATCATCACGCTAAGCCTGGCAATTTCGGTCACACAAATCCGATTCTAACCCCAGGCTAGCTGTCACACAATCACCATCATCATCAAAAGGGATTACATCACTACTGAGGCTCACAACTGCTCTAGCAGCTCACGCTCCCTGACTTTCATATGTGATACCATCCCGAGGCTCTTTCTGTTCAAGGCATCAGCCTTTACATTAGCCTTTCTTGGGTGGCACAATGTTCACAATCATAATCCCTAGAAGCTCCAACCCTCTTGGTTATCTCATATTCGACTCTTTCTGTGAAAACAGATACTCGGGGCTTTTACAATCAGTGCATACCCAAAATTTCTTACCATTTAAGTGGTAGCGTCATACCTTTAGTGTAAACGCTACAACTGCCAACTCTAAATCATGGGTCGGATAGTTTCTCTCATGGTCCTTGAACTATCTGGATCCATAAACGACTATCTTCCCATTTTACATCAATACACAGCCCAATCCTTATTTTGAGGTATCCATACACACTGAAACCATTTGAGCTGTTGGTTATGGTGAGAATAATTACGGTGGTCAGTTTATTACTTCAATATACAAAAACTCACAGAAACTATTTCCATACTTATCATCCCACTTGTATACAATCTTTTTTCGAATGAGATGTGTCAACAGAGCAGCCAATTTTGAGAAACTCTCAACACCTCATCTGTAAGACAGTTTCCTGTTGTTACTCATGCTCTTCCCTGGACTTCGAATATATCAAAATATCATCACTAAAGATGACAACCAATCGGTTCAGGCAAAGTTTTAAATACTTTATCGTAGTTGAGTTCCACTACATATTTCAAATTCCCATATCCTTGACCTATGTATGCATAAACGTATAACGTCATTTCGAAATCGCTTCCGTTTGAGATACTAACTCACGTCATTTCATTTTTCTTATATTAACGGTTTTTTATAAAATTTTAATTTTTAAATCTTCATGATTACTCGAATTCTATATTTCTTTATCGTACCAGTAAAGGTACCCAAATTTTAAATATATAAATATATATATATATATTATGACCGTCGATTTCAATTTATAGGTTATGTGTGCGCTTCTAGATGCTGTCAAATCTTTAGGCGGGGAAGTATTTTGAAATACCTTTATTAACCTTCAGACTTGACCACAATTACTTTACATATCAGTCCATGTGGTCACAATTCATATTCGCTACTAATTGCTTTAATCCAAATTACTTCACGTATCATAGATATTCTTACCTTGCATACGCCTCTTATTCCAATATATCTCGTATGCAGGATCTATCACATCTCCAAGCTTATCTCATTTCATATATCACTTATGACAGACTCTTTCATTACTTGTTAAAATTTACAGTATACTTTTCAGTGATGTTTTCACCCCTATTTTCAACTTACAATCACTATACCCATATTCAGTTAGTGATAATCATCTAACTATCATCATCTTGCTTAAGGGTACAGGCTTCACATCTTTCACCAGCTTATAAGCAACTGAAGGCGATATGAATAAATGCGTGGCACCAAGATCAATTAAAATAATTATTTCATTTTTCACAACCAGTGCGGTATCTTCTACCATATCAAATGAAACATCAAAATGTCCTGGTCCAAGGCATACGCTCGCCCTCGTCCAACATCTTATTTCCGTGGTAACTACCACACTTTCTTACACTGTTTACACTGCTACACTACTCTCACTGTTATACTATTTCGTAGTAGGTCGGGGTCCTAAAATCACAATACCCCTTGTAAGTATTGAAATTAGATATACTGGGGTTTATCAATCAACTTACCCCGTGACTCATCAGCTCTAATCTTTTACCAAACTACCTTTTTCCCATTCTGATATCTCTGTCATTCTCTATTCTCTTTTATCTCTATTTCGACCCTTACTACCTTTTCAAATCTCAGAGGCGTACAACTCATGATCTTATTCACACAACTGTAGTTTACGCATTGCCTCAGCATAGGTAGTGATATCTAACGGGCTAATCATACTCTAATTAACAATCTGAGCCTTTCCATGAACTTTCAGACATCTCGACTCTCACTGTTCATCGTGTCCAAGTCACATCTGCCCAGGAATATAAACTGAGTATCATACTCGTCAATCAACATGTTCTTCTGGGTCAGAGTAAAGAATTTTATTTGTAATTTCCTTTAAGTAGTATCTGGGATATTCTGTCACCGGAATACATATAAATTTATTTCTCATGTCCATTCTGGATGTCTAATTCTTAATATGGGTCGAGCGAATTTTCACCAATGCTCCAACTCGCCCTCAAATACCTTGCATACTCTGAGCAAATGGCTCTCAAAATATTCTCCACACTCCGCTCTAACCTCACGAAGCGTGTCTCAATACTATCTGATCTCTCTATCGGACTATGTTCGATCTCTCTATCGGACTCTGTGGGGCATACTCAATATCAGCCTCCACTTTAATCTCATCTTGAGTCTCATGTGATGACTCAGTACAACTCTCGGGCCTACCTCTACGGCCTCGAGCTCATGTACTCGTCTCTCAACCATAGCGGCTATCAATTAATGAGTCTATTTTCTTACATTCAAAACCAAATTCTTAGCTGCACTTTCATCTCGATATACGCAATTGTATCTAAATAATGCACAGTACATGGGGATGTAAACTTCCTTAACCACTAACACTGACTCATATCAGGTCAACTCAGCTTTGATACCATTAACTGTCACAACCCAAATTACCTAAAAATCAAAGTAAATTTTCCACTTTTTCATTTATTATTTAATTCTTACCTTTCTCTCATCGTGACCATCCTACAAATAGTTGGGCTATGATTCGGTGTTAGTGACCTCACACTATTACCAATTCCATTTCCATAATCACATTTATATATCAGAGTTTACTATCCTTTGACTATAATTAAACATATACATAATGATATTTATAACTCTACATCCCCGACATGATTTATGTTTACAGTACTGTGTATTACATATTTAGATACAAAACTATACAAATGTGTATACTTGTCTCTCGATGGGAAGCAGCGGATACCAATGCATGCAAGTCCTCAGCCGCTCAATAATTATTGTGAGTGCTCTAAAAAGATGGGAAAATAAGGGGGTAAGCAAACCACATGCTCAGTAAAGCAATTATGCAAGTAAGTAGATAGCTCCACTATCTACATGCTCATAATGCCATGCCCTTAAAAATCCATTTCTTTTCATTAAAATCTCAAGCACACAATCATGTTTGTCATCAATGACTTAGTTTATAAAACTATTCGTGCATATTTAAATCATACTACTTATGCATCAATGACATTTTATGTGACATCAGTAAATCTTACATAGCATGAATTTAATCAAAATCATGCATTCTTTTATGTCATGTAAGACAAATCATGAATTTGAAATAAAAGCATGGAAAACATCATCATGCTATTGCATTCAAATCGTTTCATTAAAATGCAGAATAAAATAACCCCCTCCAGGTCAATTATCTCATAAGTAAATCTCAAATTCATAAAACAAGTCATTAAAATTTATTATAAAGCTTCGGTTATAAAACCACCCTTCTTTCAGGGTCATATATCATAAAATCATAAAATCGTAAAATCGGGGGCCTAACCCCTCCCTTGGGTCTACCCTGGTCTATCGACCAATAGTTATATCATGTGAGACATGTAGGTAATTATATCAGTAACATCGAGGACTATGGCCATATCCTAGTGATCCCTGGCAACACGGTACCTAGTGTGCGGGGTATCACACCTGAAACAGGAGGTGGGTCGTCCTACCCGCCACAACAGCATAACACTAAGATTGCGAGGGCAAGGCTTGCTGCCTCGTGGCTAATGCCACTCCACTCCAACAATCCCCACGGTACAGCGTACTCCGCGTGACATACACGGTACAACGTACTCCATGAACCCAAGCTCAATCAGGGGTGCCTGCAATAGGTCTTATCCACCCATATCATCTCTGTCTCAGTATGCACGTGTGAGCATATCATCTCACTATGACACACCGTCTACAAGAGGCTCCAACACGGCTATATTCATGTCATATAATTCCCTGTGCGAGCGAAGCTCTAGCAAGGCTTCATGCATATTCATGATATCAAAAAATCTCGTGTGAGCGAAGCTCTAGCACGATTTCATAAAAATCAGTAAAATCTGCGTACGAGCAGTGCTCCAGTACGACTTAAACTGATTATAACTTCAAGCAAAATCCACGTACGAGCAATGCTTTAGTACGGATATGTATAAAAACTTAGTGAAAACCTCGTACGAGAAAAACTCTAGTACGGCATTCAAATGAATTATAAAACCATATAAAACTTTGTGCGAGCAACGCTCCAACACAAATGAAAGCTCAAGTAAATCAAATCTCGTGCGAGTTACACTCCAGCACGGCTTTATGAAAATTTCATATCAAAACTAGATGCGAGCTAAGCTCCAGCATCTCTCATGCATGTTAAATCATTGAAACTAGTGCGAGCAATCACTCCAACACCTTTTTATGCATATCAAGTCAAAACAGTTTCAAACCGTGAAAACAGTCAAAATAGAGTGTGAGTTAGGCTCCAGCACCTCTCATGCATTTCCCAATAGAAAAATCAGTGTAAGCAACTGCTCTAGCACATTTCATGCATATGATGTCACACAAGTCGGTGCGAGCAACCGCTCAAGCACATTTTATGCACACTCACAAACGCAGATATAGTGCGAGCTACGTGCCGGCACTATCTGATTCCATATAAACTTGATAGTTGGCCTATTTTCCAAAGAAATTTTCATTTAAATCTTAATAACATTTACGTAGTGTTATTTTGGGAAACTTATGCAATTATTGACCAATCTACCGATTTACTTTGCTTAAAACCAATAAAATTCCTTAAACCAAAAATTTCTTAAATCATGCATTTTATGCATGTCATGCTTTCACCATCCTTAGGTGAACTTCCCTCAATAGGGGTAAAATAGTCTTTTCACCTATTTCAATCCTTAAAATCATTTAAACCACTTTTAGGATCAATATACAATAACCGTGTATACATACATAATCAGTGTACAGAAAAACTATTAAAATACGCGTAGCTACCTCTAGCTACTCACACAATTCCCTTACCTCATTTTTTTGTACAGTCTGACCTTTCCACTGATATCTCATCACGCAGTTCGATTTGCTCTGAATCTAATCTTTGGAACAATGGATAAATATTCATCAGATCAAATACAATACAATTAATTGTATTTCATATTTTTCTGGGCTTAATTTAAATCATTGGGCCTGTTTACCCATATTGGGCCCGATTATACCATAATGGGCCTTAATCGGCCTTAAGCCCATTTTCTACTCACTATTCACATTATCGAGGCCTATTGGGCTCATTGGGCCCATCAGTATTTATTTAGCCTCGTTCTAAATCTCGAATAGCTTAATTTAGTATTTACGACAATTTATCCAATTTTTCAGAATTTAATTCATTAAATGCGAAATTAAATCCGTAATTTATGCGATAAATATCAATCACGCATAACGATGTAAAATTGTCATAAATAAGGGTTACTTACCCGTGATTCCATGATAGTACGCAAATCGAGGTTGACACGAGTCCTCGTTTGACGTCAATCGTCGAGCTACACAATTAAATATTTTTTCGGGTAAACTTTCCAGTCAATTAATAATCAAAATAAATATTTCAAAATTTAAAGCGCTTAATTCAACTGCTTACCGACTTACCCGTAGCTCGATTGCATCACTGGAATTTTTTCCAATTTTTTCTCTTTTTCTTTTTCCTTTTTTCTCTTTTTTTTTCCTTTTCTTTTTGGCTGAACTGGTTCGGTCCGTTTCAGCATAACGTCACTGCGCTGAACCGACCATACCGGTTCAGGCATAATTCCCTCGTTTCGGCGCCGTTCGGTCGGTTTCCGGCATGATTCCGATGCCGTTCGGCTCGGCTGTGCCTAGGGAGTCTTCGTCAGGCCTCGGGGTTGGTCGAAACGGCGCCGGTAGCCCCCAATGGCCTTTCCCCCTTTTCGACCTCCCCTCCGTCAGTCTCCTCCGTCAGGCATCACCAGCGCACGTGGTGCCTCTCAGGCACTCCCACCGTGCCGATCTCGTCGTCACCTGCCGCCTCGTGCTGGTCCGATGGCCGA
Organism: Firmiana major; assembly: GCA_033439115.1. Lineage (NCBI taxonomy): Eukaryota > Viridiplantae > Streptophyta > Magnoliopsida > Malvales > Malvaceae > Firmiana > Firmiana major. Next base: position 54,574,813 of record CM065904.1, on the reverse strand, counting down.
GGCTCGCCGGTGCAGAGGATCGATCCTCGGGTTTCTTCTGTTTCTCCATTTCATTTTTTTTCGCAATTCCAAATTTTCGCTTTTTTTTTTTACTTATTTTATCTATAATATATTTTTATTTATTTTTAATATTATTTTATTCATTAAAATCGACAAATATCTTTAAAAAATTATATTTTATTCATTTAATCACTAAATGAATTTCTCAATCCGATTTTACCTTTTCAGTATATTTTTCGATTATTTTTTAGATCGTTTTTCGAGGCAAAAATTCCTAAAATATTAAATAAAATTATCTTGATCAATTTAACTCGAAATTTAATTATTTCTTCATTATTGATCAAGATTTCTCAATCTCATATTTTTAATTAAAGTTTCTTGTCCCGATTAATATCGAATTTTGATCTTTTGATCGGTTTACCCTTCACGTGTTCGAGAATTCCATTTCAGTCCTTTTGCATTTTTAAATGCACTCAAAAATTTCTATTCATTCCCTTTTTGCTCTTACGATAAAACTCGGGTCTTACATTTTCATCCTAGATGAGTTGACATTGTTTGGCCACTTGTCTTCACACCATTGGCTCCTTTAAAAATAATATTTTCATGTCATCTGTTGTAACGACCCTTGACCCTTGAAAATCGGGATAAATTTTTTTTTAATTTAATTTACCCACTTATTCCCTTATTCACTTGGGTTGTATTCCTGTGCAGTGTCAAAACACTTTTCCTAATACTTTACTCATAATTATAATTTAATTTCTATATTTTAACTTATGTAGCCGATAAAAATTTCGGCAGCACAATGACTTATATATGAGCCTATCCACCTACAATTTAGTTGTTTCCAACAATCCTAGATATCCACAACTACCAAGCATGCTTTCCAACAATCCTAAATATCTACAACAACCAAGCATACTTTCTCAATCCACTTTTACAACTCAATATATAGATATCAATTTATACAATCATCTTACAACCTAATCCCAAGTATTATATTCTTTACATCATTTCCTTACAAATTACATCCCGACAAATTATTTCTATTATATGTGTCTGTGCGTATAAATATGTCTGGTACAGGAATGTAAATGTATACCTTTCTGCGTGTACAAAAGGTAGCCTATGATAGCTCTTCCCACGAGCCTACGTCGTATACGCGGCAGGGAGCGTCTATACATACACTGCAAATGATCTGAAGGTAGAGGGGTGAGCTTTCGGGAAAAAGCCCAGTAAGATAGTACCTTTAAATTAATCCTGATATATATATATATATATATGAAAAGCATATAAAAATTATTTGTAAGATCATACTTTAAATAAAAGGAAAAAACTTAAATCATCACTTCATGCAATTCATCGTAAAAGTCATAAAGCATGCAAGTTCAAAGCAAGAATCATGCTCAACCATGCTATAAATTCTTTCATAAGCTTTTCGCATACATTGCATAATCATCTCGTTTTACTTTCGTAAACATGTCATAAACATTTTGTGAAACTTTCATGAAACATTTCATAATCACTTTGTAAACATTACATAAACGTGTTGGTTCATAACCAATCATTAAAATTCATAAGGCACATATTCGTTGCCACATTTATCATTCATAACTAATTCATGGAGACCAGGCTATAACTAAGTCATGTGATACATGTCATTCTCCGTAGAGAGGTAAACATGTTACCTATGGCAATGGTAAGTGGCTGTAGACTGGATCAGAGTCGTACAGCTCTTTCGTAAAACATGGGTAGTATCCATCTTACATACTTTCACTAGCACATAGCTAGGACACGGGCACCAATGGCAGTCTCCGTGTGGACAACATAATTGCATGCTGCACGGGCACGAGATACTACCAAAACATCATCATCATAAACCACAAGTAGCAAGACATCTTCCACACAGGTTGAGTCAAGTGCTAAAAGGGCCAACGTACCGGCACCCCAAGTGGTGCAGCCGGAACACCACAAAAAGTAACCATGCATGAAGCCTATAGTCTCAAAACAGAGTTTTCAAAATCTTTCTTGGGTTTTATAACCCATAAACTCATATCGAGTAATAAAATCAAATTCCTTGTAATCTAAAAACTCTTTCATAAAACCGAAAGACTGTGTGGCACTTTGTTCCCGCAGGACTCAAGAGGTGGCCCCTACAATCCCCTTTCGAAAACAAATTTCTTTTCTTACATACTTTTGAAATTGTCAAAAGTTTCTTTAACGATATGGATATAAAAACATAAATAAATGTAAAACATCCATACGCTTCATACCTTAGGAAATTTATTTTACAACATGGAAAGTACTCGAAAAATATTTCGATAAATTAAAACATGCTTTGCAAGTATGAAAGTATTGATAAATCATTTCAAATCACATGCTCTTTCATAAAATCATTTACCGGTGAAACAAAAATGCATTATCAGAACTGAGTTAAATAATAACCCTTACCTCGATTTATCGGGTATCTTGAATTCGAACGGTGACGCCTCCTAGTACCTCATTTAATCCCTTCTACAATCACCTACACCGCAATTGTATACTTAGCACTCTATCCATGCGAATTGCGTTAAAAATCGTAACCTATCGTTACTACTGCGTGTGTACGTATTATTGTATATCCTTAGGTCAACACGCACGTTTATATATTTCTTCACTATTTCTATATTTGTACTTACAAGTATTAACACATACCCTTATTATATACATCCACATGTATATATGCATAATTATATTTATATATACTCCTATATGTATATATATATATATATATATATATATATACTTTTATTGTTTTCATGTTCTCATATCTCTTATATATACATTCTTTGTATATACATATACTTGCACACATTCATCTTACATACCCCCACATGTATATGCACCTAAATAAATATATATATATATATATGTGATGATGAATAATGGGAACAAGTAATAATATATATATATATATATGTATTTATGTGAATATATAAATATTTGGGTATATACATATGGGTGTATATAAGATGAAGGTATACTATTATTTATACATAAGAAAAATATATATTATCATTGTTTTCCATATTTCCTTATCACATATGCATACATATTTTTCTTATGTATAAATAATAGTATACCTTCATCTTATATACACCCATATGTATATACCCAAATATTTATATATTCACATAAATACATATATATATATATATTATTACTTGTTCCCATTATTCATCATCACATATATATATATATATATATATATATATATATATATATATATATATATATATTTGTCTCTTTCACATCTCTCTCATTCTTATTTTTATTTCACATCTAATTTGACTTACCTTATCATACTTATACTCCATCACATATATATACATGTAAAATTAAATATACATATATACATATAGATTTTTACCTATTTTCTCTTTATTTTCATTTCACCCACCTTAATACACACCTAACCTATATCTCAAGCATGTATACATATATATTCATACATGTATATATATGTACATTAAATTTACCGTTTCTCCTTTTTTTGTCTCTTCCAATCTACACTAACATGTTTATGCATACTACCACATATATATACATGTATATTGAAAAAAATACATATATACATAAATATACCATTTACCTTTTACTTTTTTTTACCTTTCCTTTTTTTGAATTTGCTTTCTCTCTTTCCCGCCTACTCCTTTTCTTCTTTCACTTCTTCCCCACGACTTCACTGTTTATCTCCTTTCTCTTCCCCCCTTTTTTTTTTTTCCAAAGTCTTAGTGTTTGCTCATTTTCTCCATCCTTCCGGCACCCCCCATCAGCAGCCTTGGGTCTCGGCCATCATCACCATCGCCATCACACCTCTTCCTCTCGGTCCTCTGCTGGTTTCCTTCCCCTGTTCGACCCCCTGTTCCTAGCTTCAGTCCTCGGTTTCTGCCTTCCTGTTCCTATTGCTTCTCGATTTTCAACTGCTATCTTCTGCCTAGCTCCCCTTTTTCCTTTTCCAGTCTCGGTTCCAGCCCCTTTCTCCCTCTTTCTCAGTTGTCCTGCCTTCTAGCCTCTCTCTCTCGGTCTTTTTTTTGTTACTGCATTGCCGATACCTCCCCTGATTCCCTCACGTTCTGCTTCAGTTTTCTTTTCCAGGAAATGCCGACCTCCCACCTTTCTCAACTAATCACCCTTTTCTCCCTCACGTTTTCCCCTGTTCACTCTCGGTTCTTGCCCTTTTCCAATCCTGATTCTGCTTCTCGGTTTCTCATTCTTCCTCAACCGAGCACCTCTCCTTCCTTCCTCCTCTTCTCTTCCTTCCTTCTCTTCTTCCTCGGTAAAACCAGCTTCCCTTTTTCTTCTCCCCTTCTTTTCCTTTTCCTCTTGGCCAGCAACTTCCCTCTTTTCTTTCTTTCTTTGCTCTTCTTTCCTTTCCTTCTTCTTTCTCTTCTTTCCTTTCCTTCTTCTTTCCCTTCTTCTCCAGCCAACCGAGCCTCTCTTCTTCTTCTTTTCTTTTGCTTTTTCTCCCGCCCAGCTGATGCCTTTGTTTTCTTTTGTTTCCAATTGAAATAATCGGGATTGGCTTTCTTTGAAAGCCAATCCCGTACAATGTCCCTTTTTCCTTTTTTTTTATTATATTAATATATTTATTATATCAATATATATATATTATATTAATATATAGATAGATATTATTTGTTTTGTCTTTATTTAGTGTTAATATATTTGTTGTTTTCTTGTTTTGTGTTATTATTTTCCATTTCATTTCATCATTTTTACTAATTTTTATTTTATTTTATTTGTCTCATACTTTATTTATTTATTTGTTAATACTATATATTAAATACTATACACTAAATAATGTATATATGCTATATATATTATTATTCTTTTCTTTAAATGTCTAGTATATATGTACATATATATATATATATATATATATATATATATATATATATATATATATATTCACCTATGTATATATCTACATATATATATTTTCTTATATAATTTATCCAAAACATAATATCATGCCTTCCATGAAATTTTCCTTATTCCGAAAATGAAATAGTATCGGGACTCCATCATTCTTCATAAATTCTCGATACAAGTGTTTTATATCAACAATTTTCCATTTAACAAATTACAATTCTCTAATCCCTCTATACTCACATTCGTCTTATCACTCCTTGTATCTTCGGGTTCTCGATCATTCACGGGCTTCTCGATCCCTATAGTCCTCGAGTCCTACAATGAATATTTACGCTTCTGTTAATATATATTATTTTCATTTTTATATAATTAAATTAACGTAGAAAATTTGTAGGGTTTACATTCTCCCCACCTTAAAAGAATTTGGTCCTCCAAATTCATTCGGGTCCATCTATCTACGATCATCTAGATTGTATCATGCCCCTTTTGGGTCCTTGGTAATCCCATTATGAAATCCATTGTAATGTGCACTCATTTCCAAGTAGGCACTGAAAAAAAAATCTTAAGTGACCCCACTGTTCTTTGGTGTTCGATCTTAATCTGTTGGCAAATCAAATACTTGGCCACAACTCAACTACATTTCTTTTCATACCGACCAACCAATATATCTTCCGTAAATCATGGAACACCTTAGTGCCTCCCGAGTGCATGGTGTACCGAGAACAATGAAACTCTTTTAAGATCCTTTGTCTTATGGCATCATCGTTTGAGACACCAAACTTACCACAATTTCTCATTTATCCTTAATGAGAACTTATTCTTAATTTATATCACTTGATCCAAATCACTTCACATACCAGAAATATTCGTTCCTTGCATACTTCTCTTAATCCAATATGACTCGTATATTCAAGATTTATCTCATTTCAACTTGCCTCATTTCGTATATCAATTATATTAGAACTCTTTCCTCATTCCAATTAAGTCTCACATTCAAAACATAAAAATATAGAAGTTACAATCCTTAGATTCAATATGTAATCCATATTCCAAAGTTTCCTTATATCTCAATTTTAAATTTTCATAATAGTTTGAATCTTTCAAATTAACATGTCACCTCTGTTTGGAAAATCCTACTTACACCCATCCTTAATACACCGTGACCCAAGACACTCCGAGTCTCCTTAAAATTTATCACCGGTATACTCCAAAGTGAATCACTTGATCCGATAATCTCCTTTTCATGTAATCCTTATAATTGTTCTCTCAGCATATCTAATCCAAGCAAGGTCACTCAGTACAGTGGTTTGAGTAGTTAATTCGATACCACCTGCTAAAATCAATTCCAGAACTTCTCTTTTTTTGTTTAGAGGTAACTTGATAAGTCATTTGATCATGTGTCAGAAAACTTTCCCTGTTTACAGGAATGTTTCTATACCCCTTACACGACCTATCCTTATCAATCATGTGAGCAGTGCGACCTTTAGAGTCTTATTTATACCGTTGGTTCTCTAATTCATTCTTCCAGTATAGTAATTGTGCTCTTTCATTGTCACTATTTCCTTTGTAGATCTCTTTTTTGTCATTCTCTTTATCTTTCCCTCTCTTAGTGACTTTAGAAATATAGAATTCATATCATCATAATTGCGCCTTGCGCTCTATTTCCTCAAAGTAATTTCAAATGGAGTCATCTTAGCTTAACTAAATATCTCAATATCTCCTATGGGTTTCTGAACTTCCTTTATCTAACAGTTCTTGCAACTCCTTTTTCAATTCCTAAAGATCCACAAAGTTCATTCGACAAGGAGACTTCGAGATTGACTGTGTCTCTAGTGCCAAACCTATAATGAATTCCAACTCTCTCCAGTGGTAGCCCCGGTAGTTCCTCAGGACACATCCAAAAACTTGCATACCACAAATATATCCTGAATACTTGGACATTCTCGACTAATGTCGGAGATGAATGCAACATCACTTTCACATCAACACGTTCATAAAAAACTTTCATTAATAGTCAAAATCATACACTTTATTCCTTAACTGCAAAGCATACATTAATCTTACTAGGTAAGGAGAAGGTTATAGTCTTAAAGTAGCAGTTTAAACTTACATGGTTGGTTAGCCAATCCATACCCAAAATTACACCAAAGCCATACATGCTCAACAAATTAGATCTGCTAATATGGTCCTATCTCCTACCTTGATTTCACAATTCCTACATACCACATCGAACCTAGGTAAGGATCCTTCCTTGAGTGACAGGCTTCTTGCCTTTCTCTACCGCGGTAGCCCGTCTCAGTGGGACTTATCTCTAGGGAGCTTGCCCTTCAGGTTGTCGTGGTGGCTCTGGGGGCTGTGGAAACTTATCCAGTGGGCAATCCTTAATCATGTGCCCCTTCTATCCACACCTAAAGCAGCTCCTTGTGGCCTTGTAACAAATACCTTCATGGGGTTTACCGCACGTCCTACATAACTTCCTATTTTGCTGCGGACCTTTGGTAGTCTGTGGGGTAGCTACAGGAGCCGTGGGCCTATCAACCCTAGCCCGAGACTCATCTGTCATCTGTCTCTTAGGTTGACCTCTCCTCGACTCCTGCCTCACAAACTCTGTCTGCTTATTCTCATCCCTACCTTTTTCCTTAAATGCTAGCGGCTTCATTTTCGGGAGATTCCTCATTCTACCGATATTCCTCTCCTCCCTCCGGGTCTGTATAAGAGGTTGAGGAGCCATAGGTACTGGAGGAACTTGTGGAGGAGGAGGTGGTGGTGCTTGTAGAGGAATCGACACCGGAGTAGGAAATGGTGCCGTGCCAACTGAATCGAAAACGTTTGCCCCTAGATGTTGGGCAATCATGGCAGCTATCGACTCCAAACCTCGCTCGAGGCGCTGCTCCAACCGCTGTTCAAACTGAGCCATACGTGTATTGAGGCCCTCTAAGTGCGGTGGAGGAGGTGGAGGTGGTTGAGCCTGCCTCTGAGTACATCCGCGTCTTCCAATCATCGAGCAGTGATCTAATGCATGCGCGTAATTCCAAAGACCAAGTCTTACATTCATTAGGTATACATTGCCTACTACCAGACAAGCATAGACATTGGGATGTAATTTAATCCTTATTTTCGACACTGACAGTACTAGACAACCTTCGCTCTGATACCACTTAAACTGTAACGACCCTTGACCCTTGAAAATCGGGATAAATTTTTTTTTTTGAATTTAATTTAGCCACTTATTCCCTTATTCACTTAGGTTGTATTCTGTGCAGTGTCAAAACACTTTTCCTAATACTTTACTCGTAATTATAATTTAATTTCTATATTTTAACTTATGTAGCCGTTAAAAATTTCGGCAGCACAATGGCTTATATATGAGCCTATCCACCTGCAATTTAGTTGTTTCCAACAATCCTAGATATCCACAACTACAAAGCACGCTTTCCAACAATCCTAGATATCTACAACTACCAAGCATACTTTCTCAATCCACTTTTACAACTCAATATATTGATATCAATTTATACAATCATCTTACAATCTAATCCCAAGTATTATATTCTTTACATCATTTCCTTACAAATTACATCCCGACAAATTATTTCTATTATATGTGTCTGTGCGTACAAATATGTCTGGTACAGGAATGTAAATGTATACCTTTCTGCGTGTACAAAAAGTAGCCTATGGTAGCTCTTCCCACGAGCCTACGTCGTATACGCGGCAGGGAGCGTCTATACATACACTGCAAATGATCTGAAGGTAGAGGGGTGAGCTTTCGGGAAAAAGCCCAGTAAGATAGTACCTTTAAATTAATCCTGATATATATATATATATATATATATATATATATATATATATATATATATATGAAAAGCATGTAAAAATTATTTGTAAGATCATACTTTAAACAAAAGGAAAAAACTTAAATCATCACTTCATGCAATTCATCGTAAAAGTCATAAAGCATGCAAGTTCAAAGCAAGAATCATGCTCAACCATGCTATAAATTCTTTCATAAGCTTTTCGCATACATTGCATAATCATCTCGTTTTACTTTCGTAAACATGTCATAAACATTTTGTGAAACTTTCATGAAACATTTCATAATCACTTTGTAAACATTACATAAACGTGTTAGTTCATAACCAATCATGGAAATTCATAAGGCGCAAATTCGTTGCCACATTTATCATTCATAACTAATTCATGGAGACCAGACTATAACTAAGTCATGCGATACGTTTCATTCTCCGTAGAGAGTTAAACTTGTTACTTATGGCCATGGTAAGTAGCTGTAGACTGGATCAGAGTCGTACAACACTTTCGTAAAACATGGGTAGTATCCATCTTACATATTTTCACTAGCACATAGCTAGGACACGGGCACTAATGGCACTCTCCGTGTGGGCAACATAATTGCGTGCTGCGCGGGCACGAGATACTACCAAAACATCATCATCATAAACCACAAGTAGCACGACATCTTCCACACAGGTTGAGTCAAGTGCTAAAAGGGCCAACGTACCGGCACCCCAAGTGGTGCGATCGAAACACCACAAGAAGTAACCATGCATGAAGCCTATAGTCTCAAAACAGAGTTTTCAAAATCTTTCTTGGGTCTTATAACCCATAAACTCATATCGAGTAATAAAATCGAATTCCTTGTAATCTAAAAACTCTTTCATAAAACTGAAAGACTATGTGTGGCACTTTGTTCCCGCAGGACTCAAGAGGTGGCCCCCACAATCCCCTTTCGAAAACAAATTTCTTTTCTTGCATACTTTTGAAATTGTCAAAAGTTTCTTTAATGATATGGATATAAAAACATAAATAAATGTAAAACATCCATACGCTTCATACCTTAGGAAATTTATTTCACAACATGGAAAGTACTTGAAAAATATTTCGATAAATTAAAACATGCTTTGCAAGTATGAAAGTATTGATAAATCATTTCAAATCACATGCTCTTTCATAAAATCATTTACCGGTGAAACAAAAATGCATTATCAGAACTGAGTTAAATAATACCCCTTACCTCGATTTATCGGGTATCTTGAATTCGAACGGTGACGCCTCCTAGTACCTCATTTAATCCCTTCTACAATCACCTACACCGCAATTGTATACTTAGCACTCTATCCATGCGAATTGCATTAAAAATCGTAACCTATCGTTACTACTGCGTGTGTACGTATTATTGTATATCCTTAGGCCAACACGCACGTTTATATATTTCTTCACTATTTCTATATTTGTACCTACAAGTATTAACACATACCCTTATTATATACATCCACATGTATATATGCATAATTATATTTATATATACTCCTATATGTATATATATATATATAGATATATATATACACTCCTATATGTATGTATATATATATATATATATATATATATATATACTTTTATTGTTTTCATGTTCTCATATCTCTTATATATACATTCTTTGTATATACATATACTTGCACACATTCATCTTACATACCCCCACATGTATATGCACCTAAATAAATATATATATATAAATATATATTATCATTGTTTTCCATTTTTCCTTATCACATATGCATACATATTTTTCTTATGTATAAATAATAGTATACCTTCATCTTATATACACCCATATGTATATACCCAAATATTTATATATTCACATAAATACATATATATATATATTATTACTTGTTTCCATTATTCATCATCACATATATATATATATATATATATATATATATATTTGTCTCTTTCACATCTCTCTCATTCTTATTTTTATTTCACATGTAATTTGACTTACCTTATCATAATACTCCATCACATATATATACATGTAAAATTAAATATACATATATACATATAGATTTTTACCTATTTTCTCTTTATTTTCATTTCACCCACCTTAATACACACCTAACCTATATCTCAAGCATGTATACATATATATTCATACATGTATATATATGTACATTAAATTTACCTTTTCTCCTTTTTTTGTCTCTTCCAATCTACACTAACATGTTTATGCATACTACCACATATATATACATGTATATTGAAAAAAATACATATATACATAAATATACCATTTACCTTTTTCTTTTTTTTTTCCCTTACCTTTTTTTGAATTTGCTTTCTCTCTTTCCCACCTACTCCTTTTCTTCTTTCACTTCTTCCCCACGACTTCACTGTTTATCTCCTTTCTCTTCCCCCTTTTTTTTTTCCAAAGTCTTAGTGTTTGCTCATTTTCTCCATCCTTTCGGCACCCCCCATCAGCAGCCTTGGGTCTCGGCCATCATCACCATCGCCATCACACCTCTTCCTCTCGGTCCTCTGCTAGTTTCCTTCCCCTGTTCGACCCCTGTTCCTAGTTTCAGTCCTCGGTTTCTTCCTTCTTGTTCCTATTGCTTCTCGGTTTTCAACTGCTGTCTTCTGCCTAGCTCCCCTTTCTGCTTTTCCAGTCTCGGTTCCAGCCCCTTTCTCCCTTTTTTTCGGTTGTCCTGCCTTCTAGCCTCTCTCTCTCGATCTTTTTTTTGTTACTGCATTGCCGATACCTCCCCTGATTCCCTCACGTTCTGCTTCAGTTTTCTTTTCCAGGAAATGCCGACCTCCCACCTTTCTCAACTAGTCACCCTTTTCTCCCTCACGTTTTCCCCTGTTCACTCCCGGTTCCTACCCTTTTCCAATCCCGATTCTGCTTCTCAGTTTCTCATTCTTTGTAAGACTCGAAATTAAATCGTAAATTTTTATGAGGGATGAAAATGGTCAAAAATTTAACTGAATGGGATTTGGATTGGAAATAAGGATTTAAAATGCGAAGTGACTGAGTGTTCGTGAAAGGAAGTCGGGTTAAATTAATCTAGAACTCGTGCAAGGGCAAAATGGTCAAAAGACCAAAAACCGGTATAAATTCGAGAAGAAAAATTTAATTAAAAATAATGGATTTGAGAAATCTTGGTCAATAAAGGTGAAATAAATTTATTTTGGGTTAAATTGATCAAGATATCAATTTATTGGAATTAATCGGGATTAATCGAAATTTTTAGTTCGAAAAAATCATTCCGAAAATAATCAAAAAATATATCAAAAAGTCATTCAGGACAATATCCCGAAAATACGAAGAAATTAAACTCGAAAAAGGGTTAAAATATAATAAATAAATTAAATAAAATTAAATTAATTAATTTGGAATAAAATAATAATTTTTGGTAGATATTTTGGGTATTTTAATGTATTTTAATGATTAAAATATTAATAAAATAAATAAATAATAAATAAATATATAAAAATAAATTAATAAATTGAAAAAAAAAGAATCAGAAAATCAGGGAGAGAGAAGAAGAAAACGGAAATAACGAAGCCGAAACTGAGGAAGACAGACGAACCACCGTCCGGCGACCAACGGCCAGGCGAAGGGCCAGAAAAGGAAGAGGGCGTCGACGTGATCTCCCTGGTACCGGTGACGAGCCACACCGACGCCGGAGGAGGTCGAAAACAGAGGGAGAAGCCGCGGAGAGAGGAAGCAAAATCGACGGCCACCGACGCAGATTTGACCCCGACCACCGCCGACCGAAGCTTCCCCACTTAATGCCGAGCCGATTGACACCGAAAACGACAGGCAAAACTACCAGTAAACGCCAAAAATGACGGAAAGAGAAATGGGTTTCGACGACCGAGACAGAACATGCCAGACCGGTGACTTTCCAACGGACTTGGACGAAACCGAGGGCAGATCTGAGATGCGGACGGCCCAGCGGAGCCACTGGCGGTGGAAGCCGGCGGAGAACCGATCGGCAAGGCCCTGAATCGGAGTGAACCTGCGGTTTGAACCGGGTCTGAACCGGACCGAACCGGTTTAGCCAAGAAAGAGAGGAAAAAAGGAGAAAAAGGAAAAAGAAAAAGAGGAAAAATTGAAGAAAATTCCAGTGATGCAATCGAGCTTCGGGTAAGTTGGTAAGCGGTCGAATTGATCGATTTAAATTTTGAAATATTTAATTTGATAAGTAATCGACTGGAAGTTTACCCGAAAATATATTTGATTGTGTAGCTCGACGATTGGCATCCAACGAGAGCTCAAGATAGCCTCGATTTACGTACTAGTATGGAATCTTAGGTAAGTAACCCTTATTTACGATAATTTACATAGTTATACGTGATATGAATTTAAATTCTGCATAAATTGAATTAAATTTTAGAAATTTAGATAAATTATTGTAAATAATAAATTTAGCTATTTGAGAGTTAGAATGAGGCCCAAGGAATTGTTAGTGGGCCCAATGAGCCCAATAGGCCTCGATAATGTAAAAATTAAGTGGAAAACGGGCTTAAGGCCGATTAAGGCCCATTAAGGTGCAATCGGGCCCAATAGGGATAAATGGGCCCAATGATTTAAATTAAGCCCAGAAAGTATTAAATACAATTAAGTTGTATAATATCTGACCTGAGGAATATTGATACGCAGTTTCGGGCATTTGATGGGGGAGCAGATCGGACTGCGTGACGTGACATCAGTGGAAAGGTCAGACTCGACAGGAAAATAAGGTAAGGGAATTCTGCGGACTGCTAGAGGTAACTTTACGAAATTTTAAGTTCATTTGCATTCCTTTAAAAATTATCTGAAGGGTCTAGAGGTCAAATAATAATTTTAGTGCCCGAATGGGTAAATTACCAAAACACCCTTGTTAAGGGTAAAATTTACAAATTTAGGAAAAATTGGGAGGAGCAAGAACAAGAGGTTTCTACTCGTTCTGGAGACATTTTAATGCATGCATGAGTAGGCTGGCTAACCTTGAAAGAAAATGCACAGCATTGCATACTTTCAACGATATAATTGTTTTGAAAACTGTTTTGAGGAAACAGAGCCGCCTACGTGTTTTTATTTACATGTGACATGCTGGAGCTCAGCTCGCACGATATTTTGATTTGGGTGATGCATGAATTAGTGCTGGAGCGAGAGCTCGCACTAGAGTTTTACATGCATTGGTGCTGGAGTCTAACTCGCACCTGATTTTACATGATTTTCGTGATATGGTGCTAGATTCTAACTCGCACTAGGTTTTACATGATTTTCGTGACAGGGTGCTAAAATCTAACTCGTACCATATTTGTATATATGATTTTGAGACAGGGTGTTGGAGCTTCGCTCGCACCAGATTTTCACATGGTTTGCATACAGAGTGCTAGAGCTTATCTCGCACTAGTTTTACTTGATTTGATGAGAGTGCTGAGCATCGCTCGCACTGATTTTTATGAGAACATGCGATGAGCCATGCTTGAAGCATCGAGTAGACTATGTGTCACCAATTAAATAGGCTCGCACGTGCGTTTTGAGACATGGCATGAGTATTGAGATATGATATATGGATCCACGGAGTACGATGTACCGTGCAAGTAGCATGGAGTATGATGTACTATGTGGTATCTTCGGATACGGGGTATCTTCAGATGCGTGGGATTGGATAAGACTGACGGGTTGGATTAACCCACCTTCCGGGCAGTTTCCGATCAGGGTGAGACCCCGCACACTAGGATCCGTGTAGCAGAGGGGCTCACGAGGACACACGGCCATAGTCCTGGTTATTACCGTTATACAGATATTGCCTTGTCTTGCATGTTGATGACTTTGATGAGATTAAAACTGGGTTGTTAAAATCAAACGTGCATGATGATTACTTCCATGCTTTTCAAACCCATGTGTGAATGTAAATCGAATTTTTATGGTTTTATGTGAGTCAGGACCACCCAAGGGATGGGTTGAGTCCTGGCCTTGTTGTGAAATTTTAAACAAGAAAGAAATGATTTGAAATAATTGCATGTTGAATTTTGCCATGCGAATGGATTTACATAACATCATAACTCTTATCATCTGTTTTGAAATGTGTGGAGAAAGGGTGGTTTATACATGGCACCACGTTCATGGAGGTAGTATGGTTACTTACTTGTTCGTAGGATTGCCTTATTGAGCTTGATGTGCTCACCCCTTTCACTTTCTCACACAGATAATCTCCAGTTGAAGTTGAGGTGACTCAGTACTGCATTTTGGATATCCGCTGCTGCCTATCATTTAAGGTATACACACTTGTACACATTGTATCTATATAAGCATAGCACAGTAACATGTTTGTAAGTAACTTTAGGGGATGTATAAATATTGTAAACACTTATAAATGACTGAGAAAGAATTAAGTTATATGGTAAATGTATGGTGGGACTGGCATTGACACACAGCCCAATTTGTTAGTGGAGTGTGGTCACGATCAGAGGACAGGTAAGCATGAAAGAAAATAACAAAATACGAAAAAATTTACTCTGATTTTTGGGTAGTTTTGGGTCGTGACATATAAAGGTGGTATCAGAGCGTAATTGGTCTGATGTGTGTCAGTGTCAGTAATTTGGAATTACATCCCCGTGTTACTGTGCTTGGTTAGATACAATAGTGTATATCGAGATGGGTTTTGACTAAGAAATGGTTGAGAATGCAGGAATGCCTAATATGAGTCGCGTTAGATGAGATAGTGCATGAGGCAGAGGTCGTAGAGGTAGACCTGAGTTTGCTAGTCATGCTGAGTTAACCTGTGAGAATCAGGATGAAATTGAAATGAAGGCTAATGTTGAGCATGCCCCACTGAGTCCGACAGAGAGATCAAACAGTATTAAGACACGCTTCGAGAGGTTGGAGCGAAGTGTGGAGATTATTTTGAGGAGCTAATTGCTCAGATTATGAATGAGATTCGAGGGCGTAGCGGAGCATTAGTGGAAACCCGCACGACCCATCTTAAGTGTTAAACATCCAGAGCTAAGATGAGAAATGTTTATGGATGTATTCTGGTGACAGGATATCCTGGACATTGTTTAAAAGAAATGATAGATAAAAGTCCTTACTCTGACCTAGAGGATTTGATTTATTGACGAGTATGCTTATGAGTATGAAACTCAATTATATTCCTGGGCAGATATTACCTCGACACTATGAACAAGTGACAGTCGAGATGTCTAAAAGTTCATGAAATGGCTCAACTTTTCAATTAGAGTCCGATTGGCCCGTGAGATATTACTTATACCGAGGCAATGCGCAGATTTACAGTTGGGTAAATAAGATTGAGTGTTGCACGCCTCTGAGATTGAGAAAGGTAGTAAGGGCCGAAATAGAGACAGAAAGAGAATCGATAAATGACAAAGATGTTAAAATGGGAAAATGGTAATTGATAAAAGATTTAATTTGACGAGTCATGGAGTAAGATAATTGGTAAGGCCCCAGTGCATCCAATTTCGGCACTCTTGAGGGGCATTGTGATTGGAGGACCCCGACCTGCTACGAAGCAGTGTAGCAATGTAAGCAGTGTGGGATATGTGGTGGATACCACGAAAGGAGGGTCTATACCTACACTGTATTGATGAAAATGGCTGTTAAGTGTGGTAAGACAGACCATTAATTTTGATTGTACAGAGTTGGGCGAGATCGCCCCACAGAAAAGTAAAGAGACAGAGAAAAACTTCGTTGGTATAGCTGCAACGAAAAGGGAGGCCATAGCCGAAAAGAAAAAGGAAAGTAGGCTGTTGGACGAAGGCGAGAGGATGTCTTGGACCAGGACACTATTGATGTTTCATGGATGTGGTGTAAGATACCACACTTGTTATGAATAATGAAGTACATATGTTCATTGATCCTGGTGCCACACATTTATTCATACCGCCTTCATTCGCATATAAGTGAGTAAAAGGCATGAATGCCTACATCATTGGGCACAATACTGATAAATGAGTACCCCAAGAGAGGAGGATTAATTAACGGAATATGGATATAGAGATTTTAAGTTGAAAAAAGTGGTGCAACAGTTGAAATTAAAGGAGTAAAGGATTGTACTCACGGAATGAATAATGAAAGAGTTTTGTCATGATTGATATACGAAGGAGATAATCTTTGAGATATGTTGATCCTAAATACAAGATGTACTGGAGTAAGAGGCGTATGCTAGGTAAGAATACCCTTAAAAATATGAAGTAATTATGATTAAAGCAATTAGTAGCGAATATAAATTGTGACCACAGGGACTGTTATGTAAAGTAATTGTGGTTAAGTCTAAGGGTTAATAAAGGTATTTCAAAATACCTCCTCGCCTGAAGACTTGACAGCGTCTAAAAGTATGTATATATAACCTATAACGTGAAATCGATCGTCGTAATAAATACCTTCAGCATTAGGATACCTTTACTAAGATGATAAGAATATTAAAATTCAACAAATCATAAAGGTTAACATAGTAAAATTTAATAAGAGCCGTTAAGATAAGAAAAGGAAATGACGCAGGTTAGTACCTGAAAACGTAAGCGATTTTGAAGGATCTTATACGCTTATGCGTAAATAAGTCAAGGATATGGACGATTGAAATAAGTAGTGGAGCTCAACTACAATGAGTTATTTAAACTTTACCTGGACCGATTTGTCATCATCCTTATTGATGATATGTTGAGTGTAGTTAAAGTCCAGGGAAAATTATAAGCAACAATTGGAAAAATTGCTTTTACAGATGGTTATTGCGAGTTTTAAAAAAGGGTATATTTTTTTGTTGACACGTTTAACTAAGAAAACGTGGTCTTTGAATGAGATGATAAATAAGATGATAGATGTGATAAGAATTTCGGGGTAGTGAAGTATGAACTGACCACCGTGATTAATTTAATCATACCAACAGCTCAAGAGGTTCTCAGTGAGTATGAATGACTCAAGATAATGAATGAGCTGTGTATTGATGTCAAATGGGAAGATAGTCGATTATGGATCCAGACGACTCAAGGATCATGAAATGAACTATCTGACCCATGATTTAAGTTGGCAGCGGTAGTACTTGTACTGAGGATATGGTACTATTATGTACATGGTGAGAAATTTTGGGTATGCACTGATCATAAAGCCCCAAGTATCTGTTTTCACAGAAAGAGGCGAATATGAGAATACATAGTGGGTTAGAGCTTCTGAGAGATTTTGATTGTGGAAAAATTGTACCACCCAGGAAAGGCTAATGTGATGGCTGATGCCTTGAGCAGAAAGAGCCTCGGGATGGTATTACATATGATGGTCAGGGAGCGTGAGCTGCTAGAGCAGTTGTGAGCCTCAATATTGATGTGATCCCTTCTAATGATGACAGTGATTATGTGACAGCTAGCCTGAGATTAGAACTGGATGAGAGTGCCCGGATTTGACAGGCTTAGCGTGATGATCGGCATGGTGTCGATAGTTTGGGTCAGATTCAGAAAGGTACAGTGACGAGTTCACAGAGAGTGTCGATGATTTACTGAGAGGTTCAGAGACAGTATAAGTGCTCCCCAGGACCACAGTTGATGAGATAGTATATTGTCAGAAGCTCACTTTTCTGGATATACAGTGCATACGAAAAGTAACGAATATATATATGAAATCTCTTAGAAGGGTATTAGTGGTCAGATATGAAAAGAGATATGGTAGAGATAGTGAAAAAGTGCCTAGTATGTCAGCAGAATAAGGTAGAGTATTAAAAGTCTACAGGGTTATTGCAGCCTCTACCTATATCGACACGGCACGAAAATGGGAGCAAGTCTCCATGAATGTCGTGATGGGTTACAGAGAACCCAGGTGAATTACGAGGCTATTTGGATGATAGTCGATAGAGTGACTAAGTCTACCCATCTTCTAGTTATGAAATCCCCAAATACTCAGAGTGTATATGAGGATTTATGTGTAAGGAAGATTGTGGAACATTAAGTAGCGTTCCAGTGAGCATGGTATCATATAGGGATTCCCGCTTCACTTCCCACTGAGTATTAGCACAGCTTTCCATCCTCAGACAGATGGTCAGTTAGAGAAGACTGTACAGGTTCTGGAGGATCCGATGAAAGCGTGTGCCCTTGATTTTTTATGCTCCTGGGATGATCAGTTATTATAAACCGAATTTGCCAATAGTGACGGTTGCCACTTGAGTATCGGGATAACAAGATAGGAGGCAGTGTATGGCTATAGGGGTTGTTCCCCAAATTGGATAAGAAAAAGTGAGTGACAGATAGAATTATTTTCGACTTTGGATAATAAGTCTCTGAGGATGTTTAGTTAAGGATGAGAGATTAAGAACACCTCAGAGCAGATAGAAAAGTATTGGAATTCACCGAGGGTGAATTAGTATGGTTGAAATGTTTCTTGTCCTAAGAGAATAAGGACATAGCGAACTTTTGGAAGAAGGTAAATTTAGTTTCACTGGATTGAATCTTTTGAGAGATTGGACAAGTGGAAGATAAGACCTGTAGGTGACATTTCCACTTGAATAAGCAGGCACCCATAATGTGTCCCATCTTTTGATACTTCGGCAATACTATCCAGATCCAGCATAGGTGATCAGATATGAACTCCAACAGTTCAGCTCAGTGCAAATATAAGTATATTGAAAAGTTGATTCGGGCATTAAATAGGAAAGAGAAAGTATTGAGGTTTAAGATGATCTCCTTAATTAAAGTTCTTTGGTAGTAATACACTCCGAAAAAGGTCATATGAGAATTTAAGAGTATGATACGATCGATGTACCCGGAGTTGTATATGGACTCATATGACTTGATTCTAATTTGGAGGACCAAATTCCTTAAGTGGAGGAGATTTGTAAGACTCGAAATTAAATCGTAAATTTTTATGAGAGATGAAAATGGTCAAAAATTTAACTGAATGGGATTCGGATTGGAAATAAGGATTTAAAATGCGAAGTGAGTGAGTGTTCGTGAAAGGAAGTCGGGTTAAATTAATCCCGAACACGTGCAAGGGCAAAATGGTCAAAAGACCGAAAGCCGGTATAAATTCGAGAAGAAAAATTTAATTAAAAATAATGGATTTGAGAAATCTTGGTCAATAAAGGTGAAATAAATTTATTTTGGGTTAAATTGATCAAGATATCAATTTATTGGAATTAATCGGGATTAATCGAAATTTTTAGTTCGGAAAAATCATTCCAAAAATAATCGAAAAATATATCAAAAAGTCATTCAGGACAATATCCTAAAAATACGGAGAAATTATACCCAAAAAGGGTTAAAATATAATAAATAAATTAAATAAAATTAAATTAATTAATTGGAATAAAATAAAAATTTTTGGTAGATATTTTGGGTATTTTAATGTATTTTAATGATTAAAATATTAATAAAATAAATAAATAATAAATAAATAAAAATAAATTAATAAATTGAAAAAAAAAGAATCAAAAAATCGGGGAGAGAGAAGAAGAAAACGGAAATAACGAAGCCGAAACTGAGGAAGATCGATAAACCATCGTTCGGCGACCAACGGCCAGGCGAAGGGCCGAAAAAGGAAGAGGGCGTCGGCGCGATCTCCCTGGTACTGGCGAATGAGCCACACTGACGCCGGAGGAGGCCGAAAATAGAGGGAGAAGCCGCAGAGAGAGGAAGCAAAATCGGCGGCCACCGGCGCAGATTTGACCCCGACCACCGCCGACCGAAGCTTCCCCACTTAATGCCGAGCTGATTGACACCAAAAACGACCGACGAAACTGCCGACAAACGTCGAAAATGGCGAAAAGAGAAATGGGTTTCGACGGTCGAGAGAGAACATGACGGACCGGTGACTTTTCGGCGGACTTGGACGAAATCGAGGGCAGATCTGAGATGCTGACGGCCCAGCAGAGCCACTGGCGGTGGAAGCCGGTGGAGAACCGACCGGCAAGGCCCTGAACCGAAGTGAACCGTAGTGAACCAGAGTGAACCGGCGGTCTGAACCGGGTCTGAACCGGACCGAACCGGTTCAACCAAGAAAGAGAGAAAAAAGGAGAAAAAAGGAAAAAGAAAAAGAGGAAAAATTGGAGAAAATTCCAGTGATGCAATCGAGCTTCGGGTAAGTAGGTAAGCGGTCGAATTGACCGATTTAAATTTTGAAATATTTAATTTGATAAGTAATCGACTGAAAGTTTACCCGAAAATATATTTAATGGTGTAGCTCGATGATTGGCATCCAACGAGAGCTCGAGATAGCCTTAATTTACGTACTAGTATGGAATCTCGGGTAAGTAACCCTTATTTACGACAATTTACATCGTTATGCGTGATATGAATTTAAATTCTGCATAAATTGAATTAAATTTAGGAAATTTAGATAAATTATCGTAAATAATAAATTTAGCTATTCGAGAGTTAGAATGAGGCCCAAGGAATTGTTAGTGGGCCCAATGAGCCCAATAGGCCTCGATAATGTAAAAATTAAGTGGAAAACGGGCTTAAGGCCGATTAAGGCCCATTAAGGTGCAATCGGGCCCAATAGGGATAAATGGGCCCAATGATTTAAATTAAGCCCAGAAAGTATTAAATACAATTAAGTTGTATAATATCTGATCTGAGGAATATTGATACGCAGTTTTGGGCTTTTGATGGGGGAGCAGATCGGACTGCGCGACGTGACATCAGTGGAAAGGTCAGACTCGACAGGAAAATAAGGTAAGGGAATTCTGCGGACTGCTAGAGGTAACTTTACGAAATTTTAAGTTCATTTGCAGTCCTTTAAAAATTATCTGAAGGGTCTAGAGGTCAAATAATAATTTTAGTGCCCGAATGGGTAAATTACCAAAATACCCTTGTTAAGGGTAAAATTTACAAATTTAGAAAAAATTGGGAGGAGCAAGAACAAGAGGTTTCTGCTCGTTTTGGAGACATTTTAATGCATTCATGAGTAGGCTGGCTAACCTTGAAAGAAAATGCACAGCATTGCATACTTTCAACGATATAATTGTTTTGAAAACTGTTTTGAGGAAACAGAGCCGCCTACGTGTTTTTATTTACATATGACGTGCTGGAACTCAGCTCGCACGATGTTTTGATTTGGGTGATGCATGCATTAGTGCTGGAGCAAGAGCTCACACTAGAGTTTTACATGCATTGGTGCTGGAGTCTAACTCGCGCTTGATTTTACATGATTTTCGTGATACGGTGCTAGAGTCTAACTCGCACCAGGTTTTACATGATTTTCGTGACAGGGTGCTAAAATCTAACTCGCACCATATTTGTATATATGATTTTGAGACAGGGTGTTGGAGCTTCGCTCGCACCAGATTTTCACATGGTTTGCATACAGAGTGCTAGAGCTTAGCTCGCACTAGTTTTACTTGATTTGATGAGAGTGCTGAGCATCTCTTGCACTGATTTTTATGAGAACATGCGATGAGCCATGCTTGGAGCATCGGGTAGACTATGTGTCACCGATTAAATAGGCTCACACGTGCATTTTGAGACATGGCATGAGTATTGAAATATGATATATGGGTCCACGTAGTACGATGTACTGTGCAAGTAGCATGGAATACGATGTACCGTGTGGTATCTTCGGATACGGGGTATCTTCGGATACGGTATCTTCGGATGCGTGGGATCGGATAAGACTGATGGGTTGGATTGACCCCGCACACTAGGATCCGTGTAGCAGAGGGCCTCACGAGGACACACGGCCATAGTCCTGGTTATTACCGTTATACAGATATTGCCTCGTCTCGCATGTTGACGACTTTGATGAGATTAAAACTGGTGTTTTAAAATCAAACGTGCATGATGATTACTTCCATGCTTTTCAAACCCATGTGTGAATGTAAATCAAATTTTTATGGATTTATGTGAGTCAAGACCACCCAAGGGATGGGTTGAGTCCTGGCCTTGTTGTGAAATTTTAAACGAGAAAGAAATGATTTGAAATAATTGCATGTTGAGTTTTGCCATGCGAATGGATTTACATAACATCATAACTCATATCATCTGTTTTGAAATGTGTGGAGAAAGGGTGGTTTATACATGGCACCACGTTCATGTAGGTAGTATGGTTACCTACTTGTTCGTAGGATTACCTTACTGAGCTTGATGTGCTCACCCCTTTCACTTTCTCACACAGATAATCTCCAGTTGAAGTTGAGACGACTCAGTACTGCATTTTGGATATCTGCTGCTACCCATCATTTAAGGTATACACACTTGTACACATTGTATCTAAATAAGCATAGCACATTAACATGTTTGTAAGTAACTTTAGGGGATGTATAAATATTGTAAACACTTATAAATGTCTGAGAAAGAATTAAGTTATATGGTAAATGTATGGTGGGACTGGCATTGACGCACAGCCCAATTTGTTAGTGGAGTGTGGTCACGATCAGAGGATAGGTAAGCATGAAAGAAAATAACAAAACGCGAAAAAATTTACTCTGATTTTTGGGTAGTTTTGGGTTGTGACATTCTTCCTCAACCGAGCACCTCTCCTTCCTTCCTCCTCTTCTCTTCCTTCCTTCTCTTCTTCCTCGGGAAAACCAGCTTCCAT
Organism: Firmiana major; assembly: GCA_033439115.1. Taxonomy (NCBI): domain Eukaryota; kingdom Viridiplantae; phylum Streptophyta; class Magnoliopsida; order Malvales; family Malvaceae; genus Firmiana; species Firmiana major. The sequence continues at coordinate 54,551,580 of CM065904.1, read as the reverse complement.
TTTTCTTCTCCCCTTCTTTTCCTTTTCCTCTTGGCCAGCAGCTTCCCTCTTTTCTTTCTTTCTTTTCTCTTCTTTCCTTTCCTTCTTCTTTCTCTTCTTTTCTCTTCTTTCCTTTCCTTCTTCTTTCTCTTCTTCTCCAGCCAACCGAGCCTCTCTTCTTCTTCTTCTTCTTTTCTTTGCTTTTTCTCCCGCCCAGCTGATGCCTCTGTTTTCTTTTGTTTCCAATTGAAACAATCGGGATTGGCTTTCTTTGAAAGCCAATCCCGTACAATGCCCCTTTTTCCTTTTTTTATTATATTAATATATTTATTATATCAATATATATATATTATATTAATATATAGATAGATATTATTTGTTTTGTCTTTGTTTAGTGTTAATATATTTGTTGTTTTCTTCTTTTATGTTATTATTTTCCATTTCATTTCATCATTTTTTTATTTTATTTGTCTCATACTTTATTTATTTATTTGTTAATACTATATATTAAATACTATACACTAAATAATGTATATATACTATATATATTATTATTCTTTTCTTTAAATGTCTAGTATATATGTACATATATATATATATATATATACATATTCACCTATGTATATATCTACATATATACATTTTCTTATATAATTTATCCAAAACATAATATCATGCCTTCCATGAAATTTTCCTTATTCCGAAAATGAAATAGTATCGGGACTCCATCATTCTTCATAAATTCTCGATACAAGTGTTTTACATCAACAATTTTCCATTTAACAAATTACAATTCTCTAATCCCTCTATACTCACATTCGTCTTATCACTCCTTGTATCTTCGGGTTCTCAATCATTCACGGGCTTCTCGATCCCTATAGTCCTCGAGTCCTACAACAAATATTTATGCTTCTGTTAATATATATTATTTTCATTTTTATATAATTAAATTAACATAGAAAATTTGTGGGGTTTACATCTGTCTTTTTGTCCAATTGGATGTGCTAGGCTCCTGTTGTCCGCGTGGTCCAATCTCGATTTTAGCTCAATTTCGGTCCATTTTCTACCGAAATATTCAAAATTCATCTGGATTTAATTTATCTGCAAACATAAGAATTTTAATTAAATAAAGGGGATAATTAACAAAATAAATTGAGGATTTAAATAATTAATTAGGAAATTAAGCACATATAATTCTAAAAATATAGAATTATCATTTTGGATCTCATGTTGTTGCACTATTTAGCAACACAAGGTATGTTTGAAATTTAATACATAATTTTTGTTATTAATATTATAATTAATAATATTGTAATTATTTATTTGCTTTAATCCTAAACTAGCTACAAGGCCATTAGATGAGTTGGTCACGGCTCTAGGCAAAGGTGGAGCAATCAGAGTTAACTCTCTTGTTGCAGGTTTGTTACCCCACATGCAACGAGACAATTATTACTGCATTTACCAAGAGGTCGTAGCCAGAGACCATTACCATTCACATGCCATTCAGAGAGATGACCATCACATTGGATGATGTGACTACATTGTGTGAGAGCCCCTAGCCTCCGCAGGTGAGCCCACTGGCTCCCTGGGCCGACTAGGCCTCGTCACCATAGCTACGTATTGTTCTCTTTGGGCCCACTGGCTCTCAAGATTTTGCTCACCCAGGACGCATCCCAGAGTGCTCAAACCCAGGACCAAGTCCTAGTCCTTGCACTCTGTTGATACCACTGAGCCATTAGCTCATGGTATCAACAGAGTGCAAGGACTAGGACTTGGTCCTGGGCTCGAGCACTCTGGGACGCGTCCTGGGTGAGCAAAATCTTGAGGGCCAGTGGGCCCAAAGAGAACAATACGTAGCTATGGTTGTCACACCCACATTACCTAAAATCAGAGTAAATTTTTCGATTTTTTGTTTATTATTCAATTCTTACCTTTCTCTCATCGTGACCATCCTACAACACAGTTGGACTATGATTCGGTGTTAGTCATCTCACACTATTACCAATTCTATTTCCATATTCACATTCATATATCAGAGTTTACTATCCTTTGACTTTAATTAAATACATACCTATTGGTATTTATAACTCTATATCCCCGACATCATATCAGTTTACAATACTGTGCATTACATATTTAGATACAAAACCATACAAATGTGTATACCTGTCTCTCGATGGGAAGCAACGGATATCAAGCATGCAAGTCCTCAGCTGCTTACTAATTTCTGTGAGTGCTCTAAAAAGATGGGAAAATAAGGGGGGTGAGCAAACCACACGCTCAGTAAGGCAATTACGCAAGTAAGTAGATAGCTCCACTATCTACATGCTCATAATGCCATGCCCTTAAAATCCATTTCTTTTCATTAAAATCATCAAGCACAAAGTCATGCAACATCAATGACTTAGTTTATCAAAACTATTTGTGCATATAGAAATCATGTAATTCATGCATCAAAGGCATTTTATGTGACATCATTAAATCATAATAAGCATGAAATAAATCAAGATCATGCAGTCTTTCATGTCATGTAAGACAAATCTTGAATTTGAAATGAAAGCATGGAAAACATCATCATGCTGCAGAATTTAAATCAATTCATTAAAATTGCAGTAAAAACTAACCCTTCCGGGTTAATAATCTCATTAAATAATTCATTAAAATTCATTATAAAACTCGGTTATAAAACCACCCTTCTTTCAGGGTCACATATCATAAAATCATCTAAAATCTCATATCACAGTATAAAATCATAAAATCGGGGGCCTGACCCCTCCATCGGGTCTACCCTGGTCTATCGACCAATAGTTATATCATGTGAGACAAGTATCTGATTATATCAGTAACATCGAGTACTATGGCCATATCCTAGTGATCCCTGGCAACACGGTACCTAGTGTGCGGGGTATCACACCTGAAACGGGAGGTGGGTCGTCCTACCCGCCAGAACAGTATAACACTAGGATTGAGAGGGCAAGGCTTGCTGCCTCGTGGCTAATGCCACTCCACTCCAACAATCCCCATGGTACAGCGTACTCCGCATGACATACACGGTACAACGTGCCCCGTGAACCCAAGCTCAATCAGGGGTGCTTATAATAGGTCTTATCCACCAATATCATCTCTGTCTCAGAATGCACGTGTGAGCATATCATCTCACTGTGACACACAGTCTACAGGAGGCTCCAACATGGCTATATGCATGTAATACAATTCCCTGTGCGAGCTAAGCTCAAGTACGGCTCCATGCATATTCATGATATCAGAAAACTTCATGCGAGCGAAGCTCTAGCACGGTGCCATAGAAATCAATGAAATTTGCGTACGAGCAGCACTCTAGTACGACTTAAACTGATTATAAATTCAAGTAAAATCCACGTACGAGCAATGCTCTAGTATGGATATGTATAAAAACTCAATGAAAACCTCGTACGAGAAAAACTCCAGTACGACATTCAAATGAATTATGAAAACCATATAAAACTTTGTGCGAGCAACGCTCCAGCACAAATCAATGCTCAAGTAAATCAAATCTTGTGCGAGTTACACTCCAGCACGTCTTTATGCATAATTAAATCAAATCTCATGCGAGTTACACTCCAGCACGGCTTCATGCATAATTAAATCAAAACAGGATGTGAGCTAAGCTCCAGCATCTCTCATGCATGTCAAATCATTAAAACTAGTGTGAGCAATCGCTCCTGCACCTCTTTATGCATACCACGTTAAAACAAATCCAAAACATGTCAAAACATGTCAAAACAGAGTGCGAGCTAGGCTCCAACACTTCTCATGGATTTCATAGGAATAAAAATCAGTGCGAGCAACTGCTCTAGCACATGTCATGCATATGATGTCACAAGTCGGTGCGAGCAACCGCTCAAGCATATTTATGCACATTCACAAACGCAGATATAGTGCGAACTACGTGTCGGCACTATCTGTTTCCATATAAACTTGATAGTTGGCCTATTTTCCAAAGAAATTTCCATTTAAATACAAATAACACTTACGTAGTGTTATCATGTGAAATTCATGCAATTACTGGCCAATCTATCGATTTGCTTTGATTAAAACCAATAAAATCCTTAAACCATAAATTTCCTTAAATCATGCATTTCATGCATGTCATGCTTTCACCATCCTTAGGTGAACTTCCCTCAATAGGGGTAAAATAGACTTTTCACCTATTTCGATCCTTAAAATCATTTAAACCACTTTTAGGCTCATTATACATAATCAAGGTATACATACATATTCAGTGTACAGAAAAACTATTAAAATACACGTAGCTACCTCTAGCTACTCACACAATTCCCTTACCTCATTTTTCTATGCAGTCTGACCTTTCTCACTGATGTCTTGTCACGCAGTCTAATTTGCTCCCAATCCAATCTCCGGAACTGCGGATACACATTCATCAGGTCAATTACAATACAATTTAATTGTATTTCATATTTTCTGGGCTTAATTTAAATCATTGGGCCCATTTACCCATATTGGGCCCGATTTCACCACAATGGGCCTTAATCGGCCTTAAGCCCGTTTACCACACTTTATCGAGGCCTATTGGGCTCATTGGGCCCATCAGTAATTTATTTAGCCTCGTTCTAAATTCGCAAATATCTCAATTTAGTATTTACGACAATTTATCCAATTTTTTAGAATTTAATTCATTTATGCAGAAATTAAATCCGTAATTTATGCGTTAAATATCAATCACCAATAATGATGCAAAATTATCGTAAATAAGGGTTACTTACCCGTTATTCCATGATCATACACAAATCGAGGCTGTCTCGAGCTCTCGATTGATGCCAATTGTCGAGCTACACAATTAAATATATTTTCGAGTAAACTTTCAGTCGATTATTTATCAAATTAAATATTTCAAAAATTAAATCGGTCAATTCGACCGCTTACCGACTTACCCGAAGCTCGATTGCATCACTGAAATTTTTTCCAATTTTTCTCTTTTTCTTTTTCCCTTTTTCTTCCTTTTTTCCTTTTCTTTTTGGCTGAATCAGTCCGATCCGGTTCAACCCGGTTCAGACCAGTTCGACCGATTCAGTCACCATTTGGTCATTTCGACGCCGTCCGACCGATTCTCGGTGCGATTTCGACACCAATCGATGCGCCACGGCCTAGGCTTCCAAAATCGACCCTTGGTGTTGCTCGAATCGGAGCCGATGGCCGCCGATCGAGACTTCTCTTCTGCGGGTTCCTCTTCCGTTTCCAGCGTTTTACGGCGTGATCCACGGCGCGTCTTGGCTGCTAGAGGTTCTCCCGATGCTGGGCTACGTTCGCCTGCCCTCGTCGGCCCCTCAGCCCCGTCGATGGTCGTCCGACGGAGGGATTTGGTTCCCTCGATTTCGACTGCTTCGTTTCTTTCGTTTCTGTTTCGCAAAATTTCAGATTTTGCGTTTTTTTTATTTTTTTATTTATTTATAATTTATTTTTAATATTATTTTATTCAATAAAATAATATTAAAATACAAAAATATCTTTAAAATTTTATATTTTATTCATTTAATCACTAAATGACTTTATCGGTATTATTTCGTCTTTTCGGTATAATTTTTGATTATTTTCGGGATTATTTTTCGATACGAAAATTTTGATTTATTCCAATAAATTCATATCTTGATCAATTTAACCCGAAATTTAATTATTTCTTCGTTGTTGATCAAGATTTCTCAATCTCATATTTTTAATTAAATTTTTTTGTCCCGATTAATACCGAATTTTGGTCTTTTGATCGTTTTGCCCTTGCACATTTTCGGGAATACCATTTAAATCCTTTTGCATTTTTAAATGCACTCAAAAATATCGGGTCTTACAATCTCCCCCACTTAAGAAATTTGGTCCTCCAAATTAGAACCAAGTTAAATAAGTCCATAACAACTCTGGGTACGTCTATCGTATCATATACTGTCATCCTCAAGTGACTTTCTCCGGAGTGTAATACTACCATCATACTTAACTAGGGAGATCGTCTCAAACCTCAACACTTCTCCTTCTTGTTTAATACCCGAATCGATTTTTTTTCCAACATACGTTACATTTTCATTGAGCTAAACTGTTGGAGCTCATATCCAATCACATATGTTGGGTCCGGATAGTATTTCTGAAGCATCAAAAGATGGGACATATTGTGGATGCCTGCTAATTCAAGTGGTAACACCAACCTACAGGTCTTATCTCCCACTTGTCCAATATCTCTATCCAAATCTCGTTCGTCCTTATGCTCTTAGGACAAGTAACTATCAACAATACTGATTCACCCACGGTGAATTCCAATAATTTCCTGTCTCTTGTCAGCATAGCTTTTCTATCTGCTCTGAGGTGTTCTTAATTTCTCACAAATCATCTGAACATCCTCAGAGGTTTGTCTTACCAATTTGGGAACGATTCACTATCTGTCACCCACTTCTTCCTATCCAAGTCGGGAAACAAATCCCTACGGCCATACAATGCCTCATATAATCTCATTTCGATACTCGAGTGACAACTGTCATCATTGACGAATTCGATTAATAACAACTGATCATCCCAGGAGCTTATCACATCAATGGCACACGCTCTCATCACATCCTCCAGAACCTGTATAGTCCTCTCTGACTGACCATCTGTCTGAGGACGGAGCTGTGCTAGCACACAATCAAGGTCCCATAGCTTCCAAAAACATATTCCCAGAAGGGGGAAGTGAAGCGGGAATCCCTATCTGATATCATGCTCACTGGAACGCTACATAATGTTTCACAATTTTCCATATACATAAATCCGCCTACGCACTCAGAGTATCTAGGGATTTCCATTGCTAGAAGGTGGGTAAACTAGTCTATCTATCAACTATTACTCAGATAGTCTCGTGATTCATCCGGGCCCTCTATAACCCATCACAATATCCATGGTAACTTGTTCCCATTTCTGTGTCAATTAGGTAGAGGCTGCAATAACCCACAACTTCTAGTACTCTACCTTACTCTGTTGACATACGAGACACTTCTCTACAATCTTTACAATATCACTTTTCATACCTGACCACCAATACTCCTTTTCAGAGATTTCGATATATTTATTATTTCTCGGATGCACTATATATCCCGAAGAGTGAGCTTTTGACAATAACACTATATCATCAACTGTGGTCCTGGGGAGCACTTATACTGTCTCTGAACCTCGGTAAGTCATCATCACTCACTGTGAACTCTGTCACTATACCCTTTTAAATCTGACCCACACTATCGACACCATGCCAATCATCATACTAAGCCTGGCAAATCCGATCACACAAATCCGGTTCTAACCTCAGGCTAGCTATCACAAAATCACCGTCATCATCAAAAGGGATCCCCATCCTATTGAGGCTCACAACTGCTCTAGCAGCTCACGCTCCCTGACCATCATATGTGATACCATCCCGAGGCTCTTTCTGTTCAAGGCATCAGCCATTACATTAGCCTTTCCTGGGTGGTACTATTTCCATAATCATAATCCCTCAGAAGCTCTAACCCTCTTGGTTAGCATATCCGACTCTTTCTATTAAAACAGATACTCGGGGCTTTTACGATCAGTGCATACCCGAAATTTCTTACCATTTAAGTGGCGGCGCCATATTTTTAATGTAAACGCTACGGCTGCCAACTCTAAATCATAGATCGGATAGTTTCTCTCATGGTCCTTGAACTATCTGGATCCATAAACGACTATTTCCCATTTTACATCGATACACAGCCCAATCCTTATTTTTGTGGTATCCATACACACTGATACCTCTTGAGCTGTTGGGTATGGTGAGATTAATTACGGTGGTCAGTTTATCACTTCAATATACCAAAACTCACGAAAGCTACTTTCATTCTTATCATCCTACTGACATACAATCTTTTTTCCAAACGAGACGTGTCAATTGAGCAGCCCATTTCGAGAAACTCACAACACTCGTCGGTAAGATAGTTTCCTGTTGCTACTCATGCTCTTCCCTGGACTTCGAATACATCAAAATATCATCGCTAAAGATGACAACCAATCGGTCCAGGTTAGGCTTAAATACCTCATCGTAGTTGAGTTCCACTAAATATTTCAAATTCCCATATTCTTGACCTATGTTTGCATAAACGTAAATGTCATTTAGAAATTGCTTTCGTTCAAGATACTAGCTCACGTCATTTCTTTCCTCTTATATTAACGGCTTTTATAAAATTTTAATTTTTAAACTTTCATGATTAATGAATTTCTATATCTTTATCGTACCAGTGAAGGTACCCAAATTTTAAATGCATATATTACGACTGTCGATTTCAATTTATAAGTTATGTGTACGCTTCTAGACGCTGTCAAGTCTTCAAGTAGGGAAATATTTTGAAATACCTTTATTAACCCTCAGACTTGACCACATATACTGGGTGTAAATATATCCACCCCTTATCCTTGGTCGCAATTCGTATTCACTACTTATCGCTTAATCCAATTTACTTTGCATATCAAGGATATCTTTACCTTGCATATGTCTTATTCCAATATATCTCCTTTAATATATCACTTATAACAAACTCTTTCATTATTTGTCAAACTTACAATCCCTATACCCTTATTCAGTTAGTGAAAATCAGCTAACCATCGTCCTCATGCCTAAGGGTATAAGCTTCACATTTTTCACTAACTTATAAGCAACTGAAGGCGGTATGAATAAATGCATGGAACCAGGATTAATTAAAATAATTACTTCATTATTCTTAACTAATGTAGTATCTTCCACCACATCCTACGAAACATCAAAAGTGTCCTGGTCCAAGGCATACAATCGCCCTCGTCCAACATCTTATTTCTATGGTAACTACCACATATTCTACATTGTTCACGCTGCTACACTGCTTACACTACTACACTGCTCACATTGCTACGGAGCAGGTCGGGGTCCTCAAATCACAATACCCCCTCAAAAGTATTGAAATTGAATACACTGGGGCTTTACCAATCATCTTACCCCATGATTCATTAGCTCTAAGCTTTTACCAAACTACCTTTTTCCCATTCTAACATCTCTGTCATTCTCTATTCTCTTTTAGTCTTTATTTCGGCTCTTACTACCTTTCCCAATCTCAGAGGCATGCAACTTATAATCTTATTCATACAACTATAATCAACGCACTACCTCAGCATAGGTAGTGATATCTAACATGGCCCATCGGACTCTAATTGACAATCTGAGCCCTTTCCATGAAGTTTCAAACTTCTCGACTCTCACTGTTCATAGTGTCCGAGTCACATCTGCCCAGGAATATAAACTAAGCTTCAGACTCATCAATCAACTAGTTCTTGTGGGTCAGAGTAAATAATGTCATCTGTAATTTCCTTTAACAATGTCCAGGATATTCTGTCACCGAAATACATTTCGAATTATTTTTCATGTCCAATCTGGATGTCAAAATCTTATGATGGGTCGAGCGGACTTCCACCAATGTTCCGACTTACCCTTAAATACCATGCATACTCTAAGCAATTAGCTCCCAAAATATTCTCTACACTCTGCTTCAACCTCGCGAAGCGTGTCTCAATATTGTTCGATCTCTCTGTCAGACTCGGTCTGATCTTTCTGTCGGACTCTGTGGGGCATACTCAATACCAGCCTCCACGTCAATCTCATTTCAAGTCTCATGTGGCGACTCAGTACAACTCACGGGCCTACCTCTTCAGCCTCGAGCTCATGTACTCGCCTCTCAACCATAGCGGCTATCAGTTAATGAGTCTATTCTTGCATTTAAAACCAAATTCTTAGCTGCACTTCCATCTCGATATACACAATTGTATCTAAACAATGTACAGTACATGGGGATGTAAACTTCCTTAACCACTAACACCGACTCATATCAGACCAACTCAAGCTCTGATACCATTAAACCTGTCACGACCCAAATTACCTAAAATCAGAGTAAATTTTTTGTTTTTTTGTTTATTATTCAATTCTTACCTTTCTCTCATCGTGACAATCCTACAACACAGTTGGGCTATGATTCGGTGTTAGTCATCTCACACTATTACCAATTCTATTTCCATATTCACATTCATATATCAGAGTTTACTATCGTTTGACTTTAATTAAATACATACCCATTGGTATTTATAACTCTACATCCCCGACATCATATCAGTTTACAATACTGTTCATTACATATTTAGAAACAAAACCATACAAATGTGTATACCTGTCTCTCGATGGGAAGCAGCGGATATCAAGCATGCAAGTCCTCAGCCGCTTACTAATTTCTGTGAGTGCTCTGAAAAGATGGAAAAATAAGGGGGTGAGAAAACCACACGCTCAATAAGGCAATTAAGCAAGTAAGTAGATAGCTCCACTATCTATATGCTCATAATGCCATGCCCTTAAAATCCATTTCTTTTCATTAAAATCATCAAGCACAAAGTCATGCAACATCAATGACTTAGTTTATCAAAACTATTTGTGCATATAGAAATCATGTAATTCATGCATCAAAGGCATTTTATGTGACATCATTAAATCATAATAAGCATGAAATAAATCAAGATCATGCAGTCTTTCATGTCATGTAAGACAAATCGTGAATTTGAAATGAAAGCATGGAAAACATCATCATGCTGCTGCATTTAAATCAATTCATTAAAACTGTAGTAAAAACTAACCCTTCCTGGTTAATAATCTCATTAAACAATTCATTAAAATTCATTATAAAACTCGGTTATAAAACCACCCTTCTTTCAGGGTCACATATCATAAAATCATCTAAAATCTCATATCACAGTATAAAATCATAAAATCGAGGGCCTGACCCCTCCCTCGGGTCTACCCTGGTCTATCGACCAATAGTTATATCATGTGAGATAAGCATCTGATTATATCAGTTACATCGAGGACTATGGCCATATCCTAGTGATCCCTGGCAACACGGTACCTAGTGTGCGGGTATCACACCTGAAACGGGAGGTGGGTCGTCCTACCCGCCAGAACAGTATAACACCAGGATTGCGAGGGCAAGGCTTGCTGCCTCGTGGCTAATGCCACTCCACTCCAACAATCCCCGCGGTACAGCGTACTTCGTGTGACATACATGGTACAACGTACCCCGTGAACCCAAGCTCAATCAGGGGTGCTTGTAATAGGTCTTATCCACCCATATCATCTCTGTCTCAGAATGCACGTGTGAGCATATCATCTCATTGTGACACACAATCTACAGGAGGCTCCAACATGGCTATATGGATGTAATACAATTCCCTGTGCAAGCGAAGCTCAAGTACGACTCCATGCATATTCATGATATCAGAAAACCTCGTGCGAGCGAAGCTCTAGCACGGTGTCATAGAAATCAATGAAATCTGCGTACGAGCAGCGCTCTAGTACGACTTAAACTGATTATAAATTCAAGTAAAATCCACGTACGAGCAATGTTCTAGTATGGATATGTATAAAAACTCAATGAAAACCTCGTACAAGAAAAACTCCAGTACGACATTCAAATGAATTATGAAAACCATATAAAACTTTGTGCGAGCAACGCTCCAGCACAAATCAATGCTCAAGTAAATCAAATCTCGTGCGAGTTACACTCCAGCACGACTTTATGCATAATTAAATCAAATCTCGTGCGAGTTACACTCCAGCACGGCTTCATGCATAATTAAATCAAAACAGGATGTGAGCTAAGCTCCAGCATCTCTCATGCATGTCAAATCATTAAAACTAGTGTGAGCAATCGCTCCAGCACCTCTTTATGCATACCATGTCAAAACAAATCCAAAACATGTCAAAACAGAGTGCGAGCTAGGCTCCAGCACTTCTCATGCATTTCATAGGAATAAAAATCAGTGCGAGCAACCGTTCTAGCACATGTCATGCATATGATGTCACAAGTCGGTGCGAGCAACCGCTCAAGCACATTTATGCACATTCACAAACGCAGATATAGTGCGAACTACGTGTCGAAACTATCTGTTTCCATATAAACTTGATAGTTGGCCTATTTTCCAAAGAAATTTCCATTTAAATACAAATAACACTTACGTAGTGTTATCATGTGAAATTCATGCAATTACTGGCCAATCTATCGATTTGCTTTGATTAAAACCAATAAAATCCTTAAACCATAAATTTCCTTAAATCATGCATTTCATGCATGTCATGCTTTCACCATCCTTAGGTGAACTTCCCTCAATAGGGGTAAAGTAGACTTTTCACCTATTTCGATCCTTAAAATCATTTAAACCACTTTTAGGATCATTATACATAATCAAGGTATACATACATATTCAGTGTACAGAAAAACTATTAAAATACGCGTAGCTACCTCTAGCTACTCACACAATTCCCTTACCTAATTTTTCTATACAGTCTGACCTTTCTCACTGATGTCTCGTCACGCAGTCCGATTTGCTCCTAATCCAATCTTCGAAACTGCGGATACACATTCATCAGGTCAATTACAATACAATTTAATTGTATTTCATATTTTCTGGGCTTAATTTAAATCATTGGGCCCGTTTACCCATATTGGGCCTGATTGCACCATAATGGGCCTTAATTGGCCTTAAGCCCGTTTACCACACTTTATCGAGGCCTATTGGGCTCATTGGGCCCATCAGTAATTTATTTAGCCTTGTTCTAAATTCTCAAATATCTCAATTTAGTATTTACGACAATTTATCCAATTTTTCAAAATTTAATTCATTTATGCGAAAATTAAATTCGTAATTTATGCGTTAAATATCAATCACACATAACGATGCAAAATTATCGTAAATAAGGGTTACTTACCCGTTATTCCATGATCGTACACAAATCGAGGTTGTCTCGAGCTCTCGGTTGATGCCAATTGTCGAGCTATACAATTAAATATATTTTCGGATAAACTTTCAGTCTATTATTTATCAAATTAAATATTCCAAAAATTAAATCGGTCAATTCGACCGCTTACCGACTTACCCGAAGCTCGATTGCATCACTAAAATTTTTCCCAATTTTTCCTCTTTTTCTTCCTTTTTTCCTTTTCTTTTTTGCTGAATCGGTCCGGTCCGGTTCAACCCGGTTCAGACCAGTTCGGCTGGTTCAGTCACCATTTGGTCATTCCGACGCCGTCCGACCGGTTCTCGGTGTGATTTCGACACCAATCGATGCGTCACGGCCTGGGCTTCCAAAATCGACCCTTGGTGTTACTCGAATCGGCGCTGATGGCCACCGATCGAGACTTCTCTTCCGCGGGTTCCTCCTCCATTTTCAGCGTTTTACGGTGTGATCCACGACGCGTCTTGGCTGCTAGAGGTTCGTCCGATGCTGGGTTGCGTTCGCTGGCCCTCGTCGGCCCCTCAGCCCCGCCGGTGGTCGTCCGACGGAGGGATTTGGTTCCCTCAGTTTTGGCTGCTTCGTTTCTTTCGTTTCTGTTTCATAAAATTTCAGATTTTGCATTTTTTATTTATAATTTATTTTTAATATTATTTTATTCAATAAAATAATATTAAAATACACAAATATCTTTAAAAATTTATATTTTATTCATTTAATCACTAAATGACTTTATCGGTATTATTTCATCTTTTCGGTATAATTTTCGATTATTTTCGGGATTATTTTTTGATACGAAAATTTTGATTTTTTCCAATAAATTCATATCTTGATCAATTTAACCCGAAATTTAATTATTTCTTCGTTATTGATCAAGATTTCTCAATCTCATATTTTTAATTAAATTTTTTTGTCCCGATTAATATCGAATTTTGGTCTTTTGATCGTTTTGCCCTTGCACATTTTCGGGAATACCATTTAAATCCTTTTGCATTTTTAAATGCACTCGAAAATATCGGGTCTTACAATGGTGACGAGGCCTAGTCGGCCCAGGGAGCCAGTGGGCTCACTTGCAGAGGCTAGGGGCTCTTACACATTGCTTGGTATTCCTATGGTTGGTCGAGTCATTTCCGTTAATACTCTCTCCATTGACCAAGCAAACGAGAAGCTAGTACGTGTACTTAGGGTCCCCGTGATAAAGCATGTGGAGAGACAGCCACTTGTCGAGGACCACATGTTATGTGGTAGTAGTTGAAAAATATATTCGTTAAGGTGACTGACTCGGATGATGAGATGAGAATAGTGTACGCGGCTTGCTCATTTTTTATTATTTTTAGTTTGATGCACTCTTTTTGTTGATTAGAGTGCAATGTGAGTCTCGGTAGCGTACTTGTCATTTTTAGAGGATTTGGGAAATGTTCGAGAGATCACATGGGGTGCAGCTTGTCTTACCTACACTTATAGATAGCTGGGCCTTCTTAGCAAGTTTGAGTGCCACTCTATAGCTGGTTACATGACATTTATTTGAGTATGTAACGTTTCTTTAAAAATATTCATTTTTTTTCGTAATATTTATTACACTATGTTGTTATGATAAATGTTGCTTTTATTTTTTGTAGTCATGGATCTACGAGCATTTTTCCTTGTTAGATCTAGTGCCAGACCAATCATATAGAACGAGAATGCCATAGGCTCATCAATGAAGCCACGCACATTCAGCATGCATTTACAGGTGCTAATGGAGCGACCTAATGACTTATAGTGTCATCAAGTCATTTGGGATTCGTATGCATACTCTAAATCCCACTATCCATTGTCGCGAATTGCATTCTTCTACAGATATATTAAGCTCGAGAACATTGTAGAGCCATATCATCAGGATAGAGTTATGCAATAGTGGGGCTATGTGTAGGATATTCCAAATGTACCACTCACCCCAGCACATGCAGAACGAGGTTCAAAGCTAAAGAACTATGACATGCTTTATAGTTTTTTGCAAGGTTACTAAGATAACTAGGACTTCCATGTGATCCATGAGGATAGTAGAGGAACTCAATGTAGTGAGTAGAGAGCATGTTCAATAGACTACATATCTTGGTATGAGATTGTTTAGCATCAATTTGTGCAAAATCTTGGACATAGATCGACCACGCAGCACAAACCAAGGAGTAATGAGTCAATTAGCGAGGAAGTAAGTCATTTATTTTTTTCTTGTTATGTCACTGATGGCTTATTATATTGTGTTTGATGTATTTATATTCTTATTAATTTATAGCAGTTATCAAGAGCCATACATCGACTAGAGATAGGTGGTAACGGGTAGAGAGAATCAGGACTTGGATGTGTTTTGGAGGGCGGTATTTGATGTTTATGGCACATTGACACCTCAACCTCCTCCACGTCCCGCTACAGCATCTTTAGCTCGACTGCTAACTCTCGTTGTAGCATCTTTAAATCGACCTCCACGTACCTTATAGCCTCTTCAACTCCTCTGAGTTTACACCTCAGCTCCACGTCTAGCTCTATCCACAACACTAGTTTCATCATCTCAGCATCTTATTGTGCATTTGCCTCAACCACCAGCTCTGAAACTACCATCGTGCATACAAGAGCCTTTTCTTGTGCAGTGGGCTCGACCACGACGTGTAATTGTTTCATGTCGCGTTACAGAATGAGAGTCAGCTATTACTATAGTGCATCCACCTCCTTTTCCTAGTACATTGATCCAGCTCCTACTCCTTTTACTGTAGTATATGTTAGGCATAAAAAGATAAGGGAGTAAATTTTTTGCATATGTTTTTTACTTATACTTTTGTATAGATTGGTATCTATATATATAATTATTAATCTTTTTTCATTTGGTTTAATTTAAAGAATATAAAAATTAAATAAAAGATAATTTATCATTTTTTATTTTGTTTATATATTACATTTCAATTATATAATATTTAAACAAAAACATTAAAATTTCATAAATAATGTAGAGAATTAAATAAAATAAATTATCTTAAATTAACCCTATACTTATGAAGTAGATGATTAAATAAATTAAATTATAATAAATAAAAAATAACAATGTTGAAGTTACAAACTATTCAAACAAATATAAATACAACATCATGGTTCATCCAGACTGTCTATTGAGTGGCAACATCTGTGTTTGACAAAAACAAAAACTTGAAATCCTTGATCCGAGATACATATAGAAGCTTTCACTCTCAAGCGCATTCATATATATACCTACGCCAGTTGCATGCAATTAAAGGTATTAGTGCTCTTGAATCTAATAAGACTTGCAACAATTCATTATATTTAGCTAAATATGAGGTAAAAGTAATAATATTGAAACAAATATAACATATATTGTGATCCATACCTGAACAAAATAGCAACAGTTCACAAATTCTATATTAATTAACCTATGATGCATTGGAAGAGGCATTGGAGATCTAAGTGGGAAATATGTCAATCACTGTAGTGCAGATAAATAGACAAGCATGATGATATAACATGATGCTATCAAATGACTCATAGCTGGTAAGGTCATCCAATGATCTTTATAAGCTACCATGTTGAAACATAATAAGGACTGCATCAATTTATTAACACGCTCTTGGCTTCCATAGAGACACATATATTAATCTTGGTATTTACTTAATTCATCCATCAAATCCCGTCTCACTTGTGGCCCTTCATCCAAACTCATGCCCAACAACCCAGCGATAGCTCTAAACCCACAGTGTCCATCGAACTCAACATCGACAACACTGTGAATGTACTAACATATCTCCACTGGGAAGCATCAAAGTATTGAATTTTGTGACCAGGCCGATGCACAAGTAATTTTTTTCTTTTATTTAACAGTTTCACTGAACTTGCTGTTATTAGTGAAATTATGTTGTCTTGTCCAAACTCATGAATCTCAAAATAAGAAGGATCTTATCAAGTTGATGTATCCATTTTTAATGCTAAAGGACGACCCTTTGCCTTAGCCTTCTCCATTAGAGGAACTAGGAATGTTGTTGTTGGATTACCTAGTTCTCTTAACTTTTGTTTCAAGGCTAGTTTCCTCGAAATATCGCATACATTGATCCGCCTTACAATTATGTCTCACTCTGTATCCAGTGTCAAGTGCTGCTCCTCATCAACTTTAGACTTTGCCAAGTCCAACTTTGATCAATGTGTATGCATGGCAAATAAGAGAATTGGTCGTTCAACCCATATATATTCAGCTATCTCATGCGTACAGGGTAATCCATGTGTGGTTCTCATCATGCAACTACATGACAAACAATCAATATACGTACCCTTTGCTTACTCTACCTCCTCCAATATCATATGCAATGTAGACTTTGACACCAACCTCTACAACTCCTTGAATACTAGTGGCTTAAAGTTGTGTTCAACAACGGTAAGACTTGCCTCCAATGAAGCCTTTATACCTGTATATTATAGCTCAATCAAGGAGTTGACAACTGTCTAAGACGTCTCAAAATCACCTTGAGATGATCCAAGGTGTCTTTTCAACTACGCGTATGCACTCTTCGCTCTGTACGAAATAAAGAAATGTATTAATTAAATTGAAAAGATTGCATAAAATCAAACTAATCATAAAAAATCACAAAGAAAATACCTATTAGTTGTCACATTTCTAAAATGCATCACTTTATCCGTCTAAGCTGCATTAAATCACTCCTTATACGGATCCAACCAAGCACTCCTAACATACTGCACTACTTTTGGATAATTATTATAATCCATTAATATTGTACTTAAATGCCTCTCATACTCCTCAGTCAATGAGAACATAAGAATGTTCCAAGCTCCTATGAATGCATTCCACCTATCCTTATGCATAAATAACTTTCTGTAGTTAGCAAGTATATTCTTCAATATGTGCCATCTGCATAACAAATTGGTCGTGCATGGAAATACTTTTTTAACTGCATTCACCAATGTTGAATCTCTATCAGTGACAATGTCACAACCCTCTATACCAATCCGTGACCATTACCTTACCACTTACCACTTACAGTTAGGCTGTAAGTCAACATCCAATCCACATCTTATATAAATTCATTTAATTGAAATAGAATAGAAACTAGATTCATTTAATTGAAATGGAATAGAAACTGGACTTTTATAAATATGCGGAAGCGTTTACATCAGTTTCTATTAACTATACATCTTTACATACAAAATATCACTAGACTGTGTATTTATTTACAGGATACAAATTTTTTTCTAATCATCAGTGTATACCTCTCTATACTGCTGGAGAACTGGAGAACACCTTAGCAGGGACGACTGCAGTACTCACTAATGCGTAGTATCTGTGGAGGAGGAAATAAGGGGGTGAGCATAACACGCTCAGTAGGAAAAATATGCAAGCAGGTAGATAACTACATTATCTACATGCTAAAATACATACATTCATTTTCCTATAAACAATATGCATGTTCCTTAAAACAACTTCCATCAATGCGAAATAATTAATTCCCTAGATGCGTTTATACATATTCACACAATAGCACACAACTTTCACAGCATAATCTATTCACACAGTTCATATATAGAAAATTCTTTACTTAAAAATAACACAGGTTTATTTCGAAATCACCTTACACACAGCAAGTCAATGTTCATATGTGACTTAATCCCTAGACACACAGCGAGGGAAGATATCTGTTACCTCACACAATAGTGACAATATCATATCACACAGATATATAAGACTTATGGCCATAGTCGGATTCCAGGCTATACTGATCAGGTGTGCGAGAACCTTATGCTTAGGGGGGTGGATCAACCATCTCTTCAGCTCAACTCAATTCACGGCACATCATACCTCATGGCTAACGCTCACGGTACATCATGCTCCCGTGGATCCTTATCACCCATTTTCATTGTCTCAAAATCACGTGCGAGCAGGTCAGTGCCAGACACACAGCAGTACACGACGGCTCTAGCATGGTATATCCATCACACAGTAATTTCATTAACTCTCGTGTGAGCAACTCAGTGTAAGACACACAACATACCTAAGGCATCTAGTACGATTTTACTCATCACACAGAAGTTCAGGAGACTACGTACGAGCAACTCAGAGGGAAGCACACAGCATATCTGAGGTATCGAGCATGGTGCGAGCTCTCAAATAGAACACGAAGTATCATGGAGGCATCTAGCACAACTGTCCCATCACTTTAAATCGAGAGGGTCACATGCGAGCATAATCAGAGCAATATCACTAAAAAGTACTCTGTGGCTCCAACATGATTCCCAAAATCTAGTGCGAACAGCTCAAGTGGAATACACATCATCACCTGAGGCATCGAGCACTCTTTAGGTTTCTCAAAAATACTTTAAAAATAATATGCGAGCGGGGCTAGTCAATCTACCGTTGCCTCTCATGCTCTAGCACGATTTTACATAGAAAAGAAATAAAAGGGTTCCATGTATAGTTATGAGTGAGAGGGCAAATCTCCCATCAATCACTCTTTGTAACATTTCATGCAATTGATTAAACCGGGAGCCATTCTAATATCATTCTTTCTCAAACCGTTTGCAAAAACCTCTTTTCACAACAATCATAGAAGTCATGCAAATTCATACTATCTACTTATTCTCATACGTAGTTTTCTATCTAGCCATATCAATATCTATGTATTTATCGCATACATGTGCATTCAGCAGGCAAGAAAACGTACGTATAGCTATATCTATAGCTCACATAAGTCCCTTACCTCGAATCACGCTTGAATCATCTTCCTTGATTCCAATAGCTTGTGATTTGAATCTTGTCAACTCTGACTTTATCCTTAGGAGCTGCAAGTATTCACAATTCTCATCATTATATTATCTTATACTTCATTCCACTTGCATGATATTTAGATAAATGCATTTTAGCCATTTATATCTCATTTGTCCTCTTTATACCATTATTGGACTTTATTCTTCCTTAAGTCCATTTCACTCATTTTATTCATTTCTTGGGAATCCATTAGACTCCTCAAGTCCATTGATTCCATATTGAACCAGTATTTAGCTCCCCATGCCATTAGTTTATCATTTCATTTCATTGAGGCATTTTATCGAACACCTCATATACTCCAATTTCAACCTTTATCCATTCTAACTTATGGATTTCACCAAACCATTTTACAAGCATTAATACATGCTTAATAACATCTATGCATGCTCAAATCCATGCCTACTCAACAAATCCTCATTTTGGCACATTTAACCATTTTATAGGTCATGGAGAGTTTAGCATGTTCTAAGATGTTTCAATCATCATTCTATATACCAATCTACTCACACAAGTATATAGATTAACATATATGAGATTGGGGTATTGAAATCTTACCAATCTCAACTTTTCTCTACTTTGCACAATTTAGGGGAAAACTCCTTTTCTCCTTCAATGGATCAACTCAACTTTTAGCTACCAACTATGTTGTTCTTCTCCACTCTATGAACAACTTCACTCAAATGAGTTTCTCTTAAATCTCTATGGAAAGTATTGATGGTCTACAAAGGAAGTTAGGTCACTTGGTTTCAAAAATGGAAAGGTTTATGTTTCTCCCGAAATCTGCAGTTCAACAGCTTTGTTTTATAAAAAATGCTTGATGAGATCGATCTCCCTCGGTTAAGGATCGATCTTCCCCTATTTTAAGTCTTCATAATACAAATTTAAGCATATGAGATCAATCTGTCGAGGCATGAGATCGATTTGTTTCCAGGTAGTAGCTTAAGGAGATCGATCTGCTCCAAGGGTGAGATTGATCTACTCCAAGTCAATAACATTTGGAGATCGATCTGGCCGTTCAGGTGTAAGACCCGATTGTTATCGTATTTCCTTATGATTCACACATTTTATGGATATGGTTATATGTTAATGGAATCATAAGACGGATGATTTGATCATATAAATATGAATGAAGTAGTCGAACTTACGTTAAATCCGAAAATGGATAATTAAGGAATTTTAAATTAAATTTATGAGATTTGAATTGTCCGGATAGAGATACAAATTTTAAATGAGATTATAGTGGGTCCAAGAAAGAAAGTCGGCCTAAATTGGTCCCGAACGTGTAGAAGGGTAAAACGATCAAACGACCAAAATCCGATATAAATTCGATAAAAAAATTTCATTAAAAATATGGAATTGAGAAATCTTGATCAAAAACGAGGAAAATATTAAATTACAAGCCAAATTGATCAAGAAATGAATTTATTTGAATAAATCAAAATTTTCACTTTGAGAAATTATCCCAAAAATATTGGAAAAATATACCAAAAAGACAAATTAAGACTGATAAATTCATTTATTGATTAAATGAATCAAATAAAGATTTTTGTTAGATTTTTTGGGATGAAAATAATATTTTATTGATTAAAATATTAATAAAATAAATTAATTAAAAAAAAAGAGAAAAAGAAGAGAAACTCACAATCTAGAAAATTAAAGGAAACAAAGCATAGAACCGAGAGAGAAAGAGGAAAAGAGAGAGAAAATTGAGAGGGAGGAGACAAATGGAAGAGAGGGAGGTGATCAACGGCTGGAGGAAGGAGGAACGCCTCACCACTGGCCAAAGTGGGTGACAACGGCATCGATCCAGGCGCAGATCGGTGAGAAATGCCGTCGAACGGCTCGTGAAGAAAAAGGGTACCGACGTCGAGGGAGAAGAGGCCGGACCAACCACGTTTTGGCCATCATTGGTGAAATCAAAGCTAGATTCGTGAATTAGACTACCCCGCGAAGGTGGTGGAGGATGAAGCCGACGAAGAACCGACTGGCAGAGCTCCGAACGACGAAGAAAAAAATCGAACCGAACTGAACCAGACCGATCCAGTTTGGCCAAAAAAGAAGAAAATGAAAGAGAAAATGAAAAAAAAGAAAAAGAGAAAAAATTGGAGAAAATTTGATGATGCAATCGAGTTACGGGTAAGTCGATAAGCGGTCGAAATTGACCGATTTAAATTTTAGAATATTGAATTTCATTAATATTCGACTGAAAATTTACTTGAAAATATGTAATTGTGTAGCTCAATAATTGACGCCAAACGAGAGCACGAGTCAGCCTCGATTTGTGTACTATCATGGAATCTTGGGTAAGTAACCCTTATTTACGATAATTTGCATCGATATTCGTATAAAATAAATTAAATTCTAAAATTTGAGATAAATTATCGTAAATAATTAATTGAGCAATCTGATAGCTTGAAACGAGGCCCAATAAGTACTGATGGGCCCAATGAGCCCAATAGGCCTCGATAATGTGAATAGTAAGTGAAAAATGGGCTTAAGGCCGATTAAGGCCTATTAAGATGTAATCGAGCCCAATAGGGTAAACAGGCCCAATGATTTAAATTAAGCCCAGTAAAAGTGAAATATGAATTAATATGTTTGGATTTAACCCGATAATGATTATCTGCAGCTTCAGAGAACATATTGGGAGCTAAACGGATCTGGTGATCGGTAGCGTTGGGAAAATGTCAGAGTGTACAGAAAAATGAGGTAAGGGAATTTTACGGACTGCTAGAGGTAGCTTTCAGCAATTTCAACTTCATTTACAGTCTCTTAAATTGTCTGAAGGGTCTAGATTTCAGATAAAATTTTTAGTGCCCAGATGGCAAATGACCAAAATACCCTTGTGAAGGGTAAAATTTTTAAAATTATGAAAAGTTGAGAGGAGCAAGAACAAGAGGTTCTTGCTTGTTTTTGAGGTGGTTTGACACATGCATGGGTAGCCTAGCTAACTTTTAAATAAAATGTACAGCATTGCATAACTTTGATCAATATTGATTTTCTTTGAAATTGATTTGAGCAATGTAGCCGCCTACGTGATTTTATGAATATGTGACGTGCTAGAGTTTAGCTCACACGAGTTTTGATTTGTCTAGCGCTGGAACAAGAGCTCACACTAAAGTTTTACATGCTTTGTTGCGGGAGTCTAACTCAAACCAGATTTTCATATGATTTTCGTGACAAGGTGCTAGAGTCTAACTTGCACCAGATTTTCACTTGAATTGTTATAACAGAGTGCTGGAGCCTAGCTCGCACTAGTTTTACATGATTTTGACAAAGTGCTGGAGCTTAGCTCGCACTATTCTTATGAGATTTTAAGAAACGCGTGCTGGAGCTTGGGTCGCACGAGATTTCCCTTGATTTTATGAGAGTGCTGGAGCATCGCCGCACTGCTTTTATGAGAACATACGATGAGCCGTGCTTGGAGCGTCGGGTAGACTATGTGTCACCTCGATTAAATAGGCTCGCACGTTGAGATAGGGCATGAGTATGGATATGAGATATAGGTCCACGGAGTACGTTGTACCGTGCAAGTAGCATGGAGTACGTTGTACCGTGCTGGGATTGATTATATGGCATCTTTGAAGGCGAGTGGCATCTCCATATGTGAGTGGTATCTTCGGATGCGAGTGATTGGACAGGACCGACGGGATGGACTGACCCACCTCTCGGGGCGGTTCTCGATCGTGGTGAGACCCCGTACACTAGGATCCGTGTAGCAGTGGGATCACAAGGACATATGGCCATCGTCCTAGATATTTTCCCGAGATATATATATCAATTTCCTAGTCTCGCATGTTGATGTTTTAAGAAACTCATTTTATGGATTTTTGTGAGTCTGGTTCACCCGAGGGAGGAGTTAGATCCTGACTAAGATATGATTTTGATGAGAATGAAACTGGGTTTTAAACTGAATTTGTATGATGTTATTTCCATGCTATTTAAACCCATGAATGGTGTAAACTTGTTTTACATAACATTCATTGTATCGCATGTTACTATTGCTTTGACAAGCATTTGATTTCATGGTTTTGTGTGAGTCAGGAACATCCGAAGGAGGGGTTGAGTCCTGGCTATGTTGTGAAATTTTAACGAGAATGAAATGCTTTAAATGATTTGCATGTTGAGTTTTCCATGGTTTTTGAAATCCATATTTGAACTTGTTTTACATGGCATCATGAATTATAGCATCTATTTTGAAATGTGTGGAGAAAGGGTGGTTTATGATGGCACGACATTCATGTAGGTAGTATGGTTAGCTACTTGTTCGTAGGATTACCTTACAGAGCTTGATGTGCTCACCCCTTTCATTTTCTCATACAGATCATTTCCAGTAGACTTTGAGGCGACTGAGAACTGCACTCCTGATATCCGCTGCTGCCCATCATTTCGAGGAATATACACTTGTACATATTGTATCTAAATAAGAATAGCACAATAACATGTCTGTAAGTAACTGTCGGGGATGTATTGATAATGTAAGCACTTGTAAATGTATGGAAAAGAATAAATAAAAAACTCATGTGTTTACCTTTTTCTGTAATAAGGAACTAAGTTATATGGTGGATGAATGGTGGGACTGGCATTGACGCATAGCCCAATTGTTAGTGGAGTGTGGTCACGATCAGAGGACAGGTAAGTATGAAAGAAAAATGAATGAAATTTACTTAGATTTTTGGTAGTTTTGGGTCGTGACAAATGGTGGTATCAGAGCGAAATTGGTCTGATGTATGTCAGCGTCAGTAATTAGGAAATTACATCCCCATATTACTGTGCTTGATTAGATACAATAGTGTATATCGAGATGGGTTTTAACTACGAAATGGTTGAGAATGCAGGAATATAGGCATTATGCCTAATATTAGTCGCGATAGATGAGGTAGAGCACGAGGTAGAGGTTGTAGAGGCAGGCCTGAGCCTACTAGTCGTGCTGATTCAACCTATGAGAACTAGGATGAGATTGAAATGGAGGCTGATGTTGAGCATGCCTCATAGAGTCCGACAGAGAGATCAGATAGTATTGAGACACGCTTCGCGAGGTTAGAACGGAGTGTGAAGAATATTTTGGGAGCTAATTACTTAGAGTATGCATGGGATTTGAGGGTGAGTGGAAGCATTGGTGGAAATCCGCTCAACCCATCTTAAGAGTTAGACATCCAGAGATGATATAAGAAATATTTTTGGATGTATTCCGGTGACAGAATATCTTGGACAGTGCTTAAAGGAAATTATAGATAAAATTTCTTACTCTGACCTAGAGGAACTAGTTGATTGACGAGTATGAAACTCAGTTTATATCCCTGGGCAGGTATTACCCCGACACTATGGGTAGTGAGAGTTGAAAAGTCCAAAGGTTCATGGAAGGGCTCAGATTGTCAATTAGAGTCCGATTGGCCCCGTTAGAAATCACTACCTATGCCGAGGCAGTACACAGACTACATTTGTGTGAATAAGATCATGAGTTGCACGCCTTTGAAATTTAGAAAGCTAGTAAGGGCTGAAATAGAGATAGAAGAAAATAGAGAATGAAAGAGATGTCAGAACGGGAAAAAGTGTCAGACCCAGATTTTTGTAGCTTATTCCTTATGATTCCTATATGTATAAACACTTTATTGTTATAGTTGAATCATAAGAAGAGTATTTACTAGACATAAAGTGTTAGTGAAATGAATTAACACGCAAAAGCTACATAAAATGCCTAATGTGAACTATAAGGGTCACAGGCTAAACCGAGTGGATCTGAATTATTCTGACTGAAAATAAGAACATAAAATGAGAAAGTATAGAGAGCTCATGAAGGAAAGTCAGCTTGATTTAGTTCCGAACACAGAAAACGAAAGTAAAAGCTAAAAAGGGTAAAATGAACCTTTTTGGCGAGATAAGGTGTTTCGAGTATAATTATCCATCGGGAACGATTGAAACATAAAGAAGAGAGTGTAAGACATAAGATATTACACTTTCAAAATTTTGAGAAAATGTCAACTTGGTCAATGGTTAAGGAAAAAGTCAACTATAGTTAAGAAAGTGGACTTTTACCATAGTTGACTAATCATGGTTAAAAATTAACCTAAGTGTGGAGAAAAAATTGGGGAAAAAATATTCTTGGCTAGAATACAAGATAATCATCCCTAGAAGTAAGGAAAATTTATTCGGAAGGATTCCGGATTAAATTTAATGGTTAAAAACGTAATGGGCCTAAGGTAAAAATTTTAAAGCCCATTAAGGTATGCTAAACGTATATCGAAATTTTTAGGTCCTTTAGACCGAATTGTTGGACCAATTGATTGGCCAAATATTTAGACAATTAAAGGCCTAAGATATAGCAAAAATTTTAGCCTGAAAGCCCATTAAGAAAGCCCAAACCGAGAAGCCCAAATGGAAAGCCCATGAGATAAATATCTAACCATAGTTAAAGCTAACCATGACTCATAAGGTGACTCATTAGGTGACTCATGGCTAAGGCTTAGAAAGTCAAGCTTAATGGCTGGAAAGTAAAGCTTAATGGCTAAGTAAGTGGCTTATAAAAACAGCTACACCATTGTCATCTTCATCACACCAAATTCGGCTACAAGAAGAAACCATTGAAACAAATTATCCAAGCTTTCTCTCACTAGAAATCACTAGGAATTAGGCATATTTGGAACTTGCATTCTTCATGAAAGTTGTTCCAAATTGAAAGGAGAGTGACATATGTTGGAATTGGCTATCAAGGAGCCATAGAGTGCAAACCGAGAGCCTCCAAAGTATTCGGCAAAGGGTGAATAAAACAATTGGTATATTTTCTAGTTTTCAATTTCATATATGTTAATGTATGAATGATTTTAAGTATATTGATATATGTTTTAAGCATTGAAACATATTAAATCACTATGATGTTGGTTAGGCCGAAAGTGAGCAGTGAGATATTGAATTATGTCCATATGATTTTAAGGCATAACTGGATTAATGTACATGTGTTAATGATTATGGTGTAATTAGAATTAATTAGTTTGATTAATTAATACATTTAATTAGTTGGCAATCAAGGTATTTGATAAAATGACTAAATGAACTATATGATATTTAGGAATGTTGCTAACCAAGTGTTTGTGAAAATGCCCAAGTGAATTGGCTAGACAAATAGGCATGGATGACATGCCCTGGTGTAACCGATGGCATGGATAGCTCTCGACCATGGCATGTGGCGAGAGGCCCAATGGGCCAAGCCCAAATATTTTAGGCCCAATGTGATGTAATGGGTCTAGGACAAGCCCAATAAGAGTTGGTGGGCTCCACAAGCCCAATAGGCCCAACGAAAATGAATAGTAAAATAAAAATGGGCTTAAGGCATAGTTAGGCCCATTAAGGATTATTCAAGCCCATTAAGGGAAATATACTGTATTAAAATGAAATACAATAGGAAAAGTGTAATTAACCTGATAAATGGTTATATGCAGCTCCAGAGAGTATTGGAGGAGCAAATCGGACTGCTGAAACGAGCAGCGCAGAGAAAGTGAAATTTCTCGAGTGATTGTAGGTAAGGGACTTTTGTGAGTAGTTAGAGATACCTGCACGCATTTTCGTTTGCTTTTACATTCACTTAAAAACTTTGAGGGTCAGATAAAGTGAATAATAATTATTGCGACCCGATAGTGGTAAATTACGATTTTACCCCTAGTTAGTCAAAAAGTCAACTTTTGTGAAAAGTTGTAAAAAGCATGGAAACCATCATTTTTTAGTGTTTAACTGTTATTTAGCAGGAGAATAAATAGATGGGCTAAAGATTTTAAGGTTGATGTGAAATAAGCACACTTTATATTGCTGATTTTGATATTTTATAAATCATCCCTTTTTAAAGAGCCATCTATCATATTATGTGAGAATAAATCATGCTGGAGCACAGCTCGCACTGGATTTCATATATTTTCCACATACATTAGTGCTGGATTTTGATTCACACTAGATTTCCATGACATGCATGATAGAGTACTCGAGTTCTTACTCGTATTTAGTTTTATATGATATATGCATGAGAGAGTACTGGAGCGATTAGCTCATACTCGAGTTTTACATGAGATACATGACAGAGTACTGGAGCATTGCTCGTACTCAATTCTTCATGATTTATACATGACATAGTACTGGAGCTATCGCTCATACTTGATTTGATGATATTATGCATAGCACGGTATTGGAGATATTGCTCGTACTTGATTTAATACAAGAACTATGCATTAACCTAGTTGCTGGAGGTTTACTTGCACTAGAGTTGAGTTTGTGATGTGAAACAGTGTTTGAGCGGAGTGTCGACTGTGAATTGCGCTTAAAGGCGCGCACTGTATGTGATATATAATACATGTTACAAACCCATGCCCGAATCCTTGTATGACTGAGTGTCACATTATGTGAAAGGATATCCGTATGAGGGTATTAGAGATGTGGTATGATATTCCATGGTTTGAGGGCTAAGACCTATGGTAGGCACCCCGACTGTGATGTAGGGTCCACGGGTGTACTTTGTACCGTGCATGTGGCATGGGAGTACACTGTACCATGTGTTGTTGTGGAGTTGAGGAGGATATAGCTGATGATTATGATGAACTGACCCCCCTCCCGTTGCAGCAGTGATGCCTCGCACACCGAGTACTGTGTTACTTGGGATCACATGTCGGATATGATTATAGTCCAAGATACTATTTACATTTCACCACAGAGTCTCACATGATATATCACTTGATTGACTGATTTAAATTACGGACAGACCTGAGGGATGGGTCGGACTCCGATTTTTGTGATGTGAATTATTTAAATGCCATATTTATTGTGATTTAAATATACATGGCATGATTTACCTAAAGGCATGATTTATATAAAGATGCATTGTTTTGCACTACATGCCTACATTTGAGAAAGAAAGCATGATTTCTGTACATGGGATTTAATCTGTACAAGTATACATATATATATATATATTTAAAGACATGCTTTTAAAGTGAGTAAAGAAAATAATGTTTTCAAGGCATAGCATTATTTTGAGTAGATAGTGTAGATATCTACTTGCTTGCCTGATTTCCTTTCTGAGCGCATTGTACGCTCACCCCCCTTTTCTTTACATCTCTTACAGAGCATCAGCAGTAGAGCGAGAGCTGTTGAGGGACAGTACTCCTGAGTCCATTGCTAGTTCCTATCGACCGCCAGGTATACAGATTTTGTACGGTTATGTATCTAAACATAGAGACAGCACAGTGATGTATATGATATATATTATGGGGAATGTAATTGTGTTAGATTTTATATAATCTCACATGTATTATAAAAGAAGTTACAGTCAGTAACAGTATATTGACATGTATGTATGATAATGGAAAATGTGGTAAGCGAGGATTCTGACATCGAATCATAGCCTAACCATTGAAGAGAGGAAAGGTAAGTTAAAAATGCAAAAAATTTGTACTGATTTTTTGTTAAGTCATGGATTGAGAATGGGTCCTGACAGAATGGTATCAGAGCAAAGGTTGGTCTGATGTGAATCGGTGTTAGAAAATAGGAAAGTGTAAATCCTCATAGTACTGTGCTGTGTTTAGATATAACTGTGTATACCAGATAGGAAACGGACTAATTCATGATTATGAATACGGGAACTTTGCCTATATGGCAAATACGCGTAGTGGTAGAAGTATGAGAGGTAGGGCTCGAGGCTGGGGAGATAGACCCGAGGAATGAACTGCTACTGAACCATTACCTACGCCTGAGACTCCAGGTGCTACTGAGGCACCCGAGTGTGCTGAGATGCGCTTTACGAGATTAGAGCGTAGTCTTGAGACGATTGTAGAGATGTTGGCACAGACGATGCCAGGTAGGCAAGGATAGGAGGTAGGAGCTGCGACAGGAGAAGCAGTTGCCCCTGATACACCTACATAGACAGCTCATGCACTGAGGACAGTAGATGCTCCTACACACCCAACGGTTTCGGGTGGTAGTGGATTAGGGTATGGATGTGATCTGCATCAGTTGCAAAAATTCCAAAAGTTTAGACCTCCATCTT
This sequence comes from Firmiana major, assembly GCA_033439115.1. Lineage (NCBI taxonomy): Eukaryota > Viridiplantae > Streptophyta > Magnoliopsida > Malvales > Malvaceae > Firmiana > Firmiana major. Next base: position 54,521,946 of record CM065904.1, on the reverse strand, counting down.
TTAGTGGGGTCAAGGACCCTGTAGCTGTTGAGGAGTGGTTAGCGAAGATAGAGAAGCTTTACGGATTCTTCGAGTGTACGACCTCAGAGATGGTCGCATTTTTTGCGTTCCTACTGATGGGAGCTGCAGAGCATTGGTAGAAGTCCACCTAACCTATATTGAGAGCCCAACACACAGACATTAGTTGGGAGATATTGCGGAAGGCCTTTAGGAGGCAGTTTGTACCTGACACCGCACAGCGGAAGCTACAGGCAGAGTTTTCAGGACTGAACCAGGGGACTTTATTGTGGATAAGTATGAGACTCGATTCCTATCCCTAGGGAGATATGACCCAGATACCATGTATAGTTAGGCCAAAAAGGTCTACAGGTTTATCGATGGGTTGAGACCGGTTCTGCGATCCAGGTTGATTCCATTAGACATAGCAACCTATGAGGAAGCAGTATGCAGGGCGCAACTGTGTGAGCAAGATTTCGAGAGGAATGCTTTCGAGTTCGGGAAGTTTAGCTGTAGCTGAGATATACAAAAGAAGAGGTCGGCTAGAGATTTCAGTTATCGAGGAAGGAAGAAATTATTCGGTAAGAGATCACGAGTGGAGGAGGCACGAGAGAGATATGCTAGACCTCCTGCTTATCCGACTGTAGCCCCAGCAAAGGGCATAGTCATAGGAGGACAGAGACCTGCTGTTGATCAGTGCAGAAGATGCGGTAAACAACATGGAAGTATACCGTGTTTGCTGACTCCTATTGTGTGTTTTCGATGTGGGAAACAAGGGCATATGGAAAGAGCTTGCCCAGAGCTGGATAGTACTGCACCACTGAGGGGCAGGGAGCCTGATAGAACTCCAGCTGGTATGTCTGCTCAGAGAGGTAGAGCGATGGCAGAAGAAAAGGGGAAACAAGTGATGGGTCGAGGGCAAGTACATGCTTTGGATCAGGGGACAGCTGATGCTTCATTGGATGTGATACGAGGTAACATCCTGATTTATGATAGTGAAGCATATGTTTTAATTGATCCTAGTGCCACACATTCTTTTGTATCACCTTTGTTTGCATGTAAATTAGCAAGACATGTAGAGCATACACCATTATGTATGATGACGTTGATTAGTGCGCCTATGAATAGTAGTCAAGTTATAGAATATGTATTTAATGACTGCAAGTTGAGAGCAGGGGATAAGGGGATGACAGCCAATCTAATATTACTAAGTATGAGTGACTTTGATATAATATTAGGAATGGATTGGCTGTCTGCAAACCATGCTGTTTTAGATTGTTATGCTAAGACAGTTATGTTTCCTAACCCTACTAGATTTGTTGTAAAGTTTAATAAGAATAAATGAAAGGAGTAGTTATGATTATTACATGATTACTGATTTAGAAAACCTTCAACATATCAAGGTTTCATTGCGTACGTGGTAGATATGGATAAGGCACATCCGGAGTTGTCAGATATTACTGTGGTCAATGAGTACCCAGATGATTTTTTGGATGAATTACCAGGGTTACCACCAGATAGAGAGATGAAATTCTGTATAGATTTGGTGCCTGGTACAGAGCCTATCTCGAGACCACCATATCGCATGGCATTGGTTGAGCTGGAGGAGCTCAAGAGACAGTTACAGGAGCTGTTGGATAGGGTTTTGTTCGACCGAGTGTTTCACCTTGGGGAGCATCGATTTTATTTGTGAGGAAGAAGGATGGGAGCCTCCGATTGTGTATAGATTATCGATTGTTGAATAAGGCCACCATCAAGAATAGGTATCCCCTTCCACGCATTGACGACTTATTAGATCAGCTTCAGGGAGCACAAGTCTTTTCCAAGATTGACTTGAGGTCTTGGTATCATCAGCTGAAAGTTTGGAGTGGAGATGTACCCAAGACAGCATTTCGTACCCGATATGGTCATTATGAGTTCTTGGTCATGCCATTCGGATTGACGAATGTTCCAGCTGCTTTCATGGCTTTGATGAACGATGTGTTAATGCCATACGACCAGTTTGTTATCGTCTTTATCGATGACATATTGATATATTCGAGATCCAAGGAGGAGCATGAGGAGCACCTCAGGATCGTATTGCAGACTCTACGAGAGCAGGAGTTATATGCTAAGCTCAGTAAGTGTGACTTTTGGTTGTCACAGATCTCGTTTTTGGGATATGTTGTATCGAGAGATGGTGTATCAATTGATGCATCTAAGATAGAGGCTATAGTTCAGTGGGAACAGTCGAGGACAGTCACCGAGATCAAGAATTTTTTGGGTTTAGCTGGATACTATCAGAGATACGTTGAGGGATTTTTTAAGTTGGCTTCTCTGTTGACACGTCTTACTCGAAAGAGTGTACCGTTCGTATGGAACTAGGATTGTGAGAAGAGTTTTGAGGAGTTGAAGCGTCGATTGACCACCGCTCCGATTCTCACTATCCCTATTAGCTCAAGAGGATTTGTAGTGTATACCGATGCTTCGCATTAGGGACTGGGCTGTGTATTGATGCAGGATGGGAAGGTAGTTGCTTATAGATCCAGACAGCTGAAGGATCATGAGAAGAACTATCCGACCCATGATTTGGAGCTAGCAGTAGTAGTGTTTGCATTGAAGGTATGGCGTCACTACTTGTATGGCGAGAAATTCCAGATATTTACCGACCACAAGAGCCTTAAGTATCTGTTCTCATAGAAAGAGCTGAAAATGAGACAGAGAATATGGCTGGAGCTTCTGAAGGACTACAATTGTGAGATACTTTACCATCCTGGTAAGGTTAACGTTGTAGCCAATGGCTTGAGCAGGAAGAGCCTAAGGATGGTATCGTACATGATGGTTAGGGAACATGATTTGCTAGAGCAGTTTGCTAGCCTCAGTTTGGGAGTCGTGCCTTCTGACATGGATATAGGCTATGTGATAGCTAGTCTACGCTTGGAGCCAAATCTATTGGACAAGATCAGAGTGGCTCAGCAGACTGATCCATTTTGTATAGATGTGAGTAGTCAAATGCAGAAGGGCACAGTGACTGACTTTGAGTTGAGTTCTGACGGACTACTGAGGTTTAGAGGTAGATTGTGTGTTCCCAAGGATCCAGGACTCAGGAGATTGATATTGGCGAAAGCTCATTCGTCGAGGTATACGTTACATCTGGGGAGTAACAAAATGTATCAGATGCTTCGGAAGGTATACTGGTGGTCGGGTATGAAGAGAGATGTAGCAGACTTTGTGGTAAAGTGTCTCGTATGTCAGCAAGTGAAGGTAGAGCATCAGAAACCTGCAGGGTTATTGCAGCCTCTACCTACTGACATGGAAATGGGAGTATATCACCATAGATTTCGTGATGGGTTTACTGAGAACTTGCAGGAATCACGATGCTATATGAGTGATCGTCGATAGACTAACGAAGTCAGCCTACTTCCTAGCTATGAGAGCGATCGATACTCTGAGTTCATTAGTAGAACTGTATGTACGTGAGGTAGTGAGGTTACACGGTGTACCAATGAGCATATTCTCTGATAGGGATTCCCGCTTCACTTCCCACTTTTGGGGACATTTTAGGAAGCTATGGGAACCCAGTTGAGTTGAGCACCGCTTTCCATCCTCAAACAGATGGTCAGTCAGAGAGGACTATACAGACTCTGGAAGATATGTTGAGAGCATGTGTACTAGATTTTAGAGGCTCCTGGGATGACCACCTGCCACTAGCCAAGTTTGCCTATAACAACAGTTATCATTCGAGTATCGGGATGGCACCGTATGAGGCTTTATATGGCCGTAGATATCGTTCCCCTATTAGATGGGAAGAAGTGGGTGATCGTAAGATTTTCGCTCCTGACATGGTTACACAAGCATCTAAGGATGTCCACTTGATAGTAGAAAGACTGAGGACAGCTCAGAGCAGACAGAAGAGTTACGCTGACAGGAGACGTAGGCCATTAGAGTTTGCAGTTGGTGAATTCGTGTTTTTAAGAGTTTCTCCTTCCAAGGGCATAGCGAGATTTGGGAAGAGAGGGAAACTAAATCCTCGCTATATTGGACCCTTTGAGATACTTGATCGAGTGGGAGATAAGGCGTATAGGTTGGCATTGCCACCGGACTTATCAGGTATCCATAACGTCTTCCACATATCGATGCTTCGGAAATATCACCTGGATCCGACACATGTGATTAGTTACGAGCCATTGGAGCTCCGAGAGGACTTGTCATATGTTGAGAGACCGATTCGGATATTGGATAGGAAGGAGAAGGTATTAACATTAAAGACCATTGGATTAGTGAAGATTCTCTGGCAGCATCATACCTCAGAGGAAGCTACTTGGGAGCTAGAGAGTCTGATGCGAGAGAAGCACCCTCACCTATTTGATGACTGACTTGGTTCTAATTTGGAGGACCAAATTTTTTGAGTGGGGGAGGATTGTCAGACCCAAATTTTTGAAGCTTATTCCTTATGATTCCTATGTGTATAAACACTCTATTGTTATAGTTGAATCATAAGAAGAGTATTTACTAGACATAGAGTATTAGTGAAATGAATTAACATGCAAAAGCTACATAAAATGCCTAATGTGAACTATAAGGATCACAGGCTAAACCGAGTGGATCTGAATCATTGTGACTGAAAATAAGAACTTAAAATGAGAAAGTATAGAGAGCTCATGAAGGAAAATCAGCTTGATTTAGTTCCGAACACAGAAAACGAAAGTAAAAGATAAAAAAGGGTAAAATTGACCTTTTTGGCAAGATAAGGTGTTTCGAGTATAATTATCCACCGAGAATGGTTGAAACATAAAGACGAGAGTGTAAGACATAATATATGACACTTTCGAAATTTTGAAAAAAAGTCAACTTGGTCAATGGTTAAGGAAAAAGTCAACTATAGTTAAGAAAGTGGACTTTTACCATAGTTGACTAATCATGGTTAAAAATTAACCTAAGTGTGGAGAAAAAATGGGAAAAATATTCTTGGCTAGAATACAAGATAATCATCCCCAAAAGTAAGGAAAAATTATTCGGAAGGATTCTGGATTAAATTTAATGGTTAAAAACGTAATGGGTCTAAGGTGAAAATTTTAAAGCCCATTAAGGTATGCTAAACGTATATCGAAATTTTTAGGTCCTTTAGATCGAATTGTTGGACCAATTGATTGGCCAAATATTTTGACAATTAAAGGCCCGAGATATAGTAAAAATTTCAGTCCGAAAGCCCATTAAAAAAGCCCAAACCAAGAAGCCCAAATGGAAAGCCCATGAGATAAATATCTAACCATAGTTAAAGCTAACCATGACTCATAAGGTGACTCATGGCTAAGGCTTAGAAAGTCAAGCTTATTGGCTGGAAAGTAAAGCTTAATGGCTAAGTAAGTGGCTTATAAAATCAGCCACACCATTGTCATCTTCATCACACCAAATTCGGCTAGAAGAAGAAACCATTGAAACAAATTATCCAAGCTTTCTCTCACTAGAAATCACTAGGAATTAGGCATATTTGGAACTTGCATTCTTCATGGAAGTTGTTCCAAATTGAAAGGAGAGTGACATATGTTGGAATTGGCTATCAAGGAGCCATAGAGTGCAAATCGAGAGCCTCCAAAGTATTCGGCAAAGGGTGAATAAAACAATTGGTATATTTTCTAGTTTTCAATTTCATATATGTTAACGTATGAATGATTTTAAGTATATTGATATATGTTTTAAGCATTGAAACATATTAAATCACTATGATGTTGGTTAGGCCGAGAGTGAGTAGTGAGATATTGAATTATGTCCATATGATTTTAAGGCATAAATGGATTAATGTACATGTGTTAATGATTATGGTGTAATTAGAATTAATCAATTTGATTAATTAATACATGTAATTAGCTGGTAATCAAGGCGTTTGATAAAATGCCTAAATGAACTATATGATGTTTAGGAATGTTGCCAACCAAGTGTTTGTGAAAATGCCGAAGTGAATTGGCTAGACAAATAGGCATGGATGACATGCCATGGTGTAACCGATGGCATGGATAGCTCTCGGCCATGGCATGTGGCCGAGAGGCCCAATGGGCCAAGCCCAAATATGTTAGGCCCAATGTGATGTAATGGGTTTAGGACAAGCCCAATAAGAGTTGGTGAGCCCCACAAGCCCAATAGGCCCAACGAAAATGAATAGTAAAATGAAAATGGGCTTAAGGCATAGTTAGGCCCATTAAGGATTATTCATGCCCATTAAGGAAAATAGACTGTATTTAATGCGAAATACAGTAGGAAAAGTGTAATTAACTTGATAAATGGTTATATGCAGCTCCAGAGAGCATTGGAGGAGCAAATCGGACTGCTGAAACGAGCAGCGCAGAGAAAGTGAAATTTCTCGAGTGATTGTAGGTAAGCGACTTTTGTGAGTAGTTAGAGATACCTGCACGTATTTTTGTCTGTTTTTACATTCACTTAAAAACTCTAAGGGTCAGATAAAGTGAATAATAATTATTGCGACCTGATAGTGGTAAATTACGATTTTACCCCTAGTTAGTTAAAAAGTTAACTTTTGTGAAAAGTTATAAAAAGCATGGAAACCATCATTTTTGAGTGTTTAACTGCTGTTTATCAAGAGAATAAATAGATGGGCTAAATATTTTAAGGTTGATGTGAAATAAGCACACTTTATATTGCTGATTTTGATATTTTATAAATCATCCCTTTTTAAAGAGTCATCTATCATATTATGTGAGAATGAATCGTGCTGGAGCACAGCTCGCACTGGATTTCATATATTTTCCACATACATTAGTGCTGGATTTTGATTCGCACTAGATTTTCATGACATGCATGATAGAGTACTGGAGTTCTTACTCGTACTTAGTTTTATATGATATATGCATGAGAGAGTACTGGAGCGATTAGCTCGTACTCGAGTTTTACATGAGATACATGACAAAGTACTGGAGCATTGCTTGTACTCGATTCTTCATGATTTATACATGACATAGTACTAGAGCTATCGCTCGTACTTGATTTGATGATATTTTGCATAGCATGGTACTGGAGCTATTGCTCGTACTTGATTTAATACATGAACTATGCATTAACCTAGTTGTTGGAGGTTTACTCGCACTAGAGTTGAGTTTGTGATGTGAAACAGTGTTTGAGCGGAGTGTCGACTGTGAGTCGCGCTCAAAGGCGCGCACTGTATGTGATATATAATACATGTTACAAACCCATGCCTGAATCCGTGTGTGACTGAGTGTCACATTATGTGAGAGGATATCCGCATGAGGGTATTAGAGATGTGGTATGATATTCCATGGTTTGAGGGCTAAGACCTATGGCAGGCACCCCGACTGTGATGTAGGGTCCACAGGTGTACTTTGTACCGTGCATGTGGCATGGGAGTACACTGTACCGTGTGTTGTTGTGGAGTTGAGGAGGATATAGCTGACGGTTGTGATGGATTGACCCCTTCCCGTTGCAGTAGTGATGCCCCACACACCGAGTACTGTGTTGCTTGGGATCACATGTCGGATATGATCATAGTCCAGGATACTATTTACATTTCACCACAGAGTCTCACATGATATATCACTTGATTGACTGATTTAAATTGCGGACAGAACTGAGGGATGGGTCGGACTCTGATTTTTGTGATGTGAATGATTTAAATTCCATATTTATTGTGATTTAAATCTACATGGCATGATTTACCTAAAGGCATGATTTATGTAAAGATGCATTATTTTGCACTACATGCTTACATTTGAGAAAGAAAGCATGATTTCTGTACATGGGATTTAATCTATACAAGTATAAATATATATATATATATATATTTAAAGACATGCTTTTAAAGTGAGTTAAGGAAATAATGTTTTCAAGGCATAGCATTATTTTGAGTAGATAGTGTAGATATCTACTTGCTTGCCTGATTTCCTTACTGAGAGCGTTGTATGCTCACCCCCCTTTTCTTTACATCTCTCGACAGAGCATCAGCAGTAGAGCGAGAGCTGTTGAGGGATAGTATTCCTGACTCCACTGCTAGTTCCTATCGACCGCCAGGTATATAGATTTTATACGGTTATGTATCTAAAGATAGAGACAGCACAGTGATGTATACGATATATATTATGGGGAATGTAATTGTGTTAGATTTTATATAACCTCACGTGTATTATAAAAGCAGTTACAGTCAGTAACAGTATATTGACATGTATGTATGATAATCAAAAATGTGGTAAGCGAGGATTCTGACATCGAATCATAGCCCAACCATTGAAGAGAGGAAAGGTAAGTTAAAAATGCAAAAAATTTGTAGTGGTTTTTGGCTAAGTCATGGATTGAGAACGGGTCCTGACTAAAAGGTAGTGGGTAAGAGATTAGAGTTGGTGAATCACGGGGTAAGATGATTGGTAAGGCCCCAATGTATCCAATTTCAGCACTTTTGAGGGGTATTATGATTGGAGGACCCTAACCTGCTACGGAGCACTGTAGGATGTGTGGTAGATACCACGGAAGTAGGCCCTACACTTTGTTGACTAAAATTGGTGTTAAGTGTGGTCAGACTGGCCATTTATTTAATGATTGCTCAGAGTTAGGTGAGACTGCCTCACTGAAGGGCAAAGAGACAGAGAAAATCCTGTTAATATCTCTGCACCGAAAAGGGAGGCCTCAGCCAAAGAGAAAGGGGAAAGTAGGCTGCTGGACGAGGGCGAGTGTATGCCTTGGACCAGGTCACTATTGATGTTTCATCCGATATGGTGGAAGATACCACCTTCATTATGAATAAAGATGTAATTATGTTACTTGATCTTGGTTCCATGCATTTATTCATACCGCTTTCATTTGTATATAAGTTAGTAAAAGACGTGAATGCCTAGACCCTTGGGCACAATGCTGATAGTTAGTACCCCAATGAAGGAAGGTTAACTAAGAAAATAATTATGAAGAGATTATAAGTTGAAAACAGGGGAAGAAGTATAAGTCAGCCGATTTTATTCAATGGAATATGAATAATTTAAAATAATATTTGAGAATAAATTGGTCGGCTGCAAACTATGTTGTTCAGATTTCTATCCTAAGATAGTGATATGGTTACCCTTGAAAAGTATACTATAAGTTTTGACAAATAATGAAAGAGTTTTGTTATAGATGATATACGAAATAAAATAAGCTTTGAGATGTGATAGATCTTGAATACAAGATATATTGGAATAAAAGGGTTATGCAAGGTAAGAATATCTTTGATATGTGAAGAAATTTGGATTAAGCGATACGTAGTGAATATGAATTGTAACCAAGGATAAGGGAGGATATATCCATAACCAGTCCATGCGGTCAAGTTTGAGGGTTAATAAAGGTATTTCAAAATACTTTCCCGCCTGAAAACTTGACAGCGTCTAGAAGTACACATCAGCTATAAATTGAAATCGACAGTCATAATATATACATTGAAAATTAGGGCACCTTTACTGGTATGATAAAGAAATATAGAATTCGATTAATCATGAAGGTTTAAAAATTAAAATTTTATAAACGCTGTTAATATAAGAAAAAAATGAAATGACACGGGTTAGTATCTTGAACGGAAGCGATTTTGAAATGACACTATACATTTATGTGTACATAAGTTAAGGATATGGGTGATTGAAATATTTAGTGGAACTCAACTACGATGAGGTATTTAAACTTTATCTGGATCGATCTGTTATCATCCTTATTGATGATATTTTGGGTGTATTTAAAGTCCAAAAAAAATTATAAGCAACAATTGAAAATTATTCTTACAGATGGTTTGTTGAGAGTTCTCAAAATGGACTACTTTAATGACACGCGTAGCTAAGAAAAGTGGTATTTGAATGGGATGATAAACGTGATAGGAGTTTTGGTGCATTGAAGTATGAACTGACCACCACATTTATTTTCACCATACCCAACAGATTAAGAGGTTTCTCAGGGTATATGGATGTCATGAAACCAAGATTGGGCTGTGTATTGATGTAAAACGGAAAGATAGTTGTTTATGGATCTAGATAGTTTAGGGATCATGAAAGAAACTATCCAACCCATGATTTAAAGTTGGCAGCGATAGTGTTTGTACTGAGTATATGGCACTACTATGTACACGGTGAGAAATTTTGGGTATGCACTGATCATAAAAAGCCCCAAGTATCTGTTTTCACAGAAAGAGTTAAAGATGAGAAGACATAGAGGGTTAGAGCTTCTGAAGGATTATGATTGTGAAAATTGTACCACCCAAGAAAGGCTGATGCCTTGAGCAGAAAGAGCCTCGGGATGGTATTACATATGATGGTCAAGGAGCATGAGCTGCTAGAGCAGTTCTGAGCCTCAGTAGTGATGTGATCCCTTCTGATGATGACAGTGATTGTGTGACAGCTAGCTTGAGATTAGAATCGGATTTCAATGATCAGATTTGACAGGCTTAGCGTGATGATCGGCATGGTCTCGATAGTGTTGGTCAGATTCAGAGGGGTACAGTGACAGAGTTCACAGAGGGTGATGATGGCTTACTGAGGTTCAGAGACAGTATAAGTGCTCCTCAGGACCACAGTGATGAGATAGTGTTATTGTTAGAAGCTCACTCTTCGGGATATACAGTGCATCCAAAAAGTAATAAATATATTGAAATCTAAAAAAAAAAAGGGGGCATTGGTGGTCAGATATGAAAAGAGACATTGTAGAGATTGTGGAAAAGTGTCTCGTATGTCAGCAAAATAAGGTAGAGTACTAGAAATTTGCAGGGTTATTGTAGCCTCTACCTATGTTGATACGAAAATGAGAACAAGTTACCATGAATTTCGTAATGGGTTACAGAGGACCCAGATGAATCATGAGGCTATCTAGGTGATAGTCGCTAAATTGACTAAGTCTACCCACCTTCTGGTTATGAAATCCCCAGATACTTTGAGTGTGTAGGTGAATTTATGTATAAGGAAGATTGTGGAACACCATGTATTTTCTAGTGAGCATGGTATCAGATAGGGATTCCCGCTTCACTTCCCACTTCCAGGAATATTTTTCAGGAAGCTATGGGAACTAGATTGAGTGTTAGCATAGCTTTTCGTCCTCAGACAGATGGTCAGTCAGAGGGGACTATACAGGTTCTGGAGGATATGATAAGAGTGTGTACCATTGATTTTTTAAGCTCCTGGGATGATCAGTTGCTACTAATTGAATTCGTCAATAGCGACAGTTATCACTTGAGTATCGGGATGACTTTATATGAGGCATTGTATGACTGTAGGGGTTGTTCCCCGACTTGGATAAGAAGAAGTGGGTGACAGATAGAGAATTACTCCCAAATTAGTATAATAAGTCTCTGAGGATGTTCAATTGATTTGTGAGAGATTAAGAACACCTCAGAGCAGATAGAAAAGCTATACTGACAAGAGACAGAAAACCATTGGAATTCACCGGGGGTGAATCAGTATTGTTGGAAGTTACATGGCCTTAAGAAATAACGAGATTCGGAAAGAAGGCAAATTGAGTTTCGTTAGATTGAATCTTTTGAGAGATTGGACAAAGTGGGAGATAAGGCCTGTAGGTTGGCGTTACCACCTGAATTAGCGGGCATCCACAATGTGTCCCATCTTTTGATGCTTCGAAAATACTATTCGGACCCAGCATATGTGATCGGATATGAGCTATTGGAGCTCAATGAAAGTATAATGTATGTTGAAAAACTTGATTCGGGTATTAAAACAGGAAGGAGAAGGTGTTGAGGTTTAAGATGATCTCCCTAATTAAAGTTCTTTGGTAGTAGTACACTCCGAAAAAGTCACATGAGAATTAAAGAGTATGATGTAATAGACGTACTCGGAGTTGTTTGTGGACCCATTTGACATGGTTCTAATTTGGAGACCAAATTTCTTAAGTGGGGGAGATTATGTAAGACCCAATTGATATCGTATTTCCTTATGATTCACACATTTTATGGATATGGTTATATGTTAACGGAATCATAAGACGGATGATTTGATCATATAAATATGAATGAAGTAGTCGAACTTACGTTAAATCTGAAAATGGACAATTAAGGAATTTCAAATTAAATTTATGAGATTTGAATTGTCCGGATAGAGATACAAATTTTAAATGAGGGATTATAGTGGGTCCAAGAAGGAAAGTTGGCCTAAATTGGTCCCGAACGTGTAGAAGGGTAAAACGATCAAAAGACCAAAATTCGATATAAATTCGATAAGAAAAATTCATTAAAAATTTGGAATTGAGAAATCTTAATCAAAAACGAGGAAAATATTAAATTACGAATCAAATTGATCAAGATATGAATTTATTGGAATAAATCAAAATTTTCACTTTGAGAAATTATCCTGAAAATATTAGAAAAATATACCGAAAAGATAAAATTAAACTGATAAATTCATTTATTGATTAAATGAATTAAATAGGAATTTTTGTTAGATTTTTTGGGATGAAAATAATATTTTATTGATTAAAATATTAATAAAATAAATTAATAAAAAAAGAGAAAAAGAAGAGAAACTCGCGATCTAGAATATTGAAGGAAACGAAGCAGAGAACAGAGAGAGAAAGAGGAAAAGAGAGAGAAAACCAAGAGAGGGGAGAGAAAAGGAAGAGAGGGAGGTGATCGACAGTCGGAGGAAGGAGGAACGCCTCACCATCGGCCAGAGAGGGGCAACAGCGACGCCAATCCAGGCACAGATCGGTGAGAAACACAGCCGAACGTCGCGAGAAGAGAAAGGGTACCAACACCGAGGGAGAAGAGACTGGACTGACCACTTTTCGACCATCGTTGGTGAAATCGAGGGCAAATTCGTGAATCGGACTACCCCGCAGAGGTGGTGGAGACGGAAGCCGGTGAAGAACCGACCGACAGAACTCTAAACAGTGAAGAAGAAAATTGAACCGGATCGGTCTGAATCAGGCTGAACTGGATCGAACTGGTTCAGCCAAAAAAGAAGAAAAAGCAACAGAAAAAGGGGAAAAGAAAAAGAGGAAAAATTAGGAAAAATTTGGTGATGCAATCGAGCTACAGGTAAGTCGATAAGCGGTCGAAATTGACCGATTTAAATTTTGAAATATTGAATTTGATTAATATACGACTGAATATTTACCTGAAAATATTTAATTGTGTAGCTCGACAATTGAAGCCAAATGAGAGCTCGAATCAGCCTCGATTTCTATACTATCATGGAATTTCGGGTAAGTAACCCTTATTTACGACAATTTGCATCGATATTCATATAAAATGAATTAAATTCTAGAATTTGAGATAAATTGTCATAAATAATTAATTGAGCTATCTGAGAGTTTAGAACGAGGCCCAATAAGTATTGATGGGCCCAATGAACCCAATAGGCCTCGATAATGTGAATAGTAAGTGGAAAACGGGCTTAAGGTCGATTAAGGCCTATTAAAGTGCAATCGGACCCAATAGGGGTAAACGGGCCCAATGATTTAAATTAAGCCCAGTAAAAGTGAAATATGAATTAATATGTTTGGATTTAACCCAATAATGATTATCTGCAGCTCCGGAGAACTTATTGGGAGCTAAACGGATCGGGTGATCGGTAGCGTTAGGGAAAGGTCAGACTATACAGAAAAATAAGGTAAGGAAATTTTACAGACTGCTAGAGGTAGCTTTGCCCAATTTCAACTTCATTTGCAGTCTCTTAAATTGTCTGAAGGGTCTAGATTTCAGATAAAATTTTTAGTGCTCGGATGGATAAATGACCAAAATAACCTTGTGAAGGGTAAAATTTTCAAAATTAGGAAAAGTTGGGAGGAGCAAGAACAAAAGGTTCTTGCTTGTTTTTGAGGTGGTTTGACACATGCATGGGTAGGTTGGATAACTTTTAAATAAAATGCACAACATTGCATAACTTTAATCAATGTTGATTTTCTTTGAAATTGATTTGAGCAATGTAGCCGCCTATGTGATTTTATGAATATGTGACCTGCTAGAGCTCAACTCGCACGAGTTTTAATTTGTGTGATGCAGCATTAGTGCTGGAGCAAGAGCTCGCACTAAAGTTTTACATGCATTGGTGCTGGAGTCTAACTCGCACCAGATTTTCACTTGAATTGTTATAACAGAGTTCTGGAGCCTAGCTCGCACTAGTTTTACATGATTTTGACAAAGTGCTGGAGCTTAGCTAGCACTATTCTTATGAGATTTTATGAAACGCGTGCTAGAGCTTGGCCCACACGAGATTTTCCTTGATTTATGAGAGTACTGGAGCATTGCTCGTACTGGTTTTATGAGAACATGCAATGAGTCGTGCTTGGAGCGTCAGGTAGACTGTGTGTCACGTCGATTAAATAGGCTCGCACGTGCGTTTTGAGACAGGGCATGAGTATGGATAAGAGATATGAGTCCATGGAGTACGTTGTACTGTGCAAGTACCATGGAGTACGTTGGACCGTGCTGGGATTGATTATGTGGCATGTTCGGATGCGTGGCATCTCTGGATGCGAGTGTCATCTTCGGATGCGAGTGATCAAACAAGATCGACAGGATGGACTGACCCACCTCTCGTGGCGATTCTCGATCGTGGTGAGACCCTACACACTAGGATCCGTGTAGCAGTGGGATCACAAGGACATATGGCTATCGTCCTAGTTATTTGCCCAAGATATAAATATATATATATATATCTATTACCTAGTCTCGCACGTTGATGTTTTGAGAAACTCATTTTGTGGATTTTTGTATGAGTCTGGATCACCCGAGGGAGGGTTTAGATCCTGACTAAGATATGATTTTGATGAGAATGAAACTGGTTTTTAAACTGAATTTGCATGATGTTATTTCCATCCTATTTAAACCCATGAATGGTGTAAACTGGTTTTACATAACATTCATTGTATCGCATGTTACTATTGCTTTGAAAAGCATTTGATTTCATGGTTTTGTGTGAGTCTGGAACACCCGAGGGAGGGGTTGAGTCCTGACTGTGTTGTGAAATTTTAACGAGAATGAAATGCTTTAAATGGATTTGCATGTTGAGTTTTCTATGGTCTTTGAAATCCATATTTGAACTTGTTTTACATAACATCATGAATTGTAGCATCTGTTTTGAAATGTGTGGAGAAAGGGTGGTTTATGCATGGCACCACGTTCATGTAGGTAGTATGGTTACCTACTTGTTCGTTGGATTGCCTTACTGAGCTTGATGTGCTCACCCCTTTCATTTTCTCACACAGATCATTTCCAATAGACTTTGAGGTGATTGAATACTGTATTCCTGATATCTGCTGCTACCTATCATTTTGAGGTATATACACTTGTACATATTGTATCTAAATAAGAATAACACAGTAATATATATTTGTAAGTAATTGTCGGGGATGTATAGATAATGTAAACAGTTGTAAATGAATGGAAAAGAATAACTGAAAAACTAATGTGTTTACCTTTTTCTGTAATAAGGAATTAAGTTTTATGATAGATGAATGGTGGGAGTGGCATTGACGCACAGCCCAATTGTTAGTGGAGTGTAGTCAGGATTAGAGGACAAGTAAGTATGAAAGAAAAACAAAAAAAATTACTCTGATTTGTGGTAGTTTTAGGTCGTGATATCAGGGGATCAATTCATTCTACACAGAATACTTAACAGATCGATACAGCCCCCATTGTAGATCGATCTGCCCTGTTCCATTGCTCAAATAAGAGCATTTTTTGCTCTTCCAGATCGATCTTTCCTTCAATGAAATCTATCTGGCATTCATATTTTCCAGATTTTTGCTGCAGTAACTCACACAAAACATCCTAAATTTTACTGCCATAGTCATTTTCTCATCAACCACCTTTAAGACTTGAAAATGACATCCATTCATACTTTATACACATTAAAACTTATGTGCATTCATTATATGACCAAAGGTATACAATACAAAACTAAATGGAAGTACAAAGATTTATGCAACTCATGCAACTTCATTCCATTTTACCACACCACTCATTTTTCATTCCACTCACATTCATCACATACAAAAGTTCATTTCTTCATATTCCTACATAATGAACTTGTACGTACATCACAAACTCATATCACAAGTGTTTACATTGAATTTATGGACTTTACATAACTTATGCTTCACATAGCATGTACATGTATATACTTATGAATTCATAAGATTACAATTGAAAATACAGGCCTTGCAGACAATGACAGCTAGTGGCGCACATGACAACATTAAGCTCTTTAACTTTGCAATACCCAAGTGTAGTTGTCAACACGTTAGGCCTCCATGTAAATAAATGCAACCAAAAAAGTCAAGTCTATTGATGTCACACCAATGATGTTAAGGAGTGAGAGCCGATAGCTAATAGTCTTATATGTGCAATCTATAATCAACACATGGGGGAAAGCATGTAACAAATCGATCAATGTAGGATGGGCCCAAAATAAGTCCTTGATAACATCAGTTGACTCATCACTCCAATGCCACTCCATGTACTTACACTCATTTATTTGTTTCATCAATTATTGCATTTGTGACCAACCAGTTTTTTCAATCAATTTGGAGGTGTGTCGTGAATTGTAAATGGTCTGTAAGTGCTAACGTTCTTCGCATTATTGTTTTTCAATGTCATGAGTATATTCATTTTAATTAGCAGATTTCAAATTTCATACTTAAATTCATTATTTATGAATTTCATTAGTAGCTTATGCAATTTAATTACATAATGTAATACTTTATATGGCAGTCGATTCTTCGTTTTCACATTTAAATTCATTAGTTAAGAATTTAATCGTAGCTTATGCAATTTAATTAAATAAAATGTTATTGATACTGTAGCAAGTAAGATTTACCTACCTCGTATGCTAATACAAGTTGTATCAAGTTAGGTTTACTTACTCGAGCTATCGTGATGGCACGCAAATCGAGGCTTAGTCTAAGTTGCATTTTCGCTTATGTCACGACCCTTAACTTACCAAAATATGTACAAATTTTTGCATTTTTATGCGTCATTTATTAATCATCCTTCCTCGATCGTGAACAACCACACTCTCAACAGTTGGGCTGTGTGTCAATGTCTACCTCATACATCCATAACAATTAAATTTGCAATATAATTTTAGAAGTAAACACTTTTATAAATATATCAGAGTTACTGTTTACAAGTGTTTACATTGCTTTACATCCCCAATAGTTACTTACAAAATGCTATTGTGCTATGTCTAGTTTAGATACAAAATAATTCAAGCGTGTATACCTATAGCGATGGGATGCAGTGGATACCAAAAGGAAAAGCCTCCAGTTACGCTCACTCTATACTCAAATCTCTGTAGAGATGGGGGAAATAAGAGGGGTGAGCAAACCACACGTTCAGTAAGGCAATCATGCGAATTGGTAGATACTGCACTATCTACGTGATCGTGATGCCATGCTCAAAAGCATTTAGTTCATCATTTATCTCAAAACATGAGTGTATGATTGTGTTAATGGTATGTAAAGCATTCATGCTATTAAAATCCAGTGCACAATTCAATTCAAAGCATGGTCTAAATAATCATGCATAATTCACAATAAAGCATGGCATTACCCATCATGCGTTTTTCTCAAATAAGCATGGCATTAACCATCATGCATTTTTCACAATAAAGCATGGCATTAATCATTATGCTTCGGTGCACTTCAAACCATTAACAATCGATATCTCAAAACAATTCAACACTTATCAGGTCTCAACCCCTCCCTCGGACTGTCCTGACCCACAAATCATTTCAAACATGGATTTTTTCACAAAGCATTGGACATATGAGATAGGTAATTCAATAAAAGGTAATAACCTCTAGGAATATGGCCATAACCTGTGATACTGACAACACAGATCAGATGTGCGGGATATCACCACTATTTGCTTGCACATGGGAGGTAGGTCAAATCTTACCCGCTGGTCCATAGCAAATCTTGTCTGAAGATGGCATATCACATCTCAACATGGTACAACATACTCCATGCTACCTGCACGGTACAACGTATTTCGTGGACCCACATCAACATATCATATCACGCCACATCTCAACGCATGTGTGAGCCTATTTAATCAGTACGACCTCTTGTCTACCCGAAGCTCCTAACACGGCTAACAACATGTCAAAATATCACAAATGTACATGCGAGCCTATTTAATCGGTGCGACACCCAGTCTGCCCGAAGCTCTAAGCACGGCAACAAATAAGGTGGGCATCTAGTGCGAGCGAAGCTCCAAGCACTATGCCAAAACCAGTATGGAATCCATGTGAAAACCAGTGCGAGCTAAGCTCTAGCACTCATGTGTATAAAACACGTCAAATCTCGTGCGAGTCATACTCTAGCACGATTTCATTCTCACGAAAACAATGTAGGTGGCTCATTTCTTTGCAAAGTATGGTTAACAAATCAAAACAACTCATTTCTTTTACAATTCATTTTCAAATGCCTACCAATCATTTGCTAAGAAACAATAAAACATGATTTTCCAAAGCATTATGCTTTTGTTTTCATGCACATTTCTCAAACACCCAACTTTTACCCTTCAATCACCCAATTTCAATTCCTAATATCTCATGCATTCTAGCAAAGCATTTAAGGCGCCCAAATTGTGCACAGATATCTATAAGAGTCCAGACAATTCTCTTACCTCAATTTATTTGAGTGCGACTCTCTTTTCCTCTTAGTTTATTGCGCTCTTGGCTCACTTTGTTTCGATGTATCCTCGGAAGCTGGGATTCAATCATCCAAACCACTTGAGTTAAAATTATTAACTCACATTTGACCTCTTTAGTCAATATAACCCATCTTTGCATTTACCAATGCCTTAATCCACATTTTACCCCTTTTTGGTAAATCCCATAATTTATTCACTAACAACACCTTAAAATCATACCACAATACTATTATTAACTTCAATATATCTCATTCATCAGTAACCTTAATACATTTCATTTTTTCACACTAGACTATTTCTAGGTCATGGTGGATTCATTACTTCTTAGGTATTTTCTACCCTTTCTATGCATACCAAACAACTCCAAAATAAATATCTACACAATGTACTTGAGTTATTTCATTTAGAAACTCACCTAGCTTGATTTCCTCTTTGCTCCAATGGAAATGAACGTTTGATCCTTCAATCCAACAAGTGGAGAAATGCCTCCAAACTATGTTGTTCTTCTCTTTAATGTGAACAAATTTGTCTCTAATATCTTTCCCTCAAATCTTACTGAAAATGTGTGGATTTAGGAGTGAGAAAGTTGGGTTTTAGGTTGAAAACGGGAAAGATTGGTTTTTGTCTCGAAAATCCATATCCAACTATTCCATATTTATAGATTCAGCATGATGAGATCGATCTGCCTTGGGTGGAGATCGATCTAGTCCTCTTAAAATCCCTCTTTTCCAAGACATTTTGAAGGCAGGAGATCGATCTGTCGAGGCTTGAGATCGATCTTCTTTCAAACAGAAGCTTAAGGAGATCGATCTGGTCTTAGGGGAGATCAATCTGCTTCTAACCAGAGAGCTAAAGAGATCGATCTGCTCTATTCCATTGCTCAAATAAGAGCTTTCTGGCTCTTTCAAATCGATCTCTCATCCTATGGGATCGATTTGGCCTTCATATTTCTAGATTTTCTGCAGTTTTTCTACAACTCATACCAAACTTCATACATTTTGTTGTCATGGTCATTTCCTCATCCAATCATCTTTGAAACTTGAAAATGACATCCCATATTACTTCATACACATTAAAACTTGTGTAGAATCTTTGTATATCTAAAGGTACATGATATAAACCAAATAGAAATGCACAACTTATGCAATTCTCCTTCCATTTTACCACACTACTCAAAATCCATTCTACTCATATTCTTCACATGTTTAAGTCCATTTCTTCACATTCATACATAATGTAACTTGTATGCACAATCACAACTCTTATTACATGTGTGTACCGTAAACTGATGGACTTACATTACATATACTTCACTTATGAATTCATAGTATAACTCCATTTACATTTCTATGTAAATATTACAATTATACATATACGGGGTCTCACATTCTCCCCCACTTAGAAAATTTGGTCCCCCAAATTAGAACCGATCACTCTATGAATAACTCGGGATACTTCTCCCACATCAAACTCTCCAATTCCCATGTGACCTCTTCCACAATGTAGTGTTGCCAAAGAACTTTCACCAAGCAGATTATCTTTGTCCTCAACACTTTATCTTTTCTATCCAGTATCCGAACCGGTTTCTTAACATACGTCATGCCTTCATTGAGCTCCAATGGCTCATATCTTATCACATGCGTTGGGTCCAGTGATACTTCCTAAACATGGATACGTGGAAGACATTATGCACACTTGTCAACTCTGGTGGCAATGCCAATCTATAAGCCTTGTCTCCCACTCTCTCCAAAATCTCGAAGGGTCCGATGTATCTAGGGCTCAGCTTGCCCTTCTTACCAAATCTCATAGTTCCCTTCGAAGGAGAAACTTTCAAGAACACTGACTCACCCACATTAAACTCTAGTGGTCTTTGTCTCCTGTCAGCATAACTCTTTTGTCTGCTCTGAGTTGTCTGTAACCTCTCACAAATCAATTGGACATCTTTAGAGGCTTGTCTAACCAAGTCCGGAGCAAAGATCTGTCTGTCACCAACCTCTTGCCATCCAATAGGGGAACGACATCTAGGTCTATATAATGCCTCATATGGTACCATCTCGGTACTCGCATGAAAACTGTTATTATAGGCGAACTCTGCGAGTGGTAAATAGTCATCCCACGAGCCTCCAAAATCTAATGCACACGCTCTCAACATATCCTCCAGAGTCTGTATAGTCCTCTCTGATTGACCATCTGTCTGAGGATGAAACGCGGTGCTAAAACTCAACTGGGTCCCCATCGCTTCCTAAAAACGTTCCCAAAAGTGGAAAGTGAAGCAGGTATCCCTATCAAAAACAATACTCACTGGAATTCCATGTAGCCTCACTATCTCGTGCACATACATGTTCGCTAACTGGCTCAGAGTATTAGTAGCTCTCATAGCTAGAAAATGGGCTGACTTCGTCAATCGATCCACAATCACCCATATGGCATCATGACCTCTCCGAGTCCTCGGTAATCCTATCACGAAATTCATGGTGACATGCTCTCACTTCCAAGTCAATATCGATAGAGGCTACAATAACCCTGCAGGCTTTTGATGCTCTACCTTCACCTGCTGACAAACGAGACACTTAGCAACATACTCAGCAATGTGTTTTTTCATTCCAGACCACCAATAAACTTTTCGAAGGTTTTGATACATCTTAGTACTTCCTGGATGTATCGTATACCTCGTTGAGTGAGCCTCTGTCAAGATCAACCTTCTGATCATTGCATCATCAGGAATACATATCCTACCTCTGAACCTCAACAACCCATCTAAACTCAACTTAAAGTCCGTGTCTGTACCTCTCTGAATCTGCCCAACAATATCAGTACACTATTGATCAACTCGCTGAGCCTGTTGGATTCGATCTACCAGATCCGGTTCCAACTGTAGGCTAGCTACCATAACACCACCATCAGCACTGGGCGGGGTCATATCCAAACTGAGGTTTGTGAACTGCTCCAACAGCTCGTGTTCCCTGACCATCATGAATGACACCAACCCGAGATGCTTTCTACTCAATGCATCAGCAACCACATTTACTTTACCCGGGTGGTACAGGATCTCACAATCATAATCCTTTAAGAGCTTAAGTCATCTCCTTTGTCTCATGTTTAACTCTTTTTACGAGAACAAGTATTTAAGGCTCTTGTGATCCATAAACACTTGAAATTTCTCTCCATAAAGGTAGTGGCGCCATATCTTCAGCGCAAACACCACTGTTACCAACTCCAAGTCATGGGTCAAGTAGTTCCTCACATGATCCTTTAACTGCCTTGATCCATAGGCTACTACCTTCCCATCCTGCATCAATACACAGCCCAATCCTAGGTGTGAAGGGTACATACCGAGAAACCTCCTGAGCTGGTAGAAATGGTGAGGATCGGAGCTATGGTTAATCTCCTTTTCAACTCCTCAAAGCTTTTCTCACACTTATCGTCCCACGTAAATTCAACATTCTTCCTCGTGAGACATGTCAAAGGAGCATGTAATCTCAAAAATCCCTCCACAAACCTTTGGTAATACCCAGCTAAACCCAGGAAACTTCTGATCTCTGTCACTGTTTGGGGTCTCTGCCACTGTGTCACTGCCTCAATCTTTAATGGATTCACAGATATTTCATCTTTGGATACTATATGACCCAGAAAAGAGATCTATTCCAACCAAAAGTTGCACTTACTGAGTTTAGCGTACAACTTCTTCTCACTGAGGGTCTGTAGCACTATCCTTAGGTGCCATTCATGCTCATCTCTAAACCTTGAATACACCAGTATATCATCAATAAACACAATCACAAATTGATCCAAATACTGGTGGAACACCTCGTTCATCAACGACATAAAAGTTGCGAGAGCATTCGTCAACCCGAATGGCATAACCATAAACTCATAATGTCCATACCAGGTGCGAAATGCTGTCTTGGGTACATCTCCACTCCGTATCTTCAACTGATGGTACCCAGATCTCATATCTATCTTGGAAAAGACCTGTGTTCCCTTAAGCTGATCCACCAAGTCATCGATGCGTGGAAGGGGATACTTATTCTTGATGGTGGCCTTATTCAACAATCGGTAATCTATACACAGTCGGAGGCTTCCATCCTTCTTCCTTACAAACAGAACCAGTGCTCCCCAAGGTGAGATGCTCGACCTGATGAACCCCTTCTCTAGTAACTCCTGTAACTGTTTCCTTAATTCTTTCAACTCAACTTGAGCCATTCTGTACGGTGGCTTGATATTGGCTCTATACCAGGTGTTAAATCTATACCAAATTCCATCTCTCTATCTGGAGGTAACCCTGGTAACTCATCCGAAAAGACATATGGAAATTCCCTAACCACTGAAATGTCTCCCAATTTCGGATGTGCCTTATCCATCTCAATCACATAAGCGATGTATCCTTCACATTATCCTTTCCATCGTTAGTAACATAATCATCACATACACACATATAATTGATAAACAATTTCATTTCTCAAATATCATAATTTCATATCATACTCTTTTCATTTATAAAGATCATGTCATTTCATTTCTTTTCATCAAAATTTATACTAAGATTGTCTAATCCTGAAAACATCAAGGTTCTAGCACGACAATCCATAATGACATGGTTTGCAACCAGCCAATCCATCCCTAGGATTACATCGAAATCACTCATATTTAGTAAAATCAAATCGGCTGCCATTTCCTTTCCTCCTATCTTCAATTTACAACTTATATATACATGCTCAGTCAATTGACTATCATTCATAGGGGTAGATATCAATAACATCTTATCAAGCAGTGTGGGTTGTACATGCTTCAACAATTTACATGCAAAGGATGGAAAAATAAATGAATGCGTGGCACCAGGATCAAACAACACAAATGCTTCTATATCAAATATTTGGATGGTACCTTTTACCACATCTGAAGACTAATCTACAGTATCCTAGTCCAGTGCGTGCACTCGTCCTCTGCTTACACCCACTGCTTGCTTCCCCTTTTCCTCAGCTGTAGCCTTCCTCCTCGAAGCAGTTGTTCCAACGGAGCTCTCTCTGGCTCCTTACCCTTCTATGGGGCTCTCCTTGTCATCTCTGGGCAATCTCTGATTAGGTACCCTATTTTCCCACATCTGAAACATACTACCTAAGGTCCATAGCATGGTCGAATTCCATGGTACCTGCCACACTTACCACACTGTTACGTGGTAGGCCGTAGCCCTCCAATCACAACTCCTTTAGTTGGAGCAATGGTCGGATACATGGGAGGATTAATTGTCCTCTCCCAGATCTTCTCGATCCTCGACCTCTTCCCAGAAAATCTCTTGTTTCCCTTATAACTGAAGCCTCTATCCATCACTGGTCTCTTCTTATCTCTGTCCCTCATCTTACCAACCTTTCCAAACTCTGAGGCGATTCTATCAACATCTTATTCACATAATTGCGCCCTACGCACTGCCTCCTCATAGGTCGGTATATCCAGGGGAACCAGTCTAGACCTGATGGTCGATTTCAATCCATCATAAACTTTTAGATTTTCTCAGCCTCATTACTCATCGTATTGGGATCATAACTGCCCAGGGAGATAAAGGTCTTCTCATACTCATCCACAATCCTACTCCCTTGGGTTAGTCCGAAAAATGCCATTTTCATCTTTCGTTGTGCGGTATCCAGGACATACTGTCTCCGAAAAGCCTCCAAAAACACATCCCAGCTGATCTCAGTATGTCAGGCTCTTAAAATAGGCCTGGTGGACTTCCACTAATGTTCTGTTGATCCCTTCAGCATAAACGCAGCAAACGCTACCATCTCGGTAGTGGTGCACTCAAAGAACCCGTATAGCTTCTCAACCTCATTAATCCAATCCTCTGCAGCTACTGGGTCTTTAACTCCACTGAAAGACGGTGGTTCAAACTTTTGGAACTGCCACAATCTATCCAAATCACAACCGTAACCCCAACCTCTACTAGCTTGTGGTGTAGCAACAGGTGTAGGCATATCCTGTGCAGGTGAGGGTGTAGGTGTCTCTGTCATCTGAGGTCTCTGGGCTGGCCGAGCCCGTGCCTCAGGAACTGCTGCCTGCTCAGCATCACCCTGTGTAGCGGGACTCTGTTTGCCCCCAACTCTAGGCAATGATTGAGTGACCAACTCCAAGGTCATCTCAATGCTCTACTCAATCCTCGCAAAGCGAGCCTCAGTACTCTCAGGTCTCTCCTCTGGACCCTGTGGAGCTTGCTCAACCTCAGCCTCCACCTCTACATCATCCTAAGCCTCATGTGTTTCTGGCTCAACACGACCCTTAAGCCTACCTCTACGACCTCTAACTTGCGCCCTCGCCCCTCTACCGTGACTGGTATTAAGCATAATTACTCAATTTTCTACATTCACAACCAATTACTTAGTCAACCCATCGACACACACACAATTGTATCTAAACAAGCACAGTAACATAAGGATGTAATTTTCCAACTTATTAAGTATTTTAGACACGACACACGTCAGACCAACTCAAGCTCTGATACCAACTTCTATCATGACCCCTAACTTACCAAAATACGTATAAATTTTTTACATTTTCATGCATCATTTATTAATCATCATTCCTCGATCGTGAACAACCACTCTCAACAGTTGGGCTGTGTGTCAATGTCTACCTCATACATCCATAACAATTAAATTTATAATATAATTTTAGAAGTAAACATTTTTATAAATATATCATAGTTATTGTTTACAAGTGTTTACATTGCTTTACATCCCTAATAGTTACTTACAAAATGCTACTGTGCTATGTTTAGTTTAGATACAAAATAATTCAAGTGTGTATACCTCTAGCGATGGGATGCAGCGGATACCAAAAGGGAAAGCCTCCAGTCACGCTCACTCTATACTCAAATCTCTGTAGAGAGGGAAAAATAATGGGGTGAATAAACCACACGTTAAGTAAGGCAATCATGCGAATTGGTAGATATTGCACTATCTACGTGATCGTGATGTCATGCTCAAAAGCATTTAGTTCATCATTTATCTCAAAACATGAGTGTATGATTGTGTTAATGGTATGTAAAGCATTCATGCTATTAAAATCCAGTGCACAATTCAATTCAAAGCATGGTCTAAATCATCATGCATAATTCACAATAAAGCATGGCATTACCCATCATTCGTTTTTCTCAAATAAGCATGGCATTAACCATCATAAATTTTTCACAATAAAGTATGGCATTAATCATCATGCTTCGGTGCACTTCAAACCATTAACAATCGATATTTCAAAACAATTCAACACTTGTCAGGTCTCAGCCCTTCCCTCGGACTGTCCTAACCCACAAATCATTTCAAACATGAATTTATTCACAAAACATTGGACATGTGAGATAGGCAATTTAATAAAAGGTAATAACCTCTAGGTCTATGGCTATAACCTGTGATATCGGCTACACGGATAAGGTCTGCAGGATATCACCACTATCTCCTTCCACACGAGAGGTGGGTCAAATCCTGCCCGTCGATCCATAGCAGATCTCGTCCGAAGATGGCATATTGCATCTCAACACAGTACAACGTACTTCATGCTACCTGCACGGTACAATGTACTCCGTGGACCCACATCAACATATCATATCACGCTACATCTCAAACGCACGTGTGAGCCTATTTAATCAGTACGACCTCTTATCTACCCGAAGCTCCTAACACGGCTAACATGTCAAAAAATCACAAATGCACGTGCGAGCCTATTTAATCGGTGCGACACCCAGTCTGCCCGAAGCTCCAAGCATGGCAACAAATAAGGTGGGCATCTAGTGCGAGCTAAGCTCCAAGCACTATGCCAAAACCAGTATGGAATCCATGTGAAAACCAGTGCGAGCTAAGCTCTAGCACTTATGTGTATAAAACACATCAAATCTCGTGTGAGTCATACTCTAGCACGCTTTCATTCTCACGAAAATAATGTAGGTGGCTCATTCCTTTGCAAAGTATGGTTAACAAACCAAAACAACTCATTTCTTTTTGCAATTCATTTTCAAATGTTAACCAACCTACCAATCATTTGCTAAGAAGCAATAAAACATGATTTTCCAAAGCATTATGCTTTTGTTTTCATGCACATTTCTCAAACACCCAACTTTTGCCCTTCAATCACCTAATTTCAATTCCTAATATCTCATGCATTCTAGCAAAGTTTTCTTTCTTCTTCTTTTTTCGTTGAACTTGTTCAGCCTATTTCACTTTTACTGAACCGGTTCAACCTCTACTTTAGCTGGTCTAGGCCTAGTTGGCCGATTCTCTGGTGGATCTTTCTTCAACAGGGGCACGGAGTTAAGCGATGGCTTCGGTGGGTATGGCGTTTGGAGAGCAGCAGCGGAGGGTGGCGATTCGACCCTTTCTCTCCTCCGTGTCAGTTTTTCCTTCCTTTTGCCGAAACTATCTTTCTGGTGTGATTTCGGCCTCGCCCCCTCGCCGACGGTCATTTTTTCACCGTCCCTTGGTTGGCCAACAACTATCTGGCACTCGCTCCCCCCTTCGATGTTCTCTCCCCTTCCATTCTCTCATCTCTTCCTCTATTTAAAGTAGAGGAAGTTTTGGGTCGGTGGGATATTTCACACCGACTCAGTTTTATTTTTTTATATATTTAAATTAAATATATAATATATTTATATATTTAATTAAGTATATACATATATTTACACATTCATCTATATATACATATATACTTTAATATATATTTGTATAATATATATAAATATCCAAATAATCACTTATAATTATGTATTGATATATAGATAATTATATATATTTAATTAAATATTTACATTTTCATTTAAATATATATATATATATATATATATATATATATATATATATATATATATCTAAAACATTTTCTAAATATTATTTCATATACTTTAAATTTATTCCCAAAAGTAGAGAAAATTTGGGTTATCACATCCCTCCCACTTTAAGGAATTTGGTCCTCCGAATTCTTTCCGATCAAGTCGGGTTAGCTGAACTTATATCGAACTACTTTGTAGGGAGTGATGCTTCCAAATACCTTTACTCATTCAAATTTCTTCATAAGTTCACAATATCAAGATCATTTAATTTTAATATTGTTTTATTTTTTATATTTAAATTAAATATGTAATATATGTATATATTTAATATATATCCAAATAATCACTTATAATTATGTATTGATATGTATATAATTAAATATTTACATATTTAATTAAATATATTAAATATCTAAAACATTTTCTAAATATTATTTCATATACTTTAAATTTATTCCCAAATGTAGAGTAATTTATGGTTGTCATACGTTCTTCTCATTATTGTTTTTCAATGTCATGAGTATATTCCGTGGTTTGACCATGTTCTTAGTCATATGAGTCACAACATTCTTCTATTGCTACAAATGCATAACCCTCAAAATGTTTCGTAGGCGCATGATTGTGCACCCCACTTAGTACTCTATCCACTCATCTTCATTTTCCAATTTAACACCCACTACCTCAAATGGACTCACACTTTTTCATTCTCGTTCCTTTACGACCTATCTTATTTATAATTGTCTTCTTCTTCTTCTTCTTCTTCTTCTTCTTCTTCTTCTTCTTCTTCTTCTTTGACTTTCTAAATCTTCCACTTCGTTCACACGCGAATCATAATCTAGGTTTTTTTGCAAAAATTACGGGGTCAGAGGCTTTCACTACAAAAAACGAAATTTTCGTCAGAAAAATTACAATTCCGTTACTAATCACGTTTACAGACGGAATTAGCGACGGATATGTCTGTCGCCAATTCCGTTGCTATTTTCGATGTGGTTGATACTCCTCCGTTGCAGATACATTATTCCGTTACTAATTCCGTCGTTAAAAGCTATAAAATTTATTCCGTTACTGAAACCTTTTAGAGACGAAATTCCGTTACTGAAAGTTATTGATTTTTGAATTTGATATTCCGTTGCTAATGCCCTGTAGAGATGGAATTCCGTTGTTGATAGACAGTAGATATTATTCCGTTGCTAAAGTATTTTAGAGATGGAATTCCGTTGCTGAAAACATATTTATTCTTTTATAATTTTGTATAAATATTCTGTATCTAAATAGTTTCAAAGACGGAATTCCGTGGCTAAAAGTATATTTATTTTTTATTATTATTTCGTTGCTAAATTCAATCAGAGACGGAATTCCGTTACTGATGCCATTTTTTTATTTTTATACAAAACAATATAAATAAATAAATTTCCGTTAGAAATGGTCATCAGAAACGAAATTCCGTTACTGATGCCTTAATTTTTAAGTATTATATGAAATAATATAAATAAAAGAAAATTTCTGTTAGAAAAAGACATCAGCAACGGAATTTCGTTGCTGATGCCCTATTTTTTAATTTTTATATAAAATAACATCAATATAATTAAAATTCCGTTACAAAAGTACATCAGCAACGGAATTCTGTTTCTGATGCCCTAAATTTTATATTTTAAAAAAAAAACTAAATAAACAAAAATTTTCATTACAAAACGGCATCAGCAACGGAATTTCGTTGCTGATGTCCTATTTTTAAATCCTTATATAAAATAATATAAAAAAATTTCTTGACAAAAGGACATCAGCAACGGAATTCCGTTTCTGATGTCTTTTTGTTTGATTTTTATATAAAATAATATTAATAAAATAAAAAATCTGTTACAATAGGGCATCAGCTACGGAATTCTGTTGCTGATGCCCTAATTTTTTATTTTTTTATTAAATTTAAAACTAAGTAAAAAAAATTCCGTTACAGAAATTCATCAGCTACGGAATTTCGTTACTGATTCCCTTTATTTTTCATTTTTTTCAAAATAGGATTAATTAAACAAATAAATCCGTTACAAAAGGGCATCAGCTACGGAATTTCGTTGCTGATGCCCTATATTTTTAATATCTTATTTTTAAATAAAAATAATTAAACAAAGAAATCCATTACAAAAGGGCATCAGCTACGGAATTCTGTTCCTGATGCCTTAATTTTTTATTTTTTATTAAATTTAAAACTAAGTAAAAAAAATTCCGTTACAGAAATTCATCAGCTACGGAATTCCGTTACTGATTCCCTTTATTTTTCATTTTTTTCAAAATAGGATTAATTAAACAAATAAATCCGTTACAAAAGGGCATCAGCTACGGAATTCCGTTGCTAATGCCCTATATTTTTAATATCTTATTTTTAAATAAAAATAATTAAACAAAGAAATCCGTTACAAAAGGGCATCAGCTACAGAATTCCGTTGCTGATGCCCTAATTTTTAATGTATTTTTTAAATATAAAACACTAATTAAAGCAACGGTTCCATTAGAAAAGAACATCAATAACGAAATTCCATCGCTAAAAATCAATATTTTTTTTTCGATTTTATTATAATTATTTATTTTGTAATAATTTCACCTGTCTATATACAATTTTTTTATTCTTTTATATGTACAACTTATTTTCGAGAACCTAAAATAGTCACATACTTAGTATACACGTAATAGATAAAAAATAACAATAAATATATATCACATTCGTTTATCATAAACTACCATCAATAAGTATTAATAAAACTCAACGATCATCATCCGTTGATATCATGATAATAACAAACATAAACTAACATCAACAAGTACTAATAAAAGATCACCATCATCATCCGTTCATATCATCATAACAACTACCGTAATTCATAAACAACCAAATCAAATAAAACAATAGTTACTCTCACTGATTCACTTGACCTCCCGATCCCGATGGTCCAGCTGCAGGAGCTCCTACGTTAGTGGCATTACTCATCATATTCTTTATCATATCCACAAAATTATCAAACTTTCCTTCCAAATTATCGAACCTGGTGTGTATGAATTTAATGTCCTCTTTCATTTGGTGCACTTCTGAATTACTAGGAGAAGTAGTTACCACGGGAACAGGATAAGGGAAAGGACTGTAAGCTGATTAGGACGCGCAAGAAGATTGAGTGGGGATATGCCCGTATCTGATGCCCTGCTGCAAATCAATGCGGTGTGGCCTAGTCCCAAATCTGTAAGTATGTGTACGGGTAGTAATTGGCCCTCCAATTACTTCACACCATGCAGTTGGATCAAATTGGGGATGGGCGCTCGGATCCTCACCATATTTCTGATTCATTGAGGTAACATACTTTTCCTATAATGTAATTAGACAAAAGGATATTACATAACTTTTAAAAGAAAAAAGTCATATAAAAAGCCAATATAATGCATTACGTATACTGACAGATTTCGATTTGTTGTCCACATAATCACCATCCCCACGTGAACGTCTATGGGTTCGATCGAACAATTCTTTATACGACGGTGCGCGACCCTAACTTTGCGTCTACAATAAAAGATATGAAATTTTACAAAGAATAAAATACCTTTAAAAGAAACATACAAAAAAGATATGTGTATTATTTGGACTTACCATCCTATATTCATGAACCGAAAAAGAAACAGAACCGCATGTATGTTTTGTTATGGATCCTTCCTTCTCTGTTAACCAATTCTGTTTTCCTTTTTTTGACTTATCCATCCATTTTTTAGTCCCCTATACATTCTCAACTAAGTCATTTCATACTTGGATTGAAATCCACTTGGACTTGTTATACCCCTTACAGTCAACTATTTTATCAGTATTAAAATGCTGCATTGCTCTTCTTCTCTCTAACTGTAGCAAATGCCTAAAACGTGTTTTGTACACGTGCTCCCAAATAGAATAAACAATATTGGTTTCGTGTTCTTCCCACACGAACTTCTCCTGTACAGATAAACCAATAAAACTTGCATCTGATAAATTTATTCAAATATCAATTTAAGCAGTTCATAGTAATATACCTGGAATTTTTGCCACATAAGCGCTTTTACTTCATCTGGAACCTTTTTCCATGTTGGCCATGGTTCCGAGTAGTGTTGTTGAATCAAGGTGGCTATAGTCCTAACACCCTTTAGTTGTAGAAAGGCACTGCCACGATAATGTTGTCATATCTTAAATATTGAATCATATTTAATTTAAAGTGGTATGAAAAAAAAATTAAATTATAAACAATATACCTATTACCAATCGGATTAAGCCTTAACCTATACTCTGGATTTGCCGGTGTTGGAAGGCTTTGATTTGGGCCTCTTGTTCTTTTTTTACTAGTAGCACTCCCACTCCCAGTGCCAGTTGCAGTATGTGTAGCCTAGTCAGAATGTCCTCCAGTAGATATTTTCTGCTCAGGTAATGGTTGTTCTGTGGCTGAAGGAGGTAGAGTAGAATCATCATCATTGTCAATATGGTCATCATCGTCATCATCATCATCATCATTATCTGACGGAGGGAGCAATGTATCCGTTAGGTATATAGACGGATTTGCTGGAGGATGAAGAGGAGCTGGGGTACTCGAAACATGTGTCAGCTGAGTGACTGGCCGAGAACGATGATGAGTTGAACTGTGATCAAGAACTCGACCTGCAAGATGCCGAGCCGGATATCGACCTGTAGGCTGAACTGGAGGTCGACCTTGAGATTCACCTGGAGGTTGAGATTTAGGATTAACGTGAGGGGTGGGAATAAAGTACGAGTCCATGTCAGGTATATTTCTCGTTGCAGGTGGAGGGGACTTAGACTTGGTTGACCTTTTAGCCATCTTTTTCAATTTATGCATCTGCAATTAAAAAAAATATATTTGTCTGTTATAAGTTTATGAAGTGAAATTAACTTCTAAATAAACAAATAAGTCAATGCAGGAAAAAATTGTAAACAAACCAATAAGTGAGTTTACTTATTAAATTTTTAACAAACACATAAGTAATTGAAGTTAAATAATTATAAGCAAAAGAACGTAAATTTAAAATACCAAAACCATTACAGCAAATGTTTAAGTCTTACTATTCATTCCTCCAATCACTGTCATCTTCTCTATCATTACCATCAACTTCATCATTCTGTATAGAATCATCCTCATTCTCTTCTTGTTCTTGTTCTTCTTCTTCTTCTTCTTCTTCTTCTTCTTCTTCTTCTTCTTCTTCTCCTTCTTCTTCTTCTTCTTCTTCAACAATATTATTGATTTCTTCATATTCACCACTAACAAGAACAGCAGGGTTGTCCAATTCCTCTGAATATGCAACTATTCTAGGGTTCGGAGTTTCTATTTCTTGGTAAACCCCTTCGTTCAAATTAAGTATCTGTCCACCGTCACAAGTTTGAAGCTTAAATCTACTTCGTACCTTTGTTTTGAATACAGTCCACCAATGACGACGATCTCTTTTCGTAGATGGATAAGGACTAAAGTACACTTGTTGACTTTGTTCAGCTAATATAAAAGGTTCGTTACTTGCAAGTATAGATTTATGCTTGATATCAACAAGACCATGATGGGAATCAATGCGAAGACCTCTTCCAGTATCAAACCAATGACACTTGAACAATACAACTTTATTTCCAATTCCAAAATACTCTAATTCGATTATATCTATCAACATGCCATAAAAATCACGTTCAAAATCATTGTAACAGCTGTCTTTCATACATACACCGTTGTTCATTGTTTTACGAGATCGTCCATAATCTAACGTATGAAACTTAAAACCATTTACAAAATAACCTTGAAAGCTCCTTATCATACGTCCCGGACCATAAGAAAGCTCAATAATACGTGGATCAGTTTGATTGGCACGTTCATTAACCTGAAACCTTGCAAAACAAGCATTAAAATTCTGTACTTTTAAAATAATATACTAGTACCTGTCTCCTTACAGTACTTACAAATTGTTTAAACCATTTTGAAAAATGATCATGACGTGCTTTCTCCACTTCAGCATCATTGATGTTCGGATGATCTCTTTTAATCATCTCATCAAATATCCTACAGTACATGATATGTGATGCAAAATTTGAGAAACACTTGTAATCGATAGAAATATTTCGATGACATCTTATATGGGTTAGAAATAAGGTAACTTACTCAATATATGGGAATATTTCATTGCAATTCATTAACACGTATATACATGCAGCATTGTATTCATCTTCGTCTAAGTATCGGGCATTATTCCGTGTCGGCCCGACTGGTCGACCTGGACGTCGAAAAATGGACAAACGTCCCATAGCAGCTACATCTCCTCCATCATCATTACGTGGTGGATGTGTCAATCTTGTTTGAACTTCGGGTTCAAAATACAAAGCACAATTTGTAACGGAATTCCGTTATAAATTCCGCTGCCTTGTGATAATAGTAAATGTACCTGTATTAGTCACGGAAATCCGTTACAAATCCGTTACAAATTGTTTTTGTTTGCAACGGAAAAATTCCGGAAAAATTCCGTCTCTAATTTTTCGTTTCTGAATGTGTCTTTTTTTGTAATGTTTGATCACAACTATAAACCCTAGATTTCTCCTAACCTCCTTTGCCCATGTAATCAACTCTTCTCAAGTAAAAAAGACCTATACAATATACTAATACTAATCAATTCCTAACTATATTTGTATTCCATATGATATTCATGTTCACATTCTCATGTCTTGTCCCTCGTGAATGAATAAGTGCAGTCAAATTGATGAGATTCTGCATCTTCCTAAAAAACAATAATATTCTATCATCCTATAAATATTAAACAAATTATTAATTTTATCATATAAATAAATATATAAAATTACATTTTTACATAATTAAATAAAAATTAACAATTTTAGTTTCCAAAGATGTTCCCGGAAGTCCACTTTCAGGAGAACATCGCTCCTCACGGATTCTGAGAGCATGTCAACATTCTTGAAAATTTACTTTCGGGAGTGTCAAAAACAGCAACTTCTTAGGTTCTTTTCACCCAAAAACCCATGAAAATTTTTAAAAAAAAAATATCACAGCTCTGTTGCAATCTTGTCCATGTAATCTATATTGTTTTCTTCTACTTCTTCCATGAAGTAATTTTTCATTGATTCATCATAAATATAATCCATTTTGGTGAGATTTTGAAGAGTGATTAATGATTTTTGAGGATTTGGTTTCGGATTGAAAAAAGAACTAGGAATGTTTAGGTTGTTTGTATAAAATTAAAAGGGGCAAAATAATAATTTCATCAACGGCTTTTTGGATCTTAAAAAGTTTCATTAAAAATAGGTTTTGCCTGTTACTATATGAGTTGGTTTTATCATGCATTCGTTCTGCTCTAATTTTATGCATGATAGCGTAACAGTTGCACCCCAAGTCACTTCAACTAGCAATTAATGAATGGAAAGGTAAACAATTAAAAAAAAATTATCAGGCAGTATCAAACTTGCTCTGGTGAAATTTTATTAAGATGTGCAAATCATATAACACAACGCATTTTTATTGAGCTAAAAGATTTTAACGATTGATTCCTGTGCAGTGATTAATAAATATTTTGGAAACTGTAGTGTTGATGAAACTTTTATTTTTTGCATTTTCATTGAAATTAATTAGCGAAGTTTTAAAAGTACTATTTCTTAGTAAATAAGTATTTATTCATTAGTTGTATATAAGAAATGTTGGATCATGTTGATTGATATAAGGAATATATCTACACGTGATTGATATTACTTCATTTGCCACCCATACTGTTTCAAAAGTCTGATAGAAAGTAGAACTGATTGGATGTTCTATTCCAGTTTAATTCGTTTAAAATGATATAAATTTTTTTCTACATTTTATTTTTGGAAAATTAGGTAAAATACGAAAAAAAAATCAGACAAAAAATCTATATAAATTTGTCAGCCATAATTGGAATTTGGTAACCAAAGTGTTGGCTAAACCAGAGCACTACCAATAAATTGTACGTAGGAATGTCACCCGCTTTGGAGTTTTCTCCACTATAACACCGGAATAACAGCTTTTAGACATTCATGAAACTAAATATCCTACAAAATTGTTATTGTCCAATCTTCAGCCACCCTGACACCAGGCTTCCTGATGGTTACAGCTGCACCACCACGTCCCCCTAGCCGAAGTGGACCAAGTTCAATTTCAGCCTTCTGATTTCCTGGTTCCACAAGAGCACTTCTTGGCCCGGGGGTATATCCAAGAAGAATAATCCTCTCAATGAGGCAGTCAGAAGAAAATCTAGATTTGCCAGGGGAAGAGGACGCCATATTTGAAGATGTAAGCTTCCCGTTTGAGAACACAAAGCGGCGATGAATGTAAGCCCCGTGCTTGAAGTCAAAGCTTTTTCCATCGTCAAGATAGAGTTCGCCTTCAGCTGCTTGGGAACTGTTCACGGCTATCACCTATACAGACACAGTGATGTTAGAACTACCTACTCATCATGCTGAAACTAGAATACATGATTGCTGCTAAGACAATTTCGAGAATCACTAACAAATTCTGAGCAAACAAGCATTTTAATATTCTAACATCAATAATTATTTCTGAACTGCTGTGATGTATTTGTAGATTTATCATTGACGTTAGTACAACGTTTTATTGGTTATAAAGTACCCTCAGATCCATGATGAGCAATAAACCAAAAAAAAAAAAAATTACAGTTGGCAATAAGATTACTAATACTAGACCTAAAAATTCATAACTTACATCGTAAGAACCAACAAAAAAGAGCTACAAAGATTCAATTTTGAAAGCTCAAATAAGATTGTCGTGAAGCATGCAGAAATAGTTAGACCCAAAAAAAAAAACTATACAACAGAGGAGAACCCGAATACCATGTGGAACAAGATGACAAAACACATTCGGGAGGTGGGTAACGAAATACTAGGAGTATCAAACGGAAAAGCACCGATTGGAAAGGATGCAAAATGATAGATTGAATCAGTTAAGCAAACTATAAAGACTAAGAGAGATTGTTATAGGGCTTTAAAGATAAACAACACTAGAGAGAACTTTACAAAATACAAGTTAGCTAGGAATGAGGCAAAGAGGACGGTAGCAGAAGTTAAGGTGAAGGTTGTGAAAGAGATTTATAACAATTTGAACACAAATGAGGAAAAGAAAGAGATACATAGATTGGCACAAGCAAGAGAGAAGAGTCGAGACTTAGAAGTGATGAAATGTATAAAGGATGAGCACCAAAGAACTCTAATTAACGACAATGATATTAAAGAAAGGTGGCGTGATTATTCCAAAAAGCTATTTGACGACGGACAAAGTCAAATTGTGGACAATATCTCGGTACCTCTCAAAGATTTAAACTGATACTTTATGCGCAAAATCAAAGAGATAGAGGTAAAAGAGGTACTGAAGAGGATGAAGATAGGGAAAGCTATTGAACCTGATGAAATTCCTATTGAAGTTTGAAAATGTCTTGGAGAGGTCGGAGTTAGGTGATTGATAAATTTTTTTAATAAGATTTGACACACTAACAAGATGTCTGAGGAATAGAGAAAGAGTGCGCTAGTACCTTTCTATAAGAACAATGGAGATATTCAAAGTTGTTCCAATTATCGAGACATAAAACTAATGAGCGATAAAATTATGAGATGAGTGATAAAATAAATATTAAAGAAAATTGTAGGGATATCGGAGAACCAATTTGGTTTTATGCTTAGCTGGTCAACTATGGAAGTGATACACTTGCTTAAACAACTTGTGGAGCGTTCTCGAGTACAAGGGAAAGATGTTCATATGATCTTTATAGAGTTGGAGAAAGCATATGATAAAGTGCTTAAGGAGGTGTTATGGTGGTCTTTAAGGAAAAAAAGTGACCCCGTAAAATATATTCAAATAATGGACATGTATGGAGATGGAAGAACACATGTAAGGACCTGTGGAGGGCAAACAAGTGAATTTTTCCTATCACAGAAGGGCTACATCAAGGGTCGGCGATAAATCCGTTTTTGTTCGCTACAGTAATGGACGAGTTGACAAAATCCATCTAGGATAATGTACCTTGGTGTATTATGTTTACAAATGATATTATGTCGTGTACTGAGACTAAAGTAGAGGTTAATACTAAGTTAAGACTGTGAAGAAGAACGTTAGAGTCCAGAGAACTTAAATTAAGCAAAGCAAAGGGTGAATAAATGGAGTGTAAATTCAGTCCAAATAGAGAGGAAGATAGAAACATAGTGATACAAGATGGCATGGCGATCCCTATAAGAGATCATTTTAAATATTTGGGGTCGATGGAGAGATTGGTGGTTATGTCACCCATAGGATACAAGTTGATTGGAGCAAGTGAAAAAGCGCTATAAGTGTGTTGTGTGACAAAAAAAAAATTTATAGGGTTGAAATGCAAGTTTTACAGGACAATTGTTAAACCTACATTACTCTATAGCAGTGAATGTTGGGCAACTAAAGGAGTACATACATAGAAGATGATGTGTAGTGAAAATGCGAATACTGCGATGTATGAGTGGATAAACGAGAAAAGATAGAATAAGTAGCAAAAAGGTTGGAGTGATACCTATCGAATGCAAGATGAGTGAAAGTCGTTTACGTTGGTTTGGATACATGCAACGTAAACTTATGGACGCTCCAATTAGAAGAGTGGAAGCTATGAATGATATAAAAAGGGTCAAAGCTAGAGGAAGACCGAGAAAGACTTGAAAGCAAGTAATCCAAAAAGATATGACTGAACGGTAGTTGGAATAACACGTTGCATTAGATAGGAATGAGTGGTGGAGGAGAATTCATGCTGACGACTTAGCATGAATTTGTATATTGGTTCATATAGCCTACCCCAGTATTAGGACAAAGGCTCTAATGATGATGATGATGATGATGATGATAGTTGGCAATAAGACAAAATGTTGACAACACTAAAATGAGTCCATAAGTTTCCTTCAAAATAAGGTTTCCAAAAATGCAAGCTTTAAATATATTACTGTACAAAGCCACGAAGAAGGCATTGAAGGAACTTGAAACCTGGGTGTTCCAGTTGATTGTTCTGTGAGTAAAATACTGCAAAAACAGTATCATGGTTTATGATGATGTTACTTTGCAACAAATATTCCATATTGAGCTAAACTAGAATAAATAAATGAAACAACCAAGGCTTGGCCTAGTGGTTTTTATCCTTCCTTAGGAGGGATTAAGTCCAAGCTTCGAATCCCCTTCCCCCCTTATACGTCCTTATAAACAAAAAAAAAAGTAAATAAATGTAGTTTCTGATTTAGACAGCTGAAAACCAGCCTTAAATTTCCGGCAGGAAAAAAAATACAAATAGCACAACAACTTATACTAATAAAGGACGGGAGAGTTCAAATTAGTATCGAACCAACACACTACACACTCGTTTTACTGATCTTTAAAAGTCACAAAAATAATGCATGTGTATCACCACAAACTTAGGGGCATTGGAGACAGCTTCCCCCAAAATCCTAGACCAGGTCTGGAAATATTAAAAAATACCAAAAATTTCTGCAAACATTGCTTTTGCCCACTAACTGAAAAAGAAAATGGTAAAGATGGGATCTTTTGTGATTGTGATTATTAAAGAGTAAAAGAATGTGTTGACAAAATAAAAAGACCACTCAGCAAAATGATGAGATCATCAAGTAATTATTAATAATACTCCACTCTTGGAAGCGGAATGAAGAAAAGCTCACACCCTGAGTCAAGTGTCAGATGTTATGGATGGATTTAGCCAGGAGATAATCACACCAAGTCTGGCCCAACAAGCTCGATCCAGAGGCCCCAGACCATGCTCAATCTCCTTGTCTCCCCAATCTCATGGCTTAAAGATAGATTGATTTCGCTCAAACAAACTCCACAAGATGGTGACACATGACACAATCTGAACACCTTTCATAACCTATATATATATATGCATTCATTTCAAGGAAATGGATCCTTTAGCTTGTATATACTCCCTAGACTCTACTAGTATTATGCCTTTACCCTTCTAGCTCAATTGTACTGTGATCACACTCGAACACCCGACCAGTTCTAACAAAAGTTCTATAACTTGTGAACAGTCCGGTTCATGTTATTCATACAGCAGCACCCTCAACTACCCTCCATAGGCGTAGGCATTCTTGCCAAACTATGTAGATTCCTGCAGTCCATTATACTTGACTCACACTGTTCACACCCTCAACAATTGGTGCTCTCATTGAGAATTGAACTCATGAAAGTTAATCTCTTCGTTGCTAGGACCAGGTAAAACAGAGATCAAGGTAATTTGGATAACAACACCGCACCTACATCAACCATGTCGCCATGGAAGACGGTTATGGAGCAAGAAGGCTCCAATCATGCACTAAGGAGTCGCCTGCACCTTCTTGATGGAGCAAATTTGGAAGCGACTTCACCTCCAAGAGTAGCACCACAAGGAGTCCATGAAGAACTGCAAAGGTCCTTACACCCAGAAGGACTAGAAGAGGAAGTCAACTATAGTGCCCCCACAATTAATCCTGATAAAGGAGTAGAAGATGGAAGGAACAATTAAGTGAGATAGATAAGAGAACTTCACAGCTTGAGCCACATAATAAGGATATATATAATGGTGTGACTTATTGGTGACCAAGTAGAGGGACAACACCGTGCGAAGGTACCAAAAGCCACAAGTTCTACGAGTTTCGATACTACCATGGAACATGGAAGAAGAGGATGAGAGAATGAAGTGAGTGGATCTGTTGTGGAAACTTGGTGATGCATCAGAAACTTACAGTTCACCCACAATATCTTTGATACCCACGAAATTCCTCTCAAAAGGAGAAGCAAATCGCAAGAAGGGAAGTAACAATAATAGGATATGCAAGGGATCCATTTCAGCAGCAGATTTGAGAGAGAGAGAGAATTGAGAAGAGAAAAGCAATAAGGAGACTCAATCAAAGACTCAACGAGGATGAAGGAAGGTTAGAAGCAACTAAGAGAGAAGCTTATCATGAGACTTGAAGCCAATGTTACCAGCATACCATCCAAGAAAAGAACTCAAACAAAATTATCTCTCAAGGACAAGTTCACTGTTTCGAAACAATACTATCACTTATCTCAATTAGATAGTAAAGTACCATTCAGTTTTTTCTCTTTTTCCACGTTTTAGTTTTGTTTGGATCTCTAATGTCAATCTCAAGATCAAGATTTTAATGAGTCAGTACCAACCTGACTAAGTTCTCTTTGATAGCATTCAGAATTATTTAACGACCAACAGCATTATTTAACTGCCAACATATGCATGGATGTTTTGAGAAATTATTAGAAATCCTTTCAACTATATAACCATAAACAAACAATTAGAATTGCCTCATGTCATTAAAATTACTATATCAGCATATATGACGCCAAAAAACCTATAACAACTATCGTATTAATGAAACACATGGACCCATTTATACTGACATGATCATTTAATGACCTGTCGCATCTTGATCTTCAATCATGTATGATCATTTAATGACCTGTCGCATCTTGATCTTCAATCATGTAGCTCACAATTGGTAGAACATGCTGGGTAATTTTTGATGCATAAAGCTACTATACATATAAATCACATCAAGAATATATATATATATATATATATATATGGTTTCATATTAACATATTTGGATTTATTCCATGAAAAGCTTGTTAGTATCAACTAGTGTTAGCATGTACCAGTGATTTTAATATTCAAAATGGCACATTTAGTTGTGATAGACTTTCAGAGATTTTGTTTTCCAAACTGCAATTTAGGACCCAAAATGCCAAACAATGTTAAAGACACAGGGCACATTCTATGTGCTAGGACCATGGTATTGCCCAATATGCGAGGTATAGAAAAAGTGATCCCACAAAGTACCCATTTGTTTATTCTTGTAAACGAGCTGACAACATCCTTTTTACTATTAATAGAAATATGAGTAGTGAAAGACAAAGTTATCAATATGGTACGATACGCGATACAAATCATACAATATCAATCAATACTCATAAAAAAAGATACAGATTGATATAATATATCGTATCTGATTAAAATTGTAAGTGAATAGTATGTGCAATACGTTTTATAAAATATACTAAGACAATACGATTCACCTTATTTTATTTAATCCAAGTCCATATAGGTCTTTTTCTTATGAAATTGTTAATAGCTCTTTTTTTTTTTTTTGGGCTGAAAAAAAAAAAAAAAAGAAAACTTGTAATCCCTAATTTTAAAATTTAGACTAAGAACATAATTAAAAGATCTAATCTTTTCTTCTTAACCTATACCATGTTTTGTGTAATGGCAATTTTTCTTATCTAAATAAGGTCTTGTGGGGGCAATTGCTCCCCCTGAATTTTTAAAAATCTATTAGAAATATATAAAATTTTAAAATTAAAAAAAAAAAAAAACCCTAATTTCCCCCTCCCCCCAAAATTAAAAATTTTAATGAAAACAATGGTTTTGCCCCATTTAAATTTATTGAAATTTAAAATTTTGAGCATATATATTTTTTTTTACTGAACCATCAACTTATTATTTTAACCTTTCATTATGTACGAGAAATATGAAAAAAAAAATTATAATAAAATATTAATCAATCTTCATTTAGATAATTTTGCACTCATTGACATAAATTGTTGCATGCATCCTTGTATATCGGTACATAGGAAGATTTAGAAATGTCAACTACTCATATTTGTTTGTTTATTTTAAATATATATTATTTGTAA
Source organism: Firmiana major (assembly GCA_033439115.1). Classification (NCBI taxonomy): domain Eukaryota; kingdom Viridiplantae; phylum Streptophyta; class Magnoliopsida; order Malvales; family Malvaceae; genus Firmiana; species Firmiana major. The sequence continues at coordinate 54,479,798 of CM065904.1, read as the reverse complement.
TTAATTTTAAGGTTTCTTGCTATATCTTACAACACAATTGGATACTCGATATTCGATTAAAAAAAGGATCTCGATTTAATAATTAAGGTGAAAGGAATAAAAAAGCAAACAAGAGATTTCAAGTCAAGCATGCTTTCTACAAATCTTTTGCCTACCAAAAGCACAAGTGCGGTAGATGCACACCTAATCAAAGGCACCTCACAAGAAGAGGTGCTTATGCGCTTTAGTTGATTTCTATTGAGCCTTAGGGCCGAGACACAAACCATGAGATCATTGGGCCACAAAAGCAGCCTAATTGTACTGGAAATACAAATCACTAAACATAGTAATACTGCAAGAATATCACTATTTTGAGATATATTTATGAGAAGACTAGAAGGGTGAAATGGTACCAATTACATACCAGTGTATAAGGATCATGCACCATTTGCGTGGAGCTTCTACGGAACCGGTCTTTTCTTGGTACAATAGTGCCAGCTCTTTGGAAAGCAGGAATGCTCTCCTCTGAAACTTCAAGCTTATGGATCTTTCCCCCCTTATATGCAGTTCCTGTTCTAAGGTCGTACCAAGGTTCCTTCCCAGGCAAATATACTGATGCATATTTAGCCCTCTATATTAAAAGAAAAATATATGAGACTTCAATTATTTACAGGCCTAGAAGACAAGAAAAGCAACAGAGAAAACAATAAACAGAAAAGATGTTGAGAATCCAGTTAACAGCAGTACCTCATTATAGATCCCTTGTACCAAAAGACTGTTCCCAACCATGAAAGCTTCATCAGTGCTGAATGTTGCATCATCCGATGGGAACTCCATCCATAATGGACGTACAACAGGAACACCACTAACATTTGCTTCTCTGAATAATGTGTAAAAGTACGGAAGCAACGTGTAACGAACACGTATGGCATCTCTCATAAGTTCCGTATTTCGTTCACTGAAATAACATAAACCAAATTATTTGCAGATCAGAGAAGTACATCATGAATGTAGAGATACAATATGATAACAATATCAAGCATTTTGTTTCCTAAACCTTTCCATGACATCATACCCAAATACACTAGTAGTTTATACAACCACTGGTTCACAGGAGGAAGAAATGCAATCATGATTAGTAACATCATCATCATCATCATTAAACCAAAAATTTAGAGGCTGATCTGTATTTCGCTCACTGAAATAACATAAACCTAATTATTTGCAGATCAGAGAAGTTCATCATGAATATAGAGATGCCATATGATAAAAATATCAAGCATTTTGTTTCTTAAACCTTTTCATGTCAACATCACACCCAAATACACTTGTAGTTTATACAACCACAAGTTCACAGGAGGAAGAAAAGTAATCCTGATTAGCAACATCATCATTAAACCAAAAATTTATAAATTTAGTTGCTGATGCAGCAATTATATCTAAATATTAACATATTAGACCGGCATGATGCACTAAAGAAATGACAGTAAAGCTTATTAAAGTGGTGCAAAAAATAATCCCCATGCTGATCAAGTTTGGGATAGCTCGTTTGTTAATATGAGAGAACCCAATTACTTTTAGTTAGATAAGATGCCTTATCATGAAATTTGACATGGAAATAGGGCAGGCTCTTCTTTATTTATTGGTCAATTCATGATAGCTTGCTATGCCTACAAATGAAGTTCATGCACTGCAATATTCTTACTATTCTTATACCCGAAGTACATGCCACATGATAAATTTATTGCCACTACATGTGAGGGGAAGTGTATGTAGTGATGCTAGAACAAATCACATATCAATTAAATGTGGGACATCATGAGTCCTTAAATAAAGAGGCATTTCCGCCAATAGCCAAGCAGTTTTTGGTTAAAAGCCTTGTAATAAAGTTTGACGAAGGCTCCATCTGGGCTTCACACTACAAGTCAATGCATATCCTTGGAATAAAGGAAGTAATCTCATTGCAACAATGTCATTAAAGCAAACTGGGTCACTAGTAGCTGCAAATATTGGATTTGCAATTAGTCACTCAGGAGTTCAGGCTATGTATGCAAGGCTTGCCTTCATAAATCACATTTATTCAACTCTATGGCCATATCTTTTATTACAACAATATGGAAATCAAGCTATCTCAAAGCCTTCACCAAATTTCAATTTGTTCATGTCCTCTTCATATAGCCAAAGTGGCTGCCCTCAAAGAACCTTAACTCAAACCTTCATATCACAACAGACCTAAACATCTCGCACACTTTCCAGCCAAAAAATAGAATATCAATTTACAAGAAATAATGCAAGAGCTTGAAATTTGTTATAAGGAAAATGAAGCAGCATATTGAGGTAATGAGGCACCACTAGAATCAGCGCAAGGGCTAGAATTTTGAACTTCAATAACATTAGGCGAAGTAGATCAGAAAACTATTCTGTCAAAGCGATTCTACTAAAAGTTAAAGGGTTTTTTCAGGGATCATCAACCAATAAACTTCTTACAAGATTATCTTTAAACATAAGTGAAAATGTTGCATATTTCACAAAGGCTCAAAGGAGTCATCGCCCCCGAAGACAACATGTAGTGCTGCTGACCAGAATTCAATTCAGATACTCTCTTGAGATTCAAATTACAGGCATACAAACAGTGAAAGAAATAGAGCTTAGTTTTCAATGCAATACTATAAGGCAAAATTCAACCATGTCAGATAATTGTTAAGCTGTAAGGTATGAGATACAGATGAAAAGGTGAACAGCACAATGTTCCACAGTGAGATAAATTTAACTTTGGTGAAGAAAAGAGCTCAACGCACGTTAGTGATTTTATATGTTAGGAATCATATATATTATACTATATTACAAGGTGCATGCACATCTGTAACTTTTTCTGCTTATGTGTGCATACAGATGTTAGGAATCATATATATACTATATATATTACAAGGTACATGCACAGTTGTAATTTTTTTCTGTTTATGTGGCGCTGGAGTGTATAGTTTATTTTATTGACGTATAAGCAATCATACAGATGAAAAGGTGAACAGCATAATGTTCCAGAGTGAGATAAATTTAACTTCGGTGAAGAAAAGAGCTCATCGTGCATTAGTGATTTTATATGTTAGGTATATTCTATATAAATTAATACGCTAAAAGTGAATGCTAATCCATCAAGATGCAGGGAGTAGAATAACATGGTTGTTAAAAATATCATACCCAAACAGCCAAGGCTCTCGTCTTTTCGTGTCATGATGGGCATGACCTCTAAAGAAAGGATAGTAAGCACCAAGTTGATACCAACGCACTAATAGCTCAGGCTCAGGATTGCCAAAAAATCCACCAACATCAGCACCTGTGAAAATTTACATAGCATCAAGAGGGGAAAAACTGCAGTATTTAAAAAAATAAATAAATATATAAATAAATAAAATTAATGGCAAGCATACCAGAAAATGAGATTCCAGTAAGACCAAGTGTCAAAATCATTGGGACTGAAACCCTGAGGTGATCCCATTCTGCGGAATTATCGCCAGTCCAAACTGCTCCATGCCTTTGACTTCCAGCAAAGAATGCTCTGGACAAAACAAAAGGTCTGTCCTTACCATCTCCACGCTTTAAAAGCCCATCAGCTGTTGCCATGTGGAAGTAATAACCATAGGCATTATGTAACTCTCGATGTTCAACTCCACCAAGATGTAAAGCATCTCTGGGCATTGTCACCTAGCCACAGCAAAAGTTTATTCAATTTGTGCTATTTCAGCTGCCAGTCTGCAGAAATTTCCATAGTTTTTGAAGTATAGCCACCATAAATAAACGATACTAAGAAATAACTTCACCCTCATCTTCATGGACATGCACTTTCCGGATTATTAATACCAAAGTAGCATAACTATAAGCAAGCTTTTACATTCCAACATTGAATATATAGAGGAACTCCGATATAAATGAAAAATTTTGCTGTACATTTATAAATCCGAAACTTTTATTATAACTAGCCAACAATGTCTTTACTTATCTAAGCAACAACAATTGAATCACAAAATAAAAAAGCTTTACATTACTATCCATTGCAAACCTTATAACAAGATCAGAGCAAAGTACAAGTGTTAACAAAAGAACAATCTCATTAGAGAAATGTCTTTACATAAAATCTAAGAATGTTAACATCCTCAAACTTAAACGCCCAACTTAAGGAACTATCAGAGCTAAATCAGATAATATTTGTTAGAAAACCAGGGTACCATATTAAGTACATTTATCTACAGAGAACATGCCCACTAATAAAAAATTCTATTCTAGCTTATCAGTATATGCAAACAAGAGAACATTTACATCATGTGAAGCAACAAATTAGACCAAAGTAGCCCTAACCAGACAAAAAGTCAATGGCCATGCTGCATGGAAAAAGAACAGCAAAAAAAACTCAGCCACTTGGGAAAAAAATCAACTTCTATGGAAGAGAACATGGCATCTATACAAGTGCATATTATGCACATACAAGAAAATTTTCCTAATAACGAGAAACAGGAACGAAGAATCTGTGAATGTTCATTCTTATAATTAACAAGTTTTCTCTGATAAGAAGTAAATATATTCATTGCTACATTCCATAGCAGATAAGGTCTTTTCCTTTCTGTCTAATGCATCAAATAAAAGCACGATGGCATCTTATAGCTGGTGAAGACAAGTACTATTTGTAGTACATCAGCCTGTAAAATGTGATAACGTAAATCCATTTTTGGCATTCATAGTAGGAGCACATATTGGCACATTAAGCTCATTCAGCTGTAGGTGCACAGAGTCTATTAGCAGACCAATGATTACCCAATTTTGTTCATTTATGGTATGAACTATCCTAGAAACAAAAACATTAGCTTCCAAACCATGCACTGAAGTTTCTTCACAACTAATTAAGTGACCATTGTGGGCTGAATTTTGTCACAAATATGTCCAATACAATTGTAAACAATCCAATAACAAATCAAACAAAAAAAATTACTAACCTCTAAAGGCTTTATAGTAATTTTATCATTATTAGAATATAAAATAAATAAATAAAAAATCTTCCGGTTAAGTTTCTCAACTCATCTCTTCCTCTTTTTTACTCTCCATTACTTTTTCCCCACTCTCTTCATTTTTCCCTTAAATCATAATTACATTAATTATCCTTTTCTCCCTCTTAATTTATCTGTTTTTCACCCACATAGTTGGACAGCAATAAGCTAGTGTGTACGCTTGCATGATAGCTAAGCAGAATAAGCATTAGCTATTTATCATCAATGATGCAAAATAGAAAAAGAAAATTTCATAAAGATAAACATCATGAACAGAAAAAAGTTAAGACTGCATTAACAAAAGTGGCATACCTCTGGTCCATTAAAAACAGAAGGCTCGTTCATGTCATTCCAAATGTACAATGAAGGAGTTGAACCAATATAATTCTCGTACGAAAACTTCTCACCCCACCATGACCTAATCTCTGGATTTAACATATCTGGGTACGAGGACGAACCTGGCCAGCACCACCCATCATAATCCTTGCCGGTTGAATCCTTAACATAATAACCCCTCAGGGTAGCCTCCTTGTGCAAGTGAAATGAGTCATCCCGCTTGATATGTGGATCCACAATTGTCACCATATGCCTACCTTTGACAGCCAACTTCCTTTGCATCTCATCTGGATGTGGGAACAGCAATTTATCCCATGTGAAATACCTCTTCCCATCAGCATGCTCAATATCAAGCCACAAAACATCATATGGAATATCATGCTCATCAAACTTAGAATCCACATTCTCTACATCCTCTTCATCCCGGTAATTCCACCTACACTGATGATATGCCGTGGAAAACAACTGTGGCATTGCTGGCAGACCTGTCACACTCATGTACTGCTTGACAACATCTTTCGGTCCCGGTCCAACAAAAAAGAAGGTATCCACAATCCCTGCCTCACTCATCCAAAAGGTATCAATACGGCTCTGGCCTGTGGGCATCAGAATCCCATCTTCCGCATCCCAACCATTTGCCAATACATCAATCTGCATCTCCGCAGCATTCACCCAGAAAAACCCAGAACTTTTCCCAGATTTCCCATGTGATACCATGAACGGAATAGAACCATAAATCCCAAAAGGTGAATCATGAACATACTCAAAAACATCCAAGTTAAACAATCTATATGGCTCAGATTCCTCAACTCCAGGTCCCCTAGTGGGTTTAAGAGCAAAACTAGTTGCATGTTCCGGTATTCCATAGACAAAATCAGACCCATAAAAAGAAACATCGAAACTAATGGATTGTGGACCATATGGCCTAGTATCAGTATGCCCTCGAAATCTTTCCTCCCAATCCTCATCCTCTTTTTTCACTCTCAATTGTTCAAAATCAAATAACCCATGTGAATTCAATGAAATTACGCGTCCATTACCTGCTTTCTCCCTCACGTAAACCTCAAATGGATCGTGCCTGAGAACAGCCTCGTAGCCTTCGGATAAGTAGACGACCGAAGTCAAACTCCCACCATCTCCGTTAATTTTCTCCCTCGAAGCACTCTGTAACCAAAGTTTTTTGGTCTCGAATTCGGGGATAATAACATCGGGAACTTGGAACCGTTTCTTGGGCTGATCCAACGAGGGATCTTCGTCGATCTTGAGCCGCATGATTCCATGTTGGTAGACTGAAAGAGAGAGCGTCAACGGCTTGATCTGATCTTGATCTTCATTATGTGGAGCTTTGGGGATGAGCTTGGCAGTGAGGTCACCATCGGAGATGGAGACATCGTGGGCGATTAGAGTGCAGGCGCCGGGTTTGCGGAATCGAGCTCGCTTGCAGAAGGGGGTCTGGTTGCAGTTTCGGAACTCGTCTTTTTTCCAGGATTGGACTGTTTGGGAAGTGAGAAAAATGAGGAAAATGAGGGAAACCTTAAAGGGTTTCATTTTCATGGGAGGGAAATGGAGTATCCAGCATAAACCCTGGGATCAGAATTGGAGTGAGTGTTACACTTCGGGAAACAAGGTCGCGACTCGCGAGTTGCTGTGGTACTGAAGCGTACCGCGGGGTGACTTTTTCTTCGAAGCTAATGTAGAAAATATAATTTTGAGTGATTTTAAATCCAACTAAAAATATACTACAAACAACTTATTTTAATGAATTTTTTAAATATCAAAATATTCTTATAAAAATTAAATAATTATCTTTTAAAAAATTTTGAAACTTTTAATATTGGTATTCCCAAATAATGGTAAAATATTTTAAAACTTTTTATTTTAATATTCTCCAAAATAAATTTTTGAGAGCATAATGAAACTCCTAAAAATGGATTTCCGAGAGTATCGGAATGTAATGATTAATTGATGTACAAATAAGTTACATTAAATATGAATTATAAGAAATAAATGTTTTTGAGTTCTAAGTATGAATGGATTGGTAAATGAAGTGTTAAAGTAATTGAGTATGAGTTTAAATAAGTAATTTACAGCAAAAAAGGTGCAGGATGAAGGCCAGATCGATCCCATGTAAGGAGAGATCAATCTTGTGGCCTGGAAAACATAATGTCAAGTATTCTGCAAGAGGGAGATCGATCCCTCACTCAAGCAGATCGATCTTCATTGGCCTTGAGTTGGACCAGATTGATCTCCTCCTAATGGCCAGATCGATCTCCTAAACTCTCGGCCTGAAAGAAATCGATCATATTCCATGGTGCAGATCGATCTTATGCATCACGATAGATAGATCTCATACACCCAACAGATCGATCTCCTACCTGCAAAATGAACGAAATTCTAAGGATTCAAGTAAGGCCAGATCGATCTCCACCTTATGCAGATCGATCTCCTAGTGCCATTTCTATAAAAGTTGAGCAGTTGGATCTGCATCTTCACGGGAACAAACCATTTCCTTCCATTTTTCAATCTTAAATTTAGTTTTCTCTCTCTAAAACCATCCTATTTCTATAAAGATTCAAGACAAAGCTATTAGAGCAAAGTTGCTCCTTATAAAGAAAAGAACAACATAGTTGGGAATCAATACCTCATTGATTGGATTGAAGGAGTAAAAGAGTGTTCTTATTTAGAGTAAGAAGAAAATTAAGCTAGGTGAGTTTCTAACACTCCAACTTAAAGTACATTATCTAGTTATTGATTGTGAGTGGGTGGGTGTATGAATTGATGATTAAAACTACCTAGAATGTAATAGAACAAGTATAACCTAGAATGAGTCTAGTGTGAGAAAAAGTGACATGGGTGAGTTGATTATAAATGTATTATGCTAAGGTATTAGTGAAGTAATATGCAAGGTGTTGTGATGATTGAATGAAGCTACATTGTAAAATTAGTCAAGTTATAAGAATAAGTATATAAGGTATTTGACAAAATGCCATAGTGAAGTAAATAATGAACTAGAGACACTATTAGCTTAAATATCGATTTAGTATAAATCAATAGACTCTCGAGAGATAAGTAGAGCAATCAAAAAAGGGCTTTACAAGTAATGATGAAAACTATAAGTCGAATCGACTATAGTAAATGCTAGAGCTTTATTTCATTGGATTTAAAATTGATAAGAAACATAATCTCGTGCAGTCCCGGAGAGTTCGTTGGAGGTGAATCGAATTGCGCAATCGAGCAGCTCTAAGGAATTGGAATCAATTGACGCGATTTCCAGGTAAGGGAATTTTGTAAGTATATAGAGATAGCTACTCGTATTTTGTGGGTAAATATAGGGCTTATAAAGTGCATGGTTATTTAGAAAAGTGGTTGATGATATACATGAACGAATATAAGTATATATGTATATGATTTGGTTTTTGAAGTGATTCTTATAAAAGGGATATAGTAAGGCTAATAATTGCAAAATCACCTGTCTTGATATTTTTACGAAATGTATCGCTTTGTTTTAAGCAAAATTGACGAATAGGCTGGCTAGTGATTTTATGATTTGTGAAATAGCACAAGTGAGCTGCCGACTTTGGTTTTGAGAGGGTTTTGTCGAAATAGAGCCGCCAATTGTACCTATATGAGTTAAATTTTGCTAGAGATTTTGATATTTTCAATATGCATGAAACGTGCTGGAGCCTAGCTCGCATCATATTTTGAGTCAATGATGTTTTGTAAGTCGTATTAGAGCAGCTAGCTCGTACGTGGGTTGACTTACTTATGCATACAACCGTATTGGAGATATGCTTATACGTGATTTCTTCATTATTTATCATGCATAAAATCGTACTGAAGCGTTGCTCATACAAGGATATTTGCTGATGATGCATGAAATTGTGCTAGAGTTTCGCTCGCAGTAGATTTTCACATTGTGGTATGTATAAGCCGTGGAGCTGGTAAGATCCTTAAGCCCAACATCCTTTAGCCCGTTGGGGCGGGGAGACTCTGTTAAGCGGTGAGACTTTCTTACATTAAAACGAAATCGGTAGGATCCTTAAGCCCAACATCCTTAAGCTCGTTGGGGCGGGGAGGCTCTCTTACATGAAAACAAAATGCTCTCGCGTGCGCTTGAGACTGTGTAGGTTACACATGGCATGGGGTAGATAAGTCCTATGATAGGCACCCCCAACCATGATATGGGTCCGTGGAGTACGTTGTACCGTGTAGATCACATGGAGTACGATATACCGCGTGGTTGTGACGTTAATTTAAAAGTCTGATGAAGAACTAACCCACCTTCGTTCCAGCATGATACCCCACACACCGGGATCCGTGTGGTCTTTGATGATTATAACATAGTTGGCCAACATAGTCTTTGATATACATAGTAACTGTCTGTCTCACATGATATCACATGATTTTCGATACCGATGATGATTTGTGTTGTCCAGGGTAGACCCGAGGGAGAGGTCGAACCTTGTGCTGTGTTTTGAAGGAAAGATGCATGAAGTCGATGAGTTTTGCTAATGTTTTGACAGTGTGTTACACTTTGAGAGGATGATTTATGATGAACTTTATGATTTGCAATGAAATCGATCAATCTTTACTATAATGAGCATAAGAGGTTTTCACATGATGATTTCCATGTTTAAATGTCTATTTCCATGTTTTCAGTACATGATATATATATACATGTGGCATAGTTTTTTTATTTCCTCATGCTCAGAATATAAATTATTTATGTCATGACATTATAAGCATGTAGATAGTGTAGTTATCTACCATACTTGCATTATTGCCTTATTGAGTGTGTGATTGCTCATCCCTTCAGTTTCCCCGTCCACAGAGCGCATACAGTAGCCTACTAAAGGACTGAGGCGTTATTGTTGGATATCCACTGCTCTGCATCGCCCAGAGGTATACACATAAGAATTCTTTTGTATTTAAACATGTGATAGCACAGTAATCATTTTGTAATGTAATATGGGGGATGTAAATGTTAGTAAACATGTTATGTATAAGTACATGACTTAATTTTCAAATGTATGAGAATGGTAATTATTACTGACTCACAGCCCAACTGTATTTGTGAGGGTTTTTTATGACCGGGTACGTTAATGGTTAAAGTGAAAAAGTGAAAAATTTGTAGTAATTTTTAAACAAAATGGATAAAAAGGGTCGTGACAGAGATTAGTATCAGAGCTGAGTTGGCCTGATGTGAGTTAGTATGAATAAGTAGGAAAGTTACATCCCTATATTACTGTGCTTTTGTTTAGATATAACTGTGTATACCGAGATGGAATGAGACTAATAATTGATTATGAATATAGGAAGTTAGGCACTATACCTGTTACATGCCGAGGTAGAGGGGCAAGCACATGTGCTCGAGGCCGTAGAGGTAGGCCTGAAGGTCGTGTGGAGCCACAAATTGATCAGGCTCTATAAGACCATGCTGAGAGACCAGGGGATACCGAGGCACGTGTGAGACCTCATATAGGTTAAACCTTGTATATATATGTAAATGAAATCATAAGTATGGTTATATACTTGCAATATGAAGTATATGTGATGTAAGTCCATAAGTTTAATGTATACACTTGTAATAAGAGTGGTGATTGTATGTACAAGTTACATTATATATGAATGTGAAGAAATGGACTTAAACATGTAAAGAATGGGAGTAGAATGGAAAATGAGTAGTGTGGTAAAATGGAAGGAAGATTGCATAAGTTGTGCACTTCCATTTGATCTATATTATGTACCTTTGGATATACTAAGACTTCACACAAGTTTTAATAAGTATAAAGTAGGAATGGATGTCATTTTCAAGTCTCAAAGATGATTGAATGAGAAAATGACTATGGCAGCAAATTTAAGTTGTTTTGGTGTAAGTACCTGCAGAAAACTGCAGTAAAATCTGGAAATATAAAGGCCAGATCGATCTCATAGGATGAGAGATCGATCTGGAAGAGCTAAAATGCTCTTATTTTGAGCTATAAAACATGACAGATCAATCTCCAATGAAGTCATATCGATCTACTAAACATTTTGTAAAATGCAGATCGATCCTTAATGAAACAGATCGATTTCCTTAGCTCTCGGGTTGAAGCAAGATCGATCTCCCCTAAGACCAAATCGATCTCCTTAACACTACTGCCTGAGACAGATCGATCTCCTACCTTCAAATTTCGTGAAAAAAAAAGAGGGATTTTAAGAGGATCAGATCGATCTCCACCCAGGGCAGATTGATCTCACCAAGCTGAATCTATAAATAAGAGTAGTTGGATCTGTAGATTTCGGGAACAATCAACTTCTCTCATCTTTCAATTTCTAAACCTAGCTTTCTCACTCCTAAATCCAGCCATTTTCAGTAAGATTTGAGGGAAAGCTATTAGAGACAAAGTTGTTCACATCAAAGAGAAGAACAACATAGCTTAGAGGTGTTTTCCCATTTGTTGGATTGAAGGATAAATGTGCTTTTTCATTTGGAGCAAAGAGGAAATCAAGCTAGGTGAGTTTCTAATGAAACAACTCAAGTACATTGTTTGGATATTGATTTTTGGAGTTGTTTAATGTACATATGAATGATAGGAACAACCTAGAAAGTAAAGAATCTACCATAACCTAGAAATGGTCTAGTGTGAGAAAGTGAAATGTTGAAGTATTAATGATGAATGAGTATCTTAAGATGATGATTATGTTGTGGGTATGAATTAGAGGTGTTGATTTTGGGATAAATGGTGAGATTAACCACAATGGGTAAAATGAGTATTTAAGGCATTGGATAAATGCATAGTTGAATAAGAGTTAAAGGTGTTAACTCAAGTGTTTGATGAATGAATCGCAGCTCCCAAGGATACACCAGAGTAAGGTGGGCCAAGAGCGCAAGAAGCTAAGAGGAAGAGAGACTCGCACTCAAGTAAATTAAGGTAAGGGAATTCTGTGGACTCTTAGAGATATCTGTGCAGAATTTAAGCGCTTAAATGTTTTGCTAGAATGCATGTGATACTAGGAAATGATATTGGGTGATTGAAGGGTAAAGAGTTGGGTTTTGAGAAATGTGCATGAAAACAAAGGCATAATGCTCTAGAAAATTATGTTTTATTTCTTTTTAGCAAATGATCGGTAGGTTGGCTAACATTTGAAATGAATTGCAAAAGAAATGAGTTGTTTTGATTTGTTAACCATACTTTGCAAAGAATTGAGCCACCTCATGATTTTCGTGAGAATGGAAGCGTGCTAGAGTGTGTCTCGCACGAGTTTTGATGTGTTTTATACGCATGAGTGCTGGAGCTTAGCTCGCATTAGTTTTCACATGGATTTTATACTGGTTTGGTCATGGTGTTGGAGCATAGCTTGCATTAGATGCACACCTTATTTGTTACCATGCTGGGAGCTTCGGGTAGACTGGGTGTCGCACCGATTAAATAGGCTCCACGTGCATTTGTGATATTTTGGCATGTTGATAGTCGTGTTAGGAGCTTCGGGTAGATAAGAGGTCGTACCGATTAAATAGGCTCACACGTGCGTTTTGAGATGTGGCGTGATATGATATGTTGATTGGGTCCACGGAGTACGCTATACCGTGCAGGTAGCATGGAGTACGTTGTACTAAGTTGAAATTGTGTTATGCCATCTTCGGACGAGATCTGCTATGGACCGATGGGTTGGACTTAACCCACCTCCCGTGTGGAAGCAGATAGTGGTGATAACCAACACACCTGATCCGTGTAGCTGGTATCACAGGATATGACCATAGTCCTAGAGGTTATTTCCCTTATTGAATTGCCTATCTCACATGTCTATTGCTTTGTGAATAAATCCATGTTTGAAATGATTTGTGGGTCAGGACAGTCCGAGGGAGGGGCTGAGTCCTGATAAGTGTTGGATTGTTTTGAGATGACAGTTTGTTAATGATTTTAAAGTGCACCTACGCATGATGTGTTTTCCATGCCCTATTTGTGAAATATGCATGATGGATATTCCATGCTTTGAATTGAATTGTGCACTTGATTTTAAAAGCATGATAGCATGATTTTAAAATCTAGTGCACAATTCAATTCAAAGCATGGAATATCCATCATGCATATTTCACAAATAGGGCATGGAAAACTCATCATGCGTATGTGCACTTTAAAACCATTAACAAACCGTCATCTCAAAACAATCCAACACTTGTCAGGACTCAACCCCTCCCTCGGACTGTCCTGACCCATAAATCATTTCAAACATGGATTTATTCACAAAGCAATAGACATGTGAGATAGACAATTTAATAAGGGAAATAACCTCCAAGATTATGGTCATATCCAGTGATACCGACTACGCGGATCAGGTGTGTGGGTTATCACCACTATCTGCTTCCACACGGGAGGTGGGTCAAGTATAACCCGTCGGTCTATAGCAGAACTCGTCCGAAGACGGCATAACACAATCTCAACACGGTACAACGTACTCTATGCTACCTGCACGGTACAACATACTCCGTGGACCCAATCAACACATCATATCACGCCACATCTCAAAACTCACGTGTGAGCCTGTTTAATCGATATGACCTCTTATCTACCCGAAGCTCCTAACACAACTATCAACATGTCAAAATATCACAAATGCATGTGCGAGCCTATTTAATCAGTGTGACACCCAGTCTACCCGAAGCTCCAAGCATGACAACAAATAAAGTGGGCATTTAATGCGAGCTATGCTCTAACACCATGCCAAAATCAGTATAAAATCCATGTGAAAACTAGTGCGAGCTAAGCTTCAGCACTCATGCGTATAAAACACATCAAAACTCGTGCAAGACACACTCTAGCACGCTTCCATTCTCATGAAAACCATGTAGGTGGCTCAATTTTTGCAAAATATGGTTAACAAACCAAAATAGTCATTTCTTTTGCAATTCATTTCAAATGTTAGCCAATCTACCAATCATTTGCTAAAAAGTAATAAAACATGATTTTCCAAAATATTTATGTGTGAGATCTTAGAATTTTAGATATATTTGAATTATGTAATATGAACTTGAAGTGTAATTTATTGAGCTAAGTGAATTGGGGAATGATAATTGGAGATTTATATGTTAAGTGTTTAAAATAAGTGTGAAACTATGAGGACAGATCGATCTGAGAGAAGGAGAGATGGATCTGGTGAGTTATAAATGACAAGAAAGGAGGAATTTAAGGAGCAGATCGATCTGGGAGAAGGAGGGATCGATCTGGTGAGTTAAAAATGACAAGGAAGGAGGAATTTAAGGAGCAGATCGATCTCCAATGGAAGAGGATCGATCTCCTTATGATTCTGTTTGAGAGAAGATCGATCTCATGAGGAAGAGATCGATCTCATGAGGAAGAGATCGATCTCCAAATGGTTCTGTTTGGGAGAAGATCGATCTCCTCAATGAGCAGATCGATCTCATAAAGCCATAAAGAGATCGATTTCACCCCTCGACAGATCGATCTCCTAGGCATAAATTGCCCCAAATCGTCCCAAAAATTCAAATGCAGATCGATCTCATCAAGAGGCAGATCGATCTCCTGCCCTCAGCCTATATAAGAAACCCCTGCTTTCTCCTGCAATCTCACTTTCTCTCTCTTTCAACCCCCATTTTTACCGAAACCTAGCTTTCTCACTCATCCAAAGCACCCATTTCCGATCGAATTAGAAGCTGTGGCAAGAAGAAAAGTTGTTCCTCATCAAAGGGAGAACAACATACTTGGAAATCGAAAGGCGGATCGAATCGAGGCAAGAGATAAGCTCTCCACAAGTTTTGGGTAATTTCTAAACCTCGATCTTGATATCTCAGATGATTTCGATGATAATGGTGGTTGACATTGTGTTGAAATAGCTGGAAAATGATTAGGGATTGATGAAATTGCAATGTGGTTGGAGTGATAATGATATTTAGAAATTTTGGGAATTTGAGCTATAAATAGAAATTTAGACAATGTGGTGAGTTAGCGTAGATAATTGGCATGAGAAACGTAGAACGTTGAGATGTTGTGAATGAGAGTGTAGTTTGGGGTAGAGTTACGAGAATCAAGAGATTTGAGGTGTTATGAGCAATTATGCTCGATTTTTGAGAATTGAGGTTTATGAGATAATTGAGTATTGATGTTTTAACATCGTTTGGACAGCTTGGGAGTTCCAGAGTGGAATGCGAGGCTAGTCCATGATACGGGGGAAACGATTGCACTATACGAGGTGCAAAGAGGTAAGGGAAATCTAAACCATTTGTGTATGTGATTTGTAAACTATTATAGCATGATTTGTAGTTTATAAAACAAGTATGTTGAGTGTTGTGTTGAGATATAATTGCACACGATTTTTTTATAGCCGGTTGGAGCCCATTGTTTTATGTGTTTATAAGCTGAGTGTGAAATTGCTTTATAAATCGTCGAATTTGTGTGAGTAATGAATTGGGCTCTACGTTAAGGCAATATCGAGATTTGAGAAATGTGTGTGTGCTTTGCCGGTTGAAACTCGGTTTTATTATGTTTTGTGTTGAGTACAAAATGGTTTTCAAATGAGTTTTATGAGAAAAAACCATTATGAGTTCTACGTGAAGGCAAACCAGTCTTGTGTGATAAGACTTAGGTGTGTAATTTTGAGTACACACCGGGCATTGCTCTGGTAGCATATAAGCCCGATTTCTTCTCCGTTCTGGTAACGTGAGAATAACCCATTCTGTGGCTGTGCCACGTATACTTAGTGGCCGTTGCCACGTGTGAAACCCCATTTGGTGGCCGTTGCCACGTGAGAAACCCTATTGGTGGTCGTTGCCACGTGAGAAACCCTATTGGTGGCCGTTGCCACGTTATACCCTATTTGGTGGCCGTTGCCACGTGAGAAACCCATTTGGTGGCCGTTGCCACGTTATACCCCATTTGGTGGCCGTTGCCACGTGATACCCCATTTGGTGGCCGTTGCCACGTGATACCCCATTTGGTGGCCGTTGCCACGTGATACCCCATTTGGTGGCCGTTGCCACGTGAGAAACCCCATTTGGTGGCCGTTGCCACGTGAGAACCCCTAATTAGTGGCCGTTGCCACGTGAAACCCTATCCTGTGGCTGTGCCACGTGAAAATTTAACTCAGTGGCTATGCCACGTGTGTTTAGTGGCTATGCCACATGTGAATTTAAATCAGTGGCTATGCCACGTGTGTTTAGTGGCTGTGCCACGTGCATTATTATTATAGTGATTTTATCACGTATTTGAGAAAGCGTTTATCGCGTTATTTTCACATGCTTTGTTATTGCTCTAGACTGAGCCTTTTTACTTCATGTTTTCACATGATTTGAGACATGAGAATGTCGTTTTGAGTACTTTCATGATATGGTTTTCAAATGAGTTTCACATACAAATAAATATTTTGTGATGTGCATTTTGGTTTATGAAATGAGTCCCTTACCCCCCCTTACTGAGCGATTTAGAAGCTCACCCTGTTTTCTTTCCCCCCAGAGTTCTTCAAGTGAAAAAGGATCTCCTTACGACGTATGGAGTAGTGGCTAGTGGAGGACTTGAGCTCCAGGCCATATATATTGTATTTTGAGGTACCTTTTATCTTTTCATGTACCCAGACGATTATTGTAATTGCAGACACTTTATGTACAACATTGTATGGGATGTATTAGGATTAATTAACTTGGAATTGAGTAATGTATATGATACAATATACACTATATTATGATAAGATCCTGAGGCAAGATAACTATGATGATGTATGACACTGCACAGGAATGCACCCTTAATTATGAATTAATAAGTAAAAAGTTTTAAATTTGCCCTATTTTCTGCATTTTCGGGGCGTGACAAAGTTTTCTTGGTATCGGAGCTTAGGGTGTCTAGTGCTGTCAGTGTCGGTTAAGTGAAATAGAATACATCCCAAGTGTCTGTAATAGTCTGGTCATGAACTGAAATGGAGGATTGAGATTTCAATCAATTCTAATATGTACGCGCAGGAGACGAGTTGAGATGGAGAATGAGTAAATGACGAGGTCGTTCGAGGAGGCAGGCAGAGTCCCCTCCGCCACCTATCCCACAACCAGAGAGTCCTAACTCTCGATTTAATCGGATTGAGACCGATGTGAGGCAAGGTTTTGAGCAGATGGTAGCGTTATTCGCGCAACACTTTGGAGTTAATGCCTCGGATACTACCCCTACACCACCACAAGGACTTCCCATACCCCCAGTGCCTCCCGTCACTCAGCCTGAGGATAGAAGTATGGTCCGACTAAGGGATTTTTTGAAGATGAATCCACCCGTGTTTAAGGGAAAGAAGGATCCTACAGAGGCTGAGGAGTGGTTGACGGAATTAAGAATTATATTTGATTTCCTGGGGTGCACCGATGCTGAGAGGGTCAGTATGAGTGCCTATATGCTGAAGGGGAGAGCTCGAGATTGGTGGGGTACTACCCAGGGTATTTTTATGTCCCACCATGATGTGATTGGTTGGGAAGAGTTTCAGACAGCCTTTAGGACCCAATATGTACCATGAGCCGCCCAGAGAAAGAAACAAGCTGAGTTTTTGAGTTTGGTACAGGGTGACATGTCTATGGATGACTACGAGAGTCAATTCACCGCACTATTGAGATATGACCCAGAGACCTTTAAGAATGAAGAGCTCCGCACAGAGAAATTTGTGTATGGATTGAAGCCCATCATCAGAGATAGATTGATAGGGCTATGTATTACTGAGTTTGGAGATGCTCTGAGACGAGCACAAGAGATTGAAAGAGGAATTGAGATGGTACAATCCCAGAATGAGCTCAGAGCGGTGAATAGAGATAAGGGTAAGAGGCCAGCGATTTTTCAAACAGAGGCTCGGAGAGGTTCCTTCAGAAGAGGAAGGATTGAGGTGCAGAAGGGCAGATTAGAGAGACCCAGAGGTTACCCTAACATTAGAGAGACCCCTTGAGATGTCAGGCCTGAGACAAGGTTTTGCAGAGATTGTGGTCGAATGCATGAGGGAAGTTGTACTGGGTCGATCCATGGATGTTTTAGATGTGGAGACATGGGTCACATGGTGAAGGATTGCCCTCAACCTCAGAAACCACATGTCTTGGAGCCCACTAGACAACAGCCTCAGAGAGTGAATCCCCCGAGACGGGCCACTGCTGCAGAGAAAGGAAAGAGACCTGTTACCCAGGGACGTGTGTTTGCCCTAGATAAGGAGACTGCTGACACTTCTGCAGAAACTATAAGAGGTACACTCTCTGTCTGTAATCATAAGGCTCATGTGTTGATTGATTCAGGATCTACGCATTCGTTTATTTTTGAGCATTTTGCATGTAGATTAAACTTGAAGTTTGAACCTCTAGAATATATACTACATGTAAATACCCCTATGCGTGAATCCCAGAGAACTGAGTTAATCTGTAGAGGATGTGAGATAAAGGTGGGAGATAGGGGGATGTTAGCAGATCTAATCATGTTGAATATACATGGATTTGATGTAATTTTGGGAATGGATTGGTTGGCAACCAATCGAGTGAGCTTAGATTACTACACTAAGATTGTAACTTTCTCCCTACCTGAACCTTACAGTGTGCGATTGAGATATTGAGGAAATGAATATGTGGAATTCTACTAAGTAATTTGAGAATTTTGATATTATTTTGGAGAATATTAAATATGATTGTTCATGTGAAGGTTATGAGACACTCATCTCAGACGATGAGCGGGAACATCCGAGGATTGGGGATATACCTGTGGTGTGTGAATTTTTGGATGTTTTCCCAGATGAGTTACCAGGTTTACCACCAGAGAGAGAGCTGGAGTTTACCATTGATTTGGTACCAGATACTCAGCCGATCTCTAAACCTCCCTACAGGATGGCATTAGTGGAACTTGAGGAATTGAAGAAACAACTACAGGAGTTATTGGATCAAGGGTTCATTAGGCCCAGTGTTTCACCGTGGGGAGTACCGATTTTATTTGTCAAGAAGAAGGATGGTAGTCTCAGATTATGCGTAGACTATTGGTTATTGAATAAAGTCACGGTGAAGAATAAATACCCATTGCACAGGATTGATGATCTACTTGATCAGCTAAGAGGGGGCATTAGTCTTTTCTAAGATTGATTTGAGATCAGGCTATCACCAATTGAGGATCAAGGAAGAAGATATTCCAAAGACGGCCTTCAGGACGAGGTATGGCCATTATGAATTTCTGGTGATGTCTTTTGGATTGACGAACACCCCTGCAGCATTTATGAGGTTGATGAACGAAGTGTTCAGAGACTATCTAGATAAATTTGTGATAGTCTTTATTGATGATATCCTGGTATACTCTCAGTCGTATGAGGAGTATGCACAGCATTTGTGGTTAGTACTACAGATACTCCGAGATAAGCAATTATATGGAAAGCTTAGTAAGTGTGAGTTTTGGCTGGATCGGATAGCTTTCCTTAGTCATATAGTGTCAGAGGAAGGAGTATCAGTGGACCCAAGCAAGGTGGAGGCTGTGCTTAATTGGGAGAGACCGAGGACAGTTACTGAGGTACGAAGCTTCCTTGGTTTGGCAGGGTATTACAGAAGATTTGTGGAAGGATTTTCAAGGATTGTCGCCCCTTTGACTAAGCTCACGCGCAAAGAGACTCCATTTATATGGACTGATCAATGTGAGCTCAGTTTTCAGGAATTAAAGAGGAGGTTGACAGCGGCACCTGTGTTAACTATTCCTGATGGATCAGGAGGATTTTCAGTGTATAGTGATGCATCTCATCAAGGATTGGGGTATGTGCTTATGCAGCACGGAAGAGTGGTCGCATATGGATCGCGACAGCTGAAAGACCATGAGCGGAATTACCCCACGCATGATTTGGAGTTAGCCGCTGTGGTATTTGCTTTGAAGATCTGGCGACACTACTTATATGGGGAAAGATTCCAGATCTTCACTGATCACAAGAGTTTGAGATATCTTTTTGATCAAAAAGAGTTAAACATGAGACAAAGGAGATGGATGAAACTCCTTAAGGATTATGACTGCGAGATTCTTTATCATCCGGGCAAGGCGAATGTGGTTACTGATGCCCTGAGCAGGAAGAGTATGATATCTGCTATGATGATAAGGGAATGAGATTTGTTAGAGCAGTTCGTCGAACTTCGGATCAGAATTAAAGAGGTAGAGACTGGATTTTTGGCTAGCCTGCGGATAGAGCCCAGGATCATGGATCAGATTAGAACTGGGCAGCGCAGTGATCAGAGATTGATAGATATGGTTAGCCAAGCTGAGCAGAGTTCGCAGTCGGATCTCACTATCAGTGAGGATGGATTGTTGAGATTCAGAGGACGGATTTGTGTATCGGACGATGATACCCTGAAGAGACAGATACTGAGAGAATCCAACTGCTCGTGATACACCATGCACCCAGGGAGTACCAAGATGTACCGAGACTTGAGAAAGGTGTATTGGTGGAGTGGTATGAAGCGAGACGTGGCAGAGTATGTGGCCAGGTGTTTAGTATGCCAGCAAGTGAAAGCTGAGCATCGAAAGCCCGGAGGACTACTACAGCCCTTACCTGTACCTACATGGAAATGGGAGCATGTCACTATGGACTTTATTATGGGTTTACCGAGGACCCGAAGAGGTCGTGACGCGATATGGGTCATTGTGGATAGATTGACTAAGAGTGCCCACTTCCTTGCCATCAAGAGCACAAATACTGTGGATGCCTTGGCTGAGCTGTATGTCAGCGAGATAGCTAGATTACATGGGGCTCCAGTGAGTATTACTTCTGATAGAGATTCCCGATTTATTTCTAGATTTTGGACCCAGTTTCAGGAGTCCATGGGATCTCGATTGAGTTTCAGTATCGCCTGCCCCTAGCAGAGTTTGCATACAATAACAGCTATCATGCGAGTATTGGAATGGCACCCTTTGAGGCTCTATATGGTAGGAGGTGTAGATCCTCTATAGCTTGGGAAGAAGTCGGTGACAGAAAGATAAATGCTCCCGAGCTTGTTGAGCAAGCCGTACAGAGTGTGAAACTCATATGTGAGAGGTTACGGGCTGCACAAAGTAGACAGAAAAGCTACGCGGATGTGCGTAGATGGCCACTCGAGTTTGACGTCGGTGATGCAGTATTTCTGAAAATATCACCGAGTAAGGGTATCATGCGATTTGGGAAGAAAGGGAAATTGAGTCCTCGATACGTGGGACCATTCGAGATTCTTGAGAGAGTGGGAGAGGTAGCCTACAGATTGGCATTACCCCCACAGATGTCCAGAATACACAATGTTTTTCATGTGTCTATGTTGAGGAAGTACCACCCGGACCCTTCTCATGTCATAGAGTATGACGAGATGGACATTCAAGAGGATATGAGCTACACTGAGGAACCCGTCCAGATTCTTGATAGAAGAGAGAAGGTACTGAGAACTAAAAGCATCCTATTAGTGAAAGTTTTGTGGAAACATCACTCAATGGAAGAGGCAACGTGGGAACTAGAGAGTCTCATGAAGGAGAAATACCCCCATCTATTCGACTAGTTGAGTTGAATTTGGAGGACCAAATTCTATTTAAGGTGAGGAGGATGTGAGATCTGAGAATTTTAGATATATTTGAATTATGTAATATGAACTTGAAGTGTAATTTATTGAGCTAAGTGAATTGGGGAATGATAATTGGAGATTTATATGTTAAGTGTTTAAAATAAGTGTGAAACTATGAGGACAGATCGATCTGGGAGAAGGAGAGATGGATCTGGTGAGTTATAAATGACAAGAAAGGAGGAATTTAAGGAGCAGATCGATTTGGGAGAAGGAGGGATCGATCTGGTGAGTTAAAAATGACAAGGAAGGAGGAATTTAAGGAGCAGATCGATCTCCAATGGAACAGGATCGATCTCTTTATGATTCTGTTTGAAAGAAGATCGATCTAATGAGGAAGAGATCGATCTCCAAATGGTTCTGTTTGAGAGAAGATCGATCTCCTCAATGAGCAGATCGATCTCATAAAGCCATAAAGAGATCGATCTCATCCCTCGACTGATCGATCTCCTAGGCATAAATTGCCCCAAATCGTCCCAAAAATTCAAATGCAGATCGATCTCATCAAGAGGCAGATCGATCTCCTGCCCTCAGCCTATATAAGAAAACCCTGCTTTCTCCTGCAATCTCACTTTCTCTCTCTTTAAACCCCCATTTTTATCGAAACCTAGCTTTCTCACTCATCCAAAGCACCCATTTTCGGCCGAATTAGAAGCTGTGGCAAGAAGGAAAGTTGTTCCTCATCAAAGGGAGAACAACATACTTGGAAATCGAAAGGCGGATCGAATCAAGGCAAGAGATAAGCTCTCCACAAGTTTTGGGTAATTTCTAAACCTTGATCTTGATATCTGAGATGATTTCGATGATAATGGTGGTTGACATTATGTTGAAATAGCTGGAAAATGATTAGGGATTGATGAAATTGCAATGTGGTTGGAGTGATAATGATATTTAGAAATTTTGGGAATTTGAGCTATAAATAGAAATTTAGACAATGTGGTGAGTTAGCATAGATAATTGGCATGAGAAACGTAGAACGTTGAGATGTTGTGAATGAGAGTGTAGTTTGGGGTAGAGTTACGAGAATCAAGAGATTTGAGGTGTTATGAGCAATTATGCTCGATTTTTGAGAATTGAGGTTTATGAGATAATTGAGTATTGATGTTTTAACATTGTTTGGACAGCTCGGGAGTTCCAGAGTGGAATGCGAGGCTAGTCCGTGATACGGGGGAAACGATTGCACTATACGAGGTGCAAAGAGGTAAGGGAAATCTAAACCATTTGTGTATGTGATTTGTAAACTATTATAGCATGATTTGTGGTTTATAAAACAAGCATGTTGAGTGTTATGTTGAGATATAATTGCACACGGTTTTTTTTATAGCCGGTTGGAGCCCATTGTTTTATGCGTTTATAAGCTGAGTGTGAAATTGCTTTATAAACCGTCGAATTTGTATGAGTAATGAATTGGGCTCTACGTTAAGGCAATATCGAGATTTGAGAAATGTGTGTGTGCTTTGCCGGTTGGAACTCGGTTTTATTATGTTTTGTGTTGAGTACAAAACGGTTTTCAAATGAGTTTTATGAGAAAAAAACCATTATGAGTTCTACGTGAAGGCAAACCAGTCTTGTGTGATAAAACTTAGGTGTGTAATTTTGAGTACACACCGGGCATTGCTCTGGTAGCATGTAAGCCCGATTTCTTCTCCGTTCTGGTAACGTGAGAATAACCCATTCTGTGGCTGTGCCACGTATACTTAGTGGCCGTTGCCACGTGAGAAACCCTATTGGTGGCCGTTGCCATGTGAGAAACCCTATTGGTGGCCGTTGCCACGTTATACCCTATTCTGTGGCCGTTGCCACGTGATACCCCATTTGGTGGCCGTTGCCACGTGAGAAACCCTATTTGGTGGTTGTTGCCACGTGAGAACCCCTAATTAGTGGCCGTTGCCACGTGAAACCCTATCCTATGGCTGTGCCACGTGAAAATTTAACTCAGTGGCTATGCCACATGTGTTTAGTATGCCACGTGTGAATTTAAATCAGTGGCTATGCCACGTGTGTTTAGTGGCTGTGCCACGTGCATTATTATTATAGTGATTTTATCACGTATTTGAGAAAGCGTTTATCGCGTTATTTTCACATGCTTTGTTATTGCTCTAGACTGAGCCTTTTTACTTCATGTTTTCACATGATTTGAGACATGAGAATGTCGTTTTGAGTACTTTCATGCTATGGTTTTCAAATGAGTTTCACATACAAATAAATATTTTGTGATGTGCATTTTAGTTTATGAAATGAGTCCCTTACCCCTCCTTTACTGAGCGATTTAGAAGCTCACCCTGTTTTCTTTCCCCCCAGAGTTCTTCAAGTGAAAAAGGATCTCCCTGCGACGTACGGAGTAGTGGCTAGTGGAGGACTTGAGCTCCAGGCCATATATATTGTATTTTGAGGTACCTTTTATCTTTTCATGTACCCAGACGATTATTGTAATTGCAGACACTTTATATACAACATTGTATGGGATGTATTAGGATTAATTAACTTGGAATTGAGTAATGTATATGATACAATATACACTATATTATGATAAGATCCTGAGGCATGATAACTATGATGATGTATGACACTGCACAGGAATGCACCCTTAATTGTGAATTAATAAGTAAAAAGTTTTAAATTTGCCCTATTTTCCGCATTTTCGGGGCGTGACATTATGCCTTTGTTTTTATGCACATTTCTCAAAACCCAACTCTTTACCTTTCAATCACCCAGTATCATTTCCTAGTATAACATGCATTCTAGTAAAACATTTGAGTGCCCAAATTGTGCACAGATATCTCTAAGAGTCCACAGAATTCCCTTACCTTAATTTACTTGAGTGCGACTCTCTTTTCCTCTTAGCTTCTTGCGCTCTTGGCCCGCCTTGCTCTGGTGTATCCTCGGGAGCTATGATTCATTCATCAAACACTTGAGTTAAAGCCTTTAACTCCTATTCAACTATGCATTTATCCAATGCCTTAAATACACATTTTACCCATTGTGGTAAATCTTACCATTTATCCCAAAATCAACACCTCCAATTCATACCCCTAACACAATCATCATCTTAAGATACTCATTCATCATTAATACTTCAACATTTCACTTTCTCACACTAGACCATTTTTAGGTTATGGTGGATTCTTTATTTTCTAGGTTGTTCCTATCATTCATATGTACATTAAACAACTCCAAAAATCATTATCCAAACAATGTACTTGAGTTGTTTCATTAGAAACTCACCTAGCTTGATTTCCTCTTTGCTCCAAATGGAAATACACCTTTGTCTTTCAATCCAACAAATGGGGAAACACCTCCAAGCTATGTTATTCTTCTCTTTGATGTGAACAACTTTGTCTCTAATAGCTTTCCCTCAAATCTTACTGAAAATGGCTGGATTTAGGAGTGAGAAAGCTAGGTTTTGGATTGAAAGATGAGAGAAGTTGATTGTTCTCGAAATCTGCAGATCCAACTGCTCCTATTTATAGATTCAGCTTGGTGAGATCGATCTGCCCTAGGTGGAGATTGATCTGATCCTCTTAAAATCTTTTTTTACACGGCATTTGAAGGCATGAGATCGACTGTCTTAGGCAGTAGCGTTAAGGAGATCGATCTGGTCTTAGGGGAGATCGATCTTGCTTCAACCCGAGAGCTAAGGAAATTAATCTAGTTCATGAAGGATTGATCTGTATTTTACAGAATGTTTAGCAGATCGATCTAGCTTCATTGGAGATCGATCTGTCCTGTTCCATAGCTCAAAATAAGAGCATTTTGGCTCTTCCAGATTGATCTCTCATCCTATGAGATCGATCTGGCCTTCATATTTCCAGATTTTACTGCAGTTTTCTGTAGGTACTTACACCAAAACAACTTAAATTTGCTGCCATAGTCATTTTCTCATTTAATCGTCTTTGAGACTTGAAAATGACATTCATTCCTACTTTATACTTATTAAAACTTGTGTGAACTCTTAGTATATCCAAAGGTACATAATATAGACCAAATGGAAGTGCACAACTTATGCAATCTTCCTTCCATTTTACCACACTACTCATTTTCCATTCTACTCCCATTCTTTACATGTTTAAGTCCATTTCTTCACATTCATATATAATGTAACTTGTACGTACAATCACTACTCTTATTACAAGTGTGTACATTAAACTTATGGACTTACATCACATATACTTCACATTACAAGTATATCACCATACTTATGATTTTATTTACATATATATATACAAGATTTAACCTATACAGGGTCTCACATTCTCCCCCACTTAGAAAATTTGGTCCTCCAAATTGGAACTAATAATTTTGTGAATAACTCAGGATACTTCTCCCGCATCAAACTCTCCAATTCCTATGTGGCCTCTTCCACCGTGTGATGTTGCCAAAGAACTTTCACCAAGGGAATTGTCTTTGTCCTCAATACTTTCTATTTTCTATCCAATATCTGAACTGACTTTTTAATGTATGTCATACCCTCATTGAGCTCCAATGGCTCATATCTTATCACATGCACCGGGTCCGGGTGATACTTCTATAACATGGAGACGTTATGAACACTTCCCAACTCTGGTGGCAATCCCAACCTATATGCCTTATCTCTCACCTTATCAAGTATCTCAAATGGCCTTATATATTAAGGGCTCAACTTTCCCTTCTTCTCGAATCTCATAATTCTCTTCGATGGAGAAACCTTTAAAAACATTGACTCACCCACCTCAAACTCTAGTGGTCTCCGTCTCTTGTCAGCATAACTCTTTTGTCTGCTCTGAGCTGTCTGTAACCTCTCACAAATCAACTGGACATCCTCAGAGGCTTGTCTAACCAAGTCTAGAGTAAAAATCTATCTATCACCAACCTCTTCCCATCCAATAGGAGAATGGCATCTACGCCCATACAATGTCTCATATGGTGACATCCCGATACTCGCGTGAAAACTGTTATTATAGGCAAACTCTACGAGTGGCAAATGGTCATCCCCAGGAGCCTCCAAAATCTAATGCACATGCTCTCAACATATCCTCTAGGGTCTGTATAGTCCTCTTTGAGTGACCATCTGTCTGAGGATGAAACGCGATGCTAAAACTCAACTTGGTCCCCATCGTTTCCTAAAAACATTCTCAGAAGTGGGAACTGAAGTGGGTATCCCTATCAGAAACAACGCTCACTAGAATTCCTTTTAGCCTCACTATCTCGTACACATACAAGTTCGCTAACCGGCTCAGAGTATCGGTAGCTCTCATAGCTAGAAAATGGACTGATTTCATCAATCGATCCACAATCACCCATATGACATCATGACCTCTGCGGGTCTTCAGTAATCCCATCACAAAATCTATGGTGATGTACTCCCACTTCCAAGTCAGTATCGGTAGAGGCTGTAATAACCCTGCAGACTTTTGATGCTCTACCTTCACCTGCTGACAAACGAGACACTTAGCAACATATTCAGCAATCTGCTTTTTTATCCCAGACCACCAATAAACTTTTCACAGGTTTTGATACATCTTTATACTCCCTGAATGTATCGTATACCTTGATGAGTAAGCCTCTGTCAAGATTAATCTTTTGACCTCTGTATCATCAACAACACATATCCTACCTCTGAACCTCAACAATCCGTCTGAACTCAATTCAAAGTCTACCTCTGTACCCCTCTGTATCTGTCCAACCATATCACTTCACTGCTGATCAATCCACTGAGCCTGCCAGATTCGATCTACCAAATTCGGTTCCAACTGTAGGCTAGCTATTATAAATTCACTATCAGCGTCAGGCAGGGTTATATCCAAACTGAGGTTCGTGAACTGTTCCAACAGCTCGTGTTCCCTGATCATCATGAACGACACCAACCCGAGATGCTTCCTACTCAATACATCAGCAACTACATTTGCTTTACTCGGGTGGTATAAAATCTCATAATCATAATCCTTTAAAAGCTCGAGCCATCTCTTCTGTCTCATGTTTAACTCTTTTTACGAAAACAGGTACTTAAGACTCTTATGATCTGTGTAAACCTGAAATCTCTCACCATTAAGATAGTGGCACCATATTTTCAATACGAATACTATGACCGCCAACTTTAAATCGTGGGTTGGGTAGTTTCTCTCATGATCCTTCAACTGCCTTGATCCATAGGCTACTACCTTCCCATCCTACATCAACACACAACCTAGTCTTTGGTGTGAACCATCCGCATACACCGAGAAACCTCCTAAGTTTGTAGGAATGGTGAGTATCGGAGCTGTAGTTAACCTCCTCTTCAACTCCTCAAAACTTTCCTCACACTTATCGTCCCACACGAATGCAATGTTTTTTTCTCGTGAGACGTGTCAAGGAGCAGCTAATCTTGAGAATCCCTCCACAAACCTTCGATAATATCCAGTCAAACCCAGAAAACTTCTGATCTTTGTCACTGTTTGGGGTCTTTGCCACTGAACTACGACCTCAATCTTAGATGGATCCACTGACACTCCATCTTTTGATACTATATGACCCAAAAAAGAGATCCGTTCCAACCAAAAGTCGCACTTACTAAGTTTAGCGTACAACTTCTTCTCTCGTAGGGTCTGCAGCACTATCCTTAGGTGCCGTTCACGCTCCTCTCTAGACCTTGAGTACACCAGTATATCATCAATAAACACGATCACAAATCGATCCAAATACTGGTGGAATATCTCATTCATCAATGACATAAAAGCTGCGGGAGCATTCGTCAACCTGAATGACATAACCATAAATTCATAATGTCCATACCGGGTGCGAAAAGCCGTCTTGGGTACATCTCGACTTCGTATCTTCAACTGATGGTACCCATATCTCAGATCTATTTTGAAAAAGACTTGCGCTCCCCTAAGCTGATCTAACAAGTCATTAATGCATGGAAGGGGATACTTATTCTTGATGGTGGCCTTATTTAATAACCGCTAATCTATACACAGTCAGAGGCTTCCATCCTTCTTTTTTGCAAACAGAATCGGTGCTCCCCAAGGTGAGATACTCGGTCTGATGAACCCCTTCTCTAGTAACTCTTGCAACTACTTCCTTAATTCTTCCAACTCAACTTGAGCCATTCTGTACAGTGGCTTGGATATCGGCTCTGTACTAGGTGCCAAATCTATACTAAATTTTATCTCCTTATCTGGAGGTAACCCTGATAATTCCTCTGAAAAGACATCTGGATACTCCCTGACCACTGGGATGTCTATAAACTCCTGACGTGCCTTATCCGCCTCAACCACATAAGCAATGTATCCTTCACATCACCCTTTCCATCATTAGTAACTCAAACCATCGCATACACATATGTAATTGATAAACAAATTCATCTCTCAAATATCATGAATTGAGATTATACTCTTTTATTTATGTTTAACATATCTTTCATTTCATTTCACAAAGCTTACTACAAGATTGTCTAATCTTGAAAACATCAATAATCTAGCATGATAATCCATAACAACATGGTTCGCAGCCAGCCAATCCATACCTAGGATTACATCAAAATCACTCATATTTAATAAGATTAAATCGACTGCCATCTCTTTACCTCCTATCCTCATCTTACAATCTCTATATACATGCTCAGTCAATTGACTATCATTCATAGGGGTAGATATCATCATCTTATCTAGCAGTGTGAGTTTTACATGCTTTAACAATTTATATGCAAAAGATGGCGAAATAAAAGAATGTGTGGCACCGAGATTAAATAATACTAAAGCTTCTAAATCAAAGATTTGGATGGTACCTTTAACAACATCTGAAGATTGATCCACAATGTCTTGGTTTAATGCATGCACTTGCCCTCTGCTTACACCCACTGCCTGCTTTCCCTTTTCCTCAACTGTAACCCTCCTCCTAGGAGCAGCTGTCCCAACTGGAGCTCTCTCTGGCTCCCTGCCCTTCTGTGGGGCTCTCTCTGTCATCTTTGGGTAATCCCTGATCATGTGCCCTGATTTCCCACATTTGAAACATACCACAGGATGTCCATAGTATGGTCGAGTACCATGGTACTTGCCACACTTGTCGCACTGCTCTGTCGTAGACCGTGGCCTTCCAATCATAATTCTCTTAGTAAGAGCTATGGCCGGATACATGGGAGGATTAACTGTCCTCTCTCGGATCTCCTCAATCCTCAGCCTCTTTTTAAAAAATCTCTTGCTTCCCTTATAGCTGAAACCTCTATCCGTTATTGGTCTCCTCTTCTCTCTGCCCCTCATCTTACCAACCTTCTCAAACTCTGAGGCAATCCTATCAACATCTTACTCACACAATTGCGACTTATGCACAGCCTCCTCGTAGGTCGGTATATCCAAGGGAACCAATCTAGACCTGATGGTCGGTCTCAATCAATCCATAAATTTTTGGATCTTTTTGACCTCATTACCCATCGTGTTGGGATCATATCTGCCTAGGGAGATAAAAATTATCTCGTACTCATCTACAGTCCTACCCCCTTGGGTCAGTCCCAAAAATGCTATCTTCATTTTCCTTTGTGCAGTATTCAGAACATACTATCTCCAGAATGCCTCCAAAAATATATCCTAGCTGATCTCAGTATGTCGGGCTCTCAAAATAGGCCTGATGGATTTTCACCAATGTTCTGCTGATCCCTTCAGCGTAAAAGCTGTAAACGCTATCATCTCGGTAGTAGCGCACTCAAAGAACCCATACAGATTCTCGATCTTATTTATCCAATCCTCAGCAGCTACTGGGTCCTTTACTCCACTAAAAGACGACGGTCCAAACTTCTGAAACTACCGTAGTCTGTCCAAAACACAACCGTAACCCCAACCTCTACTGGCATGTGGTGTAGCAACAGGCATAGGCATATCCTGCGCAGGTGGGGGTGTAGGTGTCTCTGTCGTCTAAGGTCTCTAGGCTTGCTGTGCTTGTGCCTCAGGAGCTGCCGTCTGCTCGGCCTCACCATGTGTAGCGGGACTCTGTCTACCTCCAATTCCAGGTAAAGATTGGGTGACCAACTCCAATATCATCTCAATGCTCCGCTCAATCCTCACGAAGCAAGCTTTAGTACTCTTGGGTCTCTCCTTTGGACCCTATGGAGCATGCTCAACCTCAGCCTCCACCTCAATCTCTTCTTGAGCCTCGTATGTTTTTGGCTCAACACGACCCTCAAGCCTACCTCTACGACCTCTAACTTACGCCCTAGCCCCTCTACTGCGTATGATATTAGGCACAATTGCTCAATTCCCTACATTCATATCAAATTCTTAGTCAACCCATCGACATACACATAATTTGTATCTAAACAAGCACAGTAACATGAGGATGCAATTTTTTAACTTATTAAGTATTTTAGACATGACACACATCATACCAACTCGACTCTGATTCCAACTTCTGTCACGAACCTCAACTTACCAAAATACGTATAAATTTTAATAGCATGAATGCTTTACATACCATAAACACAAGCATGAACTCATATTTTGAGAAAATGATGAAATGTATGCTTTGAGCATGGCATCACGATCATGTAGATAGTACAGTATCTACATATTCGTATGATTGCCTTACTGAGCGTGTGGTTTGCTCACCCCATTATTTTCCCTCTCTCTACAGAGTTTTGAGTATAGATTGAGTGTAATTGGAGGCGTTCCCTTTTTGGTATCCGCTGCATCCCATCGCGTAAGGTATACACACTGATGAGATTTTGTATCTAAACTTTTTATAGCATAGTAGCATTTTGTATGTAACTATTGGGGATGTAAAGCAATGTAAACACATGTAAACAACACTCTGAATTATTTATACAAGTGTTTACCTTAATTTAAAATGTAAAATCAATCGGTATGGTGGAATGAGTTAGACATTGACACACAGCCCAACTGTGGAGGAGAGTAGCTATTCACGATCGAGATAAGGTAAGAATGAAATATTAAATAATGCATGAAAATGCAAAAAATTTGCACGTATTTTGGTAAGTTGAGAGTCGTGACAGCACGCTTCGCTATGATAGAGCGAAGTATCGAGAGTCTCGTTGAGATAGTCACATAAGCATTGGGTGCCGGTGATAAACGAGGTCTCACAGCGCAGCCTACTACTACTGGACGGTAGCTACAAGGCGGAGAGACCTCAAACTACGGAGACTGTTACACCCATAGTTTAGGATACCGCTTCGCCCATCGCTTCACACTGAGCGACAGCGACTCGGGATATGATTGTGAACTAAGTAGGCTACGCCAGTTTCAAAAGCTGAAACCTCTAGTATTTAGAGGAGTGAAGGACCCGATTATTACTGAGGACTAGGTGTATGAGATGGAAAAATTGTATAGGTTCTTCAGATGTACATCGGCTGAGAAAGTGGCCTTTATCGTATTTATACTGAAAGGCGAGATAGAACACTGGTGGAGATCCACCAAATCTATTCTGAGGGCCCAACACTCCGAGATCACATGAGAGATATTCTTGGAGACCTTTAGGAGGCAATATATTTCGACCACTGTACAGAGGAAATTGCGGATAAAATTCATGAACTTGGTTCAGGGAACCGTTCTATGGATGAGTATGAGTCGTGGTTCATGTCTTTGGGGAGATACGACCCAGATATGATGAGAAATGAGACTCGAAAGGTTTAAAAGTTTATGGATGGATTGAGATTAGCCATCCTGATTAAGTTAGCTCTATTTAACATTCATACTTACGAGGAGGAAGTGCATAGGGCACAGTTATGTGAGTAGGACTTTGAGCGAAATGCTTCTGAGCTTGGGAAGGTTAGTGGCTGAAAGGACAGAGACCGAAAAAGATCCGAGATTGATAGAGTGGTCAGAAGAGGAGGTTAAAGATTGTTAGAGAAGATGCCAAAGATTGAGGAGGTGCAGGAGAGAGCTGCTAAGCCTCCTGTGTACACAACTTTAGCTCCACCGAGGGGTATGATCATTGGAGGACCACGACCTACTACTGAGCAGTGTAGGAGATGTGACAGATTCCATGTAACTAGGCATTGTCTGACAACCCCTATGTCATGTTATAGATGTGGGAGGCTAGGGCATATTGTTAGGCATTGTCTGACGACCCCTATGTCATGTTATAGATGTGGGAGGCTAGGGCATATTGCTAGGCATTGTCTTGAGATGATTGAGACTGCCCCACAGAAGGGCAAGGAGCCAGAGAGAGCTCCAGTGGAGACAGCTGCTCCGAGGAGGAAGGCTACAGTTAAGGAAAAAGGGAAACAGGCGGTTGGCATTGGCAGAGGGTGAGTGCACGCACTGGACCAGGACACCACCGACACTTCTATGGATGTGATTAAAGGTACTATCCTAATTTTTGATTTAAAAGCATGTGTATTGTTTGATTCTGGTGCCACGTATTCCTTCATATCGCATTCCTTTGCACATAAATTGTTGAAGCATGTAAAACCCACACTGTTATGTAGGATGTTAATGATTTTCACACCAATTAATAATAGTCAATTGACTGAGTATGTATATAGGAACTGTAAGTTGAGGATAGGAGGAAAGGAAATGGCAGTCGATTTAATTTTGCTGAGTATGAGTGATTTTGATGTAATCTTAGGAATGGATTGGTTAGTTGCAAATCATGTTGTTATGGATTGTCATGCTAAGACATTGATGTTTCTAGAGATAGATAATCTTGTTGTAAGTTTTGTTGAAAATAAATGAAAGAACATGACTATTATAAATGAAAAGAGTATAAATTAATTCATCATATTGAGATATGAATTTATTTATTGTTTATGAATGTTAAAGTGGTGACTTGTGTTACTAACGGTGGAAAGGATAATGTGAAGGGTTCATTGCCTGTGTGGTTGACACAAATAAGGCACACCCGTAGTTGAGAGACATCCTAATAGTGGCAGAATTTCCTGATGTCTTTTCGGACGATTTACCAAGACTAACATCCTATAGGAAAATGGATTTTTGCATAGAGTTAGTACCTGGTACAGAGCTGATATCTAAGCCACCGTATAAAATGGCCTTGATAGAGTTGGAAGAGTTAAGGAAGCAATTGCAAGAGTTGCCAGAGATGGGGTTTATTAGACTGAACATCTCACCTTGGAGAGCTCCAGTTTTGTTTGTAAGGAAGAAGGATGGAAGCCTCCGACTGTGTATAGATTATCGGTTGTTGAATAAGGCCACCATTAAGAACAAGTATCCTCTTCCACGCATCGATGATTTGTTGGATCAGCTCCGGGGAGTAGAGGTATTGTCTAAGATAGATCTATGATCTAGGTACCATCAGTTGGAGATACGGAGTGGAGATGTACCCAAGATAATATTTTGTACCCGTTATGGCCAGTAAGAGTTTTTTGTTATGCCATTTGGATTGACGAATGCCCCCGCAGCATTTATGGTGTTGATGAATGATATATTTAAGTCATAGCTAGACCAGTTTGTGATTATGTTCATTGATGATATTTTGGTTTATTCCAAGTCCAGGGAAGATCATGAGGAGCATTTGAGAATAGTTTTGCAGACCCTCCGAGAGAAGGAATTATATGCTAAACTCAGTAAGTGTAACTTTTGGTTAGAGCATATCTCATTTCTGGGCCATATTGTATCGAAGGATGGGGTATCAATGGATCCATCCAAGATTGAGGTAGTTGTATAGTGGGAACAACCCAAGACAGTTACTGAGATCATAAGTTTTTTGGATTTGACAGGTTATTATCGAAGATTTGTTGAGGGTTTCTCCAGACTAGTTGCTCCGTTGGCACGCCTCACACGAAAAGATGTTAAGTTTGTGTGGGATGAGGCATGCGAGAGGAGTTTTCAAGAGCTTAAGCGTCAGTTGACCACTACTTTGATTCTCACTATTCCTACCAGCTCAGGAGGTTTCTCTATGTATACGGATGCATCACACTAGGGACTGGGCTATGTACTTATGTAGGACAGGAAGGTAGTAGCCTATGGATCTAGATAGTTGAAGGATCATGAGAGGAACTACCCGACCCACGATTTGGAATTGGCGACCATAGTGTTTGTACTGAAGATATGATGCCACTATCTCTATGGTGAGAAATTTCAGGTATATACGGATCATAAGAGCCTTAAGTATCTGTTTTCGCAAAAAGAGTTAAATATGAGACAGAGAAGATGGCTTGAACTCCTAAAGGATTATGATTGTGAGATCATGTACCATCGGGGCAAGGCGAATGTAGTTGTCGATGCCTTGAGCAAGAAGAACCTTGGGTTGGTGTCTTATATGATGGTTCGAGAACACGAGTTGTTGTAGCAATTTACGAACCTTAGTTTGGATGTAACCCCACCTGGTTCAGAGAGATTAAATATTATGGCTAGTTTGAGATTGGAGCCAGAGTTAATTTATAGTATTCGACAAGCTCAGTAGAGCAATCGACAATGTATCGATTGGTTGAGTTAGATACAAGCAGGTGTGGGTACTAATTTTGAGCTGAGTACAAATGGGTTATTGAGGTTCTGAGACAGAGTATGTATTCCCGAGGATCCAGAGATCAAGAGGTTGATCTTATCAGAGGCTCACTCATCGAAATACATGATATATTCGGGGAGTACTAAGATGTATCAAAACCTTCGAAAAGTCTATTGGTGGTCTGGAATGAAAAGAGACATTACTGAATATGTCGCTAGATGTCTTGTCTGTCAGCAAGTGAAAGTAGAGCATCAGAAGCTTGCAGGGTTATTACAACCTCTACCAATATCGACATGAAAATGAGAGCACGTCACCATGGATTTTGTGATGGGATTACCGAGGACCCGTAGAGGTCATGATGCCATTTGGGTTAGTGTGGATCGGTTGATGAAGTCAGCCCATTTCTTGGCCATGAGAGCTACTGATACTCTGAGTCAGTTGGCGAACTTGTATGTTCGAGGGATAGTTCGGTTACAAGGTATACTAATGAGCGTTGTTTTTAATCGGGATGCCTGCTTCACTTCCCATTTCTAGGAACATTTTCAGGAAGCGATGGGGACCCAACTGAGTTTTAGCATCGCTTTTCATCCTTTGATAGATGGTCAGTCAGAGAGGACTATACAGACCTTGGAGGATATGTTGAGAGCGTGTGTAGTGGATTTTGGAGGCTCCTGGGATGATCACCTACTGTTAGTCGAGTTTTCCTATAATAACAGCTATCATGTGAGCATCAAAATGACACCATATGAGGCACTGTATGGATGCAGATATCGATCCCCTATTGGATGGGAAGAGGTTAGTGACAAACAGATTTTTGCTCACAATTTAGTGCAATAGGCCTCTGAGAACGTCCAACTGCTATGTGAGAGATTAAAGACAGCTCAGAGCTGACAAAAGAGTTATGCTGATAGGAGACGAAGACCACTAGAGTTTACTGCAGGTGAGTCGGTGTTTTTGAGAGTTT
The DNA here is from genome assembly GCA_033439115.1 of Firmiana major. Lineage (NCBI taxonomy): Eukaryota > Viridiplantae > Streptophyta > Magnoliopsida > Malvales > Malvaceae > Firmiana > Firmiana major. Next base: position 54,443,578 of record CM065904.1, on the reverse strand, counting down.
CTCCCTCGAAAAGGATTATGAGGTTTAGTAAAAAGAGAAAGTTGAGCCCTCGGTATATCGGACCCTTAGAGATTCTGGAGAGAGTGAGAGATAAGGCTTATAGGTTGACATTGCCACCAGACTTGGCAAGTGTTCATAACGTCTTCCACGTCTCTATGCTTCAGAAGTATCATTCGGATTTGGCACATGTAATAAGGTATGAGCCATTGGAGCTCAATGAGAGTATGACGTATGTTGAGAAGCCGGTTCAGATATTGGATAGGAAAGAGAAGGCGTTGAGGTCGAAGACGATTCCCTTAGTGAAAATTCTTTGGCAATATCACACTTCGAAGGAAGCTACATGGGAGTTAGAAAGTATGATGCAAGAGAAGTACCCAGAGTTATTTTCAGATTAACTTGGTTCTAATTTGGAGGATCAAATTCCTTGAAGGAAGGGAAGATTGTAAGACCCTTACATTTCTATGTAATGTATAAGATTATTTGATGTACACACAAGTTACATTACATATGAATTACAAGAAATAAATGTTTTTGAGTTCTAATGTGAATGGATTGGTAAATGAAGTGTTGAAGTGATTAAGTATTGCAGTAAAAAGGATGCAGGATGAAGGCCAGATCGATCCCATGCAAGGAGAGATTGATGTTGTGTCCTGGAAAACATAATGTCAAGCATTCAACAAGAGAGAGATCGATCCCTCACCCAAGCAGATCGATCTCCATTGGCCTTAAGTTGGACCAGATCGATCTCCTCCTAATAGCCAGATCGATCTCCTAAACTCTCGGCCTGAAAGAAATTGATCCTATTCCATGGTGCAGATCGATCTCATGCATCATGATAGATCGATCTCATACACCCAACAGATCGATCTCCTACCTGCAAAATGAACGAAATTTTGAGGATTCAAGTAAGGCCAAATCTATCTCTACCTTATGCAAATCGATCTCCTAATGCCAATTCTATAAAAGTGGAGTAGTTGGATCTGCATCTTCATGGGAACAAACCATTTCCTTCCATTTTCAATCTTAAACCTAGCTTTCTCTCTCTAAAACCATCCCAATTCTATAAAGATTCAAGACAAAGCTATTAGACCAAAGTTGTTCCTTATAAAGAAAAGAACAACATAGTTAGGAATCAATAACTCATTGATTGGATTGAAGGAGCAAAGGAGTGTTCTTATTTGAAGCATGAAGAAAATCAAGTTAGGTGAGTTTCTAACACTCCAACTCAAAGTACATTATCTAGTTATTGATTGTGAGTGGGTGGGTGTATGAATTGATTATTAAAACTACCTAGAATGTAATGGAACAAGTATAACCTAGAATGAGTCTAGTGTGAGAAAAAGTGACATGGGTGAGTTGATGATAAATGGATTATGCTAAGGTGTTAGTGAAGTAATATGCAAGGTGTTGTGATGATTGAATGAAGCTACATTATAAAACTAGTCAAGTTATAAGAATAAGTATATAAGGTATTTGACAAATTATCATAGTGAAGTAAATGATGAACTAGAGACACTATGAGCTTAAATATCGATTTAGTATGAATCAATAGACTCTCGAGAGATAAGTAGAGCAATCAAAAAGGGGCTTTACAAGTAATGATGAAAACTATAAGTCAAATCGACTATAGTAAACGCTAGAGCTTTATTTCATTGGATTTAAAATTGATAAGAAATGTAATCTCGTGCAGTCCTAGAGAGTTCGTTGGAGGCGAATCAAATTGCACAATCGAGAAGCTCTAAGGAATTGGAATCACTTGACGCGATTTTCAGGCAAGGGAATTTTGTAAGTATATACAGATAGCTACTCGTATTTTGTGGGTGAATATAGGGCTTGAAAAATGCATGGTTGTTTAGAAAAGTGGTTAATGGTAGACATGAACGACTACAAGTATATATGTATATGATTTGGTTTTTGAAGTGATTCTTATAAAGGGGATAGTAAGGCTAATAACTGCATAATCACCTGTCTTGATATTTTTACGAAATGTATTATTTTGTTTTAAGCAAAATTGACGAATAGGCTGGCTAGTGATTTCATGATTTGTGAAATAGCACAAGTGAGGTGCCGATTTTAGTTTTGAGAGGGTTTTGTCGAAATAGAGCTGCCTATTGTACCTATATGAGTTAAATTGTGCTAGAGCTTAGCTCGAACTTGATTTTGATGTTTTTAATATGCATGAAACGTGCTGGAGCCTAGCTCGCACCATATTTTGAGTCAATTATGTTTTGTAAGCCATACTGGAGCTGCTAGCTCGTACGTGGGTTTTCCTTGACTTACTTATGCATACAACCGTATTGGAGCTATGCTCATACGTGATTGATTTCTTCATTATTTATCATGCATAAAACCGTACTGAAGCATTGCTCGTACGAGAATATTTGTTGATGATACATGAAATTGTGCTAGAGCTTCTCTCGCACTAACTTTCACATTGTGGTATGTGTGAGCCGTGGAGTTGGTAAGATCCTTGTTGAGTTAATGTATTTTGAAATGATAAAACAAGTTAATTCTATAATATTAAGTTGATATAGAAACATGTTTAGAGGTTATTAGTACCAGAACTTAGAGTTCTGTTGATGAGAGATCGATCTGACTGATGAGAGATTGATCTCCTGGGTTTTTACTTGATGAGAGATCGATCTCATGATGGAAGAGATCGATCTGGCAAGCCTTAAATCTTTACAAAAGTATTTAGGAAGAATGAGATCGATCTGCAAGGGTTAAGAGATCGATCTGGTCTATGAAGAGATCGATCTCCCTTAAGAGCTTAAGACTATAGATTGATCTGAGAGATCGATCTACACTCAAACAGAGAACTTATGAGATCGATCTGGTAAGGAAGAGATCGATCTCCTCAAAGTCAGAGAGCTAAAGAGATCGATCTGTGTTGTTGAGAGATCGATCTCCTCTCTACGAGATTGCATGGCAGATCGATCTGGAAATCGATCTTGCCTCAAACAGAGAGATTAGGCGATCGATCTGGCTATTCAACAGATCGATCTGGCTATTCGATAGATCGATCTGCCTCATTATTTTTAAACTAACAGATCGATCTGCTAACCTATGAGATCGATCTCCTTGTGTATTTGTGCTTCAATCTTGCAGGATTTATAACTAAGAGATCGATCTGGCCAAGAAGGCAGATCGATCTGGCACTCTACTGGAGGTACCCAACGGCTAGTTTCTGCAAATCACAACGGGAAAAACAGCATTTAATGCTCCAACTACCAATCCTTCAGTATATAACCAAGCATTGAAGACAAAGAGAAGTGAGACACTATTGCTGTACATTCCAAACATTCTCAAGCTTTAATTCATTCATTCTTTGTGTCCCTATTGCTCATTAATTGAAATTCATTGTACAAGCTTAAGTGCAACAAGCTTTGTTAGCACTACCCATTGTAAAGCCTTATTCTGTATTCATCCATACCCAAAAAGAAAAGAGGATTGTTCCTCAGTGAGAGACATTGTAAAAGGGTGAATACATTTCTGTATTGCTAAGGGTAGAGAGGTTATTCCTTAACCTGCAAAAGGAACTGTGTAAGCTCTATTGAAAGAGAGAAAGAAAACACTTGACAAGAAGGTCAAGGAGAGAGGACGTAGGCAAGAGTTTGGCCGAACCTCTATAAACGATTGTGTTTGTTTCTCTCTTCCCTACTTTGCATTAAATTGTTATATTGCACTATATTGCTCATTATCATTTGTGATTAAATTGTGATTAATTTAAAATTTGCCATAATTGTTAGAAAACCGATTCACCCCCCCTCTCGGTAGAGCCAACAATCCTTAAGCCCAACATCCTTAATCTCGTTGGGGCGGGAAGGCTCTCTTACATTAAAATGAAATCGATAGGATCCTTAAGCCTAACATCTTAAGCCTATTGGGACGAGGAGGCTCTGTTCGATGGGGAGGCTCTCTTACATGAAAACGAAATACTCTCACGTGTGCTTCAGACTGTGTAGGTTACACATGGCATGGGGTGGATAAGTCATATGGTAGGCACCCCAAACCATGATATGGATCCGCAGAGTACGTTGTACCGTGTAGATCACACGGAGTACGCTGTACCACGTTGTTGTGATGTTGATTTAAAAGTTTGGTGAATAACCAACCCACCTTCGTTCCAGCATGATACCTCGCACATCGTGATCCGTGTGGTCTGGGATGATTATGACATAATTGGCCAACATAGTCTTTGATATACATAGTAACCGCCTGTCTCACATGATATCACATGGCTTTAGATACCAATGATGATTTGTGTTGTCCAGGGGAGGGAGGGATCAAACCTTGTGGTGTGTTTTAATGGAAAGAAGCATGAAGTCGATGAGTTTTGCTAATGTTTTGACAGTGTTTACAATTTGAGAGGATGATTTATGATAAACTTTATGATTTGCAATGAAATCGATCCGTCTTTACTATAATGAGCATGAGAGGTTTTCACATGATGATTTCCATGTTTAAATGTCTATTTTCATGTTTTCAGTACATGATATATGTATATACATGTGGCATAGTTTTATTATTTCCTCATGCTCTGAATATAATTGATTTATGGCATGACATTATAAGCATGTAGATAGTGTAGTTATCTATCATGCTTGCATTATTGCCTTACTGAGCGTGTGGTTGCTCATCCCTTCATTTTTCCCCTCCACAGAGCGCGTACAGTAGCCTACTAAAGGACTGAGGCGTTATTGTTGGATATTCGCTGCTCTCCATTGCCCAGAGGTATACACATAGAAGTTCTTTTGTATCTAAATGTGTGATAGTACCGTAATCATTTTGCAATGTAATATGGGGGATGTAAATGTTAGTAAACATGTTATGTATAAGTACATGACTTAATTTTCAAATGTAAGAGAATGGTAATTATTACTGACTCATAGCCTAACTGTATTTGTGAGGGGTTTTCACGACCGGGAGCAAAAACTTTATAGTGATTTTTAGACGAAATGGATAAAAAGGGTCATGACATTGAATTCTTTGTATTATCTTTCATATATTAGGACCAATGATACCTCTCCATTTAGTGCATTCTATCCTTTTTCTTACAATCCTTAACATCATATTTTTCAAAATGTCTTCAAATAAAGATATTACTGGCTTTCTTCTTAATTCCAGTAATGTCCTATTGAATGCTTCACACAGGTTGTTGTTAACCAACTCACATTTGCCATCATCGTTGAGAAAAACTCTACACCACTTTTGAGGTAGAATTGTATCTATGTTTTCAGCTGCCCTTGCCTTTTCTCTTTCAACATGTTCATATTCTGTTTATATTCCTTAAAAGTTATGGACTTTGCAATCTTCCAAAACCATTTCTTTAGTTCTTTCCCCTTATGTCCTCTTTTGTACTAGTTCATATACATATGTGTTAGCATAAAACCTGTGCTCAACATCTGGTAGTAATTGATCATTTGCATTATCTAGCCCTTGCATGGTAAATGAAGCACAAAAAATCCATTAGCACAAACAATATAATCTATGTAATTTAATTTATTTATTAAAAGCAATTAAAAAATGTATATTACTTTACCTTTTGTTGGCCTATCATGACTGTCCATCCTAAATCATTTCCTATATTTATATTTAACTTTAAGAGTTCTATAAACCATAACCAAGAAGCTATACACTCCACTTCAACCAATGCCCAAGCCATTGGAAACATTTGATTATTTCCATCTCTGCCCACAACACACAGTAGCTCACCTTTTATCAAGCTCTTTAACCAACATCCATCTAACCCTGAAAAAGGTCTACATCCATTCACCAACCCTTTCTTAAGTGTAATATCTTTCAAACATAGGTAGGGATGTTGGAATCTACCTATGCACTTTTATTTCCATCGTGCTATCAGGATTGGAAATCTTAAGTACATTGGCATAATCCCATAAATGATTAAACTCTTCTTTATAATTGTGAACAACTCTATCAACTACTTCCTTTTTAGCTCTTTCTACCATACTAATGTTCACCCTTACATCATAATCATCCTTCACTGCTTTCTGCACCTCTACATTCCTAATGAAATGATCTTTCTTAAACCTATCTAAGTGCAGCTCAGCTAATAAAGATTGAGTAAGCCTAGGATTTCTAAACACTCTATTGCAATCATGAATATTCTTTTAAGTTTTCACTTGAAAGGACTATAGTTTTTTTATCATAAGCTGCATAAATTACCCAAGAACATTTCTCTACAACACACTTACCTTTAACATAAGTGCTACTATTTTTAGCCCAAACTATTGCGTATTTGTTTTAATAGACATCAATGACACATCATGTTTAAATTGTCTAAAAATCTCTAATAACGTGCCTATTTCTATTTAAGAGCTAACTTCACTAGGATCGTACATTGAAAACTTGGCTTTCCTCCTAGTAGCATCATCAACCATTTTTTCTTCATCACTAGCAGAATCGCCATATTCATCTGAGTCATAATACTCACTTTCATATCCTTTTTCACTAACAAGCTCATTATTGTTTTCCTTCTCTAATGAGGCTGGCTATGGCACAAACCCATCCCCAACCATATTTATAGTGTGCTTACTCCCTCACCCCTTTCTTCTGTCCTACTTTTTCCCTTCTCAATTCTCATCTTCTTAAATTTGGCTATAGTATTAAATAATTCGTCATCTTCACGACCACTTAAATATTGAACATCTACATCAACTTCATCTTCATCTTCATTTTCATCTTCAACATCAACATTAGCAACCCTATCTTGGATAACCTTTTCATTTACTACTTCTTCATTTCCTACCTCATTTCCTAACTAATTTCCTAAATCTTCATTTCTTGCCTAATTTCCTGTCTCATTTCTTACATCTTCATTTACTACCTCATCAAACTGACTAGGAGGTGGCAACCTACCTATCTCAATAGCCTCATCTACATTATGATCTATATACACATCTACAGTTCCATTATCTACCATATATCTTACCATATCAAGGGTGTCATCATCATCCTAAACTAATCTAAGCCCACAACGAAAAGTTTTCCAATGCTTTAAATAAAATATTCTTTTAATATTCACATAACTAGTTTCCTCACATGTTGTGAGACCCTATATATGTATAACTTTATATATATGTGAAATGGAATTATAAAATGAATGATTTTTGGATCAAGTAAATGTGAAATGAATACACGCAAATTTTAAAGTGTATAACGAGTATAAGAAGGATATTTCCATGAGTGGAATGTGAATATCTTGAAAAATGAGTAGTGTGGTAAAATGGAATGAAGTGCCTAAGTGGTGTAAATCTTTATACTTTAATTTGGTCTTGTGTTATATACCCTTGGTTATATAATGAATGCACACAAGTTTTAAGGTATATAAAGTGTGGATGGATGTCATTTTCAAGTCTCAAAAGTGATAGGATGAGAAAATGACTATGACAGCAAAATGTATGAAGCTTGGTATGAGTTACTGCAAAACAACTGAAGAAAATCTAGAAAATATGAGTGCCAGATCGATCTCATAGGATGAGAGATCGATCTGGAAGAGCCAAAATGCTCTTATTTGAGCTATAGGAACAGGGCAGATCGATCTCTAATAGGGCCAGATCGATCTGCCAACCATTCTGTAATGAGAGGATCGATTCTTAGTGCAAGCAGATCGATTTCCTTAGCTCTCAGGTTGGAGCACATCGATCTCCTCCCTAGCCAGATCGATCTCCTTAACTTTTTGCTTGAGACAGATCGATCTCAAGGTCTTGACATATCGATCTCATGCCTTCAAAATATCATGAAAAAGAGGGATTTAAATCGATCTCCTTCCAATACAGATCGATCTCATCTGCGTTTCTCGGACAAAACCATTTCCTTTCCATTTTCAACCCAAAACCTAGTTTTCTCTCTCCAAAACACCCCATTTCAGTAAGATTTGAGGGAAGGTCATTAGATACAAAGTTGTTCATATCAAAGAGAAGAACAATATAGCATGGAGGCATTTTCCTATTTATTGGATTTAAGGGACAGGGGGCATTTCCATTTGGAGTAAGGAGAAAATCCAAGGAGGTGAGTTTCTAGTGCACCAATCTAATTACATTTGTTTAGTTATTGGTTATGAAGTTGATTTGGTGTGCATATTAATGGTGAAACCACCTAGAGGGTCATGAAACAATTATAACCTAGAAATAGGTTAGAGTGAGAAAGTGAAATGTAGTGGTATTAATGATGAATAGGAGATCTTAAGTTGATAATGGTGTTGTAGGTATGAATTTAAAATGGTGTTATGGAATGAATTGTGAGATTACCCAAAAGGATAAAATGAGTATTTAAGGCATTGGGTAAAATGCATAGTTGAATGAGTTATCAACATTAACTCAAGTGTTTGATGAATGAATTGTAGCTCTCGAGGATACACCGAAGCAAGTTCAGCAAAAAAATATGAGAAGCTAAGAAGAAGAGAGTCACACCCCGAGTAAATCAAGGTAAGAGAATTGTGTGGACTCTTAGAGATATCTGTGCACAATTTAGGCACATAATGTTTTGCTAGAGTGCATGTGATACTAGAAAATGAAATTGGGTGATTGAAGGGCAAAGAGTTGGGTTTTTGAAAAATGTGCATGAAAACAAAAGCATGATGCTTTGAAAATCTTGTTTTATTGCTTTTTAGCAAGTGTTGGGTAGGTTGGCTAACATTTGAAATGATTTGCATAAGAAATAACTTGATTTGGTTTTATAACAATGCTTTGCAAAGAATTAAGCCACCTACATAGTTTTCGTGAGAATGAAAGCGTGCTAGAGTATGACTCGCATGAGATTTGCTGTATTTTTACATGCATGAGTGCTGGAGCTTAGCTCACACTAGTTTTCACATGGATTTCTATGATGTTGTGCTAGAGTTGAGCTCGCACAAAACTTTATACTAGTTTTGGCATGGTGTTGGAGGATAGCTCACATTAGATGTCCATCATACTTGTTGCCGTGCTTGAGATTACTCGCACGTGGGTTTTGACATGTTGATAGCTGTGCTAGGAGCTTCAGGCAGACTTGGTGTCGCACCGATTAAATAGGCTCACACGTGCATTTTGAAATGTGACGTGAATATGATGTGTTGATATGGGTCCACGGAGTACACTGTACCGTGCAGGTAGTATGGAGTGCGTTGTACCGTGTTGAGATTGTGATATGCTGTCTTCAGACGATGTTGAGATCTGCTATGGACTGGTGGGCTGGTGAAACCCATCTCCCATATGGAAGCAGATAGTGATGATACCCCACACACCTAATCAGTGTAGCTTGGGATCACATGATATGACCATAGTCCTAGAGGAGATTTCTCTTATGATATTGCCTATCTCACATGTATTTGTTTTATGAATGAAATCCATGTTTTGAAATGCTTTGTGGGTTAGGACAGTCCGAGGGAGGGGCTGAATCTTGACAAGTGTTGATTTTATGAGATGTGAAAGCATGATAATGGCTTTAAAGTGCACTGACGCATGATGGTTTTCCATGCCTTAATTATGAATTATACATGATGATTTATGCCATGCTTTGAATTTGATTTGTGTACTAACAAATAACATGATTTGCTTTACATGCCATTAACACAAGCATGAACTAATGCTTTGAAGTGTGAATGAGAAATTGTATGGTTTTGAGCATGGCATCATGATCACGTAGATAGTGCAGTATCTACCTGTTCGCATGATTGCCTTGTTGGGTGCATTGTTTGCTCACCCCCTTATTTTTCTCTCTCTACAGAGATTTAAGAATAGACTCAGAGCGACTGGAGGCTTTCCCTTTTGGTATCCGTTGCATCCCATCACGTAAGGTATACACATTTGGAAAATGTTATATCTAAACTTTCCAAAGCACAATAGCATTTTGAATGTAAGCATTGGGGATGTAAAGCAATGTAAACACATGTAAACAACAACTCTGACTTATTTATACAAGTGTTTACTTCTAAATTATAAGACAAATTAAATTGTTATGGTTGGATGAGGTAGACATTGACACACAGCCCAACTGTTGAGAGTGTAGCTGATCACGATAGAAGTAAAGTAAGGACAATAATAAATAATGCATAAAAAGCGAAAAAAATTTGTGACTATTTTTGGTAGGTTGAGGGTCGTGACAGAAGTTGGTATCAGAGCTGAGTTGGTCTGACATGTGTTGGTGTCTAAAATACTTAATAAGTTAGAAAATTACATCCCTATGTTACTATGCTTGTTTAGATACAAATTGTGTGTGTGTTGATGGGTTGACTAAGAAATTGATGTAAATGTAGGGAATTAAGCATTATGCCTAACACCAGTCGAGGTAGAGGGGTGAGAACGCAAGTTAGAGGCCGTAGAGGTAGGCCAAGGGGTAGTGTTGAGCCAGAAACACACGAGAGTTAGGAAGAGATTGAGGTAGAGGTAGAGGCTGAGGTTGAGCATGCTCCACAAGGTCCAAAGGAGAGACCCAAGAGTATTGAGGCTCGCTTTACGAGGATTGATCGGAGTATAGAGATGATCTTGGAGTTGGTCACTCAATCTTTACCTGGAGTTGGGGGCCGACAGAGTCCCTCTACACAGAGTGATAATAAGCAGGCGACAGCTTCTGAGGCAGGAGCACGACAAGCCCAGAGACCTCAGATGACAGATATGCTTACACCCCCACCCGCACAGGATATGCCTACACCTATTGCTATACCATAGGGTAGTAGAGGTTGGGGTTACGATTGTGATTTGGATAGACTGTGACAGTTTCAAAAGTTTGGACCATCGTCTTTCAGAGGAGTTAAGGACCTAGTAGCTGCAGAGGATTGGATAAATGATATTGAGAAGTTATATGAGTTCTTTGAGTGCACTACTACCGAGATGGTAGTATTTGCCGCATTTATGCTGAAAGGGTCAGCAGAATATTGGTGGAAATCCACCAGGCCTATTTTGAGAGCCCAGCATACAGAGATTAGTTGGTATGTGTTTTTGGAGGCTTTTCGGAGACAGTGTGTTTCTGGTACTACACAGCGAAAGATGAAGATGTCATTTTTTGGATTGACCTAAGGGAGTGGGACGGTGGATAAGTATGAAACGACTTTTATCTCCCTGGGTAGATATGATCCTAATACGATAAGTAATGAGGTCGAGAAGATCTAGAAGTTTGTGGATAGACTGAGACCAACCATCAGGTCCAAATTAGTTCCCTTGGATATACCGACCTACAATGAGTCTATGTGCAAGGCGCAATTATGTGAACAAGACATTGATAGAATCACCTCAAAGTTTGAGAAAGTCGATAAGGTGAGGAACAGAGATAAGAAGAGAGCAGTACTGGATAGAGGCTTTAGTTATAAGGGAAGCAAGAGGTTTACTGGGAAGAGGCTGAGGATAGAGGAGATCCGGGAGAGGACAGTTAATCCTCCCATGTATCCAGCTATAGCTCCAGCTAAGGGAATTATGATTGGAGGGTCGTGGCCTACGACAGAACAGTGCAGCAAGTGTGGTAGGTACCATGGTACTCGACCATGCTATGGACCTCTGGCAGTATGCTTCAAATGTGGGAAATCAGGGCACATAATTCGAGATTGCCCAGAGATGACAAAGTGAGTCCCACAAAAGGGCAGGGAGCCAGAGAGAGCTCCAGTTAGTGCAGCTGCTCTGAGGAGGAGGGTTACAGTTGAGGAAAAGGGGAAACAGGCAGTGGGTGTGAGCAGAGGACGAGTGCACGCACTAGACTAGAACATTACGGATCAGTCTTCGGATGTGGTTAAAGGTACCATCCAAATCTTTGATTTAGAAGCATTTGTATTGTTTGATCCTGGTGTTACATATTCCTTTATATCGCCATCCTTTACATGTAAATTGTTGAAGCATGTTAAACCCACACTGCTAGATAAGATGTTGATGATATCTACCCCTATGAATGATAGTCAATTGACGGAACATGTCTATAGAAATTATAAGATGAGGATAGGAGTTAGGGAAATGGCAGCCGATTTAATTTTATTAAATATGAGTGATTTTGATGTAATCCTAGGTATGGATTGGTTGGCTGCGAATTATGTGGTTATGGATTGTCGTGCTAGAACATTGATTTTTTCAAGATTAGATAATCTTATTGTAAACTTTGATGAAAAGAATGAAATGACATGATCTTTATAAATGAAAAGAGTATGATTAATTCATAATACTTAAGAGATGACATTGTTTGTCAATTGTGTATGTGGTGTGATAGTTTATGTTACTAACGGTGAAAAGAATAATGTGAAGGGTTTATTGCTTATGTGATTGAGATGGATAACGTATATCCGGAGTTGATAGACATCTCAGTAGTCAGAGAATTTTCAGATGTCTTTCCGGATGAATTACCAGGGTTACCTCCAGATAGGGAGATGGAATTTTGTATAGACTTGGCACCTGGTACAGAGCTAATATCCAAGCCACTATACAGAATGGGTCAAGTTGAGTTGAAAGAATTAAGGAAGCAATTACAAGAGTTGCTGGAGAAGGGGTTTATCAGGCCAAGCATCTCATCTTGGGGAGCACCGGTTCTGTTTGTAAGGAAGAAGGATGGAAGCCTCCGATTGTGTATAGATTACTGATTGTTGAATAAGGCTACCATCAAGAATAAGTACCCCCTTCCACGCATCGATGACTTATTAGATCAGCTTAAGGGAGTACAGGTATTCTCCAAGATAGATCTGAGATCTGGGTACCATCAGTTGAAGATACGGAGTGGAGACGTACCCAAGACAGCTTTTCGCACCCGATTGGACATTATGAGTTTATGGTTATGCCATTCAGGTTGACAAACGCTCCCGCGGCTTTTATGTCGCTGATGAATGAGGTATTTCACCAGTATTTGGATTGATTTGTTATTGTGTTTATTGATGATATACTGGTGTACTCAAGATCTAGAAAGGAGCATGAACATCACTTAAGGATAGTGCTACAGACTGTGACGCCCCAGAAACGTGGAAAAATGGGCTATTTTTTTATCCTTTACTTAAGTTGTATTCCTATCAGTGCTAATTTCTTAATCTTTCGTTAATGTACCGAGACGCAGTTTATAATCACAACCAGTCGAGTTCAATGTCTTTTCTTCTACTTATCAGTACGTCTATTCTCATTCCCACACTTTATATATCCAAAATATACAGTAAGGTACTGTGTTATTACTACTTTAGTTACATTCATATTTCTTATTTTACATCCCAATACATTATTACAACATTGTCTATGCTTTACAGGAAGTCTGGTAGATAAAGTAAAATATATCTTACTAGTATTGAGGATAGCCCGGAAGGGCTGAGTCCATTTGTCCACGACTATTGTACGGCAAGTAGATGTGACAATTTACTTAAGAAAATCTGTGAGGTAAAAATAAAGGGGTGAGCTCTTCAAGCCCAGTAAGACATGCATTTAAGGCAGTCTTAGCATTAAAACATGTAAATGCAAAATATTTTGATATAAGATTTATAAAATATCATGCACGTGAATATTAATCGAAACATATTTAGTTTCGAAAGACAAGTCAAAGTACTTGTGATATCATAATGGTAGCATGTAATTTATAAACCATGCATCTTATAAATCACGTAGCATGTAAAACATATAACAAATATCTCGTAGGAAATCATTCACATAGCATATATCACATAGCTCATTTAAAGAATAAATCAAGTCAGAGTACATAATATTTAAATCATAAAATTTAGTACTCTTTCTTTCAAATAATACTGATTCTTTTCATGGAGACTAGGTAACATTTTCATTACGACAAGAGTCATATTCATGTATGCATTTCACATAGGAAATTTGCATAGATGCTTCAGTTATACTTAGTACCGATGGCCATGGTAAGGGACTGTAGACTGGATTAGGGTCGTACAGAGCCCCTCACCACTATACATATATTTCTTTTAACGGAGAGTGGCATAAACATCGCACCGAGTGGTACAAATACCCGACGCAGTTCAACATGCACCACAAGGGACTAAACGTACACCAAGTGGTATGAGACATGTTCCATGACGGTCCAGACCCCACACGACAATTTAAGATAGCTCTCATAGCTTACATATAACCTTAGTCTCAAAACATTTCTTTGAAATTATTTCTCGGGTCCATTCACCCGTAAACTTTTAAATCATTTCTCGGGTCTGTACACCCGTAAATTCATAGAAATCATGTTTTTAATCATATTTGGGTCCGTTCACCCGTACCTCGTAGAAATAATGATTTAATCATATTTCGGGTCCGTTCACCCGTTTTTATCATAATTCAGATCCTTTCACCCGTAACTTGTGGAAATAATGAATTCTCATTTTCACATAACAAATTTCATTTAACAAGATATCAAAAGTATATTTTGAAGAGCTCGAAAAATAGGGTTTTTCTTTCGGGTTTCTTGATTTTCTAGTGCATAGTAATTCTTTTCTGGGTTCAAAATTATTATTCGTAAAAACTAACATGTTCAACACATTTTAAAGCTGAAGTAAGGTATTTGAATACCAATACTACTTTAAATCACATCCCTTACCTCGTAGATCGTAGGGCAGCGCAAACTTGTCGGGTCTCGAGATTACCTCGATTTGCATGCTGAATTCTCGAACTACCCAAAACGATATTCATTCATCATATATTGATCAATTTCATCTTAACATACTCAATTTTAATTTATCTTCTCGAAGTTTGACCCATTTTGACTTTTCTATCAATTTTTTCAGTTTTCTCGGTTTTACCGATTTAGTGCCTTTTTTGGCAAATTTCGTTATTCTAATTTCTCATTTCATTACTTCAGTAACCTTATGACTCATTCAAGTTCATAAACCAAGCTAGTCACTTTGTAAAATTTTTAATTCTTTCGTTTTTCGATTTTATAATGAGTCAAACTATAAATCGGGCTTTCTCGGTATAAATTTAACCGTTAATAACCTTAGATCCATCAAATTTTTCACATAAACACATCAAAACCTTGCCTTCCAGATCTCAAATCATTCTTAGAAGTTAAATCATCCAAGTCCACTTAACTAAAAATCTTTCAACAACACCAAATAACAACATATACGAACTTTATCATCATCCATCAACTTTACCTCGAGTTTGACCAAGGTTGACCATGTTTTTGATTCTTCCAATTGATCCTAAACTATTATTTAACATGTATAGAGCTTAGAATCATCAAAAACTACAAGAAAACTCAGCCAAAGAATAAAAAATTCCAAGTTCTTCACTTACCAAAAATAGGGCAGATCCGTCGACCGTTTTTGTTTTCCCTTTTTCACCTAGTAAATGAACTTATTTGTGGCTGAATATTTTATATGTTATATAGGACTGAATGAGGAAGATTTTATCCTTTTTTGATGACACCTGAATCTGACAGGAAGGTGGCCAGAAAAATCACGTACTGAGGGCAAACGGAGGATGCCTGCGGGAAGAAAGGGAGGGGGATATCTCTCGGCCTAGAAGTCCTTTGGGGTTGATTTTTATTCCCACTGAAAGATCCGTAAGTCTAATTTCAGACATGAAAAACATGGCTCAAATTGAATACCGGAAGGTCCTCAAATTTGACAAACATGTTGGCTGGGTCGGCAGGTTGAAGGGGATAGATTTCTGTCCTCTTCTAGAAGAATTCAAGAAAAATTATTCTAGTCCAATTTTCTCCAAATTTCCACTTCTCAAGTGTTATACTATGTCTCTAGTATGTTTCATAAGAATTTGAGGGTCACTTGTTTAAGAAACATTACCTGATTGAACCCATTTTGTGCGATTTGGTCAATATCGAGCAAAATGGCTTAAAGTTTTCAATTTACCTTAAAAATTAATTCGATCATCGAAACCTCCATATTTCCACTTGATTTTGATTTCTAAAGTAAATTTCATCTTATATTAATTTTTTATGGCCTCAGAATAATTTTCAGGAATTTTTAGAATTTATTCCAGATTTATTCTCTTTTTCAAGCCCATTTGCTCAATTTAGTGCAAAACCCGAACCTTACTAACTTTTTCACTTTCAATTCCTTAGTTTTCATTTCTACAAATAAATTCATACTTGAACATGTAATTCTTAAGAAATTCTCGGGCTTAAAGCCTTACCTCGATTTACATGCAAATGGGCCCCACGTCACTAACCCGAGTGTTTTGGTGGTTTCGGGCCTGCATAATATTATTCCGAGTTCTCAGTTACTTCTTAGTTTTCCAAATAAGAAATAAAATGAGAAATATTTAGTTTTCACATTTCTCCCCACCTTTTAAGAATTTGGTCCTCTGAATTCAAACTGGTTCATCAAATAACTGCAGGTACTTCTCTTTCATGTGGCTCTCTAGCTCCCATGTAGCTTCGTCTGTCGAGTGGTGTCGCTAGAGAATCTTTACCAGTGGAATCGTCTTAGATTGAAGTACCTTCTCTTTTTTGTCGAGGATCCGGATCGGTTGTTCAATATAACTCATGCCTTCATGAATCTCCAATGGTTTGTACTCTATGACATGAGAAGGGTCCGGATAATACTTTCTCAACATGAGAACGTGAAAGACATCATGTATACCCGAAAACTGTGGGGGTAGTGCAAGTCGGTATGCAACGTCTCCCACTTTCTCTAATATTTCAAATGGACCAATGAAACGAAGATTGAGCTTCCCTTTCTTTTCGAAACGTGTGACACCCTTCATCGGAGACACCTTTACAAATACAGAGTCCCCAACTTGAAATTCCAGAGGACGTCTTCGCACATCTGCATAACTCTTTTGCCTACTTTGTGCTGTCCTCAATCTATCACAGATTAACTGAACTCCTTTAGCTGCCTGTTCAACTAGTTCAGGAGTAAGTATTTTCTTATCACCCACTTCTTCCCATGCAATCGGGGATCTACATCTCCTGCCATATAGAGTTTCATAAGGAGCCATACCAATGCTAGCATGATAACTGTTATTATAAGCGAATTCAGCGAGAGGCAAATGATCATCCCATGAGCCTTTAAAATCTAGTGCACATGCCCTTAACATATCCTCTAAGGTCTGAATAGTCCGCTCGGACTGACCGTCTGTCTGAGGATGATAGGCGGTGCTCAAATTCAGATCCCATGGTTTCCTGAAAACGAGTCCAGAACCTCGAAGTGAACCGAGAATCTTATCAGAGGCAATACTTACAGGAGCTCCATGTAACGTGCCACCTCTCAGACATACAGTTCTGCTAGCTTATCCAAAGAATCAGTGCTCTTAATGGCAAGAAAATGGGCACTCTTTGTCAGTCTGTCTATAATCACCCAGACTGCATCATGACCTCCCTGGGTCCTGGGTAACCCCATAATAAAATCCATAGTAATATGCTCCCATTTCCAAGTAGGCACTGGTAAAGACTTAAGCAGTCTTGCTGGCTTCTAGTGCTCAGCCTTAATCTGTTGGCAGACTAAACATCTAGCCACAAAATCTGCCACATCTTTCTTCATTCCTGTCCACCAATACACTTTTCGAAGATCATGGTACATCTTAGTACTACCTGGGTGTATGGTGAATCGAGAACAATGAGACTCTTTCAAAATACTCTGTCTCAGGGTGTTATCATGGGGTACACAAATACGGCCCCGAAATCTCAACAACCCATCAGTACTGACCAAGAATTCTTACTGCGATCTTTTTAAAACTGTTTAAAACTGTTTAAAACTCTTTAAAACTGTTTTCTGTTTACTTTTTCAAAGAAGTTTGTAATTTAAATCCAAAATTTGATGATATTTATTTAAACAACTGCTCATTTTTTTTTTTGGTTTTTTTTTCTACTCTCTTAAATTTCAAATTTGTAATCTTAATAGGCTGGCTAACTTAAAAGCTATGACACATCAAGAAATTTTGGCATTCTTTTTATAATGTTGAGCTCTGTCTCGAATACCCGAACTAAACCTGGACCATGGCTACCTGCTCCAGACGTTCAAAATCTTTAAATTCTGGTAAGCTCACTTTTCTTTTTCAGTTGCTCCACTCTTTTAAATCTGACCTTCCCTTATTCTTTTTGATAACCATTATTATCTATTTTTCATTTGAAGAATAAAAGGATTTCTTTGTAATTTTTGTTTAGAATACTATTGCTTATCGATTAGTTTAGCCTAACCTTATTTTTTATGTCGAGAAATGGTGTTAATGGGTCTGTCAAATGGGAGATTTAAAAGGTTGCCCAAAGTTAGCTTTTATAAATGATGGTGAAATTTCATGGTAATTTAAAAAGTTTATTACATCATGGAATCACCTGTTGCATCATCTTACATCTCTATTCAGCTGTATAGTAATAGTGTCATGAACTATTATTATTTCTTCCAATCCGTTTGATATTAAATATTATCATACAATGTGGATTGAGCCTCAAGTTTTGCAAGAAAATTAGTTTTCAAATGCCGGAACCTGCAAAATATTATGGGTTAATAATTTATCTATGTCCATAATAGGGATGCTAAATGGGTATAGATGCTACATTTCAGGTAAAAAGTTGGGGTTTTCCTCCAGACATGTAAAAGTCAATCCTAAAGAGCTTGGAGAAGAAATTGAGTGGAAAAAAGAACAATACAAGGCTAACCTTTTAACCATTCTATAAACAATGTAGAAAAATAGAAAGAGAGATAGGTGAATCTCAATTTTATGGGACGCAAAAGTTTTACTAACATCCAACTCTATAACACCATAGTAATTAGGTGAAGTTGAAGGCCAAACTTGCAGCAAGATTATCTCATGCAAAAATAACACTAAAAAAGCACAGCTTTAATACAGGATGGATTGTTCTAGGCGGGTATTCACGCTCCTGCTCATTTCAAGTCCTAAAAGGAAAGATTTCTATTTAGTAACAATCATTTTAGGTTAAAGGGTCATAAAAAGCTTGAGAAAAAATAGTTTTATCAATTGAATTTTTAATATTTTTTACAATTAATCGAGTTCATAAATTTTAATTTCACTCAATTAAACCCTTTTATAGTTAGGAACTGTTACGTTCGTATATGATTTCTATTACATATGGTGGAAAACATAATGATTTTCTATTACGAAAATGATTCAATTGAGTAAAAATTAAAATTTACTCAATTAAAAAATATGAGTAAAAATTAAAAAAATATGAAAAATAAAGTTCAATTGATTGCATAAAAAAATAAAAAACTTAATTGTTAAACTTTTTTCTCAATGACTTTTTTACCCTTTTGCAATCATTTTATTTAATACTCGATTACTTTTGTTTTACATTTCAATGTTTACACATTCTCAAATTCCAAAAAAGTTTTCAAAAGTGTTATGATATTCTTGACAGCTACTTAAAGAAGCACAAATTCTGGTATATTGTTTAGTTTTTGAAATACATGCTGCCCATGCTTAAATTTATTTATTGAAATCATGACCATGATGACTCCGAAACTATTCACCCAATTACGTGCAAGTAGTTAACTTCCGGTTGCGGAGCTGCACATGCTCTGTGCATGTGTGCAGGATTCATCACTAAGCAAATTCCAACATGCATGGTCACTTTCGGTTCCTCAAGAATCATCCAAAAAAAATCCACATGCATGCCATTTATTAGCATTTCCAAGAGATATGTACTATTTAAAATGAAGAGCAGTTTTAATCTTACCTTTAAACTTTAATGGTTGAATACACCATGGTTTCTTCTCCCTTGGGTTCCATGAGTTCCTCACAAATCTTCAACATGCAAGCTTGGTTTTGTCTTTCTCACACCATTTCCTCCTGGCTTCATAAGTTTTTCATGAATTTCTCTTGATTTTTCTTCATACTGAGGTTGAATATGGCGGCTTTCCATTGGTTCTTCTTCAATGTCGAGAGTGAGAAAGAAAGATTGAAGATGACGGGTTAATCGGGATGTTATATTTCATTAAATTAAACTTATATAAAATTTCTTAATGATGGAGGGACCCCACGGCTTTTTGTTTGGAAATGGCTTATATTTCTACAATTTACCCTTAATAATTCACATATAATAATATGGCAAAAAGTTTTGTAGTATTTGGCTTAAACCACCCAACCTTACTTTATGGAACATAATTAATACATGGTTAAAAGTATGTCTCCCACTATAATGCACTTGCTAATTTATTCTAATTAAATCTTTTATTCTTATAAATCACAAATTGACTTATTTTCAGTAAAATAAATACTTTAATTCGTGGCTCATAATAAAAATAAATATCGGGGTGTGAAAATTACCTTTTAGCCTTTGGTACCGAAAATTTATCAAACTTGACATCGATCCTTGAGACTTCCAAAATCCACCAAATCTGTCCAAAAATCTATCAAAATAAGTTTAAATTAACTCAAATTCACTTAGGTACATTTATGCGTAGTTGCATAATTCAGGAATGTAACATCGGGATTTGCAATGAAATTTAGTCCCAGAATTTCTTTCAATTTTTTAAGAATTAGAAAAAAATGTAAAATTGAAAATTTGAGATTTGCAAAATAATTCCGTTCCCTTTTATATATTGTTTAAAAAATAGAAAAACAAGTGAAAAAATTAAGTAATTTTGACTGAATTCGATCGCAAAAATCTTTCTTTAAATTTATAGATGGTATTTGCAACGAAATTATATCCCAAATCTCTCTAAAATTTTGATAAATATTTAAAAATACAATTAATATTCTTAATATTAAAAATTAAGGATTAGCGATGGATTTCTGTTACAAAGTCTTTCATAAATTTTTGCGCCAGATTGACTTTTTGACGCAAGGTTTTTAGCGAAGAATTCAATGACAAAATATCACTCTATCTCAAATTAGCGATGAAATTCCGTTACCAAAGACCAAAAAATTTCACCCAAATGTGATGGATATCCATAGTAAATTTGTGATTATTGTTAATTTTTGTGATGGAAAAAATCTATCGTTAAAATTCTCACCACTAATAAGCTATTTTCTTGTAGTGAAATAAGAAACGAAACAAATCTAATACAAATTCTTGAAAATTTGAAATAGTATTAAAAAAGTTACTATACAATGACTAAGAATGAAAGTAAAATACAATAAAATAATTTGTTAGACTAAATGGCTATGTCTATGATCCAATGAGTTACTGAGTTAAGAGTAGAAAATGATCTATATAAATTTTTAATGGGCCAAGTGTCCTATAATCCAATAAACTATTGATTTTATTTTTGGCTTATATTTTTTTAAAAATATTACCATACATTTATTTATCTCACTCAAAAATTAATTCTTATATAATCATTAATTAAGTACATAACCACTATCAAATAATATATATATATATATATATATATATATATATATATATATATATAAATGATAGACTTGGATGAAATTTTTTCATAAGACAGAAATGAAGCTAAAATTCGTTTGTCAAATATTAAGATTGAAATATTTAACAAATATAACGACTAGAATATTATTCTAGATCTTGATTTCTAACACAAATATGATACCAATTTTATACGAGTTGATTGGAATCTTAATCAAAGAGCCCCAATTGATAGTTGGTTACTTCAAAATTTTATTAATTAAAAAATAGATTTAGATCCACGAGAACGCACACCGACCCAAAAACCTTTGAATTATCATATATTGGTGATGTGTGACTTCGGGTAAGCCTTTTTGCTTCATAAAATTTCAATTTCGACTTATCTTGAAAAATGTGCAGCAAATAGAAAAATGACTGTTTTATCCAAAGGTTGAGTTATCACACTAGCCAAATGGATATTGTGAATTGATTTTAGGGTATTAACTGAGTTATGTCAAACCCTTAAAATGTTATGTCAAACATCGTATCGAAAATTATGAAGTTAGAACTGAAAAAAATCGAAATAAGTAAAATAGAGTAAAAACCCTAATTAAAAGTATGCATGGCAAGCCACCTCAATCAAAAGTCAACAAATGTCATCTTATTACATGGGACATGCATGGAATTAACGAGATTAATACCTACCAAATTCTATACACCAATAAGAGTAAAGTAAAATGTGGAATTAGTGAAAATATGGTTAAATAGGAAAATATCTAAATAAGCTTATATTACAAGCTTGCCATTTCATTTGCTTGATCTTGTAATGTACTTAAGGTGCTAAAATGCACCTAAATGAGCCAACATATAGTTGGCTACTTCAATTTCTCCCATTAGAATCGAAGCTTGAAGAGAAAGTGAAAAAAAAAACATTAAAAACCATGAACCCATGAGCTTCCAAGCTTAGAGCAAGAAGGATTCAACCATTTTCTTCAATCTTTTATAATTTTCTAACCTTCCTTCATCTTATAAACTTGTTTCTACCTTTGTTTCCTTAAGAAAAAGCTAAGGAAAATAAGAAATCCTAGAAAGAAGTCTATTCAGCCAAGGGCTATATCTATGAGGTATAGTTTGTTTCATGATTGCAACTTAATATATGTTGTTTAAAGGTTAATTCTAAGATGTTTTATGGTTTTGGGTTGAAGCAAAAAACTTCCTTTGGTGATGGTGGATGTTTGGCCAACTTAAGGATTTATAGGATAAGTTTTATTTCAAGCCATGAATTAGATATATATTGATTGTTTAGTGATGTAAAGATCATGTGTGGTGTTATAATGAAATGAAAATGCATAGATCATGGTTGTATAGGTTCGACCATTTAGGGTTTCATAGGATACCATGTTTAGTTTGTTATGAAAGTGAGATGTGTAGTGTAATTCATATAGCTAAGCATCATTATGGTATTGTTTTGGATTAAAATAAAGTGAAACATACCTTAGTATATATTAGCCATAATGAAAGGGAGTGTAAAATTTGTTCATTTTCAATATGATTTCATGCTATGTTAATGTAAGACCAAAAATTCAGTGTTTCTTTTTATGGATGTATCGATGTAAACATTGAATTATGTTACTGGAATTATAAGAGAAGTTATATTTCAATAACAACCCCAAATGCCTTAAAGTGCAAATTATGAGCAATGGTGAGCTCGGGGTGAACCAGATGGAATCTGACCAATCCGACTGATGATAATGACTTAAAACATCAAAATAAGGATAGGTCAATAAGGAAAGTTGATTTGGTTTGGTCTCGATATTGTTGAAGTGGTGAAGATGCCAAAATAGGCCAAAACGAGCTCAAAATCAATTGTATGAGCTGTTTTTAACACTTTCAGTTACCAAAGGTAGCCAAAACACAAAGATGAAATAACCACGCATTGAAATTCACATATTTGGGTTTTTCAACTTTAGTCAAACATGGTAAATGGTCAAATCTGTCACACCCCACTCCCAGGTGCCCTTTATCCATACTTACACTACTACGGTTAGGTTGTGAGGCGATGCAATTACTAAAATTTCATAAATTTTACAGTGAAATATTTAAACTTAAATTCACACTCCCAGGTGTGTGTAAATATACAAAATTAATTATATAATAATACCTTTACATAACATCCCCCATACCATTGGTTACATTCTCGCTTTGTAACTGTGCAATACATTATAATAGATACAAAAGACTTATGTGTATACAAATCTTATACTTTTGCAACTGGTGGGAGCTGTCCAACACAAACGGATCCAGAGACCACCACACTGCCTTACTTCTCAGTATCTGGAGGGGGAAAGTAGTGGGATGAGCAAACCACAACTTAGTAAGGAAATGGATGTTAACCAGTAGATACTGTACTATCTACATAGCCCATGCATGCATAAACAAAAAAAATCATGTTTCAATATAAATGGAAATATTGCTAGAAAATGCATTCAAACATTTATTTCTCATATAAGCATTTTCATGAAAACATGTATACGATATTCCCATTTGCAAACATGTCAAAACTGTGCTATCATAGCACGAGCATTCAAATCAAGAGATTTATCAAATCTCAAACTCTCTTTGCTTTTCTCAATCATTTTTTTCATCGAAACTCTTTCTTTGATGAGTTTCTCAATTTCTTGTATCTCTGAGACATGCATGAAATTTTTGACAATCGAATATCCACGACATATGACCATAGTCAGTGATCCCAAGCCTCACTGATTAGGTGTGCATAGGGTTTCACTTCGCCTGAAGGGGGATGGGTCAGTCCTACCCTCCGGCTCATCTCAATCAACCTCATCTCCTTATATACTCAAGGTATAAAGTACGCCATGTCTCATCTACGCGATACTCGTACTCACATGCACCCAGCACGGTACATAGTATACCAACGGACAGCTACACAATTCTACGTACGACCGTGGGCCCAAGTCCATCTACAAACTCCAATGGACTTTTCATCCTGAACCATGCTCATATACCAGCCGAGCAATGAGCATGACACACAGTCATTGCAAGGCTCCAGCGCGGTATGATTTATTGTTAAGGCCCAGCCCGTTCCAAGGTCGTCGGCTGGCATCCCCTTGCGTCCCAAACCCCCCAAGTTTACCTTAACTCAGTAAAAACAGGTGCGAGCAAAGTTCCAACACTTTTCTCAAAACCATCGTATGAGTTAAACTCTTACACGGTTTATCAAAACATGCAGACGTATACGAGTGAAACTCCAGCATAGTCCAATTCATCAAAACGGGTGTGAGCTAAAGCTCCAACACCATTTCACATCTCAAATCCGATAGGTGGCTATTTTCTCTTTTAAAAACTCAAAATATGTTTATTTACATAGCATGCCATCCCATGTTAAACATGTAAAACTAGCCAGCCTACCTATTATCATTTCTCAATCTAAAAATCAGTACGTAGGTGAGAAAACATCAAAACATCATGAATAGATGTAAAAGCATTGAAAACATGCATGTTAGGCTGTTTTTCCTTCCCACATCCCATTTTCACAATATATATGTATATCTAATACTTTCACCTAGATTTTCATAGCCCAATAGCTAAACATACCATTTCTAGCGTCGTAATTTCTCAAATCGCAGTAAAATACATACAAATACCTCTATCGCTAACACACAGTCCCTTACCTCGAATCGTGCTCGTATTTTCTCAGTTACATTTGCTCCGTTCGTGATCCGGGTTAGTCGTGTCTTACGTATTCCGAGCTACACGTATAAATCATCAAGTTATTTTCTTTTCCCTCTACTAAACATACTCATCGTCTTCTATTTATCTATTCATACTTCTTAAACCCTTAATCACATTTTAATCTTCCACAAATATCATTTTTACCATCTCTTAAACTTTCCCTCACTTTTCTTTATGTTTCCTCTTTATAAATCTCCCTTAATATCACTCACCCATCACTACATTCATCATTCCTATCAACATTTCACATATTATCCATCCTACAAATGTCTATAAGTCATATTTAGAAGCTTGAAGGTTGAAGAGCTTACCCCTTTACTTAGTCAAACTTGTGGTAGCCACAACTCCTTCTCTTGGTCACACCAATGTGAGATTTTTGGGTATGTTTTTTCTCCTTGCTTCAAGGAACAACTTTTCCTTCTTGAGCTTATTCCAAAACTGGCTGGAATGTAGTGACTTTTTGAGTGAGAAAGCTTGAGTTTTGAGAGAAAATGGCATGTGAGGTTTGGTGGGAGGAAAATTATGAGGTTTTAGTCAAATCCCGAGCCCCTTTTATAGATGCAGGCTTATGAGATCGATCTGGTCCTTATAGAGATCGATCTCTGGAAGGTTCGGTAGTCCTTTTTACCAAACACAACCATTACAAGATCGATCTTCTTCCATGATAAGATCGACCTGTCAAAGGAAAATTTTCCTCTTGGAGATCGATTTGCCTCTTGTAGGAGATCGATCTGCTTTTTACAGAACCCTAAAGGAGATCGATCTGTCGAGTTTAGAGATCGATCTGTCGAGTTTAGAGATCGATCTGTCTCAAATAAAGAGTTAAGGAGATCAATCCGTTTGCTTTAAAATCGATCCTCTCATTACAGAATGCTTAGCAGATCGATTTGGCTCCATTGGAGATCGATCTGCATTGCTCCATGTGAGATCTAAGAATTTTAGACATATTTTAATTATGAAATATGAACTTGAAGTGTAATTTACTGAGCTAAGTGAATTGTGAAAATTATATTTGGAGATTTATGTGTAAGTGCTTAACCAAGTGTTTAACTATGAGGTCAAATCGATCTTAGAGAAGAAAGATCGATCTGGTAAGCTAAAAATGACAAGGTAAGAGGAAAGTAAGTGAGCAGATCGATCTCTAATGGAAGAAGATCGATCTTCTTATGATTCTGTTTGAGAGAAGATCGATCTCATGAGGAAGGAATCGATCTCCAAATATTTCGGTTTGGGAGAAGATCGATCTCCTCAAGGAGCAGATCGATCTCATGTAGCCATTAAGAGATTGATCTCACCCCTCGACAGATCGATCTCCTAGGCATAAAATTGTCTAAAATCGCCCCCAAATTCAAATGCGGATCGATCTCATCAAGAGCCAGATCGATCTCCTACCCTTTGTCTATATAAGGAACCCCTGCTTTCTCCTGCAATTTCATTTTCTCTCTCTTTAAAACCCTATTTTCACCCGAGCCCTAGCTTTCTCACTCATCCAAAGCACCTATTTCCATCCAAATCAGAGGTTGTGGAATGAAGAAAAGTTGTTCCTCATCAAAGGGAGAACAACATACTTGAAAATCGGAAGACGGATTGAATCAAGGTAAGAGATAAGCTCTCCACAAGTTTTGGGTAATTTTTAAACCTCGATCTTGATATTTGAGATGATTTTGGTGATAATGGTTATTGGCATTGTGTTGAAATAGCTGGAAAATGATTAGGGATTAATGAAATTACAATATAGTTGGGGTGATGATGATATTTAGCAATTTTGGTAATTTTGGGAATTTTGAGTTATAAATGGAAATTTAGACAATGTGGTGAATTAACATAGATATTGTGGCATGGGAAGTGTAGGATGTTGAGATGCTGTGAATGAGATTGTGGATTGTGATAGAGTTATGAGAATTGAGAGATTTGAGGTGTTATGAGCAATTATGCTTGATTTTGAGAATTGAGGTTACTGTGATGATGAGTATTGATGTTTTAACATCATTTGGACAGCTCGGGAGTTCCAGAGTGGAATGCGAGGCTAGTCCGTGATACAGGGGAAACGATTGCACTATACGAGGTGCAAAGAGGTAAGGGGAAAACTAAACCATTTGTGTATGTGTTTTGATGAATTGTTTGTAGCATGAACCATGATTTGAGAATACAAGCATGTTTTATGTTGTGTTGTGATATAATTGCACACGATTTTTATAGCCGGTTGGAGCCCATTATTTTATGAGTTTATAAGCTGAGTGTGAAATTACTTTATAAACCGTTGAGTTTACGTGAAAAGTAAATTGGGCTCTACGTTAAGGCAATATTGAATTTGAGAAAATGTGTGCGTGTTTTGTCGGTTAGAACTCGATTTTAATATGTTTTGTGTGAGTACACGAATATTTTAAATGAGTTTTATAAGAGAAAACCATTATGAGTTCTACGTGAAGACATAACATTTTATAAGATAATGGCTAATGATTGAGACTTAGGCGTGTCATGTTGAATACACATCGGGCCTTGCTTTGGTAGCATGTAAGATCGATATAGTGGGACGCCTGGGAACCGACCTAGGGACCACAGGCCTTGTTCTGGTAATATATAAGTCTGATTATTCCTCCGCTTTGGTAGCATTGGGAGGCCTTGTTCTGGTAGCATGTAAGTCCGATATTCCTTCATTTTCGTAACGAGAGATGCCTCCATTTTGGTAACGTGAGATGACCCATGTTCTGGTAACGCTGGGTGGCCTTGCTTGGGTAACATTTAAGACCGAGCGAGTGGGCCGCTTGGGAACCGACCCAGGGACCACGTGATAGTGTGCATGAGACGAGGCATTGCTCTGGTAGCATGTAAGGCCGAGCCTTATTCTGGTAACATATAAGTCTAATATACCATGCATACGACCATATTGTTGACGTTCCCTCTACACGAGGATGCCTGGGATGCACACCCAGAGGAGATTATATATATATATGATGTGCCATGACGAGTTTTATATGAGTTTTATTGCCTAGTCTCGTTTTACACATGAGTTGTGTTTTGTGACTTTGTCACGTGCTATTTACTAAGGTGATTTTTATCACATATTTTGAGAAAAGCCATTATCGCATATATTTACACATGCTTGTGAATGCTCTATACTGAGCCTTTTTACCTTCATGTTTTTACATGACTTATGAACTATGAGATGTTGATATTTTGAGAACTTTCATGCTACGTTTTCAAATGAGTATACTGAGTTTCACATACAAAGACATATTTGTGATATGTGATATGGTTTATATAACTGAGTTCCCTTGCCCCCCTTACTGAGCGATTTGGAAGCTCACATTGTTTTCTCTTCCCCCAGATTGCTTCGAGTGAAGTGAGTTCCCTGCGACGTACGGGTTAGAGGCTAGTGGAGGACTTGAGCTCCAAGCCGTATTTTGTGTATTGAGGTATATATTTAAAATTCATGTATCCAGACTAGAGTTATATTTACAGACACTTATTGTACGATGATGTACGAGATATATTAGGATTAATTAACTTGGAATTGAGTAATGTATATGATATGATATATACTATCTTATGATGAGATCCTGAGGCATGATAAGTATGATGATGTATGACACTGCACAGGAATGCACCCTTAATTGTGATTTGACGAGTAAAAAATTTTAAATTTGCCCTATTTTTCACCTTTTTGGGGCGTCACAGAGTTTTCTTGGTATCAAAGCCTAAGGTGTCTAGTACTGTCAGTGTCGATTAAGTGAAATAGAATACATCCCAAGTGTCTGTAATAGTATGGTCATGAACTGAATTTGAGGATTGAGATTTCAATCGATTTTGATATGTACGCGTAAGAGACGAGTTGAGATAGAGAATGAGTGGACGACGAGGTCGTTCGAGGAGGCAGGCAGAGTCCCCTCCGCCACCTGCCCCACAACCAAAGAGTCCTAACTCTCGATTTAATCGAATTGAAACCGATGTGAGGTAAGGTTTTGAGCAGATGGCAGCGCTATTCGCACAACACTTTGGAGTTAATACCTCGGGTACTACTCCTACACCACTAAAAGGACCTCCCGTACCCCCAGTACAGATGGATCCAGTGCCTCCCATCACTCAGCCTGATGACAGAAGTATGGTCCGACTGAGGGACTTTTTGAAAATGAATCCACCCGTATTTAAGGGAAAGAAGGATCCTACAGAGGCTGAGGAGTGGTTAACGGAGTTGAGAGTTATATTCGATTATCTGGGGTGCATAGATGCTGAGAGGGTCAGTATGAGTACCTATATGTTGAAAGGGAGAACTCGAGATTGGTGGGGTACTACCTAGGGTATTTTGATGTTCCACCGGATGTGATTGGTTGGGAAGAGTTCTAGACAGCCTTTAGAGCCCTATACATACCACGAGCTGCCCAGAGAAGGAGGCAAGCAGAGTTTTTGAGTTTGATACAGGGTGATATGTCTGTAGATAATTATGAGAGCCGATTTACTGCTCTGCTGAGATATGATCCAGAAACCTTCAAGAATGAAGAGCCTCGTACCGAGAGATTTGTGTATGGATTGAAGCCCATCATTAGAGATCGATTGATTAGGTTGTGTATTACTGAGTTTGAAGATGCTCTGAGACGAGCACAAGAGATTAAGAGGGGAATTGAAATTGTATGGTCCCAGAATGAGTTCGGAGCAGTGATTAGGGACAAGGGCAAGAGGCCA
This sequence comes from Firmiana major, assembly GCA_033439115.1. Classification (NCBI taxonomy): domain Eukaryota; kingdom Viridiplantae; phylum Streptophyta; class Magnoliopsida; order Malvales; family Malvaceae; genus Firmiana; species Firmiana major. Next base: position 54,413,980 of record CM065904.1, on the reverse strand, counting down.
GCGATGTCTCAAGCAGATGTTCAGAGAGGTTTCTTCAGGAGAGGAAGGATTAAGGTACAGAAGGGCAGATTGGAGAGACCCAAAGCTTATCCTATTATCAAGGAGACCCCTCGATATGGCAGGCCTGAGATAAGGGTTTGTAGAGACTGTGGCCGATCGCATGAGGGAAGTTGTACTGGGTCGATCCGTGGATGTTTTAGATGTGGTGACATGGGTCACAGAGTGAAGGACTGTCCTCAACCTCAGATACCACATGCTCTGGAGCCTACTAGACAGCAGCTTCAGAGAGTGAATCCCCAGAGATAGGCCACTGCTGCAGAGAAAGGGAAGAAACATGTTGCACAGGGATATGTGTTCGCCCTGGATAAGGAAACAGCAGACACTTCAGCAGAAACTATAAGAGGTACACTCTCTGTTTGTAATCATGAGGCTCATGTGTTAACTGATCCAAGATCCATGCATTCGTTTATTTTAGAGTATTTTGCATGTAGTTTAAATTTGAAGTTTGAACCTCTAGAATATATACTACATGTAAATACCCCTATGCGTGAATCCCAGAGGACTGAGTTAATCTGTAGAGGATGTGAAATAAAGGTGGGAGATAGAGTGATGTTAGCAGATCTAATCATGTTGAATATACATGGGTTTGATGTAATTTTGGGAATGGATTGACTAGCAACCAATCGAGTGAGTTTAGACTGCTACACTAAGCTTGTAACTTTCTCCCTACCTGAACCTTATAGTGTACATTTGAAATATTGAGTAAATAGACGTATGGAATTTTGTAAGGAATTTAGGAATTTTAATATTATTTTTCAGAGTATTAAATATGGTTGTTCATGTGACGGTTATGAAACACTCATCTCAGATGATGAGTGGGAACATCCGAGGATTGAGGATATACCTATGGTGTGTGAATTTCTGGATGTTTTCCCAGATGAGTTACCAGGTTTGCCACCAGAGAGAGAGCTAGAGTTTACCATTGATTTGGTACCCGATACTCAGTCGATCTCTAAACCTCCCTACAGGATGGCATTAGTGGAACTTGAGGAATTAAAGAAATAACTACAGGAGTTATTGGATCAAGGGTTCATTAGACCCAGTGTTTCACCGTGGGGAGCACCAGTTTTATTTGTTAAGAAGAAGGATAGTAGTCTCAGATTTTGCGTAGACTACCGATTATTAAACAAAGCCACGGTGAAGAATAAATACCCACTGCCCAGGATTGATGATCTACTTGATCAGCTGAGAGGGATCTCAGTCTTTTCTAAAATTGATTTAAGATCGGGCTATCACCAATTGAGGATCAAGGAAGAAGATATTCCGAAGACGACCTTCAGGATGAGGTATGACCATTATGAATTTCTGGTGATGTCCTTTGGATTAACAAATGCACCTGCAACCTTTATGAGATTGATGAATGAAGTGTTCAGAGACTATCTAGATAGATTTGTGATAGTCTTTATTGATGATATCCTAGTATATTCTTGGTCATATAAGGAGCATGCACAACATTTGTGGTTAGTACTTCAGATACTTCGAGATAAACAATTATATGGAAAGCTTAGTAAGTGTGAGTTTTGGCTGGATCAAATAGCTTTCCTTGGTCATATAGTCTCAGAGGAAGGAGTATCAGTGGATCCAAGTAACGTAGAGGCTATGCTTAACTGGGAAAGGCCGAGGACAGTTACAGAGGTGTGAAGCTTCCTTGGTTTGGCAGGATATTACCAAAGATTTGTGGAACGATTTTCCAGGATTGCCACTCCTTTAACTAAGCTCACGCGCAAGGAGACTCCATTTATATGGACTAATCAATGTGAGCTCAGTTTTCAGGAGTTAAAAAGGAGATTAACAGCGGCACCTGTGTTAACTATTCCTGAGGGATTAGGAGGATTTTTGGTGTATAGTGATGCATCCCATCAAGGATTGGGGTGTGTGCTTATGCAGCACGGAAGAGTGGTCGCATATGGATCACGACAGTTGAAAGACCATGAACGAAATTACCCCACGCATGATCTGGAGTTAGCCGCTGTGGTATTTGCCTTGAAGATCTGGCGACACTACTTATATGGGGAAAGATTCCAGATCTTCACTGATCACAAGAGTTTGAGATGTCTCTTTGATCAGAAAGAGTTAAACATGAGACAAAGGAGATGTATGGAACTCCTTAAGGATTATGACTGCGAGATTCTATACCATCCGGGTAAGGCGAACGTAGTTGCTGATGCCCTAAGCAAGAAGAGTATGATATCTACTATGATGATCAGGGAATGGGATTTACTGGAGCAGTTCGTCGAACTCCGGATCAGAGTTAAAGAGGTAGAGACTGGATTTTTGGCTAGCCTAAGAATAGAGCCCAAGATCATGGATCAGATTAGAACTGGGCAGCGCAGTGATCAGAGGTTGATAGATATGGTTAGCCAAGCTGAACAGACTTTGCAGTCGGATCTCATAATCAGTGAGGATGGATTGTTGAGATTCAGAGGACGGATTTGTGTACCGAACGATGATACCCTGAAGAGACAGATACTGAGAGAATCCCACTGCTCGCGATACACCATGCACCCAGGGAGTACTAAGATGTATCGAGATTTGAGAAAGGTGTACTGGTTGAGTGGTATGAAGCAAGACGTGGCGGAATATGTGACCAGATGTTTAGTATGCCAGCAAGTGAAAGCTGAGCATCGGAAGCCCGGAGGACTACTACAACCTTTACCTGTACCTACATGGAAATGGGAGCATGTCACCATGGATTTTATTATGGGTTTACCGAGGACCAGGAGAGGTCGTAATGTGATATGGGTCATTGTGGATAGACTGACCAAGAGTGCCCACTTCCTTACTATCAAGAGCACCGATACTGTGGATGCCTTAGCTGAGTAATATGTCAGCAAGATAGCTAGATTACATAGGGCTCCAGTGAGTATTACTTCTGATAGAGATTCTCGATTTACTTCCAGATTTTGGACCCAATTTCAGGAGTCCATGGGATCTGGATTGAGTTTTAGTACCGCCTATCATCCTCAGATAGATGGTCAGTCAGAGAGGACTATTCAGACCCTGGAGGATATGTTGAGGACGTGTACGATGGATTTTAAGGGATCATGGGATGATCACCTGCCCCTAGCAGAGTTTGCTTACAATAAGCTATCATGCAAGTATTGGAATGGCACCTTTTGAGGCTCTATATGGTAGGAGGTGTAGATCCCCTGTAGCTTGGGAAGAAGTCTGTGACAGAAAGATAAATGCTCCCGAGCTGATTGAGCAAGCTGTACAGAGTGTGAAACTCATATGTGAGAGGTTATGTGCTGTATAAAGTGGATAGAAAAGCTACGCGGATGTGCGTAGACGGCCACTCGAGTTTGATGTTGGTGATGCAGTATTTCTGAAAATATCACCGAGTAAGGGTATCATGCGATTTGGGAAGAAAGAAAAATTGAGTCCTCGATACGTAGGACAATTTGAGATTCTTGAGAGAGTGGGAGAGGTAGCCTACAGATTGGCATTACCCCCACAGATGTCCGAAATACACAATGTTTTTCATGTGTCTATGTTGAGGAAGTACCACCCGGACCCTTCTCATGTCGTAGAGTATGACGAGATGGATATACAAAAGGACATGAGCTACACTGAGGAACCCGTCCAGATTCTCGATAGAAATGAGAAGGTACTTAGAACTAAGAGCATCCCATTAGTGAAAGTTTTGTGGAAACATCACTCAATGGAAGAGGCAACGTGGGAACTAGAGAATCTCATGAAAGAGAAATACCCCTATCTATTTGACTAGTTGAGTTGAATTTGGAGGACCAAATCTTTTAAGGTGGGGAGGATGTGAGATCTAAGAATTTTAGACACATTTTAATTATGTAATATGAACTTGAAGTGTAATTTATTGAGCTAAGTGAATTATGGAAATTATATTTGGAGATTTATGTGTAAGTGCTTAACCAAGTAGGAAACTATGAGGTCAGATCGATCTTAGAGAAGAAAGATCGATCTGGTAAGCTAAAATGACAAGGAAAGAGGAAAGTAAGTGAGCAGATCAATCTCCAATGGAAGAAGATCGATCTCCTTATGATTCTATTTGAGAGAAGATCGATCTCATGAGGAAGGAATCGATCTCCAAATGTTTCTGTTTGGGAGAAGATTGATCTCCTCAAGGAGCAGATCGATCTCATGTAGCCATTAAGAGATCGATCTCACCCCTCGACAGATCGATCTCCTAGGCATAAAATTGCCCAAAATCTCCCCCAAATTCAAATGCAGATTGATCTCATCAAGAGCCAGATCGATCTCCTACCTTCCGTCTATATAAGGAACCCTTGCTTTCTCCTATAATTTCATTTTCTCTCTCTTCAAAACCCCATTTTCACCCGAGCCCTAGCTTTCTCACTCATCCAAAGCACCCATTTCCGTCTAAATCAGAGGCTGTGGCAAGAAGGAAAGTTGTTCCTCATCAAAGGGAGAACAACATACTTGGAAATTGGAAGACGGATTGAATCGAGGCAAGAGATAAGCTCTCCACAAGTTTTGGGTAATTTCTAAACCTCGATCTTGATATTTGAGATGATTTTGGTGATAATGATTATTGGCATTGTGTTGAAATAGCTGGAAAATGATTAGGGTTTGATGAAATTACAATGTAGTTGGAGTGATGATGATATTTAGCAATTTTGATAATTTTGGGAATTTTGAGTTATAAATGAAAATTTAGACAATGTGGTGAATTAGCATAGATATTGTGGCATGGTAAGTATAGGATGTTGAGATGTTGTGAATGAGATTGTGGATTGTGATAGAGTTATGAGAATTGAGAGATTTAAGGTGTTATGAGCAATTATGCTTGATTTTGAGAATTGAGGTTACTGTGATGATGAGTATTGATGTTTTAACATCGTTTGGACAGCTCGGGAGTTCCAGAGTGGAATGCGAGGCTAGTCCGTGATACAAGGGAAACGATTACACTATACGAGGTGCAAAGAGGTAAGGGGAAAACTAAACCATTTGTGTATGTGTTTTGATGAATTGTTTGTAGCATGAACCATGATTTGAGAATACAAGCATGTTTAGTGTTGTGTTGTGATATAATTGCACATGGTTTTTATAGCCGGTTGGAGCCTATTATTTTAAGAGTTTATAAGCTGAGTGTGAAATTGCTTTATAAACCGTTGAGTTTACGTGAAAAGTAAATTGGGCTCTACGTTAAGGAAATATTGAGATTTGAGAAAATGTGTGCGTGTTTTGCCGGTTAGAACTCGATTTTAATATGTTTTATGTGAGTACACGAATGTTTTAAATGAGTTTTATGAGAGAAAACCATTATGAGTTCTACGTGAAGGCATAACGTTTTATAAGATAATGGCTAATGATTGAGACTTAGGCGTGTCATGTTGAATACACATCGGGCCTTGCTTTGGTAGCATGTAAGACCGATATATTGGGATGCCTAGGAACCGACCCAGGGACCACAGGCCTTGTTCTGGTAACATATAAGTCCGATTATTCCTCCGCTTTGGTAGCATTGGGAGGCCTTGCTCTGGTAGCATGTAAGTCCGATATTCCTCCGTTTTGGTAACGAGAGATGCCTCCGTTTTGGTAACGTGAGATGATCCCCGTTCTGGTAACGCTGGGTGGCCTTGCTTGGGTAGCATGTAAGACCGAGAGAGTGGGCCGCCTGGGAACCGACCCAGGGACCACGTGATAGTGTGCATGAGGCGAGGCATTACTCTGGTAGCATGTAAGGCCGGGCCTTGTTCTTGTAACATATAAGTCCAATATACCTTGCATACGACCATATTGTCGACGTTCCCTCTACACGAGGATGCCTGGGATGTGCACCCAGAGGAGATTATATATATATGATGTGCCATAACGAGTTTTATATGAGTTTTATTGCCTAGTCTCATTTTACACATGAGTTGTGTTTTGTGACTTTGTTACGTGCTATTTATTGAGGTGATTTTTATCACATATTTTGAGAAAATCCATTATCGCATATATTTACACATGCTTGTGAATGCTCTATACTGAGCCTTTTTACCTTCATGTTTTTACATAACTTATGAAATATGAGATGTTGATGTTTTGAGAATTTCATGCTACGTTTTCATATGAGTATACTGAGTTTCACATACAAAAACATATTTGTGATGTGTGATATGGTTTATATAATTGAGTTCCCTTGCCCCCCTTACTGAGCGATTTGGAAGCTCACCCTGTTTTCTCTTCCCCCAGATTGCTTCAAGTGAAGTGAGTTCCCTGCGACGTACGGGTTAGAGGCTAGTGGAGGACTTGAGCTCCAGGCCGTATTTTGTGTATTGAGGTATATATTTAAAATTCATGTATCCAGACTAGAGTTATATTTACCGACACTTATTGTACGATGATGCACGGGATGTATTAGGATTAATTAACTTGAAATTGAGTAATGTATATGATACGATATATACTATCTTATGATGAGATCCTGAGGCATGATAAGTATGATGATGTATGACACTGCACAGGAATGCACCCTTAATTGTGATTTGATGAGTAAAAGGTTTTAAATTTGCCCTATTTTTCATGTTTTCGGGGCGTCACACTCCATTACTCAAATAAGAGCATTTTTGGCTTTTCCAGATCGATCTCTCATCCTATGAGATCGATCTGTCATTCATATTTTCAAATTTTTCTGCAGTAACTTCACTCCAAACATCCTCAATTTGCTACTATAGTCATTTTCTCATTCATCTACCTTTGAGACTTGAAAATGACTTTCATTCATACTTCATACATTTTAAAACTTGTGTAGAGTCTTTGTTTAGCCAAATGTATACAATATATAACTAAATGAGAGTGCATAGCTCATGCAAATTTTCATTCCCTTTACTACATTACTTATTTTCCATTCCACTGACGTTCATCCTATATCGAAATCTATTTCTTCATATTCATACTTAATGCAACTTGTACGTACATCACAACTCTTATCACAAGTATGTGTATATTAATCTTATGGACTTACATTACATATACCTCACATTACAAGTATATCACCATACTTATGAATTCATTTACATATATATACAAGGTTAAATTTATACAGGGTCTCACAAAAGCTAAGAGAAAAGTCAGAATTGAAGAATAAGCTTTGATAAATTAACCAAAGCATGGTTAATTTAATCCAACCATGGTTAATGCATTGGAAAAATTATCTCAGGTTAAAATACTTAATTTCCAGCCAATAACAATTAGGAAATTAATTAAATTAAATTTGGTTAAAATTAAAATGGGCTGAAATGAAAAATACTAATGGACCAACTAGTTAAATGGTGAAGGCCCATTATGCATAAAACTAAGTGGGTCAAATTTGTGCAAGCTTATTGGTTCGAATATTGGGCCAAACTTTAGGCTGAATTTAAGCTAAATAATAGATCAAAATACCAATAAAGTTCCAACCCAAAATCTGAAAATTTTAGGCCCAAACCGAAAGCCCAATAGAAAATTAAGACCAAACCCAATAGAAATAGTTCAAGCCTAAAATCTAATCCCAAACATAACCAGGCTCAAAACCTTTTCAAGCCCAACTTCATGGGCTAATTTTAATGAGATATTGGCTGATTTTTAAGCCTTGAAAACTGGAAAATTGAGAGGGAAAAATCACTCATCTTCCACCTTGAAATTCGGCCACCATAGAAACCAAAGCTTCCAAGCTTTCTCTCTTGTAAGACCCATACTTTTGTATCATATTCCTTATGATGCCTATGTGTAAACATTTGATTATGATAGTTGAATCATAAAAGGAGTATTTACTGGCATGGAAGTGCAAATTAAGTAAAGAATGTTTATGAATGCATGTAAAGGACAAATAAGGGCCGAAATGGTCACAGGCTAAACTGAAGGGATTCAAATCATTCAGACTGAAGAGAAGAACTTAAAACATGAAAATAATGGTAGTTCAAGAAGGAAAGTTGGTTTGGTTTGATCTCAAATATGTCGAAGTAGTGGAAATACCAAAAAGGGGCTAAACGAGCTCGAAATGGTCCATTTGAGGTGTTTTTGACACATTCACCTCCCGAAAACAATCAGAACGTAGGGATGAGAGTGTGAATCATGAGAATTGACACTTTTGGATTTTTGAGAAAAAGTGAAACGTGGTAAATGTTCAAAAAAGTCAAGGTTAGTTGGAAATGTTGACTTTGACCATAAATAACTAACCGTGGTTAAATTTTAACCCAACCGAGGTTAAAAAGTGAGGAAGAATTAATTTTGGTTAAAATACTCGATCTTCAACTCCTTAAGTTTGGAAAATTAATTTAATTGAAACCCGGATTAAATTAAATGAGTAGAAATCGATTGGCTAACTATGAAAATTTTACAGCCCATTAAGGTGGATTAAGCATGAGCCGAATTTGGTAAGCCCAATGGGCCAAATTGTTGGGCCATTTGTTGGGCCTAAAATGAGGAAAATTGTAGGCCCAATTACCTAGGAAAAATCCAACCCAAAAGCCTAAAAGAAAAGCCCAAATCGAAGCCCGAAATGGAAAGCCCAAAATTAAGCCCATTAGTAAAATGTCCAAGCCCGAAACTTAAGCCCAAATTACCTAAGCCCAAATCCATTACCTAGCCCAAATGGTGGGCTGAAATTTAAGACTAAAATGATGAATTGGCTAAGTGAAAAATCAGCCAAGTATTGCCTTCTTCTCCCTTGAGCTCTCAGCTAAGAAGAAAAACACCATGGAAACATAACTAGTTGAGCTTTCTCTCTCTAGAATTCATCCTTCTACAAGCCAAATTGGAAAAAGTTCTCTTCATGGAAGTTGTTACCCATGGTGAGTAGATTAACATGGTCTAAAACCAACACCTAAAGAGCTGATTTCAACCACCCCAGGAATCCCACAAGTTTCGGCCAAGTGAAGAACACCAAGCTAGGTGAGTTTCTAAGCTTCCAACTTCTAGTATGTTAATCTATGAATTATTCTAAGATGATTGGTATATGTTTTATGGATCAAAACACACAAAATCATCATGAACACATGTTGGCTGAAAATGGGTATTTAGGCTTTCATGAACAAGCATGTGATTTTAAGACATGGATAGGTTGGTAAACATGTATACATGTGGCATGCTTAGTTTCATTCAATTTGCTGAATTGGTTGATGGATTAAGATTGACATGTAAGGTGTTTGATAAAATGCCTTAATGAACAAAAACTAAAGGCTTAAGGCATGCATAGTAAGTGTTTGATGAAATGCCTAAGTGAATGTGAGATCTGAGAATTTTAGATATATTTGAATGATGTAATATGAACTTGAAGTGTAATTTATTGAGCTAAGTGAATTGGGGAATGATAATTGGAGATTTATATGTTAAGTGTTTAAAATAAGTGTGAAGCTATGAGGACAGATCGATCTGGGAGAAGGAGAGATCGATTTGGTGAGTTAAAAATGACAAGGAAGGAGGAATTTGAGGAGCAGATCGATCTCCAGTGGAAGAGGATCGATCTCCTTATGATTCTATTTGAGAGAAGATCGATCTCATGAGGAAGAGATCGATCTCCAAATGATTCTGTTTGGGAGAAGATCGATCTCCTCAAAGGGCAGATCGATCTCATAAAGCCATAAAGAGATCGATCTCACCCCTCGACAGATCGATCTCCTAGGCATAAATTACCCCAAATCGTCCCAAAAATTCAAATGCAGATCGATCTCATCAAGAGCCAGATCGATCTCCTACCCTCAGCCTATATAAGGAACCCCTGTTTTTCTCCTGCAATCTCACTTTCTCTCTCTTCCAACCCCCATTTTCACCGAAACCTAGCTTTCTCACTCATCCAAAGCACCCATTTCCGTCCAAATCAGAAGTTGTGGCAAGAAGGAAAGTTGTTCCTCATCAAAGGGAGAACAACATACTTGGAAATCAAAAGACGGATCGAATCGAGGCAAGAGATAAGCTCTCCACAAGTTTTGGGTAATTTCTAAACCTCGATCTTGATATCTGAGATGATTTTGATAATAATGGTTGTTGTCATTGTGTTGAAATAGCTGAGAAATGATTAGGGATTGATGAAATTACAATGTGGTTGGAGTGATAATGATATTTAGCAATTTAGGAATTTTGAGCTATAAATGGAGATTTAGACAATGTGGTGTATTAGCATAAATATTGTGGCATAGGAAATATAGAATGTTGAGGTGTTGTGAGCGAGATTGTGGTTTGTGGTGGAGTTATGAGAATTGAGAAATTTGAGGAGTTATGAGCAATTATACTCGATTTTGAGAATTGAGGTTGATGTGATAGTTGAATATTGATGTTTTAACATCGTTTGGACAGCTCGGGAGTTTCAGAGTGGAATGCGAGGCTAGTCCGTGATACGGGGGAAACGATTGCACTATACGAGGTGCAAAGAGGTAAAGGAAACTAAACCATTTGTGTATGTGATTTGCAAACTATTATAGCATGAATTGTGATTTATAAAACAAGCATGTTGAGTGTTGTGTTGTGATACAATTGCACACGATTCTTATAGCCGGTTGGAGCCCAATGTTTTCATGAGTTTATAACTGGGTTCTACGTTAAGGCAATAATAAGATTTGAGAAATGTGTGCGTGCTTTGCCGGTTGGGACTCGGTTTCAATATGCTTTGTGTTGAGTACAAAACGGTTTTCAAATAAGTTTTATGAGAGAAAAACCACTATGAGTTCTACGTGAAGGCAAACTAGTCTTATGTGATAAGACTTAGGTGTGTAATTTTGAGTACACACCGGGCATTGCGTTGGTATCATGTAAGCCCGATTCTTCTCCGTTCTGGTAACGTGAGAATAACCCATTCTGTGGCTATGTCACGTATATTTGGTGGCCGTTGCCACGTGAGAAACCCTATTTGGTGGCCGTTGCCACGTGAGAATCCCTATTTAGTGGCTGTTGCCACGTGAGAAACCCTATTTGGTGGCCGTTGCCACGTGAGAACCCTAATTGGTGGTCGTTGCCACGTGAAACCCTATCCGTGGCTATGCCACGTGTGAATTTAAATCAGTGGCTATGCCACGTGTGTTTAGTGGCTATGCCACGTGTGAATTTAAATCAGTGGCTATGCCACGTGTGTTTAGTGGCTGTGCCACGAGCATTATTATTACAGTGATTTTATCACGTTAATTGAGAAAGCGTTTATCGCATTATTTTCACATGCTTTGTTATTGCTTTAGACTGAGCCTTTTTACTTCATGTTTTCACATGATTTGAGACATGAGAATGTCATTTTGAGTACTTTCATGTTATGGTTTTCAAATGAGATTAATGAGTTTCACATACAAATAAATATTTTGTGATGTGCATTTTGGTTTATGAAATGTGTCCCTCACCCCCTTTACTGAGTGATTTAGAAGCTCACCCTGTTTTCTTTCCCCCCAGATTTCTTCAAGTGAAAAGGGTTTTCCTGCGACGTACGGAGTAGTGGCTAGTGGAGGACTTGAGCTCCAGGCCATATATTGTATTTGAGGTATCTTTTATCTTTTCATGTACCTAGACAATTACTGTAATTGCAGACACTTGATGTATAACATTGTATGGGTTGTATTAGGATTAATTAACTTGAGATCAAGTAATGTATATGATATAATATATACTACTCAATGACGAGATCCTGAGGTATAATATAGGTGATGATGTATGACACTGCACAGGAATGCACTCTTAATTGTGAATGAATGAATAAAAAGTTTTAAATTAGCCCTATTTTTCGCACTTCCGGGGCGTGACAGAGTTTTCTTGGTATCAGAGCTTAGGGTGTCTAGTACTGTCAGTGTCGGTTAAGTGAAATAGAATACATCCCAAGTGTCTAGTACTGTCTGTAATAGTCTGGTCATGAACTGAAGTTGAGGATTGAGATTTCAATCGATTCTGATATGTACACGCAGGAGACGAGTTAAGATAGAGAATGAGTGGACGACGAGGTCGTTCGAGGAGGCAGGCAGAGTCCCCTCCGCCACCTGTTCCACAACCAGAGAGTCCTAACTCTCGATTTAATCAGATTGAGACCGATTTGAGGCAAGGTTTTGAGCAGATGGCAGCGTTATTCGCGCAACACTTCGGAGTTAATGCCTCGGGTACTACTCCTACACCACCACAAGGACCTCCCATACCCCCAATACCTCCCGTCACTCAGCCTGATGATAGAAGTATGGTCCGACTGAAGGATTTTCTGAAGATGAATCCACCCGTGTTTAGGGGAAAGAAGGATCCTACAGAGGCTGAGGAGTGGCTGACGGAGTTGAGAATTATATTTGATTATCTGGGGTGCACCGATGCTGAGAGGGTTAGTATGAGTATCTATGTGTTGAAAGGGAGAGCTCGAGATTGGTGGGGTACTACCCAAGGTATTCTGATGTCCCGCCAGGATGTGATTGGTTGGGAAGAGTTCCAGACAGCCTTTAAGACCCAATATGTACCACGAGCCACCCAGAGAAAGAAACAGGCCGAGTTTTTGAGTTTGGTACAGGGTGACATGTCTGTGGATGACTATGAGAGCCAATTCACCGCGCTATTGAGATATGACCCAGAGACCTTTAAGAATGAAGAGCTCCGCACAGAGAAATTTGTGTATGGATTGAAGCCCATCATCAGAGATAGATTGATAGGGCTATGTATTACTGAGTTTGGAGATGCTCTGAGACGAGCACAAGAGATTGAAAGAGGAATTGAAATGGTACAATCCCAGAATGAGCTCAGAGTGGTGAATAGAGATAAGGGCAAGAGGCCAGCGATTTTCCAAACAGAGGCTCGGAGAGGTTCCTTCAGAAGAGGAAGGATTGAGGTACAGAAGGGCAGATTAGAGAGACCCAGAGGGTACCCTAACATTAGAGAGACCCCTCGAGATGTCAGGCCAGAGACAAGGTTTTGCAAAAATTGTGGCCGAATGCATGAGGGAAGTTGTACTGGGTCGATCCATGGATGTTTTAGATGTGGAGACATGAGTCACATGGTAAAGGATTGCCCTCAACCTCAGAAACCACATATCTTGGAGCCCACTAGACAACAGCCTCAGAGAGTGAATCCCCCGAGACGGGCCACTGCTGCAGAGAAAGGAAAGAGACCTGTTACCCAGGGACGAGTGTTTGCCCTAGATAAGGAGACTGCTGACACTTCTGCAGAAACTATAAGAGGTACACTCTCTGTTTGTAATCATAAGGCTCATGTGTTGATTGATTCAGGATCCACGCATTCGTTTATTTCTGAGCATTTTGCATGTAGATTAAACTTGAAGTTTGAACCTCTAGAATATATACTACATGTAAATACCCCTATGCGTGAATCCCAGAGAACTGAGTTAATCTGTAGAGGATGTGAGATAAAGGTGGGAGATAGAGTGATGTTAGCAGATCTAATCATGTTGAATATACATGGATTTGATGTAATTTTGGGAATGGATTGGTTGGCAGCCAATCGAGTGAGCTTAGATTGCTACACTAAGATTGTAACTTTCTCCCTACCTGAACCTTACAGTGTACGATTGAGATATTGAGGAAATGAATATGTGGAATTCTTGTAAGTAATTTGAGAATTTTAATATTATTTTGGAGAATATTAAATATGATTGTTCATGTGAAGGTTATGAGACACTCATCTCAGACGATGAGCGGGAACATCCGAGGATTGAGGATATACCTATGGTTTGCAAATTTTCGGATGTTTTCCCAGATGAATTACCAGGTTTACCACCAGAGAGAGAGCTGGAGTTTACCATTGATTTGGTGCCAGATACTCAGCCGATCTCTAAACCTCCCTACAGGATGGCATTAGTGGAACTTGAGGAATTGAAAAAACAACTACAGGAGTTATTAGATCAAGGGTTCATTAGGCCCAGCGTTTCACCGTGGGGAGCACCGGTTTTATTTGTCAAGAAGAAGGATGGTAGTCTCAGATTATGCGTAAACTATCGATTGTTGAATAAAGCCACGGTGAAGAATAAATACCCATTGCCCAGGATTGATGATCTACTTGATCAGCTAAGAGGGGCATCAGTCTTTTCTAAGATTGATTTGAGATCGGGCTATCACCAATTGAGGATCAAGGAAGAAGATATTCCAAAGACGGCTTTCAGGACGAGGTATGGCCATTACGAATTTTTGGTGATGTCCTTTGGATTGACGAACGCCCCTGCAGCATTTATGAGATTGATGAACGAGGTGTTTAGAGACTATCTGGATAAATTTGTGATAGTCTTTATTGATAATATCCTGGTGTACTCTCAGTCGTATGAGGGGCATGCACAGCATTTGTGGTTAGTACTTCAGATACTCCGAGATAAGCAATTATATGGAAAGCTTAGTAAGTGTGAGTTTTGGCTAAACCGGATAGCTTTCCTTGGTCATATAGTCTCAGAGGAAGGAGTATCAGTGGACCCAAGCAAGGTGGAGGCTGTGCTTAATTGGGAGAGACCGATGACAGTTATTGAGGTACGAAGCTTCCTTGGTTTTGTAGGGTATTACATAAGATTTGTGGAAGGATTTTCCCGGATTGCCTCCCCTTTGACTAAGCTCACGCGTAAAGAGACTCCAGTTATATGGACTGATCAATGTGAGCTCAATTTTCAGGAATTAAATAGGAGGTTGACAGCGGCACCTGTGTTAACTATTCCTGAGGGATCAGGAGAATTTTTGATGTATAGTGATGCATCTCATCAAGGATTGGGGTGTGTGCTTATGCAGCACGGAAGAGTGGTCGCATATGGATCGCGACAGCTGAAAGACCATGAGTGGAATTACCCCACGCATGATTTGGAGTTAGCCGCTGTGGTGTTTGCTTTGAAGATCTGGCGACACTACTTATATGGGGAAAGATTCCAGATCTTCACTGATCACAAGAGTTTGAGATATCTCTTTGATCAGAAAGAGTTAAACATGAGACAAAGGAGATGGATGGAACTCCTTAAGGATTATGACTGCGAGATTCTATATCATCCGGGCAAGGCGAATGTAATTGCTGATGCCCTGAGCAGGAAGAGTATGATATCTGCTATGATGATCAGGGAATGGGATTTACTGGAGCAGTTTGTCGAACTTCGGATCAGAGTTAAAGAGATAGAGACTGGATTTGTGGCTAGCTTGCGAATAGAGCCCAGGATCATGGATCAGATTAGAACCGGGCATCGCAGTGATCAGAGATTGATAGATATGGTTAGCCAAGCTGAACAGAGTTCGCAGTCGGATCTCACAGTCAGTGAGGATGGATTGTTGAGATTCAGAGGACGGATTTGTGTACCGGACGATGATACCCTGAAGAGACAGATACTGAGAGAATCCCACTGCTCGTGATACACCATGCACCCAGGGAGTACTAAGATATACCGAGACTTGAGAAAGGTGTATTGGTGGAGTGGTATGAAGCGAGACGTGGCAGAGTATGTGGCCAGGTGTTTAGTATGCCAGCAAGTGAAAGCTGAGCATCGGAAGCCCGGAGGGCTACTACAGCCCTTACCTGTACCTACATGGAAATGGGAGCATGTCACTATAGACTTTATTATGGGTTTACCGAGGACCCGAAGAGGTCATGATGCTATATGGGTTATAGTGGATAGATTGACTAAGAGTGCCCACTTCCTTGCCATCAAGAGCACAGATACTGTGGATGCCTTAGCTGAGCTGTATGTCGGCGAGATAGCTAGATTACATGGGGCTCCAGTGAGTATTACTTCTGATAGAGATTCTCGGTTTACTTCTAGATTTTGGACCCAATTTCAGGAGTCCATGGGATCTCGATTGAGTTTCAGTACCGCTTATCATCCTCAGACAGATGGTCAGTCAGAGATCACTATTCAGACCTTGGAGGATATGTTGAGGGCGTGTACGATGGATTTTAAGGGATCATGGGATGATCACCTGCCCCTAGCAGAGTTTGCATACAATTACAGCTATCATGTGAGTATTGGAATGGCACCTTTTGAGGCTCTATATGGTAGGAGGTGTAAATCCCCTGTAGCTTGGGAAGAAGTCTGTGACAGAAAGATAAATGCTCCCGAGCTTGTTGAGCAAGCAGTAAAGAGTGTGAAACTCATATGTGAGAGGTTACGGGTTGCACAAAGTAGACAGAAAAGCTACGCGGATATGCGTAAACGGCCACTCGAGTTTGAGGTTGGTGATGCAGTATTTCTGAAAATATCACCGAGTAAGGGTATCAAGCGATTTGGGAAGAAAGGGAAATTGAGTCCTCGATACGTAGGACCATTCGAGATTCTTGAGAGAGTGGGAGAGGTAGCTTACAGATTAGCATTACCCCTACAGATGTCCGAAATGCACAATGTTTTTCATGTGTCTATGTTGAGGAAGTACCACCCGGACCCTTCTCATGTCATAGAGTATGACGAGATGGACATTCAAGAGAATATGAGCTACACTTAGGAACCCGTCCAGATTCTCGATAGAAGAGAGAAGGTACTGAGAACTAAGAGCATCCCATTAGTGAAAGTTTTGTGGAAACATCACTCAATGGAAGAGGCAACGTGGGAACTAGAGAATCTCATGAAGGAGAAATACCCCCATCTATTTGACTAGTTGAGTTGAATTTGGAGGACCAAATTCTTTTTAAGGTGGGGAGGATGTGAGATCTGAGAATTTTAGATATATTTGAATGATGTAATATGAACTTGAAGTGTAATTTATTGAGCTAAGTGAATTGGGGAATGATAATTGGAGATTTATATGTTAAGTGTTTAAAATAAGTGTGAAGTTATGAGGACAGATCGATCTGGGAGAAGGAGAGATCGATCTAGTGAGTTAAAAATGACAAGGAAGGAGGAATTTGAGGAGCAGATCGATCTCCAATGGAAGAGGATCGATCTCCTTATGATTCTGTTTAAGAGAAGATAGATCTCATGAGGAAGAGATCGGTCTCCAAATGATTCTGTTTGGGAGAAGATCGATCTCCTGAAGGGGCAGATCGATCTCATAAAGCCATAAAGAGATCGATCTCACCCCCCGACAGATCGATCTCCTAGGCATAAATTACCCCAAATCGTCCCAAAAATTCAAATGCAGATCGATCTCATCAAGAGCCAGATCGATCTCCTACCCTCAGCCTATATAAGGAACCCCTATTTTTCTCCTGTAATCTCACTTTCTCTCTCTTCCAACCCCTATTTTCACCGAAACCTAGCTTTCTCACTCATCCAAAGCACCCATTTCCGTCCAAATCAGAAGTTGTGGCAAGAAGGAAAGTTGTTCCTCATCAAAGGGAGAACAACATACTTGGAAATCGAAAGACGAATCAAATCGAGGCAAGAGATAAGCTCTCCACAAGTTTTAGGTAATTTCTAAACCTCGATCTTGATATCTGAGATGATTTTGATAATAATGGTTGTTGTCATTGTGTTGAAATAGCTGAGAAATGATTAGGGATTGATGAAATTACAATGTGGTTGGAGTGATAATGATATTTAGCAATTTAGGAATTTTGAGCTATAAATGGAGATTTAGACAATGTGGTGTATTAGCATAGATATTGTGGCATAGGAAATATAGAATGTTGAGGTGTTGTGAGCGAGATTGTGGTTTGTGGTGGAGTTATGAGAATTGAGAAATTTGAGGAGTTATGAGCAATTATGCTCGATTTTGAGAATTGAGGTTGATGTGATAGTTGAATATTGATGTTTTAACATCGTTTGGACAGCTCGGGAGTTCCAGAGTGGAATGCGAGGCTAGTCCGTGATATGGGGGAAACGATTGCACTATACGAGGTGCAAAGAGGTAAGGGAAACTAAACCATTTGTGTATGTGATTTATGAACTATTATAGCATGAATTGTGATTTATAAAACAAGCATGTTGAGTGTTGTGTTGTGATACAATTGCACACGATTTTTATAGCCGGTTGGAGCCCAATGTTTTCATGAGTTTATAACTGGGTTCTACGTTAAGGCAATAATGAGATTTGAGAAATGTGTGCGTGCTTTGCCGGTTGGGACTCGATTTCTATATGCTTTATGTTGAGTACAAAACGGTTTTCAAATGAGTTTTATGAGAGAAAAGCCACTATGAGTTCTACGTGAAGGCAAACTAGTCTTATGTGATAAGACTTAGGTGTGTAATTTTGAGTACACACCGGGCATTGCTCTGGTAGCATGTAAGCCTGATTCGTCTCCTTTCTGGTAACGTGAGAATAACCCATTCTGTGGCTATGCCACGTATATTTGGTGGCCGTTGCCACGTGAGAAACCCTATTTGGTGGCCGTTGCCACGTGAGAAACCCTATTTGGTGGCCGTTGCCACGTGAGAACCCTAATTGGTGGCCGTTGCCACGTGAAACCCTATCCAGTGGCTATGCCACGTGTGAATTTAAATCAGTGGCTATGCCACGTGTGTTTAGTGGCTATGCCACGTGTGTTTAGTGGCTATGCCACGTGTGAATTTAAATCAGTGGCTATGCCACGTGTGTTTAGTGGCTGTGCCACGTGCATTATTATTACAATGATTTTATCACGTTAATTGAGAAAGCGTTTATCACATTATTTTCACATGCTTTGTTATTGCTCTAGACTGAGCCTTTTTACTTCATGTTTTCACATGATTTGAGACATGAGAATGTCATTTTGAGTACTTTCATGTTATGGTTTTCAAATGAGATTAATGAGTTTCACATACAAATAAATATTTTGTGATGTGCATTTTGGTTTATGAAATGTGTCCCTTACCCCCTTTACTGAGCGATTTAGAAGCTCACCCTGTTTTCTTTCCCCCCAGATTTCTTCAAGTGAAAAGGGTTTTCCTGCGACGTACGGAGTAGTGGCTAGTGGAGGACTTGAGCTCCAGGCCATATATTGTATTTGAGGTATCTTTTATCTTTCATGTACCCAGACAATTACTGTAATTGCAGACACTTGATGTATAACATTGTATAGGATGTATTAGGATTAATTAACTTGAGTTCAAGTAATGTATATGATATAATATATACTATTCAATGACGAGATCCTGAGGTATAATATAGGTGATGATGTATGACACTGTACAGGAATGCACTCTTAATTGTGAATGAATGAATAAAAAGTTTTAAATTAGCCCTATTTTCCGCACTTCCGGGGCGTGACAGTGAATGGCTAGCAAGATGGCAAAATTATCGTGATGTTGTATGGCTCTCGGCCATGGTGGCGTGAATGGATCTCGTCCACCATGCCATGGCTAAGAGGCATAATGGGCCTAATCGAATTGGTTTCGACCCAATAAGTGTTAATGGACCTCAGAAAAGCCCAATAAGTGATAATGGGCCAAATGAGCCCAATAGGCCCAGATGAAATGAATAGTGAAGTGAAATTGGGCTTAAGACATAGTTAAGCCCAATTAAAGTGAATAAAACCTAATAAGAGTAAATGGGTCTATTAAGTGAAATAGACTGTATTAAAAGTGAAATAGAGATGAAAAAGTGTAATTGATGTGATGAATGGTTATATGCAGCTCCGAAGGTTATATTAGGGGCTAAACGGACTGCGTGATCGAGCAGCGTTAGAAAAGTGGACACGCTCTACGTGATTCGAGGTAAGGAAATTTTGTGGGTAGTTAGAGATATTTGCGCATATTTTTAGAGTTGTTTACATTCACTTGAAAAGTCTGAGGGTTAGAGAAAAAGAATAAAATTTATAGAGACCCAATATGAGTAAATTACGATTTCACCCTTATTAAAGGTAAAATTATGAAAAGTCATATAAAGCATGAAAAATATGTTTTTGAGTGTATGTACTGCTATTTAGCAGGAGCATAATAGATTGACAAGTGTTTTCATGATTTACACAAAAATAGCATAATTATGGTGCTGATTTTGATGATTTGAAACAATCCCTTTGAAATGAGCCATCTATCGAGTTGTGTGAAAATGAATCGTGCTGGAGCACTGCTTGCACTGGATTTTATATGTTTTCTGCATGATAAAGTGCTGAAGTGTTACTCGCACTAAATTTCTCATTATATGCATGACATAGTACAGGAGTGTTGCTTGTACTCGATTTGAAATACGATTTATGAAATGTGCATTCCCAGCGTGGGACTGCGTGGGAGTGTTGCTTGTACTCGCACTAGATTTTACATGAAATGTGCATAAAACAGTGTTTCAGCGGGGTGTTGACTGAGAGTCGTACTCAAGGCACGCACTGTATTTTAATGTGATATACATGACATGTTTAAGGCTGTGCTGGAAGCCTTATATAGACCGTGTGTCACACGGATGAGATGCTTGTGGCATTGATTATCGACTTCAGATAGGGTCCACGAGAGTACGTTGTACTATGTATGATTCGCGGAGTATGCTGTACCGTGTGGAGTTGAGGGGGATATTTAGAGTTGTGGAGTTTTGAGCTGGCGGGTAAGATTTGACCCACCTCCTGTTGCATTAGTGATGCCCTGCACACTAGGTACGGTGTAGCTTGGGATCACAGTATTGGATATGGCCATAGTCCTCGATATTATTGCATGTAGCCACCCAGTCTCACATGATTATATCACCTAATTTTATAAGAATTCAGGTAGACTGAGGGATGGGTCGAGACCTGATAGTTATGTTTTACTTGATTAAATGCCATATTTTATATGTTTGAAATGAAATGACATGGTATGTTTTATGGGCATTATATGAGATTATATAAAATGCAATGTTTCGCATGAAATGCCTGTATTTATGAGTAAAGCATGATTTCAGTATATATGAGTACATATATACACACTGCATAAGTTTTACACTAACATTCATGCTTTAACTGTGAAACAAAGAAAAGATTATTTCAAGGCATGACATTATAAATATGTAGATAGTGTAGTTATCTATTTACTTGCATGATTGCCTTACTGAGCTAGTGAGCTCACCCCTTTCATTTCCCCCTCTCTACAGAGCATTTACAGTAGCATAGTGAGCGGCTCAGGACTTGTATTCTGATATCCACTGCATTCCCATCAAGTGAAAGGTATACATATTCGTATAGTTTTGTATCTAAACATATAACAACAATGTGATGTAAACGAATGTAATATCGGGGATGTAAATGTATAAAAATATACGTGAGCTCACTTATAAGATAAAAGTATTTACAGTCAATCGATAGTTTATATTGACATGTATGTATGACATAGAATGAATGATAAGGTAAGCAAGGATGATGTGACAAATACCGAATCATAGCCCAACTATCTGTAGTAGAATTGTCACGAAGGGAAAAAGGTAAGTAAAAAGTGAAAAATTTATAGTGATTTTAGGTAAAGGAGGTTGTGACATCTCTTTAGAAATCACCTACCTACAAGCATATTTGGAACAAGCTGCCTTTATCAAAGTTGTTCCATATTGTAAGGAGAATAACATATCCAAAAACCAGCACCCAATAAGCTGAATTGGAGAGCCATAACCCTCATTTCATTCTCGATCAAAGTGGAAAAGATAAGCTAGGTGAGTTTTCTTTCCCCCAATCTCATATATGTTAGTCTTGTGAATTTATGGAGTAGATTGGTGTATGAATTGAATGAAAAAACAACCTAGAACCTAAAGAACTAGTCATGGATGAATGGGTATGGTAGTGAGATGATGCATGTGTGATGTGTTTAATGGCATGTCTAGATTGGTTGTGATGTGTAGATGATGATGGTGTAATTGGGTGCCATCAATTTGTAAGGATGGATTAATTTATTATGCATGTATATAAGGTGTTTGATAAAATGCATGAATGAACCATATGAATGCTTTAAGCCAAGCATGCCAAGTGTTTGTGAAAATGCCACAAGGGGCTAGAAAACATGAAGTTG
Organism: Firmiana major; assembly: GCA_033439115.1. Taxonomy (NCBI): domain Eukaryota; kingdom Viridiplantae; phylum Streptophyta; class Magnoliopsida; order Malvales; family Malvaceae; genus Firmiana; species Firmiana major. The sequence goes on along the minus strand of CM065904.1, from coordinate 54,392,232 downwards.
GCGTGGTTGGTGATGATGGTTTGGATTGGTGGGCATGATTGCTCATGCACACCAAGTGTTTGACATAATGTCGAAGGCCGACCACCATGGGCGAACACATGCTATGAATGACCCAAGATATGTAAATAGGCCTAATGATGGGCCTTAATGGAAAGAATAGGAAGGTTGAAATTGGTTTAAGATAGAGTTGGGCCCATTAAGGATCAATTTGGTCCAATAAGAGTAATTGGGTCCAAAACGTTAATTTCACCGTAATTAGCTTATATATGAATGTATAAGGCTTAATTTACGTGATTGATAATATTCTGCAGCTCCGGACACATAATTGGAGCTAAACGGATTGGGCGATTATCATCGTTGGGAAATAAGCGTGATCGACCTATATCGAGGTAAGGAATTTATGTGAGTAGCTGGAGATAGCTATACATACATGTTTTGATAGGATTTAATTGAAAATATATCGTAGAATACGTAGATATCGAAATGACGACATATTTAGCCTAGTGATAAAAATCACCCATTTCAGTCTAAATTGCACTATAAATATACCTGCACTGCACCACTACATGAATTGCATATTTTGAAAGTTTTATTGTATGCTACTGGTTATAACTGTATACTGATAGACTAGCTCAAGATTTTACTGTCTGCATAAAACTGCACATTTTTCAAAGTTAAGAGTGCTTGAGTGGGAGTAATTCCATAGATGGGTGACCAAATGGGAAGTTACCCCTCATGCACCGTTTTACGTATTGAACTCAGTTTTGAGTACCGTTTTCACTAGAATTGAGCAATCTGTAAATTTTATGAGTGAAATCGTGATGGAGCCGTCGTGTTAATTGTGGGTTACACTAACCTGCTCGCACTGGATTTTGATTTGATTATATGAGTGAAAACCATGCTGGAGCCCTCGTGTAGATTGTGTGTCACACTGACTTGCTCGCACTAGATTTTAAGACATGGCATTGGATATTGATTGATAACAAGGGTCCACAGAGTACGCTACACTGTATAAATAACATAAAGTATGTTGTACCTTGTTTCAGTCTTTGGACTATATGAGTCCTCGACTATATGACATGATAGGCTGACGGGTTGGATTGACCCCCTCCCTAGGCAACTGGATATCCCGCACACATGATCCGTGATGCCTTGAATCCCTGACTGTGGCCATACATCCTACATGATTATCGTGCTTGCTGCCTAGTCTCACATGCTTATCGTATTGATAAAACTGAACATGATTTATATGGACTCATATGTTTATCGTATTGATAAAACTGAACATGATTTATATGGAGTCAAGGTAAACCCCAGGAACGAATTGGAGCCTTGATATACTATTTAAATGATTAAAAGAAAGTGGAATGAAATGGTTTACTGAAATGATTTCTATATTGAACATAGCATGATTTCCATTTGAACAAATTTTATTTATATTGCATAGATTACATGCAGAAACTCATGCTATTGTTTTAAATGAAAGTGATTATTTTACAACATGCCATTATAAGCATGTAGATAGTGTAGTCATCTACATGCTAGCATATTTACCTTACTGAGCTAGTTGTGCTCATCCTTTCATTTTCCCCCTCTCTACAGAGCACTTGTCATAGTTAGAGAGTTGGCGACAGTTCTACATTCCTATCTCTCGCAGCTTCCCATCGTGCGTGAAGGTATACGTATTTATATAGCTTTTGTATTTGAAGAAGTAAAAGCACAGTAATGTACATGGATGTAATATTGGGGATGTAAACGTATGTAAATATAGTTATGAGATGTATCTGTATAAAGTTATATGACTGTACATCCTGATAGATAGTGGGATATGGAAATGGATGGTAAATAAGTAAAGTGACAGGACTAATGTTGACTCATAGCCTAACCATTTAAACTGTATATGAAATGAAAAAGCGAAAAATTTTGTAGGGATTTTAAGAAAAATAGGTCATGACGATTAATCACATGTTAGTGGTGATATGTTAAATGCCTTTAAATGGCTAAGAAAATGAGTAAACATGTACTTTATCACTTTGATACCAAAGGTGACATAAGTGTTAGTGAAGTGAAAGTAATTTGTTGATTGATCTAATGAAGTGAAAGTATTTTGTTGATTAATCTCTAGAGTGATATGATATGAAACTTAAGTGTGTGGTGTGAAATTGTAGGACAGTGAAAACAAATTGTTGTGTGAAAGTGAAAACAAATTGTAGTGTAATAGGAGCATTCTACTGAAAGCTTGAAAAATGCTCAAGTGGTGTAGCATTGGTAACTTAATTTTATGATATGCAAGTTAGCATCATACATTGTAAGTATAATTGATAGAATTGTGATTGAATACTGTAAGATACATATATATTTGTAGCGTGCCAATACTGCCTAGTGAGAGTATAGTAGCCCATTGTGGTGCATGTCACATATATGTATAAGTGAATATTTGATGATGAATATAGTGTATGGATATTGTTATTGTGGCTTGATGAAGGACTAAATAGTGAGACATTGTAACTCGACCCTATCGTAGTGATTTTATGGTTATCGTAAGTGATGGTGATAGTGATATTGAAACATGTTGTACATCTCACATGTTTTCTCAAAGTTTAAATATTTTATGAACCATGCCTTAGCTATATATTACATCATTATATAAAGCATGGTATTGGTTGGATTTATAAGCTTGCATTGATTTATAATTGTATAAAAAAAAGTTTTGAAATCTCATTTGAGGGATGTTTTGAAATATTATGAAAATATGACTACACTACATATGTACAATATTTTCGGATTGAGCATACTCTGCTTTCATATCCACATTTTTATCTGATTTAAAAACATGCATTGACACTGCTTTACAGCTTATAGGCACTACATGATATTAGTTAAACTGATAAAGTATTATGGAAACAACATGAGTATCATTACTCCTATATAGGCACTTTGACATGTCCGACAATAGTTGTTGATAGGTTTCAATCTTACTTGATCACTAGGAATAGAGAATATAAATCTATTGCCATAGGTAAAACACTAGTTTTTGGGGTATTCTTCGGCTCATTGATAGCTACGATGGGATAGTTTTTATTGATATATGGCGAGTTTTGCCTATTTACATGTAAAATCCACTAATTTCCAATACCTGTTTATTAGTTAACCAAGTGAATTATCTAAGAATTAATTAAGTGCTCATGTAGGACTCAAGTGTGGCCATGGAGCATAGAAGTTAGAGCCAAGTATGGAGCATGAAGACAAAGGAAAGAAAATTTATTTAAAGCGCATTTCAAGTGTTCATGCCCATACAAGTGTTTTTGCATGCATGGAAGATAATCTAACACTTGATAGAATGAAATAAGTTAGCAATTTTCAAGTTAACGCAAAACCGAGAAAACTAAGTAAGTGAAATAAATTTAAATAAAATTACATAGGTTAATAAAAATTAATTCAACACTTTAATAAATTAATATATAGTCTAAACACATAGAATAAATTAACTTAAGCTTGAATTACCTTGGCTAGAGTCATAGAATAAATTAGAGAAGTGAAATCGAAAGCTTAGGAAATTTACTGCTCATAGATGAGAATACGAGGCGAAAATAAAAAATTATTTGAAGGCCAAGATGAACTTGGAATAACCCTAAATCTTATAAACATCTAAATTAGGGCATTAATGATTTTTGGGTAAAGTTTCAACCAGAAATAAGGTCATTAAGGTCATGAGGAAAATGGCACAAGAAGGAATCGATAGAATCAAACATGGCTGAAGAGTCTCATTGGTTGGCTGAATTGTATTCATGAAAATGCATGCCGAATGGCCATGCAAATTACTTGCCACCACTTTGCTTTTTAGGAAACATAATGTAGTATTAAATTATGTCAAATTGAAGGGCCAAAAGTAGGAAAAATTTAAGTAGGAAAATAAGAAACAAAATCTCAAAATTAGCACTTACCTACTTCACTATACCAAACCATTAAGCTATATTATCTTAAGCCTATCAATTGCCAGTTGTCATTAGCATAAAGTAGACATAACGCTAAGTGAAGTTAAAGGAAAGAACACATTGGAATTGGGCTAGAACAAAATCATGTTTGATATGGAATCAATTATCATTAACATAATACATTTTAGAATAAAATCATGTAATTTGGCTTTATGTGAATTTTGAACTTGAATTCTAGATATATTTTAGAAAATTATGATTTTGAGATTAAAACTATTTGAACAAGTTATGTGACATGATTTGAGACTTAGGCCACTTATATTGTATGCTAGTAGCATGTCATGCACTGCCTTTATGGCATTTAATTTTTAGACTCATGTCCACCTGACATGATTATATGTGATTTTCCCGCATGGAGAGTGCTACTGGTACCCGTGCCCTTGTCATGTGCTAGCTGTATGTGATATTTAAAACCCTAGCTATGTGCTAGCTATATATGATATTGAGAATGACATATGAGACCAGTGTATGACTTTGACCCAGTCTACAGCCTACTATGGCCATTGGTACTATCTTCCTTCTGTTGAGGATGATTGATTCTTAGATCGCATGATAGCTATAGGGTCTTGCCTAGTCTTCATGTGGAATTTTGTTCTGAACATTGTAAATATGAAATGTGAAATCTCATGTGAAATATTTGTGGACTATGTGATTTTATTGTGAATCCCATTTTGAGAATTATGATTTAATTATAAGAATTGTGATTTAATTATAAGAATCATGATTTGTGACACTATATTCTGATTTTGAGAAATGCATATGCAATTTTCGGCATTATTATTTTATAAACTATTTTGGTGCTATTATTGTTTTAAATACATTTCTTATTAGTCTTTCCCTAAAGCTCACCCCCAACTCCTTCAGATTATTTGCAATGATCATACATGTGGAGTACACGACAACTTCTCCAAGCTATATTTTGTCCCGTGTGAGGTATACCTATTTTTGTATTTATTTCCAAAAATCTTTTAAGCAAAGATATATGTATTTTTTTATACCTTTAGGATGTAATTAAGTCCAATATGTTAGTTTATGACTTATACAACTTGTTGGCTCTACCGAGAGGGGGGGTGAATCGGTTTTCTAATGTTTATGACAAATTTAAACTAAATTAAGTCTAATTGCAAATAATGAATAATCAATATAATGTAATGGAATAAACTGAAAGAAGATAAGGGAAGGAAAAAGCAAACTCAGTAGTTTATAGAGGTTCGGCCAATCTCTTGCCTACGTCCTCTCTTCTTGACCTCCTTGTCAAGAGCTTTCTTTCACTCTATCAATGAATGTTACACACTCCCTTTTTCAGGTTAAGGAATAACCTCTCTACCCTTTTTACACAAAGAAATATTCACCCTTTACAAAGTTGACTCACAGAGGAACTCTCCTCTTCTCTCTTAATTTTAGGATGAATACAAAGTAAAGCTTTCTTTTGGGGGTAGGATAAAAATAGCTTTTACACCAAGAGTTTTACAACAATGTCAATAAATGAAGATTGAAGACAAAGAGAATGTTGGAATGAAATTCTTGAGAATATACTAAATTTACAGCAATGGTATCTCTCTTTGCAGTGTCTTTAATGCTTGAATTTATACAGTAGGATTGGTAGTTGGAGCATTTAATGCTATTTTTCTCGTTGAAGGTTTTGCAGAAAGAGCCGTTGGAAACCTCCAGTAGAGTGCCAGATCAATCTCCTATTTTGACCAGATCGATCTCTTAGTTTAATTTCCTGCTATTACAAAGAAAATTGAAGCATGGAGATCGATCTCATATTTATAGAGATCGAGCTTACAATTTGAAAATGTTAGTGAAGATCGATCTATCGAACCAACAGATCGATCTTCCAAGCTCTCTGTTTGAGGCAAGATCGATCTTCAGATCGATCTAGCAAGTATTCTCGTAGAGAGGAGATCGATCTCTAAACACCCCAGATCGATATCCTTAACTCTCTGACTTTGAGGAGATCGATCTTTTCCTATACCATATCAATCTCATAAACTCTCTGTTTGAGCATAGATCGATCTACAGATCATCTACTGCCTTTACCCTTTGTTCTAGAGGAGATCAATCTCTTCCTAGACCAGATCGACCTCATAGACATTCTGTAATAAACAGATCGATCTTATAACCCTTATAGATCGATCTCTGCTTTCTCAACACCTTGTACAGTTCCTTTGTGATTTCAATCTTTTAGCAGATCGATCTCATATTCTCATGAGATCGATCTCTCATACCAGAAGACCCAGGAGATCGATCTCTCATCTTACCAGATCGATCTCTCATCCTTAAATACTTAGTTTCTGGTACTGATAACCTCTAAACATGTTTTAAATCATTTCTATATTATTGAATTTACTTGTTTTGTCATTTCAAAATATATTAACTCAACAATCTCCCCCTTTTTGATATGATAAAACTATATTCAATAAACATGTTTAGTTACCCATTTGCATTATGCACAAAATATGTTTTACTTTCACAAATTCCCTCTTACTGTAAGCTCCCCTTAACTCCCCCTTACTTTTAGCCCCTTAACTCCCCCTTAATTTAGGCTTTCTTTAAAACATTAAACATGTTTTCTTAACGGATTCTTCTCCCCCTTTTTGTCATATCAATGGTAGTAAAGGTATAAAGACAATTAACTTTCAAAAGATATGTCATTTCAAAATTATAACACATTTCCAAAAGAACTATCATGTCATTTCATAAAGTAATCATTCAAGTAAATGATGTTTCAAACAACAAACAATAAACATGAAAAACTATCTAAAACATTCCTAACAATCATGTCCTAAGGCTGAGGAGGAAATCGCTCCAGAAGATCCTCGACTCGAGTGTGAGTAACTTGCAGATCATCGAACATAGTCTGCTGTGTGGCATGAAGTTTTACAAATCCTTCATCCATCTTCCGGTTAAGCTCCATAATCATCATCACAATCGATTTCAGCCAGTCAGATGATGGTGCAGGTGCAGTGGGCTGAGCAGTCGACAAAGACGGAACCTCAGTAGGTTTAGCTGGTGGGGTAGTAGGCTCTGCTGATGGGTCTTCTTCCATGGCTGCCTTAGACTGCTGTTCTGGATTCTTCCTCCATTCCCCTCGAAAGTCCTTATAGTACCCCATGTGGTGAAGTGTGCCAATGTTCAATACGCTCTTTGGGGAAGGCACTTCACCAGTCTCACACGAACAATTGACCCCAAGTCATTGAAGCATGTATGCAAGCTGTTGTGGAAAAACTATCGTGGAGGCTTGGCCGCGTATGATCTTCAGCCAGTCTTCATAAATGAAGTGGATCAGATTGGGTTTTTGATTTTGGGAAGAGTGGAGGTGGTGGAGCCAAAATCGATCTAGTCTCCTAACCGTGGAATGACGGGTACCAAAGGGTCTAAGATTCCACGAGATGATAAGGAGGAGTAACCTCGGGTGCATTGATAGGTCACTCGCCTTATCCCCGAGAAGGTCAAATTCTAGAGGAACTTCTTCCTCTTCATCTGTCAACCCCTCATCTTTTATGTCAAACACTCGGGCTAATATGGATGTGTCTATTGATAGTGTTTTAGACATGACAAACATTTTAAACCCTAGTATTTTGTAGGTATTATCAGGGTCGTAGATGAGTTCAGCATTAGAAAAGAATGCCCTGATGATGTTTGGAGGTACCGGGGTATTGATTTTAAGAAATGGAAACCAACCAAATTCTTCTATTTTTGATAGGTAAGGAAAGTCAATACGGTTTAAAAAAGAGAAGTCAATTGTCCGCCAATGTTTAATTGGTATAGTGGAGAAATACTCTTTATTTCTTTTCCTTTTTGCAGGTGTTTGAAAACACCTGTTAAAGGTAGTGACAGAAGAGGGAGGAGCTGTTTGGGAAGATGACCCTCTATCAACATTTGGTTTAGGTGGTTTTTGGCCAACTCTCTTAAGACGAGGTATGATTAAAAATTCCAGCTAGACACATTCTAAATTTGTTTTGTAGTTCTTAGATAATAGTTCTCTAGAAACCTAGGCAATGTAATAGTTTTAGAATTGCCTTAATGGAGATTTTCAGCACAAACAAAGAAATTTTTAAAGAAAAACTTAACAATGTAGGTTACTAGAACAAAAATGATGAAGAGATTTTACAAAAACCTTACCAAGATCGATCTGGGAGTGAGAATCGAAGGTTGAGGCGCGACAGGGGTTAGGGATTTTGAAGATTTGGATGTTTGAAATTTGAGGATTTTGAAGCAGTTTTTATAGTCTAGGGCTAAGGAGATCGATGTGTCGAGGTACCAGATCGATCTGATATTTCCAGAGACTTGAAAAGATCGATCTGCTGTTTCAAAGGATCGTTCTTCAAAATACAGAAGCTCAAAAAGATCGATCTGCCAAATGCAGAGATCGATCTGCTATGTTACAGAAGCTTAAGGAGATTGATTTGCCAAATGCATAGATCGATCTGCTATTACACAGGCTTAAGGAGATCGATATGCTATTACACAGAGGCTTAAGGAGATCGATCTTATGGTAAAGAAGATCGATCTATATAGATTGAAGATCGATCTCTCATACTTTTTGCCTAGAAAAATCATTGAAAAATTCGTTGAAAATCACTTTGAAATCAAGGTTTTGAAGGGGATAAACCTTAAGGAACATTCATGAGTCCTAATTCACCTCTAAGAACACAAAACCTATCTCTATCAGGAGGTTTGGTGAATATATTGGCTATTTGATGTAAAGTATCAATATACTCTAGATTTATATCTCCTTTTTGTACATGGTCTCTAAGAAAATGATGCCTAATCTCAATATGCTTAGTTCTAGAGTGTTGAATTGGATTCTTAGAGAGATTATGGCACTGGTATTATCACATTTGATTGAGACTTGCTTCATGTCAATACCATAGTCTTTCATTTATTGTTTAATCCACAACACTTGAGCACTATAACTACCAGCTGCTATGTATTCTACTTCAGTTGTGGATTGAGCTACACTATTTTGTTTCTTAGAGAACCATGAGATTAATCTATTCCCTATGAATTGGCATGTTCCTGAAGTGCTCTTTCTATCTATTTTACAACCCCTAAAATCTGCATCAGAAAAGGCATGAAGAGCAAAGGTGGAGTCCTTAGGGTACCAAAGTCCTAGAGAGGGAGTGTCTTTAAGATATCTGAAGATTCTTTTAGTGGCTAGTAAGTGCGATTCCCTAGGAGAGGATTGAAATCTAGCACAAAGGCATACACTAAACAGAATATCTGGTCTACTTGTAGTAAGATAAAGCAATGAACCTATCATAGACCTATATAGTTTAGTATCTACACACTTACCACTTTCATCTTTATAAAGCTTGATGTTGGTGCCCATTGGAGTTGCTTGAGGTTTGCAATTATCCATTCCAAATCGTTTGAGCAATTCCTTAGTATATTTTGCTTGATTGATGAAGGTTCTATCCTTAGTTTGCTTCACTTGAGGTCCCAAGAAGAAAGTGAGCTCTCCTATCATGCTCATTTCAAATTCACCTTGCATGATCTTAGCAAACTCTTGGCATAGAGATTTGTTAGTTGATCCAAAAATAATGTCATCTACATACACTTGAACAACTATTAAATCTTTATTTTTGTTTTTGATAAACAAAGTAGTTTCTACTTTTCCTCTTGAAAATTCTTTTTCTATTAAGAATTTCGACAATCTTTCATACCATGCTCTAGGAGCTTGTTTCAAACCATAAAGTGCCTTAGATAGTTTGAAGACATGTTCAAGAAATTCATGACTTTCAAAATTGGGAGGCTGCTCAACATAAACTTCTTCATTAATGAAACTATTTAAAAATGAACTCTTTACATCCATTTGATATAATTTGAAATTTTTATAACATGCAAAGGAAAGTAGCATTCTTATTGCTTCTAATCTAGCTACCGGTGCATAAGTTTCATCATAGTCTATTCATTCTTCTTGCATATAGCCTTGTGTAACTAACCTAGCTTTGTTTCTTATGATCACACTATTTTCATCCATCTTATTCTTGAAGATCCATTTAGTTCCAATTATAGAATGATCACTAGGTCTAGGAACTAGTTTCGATACTTTGTTTCTTTTAAATTGATTTAGTTCTTCTTGCATAGCTCAAAACCAATTATTATCATCTAAAGCTTCATTGACACTTCTAGGTTCGATTTGAGATACAAAGGCTATCTATTGACATACATTCCTTAGAGATGATCTAGTTCTAACTCCAAGAGTTGGATATCCTACTATTTCACAATCTTTTACATATCCTAATTCTCTTGGTGCTCTAGACTCTCTTTCTAATATTTCTAGTTCCTCTTCATCCTCTTTATTAATGTCAAGTTTTTCTAATAGATCATTCTCTATGTTTGAGGTTTCTTTCAAGTCTTCATCAAATATTTCAATATCCTCATCATTGGTTGAATTTTTAGATAAATCATTTGACTCATCAAATATTACATGAATTGATTCTTCAACCATCAATGTTCTTTTGTTATATACTCTATATGCCTTTGAATTCAAAGAATAGCCTAAAAAGATTCCCTCATCACTTTTGGCATCAAACTTTCCTAGATTATCTTTTCCATTATTTAAGACAAAGCATTTACATCCAAAGGGATGGAAATAGCTAATATTAGGCTTCTTTCCCTTGTAAAGCTCATAAGGGTTTTTTTTTTTTTAAATTGGTCTAATCATAGCTCTATTAATGATATAGCAGGATGTATTTATAGCTTCAGCCCAAAAATATTTAGGTAAATTATTTTCACATAACATGGTTCTAGCCATTTTTTCCAATGTTCTATTTCTTCTCTCAACTACCCCATTTTGTTGTGGTGTCCTAGGGGCTAAAAAATTATGACTAATTTCTTGATCATTGCAATATTCATCAAATCTAATATTTTCAAACTCCTTACCATGATCACTTCTAATGCTAGTTATAGTGTATCCTTTTTCATTTTGGCCTACTTTTGTGTAGACAATGAATTTTTCTAAGGCTTCATTCTTTACTCTTAAGAAGAATACCCAAGTGAACCTAGTGTAATCATCTACAATCACAAACCCATAATGCTTACCACCTAGGCTTTAGTTCTAGTTGGTCCAAATAGATCTAGGTGAAGTAATTGAAGAGGCCTAGTGGTAGATACACTATGTTTAGGCTTAAATGTTGTCCTTTTATGTTTTCCTTTAACACAAGCTTCACATAGTTTGTCATAGTCAAAGGACAACTTAGGTAATCCTATAACAAGGTCTTTTTTAGCTAGCTTAGATAACACATGCATGCTAGCATGACCTAGTCTTCTATGCCACAACCAAGGTTCTCTTTCTTTATCTACCATAAGGCATACATTTTCATTCTTAAGTTCATTTAGATAAACAATGTATATGTTACCTTGCCTATGACTTAGAAAAAGAACTTTATTATATTTAGGATCTATAACATGACATTTCAAGCAATCAAAAATTACTTTGCAACCTTTGTCACAAAGTTGACTAATACTTAGCAAATTATGTTTTAGACCCTTAACAAGTAAAACTTTTTCTAGTGAGAAGTAATCATTACCTATTGAACCACTTCCTTCAACTTGGCCTTTGGAGTTGTCCCCAAATGTGACTTCTCCACCAACTTTTAATTTAAATGAGTTGAAGTGGCTTCTATCACCGGTCATGTGTCTTGAGCATCTACTATCCAAGTACCAAGCTTCCTTTGTTTTAGCTTTGTGGCAATGCTCAATCAATCACCTATAATCAAAATTCAAACTCATGTCTTAGGTACACAAATTCTCTTGGTCCTTTGGGGTTAGTGAATACAATTCTTGATCCCTTTGGGATCCATTTACTATAGTATTAATATCTTTTGAATCAACTATCTCTTTTGGAATCCAAATTCTTTTTACTATTTTTCCTCTAAATGTGGTCATCTTCATATTGCAATTATATGATGCATGCCCCTTCTTATTACAATGTGAACAAATAGTTGAGGGTTTATGCATGTTCTTTCTAGCTATGAAACTTTTGAGATGGGTCTCTCTACTTTTTCCATCATATCCTAATCTATTCTTATCAAAGAAGGCCTTTTGAGTTTCTAGCATGTTATCTAACTTTTGTTGACCATATAAAATCTAGTAAAAGAATTATGTAAGTTACTATTTTTTTCTTTTAGGTCACAAATTTTAAGATTTGTAATTTCTAGTTTCTTTTCACATTCTAACTTATCCTTTAGTATTAACTCATTTTCTTTCTTCAATTTAGATATTAATTTTTTGTACTTCATATTCATGCATTCATATTCCAATGCAAGATCATCAAAAGCATCTTGCAATTCATCAAAAGAATATTCATTGAGATCTGAAGTTACCTTTTCATCTTCAATAGCCATGAAGCATAGGTTGGCAATATCCTCATGTGAATCATCATCAGAGCTGTCACTGTCGCTCCAAGTTGCCATCATTGCCTTCTTCTTGTGATACCTATCATTTGATCTTTTAAGAAAAGGGCAGTTAAATTTAATATGTCCTGGTTTTTTACATTCATAACATACAATGGTATCTTTTCTACCTAACTCTTCTTAATCTTTCTTGTGGTTTCTCCTACCACTACCACTTGCTCTCATCCTCATAAATTTGTTAAATCTTTTGGTAAACATTGCCATTTCAAGATCTTCTTCACTACCACTCTCATTTTTATTCTCCTCTTGAGTATTAGATTTCAGAGCTACTCCCACTTTCTTGGGTGGCTCTTCATTTCTTCTTAACTTTATTTCATAAGTGAGTAGTGATCCTATTAATTCATCTAGTGACAGTGTGTGAGGGTCTTTAGGTTCCTCAATTGCAGTCACTTCTTGGGTAGCTCTTCATTTCTTCTTAACTTCATTTCATAAGTGAGTAGTGATCCTATTAATTCATCTAGTGACAGTGTGTGAGGGTCTTTAGATTCCTCAATTTCAGAGTTACTCCCACTTTCTTGGGTAGCTCTTCATTTCTTCTTAACTTCATTTTTCCCATTGAAGGTTTTATAGAAAGAGCTGTTGGAAACCTCCAGTAGAGTGCCAGATCGATCTCCCATTTTGACCAGATCGATCTCTTAGTTTAATTTCCTGCGATTACAAAGCAAATTGAAGCATGGAGATCGATCTCATATTTGTAGAGATCGATCTTACAATTTGAAAATGTTAGTGAAGATCGATCTGTCGAACCAACAGATCGATCTTCCAAGCTCTCTGTTTGAGGCAAGATCGATCTTCAGATTGATCTAGCAAGTATTCTCGTAGAGAGCAGATCGATCTAGCAAGTATTCTCGTAGAGAGGAGATCGATCTCTAAACACCCCAGATCGATCTCCTTAACTCTCTGACTTTGAGGAGATCGATCTCTTCCTATACCAGATCAATCTCATAAACTCTCTGTTTGAGCATAGATCGATCTACATATCGATCTACTACCTTTACCCTTTGTTTTAGAGGAGATCGATCTCTTCCTAGACCAGATCGATCTCATAGACATTCTGTAATAAACAGATTGATCATATAACCTTTACAGATCGATCTCTGCTTTCTCAACACCTTGTACAGTTCCTTTGAGATTTCAATCTTTTAGCATATCGATCTCATATTCTCATGAGATCGATCTCTCATACTAGAAGACCCAAGAGATCGATCTCTCATCTTACCAGATCGATCTCTCATCCTTAAATACTTAGTTTCTGGTACTAATAACCTCTAAACATGTTTTAAATCATTTCTATATTATTGAATTTACTTGTTTTGTCATTTCAAAATATATTAACTCAACACAACTAAGTTATTTCATGCGATGCACGATTAAGTCAATTCAAGTATGTTATGGTTTATTTGGGTTTTAATGACATTATGTGTATTATAAATGCGTTACGGACTAGTTTAAACAATGATGATTATAAATGTCAAGTAAATGAATGGTTGACAACTTACATTGCACAGAAGGCAACATTAAGTAAGACAAAAATAAGTTATAAAAGAAGTAGCCCCAATTTTTGTGCGTTTTGGCATTACAGTTTTTACTATTAGAGCCAGAGTTGTCTAGTACGTGTCAATGTAAGTTAGGATTAGGATTACATCCCATATATTTATGCTTGTCTGATTATAAATTAGTATGACTGTAGAAGTTATGCTTAACCATCGGTTTCTGTGTAGGTATTTGATCACATTATGAGCAGGAGATGAGGCTAACCACGAAGGCAGACTCAACCACCTCCACCACCTCCTTTGCAGCCTGAGTGTCATGCCCCGCTTTCGGGAACCCTTCTATCCATACATTCTCTACTACGGTTGGGCTGTGAGAAGATGCAATTACTAAAAATTTATTTATTTACAGCGGAATATTTAAAACTTTAGTTCACACTCCCAGGTGTGTGTGTAAATACACAAAATTAATTGTATAAATACCAAGTGTTTACATATCATCCCCATAATACTGATTACAATTTCAAGATATAACTGTGCGATATGATATATTAGATACAAAATACTCGTGTATACAAATCTTATACCTTTGCGGATTGTGGGAGCTGTTCAACACAAAAAACTTAGAGACCACCGCTCTCTTACTTCTCAGTACCTGGAGGGGGAAAAATAGTGGGATGAGCAAACCACGGCTCAGTAAGGAAATGTATGCTAGCAGGTAGATATCGTACTACCTACATAGCCCATGCATGCATAAACCAAAACCATGTTTTCGTTATAAATGGAAATATCATATGAACAATGCATTTAAATTCATATTTCTCAAGAGCATTTTCGTGTAAATCAAATGTCAAACTTCCATTTAAAACATGTTCATAAATAGTGCCCCCATGGCACGAATGTGAAATCGGAGATTTATTGAAACACAAAATCTCTTTCACTTCTCAAATGATTCTCTTTCACAAATCTCTTTCTTTTTCTGAGATTGTCTCTGTTTCTCGATTCTCTGAGACAGGCATGGAATTTTAGGCAATCAAATATCCACGACTTATGGCCACAGTCAGTGATCCCAGGCCTCACTGATCGGGTGTGCACAGGGTATCACTTCGCCTGAAGGGGGATGGGTCAGTCCTACCCTCCGGCTCATCTCAATCCACCTCATCTCCTCGTATACTCACGGTGAAGATACGTCGTGTGTCATCTACGCGATACTCGTACTCACGTGCACCCAGCACGGTACATAGTGTACCAACGGGTGACTACACTGTTCTACGTACAACCGTGGACCCAAGTCCATACTCCAACTCCGATGGACTTTTTATCCTTGAACCATGTCTCATATACCAGGCGAGCAAGCAGCGTGACACACAGTCAACGCAAAGCTCCAGCGCGGTACGATCTATCGTTAAGGTCCAGCCCGTTCAATTGGCCGTCGGCTGGTATCCCCTTGGGTCCCAGACCCCCAGGTTTACCTTAACTCAACAAAACAGGTACGAGCATAGTTCTCGCACTTTCTCAAAACCCCCGTGCGAGTTAAAACTCCAACACAGTACATCAAGGCATTAAAACAGGTGTAAGCTAGCGCTTCAACACCAAATCACATCTCAAAACTGATAGAAGGCTATTTTCTCTTTTTAAAAATTCAAAACATGTTTATTCATACAGCATGCTTCTTCATGCTAAAACATGTAAAATTAGCCAACCTATCATTAACATTTCTCAATCATCAATCACAATATAAAATTGAGAATTTCATTGAAAACATGCATATCATGTTATTTCCTTACCCTATCCCATTTCTCAATACATATATATACATCATAGTACTTTTCATATTTCCACATCATTTCATAAACTTATAATATCGTACTAGTCCTAGCAATATATCTACGAAATTGCTGTAATTACGTACGAACATCTCTATAGCTAACACACAGTCCCTTACCTCGTTCTACTTGTGTGCAACTATCCGCCTTTATGCTTCTTGCGTTCTCATCTCGACTTGCTTCGGCGTATCATCCGAAACTGAAATTCATCCATCAACATTAGAGTTAATGTTTCTAACTCTTATTCAACTAAGCATTTATCTAATGCCTTAATTATACATTTTTACCCTTTGTGGTAAATCTCCCAATTTGTCCTAATATCAACATTTCCAAACCATTTCCACAACATACTCATCCACTCAAGATATCCCATTCATCAAAATACTCCCACATTCCACTTTCTCACACTTGACTATTTCTAAGCTATATGCATTTCATACCATCCTAGGTAGTTCTATCCACAATATGCACACCCAAATATCTTTATAAGCATTAACTAAACCAATGTACTTGGATTTGTGCATTAGAACTTACCTCATTGGATTTCCTCTTGCTCCAATTAGGATTGCCCTCTATTTCTTCAATCCTTCAAATGGGAAAATGCCTCTAGACTATGTTGTTCTTCTCTTTGATGTGAACAACTTTGTCTCTAATAGCCTCTCCTTAAATCTCCCTGAAAATGGCTGGATTTAGGAGTGAGAAACTAGATTTCTTTGAGTTGAAGTGAAATGGAAATGTTTTCCCCGAAATTCTGATGATCCAACTGCTCCCATTTATAGTTTTGACTTGATGAGATCGATCTTCCTTGGGTGGAGATCGATCTGTTCCTCAAAAATCCCTCTTTTCTGAGACGTTTTAAAGGTAGGAGATCGATCTGTCGAGACTGGAGATCGATCTGCTGTCAAACAGAAGCTTAAGGAGATCGATCTGGTCTTAGGGGAGATCGATCTGCTTCCAACCCGAGACCTAGAGAGATCGATCTGGTCTTAGGGGAGATCGATCTTCTCCCAACCCGAGAGCTAAAGAGATCGATCTGCTTCCTTTGGAGATCGATCTGTTCCCTTCCATTTCTCACATTAGAGCATTCTGGCTCTCCCAGATCGATCTCTCATCCTATGAGATCGATCTGGCCTTCACAAATTCCAGATTTTCCTGCAGTTTTTCTGCAACAACTCTTACCAAACACCCTTAATTTACTACCATGATCATTTCCTCATTCATTCATCTTTGAGACTTGAAAATGGGATTCTTCCTTACTACATACACATTAAAATTTGTGTAGAATCTTTGTGTGACCAAATATATACAATATTACTCGAATGGAAATATACACTTATGTAAATCTTTCCTTCCATTTTACTATACTTCTCATATTCCATTTCGATCACATTCTTCTCGTTTTAAGTTCATTTCCTCCTACTCACTCATAATGCAACTTGTACGTATAATCACAATTCTTACTACAAGTGCGCACATAATCTTATGAACTTACATTGTATACACTTCACATTACAATACATCATCTTACTTATGATTTTATTTACATTCCCATGTTCCTATATATATATAGCTATACATATACGGGGTCTCACATTCTCCCCCACTTAAAGAATTTGGTCCTCCAAATTAGAACCAATTCAATCTGTGAATAACTCGGGATACTTTTCCCGCATCAAACTTTCCAGTTCCCATGTGGCCTCTTCCACAGTGTGATGTTGCCACAAAATCTTAACCAATGAAATTGTCTTGTTCCGCAACACCTTCTCTTTCCTGTCCAACACCCTGATCGGTCTCTCGATATACGACATATCTTTCTTGAGCTCCAACGGCTCATAACTAATTACATGTGTCGGATCCGGGTAGTACTTCCGAAGCATAGAAACGTGGAAGACATTGTGGACTTCTGCTAGCTCAGGTGGTAAGGCTAGCCTATATGCTCCTTCTCCCACTCTATCCAAAATCTCGAAGGGGCCAATGTAACGAGGACTTAATTTTCCTTTCTTCCCAAACCTCATTATTCCCTTAGAAGGAGATACTTTCAAAAATACAGACTCGCCAACATTAAACTCAAGTGGTCTCCGTCTCTTGTCAGCGTAGCTCTTTTGTCGACTTTGAGCCGTTCGCAGCCTCTCGTATATTATCTGAACATTCTCGGAGGCTTGCTTAACCAAATCGGGAGCGAGCAATTGTCTGTCACCAACTTCTTCCCAACCAATGGGCGATCGGCATCTACGACCGTATAGTGCCTCATAAGGGGCCATACCAATACTTGAGTGATGACTGTTATTGTAGGCAAACTCAATCAATGGCAAGTGATCGTCCCATGAGCCTCTAAAATCCAGCACACACGCTCTCAACATATCCTCCAGGGTCTGTATAGTCCTCTCTGACTGACCATCTGTCTGAGGATGAAAAGCGGTGCTAAAACTCAATTGGGTCCCCATCGCTTCTTAGAAATGTCCCCAAAAGTGGGAAGTGAAGCGGGCATCCCTATCCGAAACAACACTCACTGGGACTCCATGCAATCTCACTATTTCTCGCACATACAGATTCGCCAGTGCACTCAATGTATCTGTAGATCTCATGGCTAAGAAATGTGTCGATTTCGTTAACCGATCTACTATCACCCATATCGCATCATGGTTCTTACGGGTTCTCGGTAACCCCATCACAAAATCCATTGTGACATGCTCCCACTTCCATGTTGGTATCGATAGAGGTTGTAATAATCCTCCTGGTTTCTGATGTTCGACTTTTACTTGCTGACAAATGAGACATCTAGCGACATACTCCGCTATGTCTCTCTTCATTCCAGACCACCAATATACTTTTCGGAGGTTTTGATACATCTTACCACTCCCCGGGTGTATCGTGTATCTCGACGAGTGTGCCTCTGATAAGATCAGCTTTCTCAGCTCTACATCCTTAGGAACACATATTCTATTTCCAAACCTTAGTATTCCATCTGGACTCAATATAAAATCAGCACCCTTCCCTTTTCGGATTTGGCTAATCATGACAATACACCATTGATCGATTTGCTGAGCTTGTCGGATTCTCTCAATCAACTCCGGTTCTAATCTCAAGCTAGCAGTGATCCCATAGCTGCCAATCTCAGGTAGGGTCATATCCAGACTAAGGTTCGTGAATTGTTCCAACAACTCGTGCTCTCTAACCATCATATGAGACACCAACCCGAGACTCTTCCGACTCAATGCATCGGCAACCACATTTGCCTTCCCCGGGTGGTACAAGATCTCACAATCATAGTCCTTGAGGAGTTCCAACCACCTCCTCTGTCTCATGTTTAACTCCTTTTGTGAGAATAGATATTTCAGACTCTTATGATCCGTAAAGATCTGAAATCTCTCACCATACAAGTAGTGGTGCCATATTTTCAACGCAAACACTACGGCCGCTAACTCCAAATCGTGAGTGGGGTAGTTCTTCTCGTGATCTTTCAACTGTCTAGATCCATAAGCTACTACCCTTCCATCTTGCATCAAAACACAGCCTAGTCCTTGATGCGAAGCATCAGTATACACCGAGTAATTCCCTGAACTGTTAGGGATGACAAGAACTGGCGCGGTAGTTAATCTACGCTTAAGTTCCTGAAAACTTCTCTCACAAGCTTCGTCCCATGAAAACTCCACACTTTTCCTCGTAAGACGTGTCAATGGAGCAGCTAATCTAGAGAAACCCTCTACAAATCTTCTGTAGTAACCAGCCAAACCCAGAAAACTTCTGATCTCTGTGACTGTCCTAGGTTGTTCCCACTGAACAACTGCCTCAATCTTGGATGGATCTACTGACACCCCATCCTTCGATATAACATGGCCTAGAAAAGAAATCTGTTCTAGCCAAAAGTCACATTTGTTAAGCTTGGCATATAACCTTTTCTCTCGAAGGGTTTGCAAAATAATCCTTAAGTGCTGCTCATGCTCTTCTCTGGACCTTGAATACACCAATATGTCATCAATGAAAATAATTACGAATTGGTCCAGGTATGGCTTGAATACTTCATTCATTAGAGCCATAAAAGCTGCCGGCGCATTGGTCAACCCAAAAGGCATCACTAAGAATTCGTAATGGGCATAGCGGGTACGAAATGCTGTCTTGGGCACATCCTCCTTCCGAATCTTCAATTGATGATACCCAGACCTCAGATCTATCTTGGAGAAGATCTGTGCTCCCCGAAGTTGATCCAATAAATCGTCAATGCGTGGCAAGGGGTACTTATTCTTGATGGTAGCCTTGTTTAACATCCGATAGTCAATACACAATCTGAGGCTCCCATCTCTCTTCTTCACAAACAATACCGGGGCTCCCCATGGTGAGACGCTCGGTCTTATGAACCCCTTCTCTAACAACTCTTGTAGCTGTTTCCTTAATTCCTCTAACTCAACTGGGGCCATCCTATATGGTGACTTCGATATTGGTTCGGTTCCAGGCGTCAAGTCTATACCGAATTCCGTTTCTCTATCAGGTGGCAATCCTAGTAGATCGTCTGGAAAGACATCAGGGAATTATCTGACCACTGAGATGTCCTCCATATCCGGATGTACTTTGTTCAAATCCACCACATAAGCAACAAAACCTTCAAAACAACACTCAAGCCATTTATACCAAAGTACTTTACTTAATACAAAATTTAAGATTTCATTTCTTCTCTTAAAATCTTACAACACATTCTTCAGGTAGAGAAAACTTAATGGTCTTAGAACGACAGTCTATGACAGCATGATTGGCGGCTAACCAATCCATTCCTAAGATTACATCAATGTCATACATATTCAACAAAATCAAGTTGGCTGTCATGCACTTATCTCCCACCCTCACTTTACAATCTTCATACACTTGTTCAACTAATTGGCTAACTCTCATGGGAGTACTTATTAGTAAAGTCCTACTCAAGTATGTGGGTTCTACAAAACCTTTTAACTTAGATGCACATGCAGGTGATATGAAGGAATGCGTAGCACCAGAATCAAACAAAGCTATAACCTCTAAATTGAAAATCAAGATTGTACCTTTTATCACTTCAGAAGAGGTATCAGCCGATGCCTGGTCTATCGCATACACCCTGCCTTGTTCCACAACTTGTTTTCCTTTCTCTTCAGCCGAGGCTTTCTTTCTTGCAGGAGGTACAACTGTAGGAACCCTCTCTGGCTCTTTACCCCTCTGTGGAATTGCCTCAACTATCTCCGGGCACTCTCTGGCATAATGTCCAAATTTACCACATCTGAAACATCGGGTACCCTGAAGATGACATGGCCTACCACCATGGTATCGACCGCATAGCCTACACTGATCTGTAGTCGGTCGGGGTCCACCAATCACTATACCCCTGGCTGGTATCTGAGTCGGAGGCATAAAAGGTCTAGCAACCTTTTTCTGGAAATCATCTACCTCTCTCCGACGTTTACTCATGAATTTTCGACTAAATTTGGCACTCTTGCCATCTCCCATCTTCCCCGGACCCTTGTCCTTACCCCAACTAAACTCAGAAATCTGCTCACATAACTGGGCCCGTCGTACGGCCTCTCTATATGTAGCGACATCAAATGGGGCCAACTTCGCTCGGATCGAAGGCCTCAGTCCATCCACAAATCTACGGACTCTGACAGCTTCACTCCTGATCGAGTCTGGATCATATCTACCCAGTGAAGTGAATCGTGACTCGTACTCATCAACTGTTCGATTCCCTTGAGTCAGATTCAGAAATTCCATCTGTAGTCTTCGTCGAGCAGTATCTGGGATGTATTGCTCTCTGAAAACGTCCAAGAACATATCCCAAGTGATAACCATTTCTTGAGCTCTTAACATCGGCCTGACGGACTTCCACCAGTGCTCTGTTTCACCTCTCAATACAAAGGCCGCAAGCGCTACTCTCTCCGTAGCTGAACATCTACAGAAGTCGAATAACTTCTCCATTTGACTGATCCAGTCCTCAGCCACCGTCGGATCCTTTACTCCGCTAAACGAAGGAGGCTTAAAGTCCATAAAGTGCCTCAATCTCTCCATATCACAGTCATATCCATACCCCAATTCATCATCATGCTGATGTGGGGCTACCGGAGGAGGTACCGGTCGAATATGAGGTTCCCGTGGCCTAGCCGGTTCAGCTTGCGCAGGTGCAACATTCTCAGGCTCAGGTGCAGCTGCTGGGGGATTCGGTGCAGCCTGTCCCGCTGTACCAGGTGTACCCTCAAACCTAGCCATGATCTGACCCATCATGGTCATCATCGTGCGCATGTCTTCCTCCAATCGAGTGATTCGAGGATCAGAAACCTTTATTTGTTCCTGGGGCTCATGACTAGAGGATGATCTACTGTGCCTCTCAGTCCTGTCATTTTGCCCTCGAGCCCTCGAGCCCTCTCCCCTCTTGCGGTGTCTCTCAGGCATAACTCACTAGCCTGATAACTTTCCTGCGTTATAACAAACATTTAATTTACTACCAGCTCCGTATACACATTTGTATCTAAATATCGCACAGTAACTTGGGGATGTATGTTTTCTTAGTCCTAAGCATCAACTCACATCAGACCAACCATGCTCTGATACCAAGCCTGTCATTCCCTGCTTTCGGGAACCCTTCTATCCATACATTCTCTACTACGGTTGGGCTGTGAGAAGATGCAATTACTAAAAATTTATTTATTTACAGCGGAATATTTAAAACTTTAGTTCACACTCCCAGGTGTGTGTGTAAATACACAAAATTAATTGTATAAATACAAAGTGTTTACATATGATCCCCATAATACTGATTACAATTTCAAGATATAACTGTGCGATACGATATATTAGATACAAAATACTCGTGTATACAAATCTTATACCTTTGCGGATTGTGGGAGCTGTTCAACACAAAAAACTTAGAGACCACCGCTCTCTTACTTCTCAGTACCTAGAGGGGGAAAAATAGTGGGATGAGCAAACCACGGCTCAGTAAGGAAATGTATGCTAGCAGGTAGATATCGTACTACCTACATAGCCCATGCATGCATAAACCAAAACCATGTTTTCGTTATAAATGGAAATATCATACGAACAATGCATTTAAATTCATATTTCTCAAGAGCATTTTCGTGTAAATCAAATGTCAAACTTCCATTTAAAACATGTTCATAAATAGTGCCCCCATGGCACGAATGTGAAATCAGAGATTTATTGAAACACAAAATCTCTTTCACTTCTCAAATCATTCTCTTTCACAAATCTCTTTCTTTTTCTGAGATTGTCTCTGTTTCTCGATTCTCTGAGACAGGCATGGAATTTTAGGCAATCAAATATCCACGACTTATGGCCACAGTCAGTGATCCCAGGCCTCACTGATCGGGTGTGCACAGGGTATCACTTCGCCTGAAGGGGGATGGGTCAGTCCTACCCTCCGGCTCATCTCAATGCACCTCATCTCCTCGTATACTCACGGTGAAGATACGTCGTGTGTCATCTACGCGATACTCGTACTCACGTGCACCCAGCACGGTACATAGTATACCAACGGGTGACTACACTGTTCTACGTACAACCATGGACCCAAGTCCATACTCCAACTCCGATGGACTTTTTATCCTTGAACCATGTCTCATATACTAGGCGAGCAAGCAGCGTGACACACAGTCAACGCAAAGCTCCAGCGCGGTACGATCTATCGTTAAGGTCCAGCCCGTTCAATTGGCCGTCGGCTGGTATCCCCTTGGGTCCCAGACCCCCAGGTTTACCTTAACTCAACAAAACAGGTACGAGCATAGTTCTCGCACTTTCTCAAAACCCCCGTGCGAGTTAAAACTCCAACACGGTACATCAAGGCATTAAAACAGGTGTAAGCTAGCGCTTCAACACAAATCACATCTCAAAACTGATAGAAGGCTATTTTCTCTTTTTAAAAATTCAAAACATGTTTATTCATACAGCATGCTTCTTCATGCTAAAACATGTAAAATTAGCCAACCTATCATCAACATTTCTCAATCATCAATCACAATATAAAATTGAGAATTTCATTGAAAACATGCATATCATGCTATTTCCTTACCCTATCCCATTTCTCAATACATATATATACATCATAGTACTTTTCATATTTCCACATCATTTCATAAACTTATAATATCGTACTAGTCCTAGCAATATATCTACGAAATTGCTGTAATTACGTACGAACATCTCTATAGCTAACACACAGTCCCTTACCTCATTCTACTTGTGTGCAACTATCCGCCTTTATGCTTCTTGCGTTCTCATCTCGACTTGCTCCGGCGTATCATCCGAAACTGAAATTCATCCATCAACATTAGAGTTAATGTTTCTAACTCTTATTTAACTAAGCATTTATCCAATGCCTTAATTATACATTTTTACCCTTTGTGGTAAATCTCCCAATTTGTCCTAATATCAACATTTCCAAACCATTTCCACAACATACTCATCCACTCAAGATATCCCATCATCAAAATACTCCCACATTCCACTTTCTCACACTTGACTATTTCTAAGCTATATGCATTTCATACCATCCTAGGTAGTTCTATCCACAATATGCACACCCAAATACCTTTATAAGCATTAACTAAACCAATGTACTTGGATTTGTGCATTAGAACTTACCTCATTGGATTTCCTCTTGCTCCAATTAGGATTGCCCTCTATTTCTTCAATCCTTCAAATGGGAAAATGCCTCTAGACTATGTTGTTCTTCTCTTTGATGTGAACAACTTTGTCTCTAATAGCATCTCCTTAAATCTCCCTGAAAATGGCTGGATTTAGGAGTGAGAAACTAGATTTCTTTGAGTTGAAGTGAAATGGAAATGTTTTCCCCGAAATTCTGATGATCCAGCTGCTCCCATTTATAGTTTTGACTTGATGAGATCGATCTTCCTTGGGTGGAGATCGATCTGTTCCTCAAAAATCCCTCTTTTCTGAGACGTTTTAAAGGTAGGAGATCGATCTGTCGAGACTGGAGATCGATCTGCTGTCAAACAGAAGCTTAAGGAGATCGATCTGGTCTTAGGGGAGATCGATCTGCTTCCAACCCGAGACCTAGAGAGATCGATCTGGTCTTAGGGGAGATCGATCTTCTCCCAACCCGAGAGCTAAAGAGATCGATCTGCTTCCTTTGGAGATCGATCTGTTCCCTTCCATTTCTCACATTAGAGCATTCTGGCTCTTCCAGATCGATCTCTCATCCTATGAGATCGATCTGGCCTTCACAAATTCCAAATTTTCCTGCAGTTTTTCTGCAACAACTCTTACCAAACACCCTTAATTTACTACCATGATCATTTCCTCATTCATTCATCTTTGAGACTTGAAAATGAGATTCTTCCTTACTACATACACATTAAAATTTGTGTAGAATCTTTGTGTGACCAAATATATACAATATTACTCGAATGGAAATATACACTTATGTAAATCTTTCCTTCCATTTTACTATACTTCTCATATTCCATTTCGATCACATTCTTCTCGTTTTAAGTTCATTTCCTCCTACTCACTCATAATGCAACTTGTACGTATAATCACAATTCTTACTACAAGTGCGTACATAATCTTATGAACTTACATTGTATACACTTCACATTACAATACATCATCTTACTTATGATTTTACTTACATTCCCATGTTCCTATATATATAGCTATACATATACGGGGTCTCACACTGAGAACCCGAACTCTCGCATATCTATACTCAAGTGTATGTTGGAATAGGGCTTCTAGTCTTTAACCATTATGTTTGCCCAACATTTTGGGGTTAATAATTTGGAGCCTGACGCTAGCCCGGTAGCACCTGCATCTGATCCACCATGAACACCACCTCTTCCCCCATCAGAGCCTTCGACGACACCTGTTCTACAACCTTATTTACCTCAGCTCCAGGCATTTATTCCTCAAATAGAGGCTCCACGATAACCCAAAATTAGGGACAGGGCTGAGAGATATATGGTCAGACTTCAAGATTTTCTTAAGATGAGTCCTTGGGCATTTAAGAGGGGTCAAGGACCCAATTCAGGTAGAGGAGTGGTTGATGATTCTTAAATGGTCTTTTGATTTTTTTGGGGTGCAATACTTCAGAGAAGGTTGCATGGGATATATTTTTGACTGCTTTCAAGAAGTTATATACTCTGAGGATGGCTCAACGGAAGATGTAGTCTGAGGTTTTCAATCTAGTTCAGGGTAGTATGACCATAGATGCATATGAAACCCTATTTACTACTTTGAACCGATACGATCCCAAAACCCTTAAAGATGAGAAGCGTTGGACTGAGAGGTTTCTTTTGGAACTGAGACCCATAATCCGAGATAAGCTTTTAGCTGTTGATATTACAGAGTTTGAGGAGGCCCTCCAATAGGCCCAGATTGTTGAGCAGGGTTTTAATATTACACACGCTGAGTGCGGTTCCAAGATAAAAGTTGAGATTAGGGTAATAGGATTGAGGACACTAGATCTTTCTAGAAGAGGGGTCAGTTTAAGAGACAGAGGACAAATGAGCCTTGGATGAGGTTGATAGGCCCATAATTTTGACAGCCATCACTTTGACAATCAAAGGCCCTCCGTAGCAGGGTCAAGCTTGTAAGTCTTGTGGGAAACATCATAGTGGACCTTACCATTGGGCTATTGGATCTTGCTTTAAGTGTGGCGAGAATAGGCATATGATTAATGATTGTCTTTATACTAAGGCCTCTCAACAATATTAGCCAAGACAATCAGAGAGACAGGCCCCTCAGAAGCTGGCCATAGCAGCAAAGAAATGGAAAAAGCCTATGACTCAAGGGTGTGTCTTCGCCTTAGATAGAGACACAGTTGATGCCTCAGCCAAGACTATTAGGGGTAAGCTTCTTGTCTGTGATCATAAAGCACATGTTTTATTTGACCATGGCTCTCCACACTCATTTGTAGCACTACACTTCGTACATAACTTGCATGTAGAGCCTGAGCCCTTAGGTCACATTTAACATGTCAGCACACCCATGAAAGAGTCTCAGATAACAGAAATGGTGTACAGGAATTGTGAAATTAAGGTGGGAGATATGGTGATATTAGCAAATCTAGTTTTATCGAATATGTACGACTTTAATATGATTTTGGGTATGGATTGGCTAACCACAAATAATGTAAGTTTAGACTGCTACACTAAATCTGTAACCTTCATTCTACCTAATAAGTTTGATATATGCTTTGTCACTAAAAAATGAAATGAATGATCTTTATATTTTGTGAAATTACTAATGAAGGTGTTAATATAAAGGTTATATTACTTATATCATCGATACTAGTCAGGAACATTAGGATTCATAAGACATACCAGTAGTTTGTGAGTTCTTGATGTATTTTTGGATGAGTTACTGGGGTTATTATCGAAAGAGCTGGAGTTTACTATTGACTTAATGCCTGACACTTAACTGATCTCTAAACCTCTTTATCAGATGGCGCTTGTTTAGTTAGAGGAGATAAAGAAATAATTACAAGAATTATTGGATAAAGGTTTCAATAGGCCCAGTGTGTCCCCATGTGGAGCTCCAGTATTATTTATGCAGAAGAAAGATAGTAGTCTTCAATTGTACATTGATTATAGGCTATTAAAAAAGGCTACACTGAAGAACAAGTATCCTTTGCCCAAGGTAGATGACTTACTTAATTAGTTGAAAAGGGCTACTATGTTTTCTAAGATTAATCGAAGATCGCGTTATCATCAGTTGAGGATTAGAAAGGAGGATGTTGTCAGACCCAGATTTTTGTAGCTTGTACCTTATGATTCCTTTGTGTATAAACACTTTGTAATTATAGTTGAATCATAAGAAGAGTAATTACTAACATGCAATCGACAATTTGAGAAATTAAAAATACATGTAAGCTACATAACAGCGAGATAAGGGTTAAGTTGATTCCCGAACAAGTGCAGGGGTAAAACGGTCAAATGACTAAAATTCGGTATAATTTCAATAAGACAATTTCATAAAAAAATATGAAATTGAGGAATCTTGATCAAAATCGAGGAAAATATTTAATTTTGAGCCCAATTGATCAAGATATAAATGTATTAGAATTTATTGAAATTTTTACCTCGAAAAATGAGCCCAAAAATAGTGAAAAAATATACCGAAAAGGTAAAATCGGACTGATAAATTCATTTACGGATTAAATGAATTTAATATGATTTTTGGAGATATTTTTAGATATTTTTGGGATATTTATGGGATATTTATGGGATTTTTATAATTATTTTATAATAAAATAATAATAAAAATATATTATAAAAAAAAAGTAAATCTGAAAGTTAGAATCGGGGAGAGAGAACAGAGGAAACGGAAGGAAGCCGACCCGAGGGAGAAGATCACCGGACGGCCACCACCGGCCACCCCACGGCCAAGACAGAGGTCGAAAAAGGAAGAGGAGGACCGTGCGCACCCATCGGCACCGGTCACTCCATCCAACGACGCCGGACGCCGGCGAATCGAAGAGGTGAAGCCGCGGAGGAAATGAAGGAATCCGGCGGCCATCGGCTGTGCTTGGTCCCGATCGAGCCCAGCCCAGTGTTGCCCAGGCTTAGGCGCGTCGAACGGCGGTGGTGATGCATCGGGAACCGGTCGGAATACGCCGGCACGACCAAAGGATGCCTGAACCGGTCGACGATTCAGGGGAGAAGGTTTTGCGCTGAATCGGACCGGACCAGTTCAGCCAAGGAGAAAAGGGGAAAAAGAGGAAAAAAGAAAGAAAAAGGAAAAGGGAAATTTTTGGGATTTCACCGGACTTCAGGTAAGTCGATACGAGGTCAAAAGTGACCGATTTGATTTTCGATGAATTTATTTAAATTATATTTAATCAAAAATTAACCCGGAGTTAAATATAATAAATTATCCAGTTCGACGATTAATTCCGAACGGAAGCCCGATTGAACTTCGATTTGCATACCATCGCATATTCTCGGGTAAGTAAAGTTCATTTACATAATTTATGTGATTTATGCGTATTTAAGATTTAATTTACGCATTTCGGATTAAATTCCATATTTAGTGAATTATATTCGAAATTTTGAATTAAATGTCGTAAATGATATACGGGCTATCCAAAGAGCTTGGAATAAAGCCCAATGGGTATTGATAGGCCCAATGAGTCGATAGACCCTGATGAAGGGAAATAATAAGTGAAAAACGGGCTTAATACGGATTAAGGCCCATTACGGATTATTAAGGCCCATTAAGGGAAAATAGACTGTATTAATGTGTAATACAGTAGGAAAATTATAATTAACATGAGGAATGGTTATTTACAGCTTCGGAGTTTACATTGAGAGCTAATCGGACTGCGGGATTTAGCAGCACCGAGGAAGTGAGGTCACGTGACGTGATCCGAGGTAAGGGACTTTTGCGAGTAGTTAGAGATAACTGCACGTATTTTCGTATGCTTTTACATTCACTTAAAAACTCTGAGGGTCAGAGAAAGTGAATAATAATTATTACGACCCGATAGTGGCAAATTATGATTTTGCCCCTAGTTAGTCAAAAAGTCAACTTTTGTGAAAAGTTGCAAAAAAGCATGGAAACAATTATTGTGAGTGTTTAACTGCTGTTTAGCATGAAAATAAATAGATGGGCTAATGATTTTAAGGTTTATGTGACTTAAGCACACTTTATAGTGCTGATTTTGATGTTTTATAAACAATCCCTTTTAAATAGCCATCTATCATATTATGTGAGAATGAATCGTGCTAGAGCACAGCTCGCACTGGGATTCATATGTTTTCCACATATATTAGTGCTGGATTTTTATACGCACTAGATTTCCATGACATGCATGATAGAGTACTGGAGTTTTACTCGTACTTAGTTTTATATGATATATGCATGACACAGAGTGCTGGAGCGATTAGCTCGTACTCGAGTTTTACATGAGATACATGACAGAGTATTAGAGCGTTGCTCGTACTCGATTCTTCATGGTTTATACATGACATAGTACTGGAGCTATTGCTCGTACTTGATTTGATATATGCATAGCATAGTACTGGGAGCTATTGCTCGTACTTGATTTAATACATGAACTATGCATTGACCTAGTTGCTGGAGATTGCTCGCACTAGAGTTGAGTTTGTGATGTGAAACAGTGTTCGAGCGTAGTGTCGATTGTGTGTCGCACTCGAGGGCGCATACTGTATGTGATATTATATACATGGTACCTATTCATGCCGCATTCTTGTGTGACTGAGTGTCACATTTTGAGAGGATGGCCAGCATGAGGGTATTTGTGAATGTGGTATAAATATTTCCATAGTTACGAGGGCTAAGTCCTATGGGAGGCACCCTGGCTATGAGGGTCCACGGGTGTACTTTGTACCGTGTCTGAGTGGTACGAGGTGTACGCTGTACCGTGTGTTACACATAGCTGACGGCTGTAGTGGACTGACCATCCTCCCGTTGCAGCAGTGATGCCCTGCACACCGAGATCTATGTTACTTGGGATCATATTTCGGATATGATCATAGTCCAGGATACTATTTGCATTAAACCACAGAGTCTTACATGATATATCACATTGATTGACTGATTTAAACTGCAGACAGACCTGAAGGATGGGTCAGACTCCAATTTTGTGTTGTGAATCATTTGATGCCATATTTATTGTGATTTAAATATACATGACATGATTTACATAAAGGCATGATTTATATACGATGCATTGTTTTGCACTACATGCGTACATTTGAGAAAGAAAGCATGATTTTCTGTACATGGGATTTATTCTGTACAAGTATATATATTATATTTCAAGACATGCTTTTAAAGCGAGTAAAGGAAATAATGTTTTCAAGGCATAACATTATTTTGAGTAGATAGTATTGATATCTACTTGCTTGCCTGATTTCCTTACTGAGCGCGTTGTATGCTCACCCCCTTTCTTTACATCTCTCTACAGAGAGTCAATAGAGCGAGAGCTATCGAGGGATAGTGTCCCAGAGTCCACTGCTAATTCCTATCGATCGCCAGGTATACATATTATGTACAGAGTGTATCTAAACATAGAAACAGCACAGTGATGTATACGTTATATATTATCGGGAATGTATTTGTATTAGATTTTATATAATCTTACAAGTATAATAAAAGCAGTCACAGTCAGTAATAATATATTGACATGTATGTATGAAATGGATGATGTGGTAAGTGAGGACTCTGACATCGAATCACAGCCCAACCATTGAAAAGCGAAAAGGTAAGTTAAGAATGCGAAAAATTTATAGTGATTTTTGGATAAAGTCATGGATTGAGAATCGGGTCCTGACAGATGTATCGAAGATGGCCTTCAGGATTCGGTATGGCCACTATGAGTTTTTAGTGAAGCCATTTACTCTGACGAACACCTTTGTAGCATTTATGAATATGATGAATGAAGTATTCAGAGAGTGTATGGATTAGTTTATTCTAGTCTTTATAGATGATATCTTGGTTTATTCTAGGTCTCGAGAGGAGTATAAGTAGCATTTGAGGATTGTGCTCCTAACTCTCCGAGATAAGCAACTTTATGGAAAATTAGATAAGTGTGAGTTTTGGAAGTAGATAGCATTCCTAAGTCATATTACATCTAAGGACAGAGTGTCAGCTGATTCGTCTAAGGTAGAGGCTATACTTCAATGAGAGAAACTAAGGAATGTTACAAAGATTTGAAGTTTTCTGAGACTAACGGGGTATTACAGACGATTTGTTGAGGGTTTCTCTACGATTGCTGCACCACACCATTGACTCAGCTCACATGGAAAGATATTAAGTTTGAGCAGTCTGATAAGTGTAAACAGAGCTTTTAGGAGCTCAAGCAGAGATGTACCTCAACATCAGTTCTGACTATCCCAAGTGGATTTGGGGGTTTTGTAGCATATATTGATGCTTCCCATCAAGGGTTGGGTTGTGTGCTCATGCGACATGATAAGGTAGTTACTTATGATTCTCACCAGCTGAAGGACCACGAGAAGAACTATTCCACCCATGACTTGAAGTTAACTGTATTTTTATCTGCTCTGAAGATTTAACGACAGTATCTTTATAGGGAACAATTTCATATCTTACTGACCACAAGAGTCTCATCTCAAATACATATTTGATCAGAGAGAGCTTAATACGAGATAGAAATAGTGGATAGAGCTCTATAAGGATTACGACTGTCGAATTTTGTATCATCCGGGCAAGGAGAACGTTGTAGTGGATGCTGTAAGCAAAAAATGGATGGTTTCTTTCATGATGGTTAGAGAATGGGCTTTATTAAAGGAGTTTGTCAAGCTAAGTATTAGTGTTTAACTGTGAGATCTGAGAATTTCAGACATATTTTAATTATGTAATATGAACATGAAGTATAATTTATTGAGCTAAGTGAATTGGGGAATGATAATTGGAGATTTATATGTTAAGTGTTTAAAATAAGTATGAAGTTATGAGGACAGATCGATCTGGGAGAAGGAGAGATCGATCTGGTGAGTTAAAAATGACAAGGAAGGAGGAATTTAAGGAGCAGATCGATCTCCAATGGAAGAGGATCGATCTCCTTATGATTCTGTTTGAGAGAAGATCGATCTCATGAGGAAGAGATCGATCTCCAAATGATTCTGTTTGGGAGAAGATCGATCTCCTCAAGGAGCAGATCGATCTCATAAAGCCATAAAGAGATCGATCTCACCCCTCGACAGATCGATCTCCTAGGCATAAATTGCCTCAAATCGTCCTAAAAATTCAAATGCAGATCGATCTCATCAAGAGCCAGATCGATCTCCTATCCTCAGCCTATATAAGGAACTCCTGTTTTTCTCCTGCAATCTCACTTTCTCTCTCTTTTAACCCCCATTTTCACCGAAACCTAGCTTTCTCACTCATCCAAAGCACCCATTTCCGTCCAAATCAGAAGTTGTGGCAAGAAGGAAAGTTGTTCCTCATCAAAGGGGGAACAACATACTTGGAAATCGAAAGATGGATCAAATCAAGGCAAGAGATAAGTCTCCACAAGTTTTGGGTAATTTCTAAACGTCGATCTTGATATCTGAGATGATTTTGATGATAATGGTTGTTGTCATTGTGCTGAAATAGCTGGAAAATGATTAGGGATTGATGAAATTACAATGTGGTTGGAGTGATGATGATATTTAGCAATTTTGGGAATTTGTGCTATAAATAGAAATTTAGACAATGTGGTGAATTAGCATAGATAATTGGCATGTGAAAAATAGAATGTTGAGGTGTTGTGAGCGAGATTGTGGTTTGTGGTGGAGTTATGAGAATTGAGAAATTTGAGGAGTTATGAGCAATTATGCTCGATTTTGAGAATTGAGTTTGATGTGATAGTTGAATATTGATGTTTTAACATCGTTTGGACAGCTCGGGAGTTCCAGAGTGGAATGCGAGGTTAGTCCGTGATACGGGAGAAACGATTGCACTATACGAGGTGCAAAGAGGTAAGGGAAACTAAACCATTTGTGTATGTGATTTGCGAACTATTATAACATGATTTGTGATTTATAAAACAAGCATGTTGAGTGTTGTGTTGTGATACAATTGCACACGATTTTTATAGCCGGTTGGAGCCCAATATTTTTATGAGTTTATAACTGGGCTCTACGTTAAGGCAATATCGAGATTTGAGAAATGTGTGCATGTTTTCCCGTTGGGACTCGGTTTCAATATGTTTTGTGTTGAGTACAAAACAGTTTTAAATGAGTTTTATGAGAGAAAAACCACTATGAGTTCTACGTGAAGGCAAACCAGTCTTATGTGATAAGACTTAGGTGTGTAATTTTGAGTACACACCGGGCATTGCTCTGGTAGCATGTAAGCCCGATTCTTCTCCGTTCTGGTAACGTGAGAATAACCTATTTTGTGGCTATGCCACGTAAACTTGGTGGCCGTTGCCACGTGAGAAACCCTATTTGGTGGTTGTTGCCACGTGAGAACCCCATTTGGTGGCCGTTGCCACGTGAGAAACCCTAATTGGTGGCCGTTGCCACGTGAGAACCCTATTTGGTGGCCGTTGCCACGTGAGAACCCTATTTGGTGGCCGTTGCCACGTGAGAATCCCTATTTGGTGGCCGTTGCCACGTGAGAACCCTATTTGGTGGCCGTTGCCACGTGAGAACCCTATTTGGTGGCCGTTGCCATGTGATAAACCCTATTTGGTGGCCGTTGCCACGTGAGAAGCCCTAATTGGTGGCCGTTGCCACACGAGAAATCCTATTCTGTGGCTGTGCCACACATGAATTTAAATCAGTGGCTATGCCACGTGTGCTTAGTGGCTGTGCCACGTATGAATTTAAATCAGTGGCTATGCCACGTGTGTTTAGTGGCTGCGCCACGTGCATTACTATTTCAGTGATTTTATCACGTTTATTAAGAAAGCGATTATCGCATTATTTTCACATGCTTTGTTATTGCTCTAGACTGAGCCTTTTTACTTCATGTTTTCACATGATTTGAGACATGAGAATGTCGTTTTGAGTACTTTCATGCTATGGTTTTCAAATGAGATTAATGAGTTTCACATATAAATAAATATTTTGTGATGTGCATTTTGGTTTATGAAATGAGTCCCTTACCCCCTTTACTGAGCGATTTAGAAGCTCACCCTGTTTTCTTTCCCCCCAGATCTCTTCAAGTGAAAAGGGTTTTCCTGCGACGCACGGAGTAGTGGCTAGTGGAAGACTTGAGCTCCAGGCCATATATTGTATTTTGAGGTATCTTTTATCTTTTCATGTACCCAGACAATTATCATAATTGCAGACACTTGATGTATAACATTGTGTGGGATGTATTAGGATTAATTAACTTGAGATTGATTAATGTATTTGATATGATATATAATTTCTAGTGATGAGATCCTGAGGTACGATAAATATGATAATGTATGACACTGCACAGGAATGCACTCTTAATTAAGAATTGATGAGTAAAAAGTTTTAAAGTTACCCTATTTTTCGCGTTTCCGGGGCGTGACAGAGTTTTCTTGGTATCAGAGCTTAAGGTGTCTAGTACTGTCATTGTCGGTTAAGTTAAATAGAATACGACCCAAGTGTCTGTAATAGTCTGGTCATGAACTGAAATTGAGGATTGAGATTTCAATCGATTTTGATATGTACGTGCAGGAGACGAGTTAAGATAGAGAATGAGTGGACGACGAGGTCGTTCGAAGAGGCAGGCAGAGTCCCCTCCGCCACCTGTCCCACAACCAGAGAGTCCTAACTCTCGATTTAATCGGATTGAGACCGATGTGAGGCAAGGTTTTGAGCAGATGGCAGCGTTATTCACGCAACACTTTAGAGTTAATGCCTCGGGTACTACTCCTACACCACCACAAGGACCTCCCATACCCCCAGTACAGATAGACCCAGCGCCTCCCATCACTCAGCCTGATGATAGAAGTATGGTCCGACTGAAGGATTTTCTGAAGATGAATCCACCCGCGTTTAGGGGAAAGAAGGATCCTACAGAGGCTGAGGAGTGGCTGACGGAGTTGAGAATTATATTTGATTATCTGGGGTGCACCGATGCTGAGAGGGTCAGTATGAGTATCTATATGTTGAAAGGGAGAGCTAGAGATTGGTGGGGTACTACCCAGGGTATTCTGATGTCCCGCCAGGATGTGATTGGTTGGGAAGAGTTCCAGACAGCCTTTAGGACCCAATATGTACCACGAGCCGCCTAGAGAAAGAAACAGGCCGAGTTTTTGAGTTTGGTACAGGGTGACATGTCTGTGGATGACTATGAGAGCCAATTCACCGCGCTATTGAGATATGACCCAGAGACCTTTAAGAATGAAGAGCTCCGCACAGAGAAATTTGTGTATGGATTGAAGCCCATCATCAGAGATAGATTGATGGGCTATGTATTACTGAGTTTGGAGATGCTCTGAGACGAGCACAAGAGATTAAAAGAGGAATCGAAATGGTACAATCCCAAAATGAGCTCAGAGCGGTGAATAGAGATAAGGGCAAGAGGCCAGCGATTTTCCAAACAGAGGCTCGGAGAGGTTCCTTCAGAAGAGGAAGGATTAAGGTACAGAAAGGCAGATTAGAGAGACCCAGAGGGTACCCTAACATTAGAGAGACCCCTCGAGATGTCAGGCCTGAGACAAGGTTTTACAGAAATTGTGGCCGAACGCATCAGGGAAGTTATACTGGGTCGATCCATGGATGTTTTAGATGTGGAGACATGGGTCACATGGTGAAGGATTGCCCTCAACCTCAGAAACCACATGTCTTGGAGCCCACTAGACAACAGCCTCAGAGAGTGAATCCCCAGGGACGGTCCACTACTGCAGAGAAAGGGAAAAGACCTGTTACACAGGGACGTGTGTTTGCCCTAGATAAGGAGACCGCTGACACTTCTGCAGAAACTATAAGAGGTACACTCTCTGTCTGTAATCATAAGGCTCATGTGTTGATTGATTCAGGATCCACGCATTCGTTTATTTCTGAGCATTTTGCATGTAGATTAAACTTGAAGTTTGAACCTCTAGAACATATACTACATGTAAATACCCCTATGCGTGAATCCCAGAGAACTGAGTTAATATGTAGAGGATGTGAGATAAAGGTGGGAGATAGAGTGATGTTAGCAGATCTAATCATGTTGAATATACATGGGTTTGATGTAATTTTGGGGATGGATTGGTTGGCAACCAATCGAGTGAGCTTAGATTGCTACACTAAGATTGTAACTTTCTCCCTACTTGAACCTTACAATGTACGATTGAGATATTGAGGAAATGAATATGTGGAATTCTAGTAAGTAATTTGAGAATTTTGATATTATTTTAGAGAATATTAAATATGATTGTTCATGTGAAGGTTATGAGACACTCATCTCAGTCGATGAGTGGGAACATCCGAGGATTGAGGATATACCTGTGGTGTGTGAATTTCTGGATGTTTTCCCAGATGAATTGCCAAGTTTACCACCAGAGAGAGAGCTAGAGTTTACCCTTGATTTGGTACCAGATACTTAGCTGATCTCTAAACCTCCCTACAGGATGGCATTAGTGGAACATGAGGAATTGAAGAAACAACTACTGGAGTTATTGGATCAAGGGTTCATTAGGCCTATTGTTTCACCGTGGGGAGCACCGATTTTATTTGTCAAGAAGAAGGATGGTAGTCTCAGATTATGCGTAGAATTCCGACTGTTGAATAAAGCCATGGTGAAGAATAAATACCCACTGCCCAGGATTGATGATCTACTCGATCAACTAAGAGGGGCCTCAGTCTTTTCTAAGATTGATTTGAGATCGGGCTATCACCAATTGAGGATCAAGGAAGAAGATATTCCCAAGACGGCCTTCAGGCCAAGGTATGGCCATTATGAATTTCTGGTGATGTCTTTTGGATTGACGAACGCCCCTGCAGCATTTATGAGGTTGATGAACGAAGTGTTCAGAGACTATCAAGATAAATTTGTGATAGTCTTTATTGATGATATCCTGGTATACTCTCGGTCGTATGAGGAACATGCACAGCATCTGTGGTTAGTACTTCAGATACTCCAAGATAAGTAATTATATGGAAAGCTTAGTAAGTGTGAGTTTTGGCTGGATCGGATAGCGTTCCTTTGTCATATAGTTTCAGAGGAAGGAGTATCAGTGGACCAAAGCAAGGTGGAGGCTGTGCTTAATTGGGAGAGACCGAGGACAGTTACTAAGGTACGAAGCTTCTTTGGTTTGGTAGGGTATTACAGAAGATTTATGGAAGGATTTTCCCGGATTGCCGCCCCTTTGACTAAGCTCACGCGCAAGGAGACTCCATTTATATGGACTGATCAATGTGAGCTCAGTTTTCAGGAATTAAAGAGGAGGTTGATAGCGGCACCTGTGTTAACTATTCCTGAGGGATCAGGAGGATTTTCGGTGTATAATGATGCATCTCATCAAGGATTGGGGTGTGTGCTTATGCAGCACAGAAGAGTGGTCGCATATGGATCGCGACAGTTGAAAGACCATGAGCGGAATTACCCCACGCATGATTTGGAGTTAGCCGCTGTGGTATTTGCTTTGAAGATCTGGCGACACTACTTATATGGGGAAAGATTCCAGATCTTCACTGATCACAAGAGTTTGAGATATCTCTTTGATCAAAAAGAGTTAAACATGAGACAAAAGAGATGGATGGAACTCCTTAAGGATTATGACTGCGAGATTCTATATCATCCGGGCAAGGCGAATGTGGTTGCTGATGCCCTGAGCAGGAAGAGTATGATATCTGCTATGATGATCAAGGAATGGGATTTATTGGAGCATTTTGCTGAACTTCGGATCAGAGTTAAAGAGATAGACACTGGATTTTTGGCTAGCTTGCGAATAGAGCCCAGGATCATGGATCAAATTAGAACTGGGCAGCGCAGTGATAAGAGATTGATAGATATGATTAGCCAAGCTAAACAGAGTTCGCAGTCGGATCTCACAGTCAGTAAGGATGGATTGTTGAGATTCAGAGGACGGATTTGTGTACCAGACGATGATACCCTGAAGAGACAGATACTGAGAGAATCCAACTGCTCGCGATACACCATGTACCCAGGGAGTACTAAGATGTACCGAGACTTGAGAAAGGTGTATTGGTGGAGTGGTATGAAGCGAGACGTGGCAGAGTATATGGCCAGGTGTTTAGTATGCCAGCAAGTGAAAGCTGAACATCGGAAGCCCGGAGGACTACTACAGCCCTTACCTGTACCAACATGGAAATGTGAGCATGTCACTATGGACTTTATTATGGGTTTACCGAGGACCCGAAGAGGTCGTGACGCTATATGGGTTATAGTGGATAGATTGATCTAGAGTGCCCACTTCCTCTCCATCAAGAGCACAGATACTGTGGCTGCCTTAGCTGAGCTGTATGTCAGCGAGATAGCTAGATTACATGGGGCTCCAGTGAGTATTACTTCTTATAGAGATTCCCAATTTACTTCCATATTTTGGACCTAGTTTCAGGAGTCCATGGGATCTCGATTGAGTTTTAGTACCGCCTATCATCCTCAGACAGATGGTCAGTCAGAGAGGACTATTCAGACCCTGGAGGATATGTTGAGGGCATGTACGATGGATTTTAAGGGATCATGGGATGATCACCTGCCCCTAGCAGAGTTTGCATACAATAATAGCTATCATGCAAGTATTGGAATGGCACCCTTTGAGGCTCTATATGGTAGGAGGTGTAGATCCCCTGTAGCTTGGGAAGAAGTCAGTGACAGAAAGATAAATGCTCTCGAGCTTTTTTGAGCAAGCCGTACATAGTGTGAAACTCATATGTGAGAGGTTATGGGCTACACAAAGTAGACAGAAAAGCTACGCGGATGTGCGTAGACGACCACTCGAGTTTAAGGTTGGTGATGCAGTATTTCTAAAAATATCACCGAGTAAGGGTATCATGCAATTTGGGAAGAAAGGGAAATTGAGTCCTCGATACATAGGACCATTCGAGATTCTTGAGAGAGTGGGAGAGGTAGCTTACAGATTAGCATTACCCCCACAGATGTCTGGAATACACAATGTTTTTCATGTGTCTATGTTGAGGAAGTACCACCCGGACCCTTCTCATGTCATAGAGTATGACGAGATGGACATTCAAGAAGATATGAGCTACACTGAGGAACCCGTCCGGATTCTTGATAGAAGAGAGAAGGTACTGAGAACTAAGAGCATCCCATTAGTGAAAGTCTTGTGGAAACATCACTCAATGGAAGAGGCAACGTGGGAACTAGAGAGTCTCATGAAGGAGAAATGCCCTCATCTCTTTGACTAGTTGAGTTGTATTTGGAGGACCAAATTCTTTTAAGGCAGGGAGGATGTGAGATCTGAGAATTTCAGACATATTTTAATTATATAATATGAACATGAAGTATAATTTATTGAGCTAAGTGAATTGGGGAATGATAATTGAAGATTTATATGTTAAGTGTTTAAAATAAGTATGAAGTTATGAGGACAGATCGATCTGGGAGAAGGAGAGATCAATCTGGTGAGTTAAAAATGACAAGGAAGAAGGAATTTAAGGAGCAGATCGATCTCCAATGGAAGAGGATCGATCTCCTTATGATTCTGTTTGAGAGAAGATCGATCTCATGAGGAAGAGATCGATCTCCAAATGATTCTGTTTGGAAGAAGATCGATCTCCTCAAGGAGTAAATCGATCTCATCAAGCCATAAAGAGATCGATCTCACCCCTCAACAGATCGATCTCCTAGGCATAAATTGCCCCAAATTGTCCCAAAAATTCAAATGCAGATCGATCTCATCAAGAGCCAGATCGATCTCCTACCCTCAGCCTATATAAGGAACTCCTATTTTTCTCCTGCAATCTCACTTTCTCTCTCTTCCAACCCCCATTTTCACCGAAACCTAGCTTTCTCACTCATCCAAAGTACCCATTTCCGTCCAAATCAGAAGTTGTGGCAAGAAGGAAAGTTGTTCCTCATCAAAGGGAGAACAACATACTTGGAAATTGAAAGATGGATCGAATCGAGGCAAGAGATAAGCTCTCCACAAGTTTTGGGTAATTTTTAAACCTCGATCTTGATATTTGAGATGATTTTGATGATAATGGTTATTGTCATTATGCTGAAATAGCTGGAAAATGATTAGGGATTGATGAAAGTACAATGTGGTTAGAGTGATAATGATATTTAGAAATTTTAGGAATTTGAGCTATAAATAGAAATTTAGACAATGTGGTGAATTAGCATAGATAATTGGCATGAGAAATATAGAATGTTAAGGTGTCGTGAGCGAGATTATGGTTTGTGGTGGAGTTATGAGAATTGAGAAATTTGAGGAGTTATGAGCAATTATGCTCGATTTTGAGAATTGAGGTTGATGTGATAGTTGAATATTGATGTTTTAACATCGTTTGGACAGCTCGGGAGTTCCACAGTGGAATACGAGGCTAGTCCGTGATACGGGGTAAACGATTGCACTATACGAGGTGCAAAGAGGTAAGGGAAACTAAACCATTTGTGTATGTGATTTGCGAACTATTATAGCATGATTTGTGATTTATAAAACAAGCATGTTGAGTGTTGTGATACAATTGCACACGATTTTTATAGCCAGTTGGAGCCCAATATTTTTATGAGTTTATAACTGGGCTCTACGTTAAGGCAATATCGAGATTTGAGAAATGTGTGCGTGTTTTGCTGGTTGGGACTCGGTTTCAATATGTTTTGTGTTGAGTACAAAACGGTTTTAAATGAGTTTTATGAGAGAAAAACCACTATGAGTTCTACGTGAAGGCAAACCAGTCTTATGTGATAAGACTTAGGTGTGTAATTTTGAGTACACACCGGGCATTGCTCTGGTAGCATGTAAGCCCGATTCTTCTCCGTTCTGGTAACGTGAGAATAACCCATTCTGTGGCTATGCCACGTATATTTGGTGGCTGTTGCCACGTGAGAAACCCTATTTGGTGGCCGTTGCCACGTGAGAAACCCTATTTGGTGGCCGTTGCCACGTGAGAACCCTAATTCGTGGCCGTTGCCACGTGAAACCCTATCCAGTGGCTATGCCACGTGTGAATTTAAATCAGTAGCATGTAAGCCTGATTCTTCTCCGTTCTGGTAACATGAGAATAACCTATTCTGTGGCTATGCCACGTATACTTGTTGGCCGTTGCCACGTGAGAAACCCTATTTGATGGTCGTTGCCACGTGAGAACCCCATTTGGTGGCCGTTGCCCCGTGAGAAACCCTAATTGGTGGCCATTGCCACGTGAGAACCCTATTTGGTGGTCGTTGCCACGTGAGAAACCCTATTTGGTGGCCGTTGCCACGTGAGAAACCTATTTGGTGGCCGTTGCCACGTGAGAACCCTATTTGGTGGCCGTTGCCACGTGAAAAACCCTAATTGGTGGCCGTTGCCACGCGAGAAACCCTATTCTGTGGCTGTGCCACACGTGAATTTAAATCAGTGGCTATGCCACGTGTGCTTAGTGTCTGTGCCACATATGAATTTAAATCAGTGGCTATGCCACGTGTGTTTAGTGGCTGTGCCACGTGCATTACTATTTCAGTGATTTTATCACGTTTATTGAGAAAGCGATTATCGCATTATTTTCACATGCTTTGTTATTGCTCTAGACTGAGCCTTTTTACTTCATGTTTTCACATGATTTGAGACATGAGAATGTCGTTTTGAGTACTTTCATGCTATGGTTTTCAAATGAGATTAATGAGTTTCACATACAAATAAATATTTTGTGATGTGCATTTTGGTTTATGAAATGAGTCCCTTACCCCCTTTACTGAGCGATTTAGAAGCTCACCCTGTTTTCTTTCCCCCCAGATCTCTTCAAGTGAAAAGGATTTTCCTGCGACGTACGGAGTAGTGGCTAGTGGAGGACTTGAGCTCCAGGCCATATATTGTATTTTGAGGTATCTTTTATCTTTTCATGTACCCAGACAATTATCATAATTGCAGACACTTGATGTATAACATTGTGTGGGATGTATTAGGATTAATTAACTTGAGATTGATTAATGTATTTGATATGATATATAATTTCTAGTGATGAGATCCTGAGGTACGATAAATATGATAATGTATGACACTGCACAGGAA
Source organism: Firmiana major (assembly GCA_033439115.1). NCBI lineage: Eukaryota > Viridiplantae > Streptophyta > Magnoliopsida > Malvales > Malvaceae > Firmiana > Firmiana major. The sequence continues at coordinate 54,349,917 of CM065904.1, read as the reverse complement.
TGCACTCTTAATTGAGAATTGATGAGTAAAAAGTTTTAAAATTGCCCTATTTTCCGCGTTTCCGGGGCGTGACATTAACCATCAGAGGATGATTATTTCTTGGCTAGTACAGATTGGACCGAGTATTTTGGATTGGATCAGGGCGGGGCAGAGAAATTGTAAGACCCGATTTTTTCGTAAGAGCAAATGGAATGAATAGAAATTTTCAAGTGCATTTACAAATGCAAAAGGATTGAGAATGAATTCCCGAACACGTGAAGGGCAAAACGATCAAAAGATCAAAAGTCGATATAACTTCGACAAGAAAATTTAATTAAAAATATGGGATTGCGAAATCTTGATCAATAACTGTCACGACCCAAACTACCCAAAAATCAGAGTTAATTTTTCGCGTTTTATTATTTACTTAAATTCTTACCTGTTCTCGAATCGTGACCACACTCCACTAATAATTGGGCTGTGCGTCAATGCCAGTCCCACCACACATTTACCATGTAACTTATTTCTTCTCCAGTCATTTATTAAATGTCTACAATATTTATACATCCCCTAAAGTTACTTACAAACATGTTACTGTGCTATGCTTATGTAGATACAATATGTACAAGTGTATATACCTTATGTTGATGGGTAGCAGCGGATATCCGGAATGCAGTACTGAGTCGTCGCAACTTCAGCTGGAGATTATCTGTGGGAGAAAATCAAAGGGGTGAGCACATCAAGCTCAGTAAGGCAATCCTACGAACAAGTATGTAACCATACTACCTACATGAATGTGGTGCTATGCATAAACCACCCTTTCTCCACACACTTTAAAACAATGATATGCGTTATGATGTTATGTAAAACACATTGCACGGAAAATCCAACATGCAAGTATATTCAAAATCATATCTTTCTCGTTTAAAATTTCACAGTAAAGTCAGGACTCGACCCCTCCTTCGGGTGATCCTGACTCACTCAAAATCATGAAAATCGTTAACATCACATATGGGTTTTAAAAGCATGGAATATAACCATCATGCATATTTAATTTAAATCCCAGTTTAAATCATCGAAATCGTCGACATGCGAGACGAGGTAATATTTGTATAACGGCAATAACCAGGACTGGCCAATGTGTCCTCGTGAGTCCCTCTAGCTTCACGGATCCTAGTGTGCGAGGTCTCACCCTGATCGGGAACCGCCCGGGAGGTGGGTCAATCCAACCCGTCAGTCTTATCCGATCTCACGCATCCGAAGATGCCGTATCACAAAGATACCGTATCACAAAGATACCCCGTATCACAAAGATACCACACGGTACATCGTACTCTATGCTACTTGCACGGTACATCGTACTCCGTGGACCCACAGCCTTATCCCTCGTTCGGGCTCATCAGCTGGATCTCCAACCCTTATCCCTCGTTCGGGCTCATCAGGTGGATCTCTAACCCTTATCCCTCGTTCGGGCTCATAAGGTTGTTTTAACATGCCATGTCTCAAAATGAACGTACGAGCCTATTTAATCGATGACACACAGTCAACCCGATGCTCCAAGCACGGCTTATCGTATGATCTCTGAAAAGTAGTGCGAGCGGTGCTCTAACACTGTCGGTAAATCAAGTAAAACTAGTGCGAGCTAAGCTCTAGCACTCTGTATGTAAATCATGTGAAAATCGGGTGTGAGTTAGACTCTAGCACCCTGTCACGAAAATCATGTAAAATCTGGTGCGAGTTAGACTCTAGCACCGTGTCATGAAAAGCAAATGTGAAACCTGGTGCGAGTTATACTCTAGCACCTATGCATGTAAACTCTAGTGCGAGCTCTCGCTCCAGCACTAATGCGTGCATCACACAAATCGAAAATACCGTGCGAGCTGAGCTCTAGCACGTCATATGTCAATAAAACACGTAGGCGGCTCTGTTTACTCAAAACAGTTTTCAAAACAATTTCACGTTGAAAGTATGCAATGCGGTGCATTTTCTTTCAAGGTTAGCCAGCCTACTAATGCATGCATCAAAACACCTCCAGAATGAGCAAGAACCTCTTGTTCTTGCTCCTCCCAATTTTTCCTAAATTTTTTTAGATTTTACCCTTAACAAGGCTATTTTAGTAATTTTCCCATTCGGGGCACTAAAATTATTATTCGACCTCTAGACCCTTCAGATAAATTTTAAAGGACTGCATATGAATTTAAAATTTCGTAAAGTTACCTCTAGCAGTCCGCAGAATTCCCTTACCTTATTTTCCTGTCGAGTCTGACCTTTTCTTTTCCTCTGTTGTCTCGTCGCGCAGTCCGATATGCTCCCAATCAAATACCCGGAACTGCGTATTAATATTCCTCAGGTAAGATATTATACAATTTAATTGTATTTAATACTTTCTGGGCTTAATTTAAATCATTGGGCCCGTTCACCCCTATTGGGCCCGATTGCACCTTAATGGGCCTTAATCGGCCTTAAGCCCGTTTACCACTTAATTTTCACTTTATCGAGGCCTATTGGGCTCATTGGGCCCACCAATAAATTATTGGGCCTCGTTCTAATTCTCGAATAGCTAAATTTAATATTTACGACAATTTAACTAATTTTCCATAATTTAATTCAATTTATGCGAAAATTAAATCAATATCACGCATAACGAGGTAATTATCGTAAATAGGGGTCACTTACCCGAGATTCCATGCTAGTCCGTAAATCGAGGCTGTCTCGAGCCCTCGGTGGATGCCAATCGTCGAGCTACACAATTAAATATATTTTTCGGGTAAACTTTTAGTCGATAATTAATTAAATAAAATATTCCAAATTTAAATCGGGTCAATTTGACCGCTTATCGACTTACCCGAAGTTCGATTGCACCACAGAAATTTTCTCAATTTTTTTCCCCTTTTTCTTTTTCCCTTTTTTTCTCCTTTTTTCCTCTCTTTTTGGCTGAACCGGTTCAGTCCGGTTCGGACCGGTTCAGACCGTCGGTTCACTCCGGTTCGGTCGGTTCACCGCCGGTTGAAGGCCTTGCCGGTCGGTTCTCTGCCGGCTTCCACCGCCAGCAGCTCCATGAGGTTGTCCGTAGCTCGAATCTGCCCTCGGTTTCGGTCGAGGTCGCCGGAACACCGCCGGTCCGGCTCTTCTCCTCTTCGCCGTCGGTACCCATTTCTTTCCTCGCCGTTTTCGACGCCGTCCGTCGGTTTCGGTGGCTGCCACCACCACCAATCGCATCGTCTGGGCCTGGGGAGTCCTCGGTTGGGTTCAGGGTCGGCCAGATCGGCGCCGTTCGCCGCCGATCGGAACTCTTTCTCCCGCGGCTTCTCTCCCCCGATTCGCCGATCTCCGACGTCGGTAGGCTGCACCGCCGGTACCATCATGCTCACCGGGCGTCGCTCTACGTTTTCCGACCCTCGCCTGGGCTCAACGGTCGCCGGTGGCTCGCCGGGCATTCGTTGGTCGGCTGCCCCCTTTTCGTTTTTTTTGGTTCTCTCTCTCTCCCCGATATTTCCGTTTTCAGCCTTTTTTTTTCAATTCTTTTATTAATTATTTTTATTATTATTTATTTTAATTATTACACTATTCCTTAAAATACTCTATAAAAATCCAAAATATCCCTTAAAATTATTATTTAATTCTAAATTAATTAATTTAATTTAATTTAATTTAATTTATTTATTATACTTTAACTCTTTTTCGGGTATAATTTCTCTGTATTTTTCGAGATATTGTCCCGAGTGACTTTTCGGTATATTTTTCAATTATTTTTGGGATTATTTTTCCGAACTAAAAATTCCAATTAATCCCGATTAATTCCAATAAATTAATATCTTGATCAATTTAATCCGAAATAAATTTATTTCACTTTTATTGACCAAGATTTCTTAAATCCATCTTTTTAATTAAATTTCCTTATCGAAATTATACCGACCTTTGGTCTTTTGACCATTTTACCCTTGCACGTGATCGGGATTAATTTAACCCGACTTCCTTCATACTTCCCCCATCTTTTCTTATTTAATTTTTGTATTTTAATTAAATTCGGGTCTTACAACTCTCCCCCACTTAAGGAATTTGGTCCTCCAAATTAGAACCTATTCATATGAGTCCATATATAACTCCGGGTACATCGATCGTATCATACTCTTAAATTCTTATGTGACCTTCTCCGGAGTGTATTACTACCAAAAGATTTTAATTGGGGAGATCATCTTAACCATTAATACTTTCTCTTTCCTATTTAATGCCCGAATCAACTTCTTCAATATACTTATATTTTCATTAGATTGAACTTTTGGAGTTCATATCCTATCACTTATGCTGGATTCTGAATAGTATTCCCGAAGCATCAAAAGCTGAGATCCATTGTGGGTGCCTGTTAATTCAGGTGATAACACTAACCTACAGGTCTTATCTCCCACTTGTCCAATTCCTCAAAATATTCCATCCAGCGTAACTTATTTTACCTTCTTCCAAAAGTTTGCTATGTCCTTATTCTCTTAGGACAAGTAACTTTCAACCATACTAATTCACCAAGGATGAATTCCAATACTTGTCTATCTGCTCTGAGGTGTTCTTAATCTCTTATCTTAATTAAACATCCTCAGAGACTTATTATCCAAAGTCAAAATTGATTATGTTCTGTCACCCACTTTTCTTATCCAATTTGGGGAACAACCCCTACGGCCATACACTGCCTCATATCTTGTCATCCCGATACTCAAGTGACAATTGTCACTATTGGCGAATTCAATTAGAAATCAACTGATCATTCCAGGAGCTCATAAAATCGAGGCACACGCTTTCATCGAATCCTCCAGAACCTGTACAGTCCTCTCTGACTGATCATCTGTCTGAGGATGGAAAGCTGTGCTTAATACTCAGTCGGGTTCCCATAGCTTCCTAAAAATATTCCCTGAAGTAGAAAGTGAAGCGGGAATCCCTATATGATACCATGCTCACTGGAACGCTACATAATGTTCCACAATCTTCCTTATACCTGAATCCTCATACACACTTTGAGTATTTAGGGAGTTCATAACCAGAAGGTGGGTAGACTTAGTCACTCTATCGACTATCATCCAAATAGCCTCGTAATTCACCTGGGTCCTCTGTAACCCATCACGACATTCATGGAGACTTGCTCTCATTTTCGTGCCGTGTCGATATAGGTAGAGGTTGCAATAACTCTGCAGGCTCTTAATACTCTACCTTATCCTGCTGACATACTAGGCACTTTTCCACAATCTCTATCATATCTCTTTCCTCATCTGACCACCAATACCCCTTTCAGAGATTTCATATTTATAATCATTACTTTCCGTATGCACTGTATATCCCGAAAAGTGAGCTTCTGACAACATTACTATCTCATTAACTGTGGTCCTGGGGAGCACTCATACTATCTCGGAACCTCTGTAAATCATTATCGTATTCTGTGAACTCTGTCACTGTACCCTTTTGAATCAGACCCAAACTATCGACATCCGGTCGATCATCATGCTAAGCCTGGCAAATCCGGGCACTCTCATCCGGTTCTAATCATCAGGCTAGCTGTCACACAATCACTGTCATCATCAGAAGGGATCACATCTCTACTGAGGCTCACAACTGCTCTAGCAGCTCACGCTCCCTGACCATCATATGTGATGCCATCCTGAGGCTCTTTCTACTCAAAGCATCAGCCTTTCCTGGGTGGTACAATTTTCACGATCAATATTTCTCAGAAGCTCTAACCCACTATGTATTCTCATGTTCGCCTCTTTCTGTGAAAACAGATACTCGGGCTTTATGATCAGTGCATATCCATAATTTCTCACCCTATACATAATAGTACTATATCCTCAGTACAAATACTGTTGCCAACTTAAAATCATGGGTATCTTCCCATTATACATTAATACACAGCTCCTTCATAATTTTGAGGTATCCATACTCACTGAGAACCTCTTGAGCTGTTGGGTATGGTGAAATTAATCACGGTGGTCAGTTCATACTTCATCACGCCAAATTCACATCACAACAATAATCTTATTTATCGTCTCTTTCCAAGGCCACGTTTCTTAGTTAAACGTGTCAACAAGGTATATCCTTTTAGAACTCGCAACAACCATCTGCAAAAGCAATTTCCCAATTGTTGCTTATAAATCGCCCTAGACTTTAACTACACCCAATATATCATCGATAATGATGATTACAAATCGATCTAATCCTTGACTTATTTACGCATAAGCGTATAAGATCCTTCTCAACCGCTTACATTTTCAGGTACTAACCTGCGCCATTTTCTTTTCTTATCTTAACGGCTCTTATTAAATTTTACTATGTTAACCCTTTATGATTTGTCGAATTTAAATATTCTTATCGTCTTAGTAAGGGCATCCTAATGCTAAAGGTATTTATTACGATGATCGATTTTCCGTTATAGGTTATATATATACTTTTAGACGCTGTCAAGTCTTCAGGCGGGGAGGTATTTTGAAATACCTTTATTAACCTTCAGACTTAACCACAACTACGTTATACCTCAGTCTCTGTGGTCACAATTACTAATTGCTTTAATCTCTAATGACTTCACATATTAAGGGTATTCCTTACCTAGCATATGTCTCTTACTCCAATACGTCTTGTATTCAGAATCAACATATCTCGAAGATTATCTCCTTTCGTATCGATCATGACGAAACTCTTGTCATTATTCATTTCGTGAGTACCATTATTTGCTCCTTTAACTTCAACTGTCGCACCCCTTTTTATTACTTAAAATCTCTATATCCATATTCCGTTAATTAATCATCCTCTATTGGGGTACTCATTTATCAGTATTGTGCCCAATGATGTAGGCATTCATGCCTTTTACTCACTTATATGTGAATGAATACGATATGAATAAATGTGTGGCACCAGGATTAATGAACATATGTGCTTCATTATTCATAACAAGTGTGGTATCTTATACCACATCCATGAAACATCAATAGTGTCCTGGTCTAAGACATCCTCTCGTCTTCGTCCAACAACCTACTTTCCTTTTTCTCTTCGGCTATGTCCTCCCTTTTCGTTGCAGCTATACCAACGAAGTTTTTCTCTCTGTCTCTTTACTTTCCTGTGGGACTATCTCGCCCAATTCTGTGCAATCAAAATCCAGGGTCCGTCTTACCGCACTTAACGGCCATTTTCATCAATACAGTGTAGGTATAGACCCTCCTTCTGTGGTATCCACCACACATCTCACACTGCTTACAGTGCTCACACTGCCACACTGCTTCGTAGCAGGTCAGGGTCCTCCAATCACAATACCCCTCAAGAGTGCCAAAATTGGATGCACTGGGGTCTTACCAATTATCTTACTCCATGACTCGTCAAATTAAATCTTTTACCAATTACCATTTTCCCATTTTTAACATCTTTCTCATTTCTCGATTCTCTTTTCTGTCTTTATTTCAGCCCTCACTACCTTTCCCAATCTCAGAGGCGTGCAATTCATATTCTTATTTATCCAACTGTAAATCTCCGCACTCCCTCGGTATAGGTAATATCTCGCGGGGCCAATCGAACTCAAGTTGAAAAGTTGAGCCATCTCATAAACTTTTAGACATCTCGACTGTCACTTGTTCATAGTGTCGAGGTAATATCTGTCCAAGAATATAACTAAGTTTTTCCATACTCGTCAATAAATCAATTCCTTTTAAACAGTGTCCGGGATATTTTGTCACCGAAATATATCCAAGATATTTCTCATCTCAACTCTTAAGATGGGTCGAGCGGGTTTCCACCAATGCTCCACTGCGCCCTCTGATCTCATACGTAATCTGAGCAATTAGCTCCTCACAATAATCTCCACACTCCGCTCCAAGCATTGCGAAGCGTGTCTCAATAATGTCCGATCACTCTGTCGGACTCAATGGGGCATGCTCAACATTAGCCTCCATTTCAATTTCATACTGATTCTCATAGGTTAACTCAGCACGACTTAGCAGACTCAGGTCTACCTCTACGACCTCTGCCTCGTGCACTATCTCATCTAACGCGACTCATATTAGGCATTCCTGCATTCTCGACCATTTCTTAGTCAAAACCCATCTCGATATACACTATTGTATCTAACCAAGCACAGTAACACGGGGATGTAATTTCCTAATTACTGACACTGACACACATCAGACCAATTGCTGCTCTGATACCATAATAATTGTCACGACCCAAACTACCCAAAAATCAGAGTTAATTTTTTACGTTTTATTATTTACTTAAATTCTTACCTGTTCTCGAATCGTGACCACACTCCACTAATAATTGGGCTGTGCGTCAATGCCAGTCCCACCACACATTTACCATGTAACTTATTTCTTCTCCAGTCATTTATTAAATGTCTACAATATTTATACATCCCCTAAAGTTACTTACAAACATGTTACTGTGCTATGCTTATGTAGATACAATATGTACAAGTGTATATACCTTATGTTGATGGGTAGCAGCGGATATCCGGAATGCAGTACTGAGTCGTCGCAACTTCAGCTGGAGATTATCTGTGGGAGAAAATGAAAGGGGTGAGCACATCAAGCTCAGTAAGGCAATCCTACGAACAAGTAGGTAACCATGCTACCTACATGAACGTGGTGCCATGCATAAACCACCCTTTCTCCACACATTTTAAAACAATGATATGCGTTATGATGTTATGTAAAACACATTGCACGGAAAATCCAACATGCAAGTATATTCAAAATCATATCTTTCTCGTTTAAAATTTCACAGTAAAGTCAGGACTCGACCCCTCCTTCGGGTGATCCTGACTCACTCAAAATCATGAAAATCGTTAACATCACATATGGGTTTTAAAAGCATGGAATATAACCATCATGCATATTTAATTTAAATCCCAGTTTAAATCATCGAAATCGTCGACATGCGAGACGAGGCAATATTTGTATAACGGCAATAACCAGGACTGGCCAATGTGTCCTCGTGAGTCCCTCTAGCTTCACGGATCCCAGTGTGCGAGGTCTCACCCTGATCGGGAACCGTCCGGGAGGTGGGTCAATCCAACCCGTCAGTCTTATCCGATCTCACGCATCCGAAGATGCCGTATCCAAAGATACCCCGTATCACAAAGATACCGTATCACAAAGATACCCCGTATCACAAAGATACCACACGGTACATCGTACTCCATGCTACTTGCACGGTACATCGTACTCCGTGGACCCACAGCTTTATCCCTCGTTCGGGCTCATCAGCTGGATCTCCAACCCTTATCCCTCGTTCGGGCTCATCAGGTGGATCTCTAACCCTTATCCCTCGTTCGGGCTCATCAGGTTGTTTTAACATGCCATGTCTCAAAATGCACGTGCGAGCCTATTTAATCGGTGACACACAGTCAACCCGATGCTCCAAGCACGGCTTATCGTATGATCTCTGAAAAGTAGTGCGAGCGGTGCTCTAACACTGTCGGTAAATCAAGTAAAACTAGTGCGAGCTAAGCTCTAGCACTCTGTATGTAAATCATGTGAAAATCGGGTGTGAGTTAGACTCTAGCACCCTGTCACGAAAATCATGTAAAATCTGGTGCGAGTTAGACTCTAGCACCGTGTCATGAAAAGCAAATGTGAAACCTGGTGCGAGTTATACTCTAGCACCTATGCATGTAAACTCTAGTGCGAGCTCTCGCTCCAGCACTAATGCGTGCATCACACAAATCGAAAATACCGTGCGAGCTGAGCTCTAGCACGTCATATGTCAATAAAACACGTAGGCGGCTCTGTTTACTCAAAACAGTTTTCAAAACAATTTCACGTTGAAAGTATGCAATGCGGTGCATTTTCTTTCAAGGTTAGCCAGCCTACTAATGCATGCATCAAAACACCTCCAGAATGAGCAAGAACCTCTTGTTCTTGCTCCTCCCAATTTTTCCTAAATTTTTTTAGATTTTACCCTTAACAAGGGTATTTTAGTAATTTGCCCATTCGGGGCACTAAAATTATTATTTGACCTCTAGACCCTTCAGATAAATTTTAAAGGACTGCATATGAATTTTAAATTGCGTAAAGTTACCTCTAGCAGTCCGCAGAATTCCCTTACCTTATTTTCCTGTCGAGTCTGACCTTTTCTTTTCCTCTGTTGTCTCGTCGCGCAGTCCGATATGCTCCCAATCAAATACCCGGAACTGCGTATTAATATTCCTCAGGTCAGATATTATACAATTTAATTGTATTTAATACTTTCTGGGCTTAATTTAAATCATTGGGCCCGTTCACCCCTATTGGGCCCGATTGCACCTTAATGGGCCTTAATCGGCCTTAAGCCCGTTTACCACTTAATTTTCACTTTATCGAGGCCATTGGGCTCATTGGGCCCACCAATAATTTATTGGGCCTCGTTCTAATTCTCGAATAGCTAAATTTAATATTTACGACAATTTAACTAATTTTCCATAATTTAATTCAATTTATGCGAAAATTAAATCAATATAACGCATAACGAGGTAATTGTCGTAAATAGGGGTCACTTACCCGAGATTCCATGCTAGTCCGTAAATCAAGGCTGTCTCGAGCCCTCGGTGGATGCCAATCGTCGAGCTACACAATTAAATATATTTTTCGGGTAAACTTTCAGTCGATAATCAATTAAATAAAATATTCCAAATTTAAATCGGGTCAATTTGACCGCTTATCGACTTACCCGAAGCTCGATTGCACCACAGAAATTTTCCCAATTTTTTTCCTCTTTTTCTTTTTCCCTTTTTTTCTCCTTTTTTCCTCTCTTTTTGGTTGAACCGGTTCAGTCCGGTTCGGACCGGTTTAGACCGTCGGTTCACTCCGGTTCGGCCGGTTCACGGCCGGTTGAAGGCCTTGCCGGCCGGTTCTCTGCCGGCTTCCACCGCCAGCAGCTCCGTGAGGTTGTCCGCAGCTCGAATCTGCCCTCGGTTTCGGTCGAGGTCGTCGAAACACCGCTGGTCCGGCTCTTCTCCTCTTCGCCGTCGGTACCCATTTCTTTCCTCGCCGTTTTCGGCGCCGTCCGTCGGTTTCGGTGGCTGCCACCACCACCAATCGCATCGTCTGGGCCTGGGGAGTCCTCTGTTGGGTTCGGGGTCGGCCAGATCGGCGCCGTTCGCCGCCGATCGGAACTCTTTCTCCCGCGGCTTCTCTCCCCCGATTCGCCGATCTCCGACGTCGGTAGGCTGCACCGCCGGTACCATCGTGCTCACCGGGCGTCGCTCTACGTTTTTCGACCCTCGCCTGGGCTCAACGGTAGCCGGTGGCACGCCGGGCATTCGTCGGTCGGCTGCCCCCTTTTCGGTTTTTTTTGGTTCTCTCTCTCTCCCCGATATTTTCGTTTTCAGCTTTTTTTTTCAATTCTTTTATTAATTATTTTTATTATTATTATTTATTTTAATTATTACATTATTCCTTAAAATACTCTATAAAAATCCAAAATATCCCTTAAAATTATTATTTAATTCTAAATTAATTAATTTAATTTATTTATTATACTTTAACTCTTTTTCGGGTATAATTTCTCTGTATTTTTCGGGATATTATCCCGGGTGACTTTTCGGTATATTTTTCAATTATTTTCGGGATTATTTTTCCAAACTAAAAATTCCAATTAATCCCGATTAATTCCAATAAATTAATATCTTGATCAATTTAATCCGAAATAAATTTATTTCACTTTTATTGACCAAGATTTCTTAAATCCATCTTTTTAATTAAATTTTCTTATCGAAATTATACCGACCTTTGGTCTTTTGACCATTTTACCCTTGCATGTGTTCGGGATTAATTTAACCCGACTTCCTTCATACTTCCCCCATCTTTTCTTATTTAATTTTCGTATTTTAATTAAATTCGGGTCTTACAATAACGAAGAAATAATTAAATTTCGGGTTAAATTGATCAAGATATGAATTTATTGGAATAAATCAAAATTTTCACTTTGAAAAATAATCCCGAAAATAATCGAAAAATATAGCGAAAAGGTAAAATCGGACTGAGAAATTCATTTACGGATTAAATGAATAAAATAGTATTTTTTAGATATTTTTGAAATTTTAATATTATTTTAATGATTAAAATAATATTAAAATAAATTATAAATAATAAAATAAAGTAAATGAAAAAAAAAAGAAATTGTAAAAACGCAAAAAAAAAAAAAACAGAAATGAAAACAGAAAGAAACGCGAAAATGGCGACCCGAAGACTGATCTCTCCGTCCGACGACCATCGGCTGGGCTGAGGGGCCGGCTAAGGCCGGCGAAGGTAGCCCCACACGAGGCGAACCACCAGTGGCCATGACGCCCCGTGGAGGCTGTCAGAGCACGCCGGAAATGGAGGAGCTTGCTGCGGGAGAGAGGCTTCGATCGACGGCCATCAGCACCGATTCGAGCGACACCGAGGCCCGATTTTGGAAGCCCAGGTCGTGGCGCACTGATTGGTGTCGAAATCGCACCGTGAATCGGTCGGACAGCACTGAAACGACCAAATGATACCGAATTGGACTGAACCACTAGACCAAATCGGTCTGAACTGGGTTGAACCGGACCGGACCAGTTCAGCCAAAAAGAAAAGGAAAAAAGGAAGAAAAAGGGAAAAAGAAAAAAAGAAAAAATTGGGAAAAATTTCAGTGATGCAATCAAGCTACGGGTAAGTCGGTAAGCGGTCGAATTGATCGATTTAAATTTTGAAATATTTAATTTGATTAATATCCGACTGGAAATTTACCCAGAAAAATATTAAATTGTGTAGCTCGACAATTAACGTCAAACGAGAGCTCGAGTAAGCCTCGATTTGTATATGATCATGGAATCTCGCGTAAGTAACCTTTATTTAAGACAATTTTACATCGTTATGCGTGTTGATAAATTACGGATTCAATTTTCGCATTAAAAGAATTAAATTCTAAAAATTTGAAAAAATTGTCGTAAATACTAAATTGAGATATCCGAGAATTTAGAACGAGGCTCAATAATTACTGATGGGCCCAGTGAGCCCAATAGGCCTCGATAATGTGAATAGTCAGTGGAAAAACGAGTTTAAGGTCGATTAAGGCCCCTTATGGTACAATCGGGCCCAATATGGGTAAACGGGTCCAATGATTTAAAATTAAGCCCAGAAAATATGAAATACAGTTAATTGTATTGTATTTGACCTGATGAATATTTATCCGCAGTTTCAGATATTGGATTCAGAGCAAATCGGACTGCGTGACGAGTCATCAGTGGAAAGGTCAGACTGTACAGAAAAATGAGGTAAGGGAATTGTGTGAGTAGCTAGAGGTAGCTATGCGTATTTTAATAGCTTTTCTGTACACTGAATATGTACGTATACCTTGATTATGTATAATGATCCTAAAAGTGGTTTAAATGATTTTAAGGATAGAAATAGGTGAAAAGACTATTTTACCCCTATTGAGGGAAGTTCACCTAAGGATGGTGAAAGCATGACATGCATGAAATGCATGATTTAAGGACTTTTATGATTAAAGAATCTTATTAGTTTTAATCAAAGCAAATCGATAGATTGACTAGTAATTGCATGAATTTCACATGATAACACTACGTAAGTGTTATTTATATTTAAGTGAAAAATTTCCTTGGAAAATAGGCCAACTATCAAGTTTATATGGAAACAGATAGTGCTGGCGCATAGCTTGCTCTATATCTACATTTGTGAGTGTGCATAAAATGTGCTTGAGCGGTTGCTCGGACTGACTTGTGTGACATCATATGTATGAAATGTGCTAGAGCGGTTGCTCGCACTGATTTTTATTATTGTGGAATGCATGAGAGGTGCTGGAGCCTAGCTCGCACTCTGTTTTGACATCTTTTGACTTGTTTTGACCTGATATGCATAAAAAGGTGCTGGAGCGATTGCTCGCACTAGTTTTTATGATTGGCATGCATGAGAGATGCTGGAGCTTAGCTCGCATCCTATTTTGATATGATAATGCATAAAAGCCGTGCTGGAGTGTAACTCGCACGAGATTTGATGTATTTATGCATAAGTCGTACTGGAGTTTTTCTCGTACGAGGTTTTCACTGAGTTTTTATACATATCCATATTAGAGCATTGCTTGTACGTGGATTTTATTTGAATTTATAATTACTTTAAGTCGTATTGGAGTGCTGCTCGTACAAAGATTTCATTAATTTCTATGAAACCGTGCTAGAGCTTTGCTCGCACGAGATTTTCTGATATCATGAATATGCATGGAGCCGTGCTAGAGCTTTGGTCACACATGGATTTATATTACATGCATATAGCCGTGTTGGAGCCTCCTGTAGATTGTGTGTCATAGTGAGATGATATGCTCACACGTGCATACTGAGACAGAGATGATATGGGTGGATAAGACCTATTGTAGGCACCCCTGATTGAGCTTGGGTTCATGGAGTACGTTGTACCGTGTATGTCACGTGGAGTACGCTATACCGTGGGGATTGTTGGAGTGGAGTGGCATTAGCCATGAGGCAGCAAGCCTTGTCCTCGCAAGCCTGGTGTTATGCTGTTCTGGCGGGTAGGACGATCCACCTCCCATTTCAGGTGTGATACCCTGCACACTAGATACCGTGTTGCCAGGGATCACTAGGATATGGCCATAGTCCTCGATGTTACTGATATAATCACCTACTTGTCTCACATGATATAACTATTGGTCGATAGACTAGGGTAGACTCGAGGGAGAGGTCAGGCCCTCGATTTTATGATTTTTTACTATGCTAATTTATGTTTTAGAGGATTTTATGACATGTGACCCTAAAAGAAGGGTGATTTTATGACATAATTTTATAACGAATTGTTTTATGAGTTTTGAGATGATTGACCCATAGGGGTTATTTTATACTACGTTTTAAATGAAATGATTTAAATGCAGTAGCATGATGTGTTTTTCTATGCTTTAATGATAAATTCATGAAAGGATTATATCTCATGATTGGTTTTATATCGCATGAAATAATGCTTGATTTTGATTTAATTCATGCTAAGTATGATTTACTGATGTCACATAAAATGCCATTGATGCATAAGTAGTACGATTTATATATGCACAAACAGTTTTATAAATTAAGTCATGATGAAATACATGATTTTATGCATGAGATTTTAATGAAAAGAAATGGATTTTAAGGGCATTGCATTATGAGCATGTAGATAGTAGAACTATCTACTTACTTGCATAATTGCCTTACTGAGCATGTGGTTTGCTCACCCCCTTATTTTCTTATCTTTTCAGAGCACTCACAGTAATTAGTAAGTGGCTGAGGACTTGCATGCTTGGTATCCGCTGCTTCCCATCGAGAGACAGGTATACATATTTGTGTAGTTTTGTATCTAAATATGTAATGCACAGTACTGTAAACGGATATGATGTCGAGGATGTAGAGTTATAAATACCATTGTGTATGTATATAAATAAAAGTCAAAGGACAGTAAACTCTGATATGTGAATGAGATTATGAAAGTGGAATAGTAAATAGTGTGAGGTGACTAACACCGAATCATAGCCCAACTATTTGTAAGATGGTCATGATGAGAGAAAGGTAAGAATTAAATAATAAATGAAAAAATGAAAAATTTACTCTGATTTTTAGGTAATTTGGGTCGTGACAGAAATGATCAGAGGTTATTTGATATGGTTAGGGAGATGGAATAGAACTTACAATCAGATTTCTTGGTCAGTAATGATCGAGAATTTTGGATTGGATCAGGGCGGGGCAGAGAAATGATCAGAGGTTATTGGATATGGTTAGAGAGATGGAATAGAACTTGTAATCAGATTTCTCAGTCAGTAATGATGGTTTGCTCCGATTTAAGGGTTGTATCTGTATTCCGAGCGATGATACCCTGAGACAGTAGATTTTGAAAGAGTCCTATTATTCAAGGTATACTATGCATCTGGTAGTACTAAGATGTATCATAATCTGTGCAAGGTGTATTGGTGGATTGGTATGAAGAAAGATGTGACAGAATTTATGGCCAAGTGTCTAGTATGTCAGCAGGTTAAGATCGAGCATCAGAAGCCAGCAGGGATGCTTTAACCTTTGCCAGTGCTTACTTGGAAATAAGAGCACATCACTAAAGATTTCATAATGGGGTCACCGAAGATTAAAAGGAATCATGATATGATCTAGGTGATTGTAGACAGATTGATTAAGTCAACCCGCTTCCTTATCATTAAGATATAGATTCTTTGAGTGCTTTGATTGATTTGTATGTTAGAAGGGTAGCTCGGTTACATGGGGCACCCATGAGCATTACTTCAGATAGAGATTCTCGATTTACACCTAGATTTTGGGCTCATTTTTAGGAAGCTATAGGATCTCAGCTGAATCTGAGAATTACCTATTGTCCTTAGACGGACGGTCAGTCTGAATGGACTATTCAAATCTTACAGGATATGTTACAGGCATGTGCTATTGATTTTTGGGGTTCATAGGATGATTACTTACTATTAGCTAACTTTACCTACAATAACATTTTTCACTCCAGTATTGGGATGATGCCTTATGAGGCACTGTATGGTAGGAGATGTAGATCTCGGTGGCTTGGGAAGAAATGAGTGACAAAAAGACTTTGGCTCTTGATTTAGTTGAGTAGGCAGTTAAAGGTGTTTGGATTATCTGTGACAAACTTCAGACATCTTAGAGTTGGCAAAAGAGTTATGCTGATGTACACAAGCGACTAGTTGAGTTTTAGATCGAGGACTTTGTTTTTCTGAAAGTATCTCTCAATAAGGGTATCAAGTGCTTCGGGAAGAAAGGAAAGTTAAGTACTTGCATAATTTGCCCATTTGAGATTCTAGAGAGAGTTGGTGATGTTGCCTACAGACTTGCTTTATCACCACAGCTTTTTGGGGTACACATGTCTTCCATGTCTCTATGTTGAGGAAGTATAATCCGGATCCTTCACATGTCATGGAGTATGATCCATTGGACATTCAGGGAGATATGAGTTGTATTGAGCAACTTATTCAAATTTTGGATAGAAAGGAGAAAGTACTTCGATCAAAGTCTATTCATCTGGATAAGGCTATTTGGTGACATCATTCAACAGAGGAGGCTACTTAGGAGCTAGAGAGCCTCATGAAGGAGAAATACCCTCACCTATTCTGATAGACTAGGTGAATTTGCAGGACCAAATTCCTAAAGGTGGGGAGAATGCAAAATCCATAAATTTTCAATACTTGTTTATTAGTTAACCAAGTGAATTTTCAAAGAATTAACTAAGTGTTCATTTAGGACTCAAGTGTGGCCGTGGAGTTGGAAGTTGGAGCCAAGTATGGAGTATGAAGACAAAGGTAAGAAATTTTATTTAAGGTGCATTTCAAGTGTTTATGCTCATACAAGTGTGTTTGCATGCATGGAAGATTGGCTAACACTTCTAAAAATGAAATAAGTTAGCAATTTCCAAGTTAGGATAAAACCAAGAAAACTAAGTAAGTGAAATAAAACTTAATTCAACACTTTAATAAATTAATATAGGGTTTAAGCACCTAGAATAAATTGAATTAGGCTTGAATTACCATGACTAGAGTTATGGAAATAATTGGAGAAATCGAACTGAAAGCTTGGGAAATTTACTATTCATAGGTAAGAATTCGAGGATATTATTTGAAGGTCAAGATGAATTTAGAATGACCATGATTTTTATATACATCTACCTTCAGGTGTTAATGATGTTTGGGTAAAGTTTCAACAGGAACAAGGTCGTTAAGGTGATGAGAAAAATGACATAAGAATAATTGGACAGAACCAAACATGGCTGAAGAGTCTCCACGATTGACTAAATTGTATACATGAAAATGCATGCCAAATGGCCATGCAAAATACCTACCACTACTAACATTCTTAAGAGACTTAATGTAGTATTAAATTATGTCAACTTGAAGTGCCAAAAGTGGGTTGGATTTAAGCCAGAAAATACGAAACAAAATCTGAAAATCAGCACGTACATACTCTTACTATACCAAACCAAGCACTAAGTGAATTAAGCTATATTATCTTAAGCTTATCAATTACGAATTATCATTACCATAAAGTAGACGCAATACTAAGTGAAATTGAATAAGAGAACACGATAGACTTCAAAGATAGTTAAATTTGATTAATTTTGAGATAAGGTCTAGAGCAGCGCTAAGAGATATAAATAGAAAACTCATTAAGTTTCTTTTAAGCTAAAAATGAGCCTAAAACTTGAAGCAATCAGCACATACACCCCTCTCCCCAAGTTGCTGCAAGTGTCCCTATAGCTCCTAGATTGTAGAAATTTTTTTCTTCATCTTAGAGTTTGATTCAGGCTTAGCTCAAAAGGGTAAGATCTCCCTTACCCTTCTCTCTATAACATATAGAAAATTCAACCCCATCCAAGGTCATTTGAATGGTAAAAACCTTTCTGGAATTTAAGGGACAGAATCTGTCCTGTAGACAAGGTAACAACAACTTAGCTTTCCTTGCTTCCTAGTTGATTTTTGAGGTTTCTTTAAGTGTTTTAAGACTATGGTTATCTTGATCTATAGTCAAGGAGGTCTTTAAGGTGGTTTTATGGCTGGTCAAAGTTAGTCAAAGGAAGGTAAAGGTTTTTAAAAAAATTCCAAATTAATATATGTTGGTTGTGGTGAAATGTTAATGAATTTGGATAAAGTATAAAATTAAAATAAAACGCGTAGGATACTTTAGGGTTTTGACCATTGAGTATTGATGTTGGATGATGATGCTTGACGGTTAGGTTAGTGCCATGATGTTGGTTAAGGTTAGGAAGATTGATTTAAGTGCTTGGATTGAATGGAAACTAGAGAAATGGTCACATAGGCACTCAGCTATGGCATGACACCTTATGTAATTATGTCATGACCCGTTCTCAATCCATGACTTAACCAAATACCACTACAAATTTTTCGCATTTTTAACTTACCTTTCCTCTCTTCAATGGTTGGACTATGATTCGATGTCAGAATCCTCGCTTACCACATCATCCATTATCATACATACATGTTAATATACTGTTACTGACTGTAACTGCTTTTATAATACATGTGAGATTATATAAAAACTAATACAAATACATTCCCCATAATATATATCGTATACATCACTGTGCTGTTTCTATGTTTAGATACATAACCGTACAAAATATGTATACCTGTCGATCGATAGGAAATAGCAGCAGACTCAGGAATACTATCCCTCGAATGCTCTCACTCTACTGGTGATGCTCTGTAGAGAGATGTAAAGTAAGGGGGTGAGCATACAACGCACTCAGTAAGGAAATCAGGCAAGCAAGTAGATATCTACACTATCTACTCAAAATAATGCTATGCCTTAAAAACATTATTTCCTTAACTCAGTTTAAAAGCATGTCTTTAAATATATATGTATACCTGTACAGATTAAATCCCATGTATAGAAAATGTAGGCATGTAGTGCAAAACAATGCATCTTTATAATATCACAATGCCTTTAGATAAATAAATCATGCCATGTATATTTAAATCACAGTAAATATGATATTTAAATCATTCACAACACAAAAATCGGAGTCCGACCCATCCCTCAGGTCTGTCTGCAATTAAATCAATCAATCAGGTGATATATCATGTGAGACTCTGTGGTGAAAATGTAAATAGTATCCTAGACTATGATCATATCCGTCAATGTGATCCCAAGCAACATAGTACTCGGTGTGCGAGGCATCACTGCTGCAACGGGAGGGGGGTCAGTCCATCATAACCGCCAGCTATATCCTCCTCAACTCTACAACAACACACGGTACAATGTACCCCATGCCACATGTACGGTACAAAGTACTCCCGTGGACACTACATCACAGTCGGGGTGCCTGCCATAGGTCTTAGCCCTTAAAACCATGGAATATCATACCACGTCTCATAGTCCTCATGCGAATCCTCTCACACTGTGACACTCAGTCTACACAAGGAAATCAAGCATGGTTTTCAACATGTCTTATATATCACACTACAGTGCGCGCCTTTGAGCGCGACTCACAGTCGACACTCCGCTCAAACACTGTTTCACATCACAAACTCAAACTCTAGTGCGAGTAAACCTCCAGCAACTAGACCAATGCATAGTTCATGTTTCAAATCAAGTATGAGTAATAGCTCCAGTACCATGCTATGCACAATATCATCAAATCAAGTACGAGCAATAGCTCTAGTACTATGTCATGTATAAATCATTAAGAATCGAGTACGAGTAATTACTCCAGCACTCTATCATGCATGTCATAAAAAATCTAGTGCGAATCAAAATCTAGCACTAATATATGTGAAAAATATATGCAATCCAGTGCGAGCTGTGCTCCAGCACGATTCATTCTCACATAATATGATAGATGGCTCTTTAAAAAGGGATGTTTTACAAAATATCAAAATCAGCATTATAAAGTGTGCTTATTTCATATCAACCTTAAATCATTAGCCCATCTATTTTCTCTCCTGCTAAACAGCAGTTAAACACTCAAAATGGTGGTTTCCATGTTTTTTACAACTTTTCACAAAAGTTGACTTTTTTCCTAACTAAGGGCAAAATCGTAATTTACCACTATCGGGTCACAATAATTATTATTCACTTTCTCTGACCCTTAGAGTTTTTAAGTGAATGTAAAAGTAGACGAAAATATGTGCAGGTATCTCTAACTACTCACAAAATTCCTTGACCTGCAATCACTCGAGAAATTTCACTTTCTCAATGCTACTCGATCCAACAGTCCGATTTGCTTCTCCAATACTCTCTGGAGCTGCATATAACCATTTATCAGGTTAATTATACTTTTCCTACTGTATTTCACATTAAATATAGTCTATTTCCCTTAATGGGCTTTAATAATCCTTAATGGGTCTAACTATGCCTTAAGCCCATTTTCATTTTACTATTCATTTTCGTTGGGCCTATTGGGCTTGTGGGGCCCGCCAACTCTTATTGGGCTTGTCCTAGACCCATTTCCACACATTTGGCCTAAAATATTTGGGCTTGGCCCATTGGACCTCTCGGCCACATGCCATGGTCGAGAGCTATTCATGCCGTCAGTTATGCCATGGCATGCCATCCATGCCTATTTATTTAGCCAATTCACTTAGGCATTTTCATAAACACTTGGTTGGTAACATTCTTAAACATCACATAGTTCATTTAGGCATTTTATCAAATACCTTGATTGCCAACTTAATAGATGTATTAATTAATCAATTTTATTAATTCTAATTACACCATAATCATTAACACATGTACATTAATCCATTTATGCTTTAAGATCATATGTGCATAAATCAATATCTTACTACTCACTCTCGAACTAAGCAAGATCATAGTGATTTCATATGTTTCAAAGCTTAAAACATATATCAATATACTTAAAATCGTTCATACATTAACATATATGAAATTGAAAACTTGAAAATATACCAATAGTTGTGTTCACACTTGGCCGAAACTTTGGAAGCTCACAGTTTGCACTCTATGGCTCCTTGATAACCAATTCCAACATATGTCACTCTCCTTTCAATTTGAAACAACTTCTATGAAGAATGCAAGTTCCAAAATGCCTAATTCCTAGTGATTTCTAGTGAGAGAAAACTTGGATAATTGTATTTCAATGGTTTCCCTGTGTAGCTGAGAATGATGTGATGAAGATGACAATGGAGTGGCTGATTTCATAAGCCACTTACTTAGCCATTAAGCCTTACTTTCCAGCCATTATACTTGACTTCCTAAGCCTTAGTCATGAGTTACCTAATGAGTCACCTTATGAGTCATGGTTAGCTTTAACTATGGTTAGATATTTATCTCATGGGCTTTCCATTTGGGCTTCTCGGTTTGGGCTTTCTTAATGGGCTTTCGGGCTGAAATGTTTACTATATATCAGGCCTTTAATTGTCTAAATATTTGGCCAATCAATTGGTCCAACAATTCGGTCTAAAGGACCTAAAAATTTCGATATACGTTTAGTATACCTTAATGGACTTTAAAATTTTCACTTAGGCCCATTACATTTTTAACCATTAAATTTAATCCGGAATCCTTTCGAATAAATTTTCCTTACTTTCGGGGATGATTATCTTGTATTTTGGCTAAGAATATTTTTCTCCAATTTTTTTCTCCACACTTAGGTTAATTTTTAACCATGATTAGTCAACTATGGTAAAAGTTCACTTTCTTAACTATAGTTGAGTTTTTCCTTAACCATTGACAAAGTTGACTTTTTCTCTGTGAGACCCCGTATATGTAAAGTTGTAATGTGTAATGAATGCGAATGGACTTGTAATGTAAAGTATGATCGATGTAAGTCCATGGATGCAATGTACGTAAGTGTAATATGATTTGTAACGTACATACAAGTTTCATTAAGTATGAATATGAAGAAATGAGTTCTTGTAAGTGATGAATGTGATTGGAACTCAAAATGAGTAGTGTGGTAAAATGGAATGAAGTTGAGCTCTCATTTAGTTTGGAATGTGATACTTTTGGATATACAATGAATGCACACAAGTTTCAATGTGCATAAGGTATGAATGGATGCCATTTTCAAGTTATAAAGGTGGATGGATGAGAAAATGGCCATGGCAACAGATTAAGGATGTGTTGGTGTGAGTTGCAGCAAGAAAACTGCAAAAAATCTGGAAAGTATGAAGGCCAGATCGATCTCATAAGATGAGACATCGATCTGGAAGAGCCAGAATGTTCTTATTTGGGCAATGGAATAGAGCAGATCGATCTCCAATGGGGCTAGATCGATCTCCTAAGCATTCTGTGATGAAAAGATCAATCCTTAAGCACCCAGATCGATCTCCTTAGCTCTCTGTTTGGGACCAGATCGATCTCATGCTTCGACAGATCGATCTCATGCTCAAAAAATTTCATGAAAATGAGAGATTTAAGAGGACCAGATCGATCTCCTCTGGGACCAGATCGATCTCCCTAAGCTATTTCTATATAAGGAGGGCTGAAAATCTGAAATTTTTTTAAAAAACACCAATCTTCCATTTCTAACCCAAAAACCTAACTTCCTCTCTTTAAAATCAGCCATTTTCAGCAAGAATTGAGGGGAGACCATTAGACATCAAGTTGTTCATCTTAAGGAAGAGAACAACATAGTTGGAACCCAAAATCCCATTGTGGGTATTGAAGGAGATAAGGGCATTGACATTTGGAGCAAAAAGAAAAATCATATTTGGTAAGATTCTAACACTCCAATCCAAGTATATTGTCTATTTAATTGATTTTGGAGTTGTTTGGCATGAGTATGTATGGATGGAAACACCTAGGTTGTGTTAGAAACTAATGTAACCTAGAAAATGGAATGCCCCTAGTGTGAGAAAGTATGAATTGGGGAGTTGGTGGTTTATGGGTTAAGATAAGTTGTTAAATGAGTAATGTGGGTGATTTGGAATGGTTATGTGGAGTTATAATATGGGTTTAAGTGAAATTGTGAAAATGAGTATGTATATGCTTGATAAAATGCCATAGTGAGGGAATTCATGAAATATGAACACTATGAGCTTAATGTCGATTTAATATCGATTTGGAATGAGTTTATAGGCCTAAAAGAATCCATAGACTCGAGTTTTGGGTAAAGTAATGAAACGAGGCCTCATAAGCGTTAATAGAAAACTATAGGTCGAATTGACTATAGTGAACGCACGATGTCATATTATATGGATCGAGTATAATGCGGGAGATGATTTTGTGCAGTCCCAAAGAGTTCGTTGAAGACGAATCGAGTGGTACGAGTAGCAGCTTTAAGGAAGTGGAATCACGCATCGCGATTCCAGGTAAGGGAATTCTGTAAGTATATAAAGGTAGCTGCTCGTAATTTGTGGGATTATAGGGTGTTTATGAAATGCATGAACGTTTGAGAAATTGGTTGTTTGGTATGCGAAAATAGTTGTGAATATTAGATGATTTGGTTTACATAGATGTATAAAAAGGGATAGTAAGGCTAATAATTGCATAAATCAAGTGTTTTGAATGCTTTTCATAAAACATGTGTTTGGTTTTAAACGAATTGATAGATAGGATGGCTATTGTGGTTTGATGTTTGTGATAGCACATGTGAAGTGCCAAATATGTTTTGAGATAGCTTTAAAAGCTTATGAGCCACCTATCATGTTTATGTGAATTAAACCGTCCTAGAGCCTAGCTCGCACCGGGTATTGATGTTTTCATTTGTATGAAACGTGCTGGAGCTTAGCTCGCACCTTGATTTGGAAACTATGATGATGTTTATAAATCGTACTGGAGCTTCTGCTCGTACGTGGCTTTTGAGTGGTTTGTCTTATGAGTATAACCATACTAGAGCTATGCTCGTACGCGTCTCTTTATGATAGGATGCATGAGTCGTGCTAGAGCTTTGCTCGCACAAGTTTGCACATTGTGATACGTATAAGGTTGTGAAAGTTGGTAAGATCCTTAAGCCCTACATCCTTAAGCCAATATCCTTAAGCCCAAAGAGGCAGGGAGGCTCTGTTAGGCGGGGAGGCTCTGTTAGGCGGGGAGGCTCTGTTCGGTGGGGAGGCTCTCTTACGGTGGGATCCTTAAGCCAACATCCTTAAGCCCTGGAGGGACGGGGAGGCTCTATTAGGCAGGGAGGCTCTTCTACATGGGTACGGTAAGATCCTTAAGCCCTACATCCTTAAGCCAACATCCTTAAGCCCAAAGAGGCGGGGAGGCTCTGTTAGGCAGGGAGGCTCTATTCGGTGGGGAGGCTCTCTTACGGAAGGATCCTTAAGCCCTACATACTTAAGCTAACATCCTTAAGCCCGAAGAGGCAGGGAGGCTCTGTTAGGCGGGGAGGCTCTGTTCGGCAGGGAGGCTATCCTTCACGGATATGGAAATCTCTTGGTATGGGGTAGGTAAGACCTAGGAATGGCACCCCCAATCACGATATGAGTCTGTGGAGTACGCTGTACCGTGTATACCACATGGAGTACGATGTACCGCATGATGGTTATGTGATGAGAAAGTCTGGCGAGGGATAATCCATCTTCGTGCCTGTAAGACCCCGTATATGTAAAAGGGTAATATGTGTAATTGGATCAAATAATATGAATGGACTTGTAATGTAAAGTATGATTGATGTAAGTCCATGGATTCAATGTATGTATGTGTAATATAAGTTGTAACGTACATACACGTTTCGTTGAGTATGAATACGGAGAAATGTGTTCTAGCAAGTGATGGATGTGATTGAGACTCAAAATGAGTAGTGTGGTAAAATGGAATGGAGTTATGCTTCCATTTGGTTTTATGTTGCATACCTTTGAATATACAATGAATGCACACAAGTTTCAATGTGCATAAGGTATGAATGGATGCCATTTTCAAGTTATAGAGGTGGATGGATGAGGAAATGGCCATGGCAATAGATTGAAGGTGTGTTGGTATGAGTTGCAGCAATGAAACTGCAGGAAATCTGGGAAAACATGAGGTCCAGATCGATCTCCTAGGATGAGAGATCGATCTGGAAGAGCCAGAATGCTCTTTGGGCGAAAGAATTGAGCAGATCGATCTCCAATGGAGCCAGATCAATCTCTCAAGCATTCTGTAGTGGAAAGATCGATCCTCAAGCAGCCAGATCGATCTCCTTAGCTCTCTGTTTGGGACCAGATCGATCTCATGCTTCGACAGATCGATCTCATGCCTCAACAGATCGATCTCATTGCTTCGACAGATCGATCTCAGGCTTAAAAATGCCGTGAAAAAAAGAGGGATTTTAAAGGACCAGATCGATCTCCTCTTGGACCAGATCGATCTCCTCAAGTCATTTCTATATAAGGAGAGTTGAAAAATCTGGAAATCTCGGAAAACACTTAACCTTACAATTTCAACCCCAAAAACCTAATTTTCCCTCTCTAAAATCAGCCATTTTCAGTGAGATTTGGAGAGAGATCATTAGAGGTAAAGTTGTTCCTATCAAAGAGAAGAACAACATAGTGAGAGGGCATTTTTCCCATTCTTGGAGTTGAAGGAGTTAAGGGCATTACCAATTGGAGCAAGGAGAGAAATCACATTGGTAAGATTCTAACCCTCCAATCCAAATGTATTAGCTATTTAATTGATTTTGGAGTTGATTGATAGGAGTATTGATGGATAAACTACTTAGGAATGTTGTGGAAGTGGTGTGACCTAGAAATCTAAAATGGGTATAATGTGAGGATATGTGGGATTGAATGAACTTATGGTTTATGGCATGTTAAAGTTGTCATTGGGATAACGTTATGATTTAGATGGTTAGATGAAATTACATGGTGGGTTGGAAGAAATGTGGAAATGGATATGTATGTGATGAATAAATGCCATAGTGGGGGGATTCATGGAATATGAACGCTATGAGCTTTACATCGATTTGACATCGATTTTGAATAAGTTAATAGGCCTAAGAAGATCCATAGACCCAAGTTATGGGTAAAGTGATGAAACGAGGCCATATAAGCTTTAATAGAGGCTATAGATTAAATTGACTATAGCAAGCACAAGGGTTGCAATATATGGGTCGAATATAATACGGGATACGATTTTGTGCAGTCCCGAAGAGTTCGTTGAAGGCGAACCGAATCTACGAGTAAGCAGCTTAAGGAAGTGGAATCACGCATCGCAATTCCAGGTAAGGGAATTTTGTGAGTATATAGAGATAGCTGCTCGTATTTTGAACTGGGTGAATATTGGGTGTTGTATGAAATGCATGAATTGCTCAAATAAATGTTGATGGTATTTGTGAAAGATGATGGATATATGCGTGGTTTTGGTTTTGAAGTGGATGTTATGGAAAAGGGATAGTAAGGCTAATAATTGCATAAATCATGTGTTTTGAATGCTTTTACAAAACACAATGCTTTGATTTGAGCAAATAAAAGGATAGGCTGGTTGGTACTTGAATGATGTTGTGAAATAGCCCATACTAGGCACTAAGTATATTATGAGATGTTTTGAATGCATGTAAGCTGCCTATCGCGTGTATGTGATATAATTCGCGTTAGAGCCTCGCTCGCGCGAGATTTCTATGTTTCCACTTGTGTGAAACGTGCTTGAGCTTAGCTCGCACTTTGAAATTGAATTGTGATGATGTTTATAAACCGTACTGGAGCTTCTGCTCGTACGTGGATTGTGAATGGTTATCTTATGAGTATAACCATACTAGAGCTATGCTCGTACACGCCTCTTTATGAGAAGATGCATGATGCATGAGTCGTGCTAGAGCTTTGCTCGCACAAGCTTGTACAATAGGATTCGTATAGGGTTGTGAAAGTGGGTAAGACCCTTAAGCCTTACATCCTTAAGCTAACATCCTTAAGCCCGAGGAGGCAGGGAGGCTCTGTTAGGCGGGGAGGCTCTCTTACGGTGGGATCCTTAAGCCAACATCCTTAAGCCCAAAGGGGCGGGGAGGCTCTGTTAGGCAGGGAGGCTCTCCTACATGGGTATGGTGAAGGTAAGATCCTTAAGCCCTACATCCTTAAGCTAACATCCTTAAGCCCGAAGAGGCAGGGAGGCTCTGTTAGGCGGGGAGGCTCTGTTCGGTGGGGAGGCTCTCTTACGGAAAGGACCCTTAAGCCCTACATCCTTAAGCTAACATCCTTAAGCCCGAGGAGGCAGGGAGGCTCTGTTAGGCGGGGAGGCTCTGTTCGGCAGGAAGGCTCTCCTTCACAGAATATGGAAAACTCTTGGTATGGGGTAGATAAGACCTAGGAATGGCACCCCCAATCATGATATGAGTTGCGGAGTACGATGTACCGTGTATATCACATGGAGTACGATGTACCGCATGATGGTTATGTGATGAGAAAGTCTGGCGAGGGATAATTCATCTTCGTGCCAGCATGATACCCCGCACACCTGGATGCGTGTGGTCTGGGATGATTTATGATGTAATGATTCACATAGGCACTTCTGATATAGTGACCTAGATTTATACACATGCGTGAATTGTGGAATGTAAATGTGGTTGTGGTTTGCGAGTTGATTTGGTGGTGTTATGTTGTTGGTTCAAAAAGGAAGTTTCTAAATGAATTGCCCTTTTATGAATTTAAATGAGATTGAGCATGAGATGTTTTATACATGATGTCTCTACCATGTCTTATATGCCAATGCACATGATTTGATACATGATATATATGTATATTCACATGGCATAGTTTTATTCCTCATGCTCCTACTATAAACGATTTATGCATAACACTATCAGCATGTAGATAGAGTAGTTATCTACCATGCTTGCATTATTGCCTTACTGAGCGTGTGGTTGCTCATCCCACTCTATTTTCCCCCCTACAGAGTGTGCATAGTAGCCCAGTGAGGACTGAGGCGTATTATTTTGGACTCCGCTGCATCTCCATCGCTAAGAGGTATATACACAGTGATTCTTTTTGTATCTAAACAATGTAAAAGCACAGTATTCTTTTGAGTTGTACCTATGGGGGATGTAGATGTCAGTAAATCATGTATTCGTATAAGTACACGATTAAATGCACATGTATGACATCGTTTTAATTAATTGAGAATGAATGAGATGTGGTGTTTATTATTGACTCACAGCCCAACAGTGTGTGGTAAGCTTAGTTCACGACTGGGTAAGGTAACAGTAAAACGCGAAAAATTTTCAGTGATTTCGGTTAAAGAGAATGGAATTGGGTCGTGACAGTGCCAGCATGATACCCCGCACACCTGGATGCATGTGGTCTGGGATGATTTATGATGTAGTGGTCCACATAGGCTCTTTTGATATAGTGACCTAGTTTTTATACACATGCGTGAATTGTGAAATGAAAATGTGGTTGTGATTGTGAATTGATTTGGTGGTATTTATGTCTTGAGAAAGAGGTTTATGATGTTGGTTTAAAAAGGAGGTTTCTTAATGAATTGCCCTTTTATGAATTTAAA
Organism: Firmiana major; assembly: GCA_033439115.1. Taxonomy (NCBI): domain Eukaryota; kingdom Viridiplantae; phylum Streptophyta; class Magnoliopsida; order Malvales; family Malvaceae; genus Firmiana; species Firmiana major. The sequence continues at coordinate 54,321,062 of CM065904.1, read as the reverse complement.
TGAGATCGAGCATGAGATGATTTATACATGATGTCTTTACCATGTTTTATATGCCAATGTACATGATTTTGACACATGATATATATGTATACTCATATGGCATAGTTTTATTCCTCATGCTCCTACCCTAAATGAATTATGCATAACACTATCAGCATGTAGATAGAGTAGTTATCTACCATGCTTGCATTATTGCCTTACTGAGCGTGTGGTTGCTCATCCCTCTCTATTTCCCTCCCTACAGAGCGTGCATAGTAGCCCAGTGAGGACTGAGGCGTGGTATTTTGGACTCCGCTGCATCTCCATCGCTTAGAGGTATATACACAGTGATTCTTTTTGTATCTAAACAATGTAAAAGCACAGTATTCTTTTGAGTTGTAATTATGGGGGATGTAGATGTCAGTAAAACATGCTTTTGTATAAGTACAAGATTAAATGCAAATGTATGACATCATTTTATTTAACTGAGAATGAATGAGATGTGGAGTTTATTATTGACTCACAGCCCAACAGTGTGTGGTGAGTTAGTTCACGACCGGGTAAGGTAACAGTAAAACGCGAAATTTTTTTTGTGATTTTCGGTTAAAGAGAATGGAATTGGGCCGTGACATTCTCAAAATTTCGAAAGTGTCATATCTTATGTCTTACACTCTTGTCTTTATGTTTCAATTGTTCCCGGTGGATAATTACACCCGAAACACCTTAACTCGCCAAAAAGGTCTATTTTACCCTTTTTAGCTTTTTCTCTCGTTCTTTGTGTTTGGAAATCAAACTGACTTTCCTTCATGAGATCTCTATACTTTCTCATTTTAAGTTCTTATTTCCAGTCAGAATGATTCAGATCCACTCGATTTAGCTTGTGACTCTTATAGCTCACATTAGGCTTTTTATGTAGCTTTTGCGTGTTAAATCATTTTACTAACACTTTAAATCTAGTAAATACTCTTCTTATGATTCAATTATAATAATAGAGTGTTCATACACATAGGAATCATAAGGAACAAGCTACAAAAAAATTCGGGTCTAACAATCCTCTCATACTCAAAAAATTTGGTCCTCCAAATTAGAACCAAGTCAGTCTTCAAATAGGTGATGGTACTTCTCTCACATCAGACTCTCTAGCTCCCAAGTAGCCTCCTCTGAAGTATGATGCTGTCAAAGAATCTTTACTAACCCGATGGTCTTCGATCTCAATACCTTCTCCTTCCTATCCAATATCTGAATCGGTCGCTCAACATATGACATGTCCTCTTGGAGCTCCAAAGGCTCGTAACTAATGACATGTATCGGATCCGGGTGATACTTCCGAAGCATCGATATGTGGAAGACATTATGGACACCTGATAAGTTCGGTGGCAATGCCAGACTATAAGCCCCACTCGATCAAGTATCTCAAAGGGTCCAATATAGCGAGGATTGAGTTTTCCTCTCTTCCCAAATCTCGTTATTCCCTTGGAAGGAGAAACTTTTAGAAACACGGATTCACCAATTGCAAACTCTAGTGGCTTACGTCTCCTGTCAGCGTAACTCTTTTGTCTACTCTAAGCTGTCCTTAGTCTCTCTACTATCAAGTGGACGTCCTCAAATGCTTGTGTAACCATGTCAGGAGCGAAAATCTTACGGTCGCCCACTTCTTCCCATCCAATAGGGGAACGACATCTTCGACCATATAAAGCCTCATACGGTGCCATCTCGATACTTGAATGATAACTGTTGTTATAGGTGAACTCAGCTAGTGGAAAGTGGTCATCCCAGGAGCCTCTAAAATCTAGCACACATGCTCTCAACATATCGTCCAGAGTCTGTATAGTCCTCTCTGACTGACCATCTGTTTGAGGATGGAAAGCGGTGCTCAAACTCAACTGGGTTCCCATGGCTTCCTGAAAATGTCCCCAAAAGTGGAAAGTGAAGAGGGAATCCCTATCAGAAACTATGCTTAATGGTACACCGTGTAACCTCACTACCTCGCGTACATACAGTTCTGCTAATGAATTCAGAGTATCGATCACTCTCATAGCTAGGAAGTGGGCTGACTTCGTCAGTCTGTCGACGATCACCCATATCACATCGTGATTCCTGCGGGTTCTCGGTAAACCTATCACGAAATCCATGGTGATATGCTCCCATTTCCATGTCGGTATAGGTAGAGAATGCAATAACCCTACAGGTTTTTGATGCTCTACCTTCACCTGCTAACATACAAGACACTTTGCCACAAAGTCTGCTACATCTCTCTTCATACCCGACCACCAGTATACCTTCTGGAGGTTCTGATATATTTTGTTACTCTCTGGATGTAACGTATACCTCAACGAATGAGCTTCCGCCAATATCAATCTCTTGAGTCTTGGATCTTTGGGAACACATAATCTGCCTCTGAACCTCAGTAGCCCATCAGAACTAAACTCAAAGTTAGTTACTGTGCCCTTCTGCATCTGACCACTCACATCTATACAAAATGGATCAGTCTGCTGAGACACTCTGATCCTGTCCAACAGGTCCGGCTCCAAGCGTAGACTAGCTATCACATAACCTGTATCCATGTCAGAAGGCACGACTCCCAAACTGAGGCTAGCAAACTGCTTTAGCAATTCATGTTCCCTAACCATCATATACGATACCACCCCTAGGCTCTTCCTACTTAAGGCATCGGCTACAACGTTAGCCTTACCCGAATGATAAAGTATCTCACAATCGTAGTCCTTCAGAAGCTTTAGCCATCTTCTCTGTCTCATGTTCAGCTCTTTCTATGAGACAGATACTTGAGGCTTTTGTGATCGGTAAATATCTGGAACTTCTCACCATATAAGTAGTGGCGCTATACCTTCAACGCAAACACTACTGCTGCTAGCTCTAAATCATGGGTCGGATAGTTCTTCTCATGATCCTTCAGCTGTCTGGACCCATAAGCAACTACCCTCCCATCCTGCATCAATACACAGCCCAATCTCTGATGTGAAGCATCGGTATACACAGCAAATCCTCCTAAGCTGGTAGGGATAGTGAGAATCGAAGCGATGGTCAATCGATGCTTCAACTCCTGAAAACTCTTCTCACAATCCTCGTTCCATACGAACGGTACACTCTTTCGAGTATGACGAGTCAACGGAGCAACCAATTTCAAAAATCCCTTAACGAATCTTCGATAATATCCAGCTAAACCCAGAAAACTCCTGATCTCGGTGACTGTCCTCGGTTGTTCCCACTAAACTACAACCTCTATCTTAGATGGATCAACTGATACACTATCCATCGATACAACATGTCCCAAAAACAAGATCTGTGACAACCAAAAGTCACACTTGCCGAGCTTAACGTATAACTTCTGCTCTCGTAGAGTCTACAACATGATCCTGAGGTGCTCATCGTGCTCCTCCTTGGATCTCGAATACACCAATATGTCATTGATAAAGACAATAACAAATTGGTCCAAATATAGCTTGAACACATCGTTCATCAAAGCCATGAAAGCAGTTGGAGCATTCGTCAATTCGAATGGCATGACCAAGAACTCATAATGGCCATATCATGTACGAAATGCTGTCTTGGGTACATCTCCACTTCGAACTTTCAGCTGATGATACCCAGAACTCAAGTCAATCTTGGAAAAGACCTATGCTCCCTGAAGCTGATCTAACAAGTCGTCAATCCGTGGAAAGGGATACCTATTCTTGATAGTGGCCTTATTCAACAATCGGTAATCTATACACAATCGAGGCTCCCATCCTTCTTCCTCACAAACAAAACTGGTGCTCCCCAAGGTGAAACACTCGGTCGTACAAAACCCCTATCCAATAGCTCCTGTAACTGTCTCTTGAGCTCCTCTAGCTCAACTAAGGCCATGTGATATGGTGGTCTCAAAATAGGCTCCGTACCAGGTACCAAATCTATACAGAACTCCATCTCTCTGTCTGGTGGTAACCCTAGCAACTCATCCAGGAAAACATCTGGGTACTCTCTAACCACAGTAATATCTAACAAGTCCGGATGTGCCTTATCCATATCTACCACGTATGCAATGAAACCTTGATATGTTGAAGGTATTTATAATCAGTAATCATATAATAATCATAACTACTCCTTTCATTTATTTTTATTAAACTTTACAACATATCTAGTAGTGTTAGGAAACATAACTGTCTTAGCATAATAATCTAAAACAACATGGTTGTAGATAACTAATCCATTCCTAATATTATATCAAAGTCACTCATACTTAGTAATATTAGATTGGTTGTCATCTCCTTGTTCCCTACTCTCAACTTGCAACCATTAAATACATACTCTACAACTTGATTACTATTCATAAGCGTACTAATCAACATCATCATACATAACGGTGTACACTCTACATGTCTTGCTAATTTACATGCAAATGAAGGCGATACAAATGAATGCGTGGCACTAGGATCAATTAAAACATATGCTTTAATATCATAAATCAGGATGTTACCTCGTATCACATCCGATGAAGCATCAACTGTCCCTTGGTCTAAAGCATGTACGCGCCCTCGACCAATCACTTGTTTCCCCTTTTCTTCTGTTGTCGCTTTACCTCTCTGAGCAAACATACCAACTGGAGCTCTATCCGGCTCCCTGCCCTTCAATGGCTCAGTATTAACCATCTCTGGGTAAGCTCTAGCTATATGCCCCTATTTCCTGCATCGAAAACACACTATAGGAGTTAGTGGACATGGTCTACCTCTATGTTGTTTACCGTATCTTCTACACTGATCAGTAGTAGATTTTTGTCCTCCTATGATAATGCCCTTTGCTGGAGCTACGGTCGGATAAGCAGGAGGTCTAGCAAATCTCTCTCGTGCCTCCTCCACCTGTGATTTCTTACCGAAGAGTTTCCTCCCTCCTCGATAACTGAAATCCCTAGCTGGTCTCTTATTCTGTATATCTCAGCTCCGACTAAACTTCTCAAACTTGGAAGTATTCCTCTCATAATCTTACTTGCACAGTTGCGCCCTGCGTACTGCTTCCTCATAGGTAGCTATGTCTAATGGAACCAACCTGGATCGCACAACTGGTCTCAACCCATCGATAAACCTGTGGACCTTCCTGGCCTCACTATATATGGTATCTGGGTCATATCTCCCTAGGGATAAGAATCAAGTCTTATACTCGTCCACTGACAAACTCCCCTGGTTCAGTCCCAAAAACTCTGCCTGTAGTTTTCGCTGTGCGATTTCGGGAACAAACTGCCTCCTAAAGGCCTTCCGAAATATCTCCCAACTAATATCTGTGTGTCGGGCTCTTAATATGGGTCGGGTGGACTTCCACCAATGCTCTGCAACTCCCTTCAGTAGGAGTGGAGCAAATGCGACAATCTCCGATGTCGTACACTCGAAGAATCCATAAAGCTTCTCCATCTTCGCCACCCACTCCTCAGCAGCTACAGGGTCCTTGACCCCACTAAAAGATGGAGGTCTAAACTTCTGAAACTCTTACAACCGATGCAGATCACATCCGTACCCTAATCCACTACCACCCAAAATTGGTGGGGATGTAGGAGTATCTACAGTCCTCGGTGCATGTGCTGTCTGTGTAGGTGTATCAGGGGCAACTACCTCTCCTGTCGCAGCTCCTGCCTCTTGTCTCTGCCGACCTGGCATCGTCTGTGCGAATATCTCTACAATCGTCTCAAGACTACTCTCTAATCTTATAAAGCGCATCTCAACACACTCTGGTGCCTTAGTAGCACCTAGAGTCTCATGCGTAGGTAATGGTTTGGCAGCAGCTTGTCTCTCAGGCCTATCTTCACGGCCTCGAGCCCTACCTCTCATACCTCTACCACTACGCGTATTTGCCATATAGGCAAAGTTCTTGCATTCATAATCATGAATTAGTCCGTCTCCTATTTGGTATACACAGTTATATCTAAACACAACATAGTACTATGGGGATGTACACTTTCCTATTTTCTAACACCGACTCACATCAGACCAACTTCTACTTTGATACCATTCTGTCATGACCCGTTCTCAATCCATGACTTAACCAAAAACCACTACAAATTTTTCACATTTTTAACTTACCTTTCCTCTCTTCAATGGTTGGGCTGTGATTCGATGTCAGAATCCTCGCTTACCACATCATCCATTATCATACATACATGTCAATATACTGTTACTAACTGTAACTGCTTTTATAATACATGTGAGATTATATAAAAGCTAATACAAATACATTTCCCATAATATATATCGTATACATCACTGTGCTATTTCTATATTTAGATACATAACCGTACAAAATATGTATACCTATCGATCGATAGGAAATAGCAGCAGACTCAGGAATACTATCCCTCGAATGCTCTCACTCTACTGGTGATGCTCTGTAGAGAGATGTGCGGAAAGGGGGTGAGCATACAACGCGCTCAGTAACGAAATCAGGCAAGCAAGTAGATATCTACACTATCTACTCAAAATAATGCTATGCCTTGAAAACATTATTTCCTTAACTCAGTTTAAAAGCATGTCTTTAAATATATATGTATACTTGTACAGATTAAATCCCATGTACAGAAATCATGCCTTATTTCTCAAATGTAGGCATGTAGTGCAAAACAAGGCATCTTTATAATATCACAATGCCTTTAGATAAATCATGCCATGTATATTTAAATCACAGTAAATATGGCATTTAAATCATTCACAACACAAAAATCGGAGTCCGACCCATCCCTCAGGTCTGTCCGCAATTAAATCAATCAATCAGGTGATATATCATGTGAGACTCTGTGGTGAAAATGTAAATAGTATCCTGGATTATCATCATATTCGTCAATGTGATCCCAAGCAACACAGTACTCGGTGTGCGGGGGCATCACTGCTGCAATGGGAGGGGGGTCAGTCCATCATAACCGCCAGCTATATCCTCCTCAACTCCACAACAACACACGGTACAGTGTACCCCATGCCACATGCATGGTACAAAGTACTCTTATGGACCCTACATCACAGTCGGGGTGCCTGCCATAGGTCTTAGCCCTCAAAACCATGGAATATCATACCACGTCTCTAAATCCTCATGTGAATCCTCTCACAGTGTGACACTCAGTCTACACAAGGAAATCAAGCATGGTTTTCAACATGTCTTATATATCACACTACAGTGCACGCCTTTGAGCGCGACTCACAGTCGACACTCCGCTCAAACACTGTTTCACATCACAAACTCAGACTCTAGTGTGAGTAAACCTCCAGCAACTAGGTCAATGCATAGTTCATGTTTCAAATCAAGTACGAGCAATAGCTCCAGTACTATGCTATGCACAATATCATCAAATCAAGTACGAGCAATAGCTCCATTACTATGTCATGTATAAATCATGAAGAATTGAGTACGAGCAACGCTCCAGCATTCTGTCATGCATCTCATGTAAAACTCGAGTACGAGCTAATCGCTCCAGCACTCTCTCATGCATATATCATATAAAACTGAGTATGAGTAATAACTCTAGCACTCTATCATGCATGTATGTCATGGAAATCTAGTGCGAATCAAAATCCAACACTAATATATGTGGAAAATATATGAAATCCAGTGCGAGCTATGCTCCAGCACGATTCATTCTCACATAATATGATAGATGGCTCTTTAAAAAGGGATGTTTTACAAAATATCAAAATCATCACTATAAAGTGTGCTTATTTCATATCAACCTTAAAATCATTAGCCCATCTATTTATTCTCCTGCTAAACAGCAGTTAAACACTCAAAATGGTGGTTTCCATGCTTTTTACAACTTTTCACAAAAGTTAACTTTTTTCCTAACTAAGGGCAAAATCATAATTTGCCACAATCAGGTCACAATAATTATTATTCACTTTCTCTGACCCTCAGAGTTTTTTAAGTGAATGTAAAAGCAGACGAAAATACGTGCAGGTATCTCTAACTACTCACAAAATTCCCTTACCTGCAATCACTCGAGAAATTTTACTTTCTCAACGTTGCTCAATCCAGCAGTCCGATTTGCTTCTCTAATACTCTTTGGAGCTACATATAACCATTTATCAGGTTAATTACACTTTTCCTACTGTATTTCACATTAAATACAGTCTATTTCCCTTAATGGGCTTTAATAATCCTTAATGGGCCTAACTATGCCTTAAGCCCATTTCCATTTTATTATTCATTTTCGTTGGGCCTATTGGGCTTGTGGGGCCCACCAACTCTTATTGGGCTTGTCCTAGACCCATTTCCTCACATTGGGCCTAAAATATTTGGGCTTGGCCTATTGGACCTCTCGGCCACATGGCATGGCCGAGAGCTATTCATACCGTCGATTATGCCATGGCATGCCATCCATGCCTATTTGTTTAGCCAATTCACTTAGACATTTTCACAAACACTTGGTTGGCAACATTCTTAAACATCATATAGTTCATTTAGGCATTTTATCAAACACCTTGATTGCCAACTTAATACATGTATTAATTAATCAATTTGATTAATTCTAATTACACCATAATCATTAACACATGTACATTAATCCATTTATGCCTTAAGATCATATGTGCATAAATCAATATCTCACTACTCACTCTCGGCCTAAGCAAGATCATAGTGATTTCATATGTTTCAATGCTTAAAACATATACCAATATTCTTAAAATCATTCATACATTAACATATATGAAATTGAAAACTTGAAAATATACCAATAGTTGTGTTCACACTTGGTCGAAACTTTGAAGGCTCACGGTTTGTACTCTATGGCTCCTTGATAGCCAATTCCAACATATGTCACTCTCCTATCAATTTGGAACAACTTCTATGAAGAATGCAAGTTCCAAATATGCCTAATTCCTAGTGATTTCTAGTGAGAGAAAGCTTGGATAATTGTATTTCAATGGTTTCCTTGTGTAGCCGAGAATGGTGTGATGAAGATGACAATGGTGTGGCTGATTTTATAAGCCACTTACTTAGCCATTAAGCCTTACTTTTCAGCCATTATACTTGACTTCCTAAGCCTTAGTCATGAGTCACCTAATGAGTCACCTTATGAGTCATGGTTAGGTTTAACTATGGTTAGATATTTATCTCATGGGCTTTCCATTTGGGCTTCTCGATTTGGGCTTTCTTAATGGGCTTTCGAGCTAAAATTTTTACTATAACTCGGGCCTTTAATTGTCTAAATATTTGGCCAATCAATTGGTCCAACAATTCAGTCTAAAGGACCTAAGAATTTCGATATACGTTTAGTATACCTTAATGGGCTTTAAAATTTTCACTTAGGCCCATTACGTTTTTAACCATTAAATTTAATCCGGAATCCTTCCGCATAAATTTTCCTTACTTCTGGGGATGATTATCTTGTATTCTGGCCAAGAATATTTTTTCTCAAATTTTTTCTCCACACTTAGGTTAATTTTTAACCATGATTAGTCAACTATGGTAAAAGTCCACTTTCTTAACTATAGTTGACTCTTTCCTTAACTATTGACCAAGTTGACTTTTTTTTCAAAATTTTGAAAGTGTCATATCTTATCTCTTACGCTCTCGTCTTTATGTTTCAACCGTTCTCGATGGATAATTACACCCGAAACACCTTAACTCGCCAAAAAGGTCCATTTTACCCTTTTTAGCTTTTTCTCTCGTTCTTTGTGTTCAGAACTAAATCAAGTTGACTTTCCTTCATGAGCTCTCTATACCTTCTCATTTTAAGTTCTTATTTTCAGTTAGAATGATTCAGATCCACTCGGTTTAGCCTGTGACTCTTATAGCTCACATTAAGCTTTTTATGTAGCTTTTGCGTGTTAAATCATTTTACTAACACTTTAAATCTAGTAAATACTCTTCTTATGATTCAACTATAATAATAGAGTGTTCATACACATAGGAATCATAAGGAACAAGCTACAAAAGAATCATGGTCTGACAAATTAGGTTGAATTGATAGATTTAGTTGTTGTTTGAGATTGAATATAGCCTAATAAGATGTGTCTAAACTTAAATGAAAGGAATTGATCAAAGTTGCATCAAGGGTGCATTAGTGGTGCATTCGGCCAAGTAAGGAACCTTGGAGTTAATGGCTTAGTTCAATGTGATTCATTGATGTCTAGTGTCTATAAAAGTATATTAGGATGAGTCGAATATTAATTGGAAATATTTGGAATCTGTATGGCAGCAAGGTAGCGTGATTCAACGAGATAGAGGTCCATTTGGTGCTTGAAAAGATAGCTTGTTGCCTTGGTGTGTGAGAGGTAATGGATGTAATTTAAGACCGTAATGGTATTCCTTAACTTGTTTTCAATATTTAAAAATATCAAAGTATGATTTGATTTCTCAAAATTAGTTTATTTCGATTGTTGCACTAGAAATTACGAAATCTTTGAATTATGGGAGAAAAACTCTGTTTAGAGTCGTTTAATAAGTTTTCAAGAAAAGTAGCTCCTCTGAACTTAGAAACCCAATTTTTTAAGACTCCAATAGCCCACATCCTAATTCATCAATGCATAATACATTTAAAAGAAAAATCATGTAATTTGATTTTATGTGAATTTTGAACTTAGTTCCTAAATATATTTTAGAAAATCATGATTTTGAGATTAGAACTATTTGAACAATTTTTGTGAAATGATTTGAGACTTAGGCCACCTATAATGTATGCTAGTAGCATGTTATACACCACCCTTGTGATGTTTGATTTTTAGACTCATGTCCACGCGATATGATTGTATGTGATTTTCTCGCACAGTGAGTGCTACTGGTGCTTGTGCCACAACCATGTCCTAGCTATATGGGATATTTAGAGCCCTAGCTACGTGTTAGCTATACATGATATTGAGAATGATATATAAGAACTGTTGTATGTGTGAAACCAAAATTTTTATGTTTTGCTGTTTATTTGGAAACTAAGAAGTGATTAAAATACTCGAAATAATATTGTGCAGACCTGGAACAACTGAAGCACTCGGGATAGTGGCTCAGAGCTTGGGGCACAAAAACTGAGTTAAGGTTTTAAATTCAATTATTCTCAAAGAATGCATGTAGAAGTATGTTTTGGTGTTTAGAAGGTGAATCTAAGGTATTGAAAGTGAAAAAGCTAGTAAAACTTGAGTTTACACTAAATCGAGAAAGTGGGCCTAGTAAGAGAAATAAATTTGGAATAAATTCTATAAATTCATAAAAACTTTTATGAGGTCATAGGAAATTAGTATAAGGTGAAATTGACTTGGTAAATGAAAATCAAGTGGAAGTACGGAGGTCTTGATGGTCGAATTATTTTTTAAATTAAACCGAAAACCTTCAGCCATTTTGATCAGTAATGACCAAGTCGCGTAAAATGGGCTCAATCAGGGAACTTTTCTTAAACAAGCGACCTCAAAATTTTTATAGGACACACTAGAGACATAGTAAATCACTTGAGAATTTGAAATTTGGAAGAAATTGGGCTGAAAATATTTTTTATGAATTTTCTAAAATAGGACCCATAATTACCTTGCTTCAAAATTTTGACAACCCATTAGAAATTGTCAAATTTAGAGACCTTCTAGAAGGCCATGGACTCTGATATTTCCAGAATAAAAGTAGACTCAAAACACTTTCTGGAAAGGTAACAACCAACCTAAACTGACCTTGGACGAGAGAAAACCCCCTCTTTCATTCTATCGTATGCGTCTTCTACAAAGATTCATTGTACAATTTTTTCGGCTCCAACCACATTCAAACTTTGGCGAAGAAGCATAAAATCTTCCACCTCAAGTTATGTATAAGATATAAAAAAATCCAATCCCAAACAAGCTCATTTACTAGGTGAAATATTAGAGAGAAGAACAGGGGCAAAATCTGCCCTATTTCGGGTAAGAAGAAAACTTGGAATTTTTAGCTTCTTGATTTGTTTTTGAGCTGGTTTTTCATGATTCTAAACTATATATATGTTGATCTACAGCTGAGGATCATTTTTGAGGAAGGAAAACATGGTCAACCTTGGTCAAACTTAAGGTAAAATTGTTAAAAGTTGATGAACTTGAGATATGTTGATGTTTGATGTTGTTGGATGATTTTTAGTTAAGTAGAAAGTTGAGAAATAATTTCTATAGATTCATGTAGGTTCAGCCAGCATGTGTAGGTTAAGGAAATGATGGAATTTGGTTGTATTGGATATTGTTAACTGTTAAATTTATATCGAAAAAGTTTGATTTATAGCTGAGTTTAGTAAAAACTGAAAAGTGTAAGAATTGGTGAATTTGGTATGTCAATAAGTGTGAATTGAAGACTTGAATAAGTGTTTAGGGTGTTGAGATAATGAATATGAATTAAAAGAATAAAAATTGGCTAAATTAGCTTAAATCGACACTTTAATTGGTAAAACCGAGAAAGTAAGAAAAGTTGATGAAATAGCCAAATTAGGTGAAATTTATGAGGATAGATACATATTTAAGTATAATGAGAAGAAATTGAACATCATTTGATGATTTGGTATTGTTTTGGGTAGCTTGGGATATCGACACATAAATCGGGGTAAACCTAGGTTTTGACGAATTGGTACCTCCCAAGCTTTAAGAGGGTAAGGGATGTGCTTTAAAGTGGTATTAGTATTCTTGCTACCATGTTTGAAGTATCTACTAATTCATAAAATGTGCTTTCGATACCTGAAAATCACTATTCACTTTTAAATCGAAAAACCAAAAGAAAAGCCATATTTTTGAGCTCTTCGAGTATACTTTTGCTATATGTAACATGTTTTGAAAATGTAATTTGTAATACAGAAATGAAATTTTATGAATTAAGGCTTATGTATACGGAATGACATGAAAGTTTAATTCTACGAGCTTACGGGCTAATAAGTTTGAAAAAGAGTTTAAAAGTTCTATTTTGAGACTAAGGCCACATGTAGTCTATGATATCTGTCATGTATGGCCATGTGGAGTCTGAACCTTCGTGGTGCATGTCTTTTACCATATTGTACATGCTCAGTTCTTTATGGTGCATGTTTAACTATGTCGGGTATTTGTGTCACTCGGTGCCTTATCTCCGCCACTCTTGGTATTGTTCGTTTAAGTTTTAGTGGCGTAAGGCACTATACGACCCTGATCCAGTCTACAGTCCCCTTACCATGGCCATAGGTACTATGTCTATATGAACATGACCTTTGTTACTATATGTTTCTGTCTAGTCTCTATGAATTATTTATGTATGACATTCTAAAGAAAAGTGATAAGCTTTACGATATGTAAGTTATACGATACCAGTTATGAAACTCGAATGTGTTTTGATTTGAGTTTCGAAATTAAGTCTGTTTCGACATAAATATATATATGTATGTGTTTGTTTTATTAAGCTCTGAATTAAAGTATCCTGTTTTTATAAGTTTTACCACTAAGACTGCTCTAAACACATTATTTACTGGGCTTAAAGAGCTCATCCCTTTCCTTTACTTTTGCAGATTACCTTCAATGATCAGTAGCCTATACCTGTCATATAGTGGTCGTGGGCTGGTGGACTCAACCCGTCCCTAGGCTACCTTCAGTACAAAGAAGGTATACTCCTTTATTATTGCTAGACATCCGGTAAAGTATAGACAATGGTTGTAAAGAACATTTTGGGATGTAATCTAGGTAAGGATGAATATATGTAAAGTTGTAAATTTACATTTTGTATAATAAAATGTATTTCAGAAATAGTAAGGTAATGTAATGAGTATGAACTCACTATTGAGTAGGAAAGAAATTAAAATCAATTGGTTGAGGATACAAACTGTATTTTGATCCTTGTAAGGAGGTAAGAGTATAAATAAGCTGTTATGCTTGCGAAATTTCGTAAAATAAAATGGTTGAGAAATTAGCACTAATAGGAATACAACTTAAATAAGAAATTAAGGAAAAGAAAAATTAGCCCATATTTTCACGTTTTTGAGGCGTGACAGTTTACGTGGTATCCGAGAAAAAGTTGCCTAGTACTGTGAGTGTCGACTACTTGAAGTTAGATTACATCCCAAATTGTCTATGCTTGTCTAGTTAAAAAGTGAGTATATCTGTTAAAGTTATGACTAAAAGTTCAGTTTACATGCAAGTTGTTGATCACTAAATCATGAGCATTGGACGAGGCCGTCCACGGAGACAGGTGCAACCCGCTCCACCATCTCCCCCTTAGTCTGAGAGCCTGAACACTCGAATGATGAGGCTTGAAGAAGGCATGCAGAGTATGAGAGAAGGGTTAAGTGCACTCACAGTTATGTTCGCCCAGCAATTCGAGGCAAATATCTCTGGCATCGGTGTTATTACGCCGGCGCCTACTCTACCAATTTTGTCGCGACTTTTTTCACTTATTTTACTTATATTTAACATGCAATTATCTCAATTAGGGCCTGACTCTGTACAATTGGTTGGGCTATGAGTCAATGTTAGTCATTCTATCATTCATTTTATATCATATAATCCAATAAACTTCTTATTTCTATCATGCTAAATAAATATGTATTTACTTAACTCAGTTTACAATTATTTACATCCCCAATGTGAATAATGTACATAACTGTGCAAAGTAGAGTTTAGATACAAAAGATTGATACACATGTATACCTTTACACCAAAAGGGAGCTTTGGCGACAAGATAGGCAGGAATACTGCGATCGTCCTGCTTTAAATAATCTGTAGGGAAAAAGGAAGGGAGTGAGCTAACACGCTCAGTAAGAAAAATATATAAGCAAGTAGATAACCATACTATCTACATGCTTATAATGCATGATAAAACAATTTGTAAAAACATTGTCATTCAATCAATTCGATACACTAAAAACAGTTCACATATTATGCATTCGTTACTTTAAAAACTCTTACAATAACAATTGATTTCAATTTAACTTCAATAAAATGCTTTAAATTCATTTCAATTCATTCCACATTCGATTCAATGAAATCTCTGTACTGTCAATAAATAATACAATTACACTGTAAATCACTTTACGATCAATGCAGTTCCACTAAAAACGCTTACATTCAGTGTTATAGTATTGAAAAACACTTTTCAATATAATACACTTCGTTTTCCAATAAAACACATTCAATTCAATTAAATTTTTAATCAATACAATTGATAAACATTTCACTGTCATTAAACAATATTGATGAAGACTAGACACGTAGTTCGATAATTCACTGTGGGATATATGACCATAGTCAGGGACCCCAAGCATAACGGGCTAGCTTTGCAAGGGTGTCCAGTTGCCTAGCGAAGGGGGTCATGCCAACCTATCAGCAGTTCACTTCAAGTCAATAGTCCGAAGACTAAAGCACAGTACATCGTATTCCATGTGTATTCACACGGTACAACGTACTCTGTGGACCTCACTACATTGTAATATGACTAAGGGCACCGAGTAATCTCAGGATTTATGTGAGACCCCGTATATGTATAATAGTATATATGTACATAGAAATGTAAATTAAGTGAAGTATATGTGATGTAAGTCCATAAGTTAATGTACACACTTGTAATAAGAGTTGTGATTGTACGTACAAGTTACATTATGTATGAATGTAAATAAATGGACTTAAACATGTGGAGAATGTGAGTAGAATGGATTATGAGTAGTGTGGTAAAATGGAAGTAGAATTGCATAAGTTGTGCACTTCCATTTGGTTTATATCGTATACTTTTGGTTATACAAGGATTCCACACAAGTTTTAATAGCAATAAGGTATGTATGGATGTCATTGTCAAGCCTCAAAGATGAATTAATGAGAAAATGATCATGGTTGCAAATTAAGGATGTTTTGAGTATGAGTTACTGCAGAAGAACTGTAGAAAATCTGGAAACCATGAAGGGCAGATCGATCTCATGGGATGAGAGATCGATCTGGAAGAGCCAGAATGCTCTTATTTGGGCAATGTAATAGAGCAGATTGATCTCCAATGGAGCCAGATCGATCTCCTTAGCTCTCTGTTTGGGAGTAGATCGATCTCATGCTTCGACAGATCGATCTCATGCTTAAAATACCATGAAAATGAGGGATTTAAGGGGACCAGATCGATCTCCTCTTGGTGCAGATCGATCTCCTCAAGCTATTTCTATAAAAGGAGTGCTGAAAATCAGAAAATTTTGGGAAAAACACTATCCTTCCATTTTCAACCCAAAAACTTAACTTTCTCTCTCTAAAATCAACCATTTTCAGTAAGATTTGAAGAGAGACCATTAGAGGCAAAGTTGTTCCTATCAAAGAGAAGAACAACGTAGTTGGAAGGAATTTTTCCATTGTTGGTATTAAAGGAGCTAAGGGCATTGTCATTTGGAGCAAGAAGAGAAATCAAACTTAGTAAGATTCTAACACTCCAACTATGGTACATTGTCTATTTAAATGATTTTGGAGTTGTTTGGCATGAGTATGGATGGTTAGAAACTATCTAAAATACATTGGAATGATTATAACCTAAAAATGGTCTAGTGTGAGAAAGTGGAATGTATGGAGATTAATGAGAAATGGGATGTCTAGAGGTGACAATAGTGTTATGGGTATGATTTTAAGATGTTGTTGGTGGATAAATTGTAAGATTTACCTAAAAGGGGTAAAATGTGGATTAAGGCATTGGTAAAATGCATAAGTGAATTATATTGAATAATGAGGTCAAATATGGGTTAAAAACATTAACTCAAATGATTTGAATGAATGAATCGCAGCTTCCGAGG
Organism: Firmiana major; assembly: GCA_033439115.1. Classification (NCBI taxonomy): domain Eukaryota; kingdom Viridiplantae; phylum Streptophyta; class Magnoliopsida; order Malvales; family Malvaceae; genus Firmiana; species Firmiana major. The sequence continues at coordinate 54,304,417 of CM065904.1, read as the reverse complement.
ATACGCCAGGGTGAGTTGAGCCAAGAGCGTGAGAAGCTAAGAGGAAAGGAGTCACACCAAGTAAATCGAGGTAAGGGAATTGTTTGGACTCTTAGAGATATCTGTGCGCAATTTGGGCAGATTAAATGCTTTGCTAGATTGCATGTGATATAGGAAATGATGTTGGGTGATTGAAGGGCAAAAGTTGGATAATTTCCACCAATGCTCCGACTGGCCCTCAAATCTCATACATACTCTGAGTAATTAGCTCTCAAAATATTCTCCGCTCCAACCTCGCGAAGCATGTCTTAATATTGTTCGATCTCTCTATCAGACTCTGTCCGATCTCTCCGTCGGACTCTGTGGGGGCATGCTCAACACCAGCCGCCACGACAATCTCATCTTGAGTCTCATGTGGCGACTCAGTACGACTCTCAGGCCTACCTCTACGGCCTCGAGCTTGTGTACTCTCGCCTCTCAACCATAGCGGCTATCAATTAATGAGTTTATATTCTTCCATTTAAAAATCAAATTCTTAGCTGCAGTTCCATCTTGATATACACAATTGTATCTAAATAATGCACAGTACATGGGGATGTAAACTTTCTTAACCACTAACACCGACTCATATCAGACCAACTCAGCTCTGATACCATTAAACCTTGTCACGACCCAAATTACCTAAAAATCAGAGTAAATTTTTCGCTATTTCATTTATTATTTAATTCTTACCTTTCTCTCATCGTGACCATCCTACAAACAGTTGGGCTATGATTCAGTGTTAGTCACCTCTCACCTATTTACCATTCCATTTCCATATTCACATTCATATATCAGAGTTTACTATCCTTTGACTTTAATTAAATACATACACAATGGTATTTATATAACCTTACATCCCCGACATCATATACATTTACTGTATTGTGCATTACATATTTAGATACAAAACTATACAAAGGTGTATACCTGTTTCTCGATGGGAAGCAGTGGATACCAAGAATGCAAGTCATCGACCGCTCCATAACTATTGCGAGTGCTCTAAAAAGATGGAAAAATAAGATGGTGAGCAAACCACGCGCTCAATAAGGCAATTATGCAAGTAAATAGATAGCTCCACTATCTATATGCTCATAATGCCATGCCCTTAAAATCCATTTCTTTTCATTAAAATCTCAATCACAAAACCATGCATATATAATGACATAGTTTATCCAAAACTATTTGTGCATATAGAAAAACATGTAATTCATGCATCAATAGCATTTTATGTGACATTATTAAATCATAATGAGCATGAAGCAAATCCAGATCATGTATTCTTTCATGTCATGTAAGATAAATCATGAATTTAAAATGAAAGCATGGAAAACATCATCATGCTACTGCATTTAAATCAATTCATTAAAACTGCAGTAAAAACTAACCCTTCCGGGTCAATCATCTCATAAAACAATTCATTAAAATTCATTATAAAACTTTAGCTATAAAACCACCATTCTTTCAGGGTCACATCATAAAATCATAAAATCATAAAATCGGGGGCCTGACCCCTCCCTCGAGTCTACCCTGGTCTATAGACTAATAGTTATATCATGTGAGACATATAGGTGACTATCAGTAACAACATAGGACTATGGCCATAACCTCGTGATCCCTGGTAACACGGTACCTAGTGTGCAGGGTATCACACCTGAAACAGGAGGTGGGTCGTCCTACCCGCCAGAATAGCATAACACCAGGATTGTGAGGGCAAGGCTTACTGCCTCGTGGCTAATGCCACTCCACTCCAACAATCCCCACGGTACAGCGTACTCCGCGTGACATACACGGTACAACGTACTCCGTGAACCCAAGCTCAGGTAGGGGTGCCTACAATAGGTCTTATCCACCCATATCATCTCTGTCTCATTATGCACGTGTGAACATATCATCTCACTGTGACACACAGTCTACAAGAGGCTCCAACATGGCTATATGCATGTAATATAAATCCCTATGCGAGCGAAGCTCTAGCACGGCTCCATGCATATTCATGATATCTGAATACCTCGTGCGAGCGAAGCTCTAGCACGGTTTCATAGAAATCAATGAAATCTGCGTACGAGTAGTGCTCCAGTACGATTTAAAATAATTATAAATTCAAGTAAAATTCATGTACGAGCAATGCTCTAGTACAGATATGTATAAAAACTCAGTGAAAACCTCGTACGAGAAAAACTCTAGTACGACTTTAAAATGAGTTATAAAATCATATAAAACTTTATGCGAGTAACGCTCCAGCACGAATGAATGCTCAAATAAATCAAATCTCGTGCGAGTTACACTCCAGCATGGCTTTATGCAAATTTCATATCAAAACAGGATGTGAGCTAAGCTCCAGCATTTTTCATGCATGTCAAATCATAAAAACTAGTGCGAGCAATCGCTCCAGCACCATTTTATGCATACCACGTCAAAACAAGTCAAAACATGTCAAAACAGAGTGCGAGCTAGGCTCCAGCATTTCTCTGCGAGCAGCCGCTCTGCACATTTCATGCATATGATGTCACACAAGTCGGTGCGAGCAACCGCTCAAGCACATTTTATGCACATTCACAAACGCATATATAGTGCAAGCTATATGCCAGCCCTATCTGTTTCCATATAAACTTGATAGTTGACCGTTTTCCAAAGAAATTTCATTTAAATATAAATAACACGTACGTAGTGTTATTTTGTGAAGTTATACAATTTCTGGCCAATCTACCGATTTGCTTTGATTAAAACCAATAAAATTCCTTAATTCAAAAAATTCCTTAAATCATGCATTTCATGCATATCATGCTTTCACCATCCTTAGGTGAACTTCCCTCAATAGGGGTAAAATAGTCTTTTTACCTATTTCGATCCTTAAAATCATTTAAACCACTTTTAGGATTATTATACAATAACAGTGTATACATACGTAATCAATGTATACAAAAACTATTAAAATACCCGTAGCTACCTCTAGCTACTCACACAATTCTCTTACCTCATTTTTCTGTACAGTCTGACCTTTTCCACTGATGTCTTGTCGCGCAGTCTGATTTGCTTCCAATCACATCTCCGGAACTGCGGATACACATTCACTAGGTCAAATACAATACAATTTTATTGTATATCATATTTTCTGGGCTTAATTTAAATCATTGGGCCCGTTTACCCATATTGGGCCCGATTATACCATAATGGGCATTAATCGGCCTTAAGCCCGTTTACCACACTTTATTGAGGCCTATTGGGCTCATTGGGCCCATCAATATTTTATTTAGCCTCGTTCTAAATTCTCGGATATCTCAATTTAGTATTTACAACAATTTATTCAAATGTTTAGAATTTAATTCATTTAATGTGAAATTTAAATCTGTAATTTATGCGATAAATATCAATCACACATAACGATGCAAAATTGTCGTAAATAGGGGTTACTTACCCGATATTCCATGATAGTACACAAATCGAGGCTGTCTCGAGCTCTCGTTTGACGTCAATTGTCGAGCTACATAATTAAATAATTTTTCGGGTAAATTTTCAGTCGGATATTAATCAAATTAAATATTCTAAAATTTAAATCAGTCAATTTGACCGCTTACTGACTTACCCGTAGCTCGATTTCATCACTGGAATTTTTTCCAATTTTTTATCTTTATCTTTTTTCCTTTTTCTTTTTCTTTTTGGCTGAACCAGTTCGATCCAGTTCAACCCGGTTCAGACCGTCGGTTCGGTTCGATTCAGCGGTTCAATCCGGTTCGGTCGGTTCAGGCAACATTTGGTCCTTTCAACACCGTCCGGTCGGTTCTTGGCGTGATTCCAGCACCAATCGGTGCGCCACGGCCTGAGCTTCCAAAATCGGGCCTCGGGTTGGACCAAATTGGCATCGATGGCCGCCGATCGAAGATTCTCTCCAGCGGCATGTCCTTCTGTTGTCGGTGTTTTTCGACGACATCGGCGCCAGCCCCGGTTGTCGGTGGTTCCCACGAGACTCGTTGACCTTCGCCAGCCCTCACCTGGGGTCCCTGGCTGCCAGTGGTGGCTCGTCCGACGATCTCTTCTTCCTCGGTCGGCTTTCACTTCTCTGTTTCGTTTCTGTTTCTTTTTTTTCTTTAGATTACGTTTTCATTTTTTTTACTTTATTTATTTATTTATAATTAAATTTTATTATTATTTTATTCAATTAAAATATTATTAAATATCCAAAATATCTGAGAAAATATATTTAATTCATTTATTTAATAAATGAATTTCTCAATCTTATTTCGACTTTTCGATATAATTTTTGATTATTTTTGGGGTTATTTTTTGAACTGAAAATTCTGATTAATTCCAATAAATTCATATCTTGATCAATTTAACCCGAAATTTAATTATTTCTTCATTATTGATCAAGATTCTCAAATCCATTATTTTTAATTAAATTTTCTTATCGAAATTATACCAAGTTACGATCTTTTGACCGTTTTACCCTTGCACGTGTTCGGGAATTCATTTTCAATCCTTTTGCATTTTTAAATGCACTCGAAAATTTCTATTCATTCCATTTGCTCTTACGATAAAATCGGGTCTTACAGCATGAAATAAATAAACGTAAGGGCAGGAATGGATGAGAGCCCAGCTATCAACTGGCCATGTCCGACGTCCTCAATCAGTCCAGCTTTCGACAACAGGGGAGCAGCAAAGAATGAAGATAAGGTGACAAGCTAGTAGGCAGCAGTAATGAAGCCTCCTCGGTTCATCCATCATAGCTTCTTTATACTAGCCCATGCCACATAGTTGCAACAGCAGACAATAAGATTACTAGAAAATAAAAACCAAAGCAAAGATGAATAGTAAATGTAATAAAAAATAGGGCAGAATAGAGTAAGCCGGAGATCCTATCTATTGCAACGGTACACTATTGTTAAGTTTTGCACCGAACAGCAACTAATACACCATCTTCACCACCAACCAGCAATCAAAATGGGACAAACAAAGATAAATAGAATATATTGAAATGAGCAATTGCAAAACAAGTTAAAACTAAACTATAGGCTGATATGTAGAAACCGAATATATATATATATATTATAAAATACAGAAAAGAAAGGTCATATACTGCAGCAAATGGGAATAATTCATGCAAGAGAAATGACCATGCAATAGTATGTAATCAACTTAAAGCAGAAAAGAACTATGTAAAACCAGTAACTGAAGATTAACTTGAAAATAGAGAAAGCCGTGAGACATAGAAATGGGAAGTTCCAGTGGTCACGCCTTCATTCCGAGAGCTATGGTGGCTGTTGATACCATCCAGCCTATAGCTTTCCTTTAGTCCAACGCTAAGCACACCGAAATAAGGAAAATGAAAAGGGAAAGATGCCAAACCGAGACCAAAGGAAGGAAAAACAAATGGTTATCATTAACTTAAAAGTGCTACAACCAACAGATGGAAATTTGTAATGAAACTTTTCCATTTAAATAGGATAAAAATAAAAGCTTGTAGAATTGTATAACAATGGTGGCTAACAACTAACGGGAAAGCTTGAAAAATAAGGAAAATAAATCCTAAAGTTACCTTAAAAACTATTCTACCTTAACTACCTAATTTTTTCTTCAATTGCTATCATGCTCTATTTATACACACACTTAGGGGTACAATGGTAATTTTCCATCCTAGATGAGTTGACATTGTTTCGTCACTAGTCTTCATTTTATTTGCTGCAGAGTAGATATTTCCACATCATCCGTCTTCTAGTACACTTAGCTGTGCGATGTGGCCCGATGTGTGTATTCTAGAAGGTTGGCACGGTGTCCGTCGATCTTCTCGTTTCGGAGCGAATAAAATACTAACACCCGACATCCCACATGTCCAGATGGTTGGTGACTCAGTCTGTAAATTGGAAGTGGTCCAGTCTCCTTTAGCCCGTTTTCAGCTCATTTTTGACTGAAATGACTGAGTTTCATCTTGATTTAATTTACCTGCACATTAAAGAATTTTAATTAAATAAAAGGGGATAATTGATAAAATAAATTGGAGATTTAAATAATTAATTTAGGAAATTAAGCACAAATAATTCTATTTTCATAGAATTATCACCTACGTATCTCCAAAAATATTCCACAGAATACAATTCCTAGTCTATCAGCTGCATTATATCTTTCAATGAGTGTAAAAGGTAGCTCCAAGTATCCTCTACTGCAACCAAAGGAAGCTACTACAATGAAATATGAAAGATGATTTCATTAATAAGGAAAGTAACTCATCTCAAACAATCCAACCTATTTAGAGAGGCCAAATTGTGCTTTAAACACCCAATTCTACCCAAAATCTAAAAGGATTTCAATTCTATTCAAGCCAAGCTCTCAAACCCAATTGCACAAGTTAAAATAATGATAAAAGAAGTCAAATACAATCATGGGCCTTGATGAATTTCATGGACTTGAAAGCTCATTTGAAAACTTGATAGACCAAACAAACTATTTTTGTTTTATATTCTTTTAAAATTTTACTTTTTTATTATTTTTAATTTCAATTTAATTTCAAGGCACCAGTTATAAATTGGCTGCAAAAATAAAAGGTTGGTAACTAATTTTTCAACTGCTAGCCATCTTGGGTAGACTAGCCCATCCCTTATGCCTGAACTACAATCACCACGGCAGCAGAAAATCAACTGCTGAGGTGGTCATAATCCTTAAGATTCAAGGATCTAATCTGTGAAAACCCACACTTTTATGTACTTTATTGGACTCCTTAAGTGTAATAAGATAAGTTTAGTTCATTGATGAATGAAATTGCAACTGTTGAAGCAAAATGTTCAATTTTGATATTGAGGTTGCATATTATGGTTAAATAAGGCTTCAAAAAGGTTAATAAATAAAAAATGGATGAAATGAATAAATGGGGATGAGAACTCAATCCAAGCAAGTGTATAATGATATGTTTGAGTTGTTAGGAAGGTTAAAAACCTTGGATAATGGTTTGAAGTGAAATTGGCATGGTTTGAAGATGATTCTAAGTGAAAATCTATAGAAAATGTAGTTCTAGTATAAGAGATTAATCCCCTCCCACAGAGGATCGATCCCTTATAAAGGAAATTAGGTAGACTTGCATTATGCTAATAAAAGATTGATCCTTTAGCCTTAGAAGATCGATCCCCTACCCAAGAACTATAGCTATTTGCATTTTACCAAGAGAGGGCCAATCCCCTACCCTTGCAGGATCGATGCTCTCATTGTCAAGAGCCTATGGGAGTAAAATTAGACCAGAGGGATCGATCCCCTTAATGCAAGGGATCAATCTCTTTCCCTTACCTGCACCCACTAAGGTATAAAATACCCCAAATTTAGTTGGTTCTTCATTCTCTCTCTTGTGCATCACCTGAATATCAGAGGAAAGAGAAGGAAAAAGGAAGGAAAAAGGAAAGAAATAGAGGAAAGAGGGAAAATAAGGAAACCCAACCTAAAATGCCTTAAGCAATCTCATCTTCTCATTACTCTTTATCACATATGTCTCTTTGGAACCATTTAGAGGAAGATTGAAAACCAGTTTCTAGAGAGAAGTTTGAGATTTTTAAGGTAAGCCAGAGAAAGAAAATTATAATCTTTGAGATATAGAATTATGATGTTAATCTGATGATGCTAAGGTCATTTATGGCATTTTCTTATAGTGAGAAAGCTTGAAAAAGCACTTTTGAGCTTGGTCAAACCTAGGTTTAAAGATAAGGTATTTTTATAAATTGTAAATTTATTATATATTATATGTGATGCTTGAAGGAATGATCTATGATTTGAATAAAGTAAATTTTTGAATAAAAATAGAAGAAGTGTTTACTTAAGTTTTGACCATAAGGAATTTAGGGTTTGATTTATGATATAGGGCTACTATGAAATAAGTGGGATTATGAAAATGACTTTATAATGCTTTTGGAATGGTTGCATGAGTCATAGTGAGCACTATAGTGTCAAGTGTTGCTTATGAATTGAGCATGGCTTATAGAAGATTGTTAAGGTCATAGCTCATAAAGAATAGATATCTATGTATGTTATAGATGGAAGTATGATGCATTGAATTCATTTAGACAGGTAGGCTAGCTAAGAAAACATTTAGCTAAGTGGAAGAGTGAATGGTACCATAGCCACAACTCATCGTAGTGTGCATAAGGTAAAAGGTGTATGTTAAAGTTGGTAGTAACCAACTATAATGGCTTTCAATGCATAAATGGTGATGGTGATTAGTTTTGGATAAAATGTACGATCTTATGTCTTGAAATGCATCCTTAAGCCATAGGTTAGCTTAGATCACACTTTCAAATAATGGAAAAGACATTTTATCATGAAACAATGGTTTTATAACTTCTTAAATTGTTTTCCTAATGATTTGGCATGGTTTTGGGGTTGAAAACCCAAAAAAAAAGTGCATAATTGTGCATAGAGGATTAATCCTCTAGGTAATAAGACTAATCCCCCTTCATGGTTTTAAAAAAGTTTTATATTCTAACAGTTTGGGATCAATCCCTTATCTCTAAGAGATTGATCCCCACCCTTTAGATTTTGTTGAAAGCTTTGCAAACCTAAAGTATAAATTCGCCCACCACTATTACAAAAGGTTTCCAAAGATTATGAACTATGTTTTAGGACCCCGTTTTGGTATGAAATGAGTGGGCTATTCTATGAATTATGAAATATGATTTTTTTTTTAGCTTACCTATTTTTTTAAATGTTTTCTGAACTAAGTTTTGAGATCTGGCACCCATAGTTGATACTTGTGTGGCAGTCATGTGGGTAAGCATCTCCACGAGACATGCAATATCCCCACAGTTAGCTTTACCATAAAATAAGTGTTGAATGGTGCCCATGCACATGCTTAGCCCTAGCTTTGTGCTTAGCTTACGCACAAAGTTTTTGGACTATGTTTTTAGATGTTGTACGACCCTGATCCAGTCTATAGTTTAACCATAGCCATCGGTTCACTTCGCTCTCTATTAGGGACCTATGTTTTCGGGGCATGATTTCTATAGGGATACTGCCTAGTCTCCACTTATGATTTTAGCTTATGTTTTTTCGATGTTAATATATGATTTTGCTATATGACGTCGATTTTTGTTTTCGAACATGATTTTGATATATAATTTCAATCTATGATGTAGACACATGACTCTGCATGCTTACGAATTGCCTCTATTTCATGATTTTCGAAGCTTTTATGCTAAGATTATGTTTTCTAACTTGATTAACATGCACATTTTAAATAATGCATGATTTCAAATTATCAGCATCATGTTTTGCTATCATGCTCCTGCATGTATCTCTTACGAGGTTTTTCCCAAAGCTCACCCCCTTATAAATTTCTTGTAGTGAGCTACGCGAAGTATAAGATTCAGGTTATGGACACGAAGTCTCCCTAAAATAGCTACTATACTTTGTGACGTACAACCTCTTTTTGTATAGTTTAATTTCAAGACCTCTGTAAGAAAAACATGCATTCTTTTAACCAATCGATGCTTAAGTATGATGCATAGGAATTTAAGTAAGATCTTTTTATATTACTAATGTTAACTACAAAAATAAATGAATGTACCTTGTGCATGAAAGTGAATGGTAATGATGATATGCGGTTAACTGTGGAATATAACTAATCTTATGACTGAAACTACGAACTCAAGTAACTTATAGATAAATTGATAACGATTAATTAATCAAGTTAATCAGATGCTGCAGTTAACAACTAAGAGAACAAAAAAATTAATTCAAATTTTTGCTTTTCGGAAATTAATTAATCAAAGATTTTGATTAAAAAATAGGTTTCTGTTCAAAAATGAAGAAAAAGCCAAAACCCCTGCCTAAACCAACCAAAACCCACATCAAACCCACACCGCTAACCTCCATAGCTAACCATCCCATGAGCTTGAGCCCTTTAATCCATCAATAGATGCATAACCCAAAAGCCAACACAAAGGCAACATGAGATTCAACAAAATAAACAAAAGAAAATAGGCATGAAGGTTCCTAGTAGCTTTTCAGAGAGGAATTTTTTTTTTTGGATTTTTGAGACACTGTTGACGGTATCTAATGGCATCAATGAGCGATGAACATCAGATCGGTGGGGCTGGGCATTAGCACTATAGACGGTGCTGCTGGTTACCGTCGGTTACGGCTACGGCTAAGGGGAAGTGAACTTGACTGAATAAAAGAAAAGGAAAGCAAAGAGAAATAAAAAAGTGAAGAAAGAGGTGTACAGTGTTCTCCTCTTTGTCACCGAAAACAACAAGTGTTCTTTTCATGTGTACTTTCAATTTGATGTACCTTTGATTCCATGTTTGAATATTTGACCATTGTGCATATGTGTTCACGTGAATAAGCCCATTCCTCAAAAAAAAAACATGAGATGTCTCTGTATTATATTAAATATGAGATTAATTTTCACTTGTATTACATGGTTGGCACTAATTTAAAAAATTTAATTTGATAAATATCTGAACACAAGACCTTTTATTATGGATTGTCTTCATTTAGGAACTCGATAAAATTTTACACCACTAAACCAACCCTTTAGGTTAAGCTCATTCATTTCCCTCTTTTTTATTTTGAGATTGATTAGTTTATTTGCACTATTTTGTTCGTGTTTTATGATTGACATTGATTAAAAAAATTTAATTTAATAAGAATTTATATACAAAATTTTTTACTATGCATTAAAAAATTCAACGAAAGCTTACACTATTAATCACACTTTTGAATTTACTATTATTTCATTTTAGCCTTACGTCGACTTGAAATTTATTCATTTTGTTCCTTAATAGGCTCATTCATTCATACTTTGCTGCTAGATTTTTTATTGGCTATTTAATTGCTTAACCAATTTACTAGGGCTTTAAATGATTATTTAGTTTAACTAAATAGATTATTGAATTATGTATATGCATGCGATAGGGCTTATGTTATCTAGTGACTTACTTGTAACTTTCAAAATAGGAGTTAATCATTTATCATTATTGTTGCCAAACACAACAGTGACATATTGCTGACATGTTGGCCTTGATCTTTGTACCACGTCCTATCAAAGGCACTGTAAGAAAAAGAATAATCAGAGAGACACAGGGGTTTTGCCCTGCGTAAACACTCTGATGTTTAAGTCAGAAAGAGAGTTTGGCAGAGTTTTTATAAACCAAATACAGCCTTGAGCGAATCATACCTGCCTCCTATTTATAGGGATTGACTCCACCTTTAATTACATATTTGTCCGCTAATTTAGTCTCTTACTGTTTGATGGGTCCTGTGTAACTTTAGTAAAAGGTATCTAAGGATAAAATCGAACAATTATGAATTTCATCTGAATAAAATAAATTTCAATGTATGGGCCCCTTGAGCGCGTGGTCTTTCCATGTGCAACACTCTCGTACAGACGGTTCAAACTCTTTCGCGTGTAGGCAGGAGTAATAAGCTCCCGCACGCATTAAAGTGCACTACTTGGTGCGCCCACAATTGAGGCGAGGGTAACTTCCTACCTATATGTGGAAGGGATAACCCTCCCGCTTGTGTGTGGTACACCCACAATTGAGGCGGGAGGTGCCTTCCAAATACATGTTAGGGGCGATCGCTTCTGCATGGGCACCACGTGGCACTTCCCGATTGTTTGTGGTTTTTTTGGCTTTAAAGTTTAATCAGGTTTCATTATCACAACAATTTCTCCCTACTCTTTCGCTAGGTATAACCTTACGAAAAAGTATATATTTTTTCTTTAATATATCGACTGTTCATGTTATCTTTCACTATATTCTTCAGTGATCTAAGGTGTTATTCTTTTTATAGGAGTTTTGCGCGTGCACCCTTTCGCAGGTATATATATGTCTAGTCTATTGCTTTGGTTATTCATTCATATGTTCTCATCATAATCTCAAGTCAAATCCTCACGTCAAACTCTGAAGTCAAATTCTCACGTCGAACCTTGAAGTGAAATTCTTACACCAAAATTTGAAATCAAGTTCTCACGTCAAACTCTGAAGTCAAATTCTTATGCTAAACTCTTAAGTCAAATTCTCACGTCAAACTCTGAAATCAAATTCTTATGCCAAACTTTTTGGCTGAAGGTATTTGGTCAGTTTTTCATTTTTTTAATCGTCGATTTTATTGCTTGCTCCCAATGGTCGGATAAGGTAGCGGACAATAAATAAATTTAGGTCTCTTTTCCAAGCTTAGGGAATCTGACCTTCGGTCCATTCGTAACACTTTTCCCCTTCTTGAAAGTTACTCTTATAGGCTCCAAACTAATGCAGAACACACTCCTCAAGCTGTTAGTAGCGGTATTCCTATACATCGAGCCTCAATAGAATTTGGATTTTGCTTTCCGTTAGCTAACTTTGGAATTGCTTTCCTCCAACACTATGATATAGTTCCTGCCCAATTTCATCCTCATGGATGTGCGTAATTGATGGGGTTCACAATCATGTGTCATAAATTTGATGTTGCACCTACTGTCCCCTTGTTTAACTCTTTTTTTAGAGTTCACAACGTTCGTAATTTGACATGTTTTTTTATCTAAAAGGTATCTTAGAGAGGTTGAAATAACATGTTTTTTGGAGATCCTCCAACTAAGCTATATAATTATTCCTCTGACTGGTTCATAGTTGAAATTCCTTCAACTTTAGATATTCTCACTCAATGGTGTCTCCATGAACCTTCAAACATCAGTCAGCTGTCTAATTTAAGAGATTTATATAGTCCACTTATTACTGAATTGCATGTAAATGATGAAAACACTTTATTATCTTCACTGACTTCGAAGAACATAATTGCCACTGGCTGGGGATGTATTTCAGTTGATCAGATTTTTGAGCTTATTTTGCCCTCCAGTTCCCCCAGAGAAAGCTAAGGTGTAAGAAATTCCAACAATTCCTCCAAAGAGGACTTCGAGGAGAAATTGGATTAGGGCCAAGGAGAGGCTTTTGGGAGTCCTTTTTTAGATATTCCTTCAGATGAGAGCTTGGCTAACATCCATTTTCTTGATGATTATCTAGATCCGAGTGATTTCATATCGCATTTTATCATGCGAATAATTGTTTATTTTCTAAATGGTCGTTATAACTTTTATTCACCTATTTTCTTTCAGGAATGCATTCTCTCAGAAGAGCTTTCAGCCAATGGGAAGGTACCAAAAATGTTGCCAGGGTTGCTCATCCTCATAAGTGCAGATGCCCTAGGGAATCCGTTCGAGAACAAACTAGGGAGACATCTTATCGAGATCTAACCCGAACTTCTACTACTCCACCTTCTTAAGGTGAAAGGTCGAGGTCTCCTCTCACTTCTCCTCCATCTTGTCATAAGAGGTCAAGTTCTCAAAATCAAGACAAGGAAAAACATCCAGCTTTAAAAGGCTTAATCTCTCAATCCTGAGTTAGAGGAATATCACCAAAATAATTAGGCGAAAATATAAAACTACTCACCCTTCTCGTACTAGTAGGCAGATATTGTATGTTGAGTCAGCCATGAGGGATAAACCAATACTCCTATAAATTGTTGAACTTAATACTTCTCGATATCAGGTGGACAGTGGTGAGACGGTTTATGGACAAAATTTTATTGTCTATCCAGGTGTTAATGATAATGAGTCAATCTATGATCCAAAAGTTGCATCTCGTCAATGATGGTCGACCATACTTCCTCGAGATGAAGCTAAATTATTTAGGGTTTTCCCTCAACTTGAGGATCGAGCGGATTATTTAGCAATGTCGGTATCTTTCTGCCTATCCCATATTTTTTTCTTTTCTCTCTTTCTTTTTTTTGACCCCTTAATTTAATCTTTATTCATTTTTAGATGGTTCAACAAGTGATTGCCTTCAATATGCAGTACAAGATGTACAAAGCTCAAGTTGACTCTGAGCTTCATCAACTGAAGGCTGAAAAATTTGAGTGGCTTACTGAAAGGAATCAATACAGAAAGTTTTCGGAGCAATTCGAGTGATTAAAGAAGGGAAAAGAAGATTTGAATCTTGATTATCTTCATGTTCAGGAGAAATTTTCCAAGGAACAAGAGAAGTCTGAATCATTAGAGCAGTATAAAGAGGCTTATACTGCGACTTGTGAAGAACTTAATTCTTTCAAGTCCAACTACGATTCTATTTTATCTAAGTTTCAAGACCTTCTAACCAGTTATGATGAGCTAATGTCAGACCACAAGAGGTTAGTCGATCGAAATCAAAAAATGGAAGAGGAGATTACTAATATGCATAGAGAATCTCAGTCTTCCTCTATTAGTCAAGACATGCGTGATAGAATTCGTTCCGAAGCTGTTCGAGAAAATAGCTTGTCATAGGACTGCCATGATAAAAAGCTTATATTTTCTACGAGCTTTATCAAATATGGTTTCTATACGGTGTGCTCCTGGTTAGAAAAGGAGAGATTAGGTGAGATTTTTCTAGAGTTACAGTAGTCAAGACAGTTAGAAGACTATGTTGGTGAATTTCGTGGTTGGATAGATTACGAACCTGACAACGAGAATTTTGAAACTTATGTAGAGAATAGGGTTTATAACGATCTCTCTAACCTTTCGGGTCCTTGGGAGCCTTGTCAACTACAGGGAGTTATCGATACCTTGGACTATTTAGATTGTGATGATTCAAATTATCCTAGTGAATGCGTTTTTCCTCCAGTGGAAGGGTAGCTTAGTTTTCAATGTTTTCTTGTTATTACTTTCCTAAATTGTATGTAATGAGTTAGTTATGATGTTTTAGAATTTGGAAGAAAATGACTGTTAGGTCTTAAAGGATTTTTATTAGGATTTGAATAGAAAGTTTCTATCAATACTTCTAATTTTCATTTCTTAAAAAATTTCAAGTTCTTATCTATATTAATAAGCTCTACTTATTATTTCATGAAGTTTCGCTTTCTTTTATAAGCATGACTTGTTTTATGCATTCTTTATTTTGAGAAGGTGGTTTGTCTTGCGCGCTTTTTGCTTTAAGTCTTTATTAATTTGAGCGCGTGGCTTACCTCACACTTTTTTCACTTCAAACCCTTGCATTATTTCTTTGTGGCTTACCTCACGTACTTTTCACTTCAATCTTTTATTAGTTTGAGTGCATGACTTACCTCACACACTTTTCACTTCAAGCCGTTATTAGTTTAAGTACGTGGCTTACCTCACGCACTTTTCACTTCAAGCTCTTGTACTTTTTCTTTATGGCTTACCTCGCACACTTTTCACTTCAAGGCCTTATTAATTCGAGTGCATGGATTGCCTCGCGCACTTTTTCACTTCAAGCCCTTGCACTTTTTCTTTCATTATACATGTAACAGGTATGATTAGTCACCTAATTAACAATCATTTAAGAGGCATCACAATCAATTATTTGAAAGCCTCAATAGGCAAGTCCATTATCAACAAAGTATCAACGTAAAATAAGTCATAGTTCAATAAATGAAATTTTAACCCATAGTTCAATAACAAGAAATAACATTGAATAAATCAAAGTTTTACTATCAATATGATTTTAGGTGGTTGGTATTCCATGTCTTCGCTATCATCTTGTATTGTAGGCTTTCCAAGATATAGGTGCTGGGTTCAATCATCCTCCTGACACTGTAGTGCCCTTCCCAATTTCCCTGAACTTCCCATCTTCTTTTAAGGCATTAGTGTCACGCCCCGGAAACGCAGAAAATATGGCTAATTTAAAACTTTTTATTTACATCAATACACATTTATGGGTGCATTCCTGTGCAGTGTCAAACATCATCATGCATATCATGCCTCAAGATCTCATCATTAGATAGTATATATCATATCATATACATTACTCAATCTCAAGTTAAATGATCCTAATACATTCTATATAATGTTGTACATTAAGTGTCTACAATTACAATAATTGTCTGGGTATATGAAAAGATAAATGATACCTCAAAGTACAATATATGGCCTGGAGCTTAAGTCCTCCACTAGCCACTATTTCGTACATCACAAGGAAACCCTTTTTCACTTGAAGAAATTTGGGGGGGGGGAAAGAAAACAGGGTGAACTTCTAAAACGCTCAGTAAGGGGGGTAAGAGACTCATTATTAAAGTAATGTTTTACACACACAATCATTTATTTCACAGTTGAAAACTCAATAGAAAATGTAGCATGAACACATTAAAGCATCATGTAAAACATGAAAGTACATACTCAGTACAAATCACAGTTACAAGCATGTAGAAATCAAGATGCGATAATGGCTTTTCTCTTTAAAACGTGATGAAAATCACTGCAATAGTAATGCACGTGGCACAACCACCAAATGCACATGGCACAGCCACATATTAGGATTCTCACGTGGCACAGCCACCAAATACACGTGGCATAGCCACAGATTAGGATTCGCACGTGATACAGCTACAGATTAGGATTCTCACATGGCACAGCCACAGATTAGGATTCGCACATGGGACAGCCACCAAATACACGTGGCACAGCCACAAATTAGGATTCTCACGTGGCACAGCCGCCAAATACACGTGGCACAACCACAATTAGGATTTGCACGTGGCACAGCCACCAAATACACGTGGCACAACCACAAATTAGGATTCTCACGTGGCACAACCGTTAAATACACGTGGTACAGCCACAATTAGGATTTGCACGTGGCACAGCCACCAAATACACGTGGCACCACCACAAATTAGGATTCTCATGTGGCACAGCCACCAAATACACATGGCACAATCACATATTAGGATTCGCATGTGGCATAGTCACCAAATACACATGGCACAGCCACAGATTAGGATTCTCACGTGGCACAGCCACAGATTAGGATTTGCATGTAGTACAACCACCAAATACACGTGACACAGCCACAGATTAGGATTCTCATGTGGCACAACCACAGATTAGGATTCGCACGTGGGACAGCCACCAAATACACGTGGCACAGCCATAAATTAGGATTCTCACGTGGCACAGCCACCAAATACATATGGCATAGCCACAAATTAGGATTCGCAAGTGGCACAGCCACCAAATACACGTGGCACAACCACAGATTAGGAATCTCAAGTGGCACAGCTACCAAATACACGTGGTATAGCCACATATTAGGATTCGCACGTGGCACAACCACCAAATACACATGGCACAGCCACAGATTAGGATTCGCACGTGGCACAACCACCAAATAGACGTGGCACAGCCACATATTAGGATTCCCATGTGGCACAGCCATCAAATACACATGGCACAACCATAGATTAGGATTCACACGTGGCACAGCCACCAAATACACATGGCACAGCCACAGATTAGGATTCTCACGGGGCACAGCCACCAAATACACGTGGCATAACGACAGATTAAGATTAGGGGTCATCTCACGTTACTAGAATGGAGGAATATCGAACTTACATGCTACTAGAGCAATGCCCGATGTGTACTCAAATGACACACCTGAATCTCAAGCAATAGCCATTATCATAAAAAAAATCGTTTTGCCTTCACGTAAAGCTCAAAATGGTTTTCTATCATAAAACTCATTTCAGCCCGCTTTGTACTTAACACAAAACCTGTTAAAATCGAGCTTCAACCGGTAAAACCATGCACACATTTTCTCAAATCTTAGTACACCTTAACGTAGGGCCCAAAACACTTTTCTCATTTTAAGCACAAAATGGTTATTAAACATTTTCACTTATAATTTACAACTCATAAAGATTGGGCCCCAACCGACTATAAAATCGTGTGCATTTCTCATTCACAACACATAAAACATGCTTGTTTTCTCAGTTGAAAATCATGCTTCAATGTTATGACAAAACACATACACAAATGAGTTTAGTTTTCCCTTACCTCTTTGCACCTCGTATAGTGCAATCGTTCCCCCATATCACGGACTAGCCTCGCATTCCACTTTGAAACTCCCGAGCTGTCCAAACTATGTTAAAAACATCAATATATTGACTCAATTTCACTATCGAGCATATCTTTGCTCATATTTTCGTAAATCTCTCAATCATCCAATTTTTTCTCATAACCCTATCACAACTAACATTCTCATCTACAACATTTCAACATTCTACATCTCTCATACCATATTCTATGCTAATTTCACCACATTGCCTCAATTTTCGATTTATAGTTAAAATTCCCAAAATTACCATAATTACATAATAACATCTCTACTCCAACAAAATCATAGTTTCATCAATCCCTAATCATTTCCCAACTATTTCATCACAATGCCCATGCTCACAATCACCAAAATCACTTTAAATACCAAAGAGTAAAGTTTAGAAAATTACCCAAATGTGTAGGGTGCTTATCTCTTTCCTCGATTCAATCCGTCTTTCGATTTCCAAGTATGTTGTTCTTCTCTTGATGAGGAACAACTTTCCTTCTTGCCACAACCCTCGATTTGGACAAAAATGGGTGATTTGGAAGAGAGAGAAAGCTAGGGTTTGAAAATGGCGATTTTAAGGAGAGAGAGATTGATTTCCAAGAAAAACAAAGGGGTCTTTATATAGACTGAGGGTAAGAGATCGATCTGGCTCTTGATGAGATCGATCTACATTTGAATGTGGAGATGATTTGAGGCTTTTTTATGCCTAGGAGATTGATCTGTCGAGGGGTGAGATCGATCTCTTCATGCTTTTTGATATCGATTTGCTCCAGTTATGAGATCGATCTCTAATTTACAAAATACTTCATGAGATCGATCTGCTCCTTGAGGAGATCGATCTTCTCCCAAACATAGACATTTTGAGATCAATCCCTTCCTCATGAGATCGATCTCTTCATTACAGAATCATAAGGAGATCTTTCTTCTACCGTTGGGGATTGATCTGCTTGCTTAATTCCTCCTTCCTAGTCATTTCTTAACTTACCAGATCGATCCTCTCTTCTCCAAGATCGATCTGGTCCCATAGTTTCACACTTTAGTTAAACATTCAACATATAAACCTCCAAATACAACTTCCATAATTCACTACTTGGATGATTTCTCATTCATTACTTATACATTTCACTTAGCTCAATAAATTACACTTCAAGTTCATATTACATAATTAAAATATGTCTAAAATTCTCAGATCTCACATCCTCCCCACCTTAAAAGGATTTGGTCCTCCAAATTCAACTCAACACGTCAAATAGATGGGGGTATTTCTCCTTCATGAGACTTTCTAATTCCCACGTTGCCTCTTCCATTGAGTGATGTTTCCACAAAACTTTCACTAATGGGATGCTCTTGATTCGAAGTACCTTATCCTTTCTATCGAGAATCTGTACGGGTTCCTCAGTGTAGCTCATATCCTCTTGTATGTCCATCTCGTCATGCTCTATGACATGAGAAGGGTCCGGGTGGTACTTCCTCAACATAGACACATGAAAAACATTGTGTATTCCAGACATTCGTGGGGGTAATGCCAACCTGTAGGCTACCTCTCCCACTCTTTCAAGAATCTTGAATGGTCCTATGTATCGAGGACTCAATTTCCCTTTCTTCCCAAATCGCATGATACCCTTACATGGTGATATCTTCAAAAATACTGCATCACCAACATCAAACTCAAGTGGCCGTCTACGCATATCCGCGTAGCTTTTTTTCTACTTTGTGCAGCCCGTAATCTCTCACATATGAGTTTCACACTCTCTACAGCCTGTTCAACAAGTTCGGGAGCATTTGTCATTTTGTCATCGACCTCTCCCCAAGCTACAGGGGATCTACACCTCCTGCCATATAGAGCCTCAAAAGGTGTCATTCTAATACTCGCATGATAGCTGTTATTTTACGCAAACTCTGCTAGGGGTAGGTGATCATCCCATGATCCCTTAAAATCCATCGTACACGCCCTCAACATATCCTCTAAGGTCTGAATAGTTCTCTCTAGCTGATCATCTGTCTGAGGATGATAGGCGGTACTAAAACTCAATCGAGATCCCATGGACTCCTGAAATTGGGTCCAAAATTTGAAAGTAAATCGAGAATCTCTATCAGAAGTAATACTCACTGGAGCCCCATGTAATCTAGCTATCTCGCTGACATATAACTCAGCTAAGGTATCCACAGTATCTATGCTCTTGATGGCAAGGAAGTGGGTACTCTTGGTCAGTCTATCCACTATGACCCATATTGCATCACGACCCCTTCGAGTCCTCGGTAAACCTATAATAAAGTCCATGGTGACATGCTCCCATTTCTATGTAGGTACAGGTAAAGGCTGTAGTAGTCCTTCGATTTTCAGTGTTCAGCTTTCACTTGCTGGCATACTAAACATCTGGCCTCATACTCTGCCACGTCTCGCTTCATACCACTCCACCAGTACACCTTTCTCAAATCTCGGTACATCTTAGTACTCCCTAGGTGCATGGTGTATCGCGAGCAGTGAGATTCTCTCAGTATCTGTCCCTTCAGGGTATCGTCGTCTGGTATACAAATCCATCCTCTTAACCTCAACAATACATCTTCATTGATTGTGAGATTCGACTGCGAAGTCTGTTTAGTTTGGCTAACCATATCTATCAATCTCTAATCACTGCGCTGCCCAATTCTAATCTGATCCATGATCTTGGGCTCAATTCGCAAGCTAGCCAAAAATCCCATCTCTACCTCTTTAACTTTGATCCAGAGCTCGACGAACTGCTCTAGTAAATCCCATTCCCTGATCATCATAGCAGATATCATACTCTTCCTGCTCAGGGCATCAACAACTACATTCGCCTTACCCAGATGATATAAGATCTCGCAGTCATAATCCTTAAGGAGTTCCATCCATCTCTTTTGTCTCATGTTTAACTCTTTCTGATCAAAGAGATACCTCAAACTCGTGTGATCAGTGAAGATCTAAAATCTTTCCCCATATAAGTAGTGTCGCTAGATCTTCAAGGCAAATACCATAGCGGCTAACTCCAAATCATGCGTGGGGTAATTTCGCTCATGGTCTTTCAATTGTCACGATCCATAAGCGACCACTCTTCCATGCTGCATAAGCACACACCCCAATCCGTGATGAGAAGCATCACTATACACCGAAAATCCTCCTGATCCCTCAGGAATAGTTAACACAGGTGCCGCTGTTAATCTCCTCTTTAACTCCTAAAAACTGAGCTCACACTGATCAGTCCATATGAACGGAGTCTCCTTGTACGTGAGTTTAGTCAAAGGAGCGGCAATCATGAAAAATCCTTCCACAAATCTTTTGTAATACCTTGCCAAACCAAGGAAGCTTCGCACTTCAGTAACTGTCCTCGGTCTTTCCCAATTAAGCACAACCTCTACTTTACTTGGATCCACTAATACTCCTTCCTCTGAGACTATATGACCAAGGAAAGCTATCTGATCCAGCCAAAACTCACACTTACTAAGCTTTCCATATAAGTGTTTATCTCGAAGTATCTGAAGCACTAACCACAAATGCTGTGCATGCTCCTCATATGACCGAGAGTATATCAGGATATCATCAATAAAGACTATCACAAATTTATCTAGATAGTCTCTGAACACCTCGTTCATTAATCTCATAAAGGCTGTAGGTGCGTTCGTCAATCCAAAGGACATCACTAGAAATTCATAATGGCCATACCTTGTCCTAAAGGCCGTCTTCGAAATATCTTCTTCCTTGATTCTCAATTGGTGATAGCCCGATCTCAAATCAATCTTAGAAAAACTGAGGCCCCTCTCAGCTGATCAAGTATATCATAAATCCTAGGTAATGGGTATTTATTCTTCACCATGGCTTTATTCAACAGTCGGTAGTCTACGCATAATCTGAGACTACCATCCTTTTTCTTAACAAATAAAACTGGTGCTCTCCACGGTGAAACACTGGGTCTAATGAACCCTTGATCCAATAATTCTTGTAGTTGTTTCTTCAATTCCTTAAGTTCTACTAATACCATCTTGTAAGGAGGTTTAGAGATCGGTTGAGTATCTGGTACCAAATCAATGGTAAACTCCAGCTCTCTCTCTGATGGTAAACCTGATAACTCATCTGGGAAAACATCTGAAAATTCACATACCACAGGTATATCCTCGATCCTCGGATGTTCCTGATCATCATCTAAGATAAGTGTTTCATGACCTTCACATAAACAATCATATTTAGGACTCTCAAGAGCAATATTAAAATTTCATACATCTATTTACTCAATATTTCAAATGTACACTGTAAGGTTCAGGTAGGGAGAAAGTTACAATCTTAGTGTAGCCGTCTAAACTCACTCGATTGGTTGCCAACCAATCCATCCTCAAAATTACATCAAACACATGCATATTCAATAATATTAGATCTGCTTACATTACTTTATCTCCCACCTTTATTTCACACCCTCTACAGATTAACTCAGTTCTCTGGGATTCACGCACAGGGGTATTTACATGTAGTATATACTCTAGAGGTTCAAACTTCAAATTTAATCTACATGCAAAATGTTCAGAAATAAACGAATGCGCGGATCCTGAATCAATCAACACATGAGCCTTATGATTACAGACAGAGAGTGTACCTCTTATAGTTTCTGCAGAAGTGTCTGCGGTCTCCTTATCCAGGGCAAACACACGTCCTTGTGTAACAGGCTTCTTCCCTTTCTCTGGAGCTATGGCCCATCTCTAGGGATTCACTCTCTGAGGCTGTTGTCTACTGGGCTCCGAAACATGTGGTCTTTGAGGTTGAGGGTAGTCCTTCACCATGTGACCGATGTCTCTACGTCTAAAACATCCATGGATCATCCCAATACAACTTCCCTCATGCATTCGGCCACAATTTCTGCAAACCCTTATCTCAGGCTTGACATCTCGAGGGGTTTCCCTAATGTTAGGATAAACTCTGGGTCTCTCTAATCTGCCCTTCTGGACCTCAATCCTTCCTCTTCTGAAAGAACCTCTCTGAGCATTTGTTTAGAAAATCACTGGCCTCTTGCCCTTATCTCTATTCACCGCTCTGAGCTCATTTTGGGATTGTACCATTTTGAGTCCCCTCTCAATCTCTTGTACTCATCTCAGAGCAACTCCAAACTCAGTAATACATAGCCCTATCAATCTATCTCTGATGATGGGCTTCAATCCATATACAAATCTCTCAATACGGAGCTCTTCGTTCTTAAAGGTCTCTGGGTCATATCTCAATAGCGCGATGAACTGGCTCGCATAGTCATCCACAGACATATCACCCTGTACCAAACTCAAAAATTTGGCTTGCTTCTTTCTCTAGGCAGCTCATGGTACATATTGGGTTCTAAAGGCTGTCTGAAACTCTTCCCAACCAATCAAATCCTGGTGGGACATCAGAATACCCTGGGTGGTACCCCACCAATCTCGATCTCTCCCATTTCAACATATAGGCACTCATACTGACCCTCTCAGCATCAGTGCACCCTAGATAGTCAAATATAACTCTCAACTCCGTTTGCCACTCCTCAGCCTCTGTAGGATCCTTCTTTCCCCTAAATGCGGTTGGATTCATTTTCAAAAAGTCCTTCAGTCGGACCATACTTCTGTCATTAGGCTGAGTGACGGGAGGTACTGGGTCCATCTGTACTGGGGGTACTGGAGGTCCTTGTGATGGTGTAGGAGTAGTACCCGAGGCATTGACTCCAAAGTGTTGCGCGAATAGCGCTGCCATCTGCTCAAATCCTTACCTTACATCGATATTAATCCGGTTAAATCAAGAGTTAGGACTCTCTGGTTATGGGGCAGGTGGCGAAGGGGACTATGCCTGCCTCCTCGAACGACCTTGTCGTCTACTCATTCTCAATCTCAACTCGATTCTTGCGCGTGCATATCAAACTTGAATGAAATCTCAATCCTCAAATTCAGTTCATGACCAAACTATTACAGACAGTTGGGATGTATTCTATTTCACTTAACCGACACTGACAATACTAGACACCCTAGGCTCTGATACCTAGAAAACTTTGTCACACCCCGAAAAAGTGAAAAATAGGGCTAATTTAAAACTTTTTATTTACATCAATACACATTTATGGGTGCATTCCTGTGCAGTGTCAAACATTATCACGCATATCATGCCTCAGGATCTCATCATTAGATAGTATATATCATATCATATATATTACTCAATCTCAAGTTAAATGATCCTAATACGTCCCATATAATGTTGTACATAAAGTGTCTGTAATTACAATAATTGTTTGGGTACATGAAAAGATAAATGATACCTCAAAGTACAATATATGGCCTAGAGCTCAAGTCCTCCACTAGCCACTATTCTGTACGTCACAGGGAAACCCTTTTTCACTTGAAGAAATTTGGGGGGAGGGGAAAGAAAACAGGGTGAGCTTCTAAAACGCTCAGTAAGGGGGGTAAGGGATTCATTATTAAAGTAATGATTTACACACACAATCATTTATTTCACAGTTGAAAACTCAGTAGAAAATGTAGCATGAACTCATTAAAGCATCATGTAAAACATGAAAGTATATACTCAGTACAATCACAGTTACAAGCATGTAGAAATCAAGATACGATAATGGCTTTTCTCTTTAAAACGTGACAAAAATCACTACAATAGTAATGCACGTGGCACCGCCACCAAATACACGTGGCACAGCCACAAATTAGGATTTGCACGTGGCACAGCCACCAAATGCACGTGGCACAGCCGCAAATTAGGATTCTCACGTGGCACAGCCACAGATTAGGATTCGCACGTGGCATAGCCACCAAATACACGTGGCACAACCACAGATTAGGATTCGCAAGTGGTACATCCACCAAATACACGTGGCACAACCACAGATTAGGATTCGCAAGTGGCACAGCCATCAAATACACGTGACACAGCCACAGATTAGGATTCGCACGTGGCATAGTCACCAAATACACGTGGCACAGCCACAGATTAGGATTCGTACATGGCACAGCCACCAAATACACGTGGCACAGCCACCAAATACACATGGCACAACCATAGATTAGGATTCGCACGTGGCACAGCTACCAAATACACGTGTTAGAGCCACATATTAGGATTCTCACGTGGCACAGCCACCAAATACACGTGGCACAGCCACAGATTAGGATTCGTACATGGCACAACCACCAAAAACACGTGGCACAACCATAGATTAGGATTCGCA
The DNA here is from genome assembly GCA_033439115.1 of Firmiana major. Taxonomy (NCBI): domain Eukaryota; kingdom Viridiplantae; phylum Streptophyta; class Magnoliopsida; order Malvales; family Malvaceae; genus Firmiana; species Firmiana major. The sequence goes on along the minus strand of CM065904.1, from coordinate 54,279,378 downwards.
TGTGGCATAGCCACCAAATACACGTGGCATAGCCACAGATTAGGATTCTCACGTGGTACAGCCACCAAATACACGTGGCACAGCCACATGTTAAGATTACGGGTCAGCTCACGTTACTAGGACGGAGGAATATCAGACTTACATGCTACTAGAGCAATGCCCGGCGTGTACTCAAATGACACACCTGAATCTCAAGCAATAGCCATTATCATAAAAAAAAATCGTTTTGCCTTCACGTAAAGCTCAAAATGGTTTTCTATCATAAAACTCATTTCAGACCGCTTTGTAATCAACACAAAACCTGTTAAAACCGAGCTTCAACCGGTAAAACCACGCACACATTTTCTCAAATCTCAGTACGCCTTAATGTAGGGCCCAAAACACTTTTCTCATTTTAAACATAAAATGGTTATAAAACGTTTTCATGTATAGTTTACAACTCATACAGATTGGGCCCCAACCGACTATAAAATTGTGTGCATTTCTCATTCACAACACATAAAACATGCTTGTTTTCTCAATTGAAAATCATGCTACAATGTTATCACAAAACACATACACAAATGAGTTTAGTTTTCCCTTACCTCTTTGCACATCGTATAGTGTAATCGTTCCCCCGTATCACGGACTAGCCTTGCATTCCACTCTGGAACTCCCGAGCTGTCCAAACGATGTTAAAACATTAATATATCGACTCAATTTCACTATCGAGCATATCTTTGCTCATATTTTCGTAAATCTCTCAATCATCCAATTTTTTCTCATAACCCTATCACAACTAACATTCTCATCTACAACATTTTAACATGCTACATCTCTCATACCATATTCTATGCTAATTTCACCACATTGCCTCAATTTTTTATTTATAGTCAAAATTCCCAAAATTAACACAATTACATAATAACATCTCTACTCCAACAAAATCATAGTTTCATCAATCCCTAATCATTTCCCAACTATTTCATCACAATGCCCATGCCCACAATCACCAAAATCACTTCAAATACCAAAGAGCAAAGTTTAGAAAATTACCCAAACATGTAGGGTGCTTATCTCTTTCCTCGATTGAATCTGTCTTTTGATTTCCAAGTATGTTGTTCTTCTCTTTATGGGGAGCAACTTTCCTTCTTGCCATAACCCTCGATTTGGACGAAAATGGGTGATTTGGAAGAGAGAGAAAGCTAGGGTTTAAAAATGGTAATTTTAGGGAGAGAGAGATTGATTTCGAGGAAAAACAAAGGGGTCTTTATATAGACTGAGGGTAAGAGATCGATCTGGCTCTTGATGAGATCGATCTGCATTTGAATTTGGGGACGATTTGGGGCATTTTTATGCCTAGGAGATCGATCTGTCGGGGGGTGAGATCGATCTCTTCATGGCTTTAAGAGATCGATTTACTCCAGTTATGAGATCGATCTCTAGTTTACACAATGCTTCATGAGATCGATCTGCTCCTTGAGGAGATCGATCTTCTCCCAAACAGAAACATTTTGAGATCGATCCCTTCCTCATGAGATCGATCTCTTCATTACAGAATCATAAGGAGATCGATCTTCTACCATTGGAGATCGATCTGCTTGCTTAATTCCTCATTCCTTATCATCTTTTAAATTACCAGATCGATCCTCTCTTCTCCAAGATCGATCTGGTCCCATAGTTTCGCACTTTGGTTAAACATTCAACATATAAACCTCCAAATACAACTTCCTCAATTCACTACTTGGATGATTTCTCATTCATTACATATACATTTCACTTAGCTCAATAAATTACACTTCAAGTTCATATTACATAATTAAAATATGTCTAAAATTCTCAGATCTCACAATTAGTGATGGCTGACTTTCGCAATACCAAATCTCCCTCATGTAAAGGTTTATCTTTTACGCGGAACTTGCAATAATAGGAAACTCTTTGTTGGTAAGCGGCTAATTGCATAGCTGTAAGGTCTCGTTGCTCATCAAGTAAATCAAGGTTCTCCCATGTCACGCCCCAAAAATGCAGAAAATAGGGCAAATTTAAAACTTTTTACTCATTAATTCACAATTAAGGGTGCATTCTTGTGCAGTGTCATACATCATCATAATTATCATGCCTCAGGATCTCATCGTAATATAGTGTATATTGTATCATATACATTACTCAATTCCAAGTTAATTAATCCTAATACATCCCATACAATGTTATACATCAAGTGTCTGCAATTATAGTAATTGTCTGGGTACATGAAAAGATAAAAGATACCTCAAAATACAATATATGGCCTGGAGCTCAAGTCCTCCACTAGCCACTACTCCGTACGTCGCAAGAAAACCCTTTTCACTTGAAGAAATCTGGGGGGAAAGAAAATAGGGTGAGCTTCTAAATCGCTCAGTAAAGGGGGTAAGGGACTCATTTCATAAACCAAAATGCACATCACAAAATATTTATTTGTATGTGAAACTCATTAATCTCATTTGAAAACCATAGCATGAAAGTACTCAAAACGACATTCTCATGTCTCGAATCATGTGAAAACATGAAATAAAATGCTCATTACAGAGCAATAACAAAGCATGTGAAAATAATACGATAAACGCTTTCTCAATGAACGTGATAAAATCACTGAAATAGTAATGCACGTGGCACAGCCACTAAACACACGTGGCATAGCCACTGATTTAAATTCACACGTGGCATAGCCACTAAACACACGTGGCATAGCCATTGAGTTAAGTTTACACGTGCACAGCCACTAAACACACGTGGCATAGCCACAAGATAGGGTTTCACGTGGCAACAGCCACTAATTAGGGGTTCTCACGTGGCAACGGCCACCAGATAGGGTATCTCACGTGGCAACGACCACCAAATGGGGTTTCACACGTGGCAACGGCCACCAAATGGGGTATCACGTGGCAACGGCCTCCAATAGGGTATCTCACGTGGCAACGGCCACCAAATGAGGTTTCACACGTGGCAACGGCCACCAAGTATACGTGGCATAGCCACAGAATGGGTTATTCTCACGTTACCAGAACGGAGAAGAAATTGGGCTTACATGCTACCAGAGCAATGCCCGGTGTGTACTCAAAATTACACACCTAAGTCTTATCACACAAGACTGGTTTGCCTTCAGGTAGAACTCATAGTGGTTTTTCTCTCATAAAACTCATTTGAAAACCGTTTTGTACTCAACACAAAACATAATAAAACCGAGTCCCAACCGGCAAAGCACGCACACATTTCTCAAATCTCGATATTGCCTTAACGTAGAGCCCAATTCATTACTCACACAAATTCGACGGTTTATAAAGCAATTTCACACTCAGCTTATAAACGCATAAAATATTGGGCTCCACCGGCTATAAAACCGTGTGCAATTATATTTCAACACAACACTCAACATGCTTGTTTTATAACCACAAATCATGCTATAATAGTTTACAAATCACATACACAAAATGGTTTAGATTTCCCTTACCTCTTTGCACCTCGTATAGTGCAATCGTTTCCCCCGTATCACGGACTAGCCTCGCATTCCACTCTGGAACTCCCGAGCTATCCAAACGATGTTAAAACATCAATACTCAATTATCTCATCAACTTAATTCTCAAAATCGAGCATAATTACTCATAACACCTCAAATCTCTTGATTCTCGTAACTCTACCCCAAACTACACTCTCATTCACAACATCTCAGTGCTCTACATTTCTCATGCCAATTATCTATGCTAATTCACCACATTGTCTAAATTTCTATTTATAGCTCAAATTCCCAAAATTGCTAAATATCATTATCACTCCATCCACATTGCAATTTCATCAATCCCTAATCATTTCTCAGCTATTTCAACACAATGACAACAACCATTATCATCAAAATCATCTTAGATATCAAGATCGAAGTTTAGAAATTACCCAAAGCTTGTGAGATGCACAACCCACTGATAATTCTATATTTTTAGAATTATTTGTGCTTAATTTCCTAATTATTTATTTAAATCCCCAATTTATTTTGTTAATTATCCCCTTTATTTAATTAAAATTCTCATGTTTGCAGATAAATCAAATCCGGATGAATTTTGAAGATTTCGGTAGAAAATGGACCGGAATTGGGCTAAAATCGAGATTGAGCCACGCGGACAAAACGAGTCATGACACCGAGCACATCTAATTGGACAAGAAGGCCGATGATATGGACATATCTTTTCAAGGAGCCAATGGTGTGAAGACAAGTGGCCAAAAAAATGTCAACTCATCAAGGATGTAAAAATTACCATTTTACCCCTAGTGTTAGTATAAATAGAAAAAGATGGACATTGAAAGGGAGGCAATTTTTTAGGGTTAGAATAGTTTTTTTTCTCCTTGTTTTATTTTTAGAACGGCGGCACAGTACACTTCAGTTTTTTTTCTTAGCTTCCATTCGGCAGACTACTTTTGTTCTTCCAGCTACTCTTTTTAAGTTGTTTTTCTTTTACAATTTAGTTAATGTTCATTGCATCTTCTTCTTTACTAGTTGTTAAATTTATTGCAATAAAATTTCAATCAATCTTCAAGTTCTCGATTTTCACTGTTACTATTCATCAATTTTATTTTTTTAGTTTGCTTCCTCTCGGTTTCAATGGTTTTCTATGTTTTCGGTTTATTTTGCAATAGGCTTTAAAACCATTTTTATGCTCTCGGTTTCTATCCACTTTTTATGCTTTTGCTTTATTTTCTATTCTATCTTCCCGGTTTCTCCCTTTTGTTTGGTTTTTGTTCATTAATCCATTAATTTTACAAGCTTTCAATTCAAGCTCTCGGTTTTCTTTCATTTTCATTGTGTTTGCCCTCTTTAATACGTTAGTTCACAAGCTTCATTTAGCTTCCAAAGCAAGCTCTCGGGACACTAGCGTAGCTGAGTGGTGCTTCCAATTGATGCAGAACAGAAGCTAGAATGAATGATTGCAGTGGACAGGGACCTATTTCCCTCTCTGTTCTACCCTGTTTTGTGAATGCTGCAGCTGACGTTATCTGAAACAGGAGCAAGGCATGACCAGCAGCACTAGGAAATGGAGGGCAAAGCTGGGCATTAAAGGAGATGAAGCAGTGTAGTGCAGAAGCAGAACAGCAGCTGGTGCGCATCTGCAGCACCTGGAAATGCAGCAAGCTTAGAATGGAGACACTGCCGGGAGCAAGGGCAACAGCACCTGGACAGAAGCTGATGCACAGCAATCCTGGATGCAACACGGATGGCGTCTGGAGATACTGCCTGGAGCATGGCAGAAGCAGACCAGCTGGAATGTACCTGCACCTGGAGACAGCCACGGCAGCAGCTGGCAAGGCAGAAGCAGGAGACGCGGGAGCTGGGGAGGAAGACAACGCAACAGTGGTCCATTCGGGACCACTTGGTGTATTTCACATGATTAAGGCCATGTTTGGCCAGTAACCTTTAATTGTTTATGGCTATTTTACTATTTTATTTGCTTTTAGTAGTTGCTAAGATTAGGTTAGTTGTTAATGGTTAGTTGTAGGATAAAATGTTTTAGTTGTTAATTTAATTTTTAATCTTAATTAATAGTTACTTTTATATTTATGTATTAGGAATTTATGTTAGTTTAATTTCAATTTAGATTAATTATGTTTCATGCATTGTTAGTTTAATTTGCTTTCAATTTAATTTGTTAGGTTTAGTTGCTTTGTTTACATAGTTTAACTTAGATTTAATTTAGTTACATTTTATTTTAAGCTTATTTAATTTTAGTTTAATTAGTTTTAGTGTTTAATTGCATTTTATTTTAATTTAGTTAATCAGTTTTAACTGTTTTAATTTCTTTTGCAGATTTTCGATTGCTTGGAGCTTTGTAAGTACTCTGAGCTCGGTTTTAGTTACTTTATTTTATAGTTTTATTAATTTATTGCTTTTGGTATTTTCAATTCTAGATTAGTTGATCACCTTTGAAAATTCATAAATTTGCTAGGATATACTTAGGATAAAAGTAACCGGTAGTTAATTAGGCTAACAACTTCTCTGAGGGACGATAACTCGGGACTCAAAATCCCATTATTACTTGGACGACCCGTGCACTTGCGGTAGATACCCTTTGGGCTCATCACCCACACCTCGATTCGATTCGTCCTTCGATTTCCAAGTATGTTGTTCTCCTTTTGATGAGGAACAACTTTCCTTCTTGCCACAACTTCTGATTTGGCTGGAAATGGGTGCTTTGGATGAGTGAGAAAGCTAGGTTTCGGTAAAAATGGGGGTTGGAAGAGAGAGAAAGTGAGATTACAGGAGAAAAACAGGGGTTCCTTATATAGGCTGAGGGTAGGAGATCGATCTGCCTCTTGATGAGATCGATCTGCATTTGAATTTTGGGGACGATTTGGGTAATTTTATGCCTAGGAGATCGATCTGTCCAGGGGTGAGATCGATCTCTTTATGGCTTTATGAGATCGATCTGCTCCTTGAGGAGATCGATCTTCTCCAAACAGAATCATTTGGAGATCGATCTCTTCCTCATGAGATTGATCTTCTCTCAAACAGAATCATAAGGAGATCGATCCTCTTCCATTGGAGATCGATCTGCTCCTCAAATTCCTCCTTCCTTGTCATTTTTAACTTACCAGATCGATCTCTCCTTCTCCCAGATCGATCTGTCTTCATAACTTCACACTTATTTTAACACTTAACATATAAATCCCCAATTATCATTCCCACAATTCACTTAGCTTAATAAATTACACTTCAAATTCTTATTACATCATTAAAATATATCTAAAATTCTCAGATCTCACATCCCATAAGCCTTGAGAATTAACTTCTTGCACATAAGGGATTACTCTTAGCGAAACGGCTCTAATTTTCATTGGTATTAATACTTCGATCCCTTACACCAAACTAAACAGGGTTTCTCCCGTCGGTACTCAACTCGTGGTCCTATATGCCTATAAAATACTAGGCAGTTCATCCACCCAAGCTCTCTTTGCCTTCTCTAGGTAAGTCTTAAGACCAAGAAGTATGGTCCTATTACTGATTTTAGCTTAGCCGTTAGCTGGAGGGTATGATACTAAAGATATTTTGAGTTGGATCCCCAATCCTCCACAAAAATTTTAAAATACATCACAATCAAACTGTTTCCCATGATCAGCATTCAAAACTCTTAGAATTCCAAATTGGCAGATAATTTCTTTCCAAACCATTGCTTCAACCTTTTTTTCTATAATCGAGGCAACGGCTCTGCTTTTATCGATTTAGTGAAATAGTCTGTAGCCACCAACAAGAACTTCCTCTGACCAGTAGCTACTAGGAATGGTCCTAGTATATCCAAACCCTACTGGGTAAACAATATAGGTTAGAAAGTACTATGAAGTGTCGAAACTGGTGCAGTTGTCAAGGGGGCAAACCTTTGACATTTGTCGCATCTTTGCACTTTGTCAAGTGCATCTTACTAAAGTGTTGACCAATAGAAGCCCGCTCTAAGTATTTTCACTGCTAAAGCTCGGGCTCCCAAATGCTCTCCACATATCTCTTTGTGCACCTCGACCAATGTGTAGTTGGCTTATTTTGGGCCCAAGCATTTCAATAGTGGCATAATATATCCCTTTTTATAGAGCTCCTGTCACGACCCTTTATACCAGTACATGACCTTTACCTTACCACCTATAGTTGGGCTGTAAGTCAATATCCGATCCATTTCTCGTACATTTATAGTTTAATAATTGTAATTAAACAAATTTGAATTAGAATAGAAACTGGACTTTTATAAATATGCTGAAGCATTTACATCAGTTTCCATTATCTATACAACTCTTTCGTACAAAATATTACTAGACTGTGCAATAATTTACAGGATATAAAATTTTTCTCAACACCAGTGTATACCTCTCTGTACTACTGGAGAACTAGAGAACACCTTAGCAGGGATGACTGCAGCACTCACTACTGCGTAGTATCTGTGGAGGAGGAAATAAGGGGGTAAGCATAACACACACAGTAAGGAAAATGTGCAAACAGGTAGATAACTACACTATCTACATGCTAAAATACATATATGTTCATTTTCCTTATAACCAATATGCATGTTCGTTAAAACAACTTCCATCAATGCGAAACCATTAATTCGCTAAATGGGTATATGCATATTCGCACAGTAGCACACATCATCACATAACATAATCTATTCACACTATACATATATAGAAAATGCTCTACTTAAAAACCACACAAGTTCATTTTGAAATCACTTTGCATACAGCAAGTCAATGTTCATATGAGACATAATCATGGATTTTCACATTTCCCAAACACAAAACAAAGGAAGATATCTGTCACCTCACACAGTAGTGACAATATCATATCACACAGATATAGAAGACTTATGGCTATAGTCGGATTTTAGGCTACACTGATCAGGTGTACGGGAACCCTATGCTTAGGGAGGCTGATCAACCATCCCCTCAGCTTAACTCAACTCATGGCACATTGTACTCTATGGCTAACGCTCACGGTACATCGTGCTCCCGTGGATCCTTATCACCCATTTTCTATTGTCTCAAAATCTCGTGCGAGCAGGTCAGTGCTAGACACACAACAGTATACGATGGCTCTAGCACGGTTTATCCATCACACAATAATTTCATAAACTCTCATACGAGCTCTCAAGTAGAACACACAGTATCATCGAGGCATCAAGCACGGTTTCACTTATCACACAGAAGCTCAAGAGACTACAAGCGAGCACTCAGAGGAAGGCACACAGCATATCTGAGGCATCAAGCATAGATGTGAGCTCTCGAATTGAACACACAATATTATCGAGGTATCAAGCATCATTGTCCTATCGCTTAAAATCGAGGGGTCACATGTGAGCATAATTAAAGCAACATCACTAAGAAGTACTCTATGGCTCTAACATGATTCCCATAATCTAGTGCGAGCAGCTCGAGTGGAACACACAGTATTACCCGAGACATCGAGCACTCTTTAGCTTTTTTCAAAAATCCTTTTGAAAATAATGTGCGAGCAGGGCTGGTCAATCTACCATTGCCTCTCATGCTCTAGCACGATTTCACAAAAAAAAAATAGAAGGGCTCTATGTATAGTTATGAGTGAGAAGGTGAATCTCCCTTCAATCACTCTTTATAAACCTTTTATACAATTGATTAAATCAGGAACCATTCTAGTATCATTCTTTCTCAAACTGTTTGCAAAACCCTCTTTTCACAACAATCATAGAAGTCATGCAAATTCATACTATCGACTTATTCTCATACGTAGTTTTCTATCTAGCCATATAAATATCTATGTATTTATCACATACATGTGCATTCAGCGGGTAAGAAAAACATACGTATAGCTATCTCTATAGCTCACATAAGTCCCTTACCTTGAATCACACTTGAATCGTCTTCTTTGATTCCAATAGCTTGTCATCTGATCTTGTCAACTCCGACTTTATCTCTAGGAGCTGTAAGTGTTCATAATTCTCATTAGTATATTCCCATATACTTCATTCCACTTGCATGATACTTAGATCAATGCATTTTGGTCATTATATCTCATTGGCCTTTTTATACGATTATTGGACTTTATTCTTCCTTAAATCCATCTCACTCATTTTATTTGTTTCTCAGGAATCTGTTAGACTCGTTGAGTCCATTGATTCAATATTGAACCGACATTTAGCTTCCCATGCCATTAGTTCATCATTTCATTTCATTAAGGTATTACATCAAACACCTCATATACTCAATTTCCACCATTATCCATTCTAGACTATGGATTTCAGCAAATCATTTTACAAGCATCTATACATGTTTAATAACATCTATGCATGCTCAAATCATCCTCAAATCCATGCCTACTCAACAAATCTTCATTTTGGCACATTTAACCATTTTATATGTAATGGAGAGTTTAGCATTTTCTAAGGTGTTTCAATCATAAATATATATACCAATCTACTCACACACGTATATAGATTAACATATTTGAGTTTGATGCATTGAAATCTTACCAATCTCAGCTTTTCTCTTTTTTCACAACTTTGAGGAAAAATTTCTTTTCTCTTTCGATCCAGCGATTCAACCTCTCATTCCAAACTATGTTGTTCTTCTCCACTTTATGAACAACTTTGATGAAATAAACTTTTCTCCAATCTCAGGGGAAGGTGTTGAGAGTCTAGAGAGGGAAGTTAAGTCACTTTACTTTCACAAATGGAAAGGTTTTGAGTTTCTCCCGAAATCTGCAGTTCAACAGCTCTGTTTATATAGAAATTGCTTGGTGAGATCGATCTTCCTAGGTGAAGGATCGATCTTCCTCTGTTTTTAAGCCTTTCATAGTGCCATTTTAAGCCTATGAGATCGATTTGTCGAGGCATAAGATCGATCTGCTTGTTGCTATGAGATCGATCTTCTCCAGGCATAGAGTTAAACAGATCGATCTAGCACAAGGATGAGATCAATTTGCTCTTGGCCGAGAACTAAGGAAATCGTTTTGGTTTCATTGAGGATCGATCTCCTTATTTCAGAATGCTTCATTCTCTTCGTTTTGGCCCATGAGATCGATCTCCTCTTGTTCTGCAGCACAGTTAGCTGCATTTTTCCAAATTTCAAAGGGATTACTTGCATTCAATTTGTTGCACTACTCATTTAAAGTTTCAATCACATTCATCACTTACAAAAGTCTATTTCTTCATATTCATACATAATGAAACTTGAGTGTACATTCCCAACCCATATTACAAGGGTGTACATCAAATTTATGGACTTGACATCATTTATGCTTTACATAGCATGTACATGTATATACTTATGAATTCATAAGGTTTACATACCAAAAATATGGGTTTTACATTCCTCCCCTCCTTAAAAGAATTTGGTCCTCCAAATTAGAACCAAGTTACTCCTCAAAAAGTCAGGGGTACTTTTCCCGTATCAAGTTCTCTAACTCCCAAGTGGCTTCCTCTGAATTATGGTGCTGCCAGAGAACCTTTACAAGCAGAATCGTCTTATTCTGTAACTTTTTCTCTTTCCTATCCAGTATCCAGATCAGTTTCTCTACATATGTCAAATCATCTTCGAGCTACAATGGCTCATACCGAATCACATGACTTAGATCTGGATGGTACTTTTGAAGCATCGATACATGGAAGACGTTATGAATGCTTGCCAACTCCAGTGGTAACACAATTCTATAAGCTTTATCTCCCACTTGCTCCAGTATCTTAAATGGTCTGACATACCGAGGGCTCAATTTTCCTTTCTTACCGAACCTCATAATACCTTTCGAGGGAGAGACTTTAAAAAATACAGAGTCACCCTTAGTGAACTCTAGTGGCCTTCGTCTTATGTCAGTGTAACTTTTCTGCATGCTTTGAGCTGTTTGCAATCTATCACATATCAACTGAATAACCTCAGAGGCTTGTTGTACCAAATCAAGAGCAAACATCTTCCTTTCACCCACTTCTTCCCAACCAATAGGGGAATGACACCTTCTACCGTACAAGGCCTTATATGGTGCCATCCCGATACTCGAGTGGTAACTATTGTTGTATGCGAATTCGACTAATGGTAGGTGATCATCCTAAGAGCCTTTAAAATCCATAACACTTGCTCTGAACATGTCCTCTAAAGTTTAGATGGTTCTTTCTGATTGACCATCAGTCTGAGGATGAAAAGCAGTACTGAAACTCAATTGGGTTCCCATAGCTTCTTGGAATTGTTCCCAAAAGTGAGAAGTGAAGCAGGAATCCCAATCTGATATGATGCTCACTGGTACACCATATAGCCTCACTACCTCTCGTACATATAACTCTGCCAAGCTACTCAAAGTATTTGTAGCTTTTATACCTTAAAAGTGGGCAGATTTTGTCAGTCTGTCAACCACTACCCAGATAGCATCATGGTTCCTCTTGGTCCTTGGCAATCCCATGATGAAATCCATAGTGACATGCTCCCATTTCCAAGTTAGTACGGGTAGAGGTTGCATAACCCTACAGGTTTTTGATGCTTTACCTTCACTTGCTGACAAATAAGACATCTTGCCACAAACTCTGCGATATCTCTTTTCATCCCTGACCACCAATACACATTTCGAAGGTTCTGGTATATCTTATTACCTCCTGGATGCAATGTGTATCTTGATGAATGAGCTTTTGTCAAAATCAGTCTCTTTAACTCTAGGTCATTGAGAAGGCAAATCCTACCTCTAAACCTCAGTAGGTCATCCTCACTCACAAAGAAATCGGCCATATCACCCTTCTGAATTTAACTCGCACGATCTTCACATAGCAGATCGGCATGCTGAGCCTAGCGTATCCGATCAATCAAATCTGATTCCACTCGTAGGCTAGCTATCACACAGTCTGTCAATATCAAGAGGGTCTATATCCAACCTGAGGTGAACAAACTGCTCGAGCAGGTCATATTCCCTGACCATCATGTGCGATACCATTTTGAGGCTCTTTCTACTAAGGGTATCCACTACAACATTAGCCTTCCCTGGATGGTACAATATCTCGCACTCATAATTTGTCATGACCCAAAAATCAGAGTAAATTTTATGTTTTTCTTTTATACTTAGTTGTCCTCTGATCGTGACCTCACTTCACTAACAATTGGGCTGTGCGTCAATACCAGTCCCACCATCCATTTACAAGTGCTTATAGTGTCTATACATCCCCAAAAGTTACTTACAAAAACATGTTAATGTGTTATTCTTATTTAGATACAATATGTATAAGTGTATATACCTCAAAATGATGTGGAACAATGGATATCAGGAATGCAGTACTCAGTCGCTGCAATGTCTACTGGAGGAAATCTATGTAGGAAAATGAAAGGGGTGAGTACATCAAGCTCAGTAAGGCAATTCCACGAACAAGTAGGTAACCATACTACCTACATGAACGTAGTGCCATGCATAAACCACCCTTTCTCCACACATTCAAAACAAATGCGACAATTCATGATGTCATGTAAAACAAGTTCAAATATGGATTTCAAAGAGCATGGAAAACTCAACATGCAAATCCATTTAAAGCATTTTATTCTCATTAAAATTTCACAACAAAGCCAGGACACAACCCATCCCTCGGGTGTTTCCTGACTCACACAAAATCATGAAGTCAAATGCTTTTCAAAGCAATAATAACATGCGATACAATGAATGTTATGTAAAACCAGTTTACATCATGTCTGGGTTTAAATAGCATGGAAATAATGTCATGCAATTTTCAGTTTAAATCTCAGTTTCATTCTTATCAAATTCACATCTCAGTCAGGATTCAACCCTTCTCTCGGGTGATCCAAACTCACAGAAAAGTTCACAAACATGATTTTCAAAACATCAAGTAACAACATGCGAGACTTGGCACTATATATATATATATCTCAGGAAAATAACCCGGAGTATTGGCCATATACTCGTGATCCCACTGCTACAGGGATCCTATGTGCTGGGTTTTACCACTATCGAGAACCGTCCCAAGAGGTGGGTCAGTCCATCCTGTCGGTCTTGTCTGATCACTTGCATCCGAAAATGCCACATAATCAATCCCAGCACGGTACAATGTACTCCATGCTACTTGAATGATACAACATACTCTGTGGACCCATATCTCATATCCACAATCGTGCCTGTCTCAAAACATACGTGCAAGCATATTTAATTGACATGACATACAGTCTACTCGACGCTCTAAGCATGGCTCATCGTATGTCTTATAAAATCAGTGCGAGCGATGCTCCCGCACTCTCATAAAATCAAGGAAAATCACGTGCGAGCAAAGCTCCAGCACTATATCAAAATCATGTAACACTAGTGAGAGCTAGGCTCTAGCAGTGTGTCATAAATAATCAAATGAAAATCTGGTGCGAGTTAGACTCCAGGACCATGTCACAAAAATCATATGAAAATTTGGTGCGAGTTAGACCAGCACATATGCATGTAAAACTCTAGTGAGAGCTTTTGTTCCAGCACTAATGCATGCATCACACAAATTAAACTCGTGCGAGTTTAGCTCTAACACGTTACACTGTTATAAAATCACGTAAGCGGCTCTGTTATCTCAAAACAATTTTCACAAGAAATCACATTGTTGAAAATATGTTGTGCATTTTTATTTAAAAGTTAGTCAGCCTACTCATGTACGTGTCAAAACACCTCAAGAACAAGTAAGGACATCTTGTTCTTGCTCCTTCCAACTTTTCCTAAATTTAGAAAATTTACCCTTCACAAGGGTATTTTGGTAATTTCCCCATCCGGGGCACTAAAATTTTTGTCTTATATCTAGACCCTTCAGACACTTTAAGAGACTGCAAATGAAGTTGAAATTTCATAAAGCTACCTCTAGCAGTCCGTAAAATTCCCTTACCTCATTTTTCTGTATGGTTTGACTTTCCCACTGGTGTCTCGTCACGCAGTCTGATTTGCTCCTAATCCAATCTCCAAAACCGCATAATTTATTCATCGGGTTAAATCCAAACATATTAATTCATATTTGACATTAACTGGGCTTAATTTAAATCACTGGGCCCGTTTACCCCTATTGGGCCCGGTTGCACCTTAATGGGCCTTAGTCGGCCTTAAGCCCGTTTTCCACTTACTATTCACATTATCGAGGCCTATTGGGATCATTGGGCCCATTAGTAATTATTGGGCCTCGTTCTAAACTCATTGGATAGCCCGTATACTATTTACAATAATTACTTTAAAATTTCGGATAATATTCCTTTTAATACAGAATTAATTCATAAAATAATCTTAACTCTGCATTAAGGACTTAAATTGTCGAAATTAAAATGTACTTACCCAATGTTGTACGGGGTACAAAAATTGGAGATTAATTGGCTCTCGTTCGAGCTTTGTCGTAGAACTGTACAATTGGATTAATCCGGGTTATTTTGCATTAAATATAATATTAAATTAAATTTCAAAATTTACCCGTAGGTCAATTTCAACCCTCGATCAACTTACCCGAATCGCGAGTCGTCCTCGATAAATTTTCTTTCCTTTTTCCCTTTTCTTTCTTTTCTTTTCTTTTCCTTTCCTTCTCTTTTTCTTTCTTTTTCCTTCCTTTTCCTTTCCCTTTCCTTTCGGCCAAACGGTGTTGTTTCTGGGTCTTTGCCGTCGCCGGCTTTTATGGCCATTTCGTCAGCCACTAACGGTTCTCAAAATGATTGGCTCTTCCTCCCGAACACGTCGATGCCCACCGCTTACGCCCAGCTGCCATGGATCGTCGGAATCGGCCCCGGTTTCCTCTCGCTTTTCTCCTCCTCCGTTCGCCGGTTTTCGACGTCGATACGGCGAGTCGTCGGTGCTGTTGAGTTCGCCAACCTATCCTCTCCCTTCTTCGACCTTCGTCTGGCTCGTCGGTCGTCGGTTGCTCGTCGATGGGTCTCGGGTCTCCCTCGATTTGCTATTGGTTTTCAGTTTTGGGTTTTTCCCGATTTCTGATTTTCAGTTCTCTTTATTATTATTATTATTATTATTATTATTTATAATTTATTTTATTAATATTATATTCATTAAAATAATATAAAATTACAAAATATCCACCAAAAAATTGTATTTTATTTAAATTAATTAATTAAATTAATTTATTGTATTTTAACCCTTTTTCGGTATATTTTCTCCGTATTTTCAAGATATTATCCCAAGTGAATTTTTGGTAAATCTAAATAATTCCAGACCTTGATCAATTGGACTCGAAATTTAATAATTTCCTCGTTATTGATCAAGATTTCTCAATTCCATATTTTTAATGAAATTTTCTTATCGAATTTATACCGAATTTTGATCTTTTGATCGTTTTACCCTTCTACACGTTCGTGACCAATTTAGGTCGACTTTCCTTCTTGGACCCACTATAATTTCTCATTCAAAATTTATATCTTTGTCCGGACAATTTAAATCTCATAAATTAAATTTGAAATTCCTAAATTGTCCGTTTTCGGATTTAATGTACGTTCGACTACTTCATTCATATTTATATGATCAAAATCATCCGTCTTATAATTCCATTTTATATAACAATATCCATACAATGTGTGAATCATAAGGAAATACAATAAAAATTGAGTCTTACATAATCTCCCCCACTTAAGAAATTTAGTCCTCCAAATTAGAACTAAGTTAGTCTGTAAGTCACTCAGGATACTTCACACATATCATACTCTTACTTTCCAGCTCCTATTTAAATTCCTCCGAAGTGTAATACTACCGAAAGACTTTGACTAGAGAGATCGTCTTAAACCTCAACACCTTATCCTTCCTGTTTTAATACCCGAATCAAGTTTTTCAACATATGTTATACTTTCATTGAGCTCTAATAGCTCATATCTGATCACATATGCTGGGTTCAGATAGTATTTTCGAAGCATCAAAAGATGGGACACATTATGAATGCCTGCTAATTTAGGTGGTAACGCCAACCTACAGGCCTTATCTCCCACTTTGTCTAATCTCTCAAAGGATTCAATCTAACGAAACTTAATTTACCTTCTTTCCGAATCTCGGTATGTTCTAAGGGCATGTAACTTCCAACAATACTAATTCACCATCGGTGAATTCCAATACTTTTCCGTCTCTTGTCAGCATAGCTTATTTGTCTGCTCTGAGGTGTTCTTAATCATTCACAAATCAACTGAACATCCTCAGAGGTTTGCCTTACCAATTCATGAGCAATTGTCTATCTATCACCCACTTCTTCTTATCCAAGTTGGGGAACAACCCCTACAGCCATACCATGTCTCATAAAATGTTATCTCGATACTCAAGTGACAACTGTCATTATTGGCGAATTCGATTAGTAACAACTGATCATCCCAGGAGCTTATAAAATCAATGTACACACTCTTATTATCTACTAAAGAACTTGTACAGTCCTCTTTAACTGACCATCTGTCTGAGGATTGAAAGCTATGCTAACACTCAGTCAGGTTTCCATAGCTTCCTAAAATTATTCCCATAAGAGAGAAGTGAAGCGAGAATCCTTATCCGCTACCATGCTCACTGGAACGCTACATAATGTTCCACAATCTTTCTTACATATAACTTTGCCTATACACTCAGAGTAGTTAGGGATTTCATAACCAGAAGGTGGGTAGACTTAGTCAATTTAGCGACTATCACCTAGATAGCCTCATGATTCATCTGGGTCCTTTGTAACCCATCCCGAAATTCATGGTAACTTGTTCTCATTTTCGTGTCGATATAGGTAGAGGCTACAATAACCCTGCAGACTTCTAGTACTCTACCTTAATCTGCTGACATACGAGACACTTTTTCATAATCTCTACAATGTTTCTTTTCATATCTGACCACCAATACCCTTTTTTAAGATTTCGATATATTTATTACTTCTCGGATGCATTGTACATCCCGAAGAACGAGCTTCTGACAATATCACTATCTCATCAACTGTGGTCTTAGGGAGCACTTATACTGTCTCTGAACCTCAGTAAGCCATCATCATTCACTGTGAACTCTATCATTGTACCCATCTAAATCTGACCCACACTATCGACACCATGCCGATCATCACGCTAAGCCTGTCAAATTCGATCACTCAAATTTGGTTCTAATCTCGGGCTAGCTGTCACACAATCACTGTCATCATCAGAGGGGATCACATCACTACTGAGGCTTACAACTGCTCTAGTAGCTCACACTCCCTGACCATCATATGTGATACCATCCCGAGGCTCTTTTTGCTCAAGGCATCAGCCATTACATTAGCATTTCCTGAGTGGTACAATTTTCATAATCATAATTCTTCAAAAGCTCTAACCTTCTATGTTATCTCATATTCTACTTTTTCTGTGAAAACAGATACTCGGGCTTTTATGATCAGTGCATACCCAAAATTTCTCACTGTGTACATAGTAGTGCCACATACTCAGTACAATCACTATCGCTGCCAACTTTAAATCATGGGTCAGATAGTTTCTCTCATGATCCTTAAGTTATCTGGATCCATAATCGACTATCTTTCCATTTTGCATCAATACCCTGCCCATTTATTATTTTGAGGTATCCATATACATTGAAACCTCTTGAGCCGTTGGGTATGGTGAGAATAAATGCGGTGGTCAGTTCATACTTCAATACACCAAAACTCCTGTCACATCTATCATCCCATTCAAATACAACTTTTTTTAAGTTAAACGTGTCAACAAAGTAGTCCATTTCGAGAACTCTCAACAAATCATCTATAAAAACAATTTTCAATTGTTGCTTATGATTTTTCCTAGACTTTAAATACACCCAAAATATCATCAATAAGGATGATAACAAATCGGTCCAAGTAAAGTTTAAATACCTCATTGTAGTTGAGTTCCACTAAATATTTCAATCACCCATATCCTTGACCTATGTACGCATAAACGTATAATATCAGTTCGAAATCGCTTCTGTTCAAGATACTAACTCGCGTTATTTCTTTTTTCTTATATTAATGGCTTTTATAAAATTTTAATTTTTAAACCTTCATGATTAATCGAATTCTATATTTCTTTATCGTACTAGTAAAGGTACCCTAATTTTAAATATATAAATATATATTACGACTGTCGATTTCAATTTATAGGTGATGTGTACTTCTAGACGCTGTCAAGTCTTCAGGTGGGGAGGTATTTTGAAATACCTTTATTAACCCTCAGACTTAACCACATAGACTGGTTGTGGATATATCCCCCCTTATCCTTGGTCACAATTCATATTCACTACCTATCGCTTAGTCTAAATTACTTCACATATCAAAGATATTCTGACTTTGCATACACCTCTTATTCCAATATATCTCGTATTGCAAGATCTATCACATCTCAAAGCTTATCTCCTTTCGTATATCAATTATAACAAAACTCTGTCATTACTCATTCCATGAGTACAATCATTTACTCCTTTAATTTCAATCGCTACACCCCTTTTATTACTTGTCAAAACTTACAATATACTTTTCAGGGGTAACTATATCACTATCTTAGGATAGAAATCTGAACAACATAGTTCGCAGCGGACCAATTTATTCTCAAATATTACTTCAAATTATTCATATTCCTTTGAATAAAATCGACTGACTTATACTTCTTCTCCTATTTTCAACTTATAATCTCTTCATAATTATTCCATTAGTTAACCCTCCTTCATTGGGGTACTAACTATCAGCTTTGTGCCTAAGGGTGTAGGCATTCATGTCTTTCACTAACTTATATGCAAATGAAGGCGGTATGACTAAATGCGTGGCACCATGATCAATTAAAATAATTACTTCTTTATTCATAACCAATGTGGTATCTTTCACCCCATCATATGACATATCAGTAGTGTCCTGATCCAAGGCATACACTTGCCTTCGTCCAATAGCCTACTTTCCCCTTTCTCTTCGACTGTGGTCTCCCTTTTTTGGTGCAGAGATATCAATAGGGTTTTCTCTGTCTCTTTACCCTTCTGTGGGATAGTCTCACCCAACTTTGAGCAATCATTAAATAAATGGCCCGTCTTACCACACTTAACGCCTATTTTCATCAATAAGGTGTAGGTGTAGGCCTTACTTCTGTGGTATCTACCACACATCCTACATTGCTTCGTAGCACTCCGGGGTCCTCCAATCACAATAACCCTCAAAAGTGCTGAAATTGAATACACTGGGGCTTTACCAATCATCTTATCCCGTGACTCAACAACTCTAATCTCTTACCAACTGGTCTCTTTCCTGCTCTGACATCTCTGTCATTCTCTATTTTCTTTTTTATATTTATTTCGGCCCTTACTACCTTTCCCAATCTCAGAGGCATGCAACACATGATCTTATTCACACAACTGTATCGGACTCTAATTGACAATCTGAGCCCTTCCATGAACTTTTGGGCTTTCCAACTCTCACTACCCATAATATTAGGGTCATATCTACCCATGAATATAAATTGAGTTTCATACTCATCAATCAACCAGTTCCTCTAGGTCAGAGTAAAGAATTTTTATCTGTAATTTCCTTTAAGCAGTGTCCGAGATATTCTGTCATCGGAATACATCAAAAAATATTTCTCATGTCATCTCTGGATGTCTAACTGTTAATATGGGTCGAACGGATTTCCACCAATGCTCTGACTCGCCCTCAAATCCTATGCATACTCTGAGCAATTAGCTCCCAAAATATTCTCCACACTCCGTTCCAACCTAACGAAGTGTGTCTCAATACTATCCGATCTCTCTGTCGAATTCTGTGGGGCATGCTCAACATCTGCCTCCATTTCAATCTCATCTTGGTTCTCATAGGTCGACTCAGCACGACTAGCAGGCTCAGGCCTACCTCTATGACCTCTGTCTCGTGCTCTACCTTATCTACTGCGACTAAATTAGGCATAATGCCTATATTCTTGCATTCTCAACCATTTCTTAATTAAAACCCATCCCGATATACACTATTGTATCTAACCAAGCATAATAACACGGGGATGTAATTTCCTAATTATTGACACTGACACACATTAGACCAATTTTGCTCTGATACCACCATTTGTCACGACCCAAAAATCAGAGTAAATTTTTTGTTTTTCTTTTACACTTACCTGTCATCTGATCGTGACCATACTCCACTAACAATTGGGCTGTGTGTCAATGCCAGTCCCACCATTCATTTACAAGTGCTTACAGTGTCTATACATCTCTAAAAGTTACTTACAAACATGTTACTGTGCTATTCTCATTTAGATACAATACGTACAAGTGTATATACCTCAAAATGATGGGGAGCAGCGTATATCAGGAATGCAGTACTCAGTCGTCGCAATGTCTACTAGAGGAAATCTATGTAGGAAAATGAAAGGGGTGAGTACATCAAGCTCAGTAAGGCAATCCTACGAACAAGTAGGTAACCATACTATCTACATGAACGTAGTGCCATGCATAGACTACCCTTTCTCCACACATTCAAAACAGATGCGACAATTCATGATGTCATGTAAAACAAGTTCAAATATGGATTTCAAAGAGAATGGAAAACTCAACATGCAAATCCATTTAAAGCATTTTATTCTCGTTAAAATTTCACAACAAAGCCAGGACTCAACCCATCGCTCGGGTGTTTCCTGACTCACACAAAATCATGAAGTCAAATGCTTTTCAAAGCAATAATAACATGCGATACAATGAATGTCATGTAAAACCAGTTTACATCATGTCTGGGTTTAAATATCATGGAAATAACATCATGTAATTTTCAGTTTAAATCCCAGTTTCATTCTTATCAAATTCACATCTCAGTCAGGATTCAACCCCTCCCTTAGGTGATCCAGACTTACACAAAAGTTCACAAACATGATTTTCAAAACATCAAGTAACAACATGCGAGACTTGGAACTATTTATATCTCAGGTAAATAACCAGGAGTATTGGTCATATACTCGTGATCCCACTGCTACAGGATCCTGTGGGTGGGGTCTCACCACTATCGGGAACCGTCCCAGGAGGTGGGTCAGTCCATCCCATCAGTCCTATCCGATCAGTCGCATCTGAAAATGCCACTCGCATCCGAAGATGCCACGCATTCGAAGATGCCACATAATCAATCCTAGCAAGATACAACATACTCCATGCTACTTGCATGGTACAACTTACTCCGTGGCCCATATCTCATATCCACAATCGTACCTGTCTCAAAACGTACGTGCGAGCATATTTAATCGGCGTGACACACAGTCTACCTGATGCTCCAAGTACGACTTATCACATCTCATAAAATCAGTGCAATGGATGCTCTAGCACTCTTATAAAATCAAGGAAAATCTTGTGTGAGCAAAGCTCTAACACGCATTTCATAAAATCTCATAAGATCTAGTGCGAGCTAAGCTCCAGCACTCTGTCAAAATCATGAAAAACTAGTACGAGCTTGGCTCCAGCACTGTGTCATAAATAATCAAGTGAAAATCTGGTGCGAGTTAGACTCCAGCACCCTACCACGAAAATCATATGAAAATCTGGTGCGAGTTAGACTCCAGCACCTATGCATGTAAAACTCTAGTGCGAGCTTTTGCTCCAGCACTAATACATGCATCACGCAAATCAAAACTCGTACGAGCTAAGCTCTAACACGTCACACTTTCATAAAATCACGTAGGTGGCTCTGTTATCTCAAAACAATTTTCACAAGAAATCACATTGTTGAAAATATGCAATGCTGTGCAATTTTATTTAAAAGTTAGCCAGCCTACTCATGCACCTGTCAAAACACCTCAAGAACAAGCAAGGACCTCTTGTTCTTGCTCCTTCTAACTTTTCCTAAATTTGAAAATTTTACCCTTCACAAGGGTATTTTGATAATTTGCCCATCCGGGGCACTAGAATTTTTATCTTAAATCTAGACCCTTCAGACACTTTAAGAGACTGCAAATGAAGTTGAAATTTTGTAAAGCTACCTCTAGCAGTCCGTAAAATTCCCTTACCTCATTTTTCTGTATGGTCTGACTTTTTCCACTGATGTCTCGTCACGCAATCCGATTTGCTCCCAGTCCAATCTCAGAAACTGCATATAAGTATTCATCGGGTTAAATCCAAACATATTAATTCATATTTGACTTTAACTGGGCTTAATTTAAATCATTGGGCCGTTTACCCCTATTGGCCGGTTGCACCTTAATGAGCCTTAATCGGCCTTAAGCTCGTTTTCCACATATTATTCACATTATCGAGGCCTATTGGGCTCATTGGGCCCATTAGTATTTATTGGGCCTCGTCCTAAACTCATTGGATAGCCCGTATACTATTTACGATAATTACTTTAAAATTTCGAATAATATTCCTTTTAATACAAAATTAATTCATAAAATAATCTTAACTCTGCATTAAGGACTCAAATTGTCGAAATTAAAATGTACTTACCTAATGTTTTGCGGGGTATGAAAATTGGAGCTCAATCGGCTCTCGTTCGAGCTTTGTCATAGAACTGCACAATTGGATTAATCCGAGTTATTTTCCATTAAATATAATATTAAATTAAATTTCAAAATTTACCCATAGGTTAATCTTGACCCTCGGTCTACTTACCCGAATCGCAAGTCATCCCCAGTAATTTTTCTTTCATTTTCCCTTTTCTTTCTTTTCTTTTCTTTTCCTTTCCTTCTCTTTTTCCTTCCTTTTCCTTCATTTTCCTTTCCCTTTCCTCTTGGCCAAACGGTGCTATTTCTAGGTCTTTGTCGTCGTCGATGTTTTCGACCGTTTCGTCAGCCACTACCTGTCTCAAAATGACGGACTCTTCCTCCCGAACACGTCGGTGCCCATTGTTCACGCCCAGCTACCGTGGATCGTCAGAATCGGGCCCGTTTTCCTCTCGATTTTCTCCTCCGTTCATCGGTTTTCGACGTCGATACGGCGCGTCGTCGGTGCCTTTGAGTTCGCAAGCCTGTCCTCTCTCTTCTTGGACCTTCGTCTGGCTCGTCGGTCGCCGGTGGCTCATTGGTGTGTCTCAGGTCTCCCTCGGTTTTCTATCGATTTTTTGTTTCGGGTTTTTCTCGATTTTCGATTTTCAGTTCTCTTTTTTTTATTATTATTTTTAATTTATTTTTTAATATTATATTCATTAAAATAATATAAAATTAAAAAATATCCACCAAAAAAATATATTTTATTTAAATTTATTTATTTAATTAATTTATTGTATTTTAACTCTTTTTTTGATATATTTTCTCCGTATTTTCGGGATATTATCCGGAGTGATTTTTTAGTAAATCTAAATAATTTCGGATCTTGATCAATTGGACACGAATTTTAATAATTTCCTCGTTATTGATCAAGATTTCTCAATTCTATATTTTTAATGAAATTTTCTTATCGAATTTCAATCTTTTGATTGTTTTACCCTTTTACACGTTCAGGACCAATTTAGGCCGACTTTCCTTCTTGGACCCACTATTATTTCCTATTCAAAATTCGTATCTCTATCCGGACAATTTAAATCTCATAAATTAAATTTGAAATTCCTTAATTGTCTATTTTCGAATTTAACGTATGTTCGACTACTTCATTCATATTTATATGATCAAAATCATTCGTCTTATGATTCCATTATATATAACAACATCCATACAATGTGTGAATCATAAGCAAATACAATAAAAATTAGGTCTTACATAATCTTTTAGAAGCTCTATCCATCGTCTCTACCTCATATTCAACTCTTTCTGTGAAAACAAATACCTGAGGCTCTTATGATCTGTATACACCTGAAATTTCTCACTGTATAAATAGTGACGCTATATTTTCAATACAAATACTACGGCTGCCAACTGTAGATCATGGGTCAGATAGTTCCTCTCATGGTCCTTAAGCTGTCTGGATCCATAGGCTATTACCTTCCCGTCCTGCATCAACACACAGCCCAGTCCTTGTCTTGAGGCATCTGTATACATTATATAACCTCCTGAGCTAGTGGGTATGGTGAAAATAGGTGCGGTGGTCAGTCTGTGCTTTAATTAACAAAAACTCTTCTCACGCTTATCATCCCACTCAAATGCCACATCCTTTTGAGTGAGACATGTCAACAGAGTAGCTAGCTTAGAGATCCCTCGCCAAATCGTCGTAATAACCTACTAATCCCAAGAAACTACAGATCTCTGTGACCGTCTTGGGTCTTTCCCACTGTATCACAGCCTCTATCTTGGACGGATCCACTGATACACCATCTCTCAAGACTACATGACCCAAAAATGATATCTCACTCAGCCAAAAATCACACTTGTTGAGTTTAGCATACAACTCCTGATCTCAGAGGGTCACAACATTGTCCTCAAATGCTGCTCATGCTCTTCCCTGGACTTCAAGTACACCAATATATCATCTATAAAGACAATCACAAATCTGTCCAGGTATGGCTTGAATATATCATTCATTAATCCAAAAAAAAACTACATGAGCATTCCTCAACCCAAATGGCATAACTAAAAACTCATAATGGCCATAACGGGTCCTAAATGCTATCTTGGGTACATCTCCACTCCGAATCCTCAAATGATGATACACAGACCTCATACCAATCTTTGAAAAGATCTGTGCTCCCTGCAACTGATCTAATAGATCATCTATCCATGAAAGGGGATATTTATTCTTGATGGTAGCTTTATTCAACAATCGGTAGTCTATACACAGTGGAGACTCCCATCTTTCTTCTTTACAAATAGAACTGGTGCTCCCCATGATGAAACACTTAGTCTGATGAACCCCTTATCCAACAACTCTTGCTACTGTTTCTTTAGCTCCTCCAATTCCACTAGAGCCATTCGATACGGTGGTTTAGATATCGGTAAAGTTTCAGGCACCAAATCAATACAGAATTCCATTTCTCGATCTGGTGGTAACCCTGGTAATTCTTCCGAAAAGACATCCGAAAATTCTCTAACCACTGGGATGTCAACCATATCTGGATGCACCTTATCCAAATCAACCATATAAGCTATAAAACCTTTAACATATCACAATCAAATTTGATTAGTAAAATTATCCGTCTTTGGAGATAATTTACTACTTCTTTCATTACTTTGCAAAGCTTACAACATGCTTTTCAGGGGTAGGAAACATTACTGTTTAGCATAACAATCTAAGATGGCTTGGTTTGCAGCTAACCAATCCATCCCTAATATTACATCAAAGTCTTTCATGTTTAATAGAATGACATTAGCTAACATCTCCTTTTCCCCTACTTTTAGCTTACAACCATTACAGACATACTCTGTCATTACATTCTCTCTAAGTGGAGTGTTTATAAGTAAAGTCCTACCTAGAGGTACAGGTATTACATGTTCAATCAATTTACATGCAAAGGTAGGCGATATGAATGAATGCGTGGCACTAGGATCAATCAATGCTAATGCTTTCAATTCAAAGACTAGGATGGTACCTTTTATCACATCCGATGAAGTCTATACAGAAGCCTGGTCTAAGGTAAACACTCACTCTCTACCGACAGCTTGTTTTCCTTTCTCTTTAGTTGTGGCTTTCCTCTTAGCTATAGATGTTTCAACCGTAGCCTTATTTGGTTCTTTGCCCTTCTATGGGGTTATATTAGTCAACTTTAGGCATTCATGAGCTATGTGCCCCGGTTTACTACATCTATAACATAATCTCATCATAGGGCATGGTCTTCCCCCATGATATCTACCACATGTCCCATACTGCTCTATGGTAGGCCGAGGTCTACCAATAACTATGCCCCTCGATGCTGGAGAATAAGCTGGATGCACTGGAGGCTTCACTGGCCTCTCTCGCATCTCCTCAATCTTAGGCCATTTACCGAATAACCTTCGGCCCTTTCGGAACCCTCTATCATCAACTGATCTCTTACGGTTTCTATCTCTGCCCTTACCACTCTTAGCTAATTATGAGGCATGCAATTCATAATCTTGCTCATATAACTGAGCTCTGCGTATGGCCTCATCATAGGTGGTAATGTCCAGTGAAGCTAGTCGAGCTCTGATGGAAGGTCTCAGTCCTTTAAGAAACTTCTGAACCTTTCTGTCCTCAAGGCTCATTGTGACGGCATCATATCTGCCTAGGGATATGAATCCAGACTCATACTCATCCACTGTCCGATTCCTCTGAGTTAATGTCATGAATTCTAGCTGCATCATCATCTGAGCAGTGGCTGGAATGTATTGCCTCCTAAAGGCATCCAAAAATATGTCTCGCTGTGCACTCAACATCGACTGTGTAGCCATCCACCAATGCTCGGCTTTATCTTCTAATGCAAAAGTCGCAAAGGTGACCTTCTCTGTTTCGGAGCAATGGAAGAATCGGTAGAGCTTCTCTATATTGCGTATCCAATGCTCAGCTGACACTGGGTTCTTTACCCAATTAAATGAAGGTGGTCTGAACTTTCGAAACTCTCTCAGTCTACTCAGATCACAATCATAAACTCCCTCACCACCAACCTGTTGCGGAGCTACAGGATCCTGAACCAGTGGGAGAATGTCCTAGACTGGAGGAGGTGTAGGTATCTTTACCTCTGCAGCCTGAGGTCTTGGTGCAGGCTGTGCTGGCTCATCTCTCTCAGGTGCAGCAGCCTGACCAGCAGGGTTCTCCTGTCTACCCTCAAACTTGGCCATAGCCAGTGTAAACATCTCCATAACTGTGTCTACACTGCGTTGAACTATGCTATACGCTATTCAGCGGCCTCACTAAGACCGAGTGGATCTCTACTAGAACTAGACCCACTGCATCTCTCAAGCTCATCTCTACGCCCTTGAGAGCATGAACTCTCTTCTCTACGAGTACGTCATCTATCAGACATCCTGCATACTCAATAACAGTTTATCAGTTACAATTTCTAGCTTGGTATACACAATTGTATCCTAATAATGCACAATACTTAGAGATGTATAATTTCCTAATTATGGATATAACTCACATCAGACCAACTTTGCTCTGATACCATTAAATCTATCACAACCCTTTATACCAGTGCATGACCTTTACCTTACCACCTACAGTTTGCGAGTCAATATCCGATCCATTTCTCATACATTTATAGTTTAATAATTGTAATTAAACAAATTTGACTTAGAATAGAAACTAGACTTTAATAAATATGCAGAAGCGTTTACATCAGTTTCCATTATCTATACATTCCTTTTGTACAAAATATTACTAGACTGTGCATTAATTTATAATATACAAAATTTTTCTCAACACCAGTATATACCTCTCTGTACTACTGGAGAATTGGAGAACACCTTAGCAGGGACGATTGCAGTACTCACTACTACATAGTATCTGTGGAGGAGGAAATAAGGGGGTGAGCATAACACGCTCAATAAGGAAAATGTGCAAGCAGGTAGATAACTACACTATCTATATGCTAAAATACATATATGTTCATTTTCCTTATAACCAATATGCATGTTCGTTAAAACAATTTCCATCAATGTGAAACCATTAATTCGCTAGATGCGTATATGCATATTCACACAGTAGCACAAAGCTTCACATAACATAATCTATTCACACAGTACATATATAGAAAATACTCTACTTATAAACCACACAGGTTCATTTCGAAATCACTTTGCACACAGCAAGTCAATGTTCATATAAGACATAATCATGGGTTTTCACATTCCCCAGACACACAGCAAAGGAAGATATTTGTCACCTCACACAGTAGTGATAATATCATATCACACAGATATAGAAGACTTATGGCCATAGTCGGATTCCAGGCTACACTGATCAGGTGTGTTGGAAACCTATGCTTAGGGAGGCAGATCAACCATCCCGTCAGCTCAACTCAACTTACGGCACATCATACTCCATGGCTAACGTTCATGGTATATCGTGCTCCCGTGGATCCTTATCACCCATTTTCCGTTGTCTTAAAATCTTGTGCGAGTAGGTCAGTGCCAGACACAGCAATACACGATGGCTCTAGCACGGTTTATCCATCACACAACAATTTCATAAACTCTTGTGCGAGCTCTCGAGTAGAACACACAGTATCATCGAGGCATCAAGCATGATTTTACTTATCACATAAAAGCTCAGGAGACTACATGCGAGCACTCAGAGGAAGGCACTCAAAATATTTGAAACACCGAGCACAGATGTGAGCTCTCAAATAGAACACACAGTATTATCGAGGCATCAAGCATCATTGTCCCCTTGCTTAAAATCGAGGGGTCACATGTGAGCATAATCAGAGCAACATCACTAAGAAGTACTCTATGGCTCCAACATGATTCCCATAATCTAGTGCGAGCAGCTCGAGTGGAACACACAATATTACCTGAGGCATCGAGCACTCTTTAGCTTTTCTCAAAAATCCTTTTGAAAATAATATGCGAGCGGGCTGGTCAATCTACCGTTGCCTCTCATGCTCTAGAACGATTTCACACAGAAAATAAATAGAAGGGTTTCATGTATAGATATGAGTGAGAGAGTAAATCTCCCTTCAATCACTCTGTATAACTTTTTATACAATTGATTAAATCGAGAGCCATTCTAATATCATTCTTTCTCAAACCGTTTGCAAAAACCTCTTTTCACAACAATCATAGAAGTCATACAAATTCATACTATCGACTTATTCTCATACATAGTTTTCTATCTAGCCATATAAATATATATGTATTTACCACATACATGTGCATTCAGCAGGCAAGAAAAACATACGTATAGCTATCTTTATAGCTCGCATAAGTCCCTTACCTCGAATCACACTTGAATCATCTTCCTTGATTCCAATAGCTTGTGATCTGGTCTTGTCAACTCCGACTTTATCTCCAAGAGCTGCAAGTGTTCATAATTCTCATTAGTATATTCCCATATACATCATTCCACTTGCATGATACTTAGATTAATGCATTTTGGCCATTTATATCTCATTGTCCTTTTTATACCATTATTGGACTTTATTCTTCCTTAAATCCATTTCCCTCTTTTTATTTGTTTCTTGGGAATTCGTGAGACTCCTTGAGTCCATTGATTCGATATTGAACTGGCATTTAGCTTCACATGCCATTAGTTCATCATTTCATTTCATTAAGGCATTTCATCAAACATCTCATATACTCAATTTCCACCATTATTCATTCTAGCTTATGGATTTCAGTAAATCATTTTACAATCATCTATACATGCTTAATAACATCTATGCATGCTCAAATCATCCTCAAATCCATGCCTACTCAACAAATCTTCATTTTGGCACATTTAACCATTTTATAGGTCATAGAGAGTTTAACATTTTCTAAGATGTTTCAATCATAAATATATATACCAATCTACTCACACAAGTATATAGATTAACATATTTGAGTTTGATGCGTTGAAATCTTACCAATCTCAGCTTTTCTCATTTTTCACAACTTTGAGGAAAAACTTATTTTCTCCTTCGATCCAGCGATTCAACCTCTCATTCCAAACTATGTTGTTCTTCTCCACTCTGTGAACAACTTTGATGAAATAAACTTTCCTCCAATCTCAAAGGAAGGTATTAAGAGTCTAGAGAGGGAAGTTAGGTCACTTTACTTTCAAAAATGGAAAGGTTTTGAGTTTCTCCCGAAATCTACAGTTCAATAGCTCTATTTATATATAAATTGCTTAGTGAGATCGATCTCACTAGGTGAAGGATCGATCTTCCTCTGTTTTTAAGCCTTTCATATTGCCATTTTAAGCCTATGAGATCGATCTGTCGAGGCATAAGATCGATCTGCTTGTTGCTATGAGATCGATCTTCTCCAGGCAGAGAGCTAAACAGATCTATCTGGCACAAGGATAAGATCGATCTGCTCTTGGCCGAGAACTAAGGAAATCGATCTGGTTGCATTGAGGATCAATCTCCTCATTTCAGAATGCTTCATTCTCTTCGTTTTGGCCCATGAGATCGATCTCCCTTGCATTGAGATCGATCTCCTCTTGTTCTGCAGCACACTTAGTTACATTTTTCCAAGTTTCAAAGGGATTACTTGCATTCAATTTGCTGCACTACTCATTTAAAGTTCCAATCACATTCATCACTTATAAAAGTCCATTTCTTCATATTCATACATAATGAAACTTGTGTGTACATTCCCAACTCATATTACAATGGTGTACATCAAATTTATGGACTTTACATCATTTATGCTTTACATAGAATGTACATGTATATACTTATGAATTCATAAGGTTTACATACCAAAAATACGGGTCTTACATTCCTCATTCACTAAGGTTAATTTCGCACTTTGGATTCTTATTTCTTGGGCCACTTCTTTGTTATTAGGAAGCGTTCCTTCCATTAAATATTGTTTAATAGGTGTCCTCCAATCAGCACCAACTTCAATTTCTAGTACTTCTTCCTGTATGCTAGGTTTCTCCAACTTCTCTACCTTTATAAACTTTTGAATTGCTTCTTTAGATGATGCCAACTTAGACAAATCATCGGCATGATTATTTTTAGATCGATCGATTTGAGATTGCTAGAAATTATCAAATGATCGAGCTAACCATTAAACCTTTTGTAAGTATAGAATAAAGGCAAACTCTCGAGTCTCGAATTACCCATTGAACTAGTTAACAACAAGCTGCGAGTCACTATAGGCTAGCAACTTCCGAATTCGAAGCTTTCTTGCAAGTTTCATGCCACCAATCAAGGCTTTATATTCGGCAACATTGTTAGAACTAGGGAACTCAAAGTGTAGAGAATACTCCAACATTTCTCTTTCTAGTGACACTAGTACAATGCCAACTCCACTCCCTCTATTACTTGATGCCCCATCCACAAATAACTTCCACCATTCCAATTCATTCTCCTTAGGATCTTCTCCATATGTGCACTTAACAATAAAATCTACTAAGGCTAGTGCTTTAATAACTTGTCGGGGTTGGAAAGAGATGTTAGACACTCTAAGTTCGATAGCCCTTTGACTAACCTCCCTGAATGCTTGGGCTTTTGGAGCATCTGCCTTAAAGGTTGATTTGTTAACACCATTATCGAATGTACTTGAAAATAAGAGCGCTATTTTTGTACAGCCATAAAAAGTACTAAAGCTACTTTCTCAGCTTGAGGATACCTTGCTTCTACCTCCAACAACACTTTGCTTACATAATAAACTGAACTATCCCCTTCTGCAGTTTTCCTCAACAAAACAGCACTAACAACTTTATTGCCTATTCCCAGGTACATTAATAGATGCTCCCCAATTAAAGGTCTTGATAGTAACGGGAGTTCTTTCATGTATTCCTTTAACACTTTAAAAGCCGCTTGACACTCTTCAATCCATCTAAAGTTCTTCTTAGAATGTCTTAAAGAATGGTAGGCTTCTTTCAGTAGACTTCGATAAGAAACGATTTAAAGTGGCTATTCTTCCTGTTAACCTTTGCACCTCTCTAAAAGTAATTGGAGGTTTTATGTCTAAAATGGCTTAGACCTTCTCAGGGTTGGCCTCGATTCCTCGATTGGTTACCATAAACCCTAGAAACTTCTCAGATTGAACCCCGAATGGACACTTATTAGGGTTTAACTTCATGTTATACTTCCTCGAAACTTTAAAAACTTTAGACAATTGTAGAGCATGGGATTCCCCCTATCTATTTTTCACGATCATGTCATCCACATAAGCTTTCATCATGTTACTAAGTAGATCCTTAAATATTTCATTCACCATGCGTTGATATGTAGCACTTGCATTTTTTAAGCCAAAGGGCATCACTTTGTAGCAGTAAGTGCCTTTATTAGTGATAAAATACATCTTTTCTTCATCTTTAGGATGTATTAAGATCTGATGATAATCGAAAAAGGCATCCAAGAAGCTAAGAAACTCATACCTTAAGGTTCCATCCACTAACTTATCAATTCGAGGCAACGAGTATGAATCCTTTAGACATGCCTTATTCAAGTCGGTGAAGTCTACACACATTCTCCACTTTCGTTTGGTTTTCTTTACCATCACCACGTTCGAAAGCCATTTCGGATACTAGACTTCCCGAATGAATCCAACCTGAAGCAACTTGTCGATCTCTTCTTCAATGACTTGTCATCTCTCAAGGGCAAATTTTTTTTTTCTATTTGACAAGTTTTACCCCAAGCAACACATTAAATTCATGACAGATGACTTTCGGATCAATTTTGGGCATATTAGCAAGGGTCCATGCAAAAACATCAACATTCTCTCTTAAGCACTTTACTATCTCTTCCTTTACTTCCAGCCTCAATTGGCCCTCAATGTACACTTTCTTCTCTTCATCATCAGCCCTCAACTTTATCTCTTCCATCTCTTCAACAGGTTTTGGCTTAGGTGGTTTAGTAATAGTAAGGGCTTATTTCCTTCGAATTCCCTTACATGTAGTCAACGCAATATTACATGTTCTTGCTCTCCTTTGATCTCCTCTTACTTGCCTCACACCTTTGGGAGTTGGGAACTTCATCAACAAATAACATGGAGAGAGTATGAGCCTTATGTTACTCAACAATGGCCATCTTAGAATAACGTTGTATGCTAGAGATGTCAATTTGACCACCATAAACAAAACTTGTCTCGTAACACTTTTAGGGTTCTCACCTAAAGTAACAAGTAGCTAAATAGACCCTTCCACGTTCACTTTCTCTCCTGCGAAGCCAAACAGTGGGTAATCATGGGCTCAGTCTGTCTTCAAATAAATTCATTTTTTTCAAAACAATTCCAATAGATAAGGTTCACCGAATTTTCATTACCTACTAGAATTCAACTTATCAAATGTTTGGCCATAACTGCCAATATGACTATAGGATCGTCATGTGGGATAACCACTTCTCCTCGATCAGTAAGCGTAAAAGTAATCACTTATTCTTCTTTGAACATCTTCATTACAAAATAGACCTGGTACGCCTGTCCAACGTAAGTTTTTCGTGAAGCAAATGAGCTACCAGCTATGTACTCTCCACCGATAATGACATTAATAGCAGCTCTTGTAGGTTCATTGTCTACCTGTTGTTTCTTACGTTCTTCCCTTCCAGCCCCATAACCTCTTCATTCATTTCTCCTCGCATTTCCTCTTTCATTGTTGCACCTATCACACAGTCTATTGTCTCTTCGACCACGTGCAGGATATTGAATCCTTTCACTCTTCCACACATAACGACCTAACTTCTCTTCTCTAGCCAACTTCTCAAGTTGGTTCATTAGGCATTTTTCAGTTGTATGTCCAAAGGCAGAGTGGAAACTACAATAGGACCCAATGCCTCGTCCTAAATTTCCCTCACTTTTTTAGGGAATTGGAGCATTCTAGTTCTCTCGATTGCAGCTAACATTGAAGCACGTGGCTTGATAAACTGTATGTAATTAGCATACTTCAACTTTAAAGCTTTACCTGATTTATCTGATCTTCTTGTGTTTTTATCATCGGGTTTTCTCTCTCTCACTTCCTTTCTTCCTCAGGGCCATACATATGTATCATTTTCATCACTTCTTCTTGAGTGATATACTTGTCTGCTCTAAAGAACAAGTCTAAAATCGTTGTTGGCTAATCCAACGATAGTGACTCTTGTAACTTTCCAGACTTTATCCCTTATAGCATAGCTGTCACAGCTATTCTAGCTTATTGATCACCCACTTCAAGAGTAGCATCATGAAACTGATATATATATAGCTTTTTAGTGATTCGTTCTTCCCTTCTCTTAAGGTAAGCAGATAAGTTGTCTCCTTCTTATTTTGATTATTTATCATGAAGGCTTTTTAAAACTCACTCCTTAATTGATCAAAAGATGAAATTGACCCTTCCGTTAAACTATTGAACCACTTCAATGCATGACCAATTAAAGTTAACGAGAATGCCTTACACATAATTTCATCCTCTCATCCATGGAAGAGCATTAATGACTCATAATTCTGAATGTGGTTATAAGGGTCAATCTTCCCAGTATATGTCGTCATTTCCGGCATCATGAATTTTAGGTAGGGTTTCCCCATGATCACAGCACTGAACAGTATTCTTCTCCTCTGGCTTTCTTCAGTCGAAATTAATCTTATTTTCTTCCAAGATTCGTTCTATCATTTTCTTCATATCTGTAGCCGCTTGTGCCATAGGTGCAGGTTGATTTTGCACCTTTTCAATGTTACATGAATCAGTCGGATCACAATCAACAGCATCCTTCCCTTATGGAATATGGGTTAGCCTTTAATGAGTCCTGGCTGGCAAATCCACCCTTTCCATTTCAGGGTCCCAAGTTGGATTTATTTCTAAGCCTGTTCTTCAAGTATGCGACCTTGTCATTCAAACACCTCCTATATCATTCTTTGGTAGATTATTAGCATTTTAGAGATAAGGGTCTCCCATATTCAAATGTCAAGGATGTACCACACCCTGACTCCTAAGATCTCCCACACCTTGGTGTCTTAGGCCCCCTACAATCTCACACACAAGGTCTCTCGCACCCAGCGCCATGGCTCTAATAGACCCTGATGTCTTAATCTATCGCAGTCTCACGCACAGTGTTTCCTATAGCCTGACGACAAGGCTCTCCAACACCCTGGAGTTTAGCATTCGCTATGTCTATAGTATGCCTCCTTTGGCTTCCTTCGCCAACCAAATTTTGCACAATTAGAGGTAAGTTCATTTGCGAGAATGCACCCTTAAACAATTCAACCATAATTCGTAATGTTTGGGTTGTCTCTTCACCCTGTTTCTTCATAGCTTCAAATTCTACCACAAAGAATGTGTTCACAAGTGCCCCTCTCTCCCTTTGAGCTTTATGGCCCAAGTTACAAACTGGGGAACTCACAGTATCTTTATTCCCATCACTCCTCATTGCTACTAATTGTGTCCTCACCATTTTTTATAGAGCAGAAGGCTTTTTTTAAGATTCCCACAAATGACACCAATTGTTGTTGCCAAACACAACAGTGATGTATTGCTGACGTCTTAGCCTTGATCTTTCTACCACGTGCTACCAAAGGCTCTGTAAGAAAAAGAATAGTCAGAGAGATGCATGGCTTTTTCCTTATGTAAGCAGTCTGATTCTTAAGTCAGAAAGAGAGTTTGGCAGACTTTTTGTAAACTAAATAGAGCCCTGAGCAAATCATACCTACCTTCTATTTATAGGGATTGACTCCACCTTTAATTTCATATTTGTCT
Organism: Firmiana major; assembly: GCA_033439115.1. Taxonomy (NCBI): domain Eukaryota; kingdom Viridiplantae; phylum Streptophyta; class Magnoliopsida; order Malvales; family Malvaceae; genus Firmiana; species Firmiana major. The sequence goes on along the minus strand of CM065904.1, from coordinate 54,243,829 downwards.
GCTAATTCAGTGTCTCTTACTATTTGATGGGTCCTACGTAACTTTAATCAAAGGTATTTAAGGACAAAATCATCCAATTATGAATTTCATCGGAATAACATAAATTTCAATGCATGGGCCCCTTGAGCGTATGGTCTTCCCACTTGTAAAACTCTCATACAAACAGTTTAGACCCTTTCGCGTGTAGGCGGGAGTAGTAAGCTCCCGCGCACATGAGAGTGCGCCATGTGGTGTACCCACAGTTGAGGCGGAGGTAGCTTCCCACCTATGTTTGGGAAGGTATCCTCCCGCCTGTATGAGGGAGGTGCCTCCCAAATACATGCAAAAGGCGATCCCTCCTGCATGGACGCCATTTGACGCGTCTTGCTCTCTCCACGTGGCAGATCCCAATTGTTTGTGGTTTTTTTTAGCGTTAAAATTTAATCGGGTTTCATGACCCACAATAATCATGTTTTGAGATATAACATTCATCAAATAAATTTCGTAATTATTAAGCTTAAGAAATAAATTTGTGAAATGAAATGTGTGAAACCCAAAAATTTTTGTTTTATTATTTATTTAGAAGTGAGAAAATAATTAAGATACTAGGAATAATATTATGCAAGCCCGGAATAATCGAGCACTCGGGTTAGTGGCATAAAGCTCAAGGCAAGAAAATCGAGGTAAGGTTTCAAATTCAAGAATTTCTCAAAGATTGCATGTATAGGCATGTTTTGGTGGTTAGAAGGTGAAACTAAAGTATTAGAAGCGGAAACGTTAGTAAAAACTTGAGTTAGCACTAAACCGAGCAATTGGGCCTAACAAGTGAAACAAATTCGAAATAAATTCTGTAAATTCATAAAAATTATTCTTAAGCCATAGGAAATTAGTGTAAGGTATAATTGACTTGGTGAATTAAAATTGAGTGGAAATTTTAAGGTTTCAGTGAACAAATTAATTTTTAAAGTAAACTAAAAATCTTAAGCAATTTCAATTGGTAATGACTAAACGGGGAAAATCGGCTCAAACGGGAAAATTTTCTTAAACAAGTGGGTCCCAAATTTTTAGAGGACATACTAGAGACTTATTATAACACATGAATGGTGGAAATTTGGAAGAAAATAGGCTGAATTTTTTTTTTGGAATTTATGAAAACATGGTAAAATGCTGCCATGGCTTAGAAATATGCTAACCCAACAAGAATGCTAAATTTGAAGACCTTCCAAAAAGGTTTTTACCGGGATTTTTTCCAGAACAAAATATCATTTCATGCTCTTTCTGTAAAGGTAAGATAAGCCTCGAACCAGCTTGAACTCAACAACTTATCCCTAACACAAGTTGTCCTATACGTCTTCTCTAGGCTAAGCTTGTTCAATTGTTCAGCCACCTTTCGGCCACTTTTGGAGTTCAACCAAGAAAGATAAAATGTTCCCTTTTAAGTCCTCTACAATATAAAAAAATTTAGCCTCAAACAAGCTCGTTTGCTAGGTGAAAAGTTAGTGAGAAGAATAAGGTCAAAATCTATCAGCCTCGATCAGGTAAGGGATGAAATCTATTTTAGTAATGATATTCCTTACCTGTAAATAGATATTTATCAGCACAAAAAACCTTTTATATAATAAACACAAATTTTGAAATGCCCTTAAGCCTTGTTCGATTTCATATGAGTGCACAATTCTATATAACCTTATAATTTCAAATATTTGTGAAAATGATTATATATATATATGTGATTTTTGAAGCATGAATTTTATAAATTTTTTACAAATAGACTTGAAAATATTCTCACCATGATAACAGTGTGTTTTAAGACTAAGGGCACTAAAGCATGCGAGTCAGGGTAAACCCGGGGGTCGATTTAAAGGGACCAAACGGAATTCTAATCGACAGCCTATGAACGGGATAGGCATTGACTCTATCATGTATATTGCTATGTATCTATCATGTCGCTTTTGTGGTAGTATGTGTTTCTGTCTATGTGGTGTTTATGTGATGTTGTACGACCATGATCCAGTTTACAGTCCTACCATGGCAATAGGTATTTTGTTCCCTCTACGAAAGATGCCCTCTTTTGAGGATGAAGTAGTGATTACCCTCATGACAGTAATAAGGAATGCCTGGTCTCCATAATTCGATTTCATTACGATTTGTTTATTACCTATGTTTGGTTATACAAACACTAATTTTCGAGACCTTAATTGAAGTAAGAAATGTATATATATATATGAGTTATGTTTTAGTATGAAAAAGTATATGATTTTAATCGTTCATTTTGAAGTGGCATTTAGTTATCCAGTAATAGTATTGTTTCTAAATGTTTTGAATATTATTATTATTTTAATGCACGTCTTACTGAGCTATTTGAAGTTCACTCCATTTTTTCCTTCCTTACAGATTATTTACAGTAAGTACCTTCGTGCCTACTACGTACCTGATATAGGCTGATGGACGAGACTCTCCCGAGGCTACCAGTTAGAGAGAGTGGGAGATGTTACCTATCGATTAGCCTTGCCCCCACAGCTTTCTAGGATACATAATGTCTTCCACGTATCCAAGTCGAGAAAATATAATCTGGATCCCTCCCATGTCATCGAGTATGGAGCCTTAGACATCTAAAGAGATATGACTTACGTAGAAGAACCTATCTGAATCCTTGAAAAGAAAGATAAGGTACTTTATACGAAGAGAATTCCATTGGTAAAAGTCTATAGCAACACCATTCAGTAGAAGAAGCAACTTGGGAGCTCGAGAGCCTTATGAGAGAGAAGTACTCTCGCTTATTTGACGGACCTAGCTAAATTTGGAAGACCAAATTCCTAAAAGGTGGGGAGAAATGTGAAACCCAAAAAGTTTGGTTTTATTATTTATTTGGAAGTTAGAAAGCAATTAAGATACTCTACAAAATATTATGTAGGCCTAGAATGACTGAGCACTCAGGTTATTGGCATGGAGCTCGGGGCACAAAAATTGAGGTAACGTTTCAAATTCAAGAATTTCTCAAATATTGCATGTATAGGTATGTTTTGGTGGTTAGAAGGTGAAACTAAGGTAGTAGAAGCTAAAAAGTTAGTAAAAACTTGGGTTAGCACTAAACCGAGGAATTGGGCCTAGCAATTGAAACAAATCCGGAATAAATTCTATAAATTCATATAAATTATTTCGAGGCCATAGGAAATTGGTATAAGGCTTAATTGACTTGGGGAATTAAAATTGAGTGGAAATCTTAAGGTTTCGGTGATCAAATTAATTTTAAAAGTAAACTAAAAACCTTAATCAATTTCAATTGGTAATAACTAAAACAGGGAAATGGGCCCAAACGGGAAAATTTTCTTAAACAAGTGGCCCTTAAATTTTTAGGGGACATACTAGAGACTTATTATAACACATGAATGGTAATAGGCTGGAAATATTTTTTTTTTTTTTGGAATTTATGAAAACAAGGTAGCAGGTTGCCTTGGCCCAAAAATTTGCTAACTCAACAAGAATGCTAATTTGAAGACCTTCCAGAAAGTTTTTGACTGAGTTTTTTTCAGAATAAAAGATTATTTCATGCTCTTTCGGGAAAGGTAAAATAATCCTCGAACTGACCTAAACTCAGCAACTTATCCCTCACACAAGTTGCCATACACGTCTTCTCTATGCCAAGCTTGTGTAATATTCTTCAGCCACCTTCCGACCACTTTTGGAGTTCTATCTTAAGTCCTCTACAACATATGAAAAATTCAACCCCAAAGCTCGTTTGCTATGTGAAAAGTTAGCAAGAAGAACATTGTCAAAATCTGCCCTGTTTCGGGTAAGAGAGAAAACTTCAATTTGAAAGTTTTTGGTTGGTTTTTGAGATTGTTTTTTATGATTCTAAGTTGTATGCATATTGGTCTATAGCTAGAAATCTTTGCTGGAACCAAAAGGAGTGGTCAAAGTTGGTCAACTAAGGTAAGAAGTTGATGGAAGATGATGATCTTGATTTATGTTGTTGTTAATTATTGTTGGATGATTTTTGGTTAAGTAGAATTTGAAGAAAAATTTTATAGGAGCATGTATAGGTTCAGCTAGCACATGTATGTTAGGGTATGGATGAAATTTGGGTGAGTTTGATGTTGTGGAATGTACAATTTATACCAAAAAGTTCAATTTAGAGCTCGATTTAGCTGAGAACTGTGAAAGTGTGAAAATCTGATGATTTGGTATGATGTGAATTGTTAATTGGAGGCTAAAATAAGTGTATAAGACATTAGGTTAATGAATTGAAAATAAAAGGAAAGAAACTATCAAAAATAACTTAAACCAAGACTTTATCAGTAAAATCGAGAAAGTGGCGAAAATCGACAAAATGGTCAAATCTAGTGAGTTTTACGTAGGTTGAGGTATATTTAAGTATATTAAGATGAATTTGAGTATCATTTGATGGATTTGAAATTATTTCTGGCATCCCGAAGCATTGGCATGCAAAACGAGGTAAACCCGATACTTGACAATTTAGTGTTGTCCCAGCCTCAGTTAGGTAAGGGATGCAATCTATTTTAGTAACGATATTCCTTACCTGCAAATAGATATTTATGGCATGGAAAACCTTTTATATAATAAACACGAATTTTGAAATGACCTTGAGCCTTGTTCGATTTCGTACGAGTGCACAATTCTGTACAACCTTATAAATTCAAATATTGTGAATATGATTATATATGTGTGATTTCTTATGCATGAATTTTATAATTTTTTACAAATCAACTCGAAAATATTCTCAGCATGATAACAGTGTGTTTTGAAACTAAGGGCACTAAAGCATACAAGTCAGGGTAAACCCGAGGGTCGATTTAAAGGGACCAAAGGGAATTCTAGTCGACGACCTATGAATGGGCTAGGCCTTAACTCTATCATGCATATTTCTATGTATCTTTCATGTCACCTTCATGGCAGTGTGTGCTTCCATCTGTGTGGCATTTATGTGATATTGTACAACCCTGATCCAATTTGCAACCTTACCATGACCATATGTAATACCCTTAATTTTTGGTAAATTCCCATTTAATTATGTAAGATGTATATTGGATTGTGAAATGAATACACGTAAGTTTTAAAGTGTATAGTGAGTGTAAGAAGGATATTTCCATGAGTGGAATGTGAATATATTGAGTTTTGAGTATTGTGGTAAAATAGAATGAAGTTACATAAGTTGCATAAATCTTTATACTTCCATTTGATTTTGTGTTGTATACCTTTGGTTATACAATGAATGCACACAAGTTTTAATGTATATAAAGTATGAATGGATGTCATTTTTAATCCTTAAAGGTGGTTGGATGAGAAAATGACTATGGTAGCAAAATTGATGAAGTTTTGTGTGAGTTATGACAGAAAACTGCAACAAAATCTGGAAAATATGAATGAGAGATTGATCTCATTGAAGGAAAGATCGATCTGGAAGAGCCAAAAATGCTCTTATTTGAGCAATGGAATTGGACAGATCAATCTCCAATGGGGCTAGATCAATATGCCAAACATTATATGTTGAAAGAATCGATCCCCATAATGGCCAGATCGATCTCCAAATGCTATTGACTTGGAGAAGATCGATCTCACCCTTGGAGTAGATTGATCTCCTTAAGCTACTGACTTGGAACAGATTGATCCCATGCTTAGAGGTAGATTGATCTCATTAGGTTTGAAAGGTCGATTTCGAGAGGAAAAATACAGGGCAGATCGATGTCATTTGGAGAGCAGATCGATCTCATAGAGAGAATTCTATAAATACTGGGTTCTACACTTCAGGTTTTCACGAGAGAAACTATTCTATTTAAGAACTAAAGTGTAACCTAACAATTCTAAGCTAGAAAACTCCAGTTTGCAACTAGTTTTGAGTGAGATATAGTTGAGTAAAGTTATTCTTGGCAAAGAGGAGAATAACATACTTAGAAACAAGAGACTGAAATCAAGGATTTCAAGAGCATGGAGGATTTGTACCAATTTGGTGAATAAGGAAGGAAATCTCAACTAGGTAAGATTTAATGCACTAAGTAGACATATGTTAAACTAGGTGTATTGATGATTTTATTGGTATATGTATGAATTGTTGGAAATGAAAGAATCATGAAAAATGAGCATGACCTAGCTATTGGTGTGAAAGTGAGAAAATGATAAGGAAATGGTGTTGGCATGGATTTAATGGTGGATTATGCACATATGGAAGATTTTAAGTTAATCTTGTGAAATGCATAAATTGGAAATAAGGAAAAATAAATATAGCTATATGGAAAATGTGGTATAATACCATATTGGGAGAAAATGATGAGATTAATGCATGGAATTGAGATTTGGCAAATGAAATGAGTATATTACGGTATACTAATGTAGATAATTATAACAACTTCGAAGAATCACATTGAAGCTGATCGGACTGCAAGAGTGAGCAGAACTGAAGAAGAGATGTCACTTGACGTGATCCGAGGTAAGGGAATTTTGTGAGTAGCTAGAGATGACTCCACATATTTTGAATAGCATTCTGATATTATATGCTATATGAATTCCCATGAATAGGCATGATGTGGTGATATAAACCAAAGAGGATAAGTGTGTTTTATCCAAAACTAGGGTGAAAATACCTTAGAAGCATGTTGTGACAAAGATTCATGAATTTACATGATAGAATGGCTAATGTTTTCATGTATATGCGAAAACATGCACATTTGAGTGCTTATTTGATTACAATGGTTGAATTGTGATTTAAATAGCCATCTATCCGGTTTTGTGTGAAAACCATAAGTGCTTGAGAATACTTGCACTATAATTTGAAATATGCATCATATAGTACTGAAGCATTTACTCGTGCTAGCTTTTTAATGCGATTTATGAATGTTAGAGTACTGGGAGCATTACTCATACTCAGTTTTGTGATTGATGCATTATAGAGAATTGAGAGTTATGCTCATTCTCATTTTTATATGATAGAGTACTGGGAGCTTTGCTCGTACTCAGATTTCATACATTATACATTATAGAGTATTGGGAGTTTTGCTCATACTCGTGTTTTTACATAACCTAGTGCTGGGAGCATTGCTCGCACTAGAGATTGTGATATTGTGATGTAGTCGTGTTGGGAGTTTTACTCGCACGTACCGGATTTGAAAAGAGCATGAATAGCCACATTGGGAGCTTCTGCAGACTGTGTGTCGCACTGATATATATATATATATACACATGTGCAATATTTTGAGATATGGCAAAGGGCTATTGAATTAACCCAGAGTATGAGGCCTAAGACTCATGGCAAGCATGTCACCTTGAGATAAGGTCCACGGAGTACTGTGTACCATGTATGTCACATGGGGTATGTTGTACCATGAGTACTTGATGTACTATGATAGGACTGGTTAGCAGTGGGAATGGGATCTAGTAGGATCTGGTGTGCTTCAGGATCAGGTCCTCAGTTGAGTAGAGAGCTGATGGTAGAGATTTGACCCACCTCCCGTTACAGCAATTGTGAGACCCCATACACCAAGTACTGTGTTGCCTGGGATCACGGAAAATGAGTTTTGATCATACACTCGGAACATGTAGCTGCCTATCTCGGTTTTCTTTTCATGCTATGTATATTGAGATTTCTTGAATGAATTACCACATGGTTTTATGATATAAACATGTGAGTTTGTGAATTGTAAAAAGGGTAACCTGAGGGATGGGTGAGGCCCAGATTTCCATGTTTTTAAACATGATGAATGCCATATAATTTTGATTTAAATGAATGGCAACATAAATGTGATTTATGTGAAATGACATGAGAAATGCAATATTTATGCATATAATGTTGAGGTTGTTAAACCAGCATATTTTCAGTTTTATAACTGATGTTTTGTATCTATATATATTGCATAAAACTTTGAGAGAGATGCATGCTTTAGATATAAATGGGTAAGTGTAAACCCCACAAAATTCCTACATTTAAATTAGATTATATAAAAATGAAAATAATATATTTTAATGTAAATGTGAAACTTAATTATGATTATGGATAAAGAAGTAAGAAAATGGATTGACACTGAACAGGAATACAACCTAAGTAAATAAAGGGATTAAGTTGCAAGCTAAAGTTTCAAAAAAAAAATTTCACGAATTTTTATAGGTCACATGACGTTACAGTTTAAGTGGTATCAGAGCGAAGGTTGTCTAGTACTGTCAGTGTCGAAAATAAGGCTAAAATTACATCCCAATGTCTGTGCTTGTCTGGTTATAGGAAATGTATACCTAATGACTTTAAGGTTTGATCTTTGGAATTACGCACAGGTATTAGATCACTGCACGATGAGTGAAAAACGCAGACGTCCTCGGAGGCAGGATCAGCCACCTCCACCTCCTCCACCGCAGCCAGAGAGCCCCAATACTCGTATGGCTCGATTTGAACAGCGGTTGGAGCAGCGTCTCGAGCGAGGACTGGAATCGATAGCTGCCATGGTTGCCCAACACTTAGGGGTAAATGCTTTTGATTCAGCTGGCACAGCATCGATCCCTACTTCGGTGCCAACTCCCCTACAAGCACCACCTCCTCCTCCACCAGTTCCGCCAATACCAATGGCGCCTCAACCTCCTATACAGGCCCAGAGGGAGGAAAGGGATGTTGGTAGGATGAGGAATTTCCTGAAGATGAGGCCTCAAGCATTCAAGGGAATTAAGAATCCAGTAGAGGCTAAAGAGTGGCTGGTGAGCCTTGGGAAGATCTTCTATTTTCTGGGGTGTTCTGATGTTGAGAAGGTTTTTAGGGCCACCTACATGCTGCAGGGCCAAGCTGAGTATTGGTGGGGATCCACCAAGGTCCTTCTGACTGCTCAGCATCCGATGATTAGTTAGGATGCATTCTCCACAGCTTTTAGGAAGCAGTATATTCCACTAACTACCCAGCAGAAGTTGAGGATGGACTTTCTGAATTTGGTACAGGGCAGTATGACTGTGGATGAGTACGAAAGTAAGTTCACTATGCTGATGAGGTATGATCCGGAGATGTTCCAGAATGAAGAGCGTCAGAGTGAGAGGTTTCTAGCAAGGTTGAGGCCAACTACTCGAGACTGTCTTTTGGGGTTATGGATTACTGAATTTCAGGATGCCCTGGGAAGAGCACAGATGGTTGAGAAGGGCCTGAATGTTACACAGGCGGAGTATGGCCTTAAAGGAAAGAACAAAGATGAGAGTATGCGAACGGAGTTGGTGAGACAGGATTTTCAGAGGGGCTAGCCCAAGAGGCAGAGGATAGATAAGTCTAGGACTAGGGTTGATTGGCCCACCATTCCTGTACCTGCTCTACAAACTACGAAAGGTCCGCAGCAATATGGGACGTTATGTAGGGACTGCGGTAAACCCCATGAAGGTATTTGTTATCGAGCCACAGGGAGCTGTTTTAAGTGTGGACAGAGGGGACACCTGATTAAAGATTACCCACTGAATAAGGTTCCACAGCCCCCAGAGCTACCACGACAACCTGTGAGGCAAGCTCTCCAGAGACAAGTCCCACAGAGATGGGCTACCCAGCAGAGAAAGGTAAGGAGCCTGTCACTCATGGGAGAGTCTTTGCCTTGGACGGAGAGATTATTGATGCTTCCATTAAGACCATTCAGGGTAAGCTTTTAATTTGTAATCACGAGGCACATGTATTATTGGATTCAGGTTCTACGCACTTTTATATATATATATATATATATCACCCAATTTTGCATGTAAACTGTCTGTGAAACCTAAGCTTCTAGATTTCATGTTACTACCATACCCCTGTATAAATCTCAAAGGACTAATATGGTGTGTAGGAATTGTGAAATTAAGATAGGAGATATTGGGATGTTTAGTCAAGCTAAGATGACTCCATTTGAAATTATTTTGAGGAAGCAGTGCCTAAGGCGCAATTATGATGATATGAATTGTAATTTCAATATTCCTATGTTTTGAATGTGAGACTTAATTGGAATAAGGAAGGAATTTTGCTATAGTTGATGTACGAAATGAGACAAGCTTTGAAATGAGATAAATCTTAAATATACGAGTCATATTAGAATAAGAAATGTATATAAGGTACGGATATCTCTGGTATGTGAAGTGATTGGGATCAAGGGATATAAATTAAGAACAAGTTCTCATTAAGGATAAATGAGAAATTGTGATAAGTTTGGTGTCTCAAACGATGATACCCTACGACAAAGGATCTTAAAGGAGTCCCATTGTTCTCGATACACCATGCACTCGGAAGCACTAAGATGTACCATGATTTACGGAAGGTGTATTGGTTGGTCGGTGTGAAAAGAGATGTAGCCAAACTTGTGGCCAAGTGTTTGATTTGCCAACAGATTAAGAATGAACACCAAAGACCAACGAGGGGTTACTTAAGTTTCTTCTAGTGCTTACATGGAAATGGGAGCGCATTACTATGGATTTCATAATGGGATTACCAAGGACCCAAAAGGGGCATGATGCAATCTGGGTGATCTAGACCGATAAACCCGAATGAATTTGAAAGACCAAATTCTTTTAAGGTGGGGAGAATGTAAACCCCACAAAATTCCTACATTTAAATTAGATTATATAAAAATGGAAATAATATATTTTAATGTAAATGTGAAACTTAATTATAATTATGGATAAAGAAGTAAGAAAATGGATTGACACTGAACATGAATACAACCTAAGTGAATAAAGGGATTAAGTTACAAGCTGAAGTTTAAAAAAAAATTTCACGAATTTTTATAGGTCACATGTCGTTACAGTTTAAGGAAATATTACATTGCTTTCAAATCGCATATCACGGAAAACACATTTCACATAAACATGGTTTCAAAATAAGAAAACCTTAGCAGATCGGTCGAAATCTTTCATGATATACATAACTTCAAAAACATAGTTGAGCATGAAACATATTTCAGAACATCAACATCTTAAAACAGAAATCAGGTCAGATGGAAGTTAGAATCTTTCAAATCATACAGAACTTCCAAAAGCATTCGTTACAGTAAGGAAATGATTTCAAGGCATGAGCATAGTATTTTGTAGATAGTGCAGTTATCTACTTGCTTTCCTGATTTCCTTACTGAGCTGTGAGCTCACCCCCTTATTATCCCTTTCTTTTCAGAGCATCCACAGTAGGTGGACACGGCTGAGGACTGATATTTCTCTGATTCGCTGCATATCCATCATGTGAGAGGTATACACACTTGGCATTTTGTATTGAACATTGTATAAGCACAGCTATGTAAATTAATGTACGATCGTGATGCATATGTACAAATAATTGTATTAATGTATAAGGAAATATTAAATTCTATACATGTTATGAATGAGTGTGAATGGGTGACTAATATCGAATCACAACCCCACGTTTGATGTGAGAGATGACAGAAGAAGAGGTAAGTGAAATGCAAAAAAATTTGTGGTGATTTTGGTAGGTCAAGTGTGGGAGAAAGGCGTGACACCATAGGTATTCTGTTCCCTTTGCAGAGGATGCCCTTTTTTGAGGATGAAGTAGTGATTACCCTCATAACAGTAATAGAGAATGTCTGGTCTCCATAATTTGATTTCATTACGATTTGTTTATTACCTATGTTTGGTTATGCAAATACTGATTTTCGCGACCCTGATTGAAGTAAGAAATGTGTACATATATATATATATATATATGAGTTATGTTTTAATATGAAAAAGTATATGATTTTAATCATCCGTTTTGAAGTGGCATTCAGTTATCTAGTAATAGTATTGTTTTCTAAATGTTTTGAATATTATTATTATTTTGATGCACTCCTTATTGAGCTATTTATATTAACTATTTCTCTTGTAATCCAAAAAAAAAAAAGTTGATTTATAAATTAAAATTTGGCTCATGAATTAAATAATAACAATAAAGTTTTAATTAAAATAAAAAACTTTTGATTATGGAAAATTTTTTTTTTTTATTTTGTGAGTATGTAATTTTTGAAAAAAATTTCGAGTGAAAAAAATATTTCCTCTAAATTTGACCAAAGTGCTAGAAATTTGGGAGGAAATGACTTTTACTTAAATAACAATAACAATAACAACAACAATAATAATAACAAAATTTAAGAATAAATTAAAATTACAAAGAGATAATTAAAGCTTTTAATAAGGTATGTAAAGTAATTCAAAGATGAAGCCCTTTAGAGAAACTAGTATGTTTTCTTGAATACTTTTGTGGTGAAAAAATTTTCTTATGTATTTGATTATGTCTTTCACTAAAGATAAATTCTAAATGCACTTATATATTTTTCTATACAATCCATTTACTTTGAAAAAGTGGTGTATTGAGTAAATATTTTTTTTGCATCTAGAATTTCACTTTACCAAAAAATTAAGAATTGTTCTTTTAAAATCACATTTTATTATTTGTTTTTTTTTTTTTTTTGCTTTCTATAATATTAGATATTCTCGACCAAATAATTACAAATACTTAATTCCTTCAAAGAAAAGGGAAGGTAATTGTCAAATTAACTGTTTTATATTTTAAATTTGTGCAAAGTTGAAAGTTACTTTTTTTGTTATTTGGAGTTCATAGGTTCAAGTAAAAATAACTTATTTGTTAATGCAAACATACACATAACTCTCCTCAGAGCCTACAATGTGAAATTAATTTTATTTTTCTTAGAATAAAGATAATTTGCATTAATTCAAATCCACATTTCAAACCGTGTTAGGCAGTACTTTTATCCAAATAGACTGATTGTCAACCTGACATGCCAACCCTGCCATAGAGTGAGCAATATTGTTTGCATTTCACGCTACATAATTGAAATCACATTCTGCAAAACATAAACGTAAATGCTGAATACTAATGATTAAAGTACCACCCTCCTAATAAGAGGGTTCTGCCTTCTTTATCTCAATAATGGCTACAAATAGTCACTCTCAATTAATATCCTGCTGAACTTTGCTTGCTTCGCAACCTCAAGAATCCATAATAGAGCATGAACTTCAGCCAGCAACACACTTTCTACCTACTATATCCTTTTGCATGCTGAAAGGGCCACAATACCAATATAATTACGTGGTACTAATCCCAAACCTGCGGTTTGATCTTAGCCTTGAAAGGATACATCAACATTAAATTTGAGTACACTTGTATCTGGAAGGCACCACCTTTTATTAAACATATTACCTCTATCAGCGTTGATGGGCCCCCTGCAAGCATCCAAAGCCGCAATCATCAATCTATTAGCTTTCTGTATCATAGCTGCAACTGAGTGACACAACTCCTCATGGAAACACTTATTTTTGTTCTCTCAAATAGACCAAAAAATATATAGTGCCTCCTCTAATCTATCCGAATGTAATAGATTATCCAGTGTGGCAAACTGAAATTCCTCTGCCGAGGTGCCTTGGCCCCATATCCTCTTATATAGGTCCAAAAAAAGACTTCTCCATATATCTTTTCTAAGACAGTAATGAAAGAAAATATGATAACAGTCTTCCTCCATTGCACCACACGTGGGACAGCGCACCTCAGTGACGATCCCCTTTCATTGCAAAGTAGAAAAGGTAGGTAGAATTCGATAGACCGATCTCCATATGAACATTTTTACCTTTGGAAGGACCTTTGCTGACCGTATCAATCTCCATATTAACTTTTTTTTGTTCTCTAACCACCATATTTCTGCCCAGTAACACCTGAGAAATGCAATAAGATGATTTCATAGTAAATTGGCCCAACATCATTTCGTTCCATGTCAACATATCCTTCATTTGAACATGTCCCAAAGGAATTTTTAAAATACATTCCACATCCATAGGTGTGAAATTTTCTCTTTATTGTCTCCTTATTCCACTTCTTACTATCTTGGAGGATTAAGCTGCTCAATTTTAGAGGTGTAGATTGTTGTCCAACAGGTGCCTCAACCTTGTACGTTGGTAGTTTAGCAATCTGTCAGTCCAAACATCAATTGAATTACTATCCCCTACACGTCAGTGAGATCCACGAAATAGAACATCCTGCCCAGCCAGCAAACTCTGCCAAAGAAAGGAGGAATTCACCCCTTGTTTAGCCTCCAAGAAAGAAGACCTTGGGAAGTATCTAGCCTCTAAAACTTTATAACATAGTAAGTGCTCATTTTGAACCAAACGCTTCAAAATCTCGAAACTTAAGGCCCCCATCCAGCTTGGAACAACATAAACGACCCTAATTGATCCAATAATCATCCTATCATTCCTACCTTCTCCCCTGATAGAAGACTAACAAGCCAGTAACAAGTGCAAGCAGTAGGGTAACACAGTATGCTATGGCAAGCAAGTATAGTTGGCGCTAAAAGAAAAGGAATTTTTCTTTTCTGCTGTATTTAAATTAGTTAGCTACTTGTATATTGTTAGTTAGTTCTTAGTCTGTTAGAGCTGTTAGTTTCATTAGTTGGTATTAACAGAATTGGTTAGTTTGTTTCCATGCATAGTATATAAGTAGCATTTTGTATACATTTTAGTATGAGGAGAAATTTTTAAGATTACAAATCTTGATACGGCATCAGAGCCATAAAAATGCTCTCGATTTCTTGATATTTTCTTTCTTGATTCTTGAATTTTTTTTTTTTACGATCCAAACACCAGCAACTATGGCTGCTGCCACTCAACCAGTCACTACAAACACCAGTCAAACAGTAGCCACCAGTAGCAATAAATTTGAAGATGTTTCCAGTCTCTTCTTCATTCATCCAGGGGAGAATCCATCTCTGGTTCTTGTTTCATCCGTTCTGCAAGGCTCGAATTATCATTCATGGAGCAGAGCTATGAAGATGGTGCTACTTTCTAAGAATAAATTCCAATTTGTAGATGGTTCCATTGCTGCTCCATCTAAAACTGACTCTCTATACCCTACTTACAAAAGGTGCAATACGTTGGTTCTCTCTTGGCTTTTGTATTCTGTTTCAACCTCCATAGCCAGAAGTGTCCTCTGGTTTGATAGTACTGAAGAGGTATGGAATGATCTGAGGGATAGATTTGCTCAAGGTAATGCCTATAGACTTACAGATTTTCAAGAAGAAATTTATTCTTTTTAACAAGGAAATCTATCTGTCCCTGATTACTTTACCCAGTTAAAGATGCTTTGGGATGAAATGCTAAATCTGAAACCTTTTGTTAATTGTTCTTACAATCCTCGATGCTCATGTGATGCTTTAGAAATTGCCAGGAGATATCAACAAAATGATCACGTCATTCGATTTCTCAAGGGACTAGACGAAAGTTTTGCAGGAGTAAGATCTCAAATCATGCTTATTGAACCATTACCATCTATTACTAAAGTGTTTGTCATGGTCATTCAACAAGAACGACAGAATAAAGCTGTTCTACAAGCTTCCTCACAAAAGGTTCAGCCCAATTCCTTTGCTAACAAGACAGAGGTTCGTTCATCCAATGGAGGCCCATTGGTTCAAAAATTTAATCCAACTATGAAGTACTACAAAAAACATAGTTATCCATATGCTTTAAAGCTAAAGGAAAAATCAGTACGACAAACCAAGTTGAAACTAATATCTTGAATACGCAGAATGCAGAAGCAAATATTATTTCTGCAAAAGTTTATTCTTCCTATGATGGAGTAGGATCTGATGTGTCCGCTCCAATGACTTTCACCAAAGATCAGTATACAAAGTTGATGGGATTACTTCAGTCTGCTGACATTTCCTCCTCTCCAGTTGCTCATGTTAATGCTACTAATAAGGTTGTGTGTTCATCCTCACAAACACCAGGTAACTCTGTTGCACATCATACTCGATTTTTCTTTGACACAAGTGCAACAAATCATATTATTTACTCTTCCACCTTCTTTGATTCTTACAAACTAGTGGTTAATTCCTTTGTTAAACTTCCTAATGGACACTTTGCACCAGTAACACATATAGGTTTATTAAAATTAACACCTATGCTGATTCTAAAAGATGTATTGCTTGTACCCAATTTTTCTTTTAATCTCATATCGGTTAGTAAATTGACCCAAACACTTAACTGTTTTCTTGTTTTCCAATTTGATTTTTGTGTTGTACAGGACACCAAAACTATGAAGATGATTGGGTTAGCTAAGCTACATGAAGGCTTTTATGAGCTAGTATCCTCTGTGTCTTCTATTTCTCAATCTTCAAAATTGTCTCTTTGTTCACATTTAGTACATCGAACTAAGTCTTTAGATACTTGGCACTATCGATTAGGCCATGTTTCAAATTCTAGAATAAAACTTTTACAAAGTTTGGATTCTTTAATTACTGTACATAATCATAATCCTTGTGATGTTTTCCATTTTTCTAAACAGAAAGGATTCCATCTCCCGTTAGTAGCTCAGTTTCCAGTTCATGCTTTAAACTCATACATGAGGACATATGGGGACCTTATCATGTTACTTCCTTGTATGGCCATAGATATTTTTTAACTATTATTGATGATTACAGTATGCATACATGGGCTTTCTATGAGACCCCGTCTATGTATAATTATAATATATACAAAGAAATGTAAATGGAGTTATACTATGATTTCATAAGTGAAGTGTATGTAATGGAAGTCCATAAGCTTAAGGTACACACTTGCAATAAGAATTGTGATTGTACATACAAGTTACATTACATATGAATATGAACATATGAACTTAAACATGTGAAGAATGTGAGTAAAATGAAATATGAGTAGTGTGGTAAATGGAATGAAGATTTGCATGAGTATGCACTCCCATTTAGTTTATATTAAATATCTTTGGATATACAAAGATTCTACACAAGTTTTAATGTGTATGAAGTACTATGGGATGTCATTTTCAAGTCTCAAAGATGATTGGATAAGAAAATGACCATAGCAGCAAATTAAGGATGTTTGAGTGTGAGTTACTGCAAAAAAACTACAAAAAATCTGAGAAATATGAAGGGCAGATCAATCTCATAGGATGAGAGATCGATCTGGATGAGCCAAAATACTTGTATTTGAGCAAAGGAATAGGGCAGATCAATCTCCAATAGGGCCAGATCGATCTCCTAAACATTCTGTAATGAAAAGATCGATCCTCAAGCATACAGATCGATCTCCTTAGCTCTCTGTTTGGAGCAGATCGATCTCAAGCTTCGACAAATCGATCTCATACCTAAAATGTCGTGGAAAAGAGGAATTTAAAGGGGGCCAGATCGATCTCCTCCTTGTGCAGATCGATCTCCTCAAGCTATTTTTATAAAAAGGGCATTGAAAATCTACAGATTTCGGGATAAAACCATTTCCTTCCCTTTCCAACCCAAAACCTAGTTTTCTCTCTCTAAATCCAGCCATTTTCAAGGAGATTTGAGGGAAGACTATTAGAGGCAAAGTTATTCACATCAAAGAGAAGAACAACATAGTTTGGAGGCATTTACCCATTTGTTGGATTGGAGGAACAAAGGGCATTTCTAATTGGAGCAAAGTGGCAATCCAAGAGGTAAGTTTCTAGTGCACAAAATCTAAGTACATTTGTCTAGTTAATGATTATGAAGTTAATTTGGGTGTACACATTGTGGGTATAACTACCTAGAAGCCATGAAATGAATATAACCTAGAAATGGGTTAGTATGAGAAGTGAAATGTCGTGGAATAAATGATGAATGGGATATCTTGAGGTGATAATGGTGTTGAGGAGATAATTTTAAGATAATAATATGGAATGAATAGAGAGGCTTACCAAAAAAGGGTAAAATGAGCGTTTAAGGCATTGGGTGGAATATATAGTTGAATGAGAGTTAGCAATACTAACTCGAACATATGATAAATAAATTACAGCTTTCGAGGATACGTCGGAGCGAGTTAAGCCAAAAGCGTGAGAAGCTAAGAGGAAAAGAGTCACACCAAGTAAATCGAGGTAAGGGAATTATGTGGACTCTAAGAGATATGTATGAGCAATTTAGGCATATTAAATGCTTTACTAGAATGCATGCAATATTAGGAAATGATGTTGGGTGATTGAAGGGTAAAAGTTGGGTGTTTGAGAAATGTGCATGAAAACAAAAGCATAATGCTTTGGAAAACCATGTTTTATTACTTTTTAGAAAGTGATTGGTAGGTTGGCTAGCAGTTGAAATGAATTGCAAAAGAAATGAGTTGTTTTGGTTGTTTACCACACTTTACAAAGAAATGAGCCACCTACATTGTTTTTGTGAGAATGAAAACGTGCTAGAGTATGACTCGCACGAGATTTGATGTGTTTTATACACATGAGTGCTAGAACTTAGCTCGCACTAGTTTTCACATGGATTTCATACTGGTTTTGGCATTGTTCTTAGAGCTTGGCTCGCACTAGATGCCCACCTTGCTTGTTGTTGTGCTTGGAGCTTCGAGTAGATTGGGTGTCACATCGATTAAATAGGCTCGCATGTGCATTATTTCGACATGATTGATTAGTCGTGTTAGGAGCTCTAGGTAGACAAGAGGTCGTATCGATTAAATTCGCTCACATGTGTATCTAAGATATGGCGTGATATGATATGTTGATTGGGTCCATAGAGTACGTTATACCATGCAGGTAGCATGGAGTACGTTATACCGTGTTGAGATTGTGATATGTCGTCTTCGAACGAGACCTGCTATGGACCGACGAGTAGGATTTGACCCACCTCCAGTGTGAAAGTAGATAGTGGTGATATCCCGCTCACCTGATCCGTGTAGCTGGTATCATAGGTTATAGCCATAGACCATGAGGTTATTACCTTTTATTGAATTGCCTATCTCACATGTCTATTGTTTTGAGAATAAATCCATATTTAAAATGATTTGTGGGTCAGGACAGTCCGAGGGATGGGCTGAGACCTGACAAGTGTTAGATTGATGTTTTAATAGTTTTAAAATGCACCAAAGCATGATGATTAATGCCATGCTTTATTGTGGAAAATGCATGATGATTAATGTCATGCTTTATTGTGAAAAATGCATGATGGATAATGCATACTTTATTGTGAATTATGCATGATGATTTCTACCATGCTTTGAAATGAATTATGCACTAGATTTTAATAGCATTAATGCTTTACATATCATTAACACAATCATACACTCATATTTTGAGATAAAATTATGAACTAAATGCTTTTGAGCATGGCATCACGATCACCTAGATAGTGCAATATCTACTTGTTCGCATGATTGCCTTTGTGAGTGTGTGGTTTGCTCACCCCCTTATTTTCCCCCTCTCTATAGAGTGTTGAGTATAGATTGAGCATGACTGGAGGCGTTCCCTTTTGGTAATCCACTGCATCCCATTACGTAATGTATACACACTGTTGTAATTTTGTATCTAAACTTACGATAGCACTGTAACATTTTATATGTAACTATTGGGGATGTAAAATAATGTAAACACATGTAAACAACTCTGATATATACATTTATACAAGTGTTTACTCATAAATAATATACAAATTGAATTGGTATGGTGGAGTGAGTTAGATATTGACACACAACCCAACTATTGAGGAGAGTTGCTGTTCACGATTGAGGTAAGGACGAATAATAAATGATGCATGAAAATGTAAAAATTTTGAGCTGAATTTCGTAAGTTAAGGATCATGACAGAAGTTGGTGTCAGAGCTTCAGTTAGTCTGATGTGTTTCATGTCTAAAATACCTAATAAGTTGAAAACTTACATCCCTATGTTACTGTGCTTGTTTAGATACAATTGTGTGTGTCGATGGGTTGACTAAGTAATTGGTTGTGAATGTAGGGAATTGAGTAAATATGCCTAATACCAGTCACGGTAGAGGGATGAGAGCATAGGTTCGAGGCCGTAGAGGTAGGCCTGGGGGTAGTGTTGAGCTTGAAACACATGAGGTTCAAGATGATAATAAAGTGGAGGCTAAGGTTGAGCACGCTCCACAGGGTCCAGAGGAGAGGCCCGAGAGTACTGAGGCTTACTTTGTGAGGATTAAGCGGAGCATTGAGATGATATTGGAGTTGGTCACCCAATCCTTACTTGGAGTTGGCGGTAGACAAAGTCCCGCTACACAGGGTGATGCCGAGCAGGCGGCAGCTCCCGAGGCATAGGCAAGGCAAGCCCAGAGACCTCAGACGATAGATACCCCACCCACACAGGATGTGCCTATGCCAGCTGCTACACCAGGCAGTAGAGGTTGGGGATATGGATGTGATTTGGATAGATTGTGGTAGTTCCAGAAGTTTGGATCGCCGTCTTTCAGTGGAGTTAAGGACCCAGTAGCTGTCAAGGATTAGATAAATGAGATTGAGAAACTATACGGGTTCTTTGAGTGCACTACTACCGAGATGGTAGCGTTTGCAGCTGTTATGCTAAAGGAATCAGCAGAACATTGGTGGAAGTCCACTAGGCCCATTTTGAGAGTCCGACATACTGAGATCAGCTGGAAAATATTTTTGGAGGCCTTCCGAAAACAGTATGTTTCGGATACCGCACAGTGAAAGATGAAAATGGCATTTTTGGGACTGACCCAAGGGAGTAGGACTGTAGATGAGTACGAGACAAATTTATCTCCCTGGGCAGATATGATCCCAACATAATGAGTAATGAGGTCGAAAAGATCCAAAAATTTATAGATGGATTGAGACCGACAATCAGGTCTAGATTGGTTCCTCTGGATATACCGACCTATGAGGAGGCAGTGCGCAGGGCGTAATTATGTGAACAAGATGTTGATAGAATCACCTCAGAGTTTGGAAAGGTTGGTAAAGTGAGGGACAGAGATAAGAAGAGTCCAATGATGGATAGAGGCTTCAGCTATAAAGGAAGCAAGAGGTTTGGTGGAAAGAAGCCAAGGATCGAGGAGATCCGAGAGAGGACAGATAATACTCCTATGTATCCAGCCATTGCTCCAGCTAAGGGAATTGTGATTGGAGGGCCACGACCTACTATGGAATAGTGCGGTAAGTGTGGTAGGTGCCATGGTACTCGACCATGTTATGGACCTCAGGTAGTATGCTTCAGATGTGAAAAACCAGGGCACATAATCAGGGATTGCCTAGAGATGATAGAGAGAGCCCCACATTAGGGCAAAGAGCCAGAAAGAGCTCCAGTTGGGACAGTTGCTCCAAGGAGTAGGCCTACAGCTGAGGAAAAGGGCAAGCAGGTAGTGGGTGTGAGCAAAGGACGAGTGCACGCACTGGACCAGGACACTGCAGATCAGTCTTCGGTTGTGGTAAAAGGTACCATCCAAATCCTTGATTAGAAGCTTATGTACTATTTGATCCTCATGCCACGTATTACTTTATTTCGCCATCCTTTGCATGTAAATTGTTAAAGCATATAAAACCCACACTGCTTGATAAGATGTTGATGATATCTACCCCTATGAATGATAGTTGTTGACTTAGTATGTATATAAAGATTGTAAGATGAGGATAGAAGGTAAAGAAATGGCAGCCGATTTAATTTTACTAAATATGGGTGACTTTGATGTGATCCTACGAATGGATTGGTTGGCTGCTAATCATGTTGTTATGGATTGTCATGTAAAAACTTTGACGATTCCAAATATGGATAACCTCATTGTAAATTTGGTGAAATGAAAGGAAAGAATATGTTATTGCAATTGAAAAGAGTATAATCTAGTTACATGATAATTTAGAGATAAATTTGATTATCATTTATGTATGTAATGTGATGATTTATGTTACTAACGATGGAAAGGATAATGTGAAGGGTTCATCGCTTATGTGATTGAGACGGATAGGGCACGTCCGGAATTGGGAGACATACCAGTGGTTAAGGAGTTTCCAGATGTCTTTTCGGATGAGTTACTAGGGTTACCTCCAGATAGAGAGATGGAGTTTGGTATAGACTTGGCACCTGGTACAGAGCCGATATCCAAGCCACCGTACAGAATGGCTCAAGTTGAGTTAGAGGAGTTAAGGAAACAGTTACAGGAGTTGCTGGAGAAGGGGTTCATTAGGCCGAGCGTCTCACATTGGGGAGTATCGATTCTGTTTGTAAGGAAGAGGGATGGAAGCCTCCGATTGTGTATAGATTACTGGTTGTTGAATAAGACCACCATCAAGAATAAGTATCCCCTTCCACGCAGTGATGACTTGTTGGATCAGCTTAAGGGAGCACAGGTCTTTTCCAAGATAGATTTGAGATCAGGGTACCATCAATTGAAGATATGAGGTGGAGATGTACCCAAAACAGCTTTTCGCACCCAGTATGGACATTATGAGTTTATGGTTATGCCATTCGGGTTGATAAATGCTCCCTCAGCTTTTATATCGTTGACGAATGAGGTATTCCACCAGTATTTGGATCAATTTGTGATTGTGTTTATTGATGATATACTAGTGTACTTAAGGTCTAGTGAGGAGCATGAAAGGCATCTAAGGATAGTGCTATAGACCCTTCGAGAGAAGAAGTTATACGCTAAACTCAGCAAGTGTGACTTTTAGTGGAACAGATCTTTTTTCTGGTTCATATAGTGTCGAAAGATGGAGTGTCAGTGGATCCATCTAAGATTGAAGCTGTAGTTCAGTGGTAAAGACCCCAGACAGTGATGGAGATCAGGAGTTTTTTTGTTTAGCTGGGTATTATCGATGGTTTGTAGAGGGATTCTCAAGGTTAGCTACTCCTTTGACACGTCTCATAAGAAAGAATGTGGAGTTTGTGTGGGATGATAAGTGTGAGGAAAGTTTTGAGGAGTTAAAAAGGATATTAACCACAGCTCCGATCCTCACCATTCTTACCAGCTCAGGAGGTTTCTTGGTATATACAGATGCTTCACATCTAGGACTGGGCTGCGTATTGATGCAGGATGGGAAGGTAGTAGCCTATAGATCTAGGCAGTTAAAGGATCATGAGAGGAACTACCTGACCCATGACTTGGAGTTGGCATAGGTGGTGTTTACATTGAAGATATGGTGCCACTACCTTTATGGAGAGAAATTCCAAGTGTTTACGGACCACAAGAGCCTTAAATACTTGTTCTCGCAGAAAGAGTTAAACATGAGACAGAAAAGATGGCTCGAGCTATTAAAGGACTATGATTGTGAGATCCTATACCACTCGGGTAAAGCAAATGTGGTTGCTGATGCATTGAGTAGGAAGCATCTCGAGATGGCATCATTTATGATGATCAGGGAACACGAGCTATTGGAACAGTTCACGAACCTCAGTTTGGATGTGACCCTGCCCAGTGCTGATGGTGGTGTTATGGTAGCTAGCTTGCAGTTTGAACCGGATCTGCTAGATCGAATCTGACAGGCTCAGCGGATTGATCAGCAGTGCAGTGATATTGTTGGGTAGATACAGAGGGGTACAGAGACTGGTTTTGAGTTGAGTTCAGATGGATTGTTGAGGTTCAGAGGTAGGATATGTGTTCCTGATGATACAGAGATCAAAAGGTTGATCTTGACAAAGGCTCACTCATCGAAGTATACGATACATCCAGGGAGTACTAAGATATATCAAAACCTTTGAAAGGTTTATTGGTGGTCTGGGATGAAAAAGCACATTGTTGAATATGTTGATAAGTGTCTCGTTTGTCAGCAGGTAAAGGTAGAGCATCAGAAACCTATCGGGTTATTGCAGCCTCTACCGATACTGACTTGGAAGTGGGAGCATGTCACCATGGATTTTGTGATGGGATTGTCGAGGACCCGGATAGGTCATGATGCCATTTGGGTGATTATGGATCGGTTGACGAAATCAGCTCATTTTCTAGCTATGAGAGCTACCGATACTCTGAGCCAGTTAGCGAACCTATATATGCGCGAGATAGTGAGGCTACATGGAATTCCAGTGAGCGTTGTTTCTGATAGGGATGCCCGCTTCACTTTCCACTTTTGGTAAAGTTTTCAAGAAGCGATGGGGACCCAGTTGAGTTTTTGCACCGCGTTTTATCCTCAGACAGATGGTCAGTCAGAGAGGACTATACAGACCCTAGAAGATATGTTTAGAGCGTGTGCATTGGATTTGGGAGGCTCCTGGGATGACCATTTACCAGTCGAAGAGTTTGCCTATAATAACAGTTTTCATTCGAGTATCGAGATGGCACCATATGAGGCATTGTATGGGCATAGATGCCGTTCCCCTATTGGATGGGAAGAGGTTGGTGACAGACAGATTTTTCTCCTGACTTGGTTAGATAGGCATATGAAGACGTCCAACTGATATGTGAGAGATTATAGACAGCTCAGAGCAGACAAAAGAGTTATGCTGACAAGAGACGAAGACCACTAGAGTTTGATATGGGTAAGTCGATGCTCTTGAAAGTTTCTCCTACGAAGGGAATTATGAGATTTGGTAAGAAGGGCAAGTTGAGCCCTAGATACATCGGACCCTTCGAGATTTTAGAGAGAGTGGGAGACAAGGCTTATAGGTTGGCATTACCACCAGAGTTGGCAAGTGTTCACAACGTCTTCCACATATCCATGTTGAGGAAGTATCACCCGGACCCGGCACATGTGATAAGATATGAGCCTTTGGAGCTCAATGAAGGTATGAGTTATATTGAGAGGCTGGTTCAGATACTGGATAGAAAAGATACAGTGTTGAGGATAAAGATAATTCCCCTGGTGAAGGTTCTTTGGCAACATCACATGGTGGAAGAAGCCACATGGGAATTAGACAGTCTAATGTGAGAGAAGTATCCCGAGTTGTTCACTAAAAGTTGGAGGACCAAATTTTCTAAGTAGGGGAGAATGTGAGACCCCGTATATGTATAATTGTAATATATACATAGAAATGTAAATGGAGTTATACTATGATTTCATAAGTGAAGTGTATGTAATGTAAGTCCATAAGTTTAAGGTACACACTTGCAATAAGAGTTGTGATTGTACATACAAGTTACATTACATATGAATATGAAGATATGAACTTAAACATGTGAAAAATGTGAGTAAAATGGAATATGAGTAGTATGGTATAATGGAAGGAAGATTGCATAAGTTGTGCACTTCCATTTGGTTTATATCATATACCTTTGGATATACAAAGATTCTACACAAGTTTTAATGTGTATGAAGTATTATGGGATGTCATTTTCAAGTCTCAAAGATGATTGGATGAGAAAATGACCAGGCAGCAAATTAAGGATGTTTGTGTGAGTTGCTGCAAAAAACTGCAAAAAATCTGGGAAATATGAAGGGTAGATCGATCTCATAGGATGAGAGATCGATCTGGATGAGCCAAAATGCTTGTATTTGAGCAAAGGAATAGAGCAGATCGATCTCTAATGGGGCCAGATCAATCTCCTAAACATTCTGTAATGAAAAGATCAATCCTCAAGCATACAGATTGATCTCCTTAGCTCTCTGTTTGGAGCAGATCGATCTCAAGCTTCGACAAATCGATCTCATGCCTAAAATGTCGTGGAAAACAGGAATTTAAGGGGGACCAGATCGATCTCCTCCTTCTGCAGATCGATCTCCTTAAGCTATTTTTATAAAAAGGGCATTGAAAATCTACAGATTTCGAGACAAAACCATTTCCTTCCCTTTCCAACCCAAAACCTAGTTTTCTCTCTCTAAATCCAGTCATTTTCAAGGAGATTTGAGGGAAGACTATTAGAGGCAAAGTTGTTCACATCAAAGAGAAGAACAACATAGTTTGGAGGCATTTACCCATTTGTTGGATTGAAGGAACAAAGGGCATTTCTAATTGAAGCAAAGAGGAAATCCAAGAGGTAAGTTTCTAGTGCACAAAATCTAAGTACATTTGTCTAGTTAATGATTATGAAGTTGATTTAGGTGTGCACATTGTGGGTAGAACTACCTAGAATACCATGAAATGAATATAACCTAGAAATGGGTTACTGTGAGAAGTGAAATGTGGTGGAATAAATGATGAATAGGATATCTTGAGGCGATAATGGTGTTGAGGAGATAATTTTAAGATAATAATATGGAATGAATAGGGAGGCTTATCCAAAAAGGGTAAAATGAGCGTTTAAGGCATTGGGTGGAATATATAGTTGAATGAGAGTTAGCAATACTAACTCGAGCATATGATGAATAAATTACAGCTTCCGAGGATACGTCGGAGCGAGTTGAGCCAAGAGGTACCATCTGACTTTCTTAGAAAGGCTCCGTCATCGGATTCATTAAACTTCTTATGAAATCAATTTATTTCCTAATTTTAATTTCTAATTCTTAGTTTATTTTAATTCCTTTTATATATTTTCTTTATTTTATTTATTTTAGTTCTTAACTTATTTTTAATTTTAAGAACAAATTCAAATCATTTATATTAAAAATTTCTCTTCAATCTTCCATCATTCTAGCGAGATTTCGAGAAAAATTCTCACATAAAGATTTCTAAATGTCAACTATTTATGACTCTTTAAAATCTCATTCTCTTAATAATTTCCATTTATTCTCCATCTCATACTCAGAATAATATTTATTTGCTTTCAATTTATTATTATTTCTTATATTATTATTCTTATTATTTTAATTATTCTTATTATTATTTTAATTGTTTTTTAAAGTAAATATTGATTATTAATATTAAAAATTTTACTTCAATCTTTCCTTATTTCGATGAGATTTAAGAAAAAATCTTCTCACCTAACAATATCCAAATGTCAATCGTTCGTGACTCTTGGGAATTGCATCCTCAAAATAATATACTTTAAATTTTAAAATTTTTAATTAGAAGTTTTATTTAAAAGAAAATCATATATTAATTTGTTAATTTATTATTATTTTATGCCTACTTTATTTATTTATTTATTTATTTTGAGGCACAATGTTTTATTAACTAAATAAATAATTTTAAGATTTACATTTTCAACTTAACTGGCTAAAAGTATATGAATTACTTACTAAATAAATCAGTTTATTTAACAGTTTAATCTACCCAAACATATCAACATTTTAAACTTGTTATGAGCACCATCTCAATGTGCCACATGACACCATCACAATACACCATGTGGCACGTAAAAATTAAGTTATTGAAATTTATCTGGACAATTTTATTTTTGGGTATCTTTGACTAATGTAGGTGGACAAATACGTAATTAAAGATGAAATTAACCCTATAAATAGGGACCAGGTATAACTCATGAAATTAATTAATTCTCTATTTTTACTTTATTGAAACTCTGTCGAAATTTCGTTCTGACTTAAGTATCGGAGTGCTTATGCAGGGAACAACCCCTACGTCTCTCTGATTATTTCTGTTCTTGCAGAGCTTTCGGTAACAAGTGGCAAAAAGATCGAAGTGAAGACGTCAACAATACATCATCGTTGTGTTTGTCATCAACAATTGGCGCCGTCTGTGGAAAATAATAGAAAAGCTTTTTGCTCTATAAAAATGGTGGGGACACGTTCAGCAGCAATAAGGAGTAATGAAAATGAGGATATGGCGAGCTCTCCATTAGGCGACTTTGGGGATGAAGCTCAGGGGAAGAGAGAGTCAAACATGATGACAATCCCCATAGCAAAATTTGAAGCTATGAGGAAACAGGGAGAAGATACCACCCAAGCCTTACGCTCTATGGTTGATTTGTTCAAGGGTGTCTTCTTGCAAGTGAATCTACCCCCAATTTTTTAAAACTTGATGGGGGAAGAACACAGAGAAGGAATACTTCAGACGCTGAGGAGCTTAGGCGTGAGACTATAGAAAGCTTAAGGCATTAGGGTACTAGAGACCCTACGCATCTGGCTGTAGAAGATCTTATACGTGAGGCAGCAGAAGACCTCATGCGTGAGGTTACTGGAGGCCTGAGGTGCCAGGGTGCAGGAGACCCCCTGCGCGAGAGTGCAAAAGATCTGAGGCGCCAGGGTGCGCGAGACCCCCTTCGTGAGGGTGTGAGAGCCTTAGGGCCCTAGTACGTGGGAGACCCCCTGCACGAGAGTGCGGAAGACCTGAGGCGCCAAGGTGCGAGAGACCCCCTTCACGAGAGTACGAAAGACATGGGGCGCTAGGGTGTGCAAGACCCTTTGCGTGAGAGTGTGGATGACCTAAGGTGCCAGGGTGTACGAGACGCCCTGCACGAGAGTGTGGATGTCCTGAGGCGTCAGGGTGCGAGAGACCCATCACGCGAGGCTGCAGAAGACTCAAGACATCATGGTGTGAGAGGCTCTGTACATAGAACTTCAGTGAACTAGAGACATCTGAGTACGAGGGACTCTGCATGGGAGATTGTTAGAGGCCTGAGACACCCAAATGTTGGAAATCGTGAGAGCTCAATCGGGATATATTTTGGATATTTGGATGGTATAGTAGGTGTTGGACACAAAAATAGATACAACTTGGAACCCTAAAATTGAAATGGTAAACTTCCCATCCCGGACTCATCAAAACCGAACTCACAACCTACAAGTAAGGGGAAAGAGGTTGCTGATGGCAATCAAGTCGATTCATGTAATACCGATCAACCTACACCCATGGCACAAGATGCAACAGACATGAAGAAAATGGTTGAACGAATCTTAGAGGAGAAAAGGTTGGTTCTAGTTGAAGAAAACCAGAGAAGAAGAATCTCGTTCAATACAGCAATCATGGGAAAACCATTGCCCCTAAAATTCAAGATGCCACAGATAACGACATATGCTGGAAAGATTGACACGTATGACCATGTTGAAAATTATGAGTCGTTAATGCTACTACATGGATATGAGGATGAGATTATGTGTATGACATTCTCCCTAACTTTAACTGGTCACACACTGAAGTGGTTCAACAACTTACAAGAAGGGTTTGTTTCATCTTTCAATCAATTAAGGAGTGAATTCCTAAAGGCCTTTGTGATAAATAGCCAGAAAAAGAAGGAGGCGACCTATCTGTTTACCCTGAGGCAAGAGAATAAAGAATCACTTAAAAGCTATGTAGATCGATTTCGTGACGCTACTCTTGAGGTACATGATCTACAAGTTGGGGTAGCTGTGACAACTATGGTACAAGGGACATGGTTTGAAAAGCTGCAGAAATCATTATCTTTGGATCAGTCGACGATAGTCTTGGACTTATTCTCCAGAGTAAACAAATACATTACCCATGAAGAGGTGATGAAGATGATACCAATGCGGGCCCTTAAAGAAGGAAGGAAACGGGAGAGAGAGTTTGATGATAAAAATACGAGAAGATCAGATAAACCGAGTAAAGCCCTAAAGTTGAGGTATGCTACTTACAGGCAGTTTATCGAGCCTCGTGCTTTAATCCTAGCAGCGATAGAATGGACTGGGATGCTTCAATTCCCTATGAGAGGTGAAGGGAATTTAGGATAAGATTTTAGGTCCTATCGTAGCTTCCACTTTGCCTTTAGACATTCAACCGAGAAGTGTCAAGATCTGATGAATCAGCTTGAGAAATTAGCTAGAGAATGGTTGTTAGACCATTACATACAGAGAAACGAAAGGAATCAATATCCTGTACGCGGTTGAAGAGACAACAGATTGCGAGATAGGCGCAATGATAATAGAGGAAATGTAAGGAGAAATGAAAAGAGAGGAAATGGAGCAAAGTAGGGAGAACGTAGGAACCAACAGATAGATAATGAACCTACAAGAGCCGTCATTCATGTCATTTATGGGGGAGAATACGTAGCTGGTAGCTCATCGACTTCACAGAATTCTTACACTAGAGAAACGTACTAGGTCCATTCTGTGATGAAATGCCCCAAGATGGAGAGGTGATTACTTTCACGCCTATTGATCAAGGAGATGATATTATCCCGCATGATGATCCTATGGTCATATCAATAGTCGTGCCTAAACATCTGATAGGCTAAATTCTAGTGGATAATGGAAGCTCGGTGAACCTTATCTATTAGAATTGTTCAAAAGAATGAATCTAAGTGAAGACAGATTGAAGTCTGTGACTACCCCCTGTTCAACTTCACAGGAGAGAAAGTAAAGGTGGCGGGGTCCATTGAACTACCAGTTACTTTAGGAGAAAACTCTAAATGTGTTACAAGACAAGTCTTATTTATGGTGGTCAAATCGATATCTCTGGCCTACAATGTTATTCTTGGACGATCATTGTTAAGTGACATGAGAGTCGTGCTCTCCCTGTGTTATCTGTTGATGAAGTTTCCAACTCCCAAAGGTGTGAGGCATGTAAGAGGAGACCAAAGGAGAGCGAGAATGTGTAATGTTGCGTCAACTATATGTATGGGGGTTCAGAGGAAAGAAACCCTTATTATTACTAAACCACCTAAGTCGAAACTTGTCTCAGAGATGGAAGAAATAACATTGAAGACTAGAGATACAGAGAAGAAAGTGTACATTGGGGGACAATTGAGGCCCGAAGTGAAGAGGGAGACAATAAAATGCTTGAGAGATAACGTCGATATTTTCGCATGGGCCCCTGTTGACATGCCTAAAATTGATCCGAAAGTCATCTGTCATGAGCTTAACATGTTGTCCGAGGTAAAACCTATCAAATAGAAAAAAAGGAACTTCACCCCTGACAGATAGTAAGTCATTGAATAAGAGATAGATAAGTTGCTTAAGGCTGGATTCATTCGAGAAGTCCTGTATCCGAAATGGCTTACGATTGTGGTAATGGTAAAGAAAGCCACCGAAAAGTAGAGAATGTGTGTGGACTTTACCGACTTGAATAAGGCATGTCCAAAAGACTTGTACCCATTGCATCGGATAGATAAGATAGTGGATGAAACTTTAGGATACGAGTTTCTTAGTTTCCTAGACGTATTCTTCGTTTATCATCAGATCTTAATGCACCCCGAAGACGAAAAAAAGACATTTTTTATTACTGATAAAGGCACTTACTGTTACAGAGTGATGTTGTTTGGCTTAAAAAAATGCAGGTGCTACATATCAGCGCATGGTGAAAAAAATTTTTAAAGATCAACTTGGAAATATAATGGAAGCCTATGTGGATGATATGATTGTAAAAAGTAAAGATGGAGAATCTCATGCTTTGCAGTTGTTTAAAGTCGTTGAAGTTTTAAGAAAGTATAACATGAAGCTAAATCATAATAAGTGTTCGTTCGAAGTTTGGTCTGGAAAGTTTTTGGGATTATGATAACCAATCGTGGGATCGAGGCCAACCTCGAGAAAGTCCAAGCTATTTTGGACATGAGGCCTCCAGTTACTTTGAAAGAGGTGCAAAGGTTGATGGGGAGGATAGTCGCACTAAATCGCATCTTATCAAAGTCTGCTGAAAGAAGCCTACTATTTTCAAAACACTCCAAACGAGGAAACACTTTAAATGGACTGAAGAGTGTCAAGCGGCCCTAGAGGAATTGAAGAAATATTTGAAAAAACTATCGTTGCTATCAAGGCCTTTACTGGGGAGCATCTGTTTATGTATCTTAGGGTAGACGATAAAGCAGTTGTGCAGTCTTATTAAGAAGAACCGTAAAAGGAGATAAGTCAATTTACTATGTGAGCAAAGTGCTTCTTGAGGTAGAAACAAGGTATCCACAAGCTAAAAAAGTAGCTCTAGCACTTATCATGGTTGTGCAAAAACTACGCCCTTATTTTCAAGCACATCCGATAACGGTATTAATGGATCAACCTTTGAGATAGATACTCTAAA
This sequence comes from Firmiana major, assembly GCA_033439115.1. NCBI lineage: Eukaryota > Viridiplantae > Streptophyta > Magnoliopsida > Malvales > Malvaceae > Firmiana > Firmiana major. The sequence goes on along the minus strand of CM065904.1, from coordinate 54,212,421 downwards.
AGCCTGAGCATTTAGGACGATTAGTAAAGTGGGTTGTCAAACTCGAAGAGTACGATATCTCTTTTCAGCCTCGACAATCTATCAAAGCACAAGCACTAGTAGACTTTATTGTTGAATGCACATGTCGAGAAGGTCCTAAGAAGGGAGAGTTGGAATGGTGGAAGCTGTTTGTTGATGGAGTGTCAATCATCAGAGGAAGAGGAACTGGCATTGTACTAGTATCGCTAGAAGAAGAAATGTTGGATTATTCTCTACGCTTTAATTTCCCTAGTTCCAACAATGTGGTCGAATATGAAGCTTTAATTGGTGGTATGAAACTTGCAAAGGAGCTCCAAGTTTGAAGCTCATAGCGACTACCAACTCGTTGTTAACCAGTTCAATGGCCAGTATGAAGTTCGGGAATCTACCCTCATTTCGTACTTGGAAAAGGTCCAGTGGTTAGCTCGATCATTTGATAATTTTTAGCTAACTCAAATTGATCGATCTGAAAATAGTCATGCCGATGCCTTATCTAAGTTGGCATCCTCTAATGAAGCCATTGGAAGGTCTGTGGAGGTAGAAAGGTTGGTGAAATCAAGCATAGAAGGAGTGCTAGAAATTGAAGTCGGTACTGATTAGAGGACGCCCATTAAACAATATTTAATGGAAGGAACACTTCCCGATGATAAAGAAGCAGCTCGGAGAAAGAGAATTCAAAGTGCAAAATTCACTCTAGTGAATAGGGAGCTCTATAAAAGTGGATATACTATGCCACTGTTGAAATGTTTGAGACCAGAACAAGTCAACTACACATTGCCTGAGGTTCATGAGGGGATATGTGGAGAGCATTTAGGAGCTCGAGCTTTAGCAACAAAAATACTCAAAGCAAGATTCTACTAGCCCCCACTTAAGCAAGATGCGTTTGATAAAGTGCGAAGGTGTGATAAGTGTCAAAGATTTTCTCCCTTGATGACTGCCCCAGTATCAGCCTTTCAAAGTACATTCCAACCTACACTATTCGCCCAATGGGATTTGAATATACTAGGGTCGTTCCCAGTAGCCACGGGTCAAAGGAAGTACTTGTTAGTAACAACAGATTATTTTACTAAATCGATAGAAGTAGAGCCGTTAACCTCGATCACAGAGAAAAATGTTGAAGCAATGGTCTGGAAAGAGATAATCTGTCGATTCGAAATCCCATGAATTTTAAATATTGATCATGGGAAGCAATTTGATTGTAATGCCTTTCGAAATTTTTGTGAAGGACTAAGGATCCAACTCAAGATATCTTCGGTCTCGTACCCACAAGCTAATGGCCAAGCCGAAATCAGTAATAAGACCATACTTCACGGCCTTAAGACTCGTCTTGACAAGGAAAAAAGAGCTTGGGTGGATGAGTAGCCTAGTATTTTTTGGGCATATAGGACCACAAGTTTGGTGCCGACAGGGGAAACACCATTCAGCTTAATATATGGAACCGAAGATTTAATACCAGTAGAGGTCAGAGCCATCTCGCTAAGAGTAATTCCTTATGTGTAAGAAGTAAATTCCTAAGGCTTATGAGAAAACCTATATTTACTCGATGAGCAACGAGATCTTGCTGGGATACGGTTAGCTGCCTACCAACAAAGAGACACTCGTTATTACAACTCCCGTGTAAAAGGCAGACCTTTACGAGAAAGAGATCTAGTGTTGCGAAAGTCAGCCATCACTAATGCCCTGAAAGAAGATGGGAAGTTCAGAGCAAATTAGGAAGGACCTTACAGAAATAAGAGAATGATTGGACCCGACGCATGTACCTTGGAAAGTTTAAAAGGCAAGAATATAGCAATGACATGGAATACCAATCATCTAAAACCATACTGGCAGTAAAACCTTTATTTATTTAATGTCATTGTTGAACTATAGATTGAAATTTCATTTATTGAATTATGATTTATCATATTTTATTGTCTATTGAGGTTTCCAGCCATACTTATCTAAAGTGCAAGGGCTTGAAGCGAAAAATGCGCGAGGTAAGCTACGCACCCAAATGAAAAAGGGCTTGAAGTGAGAAATGCGCGAGGTAAGCCGTAAAAGAAAAAGTGCAAGGGCTTAAAGCGAAAAATGCATGAAGTATGCCATGCACCCAAATAAAAAAGGGCTTAAAGCGAAAAATGCGCGAGATAAGCTGCAAAAGAAAAAGTGTAAGCACTTGAATCGAAAAATGCCTAAAGTAACCCACACACCCAAATAAAAAAGGGCTTGAAGTGAAAAATGAGCAAGGTAAGCCGTAAAAGAAAAAGTGCAAGGGCTTGAAGCAAAAAATGCACAAGGTAAGCTATACACCCAAATGAAAAAAGGCTTGAAGTGAAAAATACGCGAGGTAAGTCATGCACCCGAATAGAAAAAGGGCTTGAAGCGAAAAGTGCGCAAGGTAAGCCACAAAGAGACATATCAAGAACTTGAAACAAAAAGTTCACTAAAAATAGATAGTACAAAAGCTTGAGATAAGAATGCGCAAGATGAGTTGCATACCAAAATTAGCATATGAATAAAAATAAAAATAGACCATACTTCCGAGAAAAATGAAACTTCATACGTGTATATATATATATATGATAAATCCAAATTTTTTACAGAAAAAGACTGAAAATCTCCTTTAAAAAAATCAAGAGTATTGGCAACAAGGAAACACTGAAAAATAAACTACTCTTCGGCTGGTGGAGAAGCACCCTCACCGAAGGAATCTGACTTGTCAAAATCCAAGTCATCTAAAGCGTCAATCACTCTTGGTTGCTGATGATGTGCCCAAGGACCCAAAAGGTTGGAAAGATCGTCATAAGTCCCCTTCTCTAGATAAGTCTCAAAATCCTAGTTGTTAGGCTCATAATTTATCCAACCCTGAAATTTGCTGGTGTAGCCCTCCAACAGTCTTAACCACTGCAGCTCAGGAAAAGTTTCACCTGATTTCTCCCTTTCCAGCCAAGAGCGTGCCATATAGAAACCATACTTCACAGATGGTAGAGAATAAAAGCTTATTGTCATGACAATCTTGTAATAAGTGATATTCCTTAACAGCTTCGAAACGAATCTTGTCACGCACATCTTGGCTAACTGAGGAAGATGGAGGATCTCTACGCAAGCTAGAAACTTCCTCTTCCAACCTCTTATGGTCAGACTTCAGCTTATCATAACTAGTTTGGAGGTCTTGCAGCTTTGACAAAACTAAATCATAGTTGGACTTGAAAGAACTCAGCTCCTCTTGAGTCGTGGTATAAGACTCTTTATATTGCTCAAACTTCTCCTGCTCCTTGGTAAAATGCTCTTGAAGGTAAAAATAATCGAGGTTTAAATCCTCTTTCTCTTTCTTCAATCACTCAAGTTGCTCGGGCAGCCTCCTATACTGATTTCTTTCAGTCAACCACTCAAATTTTTGAGCCTTCAATTGGTGGTGCTCAGCATTAGCCTGAGTTTTATAAGCTCGATACTGTGCATTGCAAGCAATTACTTGCTGAGCCGTCTAAAAATGGACAGAAATTAAAAGGTTAAAAAAAAGAGTGGCAAAGACAAAGAAGATACCATCATTGCTAAGTAATCTACTTGATCTTTGGGCTGAGGGAAACCTTTAAATAACTCAGCCTCGTCTCGTGGGAGTATGGTCAACCAACCTAGGCGAGACGCCACTCCAGGATCATGGATTGAATCAATATCGTTAATGCCCAGATATACTAAAAAATTATGCCCATAGACTGCCTCGCCTTCTTCCACCAGGTACCAGGAAGTGTTGAGCTCAGCAATTAGAGGGAACGCTTGTCTATCCCTCATAGCCAACTCAATATATAAGCATCACCTCCCAATGCGAGATGGACGAGCAGTGTTGTAGTCCGCCTGATTAGATCGATGATACTCTTCTAGCTCAGGATCCAGAAGCTGGGGCTCCACTGCGGGTTGTTTCCCCTATCTTGATTTCGAGAACTAAACCCCTCAAGACGAGATGGAAGAGGAGCTTAAGGAGACCCTGATCTTTTGTCTCGAGAGGTTGGAGCAAAAGTACGAGCCTGGTTTCGAGACTCTTGAGCACGGTCTCTCGGGCGTCTACATTTATGAGGACGAGCGACTTTGGTAGCATCTTTGTCACCTTCCCGTCGATCGAAAGCTCTTCTAAGTGAGTCCATTCCTGGAAGAAAAACAGAAAAAGAAAAGTCAGAACAAACAAAAGGAAAGTAAACAATTATTTACATGATAAAATTTAATAAGAAATCACCTAGATTCAGGTAATCATCAAGAGAATGGATGTTAGCTAAGCTCCCATCTAAAGGAAAAACTAGAAAGGGGCTCCCAAAAGCCTCACCTTAGCCCCAATCCAAGTTCTCCTCGAATTCTTCCTCCGAGGGATCGATGGGATTTCCCACACCTTGACTTCCTTTGGGGAAACTAGAAGGTAAGGTAGGCTTAGGTGCGAGACCCGGATCAACAGGAACGTATCCCCAGCCAACAACAATTATATTCATTGAAGTTAATAAAGATAATAAAGCGACCTTGTCATCTACTTGTAGCTGAGAGATAAGAAGACCATATACATCCCTTAAATTAGACAGAGCGCTAAGGTTGGATGGTCTGTGACAACTTCATTGGGTAAGGATGTTTAAAGTCGAAGGGACCACAACAATGAGTCAGTCCGAGGCATAATTATGTAGCTTGGATCGAGGTCTCCCAAAAAGCTTATTACTCTATCCCCTTCCAAAAACTTTCTGTATACAAAAATGTGTCAAGTTACGGACACTACGGACTCTAAAAAAGGAGTTGAATAGAGGAATAGTAGGCCTGATGTTAACTCTATAACATATTGTCACGACCCATTTTATCCTCTTATTACCGAAAATCTCAATAAATTTTTTGCATTTATTCCTTTCTTTACTCATCGTGAACAAACTTACCATTACACTGTTGGGCTGTGAGTCAACAAAATATGATTATTGACATCTACGTCCCCCATAATTACAACTCAATGGTTACTGTGCCCTTACATTGTTTAGATACAAAAAGAATCCTGTGTATATACCTTTTAGCGATGGAAGCAGCAGATGTCCAAAAATAAAGTGCCTTAGTCCTCGCTGGGCTACTATGCACACTCTGTAGGAGGGGGAAACAGAGAGGGAGGAGCAACCACACGCTTAGTAAGGTAATAATGCAAGCATGATAGATAACTACTCTATCTACATGATGATAGTGTTATGCATAAATCATTTATAACAGGAGCATGAGGAATTAAAACTATGCCATATGAATATACATATATATCATGGACTAAAATCATGTAAAATTGGCATATAAAACATGGAATATCAACATGTGAAAACGTCTCATGCTCATTCTCATTTAATCTCATAAAAATGACAATTCATTTAAGAAACCTCCTTTTTAAATCACATCACAAAGCTTTCTCTCAAACACACCGAAATCCTATAAAAATGGTTTCTCAATCACAACATCATTATCGTTTCTCAATTTAAAATCCTACAAGGCTCGACCCCTCCCTTGGGTCTACCCTGGACAGTTCACAATCACACTTATATGTCAAAACATGTGGTAGTAAATAAATCAAATGAGACTGGTCACTATATCACAAGGCTATGTTAGCCAACTATGTCGTAAATCATCCCAGACTACACAGATCCCGATGTGCGAGGTATCATGCTGGAATGAAGGTGGGTTAGTTCTCAGCCAGACTTTCTCAAATCAAGTAACCACTACGCGATACATCATACTCCACAGACCCATATCATGGATGGGGGTGCCTGCAATAGGTCTTATCTACCCCATACCGAGTGAAACCTCTAGTCTCGAGTGCACGTGGGAGTACTCTTAATACCAGGTCCCAGCCCCTCACCCTCACCCTCACCCTACTCAAGAGGTCTATTAGGTCTATTAGGTTCCCTGAATAGATTAGTGCCAAGTCCTAGCCCCTCACCCTCACCCCACTCAAGAGGTCTATTAGGCCTGTTGGGTTCCCCGAACACCGACCCGTATTACCCTAACCACGGCATCATACATACCACAGTGTGCAAAACATGAGCGAGCTACGCTCTAGCGCGAATTCATACATCATCATCAAATCACTTCGTACGAGCAATGCTCTAGTATGACATTTATGCATAAAACATGAAGAAAACCACATACGAGCATAGCTCCAGTACGACTTTATGCATAAGAAAACCACTCGAAATCCATGTACGAACAAAAGCACCAGTACGATTTATAAAATATTATCATGGTATCAAATCAAGGTGCGAGCTAAGCTCCAGCACTTTTCATACATGTGAAAACATCAATATCTAGTGCGAGTTAGGCTCCAGCATGGTTTAATTCACATAAACATGATAGGCAGCTCATAAACATTCAAAAACCAATCTCAAAACACATTTAGCACCTCACATGTGCTATCACATAACATTATTCAAACACTAGCCAGTCTATCCATCAATTTGCTTAAAACAAAGCAATATGCTTTGTGAAAACTTTCAAAATATTTGATTTATGCAATTATTAGCTTTACTATCCCATTTCTTTCTAATACCATTTCAGCAACCAAATCTCATACAAATACTCATAGCTACTTCCATCCATCGTCAAACACATTTCTATAAACTCATGTACATTGCAAAAGCCCTATACGCCCATAAAATACGAGCAGCTATCTCTATATACTTACAGAATTCCCTTACCTGGAAATCGCGTGCGAGATTTCCACTTCCTTTAAGCTGCTTACTCGTGCGGTTCGATTTGTCTCCACCGAACTCTTCGAAACTGCACACAATCGTATTTCACATTATTTTAGTCCACTATAACGCAACCATTATGCTTGCTATAGTCAATTCAATCTATAGCCTCTATTACCACTTATAAGGCCTCGTTTCATCTCTCTATTCATATCTCGAAACTATGGATTCCTTTAGGTTTCTTTATTCATACCCAATCGATAACAAATCGATATTAAGCTCACAGTGTTCCTTTTTCATCAATTTTCCTCACTATGGCATTTATCAACATATTACATACTCATCTCCATAATTTCACTCAATCCACAATGTAGCTTCATTTACCCACTTCAAATCATCTACATTATTCCTTTAACAACTTAACATATCCCATAATCATCAATTCATCCAAATTACACTTTCTCACACTAGATTCATTCCATTTTCTAGGTCACATTAGTTCCAATACTACCTAGATGGTTTCAACTAACAATAGCCATGCAAATCAACTCCAAGATCAATAAACAAACCAATGTGGTTGAGTTGGAGCATTAGAAACTTACTAATCTAGTTTCTCTTCTTGCTTCAAAGGGGAAATGCTCATTGCTCCTTCAATGCCAACAATGAGGTTTTGGGTTTCAACTATGTTATTCTCTTCCTCAAGATGAATAACTTTGTGTCTAATAGCCTCCCTTCAAATCTTACTGGAATGGGTGGATTTTAGAGAGAAAAATCTAGGTTTTGCGTTAGAAATGGAAAGGTGTTGTTGTTTCCCAAAAATTACAGATTTCAGTGTCCTTTTTATAGAAATCACTTGATAAGATCGATCTGCACTAAGAGGAGATCGATCTGGTCCCCTTAAATTCCTCTTTTTCATGGAATTTTAAGCACGAGATCGATCTGTCGAACCTTGAGATCGATCTGCTCCAAACAGAGAGCTAAGGAGATCGATATGTATGCTTGAGGATCGATCTTTTCATTACAGAATGTTTAGGAGATCGATCTGGCCCCATTAGAGATCGATTTGCTCTATTCCATTGCTCAAATAAGAGCATTCTGGCTCTTCCAGATCGACCTCTCATCCTATGAGATCGATTTGGCATTCATATTTTTCAAATTTTTTATAGTTTTTCTGCAGCAAGTCACACCCAAACATTCTTAATTTGCAGCCATGGTCATTTTCTCATCTAGTTACCTTTAAGACTTGAAAATGGCATCCATTCATACCTTATACACATTAGAACTTATGTGTATTCATTGTATAGCCAAAGGTATATAATATAAGACCAAATGGAAGTATTTGGATTCATGCAACTTCTTTCCATTTACCACACTACTCATTTCACATTCCACTTGCATTCATCACATCTAAAAGCTCAATCCTCCATATTCATATAAAATGAAACTTGTGTGTACATTTCAAATTCATGTTACAAGTATGTACATCAAATCCATGGACTTACATCATTTATACTTTACGTTATAAATACATCACCATACTCATGATTTCATTAAGTTTACATCCAAAAATACGGGTCTTACATTCCTCCCCTCCTTCAAGGAATTTGGCCCTCCAAATTAGAACTAAGTTATTCTTCAAAAAGTTAGGGGTACTTCTCCCGTATCAAGTTTTCTAATTCCCATGTGGCCTTTTCCGCCGTGTGATGTTGCCAAAGAACTTTCACTAAGGGAATTGTCTTATTCCGTAACACTTTCTCTTTTTTGTCCAGTATCTGAACTGACTTCTCAACATATGTCATAATCTCATTGAGCTCCAACGGCTCATATCTTATCACATGTGCCGAGTCTGGGTGATACTTCCAAAGCATCGAGACGTGGAAGACGTTGTGAACATTTACCAAGTCTGGTGGCAATGCCAACCTATTCGCCTTATCTCCCACTCTCTCTAAAATCTCAAAGGGTCTGATATATCTAGGGCTCATATTGCCCTTCTTACCAAACCTCATAATACCCTTCGAATGTGAAACTCCCGGGAATACCGACTCACCCATATCAAACTCTAGTGGTCTATGTCTCTTGTCAGCATAACTCTTTTGTTGACTCTGAGTTGTCTGTAATCTCTCACATATCAATTGGATGTCCTTATATGCATGCCGCACTAAGTCAGGAGCAAAAATCTGTCTATCACCAACCTCTTCCCATCTAACAGGAGATCAACATCTGCATCCATACAGTGCCTTATAGGGTGTCATTCTGATACTCGCATGAAACTGTTATTATCGGTGAACTCGGCTAGCTGCAGGTGATCATCCTAGGAGCCTCCAAAATCCATTACACATGCTCTCATCCTTAAGAGTCTGTATAGTCCTTTCTGACTACCCATCTATCTGAGGATGAAAAGCAGTTCTAAAACTCAGTCGAGTCCCCAGCGCTTCCTGAAAATTTTCCCAAAAATGGGAAGTGAAGCGGGCATCCCTATCAGAAACAACGCTCACTAGAACACCATGTAGCCATACTATCTCTCGAATATATAGGTTCGCCAATGGACTAAATGTATCAGTAGCTCTCATAGCCAAGAAATGGGAGGACTTAGTCAACCGATCCACAATAACCCATATGGCATCATGACCTCTACGGGTCCTCGGTAATCCCATTACAAAATCCATGGTGACTTGCTCCCACTTCTAAGTAGGTATCGGTAGAGGCTGTAATAATCCTGCAGGCTTCTGATGCTCTACCTTCACTTGCTGACAAACGAGACACTTAGCGACATATTCAGCAATGTCTCATTTCATTCTAGACCAATAATAAACCTTCTGAAGGTTTTGATACATCTTAGTACTCCCCGGATGTATCGTGTACCTCAATGAGTGAGCCTCTGATAAAATCAGCCTCCTGATCTCAGGATCCTCGGGAACACATACTCTGCCCCTGAACCTCAATAACCCATCAGCACTCAACTCAAAATCACTACCTACACCTGTCTGTATTTGCCTCAGCCAATCGATGCACTGTCGATCGCTTTGCTAGGCCTACCGAATATGGCCAATCAACTCTGGTTCTAATCTCATACTAGCCATGATATCCAATTTCTCTAATCCAGGTGGGGTTACATCCAAATTGAGGTTCGCAAAGTGTTCCAATAATTCATGTTCCCGTACAATCATATAAGAGACCAACTCAAGGTTCTTCCTGCTCAAAGCATCGACAACTACATTTGCCTTACTAGAATGGTACATGATTTCACAATCATAGTCCTTTAGGAGTTCGAGCCATCTCCTCTATCTCATATTTAGTTCTTTCTGTGAGAATGAGTACTTGAGGCTCTTATGACCTATGAACACCTAAAATTTTTCACCATAGAGATAGTGGCGCCATATTTTCAAAGCAAACACCACAGTGGCCAACTCCAAATCATGTGTCAGGTAGTTCCTCTCGTGATCTTTCAACTATCTAGATCCATAGGCAACTACCTTCCCATCCTGCATAAGTACACAGCCCAGTCCCTGGTGTGATGCATCTGTATACACCGAGAAACCTCCTGAGCTGGTAGGAATGGTGAGAACTAGAGCAGTGGTCAATCGATGCTTAAGTTCCTCAAAACTCCTCTCACATGCCTCATCCCACACAAACTTAACTTCCTTTCGCGTTAGGCGTGTCAATGGAGCGGATTTGTCTACTCTGTCCAAAAAAAGTGGGGAATGCACATTTGCTTGAAAATAGTTCCCAAGTAATTGTTTTACGTCTTTGGGCATGCATGGAACCTTTTATTATGTCTCGATGAAAATTCGGTTGTTGCGAATAGCGTATCAAAGCCACTTCGTCTGGTCGATCAGGATCATCAGCATCCTTGGTATTAGTAGAAGTCTTGGTGTTTGCCTGGTTATCAGTAAAAATCACTATGCGCTTATATTTTCTTAAACGAATTTCAGGCTTTGTTATTAACTTTTTCGCTAGTCTGGAGAAACCCTCTACAAATCTCTGATAGTAACTTGCCAATCCCAAAAAACTTCTGATCTTAGTAACTGTCTTCGGTTGTTCTCACTGTACAACCGCCTCAATCTTGGATGGATCTACTAATACCCCATCCTTCGACACAACAAGCCCTAGAAATGAGATCTGTTCTAACCAAAAGTTACACTTGCTGAGTTTAGCATATAACGCTTTCTCTCGGAGGGTCTGCAGAACTACTCTCATGTGCTCCTCATGCTCTTCCTTAGACTTGGAATAAACCAGTATGTCATCAATGAACATAATTACAAACTTGTCCCGGTATGTCTTGAACATATCATTCATCAGTGCCATAAATGTTGCGGGGGCATTCGTCGATCTGAATGTCATCATCGAGAACTCGTAGTGGCCATAACAGGTATGAAATGTTGTCTTGGGTACATCTCTACTCCTGATCCTCAACTGATGATACCTTAACTGTAGATCTATCTTAGAAAATACTTGGGCTCCCTAGAGCTGATCCAGTAAATCACCTATGCATGGAAGGGGGTATTTGTTCTTAATGGTGGCCTTATTCAACAACTGGTAATCTATACACAGTCGGAGGCTTCCATCCTTCTTCTTTACAAATAATACTGGTGCTCCCTAAGGTGAGACACTCGGCCTTATAAACCCCCTCTCTAGCAACTCTTACAGCTGTTTCTTCAGCTCTTCTAACTCAATCGGTGCCATTCTATATGGTGGTTTCAATATCAGCTCGGTACCAGGCACTAACTCTATGCAAAATTCCATTTCCCTTTCAAGTGGTAGTCTTGGTAATTCGTCCGGAAAGACATCAGGGTAATCTGTAATTATAGGTATGTCCCTCAATTCTGGGTGTGCCTCATCTATATCGACCACGTAGGCAATGAACCCTTCACATCGTTCTTTCCACTATTAGTACCAGAAGTCATTACATCAACATTCAAAATAAACAAATGAATTCATCTCTCAAATATCATATATTAGGATTATACTCTTTCATTTAAAACAAACATACTCTTTTCATATCACTTCTTTTCATCAAAGTTTACAATAAGATTGTCTAATCCTAAAAACATCAATGTCTTAGCACGACAATCCATAACAACATGATTGGTAGCCAACCAATCCATTCCCAATATTACATCAAAATCATTCATGTTCAATAAAATCAAATTGGCTATCATTTCCTTTCGCTCTATCTTTAATCTCTACATACATGCTCAGTCAATTGACTATCATTCATGGGTGTGGAAAGGAAGGTAATATGAAGGAATGCGTGGCACCGGATCAAACAATACTAATGCTTCTAAATCAAAGATTAGGATGGTACCTTTAATCACATCCGTCAAAGCATCTGCAGTGTCCTGATCCAATGCATGTACTCTTCCCCTGCTCACACCCGCTGTCTGCTTCCTTTTTTCCTCGGCTGTAGCCCTCCTCCTCGAGGCAGCTGTCTCAACTTGAGCTCTCTCTGGCTCATTGCCCTTCTGTGGGGCAGTCTAAATTACCTCAATACAGTACCTCAAAATATGTTTAGGCCTCCCATACCTAAAACATGATACATGGGGTATCTGACATGGTCTAGTCCCATGGTATCTCCCACATCTCCTACACTGGTCAATAGTAGGTTGTGGTCCTCCAATAACCATACCACTCGGTGCAGTCAAAGCTGGGTACACGGGAGGTCTAACAGCTCTCTCTCACACCTTCTTGATTTTGGGTCTCTTCTCGAAAAACCTCTGGCCTCCCCTCTTAGCCACTCTATCCATTCTGGATCTCTTCCAGTTTATCTCTTCTAACATTAATCTCCCCCAGCTCAGAGGCATTTCTCTCGAAGTCTTGCTCACATAACTGAGCCTTATGTACCACCTCCTCAGAAGTCTGAATGTCAAATGGGGCTAGCTTAGTTCGGATGGCCAACCTCAACCTATCAACGAACTTCTGAATCTTTCGGGCCTCACTACTCATCGTGTCTGGGTCATATCTCCCTAAAGACATAAACATGGACTCATACTCGTCCACAGTTCGGTTCCCTTGAACCAAATTCATAAATTCCATCCGTAATTTTCTTTGAGCGGTGGCTGGGATGTATTGTCTCCTGAAGGCCTCCAAAAATACCTCCCAAGTGATCTCAAGGTGTTTGGTCCTCAAAATAGTCTTGGTGGATCTCTAGCAGTGTTCAGCCTCGCCTTTTAGCATAAACATGACAAAGGCTACCTTTTAAGCTAAAGTGCACCTGAAGAACCTATACAGTTTCTCCATCTCGTACACCCAATCTTCCGTAATCACTGGGTCCTTCACCCCTCTGAACACTGGGGGTTTCAACCCTTGGAACTCTCGCAATATGCTTAACTCGCAGTCATAACCCAATTCACTACCGCTATGCTATGGAGTGATAAGAGAATCTGTATCCTGGACTGAAGGTGGTGTAATTGTCGCTGTCTATGCAGTCTGAGGTCTCTCCTCTGTAGCTGTCTGTCTAGTCGTAGGCTGTGTTGTGGGACCTTGTCTATCACCGGCACCCAATACCTGCGTGACTATCTCCACCAGGTTCTCAATACTCTGTTCTATCCTAACGAAGCGTGCCTCTATATCTCTTGCTCTCTCAGTAGGGTTCTATGGAGCCTAATCAGTTTGTGGCTCTGCACGGCTCTCAAGCCTACCTTTATAGCCTCTAGCACGTGCTCTCGCCCCTCTACCTTAGCGCCTAATTGGCATAATGCCTAACTTCCTATATTAAAATCATTTATCAAACTTAATCCATCACGGTATACACAGTTATATCTAAACAAAAGCATAGTAATATAGGGATGTACTTTCTTACGTTTTCTTACTGACTCACATCAGGCCAACACAGCTCTGATATCAATCTCTGTCACGACACATTTTATCCTCTTATTACAGAAAATCTCAATAAATTTTTTGCATTTATTCCTTTCCTTACTCGTCGTGAACAAACTTACTACTACACTATTGGGTTGTGAGTCAATAATAATCCACTCGCAACATTCATTCTCAGTTAATAAAAGTGATGTCATATACATGAAAGTCCATCATTCACATATACAAAATACGATTACTAACATCTACATCCCCCATAATTACAACTCAATGGTTACTGTGCCCTTACATTGTTTAGATACAAAAAGAATCCTGTGTATATACCTTTTCGTGATGGCAGCAGCAGATGTACAAAATAAAATGCCTTAGTCCTCGCTGGGCTACTATGCATGCTCTGTAGGAGGGGGAAAATAGAGAAAGATGAGCAACCACACGCTTAGTAAGGCAATAATGCAAGCATGGTAGATAACTACTCTATCTACATGCTGATAGTGTTATGCATAAATCATTTATAACAGGAGCATGAGGAATTAAAACTATGACATATGAATATACATATATATCATGGATTAAAATCATGTAAAATTGGCATATAAAACATGGAATATCAACATGTGAAAACGTCTCATGCTCATTCTCATTTAATCTCATAAAAATAGCAATTCATTTAAGATACCTCCTTTTTAAATCACATTACAAAGCTCTCTCTCAAACACATCAAAATCCCATAAAAATGGTTTCTCAATCACAACATCATTATCATTTCTCAATTTAAAATCCTACAAGGCTCGACCCCTCCCTCGGGTCTACCATGGACAATTCGTAATCACACTTATATGTCAAAACATGTGGTAGTAAATAAATCAAATGAGACTGGTCACTATATCATAAGGCTATGTTAGCCAACTATGTCGTTAATCATCTCAGACCAGACAGATCTCGGTGTGTGCGGTATCATGCTGGAAGGAAGATGGGTTAGTTCTCCACCAGACTTTCTCAAATCAAGTAACCACTACGCGAAATATTGTACTCCATGTGATATACACAGTACATCGTACTTCGCAGACCCATATCATGGATGGAGCTGCTTGTAGTAGGTCTTATCTACCTCATACCGAGTGAAACCTTTAATCTCAAGTGCACGAGGGAGTACTCTTAATACCAGGTCCTAGCCCCTCATGGCCTGGCTCGCCCCTGTTGGGTTCCCTGATTCAGGTTCTAGCCCCTCACCTTCACCCCACTCAAGAGGTCTGTTAGGCCTATTAGGTTCCTTGAATGGATTTATGCTAGGTCCTAGCCCATCATCCTCACCCCACTCAAGAAGTCTGTTAGGCCTATTGGGTTTCCCGAACACCACCCCGTATTACCCTCACCACGGCATCATACATACCACAGTGTGAAAAACCTGTGCGAGGTACTCTCTAGCACGAATTCATGCATCATCATCAAATCACTTCGTACGATCAACGCGCTAGTATGACATTTATGCATAAAATATGAAGAAAACCACGTACGAGCACAGCTCCAGTACGGCTTTATGCATAAGAAAACCACTTGAAATCCACGTATCAAGCAAAAGCTCCAGTACGGTTTATAAAATATTATCATGGTATCAAATCGAGGTACGAGCTAAGCTCCAACACTTTTCAAACATGTGAAAACATCAATATCTAGTGCGAGCTAGGCTCCGGCACGGTTTAATTCACATAAACATGATAGGCAGCTCATAAACATTTAAAAACCAATCTCAAAACACATTTAGCACCTCACATGTGCTATTATACAACATCATTCAAACACTAGCCAGTCTATCCATCAATTTGCTTAAAACAAAGCAATATGTTTTGTGAAAATGTTTAAAACATTTGATTTATGAAATTATTAGCCTTACTATCCCATTTTTTTCTAATACCATTTCAACAACCAAATCTCATACAAATACTTATAGTTACTTCCATCCATCGTCAAATACATTTCTATAAACTCATGCACATTACAAAAGCCCTATATGCCTAAAAAATATGAGCAGCTACCTCTATATACTTATAGAATTCTCTTACCTGGAAATCGCGTCGTGAGATTTCCACTTCCTTTAAGCTGCTTACTCATGCAGTTCGATTCGTCTCCACCGAACTCTTCGAAACTGCACACAATCATATTTCACATTATTTTAGTCCACTATAATGCAACCCTTGTTCTTGCTATAGTCAATTCAATCTATAGCCTTTATTAACACTTATAAGGCCTCGTTTTATCTCTCTATTCATATCTCGAATCTATGGATTCCTTTAGGCTTATTTATTCATACCCAATCGATATTAAGCTCATAGTGTTCCATTTTCATCAATTTTCCTCACTATGGAATTTATCAACATATTACATACTCATCTCCATAATTTCACTCAATCCACATAGTAGCTTCATTTACCCACTTCAAATCAACCACATTATTCCATTAACAACTTAACATATCCCATAATCATCAATTCATCCAAATTGCACTTTCTCACACTAGATTCATTCCATTTTCTAGGTCACATTAGTTCCAATACTACCTAGACGGTTTCAACTAACAATACTCATGCAAATCAACTCCAAGATCAATAAACAAACCAATGTGCTTGAGTTGGAGCATTAGAAACTTACCAATCTAGTTTCTCTTCTTGCTTCAAAGGGGAAATGCTTCTTGCTCCTTCAATGCCAACAATGAGGTTTTGGTTTCAACTATGTTGTTCTATTCCTCAAGATGAACAACTTTGTGTCTAATGGCCTCCCTTCAAATCTTACTGAAATGGGTGGATTTTAGAGAGAAAAACCTAGGTTTTGGGTTGGAAATGGAAAGGTGGTGTTGTTTCCCAAAAATTGTAGATTTTAGGGGCCTTTTTATAGAAATCACTTGATGAGATCGATCTGCACTAAGAGGAGATCGATCTGGTCCCCTTAAATTCCTCTTTTCCATGACATTTTAAGCACGAGATCGATCTGTTTAACCTTGATATCGATCTACTCCAAACAGAGAGCTAAGGAGATCGATCTGTATGCTTGAGGATCAATCTTTTCATTATAGAATGTTTAGGAGATCGATCTGACCCCATTGGAGATCGATCAGCTCTATTCCATTACTCAAATAAGAGCATTTTGGCTCTTCCAGATCAATCTCTCATCTAATGAGATCGATCTGGCCTTCATATTTTTTAGATTTTCTACAGTTTTTCTGCAGCAACTCACACCTAAACATTCTTAATTTACTGCCATGGTCATTTTCTCATCCAGTTACCTTTAAGAATTGAAAATGGCATCCATTCATACCTTATACACATTAGAACTTGTGTGTATTCATTGTATAGCCAAAGGTATACAATCTAAGACCAAATTGAAGTATTTAGATTCATGCAACTTCTTTCCATTTACCACACTACTCATTTCTCATTCCACTCACATTCATTACATCCAAAAGCCCAATCCTTCATATTCATATAAAATGAAACTTATGTGTACATTTCTAATTCATGTTACAAGTATGTACATCAAATCCATGGACTTACATCATTTATACTTTACAATGTAAATACATCACCATACTCATGATTTCATAAAGTTTACATCCAAAAATACGGGTCTTACTCATATAATTGTGAACCCGACCACTTGCGCCCATCCATTAGGGTGAAGTTGGGTAGGGACTATGCCATAATGTCAAAGAAAAGTAACTCTGAATTCGGGTAAGGGAAAACAGAATCCAAATTCTAATGAGGCCTGATGTATAGGAATGCTGCTACTAACAGATTGAGGGGCGCGTTCTATAGCAGTTGGGAGCCTATTCTTAGGAAGAGGAAAGGTATTACGAATAAACTCGAGATCAAACTCCCCGAGCCTAGAATAAAGATCTAAAATTATTTGTTTTCCACTACCTTGCCTAGCCATCACGGAGGAAATCAATGAAACTGATGCTTAAAGAATGAGAAAACGAAGAGATACCTTCAGCAGAGATACGCCGTGAGAGTTTGTCAGTGAATGTCATGAGGATTAAATGCCGCCAGGGTCTATGGATGCCGCAAAGGTTAAATTTCACGAGGTTTTAATGTCGCAATGGTTAAATGCTGCGAGAGTTTAATGCCGTGAGGGTTAAATGCCATGAAGGTTCAATGCTGTGAGGGTTGAATTCCGCGAGTGTCTATTAAATGTCGCCAGGGTGATGTCGCGTGGGTTCAATGTCACGAGGATGATGCCGTGAGGGTCTAGCAGTGAGAATATATGCCAATGTGTGTGTAGCAAAGATATGCCATGAAGGTGAGATCTCTGTGGTAAGTGAGTAAAATTTGAGCTGATGCCTTCACGATATATATATATACAAATGGGAGGATCGCGAAAAACAATATACTCTTTCGCAAAGTGACAACTAGCGAAAGAGTGAGGAGCAATTGTTATGTGCACTATCTCAATGTGTCACGTGGCACCATCACAATGCACCACATGGCACGTAAAAATTAAGTTATTGAAATTTATCTAGACAATTTTATCCTTGAGTATCTTTGACTAATGTAGGTGGACAAATACGTAATTAAAGATGGAATTAACCCCTATAAATAGGGATCATGTATGACTCATGAAATTAATTCTCTATTTTTTACTTTATTGAAACTCTACCGAAATTTCGTTCTGACTTAAGCATCGAAGTTCTTACTCAAGAAACAACCCCTGCATCCCTCTGATTATTTTTGTTCTTACAGAGATCTCGGTAACAAGTGGTAAAAAGATTGAAGTGAAGACGTCAGCAATACATCCTCGTTGTGTTTGACAACAACAAAACTAATTACATTTAATAAATCAAATAATAGAACCTAAATTAAAAAAATCTTTTAGCTAAGTCAGAAAATAATAATAATAATAATAATAATAATAATAATAATAATAATAATAATAATAATAATAATAATAATAATAAAAGAAAACCTGGTTAAAAACAGGTGAAAGCACAGGTCAAAAGAGAAACTGGGTCAAATTGCGATTGAGTCGGGTCCAACATGCGGATCTCTAGGAACAACCCCAAAATGGTGCCGTTTTGAATGGCTATAAAACCTAAAGACCTCCTCTTTTCATTCAGATTTATAATTTCTCTCTCTAAAAAGCTTTTGCTTTTCCTTCTCTCTAAATACTAAACTCAGGAAAGCAATAAGCACCTTTTTCGCCTTTTCACGACATCCTCTTACTCGATATACAACCTAAATCTTTCAAAACTCCTCACAAAGGTCTAGATTTAACCCCAAAAATTGGAAAGCTTGCTATTTTGAGACTTAAAAAAGATTTTTGGTATTTCCTTTTGTTTATCTTCTATGTATGCATGTGGCTCTCTGTGTATGAGTTTGTCGTGTATGTGTTCTGTATGTTGTTTCACTCTTGCCCTCCCTATGCTCTGTATCTATGTCTACTGTGAATTTAGAAGAGCTTTTGGATTAGTCTGCATTCAATGAGGGACAAATTGATCCTTTGATTTTACATGTTTTTCTTTTTCTTTTGTTCATGTTAAATGCTCTTGATCAATCCTTTTTGCGGGTTTGACTTCCAATGATTTGGGTGTGACTTTTCTCAACTTAGTTCTTTCCAATATATTGATATGCTTCAATTTTTATATAGTTACTTCATTGCTCATTTACATTCATTGAATATCTTTTGATTTCCTTTTCAATTATATCGAATCATTAATTGATTTTAATTCCCTCTTTCTGATATTCAGGGATCTGATTTGAATACCGAAAATGGGGCATGCTGATGAATTTAGGATTCTTATCAAATTCAAATTAGGATTTAATTGGGGTCGGTTAAGATTGTGGCTTAAGTAATTTTAAGTTCGACTGTAATTGTTATTAAGTGCATTCAGGATTAAGTGCAAATTTGGGGTTGGTGTTGTACGGGTTGGTTTGGGGTTTTAAGAAAACCCCGATTGTATTATTATTTTTTATTTTTATATTTATTTATTACTTTTTTATTTTAGATTGTTTTAATTTTTTTATTTTATATCATTATTAATATCTATAAAAACAAAAGTATAAAATAAAATAAATAATAAAAATAAAAGAAAATATACTAAGAATTATGAACCCACAATCGCTCAAATAAATAAAATTTTAAAAAAATTAATTAAGTGGGCTCAAAGCCTAAGATCGAAATCATGGTAAATTAGGCTCGAACAAAAATGGTGTCTACAGCTGCCCCTCTTTGTGCATTGCTAAAAATCAGGAATGGGGCAAAGACAATAGATAGCCATTTTGTCTGAGTGCAAGACCTTTAAATCATTACAATATGTTCTTTTAAAAAGTAAGGTAAGACATGAAATTTCCTAGTCTTTTCTCTCTTAAGACTAAAGAATAAATGCAATTCAAAATTTCCTCGTCTTTTCTGTCATAAGATGAATAAATGGAAAATAGTTTTTCCTAATTTTTTCTATCAGAAGACTAAGGAATGCAAAAATAAATTTTCCAAATCTTTTATATCCTAAGATTAAGGAATGCAAAATGAAATTTCCTAACCTTTTTTATCGAAAGACTAAGGATGACTCAAAATGAAATTTCCTCATCGTTTCTATCATAAGACTAAGGAATGAATTCTCCTAATCTTTTTAATCATAAGATTAAGGAATAAATGCAAATTGAATTTTGTAATCTTTTTCTATCATGAGATTAAGGAAATAATGAAAAATGATTTTTCCTAATCTTTTCTATCAAAAGTATACCTGTCACATGGGCCGGGTTGGCCTAGATCCTAGCCTGGATGCTACTTAGCCAACCTGGCCCTGTCCCAAGATCGGTCCTGATCTGGGCTGAACCAATTTTGACTCGTCAAATCTGCTGCCTTTTAATAGCAGCAGCGCAACAACATTTAAATTTATATTTTTATTTTTTTTATTTTTTTAAGCTTGTTTTCCTATAAATGCCTAATCATATTTCATTTTTTTCTTTACATTTTTCTTAAGTCAAAAGTTTCTATAAACAATAATAACTTTAATCTTCTCCAATGGTTAAAAGAAAACCAAATTCAATTTTCAAGCTTTCATGGCTTGAGATGTTTTTGCAGTGCAAGTATCATCTGTTGCTTCAAAATCCACATTCTTTACACGTGGAAGAATAATTAGAGACCATCAAACCAGTGTTCAACTGGTTTATGCTTGCTAACATGTATAAAAGACTAGCTTGAAGCGAAATCCCACAATAAAGAACTTAGAAAGGCCAATGAGTTCGTCGATAGTATGTCGGAGGAAGAGGAAGAAATTTTTAAGTCAATCTTATAAATTATAAGTCATAGAAGAGAGTTTTATTTTTCTTTATTTGTAAATTAATAATTCATTTTTTCTTTTTTTTCCTTTTTCATTTTTTCCATTTTTCTCTTTTTTCATTTTCCCCCTCTTTCAACTTCATTGGCTTTAACAAACTTCAGCCTTTTTCATTTAATCTAAGCTCATGTTCCTTTGTAGACACTCATACTAACCCAAAATATATCTTCTGAAGCCTATTCTCTTATTAGGCTTGGATTTCTTCATTCATCTTGATATGTTTCTTTTGATTTCACCTCAATAGTGTTTTCAACAAATCTATTAAAGGATCATTATCTCATTATACAAGTATGCTTTCATTCAATATATGATTCTTCAATTTAAGCATTTACATTTGATCAAAATGAGTTTTAAAAGCACGTAATTGAGGCTCAGGTGAAGGTTTATGAAAGAAAATGGATAAAATAGGCTCAAAATGTGTTCAAGGAAATATAAAACAAAATATCACCTTTTTATCAACCAAATCATTTGGACATTTTGTACCATTCTAATTCACTCATTTCTTTTGTCCTTTTTCTCTCTTTTTTTTTTTTTTTGCTTTTTGCTTTCTTTTTTCTTTATGTTCAATACCCCCCATTTTTCACATTTTTTCACAAAAATAGGGCTATTTCTTTTTCTTTTTCTTTTCTTTCCCATTGATTCATCATGAATACTTTCATCTTTGACCCTCTAGATTTTCCACATGAATGATTTTTCATCTTTCTTGCCCCCAATGTGGAGGGTGATCCTTGATGGGTTATATCACAAAAACTATAATAGGTTCAAAATGTGTAAACAGGGGATAATTTTACCTACGCTTGAAGGATAGTGAAAGAAGGACATTTATCATTTATCATTTCAAATGCAAATGCTCTTATCAAAGATCATTTATTGAACAAAAACGCACTTGTCAAGCACTTTTGCAAAGAGATTCAGCTTTTCTTGTATTGTTGGGTGAAAATTGTATAAGCTTATCTTCTTATTCTTTCTTGCTTGGACAATCTTGGCGAACTAATTCATTTGATCCACAAAAGTAATTCTTTCATAATTGAATTCCATATTTATTGACATTATCATCAGCATCTTCATTATTGACAAAAGTAAGTGGCTAATGAACATAGAAAATGAGAAGATGACAGTGTATCAAACTAGTCGCTTTATTGAAATGATACCAAATAAAAAGTTGGCCCATACATAATACTTTATTTCGTGCTTACGGGCTTAAGTACTTTAGAAAAAAAAACTATCTTGCATTACTTGAAAGAAAGAAAAAAAAAAACTAATTCTTATAAATCTTCAAATTTGTATGGCTTGAGCTCCTCTCACTTTACAAGACTCATCCTTCATTGGCATGGTTAGGCAATGGATTTGCATTCACAGCCAGTTCCCCTTTCATTTCAAAGTTTAATATAACATTTTTAATCAATCTTTGTACTCTATACTTTAGTGTAGTACAATTTTCCAATGAGTGACCCATATTTTTAAAGTGATACTCACATCTAGCATTCTCATCATACCATTTTAGATATGGAGGCTTGAGAGGTTCCACATAGACAAGGTGATAAGTTACTCCTTGATCAGTCATTGGTACAAATCAATATAAGTCATGGGGATTAGGTTGATGGGAGTTCTCTCTCGTTTTGGCCATTACCCCCTTAACATTGCTCATTTGTTTGTTTGGCTAGCGACTAATTGAGGAGTTAGTACATGTGTTTGAGGTCAAAAGTTAGGCTGAAATTATGGGTATTACTGGTAAGGGTATTGAGTTGGATAATATGGTTGTGCCATTGGATATGATTGTTATAAAGTGTACCTTTTATGTTGCCCTCAAGTATAACAGCATGGGCATCTTCTGCCTTCCTTCTGTGGGCTCTTTTTTTTCTTTTCAGCATTGTTGGCAACTTTGACCTTACCACTCTTGATCACGTTCTCATGATCTCATCGAATAATACCATATTAGAAAAGCTCTTAGTGGCATTACCAATTATCCTATCATAATAAGGAACTTTTAAAGTATTAACGAATAAATGGTAAGCTCTTTCTCTAAAAGTAGAAGTTGTACCACTGCAGCCACATTATGGCACTTCTAAGCATATTATTTGAAACTCTTATTGCCCTTCTTTTCTATGCTTTAGTGTAAGACCCAAAATTTAACATGTAATCCTTATGACTTTGTGATGTATAGACAAGTCGTCACAAATTATGTAAATTATGAGGAATGGATGTTTTGAAGTTGTAAATGTGTATGAAATGTAAAATGGATGGTTAAGTAAATCATATACCAATGTAACAGTGATTTTAGGATGAAAGTGCAGCAGAACTACTTCAGGAAAGGAGCAGATCGATCTCATTGGCAATACAGATCGATTTCATTAAGGCTCAGGTTGCTACAGATCGATCTCATTGCAAGGCCAAATTGATCTCCATAAGGTTTTGAGTTGTACAAATCGATCTCATGCTTAGGGACAGATCGATCTCATTAGGTCTGAAAGGTTAGTTTCGATGAGAAAAATGCAGGGCAGATCGATCTCATAAGGTTGGCAGATCGATCTCATAGAGATAATTCTATAAATACTGGACCTCTGCAACCTCTATTTCACGGGATTTACTATTTTATTCAAGAACCAAAGCTAAACCAAACCTTTTAACACTAGAAAACTTTAGTTTACAACCAGTTTTGAGTGAGAAACAGTTAAGCAAAGTTATTCTTGGTGAAAAGGAGAACAACATACTTGTAAACAAGAGATTAGAATCAAACGTTTGAAGAGCAAGGAGGATTTTACCAATTTTGGTAGAAAATGACGAAATCTCAGCTAGGTAAGATTTAATGCACCAAGTTTATATATGTTAAACTAGGTGTATTGGTGAGTTAATTGGTATATGTATGAAATGTTGGAAATGAAAGGATCATGAAAAATTAGCTTAACCTAGCTATTGGCATGGAAATGAGAAAATGATAAAGAAGTTGTGTAAACATGAATTTAATGGTGGAATATGCAATTATGGAAGATTTTAAGTTAATCTTATGAAATGCATAAATTTGAAATAAGGAGAAATGAAGATAGATATAAGGAAAAATATGGTATAATACAATAATAGAAGAAAGTGATGAAATCTATGTATTGAGTTAAGAGTTAGCAAATGAAACAAGTATATTACGGTATACTAATGTAAATAAATATAACAGCTTCGAAAATCACATTGGAAACTGATCGGACTGCAAGAGTGAGTAGCACCGAGGAAGAGAAGTCACATGACGTGGTCCGAGATAGGTAAGGGAATTTCATGAGTAGCTAGAGATAGCTACACATATTACGAATAGAATTTTGATATTATATGATATATGAATTCCCTTAAATAGGCATGATAGTATGATAGAGACAAATGAGGATAAGTGTATTTTATCCAAAAATTGGGTGAAAATACCTTAGAAGCATGTTGTGACCAAAATTTATGAGTTACATGATAGAATGGCTAATGCTTTCATAGATATACGAAAACAACACGTTTGAGTGCTTATTTGATTTAATTGGGTGAATTATGATTTAAATAGCCATCTATTAGGGTTTTATGTTAAAACCATTATGCTTTGAATAGACATCTATTAGGGTTTTGTGTGAAAACCATAAGTGCTAGAGAATACTCGCACTATATTTTGATATATGCATCATATAGTACTGGAGTATTTACTCGTACTAGATTTTAAATGTGAAATATGCATGTTAGAGTAGGGTTTTAGGGTTTAGGGTTTAGGGTTTAAGGTTTAAGGTTTAGGGTTTAGGGTTTAAGGTTTCAGGTTTTAGGTTTAGGAGTTAGGGTTTAAGGTTAGGGTTTAAGATTTAGGGTAGCATTGCTCGTACTCAGTTTTTGTGATTGATGCATTATAGAGTATTGAGAGCTATGCTCATACTCAGTTTTACATGATAGAGTATTGGGAGTTTAGCTCGTACTCAGATTTCATATATTATACATTATAGAGTATTAGGAGCTTTGCTCATACTCATGTTTTATATGACATAGTGCTCGGAGTGTTGCTCGCACTATAGTTATGTCATTGTGATATGGTCGTGTTAGGAGTTTACTCGCATGTACCAGTTTTGAAATGAGCATGAAATAACCGTGTTGGAAACCTGTGTTGACTGTGTGTCGCATTGATATTATATGCTTACACTGTATTATTTTGAGATATGGTCGAGGGCTATCGAGCTAACCCATGGTATGAGCACTGAGACTCATGGCGAGCATCCCACCTTGAGATAGGGTTTATGGAGTAATGTGTACCGTGTATGTCACATGGAGTACGTTGTACCATGAGTACTTGAATGTACTTGGATAGGACTGGTTAGCAGTGGGAGCGAGATCCAGTAGGATCTGGTGTGCTTCGGGATCAAGTCCTCAGATTGAGAGCTGACGACAGAGATTTGACCCACCTCTTGTTACAGCAATTGTGAGACCCTGCACATCAAGTACTGTGTAGCCTGGGATCACGAAAAATGAGTTATGATCATACACTCAGAACATGTAGTCGCCTATCTCAGTTTTCTTTTCATGCTATGTGAATCAATATTTCTTGATTTAATTATCACGTTGTTTTATGATATGAACATTTGAATTTGTAAGTTGTAAAAAGGGTAACCCAAGGGATGGGTGAGGCCCAGTTTTCCATGTTTTTAAACATGATGAATGCCATATGATTTTGATTTAAATGAATGGCATGAGAAATGTGATTTATGTGATATTACATGAGAAATGCAGTGTTATACATAAAATGCTGAAATTGTTAAACCATCATATTTCCAGTTTTATAACTGATGTTTTGTATCTATATATATATCGCATAAAACCTTTGAGAGAGATGCATGCTTTAGATACAAATGGGTAAGGAAATGATTTCAAGGCATAGGCATTGTATTTTGTAGATAGTGCGATTATCTACTTGCTTGCCTGATTTCCTTACTGAGCTGTAAGCTCAACCCCTTATTATTTCACTCTTTTCAGAGCATCCACAGTAGATGGACATAGCAAGAGATTTATAGACTTTGATCCACTGCCTATCCATCTTATGAGAGGTATACACATTCGAATATTTTATACTGACCAATGTATAAGCACAGCTATGTAAACGATTGTATAGCGGGGATGTATATGTACAAATCTTTGTATTACTGTATAAGAGTTTATATTATAGAAAAGAATATTTAATTATATGTATATTGTAAATGAGTGACTAATATAGAATCACAGCCCAACTATTTGGAGTAATGTGATGACAGAAGAAGAGGTAAATGAAATGTGAAAATTTTGTGGGGATTTTGGTAGGTTGCGTGTGAGAGAAAGGTGTGATAAAATGGTATCAGAGCAGTGTTGGTCTGATATGAGTCGATATTAGTAATTAGGAAGAAGTATACTTCCCGATAGTACTGTGCTTTGTTCAGTTACAATTGTATATACGAGATGGAATTCAAACTAATTAACAATTTTAAATGCAGGGATTTAGCCATTACGTTTAATACTCGTCGTAGTAAAGGGATTAGAGATAGGGCTCGAGGCTGTAGAGGTAGTCCAGAGACCCAAGATGAGACTATTAGTCCTACTGAGGTACCGGAGGTACCAAGATACATTTTAAGAGATTAGAACATCGCCTAGAGACCGTAGTGCAAATACTGGCACAGATTATGCCAGAAGGACAGGGACAAGATGCAGAGACTGCACCTGGAGAGGCAGTTGCACCTGATACACCTACACCCCCATCGGTTTAGGATACACCATCTCATGTTGCTCCACGACAAAGCGATAATGTTTTGGGGTACGGTTGTGATCTCGATATACTCCGACAATTCTAGAAACTTGGACCTCCAACTTTTCATGGCATTAAGGACCCAGTTTTGACGGAGGAGTGCATAGGAGAAATGGAGAAGTTGTACGGATTCTTTGAGTGTATGACTTTAGAAATGATCGCATTTGCTGCGTTCCTACTGAAGGGGACAGCAAAGCATTGGTGGAAGTCCACTCGACCCATATTGAGAGTCTGACATATAGAGATCAGTTGAGAGATATTTCTGGATGCCTTCAGGAGGCAGTTTGTTCCAGATACGGCTCAACTGAGGTTGCAGGCCGAGTTCTTGGGGTTAAGCTAGGGGAGTCAGTCAGTGGATGAGTACAAGACCAGATTTTTATCCCTTAGAAGGTATGACCCTAACACCATGAGTAGCGACACCAGGAATGGGTGACTTGAGGGATGGGTGAGGCCCAGTTTTCCATGTTTTTAAACATGATGAATGCCATATGATTTTGATTTAAATGAATGGCATGATAAATGTGATTTATGTGATATTACATGAGAAATGCATTGTTAAACATAAAATGCTGAAATTGTTAAACCATCATATTTCCAGTTTTATAACTGATGTTTTGTATCTATATATATATATATATATATATCGCATAAAACCTTTGAGAGAGATGCATGCTTTAGATACAAATGGGTAAGGAAATGATTTCAAGGCATATGCATTGTATTTTGTAGATAGTGCGATTATCTACTTACTTCTCTAATTTCCTTACTGAGCTGTGAGCTTAACCCCTTATTATTTCACTCTTTTCAGAGCATCCACAGTAGATGGAGATAGCTAGAGATTTATAGACTTTGATCCGCTGCGTATCCATCTTGTGAGAGGTATACACATTCGAATATTTTGTACTGACCAATGTATAAGCACAGCTATGTAAACAATTGTATAGCGGGGATGTATATGTACAAATCTTTGTATTACTATATAAGAGTTTATATTATAGAAAAGAATACTAAATTATATGTATATTGTAAATGAGTGACTAATATCGAATCACAGCCCAACTATTTGGTGTAGTGTGATGACAGAAGAAGAGGTAAATGAAATGTGAAAATTTTGTGGTGATTTTAGTAGGTCGCGTGTGAGAGAAAGGTGTGACAGAATGGTATCAGAGCAGTGTTGGTCTGATATGAGTCGATATTAGTAATTAGGAAGAAGTATACATCCTTATTGTACTGTATTTTGTTCAGTTATAATTGTGTATATGATATGGAATTCAAACTAATTAACAATTTTAAATGCAGGGATTTAGCCATTACGTTTAATACTCGTCGTAGTAGAGGGATTAGAGATAGGGCTCGAGGTCGTAGAGGTAGGCCAGAGACCCGAGATGAGACTATTAGTCCTACTAAGGTACCGAAGGTACCGAGGTACATTTTGAGAGATTAGAACGTCGCCTAGAGACCATAGTGCAGATACTAGCATAGACTATGTCAGGAGGACAAGGACAAGATGCAGAGATTGCACCTGGAGAGGTAGTTACACCTGATACACCTACACCCCCACCGATTTAGGATACACCATCTCATGTTGCTCCACAGCAAAGCGATAATGTTTTGGGGTATGGTTGTGATCTCGATAGACTCCGACAATTCCAGAAACTTGGACCTCCAACTTTTCGTGGCATTAAGGGCCCAGTTTTAGCGAAAGAGTGCATAGGAGAAATGGAGAAGTTGTATGGATTCTTTGAGTGTACGACTTCAAAAATTGTCATATTTGCTGCGTTCCTACTGAAGGGGACAGCAGAGCATTGGTGGAAGTCCACTCAACCCATATTGAGAGTCCAACATACAGAAATCAGTTGAGAGATATTTCTGGATGCCTTCAGGAGGCAGTTTATTCCAGATACGGCTCAACTGAGGCTGCAGGCCGTGTTCTTGGGGTTAAGCTAGGGGAGTCACTCAGTGGATGAGTACAAGACCAGATTTTTATCCCTTAGAAGGTATGACCCTGACACCGTGAGTAGCGAGACCAGGACGGTCCACAGATTCATAGATAAACTGAGACCAGTATTATGTTCTAAGTTGGTTCCATTCGATATTTCTACCTACGACGAGACAGTGAGCAGGGCGTAACTCTGTGATCAAAATTATGAGAGGAATGTCTCAGAATTTAGAATAGTCAGGAAAGGTAGAGATAGAGATAGAAAGAGGTCGGTGAGTGATAGTGCTTGAGGTTTCATATATCGAGGAGGGAGGAGACTCTTCAGTAAAAGACCAAGGATCGAGGAAGTACAAGAGAAGATTGTGAGATCTTCTGCATACTTGGCTATAGCTTCAGCTAGAGGAGTTGTGATTGGAGGATCGAGGCCTACTACTAAGCAGTGCAGTAGATGTGGTAGATTCTACAGAGGTAGACCTTATCCTATTTCTAGCAATTTATGCTTCAGATGTAGGAAGCTAGGACATACGGTCGGAGTTTGCCAAGAGGTGATAGACATTGTCCCACAGAAGGGTAAGGAGCCAGAGAGAGCTCCAGCTGATTTATCTACGTCGAGGAGGAGAGGGACAACAGAGGAGAAAGGGAAGCAGGTTATGGGATGAGGGCGAGTGCATGCCTTGGACCAAGGGACAGTTGATACTTCGTCGGATGTGATTAGAGGTAATATCCTGATGTATGATTTAAAAGCATGTAAGATAGAAAAGCATGTAGAGCATACACCTTTGAATAGGATGATGTTGATTAGTATGCTCATGGATTATAGTCAGCTAGAAGAGTATGTATTAAGTGATTGTAAGCTAATAGTAAGGGAAAAGGATATGACAACCAATCTAATATTGTTCAGCATGAGTGATTTCGATGTAATCTTAGGAATGGATTGGTTATCATCAAACCATGTTGTTTTAGACTGTTATGCCAAGACAGTTATGTTTCCTAAACTTGAAAAACATGTTGTAAAGTTTGATGAAAATAAATAAAGATAGTAGTTATGGTTGTAATTGATAATGTACTATGCTGACTGAGAAATAAATATGTTAAAGGTTTTATTACATACATGGTTGATACGGATAAGGTACATTTGGAGTTGGCAGATATCCTTATGGTTAGCGAATTCCCAGAAGTCTTTCTAGATGAATTGCCAAGGTTGTCACCAGACAGAGAGATATAGTTCTGTATAGACTTAGTGCCTAGTACTGAACCCATATCGAAACCACCGTATCACAGGGCCTTAGTTGAGCTTGAGGAGCTCAAGAGAGAGTTACAAGAGTTGTTGGATAGGGGTTTTATCAGACTGAGTGTTTCACCTTAGGGAGCATCGATTTTATTTGTAAAGAAAAAGGATGGAAGCCTCTGATTGTGTTTAGATTACAGATTGTTGAATAATGCAACCATCAAGAATAGATATCTCCTTCCACGCATTGATGATTTGTTGGATTAGCTCAAGGGAGCGCAAGTCTTTTCTAAGATTGATCTGAGGTCTGAGTATCAACAATTGAGAGTTCGGAGTGGAGATGTGCCCAAGATAGCATTTAAGACCCAATATGGTCACTATGAGTTCTTGGTTATGCCATTCGGATTAACAAACGCTCTCGTAGCTCTCATGGCTTTGATGAACGATGTGTTCAACCCATATCTAGATCAGTTCATTATCGTCTTCATAGAAGATATCTTGGTATATTCAAAATCTATGGAAGAGTATGAGAAGTACCTCAGGATTGTACAACAGACTTTACGAGAGCAGAAGTTATATGCTAAACTCAACAAGTGTGATTTTTGGTTGTCACAGATCTCTTTTTTGGGACACATTATGTCAAAGGATAGTGTATCAGTAGATCTATCCAAGATTGAAGCTATAGTTTAGTGGGAACAGCCGAGGACAGTCACCGAGATCAGGAGTTTCTTGGGTTTAACAGGGTATTATCGAAGATTTTTTTTGAAGTTAGCAGCTCCGTTGACGCGTCTCACTCAAAGGGGTGTAGCATTTGTATGGAAAGAGGATTGTGGGAAGAGTTTTTAGGAGTTGAAGAGTCGATTGACCACATCTCTGATTCTCATTATCCTACCAGCTCAGAAGGATTTTCAGTGTATAGTCACATCAGAGACTGGATTGTGTATTGATGCAAGATGAGAAGGTAGTTGCTTATGGATCCAGACAGCGGAAGGATCATGAAAAGAACTATCTGATCCACGATTTGGAGTTAGTAGCAGTAGTGTTTGTGTTGAAGGTATGGCACCACTACTTTTATGGAGAGAAATTCCAGATCTTTACCGACCACAAAAGCCTTAAGTATCTGTTCTCGTAGAAAGAATTGAACATGAGACAGAGAAGATGGCTAGAGCTTCTGGAGGACTATGATTGTGAGATATTTTACCATCCGGGTAAGGCTAATGTTGTAGCTAATGCTTTGAGCAAAAAGAACCTTGGGATGGTATCATATATGATGGTCAGGGAACATGAGTTGCTAGAGCAGTTTGCTAGCCTCAGTTTGGGAGTCATACCTTCTGACATGGATACAAACTGTGTGAGTGCTAGTCTACACTTTGAGCCGGATCTGTTGGACAGGATCTAATGGACTCAGCAGACTATCTATATTGCATTTATGTGAGTAGTCAAACACAAAAGGGCACAGAGACTGATTTTGAGATAAGTTCATATGGACTTCTGAGGTTCAAAAGTAGATTGTGTGTTCCCGAGGACCTAGAGCTTAGGAGATTGATATTGACGGAAGCTCATTTAATGAGGTACACGCTACATCCGGGGAGTAATAAGATGTATCAGAATCTCCAGAAAGTGTACTGGTGGTCAGGTATAAAGAGAGATGTAGAAGAATTAGTGGCAAGATGTCTCATATGTTAGCAAGTGAAGGTAGAGCATCAGAAACCCGCAAGGTTTTTGCATCCTCTACCTATATTGACATGGAAATGAGAGCATATCACCATGGATTTTATGATGGGTTTACCGAGGACCCAGAGGAATCACGATGCTATATGGGTGATTGTTGATAGACTGACAAAGTCTGCCTACTTTTTAGCTATGAGAGCTACCGATACACTAAGTACATTGATAGAGTTATATGTACGCGAGGTAGTGAGGTTACATGGTATTCCAGTGAGCATTGTTTCGGATAGGGATTCCCGCTTCACTTTACACTTTTGGAAACATTTTCAGGAAGCCATGGGAACCCAGTTGAGTTTGAGCACCGCTTTTTATCCTCAGATAGATGGTCAGTCAGAGAGGACTATACAGACTCTGGAGGATATGTTGAGAGCATGTGTGCTAGATTATAGAGGCTCCTGGGATGATTATTTGCCATCAGTTGAATTCGCCTACAATAACAGTTATCATGCGAGTATCGGGATGGCACCATATGAGGCTTTATATGGTCGTAGATGTTATTCCCCTATCAAATGGGAAGAAGTTGATGACAGGAAAATATTTGCTCCTGATTTGGTTGCACAAGCCTCTGAGGACATCTAATTGATTATTGAGAGATTGAAGACAGCTCAGAGTAGACAAAAAAGTTACGCTGACAAGATACGAAGACCACTTGAGTTCACAGTTGGTGATTCAGTATTTCTAAAGGTTTCTCCTTCCAAGGGTATAGCGAGATTTAGGAAGAGAAGTAAATTGAGTCCTCGTTACATTGGACCCTTTGAGATACTGGACAGAGTAGGAGATAAGGCATATAGATTAGCTTTGCCTCCGAATTTATCGAGAGTGCATAATGTCTTCCACATTTCAATGTTGAGAAAGTATCATCCAAATCCTAGTCATGTGATTCGGTATGAGCCGTTGAAGCTCAAAGATGATTTGACCTATGTAGAGAAATCGATACGAATACTGGATAAAAAGGACAAAGTTTCAAGAAATAAGACTATCGGGTTAATAAAGATTCTCTGGCAGTATCACACTTCGAAGGAAGCTACTTAGGAGCTGGAGAGTCTGATGCGAGAGAGATATCCCCAATTGTTTACAAAGTAACTTAGTTTTAATTTGGAGGACCAAATTTCTTAAGGTGGGGAGGATTGTAAGACCCAAAATTTAACATGTAATCCTTATGACTTTGTGATGTATAGGCAAGTTAAAAATTATGTAAATTATGAGGAATGGATGTTTTAAAGTTGTAAATGTGTATGAAATGTAAAATGGATGGTTAAGAAAATCATATACCAATGTAACAGTAAATTTGGGATGAAAGTACAGCAGAACTGCATCAAGAAGGGAGCAGATCCATCTCATTGGCAATACAGATCGATTTACTTAAGGTTCGGGTTGCAACAGATCGATCTCATTACAAGGCTAGATCGATCTCCTTAAGGTTCTGAGTTGTACAGATCGATCTCATGCTTAGGGACAGATCGATCTCATTAGGTCAAAAAGGTCAGTTTTGAGGAGAAAAATGAAGGATATATCGATCTCATGTGGTGGGCAGATCAATCTCATAGAGACAATTCTATAAATACTGGACCTCTGCGACCTCTGTTTCACGGGATTTACTATTTCATTCAAGAACCAAAGCTAAACCTAACCTTTCAACACTAGAAAACTTCAGTTTGCAACCAGTTTTGAGTGAGATACAGTTAAGCAAAGTTGTTCTTGGTGAAAAAGAGAACAACATACTTCTAAACAAGAGATTGGAATCAAAGGTTTGAAGAGCAAGGAGGATTTTACCAATTTTGGTGGAAAAGGAGGAAATCTCAGCTAGGTAAGATTTAATACACCAAGTTGATATATGTTAAACTAGGTATATTAATGAGTTAATTGGTATATGTATGAAATGTTGGAAATGAAAGGATCGTGAAAAATGAGCACGACCTAGCTATTGGCATGGAAATGAGAAAATGATAAGGAAGTTGTGTAAACATGAATTTAATGGTGGAATATGCAATTATGGAAGATTTTAAGTTAATCTTATGAAATGCATAAATTTGAAATAAGGAGAAATAAAGATAGATACATGGAAAATATGGTATAAAACGATAATATAAGAAAGTGATGAAATCTATGTATTGAGTTAAGAGTTAGCAAATGAAACAAGTATATTACGGTATACTAACGTAAATAAATATAACAACTTCGAAAATCACATTGGAAACTGATCGAACTGGGAGAGTGAGCAGCACCAAGGAAGAGAGGTCACGTGACGTGATCCGAGGTAGGTAAAGGAATTTCATAAGTATCTAGAGATAGCTACACGTATTTCGAATAGAATTTTGATATTGTATGATATATGAATTCCCTTAAATAAGCATGATAGTATAATAGAGACAAATGAGGATAAGTGTGTTTTATCCAAAAATAGGGTGAAAATACTTAGAAGCATGTTGTGACTAAAATTTATGAGTTGCATGATAGAATGGCTAATGTTTTCATGGATATACGAAAACAACACGTTTGAGTTCTTGTTTGATTTAATTGGGTGAATTATGATTTGAATAGCCATCTATCAGGGTTTTATGTGAAAACCATAAGTGCTAGAGAATACTTACACTATATTTTGAGATATGCATCATAGAGTACTGGAGTATTTACTAATACTAGATTTTAAATGCGAAATATGCATGTCAGAGTACTGGGAGCATTGCTCAATCTCAATTTTTGTGATTGATGGATTATAGAGTATTGGGAGGTATGCTCATACTCAGTTTTACATGATAGAGTACTAGGAGTTTAACACATACTCAGATTTCATATATTATACATTATGGAGTATTGGGAGCTTTGCTCATACTCATGTCTTATATGACACAGTGCTGGGAGTATTGCTCATACTATAGTTATATCATTGTGATATGGTCGTGTTGGGAGTTTACTCGCACATATCGATTTTGAAATGAGCATGAAACAGTCGTGTTGGGAGACTGTGCTGACTGTGTGTCGCTCTGATATTATATGCTCACACATGTATTATTTTGAGATAAGGCCAAGGGCTATTGAACTAACCCATGGTATGAGGACTAAGACTCATGGCGAGCAGCCCAACTATGAGGTATATCCAAGGTATGAGTACTAAGACTCATGACGAGCATCCCACATTGAGATAGGGTTTATGGAGTATTGTGTACCATTTATGTCACATGGAGTACGTTGTACTGTGAGTACTTAAATGTACTTGGATAGGACCGGTTAGCAATGGGAGCAGGATCCAGTGGGATCTGGTTTACTCCGGGATCAGGTCCTCAGATTGAGAGCTAACGGTAGAGATTTGACCCACCTCCCGTTACAGCAATTGTGAGACCCTACATATCGAGTACTGTGTAGCCTGGGATCACGAAAAATGAGTTATGATCATACACTTGAAAAATGTAGTCGCCTATCTCAGTTTTCTTTTCATGCTATGTGAATCAATATTTCTTGATTTAATTTTCACATGGTTTTATGATATGAACATGTGAATTTGTGAGTTGTAAAAAGGGTAACCCGAGGGATGGGTAAGACCCAGTTTTCCATGTTTTTAAACATGATGAATGCCATATGATTTTGATTTAAATTAATGGCATGATAAATGTGATTTGAGTGAAATTACATGAGAAATGTAGTGTTATACATAAAATGCTAAAATTGTTAAACCAGCATATTTTCAGTTTTATAACTAATGTTTTGTATCTATCTATCTATCTATATATATATATATATCGCATAAAAGCTTTGAGAGAGATTCATGCTTTAGATACAAATGGGTAAGGAAATGATTTTAAGGCATAAACATTGTATTTATTAGATAGTACGATTATCTACTTACTTGCCTTATTTCCTTTCTGAGCTGTGAGCTCACCCCTTTATTATTTCACTCTTTTCAGAGCATCCACAGTAGGTGGACACGATTGGAGATTTGTAGACTTTGATCCGCTGCCTATCCATCTTGTGAGAGGTATATACATTCGAACATTTTGTACTGAACAATGTATAAGCACAGCTATGTAAACGATTATATAGTTAAAGATGTATATGTACAAATCATTGTATTACTGTAAAAGAGTTTATATTATAGAAAAGAATACTAAATTCTCTGTATAGTGTGAACGAGTGTGAATGGGTTACTAATATCGAATCACAGCCTAACTATTTGGTGTAGTGTGATGACAGAAGAAGAGGTAAATGAAATGCAAAAATTTTGTGGTCATTTTGTAGGTCGTGTGTAAGAGAAAGGCATGACAGAATGGTATCAAAGCAATGTTGGTCTGATGTGAGTCGATATTAGTAATTAGGAAGAAGTATACATCCCTATAGTACTGTGCTTTGTTCAATTACAATTGTGTATATGAGATGGAATTTAGACTAATTAATAATTTTAAATGCAGGGATTTAGCCATTATGGTTAATACTCGTCGTAGTAGAGGGATTAGAGATAGGGCTCGAGACCGTAGAGGTAGGTTAGAGACTGAGATGAAACTATTGGTCCTACTAAGGTACCAGAGAGCACCAAGGCACGTTTCGAGAGATTAGAACATCACCTAGAGACCGTAGTAGAGATACTGGCACAGACTATGCCAGGAGGACAGGTACAAGATGCAGAGACTGCACCTGGAGAGGCAATTGCACCTGATACACCTACACCCCCACTGGTTTAGGATACGTCATCTCATGTTGCTCCACGACAGAGCGGTAATGTTTTTGGGTACAGTTGTGATCTCAATAGACTCTGACAATTCTAGAAACTTGGACTTCCAACTTTTCGTGGGATTAAGGACCCAGTTTTAGCAGAGGAGTGGATAGGAGAAATGGAGAAGCTATACGGATTCTTTGAGTGTACGACTTCAGAATTGGTCGCATTTGTTGCGTTCCTACTGAAGGGGACAGCAGAGTATTGGTTGTCAGGACCCATTCTCAATCCATGACTTTAACAAAAAACCACTACAAATTTTTCGTATTTTGACTTACCTTTCCTCTCTTTAATGGTTGGGCTGTGATTCGATGTCAGAGTCCTCACTTACCACATCATCCAATATCATACATACATGTCAACATACTATTACTGACTGTACTTGCTTTTATCATACATGTAAGATTATATAAAATCTAATATAAATACATTCCCCATAATATATATCGTATACATCACTATGCTGTTTCTATGTTTAGATACACAACTATACAAAATCTATATACCTGGCGGTCGATAGGAACTAGCTGTGGACTCAGGAATACTATCCCTCGATAGCTCTCGCTCTACTGGCGCTCTATAGAGAGATGTAAAGAAAGGGGGTTAGCATACAACGCGCTCAGTAAGGAAATCAGGCAAGCAAGTAGATATCTACACTATCTACTCAAAATAATGCTA
The DNA here is from genome assembly GCA_033439115.1 of Firmiana major. Classification (NCBI taxonomy): domain Eukaryota; kingdom Viridiplantae; phylum Streptophyta; class Magnoliopsida; order Malvales; family Malvaceae; genus Firmiana; species Firmiana major. The sequence goes on along the minus strand of CM065904.1, from coordinate 54,175,544 downwards.
TGCCTTGAAAACATTATTTCCTTAACTCATTTCAAAAGCATGTCTTGAAATATAATATATATATATATATATATATATATATATATATATACTTGTACAGATTAAATCCCATGTACAGAAATCATGCTTTCTTTCTCAAATATAGGCATGTGGTGCAAAACAATGCATCTTTATATAAATCATGCCTTTATGTAAATCATGCCATGTATATTTAAATCACAATAAATATGGCATTAAATAATTCACAACACAAAATCGGAGTCCGACCCATCCCTCAGGTCTGTCCGCAATTTAAATCAGTCAATCAATGTGATATATCATGTGAGGCTCTGTGGTTAAATGCAAATAGTATCCTGGACTATGATCATATCCGAAATGTGATCCCAAGCAACATAGTACTCAGTGTGCGGGGCATCACTGCTGCAACGGGAGGATGGTCAGTCCACTACAGCCGTCAGCTATACGTAACACACGGTACAGCGTACTCCTCGCGCCCCCAAGCACGGTATAAAGTACACACGTGGACCCTACATCACAGCCAGGGTGCCTGCCATAGGTCTTAGCCCTCGTAACCATGGAATATCATACCACGTCTATATTAACCTCATGCAGATATTCTCTCACAAGATGTGACACACAGTCACACAAGGACTCGGGCATGGGTTGTAACATGTATTATATATCACATACAGTGTGCGTCTTGAGTGCGACCCACAGTCGACACTCCGCTCAAACACTGTTTCACATCACAAACTCAACTCTAGTGCGAGTAAACCTCCAGCAACTAGGTCAATGCATAGTTCATGTATTAAATCAAGTACGAGCAATAGCTCCAGTACCATGCTATGCACAATATCAAATCAAGTACGAGCAGTAGCTCCAGTACTATGTCATGTATAAACCATGAAGAATCGAGTACGAGCAACGCTCCAGTACTCTGTCATGTATCTCATGTAAAACTCGAGTACGAGCTAATCACTCCAGTACTCTGTCATGCATATATCATTTAAAGCTGAGTACGAGTAAAACTCCAGTACTCTATCATGCATGTCATGGAAATCTAGTGCGTATCAAAATCCAGCACTAATGTATGTGAAAAACATATGAAATACAGTGCGAGCTGTGCTCTAGCACGATTCATTCTCACATAATATGATAGATGGCTCTTTAAAAGGGATTTTTTACAAAATATTAAAATCAGCACTACAAAGTGTGCTTAAGTCACATCAACCTTAAAATCATTAGCCCATCTATTTATTTTCATGCTAAACAGTAGTTAAACACTCACAATAGTAGTTTCCATGCTTTTTGCAACTTTTCACACGTTGACTTTTTGACTAACTAGGGGTAAAATTATAATTTACCACTATCGGGTCTCAATAATTTATTATTCACTTTCTCTGACCCTCAGAGTTTTTAAGTGAATGTAAAAGCAGACGAAAATACGTGCAGGTATCTCTAACTACTCGCAAAAGTCCCTTACCTCGGATCACGTCAAGTGACCTCACTTCCTCGGTGCTGCTCAATCCGCAGTCCGATCAGCTCTCAATGTAAACTCCGGAGCTGTAAATAACCATTCCTCAGGTTAATTATAATTTTCCTACTGTATTACACATTAATACAGTCTATTTTCCTTTAATGGGCCTTAATAATCCTTAATGGGCCTTAATCCGTATTAAGCCCGTTTTCCACTTATTATTTCCCTTCATCAGGGTCTATCGACTCATTGGGCCTATCAATACCCATTGGGCTTTATTCCAAGCTCTTTGGATAGCCCGTATATCATTTACGACATTTAATTCAAAATTCCGAATATAATTCACTAAATCCGAAATTTAATCCGAAATGCGTAAATTAAATCTTAAATACGCATAAATCACATAATTTATCGTAAATGAACTTTACTTACCTGATAATATGCGATGGTACGCAAATCGAAGTTCAATCGGGCTTCCGTTTGAAATTTATCGTCGAACTGCACAATTTATTATATTTAACTTCGGGTCAATTTTTGATTAAATATAATTTAAATAAATTCATCAGAAATCAAATCGGTCACTTTTGACTTTGTATCGACTTACCCGAAGTCTAGTAAAATCCCAAAAATTTCCCTTTTCCTTTTTCTTTCATTTTCCTCTTTTTCCCCTTTTCTCCTTGGCTGAACCGGTCCGGTCCGGTTCAGCGCAGAACCTTCTCCCCTGAACCACTGACCGGTTCACGCATCCTTTGGCCGTGCTGGCGTATTTCGACCGGTTCCCGACGCATCACCACCGTCGTTCGGCGCACCTAAGCCTGGGCAACACTCGGCTGGGCTCGATCGGGACCAAGCACCGCCGATGGCCGTCGGATTCCTCTTTTCCTCCGCGGCCTTCTCCTCTTCGATTCGCCGACGTCTGCGTCGGTGGAGGGTGTGATCGGTGCCGATGGGTGCACACGGTCCTGCTCTTCCTTTTTCGGCCTCTTTCCTGGCCGTGGGGTCACTGGTGGTGGCCGTTCGGTGGTCTTCTTCTTCCTCGACTTCCACGTGGTTTCCCCTCTTTTCTCTCTCCCCGATTTCTAACTTTCAGATTTCCTTTTTTTATTTATAATATATTTTTATTATTATTTTATTATAAAATAATAATAAAAATCCCAAAAATATCCCATAAATATCTAAAAATATCTCTAAAAATCATATTAAATTCATTTAATCCGTAAATGAATTTATCAGTCCGATTTTACCTTTTCGGTATATTTTTTTCACTATTTTTGGGCTCATTTTTCGAGGTAAAAATTCTGATAAATTCTAATAAATTTATATCTTGATCAATTGGGCTCGAAATTAAATATTTTCCTCGATTTTGATCAAGATTCCTCAATTTCATATTCTTAATGAAATTGTCTTATCGAAATTATACTGAATTTCAATCAATTGACCGTTTTACCCCTGCACTTGTTCAGGAATCAACTTAACCCTTATCTCGCTGTTATGCAGCTTACATGCATTTTTAATTTCTCAAATTGTCGATTGCATGTTAGTAAATACTCTTCTTATGATTTAACTATGTAATAAAGTGTTCATACACATAGGAATCATAAGGAACAAGCTACATAAAAATTCGGGTCTGACATTGGTGGAAGTCCACTCGACCCATATTGAGAGTCCGACATACACAGATCAGTTGGGAGATATTTCTGGATGCCTTCAAGAGGCAGTTTGTTCCAGATACGACTCAGCGGAGGCTACAGGCTGAGTTCTTGGGGTTAAGCCAGGGGAGTTAGTCTGTGGATGAGTACGAGACCATATTTTTATCCCTTGGAAGGTATGACCCTGACACCATGAGTAGCGAGACCAGGAAGGTCTGCATATTCATAGATGGACTGAGACCAGTATTACAATCTAAGTTGGTTCCATTTGATATTTCTACCTACGATGAGGCAGTGTGCAGGGCGTAACTCTATGAACAAGATTATGAGAGGAATGTCTCAAAATTCAAAACAGTCGAGAAAGGTAGAGATAAAGATAGAAAGAAACTGGTGGGTGATAGTGCTCGAGGTTTCGGATATCGAGAAAGGAGAAGACTCTTCGGTAAGAAACCAAGGATCGAGAAGGTACAAGTGAAGATTGTGAGATCTCCTACAAATTCAGCTATAGCTTCAACTAGAAGAGTTGTGATTGGAGGATCGAGGCCTACTACAGAGCAATGCAGTAGATGTGGTAGATTTCACGGAGGTAGACTTTGTCCTATTTCTAGCGATTTATGCTTCAGATGTGGGAAGTTAGGACATATGGCCAGAGTTTTCCAATAGGTGATAGGCATTGCCCCATAGAAGGGTAAGGAGCCAAAGAGAGCTCCAACTGATGTATCTGCGTCGAGGAGGAGAGCGACAGCAGAGGAGAAAGGGAAGCAGGTTATGAAACAAGGGCGAGTGCATGCCTTGGACCAGGGGACAGTTGATGCTTTGTCGAATGTGATTAGAGGTAACATCCTGATGTATGATTTAGAAGCACATGTTTTAATTTATCCTAGTGACACACATTCATTGGTATCGCCTTCATTTGCATGTAAGATAGAAAAGCATTTAGAGCATACACCTTTGAATAGGATGACGTTAATTAGTACGCCCATGGATAATAGTCCGCTAGTAGAGTATGTATTAAATTATTGTAAGCTAAGACTAGGGGAAAAAGATATGACAGCCAATCTAATACTATTAAGCATGAGTGATTTCGATGTAATCTTAGGAATGGATTGGTTATCATTAAACCATGTTGTTTTATATTGTTATGCCAAGACAAGTATGTTTCCTAACCTTGAAAAATAAGTTGTAAAGTTTGATGAAAAGAAATAAAGATAGTAGTTATGGTTGAAATTGATAATGTACTATGCTGACTGAGAAATGAATATGTTGAAGGTTTTATTGCGTACATGGTTAATACGGATAAGGTACATCCGAAGTTGGCGATATCCCTGTGGTTATTGAATTCCCAGATGTCTTTCCAGATGAATTGCCAAGGTTACCACCAGACAGAGAGATAGAGTTCTGTATAGACTTAGTGCCTGGTACTAAACCTATATCTAAACCACCATATCGCATGGCTTTAGTTGAGCTGGAGGAGCTCAAGAGACAGTTACAGGAGTTATTGGATAGGGGTTTTATCAGACCGAGTGTCTCACCTTGGGGAGCACCGATTTTGTTTGTAAAGAAAAAGGATAGAAGCCTTCGATTGTATATAGATTACAGATTTTTGAATAAGGTAACCATCAATAATAGATATCCCCTTCCACGCATTGATGATTTGTTGGATCAGCTCAGGAGAGCGCAAGTCTTTTCTAAGATTGATCTAAGGTCTGGGTATCATGAGTTGAGAGTTTAGAGTGGAGATATGCCCAAGACAACATTTAGGACCCGATATGGTCACTATGAGTTCTTGGTTATGACATTCAGATTGATGAATGCTCCCGCAGCTTTCATGGCTTTGATGAACGATGTGTTCAAGCCATATCTAGATCAGTTCGTTATCATCTTCATAGATGATATCTTGGTATATTCGAAATATGAGGAAGAGCATGAGAAGCACCTCAGGATTGTATTGCAGACCTTACGAGAGCAGAAGTTATATGCTAAACTCAACAAGTGTGATTTTTGGTTGTCACAGATCTCATTTTTGGGACACATTGTGTCAAAGGATGGCCTATCAGTAGATCCATCCAAGATTGAGACAATAGTTCTGTAGGAACAACCGAGGACAGTCACTGAGATCAGGAGTTTCTTGGGTTTAGCAAGGTATTATCGGAGATTTGTTGAAAGATTTTCGAAGTTAGCTGCTCTGTTGACGCGTTTCACTCAAAGAGGTGTAGCATTTGTATGGAATGAGGATTGTGAGAAGAGTTTTCAGGAGTTAAAGAGTCGATTGACCCCATCTCCAATTCTCACTATTCCTACCAGCTCAAGAGGATTTTCAGTGTATACCGATGTTTCACATCAGGGATTGGGCTGTGTATTGATGCAAGATGGGAAGGTAGTTGCTTATGGATCCAAATAGCTGAAGGATCATGAAAAGAACTATCCGACCCACGATTTGGAGTTAGCAGCAGTAGTGTTTGTGTTAAAGGTATAGTGCCACTACTTGTACGGAGAGAAATTCCAGATATTTACCGACCACAAAAGCCTTAAGTATCTATTCTCGCAGAAAGAATTGAACATGAGACAGAGAAGATGGCTAGAGTTTCTGAAGGACTATGATTGTGAGAGACTTTATCGTTCAGGTAAGGCTAATGTTATAGCTGATGCTTTTAGAAGAAAGAACCTTAGGATGGTATCGTATATGATAGTCAGGGAATATGAGTTGGTAGAGCAGTTTGCTAGCCTCAGTTTAGGAGTCGTGCCTTCTGACATGGATACGGACTGTGTGAGTGCTAGTCTACGCTTGGAGCCGGATCTGTTGAACATGATGGGCTTAACAGACTGATTCGTATTGCATTGATGTGAGTAGTCAAACATAGAAGGGCATAGAGACCGATTTTGAGATAAATTCAGAAGGACCTTTGAGGTTCAGAGGCAGATTGTGTGTTTTCGAGGACCCAGAGCTCAGGAGATTAATAGTAATGGAAGTTCATTCATTGAGGTACACGCTACATCTGGGGAGTAATAAGATGTATCAGAATCTCTGAAAAGTGTACTGGTGGTCAGGTATGAAGATAGATGTAGCAGAATTAGTGGCAAGATGTCTCGTATGTCAGCAAGTGAAGGTAGATAATCAGAAACCTATAGGGTTATTGCAGCCTCTACCTATACCGACATAGAATTGGGAGCGTATCACCATGGATTTCATGATGGGTTTACCGAGGACCCGGAGGAATCACGATGCTATATGGGTGATTGTTGATAAACTGACAAAGTCAGCCCACTTTTTAGCTATGAGAGCTACCGATACACTGAGTGCATTGACAAAGTTATATGTACGCGAGGTATTGAGTTTGTATGGTATTCCAGTGAGCATTGTTTTGGATAGGGATTCCCGCTTCACTTCCCACTTTTGGAAATATTTGCAGGAAGCCATGGGAACCCATTTGAGTTTGAGCATCGCTTTTTATCCTCAGATAGATGGTCAGTCAGAGAGGACTATACAGACTCTAAAGGATATGTTGAGATCATGTGTGCTTGATTATAGAGGCTTCTGAGATGATCGTTTGCCACTAATCAAATTCGCCTTCAAGAACAGTTATCATACGAGTATCAGGATGGCACCGTATGAGGCTTTATATGGCTGTAGATGTCATTCCCCTATCGGATGGGAAGAAGTGGGTGACAAGAAAATATTTGCTCCTGATTTGGTTACACAAGCCTCTGAGGATATCCAATTGATTGTTGAGAAATTGAGGACAGCTCAGAGTAGACAAAAAATTTACGCTGACAAGAGACGAAGACCACTTGAGTTCATAGTTGGTGATTCAGTATTTCTAAATGTTTCTCCTTCCAACTATGAACAGAGTAGGAGATAAGGCATATAGATTAGCTTTGCCTCCGGATTTATCGAGAGTGCATAATGTTTTCCACATTTCAATATTGAGAAAGTATCATCCATGGTATGAGCCATTGAAGCTCAAAGATGATTTGACCTATGTAGAGAAATCGATACAAATACTGGATAAAAAGGAGAAAGTTTTAAGAAATAAGACTATCGGGTTAGTAAAGATTCTCTGGCAGCATCACACTTCGAAGGAAGCTACTTGGGAGCTAGAGAGTCTGATGTGAGAGAGATATCCCCAATTGTTTACAGAGTAACTTGGTTCTAATTTTGATGACTAAATTTCTTAAGGTGGGGAAGATTGTAAGACCCAAAATTTAACATGTAATCCTTATGACTTTGAGATGTATAGACAAGTCATAAATGATGTAAATTATGAGGAATAGATGTTTTGAAGTTATAAATGTGTATGAAATGTAAAATGGATGGTTAAGTAAATCAAATACCAATGTAACAGTGATTTTGGGATGAAAGTACAACAGAACTGCTTCAAGAAGGGAGTAGATCAGTCTCATTGGCAATACAGATCGATTTCCTTAAGGCTCGGGTTACAACAGATCGATCTCATTACAAGGCCAAATCAATCTTCTTATGGTTCTGAGTTATACAGATCGATCTCATTAAGTCTGAAATGTCAGTTTCAAGGAGAAAAATGCAGAGCAGATCGATCTCATGTGGTTGGCAGATCGATCTCATAGAGACAATTCTATAAATACTGGACCTCTGGAACCTCTGTTTCACGGGATTTACTATTTCATTCAAGAACCAAAACTAAACGTAACCTTTCAACACTAGAAAACTTTAGTTCGCAACCAGTTTTGAGTGAGATACAGTTAAGCAGAGTTGTTCTTGGTGAAAAGGAGAACAACATACTTATAAACAAGAGATTGGAATCAAAGGTTTGAAGAGCAAGGAGGATTTTACCAATTTTGGTGAAAATGAGGAAATCTCAGCAGGTAAGATTTAATGCACCAAGTTGATATATGTTAAACTAGGTGTATTGGTGAGTTATTTGGTATATGTATGAAATGTTGGAAATGAAAGGATCATGAAAAATGAGTATGACCTAGCTATTGGCATGGAAATGAGAAAATGATATAGAAGTTGTGTAAACATGAATTTAATGGTTAAATATGAAATTATGAAAGATTTTAAGTTAATCTTATGAAATGCATAAATTTGAGATAAGGAGAAATGAAGATAAATACATGGAAAATATGGTATAATACAATAATAGAAGAAAGTGATGAAATCTATGTATTGAGTTAAGAGTTAGCAAATGAAACCAGTATATTACGGTATACTAACGTAAATAAATATAACAGCTTCGAAAATCACATTGGAAACTGATCGGACTGAGAGAGCGAGCAGCACCGAGGAAGAGAGGTCACGTGACTTAATCTTAGATAAAAGAATTTTGTGAGTAGCTAGAGATTGCTGCACGTATTTTGAATAAAATTTTGATATTATATGATATATGAATTCCCTTAAATAAGCATGATAGTATGATAGAGACAAATGAGGAGAAGTGTGTTTTATCCAAAAATATGGTGAAAATACCTTAGATGCATGTTGTGACCAAAATTTATGAGTTACATGATAGAATGGCTAATGTTTTCATGGATATGCGAAAACAGCACGTTTGAGTGCTTATTTGATTTAATTAGGTGAATTATGATTTGAATAGCCATCTATGAGGGTTTTGTGTCAGGACCCCAGTTTCAATCCTTGACTTTAACCAAAAACCACAATAAATTTTTCGCAATTTTAACTTACCTTTCCTCTCTTCACTGGTTGGGCTGTGATTCGATGTCAGAGTCTTCACTTACCATAATATCCATTCTCATACATACATGTCAATATATTAATTCTGACTGTAGCTGCTTTTATTATACATGTAAGATTATATAAAATCTAATATAAATACATTCCCCATAATATATAACGTATACATCACTGTGCTGTTTCTATGTTTAGATACATCACTGTACAAAATAAGTATACCTGATGAATCGATAGGAACTAGCAGTGGACTCTGGGACACTCTCCCGCGATAGCTCTCGCTCTACTGACGCTCTGTAGAGAGATGTAAAGAAAAAGGGGGGTGAGCATAACGCGCTCAGTAAGAAAATCAGGCAAGCAAGTAGATATCCACACTATCTACTCAAAATAGTGCTATGCCTTGAAAACATTATTTCCTTAACTCACTTTAAAAGCATGTCTTGAAATATAATATATATACTTGTACAGAATAAATCCCGTGTACAGAATTCATGCTTTATTTCTCAAATATAGGCATGTAGTGCAAAACAATGCATTGTATATAAATCATGCCTTTATGTAAATCATGCCATGTATATTTAAATCACAATAAATATGGCATCAAATGATTCACAACACAAATCGGAGTCCGACCCATCCCTCAGGTCTGTCCGGAGTTTAAATCAGTCAATCGATGTGATATATCATGTGAGACTCTGTGGTAAATGCAAATAGTATCCTGGATTATGATCATATCCGAAAATGTGATCCCAAGCAACACAGATCTCGGTGTGCGGGGCATCACTGCTGTAATGGGAGGATGGTCAGTCCAATGTCAACCGCCAGCTACGTAACACACAGTACAGCGTACACCTCGTGCCACTCAGACACTGTACAAAGTACACCCGTGGACCCTCACAGCCAGGGTCTTTAGCCCTCGAAACCATGGAAACCCTCATAGCCAGGGTCTTTAGCCCTCGAAACCATGGAAATAAGTATACCACGTCTATATCAACCTCATGCGGATATCCTCTCTAGCTATGACACACAGTCACACAAGGACTCAGGCATGGGTTTCAACATGTATTACATATCACATACAGTGTGCGTCTTGAGTGCGACTCACAGTCGTTACTCAGCTCAAACACTGTTTCACATCATAAAATTCAACTCTAGTGCGAGCAATCTCTAGCAACTAGGTCAATGCATAGTTTATGTATTAAATCAAGTACGAGCAATAGCTCCCAGTACTATGCTATGCACAATATCAAAATCAAGTACGAGCAATAGCTCCCAGTACTATGTCATGTATAAACCATGAAGAATCGAGTACGAGCAACGCTCTAGCACTCTGTCATGCATATATCATTCAAAGCTGAGTACGAGTAAAACTCCAGTACTCTATCATGCATGTCATGAAAATCTAGTGCGTATCAAAATCCAGCACTATGTATGTGGAAAACATATGAATCCCAGTGCGAGCTGTGCTCTAGCACGATTCATTCTCACATAATATGATAGATGGCTATTTAAAAGGGATTGTTTACAAAACATTAAAATCAGCACCATAAAGTGTGCTTAAGTCATATCCACCTTAAAATCATTAGCCCATCTATTTATTTTCATGCTATTAACAATTAAACACTCATAATTGCATTTTCCATGCTTTTTGCAACTTCTCACAAAAGTTGACTTTTTGACTAACTAGGGGTAAAATCGTAATTTGCCACTATCGGGTCGCAATAATTATTATTCACTTTCTCTGACCCTCAGAGTTTTTAAGTGAATGTAAAAGCAGTTGAAAATACGTGCAGGTATCTCTAACTACTCGCAAAAGTCCCTTACCTCGGATCACGTCACGTGACCTCACTTCCTCGGTGCTGCTAAATTCCGCAGTCCGATCAGCTCTCGATGTAAACTCCGGAGCTGTAAATAACCATTCCTCAGGTTAATTATCATTTTCCTACTGTATTACACATTAATATAGTTTAATTTCCCTTAATGGGCCTTAAAATCCTTAATGGGCCTAACTAGGCCTTAAGTCCATTTTCATTTTACTATTCACTTTTGTTGGGCCTATTGGGCTTGTGGGGCCCACCAACTCTTATTGGGCTTGTCTTAGGCCCATTACACTCTATTGGGCCTAAAAATATTGGGCTTGGCCCATTGGGCCTCTCGGCCACATGCCTTGGCCGAGAGCTAGCCATTCTCGGTTTCCACCATGGCATGCCATACATGCCTATTTTCTAGCCATTTCCACTTAGGCATTTTCACAAACACTTGGTAGGCAACATTACCAATCATCCTATAGTTCATTTAGGCATTTTATCAAACACCTTGATTGTCAACAATTTACATGTATTAATCAATCAATTTGATTAATTCTAATTATACCATTAACATTAATACATGTATACTAATCCATTTATGTCTTAAAATCAAATTGACATATTTCAATATCTCATTGATCACTCTCGGCCTAACCCTCTTAATGGTGATTTAATATGTTTCAATGTTTAAAACATATATCAACATACTTGAAATCATTCATACATTAACATATATGAAATTGGAAATTTGAAAATATACCAATTGTTGTGTTCTCCCTTTGGCCGAATCTTTGGAGGCTCTCGGTTTGCACTCTATGGCTCCTTGATAGCCAATTCCAACATATGTTAATCTCCTTTCAATTTGGAACAACTTCCATGAAGAATGCAAGTTCCAAATATGACTAATTCCTAGTGATTTCTAGTGAGAGAAAGCTTGAATGGTTATGGTTTCAATGGTGTTTTCTCCTAGCCGGAATTGTGTGATGAAGATGACAATGGTATGGCTGCATTTATAAGCCACTTACTTAGCCATTAAACCTTACTTTTCAGCCACTATGCTTGACTTTCCAAATCTGAACCATGAGTCACCTTATGAGTCACCTTATGAGTCATAGTTAACTTTAACTATGGTTAGATATTTATCTCATGGGCTTTTCCAATTGGGCTTCTCGGTTTGGGCTTTCCTAATGGGCTTTCAGGCTGAAATTTTTACCATACCTCGGGCCTTTTATTGTTTCAAAATTTGGCCGATCAATTTGTCACGACCCTCAACTTACCAAAATACGTACAAATTTTTCGCATTTTCATGCATCAATCCTTAATCATCCTTCCTCGATCGTGAACAACCACACACTTAACAGTTGGGCTGTGTGTCGACGTCTAACTCACTCCACCATACCAATTCAATTTGAAACATTATTATGAGTAAACACTTGTATAAATGTATATATATCAGAGTTGTTACATGTGTTTACATTGTTTTACATCCCCAGTGGTTACATACAAAATGCTACTGTGCTATGTCTAGTTTAGATACAAAATAATCCAAGTGTGTATACCTTTAGCGATGGGATGCAGCGGATTACCAAAAAGGGAACGCCTCCAGTCACGCTCAATCTATACTCAAATCTCTGTAGAGAGGGGGAAAATAGGGGGGTGAGCAAACCACACGCTCAGTAAGGCAATCATGCGAGCAGGTAGATACTGTACTATCTACGTGATCGTGATGCCATGCTCAAAAGCATTTTATTCATTGTTTATCTCAAAACATGAGTGTATGATTGTGTTAATGGTATGTAAAGCATTCATGCTATTAATATTTAAGTGCACATTTCAACTCAAAGCATGGTATAAATCATCATGCATAATTCACAATAAAAGCATGGCATTACCCATCATGCATTTTTCTCAAATAGCATGGCATTAACCATCATGCATTTTCACAATAAAGCATGGCATTAAACATCATGCATCGTGCACTTTAAAACCATTAACAAATCAATTCAACGTCAGGTCCCAGCCCATCCCTCGGGTTTTCCTGACCACAATCACTTCAAACATGGATTTATTCTCAAATAGCATTAGACATGTGAGATAGGCAGTTTCAACAATAGGTAATAACCTCAAGGCCTATGTACATAACCTGTGATACCGGCTACACGGATCAGGTGTGCGGGATATCACCACCATCTGCTTCCACACGGGAGGTGGGTCAAATCCTACTCGCCGGTCCATAGCAGATCTCGTCCGAAGACGGCACATCATATCACAACACGGTACAATGTACTCCATGCTACATGCACGGTACAACGTACTCCGTGGACCCCCAGCCTTATCCCTCGTTCGGGCTCATCAGCTGTTCCTCCAACCCTTATCCCTCGTTCGGGCTCATCAGGTGGATCTCCAACCCTTATCCCTCGTTCGGGCTCATCAGGTTGTTTTAACATGCCATGTCTCAAAACAATGCACGTGTGAGCCTATTTAATCGATATGACACCAAGTCTACTCGAAGCTCCAAACACGGCAACATGCAAGGCGGGCATCCAGCAATGCCAAAACAATATGAAATCCATGTGAAAACTAGTGCCTCATGCACTCTTTCATACTCACGAAATCATGTAGGTGGCTCAAAACTTGCAAAATATGGTTAACAAAACCAAAACATACTCATTTCTTTTGCAAATCATTTCAATGTTAGCCAACCTACCAATCATTTGCTAAAAAGCAATAAAACATGATTTCCAAAGAAATATGCTTTTGTTTTCATGCACATTTCTCAAACTCCCAACTTTTACCCTTCAATCACCCAACAACAACATTTCCTAATCTCATGCATTCTAGCAAAACATTTATGTGCCCAAATTGCGCACAATATCTCTAAGAGTCCACACAATTCCCTTACCTCGATTTACTTGGTGTGACTCCTTTCCTTTTAGCTTCTCACGCTCTTGGCTCAACTCGCCTCGACGTATCCTCGGAAGCTGCGATTCATTCGTTAAATCAATTGAGTTAACGTATTTAACCCATAATTGACTTCACTAGTCAACATTATTTACTTATGCATTTTACAAATGCCTTAACTTCACATTTTACCTCTTTTAGGTAAATCTCACAATTTATCCACTAACAACATCTTAAATTCATACCCATAACATTATTGTCACCTCTAGACATCCCATTTCTCATTAATCCCAATCAATTTCACTTTCTCACACTAAATCATTTCTAGGTCATAATCATACCAATGCATTTAGATAGTTTCTAACCATCTATACTCATGCCAACAACTCCAAAATCACTTAATAAACAATGTACCACAGTTGGAGTGTTAGAATCTTACCCAATTTGATTTCTCCTCTTGCTCCAAATGGAAATGCCCTTAAATCCTTCAATATCAACAAATGGGAGAATGCTTTCCAACTATGTTGTTCTTCTCTTTGCTAGGAACAACTTTGTCTCTAATGGTCTCTCTTCAAACCTCACTGAAAATGGCTGATTTTTGAGAGAGAATGTTAGGTTTTTGGGTTGAAAGTGGAAAGTTTGTGTTTTTCCCGAAATTTTTTGATTTCCAGCACTCCTTATATAGAGATAGCTTGAGGAGATCGATCTGGTCCAAGAGGAAATCGATCTGGTCCCTTAAATCCCTCTTTTTCACGGCATTTTTAAGCCTGAGATCGATCTGTCGAAGCATGAGATCGATCTGTCAAGGCATGAGATCGATCTGTCGAAGCATGAGATCGATCTGCTCCCAAACAGAGAGCTAAGGAGATCGATCTGGTCCATTGGAGATCGATCTGTTCTATTCTCTCGCCCAAATAAGAGCATTCTGGCTCTTCCAGATCGATCTCTCATCCCATGAGATCGATCTGCCCTTCAAAATTTCCAGATTTCCTCTGCAACAACACTTACCAAACATCCTTAATTTGCTACCGTGATCATTTCCTCATTCATTCATCTTTGAGACTTGAAGATGACATCCATCCTCACTTCATACACATTAAAACTTGTGTAGAATCTTTGTATGACCAATGGTACTTAATATAAACAAGAATGGAAGTGCACATCTTATGCAATTCTACTTCCATTTTACCAAACTACTCATAATCCATTCTACACACATTCTCCACATGTTTAAGTCCATTTCTTCACATTCATACTTAATGAAACTTGTATGTACGATTACCATTCTCATTACAAGTGTGTACATTACTTATGGACTTACATCACATATACTTCACTCATGAATTCATAGTACAACTCTATTTACACTTCTATGTACATATACACCCTTCTACATATACGGGGTCTCACATTCTCCCCCACTTAGAAAATTTGGTCCTCCAAATTGGAACCAATTATTCTGTGAACAACTCGGGATACCTCGCCCGCATCAAATTCTCCAATTCCCATGTGGCTTCTTCCACAGTGTGATGTTGCCAAAGTATCTTCACAAAGGGAATTGTCTTTGTCCTCAGCACTTTCTCTTTTCTGTCCAATACCCGCACTGGCTTCTCAACATAGGTCATACCCTCATTGAGCTCCAAAGGCTCATATCTTATCACATGTGCCGGGTCCGGGTGATACTTCCTCAACATGGATACGTGGAAGACATTATGCACACTTGCCAACTTTGGTGGCAATACCAACCTATACGCCTTGTCTCCCACCTTATCAAGTATCTCAAATGGCCCTATATACCGAGGGCTCAACTTTCCCTTCTTCCCAAATCTCATAATTCCCTTCGAAGGGGAAACTTTTAGAAACACTGACTCACCCACCTCAAACTCTAGTGGTCTCCGTCTCTTGTCAGCATAACTCTTTTGCCTGCTCTGAGCTGTCCGTAACCTCTCACATATCAATTGGACGTCCTCAGAGGCTTGTCTAACCAAGTCGGGAGCAAAGATCTGTCTGTCACCAACCTCTTCCCAACCAATAGGGGAACGGCATCTACGCCCATACAATGCCTCATATGGTGCCATCCCGATACTCGCATGAAAACTGTTATTATACGCGAACTCTGCGAGTGGCAAATGGTCATCCCAGGAGCCTCCAAAATCCAATGCACACGCTCTCAACATGTCCTCCAGGGTCTGTATAGTCCTCTCTGACTGACCATCTGTCTGAGGATGAAACGCGGTGCTAAAATTCAACTGGGTCCCCATCGCTTCCTGAAACTGTTCCCAAAAGTGGGAAGTGAAGCGGGCATCCCTATCAGAAACAACGCTCACTGGAATTCCATGTAGCCTCACTATCTCGCGCACATATAGGTTCGCTAACTGGCTCAGAGTATCGGTAGCTCTCATAGCTAGAAAATGGGCTGATTTCGTTAACCGATCCACAATCACCCATATGGCATCATGACCTCTCCGGGTCCTCGGCAATCCCATCACAAAATCCATGGTGACATGCTCCCACTTCCATGTCGGTATCGGTAGAGGTTGCAATAACCCTGCAGGCTTCTAATGCTCTACCTTCACCTGCTGACAAACGAGACACGTAGCAACATATTCAGCAATGTGCTTTTTCATTTCCGACCACCAATAAACCTTTCGAAGGTTTTGATACATTTTGGTACCCCCTGGATGTATCGTATACTTCGATGAGTGAGCCTCTGTCAGGATCAACCTTCTGATCTCTGCGTCATCAGGGACACATATCCTACCTCTGAACCTCAACAATCCATCCGAACTCAACCCAAAGTATACCCCTCTGTATCTACCCGACAATATCACCACACTGCTGATCAACTCGCTCAGCCTGTCGGATTCGATCTACCAGATCTGGTTCCAACTGCAGGCTAGCTATCATAAATCCACTATCAGCGTCAGGCGGGGTCATATCCAAACTGAGGTTCATGAACTGTTCCAACAGCTCGTGTTCCCTGATCATCATGAATGATACCATCCCGAGATGCTTCCTACTCAATGCATCAGCAACCACATTTGCTTTACCCGGGTGGTATAGGATTTCACAATCATAATCCTTTAACAGCTCGAGCCATCTCCTCTGTCTCATGTTCAACTCTTTCTGTGAGAACAGGTACTTAAGGCTCTTATGATCTGTATAAATCTGAAATCTCTCACCATAGAGGTAGTGGCGCCATATCTTCAGTGCAAACACCACCGCTGCCAACTCCAAGTCATGGGTCGGGTAGTTCCTCTCATGATCCTTTAACTGTCTTGATCCATAGGCTACTACCTTCCCATCCTGCATCAATACACAGCCCAGTCCTTCGTGTGAAGCATCCGCATACACCGAGAAACCTCCTGAGTTGGTAGGAATGGTGAGTATTGGAGCTGTAGTTAATCTCCTTTTCAACTCCTCAAAACTGTCTTCACACTTTTTGTCCCACACAAACTCTACATTTTTCCTCGTGAGACGTGTCAAAGGAGCAGCTAACCTCGAAAATCCCTCTACAAACCTTCGATAATACCTAGCTAAACCCAGGAAACTTCTGATCTCTGTCACTGTCTGGGGTCTCTGCCACTGAACTACGGCCTCAATCTTAGATGGATCCACTGATACTCCATCCTTTGATACTATGTGACCCAGAAAAGAGATCTGTTCCAACCAAAAGTCGCACTTACTGAGTTTAGCGTACAACTTCTTCTCTCGAAGGGTCTGTAGCACTATCCTTAGATGCCTCTCATGCTCCTCTCTAGACCTTGAATACACCAGTATATCATCAATAAACACAATCACAAATCGATCCAAATACTGGTGAAATACCTCATTCATCAACGACATAAAAGCTGCGGGAGCATTCGTCAACCCGAATGGCATAACCATAAACTCATAATGTCCATACCAGGTGCGAAAAGCTGTCTTGGGTACATCTTCACCTCGTATCTTCAATTGATGGTACCCTGATCTCAGATCTATCTTGGAAAAGACCTGCGCTCCCTTAAGCTGATCCAATAAATCATCGATACGTGGGAGGGGATACTTATTCTTGATGGTGGCCTTATTCAACAACCGGTAGTCTATACACAGTCGGAGGCTTCCATCCTTCTTCCTTACAAACAGAACCGGTGCTCCCCAAGGTGAGACGCTCGGCCTGATGAACCCCTTCTCCAACAACTCTTGTAATTGTTTCCTTAACTCCTCTAACTCAACTTGAGCCATTCGATATGGCGGCTTGGACATCGGCTCTGTACCAGGTGCCAAATCTATACCAAACTCCATCTCCCTATCTGGAGGTAACCCTGGTAACTCATCCGAAAAGACATCTGGAAATTCTCTAACCACTGGTATGTCTTCCAATTCCGGACGTGCCTTATCCATCTCAATCACAAAAGCGATGAATCCTTCACATTATTCTTTCCACCATTAGTATCATAAATCATCTCATCACATACATAAATGAAATCAAATTTATCTTTCATACATCATGTATCAAGATTATACTCATCACACTTATAAAAATCATGTTCTTTAATTTCATTTCACAAAATTAACTACAAGATTATCTTTGGAAACATCAAGGTTTTAGCATGACAATCCATAACAACATGATTGGCAGCCAACCAATCCATTCCTAGGATCACATCAAAATCACTCATGTTTAATAAAATTAAATCGGCTGCCATCTCTTTACCTCCTATCTTCATTTTACAATCCCTATATATATGTTCAGTCAACTGACTATCATTCATAGGGGTAGATATCAATAACATCTTATCAAGCAGCGTGGGTTTTACATGCTTCAACAATTTACATGCAAAGGATGGCGAAATAAAGGAATGCGTGGCACCAGGATCAAACAGTACATAAGCTTCTAAATCAAAGATTTGGATGGTACCTTTTACCACATCTGATGACTGATCTGCAGTATCCTGATCCAGTGCGTGCACTCGTCCTCTGCTTACACCCACTGCTTGCTTCCCTTTTTCTTCAGCTGTAGCCTTCCTCCTTAGAGCAGCTGTACCAACTGGAGCTCTCTCTGGCTCCTTGCCCTTCTGTGGGGCCCTCTCTCTCATCTCGAGGCAATCTCTGCTTATGTGCCCTGGCTTACCACATCTGAAGCATACAACCTGAGGTCCATAACATGGTCGAGTACCATGGTACCTACCACACTTGCCACACTGTTCTGTAGTAGGCCGTGGTCCTCCAATCACGATTCCCTTAGCTGGAGCAATGGCCGGATACATGGGAGTATCAATTGTCCTTTCCCGGATCTCATCAATTCTCGACCTCTTTCCAGAGAATCTCTTGCTTCCTTTATAGCTGAAGCCTCTATCCATCATAGGTCTCTTCTTATCTTTGTCCCTCATCTTACCAACCTTTCCAAATTCCGAGGCGATTCTATCAACATCTTGTTCACATAATTGCGCCCTGCGCACTGCCTCCTCATAGGTCGGTATATCCAGGGGAACCAATCTAGACCTGATGGTCGGTCTCAATCCATCCATAAACTTCTGGATCTTCTCGACCTCATTACTCATCGTGTTGGGATCATATCTGCCCAGGGATATAAAAGCAGTCTCATACTCATCCACAGTCCTGCTCCCTTGGGTCAGTCCCAAAAATGCCATCTTTAGCTTTCGCTGGGCGGTATCCGGGACATACTGTCTCCGAAAGGCCTCTAAAAACACATCCCAGCTGATCTCAGTTTGTCAGGCTCTCAAAATAGGCCTGGTGGATCTCCACCAATGTTCTGCTGATCCCTTCAGCATAAAAGCGGCAAATGCTACCATCTCGGTAGTAGTGCACTCAAAGAACCCATATAATTTCTCGATCTCATTGATCCAATCCTCAGCCGCTACTGGGTCCTTTACTCCACTGAAAGACGGCGGTCCAAACTTCTGGAACTGCCACAGTCTATCCAAATCACATCCATATCCCCAACCTCTACTGCCTGGCATAGCAACCGGCGTAGGCACATCCTGTGTGGGTGGGGTATCTGTCGTCTGAGGTCCTTGGGCTTGCCTTGCCCGTGCCTCTGGAGCTGCTGCCTGCTCGGCATCACCTTGTGTAGCGGGACTCTGTCTACCGCCAACTCCAGGTAAAGATTGAGTGACCAATTCCAAAATCATCTCAATGCTCCGCTCAATCCTCGCGAAGCGAGCCTCAGTACTCTCTGGCCTCTCCTCTGGACCCTGTGGAGCGTGCTCAACGTCGACCTCCACCTCAACATCCTCCTGAGCCTCGTGTGTTTTCGGCTCAACACGACCCCCAGGCCTACCTCTACGGCCTCGAGCCTATGCTCTCATCCCTCTACCGCGACTAGTATTAGGCATACTTACTCAGTTCCCTACATTCACAACCAATTACTTAGTCAACCCATCGACATACACTATTTGTATCTAAACAAGCACAGTAACTTGGGGATGTAAAATTTTTTCACTTATTAAGTATTTTAGACACGACACACGTCAGACCAACTCGAGCTCTGATACCAACTTCTGTCACGACCCTCAACTTACCAAAATATGTACAAATTTTTCGCATTTTCATGCATCAATCCTTAATCATCCTTCCTCGATCGTGAACAACCACACACTTAACAGTTGGGCTGTGTGTCGACGTCTAACTCACTCCACCATACCAATTCAATTTGAAACATTATTATGAGTAAACACTTGTATAAATGTATATATATCAGAGTTGTTACATGTGTTTACATTGTTTTACATCCCCAGTGGTTACATACAAAATGCTACTGTGCTATGTCTAGTTTAGATACAAAATAATCCAAGTGTGTATACCTTTAACGATGGGATGCAGCGGATTACCAAAAAGGGAACGCCTCCAGTCACGCTCAATCTATACTCAAATCTCTGTAGAGAGGGTGAAAATAAGGGGGGTGAGCAAACCACACGCTCAGTAAGGCAATCATGCGAACAGGTAGATACTGTACTATCTACGTGATTGTGATGCCATGCTCAAAAGCATTTTATTCATTGTTTATCTCAAAACATGAGTGTATGATTGTGTTAATGGTATGTAAAGCATTCATGCTATTAATATTTAAGTGCACATTTCAACTCAAAGCATGGTATAAATCATCATGCATAATTCACAATAAAAGCATGGCATTACCCATCATGCATTTTTCTCAAATAGCATGGCATTAACCATCATGCATTTTCACAATAAAGCATGGCATTAAACATCATGCATCCGTGCACTTTAAAACCATTAACAAATCAATTCAACGTCAGGTCCCAGCCCATCCCTCGGGTTTTCCTGACCACAATCACTTCAAACATGGATTTATTCTCAAATAGCATTAGACATGTGAGATAGGCAGTTTCAACAATAGGTAATAACCTCAAGGCCTATGTACATAACCTGTGATACCGGCTACACGGATCAGGTGTGCGGGATATCACCACCATCTGCTTCCACACGGGAGGTGGGTCAAATCCTACCCGCCGGTCCATAGCAGATCTCGTCCGAAGACGGCACATCATATCACAACACGGTACAATGTACTCCATGCTACATGCACGGTACAACGTACTCCGTGGACCCCCAGCCTTATCCCTCGTTCAGGCTCATCAGCTGTTCCTCCAACCCTTATCCCTCGTTCGGGCTCATCAGGTGGATCTCCAACCCTTATCCCTCGTTCGGGCTCATCAGGTTGTTTTAACATGCCATGTCTCAAAACAATGCACGTGTGAGCCTATTTAATCGATATGACACCAAGTCTACTCGAAGCTCCAAACACGGCAACATGCAAGACGGGCATCCAGTGCGAGACAAACTCAAGCACAATGCCAAAACAATATGAAATCCATGTGAAAACTAGTGCCTCATGCACTCTTTCATACTCACGAAATCATGTAGGTGGCTCAAAACTTGCAAAATATGGTTAACAAAACCAAAACATACTCATTTCTTTTGCAAATCATTTCAATGTTAGCCAACCTACCAATCATTTGCTAAAAAGCAATAAAACATGATTTCCAAAGAAATATGCTTTTGTTTTCATGCACATTTCTCAAACTCCCAACTTTTACCCTTCAATTACCCAACAACAACATTTCCTAATCTCATGCATTCTAGCAAAACATTTATGCACCCAAATTGCGCACAATATCTCTAAGAGTCCACACAATTCCCTTACCTCGATTTACTTGGTGTGACTCCTTTCCTTTTAGCTTCTCACGCTCTTGGCTCAACTCGCCTCGGCGTATCCTCAGAAGCTGCGATTCATTCGTTAAATCAATTGAGTTAACGTATTTAACCCATAATTGACTTCACTAGTCAACATTATTTACTTATGCATTTTACAAATGCCTTAACTTCACATTTTACCTCTTTTAGGTAAATCTCACAATTTATCCACTAACAACATCTTAAATTCATACCCATAACATTATTGTCACCTCTAGACATCCCATTTCTCATTAATCCCAATCAATTTCACTTTCTCACACTAAATCATTTCTAGGTCATAATCATACCAATGCATTTAGATAGTTTCTAACCATCTATACTCATGCCAACAACTCCAAAATCACTTAATAAACAATGTACCACAATTGGAGTGTTAGAATCTTACCCAATTTGATTTCTCCTCTTGCTCCAAATGGCAATGCCCTTAAATCCTTCAATATCAACAAATGGGAGAACGCTTTCCAACTGTGTTGTTCTTCTCTTTGCTAGGAACAACTTTGTCTCTAATGGTCTCTCTTCAAACCTCACTGAAAATGGCTGATTTTTTAGAGAGAATGTTAGGTTTTTGGGTTGAAAGTGGAAAGTTTGTGTTTTTCCCGAAATATTTTGATTTCCAGCACTCCTTATATAGAGATAGCTTGAGGAGATCGATCTGGTCCAAGAGGAGATCGATCTGGTCCCTTAAAATCCCTCTTTTTCACGGCATTTTTAAGCCTGAGATCGATCTGTCGAAGCATGAGATCGATCTGTCAAGGCATGAGATCGATCTGTCGAAGCATGAGATCGATCTGCTCCCAAACAGAGAGCTAAGGAGATCGATCTGGTCCATTGGAGATCGATCTGTTCTATTCTCTCGCCCAAATAAGAGCATTCTGGCTCTTCCAGATCGATCTCTCATCCCATGAGATCGATCTGCCCTTCAAAATTTCCAGATTTCCTCTGCAACAACACTTACCAAACATCCTTAATTTGCTACCGTGATCATTTCCTCATTCATTCATCTTTGAGACTTGAAGATGACATCCATCCTCACTTCATACACATTAAAACTTGTGTAGAATCTTTGTATGACCAATGGTACTTAATATAAACAAGAATGGAAGTGCACATCTTATGCAATTCTACTTCCATTCTACACACATTCTCCACATGTTTAAGTCCATTTCGTCACATTCGTACTTAATGAAACTTGTATGTACGATTACCATTCTCATTACAAGTGTGTACATTACTTATGGACTTACATCACATATACTTCACTCATGAATTCATAGTACAACTCTATTTACACTTCTATGTACATATATACCCTTCTACATATACGGGGTCTCACACAATTGATCCAACAATTCGGTCTAAAGGACCTAAAAATTTCGATATACGTTTAGTATACCTTAATGGGCTTTAAAATTTTCACCTTAGGCCCATTACATTTTTAACCATTAAATTTATTCCGGAATCCTTCCGAATAAATTTTCCTTACTTCAGGGGATGATTATCTTGTATTCTGGCTAAGAATATTTTTCTCCAAATTTTTCTCCACACTTAGGTTAATTTCTAACCTTGATTAGTCAACTATGGTAAAAGTCCACTTTTTTAACTATAGTTGACTTTTTCTTTAACCATTGACTAAGTTGACTTTTTTCTTAAATTTTTGAAAGTGTTATATATCATGTCTTACACTCTCGTCTTTATATTCCAACCGCTCCTGGTGGATAATTTCACCCGAAACTCCTTTTCTCGCCAAAAAGGTCCATTTTACCCTTTTTAGCTTTTATTCTCGTTTTGTATGTTCGGGTCTAAATCAAGCTGACTTTCCTTCATGAGTTCTCTACACTCTCTTATTTTAAGTTCTTATTTTCAGTCAGAATGATTTAGAATGACTCGGTTTAGCCTGTGACACTCATCATCCACATTAGGCATTTTATGTAGCTTTTGCGTGTTAATTCATTTCACTAACATTTAAATCTAGTAAATACTCTTCTTATGATTCAACCATAATTACATAGTGTTCATACACATAGGAATCATAAGGAAATAAGCTACAAAAATCCGGGTCTGACATTTTGTGTCAAAACCATAAGTGCTAGAGAATATATTTTGAGATATGCATCATATAGTACCGGAGTATTTGCTCGTACTAGATTTTAAATGCAAAATATGCATGTTAAAGTATTGGGAGCATTGCTCATACTCAGTTTTTGTGATTGATGTATTATAGAGTATTGGGAGCTATGCTCATACTCAGTTTTTCATGATAGAGTACTTGGAGTTTAACTCGTAGTCAGATCTCATATATTATACATTATGGAGTATTGGGAGCTTTGCTCATACTCATGTCTTATATGACAAATTGCCCGCACTATAGTTATATCATTGTGATATGGTCGTGTTTAGAGTTTACTCGTACGTACCGGTTTTGAAATGAGCATGAAACAACCGTGTTAGGAGCCTGTGTTGAATGTGTGTCGCACTGATATTATATGCTCACGCATGCATTATTTTGAGATATGGTCGAGGGCTATCGAACTAACCTATGGTATGAGGACTAAGACTCTTGGCAAGCATCCCAACTATGAGGTATATCTAAGGTATGAGGACTAAGACTCATGGCGAGCATCCCACCTTGAGATAAGGTTTATGGAGTATTGTGTACCGTTTATGTCACATGGAGTACGTTGTACTGTGATACTTAAATGTACTTAGATAGGATTAGTTAGCAGTGAGAGCGGGATCCAGTGGGATCTGGTGTGGTCCGGGATCAGGTCCTCAGATTGAGAGCTGACGGTAGAGATTTGACTCACCTCCCATTACAGCAATTATGAGACCCCGCACAATGAGTACTGTGCAGCCTGGGATCACGAAAAATGAGTTATGATCATACACTCGGAACATATAGTCGCCTATCGCGGTTTTCTTTTCATGCTATGCGAATCAATATTTCTTGGTTTAATTATCACATGGTTTTATTATATGAACATGTGAATTTGTGAGTTGTAAAAAAGGTAACCCGAGGGATGGGTGAGGCCCAATTTTCCATCTTTTTAAACATGATGAATGTCATATGATTTTGATTTAAATGAATGGCATGATAAATGTACTTTGTGTGAAATTACTTGAGAAATGCAATGTTATACATAAAATGCTGAAATTGTTAAACCAGCATATTTTCAGTTTTATAACTGATGGTTTGTATCTATATACATATATATATATATGTATATTTATATATTTATGTGTATATATATACATAAATATATATATATATATACATAAATATATATATATATATATATCGCATAAATGCTTTAAGAGAGATGCATGTCTTAGATACAAATGGTTAAGGAAATGATTTCAAGGCATAAGCATTGTATTTTGTAGATAGTGTGGTTATCTACTTGCTTGTCTAATTTCCTTACTGAGCTGTGAGCTCACCCCCTTATTATTTCACTTTTTTCAGAGTATCCACAGTAGGTGGACATGACTGGAGATTTGTAGACTTTGATCCGCTGCCTATCCATCTTGTGAGAGGTATACAGATTCGAACATTTTGTACTAAACAATGTATAAGCACAGCTATGTAAACGATTGTATAGTCAGGGATGTATATGTACAAATCTTTGTATTACTGTATAAGAGTTTATATTATAGAAAAGAATATTAATTTCTATATATATTATGAATGAGTGTGAATGGGTGGCTAATATCGAATCACAGCCCAACTATTTAGTGTAGTGTGATGACAGAAGAAGAGGTATTTACAAAAAATTTTGTGGTGATTTTGGTAGGTCGAGTGTGAAAGAAGGGTGTGATATTTGGAGTGATAGACAGTTAGGGGCCATATCAGCAACATGTCGGTTTTGGGCCAGAAAATGCTCTTGCTAAGTCATTCGAAGTCGTAATTTGAGTTTCATCTAATTAGTTATACCGCTTAGTAACGATAACTAATAAGGCTTTCTTGAAAGATGTGAATAAGGAGCTTATCATCTTTAGCAAAAATAGCCATCTTCTGAGAATACATAATAAGATGGACCTAGGGCAAGAAGTCCTATTGTTCTTTTTAACTTCAGCGCTTTGAACTTTGGGTGGAATGACCAAGTCTGACACTAAACATAGCCCAATAGCATTCATGGAACCATAGAAGTCTAAGCCTTCAATAGCTCGAAGCCTTTCCTCCAACAAGTTAATCTTTTGTTGTGACATCGCCTCACCTTTCTCTTCTACTTGTTTGGCTTTTAGCTTCTCAATTTTCCTTAGTCGTTTAAGTTGGGCACCTCGATGGGATTGACTTTTACCCATTAGGAAGGATGGGTAAACCCTTAAAATTGAGCTTGTCCAAACAGTTGGGGCACAATAGATGGGTATCTTCTTTCTAGGGATGTATAACTTGGACTAGCCTAAATTTGAGAGGATATATGGGATCCTTCATACCACGTTGTTAAACCCTTTCTTGGACTACAGCTTGCTCTATTACTCTGTTGCCCTTGCTTAGACTTTTTAACAACTCGGTGATCTAGGCTAGGTGCTCTTTTATTTCCTCTTAGGCTTTTCCCATTTTCTCCATGCGCATGTTTTGTTCTTCTTCCATGATCTTAGCCCAGTATTGAGTGTTGTGTGAATGAACCTCTGATTAAGCTATATTTGAATCTTCAAACCACAATTAAAAGGTTATTATCTTTCCTTTAGTGATGCTTAAATGATTTTGAAAATGCATTTTTTTTTAAAAAAAAAAACAATGAATGAAGATGAAAGAAAAGATAGAATGTTTCATATGTGTGAATGAAATCGTAAAACTTGTTAACATGAATGAATGATGCATGAAAATGTTTTGGTACAGAACTTATGACTCTTATTACTGTCTCATGTGTAAAAAAATGATTAAACATGTGTCCTACGTAATGGCTCTATCTAGGTTGGTCTCTTTTATTTCACTATATGCATTATTTGGATTTTTAAAGGTCTAAAGGTTCCCAAATTACTCCTCAGTACTGTCCACGCACGATTAGTAAGGAACCCTAGTCCTCACCCATTACAAGCTACAAATAGAAAAGGTTCAATTTAAGTGAAGTATTTCGCTAGCGTTTGCGGAGGTTATCACCTCACGTGAACATAGATACTCTGATTCATCCTAAAGGACGGAGCTCGGTATAGAGCTCATGTTATGCACATGCAAGTGGTACTGTGTCATTGAACAAATTAAATAATAAAAGAAATAAGAATCCATAAAGGACATATTCAAATAACATTAAAATTTAGACCATTTAAAGCAAAACCTGAGATAACATCAAGATTAATTATTGGCTCGACTTTTTTAGTCCCTAGTAGAGTCACCAAGCTGTCATAACATATTAAATTTAAGAAAAAACCTAATCTTTAGACATGATTCTATGGAGTCGCCATCAATCATTCAATCTAGGGTGTGATTGGTCATTTATTCAAACTAAGAATAAGGACTAGTCTACATCTCAGATTTAAGGTCTAGGGGTACAGTTACATGTAAGGAAGGTGTTAGCACCCTCACAACGCCTACGGTACCTAATTAATCTTGTGTTATTTTTAAAAAGATTTTATATTAAATGGTCTTTAATTAAGATGTCTTTTATTTTATCCAAATAATTATATATTGGAAAATTCCTAAAAACTCTTCATCATTTTGGCAGAATTTATTAAAAATTTATTATCACCTTCAGAGTATCCAAATAGTACCATTAGATTTTTTTAGAGAGGCTCTATTGTCGGATTCATTAAATTTCTTATGAAAAATTTCTCAATTTATTTTCTTATTTTAATTTCTATTTCTTAGTTTATTCTAATTCCTTTTATTTATTTTGTTTAATTTCTTTGTTTTGTTTATTTTAGTTTTTAATTTATTTTTAATATTGAGAACAAATTCAAATCATTTATATTAAAAATTTATCTTCAGTTTTTCATCATTTTGGCGAGACTTTGAGAAAAAATCTCACATAAAAATTTTTAAATGTCAACCATTTGTGACTCTTTGGAATCTTATTATCGGAATAATTTTCTTTTATTCTCCATCTATTATTAGTAATTTATTATATTATTATTAATATATTTTATACTTTATATTGTTTTATTATTTATGTTATTTATTATTAATGAAAATAAATATCGATTATTGATATTGAAAACTTCCCTTAAATCTTCCAACATACCAATGAAATTTAAGGAAAATATCTCACTTAGAGATTTACCAATGTTAACCATTTATAACTCTTTGAAGTCTTATCCTCAAAATAATCCTTATTTACTTTCAATTTATTATTATTTCATATTTGATTATTCTTATTATTTTAATTATTCTTATTATTATTTTAATTTTTTTGAAAGAAAATATTGATTATTAATATTGAAAATTTTTCTTAATCTTCTATCATTTTGGCAAGATTCAAGAAAAAATCTTCTCATCTAAAAATATCCAAATGTCAACCGTTCATGACTCTTTGGAATTGTATCCTCGGTACAACATACTTTCAATTTTAATATTTTTAATTAGAAATTTTATTTAATAGACAATTGTATATTAATTAATTAATTATTATTTTATGAGTACTTTATTTATTTATTTATTTTAAGGCACAATGTTTTGTTAACTAAATAAATAATTGTAAAATTTACACTATCCAACTTAAGTAGCTAAAAGTATATGAATTACTTACTAAATAAATCAGTTTATTTAATAGCTTAATCTACCCAAACATATCAACCTATTAAACTAATTGCATTTAATAAATCAAATAATATAACCTAAATTAAATAAATCTTTTAGCTAAATCAAAAAATAATAAAAAAAAAGAAAAAACTGGTTAAAAACGGGTTAAGGTGAAGGTCAAAAGAGAAGCAGGGTCGGATCGCGACTGGGTAACAACAACACAAAAACGGTGCCATTTTGAATGGCTATAAAAGCTAAAGACCTCCTATTTTCATTTAGCTTTATAGTTTCTCTCTCTAAAAAGCTTTTGCTCTTTCTTCTCTCTAAACACAAAACCCAAGAAAGCTCAATCATTGGAAAGTTAAAACGGTCTGTTATGGAACCGAGAAACCAATCGTTTGCGCCGCAGTGCTCTGGTGGCTAAATCCAAAAAGCAAACACCTTTTTACCTTCTCTCAACATTCTCTTTCCTGATATACAACCCGAATCTTTCAAAACTCCCCACAAAGATCTAGATTTAACCTCAAAAATTGGAAAGCATACTATTTTGAAAAGAACCTAGAAAAGATTTTATGTATTTCCTTTTATTTATCTTTTGTGTATGCCTGTGGCTCTCTGTTTATAAGTTTGTTGTGTGTGTGTTCTGTATGTGGTTTTGCTCCTGCCCTCACCTTTCTTTGTATCTATGTCTACTTCGAATTTATAGGAGCTTTTGGAGTAGTCTGTATTCAGTGAGGGACAAACTGATCCTTTGATTTTACATTGTAAGACCCAAAAATTTACATTGTATTACTTATGATCCATCAATGTAAACATTGAGATATGTTATTGGAATCATAAGAAAAGTTGTATTTCAATTCCAAGTCAAGTGAAAGTAAAAAATGCCATGAATGCATTAAAGTGCCAATTGTGAGTTATAAGGAGCTCAGTCTAAGCCGAATAGAATCTGACCAATCTGACTGAAGATAAGAACTTAAAACATCAAAATAAGGATATGAAAAGGGAAGTTGGTTTGGTTTGGTCTGGTCCCGATGATGTTGAAGTAGTGAAAATGCCAAAAATGGCCCAAACGAGCTCAAAATCAATCGTTTGAGGTGTTTTTAACGCTTTCACCTACCAAGGGTAGCCAAAATGATAAGATGCATCAACTAAGCATTGAAATGCATATATTTGGGTTAGTTGACTTTAGTCAAACATGGTCAATGGTCAAAACTAAGAGAAAAGTCAAGAATGGAAGAATAAGCTTTGACTAGTTAACCAAAGCATGGTTAACTTAATCCAACCATGGTTAAGGCTTGAGAAAAATTATCTTGGGCTAAGAACACTTGGGAAATCAGCCAAGAAACTTAGAAAAATAAGTGAAATGCAATTGGGTTGAATTAAATTGGGCTGAAATTGAAGAAATGCTATTAGGCCAAATAGTTAAATTGTTAAAGCCCATTAAGCATAAACCTAAGTGGGCCAAATTGGTGCAAATGTATTGGGCCGAACATTGGGCCAAACTTTGGCCTAAAAATAGGCCCAAATCCAAAGAAAATTCCAGCCCAAAATCTGAATTTGGAAGGCCCAAATCAAAAGCCCAATAGGAAAAATAAGACAAACCCAATTGAAATAATTCAAGCCCAATTTCCAAGCCCAAACTTAACCAAGTCCAAAACCAATTCAAGCCTAATTTCATAGGCTGATTTTATGGTATAATTGGCTGAATTATATGCCTTCAAAATCATAAAATTGGCTAAGGAAAACATCATCTTCTTCCTTGAAAGTTTCAGCCATCATAAACACATAAACCACCAAGTTTTCTCTCTCTAGATTTCCCCCATCTACAAGCATATTTGGAACAAGTGTTCTACATGAAAGTTGTTCCATACTAAGAGGAGATTAACATACCTCAAAATAAACACCTAAGAAGCTAAATTGAAGGGGGTGAAATCTTCTTCAAGTTTCAGCCAAAGTGAAAAGTCCAAATTAGGTGAGTTTTCAATCCACCAATCTTACATATGTTAATATAGGGAATTTATGGAGTTGATTGGTGTATGAATTGTATGACAAAACATCACCTAAGGTAGACAACCAAGATTGGTCAAAATGGGTATGTAGTGAGATGATGAATATGCATGATGTGTAATGGCATATATGTGTTGGTTAGTGAAACTAATTTGTAACATTGGATAGGTTTATGAAGCAAGCATATAAGGTGTTTGTGAAAATGCTTGAATGAACCAAGTAAAAGACTTAAGGCATTCATACCTAGTGTTTGCCGAAATGCCTAAGTGAGCTAAGCAAGAATGGCATGCAAGGCTGATGGCCATTCGGCCTTGGTGGCATCATGGAGCATGGCCACCATGCATTCAACCGAAATGGTTCATGGGTAAAGCTTCTTATGCAATCGACCCAAACTAGTTAATAGGCCAAATAGATAGCACAATAAGTGTTAATGGGCCTAATTTGCCAAATGGACCTTAATGGAAAGTTGAAATGGGCTTAAGATAGAGTTGGGCCCATTAAGGGACAATGAGACCCAATAATAGTAATTGAGCCCAATACTTTAAATAGACAGTAGTGAAAGCAAAACACAGGTTTTTAAAATTTGATTAATGTGATTGATGGCTATCAGCAGCTTCAAAAGACATAAACGGAGCTAGATAGACCAATTGGTAGAAAGTGAAAAACAAAAGGCTCGATAGACTAAAATCCAGGTAAGGGATCTATGCAGGCTATTAGAGATAGCTGTAGTATATTTCTTACCTCCTGTATGCAATTAAATACCGTAAAGTATATAGATATTGAATTATCTAGATGAAAACCAAATAATAGAAAATTTCTAAATCGACCCATTTTACAAATGAAATGACACTATGAAATTATCGAAGAAGCATAAATGCATAAAATGCATATTTCAGTATTTTCATCGTGAAAAGTTGTTTTGTAAGTGTATAATGATAGACTGACTCAAGATTTTATTATCTGCATTAAATTACATATTTTCCAAAGTTAAGTGTGCTTGAGTAGAAGAAATTCTATGGATGGGTGACCAAACGATAAGTTACCCCACTCGCTCCGTTTTGCACCGTTGTTCGTGATAAACTCAGTTTTGAGAATAATTTTCACCCGAAGTGAGCAATCTGTCGATTTTCTAGTGAAATCGTGTTGGAGCTGTCATGTTAACTATGAGTTACACAGACTTGCTCGCATTGGATTTTGATATGATATTGTGAGTAAAACCGTGTTGGAGCCCTCATGTAGACTGTGTGTCACACTGACTTACTCGCACTGGATTTTGAGATAAAGTGATGGTTGATATTGATGCTGGTGTGGTAAACCTGGAGATTACTCGATTCTCTCAGTCATATTATAGGTTAGTGAAGTCTATGGAGTATGTTGTACCGTGCAGTTTTCAGACTTCTGTCAGTCTTCGGACTAGTGATAGTCTTCAGACTACTGTTAGTCTTCAGATCAGTGATAGTCTTCGGACTAATAAACCGACGGGATGGCTGACCACCTCCCTAGGCATATGATTCTCGCACACCTGATCTGTGATACCTGAAATCAGTGGCAATGGTCATATGTCCATAGTATTACTATTAAATCTCATCCTAGTCTCCAGTGAAATTGAATTGCTATTGAAATGTGTTTAGTAAATGTGATGAAAGTTAAATGAAAGAAATGATTGAGCATCTGTCGATTGATGATTATCATATAAAATGCCATTGTTTTCATTGAATGCAAGTGTTTTGCAAAGTGATAAATCTTTTTATCTATTGATGATTGTCATATAGAAAAATTATTGTTTAAAGTGAATGTAATTGTTTTACTAAGTGATAATGTGAATGTAAATGTCTTACAATTATGATAAAACATGCATTAAGAGCATCGTAGATAGTATGGTTATCTACTTGCTTACATATGTTCCTTACTGAGTGTTAGCTCATCCCTTTACTTTCTCCCCACTATAGAGTACTTACAGTAGAGTGTGACCGCTACGTTCGTCCTGCAATCCTTTTTGCCCATAGTGATCTAGCAGCATAAAGGTATACACACCTATGTGATATTTGTATCTGAATACATAGTGCACAGTGATGTAGTCATGTATATATGAGGAATGCATATGTAGGTCAATGTAAACGACTTTATATTAATGAAATGACAACTTTATAAATTACCATATTGTTATGACAAGAGATGTATGTAGTGTATGAGACTGAGTGGCTGATATTGACTCATAGCTAAACTAGTGAATATGTTTGTGAAATGAAGTTAGTCGCGAAAAATTTGAAGTGATTTTAGAGAAAATGGGTCGCGACAAAAGTGGCATCATAGCAGAGTTAGTCTGATATGAGTCAATGTTAGTAGTTAGAGAGTGTAAATCCATATGTCACTGTGCATTGTTTAGATACAATTGTGTATACCGAGCTATGGTTAAACTGAGAAATTAACTGTCTATGCAAGATAATCAAGATGTCTGATAGACATTACAACAGAGGAGAGGGTTCATGTTCTCGAGATCATAGAGATAGGTCCGAGAGACGTAGTGAATCGTCAGATAGTCATGTCCTATCAGGTCCAGTAGAGACTTCTGATGCCTATGTCTCAAGGTTAGAGCGGAGTTTGGGCACGATTATGGAGTTTTTCACTCAGGCTATGGCTAGATTAGAGGACAAGTAAGGTCCAGTTGCTCAGACGACTCCTACTGAGTAGGCAGCTGCTCCTGACACACGTACACCTGCACAGCCTGCACCTATGCCACGGACTATAGAGACCCTTGTACCTCCTCTTGTAGTTCCACAGCAGACTGGTGAGGATTCAACATATGATAACTAGATCAAGTGAGGCAGTTTTAGAAGTTGAAGCTTTCATCGTTCAATGGGGTTAAGAACCCAGTAGTAGCAGAGGATTGGATCAACAGGTTAGAGAAGTTAGATAGGTTTTTTGGATGTTCGACCAAAGAGAAAGTGGCCTTTGCTACTTTTATGTTAAATGGCGAAGCAGAGTATTGGTGAAAATTTACCCGACCCATCCTAAGAGTTAGACATCAGGTGATCGATTGGGAGATCTTTTTGGATGCCTTCTGGAGGTAGTATATCACAGACACTGCTCAGCGAAGATTACAGATGGAATTTATTGGTTTGATCCAGGGAAACCGATCGATAGACGAGTATGAGTCTTGATTCACATCCCTATGAAGGTATGACCTTAACACCATGGGCAGTGAGATGAGGAAGGTCTGAAAGTTTATGGATGGGCTAAGACCTTCTATTAGAGCACGATTCGCCCCATTTCATATCACGACTTACGAGGAGGTTATGCGTAAAGTTCAGTTGTGTGAACAAGACTATGAGCTGCACATCCTTTAGTTCGGTAAGGGCGTGAAGGGCAGAGATAGAGATCGAAAGAGGACAGTAGAGGACCAAAGTGTCTGAGAAGGGAAGAGGCTATTTGTTAGATAATCGAGGGTCGATGAGTCATGGGGTAAGATAAGTAGGCCCCCAGTGTATCAGGCCTCAACTCCAACTATGGGTATCGTGATTGGAGGACCCCGACCAACTACCGATCAGTGTAGGACATGTGGTAGATACCACGGGAGTAGGCCATGCCACCTATTGATTAGAACATGCTTTAGGTGTGGCAAGACAGGGCATATAACAAAGGATTTCCCAGAGTTGACCAAGATAGCCCTACAAAAGGGTAATGAGTTAGAGAGAGATACAGCTGAAGAGAAGGGGAAGCAAGTTGTTGGTCGCGATTGAGTGTTTGCCTTAGACCATGAGTCTACAAATGGTTCAGCTGATGTGATTAAAGGTATCATTCCAGTCTTTAATCTTAAAGCATTTGTTTTAATTGATCCTGATGTCATGCATTCATTCATATCTCCTTTATTTGTACGTAAACTGCTTCCTTATGTAAAGCGAGGGCGTCACTTATTAGCACACCAATGAAGGATACCCAACTAACAGAATATGTATATCAAAATTGTAAGTTAAGAGTAGGAAACAAGGATATGTCAGCTGACCTTATCATGTTAAAAATGCATGATTTTGATGTAATACTAGGAATGAATTGGTTAGCTGCAAACCATGTTGTCTTAGGTTGTTATTCTAAGACGATAATGTTTTCTAAAACTGGAAATGGTATTGTAAAGTTTTCTAAGAAGTAATGAAAGATTTTAGTTATTGTGATAGAAAAGTAAATATTTGTACTAACTATATGGATGATGCTATGAAGGTTACATCGCATATATGGTTTATACGGATAAGGCACAGCCGAAATTGAGACATTCCAATGGTCAGGGAGTTTCCTGATGTCTTTTCGAATGATCTACCAGGGTTACCACCAGATAGAGAGATAGAGTATTGTATTGATTTGGTGTCTGGTACTGAGCCGATATCCAAACCACCATATCGAATGGCTCTAGTTGAATTAGAAGAGTTAACGAAGCAATTGCAAGAATTACTGGATAAGGGGTTCATTAGATCGAGTGTTTCACCTTGGGGAGCACTAGTTTTATTTGTTAAGAAGAATGATGGAAGCCTCCGACTGTGTATTAACTACCAGTTGTTGAATAAGGCTACCATCAAGAACAAGTACCCCCTTCCACGTATTGATGATCTATTGGATCAACTTCGAAGAGCACAGATCTTTTCTAAGATAGATCTAAGATCTAGGTATCATCAATTGAGGATTTAAAGTGGGGATGTACCCAAGATAACTTTTTGTACCCGATATGGACATTATGAATTCTTGGTTTTGTCTTTTGGGTTAACGAATGCTCCTGCAGCTTTCATGGTTTTGATGAATAGAGTGTTCAAGCCATACCTGGATGGTTTGTCATAGTGTTCATTGATGACATTCTAGTGTGTTTGAAATCCAGAGAAGAACATGAGCATCGTCTAAGCATTATCTTATAGACCCTCAAAGAGACGAAGTTATATGCGAAGCTCAGTAAGTATGATTTTTGGTTGGAATAGATATCATTTTTAAGCCATGTTGTATCGAAGGACGGGGTGTCAGTTGATCCGTCCAAGATTGAAGCAGTAGTTCAATGGGACGGCCCAAAACTATCATAGAGATTCAAAGCTTTCTGGGTTTGATTAGATATTACCGTCGATTTGTAGAGGGTTTCTCTAAATTGGTTGCTCCATTGACTCGTCTCACTAGGAAGAATGTTGCATTTGAGTGGGATAATACATCTGAGAAGAGTTTTCAAAAACTAAAGCAGCGACTGACGGGCACCTATTCTCACCATACCAAACAGCTCAGGAGGTTTCTCAGTGTATACAGATGCCTTTGGACAGGGACTGTGTTGTGTATTGATGCAGAATGAGAAGGTAGTTACTTATAGATTCAGACAACTTAAGGACCATAAGAAGAACTATCTGACCCATGATTTAGAGTTGGCAGTTGTAGTGTTTTCATTGAAGATATGGCGCCACTACTTATACGATGAGAAATTTCAGGTATTTACTGATCATAAAAGCCTCAAGTATCTGTTTTTACAGAAAGAATTGAATATGAGGCAAAGAACATGGTTAGAGCTTCTAAAAGATTATGATTGTGAGATACTTTATCATCCGAGTAAGACAAATATAGTCGCTAATACCTTGAGCAGAAAGAGTCTCAGGATGGTATCGTACATAATGGTCAGGGAACATGAACTGTTAGAATAGTTTACTAGCCTCAGTTTGGATATAAACCCTTCTGATATTGATAGTGACTGTGTGATAACTAGCCTGAGAGTGGAACCAGATTTGATTAATCGGATACGACAGGCTCAGCATAATGACCAATAGTATATTGATCGAGTAAGTCAGATACAGATGGGTAGTTTGACTAAGTGTACAGTTAGTGATGATGGCCTACTGAGGTTCAGAGATAGAATTTGTGTTCTCAATAACCCACAGCTAAAGAGATTGATTTTGACAGAAGCTCATTCATCAAGGTACACAGTGCATCTGGGGAGTAATAAGATGTATCAGAATCTCTGAAAAGTGTATTAATTGTCAGGCATGAAGAAAGATGTTGTAGAGTTTATGGCTAAGTGCCTTACATGTCAACAGATTAAGGTAGAGCATTAGAAACTTGCTGGTTTATTGTAACCTCTATCGATACCAACATGGAAATAGAAACATGTCATCATGGATTTCATCATGGGTTTACCAAGGACCCGAAGGAACCATGATGCCATTTGGGTGATCGTGGATAGATTAACTAAGTCAACTTACTTCCTAGCTACGAATCCACGAATACTCTGAGTGCTTTGACGGATTTATATGTACGAGAGATTATGAGGCTACATGGCGTTCCAGTGAGTGTTGTATCTGACCAGGATTCTCATTTCACTTCCCACTTCTGGGAACATTTTTGGGAAGCCATGGGAACCCAATTGAGTTTTAGCACAACTTTCCATCGTCAAATCAATGGTCAGTCAGAGAGGACTATATAGACTTTGGAGGATATGTTGAGAGCTTGTGTAATGGACTTTAAAGGCTCTTGGGATGATCATTTGCCATTAGCCGAATTCGCCTATAATAATAGTTATCACTCGAGTATTTGGATGGCATCGTATGAAGCATTGTATGGTCATAGGTGTCATTCTCTGATTGGATAGGAAGAAGTGGATGATCGAAAGATATTTGCTACCAATTTGGTAAAGGGAGCCTCTAAGGATGTTCAGTTAATATGTGAGAGATTGAGAACAGCTCAGAGCAGACAAAAAAGCTATACTAAAACGAGACGAAGTGTCACACCCTACTTCTGGGAACCCTTCTATCCATACTTAGTCTACTACGGTTGGGCTGTGAGAATATGCATGTACTAAAATTCATACATTTACAGTGGAAGATTTAAAATTTTAATTCACACTCCTAGGTGTTTGTGTAGATATACAAAATCAGTTGTATTCATACATTTACAGTGGAAGATTTAAAATTTTAATTCACACACCCAGGTGTTTGTGTAGATATACAAAATCAGTTGTATAAATACAATGTGCTTACATATCATCCCCATAATACTGTTTACAATTCCAAGATATAACTGTGTGATACAATAAATTAGATACAAAATACTCCTATATACAAATCTTATACCTTTGCGAAATTGTGGGAGCTGTTCAACACAAAAGATCTAGAGACCACCACTCTCTTACTTCTCAGTACCTGGATGGGGAAAATAGTGGGATCAGCAAACCACAGCTCAGTAAGGAAATGAATACTAGTAGGTAGATATCGTACTACCTACATAGCCCATGCATGTATAAACCAAAACCATATTTTCATTATAAATGGAAATATCATACGAAAAATGCATTTAAACATATTTTTCTCAATAGCATTTTCGTGTAAATCAAATATATCAAGCTTCTATTTAAAATATGATCATAAATAGTGCCCTCACGGCACAAAATCTCTTTCCTTTCTCAAATTACTCTTTCCCGCAAATCTCTTTCTTTTCTGAGATTGTCTCTGTTCCTCAAATCTGTGAGACAGGCATGAAATTTTCGGCAAACAAATATCCACGACATATGGCCATAGTCAGTGATCCCAAGCCTCACTGATCAGGTGTGCACAGGGCATCACTTCGCCTGAAGACGGATGGGTCAATCCTGCCCTCCGCCTCATCTCAATCAACCTCATCTCCTCATATACTCACGGTAAGGATACGCCGTGTGTCATCTATGGGATACTCGTACTCACGTGCACCCAGCACGGTACATAGAATACCAACAAACAACTATACTGTACTACGTATGACCGTGGACCCAAGTCCATACTCCAACTCCGATGGACTTTTCATCCTGAACCATGTCTCATATACCAGGCGAGCAAGCAGTGTGACACACAGTCATCTCAAGGCTCCAGCGCGGTACGATTTATCGTTAAGGCCCAGCCCGTTCAAATGGTCGTCGGCTGGTATCCCCTTGGGTCCCAGACCCTCGGGTTTACCTCAACTCAATAAAACAGGTGCGAGCAAAGCTCCCGCACTTTCTCAAAGCCATCGTGCGAGTTAAACTCCAGCACGACACATCAAAAGCATATAAACAAGTGCGAGCTAACACTCCAGCACATAGTCAAAGTCATTAAAATGGGTGTGAGCTAGAGCTTCAACACCAAATCTCATCTCAAATTTGATAGATGGCTATTTTCTCTTTTTAAAACTCAAAACATGTTTATTCATGCAGCATGCCTCTTCATGCTAAAACATGTAAAATTAGCCAACCTATCATCAACATTTCTCAATCATCAATATCAATATAAAATTGAGAAAAACATTGAAAACATGCATATCATGCTATTTCCTTACCCTATCCCATTTCTCAATACATATATACATCATAGTACTTTTCATGCTTCCGTATCATTTCATAGAATTATAGTATCGTACTAATTCTAGCAATATATCTATGAAATTACCAAAAATACGCACGAACATCTCTATAGCTAACACACAGTCCCTTACCTCGCTTTACTTGTGTGCAACTATCCTCCTCTATGCTTCTCGCGTTCTCATCTCGACTTGCTCTGGCGTATCATCTGAAACTGAAATTCATCCATCAAACACTTAAGTTAACGTTTCTAACTCTTGTTCAACTAAGCATTTATCCAATGCCTTAAATATACATTTTACCCCGTGTGGTAAATCTCATAATTTTATCACAATATCAACATACCCAAACCATGCCCACAACATAATCATCCTCTCAAGATATCTCATTCATCATTAACACTTCTACATTTCACTTTCTCACACTAGACCATTTCTAAGTTATATTCATTTCATGCCATTCTAGGTAGTTCTACCCACAATGTGCACACCCAATCAACTTCATAATCATTAACTAGACCAATGTACTTGGATTTGTGCACTAGAACTTACCTCCTTAGAGTTCCTCTTTGCTCCAATTAGAAATGCCCTTTATTCCTTCAATCCGATAAATGGGGAAATGCCTCTAAACTTTGTTGTTCTTCTCTTCGACGTGAACAACTTTGTCTCTAATAGCTTTCCCTCAAATCTCACTGAAAATGGGTGGATTTAGGAGTGAGAAAGCTAGGTTTTTTAGTTGAAGTTAAATGAAATGGTTTATCCCGAAATCTGCAGATCCAAGTGCTCCTATTTATAGATTTAACTTGATGAGATCGACTTCCTTGGGTGGAGATCGATCTGGCCCTCTAAAAATCTCTCTTTTCTAAGACATTTTAAAGGCAGGAGATCGATCTATCGAGGCTTGAGATCGATCTGCTGTCAAACAGAAGCTTAAGGAGATCGAACTGGTCTTAGGGGAGATCGATCTGCTGTCAAACAGAAGCTTAAGGAGATCGATTTGGTCTTATGGGAGATCGATCTGCTTCCAACCCGAGAGCTAAGGGGATCGATCTGATTCCTTTGGAGATCGATCTGCTCCATTCCATTACTCACATAAGAGTATTTTGGCTCTTCCAGATCGATCTCTCATCCTATGAGATCGATCTGGCCTTTATATTTCTAGATTTTCTGCAGTTTTTCTGTAACAACTTCATTCAAAACTTCCTCCATTTACCTCCATAGTCCTTTTCTCATTCATCCCTCCTTGAGACTTAAAAATGCCATCCAATCACACTAAGCACGTATTAAAAATTGTGGGCAATCTTTGTATAACCAAATATACACGATTTGCCCGAATGGAAGTGTACAACTTATGTAAATCTTTCCTTCCATTTTACCACACTACTCATATTCCGTTTCATTCACATTCTTCTCGTGTTTAAGTTCATTTCTTCATACTCATTCATAATGCAACTTGTACGTATAATCACGATTCTTATTACAAGTGCGTACATTATCTTATGGACTTACATTGCATATACATCACATTACAAATGTATCATCATACTTATGATTTCATTTACATTTCTATGTTCCTATCTACAACTATACATATACGGGGTCTCACATGAAGGCCATTGGAATTTACAGTAGGTGAGTTAGTATTTCTAAAAGTTTCTCCCTCCAATGGCATAATGAGATTCAGAAAGAAAGGCAAGTTGAGTTCTCGCTACATTAGACCCTTTGAGATCTTAGATCGAGTGAGAGATAAGGCTTATAGGCTAACATTACCACCTGAGCTAGCAAGTGTCCATAATGTCTTTTATGTTTCGATGCTTCGGAAGTATCATCCGGATCCAGCACATGTGATTGAGTATAAGCCATTAGAGCTCACAGAGGATATGTCATATGTAGAGAAGCCGATTCGGATATTAGATAGAAAGTAAAAATTGTTACAGTCTAAGACAATCCCTCTGGTTAAGGTTCTCTGGCAGTACCATACTTTGGAGGAAGCTACGTGGGAATTGGAGAACCTAATGCAAGAGAAGTATCCACAGTTGTTCGAGGGTTGACTTGATTCTAATTTGGAGAACCAAATTTCTTAAGCTAGGGAGGAATGTAAGACTCAAAAATTTCCATTGTATTACTTATGATCCATCAATGTAACCATTGAGATATGTTATTGGAACCATAAGAAAAGTTGTATTTCAATTCCAAGTCCAAGTGAAAGTAGAAAATGTCATGAATGCATTAAAGTGCCAATTGTGAGCTATAGTGAGCTCAGGTTAAACCGAATGGAATCCGACCAATCTGACTAAAGATAAGAACTTAAAACATCAAAAATAAGGATAGGTCAAGAAAGGAAGTTGGTTTGGTCTAGTCCCGATAATGTTGAAGTGGTGAAAATGCCAAAAACGGCCCAAACGAGCTCAAAATCGATCATTTGAGGTATTTTTAACACTTTCACCTACCAAGGGTAGTGCAAAAATGTCAAGATGGACTAACCAAGCATTAAAATGCATATATTTGGGTTAGTTGACTACATTAACTAAATGAAAGAATGAAAGAATAAGCTTTGATTAGTTAACCAAAGCGTGGTTAACTTAACCCAACCATGGTAAAGGCTTGATAAAAATTATCTTAGGCTAAGAACACTTGGGAATTCATCCAAAACACTTAGAAAAATAAATGAAATGCAATTGGGTTTAATTAAATAGAGCTGAAATTGAAGAAATGCTATTGGGCCAAATAGTTAAATTGTTAAAGCCCATTAAGCATAAACCTAAGTAGACCGAATTGGTGTAAATGTATTGGGCCAAACATTAGGCCAAGCTTTGGGTTAAATAATAGGCCCAAATCCCAAGAAAATTTCAGCCCAAAATCTGAATTTGGAAGGCCCAAACCGAAAGCCCAATAGGAAAAATAAGACATGCCCAATTGAAATAGTTCAAGCCAAATTTCCAAGCCCAATCTTAACCAAGCCCAAAACCAATTCAAGCCCAATTTCATGGGCTGATTTTATGGTGTAATTGGCTGAATTATATGCCTTCAAAATCAAAAAATTGGCTAAGGAAAACATCATCTTCTTCCTTGAAAGTTTCGACCACCATAAACACATAAACCACCAAGCTTTCTCTCACTAGATTTCACCCATTTACAAGCATATTTGGAGCAAGTGTTCTTCATGAAAGTTGTTCCATATTGCGAGGAGATTAACATACATAAAATCAGCAGCTAAGAAGCTAAATTGAAGGGGGTGAAATCTTCTTCAAGTTACAGCCAAAGTGAAAAGTCCAAGCTAAGTGAGTTTTCAATCCACCAATCTTACATATGTTAATCTAGTGAATTTATGGAGTTGATTGGTGTATGAATTGTATGACAAAACATCACCTAAGATAGAGAACCAAGATTGGTCAAAATGGGTATGTAGTGAGATGATGAATATGCATGTTGTTTAATGGCAAATATGTGTTGGTTATGATGTATACATGATGATGGTGTGAATTAGTGAAACCAATTTATAACATTGGGTAGGTTTATGAAGCATGCATATAAGGTGTTTGTGAAAATACTTGAATGAACTAAGTGAAAGGCTTAAGGCATGCATACCAAGTGTTTGTCGAAATGCCTAAGTGAGCTAGGCAATAATGGCATGCAAGGGTGATGGCCATTCAGCCTTGGTGGCGTGATGGTGCATGGCACCATGCATTCGCCCGAAATGGTTCATGGGTCAAGCTTGTTATGTAATCAACCCAAACTAGTTAATGGGCCTAATGGACGGCCTAATAAGTGTTAATGGACCTAAAGTGCCAAAAGGGCCTTAATGGAAAGTTGAAATGGGTTTAAGATAAAGTTGGGCCCATAAAGGGACAACAAAGCCCAATAAGAGTAATTGGGCCCAATACTTTAAATAGATAATAGTGAAAGTGAAACAATAGTTTCTGAGATTTGATTGATGTGATTGATGGCTATCTGTAGCTCCAAAAGACATAAGCGGAGCCGAATAGACCGATTAGCAGAAAGTGAAAAGGAAAAGGCTCAATCGACTGAAATCCAGGTAAGAGATTTATGCAGGCTATTTGAGATAGTTGTACGTATATTTCTTACCTCCTATATGCAATTAAATATCGTAAAGTATATAGATATTGAATTATCTAGATGAAAACCAAATAATAGGAAATTTCCAAATCAACCCATTTTACAAATGAAATGACATTGTGAAATTATCGAAAAAGCATAACTGCATAAATTGCATATTTCAGTGTTTTCATCGTGAAAAGTTGTTTTGTAAGTGTATAATGATAGACTAGCTCAAAATTTTACTGTCTGCAATAAATTTCATATTGTTCAAAGTTAAGCGTGCTTGAGTGTGGAAATTCTATGGATAGGTGACCAAACGGGAAGTTACCCCTCTCACTCTGTTTTACATCGTTATTCATGCTGAACTCGATT
This sequence comes from Firmiana major, assembly GCA_033439115.1. Taxonomy (NCBI): domain Eukaryota; kingdom Viridiplantae; phylum Streptophyta; class Magnoliopsida; order Malvales; family Malvaceae; genus Firmiana; species Firmiana major. The sequence continues at coordinate 54,132,394 of CM065904.1, read as the reverse complement.
TTGAGAACCGTTTTCACCCGAAGTGAGCCATCTATCGATTTTCTATGTGAAATCATGTTGGAGCTGTCGTGTTAACTATGAGTTACACATATTTGCTCGCACTAGATTTTGATATGATATTATGGGTAAAACCGTGCTGGAGCCCTCATATAGACTGTGTGTCACACTGACTTGCTCGTACTAGATTTTGAGACAAAATGATGGTTGATATTGATGCTGGGGTGGTAAACCTGGAGATTACTCGATTCCCTCAGTCATATTACAGCTTAGTGAGGTCCACGGAGTATGTTGTACCATATAATGAGACATAGAGTACGTTGTACCATGTAATTTTCAGACTTCTATCAGTCTTCGAACCAGTGATAGTCTTCGGACTAATATCAGTCTTCGGACCAGTGATAGTCTTCGGACTAATGAGCCGACAGGATGGCTAACCACCTCTCTAGGCATATGATTCTCTCACACCTGATCTGTGATACTTGGAATCAGTGGCAATGGCTATACGTCCATAGTTATTACTATTGAATCCCATCCTAGTCTCCAGTAATGTGTTTAGTAAATGTGATGAAAGTGAAATGAAAGTGAAATGAAAAGAAATGATTGAGCATCTGTCGATTGATGATTATCGTATAGAATGTCATTGTTTTCAGTGAATGCAAGTGTTTTACAAAGTGATAAAGCTTTCTATTGATTGATGATTGTCATGTAGAAATGTTATTGTTTAAAGTGAATGTAATTGTTTTACTAAGTGATAAAGTGAATGCAAATGTTTTACAATGATGATAAAACATGCATTATGAGCATCGTTGATAGTATGGTTATCTACTTGTTTACATATGTTCCTCACTGAGCATGTTAGCTCACCTCTTTACTTTCTCCCCTCTACAGAGTACTTACAGTAGAGTGTGACCACTGCGTTCGTCCTGCAATCCTTTTACCCACAGTCATCCAACAGCATAAAGGTATACACACCTATGTGATATTTGTATCTGAATACATAATGCACAGTGATGTAGTTATATATATGTATGGGGAATGTATATGTAGGTCAATGTAAACGACTTTATATTAATGAAATGACGACTTTATAAATTACCATATTGTTATGGCAAGAGATGTATGTAGTGTATGAGACTGAGTGGCTGATATTGACTCATAGCCCAACCAGTGAAAGTGCTTGTGAAATGAAGTTAGTCGCGAAATATTTGTAGTGATTTTAGAGAAAACGGGTCGCGACATACATGTTTTCCTCTTTTTGTTCCTATTAAATCTTCTTGATTAATCCTCTTGCAGGTTTAACTTCCAATCATTTCGGTGTGACTTCTCTCAACTTGGTTCTTTCCAATATATTGATATGTTTCGATTTTTATATAAGTACTTCATTGCTCCTTTACAGTCACTGATTTTCTTTTTATTTCCTTTTCAATTCTATCGAATCATTAATTGATTTTAGTCCCTCTTTTTGATATTTAAGGAGCCGATTTTAAGATCGAAAATTGAGCGTGCTGATGAATTTGGGGATTCTTGTTATATTCAAACTAGGATTTAATTGGGGTCAACTTAGGGTTTCCATTTGGGGTTAAGATTATGGCTTAGCTAATTTTGGGTTTGAACATAATTGGGTTTAAATGTGTTTGGGATTAGGTGCAATTCGAGGTTGGTGTTGCATGGGTTGGTTAGGGGTTTCATGAAAACCTTGATTGTATTTTTATATTTATTTATTTATTATTTTTTTTAGTTTAGATTGCTTTTATTCTTTTTTTATTTTGTATCATCATAAATATCTAAAAATATACATATATATATAATAAAAGAAAATATACTAAGAATTATGAACCCACAATCGTTCAAATCAATAAAATAAATTAACAAAATGAATTAAGTGGGCTCAAAGCCCAATATCAAAATCATGGTAAATTAGGCTAAGACAAAAATGATGCCTGTAAAACCAACTGCTCAGAAAAATCCATCTTCCACATTATTTCTTCTAGAAAAGCTCACTCCACCCTATTATAAGCTTTACTCATATCCAATTTAAGAGCCATGTTTCCCTCTCTAGCACTCACTCTCCTTCCTAAAATGGAATATCTCATAAGCGATTATGGTGCTGTCGAGTATCATCCTTCTCAGCACAAAATGCTCGTTAGTTCTCACTAACAAGGACATGAAAGACCTTTTTCAATCTACTCTCTAAGACTTTCGACAAGATTTTATAAACCACGTTACACAAAGTAATTGAGCGATAATTCCTAACAAACATAGGAGATTTAACCTTAGGAATCAAAACAATAATAGCATAGTTATTAAATCGATATACGTATCGTGAATCGAAATTTTATTTTTGAAAATCGAGTATCGTATTATATCGTAAACTTTGATAAATAATTTTAAAATTAGTTATAAATAATACATATACATATAAGATAAAGAAAAAATAAAAAATTTTATACTTATTAATAAGATTAAGTGAGTATGTGATAAAAATAAAAAGAAAATACGATTATTTTTAAACAATTCACATGTTCGTTAATAGTATATATTTTTAAATACTTTGTATTTTTCTTTTCATTTACTAATTAAAATTTTTTTAAGAAATATTTTTAAGACCAAAATATGTAAGGAATATGCTTTTTAAGGTTTTTTTAAGTTAAAAAGCTATTAAAATTACATTTTAATTAATTGAGTCAAATCAAATTTGGATTGAATCTAACTTAATTTCACTACAAAGCATATCGAAGTGTATCCATGTATTGTACGATACGTACTGATTCATTTGTATATCGATAGATAGGCTATCGATGTATGATAAATATATTCTTCGTATAAATATATACTAATTTTATAATTAATCAACTCGTATTGTATGTCATAAGATATTGATAACTATGAATATTAGAATTATATTCCAAATTTGTCAATTTAATTAATATTTTAGCAAATTACTTTTCATTTTTTCATAGTTTATTAGATTTTTTTTCTTTTGGCCAACGTGATAACTAGGGATGCCTTTCTAAAATTCCCTTGATTTTCAGCACGTCAACCACAAAAAAGAAGGCATAAAAACTGCCAGCCCCTCTTCGGTTTACCAAATATTCATCAAGTAAACAACTTATATTTCCTCCAGGCACTGATTGAAATGTTTTAAAAGCGTGCATTAACTAACAATCAAGCAATTCAGAGGTATTCTTAAGTTTTCAATCATCAAGAACTTCAGAATACGAAATTCTAAAAGCTTCTTCAAATGGTCTAATAATCAATCAAGAGTGAGCTTTATCTTATCAGATATCTTCTCCCAGGTACAATTGATTCCAAGAAGGGGACAAATATCCTAAGCAAACTCAGTCTTGTAATAACAATGATAAGGACAAATTTTTCTATATAAGTATAAATATTCCTTTCCGAAATATTCCATAACAGACATGCTGGTGGCCTGGTGCCATATTCCTAAGACGGGTTCAATTCAAGAAATAGGTTTACTATGTAGTTTAAACTAGTGGCACAAATTTTAGGAAATAGGAGAATCCAGAGACTACCCATTGCTATGAACGGTAACGTACCAGAGATGACAATGTTTTCCAATGGTGCGAAACTATGCATCTATCTAGCAATCTGCCTTATTCATAACTGAAGAAAAGCCAGAAGCTCAACATTCGACTCAAATCACTCTTCCATATACAGCATCAGCTGACATAAATCTTGCTAATAAGACAATTATCAGAAACCAACTTCCAGTATACACTCAATGTCTCAAACCAACTGCTTTAATTAGCGCATGGTACAAGCTCAAGCTCAGTGTAATTGATCAGCCACCAGGTATCCATGAGACATTAAAAGGACCATGTAACAGGTAAGATGAAGAAAAAACAGGAGGTTAGTCGAGAACATCCCTCACCAAAATGTTCCTCAGTCAAGACCTTCTCCAATGGAAGAAAAGTCATCAGAATCTCATCAGTCACCGATATGTATTCACATTTTCTTTTTCTTTTGTTGTGGCAAACGAAAAGTGAAGAATCCAGCGGAAGTTTGGAAACAGAAGGTTAAATAAATAAATACTTATCTAATTAATTTTAGCCTATATTGTACTTGCTAAAGTTACTAACCAATGAAGTGTGCAAACCAGAAGCACAAATTTGCTAGTCAGAAGTAAAGCACCACTACTAATAAAATAAATTTTCTATGCATTTTCTTGGTTTTCAGGCATCGTCAGACACAAAAGCCAGAACATAAAGAAAGGAATTCAATAAATTGTAGTCACACAGAATACCAAACACAATATTAAATTAAAGAGAGTAAACATGTAAGACCCCGTATATGTATAATGGTAATATGTGTAATTGAATCAATAAATTTGAATGGACTTGCAATGTAAAGTATGATTGATGTAAGTCCATGGATTCGATGTACGTATGTGTAATATGATTTGTAACGTACATACAAGTTCCATTGAGTATGAATATGAAGAAATGAGTTCTTATAAGTGATGGATGTGATTGAAACTCAAAATGAGTAGTGTAGTAAATGGAAGGAAGTTGTATGAATATAAATGCTTCCATTGGGTTTTATATAGTATACCTTTGGACATACAATGAATGCACACAAGTTTCAATGTGCATAAGGTATGAATGGATGCCATTTTCAAGTTATAAAGGTGGATAGATGAGAAAATGGCCATGGCAATAGATCAAGGATGTGTTGGTATGAGTTGCAGCAAGAAAACTGCAAGAAATCTGGAAAGTATGAAGGCCAGATCGATCTCATATGATGAGAGATCGATTTGGAAGAGCCAGAATGCTCTTATTTGGGCAATGAAATAGAGCAGATCAATCTCCTAAGCATTATGTGATGAAAAGATCGATCCTCAAGCACCCAGATCGATCTCCTTAGCTCTCTGTTTGGGAGCAGATCGATCTCATGCTTCGACAGATCGATCTCATGCTTAAAATTTCATAAAAATGAGAGATTTAAGGGGACCAGATCGATCTCCTCTTGGACCAGATCGATCTCCTCAAGCTATTTCTATATAAGGAGGGCTGAAAATCTGAAAATTTCGGGAAAAACACCAATCTTCCATTTCTAACCCAAAAACCTAACTTTCTCTCTCTAAAATCAGCCATTTCCAACAAGAATTGAGGGGAGATCATTAGACATTAAGTTGTTCATCTTGAGGAAGAGAACAACATAGTTGGAACCCAAAATCCTATTGTGGGTATTGAAGGAGATAAAGGCATTGACATTTGGAGCAAGGAGAAAAATCATATTTGGTAAGATTCTAACACTCCAACCCAAGTACATTGTCTATTTAATTGATTTTGGAGTTGTTTGGCATGAGTATGTATGGATGGAAACACCTAGGTTGTGTTAGAAACTAATGTAACCTAGAAAATGGAATGCCTCTAGTGTGAGAAAGTATGATTTGGGGAGTTGGTGGTTTATAGGTTATGATAAGTTGTTAAATGAGTAATGTGGGTGATTTGGAATGGTTATGTGGAGTTATAATATGGGTTTAAGTGAAATTGTGAAAATGAGTATGTATATGCTTGATAAAATGCCATAGTGAGGGAATTCATGAAATATGAACACTATGAGCTTAATGTTGATTTAATATCGATTCAGAATAAGTTAATAGGCCTAAGAAGATCCATAGACTCGAGTTATGGGTAAAGTAATGAAACGAGGTCATATAAGCGTTAATAGAGGCTATAGATTAAATTGACTATAGCAAGCACAAGGGTTGCATTATATGGATCGAATATAATGTGAAATATGATTGTGTGCAGTCTCAAAGAGTTGTTGAAGATGAATCGAACCGTACGAGTAAGCAGCTTAAGGAAGTGAAATCACGTATCGCGATTCCAGGTAAGGGAATTTTGTAAGTATATAGAGGTAGCTGCTCGTATTTTGAACTCGTGGGCTATATAGGGCTTTGGAAATGTGCATGGATTTATAGAAATGTGTTTTGAAGATGTATGGAGGTGACTATGAATAATTGTATGAGATTTGGTGGTTAAAATGGTATTGTAAAGAAATGGGATAGTAAGGCTAATAATTGCATAAATCTAATGTTTTGATGTTTTTCAAAATGAAATTTGCTTGGTTTTAAGCAAGCTTGTAGATGGGTCGGCTAGTGTTTTATTGATGTTGTGGAAAAGCATTTGTGAAGTGCTAAACCCGGTTGTCGGGATTGTTTGATTGTGTATGAGCCGCCTATCGTAATTGCATGACATAAATCGCGCTAGAGCCTCGCTCGCGCTGGATTTCTATGTTTTCACTTGTGTGATACGTTCTTGAGCTTAGCTCGCACTTTGATTTGAATTGTGACGACGTTTTATAAACCGTACTGGAGCTTACGCTCGTACGTGGACTTGAGTGATTTTTCTTATGCATATAACTGTACTAGAGCTATGCTCGTACGTGGTTTCTTCATATTTTATGCATAAATGTCGTACTAGAGCGTTGCTCGTACGAAGTGATTGGTTTTGATGCATGAATTCGCGCTAGAGTGTAGCTCGCGCTAGTTTTCACACTGTGGTATGTATGAGGCCGTGGTGAGAGATACGGATTAACTCAGGGAACCCAACAGGCCTGACAGACCTCTTGAGTGGGATGGGGGTGAGGGGCTAGGACCTGACATAATCCATTCAGGGAACCCAACAGGCCTAACAGACCTCTTGAGTGGGGTGAGGGTGAGGGGCTGGGACCTGAATCAGGGAACCCAACAGGGTTGAGCAAGGCCATGAGGGGCTAGGACTTGGTATTGAGGTTACTCCCACGCGCTCTTGAGACTATAAAGGTTACACTTGGTATGGGGTAGATAAGACCTATGGCAGGCACCCCCAACCATGTTATGGGTCCGCGGAGTACGATGTACCGTGTATATCACATGGAGTACGATGTACCGCGTGGTGGTTACTTGATTTGAGAAAGTCTGGCAGAGAACTAACCCACCTTCGTGCCAGCATGATACCCCGCACACCGGGATCCGTGTGGTCTGGGATGATATGTGACGATTGGCCAACGTAGTCACTTGAGATATAGTAACCTGTCTCCTTGCTTGATTTACTTACTACCACATGATTTTAAATCTTTAAGTGTGATTTGTGATTGTTTAAGGTAGACCCGAAGGAGGGGTCGAGCCTCGTGGATTTGATTTGTGAAATGAAAATGAGGTTGTGATTGTGAATTGATGTGATGTGATTGTATGTGATTGAGAAAGAGTTTTATGACGTGGGTTTAAAAAGGAGGTTTCTTAATGAATTGCCCTTTTTATGAATTCAAATGAGATTGAGCATGAGATGATTTATACATGATGTTTTTACCATGTTTTATATGCCAATGTACATGATTTTGATACATGATATATATGTATACTCATATGGCATAGTTTTACTTCCTCATGCTCCCACCATAAATGATTTATGCATAACACTATCAGCATGTAGATAGAGTAGTTATCTACCATGCTTGCATTATTACCTTACTGAGCGTGTGGTTGCTCATCCCTCTCTATTTTTCCCCCTACAGAGCGTGCATAGTAGCCCAGTGAGGACTGAGGCGTGGTATTTTGGACTCCACTGCATCTCCATCGCTTAGAGGTATATACACAATGATTCCTTTTGTATCTAAACAATGTAAAAGCACAGTATTCTTTGAGTTGTAATTATGGGGGATGTAGATGTCAGAAAAACATGCTTTTGTATAAGTACAAGATTAAATGCAAATGTACGACATCGTTTTATTTAACTGAGAATGAATGAGATGTGGTGTTTATTATTGACTCACAGCCCAACAGCGTGTGGTGAGTTAGTTCACGACCGGGTAAGGTAACAGTAAAACGCGAAAAATTTTTAGTGATTTTCGATTAAAGAGAATGGAATTGGGTCGTGACAAAACATAAGTCAATAAAAGACACCAATGCTGAAAGAAAGAATCCATTTTATCAATACTCTGGATTCCATACTTATATTTCTACCAGCAGAAGTTTCTCCTTGCTGTTCAACTGTCACCTGATGTTTGCCTTTCGTCATTCTCTCTTTCAACTATTTCACTTCAGAAGCGAAAAAAATTGTTAGGTTTTCACAAGCATCATTTGCACCCAGAAATATCATAAAAATCTGGTGGCAAAAAAAACACCATTTCCTGCATATGTACATTAAAGATGTCTGAACCAATTCAATAAACCGTAGTTGATGCTGCACCAACAGTATATTTGATAAGGGGAAGGAAATTTGAAAAAGATGAACAAAGGGAGGAAAAAGAGGATATTTCTCCACTAGAAGGAATTACTTGATTGAATCAAGAAATTATACCCAATTCTCTTTTTGTTATAGCGTTTTCTATTCTACCGACCAATGTACCCAAATTTAAAAGTGAGATAACAAAAATAATAATACAACCATATTGATGCCTGATTGTTTGCTTACCAACACCAAACAGGGTTGATGAAATTAACTAGCCATTTTTCTTCCAGAAGCAAAATTTTTAATCACAATTCAAAACTCAGTTAAATCAAAGTCTTGGCTGGTGCATATTCCTCTGTTTTGTAGTAGAAATTGGGGCCTGGCAGATTTTACGATGACAGAGATTCAGGCATAAATTGTTACGAAAGATTCCAACAGTGCGAAATTCAAGACTATTGATTTTAGAGTGGCTTAAGGAAAATAATTCTAGAGTTTCCTGGCATCTTTTGTTTCATGCTGGGCTATCCTGGACAAGGTTGAAACTTTCCGTAAGGCATGTTCATAGGCCATTTCAATTCATTCCAATCTTTACTACTTCTGTAGCAATGCAAAAGAATCTGGAGGTTCTATATATATCACCTCTAGCTACTCAAAGGAGGTTTACTATAAAGTCCTGCTTTGCAAGCCTCTTGAATTAATAGAATGGTTGGATAATTGAAGTACAAGCTTCTATGGGCTATTGGCACACGAGAGGCAAAAGTTTTCTGCTACCGCTACAAGGGTTGCTATTCGCTTTTGTATCCAAAACACACTTTCTACTTGTTTTAATCGGAAAAAAAAAAAAGCAAAGAGAGGCCAAAGTAAACCTTAAAGCAACATTTGAGAATAATAGATTGAGAAAAGTAAAAAAAGTACCGAAGCAATTGAGTGAGATAGGCAGCAGTGGCATGATCAGACTGTTGGGAAGCTTTCAAAATTCGGAACATAAGAGTCAACTTGATTTGGGTCCTGATGCTTTGTTCAATAATGTTCGTAGTTTCTCTCTTAAATTCCTCACACTCACTTTCAACGGCATTCAACTTTTCCCTCACTTGTCTTTGTCCTTCTCCTATTTTCTTCTGTTCCTCGCTGATTTCCTCCATTTCCTCTTTCAGCCTCCCAAACTTTTCTTGCATGTTCTTCACTCTACCCTTTCTATTTTTCTTTCCCTACACAGGATCAAAAATATATATGTTAAATCTTAGAGCAAAAAATAATTGTATAATTAAGAAAGAGAAATTGATTACATTCTTCCGTTGCCATTTGAAAGGTTTGTTGTTGTGATGAAAACGACCACGTAAACAGAAGGGAGCCATTATCTGTCTACTCCTAAATTTCTTTGACCTAATTCTACTTCTAATTGCTTAGAAGCAGAAAAACAGAAGCCGCTTTTCTATAAATTCATAGACGCTGATCATAGAGAGATCGGCGACTCTCAACCTTTATTTTCGTTTTTTTTTTTCATTGTTCTTTTTATAAAAATCATATTTCATGTTTATAATGTTTATAATTTGTATGCGTGTTTATAATATAAAATTATTTTAAATATTATAAATAAAATATTAAAATTTTATGTTAAAATTTATATAAATATAAAATTATAAAATTATATTTTTTTACTTTTTTTTATGATTCATATTATTTTTATATTTTATTATCGTACCATATAAAATTGATATTTCACATTATTTCTCCTAGAAAAGTTCACTCCACCCTTTTATAAGCTTAACTTGAATTCAATTTAAAAACTATGTATACCTCTCTAGCACTCTCTCTCCTTCATAAAATGAATTATCTCATAAGCAACTATGGTACTGTCGAATATCATCTTTCTCAGCACAAATGCTAGTTGGTTCTCACTAACAAGGACATGTAAGACCTTTTTCAATCTACTTGCTAAGACTTTCGACAAGATTTTATAAGCCATGTTGCACAAAGTAATTGAGCAATAATTCCTAACAAACATCATAGATTTAACCTTTGGAATCAAATTGATAATAGCATAGTTATTAAATCAAGATACTTATTGTGAATTAAAATTTTATTTTTGAGAATCGAAATCGTATTGTATTGTAAGATTCGATAAATAATTTTAAAATTAGTTATAAATAATACATATACATATAATGATGGAGGTCCACTAGCTCGTAATGTTCATGATGACAAGGCGAATGATGGAGGTCCACTTGCTCGTGATGCCAAGAATCCATGGGTTATCCAAGGAGATCCCCCAGTCATCTATATTTGTTTGGAAGCTCAAACGACATGAGTCTTTATTGAATAATAAGTTGGGTTAAGTGAACGTGATGAAGCAAGTCTTGATTCCTTTTCATATTGGGAGGTATTAGGATAAAGTGATGTGTGACGTGTACCCATGCAAGCTAGCCACTTGTTGTTGGGTAGACTGTGGCAGTATGATCGGAGAATCATCCATGACGGTTACACTAACCGTTACTCTTTTTTTATGATGGCAAGAAAATCACTCTTGCTCCCCCTAGCCTCGAGGAGATTTACGAGGATCAATTAAGGCTGAAGGAGCAACATGACGAGCAAAGGACGCTAGCTAAAGAAAAGAATGGAAGCAAGGAAAGCAAAGCAGTGAGCTACCATGCCAACCCCCGAGATGTGAAGACTGCATTAATTACTAAGTCTTCTATCCTTTTGCTCTTATTTAAAGACTCTTGTTTTATTGATACTGAACTCCATGATATTTTGCCTGATGATGTTGTCTCATTATTGCAGGAGTTCGAGGATGTATTTATCACACCTCGTGACCTAACCTCGAACTAGTTGCACAATATTCAACGAAATTGTAATTTAATATAAAATCAATATTACTACGTGGATCGTTTTACTTGTCGTTTGTGTCCGATGCAGGTTCCATTCTACCCTTTATATTATTTTGTGCATGATTAATTTCTTATCTTAACTTATATTACCAAAGATCTCGGCTTATATTCCTATTTAGGCAGCATGACTACAATTTAATATTTAGTCCTTTCTTCTCAATTACGGCATAAATTCACAAGTTCTCATCATAAAATATATTAAATTCCGGTTTCAAATCATATATCATAAAATTCTCAAAACCCGACAGCAAGCCAACCCACATAGCATGCCATACCGTTCATCCATTTTAAACCGGAAAAGAGAAACCTAAGGTAATTACTTAGTAATCATGCTTATACATCAACCAACTAATACATCTCACAAATACAACCGTGCGTACACATCTGAAAATAGAAATACATATATACACATATACTGTCCATCGTATAATACCTCAAGTACTCAAAAAGTTGCTAATCAACCTGAGGAAGACTGCCAGAACGTGACGTTCGCCCCGAAATACTAATCTGAAAAATGTTTGAAAGAGAGAGGTGAGAAACCACTCTCAGTAAGAAGCCTACATAACCGAAGCTAGCAAAACATCATGTAAAATGCCATGCAATGGTAAACCGAGATAATCACGTAAAACAACATGCAAATTTGATAACACAATGTTGCACATGCTTCAGTTTAGACAAGTTTCATAATTGAAAATCAATGTATCTTAGTCAAAACAGATTTTCAAAGAATAATTATAAGTCCGCAAAATCGAGACCATAGTTAAAGAGCAATTTATTCAAATACATGCATAGGTATAAAATAAGTATTCAATACAGTAACACGAGTAAGTGGTAATAACCCGAACTAGTCATGGATCCAATATTCAATAAGCTCACCAATATCAATGCAAATATCAATACACCTATGGCCATAGTGACTACCGCCCTATCCTAACTGAGCAGGTTTCGGACTAAGGTACTGTAGATGGACTCAGGGTTTCACAGTATTAAGTAGCAATAAAATACTCGATGCCACGAAGGCATCCCCGTGAAGCACTTGGCACCGTAGGGCAATCACACAGAACCTCCTACCGGGTGCTAGAGATGACTCTCACGATAACAACTCGATGCCATAAAGGCATCCCCGTGAAGCACTTGGCACCGTAAGGCAATCACACAGAACCTCCTACCGGGTGCTAGAGATGACTCTCACGGACATGACTGTCACACAGGCATAAACCGGGTTGCCAACAGGCTCAAAAATCCCTCAATGGGTACACGATGAAAATCCAGTAATTCATCCCAAATCATAATTTCAAAAATAGGGAAAAACCACCCATCGAAATAAAACATATATCAACTGTATAAAACCAGCATGTGAATAATTCGTGCAACTTCATGCTTATTCAAAATACAGTTAAAATAGTGCCCATGCAACATCTTTAAAAATCAGTAATCATAATGGAGTTACAAAAATAGTGAATGCTCACACGCACATGCTACTCTATGTAAAAATCATGGTTTATGATCGGTAACTCCACATTATGTCAGAAATTTCAAATCGAGGCAATTTATAAAAACGATTGGTAAGGGATTTTAAACTAGGCTACTCTATTAAATCGGTTATCCTATAGTCCTACTTTAAAATATGTATCTAGCTTATCCTAAGTATTTTACTAATGTCAACTATATAAAACCCCTTACCACACAAGCTATGCGTTCGATTTAACCTTTTTCGCCTATCGCCTTAGATGCGCATATATGCATCTAAGCTTCCTTGGTGCCTCCTGACGTGCTCGCTGCGAAATATCATTAAGATATACATCATTTACCATTCGCACATCAGCAAATTTAATTTTTTCAGCACACACGCATTCGTAAAACAATTCTAGGCTAACTACCATTAACGTAGTTTATTGATTTTAGGCCTTATGCTTATTTATCTCCAATCATGCTCTCATGGCCATAATTTTCATAATTCCTATTCGTTAGTTATTCTTAATCTATATAAATTAGCCAAACACCTTGAGCATAAATTTAATTTCTCACCATAATCACGCAATACTATTTTTATACAATATTCATCACTTACATTTTTGTTTAATTTCTGCATTTTCAATCATCAATTTTACCAACATTCTACTAATCGAAACTCTCATAATCATCTTTATTCATTGCCTAAATCCGGATTTTATCCTTATGGGACTATATTGCTTTCAATTCTAATTGATTATTTTCATTCCAAATTTCCAGCAAGTATTATCATTCCTAAAATTTCCATTTGGCCGAACCTAGCTCCTTTTATGTTCATCCAATCATTTCCATAATTGTTTGTCACGACTTTATTAACTAACCATGTCTTATAATTTCCAGCCAAGGATTTACATTTTCTGCATTTCTATTCATTTCTTATCATGCATCAATTGTGTATTATTTTCATACTACATGTAGTCTAACTCTCCTAACCGAAAGCATGCATATATTCCCTTAGTTTTCCACCTAAACCGAGCATTCATTCTGTTATGAATAGTAATTCGAATATTATTTTAGCTAATTATATGAAGACACGTGGTATATCCGAGAGGGATCGGGCATAATAGACATTTGGATAAAAGAGGACAAAGGCGTAATTACGACAGGAGGAAATTCCCTATAAATAGGGAACATGTATGATTCCTGGGACCAGATAACTATTTTCCTACTGAAACTTTGAAAAAATTACTCTCTGACTTAAGCATCGAAGTGAAAACGCAGGGAACAACCCCTGCGTCCCTCTGATCATTTATTTCTTTGCAGAATATTCCAAAGTACGAGGCACAAATATCGAGTCAGAGACGTCAGCAACACGTAATCATTGACAGTGACAGCAACAATTACGCCGTCTGTGAGAAATCTGAACAAAAAGTCATTCTGACACGATGGTGCAGACCCATTCGACAGCAGTCAGACACGAGGATGTGAAGACATGGCGAGTTCTCCCATGACAGGTGGCAGAGGAGCCGCGAGGGTGCAGAGGGAAGCCAATATGATGTCGATTCTCGTCGCAGAATTCGAAGCAATGCAAAAACAAGGAGAAGAGATTGTCCAAGCTCTGTGAACAATGGTGGACCTATTCAAAGGTGTCTTCCCGCATGTGAATTTACCGCCATCCGTCCAACATTTCGTAGGAGAAAGGCAGAATTCGCTAGATGATGAGGGTATGCCACGAAACGTTCATGGAGCGGAGAATGCGGCACCAATGCCGCAAAGTCTTCTCGGCTTGGAACATGCGGCACCTATGCCGCAAAGCCTTCATGAATCGGAGCATGCGGCACCCATGCCGCGAAGCCCTCAAGGATTGGAACATGCGTCAAGCATGCCGCGAAGCCTGCCCGAATTGGAGAATGCGGCACCCATGCAGCGAAGCATTCCTGTATTGGAGCATGCGGCAAGTATGCCGCGAGACATTCTCGGCATGAGGGAGAATCGCGGAGTGTCACGATCTGTTCCTGGCAGTAGAGACCACCCCGGCCTTGTCGACTTTCTTGGAACTGGAGAGACTCGCGAGCAGGGAGACCTGGGTAGCATTACGCGAAGCCCCCTGGGAATGTCGAACCCTGGTGGCATCCCGCATGACATTCATGGCGCAAGAGGTACAGTCAACCCCACACAAGACCCTGTCAAAGTAGCTGCGGGAGATTTGTTACATGAGACTACAATAAACCTTATGCAGGAGGCTGCAGGAAGAGTGAGACGCCAAAAGTGGAGGACATCAAGGCGTGGAGGGACCAAAACGTCATAGAATGAGAGATTCAGTACGGGAAGTTGATGGAAGCTAGAGATGTCAGAATATGGTGAATCTTGGAAGTCCTGAAGGTGTGGACTCTGGGTACACAGACGAGGAAGAGGCCGGAGTGGCGAGATCCCCGCCCGAGAGAAGAAGATCGAAGATGGATCCAATTTGGAATCCTGAAACTGCAACGATAAATTATGATCGAGCTGATTCAGTCGCACAGGACGCTACCAACATGAAGAAAATGGTGGAACGCATTTTGGAAGAAAAGAGGTTGGTTCCAGCTGAAGAGAATCAGAGGAGGAGGATTCCATTCAGCACAGTTATCATGAGAAAACCATTGCCTCCAAAGTTTAAAATGCCTCAGATAACAGCATATACGGGAAGAACCGACCCTTATGACCATATTAAAAACTATATGTCACTGATGCTGCTGCATGGATGGGAGGATGAAATTATGTGCAGGGCATTCTCCTTAACCTTAACCAGTTATGCTCTAAATTGGTTCAACAGTTTGCCAGAGGGGTCTATTTCATCTTTTGATCAATTAAGAAATGAATTCCTATGGGCCTTCATGATGAATAATCAAAAAAGGAAAGATGCTACTTATCTATTGACCTTGAAACAAGGAAATAGAGAGTTACTCAAGAGTTATATTGACTGATTTCATGATGCCACACTGGAGATTCGAGATTTACAAGTTGGAGTAGCAGTGACCGCTATGTTGCAGGGAACGAAGTCTGAGAAGCTACAGGAGTCATTATCTCTAGATCAGCCAGCAACGGTATCAGATTTGTTTTCTAGAGCAAACAAATACATTGCTCAGAAAGAAGTGATGAAGACAATCCTTACAAAAGATGCCAGAGATGAAAGGAAACGGGAGAGGGAGCCCAATAACAAAAGTATTGGAAGGCCGGAGAAGCTGAGTAAAGCTCCCAAGTTAAAATACTCTGCCTATACGCCCTTCATTGAGTCGCGAGCTTCAATATTGGCAGCAATAGAGAGAACAGGAATGATTCAATTCCCTAGAAAAGTTGAGGGGAACTTGGGACAGGACTTGAGGTCCTATTGTAATTTTCATGCAACTTATAGCCACTCGATTGAGAAATGCAGAGATCTAATGAACCAGCTGGAGAAACTGGCCAGAGAGGGGAGATTAGATCATTTCTTAGGAAATCAAAACCTTCCTAAGGGACAGGAAGATCGTAGATGGCGAGATAGGCGCTTTGATAATAGGGGGAATGTAAGAAGAAATGAAGAAAGAAGAAATGAAGTGAGACCAAGAGAGCACAGGAATCAGGAGGTTGATAATGAACCTACCAGAGCTGCTATTAATGTGATCTCTAGAGGAGAAGGAAGAGCGGGTGACTCATCGACCTCGAGAAAGACTTACGCTAGACAGGCGTACCAGATTCGTTCTGTTATGAAAGTTGACAAGAATGAAGAGGCAATTATGTTCACTCCAGCCGATCAAGGGGATGTGATTATTCCCCATGATGACCCTATGGTCATATCGACAGTAGTGGCTAAGCACCCAGTGAGCTGGATTCTTGTAGATAATGGGAGTTCAGTAAATCTTATCTATTAGAATTGTTTTGAAAGAATGAATTTGAGTGAAGATCGACTTAAACCAGTAACTACTCCACTCTTTGGATTTGCTGGCGAGAAGGTAAAGGTAGCCGGATCCATTGAATTGCCTGTTACATTGGGAGAGAGTCCTAGATGTGTAATAAGGCAAGTTCTATTCATGGTGGTAAGATTAACTTCCTTGACCTATAATATCATCTTTGGAAGACCACTGTTGAATGATATGAGAGCTGTGCTTTCCCCTTATTACTTGCTAATGAAGTTTCCCACGCTGGAAGGGACAAGACAAATAAGGGGAGATCAAAGGAGGGCGAGGATATGCAATGTGGCATCCACTACATGTAAGGGTATGCAAAGAAAGGAAACCCTTACCATAACTGAATCGTCCAAGCCCAAGCCCGTGGAAGAATTGGAGGAAATTACGTTGGTAGCTGAAGATGAGAAAAAAAAATTATACATTGGAAGCCAATTGAAACCCGAGGCTAAGGAAGAGTTGATAAGATGTTTGAAGAACAATGTTGATATTTTCGCATGGACCCCCGCTGACATGCCTGGAATTGATCCCACTGTGATATGTCATGAGCTCAATGTGCTGCCTAGCACCAAACCTATCAAGCAGAAGAAAAGAAACTTCGCCCTAGAAAGGCAGCAAGTGATAGAAGAAGAGATTGAAAAATTGTTTAAAGCCGATTTTATTCGAGAAGTTCTGTATCCAGATTAGTTGTCAAATGTGGTAATGGTGAAAAAAGCTAATGGAAAATGGAGAATGTGCATTGATTTTATTGATCTAAACAAGGCATGCCCGAAAGACTCATACCCACTGCCCCGAATCGACAAATTGGTGGATAAGACTACTGGGTACGAGTTACTTAGCTTCTTGGACGCCTTTTCTGGTTATCATCAGATCTCAATGCATCCGGCAGATGAAGAAAAAAGATCTTTTATTACAGACAATGGCACATATTATTACAGAGTAATGCCATTTGGCTTGAAAAATGCAAAGGCTACATATTAGCGGATGGTAAACAAAATATTCAGGGATTTGCTTAGAGACACCATGGAAGCTTATGTAGATGACATGATTGTAAAGAGTAAAGAATGGGAATCCCATGCCTCGAGACTATCGAAGGTCTTGGTAGTATTGAGGAAGTATGACATGAAGCTTAACCCCAATAAGTGCTCTTTCGGGGTTCAATCCGAAAAATTCTTGGGCTTCATGATAACTAGTCGAGGGATTGAGGCTAATCCTGAAAAGGTCCAAGCGATTTTAGATATGAACCCCCAGTGACCCTCAAAGAAGTGAAAAGATTAACGGGGAGAGTAGCTGCTCTGAATCGCTTTTTGTCAAAATCAGTAGAGAGAAGCTTACCTTTTTTAAGACACTCCGGGGTGAAAAGAATTTTTAGTGGACCGAAGAATGTCAGAGAGCCTTTGAGGAATTAAAGGAGTATTTGAGAGCGCTCCCATTGCTCTCAAGACTCTTGACTGGAGAGCAATTGTTTGTGTATCTGGGTATAGGAGACAAGGCAGTGAGCGCAGTGCTTTTGAGAAAGACCACCGACGGAGATAAACCGATTTATTATGTGAGCAAAGTACTCTTAGGTGCTGAAACACGATATCCACAAGTTGAGAAAGTGGCCTTGGCACTTGTCACTGCTACGAGAAAGCTGCGTCCTTATTTCCAAGCACATTCCATAGTGGTACTGACAGATCAACCTCTGAGACAAATACTACAAAAGCCTGAACATTTAGGACGATGGTGAAATGGACAGTGGAGCTCAGTGAGTATGACATCAACTTTCAGCCTCGTCAAGCCATCAAGGCACATGCATTGACAGATTTCATAGTTGAATATACTTGTCGGGAGAACTCAATAGAATAGGAGATAGCATGGTGGAAGTTATTTGTTGATGGAGCATCTAACCATCAAGGAAGTGGAGCAGGTATTATGCTAGAGTCACCGGAAGGAGAAATGCTTGAGTATTCTCTATGCTTCAATTTCCTTTGTTCCAATAATTCGGCTAAATATGAAGCTCTAATCGGGGGTATGAAGTTGGCAAAGGAGCTCTAGGTTAAAAACTTGTTGGCTCATAGTGATTCTTAGCTGGTAGTCAATCAGTTTAATGGACAGTTTGAAGTTCGAGAATCCTCCCTTGTTTCGTATCTGCAGAAGGTCCTGACTTTGGCCCAATCATTTGATAAATTTTAGCTCACCCAAATTAACGATCAGAAAATAATCAAGCTGATGCTCTGTCTAAGTTAGCATCTTCTAAAGAAACAACTGGAAGAGTAGTAAAAGTTGAGAGGTTGGAGAGGCCTACTATAGACGAGGATGATGTATTAGAGATCGAAGTTGGCGAATATTGGAGGACCTCAATCAAACGATACTTGGTAGAAGGAATTCTCCCAAAGGGCAAAGAAGCTGCTCGAAAGACCAGAATCCAAAGTGCAAGATTTGCCTTAATGAATGAGGAGCTTTACAAGAAAGAGTTCACCATGCCACTATTGAAATGCCTTAGACTAGAGCAAGTGAATTATGCCTTAGCTGAGGTTCATGAAGGAATATGTGGAGAACACTTAGGAGCTAGAGCCTTGACAGCAAAAATACTCAGAGCAGGGTTTTACTGGCCAACGCTAAAGCAAGATGCAGCCGATAAGGTACAAAAGTGTGACAAATGTCAAAGGTTCGCTCCCTTAATAGCTGCACCAGTAATAGCACTCCAAAGCACCTTTCAACCGACACCATTCGCTCAGTGGGGATTGAATATACTAGGACCTTTTCCAATGGCCACAAGGCAGAGGAAGTACTTGTTAGTAGCTACAGATTATTTCACTAAGTGGATAGAAACCGAGCCGCTAGCATTAATCACGAAAAAGAAGGTCGAGGCAATGGTGTGGAAAGACATAATCTGCCGCTTTGGGATTCCGAGGATTTTAAATGCTGATCATGAAAAACAGTTCAACTGTGATGCTTTCCAAAGTTTTTGTGAAGGAATTGGTGTTCAACTAAAGATCTCATCAGTATCATACCCGCAAGCTAATGGTCAAGCTGAAGTCAGCAACAGAACTATACTGCATGGCCTTAAGACTCGTCTTGACAAGGCAAAGGGAGCTTGGGTGGATGAGCTTCCCAGCATCTTGTGGGCGTACAGAACTACTAGTCGGGTATCAACGGGGGAGACGCCATTCAGTTTGGTGTATGGGACAGAAGCACTAATTCCAGTTGAGATAGGAGCTGTTTCTCCAAAAATAATTCCTTATGAACATGAAGAAAACTCTCAAGGCCTTAGGGAGAATTTGGACTTACTCGATGAATAGTGAGATTTAGCAACCATACGACTTGCAGCTTACCAACAAAGGGTGGCTCGTTATTACAACTCGAGGGTAAAAGACAGACTTCTCCAGGAAGGAGATCTAGTATTGCGAAAAATAATCATCACCAACGCTCAGAGAGAGGATGACAAATTTAGAGCAAATTGGGAGGGGCCATACAGAGTCAGGAAGATGATTGGACCCAGCACATGCATTCTGGAGAATCTACAAGGCAAGGAGATGTCGAAAACATGGAACGCTAACCATTTAAAGCCTTATTTGCAATGACAATCTTTTATTGATTAACTGTTCAGTTTTCTTTATAATTTATCATTCGCAGGAAAACAATCTGTTATTTCATAAATGAGGATATTACATTACTCATCAAGATTTTTCTTTTTAACTATCTTAACTATATATATAATAAAGGGCTTGAAGCGAAAAATGCACGAGGTAAGCCACGCACTCCCCAAATAAAGGGCTTAAAGCAAAAAATGCGCGAGGTAAGCCATGAAACATGGTGCAAGGGCTTGAAGCGAAAAATGCGCGAGGTAAGCCATGAAACATAGTGCCAGAGCTTGAAGCGAAAAATGCGCGAGGTAAGCCACGCACTCCACAAATAAAGGGCTTAAAGCGAAAAATGCGCGAGGTAAGCCATAAAACATGGTGCAAGGGCTTGAAGCGAAAAATGCGCGAGGTAAGCCATAAAAAATAATGTTAGGGTTTGAAGCGAAAAATGCGCGAGGTAAGCCATAAAAAGTAATGTCAGGGCTTGAATCAAATAAATGCGAAGTGATCTATTAAAAAATGCTTAAAATAAAAAAGACGCGAAATAAGCCATAAAGAAAATCATACCATAAATATATGAAGTCCAATAACAAACCATGCTTCATGTACATATATATATATATATATATATATGTGTGTGTGTGTGTATAAACAAAAGAGGCAACAAAAAATATAAAAAATAAAAACACGCCTAAAATCTACTCCTTTGCAACTGAGGAAGCACCTCCACTGGGAGAATCAAGATCTTCATCATCCAAATCTTCTAGTGCATCAATTACACCCTCCGGCCGGCGAGGCTCCCAAGGACCCGAAAGATTAGAAAGATTGTTGTGAGCACCCTTCTCCATGTATGTAGTGAAGTCTTCACCGTTAGGCTCATAGTCCAGTCCAAGAATTCATTTGTATATTGTTCCATTCGCTTGGACCATTGTAATTCAGAGTAGGATTCGCCGGACCTCTCTTTCTCCAACCAAGAGCGCGCCATATAAAAGCCATATTTCACGAAAGCAGTAGAGAACAACACTTTCTTGTCATAGCAATCTTACGACAGACGATATTCTCTAACAGCCTCGGAACGAATTTGGTTGCGCACCTCTGGGTTGATGCTGGAAGACTGAGCCTCTTGACGCAACTTCTAATTTTCCTCTTCCAGCTTGCTAAAATTAGTTCGAAGATCTTGAAGTTGAGTAAGAACAGCATCATAATCAGACTTGAAAGAACTCAACTCTTCACTGGTGGCAACCTGCTCTCTTTTAAGGCGGAGGAGCTCCATATTCAATTCTTCCTTTTCCTTCTTCAATCTGTCAACACGTTCAGGGAGCCTTATATATTGGTTCCTTTCATTATGCCATTCAGCCCTCTCAGCTCTCAATCGGGCAAGTTCAGCATCAGCTTGAGATCGATAGGCTCTATGCCACGTATTGTTGGCAATCACTTGTTGAGCAGCTTGAAATTATCAGCAAACATCAAAATAAAATTAACGAAGAAGAAAACAACAAAAGAGATAGAGGAATACCTGCATAGCCAAATAATCAGACCGGTCGTCAGAAGCAGTGAAATTTTTGAATAACTTCGCCTCGTCCCGAGGCAGAATAGTTGACTAGCCCAGGCGAGAGGCTACTCCTGGATCATGGATTGAGTTATTGTCATTCACACTAGGATAAACAATAAAGCTCTGGCCTCGAACAGCTGCGCCACCATGTATTTGATATCGGGAGGAGTTCAGCTCCGCTATTGGTGGAAGCACTGGAGCATTTCTTAGGGCCGATTCAATATGCAATAATCGTCGATCAGTATAAGAGGGACGAGTAAGATTGCATTCTGCCCTGTTCCTCCAGTGATGTTCCTCTAACTTAGGATCAAGTTCAGGAGTTTCTACTGTAGGTTGCTTGCCTTTGCCCTGAGTTCAAGAACCCGATCCTTCGTGATGTGGAGAAGAAATTGTAGGAGGGGATCTTGATCTGTCATCTCGGGCTCGAACTCAAGAAGAAGTTTCTCTAACCTGTCCGAAAACTTGTGGACGCCTTCGCTTTTGTAGGCGAATGGCTTCAGGAGCACTCTCTGATTCGTCTCATTGAGTAAAAGCTCTTCCTAGTATGCTCGTTCCTGAAAGAAAAGAAACAAAAAAGAATCAGAATGACCACTTAAAAAATGAACAATTATGTGTACGTATGAATGCAATGTGAAATCACTCGAGTTAAGATAAGCATCAAAAGAGTGAATGTTAGCCAAACTCTCATCGGAAGGAAAATCTAGAAAAGGGCTCCCAAAAGCCTCCCCTTGATCCCATTCCAAATTCTCATCAGAATTTCCTTCAGAGGACCCAGAAGGGTTCCTCACACCTTGACCCTCTTCCACGAAAGTAGGAGGCAAGACGGGTGCAGGGGCAAAAATGGGAACTGTGGAAAGGCGTCCCCAACCAGCAGCAATTATGTTTTCTGAAGTTAGTAAAGATGACAGCGTACTCTCATCATCTACTTGTAACTAGGAGATTAAAGAGCTGTAGAAATGTCTTAAGTCCGAAGGACGACAGATGTTAGGGGGATCGCGAAGACACCAATAAGTGGGAATGTTTAAAGATGACGGAAACTCAACAATAACCCAATCTGACGCGTAATTATGCAACTTAGATGGTAGTTTTCCCAAAAAATTGCTACTTTGTCCTACCCCGACAACCTTATGAATACTAAAGCTGGTCGAGTTCGAAACACTACGGACTCGAAAAAATGAACTAAACAAGGGAACGATAGGCGTTACACCGCATCTATGGCATATGATTGAAAACCCGACCACCTGCACCCATCCATTAGGATGAAGTTGAGCGGGAACTATGCTAAGATGCTGAAGAAAAGCAACTCCAAAATCGGGTAAGGGAAAATGGAGTTCGAACTCTAGCGAAGCCAAGTGAACGGGAACGCCGCTACTGACTGCTTGAGGGGAGCTTTCCCTATCAGTAGGAAGTCTATAGAAATAATCCTCGGGCAAAGGAAAATTATTACGAACAGACTCAAGGTCAGATTCCTTTAGTCTAGAAGGAGAGCCCAAATTTAGTTGTTTGTCGGTACCTCGTCTAGCCATTAGAGTCTGCAGCGAAGATAGTGTGCCGCGAAGGTAGTCTGCCACGAAGATAGTGTGACGCAAAGATAGTTCTGCACGAAGATAGTCTGCTGCGAAGGTAGTTTGTCGCGAAGGGTTTCTACCGCGAATGTAGTCTGCCGCGATGAGTAGCTTGCCGCGAAGGGTAAAGCTTGTCGCAATGTGTATGTCGCCGCGAAGGGTGAAAGCCTCTCGTGAAGAGAAAAGCTTGCCGCGATGTGTATGTTGCCGCGAAGGGTAAAGCTTGTCGCGATATGTATATTGCCGCGAAGGGTGAAAGCCTGCCGCGATGGGTAAAGCTTGCCACGAAGGTCAGTAAAAAGCCGCCAAATGCAGATTGCCGCGAATACCTATTGGTTGCCGTACCTAAAAC
This sequence comes from Firmiana major, assembly GCA_033439115.1. NCBI lineage: Eukaryota > Viridiplantae > Streptophyta > Magnoliopsida > Malvales > Malvaceae > Firmiana > Firmiana major. Next base: position 54,108,922 of record CM065904.1, on the reverse strand, counting down.
AGAAATCTCGCCTGAAATGAAACGAAGCTGCAATCCCGCTATATATATGTACCGCGAACCGCGCCTGACGGCTGCGCAAAAAAAATACTAATAATAATAATAATAATTTAATAATGATAATTTTTTATAAATGTACTCTTCCGCTTATCCATAATTGATTCGCAAAAGAGTGGGGAGCAATTGTTATGAATAGTAATTTGAATATTATTTTAGCTAATTATATGAAGACACGTGGTATATCCGAGAGGGATCGGGTATAATAAGACATTTGGATAAAAGAGGACAAAGACGTAATTACGACAGGAGGAAATTCCCTATAAATAGGGAACAGATATGATTCCTGGGACCAGATAACTATTTTTCTACTGAAACTCTGAAAAAATTATTCTCTGACTTAAGCATCGTAGTGAAAACGCAGGGAACAACCCCTGCGTCCCTCTGATCATTTTTTTCTTTGTAGAATATTCTAAAGTACGAGGCACGAATATCGAGTCAGAGACGTCAGCAATACGTAATCGTTAACAGTAATAGCAATACATTCCATCATTCATTCTCATCGATTTCCAGCAATTCACCTAGTTACTCATTGAAATAATGCCTTATTTTTCAAGCATTTTAAATCTTTCTAATTTATCCTAAGTTTCCAGCCTTTACATTATGATTTTTATTTTTCCTTGAATTACATGAACTTTAGACTAATCAACATAAATTTTTCTGTATTTTAATTAATCATAGCACTAGGGAATTTCCAGATTTTAGCTTACTTCTCATTTTCAAACATGTGAAAATTCTGTTTTTGCTACTTCTTGTTACAGCCGAGCATATACCCTCATTCATTGAAATTTCTTATCAAATTTTAATTATATTCATCCACCAATGTATTAACATTTTCAGATTTGTCAATTTAATTAAATTTCCATTACATGCAAAATTTCTTTTCTTATTATATTTTCCTAATCTTCCAATCTTGTTAAATTTTAATCCATAAAATTTCATATGGTACATTGAATTTTCAGATTACATATACGAATTTTTACATTGCCAATTTTACAATTCCCTCACATACTTCTACATGGCTGAATATCACAATCCAATGTACCCACCTATATAGTTTAATTTTCATTCATGCATCCTTACTATAGCTTATTCACATTATTATTTACTGCATAAATCCTGAATTTCCAGCAAATTAATTTCCCTAAGTCCAACTACATGTAACCGTGCATGCCTTAATCCTCAATGTCTTCAATTGTTACAATTATACCTTATTGCAGTAATTTATATACATGCATCACCTTTGTCTTCCATTTAACATACCAATTTAGCAACTCAAAATTTCCAGCAATTAGATTTCATTAGCTAACAATATCCAACTCTCATGCATGTTACATTTTCTGGAATTTTATTAAATTAACACACATGCAACATTAACATAACAGCCAACGCATAGAAATTACAGAAATTAAAAGTGTTCTTACCCCAATTGCTCTATCCGACCCCCTAGTTTATTTTTCCCCAAAATACTCTAACCAATTTCTGGAATTTCTTGATGAACACCTACTGTCCTACACGTTGGAGCCTAATGGTGTGTATTTCTCCCTAGCTGAGCAGCCTAGACACCCATACCAGCCATGAAGCTCTCGGTTCCAGCTGCTGTACATGTTTTCATGGCTGTTTGGTGCATTCTGGTATGTGGGGGAAGTGCAAAACGTGATTGTGGGGCTTTGAAAGGTAAGAGAACTATGTCTAACTAATTTCTAAACAACCTAAACTAACATGCAACTAACAACTTCCAGATTTTGTTGGCTGTTTGCAGAATTTCTGGATTTGTGGACTGTTTATGCGTGAAGGACTAAAGAGAGGGAGGGGATGTTGCATTGCATGCAAGCTGTAAGGGCTGTTCTAAGGTGGCTGGTGGAGTGATTTGTGGTGGCTGGTGCTGGATTCAGCTGCTGGTGAGGTGGTGGTGGCGTGAGGAAGAGGAGTGAAGGGGCTGAAGGTTTTCTGGTTTCTTCCCTGGGTTAAAAACGTGAATGGGAAAGGGAAACCAGAAATATTATCCCCATTTATATATTTTCTGCAATTTTCAGTTTTCTATTTATTCTAAAAATTATGTTTTAGTTAATTAATTAGTTGATAATTTAATTTCCAGAATTTATAATCTAATTATACATGCATATAGTTTAGTTTATACTATGGTTTTAAGAATTAAATGTCAAGTGCAAAATTTATAAACTTTAATCTAGACGAAATGTGGTTTTCATGCTCTATTATATGGTTTAACAATTTAATTTACCTAATTCCAGATTTTATAGTTTAATTTTCCTATTTTACATATATATATATATATAATTGCATTTCTAATACATTGTTTATCAATTTACTAATCAAAGTGCAGGTTTAGTAAATCTGGAAATTTATTTACATGATTAGAAATTAATCTACATAAATTTTCAGGTTTTCATACTTCTAATGAATGCATATATTTATCAACTTCCTATATGGTTGATGTAAACTTAAATTGCAGATTTTTTTTATACTTAATCTGCCTATAATCAAGTCTTGTATTTCATAAGTCTAAGTGACTACATTTTCAGATTTAATACTCATAAAATCCTATGGAATTCCGTTTTGCATCTTGCTATGTATATATATATATATATATATATATATATATATATATATAAACATGTCTAAAAAAAAATCTTTAATTACATAAGGTCTACATCTATATATATAATTTCAGATTTTTGTAACTTAATTATGCATAAGTATAATATACCTTAATATTAGTAGGCTTATATTTTCAAATTTTATTACATTGTAATATCAATTTATTAAATCCATAATTAACTTAGTTAACTTGCTTAAATTTAACCATGTCACTACTTAATTATTCATGAAATTTCCATTAACCGATTTTTATCATGGTTTCCTTATCAATTTCGGTCACACACTAATCTACATACATGAATTAAATTTATTTCTTCATCTATGAATATTTAGCCTAATGTCAATTGATAAATTATCTTAATCTATCCCAATTTAATCATATGAATATATTTCAACTAAATAAATTGTATCCTTAACATAATCCTAAATATGCATTCTACATTATGCCATTAATTTTTTTATTCTCCCAACATAATTTATCTTTGTTGCATTTTATTTATATTAGCCTAAATTTTCGGTTTCAATTCTTATACTTGCCTAACTTTATCAATTCTTACTAATTCTTACCTTGCTTAAACTAAAATTACACCAAAATTATTTTTTCTAAGTGGTGTAAACCGAAATAATCCTACTCTAATTTCTATTTATTCTATCTCTTAATTAGATTAAATTTTCCTATCCGTAACTAATCCCGACTTAACATAAGAATAAATGAAATATTGGTATAGGAAATTTGCGGTCTTACAATATTCCCTGAGGAGATCCCAAATGGACTACCACCGATTCGTGGGATCGAGCACCAGATTGACCTTGTCCTCGGAGCTGTCATACCTAACCTCCCAGCCTACAGAAGCAATCCAGAGGAGACGAAGGAGCTTCAAAGGCAAGTTGAGGAGCTCATGAGGAAAGGTTATGTGAGAGAGAGCATGAGTCCATGCGCTGTGCCCGTATTGCTTGTTCCTAAAAAGGATGGGACGTAGAGGATGTGCGTTGACTGCCGAGCCATCAACAAAATCATTGTAAAGTATCGCTATCATATTCCTAGGCTAGATGACATGCTCGATGAGTTGCATGGTGCATGCATGTTTTCTAAAATTGATTTAAAGAGTGGATATCACCAAATTTGAATGAAAGAAGGTGATGAATGAAAAATCGCATTTAAAACTAAACATGATCTTTATGAGTGGTTAGTTATGCCTTTTGGCTTGACTAACGCACCGAGTACTTTCATGTGCTTAATGAACCATGTTTTACGTGCTTTCATTGATAAATATGTGGCTGTCTATTTCGATGACATTTTGATTTACAGTAAGAGTTTGCATGAGCATATTGAGCATCTTAGGAGTGTTCTTACTGTTTTGAGGAATGAAAGTTTGTATGTCAATTCTAATAAATTTACATTCTGCGCTGATAAGGTTGTTTTCCTTGGGTATGTAGTTTTTTCACATGACATTTCTGTTGATGATGAGAAGGTAAAGGCAATTAGAGATTGGCCTGTACCTAAGTCTGTTTCTGAGGTGCGTAGTTTCCATGACTTAGCTAGTTTCTATCGTCGATTCGTTAGAGACTTTAGAACTATGGTCGCACCTTTGACCGAAGTGGTCAAAAAGAATGTTGCATTTCATTGGGGTCCTGCACAAGAGCATACTTTTAATTTGCTCAAGGATAAACTTTGTTCTGCTCCTTTGTTAACTCTGCCTGACTTTACTAAAACTTTTGAGATTAAATGTGATGCCTCAAGTGTAGGAATTGGAGCTGTGCTTATGCAGGAAAAACACCCAATTGCCTTCTTCAGTGAGAAGTTAAGTGGGACAACACTTAACTATCTCACATGTGATAAGGAGATGTACGCGTTAGTGAGGGCCTTGGAAACATGGCAACATTACCTGTGGCCCAAAGAATTTGTCATCCACACCGATCACGAGTCCTTGAAGCTTCTGAAATGACAGAGTAAGCTGAACAAGCGTCATGCCAAGTGGATGGAGTTCATTGAGGCGTTTTCGTACGTAATCAAGTACAAACAAGGTAAAGAGAACGTCGTAACTGATGCGTTGTCTCATAGGTATACTCTCATCACAACTCTTGATGCTAAGCTTTTAGGATTTGAGTATATCAAAGACCAGTATGCTGATGATGCTGATTTTGGTAATGTTTATGATGCATGTGCTACATCTAGTTTTGGCAAGTTTTATAGGCATGATGGGTTCTTATTTAGAGAGAATAAGTTATGTGTGCCTAGGAGTTCTTTGCGTGAGCTGTTAGTTAGAGAAGCCCATAGTGGAGGGTTAATGAGTAACTTTGGAGTTAGGAAAACTCTAGATGTTTTGCATGAGCATTTCTTTTGGCCTAACATGAGGAGAGATGTAGAGAAGTTATATGATAGATACATTTCATGTAGGCAAGCTAAATCTAGAGTTCATAATCATGGCCTATATACTTATTTACCCATTCCTACTACTCTGTGGATTGATATCTCTATGGATTTTGTTTTGGGCTTGTCTAGAACAAAACGTGGTAGAGATTCTATTTTTGTTGTGGTTGACAGGTTCTCCAAGATGGCTGATTTCATTGCTTGCCACAAGACGGATGACGCGAGACCTTTTTTTCAAAGAGATAGTACGTCTACATGGTGTTCCGAAGACTATTATCTCTGATTGTGATGTCAAGTTCCTCAGTTACTTTTTGAAGACGTTATGGGGGAAATTGGGAACTAAATTGTTATTCTCCATCACTTGTCACTCCCAAATTGATGGACAGACTGAGGTGGTCAACCAAACCCTATCTACATTATTGAGGTCTATCATACAGAAGAATTTAAAAAATTGGGAAGAATGCTTGCCACATGTTAAGTTTGCCTATAACCGTAGTGTCCACTCCACTACGAGTTGCTCTCCATTCAAAGTTGTTTATAGCTTCAATCCTCATACTCCTTTGGATTTGTTGCCATTACATAGTGCCTAGCAAAGTAACTTGGATGGAGAACAGAAAGCTAAGTTTGTGAAGTTAATTCCATGAGAAAGTGTGTCGAGCTATTGAAAGGAAGACTGAGCAGTATATCACTCAAGCCAATAAGCACCGCAAGAAAGTAGTCTTTAAATTTGGTGATTGGGTTTAGGTACATATGAGAAAGAAAAGGTTCCTTACTCAACGACGAACTAAGTTGCATCCCCGAGGAGATGGACCATTCCAAGTTATTGAGAAGATCAACGATAATGCCTACCGATTGGATCTTCCTGGTGAGTATGGTGTAACTGCTACTTTTAATATTTCTGATCTTTCTCCAATTTTCTTTTGATGAAGGTACATGCTATTTAAGGACAAATCTCTTTGAGGAGAGGGGGAATGATGGATGTCCACTAGCTCGTAATGTTCATGATGACAAGGCGAATGATGAAGGTCCACTTGCTCATGATACCAAGAATCCATGGGTCATCCAAGGAGGTCCCCCAGCCATCTATATTTGTTTGGAAGCTCAAACGAAATGAGTCTTGGTTTAGTAATAAGTTGAGTTAAGTGTTTAAATAGCCCACATTTGAGTCTTATTGCGTTTTAGACCAATTATCCTATGTAACTAGGTTTAGGCGTGAATTTAGCTTTTAGTCTTATTTTCTGTTTGGTGTTAATTCCAGCCCACTTGTTTAAGGGCTTAAGTGCTAGATATTATTATAAATTTCTTGTAAACGCTCTTGAATAAAACAGAACAGATCAGATTAAATTTTCAGAAATTTAAGTGTGCCTCTTTCTAGGGTTTTCTCTCAACTAGGCTTATCAAGGTCTTATTCCTTGTGGCGCCTCCCTCTTCACCGACCACCATTGTTATACCTTAGGTTCTCGAATTTTATATTCATTTTCAAATCTCTTTAGACTTCGGGTCTAGGTTGATATTTTGTTTTCCATTCAAAAGTCTACCATCATTATTTCCGTCCAACTTGTGTTTTTTTTAACTGCTTCAATTCTCAATCCACACGTTCCCTTAATCGTCCTAAATCATCATCTTGTACGCGTATATCATATAAGATAAAGAAAAAATAAAAAAATAATACTTATTAATAAGATTAAGTGAATATGTGAAAAAAAAAATATGATTGTTTTCAAATAATTCACATGCTCCTTAATGGTATATATTTTTAAATACTTTGTATTTTTCTTTTCATTTACTAATTAATTTTTTAAAAATATTTTTAAGATCAAAATATGTAAGGAATATGTTTTTAAGTTTTTTTAGGTTAAAAAGCTATTAAAATTACATTTTAACTAATTAAGTTAAATCAAATTTGGATTGGATTTAATTTAATTTTACTACAAAGCATATCAAAATGTATCTGAATATTGTACAATACATATTGATTCGCTTGTATATTAATAGATAAACTATTGATTTATGATAAAATATATTATCCTCATAGATATGTATTGATTTTATAATTAATCAACTCGTATTGTATGTCGTAAGATATTGATAACTATGAATATTAGTATTATATTCCAAATATGCCAATTTACTTAATATTTAGCAAATTGCTTTTCATTTTTTCATAGTTTATTAGAATTATTTTTGGCCAACGTGTTTAAGAGTGGAAAAATTTTGTTTAAAAGTTATTTTTGCGTTAAAAAAAAGCTCAATTTTAATGTTAAATAAAAGACTTTTTTCTTTTGAAAATTTGGTTTATAAATTCAAACAAAAAAACTCTTAAAATGGTTCTTTTGCATCAATCTGATTTTTGTGAGTAAGCTAAATTTTTTGTGCTTATATCTTTAAATTTTTTTTATTACTTTATATATATATATTACAAGACATACAAAATAAGATATTTGAATGATAGGTAGGTATCATGCTTGTATCTTATAATAATTAACTTAATATTTAAAAAATAAATATTTTAAATGAAAATTAAAAAATATTTTAAATCCCTTTTATTTATCAACATTTGATTTTATTTGCCAATTTTTCATAGGTTATTTTTTAATCCAATATATTTTGTTATAAAAATAATTGTTTACTACAATATTTAAAATAATCCTTTTGCTAGCAGTATGAATAGTAATTTTTTTTCTGTATTTCCGATAATTTAAAATTATATGTTCATAATTAAATAAATTAAAATTTTGAATAGTGATTTTTTTTCAAATTATTGAATACAAGCAATTAGATAAGTCACTAAAAAAAAAAATCTATGAATAAAATTTAAAATTACATAGCATAAATGAAACATATTATTTTATTTATTATTACACAATATATAAATTATAATTTTTATTGTTACAAAGGGAAATGCACAAATAAAACAAATTATCTAGATTAAATTGCGATTGTGTTGCAGTATGTTTGAATCATTTCAAAGTCGACATCAAAATTTTCTCAAATTCTAGTGATATTGAGTTCGAATCATTATAAGTTCATACACATCTTATAACTTCTCTTTCTCAGCTATTAGGTTTCTTAAGCATTTTAAGAGTGGAAGTGATCCAGCATAAACTAGGGATGCCTTTCTAAAATTTCCTTGATTTTCAGCACTTCAACCACAAAAAAGAAGGCATAAAAACTGCCAGCCCCTCTTCGGTTCACCAAATATTCATCAAGTAAACAACTTATATTTCCTCCAGGCACTGATTGAAATGTTTTAAAAGCGTGCATTAACTGACAATCAAGCAATTCAGAGGTATTCTTAAGTTTTCAATCATCAAAAACTTCAGAATACGAAATTCTAAAAGCTTCTTCAAATGGTCTAATAATCAATCAAGAGTGAGCTTTATCTTATCAGATATCTTCTCCCAGGTACAACTGATTCCAAGAAGGGGACAAATATCCCAAGCAAACTCAGTCTTGTAATAAAAATTATAAGGACAAATTTTTCTGTAAGTATAAATATTCCTTTCCAAAATATTCCATAACAGACATACTGGTGGCCTGGTGCCATATTCCTAAGACGGGTTCAATTCAAGAAATAGGTTTACTATGTAGTTGAAACTAGTGGCACAAATTTTGGGAAATGGGAGAATCCAGAGACTACCCATTGCTATGGACGGTAATGTACCAGAGATGACAATGTTTTCCAATGGTGCAAAACTATCTATCTATCTAGCGATCTACGTCATTCATAACTGAAGAAAAGCCAGAAGCTCAACATTCGACTCAAATCACTCCTCCATATACAGTATCAGCTGACATAAATCTTGCTAATAAGACAATTATCAGAAACCAACTTCCAGTACACACTCGATGTCTCAAACCAACTGCTTTAATTAGAGAGTGGTACAAGCTCAGTGTAATTGATTCAGCCAACAGGTATCCACGAGACATTAAAAGGACCATGTAACAGGTAAGATGAAGAAAAAACAGGAAGGGAGTCGAAAACATCCCTCACCAAAATGTTCCTCAGTCAAGACCTTCTCCAATGGAAGAAAAGTCGTCAGAATCTCACCAGTCACTGACATGTATTCACATTTTTTTCTTCTGTTGTGGCAAACGAAAAGTGAAGAATCCAGCGGAAGTTTGCAAACAGGAGGTTAAATAAATAAATACTTATCTAATTAATTTTAGCCTATACTGTACATGCTAAAGTTGCAAATCAATGAAATGTGCAAACCAGAAGCACAAATTTGCTAGTCAGGAGTAAAGCACCACTAATAAAAAATCATTCTAGTAGAACCATAGGCTTATAGACTCCATAATAAATTTTCTCTGCATTTTGTTGGTTTTCAGGCATCGTCAGACACAAAAGCCAGAACATAAAGAAAGGAATTCAATAACTTGTAGTCACACAGAATACCAAACATAATATTAAACTAAAGAGAGTAAACATAAGTCAATAACAAACACCAATGCTGAAAGAAAGCATCCATTTTATCAATACTATGGATTACATACTTATATTTCTACCAGCAGAAGTTTCTCCTCGCTGTTCAACTGTCACCTGATGCTTGCCTTTCGTCATTCTCTCTTTCAACTATTTCACTGCAGAAGGGAAAAAAAACTGTTAGGTTTTCACAAGCATCATTTGCACCCAGAAATATCATAAAAATCTGGTGACAAAACAAACAAAAACACCATTTCCTGCATATGTACATTAAAGATGTCTGAACCAATTCAATAAACCGTAGTTGATGCTGCACTAACAGTATATTTGATAAGGGGAAGGAAATTTGAAAAAGACAAACAAAGGGCGGAAAAAAGGATATTTCTCCACTAGAAAAGGATCATTTTGTCAAAAGACTTGAAGGAATTACTTGATTGAATCAAGAAATTGTACCCAATTCTCTTTTTCATATAGCGCTTTCTATTCTTCCGACCAATGTACCCCAATTTAAAAGTGAGATAACAAAAATAATAATACAACCATATTGATGCCTGATTGTTTGCTTTAATACCAACACCAAACAGGGTTGATGAAATTAACTAGCCATTTTTCTTCCAGAAGCAAAATTTTTAATCACAATTCAAAACTCAGTTAAATCAAAGTGTTGGCTGGTGCATATTCATGTGTTTTGTAGTAGAAATTGGGGCCTGGCAGATTTTGCGATGACAGAGATTCAGGCATAAATTGTTACGAAAGATTCCAACAGTGCGAAATTCAAGACTATTGATTTTAGAGTGGCTTAAGGAAAATAATCCTAGAGTTTCCTGGCATCTTTTGTTTCATGGTGGGCTGTCCTGGACAAGGTTGAAACTTTCCGTAAGGCATGTTCATAGGCCATTTCAATTCATTCCAATCTTTATTACTTCTGTAGCAATGCAAAAGAATCTGGAGGTTCTATATATATCACCTCTAGCTACTCAAAGGAGGTTTAATATAAAGTCCTGCTTTGCAAGCCTCTTGAATTAATAGAATGGTTGGATAATTGAAGTACAAGCTTCTATGGGCTATTGGCACACGAGAGGCAATAGTTTTCTGCTACCGCTTCAAGGGTTGCTATTCGCTTTTGCATCCAAAACGCACTTTCTACTTGTTTTAATCCAAAAAAAAAAAGAAAAAAAAAAAAAAGCAAAGAGAGGCCAAAGTAAACCTTAAAGCAACATTTGAGAATAATAGATTGAGAAAAGTAAAAAAAGTACCGAAGCAAGTGAGTGAGATAGGCAGCAGTGGCATGATCAGACTGTTGGGAAGCTTTCAAAATTCGGAACATAAGAGTCAACTTGATTTGGGTCCTGGCGCTTTGGTGAATAATGTTTGTAGTTTCTCTCTTCAATTCCTCACACTCACTTTCAACGGCATTCAACTTTTCCCTCACTTGTCTTTGTCCTTCTCTTATATTCTTCTGTTCCTCGCTGATTTCCTCCATTTCCTCTTTCAGCCTCCCAAACTTTTCTTGCATGTTCTTCACTCCACCCTTTCTATTTTTCTTTCCCTACACAGGATAAAAAATATATATGTTAAATCTTAGAGCAAAACAATTGAAAATTTTTGAATAATAATTGTATAATTAAGAAAGAGAAATTGATTACATTCTTTCGGTGCAATTTGAAAGGTTTGTTGTTGTGATGAAAACGACCACGTAAACAGAAGGGAGCCATTATCTGTCTACTCCTAAATTTCTTTGACCTAATTCTACTTCTAATTGCTTAGAAGCAGAAGCCCAGAAGGCCGATTTTATATAAATTCATAGGCGCTGGTCATAGAAAGAGATCGGGCGACTCTCAACCGAGTATCACCCGTTATCGCGCGGAATCTGTTAATTTATTTATTTTTTTATTTTTATAAAAATCATATTTTATCGTTTATAATTTGTATTTATATCACATAATATAAAATTATTTTTATATCATATTTTATTAATATATTTAAATTTTTTAATTGAATATCACTTGTTATCGTATATTATCTGTTAAATAATATTTATTTTTATTCACTCTTTTTTATTATATTTTTTATAAAACTCATATTCCATGTTTATAATTTATGTACTTATGATGTAATATAAAATTATTATTATGTCATATTTTATTGATATGTTTAAACTCTCTCAACCGAATATTATCCGCGTGTTATTTGTCAAGTAACATTTTTTTTTTTGTAAAAATTACATTTCATATTTATAATATATATATATATATATAATATAATAAAAAATTATTATTGTATCATATTTTATTGTTATGATTAAACACCCCCCCTAGCGACCTACCATCCTTATTAAGTTATCCTTTTAAGGGTGCGTTTGGTTCAGAGAAAAAAAATTATTTTAGAAAAAAAATTATTTTTTATTCAAAAAAATTTTAAGGAGTAAATTTTAGGGAAAAAAATTTTACTTCACATCCAAAATTTTTTTTTTTAACTCAGGTAATCTAAAAATACCTCAAAATCCGAATGTAATCATTTTACTTCAAATTTTCTCAAAATTAAGCACTGTAAGTAAAATAAAATGACTGACAAAAAAAATAATCGAACCAAATAAAAGAATCAAATGATAAAAAAAAATTACGAAAATTTTTTTAAATTTTCCCAATCAAACGCACCCTAAAATAAATTTTTAGAAAAAAAAATTGTGCAAGCAGTGTACTAAATCCCTTTCCAATTTCATCCACATGGGGTATTGCGTAAAGCTTACCTTTCCTTTTGGTAAATTTTCACGGTTGATCCTTTAAGTTTGGGTTACTCTTACTTTAATGTTGTAATAATAAATAAATTATCAACAACATTTTAAAAAAGATTTGTATTATATTATAAAATTAAATTTGAATTTAAATAATTTTATTTTTATTTTTAATTATTAAATATTTTTAAAAAAGATTCTGGTTAAATTTTTTTGATATTAAATTATCTAAAATTTTATTTTAAATAATAATTAGACACTAAATTCAATTTGGATTTGAATGGTTTTAGTAAAATATAATAATAATAATAATTAATAATGTATCTATTTTTTATGTTTTAAATATTTGATATCAAATTTATATAATAAAATTTCTTCTTATACTTTTAAAATTATAAAGGATTGTACTCTGTTTTTTATTTTTTATTAATATTTAATTTATTTAAGTAAATAAAAAATTCTTTAATTTTGTAAATAATGTTTATCTTACATCTTTATAATTTAATAATTCTTTAGAATGAAAATGCTTCCCCCACCTTATTGTAAATTTGTTTAGTATAAATTGAATTGTTCAAATATATTTCATAAATAAAGAAATAAATATATTTTTATAATAATTTATTACATAATAATTCAATTCTTACTTTTTAATAATAAAATTTTCAAGCCAACTCCTTTTTGTCCAGTACGTTGTTGTAAATTATTATTATTTTGTTATTTACTATTTTTTTCTCTTTTCTTTCTTTGTATCTTTATTCTGTACTAAAAATCTAAAAGATTTTATTCAATTGTAAATAAAAAATAAATAAATAGTTAAAAAAGGAAAATAACAAATAAATGTTGCAAAAGTATTTTTGATTAAATCAGTGAAACGTTCAAACTATATGTCAATTTCTTAATCTTTAAAATATTTATTTTTTATAAAAAAGTTGACTAGGAACAACCTCAATAGACCTTATTTTGCAGGTTAATCCAAGGAGGAAAGAGTTTGATCCACCATTAAAGAGCCAATATGTGAAACTCAAATTTTTTCACTTTATTTCTTATTTGAAAAATTAAGAAATAATTGAGAACTCGAAATAATGTTGTGCAGGCCCGAAACCACCGAAGCACTCGGGTTAGCAGCGTGAGGCCCACTGGCACGTAAATCGAGGTAAGACTCTAAGCCCGAGAATTACGTAAGAATTACATGTTTGAGTATGAAATGATGTATAGTAATGAAAAACTAGGGTATTGAAAGTGAAAAAGTTAGTGAAACTCGGGTTTATGATAAATCGAGAAAAATGAGCCTAGAAATGGAAATAAATTAAAAATAAATTCTAAAAATTCTCGAAAATTATTCTGAGATCATAGAAAATTAATATAAGATGAAATTTACTTGAGAAATCAAAATCAAGTGGAAATATGGAGGTTTCGGGGATCGAATTAATTGTTAAGGTAAATTGAAAACTTTAAGCCATTTTGCTCAGTATTGACCCAATCGTGCAAAATGGGCTCAATCGGACAAATTTTCTTGAACAAGTGACCCTCAAATTTTCATGAAATATACTAGGGACATAGTATAAAACTTGAGAAGTGGACATTTGGAGAAAATTGGATTAGAAAGATTTTTTTTTGAATTTTTCAAATCAGGATAGAAATCTGTCCCCTTCAGCATGCTGACAAAGCATCCATTTTTGTTAAATTTGGAGACTTTATGGTAATCAATTAGAACCAAAATTTTCAAGTCTGAAAGTAGACTTATTGGGATTTCAGGGGGCATAAAAATCAACCCCAAAGGACTTCTAGGTCGAGAGAAATCCCCTTCCCTTTCCTGCCGCAGGAGGTACTACTAGGCCCTCAGTGCGCGATTTTTTCGGCGACCTTTCGACCAGATTCATGTGAGATTTGAGAATTTTAGACATATTTTAATTATGTAATATGAACTTAAAGTGTAATTTATTGAGCTGAATGGAATGTATAAGTAATGAATGAGAAATAATCAAAGTAGTGAATTGTGGAAATTATATTTGGAGATTTATATGTTAAGTGTTGAACCAAAGTGTGAAACTATGGGGCCAGATCGATCTTGGAGAAGAGAGGATCGATCTGGTAGACCAAAAATGACAAGGAATGAGAAATTTAAGCGTGCAGATCGATCTCCAATGAAAGAGGATCAATCTCCTTATGATTCTGTAATGAAGAGATCGATCTCATGAGGAAGGAATCAATCTCAAAATGTTTCTGTTAAGGAGAAGATCGATTTCCTCAAGGAGCAGATCGATCTCATTAAGCATTCTGTAAACTAGAGATCGATCTCATAATTAGAGCAAATCGATCTTATAAAGCCATTAAGAGATTGATCTCACCCCTCGATAGATCGATCTCCTAGGCATAAAATTGCCCCAAATCGTCCCCAAATTCAAATGCAAATCGATCTCATCAAGAGCCAGATCGATCTCCTACCTTCCGTCTATATAAAGATCCCTTTGTTTTTCTTGGAAATGGATCTCTCTCTCCCCTAAACCTCCATTTCAGCCGAACCCTAGCTTTCTCGCTCTTCCAAAGTCCTCATTTTCGTCCAAATCAAGGGTTGTGGCAAGAAGAAAAGTTGTTCCTCATCCAAAGGAGAACAACATTCTTGAAAATCGAAAGACGAATTGAATCGAGGTGTGAATTGAGCACTCCACAAGTTTGGGTAATCTCTAAACTTCAATATTGGATTTTGAAGTGATTTTTGGTGATGGTGAATATGGGCATTATGGTGAAATAGTTAGGAAAGGATTAGAATTGAAAAAAATTATGATTTTATTGCAGTGATGATGATATTAAGTAAATTGTGGTAAATTGGGATTTTTGTCTATAAATTGGAAGTTTAGGCAATGAAGTGATTTTGGCATGGGTATTATGCATGAGAAATGTAGAAGGTTGAAATGTAGTGGATAAGATAATGAATTGATAGAGTCATGAGAGATGGGATAATTGAGGTATTTGATGAGAATATGGGCACTATGCTCGATGTAGAGATTTGGAGGTTATGTGATAATGAGTTTTGATGTTTTTACATCGTTTGGATAGCTCAGGAGTTCCAAAGAGGAAAACGAGACTAGTTCGTGATACGGGGGAATGATTGCATTATACGAGGTGCAAAGAGGTAAGGGAAACTTAAACTCGTTTATGTATGTGAATTGTGAAATGTTGTAGCATGAATTGTGATTAAGAAAACAAGTATGTTTTATGTGTTGTGAATGAGAGATTACACACGATTTTATAGCCGGTTGGGGCTCAATTTTTATGAGTTGTAAACTATGTGTGAAAATGTTTTACAACTGTTTTGTGTTTAAAATGTGAAAAAGAGATTTGGGCTCTACGTTAAAGCATACTGAGATTGAAAAATGTGTGCGTGGTTTTACCAGTTGGAACTCGATTTTAACATGTTTTGTGTTGAGTACACAAATGTTTTAAATGAGATTAATGAAAGAAAACCATTATGAGTTCTACGTGAAGGCAAAACATTTTATATGATAATGACTAATGATTGAGACTTAGGCGTGTCATGTTGAATACACATCGACCTTGCTTTGGTAGCATGTAAGTCCGAGCCTTGTTCTGGTAACATGTAAGTCCGATTATTCCTCCACTTTGGTAGCGTTGGGAGACCTTGCTCTGGTAGCATGTAAGTCTGATATTCCTCCGTTTTGGTAACGAGAGATGCCTCCGTTTTGGTAACGTGAGATGTCCCTCGTTCTGGTAACGCTGGGTGGTCTTGCTTTGGTAGCATGTAAGACCGATAGAGTGGACCGCCTGAGAATCGACCCAGGGACCACATGATAGTGTGCATGAGAAGAGGTATTGCTCTGGTAGCATGTAAGGCCGGGCCTTGTTTTGGTAACGCTTTAAGTCTAATATACCATGTACATGACCATATTTCGACGTTCCCTCTTATGAGGATGCCTGGGATGCGTCACAGAGGAGATATATTATTAATGTGCCATGACGAAGATTTATATGAGTTTTATTGCCTAGTCTCCTTTTTATACACATGAGTTGTGTTTTGTGGTTGTGCCACATGCATTTTATTGTGGTGATTTTTATCACGTTTTAATTGAGAAAAGCCATTATCGCCTCATGATTTTCGCATGCTTGTAACTGTGATTTATACTAAGTTATTTACTCTCCTGTTTTCATATGATTTTAGAGAATGAGATGAGAATGATGTTTCATTAAGTCATGCTACATTTTCTAACGAGTTTTCAACTGTGAGTTAAAATGATTGTGCTGTGTAAATCATTAAAATATTGATGAGTCCCTTACCCTCTTACTGAGCGATTTAGAAGCTCACCCTGTTTTCTCTTCCCCCTAGATTTCTTCAAGTGAAGAGAGTTTTCCCTGCGACGTACGGAGTAGTGGCTAGTGGAGGACTTGAGATCCAAGCCATATATTGTATTGAAGTATAATTTATCTTTTCATGTACCCAGACTAAAGTTGTAATTACAGATACTTGTTGTACAATGATGTATAGGATGTATTAGGATTAATTAACTCAGAATTGAGTAATGTATATGATATGATATATACTATTTTATGATGAGATCTTGAGGCATGATAAGTATGATGATGTATGACACTGTACAGGAATGCACCCTTAATTGTTATTTGATGAGTAAAAAGTTTAAAATTTGCCCTATTTTTCACGCTTCTTGGGTGTCACAAAGTTTTTTTTGGTATTAGAGCTTAAGGTATTTAGTAATGTCAATTTCGGTTAAGTGAAATATAATACATCCCAAGTGTTTGTATTAGTCTGGTCATGAATTGAAATTAAGGATTGAGATTTCAATCGATTTTGATATGTATGCGCAGGAAACGAGTTGAGATAGAGAATGAGTAACCGACGAGGTCGATCGAGGAGGCAGGCAGAGTCCCCTCCGTCACTTGCCCCACAACCAAAGAGTCCTAACTCTTGATTTAATCAGATTGAGACCGATGTATGACGAGATTTGAGCAAATGACAGTGCTATTTGCACAACATTTTGGAGTTAATACCTCGAGTACCACTCTTACACCACCACAAAGACCTCCCGTACCCCCAAGTCAGATGGATTCGGTGCCTCCCATCACTTAGCTTGATGACAAAAGTATGATCCGACTGAAGGAATTTTTAAAAATGAATCCACCTGCATTTAGGGGAAAGAAGGATCCTACAGAGGCTGAGGAGTGGTTGACGGAATTGAGAGTTATATTTGACTATCTGGGGTGCATAGATGCTGAGAGGGTCAGTATGAGTGCCTATATATTAAAAGGGAGAGCTCGAGATTGGTGGGTACTACCTAGGGTATTCTGATGTCCCACCAGGATGTGATTGGTTGGGAAGAGTTTCAGACAGCCTTCAAAGCCCAATACGTACCACGAGCTGCCCAGAGAAGGAGGCAAGCAGAGTTTTTGAGTTTGGTACAAGGTGACATGTCTGTGGATGATTACGAGAGCCGATTTACCACTCTTTTGAGATATGACCCAGAGACATTTAAGAATGAAGAGCTCCGTACTGAGAGATTTGTATATGGATTGAAGCCCATCATCAGAGATCGATTGATAGGGCTATGTATTATCGAGTTTGAAGATGCTCTAAGATGAGTACAAGAGATTGAGAGGGGAATTATAATTGTATAATCCTAGAATGAGTTCGGAGCAGTGACTAGGGACAAGGGCAAGAGGCCAGCGATGTCCCAGGTAGATGTTCGGAGAGGTTCCTTTAGGAGAGGAAGGATTGAGGTATAGAAGGGCAGATTGGAGAGACCCAGAGCTTATCCCATCATCAGGGAGACCCCTCGATATGTTAGGCCTGAGATAAGGGTTTGCAAAGATTGTGGCCGACTGCATGAGGGGAGTTGTACTGGGTTGATCCGTGGATGTTTTGGATGTGGTAACATGGGTCATAGAGTGAAGGACTGTCCTCAACCTCAGATACCACATGCTCTGGAGCCTATTAGACAACAGCCTTAGAGAGTGAATCCTCAGAGACGGGCCACTACCGCAGAGAAAGGGAAGAAGCCTGTTACACAGAGACGTGTGTTTGCCCTGGATAAGGAAACCACAGACACTTATGCAGAAACTATAAGAGGTATACTCTCTGTCTGTAATCATAAGGCTCATGTGTTAATTGATCCAGGATCCACTCATTCGTTTATTTCTGAGCATTTTGCATGTAGATTAAACTTGAAGTTTGAACCCCTAGAGTATATACTACATGTAAATGCCCATATGCGTGAATCCTAGAGAACTGATTTGATCTGTAGAAGATGTGAAATAAAGGTGGGAGATAGAGTGATGTTAGAAGATCTAATCATGATAAATATACAAAGGTTTGATGTAATTTTGGGAATGGATTGGCTGACAACCAATCGTGTGAGTTTAGATTGCTACACTAAGATTGTAACTTTCTCCCTACCTGAACCCTACAGTGTACATTTGAAATCTTAAGTAAATAAACATATGAAACTTTGTAAGTAATTGAAAATTATGATGTTACTTTTGAGAGTACTAAATATGATTGTTTATGTAAAGGTTATGAAACACTCATCTCAGATGATGATCGGGAACATCCGAGGATTAAGGATATACCTGTGGTGTGTGAATTTTTGGATGTTTTTTCAGATGAGTTACCAGGTTTACCACCAGAGAGAGAGAGCTGGAGTTTACTATTGATTTGGTACCAGATACTCAGCCGATCTCTAGACCTCCATACAGGATGGTATTAGTGGAACTTGAGGAATTGAAGAAACAACTACGGGAGTTATTGGATCAAGGGTTTATTAGACCCAGTGTCTCACCGTGAGGAGCACCAGTGTTATTCGTGAGAAAGAATGATGGTAGTCTCAGATTATACGTAGACTACCGACTGTTGAATAAAGCCACAGTGAAGAATAAATACCTATTGTCCAATATTGATGATCTACTTGATCAGTTGAGAAGGGCCTCAATCTTTTCAAAGATTGATTTGAGATCTGACTATCACCAATTAAGGATTAAAGAAGAAGATATTCCGAAGATAGCCTTCAGGACAAGGTATGACCATTATGAATTGCTAGTGATGTCCTTTGGATTGACGAACGCCCCTGTAGCCTTTATGAGATTAATAAACGAGGTGTTCAAAGACTATCTAGATAAATTTGTGATAGTCTTTATTGATGATATCCTAGTATACTCTCGGTCATATGAGGAGCATGCATAACATTTGTGGTTAGTACTTCAGATACTCCGAGATAAACAATTATATGGAAAGCTTAGTAAGTGTGAGTTTTGGCTGGATCAAATAGCTTTTCTTGGCCATATAGTCTCAAAAGAATGAGTATCAGTGAATCCAAGTATAGTAGAGGCTGTGCTTAATTGGGAAAGACCGAGGACAGTTACAGAAGTACGAAGCTTCCTTAGTTTGGCAGGGTATTACAGAAGATTTGTGGAAGGATTTTTCAAGATTGTCGCTCCTTTGACTAAGCTCAAGCGCAAGTAGACTCCTTTCATATGGACTGATCAGTGTGAGCTCAATTTTTAGGAATTGAAGAGGAGATTGATAGCGGCACTTGTGTTGACTATTCTTGAGGGATCAAGAGGATTTTCGGTGTATAGTGATGCTTCTCATCAATGATTGGGGTTTGTGCACATGCAACATGGAAGAGTGGTCACTTATAGATTGCGACAATTGAAAGATCATGAGCGAAATTACCCCACGCATGATCTGGAGTTAGCCGTTGTGGTATTTGCCTTGAAGATCTGGTGACACTACTTCTATGGGGAAAGATTCTAGATCTTCACTAATCACAAGAGTTTGAGGTATCTCTTTGATCAGAAGGAGTTAAACACGTGACAAAGGAGATGGATGGAACTCCTTAAGGATTATGACTGCAAAATTCTATACCATCCGAGTAAGGCGAACGTAGTTGCTGATACCCTGAGTAGGAAGAGTATGATATCTGTTATGATGATCAGGGAATGGGATTTACTGGAGCAGTTCACCGAACTCCGAATCAGAGTTAAAGAGGTAGAGATTGGATTTTTGGCTAGCCTGCGAATAGAGCTTAGGATCATGGATCAGATTAGAACTGGGCAGCGCAGTGATCAGAGGTTGATAGATATGGTTAGCCAAGCTAAACAGACTTCGCAGTCGGATCTCACAATCAGTGAGGATGGATTGTTGAGATTTTGAGGACGAATCTGTGTACCGGACGATGATACCTTGAAAGATAGATACTGAGAGAATCTCACTGCTCGCGATACACCATGCACCCAGAGAGTACTAAGATGTATCGAGATTTGAGAAAGGTGTACTGGTGGAGTGGTATGAAGCGAGACGTGGCAGAGTATGTGGCCAGATGTTTAGTATGCCAGCAACTGAAACCTGGCATCGAAAGCCTGGAGGACTACTACAGCCTTTACCTGTACCTACGTGAAAATGGGAGCATGTGACCATGGACTTTATTATGGGTTTACCAAGGACTCGGAGAGGTCGTGATGCGATATGGGTCATAGTGGATAGACTTACCAAGAGTGCCCACTTCCTTGCCATCAAGAGTACAGATACTGTGGATGCCTTAGCTGAGTTGTATGTCAGCGAGATAACTAGATTACATGGGGCTCTAGTGAGTATTACTTCTGACAGAGATTCCCGATTTACTTTCAGATTTTAAACCCAATTTCAAGAGTCCATGGGATCTCGATTGAGTGTTAGTACCGCCTATCATCCTCAGACAGATGGTCAGTCAGATAAGACTATTTAGACCCTGGAGGATATGTTGAGGGCGTATACGATAGATTTTAAGAGATCATGGGATGATCACCTGCCCCTAGCAGAGTTTGCATACAATAACAGCTATCATGCAAGTATTGGAATGACACCTTTTGAGGCTCTATATGGTAGGAGGTGTAGATCGCCTGTAGCTTGGGAAGAAGTCGGTGACAGAAAGATAAATGCTCTCGAGCTTATTGAACAAGCTGTACAGAGTGTGAAACTCATATGTGAGAGGTTACGGGCTGCACAGAGTAGATAGAAAAGCTATGCGGATGTGCGTAGATGGCCACTCGAGTTTGATGTTAGTGATGCAGTATTTCTGAAGATATCACTGAGTAAGGGTATCATGCGACTTGGGAAGAAAGAGAAATTAAGTCCTCGATACATAGGACCATTTGAGATTCTTGAGAGAGTGGGAGAGGTAGCCTACATATTAGCATTACCCTCACAGATGTCCGGAATACACAACGACTTTCATATGTCTATGTTAAGGAAGTACCACCCGGACCCTTCTCATGTCATAGAGTATGAAGAGATGGACATACAAGAGGACATGAGCTACACTGAAGAACCCGTCCGGATTCTTGATAGGAAAGAGAAGGTACTTCAAACAAAAAGCATCTCATTAGTGAAAGTTTTATGGAAACATCACTCAATAGAAGAGGCAACGTGGGAACTGGAGAATCTCATGAAGGAGAAATACCCCTATCTATTTGACGAGTTGAGTTGAATTTGGAGGACCAAATTCTTTTTAAGGTGGGGAGGATGTGAGATCTGAGAATTTTAGACATATTTTAATTATATAATATAAACTTGAAGTGTAATTTATTGAGCTTAATGAAATGTATAAGTGATGAAAGAGAAATAATCAAAGTAGTGAATTGTGGAAATTATATTTGGAGATTTATATGTTAAGTGTTGAACCAAAGTGTGAAATTATGGGGCCAGATCGATCTTGGAGAAGAGAGGATCGATCTGGTAGGCCAAAAATGACAAGGAAGGAGGAATTTAAGCGTGCAGATCGATCTCCAATGGAAGAGGGTCGATCTCCTTATGATTCTGTAATGAAGAGATCGATCTCATGAGGAAGGAATCGATCTCAAAATGTTTCTGTTAAGGAGAAGATCAATCTCCTCAAGAAGCAGATCGATCTCATGAAGCATTCTGTAAACTAGAGATTGATCTCATAATTGAAGCAGATCGATCTCATAAAGCCATTAAGAGATCGATCTCACCCCTCGACAGATCGTTACCCCAAATCGTCCCCAAATTCAAATGCAAATCGATCTCATCAAGAGCTAGATCGATCTCTTACTCTCCGTCTATATAAAGACCCCTTTGTTTTTCCTGAAAATGGATCTCTCTCTCTCCCAAACCTCCATTTCAGCCAAACCCTAGCTTTCTCTCTCTTTCAAAGTCCCTATTTTCGTCCAAATCAAGGGTTGTGGCAAGAAGGAAAGTTGTTCCTCATCCAAAGGAGAACAACATACTTGAAAATCAAAAGACGAATCAAATCGAGGTATGAGTTGAGCACTCCCCAAGTTTGGGTAATCTATAAACTTCAATCTTGGATTTTGAAGTGATTTTTGGTGATTGTGAATATGGGCATTGTGGTGAAATAGTTAGGAAAGGATTAGAGTTGACAAAAATTATGATTTTATTGGAGTGATGATGATATTAAGTTAATTTTGGTAAATTGAGATTTTTGTCTATAAATTGGAAGTTTAGGCAATGAAGTGATTTTGGCATAGGTATTATGCATGAGAAATGTAGAAGGTTGAAATGTAGTGGATGAGATTATGAATTGATAGAGTCATGAGAGATGGGATAATTGAGGTATTTGATGAGAATATGGGCAATATGCTTGATGTAGAGATTTTGAGGTTATGTGATAATGAGTTTTGATATTTTTACATCGTCTGGACAACTCAGAAGTTTAAAAGAGGAATACGAGACTAGTCCATGATATGGGGGAACGATTGCACTAGACGAGGTGCAAAGAGGTAAGGGAAACTTAAACTCGTTTGTTTATGTGAATTGTGAAATGTTGTAGCATGAATTGTGATTGAGAAAACAAGTATGTTTTATGCGTTATAAATGAGAGATTGCACACGATTTTATAACCGGTTGGGGCCTAATTTTTATAAGTTGTAAACTATGTGTTAAATTATTTTACAACCGTTTTGTGTTTAAAACATGAAAAAGAGATTTGGGCTCTACGTTAAGGCATACTGATATTGAGAAATGTGTGCGTGATTTTACCGATTGGAACTCGGTTTTAACATGTTTTGTGTTGAGTACACAAATGTTTTAAATGAGATTTATGAAAGAAAACCATTATGAGTTCTATGTGAAGGCAAAACGTTTAATATGATAATGACTAATGATTGAGACTTAGGCGTGTCATGTTGAATACACATCGGACCTTACTTTGGTAACATGTAAGTTCGATTATTCCTCCGTTTTGGTAGCGTTGGGAGGCCTTGCTCTGGTAGCATGTAAGTTCGATATTCCTCCGTTTTAGTAACGAGAGATGCCTCCGTTTTGGTAACGTGAGATGACCCCCATTCTGGTAACGCTGGGTGGCCTTGCTTTGGTAGCATGTAAGACAGATAGAGTGGATCACTTGAGAATCGACCCAGGGACCACATGATAGTATGGATGAAGAGAGGCATTGCACTGGTAGCATGTAAGGTCGGGCCTTGTTCTGGTAACGCGTAAGTCTAATATACCATGTACATGACCATATGTCGACGTTCCCTCTTATGAGGATGCCTGGGATGCGCACCCAGAAGAGATATATTATTGATGTGCCATGACGAAGATTTATATGAGTTTTAATTCCTAGTCTCCTTTTTATACACATGAGTTATGTTTTGTGGTTGTGCCACATGCATTTTATTGTGGTGATTTTTATCACGTTTTAATTGAGAAAAGCCATTATCGCCTCATGATTTTCGCATGCTTGTAACTGTGATTTATACTAAGTTATTTACTCTCCTGTTTTCACATGATTTTAGAGAATGAGATGAGAATGATGTTTCATTAAGTCATGCTACATTTTCTAACGAGTTTTCAACTGTGAGTTAAAATGATTGTGCTGTGCAAATCATTATATTATTGATGAGTCCCTTACCCCCTTACTGAGCAATTTAAAAGCTCACCCTTTTTTCACTTACTCTAGATTTCTTCAAGTAAAGAGAGTTTTCCCTGCGACGTACGGAGTAGTGGCTAGTGAAGGACTTGAGCTCCAAGCCATGTATTGTATTGAGGTATAATTTATCTTTTCATGTACGAAGACTAAAGTTGTAATTACAGACACTTGTTGTACAATGATGTATGGGATGCATTAGGATTAATTAACTCAAAATTGAGTAATTTATATGATGTGATATATACTATTTTATGATGAGATCCTGAGCCATGATAAGTATGATGATGTATGACACTGTACATGAATGCACCCTTAATTGTTATTTGATGAGTAAAAAGTTTAAAATTTGACCTATTTTTCACGCTTCCGACGCGTCACAATTCAAGTGTCGGTCAAGAAGGATCAAATCTTCCTCATCAAGTATTATATAACATATACGAAATTCAGCCACAAAGAAGTTCATTTGCTAGGTGAAAAACGCAAAAGAAAAACAGTGGACAAATCTGCCGTGTTTTTGGTTAGGAATTTTTGATTCTTTAGCTAATTTTTCTTGTAAGTTTTGATGATTATAAATTCTATACATGTTAAATTATAGTTGAGAATCAGTTTGGAAGAAGAAAAACAAGGTCATCCTTGGTCAAACTGGAGGTAAGGTTGACGGATGATGATGAAGTTCGTATATGTTGTTATTTGGTGTTGTTGGAAGGTTTTTAGTTAAGTGGACTTGGATGATTTAATTTCTCTGAATGATTTAAGGTTTAGACAGCAAGATGTTGATGTGTTTATGGAGAAAATTTGATGGATCTAAGGTCATTAACGGTTAAATTTATACCGAGAAAGCCCGATTTATAGCTTAATACAGTGTAAAACCGAAAAATGAAAGAATTGAAAATTTGGCAAAGTGACCAGCAAGGTTTATGAGCTTGAATGAGTCATAAGGTTAATGGAGTAATGATATGAGAAATTAGAATAATGAAATTTGCCAAAACGGTACTAAAATTGGTAAAATTGAGAAAACCAAAAAGTTGACCGAAAAGTCAAAATTGATCAAACTTCAAGAAGATAAATCAAAATTGAGTATGTTAAGATGAAATTGAGCAATATATGATGAATTGCTATCGTTTTGGGCAGTTTGAGAATTCAGCACGCTAATCGAGGTAATCTCGAGACCCGACAAGTTTGTGCTGCCCTATGATCTGCAAGGTAAGGGATGTGATTTAAAGTAGTATTGGTACTCAAATACCTTACTTCAGCTTAAAAATGTGTTGAGCATATTAGTTTATACGAATAATATTTTTGAACCCAGAAAAGTTATTATGCATCGAGAAAACTGAAAGAAAAGCCCTATTTTCGAGCTCTTAAAAAATGTACTTTAGATATCTGTGACATGTTTTAAATGAAATTTGTTATGTAAAAATGAAAAATATTATTTTTACGAGTTTACGGGTGAACGAACACGAAATATGATTAAATCATTGTTTTTACGAGTTTACGGGTGAACAGACCCGAGAATGATTAAAGATATGATTTTCTATGAATTTACAGGTGTACGGACCCGAGATATGATTTTCTACGAGTTTACCAGTGAACAGACCCAAGAAATGATTTCAAAGAAATGTTTTGAGACTGAGACTATATGTAAGCTATGGGAGCTATCTTAAATTGCCGCGTGGGGTCTGGACCATCGAGGAACATGCCTCATACCACCCGGTATACATTTAGTCCCTTGTGGTGCATGTTGAACTGCGTCGGGTATTTGTACCACTCGGTTATATGTTTCTGCCACTCTCCGTTAAAGGATATATATGTTTAGTGGCCAAGGGCTCTGTAAGACCCTAATCTAGTCTATAGTCCCTTACCATGGCCATTGGTACTATTTATATAAGTGAATCATCTATGCAAATTTCCTATGTGAAATGCATACATGAATACGACTTATGTCGTAATGAAAATCTGCCTAGTCTCCATGAAAAGAATTAGTATTATTTGAAAGAAAGAGTACTAAGTTTTATGATTTAAATATTATGTACTCTGACTTGATTTGCTCTTTAAATGAGCTACGTGATATATGCTATGTGAAATGAATTCCTACGGGATATGTGTTACATGATTTACATGCTACATAATTTATAAGTTGAATGATTTACAAATTACATGCTATTAGTCATGATATCACAAGTGTTTGACTTGACTTTCGAAACTAAATATGTTTCGAGTAATATTCACGTGCATGATATTTTATAAAGTTTATATCACAATATTTTGCATTCACATGTTTTAATGCTAAGACTGCTTTAAATGCATGTCTTACTGGGCTTGAAGAGCTCACCTCTTTATTTTTACCTCACAGATTATCTTAAGTAAATTGTTACCCCTACCTGCCGTACAATAGTCGTGGACAGGCGGACTCAGCCCTTTCCAGGCTATCCTCAGTACTAGTAAGGTATATTTTTACTTTATCTACTAGACTTCCTGTAAAGCAGAGACAATGTTGGAATAATGTTTTGGGATGTAAAATAAGAAATATGAATGTAACTAAAGTTGTAGTAACGCAGTTTAAACCTTACTGTATATTCTAGATATGTAAAGTGTGAAACGAGAATAGATGTACTGATAAGTAGAGGAAAGAAATTGAAATCGACTGGTTGCGATTATAAACTGCATTTCTGTACATTAACGAAAGATTAAGAAATTGGCCCTGATAAGAATACAACTTAAGTAAAGGATATAAAAAAAATTAGCTCATTTTTCTACGTTTTCGGGACGTCATAGTTTACTTGGTATTAGAGAAAAAGTTATCTAGACTGTCAGTGTCAAATAGAAAAGTCAGATTACATCCCAAATTGTCATGCTTGTTTGGTTGTGAAGTAAGTATATCTGTTAAGTAGTAAAAATAAATTTTGGTGTACGTGCAGGTAAACGATTACTGAAATTATGAATGGTAGGAGAGACCATCCATGGAGACAGGCACAACCTCCTCCGCCACCTCCCTCTCAACCTGGGAGCCCCACTAAAAGAATAAAGAGGCTCGAGGAAACAATACAAGGAATGAGGGAAGGCTTAGATGCCTTGACTGCCATTATTGCTCCGCAGTTTGGGGCAAACACTTCTGGTACTGATGCCACTCCTGCACTAGCACAGGTTCCTCCTCCCCCACCACAGAATCCTCCTACAGCTCCACAGCCTAGAGATGTAAGAGACACCCAGAGGTTACGAGAATTTTTGAAAATGAGTCCCCCAAAATTTACATGGGTAAAGGATCCGATTAATACTGAGGGATGGTTAATAGACCTTGATATGGTATTTCAGTATTTAGGGTGCACGGATGAAGAGAAAGTGACTATGGCCAGCTATATGCTCAGGGAATAGGCTAAATTTTGGTGGAGGACCACAAAAAAAATCTTAGCTGATAATCCAGCAGATATTACATGGAAGGCATTTCTAGATGCATTCAGGGCCCAATATATTTCGCTTACAGCATAAAAGAAGATGCATGCAAAATTTTTGAATCTAACTCAGGGCAATTCGACTGTTGATCAGTATGAAAGTCGATTCGCTATCCTTTTGAGATATGATCCTGACAACCTTAGGGATCTAGCGCACCGAATTGAGAACTTCTTAGCAGTTTTGAGATCAGGGATCCAAGACAGATTATTGGGATTCCAATTTGTGGATTTTAAGGATGCTCTAGGTCAGGCTCAAGAAGTTGAAAGGGGCTTAGATGTGACCCGAGCTGAGCATGGGTACAAAGCCAAGGATCGAGATAAAGGAAAGAGGATACATGCATCCCGATTTGATATGAGAAAGAGCCAGCCGAATAGGCAGAGAATAGATAAGCCTCAGACAGGGGATGGGAAGCCTAAGATCCTTATGGGTAGTGCTGCCACTGCTCGAAGCCTTGGGACAGTAGTGTCGCGGTGCAAGAACTGTGGCAAGATACATGTTGGTGAATGTCGTTGGGCTACTAATGTCTGTTTCAGGTGTAGAGACGTAGGGCACATGATTAAGGATTACCCATTAATGAGACCTTATAAACCTCGGGAACAACTAAAACAGGCTGAGAGGCAAGTACAGATTCCCTAGAGACAGGTCTTGCAGCGAAAAGCAAAAGTTGTCGAGAAGGGTAAGAGGCCTATTGCATAGGGACATGTGTGAGCAATAGACGGAGAGACAACTGACATCTCCTCTGATACTATCAGAGGAACGCTTATGGTCTGTAATTGCTACACACATGTTTTATTTGATTCAAGTGCTACACACTCTTTTTTCTCCCTACAATTTGCATGTAAATTACATTTAGAACCCGAGTCCTTAAATCACATGTTACGTATCAGCACACATATGCATGAATCTCAAATAACGGATATGATATGTAAAAATTGTGAAATCGTGGTAGGAGGTAGAAAGCTGTTAGCAGATTTAATTTTATTGAATATGTTGGGTTTTGATGTAATTTTGGGTATGGATTGGCTAGCTGCTAATCGTGTAAGTTTAGACTGTTACATAAGACCCTGACATTTTCCTTACCCGAAAAGTTTGATGTATGTTTTGTTAAAAATAAATAAAGTGCATGATGTTAAAATTTACGAAGTTATTGGTTACTAAATTAAAAAGTTGCTAACAGTATGATTCTTATGAAGGCTATATTGCCTTTATTTCTGACAATAGTTGGGAACCGCCAAGTATTCAAGATGTTCCAGTTGTATGTGAGTTTCTCGATGTCTTTTCAGAAGATTTACCGGGGCTACCACCAGAGAGAGAAGTTAAATTTGCAATTGATCTGGTGCCTGACACTCAACCTATTTCTAAGCCACCTTATCGAATGACATTGGTCGAATTAGAGGAATTGAAAATGTAGTTACAAGAATTGCTCAATAAGGAATTTATTAGGCCGAGTGTGTCTCCATGGGGTGCTCTTGTACTGTTTGTCAGGAAGAAAGATGGCAGTCTTCGTCTGTGTATTGATTATAGATTGTTGAATAAGGTAACGATAAAGAATAAGTATCCTCTACCAAGGATAAATGACTTATTCGATCAATTAAGAGGAGCCTCAGTGTTCTCTAAAATAGATCTGATATTGGGTTATCATTAGTTAAGGATTAAGGAGGCTGATGTACTAAAGAAAACTTTTTGGACCCAATATGGGCATTATAAATTTTTGGTTATGCCCTTTGGACTGACTAACACCCTTGCTTCCTTTATGAATTTGATGAATGATGTTTTTCGAGAATATTTGGATAAGTTTATGATTGTATTCATTGATGACATATCGATTTTTCTAAGTCTCGGGAGGACACGAGCAACATTTGAGAATTATGCTCCAGACTCTTCGTGAGAAGAGACTGTATGGATAATTCAGTAAATGTGCATTCTAGTTGGAACAGATTACCTTCCTCAGACACATAGTAACTAAGGACGGGGTGTCTGTCGATCCGTTCAAGGTGTATGCAGTATTAAAATGGGAGAGACCGAGGACAGTGACAGAGGTTCAAAGTTTCCTAGGATTAGCAGGATACTATCGAAGGCTTGTTAAAGGATTTTCTCAAATAACAGCTTTACAGTCTAAATTGACCCGTAAGAATGTCCCATTTGAGTGGTCTGATCAGTGTGTGTGGAGCTTCCAAGAGCTCACACGTCGGTTAACCACAGCACTAGTCTTGACCATTTTGAGCGGTTCAGGAGGATTTGCACTTTACAGTGATGCCTCCTGCTAGGGTTTGGGCTGCGTGCTAATGCAGAATGGTAGAGTGGTTGCTTATGGTTCTTGCCAGCTAAAGGACCATGAGCGTAACTATCCCACTCATGACTTGGAGTTGGTTGCAGTAATTTTTGCACTAAAGATATGGCGACATTACTGGAATGGTGAAAAATTTTAGATTTTCATTGATCATAAGAGTCTTAAGTATATTTTTGATCAGAAGGAGCTGAATATGAGACAGCGGAGATGGATAGAGCTTTTGAAGGATTATGACTATGAGATTTTGTACCATCCAGGCAAGACAAATGTCGTAGCAGATGCCCTCAGTAGAAAGGGAATGGTGTCATATATGATGATTAGAGAATGTGACTTGTTAGAACAGTTCACCGAGCTCAGACTCAGTGTTGATAAGGCTAAGGATGGGTTTATGGTTAGCCTACAGATAGAGCCCAGTATATTGGATCAAATCAAAGTAGGATAGAGGAATGATCAGAAATTACTAGATATGGTTAGTCAGGCTGATGAGAGATCGTAGTCAAAATTCTTGGTCAGTGATGATAGGTTGTTGAGATTTAGGGGCCGTATTTGTGTACCCCATGATGACACCTGAGACAGAGTATTTTGAAAGAGTCCCATTGTTCTCGATTCACCATGCACCCAAGTAGTACTAAGATGTACCATGATCTCCGAAAAGTGTATTGGTAGATAGGAATGAAGAAAGATGTGGCAGATTTTGTGGCTAGATGTTTAGTCTGCCAACAGATTAAGGCTGAGCACCAAAAGCTAGTAGGACTGCTTAAGTCTTTATCAGTGCCTACTTGGAAATAGGAGCATATTACTATGGATTTTATTATGGGGTTACCCAGGACCCAGAGAGGTCATGATGCAGTCTGGGTGATTGTGGATAGACTGACAAAGAGTGCCCACTTTCTTACCATTAAGTGCACTGATTCTCTGGATAAGCTAGCAGAACTGTATGTCCGAGAGGTGGCACGATTACATGGAGCCCTTGTGAGTATTACTTTTGATAGAGATTCCTGGTTCACTTCGAGGTTCTAGACTCGTTTTCAGGAAGCCATGAGATATCGACTGAATTTGAGCAACACCTATCATCCTCAGACAGACGATTAGTTCGAGCGGACTATTCAGACCTTAGAGGATATGTTAAGGGCATGCGCACTAGATTTTAAGGGCTCATGGGATGATCATTTGCCTCTCGCTGAATTTGCTTGTAATAACAGTTATCGTGCTAGCATTGGTATGGCTCCTTGTGAAGCTTTATATGGCAGGAGATGTAGGTCCCCGATTGCATGGGAAGAAGTGGGTGACAAGAAAATACTTGCTCTCGAACTAGTTAAACAGGCAGCTAAAGGTGTTCGGTTAATCTGTGATAGATTGAGGACAACACAAAGTAGACAAAAGAGTTATGCAGATGTGCAAAGATGTCCTCTGGAATTTCAAGTTGGGGACTCTGTATTTGTAAAGGTGTCTCTAATGAAGGGTGTCACACGTTTCGGGAAGAAAGGGAAGCTCAGTCCTCGCTTCATTGGACCATTTGAAATATTGGAGAAAGTGAGAGACGTTGCATACCAACTTGCACTACCCCCACAGTTGTTGGGTATACATGATGTCTTTCACGTTTCCATGTTGAGGAAGTATTATCCGGACCCTTCTCATGTAATAGAGAATAAATCATTGGAGATTCACGAAGACATGAGTTATATTGAACAACTGATCCGGATCCTCGACAGAAAAGAGAAGGTACTTCGATCTAAGACGATTCCACTGGTAAAGGTTCTCTGGCGACACCACTCGACAGAAGAAGCTACGTGGGAGCTAGAGAGCCAAATGTGAGAGAAGTACCCGTAGTTATTCGATGAACCAGTTTAAATTCGGAGGACCGAATTCCTAAAAGGTGGGGATAAATGTGAAACCCAAATTTTTCCACTTTATTTCTTATTTGGAAAACTAAGAAGTAATTGAGAACTCAAAATAATGTTGTACAGGCCCGAAACCATCGAAGCACTTGGGTTAGTGGTGTGGGGCCCGTTGGCACATAAATCGAGGTAAGACTCTAAGCCCAAGAATTACTTAAGAATTACATGTTTGAGCATGAAATGATGTATAGTAATGAAAAACTAGGGTATTGAAAGTGAAAAAGTTAGTGAAACTCAGGTTTACGATAAATCGAGAAAAAAAGGCCTAGAAATGGAAATAAATTCAGAATAAATTCTAAAAATTCTCAAAAATTATTTCGAGGCCATATAAAATTAATATAAGATGAAATTTACTTGAGAAATCAAAATCAAGTGGAAATATGGAGGTTTCGGGGATCGAATTAATTGTTAAGGTAAATTGAAAACTTTAAGCCATTTTGCTCGGTATTGACCAAATCGTGTAAAATAGGCTCAATCAGACAAATTTTCTTAAACATGTGACCCAAAAATTTTCATGAAATATACTAGGGTCATAGTATAACACTTGAGAAGTGGAAATTTGGAGAAAATTGGACTAGAAAGGTTTTTTTTGAATTTTTCAAATTAGGACAGAAATTTGTCCCCTTCAGCCTGCCAACCAAGCTTCCATTTTTGTCAAATTTTGAGACTTTAGGGTAATCAATTTGAATCAAAATTTTTCAATGTGAAAGTAGACTTATTGAGCTTTCAGGGGGCGTAAAAATAAACCCAAAGGACTTCTAGGTCGGGAGAAATCCCCTTCCCTTTCCTGTCACAGGCGGTACTTCTAGGCCCTCAGTGCATGATTTTTTCGGTGACCTTCCAGAAAGATTCAGGTGTTGGTCAAGAAGGATCAAATCTTCCTCATCAAGTATTATATAACATATACAAAATTTAGCCACAAATATGTTCATTTTCTAGGTGAAAAATGCAAAAGAAAAACGGTGGACAGATCTGCCCTATTTTTGGTAAGTGTAAAACTTCAAATTTTTGATTCTTTGGCTGAGTTTTCTTGTAGTTTTTGATGATTATAAATTCTATACATGCTAAATTATAGTTGAGAATCAATTTGGAAGAAGAAAAACGAGGTCAACCTTGGTCAAACCGGAGGTAAGTTGATGGATGATGATGAAGTTCATATATGTTGTTATTCGGTGTTGTTGGAAGGTTTTTAGTTAAGTGGACTTGGATAATTTAATTTCTCTGATTGATTTGAGGTTTAGATAGCAAGGTGTTGATGTGTTTATGGAGAAAATTTGATGGATCTAAGATTATTAACGGTTAAATTTATACCGAGAAAGCCCGATTTATAGCTTAATGCAGTGTAAAATCGAAAAATGAAAGAATTGAAATTTTGGCAAAGTGACTTGCAAGGTTTATGAACTTGAATGAAAAGGTTAATGGAGTAATGAAATGAGAAATTAGAATAATGAAATTTGCCAAAACGGTACTAAAATTGATAAAACCGAGAAAACCAAAAAAGTTGATCGAAAGTCAAAATTGGTCAAACTTCGAGAAGATAAATCAAAATTGAATATGTTAAGATGAAATTGAACAATATATGCTGAATTGCTATCGTTTTGGGCAGTTCAAGAATTTTACATGCTAATCGAGGCAATCTCGCGACCCGACAAGTTTGCACTGCCCTACGATCTACAAGGTAAGAGATGTGATTTAAAGTAATATTGGTATTCAAATACCTTACTTCAGCTTAAAAATGTGTTGAACATATTAGTTTTTACGAATAATATTTTTGAACCTAGAAAAGTTATTATGCATCAAGAAAATTGAAAGAAAAGCCCTATTTTCGAGTTCTTCAAAAATGTACTTTAGATATCTGTGACATGTTTTAAATGAAATTTGTTATGTGAAAATGAAAAATATTATTTCTACGAGTTTACGGGTGAACGGACCTGAAATATGATTAAATCATTATTTCTATGAGTTTACGGGTGAACGGACTTGAGAAATGATTAAAGATATGATTTTCTATGAATTTACGGGTGTACAGACCTGAGATATGATTTTCTACGAGTTTACGGGTGAACGGACCCGAGAAATGATTTCAAAAAAAATGTTTTGAGACTGAGGCTATATGTAAGATATGAGAGCTATCTTAAATTTTCGCGTGGGGTTTGGAACATCGTGGAACTTACCTCATACCACCCGATGTACGTTTAGTCCCTTGTGGTGCATGTTGAATTGTGTCGGGTATTTGTACCACTCGGTGTGATGTTTCTGTCACTCTCCGTTAAAAGATATATATGTTTAGTGGCGAGGGGCTCTGTAAGAACCTGATCCAGTCTATAGTCCCTTGCCATGGCCATTGGTACTATGTATAGGTGAATCATCTATGCAAATTTCCTATGTGAAATGCAAACATGAATACGACTTGTGTCGTAATGAAAATCTACCTAGTCTCTATGAAAAGAATCAATATTATTTGAAAGAAAGAGTACTAAGTTATACGATTTAAATATTATGTACTCTGAGTTGATTTGCTCTTTAAATGAGCTACGTGATATATGCTATGTGAAATGAATTCCCACGGGATATGTGTTACATGATTTACATGCTACGTGATTTATAAGTTGCATGATTTACAAATTACATGCTATTAGTCATGGTATCACAAGTGTTTGACTTAACTTTCGAAACTAAATATGTTTCGGTTAATATTCACGTGCTTGATATTTTATAAAGCTTATATCACAATATTTTGCATTCACATGTTTTAATGCTAAGACTGCTTTAAATGCATGTCCTACTGGGCTTGAAGAGCTCACCCCTTTATTTTTACCTCACAGATTATCTTAAGTAAATTGTCACCCCTACCTGCCATACAATAGTCATAGACAGGCGGACTCAGCCCTTTCCAAGCTATCCTCAGTACTAGTAAGGTATATTTTTATTTTATCTACCAGACTTCCTGTAAAGCATAGACAATGTTGTAATAATGTTTTGGGATGTAAAATAAGAAATATGAATGTAACTAAAGTTGTAGTAATGTAGTTTAAACTTTACTGTATATTCTGGATATGTAAAGTGTGAGAATGAAAATAAATGTATTGGTAAGTAGAGGAAAGAAATTGAAATCGATTGGTTTCGATTATAAACTGCGCTTCTGTACATTAACGAAAGATTCAGAAATTGGCCCTAATAGGAATACAACTTAAGTAAAAGATATAAAAAAAAATAGCTCATTTTTCTGCGTTTCCAGGGCGTCACACCATATACCTTTTTGGCATCAACATTTTGGCACCATCTGTAGGAAACTTGAAGAAGAAAATGTCATGTCAAGTTCTCACACCACCTGATGTAGACACCCTATTTTGTCCAAGATCTTTATTTTGTAAATTTATAAATAGCTAACTTGTTTAATTAAGTGGGCTTGTATTTTTAATAAATTAATTTGACAAAATAGGATAATTAGAATTAACAATAGGATTATTATTATTTTTAGGATAATTTTTAAGTTAAGACTAGGATTATTTTTTTATTTCACAATTATTGGATTAGAATTAAGGTTAATTTTAAAATAAAATCTAATTAATAATTTAGAATACTAATTAATTTAGAATTAATATTGAAGTAAGATGATGATGATGATGATGATGGTGGTGATGATGATTATTATTATTATTATTATTATTATTGTTATTATTATTATTATTATTATTATTATTATTATTATTATTATTATTATTATTATTATAGATTTAACATTAGATTAGAATTAGAGAAGGAATATTTAATAAGAATTCTAATTTGATTAATTTCATGATAATTATTAGGATAAAAGAAAGGAAAAGAAAAAGATAAAACTAACCTAATCTAATTTTATTAAAATACTAAGTCTTGGTCTATAAAAGTGTTGTAGGTAGAAGGAAAAAATAGTAAGTAAAATAATCGTAAGAAAAATCAGTAAGTAAAACAAAACCTGAGGCGTGCTGCAATTGCACTATCCTTAAGGATCATTTCGCCAATAGGTGTAATCTTTCAAGATTCGACAAGCTTTTATGGGATTATCCAGATAACACGAACAACAAAAGAATAAAATAAGAACAATTAACCCAGTAAGCGAACAAAGTAAGCAATGAAGCAAAGAAGATGAGAAGTGCAGAGAGTTGCAATTTGAAAGCTCTTTGTCGTTTTGTATTTACAGGAAAATAATGAATCAAAAAAGAATAAGTTTGTAGAAAATCATGAGAGAATTAGGTTGTAGAAAATCATGAGAGAATTAGCAGAAAATATTTGACTTAGAAAACCAAGGAGAAAATCAAGTGAAAATTTCACGACCCGAAACGGTAAACTTTTCAGTAATTTATTGCAGAAGTGTAAAAATGTGAGCTAGATTTTTTCATTTTTCTTTCCATACATTGCTTGTTATGTGAGTACAGTCGTAACTATATCTAGGTCTCAAACTATCAAGCTTGGTTTAAGGTTATGAACCTAAGGTCCTAGTCTAACTTCTTATTAACTTTTGAAATCATTCTTTAATTTTCTACACACCCCGACACGTACACTGTAAAGTAACTTCTGAAAAAGTACAATTAAATAGTATAAATAATTGTACCGTTATGAGTTGTGAAATCTCGAAGCGTTTACTTCGAAGTTGATACCGATATCATTGTCAATGCAACTCTGGTATGAACTGTGATGGAAAATAAGGGGGGTGAGCTTTGGGAAAACTCAATAAGTAAATCACACAAGTATAGAGGTAATAACTTACGCGATACTGAATTTCATATGCATTTCTAACGTATTTCCATTCAATCATTCTTTCTTATCACTTATCTTATTTTGAAAACTATCATATTTAGAAACATATTTTATTCTAGAACATATTTCGCAAATCGAAACTTATCGATAGTCACACTTCTCTTGGGTTTATGGTCTAAATTTTTATTTCGACGCTGTCAAGTTTTTTAGGTAGAGAGGTATTTTGAAATACCTTAATTAGTCATCAAACCTGACCACCCTAACTAATTATAGTCATAGAGGTTCAAAATTCAAATCATAGTTGAAAGTAGAAAACCAAAGCTTATTGCAATCCTCATTCACCCCTTGGACACAATCATTCTTAGATAATATCACTTAATGCGAATCATATCACTTATTCATATATCGCAAATATCTTTTTTTTTTTTTTTTCAGAATACAACTTATATTCAAAACTTATTATTCAAAATAATACCAGTATTCAAAACTTATTACACTTCAAAACTTGTCTTATTTCAAACATCAACTATATCGGAGCAATTTCCTTATTTGGAATAGGTCTCAAATCCTAAACATATTTACATCCGTAACATAATTCTTATATTCGAACCATATTTCATATCTCAAACGCTTTTCACATTTTGATAACCAAATTCTTATTTCAAAACATATTTCGCAACTTGAACTATATTTCGGATTATCTTTTGCTAACTATTTTAACCCATTAGCAGGGACACTACTGACTATTATTATCACTTCAGTTGAGACTCCATTACTAACTATTATCATCTTCGTTAGCAGTGGCAACAACATGCTTATAATGCCATGCTTATGCAGTAAAATGATACCATTCTGAAAACAGTAACAGTAAAACAGATAACAATATTTGCTATGTATATATGAAAAACTTATTCAGTGTAAAATAATTTCGATTTAGTACAGTAAATAAACGATTAAATAACAGTAAAAAGTAGCAGTGAAAAAACTATACTTCATGAAATGTTTAATGTCATGACCCGTTCTCAATCCATGACTTAACCAAAAACCACTACAAATTTTTCGCATTTTTAACTTACCTTTCCTCTCTTCAATGGTTGGGCTGTGATTCGATGTCAGAATCCTCGCTTACCACATCATCCATTATCATACATACATGTCAATATACTGTTACTGACTATAACTGCTTTTATAATACATGTGAGATTATATAAAAGCTAATACAAATACATTCCCCATAATATATATCGTATACATCACTGTGCTATTTCTATGTTTAGATACATAACTGTACAAAATATGTATACCTGTCGATCGAAAGGAAATAGCAACAGACTCAGGAATACTATCCCTCGAATGCTCTCACTCTACTGGTGATGCTCTGTAGAGAGATGTAAAGAAAGGGGGTGAGCATACAACGCGTTAAGTAAGAAAATCAGGCAAGCAAGTAGATATCTACACTATCTACTCAAAATAATGCTATGCCTTTAAAACATTATTTCCTTAACTCAGTTTAAAAGCATGTCTTTAAATATATATGTATACTTGTACAGATTAAATCCCATGTATAGAATTCATGTTTCTTTCTCAAATGTAGGCATGTAGTGCAAGAAAATGCATCTTTATAATATCACAATGCCATTAGATAAATCATGCCATGTATATTTAAATCACAGTAAATATGGCATTTAAATCATTCACAACACAAAAATCGGAGTCCGACCCATCCCTCAGGTCTGTCCGCAATTAAATCAATCAATCAGGTGATTTATCATGTGAGACTCTGTGGTGAAAATGTAAATAGTATCCTAGACTATGATCATATCCGACAATGTGATCCCAAGCAACACAGTACTCGGTGTGCGGGGCATCATTGTTGCAACGAGAGGGGGGTCAGTCCATCACAACCGCCAGCTATATCCTCCTTAACTCCACAACAACACACGGTATAGTGTACCCCATGTCACATGCATGGTACAAAGTACTCCTGTGGACCCTACATCACAGTCGGGGTGCCTGCCATAGGTCTTAGCGCTCAAAATCATGGAATATCATACCACATCTCTAGTATCCTCATGCGAATTCCTCTCACAGTGTGACACTCAGTCTACATAAGGAAATCAAGCATGGCTTTCAACATGTATTATATATCACATACAGTGCGCGCCTTTGAGCACGATCCACAGTCGACACTCCGCTCAAACACTATTTCACATCACAAACTCAGACTCTAGTGCGAGTAAACCTCCAGCAACTAGGTCAATGTATAATTCATGTTTCAAATCAAGTACGAGCAATAGCTCCAGTACCATGCTATGCACAATATCATCAAATCAAGTACGAGCAATAGCTCCAGTACTATGTCATGTATAAATCATGAAGAATCGAGTATGAGCAACGCTCCAGTACTCTGTCATGCGTCTCATGTAAAACTCGAGTACGAGCTATTCGCTCCAGCACTCTCTCATGCATATATCATATAAAACTGAGTACGAGTAATAACTCCAGCACTCTATCATGCATGTCATGGAAATCTAGTGCGAATCAAAATTCAGCACTAATATATGTGGAAAATATATGAAATCCAGTGCGAGCTGTGCTCCAGCACGATTCATTCTCACATAATATGATAGATGATTCTTTAAAAAGGGATGTTTTACAAAATATCAAAATCAACACTATAAAGTGTGCTTATTTCATATCAACCTTAAAATCATTAGCCCATCTATTTATTCTCCTGCTAAACAGCAGTTAAACACTCAAAATGGTGGTTTCCATGCTTTTTACAACTTTTCACAAAAGTTAACTTTTTTCCTAACTAAGGGTAAAATCGTAATTTACCACTATCGGGTCACAATAATTATTATTCACTTTCTCTGACCCTCAGAGTTTTTAAGTGAATGTAAAGGTAGACAAAATGACGTGCATGTATCTCTAACTACTCACGAAATTCCCTTACCTGCAATCACTCGAGAAATTTTACTTTCTCAACGTTGCTCGATCCAATCGTCCGATTTGCTCCTCCAATACTCTCTGGAGCTGCATATAATCATTTATCAGGTTAATTACACTTTTCCTATTGTATTTCACATAAATACAGTCTATTTCCCTTAATGGGCTTTAATAATCCTTAATGGGTCTAACTATGCCTTAAGCCTATTTCCATTTTACTATTCATTTTCGTTGGGCCTATTGGGCTTGTGGGGCCCACCAACTCTTATTGGGCTTGTCTTATACCCATTACATCACATTGGGCCTAAAATATTTGAGCTTGGCCCATTGGACCTCTCGACCACATGCCATGGTCGAGAGCTATTCATGGTGTCGGTTATGCCATGGCATGCCATCCATGCCTATTTGTTTAGCCAATTCACTTAGGCATTTTCATAAACACTTGGTTGGCAACATTCTTAAACATCACATAGTTCATTAAGGCATTTTATCAAACACCTTGATTGCCAACTTAGTACATGTATTAATTAATCAATTTGATTAATTCTAATTACACCATAATCATTAACACATGTACATTAATCCATTTATGCCTTAAGATCATATGTGCATAAATCAATATCTCACTACTCACTCTCGGCCTAAGCAAGATCATAGTGATTTCATATGTTTCAATGCTTAAAACATATACCAATATACTTAAAATCATTCATACATTAACATATATGAAATTAAAAACATGTAAATATACCAATAGTTGTGTTTACACTTGACCGAAACTTTGGAGGCTCCCGGTTTGCACTCTCGGTTTGGGCTTTCTTAATGGGCTTTCAGGCTAAAATTTTTAATATATCTCGCACTCAGTAAGGAAATCAGGCAAGCAAGTAGATATCTACACTATCTACTCAAAATAATGCTATGCCTTGAAAACATTATTTCCTTAACTCAGTTTAAAAGAATGTCTTTAAATATATATGTATACTTGTACAGATTTCCAAGTACAGAAATCATGCTTTCTTTCTCAAATGTAGGCATGTAGTGCAAAAAAATGCATCTTTATAATATCACAATGCCTCTAAATAAATCATGCCATGTATATTTAAATCATAGTAAATATGGCATTTAAATCATTCACAACACAAAAATTGGAGTCCGACCCATCCCTCAGGTCTGTCCACAATTAAATCAATCAATTAGGTGATATATCATGTGAGACTCTGTGGTGAAAATGTAAATAGTATCTTGGACTATGATCATATTCGACAATGTGATCCCCAAGCAACACAGTACTAGGTGTGTAGGGTATCACTGCTGCAACGGGAGGGGGGTCAGTCCATCACAACCGCCAGCTATATCCTCCTCAACTCCACAACAAGACACGGTACAGTGTACCCCATGCCACATGCACGGTACAAAGTACTCCCGTGGATCCTACATCACAGTTGGGGTGCTTGCCATAGGTCTTAGCCCTCAAAACCATGGAATATCAAACCACGTCTCTAGTATCCTCATGTGAATTCCTCTCACAGTGTGACATTCAGTCTACACAACGAAATTAAGCATTGCTTTCAACATGTATTATATATCACATACAATGCGTGCCTTTGAGCGCTACTCACAACCGACACTCCGCTCAACCACTGTTTCACATCATAAACTCAGACTCTAGTGCGAGTAAACCTCCAGCAACTAGGTCAATGCATAGTTAATGTTTCAAATCAAGTACGAGCAATAGCTCCAGTACCATGCTATGCACAATATCATCAAATCAAGTACGAGCAATAGCTCCAGTACTATGTCATGTATAAATCATGAAGAATCGAGTATGAGCAACGCTCCAGTACTTTGTCATGCGTCTCATGTAAAACTCGAGTACGAGCTATTCGCTCCAGCACTCTCTCATGCATATATCATATAAAACTGAGTACGAGTAATAACTCCAGCACTCTATCATGCATGTCATGGAAATCTAGTGGGAATCAAAATTCAGCACTAATATATGTGGAAAATATATGAAATCCAGTGCGAGCTGTGCTCCAGTACGATTCATTCTCACATAATATGATAGATGGCTCTTTAAAAAGGCATGTTTTACAAAATATCAAAATCAGCACTATAAAGTGTGCTTATTTCATATCAACCTTAAAATCATTAACCCATCTAGTTATTCTCCTGCTAAACAACTGTTAAACACTCAAAATGGTGGTTTTCGTGCTTTTTAAAACTTTTCACAAAAGTTGACTTTTTTCCTAACTAAGGGTAAAATCGTAATTTACCACTATCGGGTCATAATAATTATTATTCACTTTCTCTGACCCTCAAAGTTTTTAAGTGAATGTAAAAGCAGAGGAAAATACGTGCAGGTATCTCTAACTACTCACACAATTTCCTTACCTGCAATCACTCGAGAAATTTCACTTTCTCAACGCTGCTCGATCCAGCAGTCCGATTTGCTCCTCCAATACTCTCTGGAGCTGCATATAACCATTTCTCAGGTTAATTACACTTTTCCTACTGTATTTCACATTAAATACAGTCTATTTGCCTTAATGGACTTTAATAATCCTTAATAGGCCTAACTATGCCTTAAGCCCATTTCCATTTTATTATTCATTTTCGTTGGGCCTATTGGGCTTGTGGGGCCCACCAACTCTTATTAGGCTTGTCTTAGACCCATTACATCAGATTGAGACTAAAATATTTGGGCTTGGCCCATTGGATCTCTCGGCCACATGCCATAGCTGAGAGCTATTCATGCCGTCGGTTATGCCATGGCATGCCATCCATGCCTATTTGTTTAGCCAATTCACTTAGGCATTTTCACAAACACTTGGTTGGCAACATTCTTAAACATCACATAGTTCATTTAGACATTTTATCAAACACCTTGATTGCCAACTTAATACATGTATTAATTAATCAATTTGATTAATTCTAATTACACCATAATCATTAACACATGTACATTAATCC
Organism: Firmiana major; assembly: GCA_033439115.1. Classification (NCBI taxonomy): domain Eukaryota; kingdom Viridiplantae; phylum Streptophyta; class Magnoliopsida; order Malvales; family Malvaceae; genus Firmiana; species Firmiana major. The sequence goes on along the minus strand of CM065904.1, from coordinate 54,066,506 downwards.
ATTTATGCCTTAAGATCATATGTGTATAAATCAATATCTCACAACTCACTCTCAGCCTAAGTAAGATCATAGTGATTTCATATGTTTCAATGCTTAAAACATATACCAATGTACTTAAAATCATTCATACATTAACATATATGAAATTGAAAACATGAAAATATACTAATAGTTGTGTTCACACTTGGCCAAAACTTTGGAGGCTTACAGTTTGCACTCTATGGCTCCTTGATAGCCAATTCCAACATATGTTACTCTCCTTTCAATTTGGAATAACTTCTATGAAGAATGCAAGTTCCAAATATGCCTAATTCCCAGTGATTTCTAGAGAGAGAAAGCTTGGATAATTGTATTTCAATGGTTTCCTTGTGTAGCCGAGAATGGTGTGATGAAGATGACAATGGTGTGGCTGATTTTATAAGCCACTTACTTAGCCATTAAGCCTTACTTTCTAGCCATTATACTTGACTTCCTAAGCCTTAGTCATGAGTCACCTAATGAGTCACCTTATGAGTCATGGTTAGCTTTAACTATGGTTAGATATTTATCTCATGGGCTTTCCATTTGGGCTTCTCGGTTTGGGCTTTCTTAATGGGCTTTCGGGCTGAAATTTTTACTATATCTCGGGCCTTTAATTGTCTAAATATTTGGTCAATCAATTGGTCCAACAATTCGGTCTAAAGGACATAAGAATTTCGATATACGTTTAGTATACCTTAATGGGCTTTAAAATTTTCACTTAGGCCCATTACGTTTTTAACCATTAAATTTAATCCGGAATCCTTCCGAATAAATTTTTCTTACTTCCAGGGATGATTATCTTCTATTCTGGCCAAGAATATTTTTCTCCAATTTTTTTCTCCACACTTGGTTAATTTTTAACCATGATTAGTCAACTATGGTAAAAGTCCACTTTCTTAACTATAGTTGACTTTTTTCTTAACCATTGACCAAGTTGACTTTTTCTCAAAATTTTGAAAGTATCATATCTTATGTCTTATACTCTCGTCTTTATGTTTCAACCGTTTCCGATGGATAATTACACCCGAAACACCTTAACTCGCCAAAAAGGTCCATTTTACCCTTTTTAGCTTTTTCTCTCGTTCTTTGTGTTCGGAACTAAATCAAGCTGAATTTCCTTCATGAGCTCTCTATACTTTCTCATTTTAAGTTCTTATTTTCAGTCAGAATGATTCAGATCCACTCAGTTTAGCCTGTGACTCTTATAGCTCACATTAGGCTTTTTATGTAGCTTTTGCGTGTTAAATCATTTTACTAACACTTTAAATCTAGTAAATACTCTTCTTATGATTCAACTATAATAATAGAGTGTTCATACACATAGGAATCATAAGGAACAAGCTACGAAAAAATACGGGTCTGACAATCCTCCCTTACTCAGAAAATTTGGTCCTCTAAATTAGAACCAAGTCAGTCTTCAAATAGGTGAGGGTAGTTCTCTCGCATCAGACTCTCCAGCTCCCAAGTCACCTCCTCTGAAATATGATGCTGCCAGAGAAGCTTTACTAACACGATGATCTTCGATCTCAATACCTTCTCCTTCCTATCCAATATCCGAATTGGTCGCTCAACATATGACATGTCCTCTCGGAGCTCCAAAGGCTCGTAACTAATCACATGTGTCGGATCCGGGTACTTCCGAAGCATCGATATATGGAAGACGTTATGGACATTGATAAGTCCGGTGGCAGTGCCAGCCTATAAGCCTTATCTCCCACTCGATCAAGTATCTCAAAGGGTCTAATATAGCCAGGATTTAGCTGTCTTCTCTTCCCAAATCTCGCTATTCCCTTGGAAGGAGAAACTTTTAGAAACACGGATTCACCAACTGCGAACTCTAGTGGCCTACGTCTCCTGTCAGCGTAACTCTTTTGTCTACTCTGAGCTGTCCTTAGTCTCTCTACTATCAAGTGGACGTCCTCAGATGCTTGTGTAACCATGTTAGGAGTGAAAATCTTACGGTCACCCACTTCTTCCTATCCAATAGGGGAACGACATCTTCGGCCATATAAAGCCTCATACGGTGCCATCCCGATACTCGAATGATAACTGTTGTTGTAGGCGAACTCGGCTAGTGACAAGTGGTCATCCCAGGAGCCTCTAAAATCTAGCACACATGCTCTCAACATATCCTTCAGAGTCTGTATAGTCGTCTCTGACTGACTATCTGTTTGAGGATGGAAAGCGGTGCTCAAACTCAACTGGGTTCCCATGGCTTCCTGAAAATGTCCCCAAAAGTGGGAAGTGAAGCGGGAATCCCTATCAGAGACTATGCTCACTGGTACACCGTGTAACCTCACTACCTTGCGTACATATAGTTCTGCTAATGAACTCAGAGTATCGGTCGCTCTTATAGCTAGGAAGTGGGCTGACTTCGTCAATCTGTCGACGATCACCCATATCGCATCGTGATTCCTGCGGGTTCTTGGTAAACTCATCACGAAATCCATGGTGATATGCTCTCATTTCCATGTCGGTATAGGTAGATGCTACAATAACCCTGCAGGTTTCTGATGCTCTACCTTCACCTGCTGACATACAAGACACTTTTCCATAAAGTCTGCTACATCTCTCTTCATACTCGACCACCAGTATACCTTCTGGAGGTTCTGATACATTTTGTTACTCCCTGGATGTAACGTATACCTCGACGAATGAGCTTCCGCCAATATCAATCTCCTGAGTCCTGGATCCTCGAGAACACATAATCTGCCTCTGAACCTTAGTAGCCCATCAGAACTCAACTCAAAGTCAGTTATTGTGCCCTTCTACATCTGACCACTCACATCCATACAAAATGGATTAGTCTGCTGAGCCACTCTGATCTTGTCCAATAAGTCCGGCTCCAAGCGTAGACTAGCTATCACATAGCCTATATCCATGTCAGAAGGTACGACTCCCAAACTGAGGCTAGCAAACTGCTCTAGCAATTCATGTTCCCTAACCATCATATACGATACCATCCCTAGGCTCTTCCTACTCAAGGCATCGACTACAATGTTAGCCTTACCCGGATGATAAAGTATCTCACAATCATAGTCCTTCAGAAGCTCTAGCCATCTTCATGTTCAGCTCTTTGAGAATAGATACTTGAGGCTCTTGTGGTCGGTAAATATCTGAAACTTCTCACCATATAAGTAGTGGCGTCATACCTTCAACGCAAACACTACTGCTGCTAGCTCCAAATCATGGGTCGGATACTTCTTCTCATGATCCTTCAGCTGTCTGGACCCGTAAGCAACTACCCTCCCATCCTGCATCAATACTAAGTCCCTGATGCGAAGCATCAGTATACACTGTAAATCCTCCTGAGCTGGTAGAGATAGTGAGAATCGGAGCGGTGGTCAATCGACACTTCAACTCCTAAAAACTTTTCTCACAATCCTTGTTCCATACAAACGGTACACTCTTTCGAGTAAGACGTGTCAACGGAGCAGTCAATTTCAAAAATCCCTCAACAAATCTCCGATAATATCAAGGTAAACCCAGAAAACTCCTGATCTCGGTGATTGTCCTCGGTTGTTCCCACTGAAATATAGCTTCTATCTTAGATGGATCAACTGATACACCATCTCTCGATACAACATGTCCCAGAAACGAGATCCATGACAACCAAAAGTCACACTTTCTGAGCTTAGCATATAACTTCTGCTCTCGTAGAGTTTGCAACAAGATCCTTAGGTGCTCCTCATGCTCCTCCTTGGATCTCGAATACACCAATATGTCATTGATAAAGATGATAACAAACTGGTCTAAATATGGCTTGAACACATCGTTCATCAAAGCCATGAAAGTAGCTGGAGCATTCGTCAATCCGAATGGCATGACCAAGAACTCATAATGGCCATATCGTGTATGAAATGCTGTCTTGGGTACATCTCCACTCCGAACTTTCACCTGATGATACCCAGACCTCAGGTCAATCTTGGAAAAGACCTGTGCTCCCTGAAGCTGATCTAACAAGTCGTCAATGCATGGAAGGGGATACCTATTCTTGATGGTGGCCTTATTCAACAATCGGTAATCTATACACAATCAGAGGCTCCCATCTTTCTTCCTCACAAACAAAATCGGTGCTCCCCAAGGTGAAACACTCGGTCGTACAAAATCCCTATCCAACAGCTCCTGTAACTTTCTCTTGAGCTCTTCTTGCTCAACTAAGGCCATGCGATATGGTGATCTCGAAATAGGCTCCGTACCAAGTACCAAATCTATACAGAACTCCATCTCTCTGTCTGGTGGTAACCCTAGCAACACATCCAGGAAAACATCTGGGTACTCACTGACCACAGTAATATCTAACAACTCCAGATGTGCCTTATCCATATCTACCACGTATGCAATGAAACCTTGATATGTTGAAGGTTTTCTTAATCAGTAATCATATAATAATCATAACTACTCCTTTCATTTATTTTTATTAAACTTTACAACATATCTAGTAGGGTTAGGAAACATAACTGTCTTAGCATAACAATCTAAAACAGCATGGTTTGCAGATAACCAATCCATTCCTAATATTATATAAAAGTCACTCATACTTAGTAATATTAGATTGGCTATCATCTCCTTGTTCCCTACTCTCAACTTGCAACCATTAAATGCATACTCTACAACTTGACTACTATTCATAGGCGTTCTAATCAACATCATCATACATAACGGTGTACGCTCTACATGTCTTGCTAATTTACATGCAAATGAAGGCGATACAAAAGAATGCGTGGCACCAGGATCAATTAAAACATATGCTTCAATATCATAAATCAGGATGTTACCTCGTATCACATCCGATGAAGTATCAGCTATCCCTTGGTCCAAAGCATGTACGCGCCCTTGACCAATCACTTGTTCCCCCTTTTCTTCTGCTGTCGCTCTACCTCTCTGAGCAGACGTACTAGCTGGAGCTCTATCCTACTCTTTGCCCCTCAGTGGCGCAGTATCAACCATCTTTGGGTAAGCTCTAGCTATATGCCCCTGTTTCCTACATCGAAAACACACTATAGGAGTCAGCGGACACGGTCTACCTTCTGTCCTCCTATGACTATACCCTTTGTTGGAGTTACAGTCGGATAAGCATGAGGTCTAGCAAATCTCTCTCGTGCCTCATCCACCCGTGATTTCTTACCGAAGAGTTTCCTCCCTCCTCGATAACTGAAATCTCTAGCCGACCTCTTCTTTTGTATATCTTGACTCCAGCTAAACTTCCTAAACTCGGAAGCATTCCTCTCAAAATCTTGCTCGCACAATTGCACCCTGCGCACTGCTTCCTCATAGGTAGCTATGTCTAATGGAACCAACCTGGACCGCAGAACCGATCTCAACCCATCGATAAACCCGTGGACCTTCCTGGCCTCACTATACATGGTATCTGGGTCATATCTCCCTAGGGATAAGAATCGAGTCTCATACTCGTCCACTGACAAACTCCCCTAGTTCAGTCCCAAAACTCTGCCTGTAGTTTTCGTTGTGCGGCATCAGGAACAAACTACCTCCTAAAGGCCTCCCAAAATATCTCCCAACTAATATCTGTGTGTCAGGCTCTCAATATGGGTCGGGTGGACTTCCAGCAATGCTCTGCAGCTCCCTTCAGTAGGAACGCAGCAAATGCGACCATCTTTGATTTCGTACACTCGAAGAATCCAAAAAGCTTCTCCATCTCCGCCACCCACTCCTCAGCAGCTACAAGGTCCTTGACCCCACAAAAAGATGGAGGTCTAAACTTTTAGAACTCTCGCAACCGATGCAGATCATATCCGTACCCTAATCCACTACCACCCGAAACTGGTGGGGGTGTAGGAGTATCTACAGTCCTCGGTGCATGAGCTGTTTGTGTAGGTGTATCAGGGGTAACTGCCTCTCCTGTCGCAGCTCCTGCCTCCTATCCCTACCTACCTGGCATCGTCTGTGCCAATATCTCTACAATCATCTCAAGACTACGCTCTAATCTCGTAAAACGCGTCTCAACACACTCTAGTGCCTCAGTAGCACCTGGAGTCTCATGCGTAGGAAATGGTTCGGCAGCAGCTCGTCTCTCAGGCCTATCTTCACGGCCTCGAGCTCTGCCTCTCGTACCTCTACCACTACGCATATTTGCCATATAGGCAAAGTTCCTGCATTCACAATCATGAATTAGTCCATCTCCTATCTGGTATACACAGTTATATCTAAACACAGCACAGTACTATGGGGATGTACACTTTCCTATTTTCTAACATCGACTCACATCAGACCAACCTCTGCTCTGATACCATTCTGTCATGACCTTTTCTCAATCCATGACTTAACCAAAAACCACAACAAATTTTTCGTATTTTTAACTTACCTTTCCTCTCTTCAATGGTTGGGCTGTGATTCGATGTCAGAATCCTCGCTTACCACATCATCCATTATCATATATACATGTCAATATACTGTTACTGACTGTAACTGCTTTTATAATACATGTGAGATTATATAAATGCTAATACAAATACATTCCCCATAATATATATCGTATACATCATTGTGCTGTTTCTATGTTTAGATACATAACTGTACAAAATATGTATATTTGTCGATCAATAGGAAATAGCAGCAGACTCAGGAATACTATCCCTTAAATGCTCTCACTCTACTGGTGATGCTCTGTAGAGAGATGTAAAGAAAGGGGGGTGAGCATACAACGCGCTCAGTAAGGAAATCAGGCAAGCAAGTAGATATCTACACTATCTACTCAAAATAATGCTATGCCTTGAAAACATTATTTCCTTAACTCAGTTTAAAAGCATGTCTTTAAATATATATGTATACTTGTACAGATTAAATCCCATGTACAGAAATCATGCTTTCTTTATCAAATGTAGGCATGTAGTGCAAAAAAATGCATCTTTATAATATCACAATGCCTCTAAATAAATCATGCCATGTATATTTAAATCATAGTAAATATGGCATTTAAATCATTCACAACACAAAAATTGGAGTCTGACCCATCCCTCAGGTTTGTCCATAATTAAATCAATCAATCAGGTGATATATCATGTGAGACTCTGTGGTGAAAATGTAAATAGTATCCTAGACTATGATCATATCCGACAATGTGATCCCAAGCAACACATACTCGTGTGCAGAGCATTACTGCTGCAACAGGAGGGGGGTCAGTCCATCACAACCGCCAGCTATATTCTCCTCAACTCACAACAACACACGGTACAGTGTACCCCATGCCACATGCATGGTACAAAGTACTCCTGTGGACCCTACATCACAGTCGGGGTGCTTGCCATAGGTCTTAGCCCTTAAAACCATAGAATATCATACCACGTCTCTAGTATCCTCTTGCGAATTCCTCTCACAGTGTGACACTTAGTCTACACAACGAAATCAAGCATGGCTTTCAACATGTATTATATATCACATACAGTGCGTGCCTTTGAGCGCTACTCACAGTCGACACTCTGCTCAAACACTGTTTCACATCACAAACACAGACTCTAGTGTGAGTAAACCTCTAGCAACTAGGTCAATGCGTAGTTAATGTTTCAAATCAAGTACGAGCAATAGCTTCAGTACTATGTCATGTATAAATCATGAAGAATCAAGTACGAGCAACGCTCCAGCACTCTGTCATGCATCTCATGTAAAACTCGAGTACGAGCTAATCGCTCCAACACTCTCTCATGTATATATCATATAAAACTGAGTACGAGTAATAACTCCAGTACTCTATCATGCATGTCATGAAAATCTAGTGGGAATCAAAATTCAGCACTAATATATGTGAAAAATATATGAAATCCAGTGCAAGCTGTGCTTCAGCACGATTCATTCTCACATAATATGATAGATGGCTCTTTAAAAAGGGATGTTTTACAAAATATCAAAATCAGCACTATAAAGTGTGCTTATTTCATATCAACCTTAAAATCATTAACCCATCTATTTATTCTCCTGCTAAACAACAGTTAAACACTCAAAATGGTGGTTTTCGTGCTTTTTAAAACTTTTCACAAAAGTTGACTTTTTTTTCCTAACTAAGGGTAAAATCGTAATTTGCCACTATCGGGTCATAATAATTATTATTCACCTTCTCTGACCCTCAGAGTTTTTAAGTGAATTTAAAAGCAGAGGAAAATATGTGCAGGTATCTCTAAGTACTCATAAAATTTCCTTACCTGCATTCACTCGAGAAATTTCACTTTCTCAACGCTGCTCGATCCAGCAGTCCGATTTGCTCCTCCAATACTCTCTGGAGCTACATGTAACCATTTATCAGGTTAATTACACTTTTTCTACTGTATTTCACATTAAATACAGTCTATTTGCCTTAATGGGCTTTAATAATCCTTAATGGGCATAACTATGCCTTAAGCCCATTTTCATTTTATTATTCATTTTCATTGGGCCTATTGGGCTTGTGGGGCCCACCAACTCTTATTGGGCTTGTCTTAGACCCATTACATCAGATTAAGACTAAAATATTTGGGCTTGGCCCATGGCCGAGAGCTATTCATGCCATCGGTTATGCCATGGCATGCCATCCATGCCTATTTGTTTAGCCAATTCACTTAGGCATTTTCACAAACACTTGGTTGGCAACATTCTTAAACATCACATAGTTCATTTAGACATTTTATCAAACACCTTGATTGCCAACTTAATACATGTATTAATTAATCAATTTGATTAATTCTAATTACACCATAATCATTAACACATGTACATTAATCCATTTATGCCTTAAGATCATATGTGCATAAATCAATATCTCACTACTCACTCTCAGCCTAAGCAAGATCATAGTGATTTCATATGTTTCAATGCTTAAAAGATATACCAATATACTTAAAATCATTCATACATTAACATATATGAAATTGAAAACATGAAAATATACCAATAGTTGTGTTCACACTTGGCCAAAACTTTGGAGGCTCACGGTTTGCACTCTATGGCTCCTTGATAGCCAATTCCAACATATGTCACTCTCCTTTCAATTTGGAAAAACTTCTATGAAGAATGCAAGTTACAAATATGCCTAATTCCCAGTGATTTCTAGAGAGAGAAAGCTTGGATAATTGTATTTCAATGGTTTCCTTGTGTAGCCGAGAATGGTGTGATGAAGATGACAATGGTGTGGCTGATTTTATAAGCCACTTACATAGCCATTAAGCCTTACTTTTCAGCCATTATACTTGACTTCCTAAGCCTTAGTCATGAGTCACCTAATGAGTCATGGTTAGCTTTAACTATGGTTAGATATTTATCTCATGGGCTTTCCATTTGGGCTTCTCGGTTTGGGCTTTCTTAATGGGCTTTCGGGCTGAAATTTTTACTATATCTTGGGCCTTTACTTGTCTAAATATTTGGCCAATCAGTTGGTCCAACAATTCGGTCTAAAGGACATAAGAATTTCGATATACGTTTAGTATACGTTAATGGGCTTTAAAATTTTCACTTAGGCCCATTACGTTTTTAACCATTAAATTTAATCCGGAATCCTTTCGAATAAATTTTTCTTACTTTCGGGGATGATTTTCTTGTATTCTGGCCAAGAATATTTTTCTCCAATTTTTTCTCCACACTTGGTTAATTTTTAACCATGATTAGTCAACTATGGTAAAAGTCCACTTTCTTAATTATAGTTTACTTTTTCCTTAACCATTGACCAAGTTGATTTTTTTTCAAAATTTTGAAAGTGTCATATCTTATATCTTACACTCTCGTCTTTATGTTTCAACCGTTCTCGATGGATAAGTACACCCGAAACACCTTAACTCGCCAAAAAGGTCCATTTTACCATTTTTAGCTTTTTCTCTCGTTCTTTGTGTTCGGAACTAAATCAAGCTGACTTTTCTTTATGAGCTCTCTATACTTTCTCATTTTAAGTTCTTATTTTCAGTCAGAATGATTCAGATCCACTCGGTTTAACCTGTGACTCTTATAGCTCACATTAGGCTTTTTATGTAGCTTTTGCGTGTTAAATCATTTTACTAACACTTTAAATCTAGTAAATACTTTTCTTATGATTCAACTATAATAATAGAGTGTTCATACACATAGGAATCATAAGGAACAAGCTACAAAAAATTCGTGTCTGACATTTAAAGAATCCTTCAGTAAAACAAATCGCTTCCAATTCAGTTCAGTAAATTTACAATTCATTACAGTACAGTAACAACATAAACAATTAATCAGTAATTCTTTCAGTACTTCAACAGTAGAGACTAGGCAGGGATATATAGTATACAGTGGGCATATGACCATAGTCAATGACCTCAAGCATCACTAATCAGGTGTGCGAGGATAGCATATGCCTCAGGGAGGATAGGTCAGCCCAGCCTATCGGCTAATCAATACGATATAATAGTCCAAAGATTTGATGCATGGTACAACGTACTCTATGTATGTTCACACGGTACAGTATACTCCGTGGACCTCGATACAATACAATGGACGTATGACCATAGTAGGTGACCCTAAGCATCACTGATTAGGTGTACAAGAGTATCAAATGCCTCAGGGGGGATGGGTCAGTCTAGTCCGTCGGCCAATCAATATGATACAATAGTTTGAAGACTCGATGCACGATACAACGTACTCCATGTATGTTCACTCGGTACAACGTACTCCGTCGACCCCGATACAATACAATATGACTGAGGGTACCGAGTAATCTTAAGGATTTACCACCCCAGCATTAATCATCAACCATCGCCTTGTCTTAAAATCCAGTGCAAGCAGATAAGTGTGACACACAGTCGACACGAAGGCTCAAGCACAGTTTCACTCGTAAAATTGATAGGTGGCTCGATAACATTGAAAACGGTTTAAAAACTGAAGTATGTGCATAAAACGATGCAAAAATCAAAATACGAGTGGAAACTTCCCAAGGGGTCACCCATCCTTGGAACTGCTCCCACCCAAGCACGCTTAATGTCGACATGTGTGCAGTTTTATGCAAACAGTAAAATATTGAGTCAGCCTATCAGTATACAGTTATAAATAGCAGTAGGCGGTAATGCACAACAAACATGAAGTTCATGTAGTAGTGCAGTGTTTGTGTAAATACAATGCAGTTCGATCTGTGTTTAGGGATAGTACAAGGTAGCTTTTATTATTGAACTCAAACTGAGATATTAGGATAGATATGTATCCTATAGTATTTATCTAATAACAGCTGGTCAATTCGTGTATGTATAGTTTTCTCTATAGCTTACATAGCCCCCTTACATATTTATATTACTTGGAATCCTTGGACATCATTTATTTCTTGCCTCAAGACTCAATTAAATCTGTCTAATGTTATCCCACGTTAAGAGGTTAATTCGTATCATGGTCTTATGTCCATAAACGATTCAAAAACCATATATTTTGATAGCTTATTAACAAAGTTAGATAATTGGGTTTTGTACTTATAACCAATATCCAAACTTATATTCCGATAGAGACTTCCCCCTTTGAACCTATCAATGAGAAAAAACTGTCCCGGAGGCTAGGGTGTTACCTATGTTCACAATCCCGAAAGTCTCTAATCTTAGTGATTAACCAAAATTTTAACCTATCCCAGCCATGTCGGACAAGCCCAACTGCCCGTATAAGAGTCGTAAACTCAGGGTTGTCTCGGTGTACTCAATTGGGAATAACTTCATTAGAATGCCCAAAACGATAAACGTTCAAAATCGCATTTTCAAAAGTCATATCGAAATCGAGAAGGAATGCAGTTTATATTTAAATCTGAAATCACTAAGCGTAGGCTAAATAAGTCCTATGCTCGAATTAGTCTAAACAATTCGAATGAGATTGTACAAATAAAATCTATATAAACTTTTAAATCTCCTCAAAAATACCATGCAATGATTTTAATGTCCTAAAAATCATCGTGAGGCTCGAAAATGTGTCAAAACGAATCAAAATTGCATTTTCGATAGCATAGAAGTCTTAATTCAAAATATCGATAATTTATGAAATTTCTACGATAAGACCGGGTAACAATGACTAATTACCCACCCTACAAATGCAGAAAACAATCTATATTCCAAATCCAGTTGATTTATTACTTTTCTTATTTCAAATCGATTTGAGGTTTATAGACGTCTTCGGATGGTTCACAATCATTTACGACAATTAATTTTTCAATTTCAAAATATAAAGCAATCTACACCGGATTAATATGTAACTTATGCGATAATTTCTAACTCGTATAATCATCTAAATCATAGTAAGTGAGATTCACTTACCCGAGTTTCCCGTGATGGCACGCAAAATCGAGGCTGAATCGAATTCTTATTCGTCGCCTATTGCCGCGCTACACACACATACACATATATAAACCGAGTCAATTTCAGTCAAATATAAATTTAAATAAATTCTTTAAAAATTGTAACCGTCAAATCGGACCACTTACCGGTCCATTTGTGAACCGAGGTATCACCGATTTTTATCCCTTCTTTTTTTTCTTCTTTCTTTTTCTGGCTAAACAGGTTTAGTGGCAGGCCTTGCCGTTTTCAGCTCCGACAGTCGGTTCTTCGCGGGCTTCCACTCCCAGCTACTCTGTGGGGCCTCGCGACACTTGTGGCTGGCTGGGGCAAGGCTTGGCTGTCCGAAATGTGGTTGGTTCAACCATTCTCTTCCTCGACGGTGCTGCCTCATTTTCTCCTCGCCGATCTACTTCTTTCCTCGTATCGCCAACGACTGTTCGGCCTCCCTCTGGCTGGACGACATGATCTCTTCCCTCCAGCCACTGCTCTCTCTCATTTCTTTTCTTTCTCTCCTCATTCTTCCCTCTTTCTCTTCGGTTTCGCCTCTCTCTCTCATCGGTCGTCGCTTCTTCGTTATGTCGGTACTGACGGTGGCTTCCCCTCTCTGCCACTCGCCTTGGTCTTCTCGCCAGTGGCCTCATATTTCTCTTCCCTTCCATTCAGTTTTTTTCCTCTGTTAAACGTGATGGTTGGTGGGATATTTCCCTCCAACTTCACCTTTTCCTTTTTTTTTTTCATGTTACATCACCACCATTCCCTATCCCATCATTTCATTTATCCATAATTTTTTTATATATATGTATATTTAATTATTTAGTATTTCAAAGTATAAATTGTCTAATATTTGTACTTATCTGACATGGAGGATTATTCATATATTAATCTAGCTCATAAAAATTATTTTTATACTTCATAATTATTTATTCTTTCAGTTAAAATATTTTAATTAATTAAATTCATCCAAGTCTTTCATGTTAAAAATATAATTTTAATTAATTTTCCACAAATATGCTCATTCTCAATTCCATTTATTTACTTCACTATTCATAATTAAAATCGAATACCAATAAATTCGGGGATTTTACCGAAAATCATGATAACGTTTGATTCGTGAGTCAGGAGGAAACCTTAAATACCAAACAATAATAATTAAATAATTAAAGTCTTTTTCGAAATACAAATTATCCTACAATCTCCCACCTATTTCAAATAGACTTTTGAAAGAAAGAAAATAATTTGTTAGATTAATTATGAGTAAGAAAATAATTTGTTGGATTAATTATGAATATAATGCTTCGTATCTGATGTCTTTTGGACATGAACCAGACCTAAAATAATAAAACTTATTTCGCAGAGTAATTGGTGAAGGTATTAACTTTTTGAACCAGCGACTCTTTATTCTAAAATAGAGGTCATATTAATCACATTATTCTCTCACGATTCTTTGTTGTTCAACGCCATTTTGCGCTAATAGGCTATGCGCTCGTTTAGAAATTTCATGAGTGCCCCAGAAATTATGCCATAATTTCATAGGAGCGGCCCCACTCCACACTCACATAGGTGTTTTCATCAAGTGTTACTGTAATGATATACGCCACACATAAAGGATATGAAAAACATTAAGAGCTTCAGCTTATCATCTCTAATTCATGCAATCTAGCACTTATGTACATTGTAGGAATGAACAAATTTATCAATGCTAGTAGGAATAATAGTGACTTGTTATTTCCTATTGAACCTTATTCATGGGATCTCTAATCACAGAGGTTGGGTTACCATTACCATTTATCTCGAACTGGCTTAAGTCTTATTCCTCAAATCCTCTCGATATTTTAGAGATTAACTTTCTCTATAAAGTTATAGTCAAAGAATTGGCCAAATTCACTTCTAACTTTACATAATCGATTGATTTATTATTCTATCATTCAGTAGCTGCTTAATCGCATCATGTCTTAAACAAATGTGTCTATTTTTACCTTTGAAAGTTTTATTCTTTGCAATGACTATTGTCGCTTGGCAATCACTATGCATAGACAAAGAAGATGTTGGTTTTAAACCCACAAAAATATTAACTAAGAGGTTTATCAACCGCTCAGCCTCATTACCAAAACTAACAACTCTGGGTGTATTCCTATGCAGTGTCATGTCTCACTTATGTTTTAACACTAGTCATTATACCCAAGGTCATACAACTTATACTTAATGAAGTTAATTACATAATATCACAAAAAGAATTAACCCATAAGTCTTAAGTCATCTATTTCATATCAACCTAATTACATCCTAACATACTCACTACAAGCGTCTGTATTACAACATTGTCTGGATACAAAATGAACTGAATTATACCTTAAATGTGTATAAGCGATAACCTGGGGAGAACCTTTCCACCAGCCTATATCACGTACGCAGCAGGCGCTATCTCTCTTACTTCAAATAATCTGGAGGGGGAGGAAAAATGGGTGAGCTCTCAAAACGCTCAGTAAGGAGGATAAGGGAAGTTATGAAAATCATCATTATAATCACAATATGATGGAAAATAATGAGCATGCAATTGTTATAGAAATAACAGTAGGAGAACAATGGCATAAGCATACATCAAGTGATAAATTCACAAATCACATAATATTAAATTTCAATGCGGGATATAAATCGTAGTTGTAAAATCACATCATCATCGTATAAATCGAGACTAGGCATTTATAAAACTCCTATGAAATCAACATCACGACACATCACAACGATTGAACTCGTCCCCTAGGCGGACATCCCTAATCGAGGGATTTCGTTGACAATAATACACACATGGCCATGGTTCGCTGTAGAGTTGATCAGAGTCGTACAGCCGTCGGTCTTACATGCTATCAAAGCATAACCCGACCTTACATGCTATCCAAGCAATGCCACCTATCGTGGAGCGGGGTCATCTCACGTCACTAAGATTGAGGCGTCGGTCTTACATGCTACTGGAGCATGGCCCGACCTTATATGCTACAATAGCAAAGCCCAATGTGCATCTCATGACAAGCCATAGTCTCAGTAAAAATCGTTTTGCCTTCACGCAGAGCTCTTAGTGGTTATCACAAAATCTATTTCGGTTATAACATATTGTGTTCACATTTACACAAAACTAATCAAATCGAGCTCAAACCGGCAAAACACTCACACAGTAAAAAATGCCATTGTTGTATATAAATCGTTTTACCTTCTCGTAGAGCTCATGATGGGTATCTCAAAAACCCATTTTGGTTATAAACCACATGTGTTCACAATTTCACAAATCACATTAAAAGTCAAGCTCAAACCGGTAAAATACTCACACATTCATCAACACATCAAATCATCTCATTTCTTATAAACATGTTACTTTCATTAAACCCTTTTCATACTATTAAAACATTTTCATTCATTTGAAAACTCACAAGCACAAATGGATTTGTTTCCCTTACCTCTTGCACCTTGCGTGGTATAATATCCTTGGCTCTCAGACTAGCCTCGTTTCCCACGATGGATTCTTGAGCTGTCCACACACTCATTAAATCATCAATACACCTCATTTTCATTTTCCATCTCTTTCTCTTACTCATTCTAACTCAACGTTTTGGTTAACTCATAACCATCACAAAATATCCACATTAAATTCTCTAACTAAGCCCATTTGCTGGTTTCATCATGCTTTAAACATCTCTAACCAAATATCTAAACATAAATGTGCATTAATTCGCAAATATACCCAATGAAAATGCTTAAATCAAGGATCTTGTAAGCTTACCTAGCTTGTCCTCTCCTGACCAAGTTGTAGAACACTTGTCTCTTCCTTTTGCTCAAGTCCACCTTTGATTTTCTAGTATGTTGTTCTCCTTACCAAGAGGAACAACTTTATCTCTTGCCCCTTTATCTAATTTTATCTAGAATAGGGTGAATCTTGGAGAGAGAAAGCTTGGTTTGGGTGAAAATTGTGATGGTTTGGGTTGCAGAGAGAGAAAGGCTCAGTTTTAGGCAAAAATCTCATGATCCTTATATAGACAGGGCTTATGATATCGATCTGGTATTGAAAGAGATCGATCTCTGCTCAATTCAACTGCTCCAAACTACTTCCTTACCAACTACAAGATCGATCTGGCCGAGGGTCGAGATCGACCTGCTCTTCATAAAAGACTAAGAGGAGATCGATCTGCTAGAGGGTAGAGATTAATCTCTTCCAGGCCGAAAGTTAAGGGGATCGATCTGCCCTTGTGACAAGATCGATCTATGCTAGGCAGAGTCATTAGGAGATCGATCTTCTTCCTTATGAGATCGATCTGTCTGTCTGCTTTTGCATGTTTTCTGTATTCTGGAGCTATGGGCTTGGAGATCGATTTGGCCGGATCCTGATTGATGATATTGGTTTTGTTGTGAATAAATGAAATTTTCAATGTTTTCAAAAATGCTTGGAAATAAATGATTTTATGTGGATCAGGATCACCCGAGGGAGGGGTTGAGTCCTAATAAGTGTGATGGATGTGGATTTTTGAAATGAATTAAGTGTTTTCTAAGGTTTTGTGGAAACTCAGCATGATGTATTTTTCATAATTGTTTATAATTCATGCAATGAAATGTTTTAGCATGAGGAGGTTATCCATGCTTTAATTGTAAATGCATGATTTTGATTTAATTCATGCGTTTTATGATTTTACATGAGATGCCATTGACGCATGAGTTGTGTGATTTCCATAAGCATGAATAACTTTTATAAACTATGGCATTGATGTGTGCATGATTTCATGCGTGAGCTTTAAACGAAAATAAATGAATTTAAGGGCATGGCATTATGAGCATGTAGATAGTGGAGCAATCTACTTACTTGCATAATTGCCTTACTGAGCGAGTGGTTACTCACCCCCTTATTTTCCCCCTCTACTGAGTACTTTCAGTGGATAGAAAGTGGCAGTGATCGTGCATTCCTGTTATCCGCTGTTTCCCATCGAGAAAAGGTATACACACTTGTATGGTTTTGTATCTAAATATGTAAATGCACAGTACTATAAACGTATATGATGTCGGGGATGTAAAGTTATGTAAATGCAATTATGAACGTATTAGTTAAAGTCAAAGGATAGAAAAATCCTAATCTGTAAGTGTAACATGGAAATGGAATGGTAAGTAGTGTGAAGGGACTAACACCGAATCATAGCCCAATTGTTGGTAGGATGGTCACGATGAGAGGAAAGTAAGAATTAAATAACAAATGAAAAATAAAAAAAATTGCAGTGATTTATTTTTTTTAGGTAATTTGGGTCGTAACAAAAAAGGTGGTATCAGAGCTGAGTTGGCCTGATATGAGTCGGTGTTAGCGGTTAAGGAAGTTTACATCCTCATGTACTGTGCTTTGCTTAGATACAATTGTGTATATCGAGATGAAATTGCAGCTAAGAATTTAGTTTTGAATGCAAGAATCTAATTATTATAACTGATAGCCGCTATGGTAGAGGGATGAGAGTACACGTGCTCGAGACTCAGGATGAGATTGAAGTGGAGGCTGGTATTGAGTATGCCCCACAGAGTCCGACAAAGAGACCGGACAGTATTGAGACATGCTTCACAAGGTTGGAGCAAAGTGTGGAGAATATTTTAGGACCTTTTTACTCAGAGTATGAATGAGATTTGAGGGCGAGTCAGAGCATTGGTGGAAGTCCGCTCAACCCATTTTAAGAGTTAGACATCCAGAGTTGACATGAGAGATAATTTTGGATGTATTCCAGTGACAGCATATCCCACACACTGCTTAAAGGAAATTACAGATAAAGTTCTTTACTCTAACTTAGAAGAAACTGGTTGACTGACGAGTATGAATCTCAGTTTATATCCCTGGGCAGGTATGACCCCAACACTATGAACAATGAGAGTCGAAATGTCTGAAAGTTCATGGAAGGGCTCAGACCATTAATTAGAGTCCGATTGGCCCCGTTAGATATCACTACCTAGGCTGAGGCAATGCACAGACTACAGTTGTGTGAATAAGATTATGAGTTGCACGCCTCTAAGATTGGGAAAGGTAGTAAAGGTCGAAATAGAGACAGAAAGAGAATTGTGGATGATAGAGGTGTCAGAGCGGGAAAGAGACCATTTGGTAAGAGATTTAGAGCTGTCGAGTCATGGGGTAAGATGATTGGTAACCCCTAGTGTATTCAGTTTCAATACTTACAAGGGGTATTGTGATTGGAAGACCCCGACTTGCTACTGAGTAGGGTTGGATATGTGGTAGTTACCACAGAAATAAGATGTTGGATGAGGGCGAGTGTAAGCTTTGGATCAGGACACTACTGATGTTTCATCTGATATGGTGGAGGGTGCCACCTTGATTGTGAATAATGCAACAACTATCTTAACTGATCCTGGTGCCATGCATTTATTCATACCGCCCTCATTTGCATATAAGTTAGTGAAAGATGTGAATTCCTACACCCTCGGGCACAATGTTGAAAGTTAGCACCCCAATGAAGGAGGGTTAACTAACGGAATAATTATGAAGAGATTATAAGTCAAAAACGGGGGAAGAAGTATAAGTTAGCCAATTTTATTCAATGGAATATGAATAAATTTGAAGTAATATTTGAGAATAAATTGGTCAGCTGCAAACTATGCTGTTCAGATTTCTATCCTAAGATAGTGATATGGTTACCCCTGAAAAGTATACTGTAATTTTTGACAAGTAATAAAAGGGGTGTAGTGATTGAAATTAAAGGAGTAAATGATTGTACTCAAGGAATGAGTAATGATGGGAATGTTTTCTCGCTTGTGTAATTGGTATGGATAAGACACATCCAGAGTTAACAGATATCCTTGTGGTAAGGGAGTTTCCTGATATCTTCTCGGATAATCTACTAGGGTTGCCACCCGTTAAAGGAATGGAGTTTTGTATTGAGTTAGTACCTGGTATGGAGCCGATATCCTAACCACGGTATAAAATGGTATTAGTGAAACTGGAAGGACTAAAGAAGCAATTATAGGAGTGATTAGATAAAAGTTCATCAGATCGAATGTTTCACCTTGAGGAACACCAATTTTGTTTGTGATAAGAAAGATGAAAGCCTCTGACTAAGCATTGATTTTTTTTTTGTTATCGAATGAGGCTACCATAAAAAATAAGTGTTTTCTTCCACTGTTGATGATTTATTGAATCAACTGTGAAAAACGTAGATCTTTTTAGAGATTGATTTGAAGTCTGGGTAACATCAATTAAGAATTCAGAATGTGAATGTGCCCAAAATGATTTTCGTAACCGTTAGGGCATTGATGAATAAGGTATTTAAACTTTACCTGGACTGATTTGTGGTCATCCTTAGCGATGATGTTTTGGTGTATTCGAAGTCCAGGGAAGAGCATGAGCAGCAATTGAAAACTATTTTACAGATGAATTGTTGAGAGTTTCTCGAAATGGGCTGCTCAGTTGACATATCTCGTTCGGAAAAAGATTGCATACGAGTGGGATGATAAGTATGAAAGTAGCTTTGGTGAGTTTTGGTGTATTGAGGTATAAACTGACCACCGTAATTATTTTCACCATACCCAATAGCTCAAGAGGTTTCTCAGTGTATATGGATACCTTAAAATAATGAGTGGCCTGTGTATTGATGCAAAATGGGAAGATAGTCGATTGTGGATCCAGACAACTCAAGGATCATGGAAAAAACTATCCGACTCATGATTTAAAGTTGACAATGGTAGTGTTTGTACTGAGTATATGGCACTACTATGTACACGGTGAGAAATTTTGGGTATGCACTGATCATAAAAACCTGAGTATCTGTTTTCACAGAAAAAGTAGAATAGAGATAACATAGAG
Source organism: Firmiana major (assembly GCA_033439115.1). Taxonomy (NCBI): domain Eukaryota; kingdom Viridiplantae; phylum Streptophyta; class Magnoliopsida; order Malvales; family Malvaceae; genus Firmiana; species Firmiana major. The sequence continues at coordinate 54,046,418 of CM065904.1, read as the reverse complement.
GGTTAGAGCTTCTGAAGGATTATGATTGTGGAAATTGTACCACCCAGGAAAGGCTAATGTAATGGCTGATACCTTGAGCAAAAAGAAACTCAGGATGGTATCAGAGATGATGGTCAGGGAGTGTGAGCTGCTAGAGCAATTGTGAGCCTCAGTAGTGATGTGTTCCCTTCTGATGATAATAGTGATTGTGTGACAGCTAGCCTGAGATTAGAACGAGATTTGAGTGATCGGATTTGATAGGCTTAGCATGATGATCGACAGAGTGTCGATAGTGTGGGTTAGATTCAGATGGGTGCAGTGACAGAGTTCACAGTGAATAATGATGACTTACTGAGGTTCAGATACAGTATAAGTACTCCCTATGACCACAGTTGATGAAATAGTGTTATTGTTAGAAGCTCACTCTTTGGGATATACAGTGCATATGGGAAGTAATAAATATATTGGAATCTTTGAAAAAGGTATTGGTGGTCAGATATGAAAAGAGACATTGTAGAGATTATGAAAAAGTGTTTCGTATGTTAGCAGATTAAGGTAGAGAGCAATAGAGGTTTACAGGGTTATTGCAGCCTCTACCTATATCGACACAGAAATGGGAGCAAGTTACCATGGATATCGTGATGGGTTATAGAGGACCGTAGGAATCACGAGGCTATTTGGGTGATAGTCTATAGATTGACTAAGTCTACCCACCTTCTGGTTATTAATCCCTAAATACTCTGAGCGTGTAGGCAGATTTATGTGTACGAAAAATTGTGAAACATTATGTAGCGTCCCAGGGAGCATGATATCAAATAGGGATTTTCGCTTCACTTCCCACTTTTGGGAATATTTTTCAGGAAGTTATGGGAACCCGATTGAGTGTTAGCGCAGCTTTCCGTCCTCAGACAGATGGTCAGTCAAAGAGGACTATACAGGTTCTGGAGGATATGATGAGAGCGTGTGCCCTTGATTTTATAAGCTCCTGGGATGATCAGTTGCTACTAATTAAATTCACCAATAGCGACAGTTATCACTTGAGTATCGGGATAACATTATATGAGGCATTGTATGGCCGTAGGAGTTGTTCCCCAACTTGGATAGGGAGAAGTGGGTGACAAATAGAGAATTGTTCCCAAATTAGTATAATAAGTTTTTGAAGGTGTTTAATTGATTGTGAGTGATAGACAATACCTCAAAGCAGACAGAAAAGCTATGCTGACAAGAGACGGAGACCGTTGAAGCTCAAAGAGAGTAGGCCGTATGTTGAAAAGTCGATTCAGGTATTAGATGGAAGGAGAAAGTGTGGAGGTCTAAGATGATCTCCCTAGTCAAAGTCCGTTTGTAGTATTACACTACGAAAAAAGTCATATGGGAATTAAAGAGTATGATGCGATAGACGTACCCGGAGTTGTTTATGGACCCATTTGACTTGGTTCTAATTTGGAGGACCAAATTTCTTAAGTGGAGGAGATTATGTAAGACACGATTTTTTATCGAAATTCCTTTTGATTGATATGATGTAACATGGTTGGATGTAAATTGAATCATCAGAAGAGTTGCACGTGAATGAAAAATGCAAATGGAATGAATAAAAAATTCTCGAATGCATTTAAAGATCAAATGAAGGATTGAAATGACCACATATTAAATTAATGGGATTTGGACCATTCCGATTGGAGATAAGGATTTAAAACATGAAATGAGAAAGGGTTCGTGAAGGGAAGTTGGATTGGTTTGGTCTCGAACACGTTGAAGGGTAAAACGGTCAAAAGATCCAAAATTTGATGTCAATTCGGTAAGAAATTGACACTGTAAACATGGATTCTGGGAATTTTGATCAATGGAGGAGAAATAATTAAATTTCAGGTTAAATTGATCAAGATATGAATTTATTGGAGTAAACCAAAATTTTCACCACAGGAAATTATCCTAAAAATATTGAAAAAATATACCGAAACGATAAAAAAGATAAATAAATACATTAATTGGTTAAATGAATAAAATAAAATTTTGGGGATATTTTGGCAAAAATAATATATTTTATTCTAATTAAATAATAATAAATAATAAATTATAAATAAAAAAAGAGAAAAAAAAGAAAGTGAAGGAACAAAAAAAAGGCAGAATCGCGAAAAACACGATTTTGGAAAATGTAAGCCCGAAGGCGAAACCGAGGGAATCGGTTTCCCTCACCGACGAGCCACCGACGAGAGAGAAGGGCAGGCAAGGGTCGACGAAGGAAGCTTGACCCCGTGAGAACCACCAGGCGCCAGCACGCACGCCGACGACGCCAGAATCGACAGATCAACGAAGGAAATTGTTGAGGATGGAAGGAGAAATCCAGTGGCCACTAGCGCCAATCGGTCTGATACAATGCCAGCCGAACGCTTCCCAGCCAGATACGAGTCGAACGGTGGTAGGAGGGAGCCGAAAATCGATCAGAAACGCAGTGAATGGCGAATTGAGGACTGAACCGGTACGGTCGGTTCAGTGAAAAGGGAACTGTGCTGAACCAGACTGGACCGATTCAACTAAGAAAAAAAAGAGAAAAAGAAAAAGGAAAAAGGAAAATTGAGAAAAAATCAGACGATGCAGTCGAGCTACGGGAAAGCCTGTAAGTTGTCAAATGGATCGATTTAATTTTTAAAATAATTATTTAAATATATATTTGACTGAATTTGACCCACAAAAATATAAATGTGTAGCTCGATAATTAGTGACAAAAGAGAATTTGAGTCAGCCTTGATTTGCGTATCATCATGGAATCTCGAGTAAGTAACCCTTATTTACGACAATTTACATAGTTATGCGTGTTAAAAATTTACGCATAAATTACAGATTAATTTCATATAAAATGAATTAAATTATGGAATTTAAGATAAATTATCGTAACTAATTAATTGAGCTATCCGAGAGTTTAAAACGAGGCTTAATAAATACTGATGGGCCCAATGAGCCTAATAGGCCTCGATGATGTGAATAGTAAGTAAAAAATGGGCTTATGGCTGGTTAAGGCCCATTATGGTACAATCGGGCCCAATATGGGTAAACGGGCTCAATGATTTAAATTAAACCCAAAAAATATGAAATACAATAAATTATATTGTATTTGACCTAATGAATATTTATACGCAGTTCCAGAGATTGAATTGGGAGCAAATCGGACTGTGTAACGAGACATCAATGAAAAGGTCAGACTGTACAGAAAAGTGAGGTTAGGGAATTTTGTGAGTAGTTAGAGGTAGCTATGCATATTTTTAACAGCTTTTAGATACACTGAAAATGTATAAAAGTCCTAAAAATGGATTAAAAATTTTAAGGACTCGTGATGGGTAAAAGACTATTTTACCCCTACTGAGGGAAATTTAGGTGAAAGCATGACATGCATGAAATGCATGATTTGGGAAATTTTCGTGGCTTTTAAGCAAAGCAAATTGGTAGATTGGCTAGTGTTTATTTAAATTTCTCAAGATAACACTACGTAAGCGTTATTTAGATTTAAATGAAATTCTTTGAAAAATGGGCCAACAATCAAGTTCATATGGAAACAGATGGTGCTGGAGCCTTGCTCGCACTATATCTGAGTTTGTGAGTGTGCATAATGGTGCTGGAGCAGTTGCTCGTATCGATTTATTTTGACTTGATGCACATAAAAAGGTGCGGGAGCGATTGCTCGTACTAGTTTTAATAATTTGACATGCATGAGAGGTGCTAGAGCTTAGTTCGCACTAGTTTTGAACTGTGTGACGCATGCATTAGTGCTGGAGCAGGGGCTCGTACTAGAATTTTACATGCATGGGTGCTGGAGCCTAGCTCGCACCAAATTTTCACATGATTTTTGTGATAAGGTGCTAGAACCTAGCTCACACCAGATTTTGACATGATTTTTGTGACAGAGTGCTGGAGCTTAGCTCGCACTAGTTTTACTTAATTTTATGATAGAGTGTGGAAGCATAGCTTGCAATGGTTTTATGAGGAAATTACAGCTGTGCTTGGAGCTTCGGGTATATTGTGTGTTACACCGATTAAATAGGCTCGCACGTGCATTTTGATTTGAGACATGCTATGTGCCGTGCTTGGAGCTTTGGGTAGACTGTGTATCACGCTGATTAAACATGCTCGTACGTGCGTTTTGAGATATGCCACGAGTATTGATATGAGATATAGGTCTACAAAATACGTTATACCATGCAAATCGCATGGAGTATGCTTTACCCTGTTATGATATATTATATTTATGTGGCGTCTTCGGATGTGAGTGATCGAGTTGGACCGACTAGTTAGATTTGACCCACCTCTCGTGGCGGTTTCCGATAGTGGTGATACCCAGCACACCTGATCCGTGTAGCCTGAGATCACGAGGATATGGCCATAGTCCTAGTTATTTCCATGATACATTGCCTAGTCTCACATGTTACTATCTAATGTTATGAAAGCTTGAGAATGCGTGGATTTTGTGTAAGTTTGGTGTAAGACCCATATTTTTAGATGTAAACTTTATGAAATCATGAGTATGGTGATGTATTTACAATGTAAAGCATAAATGATGTAAGTCCATGGATTCGATGTACATACTTTTAACATGAATTATTAATGTACCATAAGTTTCATTTTATACGAATATGGAGAAATGAACTTTTATAAGTGATGAATGTGACTGGAACTCAAAATGAGTAGTGTGGTAAAATAGAATGAAGTTGAACTTCCATTTAGCTTGGTATGGTATACCTTTGGTTATACCATGAATACACACAAGTTCTAATGTGTATAAAGTATGAATGGATACCATCTTCAAGTCTTAAAGGTGGTTGGATGAGAAAATGACCATGGCAACAAATTAAGAATGTTTGGTGGTGAGTTGCTACAGAAAAACTGTAGAAAATCTAAAAAATATGAAGGCCGGATCGATCTCATAGGATGAGAGATCGATCTGGAAGAGCAAAAAATGCTCTTATATGAGCTATAGAACAAGACAGATCGATCTTCAATGGAGCCAGATCGATCTGCTAAACATTCTGTAAAATGAGGATCGATTCTTAAGGCAAACAGATCGATTTCCTTGGCTCTCAGGTTGGAGCAGATCGATCTCCCCAGGAAGCAGATCGATCTCCTTAAGCTTCTGCTTGAGACAGATCGATCTCAAGCTTTCGACAGATCGATCTCAGTCATTCAAATTGGCATGAAAATGAGGGATTTAAGAGGACCAGATCGATCTCATGATTCGACAGATCGATCTCATCAAGTGATTTCTATAAAAAGGAGAAGTGAAATATGCATTTTTTTGATATAGAACCATCCTTTCCATTTTCCACCCAAAATCTAGATTTTATCTCTCTAAAATCAGCCATTTCCAGTAAGAATTGAAGGGGAGCTATTAGATACAAAGTTGTTCATCTTAAAGAAGAGAACAACATAGTTGGGAATCAAAACCTCATTGTTGGTATTGAAGGAGCAAGGAACATTTCCCTTTGAAGTAAGAAGAGAAACTAGATTAGTAAGTTTCTAATACTCCAGCTCTAGTACATTTGTCTATTTATTGATTTTGGAGTTGATTGGTATGTATATAGATGGTTGAAACTACCTAGGATGAAATGGAACTAATGTGACCTAAAAAATAGAATGAGTCTAGTGTGAGAAAGTGTGATTTGGGTATGTTGATGATTTAAGGATTATGTTAAGTTATTATTGGAGTAATATGGATTATTTGAGATAGTTAAATGGAGTTGCATTGTGAGTTTGGGGAAAATTATGGAAAATGAGTATGTAAATGCTTGATAAATGCCATAGTGAAGAAATCAATGAAATATGAACACTATGGACTTAGTATCGATCTAATATCAATTTGGAATGAGTTAATAGGCCTAAAAGGGTCTATAGACTCGAGTTATGGGTAGAGTAATGAAACGAGGCCTCCTAAGCGTTAATAGAGACTATAGGTCGAATCGACTATAGTAAATGCAAAAGTTGGATTATAAGGGGCTAAAATGTTGTGAAATACATTTATGTACAGTTTCGGAGACCCCGTCGGAGACGAATCGAACCACACGAGTACGTAGCTTTAAGGAAGTGGAATCACGCGTCGCGATTCCAGATAAGGGAATTTTATGAGTATATAGAGGTAGCTGCTCTTATTTTGAACTTGTGGGTATATAGGGCTTTGGAAATGTGCATGAGTTTATAGAAATATATTTGACAATGTATGGAAATTTTTTCAAATATTTGTATGAGATTTGGTTGTATGAACTAGTATTGTAAAGAAATGGGATAGTAAGGCTAATAATTGCATAAATCACGTGTTTAAAGGTTTTCACAAAACACCTTGCTTTGTTTTAAGTAAATTGATTGATAGGTTAGCAAATGTTTGAATGTTTTGTAAAATAGCACATGTGAGGTGCTAAACATGGGTTGTGAATGTTTGGTTGTTTATGAGCCGCCTATCATATTTATGTGAATTAAACCGAGCTGGAGCCTAGCTCGCACTGGACATTGATGTTTTCACATGTTTGAAATGTGCTGGAGCTTAGCTCGCACCTTGATTTGATACTATGATGATGTTTTATAAATCGTACTGGAGCCTTTTGCTTGTACGTGGATTTCTTCATGTTTTATGCATAAATGTCGTACTAGAGCGTTGCTCGTATGAGGTGATTTGTTTATGATGCATGAATTCGCGCTAGAGCGTAGTTCGCGTAGGTTTTCACACTGTGGTATGTATGATGCCGTGGTGAGGGTAATACGAATTGGTGTTCAAGAACTTAATAGGCCTAACAGGCCTCTTGAGTGCGGTGAAGGTGAGCTGCTAGGACTTGGCACTAATCCATTCAGGGAACCCAACAGGCCTAACAAACCTCTTGAGTGGGGTGAGGGTGAGGGGCTAGGACTTGAATTAGGGAACCCAACAGGGGTGAGCAAGGCCATGAGGGGCTAGGACCTGGTATTAAGAGTACTCCTACATGCACTTGAGACTAGAGGTTTCACTTGGTATGGGGTAGATAAGACCTACTGCGGGCACCCCCAACCATGTTATGGGTCTGCGGAGTATGTTGTATCGTGCATATCACATGGGATACGCTGTACCGTGTGGTTGAGATACTGATGAGAAAGTCTGGCAGAGAACTAACCCACCTTCGTTCTAGCATGATACCCTGCACACCGAGATCTGTGTGGTCTGGGATGATTTACGACATAGTTAGCCAACATAGTCCATTGAGATGTAGTGACCTGTCTCCTTGCTTATTACATAATACCACACGGTTTGATACTTGAGTGCAATTTTGATTGTCCAGGGTAGACCCGAGAGAGGGGTCGAGCCTTGTGGGATATGATTTGTGAAATGGTAATGATGTCTGTGATTGAGAAAATGAATTGTGATGGGATTGTATGTATTTGAGAAAGAGATGTGATTTCAAAAGGATGATTCTTAAATGAATTGCCTTTTTCTATGAGATTAGATAATTGATGAGCATGAGATGATTTGTACACGATGATTTTACCATGTTTTTATATGCCAATTTCCATGATTTAAATACATGATATATGTATATGCACATGCCATAGTTTTGTTTTCCTCATGCTCTGACTTTAAATGATTTATGCATAACATTATTAGCATGTAGATAGAGTAGTTATCTACCATGCTTGCATTATTGCCTTACTGAGCATGTGGTTGCTCATCCCTCTCTACTTTCCCCCTTTACAGAGCATACATAGTGGCCTAGTGAGGACTGAGGCATCTTGTTGAGACACCCGCTGCATCTCCATCACCCTGAGGTATATACACAGAGGTTCTTTTTGTATCTAAACAATTGTAAAAAGCAAAATGATCTTTTGAATTTATAATATGGGGGATGTAAATGTCATAACACTTAGTATGTATGAACATACCACTTAATATTTGGATATATAACAATGCTTTTGATTTATTTGGAAAGTGAGTGGTAAAGAATGATTATTACTTGTAAGACCCGAAATTAAATCGTAAATTTTATGAGGTAGAAAAATGTTCACAAATTTAAAGGAATGGAATTCGGATTGGAAATAAGAATTCGAACTGCGAAACGAATGAGTATTCGTGAAGGGAAGCCGGGTTAAATTTATCCCGAACACGTGTAAGGGCAAAACGGTCAAAAGATCGAAAGTCGGAATAAATTCGATAAGAAAATTTAATTAAAAATAATGGATTTGAGAATCTTGATCAATAATGAAGAAATAATACAATTTCGGGTTAAATTGATCAAGATCCAAAAATTTTAAAAATACCGAAAACTCACTCGGGACAATGTCCCGAAAATACGAAGAATACCCGAAAAAGGGTAAAAATATAATAAATAAATTAAATAAAATTAAATAAATCTATTTGAAATAAAATATTAATTTTGTAGATATTTTTGAATATTTTTGACTATTTTAATGAATAAAATAATAATAAACTAATTTATAAATAATAATAATAATTAAAAAAATAAACTAAATAAAAAAAAGGAAATCTAAAAAACTATCGGGGAGAGAGAAGATTGAATGAAAAACCGAGGAGACCTGCGCGTGGCAGACCGACGAGCCACCACTGGCGACCATCACCCTTCGACGAAGGACCGAACAGGAAGAGGAACGGCCGGCGAAGCCATTGGCACCGGTGACGCGCGTCGACAATGGCTGTGTCCGGCGAACGGAGGAAGAGAAGATCGCGAGGAAAACGGAGATGATCCCGATGATCCACGGCAGCTCGGGGTGAACGGCGGGCACCGGCGTGATCTGGAAGAGGAGCCGGTTCTTTTGAGATCGGTATTGGCCAGCGAAACCGCCGGAATCCGTTGGATCGGGAGGTGGCAGCCGCGGGGGAGAAGGAAAAATTCACCGACGATGGCTGCGTTTCGACTCCAGCCGAGGCCCGATCTTGGATGGCCAGGTGCAGACGCGTCGAACGGCGGTGGTGAGGCACCGGGAACCGGTCGGACGGCGTCGAAATGAGCAAATGGGGATTGAACCGGCCGAACCGGACTGAACCGACCAAACTGAACCGAATCGGACCGAGCTGAACCGGCGGTCTGAACTGGTCTGAACCGGACTGAACCGGTTCAGCCAAGAAAGAAGAGGAAAAAAGGAAGAAAAAGGGGGAAAAAGAAAAAGAGGAAAAAATTGGGAAAAAATCTCGACGATGCAATCGAGCTACGGGTAAGTCAGTAGTGGTCGAAATTGACCCGATTTAAATTTCAGAGTATTTAATTTAATTAATTTTGGATTGAAAACTTACCCGAAAAATTGTGGAATTGTGTAGCTCGACGATTGGCATCCATCGAGAGCTTGAGACAGCCTCGATTTACGTACTAGCATGGAATCTCGGGTAAGTGACCCTTATTTACGACAATTTACATCATTATGCGGGATATAAATTTAAATTCCGCATAAATTGAATTAAATTATGGAAATTTAGATAAATTGTCGTAAATATTAAATTTAGCTATTCGAGAGTTAGAATGAGGCCCAATAAATTGTTGGAGGACCCAATGAGCCCAATAGGCCTCGATAAAGTGAAAATTAAGTGGAAAATGGGCTTAAGGCCGATTAAGGACCATTAAGGTGCAATCGGGCCCAATAGGGATAAATGGGCCCAATGATTTAAATTAAGCCCAAAAAATAGGAAATACAATTAAATTGTATGATATCTGACCTGAGTAATATTTATACGCAGTTTCGGAGGTTTGATTGGAAGCATATCGGACTGCGCGTGAGACAACAGTGAAAAAAGGAAAGGTCAGACTCGACGAGAATCGAGGTAAGGGAATTTTGTAGGCGTATAGAGATTTCTATACGTATTTTGAGGGTATTTACAGGGCTTAGAAATTTCTTACAGCATCTAGAATTGAAATAATAATTTCTGTGAAAATCGGGGCTTAGGTGAATAAAGAAAAAGACGATTTTGCCCCTGAGAGTAAAATTTACAAAAAAGGGTAGAAAGGCATATAAATTACGTAATTTTCATGTTTTGATATTTTATATGAATGTATTGCTTGGGTTTAAGCAAATTTACATATAGGTTGGCTGTTGATTTTATGAATTATACGAAACGGTACCGGTTTGTACCGGTTACTATTTTAAAAGATGTTTTATTAAAAATGAGCCACCTATCATATTTACACGAGTAAAAAAAGTGCTAGAGTCTTACTCGCACTCAAGTTTACTGATTTATTTCTCATGAAAAGCCGTACTGGAGCATTGCTCGTACGAGAAATTTGTGTGTGAACAAAACCGTGCTGGAGCTTCGCTCGCACGAGAGTTTAGATATCATGATATGCATAGCGTGGTGCTGGAGCTTCGCTCGCACTAGACGCGAGTTGACATGCATATAGTCGTGCGGAAGCCTCCTGTAGACTGTGTGTCACAGAGGGTTGAGATGCTCGCACGCATACTTTGAGACATGGGTTGGTTATCGACATAGTATTGGGGTGGATAAGACCTACGGCAGGCACCCCCAGACTATGATATGGGTCCACGGAGTACGATGTACCGTGTATGTCACACGGAGTACGCTGTACCGTGCAGTCATGATGACTCTATGATGTTACTTGATATTCTGGCGGGTAGGACTTGATCCCACCTCCCATTGCAGTTGTGATGCCCCGCACACCGGGATCCGTGTAGCCTGGGATCACAGGGACATAGTATGGCCATAGTCCTCAATTTTTCATACAGTAACCTACATGCCTCACATGATATCATACAGTCTGGATAGACCAGGATAAACCCGATGGAGGGGTAGTCCCGATTTATGTTTTTAAGAGAGATGTGATTTGATGAATCAAGGTATTCCCGAGAGATGAGTTTGACCTTGATGAAGTTGTTTTATAATGAAACAAATGAGTTTTAAATATGATGAATTTATGATGAAACAAATAAGTTTCAAAGTGATGAGTTTTGTGATTAAACAAATGAGTTTTAAAGTGAAGAGTTTATGATGAAATAAATAAGTTTTAATGTGACGAGCATGAGATGTCATACATGATGATTTTCCATGTGTGCTTTATATGCCGATTTCATGATTTCTCTTATATGATATATACATACATGTGGCATCGTTTTAGTCATACCTCATACTCCAAATGTAAACGATTTTTATATCATGACATTACCAGCACGTAGATAGTATAGTTATCTACCTGCTTACATTATTGCCTTACTGAGCACGTTTCGCTCACCCTTTCATTTTCCACCCCACAGGGTATATTCAGTAGAAGAGAGCGACAATAGTTTCACATTTCGGTTATCCGCTGCTTCTTATTAAGATCAGGTATACACATTTACATAATTTTTGTATCTGAACATATAGATGCACAGTACTGTATATGGATTTAATATTGGGGATGTATTTGTTTAAATAAATTGATATGTGAATGTGAATATGAAAATAGAATGGTAAATAGGTGAAAGGTCACTAACACCGAATCATAGCCCAACTGTTTAATAGTGTAACTGTTCACGACGGGTGAGAAAATGAAAAAGCGAAAAATTTGTAGGGATTTTTAGGTAATTTGGGTCGTGACATTACTGCCTCACAGCCCAACTGTGTAGTGGTGAGTTCGTTCATGACTGGGTAAGGAAAGGAAAAATGCGAAAAATTTATAGTGATTTTCAGTTAAAAAGGATAAAAGGGGTCATGACATCTGGACCACCAGAGGGAGGGGTTGGATCTTGACTGATGATATTGGTTTTGTTGTGAATAAATGAAATTTTCAATGTTTTCGAAAATGCTTGGAAATAAATGATTTTATGTGGATCAGGATCACTCGAGGGAGGGGTTGAGTCTTGATGAGTGTGATGGATGTGGATTTTTGAAATGAATTAAGTGTTTTCTAAGGTTTTGTGGAAACTTAGCATGATGTATTTTTCATAATTGTTTATAATTCATGCAATGAAATGTTTTAGCATGAGGAGGTTATCCATGCTTTAATTGCAAATGCATGATTTTGATTTAATTCATGCGTTTTATGATTTTACATGAGATGCCATTGAGGCATGAGTTACATGATTTCCATAAGCATAAACAACTTTTATAAACTATGGCATTGATGTGTGCATGATTTTGTGCGTGAGCTTTAAACAAAAAGAAATGGATTTAAGGGCATGGCATTGTGAGCATGTAGATAGTGGAGCTATCTACTTATTTGCATAATTGCCTTACTAAGCGTGTGATTGCTCACCCCCTAATTTTTCCCCTCTACAGAGTACTCTCAGTGGATAGAAAGTGGTAGTGATCGTGCATTCCTGTTATCCGCTGTTTCCCATCGAGAAAAGCTATACACACGTGTATGGTTTTGTATCTAAATATGTAAATGCACAGTACTACAAACGTATATGACGTCAGGGATGTAAGGTTATGTAAATGCAATTGTGAACATATTAGTTAAAGTCAAAGGATAGAAAAATCCTAATGTGTAAGTGTAACATGGAAATGGAATGGTAAGTAGTGTGAGGGGACTAACACCGATTCATAACTCAACTGTTGGTAGGATGGTTACGATGAGAGGAAAGTAAGAATTAAATAACAATCGAAAAATGAAAAAAAAAATGTAGTGATTTATTTTTTTAGGTAATTTGGGTTGTGACACATTGGTATATTGTTTCATATTTGCTTAAAGATATTTTCCAAGACCCAAAACAACTCAACAACAAATCTACTTTTCACCATTTATTTTTTATTAATTAATTAATTGATAATGGAGAGAAGAATTTACATCAATAAAGTTAAAAAAAAAACAAAAATTAGAAAAATGAATAAACTTACTTGGAACTTGGCCATTTCATCTTCAAAATGATGTTGAACATTAGCATTTCATGGTGATATTTTACCTCGCCAACATGGAAGAATATTTGATTTGACGAGGTTATAAAAATTAATATATTTTTTAGTTGTTACAAGCATCAACACTCTTTTATTTTTCCTTTTTCTTGGAACATTATGTATTTTAATATGTAAATCTTATAATATATCAGCATATTGATCTTCAAATTAAAGTTTCATGTTGTCTCGTTAGCCATTAATAGTTTGTTTTCTGTATGAATAATTAATGAAGCTTCCAAGGTTCATGCAAAGAAGTTGGTAGATTCTCATGATTAAGTTCTCTAAAGCACTCTAAACACCGGAAGCTATAACAAGTAATACGATTTCAAACATGTTCTTAATGACTTTGCTGTTCATGAAATAACATCTAAATAGCTATAACTATCAAGCTAGCTAATCATCCAAATCTAACAAAAGAACACCAAATTGTAAATTCCCACAAACAAACTAAAACTAATTTGCATCACTGATTAAAATTAGCAAAGTCAGGAGGAACAATAGACTAATCATTATTCATATCACCATGATATAAAGAAATCCAAATGAGTAACAAGTAATCATTCATCTAAAAGATTATAATTAAAGTAAATTACAAGTCATGATGTTAGGAGTGATTACCTTGATCAAGCGGTAGTTAGGCTCATACTTCTTTGCATTCTCAACTGAGTCATAAATAAGCCCAAACCCAGTAGACTTTCCTACTCCAAAGTAGGTAATTACTTTTTTTGTATTGGTAGTTTATACCTGTAAGACCCGCATTTTTATATGTGCTCTTTATGATTTTGTGATGTATGGACAAGTCACATTTGATATAAATCATAAGGAATGAATGTTTTTAAGTTGCAAATGTGTATGGAATGCAAAACGGGTAGTTAAGTAACTTAAAAGGAATGTTACAGTGAATTTTGGGAAGAAATTACAGCAGAACTGCTTCTGAAGAGGAGCAGATCAATCTCTCATTCAATGCAGATCGATCTTGAAGAGGTTCTAGGTAGAACAAATCGATCTCATGTTAGGGTCAGATTGATCTCCTTAAGGTTCTGAGTAATGCAGATCGATCTCATGCTTAGGAGCAGATCGATCTCACTAGGCTTGGAAAGACAGTTCCCAAGGAGAAAAGGCAGGACAAATCGATCTCACTTAGTTAGCAGATCGATCCCCAAGTGCAATTCTATAAATACACGGTTCTGCAAACCTCTGTTTTCCCGAGAAAACACCAAACCTTTCCAAAAGCAAAGTTGAACTTAATCTTTCTACACCTGAAAACTTCATCTCGCAAGTAGTTTTGAGTGAGATTTAGTTCAACAAAGTTGTTCTTAGTAAAGAGGAGAACAACATACTTGGAAACAAGAAGTTGGAATCAAAGATTGAAGGAGCAAGGTGTATTTTGCCAATTTTGGTGAAAAAGAGGAAAGTTCAAGCTAGGTAAGATTAAATACACCACTTTAATATATGTTAATCTAGGTGTATTAGTGAGTTAATTGGTATAAGTTTAAATTGCTGAAAACAAATGGATCATGAAAAATGTCACGACCCAATTCCATTCTCTTTAACCGAAAATCACTGAAAATTTTTCGCGTTTTACTGTTACCTTACCCGGTCGTGAACTAACTCACCACGCACTGTTGGGCTGTGAGTCAATAATAAACACCACATCTCATTCATTCTCAGTTAAATAAAACGATGTCATACATTTGCATTTAATTTTGTACTTATACAAAAGCATGTTTTACTGACATCTACATCCCCCATAATTACAACTCAAAAGAATATTATGCTTTTACATTGTTTAGATACAAAAAGAATCACTGTGTATATACCTCTAAGTGATGGAGATGCAGCGGAGTCCAAAATACCACGCCTCAGTCCTCACTGGGCTACTATGCACACTCTGTAGGGGGAAAATAGAGAGGGATGAGCAACCACACGCTCAGTAAGGCAATAATGCAAGCATGGTAGATAACTACTCTATCTACATGCTGATAGTGTTATGCATAAATCGTTTATAGTAGGAGCATGAGGAAGTAAAACTATGCCATATGAGTATACATATATATCATGTATCAAAATCATGTACATTGGCATATAAACATGGTAAAAACATCATGTATAAATCATCTCATGCTCAATCTCATTTAAATTCATAAAAAGGGCAATTCATTAAGAAACCTCCTTTCTAAACCCAAGTCATAAAACTCTTTCTCAAACACATACAATCTCATTTTCATTTCACAAATCAATTCCATGAGGCTCGACCCCTCCTTCGAGTCTACCTTAAACAATCACAAATCACACTTAGAGATTTAAAATCATGTGGTAGTAAGTAAATCAAGCAAGGAGACAGGTTACTATATCTCAAGTAACTACGTTGGCCAATCATCACGTATCATCCCAGACCACACGGATCCCGGTGTGCGGGGTATTATGGTGGTACGAAGGTGGGTTAGTTCTTCGCCAGACTTTCTTAAATCAAGTAACCACCACGCGGTACATCGTACTCCGCGGACCCATAACATGGTTGGGGGTGCCTGTCGTAGGTCTTATCTACCCCATGCCAAGTGTAACCTTTATAGTCTCAAGAGCAAGTGGGAGTAACCTCAATACCAGGTCCTAGCCCCTCATGGCCTTGCTTGCCCCTGTTGGGTTCCCTGATTCAGGTCCTAGCCCCTCACCCTCACCCCACTCAAGAGGTCTGTCAGGCCTGTTGGGTTCCCTGAGTTAATCCGTATCTCTCACCACGGCTTCATACATACCACAGTGTGACAACCAGCGCGAGCTACGCTCTAGCGCGAATTCATGCATCTAAACCAATCACTTCGTACGAGCAACGCTCTAGTACGGCATTTATGCATAAAAATATGAAGAAACCATGTACGAGCATAGCTCCAGTACGGTTATATGCATAAGAAAAACTAGTCAAATCCAAGTACGAGCGTAAGCTCCAGTACGGTTTATAAAACATCATCACAATTCAAATCAAAGTGCGAGCTAAGCTCAAGCACGTATCACACAAGTGAAAACATAGAAATCCAGCGCGAGCGAGGCTCTAGCGCGATTTATGTCATGCAAATACGATTGGCGGCTCATACACAATCAAACAATCCTGACAACCGGGTTTAGCACTTCACAAATGCCTTTTTCCACAACATTAATAAACATTAGCCGACCCATCTACAAGCTTGCTTAAAACAAAGCAATTTCGTTTTGAAAGACATCAAGACATTAGATTTATGCAATTATTAGTCTTACTATCCCATTTCATAGAATCCACTTCCAAAACCAAAAATCACACATATACTCTTTCTTATTCATGAATACCATCAATCATTTACTTTAGCAACCATGTACTTCGTAAAACACCCAATATTCACCCACAAATTTAAAGTACGAGCAGCTACCTCTATATACTCACAAAATTTCCTTACCTGGAATCGCGATGCGTGATTCCACTTCCTTAAGCTGCTTACTCGTACGGTTCGATTCGTCTTCAACGAACTCTTCGGGACTGCACAAAATTGTATCCCGCATTATATTCGATCCATATAATATGACATCGTGCGTTCACTATAGTCAATTCGACCTATAGTTTTCTATTAACGCTTATGAGGCCTCGTTTCATTACTTTACCCAAAACTCGAGTCTATGGATTCTTTTAGGCCTATTAACTCATTCCAAATCGATATTAAATCGATATCAAGGTCATAGTGTTCATATTTCATTGATTTCCTCACTATGGCATTTGTCAAGCATTTGCATACTCATTTTCATAATTTCACTTAAACCCACATTATAACTCCACATAACCATCCCAAATCACCCACATTACTCATTTAACAACTTATCATAACCCATAAACCACCAATTCCCCAAATCATACTTTCTCACACTAGAGGCATTCCATTTTCTAGGTTACATTAGTTTCTAACACAACCTAGGTGTTTCCATCCATACATACTCATGCCAAACAACTCCAAAATAAATTAAATAGACAATGTACTTGGATTGGAGTGTTAGAATCTTACCAAATATGATTTTTCTTCTTTCTCCAAATGTCAATGCCCTTATCTCCTTCAATACCCACAATGGGATTTTGGGTTCCAACTATGTTGTTCTCTTCCTCAAGATGAACAACTTAATGTCTAATGGTCTCCCCTCAATTCTTGCTGGAAATGGCTGATTTTAGAGAGAGAAAGTTAGGTTTTTGGGTTAGAAATGGAAGATTGGTGTTTTTCCCAAAATTTTCAGATTTTCAGTCCTCCTTATATAGAAATAGCTTGGAGAGATCGATCTGGTCCAAGAGGAGATCGATCTGGTCCCCTTAAATCTCTCATTTTCACGAAATTTTAAGCATGAGATCGATCTGTCGAAGCATGAGATCGATCTGCTCTCAAACAGAGAGCTAAGGAGATCGATTTGGGTGCTTGAGGATCGATCTTTTCATCACAGAATGCTTAGGAGATCGATCTGGCCCCATTGGAGATCGATCTGCTCTATTTCATTGTCCAAATAAGAGCATTTTGGCTCTTCCAGATCGATCTCTCATCCTATAAGATCGATCTGGCCTTCATGTTTTCCAGATTTCCTGCAGTTTCCTTGCTGCAACTCACACCAACACATCCTTAATCTGTTGCCATGGCCATTTTCTCATCCATCCACCTTTATAACTTGAAAATGACATCCATTCATACCTTATGCACATTGAAACTTGTGTGCATTCATTGTATGTCCAAAGGTATGCTACATAAAACCAAATGGAAGCATAACTTCATTCCATTTTACCACACTACTCATTTTGAGTTTCAATCACATCCATCACTTGCCGAACTCATTTCTTCATATTCATACTCAATGGAACTTGTATGTACGTTACAAATCATATTACACATACGTACATTGAATCCATGGACTTACATCAATCATACTTTACATTACAAGTCCATTCATATTTATTTGATCCAATTACACACATTACCATTATACATATACGGGGTCTTACATTCCCCCCTCCTTCAAGGAATTTGGTCCTCCAAATTAGAACCAAGTCACTCTCCAAAAAGTTGGGGGTACTTCTCCCGTATCAAGTTCTCCAATTCCCATGTGGCCTCTTCCGCCATGTGATTTGCCAAAGAACTTTCACCAAGGGAATTGTCTTATTCTGCAACACTTTCTCTTTTCTGTCCAATATTCGAACCGGCTTCTCAACATATGTCATACTCTCATTGAGCTCCAACGGCTCATATCTTATCACGTGTGTCGGGTCCGGTTGATACTTTCGAAGCATCGAGACGTGGAAGACGTTGTGGACATTTGCCAAGTCCGGTGGCAATGCCAACCTATACACCTTATCTCCCACTCTCTCCAAAATGTCGAAGGGTCCGATATATCTAGGGCTCAGCTTGCCCTTCTTACCAAATCTCATAATACCCTTCGATGGTGATACCTTCAGAAACACCGACTCACTCTCATCAAACTCCAGTGGTCTTCGTCTTTTGTTAGCATAACTCTTTTGTCGGCTCTGAGCTATCCGTAATCTCTCACATATCAACTGGACGTCCTCAGATGCCTGCTGCACTAAGTCCGGAGCAAAAATCTATTTGTCACCAACCTTCTCCCATCCAATAGGGGAACGGCATCTACACCCGTATAATGCCTCATAGGGTGCCATCCCGATACTAGCATGATAGCTATTATTATAAGCGAACTCGGCTAACTGCAGGTGGTCATCCCAGCAGCCTCTAAAATCCAACACACATGCTCTCAACATATCCTTGAGGGTCTGTATAGTCCTCTTTGACTGCCCATCTGTCTGAGGATGAAAAGCGGTGCTAAAACTCAGTCGGGTCCCCAGCGCTTCCTGAAAATGTTCCCAAAAATGGGAAGTGAAGCGGGCATCCCTATCAGAAACAACGCTCAGTGGTACACCATGTAGCCATACTATCTCTCGAATATACAGGTTAACCAACTGACTTAGTGTATCGGTAGCTCTCATAACCAAGAAATGGGCGGACTTAGTCAATCGGTCCACAATAACCCATATGGCATCATGACCTCTATGGGTCCTCGGTAACCCCATCACAAAATCCATGGTGACATGCTCCCACTTCCATGTCGGTATCGGTAGAGGCTGCAATAATCCTGCAGGCTTCTGATGCTCTACCTTCACTTGCTGACAAACGAGACACTTAGCAACATATTCAGCAATGTCTCTCTTCATTCCAGACCACCAATAAACCTTCCGAAGGTTTTGATACATCTTGGTACTCCTTGGATGTATCGTATACTTCGATGAGTGAGCCTCTGATAAAATCATTCTCCTGATCTCAGGATCCTTGGGAACGCATAC
This sequence comes from Firmiana major, assembly GCA_033439115.1. Classification (NCBI taxonomy): domain Eukaryota; kingdom Viridiplantae; phylum Streptophyta; class Magnoliopsida; order Malvales; family Malvaceae; genus Firmiana; species Firmiana major. Next base: position 54,027,258 of record CM065904.1, on the reverse strand, counting down.
TCTGCCTCTGAACCTCAATAAGCCATCAGCACTCTGCTCAAAATCAATACCCACACCTGTCAGTATCTGCCTCAGCCAATCGATACACCGTCGATCGCTCTGCTGGGCTTGCCGAATACGGCCAATCAATTCTGGCTCCAGTCTTAAACTAGCCATGATCTCAAGTCTCTCAGATCCAGGTGGGGTTACATCCAAACTGAGGTTCGCAAAGTGTTCTAATAATTCATGTTCCCGTACCATCATATATGACACCAACCCAAGGTTCTTTCTACTCAAAGCATCGGCAACTATATTTGCCTTACCCGGGTGGTACATGATTTCACAATCATAGTCCTTCAGGAGTTCGAGCCATCTCCTCTGTCTCATATTCAGCTCTTTCTGCGAGAATAGGTACTTAAGGCTCTTATGATCTGTGAACACCTGAAATTTCTCACCATAGAGATAGTGGCGCCATATTTTCAAAGCAAATACTACAGCCGCCAACTCCAAATCATGTGTCGGGTAGTTCCTCTCATGATCTTTCAATTGTCTAGATCTATAGGCAACTACCTTCCCATCCTGCATAAGAACACAGCCCAGTCCATGGTGTGATGCATCCGTATACACCGAGAATCCTCCTGAGCTGGTAGGAATGGTGAGAACTGGAGCAGTCGTCAATTGACGCTTAAGCTCCTCAAAACTCCTCTCACATGCCTCATCCCATGTAAACTTAACATCCTTACGCGTGAGGCGTGTCAACGGAGCAGCTAGTCTAGAGAAACCCTCTACAAATCTCCAATAATATCCTGCCAATCCCAGGAAACTTCTGATCTCAGTAACTGTCTTGGGCTGTTCCCATTGTATAACTGCCTCTATCTTGGATAGATCCACCGATACCCCATCCTTTGACACAACATGCCCCAGAAATGAGATCTGTTCCAACCAAAAGTTACACTTGCTGAGTTTGGCGTACAATTCTTTCTCTCGGAGGGTCTGTAGAACTATCCTCAAATACTCCTTATGATCTTCCCTGGACTTGGAATACACCAATATGTCATCGATAAACACTATCACAAACTTGTCCAGGTATGGCTTGAATATATCATTCATCAATGCCATAAATGCTACGGGAGCATTCGTCAATCCGAATGGCATCACCAAAAACTCGTAGTAGCTATAACGGGTACGAAATGCTGTCTTGGGTACATCTCCACTCCTGATCCTTAACTGATGATACCCTGACCTCAAATCTATCTTAGAAAATACTTTGGCTCCCTGGAGCTGATCCAACAAATCATCGATTCTTGGAAGGGGGTACTTGTTCTTAATGGTGGCCTTATTCAACAACCGATAATCTATACACAATCGGAGGCTTCCATCCATCTTCATTACAAATAGAGCCGGTGCTCCCCAAGGTGAGACACTCGGTCTAATAAACCCCTTCTCCAGCAACTCTTGCAGCTGTTTCTTCAGCTCTTCCAATTCTATCAGAGCCATTCTATAGGGGGTTTCGATATCGGCTCTGTACCAGGCACTAACTCTATGTAAAATTCCATTTCCCTTTCAGGTGGTAGTCCTGGTAATTCATTCGGAAAGACATCAGGGTAATCTGCAATTACGGGTATGTCCCTCAATTTCGGGTGCTCCTCATCTATATCGACCACATAGGCAATGAACCCTTCACATTATCCTCTCCATCGTTAGTAACATAAACCATTACTCCACATTCAACATTTATCATAAATAATAATTTTATCTCTCAAGCATTATGCATTTAAAATTATACTCTTTTATTTACCACAATTATACAAGTTTCATATCATTTCTTTTCATCAAAATTTACAATAAGATTGTCTTATCCTAAAAACATCAATGTCTTGGCATGACAATCCATAACAACTCGATTGGTAGCCAACCAATCCATTCCCAATATTACATCAAAATCATTCATATTCAATAAAATCAGATTGGCTATCATTTCCTTTCCCTCTATCTTTAACTTACAATCTCTACATACATGCTCAGTCAATTGACTATCATTCATGGGTGTAGAATCATCAACATTTTATCCGACAATGTTGGTTTCACAAATTTCAACAATTTATGTGCAAAGGAAGGTGATATGAAAGAATGCGTGGCACCAGGATCAAATAATACAAATGCTTCTAAATCAAAGATTTGGATGGTACCTTTAATCACATCAGTCGAAGCATCTGCGGTGTCCTGATCCAGTGCATGTACTCTTCCTCTGCTCACACCCGCAGCCTGTTTCCCTTTCTCCTCAGCTGTAGCCCTCCTCCTCGGGGCTGCTGTCTCAACTGGAGCTCCCTCAGGCTCCTTGCCCTTCTGTGGGGTAACTTCAATCATCTCAGTGCAGAACCTCGATATATGTCCTGGCCTCCCACACCTAAAACACGAAACAGGGGGCACCTGACATGGCCTAGTCCCATGGTATCTCCCACATCTCCTACACTGATCCGTGGTAGGTCGTGGTCCTCCAATAGTTATACCCCTCGGTGCAGTCATGGCTGGGTATACGGGAGGTCTAGCAGCTCTCTCCTGTACCTCCTCGATCTTAGGTCTCTTCTCAAAATACCTTGGGCCTCCTTTCCTGGCCACTCTATCCCTCTCGGATCTCTTCCGATCTCTGTCCTTTCTAACACTGATTCTCCCAAGCTCGGAGGCATTTCGCTCAAAGTCTTGCACACACAACTGAGCCCTATGTACAGCCTCCTCAAAAGTCACAATGTCGAAGGGAGCTAGCTTAGTCCGGATGGCCAATCTCAATCCATCAATGAACTTTTGTATCTTTCGGGTCTCACCACCCATCGTGTCTGGGTCATATCTCCCCAAGGACATAAACTTGGACTCATACTCATCCACAGTATGGTTCCCCTGAACCAAATTCATAAATTCCATCCGCAGTTTCCTCTGTGCGGTAGCTGGAATATACTGTCTTCTGAAGGCCTCCAAGAATATCTCCCATGAAATCTCGAAGTGTCTATCCCTTAAAATAGCTTCGGTGGATCTCCACCAGTGCTCTGCCTCGCCTTTCAACATGAACACGACAAAGGCTACCTTCCCAGCTGAAGTGCATCGAAAAAACCTATACAGTTTCTCCATCTCATACACCCAATCCTCCGTAACCACTGGGTCCTTCACCCCTCTAAACACTGGGGGTTTCAACGCTTGAAACTCTTGTAATCTGCTCAAGTCGCAGTCATAACACAAATCACTACCGCTCTGCTGTGGAGCGATAGGAGAATCTGTATCCTGGGCTGGAGGTGGTGTAACTGTAGCTGTCTTAGCAGTCTGAGGTCTCTCCGCCTCTACAGCTGCCTGTTCAGTAGTAGGCTGTGCCACGGGACCTCGTCTATCACCGGCACCCAATGCCTGCATGACTATCTCCACCAAATTCTCAATACTCCGCTCTAACCTAGCGAAGCGAGCCTCAATAGCCTCTGCTCTCTCAGCAGAATTCTGTGGAGCCTGCTCAGTCTGTGGCTCCGCACGGCTCTCAGGCCTACCTCTACGGCCTCTAGCACGTGCTCTCGCCCCTCTACCTTTGCGTGTAACTGGCATAGTGCCTAACTTCCTGTATTATAATAATTCATTAAGCTCAATCCATCACGGTATACACAGTTATATCTAAACAAAAGCACAGTAATATGGGGATGTACTTTCCTACGTTTTATTAATGACTCACATCAGGCTAACACAGCTCTGATACCAATCTCTGTCACGACCCAATTCCATTCTCTTTTAACCGAAAATCACTGAAAATTTTTTGCGTTTTACTGTTACCTTACCCAGTCGTGAACTAACTCACCACGCACTGTTGGGCTGTGAGTCAATAATAAACACCACATCTCATTCATCCTCAGTTAAATAAAACGATGTCATACATTTGCATTTAATTTTGTACTTATACAAAAGCATGTTTTACTGACATCTACATCCCCCATAATTACAACTCAAAAGAATACTGTGCTTTTACATTGTTTAGATACAAAAAGAATCACTGTGTATATACCTCTAAGCGATGGAGATGCAGCAGAGTCCAAAATACCACGCCTCAGTCCTCATTGGGCTACTATGCACGCTCTGTAGGGGGAAAATAGAGAGGGATGAGCAACCACACGCTCAGTAAGGCAATAATGCAAGCATGGTAGATAACTACTCTATCTACATGCTGATAGTGTTATGCATAAATCGTTTATAGTAGGAGCATGAGGAAGTAAAACTATGCCATATGAGTATACATATATATCATGTATCAAAATCATGTACATTGGCATATAAACATGGTAAAAACATCATGTATAAATCATCTCATGCTCAATCTCATTTAAATTCATAAAAAGGGCAATTCATTAAGAAGCCTCCTTTCTAAACCCAAGTCATAAAACTCTTTCTCAAACACATACAATCTCATTTTCATTTCACAAATCAATTCCATGAGGCTCGACCCCTCCTTCGGGTCTACCTTAAACAATCACAAATCACACTTAGAGATTTAAAATCATGTAGTAGTAAGTAAATCAAGCAAGGAGACAGGTTACTATATCTCAAGTGACTACGTTGGCCAATCGTCACGTATCATCCCAGACCACATGGATCCCGGTGTGCGGGGTATTATGGTGGTACGAAGGTGGGTTAGTTCTTCGCCAGACTTTCTCAAATCAAGTAACCACCACGCGGTACATCGTACTCCATGTGATATACACGGTACATCGTACTCCACGGACCCATAACATGGTTGGGGGTGCCTGCCGTAGGTCTTATCTACCCCAGGCCAAGTGTAACCTTTATAGTCTCAAGAGCGCGTGGGAGTAACCTCAATACCAGGTCCTAGCCCCTCATGGCCTTGATTACCCCTGTTGGGTTCCCTGATTCAGGTCCTAGCCCCTCACCCTCACCCCACTCAAGAGGTCTGTTAGGCCTGTTGGGTTCCCTGAATGGATTATGTCAGGTCCTAGCCCCTCACCCTCACCCCACTCAAGAGGTCTGTTAGGCCTGTTAGGTTCCCTGAGTTAATCTGTATCTCTCACCACGGCCTCATACATACCACAGTGTGAAAACCAGCGCGAGCTACGCTCTAGCGCGAATTCATGCATCTAAACCAATCACTTCGTATGAGCAACGCTCTAGTTCGGCATTTATGCATAAAAATATGAAGAAACCATGTACGAGCATAGCTCCAGTACGGTTATATGCATAAGAAAAACCAGTCAAATCCAAGTATGAGCGTAAGCTCCAGTACGGTTTATAAAACATCACAATTCAAATCAAAGTGCGAGCTAAGCTCAAGCACGTATCACACAAGTGAAAACATAGAAATCCAGCGCGAGCAAGGCTCTAGCGCGATTTATGTCATGCAAATACGATAGGCGGCTCATACACAATCAAACAATCCCGACAATCGGGTTTAGCACTTCACAAATGCCTTTTTCCACAACATTAATAAACATTAGCCGACCCATCTACAAGCTTGCTTAAAACAAAGCAATTTCATTTTGAAAGACATCAAGACATTAGATTTATGCAATTATTAGCCTTAGTATCCCATTTCATAGAATCCACTTCCAAAACCAAAAATCACACATATACTCTTTCTCATTCATGAATACCATCAATCATTTACTTTAGCAACCATGCACTTCGTAAAACACCCAATATTCACCCACAAATTTGAAGTACGAGTAACTACCTCTATATACTCACAAAATTCCCTTACCTGGAATCGCGATGCGTGATTCCACTTCCTTAAGCTGCTTACTCGTACAGTTCGATTCATCTTCAATGAACTCTTCGGGACTGCACAAAATTGTATCTCGCATTATATTCGATCCATATAATATGACATCGTGCGTTCACTATAGTCAATTCGACCTATAGTTTTCTATTAATGCTTATGAGGCCTCGTTTCATTACTTTACCCAAAACTCGAGTCTATGGATTCTTTTAGGCCTATTAACTCATTCCAAATCGATATTAAATCGATATTAAGCTCATAGTGTTCATATTTCATTGATTTCCTCACTATGGTATTTGTCAAGCATTTACATACTCATTTTCATAATTTCACTTAAACCCACATTATAACTCCACATAACCATCCCAAATCACCCACATTACTCATTTAACAACTTATCATAACCCATAAACCACCAATTCCCCAAATCATACTTTCTCACACAAGAGGCATTCCATTTTCGAGGTTACATTAGTTTCTAACACAACCTAGGTGTTTCCATCCATACATACTCATGCCAAACAACTCAAAAATCAATTAAATAAACAATGTACTTGGATTGGAGTGTTAGAATCTTACCAAATATGATTTTTCTTCTTTCTCCAAATGTCAATGCCCTTATCTCCTTCAATACCCATAATGGGATTTTGGGTTCCAACTATGTTGTTCTCTTCCTCAAGATGAACAACTTAATGTCTAATGGTCTCCCCTCAATTCTTGCTGGAAATGGCTGATTTTAGAGAGAGAAAGTTAGGTTTTTGGGTTAGAAATGGAAGATTGGTGTTTTTCTCAAAATTTTTAGATTTTCAGCCCTCCTTATATAGAAATAGCTTGGGGAGATCGATCTGGTCCCCTCTCATTTTCATGAAATTTTAAGCATGAGATCGATCTGTCGAAGCATGAGATCGATCTACTCTCAAACAGAGAGCTAAGGAGATCGATCTGGGTGCTTGAGGATCGATCTTTTCATCATAGAATGCTTAGGAGATCAATCTGGCCCCATTGGAGATCGATCTGCTCTATTCCATTGTCCAAATAAGAGCATTCTGGCTCTTTCAGATCGATCTCTCATCCTATAAGATCGATCTGGCCTTCATGTTTTCCAGATTTCCTGCAGTTTCCTTGCTGCAACTCACACCAACACATCCTTAATCTGTTGCCATGGCCATTTTCTCATCCATCCACCTTTATAACTTGAAAATGGCATCCATTCATACCTTATGCACATTGAAACTTGTGTGCATTCATTGTATGTCCAAAGGTATGCTACATAAAACCAAATGGAAGCATAACTTCATTCCATTTTACCACACTACTCATTTTGAGTTTCAATCACATCCATCACTTGCCGAACTCATTTCTTCATATTCATACTCAATGGAACTTGTATGTACGTTACAAATCATATTACACATACGTACATTGAATCCATGGACTTACATCAATCATACTTTACATTACAAGTCCATTCATATTTATTTGATCCAATTACACACATTACCATTATACATATACGGGATCTTACAAAAAATATCCATGACCTAGCTATTGATGTGAGATTTAGAAAATGATGAGAAAGTTGAGCAAACATGGGTTAAATGATGAAATAAGCATGTATGGAAGATTGTAAGGTAGCCTTATGAGACACATAAATTGGAATAGATGAGAAATAAGTATAGGTATATGGAATATATGGTAAAATACCATAATGGGAGAAATGATGGGATTGAGGCTTTGAGAGGAGTTAAAAGATTTGATTTAGAGTCATGCAAGTGAAAATAAGTATATTAAGGTATATTGGCTTGGATAATGATTAACAGCTTCAAAGTTGATATTGAAAGCTGATTCGGACTGCAAGAGTGAGTAGCACCAAGGAAGTGAGGTCACGTGACGTGATTCGAGGTAAGAGAATTTCGTGAGTAGCTAGAGATAGCTACACGTATTTCAAATAGAATTTCAATAATTATATTCTATATGAAATTCCATTTATAGAGACGTCAGTAGGATCCGATAGGTTTAAAATGCTTAGGGAGCATGTGGGTGATTAAATTCAACATGTTTTGAATATGTATGGATAGAATTGCTAATGTTTTCATGTATATGCGAAAACAACACATTTGAGTGCCTATTTGATTTACTTGGGTGAATTATGATTTAAATCAGCCATCTATCGGGTTTGTGTGTAAACCCTTAGTGCTAGAAAGTACTCGCACTATATTTTATGAGATATGCATCACATAGTACTTGAGTGTATTTTCGTACTAAATTTTAAATGCGATTTTATGCATGATAGAGTATTGGGAGCTTAGCTCGTACTCAGTTTTTATTGATTGATGCATTGTAGAGTATTGGGAGCTTCGCTCATACTCAGTTTTACATGATATGGTACTGAAAGCTTAGCTCGTACTCAGTTTTCATTATTGATGCATTATAGAGTATTAGGAGCATTGCTCATACTCGATCTTTACTTGACATAGTGTCGGGAGCATTGATTGCACTAGATTTATATCACTTATATTATGGTCGTGCTGGGATCATAGTGTCGGGAGCATTGATTGCACTAGATTTGTATCACTTATATTATGGTCGTGCTGGGAGTTTACTCGAATGTACTAGATTTGAAAGAAAGCATGAAACAGCTATGCAGGGAGCTTGTACTGACTGGGTGTCGCACTGATTTTATGCTCGCACGTGCACATTTTGAGATATGGCCAAGGGCTATCGAAAATAGAACCCATAGTATGAGGACTAAGACTTATGACAAGCATCTCGACTATGAGGTATATCTAAGGTATGAGGACTAAAACTCATGGCGAGCATCCCGACCTTGAGATTGGGTCCATGGAGTACTATGTACCGTGTATGTCACATGGAGTACATTGTACCATGAGTACACGATATGAGTGAGTTGTGAGCTGATGATAAGGATTTGACCCACCTCTTGTTACAATAATTGTGAGGCCCCGCACACCGAGTACTGTGTAGCCTGGATTCACAAAAAATAAGTTATGATCATAATCTCTGAACATGTAGTCGCCTATGTCCTTTCATGCAATGTAAATTCAGATTTCTTGAATGACTTATCACATGGTTTTATAATCTGAACATGTGAATTTGTGTATTGTGAAAACGATAACCCGAGGGATGGGTGAGGCCCATATTTCCATGTTTTTAAACATGATGATATGCCATATTATTTTAATTTCAATGAGAATGGCATGATAAATGTGAATTTTATGAAATTACATGAGAAATGCAATGTTTTGCATAAACTGTTGTGATTATTACACCAGCATGTTTCCAATTTTATAACTGACTATTTGTATCTATACGTATATATATTGCATAAAAGTTTCAAGCAGGATGCATGCTAGATATGAGTCGATAAGGAAATGATTTCAAGGCATGAACATTATATTTTGTAGATAGTGTGGTTATCTACTTGCTTACCTGATTTCCTTACTGAGCTTTGAGCTCACCCCCTTTTTAATTCCCCTCTCTACAGAGCGTTCACAGTAGTTGAGCACGGCTGAGGACTGGTATACTTGATCTGCTGCATATCCATATTACGAGAGGTATACACATTTGAAACATTTTGTATTAAACATTGTAAAAGCACAGTTATGTAAACGAATGTACGTTCGGGGATGTATATGTACAAGTATTTCTATTAATGTATAAAAGCTTACATTCTAGAAAAGTATATTGACTTTATGCTTATTCTGAATTAAATGTGGTTGAGGTGACTAATATCGAATCACAGTCCAACGGTTTGCTATTGAGTGATGATAGAAGGAGAGGTAAGTTAAATGCAAAACATTTGTGGTGATTTTGGTAGGTCATGGGAGGGGAGGTCGTGATAATACCCAATCGTTATTTAAATACAAATGCACAGACAAAGTTCCCTAAACTTAAATTTCCTTCCACACTGAAACAAAACTTTAAGAAAATAAATCTGATAGGAACGATCTAGCTAAGCCCCTTGTTGAGAGTAACATAATTTGGACAAGTATGACAATACATTCCTAACAATGACTCATATCAAACCTTCAAAACTAAAACAGTTTAGAAAATTGCATATACATATGTATAAAGTGAGCTTCATATTCAAGAAAACAATGCCCAAAATATTATTATTATTTTTCATGCTTTTGACATCTTCTTTAACAATGATAATTGATAAGCACTTTCCACATATGAAACCTAACTAATCCAAATCACTATCAAATCTTAGGAAATTTAATAACCCAATAGAGAAAGCAAAACCCAAAATTATATAAAGGTAAAAGAAGAAAACTTACATAGCAGAAAATGAAGCAACCCATCTCTGATCATATTGATAATTTTATATTTTTAGAATTATTTGTGCTTAATTTCCTAATTAATTATTTAAATCCCTAATTTATTTTGTTATTATCCCCATTATTTAATTAAAATTCTCATGTTTGTAGATAAATCAAATCCAGATGTATTTTGACAATTTCGGTAGAAAATGAACTGAAATTAGGCTAAAATCGAGATTGGACCACGCAGATAACACGAGCCATGCCACCTAGCACATCCTATTGGACAAGAAGACAGATGACATGAAAATATCTTTTCAAGGAGCCAATGGTGTGATGACAAGTGGCCAAAAAAAGTCAACTCATCTAAGATGGAAAATTACAATTTTACCCCTAGTGTGTTTATAAATAGAAAAAGATGGAAATTGAAGAGAGTGTATTTTTAGGGTAGAATATCTTTTAGGTTATTTTCCAGGCTTCCTTTGTTAGGAATTTCCGAATAGCTTTTTCTCAACAATCAATTTTACTGTTCATGGCATTTTCTTAATGTTTTATGAAGTTTTTCATTTTTTCTTTGCTTGGTTACTTGTAGTTCATTGTATCAAAAGTATTTCCTTTGCATTTGATTCAATGAAAGTTAATGGAAAGTGTTTGCCTCTCTTTTTCTCAGTCTCGGTTTTCCTCAACTGTGATTGTTTTTGTTAAAACAAGCTTCATTTTCCTAGTTCTCGGTTTATTTCCTTCTTGAGTATTCGGGTGACAAGTTTTTTTTCATCCATTCTTCTCTATTTCGGTTCTGGTGCCTTGATGTGGATTGATGTTGAGCATTGTTCCACATCAAGAGCAATATGGAATCATGTTGGAAAAGAAATTGATGCTAACCGAGGATGATGGATTCTCGGTTCATGTGCATTCAGGTATTGTAGTTTTGGTTAATTTTTCAGTTGTCAATCTTCACTTGGTTCTTTTAGTATTTGAACTTTTATCTAGTAATGCATTGTTAATTGATTTTCCTTGTTTCATTTGACTTTGTTTGCAATACACAAAAGCCATTATTTACTGCATATTAATGCTTGCTACCGTTTCTTTCTACTGCATTCTCCCTTCTCGATTTTGTTTTTATGCATCACTACATTTCTTATTTTTTTCCCTTTAGTTAGTTATTTATTTCCATCTTGCTTATTGTTACTTATTGTCTCCATGCATCACGGAGCAGGGACTAAGCGCACCATGGCAGTGATTAGGAATTACAAATGCACTCTGTTATGTTATGTTTTAGTGTAATATTACTGTTCATCTCTGTGTTGTTTGTAACCTGAATTGCTCATTGTTTTCTGCTGCATTGTGTGATGGCACGGTGGATGTTGATGCTGGACAGCAAGAGCAAAGGTCATGTCCTGCAAGTTTGTTGCAAACCGAAACGGTTGCAGTAATACAAAGTAGAAACCATCGACGTAAGCAGTAGCTAAACGCCTGGAGCAGAAGCACTGGACCGAGGAACAACAGCTAAAGGAGGTGTTGCAGTTAGCTGGGCAGACCGCAAGCAACGCCTGGAGCAGAAGACAACCCGAGAGGTGTGGACAGACCGAATGCAGCAGATATGCGAACCTGGACAGCAACTGAAGTAAAGGTTGCAGGCCGATTGGAGACAACACGAACAGCAGCCTAGAGCAGAATGAGAGTAGCTGGAGGGCCTATGCAGTTAGATGGCTAACCTAGAGTAGCCTGGAGCAAGTTACAGTGTCAGTAGTGCATAACAGACCGAGAATGGAAGCTGAACAGAAGACAACAGCCTGGACAAGAGGATAAACCAAGACCACACCTGGAAATGAAAAATGAAATGAAGCATGAATAGTGAATGGAGGGATTTGGATTATTTAAATTTGTTAAGGCCTTGTTTGGCCATCTAAATTATTATTTCATGCTTGTAGTTGTTTTAATTTTTAATTAGTTGTTAGTAATTGGTAGGTTAGTTTTAATAACTTTGCATATTAATTTAATTTGTACTGTTAATTTTTAGTTAGTAGTTGATTTTATATTATATGTTTAGGATTGTATTTTGGTTTAGTATTTTATTAGTGGTATTTAGAATTAATTTAGATTTAATGTGTTTCATGCATTTTTAGTTTAGTCTTCATTTTTATTAGATTTTTAGTTTAGTTTAATTTGCATTTTTAGTAATTAGCTTAATTTCATGCATATTTTATTTTAGGTTAGTTTAATTGTAGTTTAATTAATCTTGCTTCATTATTTTCATATTTGCATTTTATTTTAATTGCGTTAATTATCTTTAATTGTTTTAATTTCTTTTGTAGGTTTTTTATTTTAATTGAGTGGAGCACTGTAAGTAATTTTGCTTGGTTTTATTTAGTTTTTAGTATTTTATTGCTTTCCAGTAATTTTAATCTTAGACTTAGTAGATCACCCACTTTCAATTTCATAATTTTCTAGAATATACCATAGGGTAAGATTAACCGGTAGTTAATTAGGCTAACCAACTTCTCTGAGGGACAATAACTCGGTTTTCAAATCTCATTATTACTTATACGACCCGTGCACTTGCGGACAATACGTTTAGCGCGTGCCAAGTTTTTGGCGCCATTGCCGGGGAAGTTTTAATTAGTCATTAATTAATATCGGTGAAATTATACATAGGTGTAATTCTAGCCTGTAAATATTTAAGTTGTAAATATTTAGATCCTTAGTTTAATTTAGTTAATTTTCTCATAATTAATTAAAATCAAAAAATTAAAAAAAAACTTAAAATTTTTTTCTAAGGACTTTCTGATGTTTGCATGCGTAGAGCAAGGAGTTTTGATTGCTTTCCTCTATATCCTGAAATCGAACGAACTCTTAGGAAAATTCGAAAGGATTCTAGGAAATTTATAGCTTCGCAGCAAAACACGATGGCAGAAAATAGAGAAAGCAGGACCGTTGGAGATTATGCGGTGCCGACGGTTGAAGGATATTATACCGGCATTAGGCCACCAGCTGTCCCTGCTAATAATTTTGAAATTAAGCCTTCCATCCTCTAGATGATCCAGACCTCTTTACAGTTCAGTGGCCTTCCGCATGATGACCTACATGCTCACCTTGGGCAATTCCTGCACTTGTACAACACATTCAAACACAATAGATTATTGGATGATGCGCTTAGACTTAGACTATTCCCCTTCGCACTTAGGGATAGGGTGAGACACTGGTTGACCTCCCTGCCTCCAGGATTCATTTCTACATGGGACGAGTTAGCCCACCAATTTCTAGCCAAGTTTTTCCCTCCCTCTAAAATGGCCAGATTTCGTAGTGATATATCCTCCTTTGCCCAATACGACTCTGAATCCTTTTACGAGGCATGGGAATGATATAAGGAGCTTCTTAGGAAGTGCCTTCACCATGTCCTACCTCTATGGCTGCAAGTCCAGACCTTCTACAACGGACTTACAAGCCAAAATAGGACCATAGTGGACGCTGCTTCGGGTGGGGCCTTGATGTGCAAAACAGAGGAGGAGGCTTATGAGCTGCTAGACAAGATAGCGGCTAACAACTATCAATGGTCCTCGAAAAGGCAATTGCCAAAGAAATTGGCGGGTATATATGTGTTCGACACACTGTCCACCTTAACCTCTCAAATCGCCAATCTTACAAAGAAGGTGGAGTCGCTCAGTACCCAACCTAATCCTTCCAATAATCCTAACCCTGTGTTTTCTGTCTAAAGTTTTTTTCTCTCTTGTGATCTGTGTAGTGGTACCCATGCTGTAGATAGGTGTCCACAACTTAGAATCGGTTCAGTATGTTACCCCCAAGCAACAGAACAACCCTTTTTCAAACACCTATAATCCAGGGTGGAGGAACCATCCTATCTTTTCTTAGAGCCAAAACTAAGGACAAACCTCTAATTCTAGACCAGTAGGACCCCCAGGTTTTCAAGCTCCATTGGTTCAGGTACTACCATAGCATCAATTTCCTCACCACCCACCACCACAGTATCCACATCATCCACCTAACCATTCCCATCCATCCTACTTCCATCAGCCACCACCACCACCACAACCCCAGCACTTACCAGCAGCTGATAAGAAACCCTCGCTTGAGGAAATGTTCACAACAATCTTGCAAAATCAGGTAGCTTCAATTAAGAACCTAGAGGTTCAAGTACGACAAATAGCAAACGCTCTTAGTCAACATCCTCAGGGGACCCTTCCTAGTAACACTGAAGCCAATCTTGTTAGGCAAAGGGAAAGGAAGGAACATGTGAAAGCCATCACCCTTAGGAGTGGCAGAGAGCTAGTAACTCCACTTGTTAAGTCTAGACCTAACCAGCCCATAGTTGAAAAACCCATAGGTTCTAATGAAGTAGCTCAGAAAGAGCAAGAGTTAAAAGATCAAGCTGCAAAGGAAACAAAGCCAGGCATTTCTTCACCTTTACCTGTTTTCATGTCACAGCCTTTTTTATCCGTAGATGATTCAAAAGTCTCCACTACATCTCCTCCTATTAGACCACCAGTCCCTTTTCCTCAGAGATTTCAAAATCAAAAACTAGACCAACAATTTGCAAAATTTCTTGAGGTTTTTAAGAAACTTCACATCAACATTCCCTTCGCAGATGCCTTAGAGTAAATGTCAAGCTATGTGAAGTTTATGAAGGACATCCTCTCTAGGAAAAGAAGATTGGAAGATTATGAGACGGTGGCCTTAACGGAGGAATGTAGCGCTATTATCCAGAGGAGATTACCCCCCAAGCTCAAGGATCCCGGGAGTTTTACAATACCATGCACTATTGGTAATTTATTCTTTGGTAGAGCCCTGTGCGATTTAGGAGCTAGTATAAATTTGATGCCTTTGTCTATCTATCAGAAGTTAGGAATTGGGGATACCAAGCCCACTACAGTGACCCTCCAATTGGCTGATCGATCAATTAAATATTCGAAGGGGGTCATTAAGGATGTCTTAGTAAAAGTGGACAAGTTTATTTTCCCTACAGATTTTATTGTGTTGGACATAGAGGAAGATAGGGAAGTCCCAATTATACTAGGCAGGCCATTCCTAGAGACTGGTAGAACTTTAGTAGATGTACAAAAGGGGGAGTTAACAATGAGAGTTTAAGATCAGGAAGTCAAGTTTAATGTGTTCAAATCTCTAAGGTTTCCTGATGACTCTCATGATTGCTTTAGGATGGATTTAGTGGATAAGGACATTACTGAGGAGTTTTCCAAGACACATCCTTTAAACCCTTTAGAAGCCTCCTTAGTAAAATCTGTTGATCTTAGAGAATATAGTGAAGATGACGATGAGGTCTACGAGATTTTACAATTATTAAAGGTCACTCCTTTTGAGGAAATTGCCCAATTCGAGACACTAGACCCTTCATTTATTCCAGCTTCAAATATCTATCCATCCACCAGTGATCCTTCAGCATTAGAACTCAAACCTTTACCCTCACACCTTAGGTATGCTACTTAGGTGAATCCTCCACTCGACCGATAATAGTGTCTGCTATTCTCTCCAGTGATCAGGAAGAGAAATTACTATAAGTTTTAAAAGAGCATCAGAAGGCTATAGGCTAGTCTATCTCTGATCCTAAGGGTATTAGTCCCCCAATTTGTATGCATAAGATACTATTAGAAGAAGGGTATAGGTCATCCATAGAGCATCAACATCGATTGAACCCTGTAATGAAAGAAGTTGTCAAGAAGGAGATCATTAAGTGGTTAGATGCAGGGATCATCTATCCTATTTCGACAGTGCCTGGGTGAGCCCAGTACAATGTGTCCTTAAAAAGGGAGGGATGACAGTGATCGAGAATGAGAATAATGAGCTCATCCCCACTAGGATTGTCACTGGTTGGCGAGTATGCATGGACTATAGGAAACTCAACAAGGCCACCAGGAAAGACCACTTCCCCTTGCCCTTCATTGACCAAATGTTAGATCGATTAGCTGGTCACGAATTTTACTATTTGTTGGATGGATACTCTGGGTACAATCAGATAGCTATAGCCCTAGAAGACCAAGAAAAGACTACTTTCACCTGTCCCTATGGGACGTTTGCTTTTAGAAGAATGCTTTTTGGCCTATGCAATGCACCTGCTACATTCTAGCGTTGCATGATGGCCATATTTCATGATATGGTGGAGGATTTTCTTGAAGTTTTCATGGACGATTTCTCAGTATTTGGGGATAGCTTCAATTTATGTCTGTCTAATTTGGCATTAGTATTAAGAAGGTGTGAAGAAACGAATTTAGTGCTTAATTGGGAGAAATGCAACTTTATGGTGAAAGAAGGTATAGTGCTTGGGCACAAAATTTTTGTTGGGGGGATAGAAGTGGATAAAGCTAAGGTGGAAATCATTGAGAAGTTACCTCCCCCTACATCTGTTAAAGGAATCAGAAGTTTCTTGGGCCATGCAGGATTTTACAGAAGGTTCATTAAGGATTTTTCTCAGATATCTAAGCCTTTATGTAATCTACTGGAAAAAGACACTACATTTTGCTTTAATGAACAATGCTTAGGAGCATTTAAGACTTTGAAGGTGAAATTAGTTATAGCCCCTATAATCATAGCTCCAGATTGGAGTTTACCCTTTGAGCTTATGTGTGATGCAAGTGATTATGCTGTTGGGGCTGTACTAGGACAAAGAAAAGGAAGAGTCTTTTATGCTATCTACTATGCAAGCAAAACTCTAAATGAGGCCCAGTTAAACTATGCCACTACCGAGAAGGAGTTTGACTTGGAGATTAGGGACAGAAAAGGTACGGAGAATCAGGTTGCTGACCATCTATCTAGGTTAGAGAATGGACTTAAAGAAGATGATACAGCTATTAATGAGTCCTTTCCTGATGAGCAGCTATTTACTTTCGGGCACTCCAGATTGCCCTGGTACGCTGACTTTATGAATTATCTGGTGATCAACGTGATGCCACCTGATTTGACTGCCCAGCAAAAGAAAAAGTTTTTGAGTGATGTAAAGTATTATGATTAGGATGAACCCTTCTTATACAAGCAATGTAAAGATCAGATTTTAAGAAGGAGTGTTCCCATGGAAGAAGTAGAGGATATACTTAGACATTACCATTCTTCTGATTATGGAGGGCACTTTGGAGGAGAGAGGACAGCGGCCAAGGTTTTGCAATCTGGATATTACTGGCCCACGTTATTTAAGGATGCCCACCACTTTGTGCTGAAATGTGATAGATGTCACAGTGTAGGTAATATTTTCAAGAGAAATAAGATGCCTCTGACTAATATTTTAGAAGTAGAACTCTTTGATGTCTAGGGTATTGATTTCATGGGATCATCTGTTCCTTCATATGGCAATCTCTATATTTTAGTGGTTGTGGACTATGTGTCGAAATGGGTTGAAGCGACGGCTTTACCAACTAATGATGCTAATGTAGTAGTAAGGTTTTTAAAGAAGAATATTTTCACACGATTTGGCACACCTAGGGCTATCATTAGTGATGGAGGATCCCACTTTTGCAATCGAAGTTTTGATGGGCTATTAAAGAAATATGGGGTCAAACATAAGGTAGCCACTGCTTATCACCCGCAGACAAGTGGCCAAGTAGAGTTGTCCAATAGGGAAATTAAGGGGATATTGGAGAAAATAGTGAACCCAAGTAGGAAGGATTGGTCCATTAGGTTAGATGATGCACTTTGGGCCTATAGGACAGCCTTTAAAACACCTTTAGGAATGTCCCCTTATCAGTTTGTTTATGGTAAAGCCTGTCATCTACCAGTAGAGCTTGAGCACAAGGCCTACTGGGCCCTTAAGAATCTGAATTTCAACTTAGAGGCGGCAGGAGAGAAGAGGCTGCTACAGCTCAATCAATTAGATGAGTTCAGGTTGCAGGCATATGAGAATGCCAAGCTTTACAAGGAAAAGACTAAGCGATGGCATGATAAGAAAATTAAGGAGATACACTTCGAGCCAAGCCATCAGGTTTTGTTGCTTAATTCACGCTTGAAGTTGTTTCCAGGAAAACTTAAGTCTAGGTGGTCAATTCCCTTTACCATTACACAAGTATTCCCTCATGGAACCATTGAAATTATGGATGAGACCTTGAATTAACCCTTTAAGGTTAATGGGGGCAGACTGAAACACTATTTTAGGGGAGGGTTTGATCGTCAGCATTCTGTGACCACTTTAGCTGACCCTCCTACTTCTGATCCTGCTACTTAGCTTCATTTTTCTTTTTTATATTGTTCTTTTCTTTTCTGTTGTTTCTTTCTTTATTTATTTTGCAGATTGCTTTTCTAGAATTACCTTTTCAATCAAGCTTTAGTTGTTCATCATCATCATCAAAAAGGGGAGTACTCTATTCTTGAGCTTAAATTCTTATATTATCTGCACAATGAGGACGCTGTGCACTTTAAGTTTGGGGGAGGGGATATCACTTGATTTTGTGAAAATTGGAAAAATTTTCAAAATTTTTTTGAAAATCTGAAAAAGAATTTTCAAAATTTTTTTCGAAAATATGAGCTTAAATTGTTTAATTTTGGGATGATCTAGTGCTTAGCATGTAGTTTTCCTATATTCCGATGATATAACCCCATGATTTAGTCTGACTTTGATTAACTAAGAAGCATGATTATAGGAAAAGCATGAAGTTGAGTTCTTGAATTTGTCTTGATTTTGATTGTGATTTCCTCATTTTATGCACATGTCATGTCATGAAACTGTATATTTATTTAGAGAAAGCTTATGTGGACCTAGGATTGCATTTGTTCAGTTGATTTTGTGCATCATATTCTAGAATTTCTTTGATCTTATCTCGATGCAAAATATTAGATCACACTTAATTAGGGAGATGATTTAGGCCATCTTTGGATCGTTTGAGCCTTTCGAGCCATCCCTATACATACTTTACCCCTAGTCACCCATCTGGGCCAAACAAGCTTTTCTTTGTAAATACACTTGCTTATCATTTTCCTTAGCTTAAATTCTCTTTCCCTATCCCTTACCCCAAAAGCATGGAAAGTCATTGGATATATTTTGAGCTTTGTACATATGGGTATCTGGTGATAGTGAAATTTAAAAAAAAAAGAAAAGAAGAAAGAAGAAAATACAAAAATAGAATAAAATGTTTAGCAAAAGAAATAAGTTTGGGGGAAATAAATTTGAGCTCTTACATTAAGATCCTAGAAATAATGCATCTTAAGGGGTAATTAAACCTAAATCGACTTTATCATACCTTAACCCCATTCTTACATTACAAGCTTAATGAAGTCCTATTGATATTTGATTAAGTGTGACTACATTAGTGGAGAGAATGACTTTGATTACGACATTCATGGAGTACGTTGTACTGTGACTACATCACATATCATTGACTTTGCATTCACTGTGTTTGCATAATCTGATCTGGATAATGTACTGTGAAGTGACTTTGACATTTTTCACACACTCACGAGGAGTCCAATTTAGGTTAGGACTTATGATTGAATAATTCTAAGTGCTAGACTTGTAATTGTGAGTCTTTAATTTCATAGTCTGTACTTTTTCTTTGAGGATGATAATAGGGAAATTATTGTGTTTAGTACTTGTCATTCCTACAATTATTTTGTTTTACTTGAGGACAAGCAAAAGCTCAAATTTGGAGGTGTGATAATTTTATATTTTTAGAATTATTTGTGCTTAATTTCCTAATTAATTATTTAAATCCCTAATTTATTTTGTTAATTATCCCCATTATTTAATTAAAATTCACATGTTTGCAGATAAATCAAATCCAGATGAATTTTGAAAATTTCAGTAGAAAATGAACTGAAAATGGGCTAAAATCGAGATTGGACCACGCAGATAACATGAGCCATGCCACCTAGCATATCCTATTGTCACGACCCAAATTACCTAAAAATTAGAGTAAGTTTTTCGCTTTTTCGTTTATTATTTAATTCTTACCTTTCTCTCATCGTGACCATCCTACAAACAGTTGGGCTATGATTCGATCACCTCACACTATTTACCATTCCACTTTCATAATCCCATTCACATATCAGAGTTTACTATCATTTAACTTCAAATAAATACATACTCATTAGTATTTATAACTCTACATCCCCGACATCATATCCATTTAGAATACTGTGCATTACATATTTAGATACAAAATCATACAAATGTGTATACCTGTCTCTCGATGGAAAACAGCGGATACCAAGCATGCAAGTCATCAGCCGCTTAATAACTATTGCAAGTGCTCTGGAAAGATGGGAAAATAAGGGGGTGAGCAAATCACATTCTCAGTAAGGCAATTATGCAAGTAAGTAGATAGCTCCACTATCTACATGCTCATAATGCCATGCCCTTAAAATCCATTTCTTTTCATTTAAAATCATCAAGCACAAAGTCATGCAACCATCAATGACTTAGTTTATAAAACTGTTCGTGCATATATAAATCATACTACTTATGCATCATAGCATTTTATGTGACATCATTAAATCATAATAAGCATGAATTAAATCAAAATCATGCAGTCTTTCATGTCATGTAAGACAAATCATGGATTTTCAAATGAAAGCATGGAAAACATCATCATGCTACTGCATTTAAATTAATTCATTAAAACTGCAGTATAAACTACCCTTCCGGGTTAATCATCTCATAAAACAATTTATTTAAAATTCATTATAAAACTTTGGTTATAAAACCACCCTTCTTTCAGGGTCACATATCAGAAGATCATAAAATCATCAAATTGTAAAGTCGGGGGCCTGACTCCTCCTTCAGGTCTACCCTAGTCTATCAGACCACAAGTTATATCATGCGAGATAATCAGCTGATTATATCAGTAACATCGAGGACTATGGTCATATCCTAGTGATCCTTGGTAACACGGTACCTAGTGTGCGGGGTATCACACCTGAAATGAGAGGTGGGTCATCCTACCCGCCAGAACAGTATAACACCAGGATTGCGAGGGCAAGGCTTGCTGCATCATGGCTAATGCCACTCTACTCCAACAATCCCCACGGTACAGCGTACTCCGCGTGACATACACGGTACAACGTACTCCGTGAACCTAAGCTCAATCGGGGGTGCCTGCAATAGGTCTTATCCACCCATATCATCTCTGTCTCAGTATGCACGTGTGAGCATATCATCTCACTATGACACACAGTCTACATGAGTCTTTAACACAGCTATGTGCATGTCATATAAATCCCTGTGCGAGTAAAGCTCTAGCACGGCTCCATGCATATTCATGATATCAGAAAACCTCGTGCGAGCAAAGCTCTAGCACGGTTTCATAAAAATTAGTAAAATCTGCGTACGAGCAGCGCTCTAGTACGACTTAAACTTATTATAATTTCAAGTAAAATCCACGTACAAGCAATGCTCTAGTACGAATATGTATAAAAACTCAGTAAAAACCTCGTACGAGAAAAACTCCAGTACGACATTCAAATGAATTATGAAAACCATATAAAACTTTGTGCGAGCAACGCTCCAGCACAAATGAATGCTCAAATAAATCAAATCTCATGTGAGTTACACTCCAGCACGGCTTTATGCATAATTAAATCAAATCTCGTGCGAGTTACACTCCAGCACGGCTTTATGCAATATCAAATCAAAATAGGATGCGAGCTAAGCTCCAACATCTCTCATGCATGTCAAATCATTAAAACTAGTGCGAGCAATCGCTTCAGCACCATTTTATGCATACCACGTCAAAACAAATGAAAACATGTCAAAACATGTCAAAACAGAGTGCGAGCTAGGCTCCAGCAGCTCTCATTTCACAATAATAGAAATCAATACGAGCACCATGCTCTAGCACATTTCATGCATATGATGTCACACAAGTCGGTGCGAGCAACCGCTCAAGCACATTTATGCACAATCAGAAACGCAGATATAGTGCGAACTACGTGTTGGCACTATCTGTTTCCATATAAACTTGATAGTTGGCCTATTTTCCAAAGAAATTTCCATTTAAATATAAACAACACTTACGTAGTATTATCATGTGAAATTCATGCAATTACTAGCCAATCTATCGATTTATTTTGCTTAAAAACTAATAAAATCCTTAAACCATAAACTTTCTTAAATCATGCATTTCATGCATGTCATGCTTTCACCATCCTTAGGTGAACTTCCCTCAATAAGGGTAAAATAGTCTTTTCACCTATTTTGATCCTTAAAATCATTCAAACCATTTTTAGGATCATTATACAATATCAATGTATACATACATATTCAGTGTACAGAAAAAGCTATTAAAATACGCGTAGCTACCTCTAGCTACTCACACAATTCCCTTACCTCATTTTTCTGTACTGTCTAACCTTTTCACTGATTACTCGTCACGCAGTTCGATTTGCTTCGAATCCAATCTCCGGAACTGCGGATACATTTTCATCAGGTCAAATACAATATAATTAATTGTATTTCATAATTTTTATGGGCTTAATTTAAATCATAGGGCCCGTTTTTCCCTATTGGGCCCGATTACACCATAATGGGCCTTAATCGGCCTTAAGCCCATTTACCACACTTTATCGAGGCCTATTGGGCTTATTGGGCCCATCAGTATATATTGGACCTCGTTCTAAATTCTCGGATATCTCAATTTAGTATTTACGATAATTTATCCAATTTTCTAGAATATAATCCATTAAATGCGGAAATTAAATTCGTAATTTATGCGATAAATATCAATCACTCACAACGATGCAAAATTGTCGTAAATAAGGGTTACTTACCCGTTATTCCATGATAGTACACAAATCGAGGCTGTCTCGAGCTCACGGTTGATGTCAATTGTCGAGCTACACAATTAAATATTTTTTCGGGTAAACTTTCAGTCGGATATTAATCAAATTAAATATTCCAAAATTTAAATTGGTCAATTCGACCGCTTACCGACTTACCCGAAGCTCGATTGCATCACTGAAATTTTTTTCAATTTTTCCTCTTTTTCTTTTTCCCTTTTTCTTCTTTTTTTCCCTTCTCTTTTTGGCCGAACCGGTTCGGTCCAGTTCAACCCGATTCAGACCGCCGGTTCGGTCCGATTTGGTTCGGCTGGTTTAGTCCAGTTCGACCGGTTCAGTCATCATCTGGTTGTTCTGTCACCGTCTGGCCGGTTCTCCGGCTGATTTCACCACCAATCGGTGCGCCACGGCTTGGGCTTCCATAATCGGCCCTCGGTTTGTCTCGAATCGACGTCGATGGCCACCGATCGAAATTTCTTCCCCGTGGCCTCTCCTTCGTTTTTCGACGTGCTCCGGCATTTCCACGGCGCGTCATGGCCGGTGGTGGTTCGCCCGAGGTCGGGCTACCTTCGCTGACCCTCGTCGACCCTCGTCGACCCCTCAACCCCGCCGGTGGTGGCTGTTCTTCCTCAGTCGGCCTTCACTTCTCTCCGTTTCGTTTCTTTTCCTCTCTGTTTCGCATTTTTCAATTCTGTTTGTTTTTTTTTTCATTTACTTATTTTTTTATAATTTATTTTTAATATTATTTTATTCATTAAAATAATATTAAAATCCACAAATATCTTAAAAAAATTATATTTTATTCATTTAATCTGTAAATAAATTTCTCAGTCCGATTTTACCTTTTCGGTATATTTTTTTGATTATTTTCGGGATTATTTTTCAATACGATAATTTCGATTTATTCAAATAAATTCATCTCTTGATCAATTTAACCCGAAATTTAATTATTTCCTCGTTATTGATCAAGATTTCTCAATCCCATATTTTTAATTAAATTTTTTTGTTGAATTTATATCGACTTTTTGTCTTTTGACCGTTTTGCTCTTCACATGTTTCGAAATTTCCATTTCAATCCTTTTGCATTTTTAAATGCACTCGAAAATATTAGGTCTTACATCCTATTGGACAAGAAGACAGATGACATGTAAATATCTTTTCAAGGAGCCAATGGTGTGATGACAAGTGGTCAAAAAAATGTCAACTCATCTAGGATGGAAAATTACAATTTTACCCCTAGTGTGTTTATAAATAGAAAAAGATGGCAATTGAAGAGAGTGTATTTTTAGGGTAGAGTATCTTTTAGGTTATTTTCTAAGCTTCCTTTGTTAGGAATTTTCAAATAGCTTTTTCTCAACAATCAATTTTACTGTTCATGGCATTTTCTTAATGTTTTATGAAGTTTTTTATTTTTTCTTTGCTTGGTTACTTGTAGTTCATTGTATCAAAAGTATTTCCTTTGCATTTGATTCAATGAAAGTTAATGGAAAGTGTTTGCCTCTCTTTTTCTCAGTCTCGATTTTCCTCAACTGTGACTGTTTTTGTTAAAGCAAGCTTTTTTTTCCTAGTTCTCGGTTTATTTCCTTCTTGAGTATTCGGGTGACAAGTTTTTTTCATTCAATCTTCTCCATTTCGGTTCTGGTGCCTTGATGTGGATTGATGTTAAGCATTGTTCCACATCAAGAGTAATGTGGAATCATGTTAGAAAAGAAATTGATGCAAACTGAGGATGATGGATTCCCGGTTCATGTGCATTCGGGTATTGTAGTTTTGGTTAATTTTTCAGTTGTCAATCTTCACTTAGTTCTTTTAGTATTTGAACTTTTATCTAGTAATGCATTGTTATTTGATTTTCCTTGTTTCATTTGACTTTGTTTGCAATACACAGAAGCCATTATTTACTGCATATTAATGCTTGCTACAGTTTCTTTCTACTGCATTCTCCCTTCTCGGTTTTGTTTTTGTGCATCACTACATTTCTTGTTTTTTTCCTTTAGTTAGTTATTTATTTCCATCTTTCTTATTGTCTCCATGCATCACAGAGCAGGGACTAAGCGCACCATGGTAGTGATCGGGAATTACAAATACACTCTGTTATGTTCTGTTTTAGTGTAATATTACTGTTCATCTTTGTGTTGTTTGTAACCTGCATTGCTCATTGTTTTCTGCTCCATTGTGTGATGGCACGGTGGATGTTGATGTTGGACAGCAAGAGCAAAGGTCATGTCCTGCAAGTTTGTTGCAAACCAAAACAGTTGCAGTAATACAAAGCAGAAACCATCGACATAAGCAGTAGCTAAACGCCTGGAGCAGAAGCACTGGACCGAGGAATAGCAGCTGAAGGAGGTGTTGCAGTTAGCTAGGCAGACCGCAAGCAACACCTGGAGCAGAAGACAACCCGAGAGGTGTGGACAGACCGGATGCAGCAAATATGCGAACCTGGACAGCAACTGATATAGAGGTAGCAGGCCGATTGGAGACAGCATGAACAGCAGCCTGGAGTAGAACGAGAGTAGCTGGAGGGCCTGTACGGTTAGATGGCTAACCTAGAGCAGCCTGGAGAAAGTTGCAGTGTCAGTAGTGCATAACAGACCGAGAATGGAAGCTGAACAGAAGACAACAGCCTGGACCAGAGGATAAACTGAGACCACACCTGGAAATGAAAAATGGAATGAAGCATGAACAGTGAATGGAGGGATTTGGATTATTTAAATTTGTTAAGGCCTTGTTTGGCCATCTAAATTGTTACTTCATGCTTGTAGTTGTTTTAATTTTTAATTAGTTGTTAGTAATTGGTAGGTTAGTTTTAATAAATTTGCATATTAATTTAATTTGTAGTGTTAATTTTTAGTTTGTAGTTGATTTTATATTATATGTTTGGGATTGTATTTTGGTTTAGTATTTTATTAGTGGTATTTAGAATTAGTTTAGATTTAATGTGTTTCATGCCTTTTTAGTTTAGTCTTCATTTTTATTAGATTTTTAGTTTAGTTTAATTTGCATTTTTAGTAATTAGCTTAATTGCATGCATATTTTATTTTAGGTTAGTTTAATTGTAGTTTAATTAATCTTGCTTCATTATTTTCATATTTGCATTTTATTTTAATTGCGTTAATTAGCTTTAATTGTTTTAATTTCTTTTGTAGGTTTTTTATTTTAATTGCGTGGAACACTGTAAGTAATTTTGCTCGGTTTTATTTAGTTTTTATTATTTTATTGCTTTCCAGTAATTTTAATCTTAGACTTAGTAGATCACCCACTTTCAATTTCATAATTTGCTAGAATATACCATAGGGTAAGATTAACCGGTAGTTAATTAGGCTAACCAACTTCTTTGAGGGACGATAACTCGGGACTCAAATCTCATTATTACTTGTACGACCCGTGCACTTGCGGACAATACGTTTAGGGCGTGCCACATATCTTTAACTCCACACTCATCCAAGTCATGGATTCATGACATTTATACAAGTTCAAAGAAAAATTAAAAAATTAATTTTTTATGAGTAATAATGTCATTTAAAAAAAACAATTATAAAAGAAATAATGAAGAATTTGAGTTTCAATTAAAATCACATGTTTTTTTTTTAGTAGAAAATGAGAAGATAATCCTTCAAATTGTTGCAGGTAGAAGGAAAAAATAGTAAGTAAAATAATCGTAGGAAAAATTAGTAAGTAAAACAAAATTAATGATTATTTCACCAGTAGGTGTAATCCTCCAAGATTCAATAAATTCTTTTGAGATTGCAAGAGAACAAAGAAAACAAGGAAGCAGAGAAGATGAGAAGTGTAGAGAGGTGCAATTTGAAAGCTCTTTGTAGCTTTGTATTTATAGAGAAAATAATGAATCGAAGAGAATTAAGTTTGTAGAAAATTATGAGAGAATCAACAGAGAATATTTAACTTAAGAAATCAAGGAAAAAATCAAGTGAAAATCTAGATAATGTTTGATTAGTGAATGAAGAGGAAATCTTAAACATAAAAAGTAATTAAATAATTAAAAATCATTTTAGAAATACAAATTATCTAACAAAATGTGTGTTGCATGGCAAAGGAAATGGAGGACAACTACAAAAAGCTTGCTTGCTTCACTGCTACAATTCATCATCTTTAGCAATCGAGCTTCCCTGCCCTGCTGTCCTACAACAGTTCGTCATCTTCATCCTAGTTGATGCGTTTCATCTCTACACTTCTCCACGATATCCCTGCATCGTTCCCAGCAACCATGTAAACCCCACAAAATTCCCTTGTACTCGGTCTTAAGTGAACACATTGCAGGATTAAAAATGAAAATCTTTCGTGGATGATTAAATTAAATTATATTTTTGGTTCGAGAGAATTAGGCAAATTTAAGCAAAAAAGATATTTTATCATGAAGAATAAATGAGTACAAGAAATAACCTTACAATAAGTGGAGAGTATTGCCAAACTATATCAAAATATATCAAGTTATATAGTAATATTATTATTATTATATTATTAGACCTTTTAATGGAAGTAAAAGAGCAAGACCGACTTCATAGTAATGCCAACTCGAAAAAATGCTAAACCAGTTTTTCTTTGGTGAATGACGATGGTATTCTCTCGATGTAAAGGATGGAAGTGAAAATGATGATGTTGAACAGTATAACAATATTGGAAATGATAGAAATTGGTTATCCAAGCGGTTGTGTGTATATATATATATATATATATATATATATATATATATATATATATACAATTGTTGGATGTATAAAAAAATAAAAAGTCAGAGTTGGTGAGTGGATGATGTGTCACGACCTATTTTTCCTAAAAACCCCTACAAATTTTTTTGCTTTTTCATTTCCTTACCCGTCGTGAACAGTTTCACTACTAACAGTTGGGCTATGAGTCGATGTTAGTCCCTCCTGTCATGTTACTCACCTTAATATTCATTTTTCATATTTCATTTACATATCAATTTATTTTAACTAAATACATCCCCAATATTACATTCTTGTACAATATTGTGCCTCTATATGTTTAGATACAAAAATTATACGAATGTATATACCTGGTCTTGATAGGAAGCAACGGAAACTAAAATGTAAGACTACTATCGCTCTATTCTACTAAATGTACCATGTAGGGTGGAAAATGAAAGGGTGAGCGCAACTTGCTCAGTAAGGTAATAATGCAAGCAAGTAGATAACTACACTATCTACATGCTGGTAAAGGCATGACATGTAAAACATTTATATCTCGAGCATGAGGAAATTAAAACCATACCATGTATGAATATATCATATATCGTAAAACATGAATCGGCATGTAAAACATGAAAAACATCTCATGTAAAACCTCTCATGCTCGATACAATAAAACCTATCAAAACAATCCCAGAGGGATTCAACACAACTTTAAAATCATTAACATCCTTTTAAAAACCTATCAATTTCTCATTTAATACCACTTTTCATGAAAATCGTCACAAATCGGGGCTTGACCCCTCCCTCGGGTCTACCCTGGTCTAACAAGACCAATCAATTATATATCATGTGAGGCATGCAGGTTATTGTATGGAAACAATTGAGGACTATGTCCCTGTGATCCTAGGCTACACGAATCTCGGTGTGCTGGGTATCACAACTGCAATGGGAGGTGGGTCAAATCCTACCCGCCAGAATATCAAGTAACATGAATACAATAGTCATGACTACATGGTACAGCGTACTCCGTGTGACAATCACGGTACAACGTACTCCATTAACTCAATATCACAGTCTGGGGATGCCTGCCATAGGTCTTATCCCACTCCAGACCATGTCGATAACCAACCCATGTCTCAATCTACACGTGCGAGCATATCTTCCCACTGTGACACACAGTCTACAGGAGGCTCTAGCACGATCATATGCATGTCATAAAATTCCTGTGCGAGTGAAGCTCCAGCACGGCTCCATGCATATTCATGATATCAGAAAAACTCTCGTGCGAGTGAAGCTCCAGCACGGTTTCATAAAATCAATGAAATCTGTGTACGAGCAGCGCTCCAGTATGACTTAAAATAATTATAAATTTAGTTTAAATTCACGTACGAGAAATGCTCTAGTACGGATGCATAAAACCAAGTAAAATCCACGTACGAGCACAACTCCAATACGATAGTCATGTAAAGCAAGTTTGTAAAACTCAGTGCAAGTAATGCTCCAACACTCTGTATATGAGTTAAAATATAAAATCCAGTGCGAGCAGAGCTCTAGCACGATTTAAAACTCATACAAACATGGTAGGCTGCTCAATTTCACTGAAAAAATTCAAAAATCACAACTGACACCTAACTCGTGCCCTTTTTATGTAAAAACATGAAATAAAATAGCCAGCCTATCCATAATTTGCTTAAATTAAAGCAACATAATCATAGGAATATCAAAAACATGAAAATCATGCAATTTCATAGCCTTACTACCCTTTTCGAAATTTTCCTAACTAGGGGCAAAATCATAATTTTTACAGATACAACGATTTTTGTAAAAATTATTATTCTATTTCTAGATACCTTATGAGATTCTACGTAATGTAAATAACCCCAAAAATACGAGCAGATATCTCTATGCGCTTACAAAATTCCCTTACCTCAAATCACGTCGAGCGCGTATCTAAATTCAACTGTCGGAGGCTCGTCCAATCCGATTTGCTGCTAATCCAGTCTCTGGGGCTGCAAATAATTATTTATCATATTAATTTAATCCAATAAATATAATTCTCACGTTTACTACAGTTGATTTAACTAATTGGGCCAATTTACTCTTATTGGGCCCGATCACACCTTAATGGGCCTTGACCCATTTTCAACCTGTTTCTACTTATTAAATCCCTTCTTCGGGTTTACTGGGCTCATTCAGTTTACCAATAATCATCGGGCTTCGTTCTAAACTCATTGGATAGCTCGTATACTATTTACAGTAATTACTGTAAAATTTCGAATAATATTCCTTTTTATACAAAATTAATCCATAAAATAATCTTAACTCTGCATTGAGGACTCTAATTGTTGGAATTAAAATGTACTTACCCAATGTTACGCGGGGTACAAAAATCGGGGCTCAATTGGCTCTGGTTCGGGCTCTGTCGTGAAACTGCACAATTTTATATTTAGTTTTGGGTTAATTTTTGATTAAATATAATTTAAATAAATTTCTCGAAAATAATATCGGTCACTTTTGACCTCGTATCGACTTACCGAAAGTCCAGTGTATCCCCAAAAATTCTTTCCCTTTTTCCTTTTTCTCTTTTTTTCATCTCTTTCTTGGCTGAACCGGTTCGATCCGGTTCAGCCCGATTCAGACTGTTTCTGTCAAGTCGGTTCAGTCTGATTCAGTCGGTTCAAGGCCTCGTCGACCGGTTCTCCATCGGCTTTCGCTGCCAGCAGCTCCGCGGGATAATCCGATGCACAGATCTGGTCTTGGTTTCTTCCGAGGTGGTCGAAAAGTGGCCGATCTGGCCTCTTCTTCCTCGGCGTCAGTGGTGTCTTTCGTTTCCTCCGTTTTCGATCGTTTTCATCACCGACGGTGGCCAATCGACCCTCTTCCTGGCCGGTGGCGAGTCCCTCTTCCTTTCCCTGGCCTCCGTCCGCCACTTTCCTTCTCTTTCTCTCTCTTTCTCGCCCTTTCACTCTCGGTTCTCTCTTTCTCTCCTTTCTCTTCGCCGTTCACTGCCTCCCTCAGGTTGCTGGTGGCTCGGTTGTGGCTGCCTCTCGCCTGGCTCGCCGTCAGTCGGTCCCAGTCGTCAGGGTCTCCGTTCGTCAGTGGAGGCAGAGGCCTCAGAGTTTTGCTTCTTCAGTTTTTGCGTTTTTCGCGAAATCTCTTTTTTTTTAATTACTTTTTATTTATTTATTTTGTTAATATTTTAATCAATAAAATATATTAAAAAATCTAAAATATCTACAAAAATTATTATTTTATTCTAATTAATTAATTTAATTAATTTAATCTATTTTTTCACTTTTTCGGTATATTTTCTCCGTATTTTCGGGATATTGTCCTAAGTGAAAATTCTGATTAATTTCAATAAATTCATATCTTGATTAATTTAACCCGAAATTTAATTATTTCTTTGTTATTGATCAAGATTTCTCAATCCCATATTTTTAATTAAATTTTCTTGTCAAATTTATACCGACTTTTAGTCTTTTGACCGTTTTGCCCTTCAACGTGTTCAAAAATTTCATTTCAGTCCTTTTGCATTTTTTTAATACATTCGAAAATTTCTATTCATTCCATTTACTCTTATGATAAAAATTCGGGTCTTACATAATCTCCCCCACTTAAGAAATTTGGTCCTCCAAATTAGAACCAAGTCAAATGGATCCATAAACAACTCTAGGTACGTCTATCGTATCATATACTATCATTCTCAAGTGACTTTTTTCGGAGTGTAATACTACCAACATACTTAACAAGGGAGATCATCTTAAACCTCAACACTTTCTCGTTCCATCTAATACCCGAATTGATTTTTTCAACATACGTTTTACTTTCATTGAGATAAGTTGTTGGAGCTTATATCCAATCACATATGCGGGGTCCGGATAGTATTTCCGAAGCATCAAAAGATGGGACACACTGTGGATGCCTGCTAATTCAGGTGGTAATGCCAACCTACAGGCCTTATCTCCCACTTTGTCTAATCTCTTTCCGAATCTCGTTACGTCCTTATACTATATCCTTATATTATGTCCTAAGGGCATGTAACTTCCAACAATACTAATTCACCCTCGATGAATTGTCACGACCCAAATTACATAAAAATCAGAGTAAATTTTTTGCTTTTTGATTATTATTTAATTCTTACCTTTCTCTCATCGTGACCATCCTACAAACAGTTGGGCTATGATTCGGTGTTAGTCACCTCTCACCTATTTACCATTCCATTTTCATTATCACATTCACATATCAGAGTTTACTATCTTTTGACTTTAATTAAATACATACACCATGGTATTTATAACTATACATCCCCGACATCAATGTCCGTTTACAGTACTGTGCATTACATATTTAGATACAAAACTATGCAAATGTGCATACCTGTCACTCGATGGGAAGTAATAGATACCAAGATACAAGTCCTCAGCCGCTCACTAACTATTGCGAGTGCTCTGAAAAGATGAGAAAATAAGGGGGTAAGCAAATCACACGCTCAGGAAGGCAATTATGCAAGTAAGTAGATAGCTTCACTATCTACATGCTCATAATGCCATGCCTTAAAATCCATTTCTTTTCATTAAAATCTCAAGCACAAAATCATGTATTTCATCATGACTTAGTTTATAAAACTGTTCGTGCATATATAAATCATGTAATTAATGCATCAAAGGCATTTTATGTGACATCATTAAATCATAATGAGCATGAAGCAAATCCAGATCATGTATTCTTTCATGTCATGTAAGAAAAATCATGAATTTGAAATGAAAGCATGGAAAACTCCACATGCTACTGCATTTAAATCATTTCACTTAAAACGCAGTATAAAACAACCCTTCCAGGTCAATCATCTTATAAAATAATTCATTATAAAATTCTCAGAAAAATCTATCATCGTAGTACAAAATCATAAAATCGGGGGCCTGACCCCTCCTTCGGGTCTACCCTGGTCTATCCAGACCACAATTTATATCATGTGAGACAAGTAGGTGACTATCAGTAACAACATAGGACTATGGCCATAACCTCGTGATCCCTGGCAACACGGTACCTAGTGTGTGAGGTATCACACCTGAAACGGGAGGTGGGTCATCCTACCCGCCAGAATAACATAACACTAGGATTGCGAGGGCAAGGCTTGCTGCCACGTGGCTAATGCCACTCCACTCCAACAATCTCCACGGTATAGCGTACTCCACGTGATATACACGGTACAACGTACTCCGTGAACCCAAGCTCAATCAGGGGTGCCTGCAATAGGTCTTATCCACCCATATCAATTATCATCTCTATCTCAGTATGCACGTGTGAGCATATCATCTCACTGTGACACACAGACTACAGGAGGCTCCAACACGACTATATGCATAAAATATAAATCCATGTGTGAGCGAAGCTCAAGCACGACTCCTTGCATATTCATGATATCAGAAAACCTCGTGCGAGCGAAGCTCTAGCACGGTTTTATAAAAATTAGTAAAATCTGCATACGAGCAGTGCTCCAGTACGACTTAAATTGATTATAAATTCAAGTAAAATCCACGTACGAGCAATGCTCAGATACAGATATGTATAAAAACTCAGTGAAAACCACGTACGAGAAAAACTCCAGTACGACTTTAGAATGAATTATAAAACCATATAAAACTTCGTGCGAGTAACGCTCCAGCACAAATGAATGCTCAAATAAATCAAATCTCGTACAAGTTACACTCCAGCATGGCTTTATGCATAATTAAAGCAAATCTCGTGCGAGTTACACTTCAACACGGCTTTTATGCAATTGTCATATCAAAACTGGATGCGAGCTAAGCTCTAGTACCTCTCATGCATATCAAATCAGTAAAACTAGTGCGAGCAATCGGTCCAGCACCTTTCTATGCATATCAGTCAAAACAAGTCAAAACAGAGTGCGAGCAAGGCTCCAGCACTTCTCATGCATTTCACAAGAATAAAAATCAGTGCAAGCAACCGCTCTAGCACATTTCATGCATATGATGTCACACAAGTCGGTGCGAGCAACCGCTCAAGCACATTTATGCACACTCACAAATGCAGATATAGTGCGAGCTATGCGCCAGCACTATCTGTTTCTATATAAACTTGATAGTTGGCCATTTTCCAAAGAAATTTCATTAAATATGAATAACACCTACGTAGTATTATCTTGTGAAATTATACAATTTCAGGCCAATCTACCGATTTGCTTTGATTAAAACCAATCAAATTCCTTAATTCAGAAAATTCCTTAAATCATGCATTTCATGCGTGTCATGCTTTCACCATCCTTAGGTGAACTTCCCTCAATAGGGGTAAAATAATCTTTACCTATTTCGATCCTTAAAATCATTTAAACCACTTTTAGGATCATTATACAATAACAATGTATACATACAAAATCAGTGTATACAAAAACTATTAAAATACGCGTAGCTACCTCTAGCTACTCACATAATTCCCTTACCTCATTTTTCTGTACAGTCTGACCTTTCCACTGATGACTCGTCACGCAGTCCGATATGCTCCCAATCCAATCTCCGAAACTGCGGATAATTTTACATTAGGTCAAATACAATACAATTAATTGTATTTCATAATTTTCTGGGCTTAATTTAAATCATTGGGCTCGTTTACCCATATTGGGCTCGATTGCACCTTAATGGGCCTTAAGTCCATTTTTCCCACTTTATTCACATTATCGAGGCCTATTGGGCTCATTGGGCCCATCAGTATTTATTGATCCTCGTTCTAAATTCTCAGATAGCTCAATTAATTATTTACGACAATTTATCTGAATTTCCAGAATTTAATCCATTTAATGCGGAATTTAAATCTGTAATTTATGCGATAAATATCAATCACGCATAACAATGTAAAATTGTCGTAAATAAGGATTACTTACCCGTGATTCCATGATAGTACGCAAATCGAGGTAGTCTCGAGCTCTCGGTTGATGCCAATTGTCGAGCTACACAATTTACATAATTTTTCAGGTAAATTTTCAGTCGAATATTAATCAAATTAAATATTTTGAAATTTAAATCGGTCAATTCGACCGCTTACCGACTTACCCGTAGCTCGATTGCATCACTGAAATTTTTCCCAATTTTTTCTCTTTTTCTTTTTCCATTTTTTCCTTTTTTTCCTTTTCTTTTTGGCTGAACCGGTCCGGTCCGATTCAACCCTGTTCAGACCACCGGTTTAGTCTGGTTCGGTTCGGTCAGTTCAGTCACCATTTCGTCATTCCGGCACCGTCCGACCGATTCTCGGGCCGTTTTCGGTGCCGTTCGGCGCGCCATCGCCTGGGATTCCAAAATCGAGCCTTGGTGTGGCTCGAATCAATGTCAATAGCCGTCGATCGAAGCTTCTCCCCCGCGGCATCTCCTTCCATTTTTGGCGTGCTCTGGCGTTTCCATGGCACGTCATCGCCGCTGTGATGTCACCCGAGGTCGGGCTGTCTTTGTCGGCCCTCGTCGGCCCCTAAGCCTCGCCGGTGGTCGTTGGCCTGAGGGATTTGGTTCCCTCAGTTTCGGCTGCTATGTTTCTCTTCTCTCTCCCCGATATCCTTTCCAATTTTGTTTTTTGATTTTCAATTTTTTTTTCTTTTTTTTCATTTACTTTATTTATTTCTAATTAAATTTATTATTATTTTATTTGATTAAAATATTCAATTAAAATCCAAAATATCTAAAAAAATTTGTATTTCATTCATTTATTTAATAAATGAATTTCTCAGTTTTATTTCGGCTTTCCAGTTATTTTTCGATTATTTTCGAGATTATTTTTCAAAATGAAAATTTTGATTTATTTCACTAAATTCATATCTTGATCAATTTAATCTAAAATTTAATTATTTCTTCGTTATTGATCAAGATTTCTCAATTCCATATTTTTAATTAAATTTTCTTATCGAATTATACCGACTTTCGATCTTTTGACCATTTTGCCCTTGCACGTTTCGGGAATACTATTTCAATCCTTTTACATTTTTAAATGCACTCGAAAATTTCTATTCATTCCCTTTTTGCTCTTACGATAAAATCGGGTTTTACAATCCCCCCCCCCCCCCCCCACTTAAGAAATTTGGTCCTCCAAATTAGAACCAAGTCAAATGAGTCCATAAATAACTTCGGGTACATCTATCGTATCATATACTGTCATCCTCAAGTGACTTTCTCCGGAGTGTAATATTACCATCATACTTAACTAGGGAGATCATCTTAAACCTCAACACTTTCTCCTTCCTGTTTAATACCTGTTTTGATTTTTCCAATCATACGTTACACTTTCATTGAGCTAAGCTGTTGGAGCTCATATCCGATCACATATGCTGGATCTGGATATAATTTCTGAAGCATCATAAGATAGGACATATTGTGGATGCCTGCTAATTCAGGTGGTAATGCCAACCTATAGGCCTTCCACTTTTGTCTAATCTCAAAGGATTCAATCTAACGAAACTCAATTTACCTTCTTTCGAATCTCGTTATGTCCTTATGACAAATAACCGCCAACAATACTAATTCACCCTCGGTGAATTTCAATGGTTTTCTGTCTCTTGTCAGCATAGCTTTTTTGTCCTTAATCTCTCACAAATCAACTGAACATCCTCAGAGGTTTGTCTTACCAATTCGGAAACAATTCTCTATCTGTCATCCACTTCTTCTTATCCAAATCGGGAAACAACTCCCTACAGTCATACAATGCCTCATTTAAAATCATCCCAATATTCAAGTGACAACTGTCATTATTGGCGAATTCAATTAGTAACAACTGATCATCCCAGGAGCTTATAAAATCAATGGCACACGCTCTCATCACATCCTCCAAAACCTGTACAGTCCTCTCTGACTGACCATCTATCTGAGGATGGAAAGCTGTGCTAACACTCAATCGGGTTCCCATAGCTTCCTGAAAAATGTTCCCAGAAGTGGGAAATGAAGCGGGAATCCCTATCTGATACCATGCTCACTAGAACGCTACATAATGTTCCACAATTTTCCTTACATATAATCTGCCTACACACTCAGAGTATCTGTGGATTTCATAACCAGAAGGTGGGTAGACTTAATCAATCTATCGACTATCACCCAGATAGTCTCATGATTCATCTGGGTCCTCTGTAACCATCACAAATATCAATGGTAACTTGTTCCCATTTTTGTGTCAATATAGGTAGAGGCTGCAATAATATAGGTAGAGGCTGCAATAACCCTGTAACTTCTCATACTCTATCTTGATCTGTTGACATACGAGACACTTTGCTACAACACTACAATATCACTTTTCATACCTGACCACCAATACCCTTTTCAAGGATTCCGATATATTTATTACTTCCCGGATGCATTGTATAACCCGAAGAGTGAGCTTCTGACAATAACACTATCTCAGCAACTATGGTCCTAGGGAGCACTTATACTGTCTCTGAACCTCTGTAAGTCATCATCACTCACTGTGAACTCTATCACTATACCTTTCTGAATCTAACCCACACTATCGACACCATGCCAATCATCACGCTAAGCCTGGCAAATTCGGTCACTCAAATCCGATTCTAACCTCAGGCTAGCTGTCACAAAATCACCGTCATCATCAGAAGGAATCACATCACTACTGAGGCTCACAACTGCTCTAGCAGTTTACGTTCCCTGACCATCATATGTGATACCATCCCGAGGCTCTTTCTGTTCAAGGCATCAGCCATTACATTAGCCTTTCTTGGGAGGTACAATGTTCACAATCATAATCCTTAGAAGCTCTAACCTTCTTAGTTGTCTCATATTCTACTCTTTCTGTGAAAACAGATACTCGGGGCTTTTACGATCAGTGCATACCCGAAATGTCTCACCGTATAAGTGATGGCGCCATACCTTTAGTGTAAACGCTACGGCTGCCAACTCTAAATCATGGGTCGGATAGTTTCTCTCATGGTCCTTGAACTATCTGGATCCATAATCGACTATCTTCCCATTTTACATCAATACACAGCCCAATCCTTATTTTAAGGTATCCATACACACTGAAACCTCTTGAGCTGTTGGTTATGGTGAGAATAATTATGGTGGTCAGTTTATTACTTCAATACACCAAAACTCACGAAAGCCATTTTCATACCTATCATCCCACTCGTATACAATCTTTTCCCGAATGAGATGTGTCAACTGAGCAGTCCATTTTGAGAAACTCTTAACAACTCATCTGTAAGAGTTTCCAGTTGCTACTCATGCTCTTCCCTGGACTTCGAATACATCAAAATATCATCGTTAAAGATGACAACCAATTGGTCCAGGTAAGTCTTAAATACCTCATTGTAGTTGAGTTTCACTAAATATTTCTATCATCCATATCCTTGACCTATATACGCATAAATGTATAATGTCATTTTGAAATTGCTTCCGTTCAAGATATTAACCCACGTCATTTCCTTTTTTCTTATATTAACGGCTTTTATAAAATTTTAATTTTTTAAACCTTCATGATTAATCGACTTCTATATTTCTTTATCGTACTAGTAAAGGTACCTAAATTTTAAATGTATATATATTACGACTATCGATTTCAATTTATAGGTTATGTGTGCGCTTCTAAACGCTGTCAAATCTTCAGGTGGGAAAGTATTTTGAAATACCTTTATTAACCCTCAGACTTGACCACATAGACGGGTTATGGATATATATCATCCTCTTATCCTTAGTCGCAATCCATAGTCACTACATATCGTTCAATCCAATTTACTTTACATATCAAAGATATTCTTATCTTGCATACGCTTCTTATTCCAATATATCTCGTATTCAGGATCTATCACATCTCATTGCTTATCTCCTTTCATATATCACTTATAACCAACTCTTTCATTACTTGTTAAAACTTACAATCTCTATACCCATATTCAGTTAGTGAAAATTAGCTAACTATCATCATCTTGCCTAAGGGTACAGGCTGCACATCTTTCGCTAGCTTATAAGCAACTGAAGGCAGTATGAATAAGTATGTGGCACTAGGATCAATTAAAATAATTACTTCATTATTCTTAACCATTGTGGTATCTTCCACCGCATTAGATGAAACATCAGTAGTGTCTTGGTCCAAGGCATACACTCGCCCTCGTCCAACATCTTATTTCTGTGGTAACTACCACATATTCTACACTGTATACACTGCTACACTGTTACACTGTTACACTGCTCAACTGCTACGGAGCAGGTCGAGGTCCTCAAAATACAATACCCCTCAAAAGTATTGAAATTAAATACACTGGGGCTTTACCAATCATCTTACCCCATGACACATCATCTCTAATTTCTTGCCAAACTACCTTTTTCCCGTTCTGACATCTCTGTCATTCTCTATTCTCTTTTTGTCTTTATTTCAACCTTTACTACCTTTCCCAATCTCAGAGGCGTGCAACTTATGATCTTATTCACACAACTGTAGTCTGCTCACAGCCTCGGCATAGGTAGTGATATCTAACGGCATAATCAGACTCTTATTAACAATCTGAGCACTTCAATGAACTTTCAGACATCTCGACTCTCACTGTTCATAGTGTCGGAGTCATATCTGCCCAGGAATATAAACTGAGTTTCATACTCGTTAATCAACCAGTTCCTCTGGGTCAGAGTATTGAATGTTATCTGTAATTTCCTTTAACCGTCCAAGATATTCTGTCACCGAAATATATCTAGAATATTTTCCATACCCATTCTGGATGTCTAACTCTTAAGGTGGGTCGAGCGGACTTCCATTAATGCTCCAACTCACCCTTAAATTCCATATATAATTTGAGCAATTAGCTCTCAAAATATTCTTCACACTCCGCTCCAACCTCGCGAAGCATGTCTCAATACTATTCGATCTCTCTGTCAGACTCTGTCCGATCTCTCTGCCGGACTCTGTGGGGCATACTCAACATCAGTCTCCACTTCAATCTCATCTCGAGTTTCATGTGACGACTCAGTACGACTCTTAGGCCTACCTCTACGACCTCGAGCTCGTGTACTCGCCTCTCAACCATAGTGGTTATCAGTTAATGAGTCTATTCTTACATTTAAAACCAAATTCTTAGCTGCACTTCCATCTTGATATACACAATTGTATCTAAACAATGCACAGTACATAGAGATATAAACTTTCTTAACCACTAATACCGACTCATAGCAGGCCAACTCGAGCTCTGATACCATTAAACCTGTCACG
Source organism: Firmiana major (assembly GCA_033439115.1). Classification (NCBI taxonomy): domain Eukaryota; kingdom Viridiplantae; phylum Streptophyta; class Magnoliopsida; order Malvales; family Malvaceae; genus Firmiana; species Firmiana major. The sequence goes on along the minus strand of CM065904.1, from coordinate 53,987,647 downwards.
ACCCAAATTACCTAAAATCAGAGTAAATTTTTCACTTTTTGATTATTATTTAATTCTTACCTTTCTCTCATCGTGACCATCCTACAAACAATTGGGCTATGATTCAGTGTTAGTCACCTCTCACCTATTTACCATTCCATTTTCATTATCACATTCACATATCAGAGTTTACTATCTTTTGACTTTAATTAAATACATACACCATGGTATTTATAACTATACATCCCCGACATCAATGTCCATTTACAGTACTGTACATTACATATTTAGATACAAAACTATACAAATGTGTATTCCTGTCACTCGATGGGAAGCAGCGGATACCAAGATGTAAGTCCTCAGCCGCTCACTAACTATTGCAAGTGCTCTAAAAAGATGAGAAAATAAGGGGGTGAGCAAACCACACGCTCAGTAAGGCAATTATGCAAGTAAGTAGATAGCTCCACTATCTACATGCTCATAATGCCATGCCCTTAAAATCCATTTCTTTTCATTAAAATCTCAAGCACAAAATCATGTATTTCATCATGACTTAGTTTATAAAACTGTTCGTACATATATAAATCATGTAATTAATGCATCAAAGGCATTTTATGTGACATCATTAAATCATAATGAGAATGAAGCAAATCCAGATCATGCATTCTTTCATGTCATGTAAGACAAATCATGAATTTGAAATGAAAGCATGGAAAACTCCCCATGCTACTGCATTTAAATCATTTCATTTAAAACGCAGTATAAAACAACCCTTCTGGGTCAATCATCTTATAAAATAATTCATTATAAAATTCTCAGAAAAATCTATCATCGTAGTACAAAATCATAAAATCGGGGGCCTGACCCCTCCCTCGGGTCTACCCTGGTCTATCTAGACCATAATTTATATCATGTGAGAAAATTTGGTGACTATCAATAACAACATAGGACTATGACCGTAACCTCGTGATCCCTGGCAACACGATACCTAGTGTGCGAGGTATCACACCTGAAACTGGAGGTGGGTCGTCCTACCCTCTGGAACAGCATAACACCAAGATTGCGAGGGCAAGGCTTGCTGCCTCGTGGCTAATACCACTCCACTCCAACAATCCCCACGGTACAGCGTACTCCGTGTGATATACACTGTACATCGTACTCCATAAACCTAAGCTTAATCAGGGGTGCCTGCAATAGGTCTTATCCACCCATATCAATTATCATCTCTTTCTCAGTATGTACATGTGAGCATATCATCTCACTGTGACACACAGTCTACAGGAGGCTCCAACACGACTATATGCATGTAATATAAATCCCTGTGCGAGCGAAGCTCAAGCACGGCTCCATGCATATTCATGATATCAGAAAACCTTGTGCGAGCGAAGCTCTAGCACGGTTTCATAAAAATCACTAAAATCCGTGTACGAGCAGTGCTCCGGTACGACTTAAACTGATTATAAATTCAAGTAAAATACACATATGAGCAATGGTCAGGTACGGATATGTATAAAAACTCAGTGAAAACCTCGTATGAGAAAAACTCCAGTATGACTTTCAAATGATTATAAAACCATATAAAACTTCGTGCGAGTAATGCTCCAGCACGAATGAATGCTTAAATAAATCAAATCTCATGCGAGTTACACTCCAACACGACTTTATGCATAATTAAATCAAATCTCGTGCGAGTTACAGTGCAGCACGACTTTTATGCAATTATCATATCAAAACTGGATGCAATTGCTCCAGCACCTTTTTATGCATATCAGTCAAAACAAGTCAAAACATGTCAAAATAGAGTGCGAGCTAGGCTCCAGCACTTCTCATGCATTTCACAAGAATAAAAATCAGTGCGAGCAACCGCTTTAGCACATTTCATGCATATGATGTCACACAAGTCGGTGCGGGCAACCGCTCAAGCACATTTATGCACACTCACAAATGCAGATATAGTGCGAGCTATGCGCCAGCACTATCTGTTTCTATATAAACTTGATAGTTGGCCATTTTCCAAAGAAATTTCATTAAATATGAATAACACCTACGTAGTGTTATCTTGTGAAATTATACAATTTCTGGGCAATCTACCGATTTGCTTTGATTAAAACTAATAAAATTCCTTAATTCGAAAAATTCCTTAAATCATGCATTTCATGCATGTCATGCTTTCACCATCCTTAGGTGAACTTTCCTCAATAGGGGTAAAATAGTCTTTACCTATTTCGATCTTTAAAATCATTTAAACCACTTTTAGGATCATTATACAATAACAATATATACATACAAAATCAGTGTATACAAAAACTATTAAAATACGCGTAGCTACCTCTAGCTACTCACATAATTTCCTTACCTCATTTTTCTATACAGTCTGACCTTTCCACTGATGACTCGTCACGCAGTCCGATATGCTCCCAATCCAATATCTGAAACTGCGGATAATTTTACATCAGGTTAAATACAATACAATTAATTGTATTTCATAATTTTTTGGGCTTAATTTAAATCATTGGGCCCGTTTACCCATATTGGGCCCGATTGCACCTTAATGGGCCTTAATCGGCCTTAAGCCTATTTTCCCACTTTATTCACATTATCGAGGCCTATTGGGCTCATTGGGCCCATCAGTATTTATTGAGCCTCGTTCTAAATTCTCAGATAGCTCAATTAATTATTTACGACAATTTATCTGAATTTCCATTTAATCCATTTAATGCGGAATTTAAATCCGTAATTTATGCGATAAATATCAATCAAACATAACGATGTAAAATTGTCGTAAATAAGGGTTACTTACCCGTGATTCCATGATGGTACATAAATCGAGGCTATCTCGAGCTCTCGATTGATGCCAATTATCGAGCTACACAATTTACATAATTTTTTGTGTAAATTTTCAGTCGAATATTAATCAAATTAAATATTTCAAAATTTAAATCGGTCAATTCGACCGCTTACCAACTTACCCGTAGCTCGATTGCATGTTCAAATCGTCGGTTTAATTCAGTTTGGTTCAATCGGTTTAGTCCGATTCGACCGATTCAGTCACCATTTCATTGTTTCGGCGCCGTCCAGTCGGTTCTCGGGCCATTTTCGGTGCCGTTTGGCACTCCATTGCCTGGGATTCCAAAATCGGGCCTCGGTGTGGCTCGAATCGGCACTGATGGCCGCCGATCGAAGTTTCTCCCCCGCGGCATCTCCTTCCGTTTTCGTCGTGCTCCGGCGTTTCCACGACGCGTCACCACCGCTGTGATGTCGCCAGAGGTCGGGCTGTCTTCGCTGGCCCTCGCCGGCCGCTAAGCCGAGCCGGTGGTCGTCAGCCTGAGGGATTTGGTTCCCTCGATTTCGGCTGCTATGTTTCTCTTCTCTCTCGCCAATATCCTTTCCAATTTCGTTTTCTGATTTTCAATTTCTTTTTTTTTTCTTTTTTTCATTTACTTTATTTATTTCTAATTAAATTTTATTATTATTTTATTTGATTGAAATATTCAATTAAAATCCAAAATATCTAAAAAAATTTATATTTTATTCATTTATTCAATAAATGAATTTCTCAGTCTTATTTCGACTTTCCGATATATTTTTCGATTATTTTTGAGATTATTTTTCGAAATGAAAATTTCGATTTATTCCACTAAATTCGTATCTTGATCAATTTAATCCGAAATTTAATTATTTCTTCGTTATTGATCAAGATTTTTCAATCTCATATTTTTAATTAAATTTTCTTGTCAAATTTATACCGACTTTAAATCTTTTGACCATTTTGCCCTTACACGTTTTCGGGAACACCATTTCAAACCTTTTGCATTTTTAAATGCACTCGAAAATTTCTATTCATTCCTTTTTTGCTCTTACGATAAAATCGGGTGTTACATGAATTACAATTGTTTTCTGTCTTTTGTCAGCATGGCTTTTCTGTCTACTCTGAGGTGTTCTTAAGCTCTCACAAATCAACTGAATATCCTCAGAGGTTTGTCTTACTAATTTGGAAACAATTCTCTATCTGTCACCCACTTCTTCTTATCCAAGTAGGGAAACAACCCCTACGGCCATATAATGCCTCATCTGAAGTCATCCCGATACTTGACAACTATCATTATTGGCGAATTTGATTAGTAACAACTAATCATCCCAGGAGCTTATCAAATCAATGGCACACGCTCTCATCATATCCTCCAGAACCTGTACAGTCCTCTCTGACTGACCATCTGTATGAGGATGGAAAGCTATGCTAACACTCAGTTGGGTTCCTATAACTTCCTGAAAACGTTCCTAAAAGTAGGAGGTGAAGCAGGAATCCCTATATGATATCAAGCTCACTGGAACGCTACATAATGTTCCACAATCTTCCTTACATATAACTCCGCCTACGCACTCAGAGTATCTGGGGATTTCATAACCAGAAGGTGGGTAGACTTAGTCAATCTATCGGCTATCACCCAGATAGCCTCATGATTCATCTGGGTCCTCTGTAACCCATTACAAATTTATGGTAACTTATTCCCATTTTTGTATCAATATAGGTAGAGGCTGTACTAACCCTGTAGACTTCTAGTACTCTACCTTAATCTGCTAACATACGAGACACTTCTCTACAATCTCTCCAATGTTTCTTTTCATATTTGACCACCAATACCTTTTTTTTTAAATCTATTACTTCTCGGATGCACTGTATATCCCAAATAGTGAGCTTCTAACAATAACTATCTCATCACTGTGGTCCTGAGATCTCTGACCCTTAGTAAGCTATCATCACTCTCTGTGAACTCTATCACTATACCCATTTGAATCTGACCCACACTATCGACACCATGCCGATCATCATGCTAAGCCTGGAAAATTCGATCACTCAAATTCGGTTCTAACCTCAGGCTAGCTATCACACAATCACTATCATCATCAGAGGGAATCACATCACTACTAAGGCTTACAAACGACTTTATAATTCACGCTCCCTGACCATCATATGTAATACTATCCTGAGGCTTTTTCTGCTCAAGGCATTAGCCATCACATTAGCCTTTTCGGGGTGGTATAATTTCCATAATCATAATCCCTTAGAAGTTCTAACCTTTTTTTTTTCTCATATCCGACTCTTTCTGTGAAAACAGATACTCGGGGCTTTTATGATCAGTGCATACCTGAAATTTCTCACCATGTACATAGTAGTGTCATATACTCAGTACAACCACTATCGGTGTCAACTTTAAATCATGGGTCGGATAGTTCTTTCATGGTCTTTGAACTGTCTGGATCCATACGTGACTATCATCTCAGTTTGCTTCAACACAGAACCCAATCTTGGTTTCAAGACATCCATATACCCTAAGAAACCTCTTAATCTATTGGGTATGGTGAGAATAAATGCGGTGGTCAGTTCATACTTCAATACACCAAAACTCCTGTCACGTCGATCATCCGATTTAATTACAACTTTTTCTAAGTTAAACGTGTCAACAAAGTAGTCCATTTCGAAAATTCTCAACAAATCAGCTGTAAAAACAATTTCCAAGTGTATGCTTATGATTTTCCCTGGACTTTAAATACACCCAAAATATCATCATAAGGATGATAACAATCGATCCAGGTAAAGTTTAAATACCTCATCATAGTTGAGTTCCACTAAATATTTCAATCACCCATATCCTTAACCTATGAACGCATAAACGTATAATGTTATTTCAAAATCGCTTCTGTTCAAGATACTAACCCGCGTCATTTCCTTTTTCTTATATTAACGGCTTTTATTAAATTTTAATTTTTTTAAACCTTCCTGATTAATCGAATTCTATATTTCTTTATCGTACCAGTAAAGGTACCCTAATTTTAAACATATATATAACGACTGTCGATTTCAATTTTTTAGGTTGTGTATACTTTTAGACGCTGTCAAGTCTTCAGGCTGGGAGGTATTTTGAAATACCTTTATTAACCCTCAGACTTGACCACATGGACTGGTTATAGATATATCCACCCCCTTATCCTTGGTCCCAATTCATATCTACTATATATCGCTTAATCCAAATTATTTCACATATCAGAGATATTCGTACCTTGCATACGCCTCTTATTCCAATAGATCTTGAATTCAAGATCTATCACATCTCAAAGTGTTGGCTCTACCGAGAGGGGGGTGAATCGATTTTCTAACGTTAATGGCAAATTTTAAATTAATCCTAATTTAATCAGCAAATGATAATGAGCAATACAATGAAATTAAACAATTTAATGCAAGATAGGGAAGAGAGAAACAAACACAATCGTTTATAGAGGTTCGGCCAATCTCTTGCCTATGTCCTCTCTCCTTGACCTTCTTGTCAAGTGCTTTCTTTCTCTCCTTCAACAGAAGTTACAATGTTCCTTTTTCAGGTTAAGGAACACAAGGAGATCGATCTCATATATGAGTAGATCGATCTCTCAATTTGAAAATGTTAGGGGAGATCGATCTGTCGAATAGGCAGATTGATCTTCTAATCTCTCTGTTTGAGGCACGATTGATTTACAGATCGATCTGCCATGCATTCTCGTAGTGGGGAGATCGATCTCTCATTAACCCAGATCGATCTCCTTAGCTCTCTGACTTTGAGAAGATCGATCTCTTCCTTACCAGATCGATCTCATAAGCTCTCTGTTTGAGTGTAGATCGATCTTACTGATCGATCTACTGTCTTTGCTTTAAGGGAGATCGATCTCTTCCTAGATCAGATCGATCTCCTCAACTCCAGTATTAGGCAGATCGATCTCATAAACCTTATAGATCGATCTCACTCTTCCTCAATACCTTTGTATAGGTTCAAAGCTTGGCAGATCGATCTCATGTCTTCCTGAGATTGATCTCTCATCCAAGAAAAACCCAGGAGATCGATCTCTCATAACCCAGATCGATCTCTCATCAACAGAACTTTAAGTTCTGGTACTGCTAACTTCTAAACATGTTTTTATATCATCTTTACATTATTGAATGTACTTGTTTTGTCATTTCAAAATACATTAACTCAACAATCTCCCCCTTTTTGATATGACAAAACCTATTCAATCAACATGTTTAGTTGCCTATTTTCATTTTGCACAAACTCCCCCTTTTTGTAAACTCCCCCCCACTTTTGGCTTTTGTTCTCTAAACTTTCTTAACTCCCCCTAATTTTAATCAGTCCTTTTAAACCATTGGATATGATTCTTAAAGTCATTTAAACATGTTTTAACCAACGCATATGTTCTTAACATTATTTCTTCTCCCCCTTTTTGTCATATCAATGGCAAGAAAGAAATCCAAACAATACTCCTGTCATTTCAAATTAACATTTCATTAAAAAAACTCATTCAATAACACAGAGGGCAGCTCATTCAAGCAAATTCAGTTCAAACAACAACGAGTAATGGAAACATATAACAAAACTAGATCTAGCAAATAAGTCCTATAGTGGATGAGGAAATCGATCCACGAGATCCTCAACGTGAGTGCGAGTGTCTTGAAGCTCATCAAACATCGCCTCCTAAGTCTCATGAAGATTTGCAAAGCCTTCATCCACTTTGCGGTTCAGCTCCTCGAACATCCGCTGCTGGGTTGCATGAAGGTTTGCAAAGCCTTCATCGATCTTCCTGTTGAGCTCACTCATCATCGTCACAATGAGCTCCATGCCAGCAGGTGAGGGTGCAGGTGCAGTGGGCTGAGCTGTTAAAGATGATGGACGCTCAGTCGGTGCAGCCGGTGGATCTATAGGTTCATCGAAGGGATCTTCCTCCATAGCTGCAGCAGACTATTTTTCCCGCTTCTTCTTCCAGTCACCCCGGAAGTCCTTGTAGTAGCCCATGTGGTGGAGTGTCCCGATGTTGAGGACGCTCTTTGGAGAGGGCATTTCACACGTTTTGCAGCTGCTGTCCACTCCGAGTCGTTAGAGAAAGTACACCAATGGTTGCGAAAACACTATCGTTGTGGCTTGGCCACGTACGATCTTCAACCAGTCTTGATATATAAAGTGGACGAGGCTGGGTTTTTGACTGGTGGAGTGAATGTGGTGTGTCCAGAACCTATCTAACCGCCTGACGGTGGAGTGACGGGTACCGAATGGATGAAGGTTCCAAGATATGATGAGGTGGAGTAACCGTGGGTGCATTGGGAGGTCACTCGCCTTATCCCCAGGAATATCAAATTCCAAAGGGACTTCCTATCTTCGTTTGTCAAGCCTTCATCGCGTATGTTGAAAGCGTGGGCTAGGACTTCAGTGTCTATTGCAATGGATTTTCCCATAACATACGTTATAAACCCGAGAATATTACAAGTGTTGTTAGGATCATAGGTGAGTTCGGCATTGGAAAAGAATGCTCGAACGATATTTGGAGGTACGGGAGTATTGATTTTTAGGAATGACATCCAACCAAATTCTTTAAATTTGGATAGATAGGGAAAATCGATGCGATTTAAGAAGGAGAAATCGATTGTTCACCAATGTTTAATTGGTATGGTGGAAAAATATTCTTCATATCGCTTCCTTTTCATAGGTGTTTTAAAACACCTGTTGAAGGTAGCGACTGAAGAGGGAGGAATGGATTGGGAAGATGACCCTTGTTCTACACTGGATCGAGGAGGTTTTTGGCCTGTTCTTTTAAGTCTAGGCATGGTTCTAGACACGGGAATTACTCTAAGACAGGTTCACAAACAAAAATCAATGGAACAGTGACTAGATTTGCCATAGAGTGAAATTTAACACAAATCTTAAGAAGTTTTTGAGAAAACAATAAGGAATGTGGGTTACTATACCAGTAAACGAAGGAGAAATGCGACGAAGACCGTACCGAGATCGATCTGAGGAGGAATCGAGAGAGGAAGTGCGAGGGAAGTTAGGGATTTGAGGTTTTGGCAATTTCAGATTTGGGGATTTTTCGCCAGTTTTTATAGTCCAGGGCACAGGAGATCGATCTGTCGAGACGACAGATCGATCTATCATTTTCAGAAGCTCGAAGAGATCGATTTGTGGTTCCATAAGATCTGTTGGCTCTACCGAGAGGGGGGTGAATCGATTTTCTAACGTTAATAGTAAATTTTAATTTAATCCTATTTTAATTAGCAAATGAAAATAAGCAATATAATAAAATTGAACAATTTAATGCAAGATAGGGAAGAGAGAAACAAACACAATCGTTTATAGAGGTTCGGCCAAACTCTTGCCTACGTCCTCTCTCCTTGACCTTCTTGTCAAGTGCTTTCTTACTCTGCTTCAACAGAAGTTACAATGTTCCTTTTACAGGTTAAGGAATAACCTCTCTACCCTTTGCAATATGAAAATGTATTCACCCTTTTACAATTAATCTCACTGAGGAACAATCCTCTTTCTCTCTCAAGATAAGGATGAATACAGAAATGAAGCTTTAATGTAGGTAGGATAAATACAGCTTTTGCACTTAAGCATATACAATAAATCTCAATAAATGAGGAATGAAGACACAAGGAATGAAAGTGTTGAAAGCTTGAGAATGTAGAAAATGTGCAGCAATAATGTCTCTCTTCTCTTTGTCTTCAATGCTTGGTTAAATACTGAAGGATTGGTAGTTGGAGCATTAAATGCTGTTTTTCCCGTTGAGATTTTGCAGAAACTAGCCGTTGGGTACCTCCAGTAGTGTGCCAGATCGATCTGCCTTTTGGCCAGATCGATCTCTTAGTTATAAATCCTGCAAGATCAAAGCACAATAACACAAGGAGATCGATCTCATAGGTTAGCAGATCGATCTGTTAATTTGAAAATGATAGGGGAGATCGATCTGTCGAATAGGCAGATCGATCTCATGATCTCTCTGTTTGAGGCAAGATCGATCTTCAGATCGATCTGCCATGCAATCTCGTAGTGGGGAGATCGATCTCTCAATACTTCAGATCGATCTCCTTAGCTCTCTGACTTAGAGGAGATCGATCTCTTCCTTACCAGATCGATCTCATAAGTTCTCTGTTTCAGTGTGGATCGATCTTTCAGATCGATCTACAGTCTATGCTTTTAAGGGAGATCGATCTCTTCCTAGATCAGATCGATCCCTCAATTCTAGTTTTAGACAGATCGATCTCTTAACCCTTGCAGATCGATCTCACTCTTCCTTAATACCTTTGTATATGTTCAAAGCTTAGCAGATCGATCTCATTTCTTCATGAGATCGATCTCTCATCAAGTACAGACCCAGGAGATCGATCTCTCATAAGCCAGATCGATCTCTCATCTATAGAAAACCCAGGAGATCGATCTCTCATAAGCCAGATCGATCTCTCATCAACAGAACTCTAAGTTCTGGTACTGATAACCTTTAAACATGTTTTTATATCATCTTTGTACTATTGAATTTACTTGTTTTGTCATTTCAAAATACATTAACTCAACAAGATCGATCTGCAGAATACAGAAGCTTCAGGAGATCGATCTGTCGTATGCACAGATCGATCTGCTGTTTGACAGAGGCTTAGGGAGATCGATCTGCCAAATGCATAGATCGATCTTCAGAATACAGAGGCTTGAAGAGATCGATCTGTCGTATGCACAGATCGATCTGCTGTTTAACAGAGGCTTAAGGAGATCGATCTTATGGATAAAAGATCGATCTGCTTAGCTTAACCTTAATGTTTTAGGCTTGATGGAAGTATGGAGATCGATCTATATTGATAGGAGATCGATCTCTCATACTTGTTGCCCAGAAAAATCTTTGTAAAACTCTCTTAAAAACAACTTAAAACCAAGATTTTGAAGCATATACATCTTAAGGGATATTCATGAGTCCTTATTCACCTCTAAGGATACAAAACCTATCTCTATCAAGGGGTTTGGTGAATATATCAGCTATTTGATGTAAAGTGTCAATATACTCTAGAATTATATCCCCCTTTTGCACATGGTCTCTAAGGAAATGATGCCTAATCTCAATGTGCTTGGTTCTAGAGTGTTGAATAGGATTTTTAGATAGATTAATGGCACTGGTATTATCACATTTAATAGAGACTTGTTTCATGTCAATACCATAATCTTTCATTTGTTGTTTAATCCACAACACTTGAGCACTACAACTACCAGCTGCTATGTATTCAACTTCAGTGGTGGACTGAGCCACACTGTTTTGTTTCTTAGAGAACCAAGAGATTAGCCTATTTCCTAAGAATTGGCAAGTACCTGAAGTACTTTTCCTATTTATTTTGCATCCCCCAAAATCTGCATCTAAAAATGCATGAAGTGCAAAGGTAGAGTCCTTGGGATACCAAAGTCCTAGATAGGGAGTGTCCTTAAGGTATCTAAAGATCCTTTTAGTGGCTAATAAATGTGATTCCCTAGGAGAGGATTGAAATCTAGCACAAAGGCATACACTAAACAAAATATCTGGTCTACTTGCAGTTAAATAGAGCAATGAGCCAATCATAGACCTATAGAGTTTAGTATCTACACACTTACCTCTCTCATCTTTATCAAGCTTGATGTTGGTGCCCATAGGAGTTGCTTGAGGTTTGCAATTGTCCATTCCAAATCGCTTGAGCAAATCCTTAGTATACTTTGCTTGATTGATGAAGGTTCCATCTTTTGTTTGCTTTACTTGAAGTCCCAAGAAGAATGTGAGTTCTCCCATCATGCTCATTTCAAACTCACCTTGCATGATCTTAGCAAACTCTTGACATAAAGACTCATTAGTTGATCCAAAAATAATATCATCTACATACACTTGTACAACTAATAAATCCTTATTTTTATTTTTGATGAACAAAGTGGTATCCACTTTTCCTCTTGAAAATCCTTTTTCTATTACAAATTTTGACAACCTTTCATACCAAGCTCTAGGAGCTTGTTTCAATCCATAGAGTGCCTTAGACAATTTAAAAACATGTTCAGGAAATTCATGATTTTCAAAACCGGGAGGTTGCTCAACATAGACTTCTTCATTAATGAAACCATTTAAGAATGCACTCTTTACATCCATTTGATACAATTTGAAGTTTTTATAACATGCAAAGGCAAGTAACATTCTTATTGCCTCTAGTCTAGCTACCGGTGCATAGGTTTCATCATAATCTATTCCTTCTTCTTGTCTATAGCCTTGTGCAACTAACCTAGACTTATTCCTTATGATTACACTATTTTCATCCATCTTATTCTTGAATATCCATTTAGTTCCAATTATAGAGTGATCTCTAGGCTTAGGAACTAGTTTCCATACTTTACTTCTCTCAAATTGATTTAATTCTTCTTGCATTGCTAGGAGCCAATTATTGTCATCTAAAGCTTCATTGACATTCCTAGGTTCTATTTGAGATACAAAGGCTATATATTGACACATATTCCTTAGAGATGATCTAGTTCTAACTCCAAGAGTTGGATCTCCCACTATTTCACAATTTTTTACATATCCTAACTCCCTTGGTGCTCTAGATTCTCTCTCCAATATCTCTATTTCATCTTTATCTTCTTTATTCAAGTCAAGTTTTTCTAGTAAATCATCTTCTGAGTTTTCCTCAAAGTTTTCATCAAATATTCCAACGTCCTTATTATTTGTTGAATCTTTAGATAAATTATTTGACTCATCAAATATCACATGAATTGATTCTTCAACCATCAATGTTCTTTTGTTGTATACTCTATAAGCCTTTGAATTCAAAGCATATCCTAGAAAGATTCCCTCATCACTTTTGGCATCAAATTTTCCTAAATTATCTTTCCCATTATTTAAGACAAAACATTTGCAGCCAAAGGGATGGAAGTAGCTAATGTTAGGCTTTTTACCCTTATAGAGCTCATAAGGAGTTTTCTTAAGCATGGGTCTAATCATAGCTCTATTAATTATATAGCAAGATGTGTTTATAGCTTCAGCCCAAAAATACTTTGGCAAATTATTCTCACACAACATGGTTCTAGCCATTTCTTCCAAAGTTCTATTTCTTCTTTCTACTACTCCATTTTGTTGTGGTGTCCTAGGGGCTGAGAAATTATGACTAATTCCTTGATCATTACAATACTCATCAAATCCTATGTTTTCAAATTCCTTGCCATGATCACTTCTAATGCTAGTTATTGTATAACCTTTTTCATTTTGAGTAATTTTTGTATAAGCTATGAATTTTTCTAAGGCTTCATTTTTTACTCTTAAAAAGAACACCCATGTGAACCTAGTGTAATCATCAACTATTACAAAACCATAGTGTTTCCCACCTAGGCTAGTTGTTCTAGTTGGTCCAAATAAATCTAAGTGAAGTAATTGAAGAGGCCTAGTGGTGGATACAATATTCTTAGGCTTAAATGTTGTCCTTTTGTGTTTTCCTTTAACACAAGCTTCACATATTTCTTCATGATCAAAGGATAGCTTGGGTAAACCTATAACAAGATCCTTTCTAGCTAACTTAGATAGCACATGCATGCTAGCATGACCTAGTCTTCTATGCCATAACCAAGATTCCTTTTTATTGTCTACCATTAGGCATATATTTTCATTTTTGAGTTCATTAAGATATACAATATATATATTGCCTTGCCTATGACCTAGAAAAAGAACTTTGTTAGACTTAGGATCTACCACATTACATTTCATGCAATCAAAAATTACTTTGTAACCTTTGTCACAAAGTTGACTTATACTTAGTAAGTTGTGCTTTAGACCCCTAACAAGTAATACTTTTTCTAAAGAGAAGTAATTATTACCTATTGAGCCACTTCCTTCTACTTGGCCTTTGGAGTTGTCCCCAAAAGTGAGCTCTCCACCAACCTTTGATTTAAAAGAGTTGAAGTGCCTTCTATCTCCCGTCATGTGCCTTGAGCATCCACTATCCAAGTACCATGCTTCCTTTGTTTTAGCTGTGTGGCCATGCTCAATCACCTACAAGAAGATTTAAACTCAAGTCTTAGGTACCCAAATTTTCTTGGGTCCTTTGAGGTTAGTGAATGCAATTCTTGATCCCTTTGGGATCCATTTTGCTAATGCATTACAATCCTTGGAGAGAATTACTTCTTTTGGAATCCATATCCTTTTTACTATTTTTCCTTTTAGAGTTCTCATCTTTATATTGCAATTATGTGATTCATGTCCCTTTCTATTGCAATATGAGGAAGTAATTGCAGGTTTATTCATGCTCTTCCTAGCAATAAAACTTTTAAGGTGGGTCTCCCTACTCTTTGCATTATATCCTAAGCCATTTTTGTCAAAGAATGCCCTTTGGGTCTCTAACATGCTATCTAACTTTTGTTAACCCATTTGGAACCTATTAAAGGAATTATGTAGATTGCTATTTTTCTCTTTAAGGTCACAAATTTCCAGATTTGATATCTCTAGTTTCTTTTCACATTCTAATTTATCCAATTGCATTATCTCATTTTTTTTCTCAATTTGGATATTATCTTTTTATATTTCATACTCATAGATTAATACTCTAATGCAAGATCATCAAAGGCATCTTGCAATTCATCAAAAGAATATTCATTGAGGCTTGAAGTTACCTTTTCATCCTCAATAGCCATGAAGCACAAGTTGGCAATGTCCTCATTTGATTCATCATCGGAGCAATCACTATCGCTCCAAGTTGCCACCATTGCCTTCTTTTTATGGAACCTGTCATTGGACCTTTTAAGAAGAGGGCAGTTAAATTTTGTGTCCTGGTTTCTTACATTCATAACACACAATTGAGTCTTTTCTACCTACTTCTTCTTGATCTCTCTTATTGTTTCTCCTATTACTAACACTAGCTCTCATCCTCATAAACTTGTTAAATCTTTTGGCAAACATTGCCATCTCAAGGTCCTCTTCACTACCACTCTCATTCTTAATCTCCTCTTGAGCAGTGGATTTTAGAGCAACTCCCACTTTCTTGGGTGGCTCTTCATTTCTTTTTAATTTCATCTCATAAGTGAGTAGAGATCCTATTAATTCATCTAAAGACAATGTGTGAGGATCCTTAGATTCCTCAATTGCAGTCACTTTAGCTTCCCATGATTTAGGTAAGCTATTTAAAATTTTCTTTACCATTTCAATATTAGAATAAATTTTTCCTAAGGACTTTAGTCCATTAATTACATCTGTGAATCTAGTGAACATATCACTAATTGATTCTCCTTCCTTCATCCTAAAAAGCTCATAGTCATGTGTGAGCATTCCTACCTTTGTCTCCTTCACTTGGGTTGTACCCTCATGAGTTATTGCCAATTTGTCCCATATTTGTTTAGCATTATCACACCCGGAGACTCCATTATATTCATTTGGACCTAAGGCACAAAATAATGTGTGCATAGCTTTAGCATTTAGCTTAGCACATTTAATATCATTTGAATCCCATTCATCTTCTTCCTTAGGAATATCTCTTCCCTCTATTCTTTTTATAGGGATTTGAGGTCCTTTAATTATGATCCTCCACACCTCATAGTCATTTGCTTGAATGAACAACATCATCCTAGTCTTCCAGTAAGCATAATGTTCCCCATTGAACATAGGAGGTCTAACCGTAGAATGCCTCTCTCCTACCAAACTAGTTGCTACATTGTTGTGAGCCATTTGATCGTTTCTAACTCTTAGGAAGTTGTTCCTATGTGATTAAAGAGTCCTAGCTCTGATACCAATTGTTGGCTCTACCGAGAGGGGGGTGAATCGGTTTTCTAACGTTAATAGTAAATTTTAATTTAATCCTATTTTAATTTGCAAATGAAAATAAGCAATATAATAAAATTGAATAACTTAATGCAAGATAGGGAAGAGAGAAACAAACACAATCGTTTATAGAGGTTCGGCCAAACTCTACGTCCTCTCTCCTTGACCTTCTTATCAAGTGCTTTCTTACTCTGCTTCAACAGAAGTTACAATGTTCCTTTTACAGGTTAAGGAATAACCTCTCTACCCTTTGCAATATGAAAATGTATTCACCCTTTTACAATTAATCTCACTGAGGAACAATCCTCTTTCTCTCTCAAGATAAGGATGAATACAGAAATAAAGCTTTAATGTAGGTAGGACAAATACAGCTTTTGCACTTAAGCTTATACAATAAATCTCAATAAATGAGGAATGAAGACACAAGGAATGAAAGTGTTGAAAGCTTGAGAATGTAGAAAATGTGCAGCAATAATGTCTCTCTTCTCTTTGTCTTCAATGCTTGGTTAAATACTGAAGGATTGGTAGTTGGAGCATTAAATGCTGTTTTTCCCGTTGAGATTTTGCAGAAACTAGCCGTTGGGTACCTCCAATAGTGTGCCAGATCGATCTGCCTTCTTGGCCAGATTGATCTCTTAGTTATAAATCCTGCAAGATCAAAGCAGAATAACACAAGGAGATCGATCTCATAGGTTAGCAGATCGATCTGTTAATTTGAAAATGATAGGGGAGATCGATCTGTCGAATAGGCAGATCGATCTCATGATCTCTCTGTTTGAGGCAAGATCGATCTTCAGATCGATCTGCCATGCAATCTCGTAGTGGGGAGATCGATCTCCTTAGCTCTCTGACTTAGAGGAGATCGATCTCTTCCTTACCAGATCGATCTCATAAGTTCTCTGTTTCAGTGTGGATCGATCTTTCAGATCGATCTACAGTCTATGCTTTTAAGGGAGATCGATCTCTTCCTAGATCAGATCGATCCCTCAATTCTAGTTTTAGACAGATCGATCTCTTAACCCTTGCAGATCGATCTCACTCTTCCTTAATACCTTTGTATATGTTCAAAGCTTGGCAGATCGATCTCATTTCTTCATGAGATCGATCTCTCATCAAGTACAGACCCAGGAGATCGATCTCTTATAAGCCAGATCGATCTCTCATCTATAGAAAACCCAGGAGATCGATCTCTCATAAGCCAGATCGATCTCTCATCAACAGAACTCTAAGTTCTGGTACTGATAACCTCTAAACATGTTTTTATATCATCTTTATACTATTGAATTTACTTGTTTTGTCATTTCAAAATACATTAACGCAACAAGATCGATCTGCAGAATACAGAAGCTTCAGGAGATCGATCTGTCGTATGCACAGATCGATCTGCTGTTTGACAGAGGCTTAGGGAGATCGATCTGCCAAATGAATAGATCGATCTTCAGAATACAGAGGCTTGAAGAGATCGATCTGTCGTATGCACAGATCGATCTGCTATTTAACAGAGGCTTAAGGAGATCAATCTTATGGATAGAAGATCGATCTGCTTAGCTTAACCTTAATGCTTTAGGCTTGATGGAAGTATAGAGATCGATCTATATTGATAGGAGATCGATCTCTCATACTTGTTGCCCAGAAAAATCTTTGTAAAACTCTTTTAAAAATAACTTAAAACTAAGATTTTGAAGCATATATATCTTAAGGGATATTCATGAGTCCTTATTCACCTCTAAGGATACAAAACCTATCTCTATCAAGGGGTTTGGTGAATATATCAGCTATTTGATGTAAAGTGTCAATATACTCTAGAATTATATCCCCCTTTTGCACATGGTCTCTAAGGAAATGATGCCTAATCTCAATGTGCTTGGTTCTAGAGTGTTGAATAGGATTTTTAGATAGGTTGATAGCACTGGTATTGTCACATTTAATAGAAACTTGTTTCATGTCAATACCATAGTCTTTCATTTGTTGTTTAATCCACAACACTTGAGCACTACAACTACCTGCTGCTATGTATTCAGCTTCAGTTATGGACTGAGCCACACTGTTTTGTTTCTTAGAGAACCAAGAGATTAATCTATTTCCTAAGAATTGGCAGGTACCTGAAGTACTTTTCCTATCTATTTTGCATCCCCCAAACTCTGCATCTGAAAATGCATGAAGTGTAAAGGTAGAGTCCTTGGGGTACCAAAGTCCTAGAGAGGGAGTGTCCTTAAGGTATCTAAAGATCCTTTTAGTTGCTAATAAGTGTGAATCCCTAGGAGAGAATTGAAATCTAGCACAAAGGCATACACTAAACAAAATATCTGGTCTACTTGCAGTTAAATAGAGCAATGAGCCAATCATAGACCTATAGAGTTTAATGTCTACACACTTACCACTTTCATCTTTATCAAGCTTGATGTTGGTGCCCATTGGAGTTGCTTGAGGTTTGCAATTGTCCATTCCAAATCGCTTGAGCAAGTCCTTAGTATATTTTGCTTGATTGATGAAGGTTCCATCTTTTGTTTGCTTCACTTGAAGTCCCAAGAAGAAGGTGAGTTCTCCCATCATGCTCATTTCAAATTCTCATTGCATGATCTTAGCAAACTCTTGGCATAAAAATTCATTAGTTGATCCAAAGATAATATCATCTACATACACTTGTACAACTAGTAAATCCTTATTATTATTTTTGATGAATAAAGTGGTATCCACTTTTCCTCTTGAAAACCCCTTTTCTATTAAGAATTTTGACAACCTTTCATACCAAGCTCTAGGAGCTTGTTTCAAGCCATAGAGTGCCTTAGATCATTTGAAAACATGTTCAGGAAATTCATGATTTTCAAAGCCGGGAGGTTGTTCAACATAGACTTCTTCATTAATGAAACCATTTAAGAAAGCACTCTTTACATCCATTTGATATAATTTGAAGTTTTTATAACATGCAAAGGCAAGTAACATTCTTATTGCCTCTAGTCTAGCTACCGGTGCATAGGTTTCATCATAGTCTATACCTTCCTCTCGTCTATAGCCTTGTGCAACTAACCTAGCCTTGTTCCTTATGATCACACTATTTTCATCCATCTTGTTCTTGAATATCCATTTAGTTTCAATTATAGAGTGATCACTAGGCCTAGGAACTAGTTTCCAAACTTTGCTTCTCTCAAATTGATTTAATTCTTCTTGCATTGCTAGGAACCAATTATTGTCATCTAAGGCTTCATTGACATTCCTAGGCTCTATTTGAGATGCAAAGGCTATATATTGAAACATATTTCTTAGAGATAATCTAGTTCTAACTCCAAGAGTTGGATCTCCTACTATTTCATAATCTTTTACATATCCTAACTCTCTTGGTGCTCTAGACTCTCTCTCTAATATCTCTATTTCTTCTTCATCTTCTTTATTCAAGTCAAGTTTTTCTAATAAATCATCTTCTAAGTTTGGAATTTCCTCCAAGTTTTCATCAAATATTCCAACATCCTCATCATTGGCTGAATCTTTAGATACATCATTTAACTCATCAAATATAACATGAATAGATTCTTCAACCATCAATGTTCTTTTGTTATATACTCTATAAGCCTTTGAATTCAATGAGTACCCTAGAAAGATTCCCTCATCACTCTTGGCATCAAATTTTCCTAGATTATCTTTACCATTATTTAAGACAAAACATTTGCAGCCAAAAGGATGGAAGTAACTAATGTTAGGCTTTTTACCCTTGTAAAGCTTATAAGGAGTTTTCTTTAGCATGGGTCTAATCATAGCTCTATTAATTATATAGCAAGCTGTGTTTATAGCTTCAACCCAAAAATACTTTGGTAAATTATTTTCACACAATATGGTTCTAGCCATTTCTTCCAATGTTCTATTTCTTCTCTCAACTACACCATTTTGTTGTGGTGTCCTAGGGGCTGAAAAATTATGGCTAATTCCTTGATCATTGCAATACTCATCAAATCCTATATTTTCAAATTCCTTGCCATGATCACTTCTAATACTAGTTATTGTGTATCCCTTTTCATTTTGAGTCACTTTTGTATAGGCTATGAATTTTTCTAAGGCTTCATTTTTTTCTCTTAAAAAGAACACCCAAGTGAACCTAGTGTAATCATCAACTATTACAAATCCATAGTGTTTCCCACCAAGGCTTGTTGTTCTAGTTGGTCCAAATAAATCTAGGTGGAGTAATTGAAGAGGCCTAGAGGTGGATACACTATTCTTAGGCTTAAATGTTGTCCTTTTATGTTTTCCTTTAACACATGCTTCACATATTTTTTCATAATCAAAGGACATCTTAGGCAATCCTATAACTAGATCCTTTCTAGCTAACTTAGAAAGTACATGCATGCTAGCATGACCTAGTCTTCTATGCCATAATCAAGATTCCTTTTTATTGTCTACCATTAGGCATATATTTTCATTTTTGAGTTCGTTAAGATAGACAATATATATTACCTTGCCTATGACCTAGAAAAAGAACTTTGTTTGACTTAGGATCTACAACATGACATTTCATGCAATCAAAGATTACTTTGTAACCTTTGTCACAAAGTTGACTTATTCTTAGTAAATTATGCTTTAGACCCCTAACAAGCAATACTTTTTCTAATGAAAAATAGTCATTACCTATTGAGCCACTTCCTTCAACTTGGCCTTTGGAGTTGTCCCCAAATGTGACTTCTCCACCAACCTTTGATTTAAAAGAGTTGAAGTGGCTTCTATCACCCGTCATGTGCCTTGAGCATCCACTATCCAAGTACCATGCTTCCTTTGTTTTAGCTTTGTGGCCATGCTCAATCACCTACAAAAAGATTCAAACTCAAGTCTTAGGTACCCAAATTCTCTTGGGTCCTTTGAGGTTAGTGAATGCAATTCTTGATCCCTTTGGGATCCATTTTGCTAATGCATTAACATCCTTTGAGTGAATTACTTCTTTTGGAATCCATATCCTTTTTACTGTTTTTCCTTTAAGAGAGCTCATATTTATATTACAATTATGTGATACATGTCCCTTTCTATTACAATATGAACAAGAAGTTGAGAGTTTATTTATACTATTTCTAGCAACAAAGCTTTTAAGATGAGTCTCTCTACTTTTTGCATTATATCCTAACCCATTTTTTGTCAAAGAATGCCCTTTGGGTCTCTAGCATGCTATCTAACTTTTGTTGACCCATGTGGAACCTATTATAGGAATTATGTAGATTGCCATTTTTCTCTTTAAGGTTACAAATTTCAAGATTTGAAATTTCTTTTCACATTCTAATTTGTCCCTTAGCATTAACTCATTTTCATTTCTCAATTTGGATATTACCTTTTTATATTTCATACTCATGCATTCATACTCTAATGCAAGATCATCAAAGGCATCTTGCAATTCATCAAAAGAATATTCATTGAGGTTTGAAGTTACCTTTTCATCCTCAATAGCCATGAAGCACAAGTTGGCAATGTCCTCATTTGAGTCATCATCGGAGCAGTCACTGTCACTCCATGTTGCCACCATTGCCTTCTTTTTGTGGAACCTATCATTGGACCTTTTAAGAAGAGGGCAGTTAAACTTAATGTGTCCTGGTTTTTTACATTCATAGCACACAATTGAATCTTTTCTACCTACTTCTTCTTGATCTCTCTTATTGTTTCTCCTATTACTACCACTAGCTCTCATTCTCATGAACTTGTTAAATCTTTTGGCAAACATTACCATCTCAAGGTCCTCTTCACTACCACTCTCATTCTTAATCTCCTCTTGAGCAGTGGATTTTAGAGCAACTCCCACTTTCTTGGGTGGCTCTTCATTTCTTCTTAATTTCATCTCATAAGTGAGTAGTGATCCTATTAATTCATCTAAAGACAATGTGTGAGTATCCTTAGATTCCTCAATTGCAGTCACTTTAGCTTCCCATGATTTAGGTAAGCTATTTAATATTTTCTTGACCATTTCAATATTAGAGTAAATTTTTCCTAAGGACTTTAATCCATTAATTGCATCTGTGAATCTAGTGAACATATCACTAATTGATTCTCCTTCCTTCATCCTAAAACGCTCATAGTCATGTGTGAGCATTCCTACCTTGGTCTCCTTTACTTGGGTTGTACCCTCATGAGTTATTGCCAATTTGTCCCAAATTTGTTTGGCATTGTCACATCCGGAGACACTATTGTATTCATTTGGACCTAAGGCACAAAATAATGTGTGCATAGCCTTAGCATTTAGCTGAGCACATTTAATGTCATTTGAATCCCATTCATCTTCTTCTTTAGGGATATCTCTTCCCTCTATTCTCTTTGTAGGGATTTGAGGTCCTTTAATTATAATCCTCCACACCTCATAATCATTTGCTTGAATGAATAACATCATCCTAGTCTTCCAATAAGCATAATGTTCTCCATTGAACATAGGAGGTCTAACCGTAGAGTGTCCCTCTCCTACCAAACTGGTTACTACATTGTTGTGAGCCATTTGATCGTTTCTAACTCTTAGGAAGTTGTTCCTATGTGATTAAAGAGTCTTAGCTCTGATACCAATTGTTGGCTCTACCGAGAGAGGGGGTGAATCAGTTTTCTAACGTTAATGGCAAATTTTAAATTAATCCTAATTTAATCAGCAAATGATAATGAGCAATACAATGAAATTAAACAATTTAATGCAAGATAGGGAAGAGAGAAACAAACACAATCGGTTATAGAGGTTCGACCAATCTCTTGCCTACGTCCTCTCTCCTTGACCTTCTTGTCAAGTGCTTTCTTTCTCTCCTTCAACAGAAGTTACAATGTTCCTTTTTCAAGTTAAGGAATAACCTCTCTACCCTTTGCAATACAAAGATGTATTCACCCTTTTACAATTTTTATCTCACTGAGGAACAATCCTCTTCTCTCTTAAGGTAAGGATGAATACAAAATCAAGCTTTTAATGTGGGTAGGACAATTACAGCTTTTGCACTTAAGCTTATACAACAAACTCAATAAATGAGGAATGAAGACACAAGGAATGAAAGTATTAAACTCTTGAGAATGTAAGAAATGTACAGCAATAGTGTCTCTGTTCTCATTGTCTTCAATGCTTGGTTAAATACTGAAGGATTGGTAGTTGGAGCATTAAATGCTGTTTTTCCCGTTGAGATTTTTGCAGAACTAGCCGTTGGGTACCTCCAGTAGAGTGCTAGATCGATCTGCCATCTTAACCAGATCGATCTCTTAGTTATAAAATCTGCAAGATCAAAGCAAAATAACACAAAGAGATCGATCTCATATATGAGCAGATCGATCTCTCAATTTGAAAATGTTAGGGGAGATCGATCTGTCGAATAGGCAGATCAATCTTCCAATCTCTTTATTTGAGGCACGATCGATCTACAGATCGATCTGCCATGCATTCTCGTAGTGGGGAGATCGATCTCTCAATAACCCAAATCGATCTCCTTAGCTTTCTGACTTTGAGAAGATCAATCTCTTCCTTACCAGATCGATCTCATAAGCTCTCTGTTTGAGTGTAGATCGATCTTACAGATCTATCTACTGTCTTTGCTTTAAGGGAGATCGATCTCTTCCTAGATCAGATCGATCTCCTCAACTCCAGTATTAGGCAGATCGATCTCATAAACCTTATAGATCGATCTCACTCTTCCTCAATACCTTTGTATAGGTTCAAAGCTTGGCAGATCGATCTCATGTCTTCTTGAGATCGATCTCTCATCCAAGAAAAACCCAGGAGATCGATCTCTCACAACCCAGATCGATCTCTCATCAACAGAACTTTAAGTTCTGGTACTGCTAACTTCTAAACATGTTTTTATATCATCTTTACATTATTGAATTTACTTGTTTTGTCATTTCAAAATACATTAACTCAACACAAAGCTTATCTCCTTTCGTATATCACTTATAACAAACTTTGTCATTACTCATTATGTGATTACAATCATTTACTCATTTAATTTCAATCGCTACTCCCCTTTTTTGGTACAGAGATACCAACGGGGTTTTCTCTATCTCTGTACCCTTTTGTAGGGCAATCTTACCCAACTCTGAGTAATCATTAATTAATTGGCCTGTCTTACCACACTTAACGCTTATTTTAGTCAATAAAGTGTAGGTGTAGGCCCTACTTTCGTGGTATCTACCACACATCCTACACTGCTTACACTGCTTACACTGTTACACTATTCTGTAGCAGGTCAGGGTCCTCGAATCGCATACCCCTTAAAAGTACTGAAATTGGATACACTGGGGCCTTACCACTCATCTCACCCCGTGACTCATCAACTCTAATCTCTTACCAACTGGCCTCTTTCCCGCTCTGACATCTCTGTCATTCTTTATTCTCTTCTGTTTCTATTTTGGCCCTTACTATCTTTCCCAATCTCAGAGGTGTGCAACACATGATCTTATTCATGCAACTGTATTCTGCGCACTGCCTCGACAGAGGTAGTGATATCTAACAGGGCCAATCGGACTCTAATCGATAATTTGAGCCCTTCCATGACTTTTGGGCTTTTCGATTCTCACTGCCCATAGTGTCGGGGTAATACCTGGGCAGGTATATAAACTGAGATTCATACTCATCAATCAACCAGTGTCTCTGGGCAGTGTAAGAAATTTTACCTGTAATTTCCTTTAAGCAGTATCCAGGATATTCTATCACCGAGATACATCCAGAAATATTTCTCATGTCGACTCTGGACGTCTAACTCTTCAGATGGGTTGAGCGAACTTCCACTAATGCTCCACCTCGCCCTCCAACATAAACTTATTTAAAGTCACTTTCTCAGTCGACATACACTGAAAGAATCCATACAACTCGTTATCTCAGTCTGAGGCATCTGTTTACGCTTTACCCTGCCTATCCTCAACTACCTGCATAGATTGAGTAAACAACTCCAAAATATTTTCTACACTCCACTCCATCCTCTTAGAGCAGTCTCAATACGGTTTGGTCTCTTTATAGGACCCTGTGGAGTATGCTCAACATCAGCCTCCACCTCACTCTCATCTTGAGTCTCATGCGACGACTCATTCGACTCTCAAGCCTATCTCTACGGCCTCGAGCATGTGTACTCGCCCCTCTACCATAGCGGCTATCAGTTATAAAAACTATATTCTTGCATTCGAAATTAAATTCTTAGCTGCGTTACCACCTTGATATATACAATTGTATCTAAACAATGCACAATACATGGGGATGTAAATTTACTTAACCACTAACACCGACTCATATCAGGCCAACTCAGCTCTGATACCACCTCTTGTCACGATAATTTTTCCTAAAAACCCCTATAAATTTTTTTGCTTTTTCATTTCCTTACCCGTCGTGAACAGTTTCACTACTAACAATTGGGCTATGAGTTGATGTTAGTCCCTCCTGTCATGTTACTCACCTTAACATTCATTTTTCATATTTCATTTATATATCAATTTATTTTAACTAAATACATCCTCAATATTACATTCGTGTACAATACTGTGCCTCTATATGTTTAGATCAAAAATTATACGAATGTGTATACCTGGTCTTGATAGGAAGCAGCGGATAACGAAAATGCAAGACTACTGTCGCTCTCTTTCTACTGAATGTACCCTGTAGGGTGGAAAATGAAAAAGTGAGCACAACTTGCTCAGTAAGGTAATAATGCAAGCAGGTAGATGATCATATTATATATCATGTGAGACATGCAGGTTACTGTATGGCAATAATCGAGGACTATGTCCCTATGATCCCAGGCTACACGGATCCCGGTGTGCGGGGTATCACAACTGCAACGGGAGGTGGATCAAATCCTACCCGCCAGAACATCAAGTAACTTGAATACAATAGTCATGACTACATGGTACAGCATACTTCGTGTGACATACATGGTACAACGTACTCCATGAACCCAATATCACAGTCTGGGGATGCCTGCCATAGGTCTTATCCCACTCCAGACCATGTCGATAACCAACCCATTTCTCAATCTACACGTGCAAGCATATCTTCTCACTATGACACAGTCTACAAGAGGCTCCAACACGGTCGTATGCATGTCATAAAATTTTTGTACGAGCAAAGTGTAAGACCCGAATTTAATTAAAATACGAAATAAATGAGTATTCGTGAAGGGAAGTCGGGTTAAATTAATCCCGAACACGTGCAAGGGCAAAACGATCAAAAGATTGAAAGTCGAAATAAATTCGATGAGAAAAATTTAATTAAAAATAATGGATTGAGGAATCTTGGTCAATAAAGGTGAAATAAATTTATTTCGGGTTAAATTGATCAAGATATGGAGTTATGGGAATTAATCGGGATTAATTGGAATTTTTAAATGGAAAAAATAATCCCAAAAATAATCAAAAAATATACCGAAAAGTCATTCGGGACAATATCCCGAAAATACGAAGAAATTATACCCGAAAAAGGGTTAAAATATAATAAATAAATTAAATTAAATTAAATTAATTAATTTGAAATAAAATAATAATTTTTGGTAGATATTTTGGGTATTTTAATGTATTTTAATGAATAGTAATAATAAAATAATTTATAAATATTAATAAAATAAATAAATAATAAAAGAATCAGAATCAGAAAATGAAAATGAAAATCGCGAAAATGGAACCCGAAACCGACAGCCAAAAAAATCGAGGAGTCCGACAAGCCACCGGAGGTCGTTGAGCCCAGGCGAAGGTCGAAAAAGCTAGAGCGAATCCCGACGATTCCAACGGTACCATCAACGCTCGTCGACGGCAGCTAATCCCGGCGAATCGATCGACGGAGGTTTCGGGGAGAAATCGCCTCTGTCCCGACGAACGGCGGTGTCTTGGCTCCGATTCGACCCCGCAAAATGATCCCCAGGCCGAGACGGTTCTGCTGAGGCTACTGGATTCCGGTGAAATGGCCGGAATCGACGGCGACGACTAAGACCCGAAATGGGTTCCGATGATCGAGAGAGAGGAGGCCGGACCGGCGACCTTTCGGCGGTCTTGAGTGAAACCGAGGGCAGATCTAAGATGCGGACGACCTAGCGGAGCTATTGGCGGTGGAAGCCAGCGGAGAACCGGCTGGCAAGGTGGCGAACCAGAGTGAACCGGGGTGAACCGACGGTCTGAACCGGTCTGAATTGGACTGAACCGGTTCAGCCAAAAAGAGAAGGAAAAAAGGGAGAAAAAGGGAAAAAGAAAAAGAGAAAAAATTGGGAAAAATTTCAGTGATGCAATCGAGCTTCGGGTAAGTCGGTAAGCGGTCGAATTGACCGATTTAAATTTTGGAATATTTAATTCGATAAATAATCGACTGAAAGTTTACCCGAAAATATATTTAATTGTGTAGCTCGACAATTGGCGTCCACCGAGAGCTCGAGACAGCCTTGATTTACGGACTATCATAGAATCTCGGGTAAGTAACCCTTATTTATGATAATTTACATCGTTATGCATGTTTCGGATTTAATTATCGCATAAAATAAATTAAATTATGAAAATTTAGATAAATTATCGTAAATAATAAATTTAGCTATTCGAGAGTTAGAACGAGGCCCAATAAATTGTTGAAGGGCCCAATAAGTCCAATAGGTCTCGATAAAGTGAAAATTAAGTGGAAAACGGGCTTAAGGCAGATTAAGGCCCATTAAGGTGCAATTGGGCCCAATAGGGGTAAACGGGCCCAATGATTTAAATTAAGCCCAGAAAATATTAAATACAATTAAATTTATAATATCTGACCTGAGGAATATTAATACGCAGTTCCGAAAGTGTGATTGGGAGCATATCGGACTGCGCGACGAGACAACAGTGAAAAAAAGGAAAGGTCAGACTCTACAGAAAAATAAGGTAAGGGAATTTTGTAGGTATATAGAGATACCTATACGTATTTTTTAGGGGATTTACAGGGTCTAGAATCTCTTAAACTATCTAGAAACGAAATAATAATTTTATGAAAACCGGGGCATAGGTGAATAAAGCAAAATGATGATTTTGCCCCTAGGAGTAAAATTTACAAAAAAGGGTAGTAAGGCAGATAAATTGCATGATTATCATGTTTTAATGTTTTATATGATTATATTGCCTTGATTTAAGCAAATATACACATAGGTTGGCTATTGATTTCGTGAAATATACGAAAGGGTATCGGTTTGTACCGGTTACTATTTTAAAAGATGTTTTATCAAGATTGAGCCACCTATCGTATTTACACGAATAAAAAGAGTGCTAGAGTCTTTCTCGCACTCAAGTTTAATGATTTATTCTCATGAAAAGCTGTACTGGAGCATTGCTCGTACGAGAAATTTGTGTGTGCACAAAATCGTGCTGGAGCTTCGCTCGCACGAGATTTTAGATATCATGATATGCATAGCGTGGTGCTGGAGCTTCGCTCGCACTAGACGTGAGTTGACATGCATATAGTCATGCGGAAGCCTCCTGTAGACTGTGTGTTGCAGAGAGTTGAGATGCTCGCATATATACTTTGAGACATGGGTTGGTTATCGACATAGTATTGGGGTGGATAAGACCTACGGCAGGCACCCCCAGACTATGATATGGGTCCATGGAGTACGATGTACCATGTATGTCACACGGAGTACGCTGTACCATGCAGTCATGATGACTCTATGATGTTACTTGATATTCTGGCGAGTAGGACTTGACCCCACCTCCCATTGCAGTTGTGATGCCTCGCACACCGGGATCCGTGTAGCCTGGGATCACAGGGACATAGTATGGCCATAGTCCTTAATTTTTCATACAGTAACCTACATGCCTCACATGATATCATTACGGTCTAAATAGACCAGGACGAACCCGAGGGATAGGTAATGTCTCGATTTATGTTTTTGAAAGAGATGTGATTTAATGAATCAAGGTATTCCCGAGAGATGGGTTTAACCTTGATGAAGTTGTTTTATGATGAAACAATGAGTTTTAAAGTGATGAGTTTATGATGAAACTAATAAGTTTTAATGTGACGAGCATGAGATATCATACATGATGGTTTTTCCATGTGTGTTTTATATGTCGATTTCATGATTTCTCTTATATGATATATACATACATGTGGCATCGTTTTAGTCATTCCTTATGCTCAAAATATAAAGGATTTTATATCATGACATTATTAGCACGTAGATAGTATAGTTATCTACCTGCTTACATTATTGCCTTACTGAGCACGTTTCGCTCACCCTTTCATTTTCCACCCCACAGGGTATATTCAGTAGAAGATAGCGACAATAGTTTCGCATTTCGATTATCCGCTGCTTCTTATCAAGACCAGGTATACACATTTGTATAATTTTGTATCTGAACATATAGATACACAGTACTGTATATGGATGTAATATTGGGGATGTATTTAGTTTAAATAAATTGATATGTAAATGAAATATGAAAATGGAATGGTAAATAGGTGAGAGGTGACTAACACCGAATCATAGCCCAACTATTTAGTAGTGTAACTGTTCACGACGGGTAAGGAAATGAAAAAGTGAAAAATTTGTAGGGATTTTTAGGTAATTTGGGTCGCGACACAAAGCTCCAGCACGGCTCCATGTATATTCATGATATCAGAAAAACTCTCGTGTGAGCGAAGCTCCAGCACGGTTTCATAAAATCAATAAAATCTGCGTACGAGCAACGCTCCAGTACGGTAGTCATGTAAAGCAAGTTTGTAAAACTCAGTGCAAGTAGTGCTCCAGCATGATTTAAAACCCATAAAAACATGATAGGCTGCTCAATTTCACTAAAACAATTCAAAAATCACATCTAGCACCTAACTTGTGCCCTTTTCATGTAAAAACATGAAATAAAACAGCTAGCCTATCCATAATTTGCTTAAATTAAAGGAACATAATCATAGGAATATCAAAAACATGAAAATCATGCAATTTCATAGCCTTATTACCCTTTTCGAAATTTTCCTAACTAGGGGCAAAATCGTAATTTTCACAGATACAATGATTTTCGTAAAAATTATTATTCTATTTCTAGATACCTTATGAGATTCTACGTAATGTAAATAACCCTAAAAATATGTGCAGATATCTTGATGCACTTACAAAATTCTTTTACCTCGAATCACGTCGAGCGCGTATCTAAATTCAACTGTCGAAGGCTTGTCCAATCTGATTTGCTGCTAATTCAGTCTCTGGGGCTGCAGATAATTATTTATCATGTCAATTTAACCTAATAAATATAATTCTCATGTTTACTACAGTCGATTTAACTAATTGGGCTAATTTGCTCTTATTAGGCCTGACCGCACCTTAATGGGCCT
Source organism: Firmiana major (assembly GCA_033439115.1). Lineage (NCBI taxonomy): Eukaryota > Viridiplantae > Streptophyta > Magnoliopsida > Malvales > Malvaceae > Firmiana > Firmiana major. The sequence goes on along the minus strand of CM065904.1, from coordinate 53,957,844 downwards.
CAACCCATTTTCAGCCCGTTTCTACTTATTAAATCCCTTCTTCGAATTTACTGGGCTCATTCGGCTCACCAATAATCATCAGGCTTCGTTCCAAACTCATTGGATAGCTCATATACTATTTAAGATAATTATTGTAAAATTTCGAATAATATTCCTTTTCATACAGAATTAATCCGTAAAATAATCTTGACTCTGCATTGAGGACTCTAATTGTCGAAATTAAAATGTACTTACCCAATGTTATGCGAGGTACAAAAATCGGAGCTCAATCGGCTCTCGTTTGAGCTCTGTCGTAAAACTGCACAATTTTATATTTAATTTCGGGTTAATTTTTGATTAAATATAATTTAAATAAATTTCTCAAAAATAATATCGATCACTTTTGACCTCTTATCGACTTACCCGAAGTCTGGTGTATCCTAAAAAATCTTCCCCTTTTTCACTTTTTCTCATTTTTCCCTCTCTTTCTTGGCTGAATCGGTTCGGTCTGGTTCAACTCGGTTTAGATCGGTTTAGTCTGGCTGGTTCAGTCAGGTTCGGTTAGTTCAGGGCCTCATCGACCGGTTCTCCACTGATTTTCACAGCCAGCAGCTCCGCGGGATCCTCTGATGCACAGATCTGGTCTCGGTTTCTTTCGAGGTGGTCAAAAAGTGGCCGGTCCGGCCTCTTCTCCCTCAGCGTCGGTGGTGTCTTTCGTTTCTGTCATTTTTTGGCCATTTTCGTCATCAACGGTGGCAGATCGGCCCTCCTCCTGGTCAGTGGTAAGGCCCTCTTCCTTTTCCCGGGCTCCGTTCGCCACCGTTCCTTCTCTTTCTCGCCCCTTCACTCTCGGTTCTCTCTTTCTCTCCTTTCTCGCCACCAGTCGCTCCCAGTCGCCGGGGTCTCCATCCGTCAGTAGAGGCAGAGACCTCGATGTTTTGCTTCTTCAGTTTTTACGTTTTTCACGAAATCTCTTTTATTTATTTATTTATTTTATTAATATTTTAATCAATAAAATATATTAAAAAATCTAAAATATCTACAAAAATTATTATTTTATTCTAATTAATTTATTTAATTTATTTTTCCACTTTCACGGTATATTTTCTTCATATTTTCGGGATATTGTCCCGAGTGAAAATTTTGATTAATTCCAATAAATTCATATCTTGATCAATTTAACCCAAAATTTAATTATTTCTTCGTTATTGATCAAGATTTCTCAATCTCATATTTTTAATTAAATTTTCTTATCGAATTTATACTGACTTTCGATCTTTTGACCATTTTTTCCCTTCAACGTGTTCAGAAATTTCATTTCAGTCCTTTTTCATTTTTTTAATGCATTCGAAAATTTTCTATTCATTCCATTTACTCTTACGATAAAAATTTGGGTCTTACATGATGATGGCTCATGGTAAGAAGAGGAAAGAAATTATGAAGCCTATGGATTGGCTTCTAAATGAAGCTAATCCCGAGGGCTCATGACTGCTGCAGTAAAACTACAGTAGAAAGAATAGAGAAGATGGAGATTTATGAGGGATCTGAGCGTGAAAAGAGGGAAAGAGCTGAACGAGGGAGAAGATGTAACCTGCTTGGCTGCTGCTGTAAACTACAGTAGAGATTGAAGGAGAAAGACATCAAAGGTAAGCTGTCGGCAGGTAAGGTGTGATGTGCATCAATTTTAAAAACATGAGGATGGAGTAAGCATCGATAATGTATGGCTGGATGAGGAAAACTCTGCTGTACACACACAACTACAATAGAAATATGTTAAAGTTAAAATGTAGTTGTGTCCAATCCAATATAAAGGATTGAGAAAGCCTGGGAAAAATTTAAAGGCGGATTGGCTATGCTGTGGCTATAATAGAATATCAAATAAACAATTGATTTGGAGCTACAGCGTTTGGGAAAGAGCTCAACGTGAGAAAGAAGCAACTAAGAAGGATATATAAAAAAAAAAAAAAGGAAAACGTGATGCCTGCAGGGAGCAGGAATGTTGGGTGAAGTAAATGAATGGGAAGTGGTACAGAGAGGACTGACATTGGCATGAAACAATATAAGGAAAACTGTAGCGGATTGAAATTTTATTAATATAGCTACTGAAAATCGAGGTAAGAGAGCTTAAAACTAGAGTAGAGACGAGGAAGCCGACTGAAGGTTAACGACGCGTGAGGTAAGGCCTCGAAGCATGAGCTGTATCGAGAAGAAGAAGTTGTGACTGAAGCAAGGAAGGGCCACAGCTAGGGACTCAATCATATAGAGGAAGTAGAACAGAGGCTTTCCTTTCCTCTACGACTAAAAAACATAAGGCTGCAAACTGGGCAAAGAAGCGAGATGAAAAGAGATCAGAGAAAGAGAGACATGGGCGTGAACTGGAGAGGTGATAGTTGGTATCCCTCGAGTTTAAGGAAAATCGAAGCATTATGATGGCAATAGCAGAGATGAGTAGGATATCCGAGAACAATGGGTTAGAGCAAAGTAGATGACTCCAATTTCCTCTGAAGATGAAACTGAACGGAGAGCAGAGCAAGACCTACCAAAAATGAATGGGGAGAATGAAACCAAGGGAGATAGCATGAGAAGGAAGGCTGAAAAGTAAGAAGCAGAGCAGAGTAGGTTGGACGTGGACATTGGAAACGGTGGAAGCGAGAGGACGAGGAAGGTGATGGCGGGACCAGGAGGAATGTGGGAGTAGATGGAGGGGAGGAAGAAAGGAAGTCGAGGGTTGGAGTGCCTCTCGGATTAAGGCTAATAAACATGGTGACTGAACAGTGACATGAGTAGAGAAAAAGAAGAAAAGGTGTGAAACCGAAAAGAGATTCAAAAAAAATTGGGGTGGGGGGGCTTTGAAGAAATTATTGAGAAAGAATTATTTTCGGTACACTAGATCACGCCTCTGGAGCAAACAAACGATAAAGAATGGACTGACCAATTCTCGACATTGAGGAACACTGACAGACACCGAGGTAAAAAAAAATTCTCGTGTGTTGCTAGAGATAAATATGCGTAATTTTCGTGTATTTGTAGATATAAAATTTTAGGCTAAATTCGTAGTTACCGAAATTACAGAAAAATTTAGGCTGAAATTTATGACATTAAAAATTATAGATTTTAGCCCAGTTGAACTGCCTAATTGTACCGATTGAATTTAAAAGGTTTGCATAGATACTATTATGGCTTGGATTCTATTTAAAAAAAAAATCTCAAATTTTTAAATTTTCATAGATTGTTTTCTAAGATTGTATCTGAAAAGAGCTAGTCAGCCAGTTTTGAACCATTTCATGAAACAAATTGAATCTATATGTGATTTAAGGAAAAATGATTTGTTTATAAAAAAATATTGATATTATGTACTTGAGCGCGTGCTGACTGTGTGTCGCACAACCAAATTCGTACTGATGAGATGTGCTTGAGCGCATGTAGACTGTGTGTTGCACAGTCCGACTAGCATTAATTTGAGACAAAGATGATAATTAAATTTTGTTACACTTTTGTTTGTTTTGTATCAGTTTTCGTGGTTTTCAGAGTATGATGTACCGTGCATTGCACGCGAGTTCGATGTACCATGTTTCTGATTCTAATTCTAGTTTTCGAACATTCTGATCTATGAGCTGTTTGGTTAGCTGACCACTCTCGCAGTAAGTGACATCCCGACACACCTAGCCCGTGATTGCCCGGAGTCACTGACATTGGCCAACTGTCATTCTGATATCTGATAGAGCATGCCTGTCTTGTCTCGTCTATTTGATTTTTTTGATTTAATTGTATGATCTAATTTGACTGTATGGAACTGTGTTTTTCTATTTCATAAGGATACTGTGGGGGCCACCTCTTGAATCCTGCAGGAGCTAAGTGCCACACAGTCGTTAGTTTTAAAAGTTGTAAAAATTTTAGAACCGGTATTAATTACAGTTCCATGTTTATATTGAAATTGCTATGGATTTTCCAGTTTTGATTTTTCGAAACTGGCAGTGGCTCTATAATTATTTGAAAAGTTTTCTAAATTTTCTGCACGAACTAAGTTATCTAGAATTCTTTATTCTGTTACTGAAAGTTTTCAAATTTTTGTGTTGATCATAGTAACTAATTATACTACCGTTATTGGATCTATTTCTAAATTCTGATTCTGATAACTACAATTTGCCAAATTATCTGTATACCTTTATGAAAATTTTTTTGGTTTTTGGCAAATATATATATATTAAGTAGTGTATTTATCTACCTATTATGGAGTTTTTCTTACTTAGCATGTTAAGCTCACCCCTTACTTTCCTCCACAGAGCCCCATCAGTAACTTGGACCGCTTCCGTTATTAGGGCAATTTACATAGCTATGGTTTCGCGGAGTATCTTTCTGCGTCAAAGGTATACCCAGGTTTAAGCAATTCTTTTGTATCTAAAATTTTTGTAAGTACGGTATGTAGACGAGAGGGTTTGGGAATGTGAACATGACTAGATTGTAAAAGAAGAATTAAGGTGATAAATCGAAAAGTATCTCTATGAAATTTTTGTTTAAATTTGTTACTTAGAAATAAAATAAATCAGACTGATTTATTATTCTGACCTATTATTGACTGTAGCCCAACCAAAATGTGTGTAATTTGGGTCGTTACAATATAAGGAAAACTATAGTGGATTGAAATTTGATTAATATAACTGGTGAAAACTGAGGCAAGGGAGCTTAAAACTAGAGTAGAGACGAGGAAGCTGATTGAAGGTTAACAACACGTGACGTAAGGCCTCGAAGCATGAGCTGTATCGAGAAGAAGTTGTGGCTGAAGCAGGGAAGGGCCACAGCTAGGGACTCGATCATATAGAGGAAGTAGAACAGAGACTTTCCTTGCCTCTGCAACTAGAAAATATAGGGCTGTAAACTGGGCGAAGATGTGAGATAAAAGGAGATCAGAGAAAGAAAGACGTGGGTGTGAACTGGAAAGGCGATAGTTGGTGTCCCTCGGGTTTAAAGAAGATCGAAGCATTATGATGGCAGTAGCAAAGATGAGAGGGAAATCCAAGAATAATGGGCTGGAGCAAAGCAGATGACTCCAATTTCCTCTGAAGATGAAACTGAACGGAGAGCAGAGAAAAATCTATGAAAATGAATGGGGAGAATGAAACCCAGGGAGATAGAATGAAAAGGAAGGCTGAAAACTAAGAAGCAGAGTAGAGCAGGCTGGACGTGGATACTGGAAATGGTGGAAGCAAGAGGACGAGGAAGGTGATAGCGGAACCAAGAGGAATATGAGAGTAGATAGCAGAGAGGAAAAAAGGAAGTCGAGGGTTGGAGTGCCTCTTGGGTTAAGGCTGATGAACATGGTGACTGAACAGTGACATGAGTAGGGAAGAAGAAGAAAACGCAAAGAAGAAGGAAAAAAGGCGCAAAAATCAAAAGGAAATTTAAAAAAAAAAAAAGAAGGGGGGCTTTGAAGAAATTATGGAGAAAAAATTATTTTTGGTACACTAGATCACGCCTCTAGAGCAACTAAACGATCAAGAATGGACTAATCGATTCTCGGCATTGAGGAACACTAACAGATACCGAGGTAAGAAAAATTCTCGTGTGTGCTAGAGATAAATATGTGTAATTTTCGTGTATTTGTAGATATAAAATTTTAGGCTGAAATTGCAGTTACTAAAATTATAGAAAAATTTAGGCTGAAATTTATGACACTGAAAATTATAGATTGTAGCCTAGTTGAATTGCCTAATTTTACTGATTGAATTTAAAAGGTTTGTATAGATTCTATTATGGCTTGAATTCTGTTTAAAATCTAAAATCTTGAATTTTTAAATTTTCATATACTATTTTTTGAGATTTTTTCTGAAAAATGACTAGTCAGCTTGTTTTGAACTGTTTCGTGAAACAAATTGAATTTATATGTGATTTAAGGGAAAATGATCAGTGTATAAAGAAATACTTATGTGATGTGCTTGAATACGTGCTGACTGTGTGTCGTACGGTCTGACTCGTACTGATAAGATGTGCTTCAGTGCGTGCAGACTGTGTGTCGTACGGTCTGACTTACACTAATTTGAGACAAAGGCGATAATTAAATCATGCTGCACTTCTGTCTGTTCTGTATTTGTTTCTGTGGTCCACGGAGTATGATGTACCGTGCAGCGCACGCGAGTACAATGTGTCATGTTTCTGATTCTGGTCTTCAGACATTCTGATCTGTGAGCCGTTTGGGTAGCTGACCACTCCTACGGCAATTGACATCCCGACACACCTGGCCCGTGATTGCCCGAAGTCACCGACATTGGCCAATTGTCATTCTGATATCTGATATAGCATGTCTACCTTGTCTCGTCTATTTGATTTTCTGATTTGACTGTATGAGCTGATTTGGCTGTATGGAACTGTGTTTTTCTATTTCATAAGGATACTGTGGGGGTCAGCTCTTGAATCCTGCTGGAGCAAATTGCATACAGTCATTAGTTTTAAAAGCTGTAAAAAGTTTTAGAACCGGTATTGATTACAGTTCCATGTTTATATTAAAATTGCTATGGATTTTTTGGTTTTGATTTTTCAAAACTTGCAATGGCTCTGTGATTATTTGAAAAGTTTTTCGAATTGTCTGCACATACTAAGTTATCTACAACTGTTTATTCTATTATTGAAAGTTTTGGGATTTTTGTGTTGATCACAGTAACTAATTACACTACCGTTATTGGTTCTGTTTCTAAATTCTGATTCTAATAACTACAATTTGTCAAATTATCTGTATACCTTTGTGATTTTTTTTTTGTTTTTGGCAAATATATATATATATATATTAGGTAGTGTATTTATCTACCTACTATGGGGTTTTTCTTACTGAGCATGTTAAGCTCACCCCTTACTTTCCTCCACAGAGCCCAATCAGTAACTTGGACCGCTTCCGTTATGTAAGACCTGATTTTTATCGAAATTCCTTATGGTTTATATGATGTATATGATGTAAACATGGTTGGATGTAAATTGAATCATAAGAAGAGTTGTACATGAATGAAAAATGCAAATGGAATGAATAAAAATTTCCGAATGCATTTAAAGATTAAATGGAGATTGAAATGGTCACATATTAAACGAATGAGATTGGGACCATTCGGATTGGAGATAAAGATTTAAAAACACGAAATGAGAAAGGGTTCATGAAGGGAAGTTATGTTGGTTTGGTCCCGAACACGTTGAAGGGTAAAACGGTCAAAAGCTCGAAATTCGTTATAAATTCGATAAGAAAAATTTTATTAAAAATATGGAATTGAGAAATCTTGATCAATAATGAGGAAAATATTGAATTTCAAGTCCAATTAATCAAGATATGAATTTATTCAAATTAATCGAAATTTTTACATCAAAAAATTATCCCGAAAATATTGAAAAAATATACCGAAAAGACGAAATAAGACAGATAAATTCATTTATGGATTAAATGAATAAAATATAAAATTTTGATGATATTTTGGGATTTTTATAATATTTTAATGAATAAAATAATAATAAAATAAATTATAAATAAATAAAGAAATTGAAAAAAAAAGAATTGGGATCGCACGACAGTCACGCGACCCCAAAACACGAAGAAGGCTGATGCTTTCTCCTCCGACGAACGGGGGAGGTTATCGGAGAAGAGAGAGAGCTGACCGAGAGGGGGAAGGTCACTGTGAGGTCCCTGTGAGGTCCCATAGGACACGTCACCGGACACTACACCATAGCTACGAATTGTCCGCTTTTGGTCCCACTGGACCAGCACGGATTTGTTCCCACAGGACACGTCCCCCAGGTTTCGAACTCAGGACATAGTCCTTTGTTCGATACCCCTGGTACCATTGGCTCGATGGTACCAGGGGTGTCGGACAAAGGATGATGTCTTAAGTTCGAAACCTGAGAGACGCGTCTTGCGGGAACAAAGCCGTGCTGGTCCAGTGGGACCAAAAGCGGATAATACGTGGAGTGTTGTAGTGTCCTGTGTCCTGCGGGATCGGACCTCACATAAAAACGTGCATTTTTATGTGAGGTCTCTGTGAGGTCCCGCAGGACCCGTCACCGGACACTACACCATAGCTACGAATTGTCCGCTTTTGGTCCCACTGGACCAACACGGATTTGTTCCCACAGGACGCGTCCCCCAGGTTTCGAACTCAAGACATAGTCCTTTGTCCGACACCCCTGGTACCATAGAGCCAACCAGGGGTGTCGGACAAAGGACTATGTCCTGAGTTTGAAACTTGGGGGACGCATCCTGTGGGAACAAATCCGTGCTGGTCCAGTGGGACCAAAAGCTGACAATTCGTAGCTATGGTGTAGTGTCCGGTGACGTGTCCTGCAGGACCTCACAGTCACGGCCGACGTCGAAGAAGAGGAATGTCACGACCCATTTTTCCTAAAAACCCCTACAAATTTTTCGCCTTTTCATTTCCTTACCTGTCATGAATAGTTTCACTACTAACAGTTGGGCTTTGAGTCGATGTTAGTCCCTCTTGTCATGTTACTTACCTTAGCATCTATTTTCCATATTTCATTTTACATATCAATTTATTTTAGCTAAATACACCCCCAATATTACATCTGTGTACAATACTGTGCCTCTATATGTTCAGATACAAAAATTATACGAATGTGTATACCTAGTCTTCATAGGAAGCAGCGGATAACCGAAATGCAAGACTATTGTCACTCTCTTCTACTGAATGTACCCTGTAAGGTAGAAAATAAAAGGGTGACCGCAACTTACTCAGTAAGGCAATAATGCAAGTCGGTAGATAACTACACTATCTATATGTTGGTAAAGGCATGACATGTAAAACATTTATATCTCAAGCATGAGGCAATTAAAACCATGCCATGTATGAGTATATCATATATCGTAAAACATGAATCGACATGTAAAACATGAAAAACATCTCATGTTAAACCTCTCATGCTCGGTACAGTGAAACTCTTCAAAACAATCCCAGAGGGATTCAACACATCTTTAAAATCATTAATATCCTCTTAAAACCCATCAATTTTTCATTTAATACCACATTTCATTAAAATCGTCACAAATCGGGGCTCGACCCCTCCCTCGAGTCTACCATGGTCTAACAAGACCAATCAATTATATATCATGTGAGACATGCAGGTTACTATATGGAAACAATCGAGGACTATGTCCCTGTGATCCCAAGCTACACAGATCCTTGTGTGCGGGGTGTCACAACTGCAACGGGAGGTGAGTCAGCCTACCCGCCAGAATATCACATCACATAAATACAATAGTCATGACTACATGGTACAGCGTACTCTGTGTGACATACACAGTACAACGTACTCCATGAACCCAATATCACAGTCTTGGATGCCTGCCATAGGTCTTATCCCACTCCAGACCACGTCGATAACCAACCCATGTCTCAATCTACACGTGCGAGCATATCTTCTCACTGTGACACACAGTCAATAGGAGGCTCCAACACAGTCATATGCATGTCATAAAATTCTTGTGCGAGCGAAGCTCCAGCACGGCTCCATACATATTCATGATATCAGAAAAAACCCTCGTATGAGCGAAGCTCTAGCACGGTTTCATAAAAATCAATGAAATATGCGTACGAGCAGTGCTTCAGTACAATTTAAAATGATTATAAATCTAATTTAATTTCACGTACGAGAAATGCTCTAGTATGGATGCATAAAACCAAGTAAAATCCACGTACGAGCACAGCTCCAGTATGGTAGTCATGTAAAGCAAGTTTATAAAACTCAGTGCGAGTAGTACTCCAGCACTCTGTATATGAGTTAAAATATAAAATCCAGTGCGAGCAGTGCTCCAGCACGATTTAAAACTCATAAAAAAGATGATAGGCTACTCAATTTTACTAAAAGAACATAAAAATCACAACTGGAACCTAATTCGTGCCCTTTCATGTAAAAACATGAAATAAACAGCCAGCCTATCCATAATTTGCTTAAATTAAAGCCATATAATCATAGGAATATCCAAAAACATGAAAATCATGCTATTTCATAGCCTTACTACCCTTTTTAAAATTTTCCTAACTAGGGGCAAAATAGTAATTTTCACATATACCTCGATTTTCTTAGAAATTATTATTCTATTTCTAGATATCTTATGAAATTCTATGTAATGTAAATAACCCCAAAAATACGCGCAGGTATCTCTAGGTGCATACAAAATTCCCTTACCTGGAATCACGCGTAAGTTTATCCCTTCTCGATGATACCAGGTCTCTCAATCCAAATTCGCTCCAACCAAGTCTACGGTGCTGCATATAACCACGTATTTGGGTCTGTTCTAATATACTTATTAGTATTTCACTTATACTGATCTAATCTAAAACACTGGGCCCGTTTTACTTTATTGGGCCCGATTGCATCTTAATAGGCCTCGACTCATTTTCAGCCCATTTCTACTTATTAAATCTCTTCTTCAGGTTTACTGGGCTCCTTCGGCTTACCAATAATCATCGGGCTTCGTTCCAAACTCATTGGATAGCCCGTATATCATTTATGACAATTAATTTCCAATTCCAATATTATTCACTAAATGTGAAATTTAATCCGAAATTCGTAAAATAGATCTTTAATTCACGAATAATTACATCAATTTTCGTAAATGAGCTTTACTTACCCGAGATTATGCGATGGTGCGTAATTCGAAGTTCGATCGGCTCACGTTCAGAATTTATCGTCGAACAGCACAATTTTATATTTAATTTTGGGTTAATTTATGATAAAATATAATTTAAATAAATTTCTCGAAAATCAAATCGGTCACTTTTGACCTCGTATCGATTTACCCGAAGTCTGATGTATCCCCAAAAATTCTTCCCCTTTTTCCTTTTTCTCTTTTTTCTCCCTTTTTCCTCTCTTTCTTAGCTGAACCGGTTCGATCCGGTTCAACCCGATTTAGACCAGTCCAGTTACGCCGGTTCAGTCTGATTCGACCGGTTCAGGGCTTCATCGGTCGGTTCTTCGTCGACTTCCACCTCCGGCAGGTTCGTCTGGTTGTTCGATGCGCGGATCTGGTGATATCCATGCTCGGATCGGTGGCAATGAGGCCGGTTCGGCCTTTCTCCTCTTCGACGTTGGTGGTTCTCCTTCTTTGCGTCGTTTTTGGAGCCGTCCGTTGGTTTCGCCTGTCGTGGCCACCACCACTTTACTCGCCTTTGCCTAGGAGACATTCGGCTGGGGTCGGTTGGGGTCGATTGCTGGCAAAATGGTCAGATTTCTTTCTCTTCCCCCATGGCTTACTCCCTCGATCTGTCGGATTTTGACATTTTCGGTGCGCGTCGCCGGTGGCAGGAGGTTCAGGCGGTTGTGGGCTACCTTTTTCGATGGTCGTCGGCCCTCGCCTGACGCCGGTGCTCCTCGTTCGGTGGTCTCTTCCTCGGTCGCCTTCGTTTCGTTTCTCTTCAGTTTTCATTTTCTGAACTTTCATTTCTTTCTTATTATTATTATTATTATTATTATTATTATTATTTATAATTGATTTTATTAATATTATATTCATTAAAATAATATAAAATCCCTAAAAATATCTACTAAATTATATATTATTCAAATTAATTTATTTAATTTATTTAATCTATTTTTCCACTTTCTCGGTATATTTTCTCCGTATTTCAGGATATTGTCTCAAGTGAAAATTCTGATTTTTAACCCGAAATTTAATTATTTCTTTGTTATTGATCAAGATTTCTCAATCCCATATTCTTAATGAAATTTTCTTATCGAATTTATACCGTCTTTTGATCTTTTGAACATTTTGCCCTTCAACGTGTTCGAAAATTCCATTTCAGTCCTTCGTATTTTTTTAAATGCAATTCGAAAATTTTTATTCATTCCCTTTACTCTTACGATAAAAATCGGGTCTTATATAATCTCCCCCACTTAGGAAATTTGGTCCTCCAAATTAGAACCAAGTCAAATGGATTCATAAATAACTTCGGGTACGTCTATCGTATCATATACCGTTATTCTCAAGTGACTTTTTTCGTAGTGTAATACTACCAAAGGACTTTAATTAGGGAGATCATCTTAAACCTCAACACTTTCTCCTTCCATCTAATACCTAAATCGATTTTTCAACATACGTTTTACTTTCATTGAACTAAACTGTTGGAGCTCATATCCGATCACATATGCTAGATCCGGATAGTATTTTTGAAGCATCAAAAGATGGGACACTTTGTGGATGCCTGTTTATTCAAGTGGTAATGCCAACCTACAGACCTTATCTTCCACTTTGTCCAATCTCTCAAAGGATTCAATCTAACGAAACTCAATTTGCCTTCTTTCTAAATCTCATTATGTCCCTATGTTATGTCCTAAGGGCATGTAACTTCCAACGATACTAATTCACCCTCGGTGAATTCCAATGGTTTTATGTCTCTTGTCAGCATAGCTTTTCTATATGCTCTGTGGTGTTCTTAATCTCTCACAAATCAATTGAACATCTTCAGAGGTTTGTTTTACCGATTCGGGAGCAATTTTCTATCTGTCACCCATTTCTTCTTATCCAAATCGGGAACAGCCCCTACGACCATACAATGCCTCATATATAAAATCATCCCGATACTTAAGTGACAATTGTCATTATTGGTGAATTCGATTAGTAACAACTGATCATCCCAGGAGCTTATCAAATCAATGGCACACACTCTCATCATATCCTCTAGAACTTGTACAGTCCTCTCTGTCTGACCATTTGTCTGAGGATGAAAAGCTGTGCTAACACTCAGTCGGGTTCCCATAACTTCCTGAAAACGTTCCCAAAAGTGAGCAGTGAAGTGAAAATCCCTATATGATACAATGCTCACTGGAAAAATACTCGATGTTCCACAATCTTTCTTACACATAAATCTACCTACACACTTACAGTATCTGGGAATTTCCTAACCAGAAGGTGGGTAGACTTAGTCAATCTATCGACTATCACCCATATAGTCTCATGATTCATCTGGGTCCTCTGTAGCCCATCATAATATCTATGGTAACTTGCTCCCATTTTCGTGTCGATATAGGTAGAGGCTGCAATAACCCTGCAACTTCTTTTGCGCTACCTTAATCTGCTGACATACAAGACACTTTTTCACAATCTCTCCAATGTCTCTTTTCATATCTGACCACCAATACCCTTTTCTAAGATATCGATATATTTATTACTTCTCGGATGCACTGTATATCCTGAAGAGTGAGCTTCTGACAATAACACTATCTCATTAGCTGTAGTCCTAGGGAGCACTTATACTGTATCTGAACCTTAGTAAGCCATCATCACTCTCTGTGAACTTTGTCACTGTACCCATCTGAGTCTGACCCATACTATTGACACCATGTCGATCATCACGCTAAGCCTGTCAAATTCGATCACTCAAATCCGGTTCTAATCTCAGGCTAGCTGTCACACAATCACTATCATCATCAAAGGGGATCACATCACTACTGAGGCTTACAACTGCTCTAGCAGCTCACGGTCCCTGACCATCATATGTAATACCATCCCGAGGCTCTTTCTGCTCAAGGCATTAGCCATCACATTAGCCTTTCCTGAGTGGTATAATTTCCACAATCATAATCCCTCAGAAGCTCTAACCCTCTTTGTTCTCATATCCGACTCTTTCTGTGAAAATAGATACTTAGGGCTTTTATGATCAGTGCATACCTGAAATTTCTTACCATTTAAGTGGTGGTGCCATACTTCTGGTTTATTACTACGGCTACCAACTTTAAATCAAGGGTCAGATAGTCCTTTCATGGTCCTTGAACTGTCTGGATCCATACGTGACTATCATCTCATTTTGCTTCAATACACAGCCCATTCATTATTTTGAGGTATCCATAGACTCATGAGAAACCTTTTAAGCTATTGCGTATGGTCAGAATAAATGTGGTGGTCAGTTCATACTTCAGTACACCAAAACTCCTGTCACGTCGATCATCCCATTCAAATAAAACTTTTTCTAAGTTAAACGTGTCAATAAAGTAGTCCATTTCGAGAACTCTCAACAAATCATCTGTAAAAACAATTTTCAATTGTTGCTTATGATTTTTCCTAGACTTTAAATACACCCAAAATATCATCAATAAGGATGATAACAAATCGGTCCAGGTAAAGTTTAAATACCTCATCGTGTTGTGTTCCACTAAATATTTCAACCACCCATATCCTTGACCTATGTACGCATAAACGTATAATGTCATTTCGAAATTGCTTCTATTCAAGATACTAACCCGCGTCATTTTTTTTTCTTATATTAATAGCTTTAATAAAATTTTAATTTTTAAACCTTCCTGATTAATCGAATTCTATATTTCTTTATCGCACCAGTAAAGGTACCCTAATTTTAAATGTATATATTACGACTGTCGATTTCAATTTATAGGTTATGTGTACTTTTAGACGCTGTCAAGTCTTTAGGCGGGGAGGTATTTTGAAATACCTTTATTAACCCTCAGACTTGACCACATGAACTGGTTATGGATATATCCACCCCTTATCCTTGGTCGCAATTCATATCTACTACATATCGATTAATCCAAATTATTTCACATATCAGAGATATTCGTACCTTGCATACGCCTCTTATTCTAATAGATCTTGTATTTAGGATCTATCACATCTAAAAGCTTATCTCCTTTCATATATCACTTATAACAAACTCTGTCATTACTCATTCCGTGAGTACAATCATTTACTCCTTTAATTTCAATCGCTACACCCCTTTTTCGGTGCAGAGATACCAACAGGGTTTTCTCTGTCTCTTTGCCTTTCTGTGGGACAATCTCACCCAACTCTGAGCAATCATTAAATAATTGGTATGTCTTACCACACTTAACGCCTATTTTAGTCAATAAAGTGTAGGTGTAGGCCCTACTTCTGTGGTATCTACCACACATCCTACACTGCTACATTGCTACGGAGCAGGTTGGGGTCCTCCAATCACAATACCCCTCAAAAGTGCTGAAATTGGATATACTGGGGCCTTACCAATCATCTTACCTCGTGACTCATGAACTCTAATCTCTTACCAACTGGTCTCTTTCCCGCTCTGACATCTCTGTCATTCTCTATTATCTTCTGTCTCTATTTCGACCTTTACTACCTTTCCCAATCTCAGAGGCGTGCAACACATGATCTTATTCACGCAACTATATTCTGCGCACTGCCTCGACATAGGTAGTGAGCCAATCGGACTCTAATCGACAATCTGAGCCCTTCCATGAACTTTTGGGCTTTCCGACTCTCACTATCCATAGTGTCGGGGTAATACCTGGGCAGGTATATAAACTGAGTTTCATACTTATCAATCAAGTAGTGTCTCTGGGTCAGTGTAAGAAATTTTACCTGTAATTTCCTTTAAGCAATGTTGGGGATATTCAATCACCGAAATACATCCAAAAATATTTCTTATGTCGACTCTGGACGTCTAACTCTTCAGATGGGTCAAGCGAACTTCCACCAATGCTTCGCCTCGCCTTCCAACATAAATGTATTTAAAAGTCACTTTCTTGATCGACATACACCGAAAGAATCCATACAACTTCGCTATCTCATTCACCCAGTCCTCAATAACTATTGGTTTCTTTACTTCGCTAAATACCGGAGGGGTATGAGAATCTCTATAGTCTGAGGCATCTGTTCAGGCTTTACCCTGCCTATCCTCAACTACCTGCATAGATTGAGTAAACAACTCCAAAATATTTTCTACACTCCACTCCATCCTCTTGGAGCGTGTCTTAATACTGTTTGGTCTCTTTATAGGACCCTGTGGAGTATGCTCAACATCAACCTCCACCTCACTCTCATCTTAAGTCTCATGTGACGACTCATTCGACTCTAAGGCCTATCTCTACGACCTCGACCATGTGTACTCGCCCCTCTACCATAGTGGCTATCAGTTATAAAAACTATATTCTTGCATTCGAAACTAAATTCTTAGCTGCAGTTTCATCTTGATATACACAATTGTATCTAAACAATGCAGAGTACATGGGGATGTAAATTTACTTAACCACTAATACCGACTCATATCATGCCAACTCAGCTCTGATACCCCTCTTGTTACAACCCATTTTTCCTAAAAACCCTATAAATTTTTTATTTTTTCATTTTCTTACCCACCGTGAACAGTTTCATTACTAACAGTTGGGCTATGAGTCGATGTTAGTCCCTCCTGTCATGTTACTTACCTTAACATCTATTTTTCATATTTCATTTTACATATCAATTTATTTTAACTAAATACACCCCCAATATTATATCCGTGTATAATACTGTGCCTCTATATGTTCAGATACAAAAATTATACAAATGTGTATTCCTGGTCTTGATAGGAAGCAGCAGATAACTGAAATGCAAGACTAGTGTCACTCTCTTCTACTGAATGTACTGTGTAGGGTGGAAAATAAAAAGGTGAGCGCAACTTGCTCAGTAAGGCTATAATGCAAGTAGGTAAATAACTACACTATCTACATGCTGGTAAAGACATGACATGTCAAACATTTATATCTCGAGCATGAGGCAATTAAAACTATGCCATGTATGAGTATATCATATATCGTAAAACATGAATCGGCATGTAAAACATGAAAAACATCTCATGTAAAACCTCTTATGCTCGGTACAGTGAAACTCTTCAAAACAATCCCAAAGGGATTCAACACATCTTTAAAATCATTAATATCCTCTTAAAACCCATCAATTTTTCATTTAATACTACATTTCATTAAAATCGTCACAAATCGGGGCTCGAACCCTCCCTTAGGTCTACCCTGATCTAACAAGATCAATCAATTATATATCATGTGAGACATGCAGGTTACTGTATGAAAATAATCGAGGATTATATCCCTGTGATCCAAGGTTACACGGATCCCGGTGTGCGGGGTATCACAACTGCAACGGGAGGTAGGTCAGCCTACTCGCCAAAATATCACATCACGTAAATACAATAGTCATGACTACATGGAATAGTGTACTCCGTGTGACATACACGTTACAATGTACTCCATACACCCAATATCATAGTCTGGGGATGCCTGCCATAGGTCTTATCCCACTCTAGACCATGTCGATAACCAACCCATGTCCAAAATCTACACGTGCGAGCATATCTTCTCACTGTGACACACAGTCAACAGGAGGCTCCAACACGGTCATATGCATGTCATAAAATTCCTGTACGAGCGAAGCTCCAGTGCGGCTCCATGCATATTCATGATATCAGAAAAAACCCTCGTACGAGCGAAGTTCTAGCACGGTTTCATAAAAATCAATGAAATATGCGTACGAGCAGCGCTCCAGTACGGTAGTCATGTAAAGCAAGTTTGTAAAACTCATGTGAGTAGTACTCCAGCACTCTGTATATGAGTTAAAATATAAAATCCAGTGCGTGTAGTGCTCCAGCATGATTTAAAACTCATAAAAACATGATAGTCTGCTTAATTTCACTAAAAGAATTTAAAAATCACAACTGGTACCTAATTCGTGCCCTTTCATGTAAAAACATGAAATAAACAGCCAGCCTATCCATAATTTGCTTAAATTAAAGCCATATAATCATAGGAATATCCAAAAACATGAAAATCATGCAATTTCATAGCCTTACTACCCTTTTTGAAATTTTTCTAACTAGGGGCAAAATCATAATTTTCACATATACCTCGATTTTTGTAAAAATTATTATTCTATTTCTAGATATCTTATGAAATTCTACGTAATGTAAATAACCCCAAAAATACGTGCAGGTATCTCTAGGTGCTTATAAAATTCCCTTACCTGGAATCACGCGCAAGTTTATCCCATCTAAATGATACCAAGTCTCTCAATCCAAATTTGCTCCAACCAAGTCTACGGAGCTGCATATAACCACATATTTAGGTCAGTTCTAATATACTTATCAGTATTTCACTTATACTGGTCGAATCTAAAACACTGGACCCGTTTTACTTTATTGGGCCCGATTGCATCTTAATGGGCTTCGACCCATTTTCAGCCCATTTCTACTTATTAAATCCCTTCTTCAGGTTTACTGGGCTCATTCGGCTTACCAATAATTGTTGAGCTTCATTTCAGACTCATTGGATAGCCCGTATATCATTTACGACAATTAATTTCCAATTTCAATATTATTCACTAAATGTGGAATTTAATCCAAAATTCGTAAAATAGATCTTTAATTCACGAATAATTACATCAATTGTAGTAAATGAGCTTTACTTACCCGAGATTATGCGATGGTGCGCAATTCGAAGTTCGATCGGCTCACGTTCAGAATTTATCGTCGAACTGCACAATTTTATATTTAATTTCAGGTTAATTTTCGATTAAATATAATTTAAATAAATTTTTTGAAAATCAAATCGATCACTTTTGACCTCGTATCGACTTACCCGAAGTTCGATGTATCCCCAAAAATTCTACCACTTTTTCCTTTTTCTCTTTTTTCTCCCTTTTTCCTCTCTTTCTTTGCTGAACCGGTTCGGTCCGGTTCAACCCGGTTCAGATCGATCCCGTTATGTCGATTCAGTCCGGTTCATTCGGTTCAGGGCTTCGTCAGTCGGTTCTTCCCCGATTTCCACCTCCAATAAATTCATCTAGCTGTCCGATGCATGGATCTGGTGGTATCCATGCTCGGATCGATGGCAATGAGGCTAGTTCGACCTTTCTCCTCTTCGACGTTGGTGGTTCTCCTTCTTTCCTCCGTTTTTGGCGTCGTCTGTTGGTTTCGTCGACCGTGGCCACCACCAATTTGCTCGCCATTGCCTCGGGAACGTTTGGCTGGGGTTGGTTGGGGTCGACCGTCGGCGAAATGGCCGAATTTCTCTTCTCTTCCCCCGAGGCTTTCTCCCTCAATCCGTCAGATTTTGGCATTTTTGGCGCTCGTTGCCGGTGGCAGGAGGTTTGAGCGGTTGTGGGCTACCTTCTCCTGTGGTCGTCGGCCCTCACCTAGCACCAGTGCTCCTCGTTCGGTGGTCTCTTCCTCGGTCGCCTTCGTTTTGTTTCTCTTCAGTTTTCGTTTTCTGAACTTTCATTTCTTTCTTTTATTATTATTATTATTATTATTATTATTATTATTATTATTATTATTATTATTATTATTATTATTATTTATAATTGATTTTATTAATATTATATTCATTAAAATAATATAAAATCCCCAAAAATGTCTGCTAAATTATATATTACTCAAATTAATTTATTTAATTTATTTAATCTATTTTTCACTTTCTCGGTATATTTTCTCTGTATTTTCGAGATATTGTCCCGAGTGAAAATTTTGATTAATTCCAATAAATTCATATCTTGATCAATTTAATCCGAAATTTAATTATTTCTTCGTTATTGATCAAGATTTCTCAATCCTATATTTTTAATGAAATTTTCTTATCGAATTTGTAGCGACTTTCGATCTTTTGATCGTTTTACCCTTCAGCGTGTTCAAAAATTCCATTTCAGTCCTTCGTATTTTTTTAAATGCAATTCAAAAATTTTTATTCATTCCCTTTGCTCTTATGATAAAAAAACGGGTCTTACAAGGAATCTGATGAAGGGAGCGACGATCGGCGACGAAAGGCGAGGAAGAAACTGAGAGAAAGAAAAGAGAATTTCGTTGTCACCGACGTCGATCTGGCCGATCTCGCCCCCAGCTGAACATTCCCGAGGGGAAGTCCAGCCGATTTGTGGTGGAAACGGCTCGGGAAACGATGGTAAGCACCGACAACGATGAGAAAGAGAAACGGTAGCGAGACCGAGGAGAGAAGAGGCCAGACAGGCCACTTTTCAACCACCGCTGGTGAAACTGAGGCCAGATCCGTGCATCGGACAGTCCCGCGGACCTGCTGGAGACGGAAGCTGATGAAGAACCGATCGACGAAGCTCCGAACAGCGAAGAAGAAAATTTGATTGGACTGAACCGGGCTGAGGCGGACCAGTCTGAACTTGGCTGAACCAGATCGAACCGGTTCAGCAAGAAAAGAAGAAAAAGAAAGAGAAAAAAGGAAAAAGAAAAAGAGAAAAAATTGAAAAAAAACTCCTGTGATGCAATCAAAAATTGACCCGAAAAGATATGTAATTGTTTATCTCAACAATTGACTTCAAAAATTGACCAGTGATGCTATTTGAAGCATGAATGATGTAAAGTCCATAGAATTGAATGTACATACTTTTAATATGAGTTGGTTATATACGTACAAGTTTTGTTATGTATGAATAACAAGAAATGGACTTTAGTATGTGATGAATGGGAATATATGGAAAATTGAGTAGTGTGGTAAAATGGATTTAATTATGCATAAGTTTTATACTCCATTTGATTGTAAATGGTATACCTCTGGTTATACAAAGGATACACACAAGTTTCAATGTGTATAAGGTATAAAAGGATGTCATTTTCAAGCCTTAAGTGTGGATGGATGAGAAAATGACCATGGTAGCAAAATGTATGGCATGTGTTACTGCAGAAAACTGCAGTAAAATCTGGTAAATATGGATGAGAGATCGATCTCATGGGATGAGAGATCGATCTGGAAGAGCAAAAAATGCTCTTAATTGAGAGATGGAACAGTTCAGATCGATCTCATTGGAGAGCAGATCGATCTTCTGAGCATTCTGTGTTGAAGGAATCGATCTCTGAAGGGCCAGATCGATGTCCTTAAGCTACTGACTTGGAGAAGATCGATCTCATGCAAGAGCAAATCGATCTCCTTAAGGTTCTGAGTTGAAACAAATCGATCTCATGCTTGGGAGCAGATCGATCTCATGTAGTCTGGAAGGTCGATTTCAAGAGAAAAAATGCAGAGCAGATCAATCTCCTAGGGTAGCAGATTGATCTCATCAAGACAGTTCTATAAATACTGGACTTTTGCACTTCATTTTCCCGAGAGTTACTATTTTATTTGAGAACTAAACCTAAACCTAGCCAAGAAACACTAGAAAACTTCAGTTTGTGATCAATTTTAAGTGAGGTATAAGTGAGCAAAGTTGTTCTTAGCAAAGAGGAGAGCAACATACTTGAATACAAGAGATTGAAATCAAGAGTTGAAAGAGCAAGAAGGATTACCAATTGGTGGAAAAGGAAGGAAAGTTCAACTAGGTAAGATTCAATACACCAAGTTGATATATCTTAAACTAGATGTGTTAATGAGATTGTTGGTGCATATATGATTTGTTGGAAATGAAAGGATCATGAAAAATGAGCATGACCTAGTTTTGGCATGGAAGTGAGAACGTAATGAGGAAATGGTGTTAATATTGATTTAATGATAGAATATGCATGTATGGAAGATTATAAGTTAATCTTATGAAATGCATATATTGGAAATAATGAATGATGAATATAATTATGTGAAAATATGGTATGATGCCATATTGAGAGAAAATGCTATAATAATGTGTTAAGTTGAGACTTGGCAAATGAAATGAGTATAGACTGATATATTAATACTAATAATTGTAATAGCTTCGAAAATCATTATGGAAGCTACTCGGACTGCGAAAGTGAGTTGCACCGAGGAGGAGAGGTCACTTGACATGATCCAAGGTAAGGCAATTTTGTGAGTAGCTAGAGATGGCTACATGTATTTCAATAGCATTTCGTTATTATATGCTATATGAATTCCCATGAATAAGCCTAATGTGTGTGATAGAGATTAATGAGAGAAAGCGTGATTTTATCCCAAAATAGGATAAAAAGCCTGAGAAGTATGTTGTGACCCAAAAATTCATAAGTTACATGATAGAAAGGCTAATGTTTTCATGTATATGTGAAAACAGCACATTTAAGTGCTAATTTGATTTGAAATGGTGAAATGTGATTTGAATAGCCATTTATCTGGTTTTGTGTGAAAACCATAAGTGTTAGAGAACACTCGCACTATATTTTGAGATATGCATCACATAGTACTGGAGGATATACTCGTACTATATTTTAATGCTAATTTGTGCATGATAGAGTACTGGGAGCTTTGCTCGTACTCAGTTGTGATTGATGTATATAGAGTACTGGGAGCTATGCTCATACTCAATTTTATATGATAGAGTGCTGAGAGCTTTACTGGTACTCTACTTTTCATGATTTATACATGATATCATACTAGAGCGATAGCTCGTACTTGATTTGAAAAGAGAATTATCCATTAACCTAATGCTAGAGGTTACTCGCACTATTGTTTAATATTTTGAGATGCATACATAGTGTTTAAGAGGCGGAGTGTTGATTGTGAGTCACACTCAAGATGCGCACTGTTATTTTTATGTGATATATAATACATGTTAAAGAGTAAAATAGTGACGATTTCCTCCGTGTAAACTGAGTGTCACACAGTTGAGATGTTCACATGTGGATTTAGACACGTGGCATTTATTCCATAGTATGAGGGCTAAGACTTATGGCAAGTACCTCGACTATAATGTATTTTTGTAGTGTGAGGACTAAGACCTATGGCAGGCATCCCGACCATGAGGAGAGGGTCAATGGGTGTACGTTGTACTATACGAGTGACATGGTGTACACTGTACCGTGTGGTGGAGTTGTGGAGTTGAGGAGTTTATAGCTGACGGTTATGATGGACTGACCCCCCTCCCGTTACAGCTGTGATACCCGCACATCGAGATCTGTGTTGCCTGGGATTTCACATTATAGGATATGGCCATAGTCTATGAGAGTATTGCATTTAGCCACTGACTCTCGCATGTTATATCACTTGTTTTCATGATACGATTAGACCTGAGAGAGAAAGGTCGGAAACTGATTTGTGTTGTGTGGTGAATTGCCATATTTACTTGATTTAAATGTAAATGGGATAATTGAGATAAAGGCATTCCTAAATTTATAAATATGCATTGTTTTGCATGAATGCCTACATGTGATAAATAAGCATGATTTCAAGTACATAGAATTTAATATGTATTATATTATATCCTTTTGATACATGCTTTGAGGTGAGAGAAGGAAAGGCAAAGCCATATTTTCAGTAGATAGTGTGACGTCTACTTACTTGCCTGATTTCCTTACTAAGCGCGTTGTATGCTTACCCCTTATTTTCCATCCTTTACAGATCATCCGCAGTAAAGTGAGTCCGGCTGAGGTATAGGATTCATTATATCCGCTGCCTATCCATCTTACAATAGGTATACACAGTCGAACATTTCGTACTGAACAATGTATAAGAACAGTTATGTAATCAATTGTATGGTCGGGATGTATATGTATAAATATTGTATAATAGTTTGTGTTATTGAAAAGAATACTAAATTCTATATACAATGTGAATGAATGTGAGTGGGTGACTAATATCAAATCACAGCCCAACAGTTGAGGAGAGAAAGGTAAGTAAAGTAAAAAGTGAAAAATTTGTAGTGGTTTTGGGTAAGTCACGGATAGAGGTTGTGATGGAATGGTATCAGAGCAGTGTTGGTCTGATGTGAGTCGGTATTAGTTTAAGAAAGTGTACATCCCCATAGTATTGTGCTTTGTTCAGTTACAATTGTGTACAAGATGGGAATCAGACTAATTAATGATTATGAATGCAGGAATTTAGTCTACATGGCTAATACCAGCCGAGGTAGAGGACGAGAGGTAGGGCTCGAGACTGTAGAGATAGGCCAGAGACCCGAGATAAGAATGTGGGTACTAATGAGGTACCAGAGACTGCAAAGGCATGTTTCAAGAGGATTAAGCATAGCCTAGAGATGATAGTGGAGATATTGGCATAGTCTAGGTCAAGTAGATAAGGACAGGATGCAGAGACTGCGACAGGAGAGGCAGTTGCACCTGACACACCTGTACAGCTGGCACCTGAGATGCCACAGGCTGTGGATACTCCTACACCCCCACCAGTTCAAGAGAGTAGTGGATTGGGATATGGGTGAGATTTAGATAGATTGCGACAAGTCCAAAAGCTTGGACCACCATCTTTTCAAGGGGTTAAGGACCCAATTGTTACTGAGGAGTGGATTGGAGAGATGGAGAAGTTGTACGAATTCTTTAGGTGTACGACTTCAGAGAGGGTCGCATTTGCTGCGTTCTACTGAAGGGAACGGCAGAGCATTAGTGGAAGTCTACCATGCCTATATTAAGAGCCTGACATGTTGAGATTAGTTGGGAGCTCTTTCTAGATGCCTTCAGGAGGCAGTTTATTCCAGATACGGAACAGCAGAGGCTGCAGGCTAAATTTTTAGGGTTGAGCCAGGGGAGTCTTTCAGTGGATGAGTATGAGACGAGATATTTAGCCCTAGGAAGGTATGACCCTGATACCATCTACAACGAGACTAGAAAGATCCGCAGGTTTATCGATGGATTGAGGCCAGTGTTGCAGTCTAAACTGGTTCCATTCGACATTCTACTTATGATGAGGCTGTGCACAGGGTGCAACTCTGTGGACAAGATTATGAGAGGAATGTCTCAGAGTTTAGATCAGTCGAAAAAGATAGAGACAGCGATAGAAAGAGACTGATGAGTGACCGTGCTCGAGGTTTCGGATATTGAGGAGGGAAGAGACTCTTCGGTAAGAGACCAAAGATCGAGGAAGTACAGGAAAAGATTGTGAGATTTCCTACATACCCGGCTATAGCTCCGATGAAGGGCATTATGATTAGAGGACCGAGGCCTAATACTGAGCAGTGCAGTAGATATGGTAGATACCATGGTGGTAGACCTTGTCCGATGAGTCCTATTATGTGTTTTTGATGTGGGAAACCAGGACATATTGCTAGAGTTTTCCCAGAGACGGTTGAAACTACCCCACAGAAAGGCAGGGAGCCAAAGAGAGCTCCAGGTGATACATATGCTCAGAGGAGGAGAGCGACGGTCGAGGAGAAGGGGAAACAAGTGATGGGACGAAGACGAGTACATGCCTTGGACCAGGGGACAACTAATGCTTTATCGGATGTGATTACAGGTAACATCCTGATATATGATTTAGAAGCATATGTATTGATTGCTCCTGGTGCCACGCATTCATTTGTATCACCTTTATTTACATGTAAGTTAGCAAAGCATGTAGAGCGTACTCCTTTAAGTAGGATGATGTTGATTAGTACGCCTATGGATAATAGTCAGCTAGTAGAGTATGCATTGAATAATTGTAAGTTGAAAGTAGGGGAAAAGGATATGACATCCAATCTAATATTGTTAAGTATGAGTGACTTTGATGTAATATTAGGAATGGATTGGTTATCATCAAACCATGCTATTTTAGATTGTTACGCTAAGACAGTTATGTTTCCTAACCCTGAAAAGTATGTTGTAAAGTTTGATAAAAAATAATGAAAGTAGCATTTATAGCTATACTTGGTAAAGTACTATGCTGACTAAGAAATGAATATGTTGAAGGTTTCATTACATACATGGTTGATACAGATAAGGTACATCCAGAGTTGAAAGATATTCTTGTGGTTAGTGAATTCCCATATGTCTTTCTGGATGAATTGCCAGGATTGCCACCGGACAAAGAGATGGAATTCTGTATAGACTTGGTGCCTGGTACTGAACCTATATCAAAACCACTATATCGCATGGCCTTTGTTGAGTTAGAGGAGCTCAAGAGACAGCTACAGGAGCTGTTGGACAGGGGTTTTATCCGACCTAGTGTTTCACCTTGGGGAGCAGCAGTTTTATTTGTGAGAAAGAAGGATGGGAGCCTCCGATTGTGTATTGGTTACAGATTGTTGAATAAGGCAACCATTAAGAATAGATATCCCTTTCCACGTATTGATGATTTGTTAGATCAACTTCAAGGAGAGCAAATCTTTTCTAAGATTGATTTGAGGTCTGGGTATCATCATATGAGAGTAAGAAGTGAAGATGTACCAAAGACAACATTTAGGACCCAATATGGCCATTATGAGTTTTTAGTTATGCCATTTGGAATGATGAATGCTCCCACAGCTTTCATGGCTTTGATGAATGATGTATTCAAGCCATATTTGGATCAATTTGTTATCGTCTTCATAGATGACATTTTGGTATACTCTAAGTCTGAGGAAGAGCATGAGAGACACCTCAGGATAGTGTTGTGGACTTTACAAGAGCAGAAGTTATATGCTAAACTCAACAAGTGTGATTTTTGGTTATCACATATCTCATTTTTGGGACATGTAGTGTCAAAGAATGGTGTATCAGTAGATCCATACAAGATTAAGGTTGTAGTTCAATGGGAACAGCCAAGGACAGTCACCAAGATCAGAAGTTTCTTGGATTTAGCAGGATATTATCAAAGATTTGTTGAGGGATTTTTTTAAGTTAGCTACTCCGTTGACACGTCTCACTAGGAAAGGTGTAGTTTTTGTGTGGAACGAGGATTGTGAGAAGAGTTTTCAGGAGTTAAAGAGTCGATTGACCACCACTCCAATTCTCACTATCCCTACCAGCTCAGGAGGATTTTCAGTATACAATGATGCTTCGCATCAGGGATTGGGCTGTGTATTGATGCAGGATGGGAGAGTAGTTGCTTATAGATCCAGACAACTGAAGGACCATGAGAAGAACTATCCGACCCATGATTTGGAGTTGGCAACAATAGTGTTTGCGCTAAAGGTATAGTGCCACTACTTGTATGGAGAGAAATTTTAGATTTTTACTGACCACAAGAGTCTCAAGTATCTGTTCTCACAAAAAGAGCTGAACATGAGACATAGAAGATTGTTAAAGCTTCTGAAGGACTATGATTGTGAGATACTTTATCATCCAGGTAAGGCTAATGTTGTAGCTGATGCATTGAGCAGGAAGAGCCTAGAGATGGTATCATATATGATGGTCAGGGAACATGAGTTGCTATAACAGTTTGCTAGCCTCAATTTAGGAGTCGTGCCTTTTGACATGGATACGGACTGTGTGATTGCTAGTCTATGCTTGGAGTCAGACCTGGTAGAGAGGAACAGAGTGGCTCAACAGATTGATCCGTATTGCATTGACATAAGAGGTCAGATGCAGAAGGGCACAGTGACAAACTTTAAGACAAGTTCAGATGGACTTCTAAGCTTCAGAGGCAGATTGTGTGTTCCCAAGGAACCAGAGCTCAGGAGATTGATATTGTTGGAAGCTCATTTGTCGAGGTATACGCTACATCCAGGGAGTAACAAGATGTATCAGAATCTCCGGAAGGTGTATTGGTGGTCAGGTTTGAAGAAGGATGTTGCAGATTTTGTGGCAAAATGTCTTGTATGTTAACAAGTGAAGGTAGAGCATCAGAAACCTGCATGATTGTTGTAGCCTCTACATATACCAACATGAAAATGGGAGCATATCACTATGGACTTCGTGATGGGTTTACCGAGGACCCGGAGGAATCACGATGCTATATAGGTGATAGTTGATAGACTGACAAAGTCAGCCCACTTTCTAGCTATAAGAGCTACTGATACTCTGAGTACATGGGCAAAACTATATGTACGCGAGGTAGTGAGGTTACATGGTATTCTAGTAAGCATTGTTTCAGATAGGGATTCTCGCTTCACTTTCCATTTATGGGAACATTTTTAGGAAGCCATGGGAATCCAATTGAGTTTGAGCACCGCTTATCATCCTCAGACATATGGGCAGTCAGAGAGGACTATACAGACCCTAGAGGATATGTTGAGAGTGTGTGCGCTAGATTTTAGAGGCTCCTGGGGTGATCATTTGCCACTAGCTGAGTTTGCCTACAACAACAGTTATCATGCGAGTATCAGGATGGCACCGTATGAGGCTTTGTATGGCCATAGATGTCGTTCTCCTATTGGTTGGGAAGAAGTGGGTGACAGAAAGATTTTTGCTCCTGATTTGGTTACACAAGCCTCTAAGGATGTCCGTTTAATTGTTGAGAGATTAAGGACAGCTCAGAGTAGACAAAAGAACTATGCTGACAAGAGATGAAGACCACTTGAATTCGCAGTTGGTGAGTCAGTATTTCTAAAGGTTTCTCCTTCTAAGGGTATAGCGAGATTTGGGCAGAAAGGTAAGATGAGTCCTCACTACATGGGACCCTTTGAGATACTAAAAAAATGGGAGATAAGGCATACAGATTGGCTTTACCACCGAATTTATCGGGAGTGCATAATGTCTTCCATATTTTAATGTTGAGGAAGTATCATCCAGATCTAGATCATGTGATTCAGTATGAGCCATTGGAGCTTAAAGATGATCTGACTTATGCAGAGAAATCGATCCGTATCTTGGATAGAAAGGAGAAAGTCTTAAGGAATAAAACCATTGGATTAGTGAAAATTCTCTGGCAGCATCATACTTTAAAGGAAGCTACTTGGGAGCTAGAGAGTCTAATGCAAGAGAAATATCCCCAATTGTTTAGAGATTAACTTAGTTCTAATTTGGAGGACCAAATTCTTTTAAGGAGGAGAGGATTGTAAGACCCTCAAATTCATAAGTACATACATGTACATGCTATTTGAAGCATGAATGATGTAAAGTCCATAGAATTGAATGTACATACTTTTAATATGAGTTGGTTATGTACGTACAAGTTTCGTTATGTATGAATAATAAGAAATGGACTTTAGTATGTGATGAATGGGAATGTATGGAAAATTGAGTAGTGTGGTAAAATGGATTTAAGTATGCATAAGTTTTATACTCCATTTGGTTGTAAATGGTATACCTCTGGTTGTACAAAGGATACACACAAGTTTCAATGTGTATAAGGTATAAAGGGATGTCATTTTCAAGCCTTAAGTGTGGATGGATAAGAAAATGACCATGGTAGCAAAATGTATGAAGTTTGGCATGTGTTACTGCATAAAACTGCAGTAAAATTTGGTAAATATGGATGAGAGATCGATATCATGGGATGAGAGATCGATCTAGAATAACAAAAAATACTCTTAATTGAGAGATGGAACAGGTCAGATCGATCTCATTGGAGAGCAGATCGATCTTCTAAGCATTTTGTGTTGAAGGAATCGATCTCTGAAAGGCTAGATCGATGTCCTTAAGCTATTGACTTGGAGAAGATCGATCTCATGCAAGAGCAGATCGATCTCATGCTTAGGAGCAGATCGATCTCATGTGGTTTGGAAGGTCGGTTTCAAGAGGAAAAATGCAGAGCAGATCGATCTCCTAGGGTAGCAGATCGATCTCATCAAGACAGTTCTATAAATACTAGATATCTATACTTCATTTTCCTGAGAGTTACTAATCCATTTGAGAACTAAACCTAAACCTAGCCAAGAAACACTAAAAAACTTCAGTTTGTGATCAGTTTTGAGTGAGGTATAAGTGAGCAAAGTTGTTCTTAGAAAAGAGGAGAGCAACATAATTGAATATAAGAGATTGAAATCAAGAGTTGAAAGAGCAAGAAGGATTTACCAATTGGTGCAAAAGGAAGGAAAGTTCAACTAGGTAAATTCAATACACCAAGTTGATATATGTTAAACTAGATGTGTTAATGAGATTCTTGGAGTATATATGATTTGTTGGAAATGAAAGGATCATGAAAATTGAGCATGACCTAGTTTTGGCATGGAAGTGAGAAAGTAATGAGGAAATGGTGTTAATATTGATTTAATGATAGAATATGCATGTATGGAAGATTATAAGTTAATCTTATGAAATGCATATATTAGAAATACGGAGTGATGAATATAATTATGTGAAAATATGGTATGATGCCATATTGAGAGAAAATGGTATAATAATGTGTTAAGTTGAGACTTGGTAAATGAAATGAGTATAGAGTGATATACTAATGCCAATAATTGTAACAGCTTTGGAAATCATTGTGGAAGCAGCTTGGACTGCGAAAGTGAGTTGCACCAAGGAAGAGGGGTCACTTGACGTGATCCGAGGTAAGGGAATTTTGTGAGTAGTTAAAGATGGCTACACGTATTTAAATAGCATTTCGATATTATATGCTTTATGAATTCCCATGAATAAGTCTAATGTGTGTGATAGAGATTAATGAGAGAAAGCGTGATTTTATCCAAAAATAGGATAAAAAGCCTGAGAGAAGCATGTTGTGACCCAAAAATTCATGAGTTGCATGATAGAATGGCTAATGTTTTCATGTATATGCGAAAACAGCACATTTAAGTGCTAATTTGATTTGAAATGAGTGAAATGTGATTTGAATAGCCATCTATCTGGTTTTGTGTGAAAACCATAAGTGCTAGAGAATACTCACACTATATTTTGAGATATGCATCACATAGTATTGGAAGATATACTCATACTATATTTTAATGCTATTTTGTGCACGATAGAATACTGAGAGCTTTGCTCGTACTCAGTTGTGATTGATGCATATAGAGTATTGGGAGCTATGCTCATACTCAATTTTATATGATAGAGTGCTGGGAGCTTTGCTCGTACTCTACTTTTCATGATTTACACATGATATCGTACTAGAGCGATAGCTCGTACTTGATTTGAAAAGAGAATTATGCATTAACCTAGTGCTAGAGGTTACTCGCACTAGTGCTTAATATTTTGAGATGCATACACAGCGTTTAAGAGGCGGAGTGTTGATTGTGAGTCACACTCAAGACACGCACTGTTATTTTTACGTGATATATAATACATGTTAAAGAGCAAAATCGTGACGATTTTCTCCGTGTAGACTGAGTGTCACATAGTTGAGATGTTCGCATGTGGATTTAGAGATGTGGCATTTATTCCATAGTATGAGGGCTAAGACTTATGGCAAGCACCCCGACTATGATGTATTTTCGTGGTGTGAGGACTAAGACCTATGGCAGGCATCCTGACCATAAGGAGAGGGTCCACGGGTGTACGTTGTATCGTGCGAGTGGCATGGAGTACATTGTACCGTGTGGTGGAGTTGTGGAGTTGAGGAATTTATAGCTGGCGATTGTGATGGACTGACCCCCCTCCCATTACAGTAGTGATACTCGCACATCGAGATCTGTGTTGTCTAGGATTTCACATTATAGGATATAGCCATAGTCCAGGAGAGTATTGCATTTAGCCACTAAGTCTCGTATGTTATATCACTTGTTTTCATGATACGGTTAGACCTGAAAGAGAAAGGTCGAAAATTGATTTGTGTTGCGTGGTGAATTGCCATATTTACTTGATTTAAATTTAAATGGCATAATTGAGATAAAGGCATTCCTAATTTTATAAATATGCATTGTTTTGCATGAATGCCTACATGTGATAAATAAGCATGATTTCAAGTACATGGATTTAATATGTACTATATTATATCCTTTTGATACATGCTTTGTCACGCCCCGAAAACACGGAAAATATGGCTAATTTAAAAACTTTTTACTCATCAATTCACAATTAAGGGTGCATTCTTGTGCAGTGTCATACATCATCATGCATATCATACCTTAGGATCTCATCATTAGATAGTATATATATCATATCATATACATTGCTCAATATTAAGTTAATTAATCCTAATACATCCCATACAAGTTATACATCAAGTGTTTGTAATTACCATAATTGTCTGGGTACATGAAAAGATAAATGATACCTTAAAACACAATATATGGCCTGGATCTCAAGTTCTCCACTAGCCACTACTCCGTACGTCGCAGGGAAACCCTTTTCACTTGAAGAAATTTGGGGGGAAAGAAAACAGGATGAGCTTCTAAATCGCTCAGTAAGGGGGTAAGGGACTCATTATATAAACCATAATGCACATCATAAAATATTTATTTGTATGTGAAACTCAGTATACTTATTTGAAAACCATAGCATGAAAGTTCTCAAAACAGCATTCTTCTATCTCAAAACCATGTGGAAACATGAAGTAAAAGGCTCAGTATAGAGCAGTAACGAGCATGTGAAAATAATGCGATAATGGCTTTCTCGATAAACGTGATAAAATCACTGTAATAATAATGCACGTGACGCAGCCACCAAACACACGTGGCATAGCCACTGATTTATATTTGTACGTGGCACAACCACAGATTTATATTCACACATGGCACAACCACCAAATACACGTGGCACAGCGACAAAATAGGGGGTCTCACATGGTAAATCCACCAAATATACGTGGCACAGCCACAGAATAGGGGGTCTCACGTTACCAGAACGGAGAAGAATCGAACTTACATGCTACCAGAGCATTGCCCAATGTGTACTCAAATTACACACCTAAGTCTTTATCAATAGCCATTATCATATAAAACTGGTTTTCCTTCACGTAGAACTCATAGTGGTTTTTCTCTCATAAAACTCATTTAAAACCGTTTTGTACTCAACACAAAACATATTTAAAACCGAGTTCCAACCGGCAAAACACGCACACATTTCTCAAATCTCAATATTGCCTTAACGTAGAGCCCAAATTCATTTCTCACACAAACTCCACGGTTTATAAAGCAGTTTCATACATAGCTTATAAACTCATAAAAACACTGGGCTCCAACCGACTATAAAAATCGTGTGCATTCTCATCAAACATAACACATCAAACATGCTTGTTTTATAAATCGCAAATCATGCTATAATAGTTCACAAATCACATACACAAATGGTTTAGTTTCCCTTACCTCTTTGTACCTCGTATAGTGCAATCATTTCCCCCTTGTCACGGACTAGTCTCGTATCCCACTCTGAAACTCCCGAGCTGTCCAAACGATGTTAAAACATCAATACTCATCATCACAGTAACCTCAATTCTCAAAATCGAGCATAATTGCTTATAACACCTGAAATCTCTCAATTCTCATAACTCTATCACAATCCACAATCTCATTCACAACATCTCAACATCCTACACTTCCCATGCCACAATATCTATGCTAATTCACCACATTGTCTAAATTTCCATCCATAACTCAAAATTCCCAAAATTACCAAAATTGCTAAATATCATCATCACTCCAACTACATTGTAATTTCATCAATCCCTAATCATTTTCTCGCTATTTCAACACAATGCCAACAACCATTATCACCAAAATCATTTCAACTATCAAGATCACAGTTTAGAAATTACCCAAAACTTGTGGAGAGCTTATCTCTTGCCTCGATTCAATCCGTCTTCCGATTTTCAAGTATGTTGTTCTCCCTTTGATGAGGAATAACTTTCCTTCTTGCCACAACCTCTGATTTGGACGGAAATGGGTACTTGGGATGAGTGAGAAAGCTAGGGCTCGGGTGAAAATGGGGTTTTAAAGAGAGAGAAAACAAAGTTGCAGGAGAAAGCAGGGGTTCCTTATATAGACGGAGGGTAGGAGATCGATCTGGCTCTTGATGAAATCGATCTGCATTTGAATTTGGGGACGAATTTGGGCAATTTTATGCCTAGGAGATCGATCTGTCGAGGGGTGAGATCGATCTCTTTATGGCTTTATGAGATCGAACTGCTTCTTGAGGAGATCGATCTTCTCCCAAACAGAAACATTTGGAGATCGATCCCTTCTTCATGAGATCGATCTTCTCTCAAATAGAATCATAAGGAGATCGATCCTCTTCCATTGGAGATCGATCTGCTCACTTACTTTCCTCCTTCCTTGTCATTTTTAACTCACCAGATCGATCTCTCCTTCTCTAAGATCGATCTGACCTCATAGTTTCACACTTAGGTTAAACACTTAACATGTAAATCTCTAAATATAATTTCCACAATTCACTACTGTGATTATTTCTCATTCATCACATATATATATTTCACTTAGCTCAATAAATTACACTTCAAGTTCATATTACATAATTAAAATATGTCTAAAATTCTCAGATCTCGCATCCTCCCCACCTTAAAAAGAATTTGGTCCTCCAAATTCAACTCAACTCATTAAATAGATGGGGGTATTTCTCTTTCACGAGACTCTCTATTTCCCACGTTGCCTCTTCCATTGAGCGATGTTTCCACAAAACTTTCACTAATGAGATGCCCTTAGTTCTAAGTACCTTCTCCTTTCTATCGAGAATCCGGACGGGTTCTTCAGTATAGCTCATGTCCTCTTGTATGTCCATCTCGTCATACTCTATGACATGAGAAGGGTCCGGGTGGTACTTCCTCAACATAGACACATGAAAAACATTGTGTATTCCAGACATCCGCGGGGGTAATGCCAATCTGTAGGCTACCTCTCCCACTCTCTCAAGAACCTCGAATGGTCCTACGTATCGAGGACTCAATTTCTCTTTCTTCCCAAATCGCATGATACCCTTACTCGGTGATATTTTGAGAAATACTGCATCACCAATGTCAAACTCGAGTGGCCATCTACGCACATCCGCATAGCTTTTCTGTCTACTCTGTGTAGCCCGTAATCTCTCACATATGAGTTTCACACTCTGTACAGCTTGCTCAATAAGCTTGGGAGCATTTATCTTTCTGTCACCGACTTCTTTCCAATCTACAGGGTATCTACACCTCCTACCATATAGAGCCTCAAAATGTGCCATTCCAATGCTTGTATGATGGATATTATTGTACGCAAACTCTACTAGGGGCAGGTGATCATCCCATGATCCCTTAAAATCCATCGTACACACCCTCAACATATCCTCCAGGGTCTGAATAGTCCTCTCTGACTGACCATCTGTCTGAGGATGATAGGCGGTACTGAAACTCAATCGAGATCCCATTGACTCTTGAAACTGGGTCCAAAATCTGGAAGTAAATCGGGAATCTCTATCAGAATTAATACTCGCTGGAGCCCCATGTAATCTAGATATCTCGCTGACATACAGCTCAGCTAAGGCATCCACAGTGTCTGTGCTCTTGATGGCAAGGAAGTGGGCACTCTTGGTCAGTCTATCCACAATGACCCATATCACATCACGACCTCTCCTGGTCCTCGGTAAACCCATAATAAAATCCACGGTGACATGCTCCCATTTCCATGTAGGTACAGGTAAAGGCTGTAGTAGTCCTCCGAGCTTCCTATGCTCAGCTTTCACTTGCTGGCATACTAAACATCTGGCTACATATTTCGCCACGTCTCGCTTCATACCACTTCACCAGTACACCTTTCTCAAATCTCAGTACATCTTAGTACTCCCTGGGTGCATAGTGTATCGCGAGTAATGGGATTCTCTCAGTATCTGTCTCTTTAGGGTATCATCGTCCGGCACACAAATTCGTCCTTTGAACCTCAATAATCCATCCTCACTAATTGTGAGATCTGACTGCGAAGTCTGTTCAGCTTGGCTGACCATATCTATCAACCTCTGATCACTGCGCTGCCCAGTTCTAATCTGATCCCTGATCTTGGGCTCTATTCGCAAGCTAGCCAAAAATCCAGTCTCTACCTCTTTAACCCTGATCCGAAGTTCGGCGAACTGCTCCAGTAAACCCCATTCCCTGATCATCATAGCAGATATCATACTCTTCCTGCTTAGGGCATCAACAACTACGTTTGCCTTACCCGGATGGTATAGAATCTCGCAGTCATAATCCTTAAGGAGTTCCATCCATCTCCTTTGTCTCATATTTAACTCTTTCTGATTAAAGAGATATCTCAAACTCTTATGGTCAGTGAAGATTTGGAATCTTTCCCCATATAAGTAGTGTCGCCAGATCTTCAAGGCAAATACCACAGCGGATAACTCCAAATCATGCGTGGGGTAATTTTGCTCATGGTCTTTCAATTGTCGTGACCCATAAGCGACCACTCTTCCGCGCTGCATAAGCACACACCCCAATCCTTGATGGAATGCATCACTATACACGAAAAATCCTCCTGATCCCTTAGGAATAGTTAACACAGGTGCCGCTGTTAATCTCCTTTTTAACTCTTGAAAACTGAGCTCACACTGATTAGTCCATACGAACGGAGTTTCCTTGCGCGTGAGTTTAGTCAAAGGAGCGGCAATCCTGGAAAATCCTTCCACAAATCTTCTATAATATCCTACTAAACCAAGGAAGCTTCATACTTCAGTAACTGTCCTTGGTCTTTCACAGTTAAGCACAGCCTCTATTTTACTTGGATCCACTGATACTCCTTCCTCTGAGACTATATGACCAAGGAAAGCTATCCGATCCAGCCAAAACTCACACTTACTAAGCTTTCCATATAATTGTTTATCTCGGAGTATCTGAAGTACTAACCACAAATACTGTGCATACTCCTCATACGACTGAGAGTATACCAGGATATCATCAATAAAGACTATCACAAATCTATCTAGATAGTCTCTGAACACCTCGTTCATTAATCTCATAAAGGCTGCAAGGGCGTTCGTTAATCCAAAGGACATCACTAGAAATTCATAATAACCATACCTCGTCCTGAAGGCCGTCTTTGGAATATCTTCTTCCTTGATCCTCAATTGGTGATAGCTCGATCTCAAATCAATCTTAGAAAAGACTGAAGCCCCTCTTAGCTAATCAAGTAGATCATCAATCCTGGGCAATGGGTATTTATTCTTCACCGTGGCTTTATTCAACAGCCGGTAGTCTACGCATAATCTGAGACTACCATCCTTCTTCTTAACAAATAAAACTGGTGCTCCCCACAGTGAGACACTGGGTCTAATGAACCCTTGATCTAATAACTCCTGTAGTTGTTTCTTCAATTCCTCAAGTTCCACTAATGCCATCCTGTAGGGAGGTTTAGAGATCGGCTGAGTATCTGGTACCAAATCAATGGTAAACTCCAGCTCTCTCTCTGGTGGTAAACCTGGTAACTCATTTGGGAAAACATCTGGAAATTCACACACCACAGGTATATCCTCAATCCTCAGATGTTCCTGATCATCATCTGAGATAAGTGTTTCATAACCTTCACATGAACAATCATATTTAATATTCTCCAAAATAATATTAAAACTCTCAAATTGTTTACAAAATTCCATATGTCTATTTACTCAATATTTCAAACGTACACTGTAAGGTTTAGGTAGGGAGAAAGTTACAATCTTAGCGTAGCAGTCTAAACTCACTCGATTGGTTTCCAACCAATCCATCCCCAAAATTACATCAAACCCATGCATATTCAGTATTATTAGATCTGCTAACATTATTCTATCTCCCACCTTTATTTCACATTCTCTACAAATTAAATCAGTTCTCTGGGATTCACGTATAGGGGTATTTACATGTAATATATATTTTTAGAGGTTCAAACTCCAAGTTTAATCTACATGCAAAATGCTCAGAAATGAACGAATGCGTGGACCCTGAATCAATCAACACATGAGCCTCATGATTACAGACAGAGAGTGTACCTCTTATAGTTTCTGCAGAAGTGTCTACGGTCTCCTTATCCAGGGTAAACACACGTCCCTATGTAACAGGTCTCTTTCCTTTCTCTACAACAGTGGCCCGTCTTTGGGGGTTCACTTTTTGAGGCTGTTGTCTAGTGGGCTCTGAAACATGTGGTTTCTGAGGTTGAGGGCAATCCTTCACCATGTGACCCATGTCTCCACATCTAAAACATCCATGGATCGACCTAGTATAACTTCCCTCATGCATTCGGCCACAATTTCTGTAAAACCTTGTCTCAGGCCTGACATCTCGAGGGGTCTCCTTGATGTTAGGGTAAACTCTGGGTCTCTCTAATCTTCCCTTCTGTACCTCAATCCTTCCTCTTCTGAAGGAACCTCTCCAAACATCTGTTTAGAAAATCGCTGGCCTCTTGCCCTTATCTCTATTTACTGCTCTGAGCTCATTCTGGGACTGTACCATTTTAATTCCCCTTTCAATCTCTTGTGCTCGTCTCACAATATCTCCAAACTCAGTAATACATAGCCCTATCAATCTATCTCTGATGACGGGCTTCAATCCATACACAAATTTCTCTGTACGGAGCTCTTCATTCTTGAAGGTCTCTGGGTCATATCTCAATAGCGTGGTGAATTGGCTCTCATAGTCATCCACAGACATATCACCCTGTACCAAACTCAAAAACTCGGCCTGCTTCTTTCTCTGGGCGGCTCATGATACATATTGGGTTCTGAAGGCTGTCTGAAACTCTTCCTAACCAATCACATCTTGGCGGGACATCAGAATACCCTGGGTGGTACCCCACCAATCTCGAGCGCTCCCTTTCAACATATAGGTACTCATACTGACCCTCTCAGCATCGGTGCACCCCAGATAATCAAATATAATTCTCAACTCTGTTAGCTACTCCTCAGCCTCTGTAGGATCCTTCTTTCCCCTAAATACGGGTGGATTCATCTTCAGAAAATCCTTCAGTCGGACCATACTTCTGTCATCAGGCTGAGTGACGGGAGGCACTGGATCCATCTGTACTGGGGGTACGGGAGGTCCTTGTGGTGGTGTAGGAGTAGTACCCAAGGCATTAACTCCAAAGTGTTGCACGAATAGCGCTGCCATCTGCTCAAAACCTTGCCTCACATCGGTCTCAATCTGATTAAATCGAGAGTTAGGACTCTCTGGTTGTGGGGCAGGTGGCGGAGGGGACTCTGCCAGCCTGCTCGAATGACCTCGTCGTCCACTCATTCTCTATCTCAACTCGTCTCCTGCGCGTACATATCAAAATCGATTGAAATCTCAATCCTCAAATTCAGTTCATGACCAAACTATTACAGACACTTGGGATGTATTCTATTTCACTTAATCGACACTGACAGTACTAGACACCTTAAGCTCTGATACCAAGAAAACTCTGTCACGCCCCAAAAACGCAAAAAAGAGGGCTAATTTAAAAACTTATTACTCATCAATTCACAATTAAGGGTGCATTCCTGTGCAGTGTCATACATCATCAAGCATATCATACCTCAGGATCTCATCATTAGATAGTATATATATCATATCATATACATTGCTCAATATTAAGTTAATTAATCCTAATACATCCCATACAAGATTATACATCAAGTGTTTGTAATTACCATAATTGTCTGGGTACATGAAAAGATAAATGATACCTCAAAACACAATATATGGCCTGGAGCTCAAGTTCTCCACTAGCCACTACTCCGTACGTCGCAGGGAAACCCTTTTCACTTGAAGAAATCTGGGGGCAAAGAAAACAGGGTGAGCTTCTAAATCGCTCAGTAAGGGAGTAAGGGACTCATTATATAAACCATAATGCACATCATAAAATATTTATTTGTATGTGAAACTCAGTATACTTATTTGAAAAGCATAACATGAAAGTTCTCAAACCAGCATTCTTCTATCTCAAAACCATGTGGAAACATGAAGTAAAAGGCTCAATATAGAGCAGTAATGAGCATGTGAAAATAATGCGATAATGACTTTCTTGATAAACGTGATAAAATCACTGTAATAATAATGCACGTGGCGCAGCCACCAAACACACATGGCATAGCCACTGATTTATATTTGTACGTGGCACAGCCACAGATTTATATTCACACTTGGCACAGCCACCAAATACACGTGGCACAGCCACAGAATAGGGGGTCTCACGTGGTAAAGCCACCAGGGTCTCACGTGGCAAAGCCACCAAATATACGTGGCACAGCCACAAAATAGGAGGTCTTACGTTACCAGAACGGAGAAGAATCGGACTTACATGCTACCAGAGTATTGCCCGGTGTGTACTCAAATTACACACCTAAGTCTTTATCAATAGCCATTATCATATAAAATTGGTTTGCCTTCACGTAGAACTCATAGTGGTTTTTCTCTCATAAAACTCTTTTAAAATCGTTTTCTACTCAACACAAAACATATTTAAAATCGAGTTTCAACCGGTAAAACACGCACACATTTCTCAAATCTCAATATTGCCTTAACGTAGAGCCCAAATTCATTTCTCACACAAACTTCACGGTTTATAAAGCTATTTCACTCGTAGCTTATAAACTCATAAAAACACTAGGCTCCAACCAGTTATAAAAATCGTGTGCATTCTCATCAAAACATAACACATCAAACATGCTTGTTTTATAAATCGCAAATCATGCTATAATAGTTCACAAATCACATACACAAATGGTTTAGTTTCCCTTACCTCTTTACACCTCGTATAGTGCAATCGTTTCCCCCTTGTCACGGACTAGTCTCGTATCCCACTCTGGAACTCCCGAGCTATCCAAACGATGTTAAGACATCAATACTCATCATCACAGTAACCTCAATTCTCAAAATCGAGCATAATTGCTCATAACACCTCAAATCTCTTAATTCTCATAACTCTATCACAATCCACAATCTCATTCACAACATCTCAACATCCTACACTTCTCATGCCGCAATATCTATGCTAATTCACCACATTGTCTAAATTTCCATCTATAACTCAAAATTCCCAAAATTACCAAAATTGCTAAATATCATCATCACTCTAACTACATTGTAATTTCATCAATCCCTAATCATTTTCTAGCTATTTCAACACAATGCCAACAACCATTATCACCAAAATCATTTCAACTATCAAGATCGAGGCTTAAAAATTACCCAAAACTTGTGGAGAGCTTATCTCTTGCCTTGATTCAATCTGTCTTTCGATTTCCAAGTATGTTGTTCTCCCTTTGATGAGGAATAACTTTCCTTCTTGCCACAGCCTCTGATTTGGATGAAAATGGGTGCTTGGGATGAGTGAGAAAGCTATGGCTCGGGTGAAAATGGGGTTTTGAAAAAAGAGAAAACGAAGTTGCAGGAGAAAGCAGGGGTTCCTTATATAGACGGAGGGTAGGAGATCGATCTGGCTCTTAATGAGATCGATCTGTATTTGAAATTGGGATGATTTTGGGTAATTTTATGCCTAGGAGATCGATCTGTCGAGGGGTGAGATCGATCTCTTTATGGCTTTATGAGATCGATCTGCTCACTTACTTTCCTCCTTCCTTGTCATTTTCAACTCACCAGATCGATCTCTCCTTCTTCAAGATCTATCTGACCTCATAGTTTCACACTTAGGTTAAACACTTAACATGTAAATCTCTAAATATAATTTCCACAATTCACTACTGTGATTATTTCTCATTCATCACATATATATATTTCACTTAGCTCAATAAATTACACTTCAAGTTCATATTACATAATTAAAATATGTCTAAAATTCTTAGATCTCACATGCTTTGAGATGAGAGAAGGATTGGCAAAGCCATATTTTCAGTAGATAGTGTGGACGTCTACTTGCTTGCCTGATTTCCTTACTGAGCGCGTTGTATGCTCACCCCCTTATTTTCCATCCTCTACTGATCATCCGCAGTAGAGTGTGTCCAGTTGAGGTATAACATTCATTGTATCCGCTGCCTATCCATCTTATAAGAGGTATACACAATTGAACATTTTGTATTGAACAATCTATAAGCACAGTTATGTAATCAATTGTAGGGTCGAGATGTATGTGTATAAATATTATATAATAGTTTATGTTATTGAAAAGAATACTAACCTTTATGTACATTGTGAATAAATGTGAGTGGATGACTAATATTGAATCACTGCCCAATAGTTACGGAGAGAAAGGTAAGTAAAGTAAAAAGTGAAAAATTTCTAGTGGTTTTGGGCAAGTCACGGATAGAGGTCATGACATGGACTATGCGATTAGGTCAGAACAACCTCTCGTCCTTATTGATAATAGTTCAGCTACGAAAAGGGCACTTTATGAAAAATGGGGGCGTTCAAATTGCATGAGTCTGTTGATCATGAAGCACTCAATTTTAGATGCCATCAGGGGCGTAATACCTGAGAAAGAAAATGCTAAAAGTTTCCTAAGGCATATTGCAGACAGTCTCACTGCAAATGAAAATGTCGAAACAGGTACTATTCTAACTAACCTTATTTCAATGCGGTACAATGGCAAAAGGAAACATAAGGAAATACATTATGAAAATGTCTGATCTTGTTACAAGATTAAGGGCAATAAAGTTAGAGTTATCTGAAAACTTACTCGTGCACTCGGTCTTGATATCTCTTCCTGCACAATTCAATCCCTTTAAGATACGTTATAAGACTCAAAAAGAGAAATGGACTCTTAACGAGCTCATTACTTAGTGTGTGCAAGAGGAAGAGAGGCTGAAACAAGATAAGATAGAAAGTTCTCATTTAACATTTTCTTCCAATGGTAATGTTGCTATCAAGAAAAGGAAAATGAATAATACATGAAAAGACACTGCAGACACTGGAACTTCACAGCCTAAGGGGAAACAGAAATAGGATAAGGTGATCACTTGTTTCTTCTGTCGTAAAGATGCACATGTGAAGAAGGATTGTTACAAGTATGCAAATGGCTTGCCAAAGGGGGTAAACTTCTCAACTTTGTTTATTCTGAAGTTAATTTGACTTTAGTACCAAATCACACTTGGTGGATAGATACAGGTGCAACTACTCACATAAGTGAGATAATGCATGGCTGTCTAAGGAGCAGAAAGTCAACTAATGGTAAAAGTTTTATCTATGTGGCAAATGGAGAGAAAGCTTCTATTAAAGCTATTGGTCTTCAGGTTAAAGTTAGAATCTAGTTATTAATTAGATTTTGGGAAGACTTTTTATGTATCGTCATTTAGACGGAACTTGATTTCTATTTCTAATTTGGACAAATTGTGTTATTCTTGTTCATTTGGAAATGAAAAGTTTAGTCTCTTTCAGTATTCAAATCGTATTGGTATCGGTTCTTTAGTTGATAATTTATATAAATTGGACCTTCATGCCTCATATGTTAATGAATACTTGCATATAAGTAATTGCGGTACAAACCGCAAATTAATTAATGAGAATTCTTCTATGTTATGACACAAACGTTTAGGGCATATTTCTGAACAAAGAATACTGAGACTTGTGTCAGAAGAAATTCTTGATTCCCTTGATTTTTCAGATTTCAAATCTGTATTTATTGTATTAAGGGAAAACAAACAAATGTCAAGAAAATAGGTGCCAAAAGGAGTTCAACATCTTGGAATTAATTCATATTGATATATGTGGTCCATTCCCTACGGCTTCTTGGAATGGTCAATAGTATTTTATTACTTTCATAGACAATTATTCTCATTATGGGTACCTACACTTAATTCATGAGAAGTCTTAATTGTTGGACGTTTTCAAGAGCTATAAAGCTGA
The DNA here is from genome assembly GCA_033439115.1 of Firmiana major. Classification (NCBI taxonomy): domain Eukaryota; kingdom Viridiplantae; phylum Streptophyta; class Magnoliopsida; order Malvales; family Malvaceae; genus Firmiana; species Firmiana major. The sequence continues at coordinate 53,914,989 of CM065904.1, read as the reverse complement.
AGTTGAAAATCAACTTGGTAGAAAAATTCAAGTCGTTAAATATGACCTTGGCGGTGAGTATTATGGTAGATATGACGAAAAAGTGAACAACGTCCAGAACCATTTGCAAGGTATTTAGTAGAATGTGGAATCGATCCTCAATACACCATGCCAAGGACTCCAAGTCAAAATGGTGTAGTTGAGAGATGAAATCAGACCCTAAAGGATATGGTGAGAAGTATGATAAACCATTCTTCTTTATCAGAATCACTTTGGGGAGAAGCCTTAAAGACTGCAGTGTATATCCTTAATTAAGTTCTAAGCAAAGCAGTAGCTAAAACCCTATATGAGTCATGGATAAGAAATAAGCTTAGTATTAGGCACTTGCATGTTTGGGGTTGTCCAGCTGAAACTAGGCCATACAAGCCTAATGAAAGGAAATTGGACTCAAGAAAAGTAAGCTACTACTTTGTTGGATACTCAGAAAGATCGAGGGGTTTCAAGTTTTATGATCCCTCAAGTAAATCCTTTTTCGAGACGAAATGCTAAGTTCATTGAGGATGTTAAATATAGTAGGAGTGTCAAACCCAAAAATTTTATCTTTGAAGAAGAACATGTCACTGTTCCTATAATTGTAATTGAAAATGATCAGGCAGTTATGTCTAACATTGTTTAAGATGTAAATCCAGATTATCAAGATGCTCTTGGGTTACCTCTTGCTTATATTGAAGAGCCAGCTCCCATTCAATTGGAGGAGCACCAATAACCTTAATTTGAAGTGCCATTAAGGAAATCCTCTAGGGAAAGGAGATCAGTGATTCCAAATGATTATATCTTTTATCTCCAAGAACATGACTTTGATATAGGAGTGAAAGATGATCCAACATCTTTCAGTGAAGCTAAAAAAGTGTTCACTCCCAACAATAGATAGAGGCCATGAAAGATGAGATGAAATCAATTAAGGACAATGGCATTTGAGATCTTGTCAAATTGCCTAAATGAGCAAAATCGATTGGTTATAAATGGATTTTCAAAACCAAACGAGATTCAAAAGGCAATATTGCAAGATATAAAGCACGTCTAGTCGCCAAAGGTTTCACTCAAAAGGAAGGCATTAATTATAAAGAGACTTTCTCTCTAATTTTATCGAAAGATTCTTTCAGAATCATTATGGCACTTGTAGCTCATTATAATTTAGAGTTATATCATATGGATGTAAAAACAATGTTTCTCAATTGAGACATTAAAGAAACAATTTATATGGTGCAACCAGAAAATTTCATGTTGGATAATTCAAAACATCTGGCATGCAAATTAAACAAATCCATCTATGGTTTAAGCAGGCATCCCATCAATGGTACCGAAAATTTGATCAAGTGATTACCTTATTCGGTTTTAAGGAGAACATTGTTGATCAATGTATTTATCACAAGATCAATGAGAGCAAGTTTATTCTTCTGGTGTTGTATGTTAATGTTATTCTGCTAGCAAGCAGTGATATAGGCTTGTTACATGAAACCGAGAGATTTCTATCAAGTAATTTTAAAATGAAAGATCTTAGGGATGCATATTTTGTTTTAGGCATACAGATCCATCGAGACCGTTCTCGTGGTATACTTGGCTTATCACAAAAGCCATATATCGATAAGGTGTTTAGATGATTTAACATGAAGAATTATGCATCAGGAGATACAACCATTACTAAAGGTGATAAATTTAGTTTAGTTTAATGCTCAAGAAATGAGATTGGAAAGAAAGAGATGCAGAAGATTCCTTATGCCTCAGCAGTAGGGAGTCTTATATATGCTCAAGTTTGTACGCGTCTGGATATTGTGTACGTAGTTGGAATGCTTGGAAGATATTTAAGTAACCCTGGAATAGATCATTGGAAATCAGTAAAGAGGGTTATGCGGCATCTACCGGGAACTAAAGATTATATGCTCACATATCGGAGGTCAGATCATTTAGAGATCGTAGGGTTTTCAGACTCCAACTTGGCTGGTTGCCTTGATAGCAAAAAATCTATTTCCAGCTATATTTTCATGTTAGCTGAAGGAGCTGTCTTATGGAAGAGTATAAAGCAGTCATTCATAGCTTCTTCCACCATAGAGGCAAACTTTATAACTTGTTATGAGGCATCGAACCAAGCAATATGGTTGCGAAATTTTATCATCGGGCTATGCATTGTCGATGGTATTGAGAGACAATTGAAGATTAATTGTGATAATAAAGTCGCTGAGTTATATTCCAAGAACAACAGAGGCTCGTCGAAGTCAAAGCATATTGACATTAAGTTTCTTGTTGTTAAGGAGAGAGTTCAGAGTCTTCACATTACTATTGAACATATAAATATAAGCTTCATGATTGCGGATCTGCTTACGAAGGGAATACCACCTAAGGTGTTTCATGAGCATGTAGTTGGTATAGGTGTGGCTCATCCTGATGATATGCTTGTATAGTGGGAGTTTGTTTTCTTGATGTTAATTTGTTATTGAGATATTTTCTAACCAGACTTAAGTATTTTTTTTTTTATTGCTTAAAACTCTAAAATAAAGTGACATTCTTTCAGTTGCAGTATGCATGAGGTTTTGAAAGTATGATAAAGTAGGACTAATTGGAAATATGCATGTTAAGAGATCATGTTTCATGTAATTTCCATGCTACACATCCATACTTGATCTATGTCGTTGATTATATCAATATACGTGACTATCGATGGGTCTAGTTACAAAATATATATAACAAAGATTGCTTTGATCTTATGTTGATATAATTGATAGACCAGATTGTTTAGATATGTTACTTTGTAAAGATAGCAAATATTGAGCTCATAAAGTTATTTTTAAAATGTACAATTGTCAAGTTACATATGTAGCCCAAGTGGGAGATTGTTGGGAAATTATTTATGTGGGCCTACACATATCAATTTATTGTACATTACAGAACTATCTAATTTGCTTAGTCTATTTAAAAATAATCAAGTAAAGTTATTGGACATTAGAGTATCACAATTAGTATGGGCTTTGCAATGTGTAGAGATCCAATATTTTATTCTATTTTAATGATTGGCCAAAATAGAATAAAGTATACTACAATTATAAATAGGTTATAGTCCCCAGTCTAAACGAAAAAGTTCCTCATTCTCATATCCCATCAATGAGTGAATTAAGGTTTTCTCTCATAAAATAAAGGTTTAGATGTGGAAGATTGCTAACCCAATTAATCAATTTCAATGGATCCATGTATGCTTCTATATTCTAATTCTTTTGATTATTGAACATGAGATCCTGGGTATGAATATTATGTAATTAAATTTTCCTACAGAAACATGTGGTAAGGAAACAGAAAAAAAAAAAAAAAAGAGAATGAAGGGCTGCTTGAAAAGAAGGAAAGAAAAGGTGAAAGGGAAGATAAGGTAATTAACTTGAATACTCTTGAGGTAAGGAATACTTTCTGAGGATTCAGCCAAAGTATGGAGATGACTTAGAAAATGTTTTATAATATTAATCATATTGAAACCTAATAACACTTAGAGGCAAAATTAGGACACTTAATACTAAGTGGTACTATTTTAGGATGGGCATTGTGGGGATGATAATCCTTCCCTACACATAGTCTTAATCCCAAACTCTAGGATTTTTTAACATATTTTATGCCTTAGCTTTCCTTTGAATAGGTGACAAATCACACCTTTGGTTAGAATAGTTGGTGACGACTCATTGAGTTTAAGTCTAGCATGTTATGTTCTAGGATTATGTTATGACAACTAGTAAACACTACACCCAATAAACACACAGCTTGCAATCGCAATGACTGCCACTCCCACCACCTTGTCAGTAGATGCCTAGCCATTTTTTCTAGTAGTTCCCAGCAGTCGATTTGACATTAACGAAGCCACCCCTACCACCCGACATGATGATCCACTAACAATATCCATGGAGATGTACAACCACTTGTTGGCCCAAAACTAGGCTTTGATCACCAGTATGGCCCACTTTGCTAAGCTAGTTGAATCGCTGACATCTTGACAAAATGCTACACCAGTATATGAGCTAGATACACGCACAAACATTCCAAAAACACCACCTATACCTCAAGCTCCCACGGTGCTTCAACCTTTTTTAGCCTAACAGGTACCCAATCTACAACAACATCTATTGAATGATCACTTAGCCCATCTCGCCTAAATAACGCTACACCGGTAGAATAAGGACAACATAATTCTCATAAAAGAAGGGAAAGGGAGGAAAATGGTGTTAACTCACCTATGATCGATTTGACCAAGAAGACCAAGACTAGTTATGGACTTGTCTGTGCATGAGCAATTGGATGTAATTTGTAAATAGTTCAAAGAGATCAAAAGAGGGAGGCTTAATGTGACAAGTGGTGTGGGGTACACAAACAGCCCACTGGCCCTAGAGATCGAAAAAGTAGTTCTCCACTACTTCAAGGTGCCAAAGGAAAAATATGATAGCGCGAGTGATCCGCAAGATCATATTGTCAATTATGAGGTCACTTTGGACCTCTACGGTACAACTAACGTAGTCAAATGTAAGACATTCCCTACTACATTGAGGGCTTTAGCAAGGTCATGATTTTATTCGCTAAATCCAGGCTCTATCACTAATTTCAAGCACATCAATAAGTTATTTGTTGGTCATTTTCTTGCCAATCAAAAGTAGTGAAGGACTTTTGCTAGCTTGATGTCCATGGTACAACAACCTTAGGAGAAGCTCAAGGATTACATTCGTATGTTTACAACAGTTTATGCCAATGTTAAGGATCCCAACGACAGCTTTGCAGTTCAAGCATTCTGAGATAGGGTGATCAGCGACCACGTTCATTATTCCCTATTTGATGACAAGTTAGGGATTATGCATGAGGTGTTTCAGAAAGCCAGTGCGTTGGTGGAGGTAGAGGAGATAAGGTAAAGGAATCCAGAGAAGGCCATTCCCAAGCTCAAAAGGGGAAATAACCAACCTGAATTTAAAAGGGGAAGGGAAAGACCAAGCAGCAAACTTGATACCGAAACTAGATCCCCGGAACTAGATCCCCTTAATGAAGATTTTGAACTTACACTCCACTCATGATGAGCAAGGAAGCTATCCTAAACGCCATTGCTCATAAGCCGTATGTCCGACGACCTCAGCCAAGATGCCTTAATCCGAATGTAGACAGGTCTAATTACTATGCTTTTCACAGGGATTATGGCCATAACAATGAAGGGTATCGAAAGCTAAAGGATGAGATTGAATTTTTTATAAGAAAAAGTCATCTTAGAAACTATGTCAATGACAGAATGGGAGATCGCTGAAATGAAGATAAGGTAGTTGGGAAAAGGCCAACTACTGGCATGATAACTATGATAGTTAGGGCAATGGAAGATTATGCGACCTCATGAAATAAGAAAAGAGCCCAGCTGAGGAGTGTAATGACCGTTGATGTTCTAGAAAAAAGAACTAAATCTAAGATCATGGTTTATATAATCAATTCATGCATGTCATATACATGTAGGCATCCAAAGATGGTAGGTGTTAGATTCGGGGAAATGAGGTGTTTAAAAGCATTTTTTAGACTAATACCCCATAAGCCCTAAATTTTTTTATTATTGGTTTTGAATAGGAAAGTAACTTAAAAGGAACCTTAAAGTTATGTGTGTTATAAACTATCAAGGGTGACTAAATAGGCTATGATTTGGACAATTAGAGAAGAATTAAGGTGGCATGACCAGATTTATATTGCGTTTTTATTTTAAGTAATTTGGATTGTTGTACAATTACATATATGCATAAGTATATTAGGAATCTAACTAGCATGTATGTATATGCAAACTAGTTGTCAGCTCATACCCCTATGTTACCTCCTTACAAATTATCACGGTTAGGTTCAATGGGAGTTCGAGGGTTGATTTGGAATCAATTCATCCTTTACAGCCCGATTGAATATTTTGGAGGTATAAACTCTATGTATATAACTATTTATATTCTCATATATGTATGTATGTAGTAATATAAGTTGGTATGTAAGCTAGGAATGTAATTCAAGGAACTTGAATGTGACCATTAAGTTATTTTTATACCTGGTGATATGTATATATATTTATAAGAATATTGTATGGTGCTAAATGTGGTAAGAAAATGTTTAATAAATTAGGAAAACGTGATCTTGAAATGACAATGGCACACATCACGAGGTATTTAGTTGAGACTTTAGGATAATAGCTTTAATGTAAATCAAGTAAAATTATACTTGACAATTGGAGTCTACACTACATAATGACAAATCAACTAAATAAAAGAAAAAAGTTAGCTCAGAATTATAGGCTTCGAAGGGTGTTACATGTGAATTTGTAAAGATACTTACAACCGATCTAAGGTTCACATGGTCTAAGAGGATTGATTGGGAATTAATTTTGGAGAGATAAGATAGAGGTTTTGTGAATGCTTCATGGATGTAAAGGTTTTCGTTCATACACTTGTTACTTTGACATCAGATCATCTAGGATTGTTATTATGATTTAATGTTAGTGTCACGACCTCCCGTGACTTACCAAAATTCACTACAAATTTTTCACATTTACTTACCTTTTCTTCTATCACAATTCAATCACCAAACCGTTGGGCTGTGATTCAATATTAGTCACCTCAACCACATTCATTTCATAACATGCATACATGTCAATACAATTATCCATTTAGTATAAGTACTTTTTTCTTAAAAGTAACTTCATATACATTAATACAAATACTTGTACATAGACATCCCCGATCGTACATTCGTTTACATAACTGTGCTTTTACATTGTTCAGTACAAAACGTTTCAAATGTGTATACCTTTCATAAGATGGTTATGTAGCGGATAAAGGAATACTAGTCCTCAGCCGTGCCCAACTATTGTGAACGCTCTGTAGAGAGGAGGAAATAAAAATGGGGTAAGCTCACAGCATAGTAAGGACATAAGGCAAGCAAGTAGATAACCACATTATCTACAAAATATAATGCTCATGTCATTAAATCATTTCCTTTTCGATTCGCATCTAAAGCATGTATCTTTCTTGAAACATTTATGCAAGTATATATATATACAAATCATCAGTATGACTGAAAACATGCTGGTTTAATAACCTCAGTAATATATGCAAAACATTGCATTGTTATATACATATTGTAAATCACTTTTCATTATGTCATGTCAATTAATTCAAAACACAGATGGCATATCATCATGTAAAAACATGGAAATCTGGGCCTCACTCATCCCTCGGGTTACCCTTCCACAATTCACCGCAAGTGCACGGGTCGTATAAGTAATAATGGGATTTGAGTCCCGAGTTATCGTCCCACAGAGAAGTTGATTAGCCTAATTAACTACCGGTTAATCTTACCCTAAGTATATCCTAGCAAATTATGAAATTTAAGTTGGTGATCTACTAAGGCTAATTAAACTTACTGAAAACAATAAACATTAAAAAATAAAGAAAATAAAACTGAACTAAGATTTGTTTACCGAACTCCGACCAATTAAAGAAACTACCTACAAAAGAAAATTAAAACAATTAAAACTAATTAACGTAATTAAAATAAAATGCAATTATGAAAATAAAGCAATAAAATTAATTAAACGAAAATTTAAACAAACTTAAAATAAAAATGCATGTAATTAAACTAATAAAAATTGCAAATTAAACTAAACTAAAATTTAATGAAGATAATGACTAAATTAAAAATGCATGAATCATATTCTAAATGCAACTAAACTAAAATAAAGTCCTAAAACATATAATATAAAATTAACTACTAACTAAAAAAAAAAATAAAACTAAAAATTAAATTGACATGCAAAAATAATAAACTAACCTACCGTTAATAATCAACTAACAAGTAATAATCAATTTACTTCTTTAAAGTAAAAGCATGAAATAACACATGAATAGCAAATAATAGGCCAAACAAGGCCTTAACCGAATTGCAACACAAGTGGTCCCGATGCAAGTGCACTGTTCATTATCTTCCAAAATTGCATTTCCAGGCACGCTCTCAGTTCCAGTCCTGCTGCCTTCATCAACTACTGTCCAGGTTTACCCAGCTTCATTCTAACTACTGTCTGCGACAGGTCTGTCCACTGGTGCTCTAGGCGTTGCTCTCGGTCTACTCCAAGTTCTTGTCCGGCTGCTCTGTACTGCCACACCTTGCTACAATGCCATTCTGCTCTATACCATTTTTGTACTGTTGTCCACTCCCTGCAGTCGGTGTGCACAACATCACCTATCCTTGCATTTACAGAATCCTCTCATCAGCAATGCTATACTGAACTTGCAACAAAAAATGCACTTAGCTCCTGCTTCAAATCAGTAATCAACAGAGGCCGGCAGTGATACTCCCTTTGCTGAACATGCACATTCAAGCTTCCTACAATACTCAACAAAGCAGACCTGGGAATAGATAGAACACAAGCATTAAATTGTACTAAGTAAGTTCAAGGAAGTGAATAACAACAACAAACTTAACATGACTGAAATTAAAAGCTAAAACAGGAAAAGGAAAATAAATAGTAAATCAAACATAAAACAGAGGAGAACAGAGTAAAAGAGAAACTCCTGTTACTACTCTCAACACCTCCTTCAACTGGTACTTAACCCGAACACAACACACCACCGTGAACCATATAGGTGAGAGAGCCTCAGTGGCCACACCTTACTTCAGCAGCCACATGCAAGAGCAAGCCTCTCGGTATCACACAGAAATGGAAACAACAGCATGCTACTTGAATAAGAAACTGATAAATGATACCGACAGCAAAAACAAAAGAACTGGGTAGTAATAGAACAAGACCGCATCAAGCTTAGTCACATTGCTTAATAGCCTCTTGTACAAACACACCAATCCAACTACTGCTCGACTGTCTTTCTTAAATCAAATAATAGAACCGAGGAGGCCAGCAATCGAACAACAACAACAACAACAACAACAACAACAACAACAACAACAACAACAATAATAATAATAATAATAATAATAATAATAATACTCCAAAATGAAACCCTTTTAGTTAAAGAACATTAACAGAAAAAGAAAGAAATGCATTGATTCAGTAAACTGCTACAGAAATCGGAAAGGAAGGAAACTCTTCATAAAATATCACAAATAAAATCGACATGAACAGTGAATAGAAAATGGTGTCTATCAAGAACTCTAATCGGAGAGCTTAAAAAAAACTTAAAAACTAAACTACCCTAGGTTACTCTAAAAACTACTCCTAAATTACTTCTATTCTAACCTGGCTACTTCCCTATTTTCAATTGCCACCTTTTTCTATTTATACACACACTTCGGGGTACAATGGTAATTTTTTCATCCTAGATGAGTTGGCATTGTTTGGCCACTTGTCTTCACACCATTAGCTCCTTGAAAAATAATATTTCTATGTCATCTGTCTTTTTGTCCAATTGGATGTGCTAGGCTCGTGTTGTCCACGTGGTCCAATCTCGATTTTAGCTTAATTTCGGTCCATTTTCTATCGAAATATTCTAAATTCATCCGGATTTAATTTATCTGCAAACATGAGAATTTTAATTAAATAAAGGGGATAATTAACAAAATAAATTGAGGATTTAAATAATTAATTAGGAAATTAAGCACAAATAATTCTAAAAATATAGAATTATCACACCCCCAAACTTGAGCTTTTACTTGTCCTCAAGCAAAACAAAATAATTATAGGAATGACAAGTATTAAACACAATAATTTCCTCAATATTATCCTCAAAGAAAAAGTACAGACTATGATTTTAAAGATTCATAATTACAAGTCCAACATTCAAAATTATTCAATCATAAGTCATAACCCAAATTGGACTCCTCGTGAGTGTCTGAAAAATGTCAAAGTCACTTCACAGTACATTATCCAGATTAGATTATGCAAACACAGTGAATGCAAAGTCAATGACATGTGATCATTCCCATAAGTTTGCTTTTCACTTCTCTCTCCACTAATGTAGTCACACTTAATCAAAGATTAATAGGACTTCATTAAGCTTGTAATGTAAGGCTGGAGCTAAGGTATGATAAAGTCGATTTAGGTTTAATTACCCCTTAACATGCACTACTTCTAGGATCTTAATGTAAGAGCTCAAATCATTTCCCCCAAACTTATTTATTTCACTAAACTTTTTATTCTATTTTTGTATTTTTCTTCTTTCTTCTTTTCTTTTTCTTTTTTTTCTTTCATTTTTTTATACATACTCTTTCATTATCACTTAATACCTATATAGCTCACAAATTTTCATGCTTTTGGGGTAAGGGATAGGAATAAAGTATTTAAGCTAAGGAAAATAACGGATGTATATTTACAGAGAAAAGCTTATTTGGCCCAGATGGGTGACTAGGGGTAGAATATGTACAAGGATAGCTAGAAAGGCTCAAACGATCCAAAGATGGTCTAAATCATCTCCCTAATTAAGTGCGATCTAATATTTCACCTTGAGATTAGATCAAGTAAATTGTAGAATATGATGCACAAAATCAACTAAACAAATGCAATCAGTGTCCACATAAGCTTTCTCTAAATAAATATACAGATTCATGACATGACATGTACATAAAAAAAAGGAAATCACAATCAGAATCAAGACAAATTCAAGAACTCAACTTCATGCTTTTCCTATAATCATGCTTCTCAGTCAATCAAAGTCAGACTAAATCATGGGGTTATATCATCGAAATATGGGAAAACTACATGCTAAGCACTAAATCATCCCAAAATCAAACAGTTTAAGCTCAGATTTTTTAAAAACTTTTGAAAAAATTTTTAATTTTGCCCAAATTTTTGAAAAATGCTCAAGTAATATCCCCTCCCCCAAACTTAAAGTGCACAGTGTCCTCAATGTGTAGATAATATAAGAATTGAAGTTCAGGGACAGAGTACTCCCCTTTCTGATGATGATGAATAATCGAAGCTTGATTGAAAACATAAAACTAGAAAAGAAACCTGCAAAATAAACAAAGAAAGAAACAACGAAAAAGAAAAAAGAAAAAGAACTATATACAAAGTAAAAGAAAAATACAGCCACTTCAAATGCAGCTGAAGAAAACAACACTCAGTAGCAGGGTGAAGAGTAGAAGGGACATCCAGAATGGTGACAGAATGTTGACAGTTAACTCCTCCTTAGCTCTATCTACTTCCCTCTTTCTTTCAGATTTCCTATGCTTAAGTCTTATATTCTCCTCAATCTCCATCTTAAAACATCCTTGAAACTCATCAGGGAGCTTCAAAGGTTTGAAAAAAATTAAACTTCACTTCCTGATCTAGGACTCTCATAGTCAACTCCCCCTTTTGTACATCAATTACTGTTCTACCAGTAGCTAGGAAAGGTCTGCCTAGTATAATGGGGACTTCCCTGTCTTCCTCCATGTCCAAAACAATAAAATCCGCAGAGAAAATAAATTTGTCCACCTTTACTAACACATCCTCAATGACCCCCTTCGGATATTTTATGGAACGATCTGCTAACTGAAGGGTCACTGTAGTGGGCTTGACATCCCCTATTCCTAACTTCTGATAGATAGACAATGGCATTAAATTTATACTAGCTCCTAAATCACATATGGCTCTACCAAAGAATAAATTTTTAATAGTGTAGGGAATGGTAAAACTCCCGGGATCCTTGATCTTGGGGGGTAATTTTCTCTGGAGAATGGCACTACATTCCTCAGTTAACGCCACAATCTCATAGTCTTCCAATCTCCTTTTCCTAAAGAGGATATCCTTTAGAAACTTCACATAACTTGGCATTTGCTCTAAAGCATTTGCGAAAGGAATGTTGATGTGAAGTTTCTTAAAAACCTCAAGAAATTTAGCAAATTGTTGTTCAAGCTTTTGGTTTTGAAATCTCTGAGGAAAAGGTACTGGTGGTCTAACTGGAAGGGATGTAGTGGTAATATGTATGGCATTATAGGATGATGAAGGCTGTGAAGTAAAAGAAGGTATAGATGAAGAAGCGCCTAACTTGAATTCCTTAGCAGCCTGATCCTGATGTTCCTGCTCTTTCTGAGCTGCTTCGTTAGAACCTATGGGTTTCTCAACTATAGGCTGTTCAGATCCATACTTAACTTGTGGTTCATCTAGCTCTCTGCCACTCCTAAGGGTGATGGATTTGACATGTTCCTTACCCTCCTTTTGCTTAACAGGATTACCTTCAGTGTTACTAGGAAGGGTCCCTTGAGGACGTTGGCTAAGAGCATTTGCTATTTATCCCACCAGAACTTATAAGTTCTTAATTGAAGTAGCTTAATTTTGCAGGATCGTTGAGAACATCTCCTCTAATGTAGGCTTCTTCTCAGCTGCTAGTGTGTAGTAATGTTGGTGTTGCATAGGTTGTGGTGGTGATGGTAGTGATGATGGATGATATTGAAATTGAGGTGGGGATGGATGATGTGGTGGATGATATGAAAATTACGGTTGTAGTGGTACCTGAACCGGTGGAGCTTGAAAACCAGGGAGTCCTACAGGTCTAGAGCTAGAAGTTTACCCTTAGTTTTGGCTTCAGGAGAAGTTAGGATAGTTCCTCCACCCTAGATTATAGGTGTTTGAAAAAGGGTTGTTCTGTTGCATTTGAGAAGGGGCAACATACTAAACTGATTCTAAGTTGAGCGGACACCTATCTACAGAGTGGGTACCACTATACAGCTCGCAGGAAAGAAAAGGACTTTGAATAGAATATACAGGGTTAGGACTAGTGGGAGGATTATGTTGGGTACTGAGCGACTCTACCTTTTTCGTAAGGTTAGCAATTTGAGATGTCAAGGTAGACAGTGTGTCAAGCTCATAAATACCCGCCGACTTCTTTGGCAATTGTCTCTCCGAGGACCATAGATAGTTGTTAGCCGTCATCTTTTCTAACAACTCGTAAGCTTCCTCCTCTATTTTACACATTAGCGTTCCACCCGCCGCAGCGTCAACAATGTTCCTATTTGGGCTTGTAAGTCCATTGTAGAAGGTCTGGACTTGCAGCCACAAAGGTAGGTAATGGTGAGGGCACTTCCTAAGAAGCTCCTTACATTGTTCCCATGCTTCGTAAGGAGTTTTCGAGTTGAACTGGGTAAAGAACGATATATCACTACGGAGTCTGGCCATTTTAGAGGGAGGGAAAAACTTAGCTAAAAATTAATGGGCTAACTCGTCCCATGTAGAAATGGATCCTGAAGGCAGGGAGATTAACCAGTGTCGTGCCATATCCCTAAGTGAGAAGGGGAATAATCTAAGCTTAAGCGCATCATCAGATAATCCATTGTATTTGAACGTGTTGCACAAGTCCAGGAATTGCCCAAGGTGAGCATGTGGGTCATCGTGTGGAAGCCCACTGAACTGTAAAGAAGTCTGGATCATCTAAAGGATTGCAGGCTTAATTTCAAAATTGTTAGTAGGGACAGCTAGTGGCCTAATGCCGGTATAATAACCTCCAATAATGGGCACCACGTAATCTCCAACGATCTTAATTTCCCTATTTTCTGCCATAGTGTGTTGCAGCGGAGCTATAAATTTCCTAGAGTCCTTTCGAATTTTTCTAAGAGTGCGATCAATTTCAGGATCTAGAGAAAAGAAATCAAAACTCCTGGCTCTACGCATGCAAACATCAGAAAATCCTTAGAAAAATTTTTTTAAGTTTTTTTTTTTCAATTCACTAATCTAGATTAAACTTCTAAATATTTACACCCTAAATATTTACAAGCTAGAATTACACCTAAGCATAATTTCACCGATATTAATTAACGACTAATTAAAACTTCCCCGACAACGGCACCAAAAACTTGACACGCCCTCTGAAGGTATTATCCGCAACTGCACGAGTCGTACAAGTAATAATAGGATTTGAGTCCCGAGTTATCGTCCCACAGAGAAGTTGATCAACCTAATTAACTACCGGTTAATCTTACCCTAAGTATATCCTAGCAAATTATGAAATTTAAGTTGGTGGTCTACTAAGGCTAATTAAACTTACTGAAAACAATAAACATTAAAAAATAAAGAAAATAAAACTGAACTAAGATTTGCTTACCGAACTCCGACCAATTAAAGAAACTACCTACAAAAGAAAATTAAAACAATTAAAACTAATTAACGCAATTAAAATAAAATGCAATTATGAAAATAAAGCAATAAAATTAACTAAACTAAAATTTAAACAAACTTAAAATAAAAATGCATGTAATTAAACTAATAAAAATTGCAAATTAAACTAAACTAAAATTTAATGAGGATAATGACTAAATTAAAAATGCATGAATCAAATTCTAAATGCAACTAAACTAAAATAAAGTCCTAAAACATATAATATAAAATTAACTACTAACTAAAAAATAAATAAAACTAAAAATTAAATTGACATGCAAAAATAATAAACTAACCTACCATTAATAATCAACAAACAAGTAATAATCAATTTACTTCTTTAAAGTAAAAGCATGAAATAACACATGAATAGCAAATAATAGGCCAAACAAGGCCTTAACCGAATTGCAACACAAGTGGTCCCGATGCATGTGCACTATTCATTATCTTCCAAAATTGCATTTCCAGGCATGCTCTCGGTTCCAGGCCTGCTGCCTTCATCAACTGCTGTCCAGGTTTGCCCAGCTTCATTCCAGCTACTGTCTGCGGTAGGTCTGTCCACTGGTCCTCCAGGCGTTGCTCTTGGTCAGCTCCAGGTTCTTGTCCGGCTGCTCTGTACTGCCACACCTTGCTGCAATGCCATTCTGCTCTGTACCATTTTTGTACTGCTGTCCACTCCCTGCAGTCGGTGTGCACAGCATCACCTATCCTTGCATTTACAGAAACTTCTCATCAGCAATGCTATACTGAACTTGCAGCAAAAAATACACTCAGCTCCTGCTTCAAATTAGTAATCAACAGAGGCTAGCAGTGATACTCCCTTTGCTGAACATGCACATTCAAGCTTCCTACAATACTCAGCAAAGCAGACCTGGGAATAGATAGAACAAAAGCATTAAATTGTATTAAGTAAGTTCAAGGCAGTGAATAACAACAGCAAACTTAACATGACTGAAATTAAAAGCTAAAATAGGAAAAGAAAAATAAACAGTAAATCAAACATAAAACAGAGGAGAATAGAGTAAAAGAGAAACTCTTGTTACTGCTCTCGTCACCTCCTTCAGCTGGTACTTAACCCGAACACAACACACCACCGTTAACCATAGAGGTGAGAGAGCCTCAGTGGCCACGCCTTGCTTTAGCAGCCACACGCAGGAGCAAGCCTCTCGGTATCACACAGAAATGGAAACAACAGCATGCTACTTGAATAAGAAACTGATGAATGATACTGACAGCAAAAATAAAAGAACTGGGTAGTAATAGAACAAGACCGCATCAAGCTTAGTCACATTGCCTAATAGCCTCTTGTACAAACACACCAATCCAACTACTGCTCGACTATCTTTCTTAAATCAAATAATAGAACCAAGGAGGCCAACAATCGAATAGTAATAATAATAATAATAATAATAATACTCTAAAATGAAACCCTTTTAGTTAAAGAACATTAACAGAAAAAGAAAGAAATGCTTTGATTCAGTAAACTGCTACAGAAATCGGAAAGGAAGGAAACTCTTCATAAAATATCACAAATAAAATCGACTTGAACAGTGAATAGAAAATGGTGTCTATCAAGAACTCTAATCGGAGAGCTTAAAAAAAACTTAAAAACTAAACTACCCTAGATTACTCTAAAAACTACTCCTAAATTACTTCTATTCTAACCTAGGCTACTTCCCTCTTTTCAATTGCCATCTTTTTCTATTTATACACATACTTAGGGGTACAATGGTAATTTTTTCATCCTAGATGAGTTGGCATTGTTTGGCCACTTGTCTTCACACCATTGGCTCCTTGAAAAATAATATTTCCACGTCATCTGTCTTTTTATCCAATTGGATGTGCTAGGCTCATGTTGTTCGCGTGATCCAATCTCGATTTTAGCTCAATTTCGGTCCATTTTCTACCGAAATATTCAAAATTCATCCGGATTTAATTTATCTGCAAACATGAGAATTTTAATTAAATAAAGGGGATAATTAACAAAATAAATTGGGGATTTAAATAATTAATTAGGAAATTAAGCACAAATAATTCTAAAAATATAAAATTATCAAAAATCATGTGATAATTCAATCAAGAAATCTCAAGTGAATGAAACGAAGTAAGATGAGATAGGTGACTACATGTTTGAAGATTATGATCATATCTCATTTTTTCGTGATCCCAGGCTACACAGTACTCGGTGTGCGGGGCCTCATGTGACATACACGGTACAATGTACTCCATGGACCCAATCCTCACAGTCGGGGTGCCTACCATAGATCTTAGCCCTCATACCATGGATAATAGTTTCAATAGCACTCGGCCATATCTCAAAAATTTGCACATGCGAGCATATAATCGATACGACACACAGTCTGTACATGCTCCCAGAATGGATGTTTCATGCACTCTTTCAAAACCAATACGTGCGAGTAAACTCCAACACGACCACATGCACAAGTCACATAAATCTAGTGCGAGTAATGCTCCCAACACTATGTCATGTAAAACTGAGTTTGAGCAATGCTCCAATACTTTATCATGCATCGATCAATAAAATTGAGTACGAGTAACGCTTTAGTACTCTATCATGCACAAAACGCATTAAAATTATAGCACGAGAAATACTCAAGTACCATGTGATGCATTTCTTGTAAAATCTAGTGCAAGTATGACTCTAGCACCAATGGGTTTTCACACAAATCGATAGATGGTTTATTTCAATGAAAATTCACTCAATTAAATCAAATCGGCACTATAACACTTTGTTTTCGCATCTATCATGAAAACATTAGCCAATCTATCCATGCACTGTCAAATAATGTCAAAACTAGTCACAAACATGCTTCTTAAGCTTTTTACCCTTAATTGGGGTAAAATCACAATTCTACCATGTCGGTTCCTACCAAAATTTTCCACATTCAAAAATCCATATACGATTTAAATACTCAAAAATCTATCCGAAATACATATAGCTACCTCTAGCAACTCACAAAATTCCCTTACCTCTGATCACGTCACGTGACCTCACTTCCTTGGTGCTGCTAAACCTAGCAATCTGATAAGGTTCTAATATAAACTCTGAAGCTGTAGATAACCATTCACATCAGTATATCTTAATATACTTAACTTTCACTAGCATGAATTTCAAATCAATGCATTAGGCCTTTTACACCCGATTGGCCTTATTACACCTAATTGAACCTTACTCCCTCTTAAGTCCATTTCGATTTTACAATTCATTCCTCAAGAACCTATTAGACTCATCAAGTCTACTGACTCAAATTGAACCAGCATAAATCTCCCAATGCCTCAAGTTCATCATTTTTTCCCACTATGGTATTTCACCATGCATCTCATATACTTATTTTGAATCATCATCTATTCCGACACATGTATTTCACAAAACTATCTTATCATCATATATACATGCTTAATAACATCACTACAAGCTTAAATCATCATCAAATCCATGCCTACTCAACTTTCTCTCATTTTCTCACATTAAGCCAAATTTTTAGGTTATAGAGGATTAGCATGTTCAAGGGTGTTTTCAGCCAACAAAACATACACCAATCAACTCACCAAGATACCTATATTAACATACTTGAAGTTGGTGTATTGAAATCTTACCTAGCTTGATTTTTTCCTCTTTTTGCCAAATTGGGGGAAATTCACCTTGCTCCTTCAATCCTTGATTTCAACTTCTAGTTTTCAACTATGTTGTTCTCCTCCTCACAAGGAACAATTTTGCTAAAACAAATCTCTTTCAAAACTAATTGAAAGGTGATGATTTTTTTGGAGTACAAAGGTTAGGTTTTCACTTTCTGTAAATGGGGGGATTGATTGTTTTCGGGGAATAAAGGTGCAACAGTCGCGTTTATATAGAATTGCCTTAGGAGATCGATCTACCCTATGTTTATCTCTTCATAATTCGACCTTTAGAAGGTAAGATCGATCTGCTTCAAACAGAATCACTTAGAGATCGATCTAGCCCTTGAGAAGAGATCGATCTGTGCTATCCAGAACCTTTTAGAGATCAATCTGTCTCAACCAGAATTCACCCAAGATCGATCTACTTTGAATGAGGGATCGATCTCCCTCTTGCAGAATGCTTGGCATGGTATTTCAAGGAGATGAGATCAATCTCCCCTTGCTAATGAGATCAATCTGCCCTTCATCTGCAGCATTCCTTCTATAATTTTCCCTAAAATTCAAAGGTATATTCATATTCAATTTGCTTCACTACTCGTTTTGCATTTCATTCACACTTAGAACTTAAAAACATTCATTTCTTATGATTCATATAAAATGAAACTTGTCTGTATATTACGAAATCATAAAGAATACTTATGAATTTACGGGTTTTACATTCCTCCCCTCCTTTAAGAAATTTAGTCCTCCAAATTAAAACCAAGTTAATCATCAAACAACTGGGGGTGTCTCTCTCGCAGCAGACTCTCTAGCTCCCAAGTAGCCTCCTCTGAAGTGTGATGATGCTAGAGAACCTTTACTAACCCGATGGTCTTCGACCTCAAGACTTTCTCATTCCTATCCAATATCTGTATCAGTTTCTCTACATATGTCAAATCATCCTTGAGCTCCAAGGGCTCATACCGAATCACATAGGTCAGATCTAAATGATACTTTCGAAGCATCAAAATGTGGAAGACGTTATGCATGCCTGATAAGTCTGGTGGCAACGCCAACCTATAGGCCTTATCTCCCTCTCAATCAAGTATCTTAAAGGGTCCAATGTAGCGAGGACTCAGCTTACCCCTCTTTCCGAATCTCGCTATATGCTTGGAAGGAGAAACCTTCGAAAACACTAACTCACCAACTGCGAATTCAAGTGGTCTTCATCTCCTGTCAACATAACTCTTTTGTCTACTTTGAGCTATCTTCAATCTCTCAATAATCAACTAGACATCCTCAGAGGCCTATGAAACTAAATGAGGAGTAAAAATCTTCCAGTCACCCACTTCTTCCCAACCGATAGGGGAACGACATCTACGACCATACAAAGCCTCCTACGATGCCATCCTGATACTCGCATGATAACTGTTATTGTAGGGGAATTCGACTAGTGGTAAATGATCATCCAAGGAGCCTCCAAAATCTAGTACAAATGCACTCAACATATCCTCCAAAGCCTGTATAGTTCTCTCTGATTGATCATCTGTATAAGGATGGAAAGTGGTGCTCAAACTCAACTGGGTTCCCATGGCTTCCTGAAAATGTTTCCAAAAGTGGGAGGTGCAGCGGGAATCCCTATCTGAGACAATGCTCACTGGAACACCATGTAACCTCACTACCTCGCGTACAAACAACTCTGCCAATGAACTCAGAGTATTAGTAGCTCTCACAGCTAAGAAGTGGACTGACTTCGTCAGTCTATCAATGATCACCCATATTGCATCGTGATTCTTACGGGTTCTCGGTAAACCCATCATGAAATCCGTAGTGATATACTCCCATTTCCATGTCGGTATATGTAGAGGCTGCAATAACCCTGCAGGCTTCTAATGCTCTACCTTCACCTACTGACATACGAGACATCTCGCCACAAAATCTGCCACATCTCTCTTTATATCCGACCACCAGTACACCTTTCGGAGATTTTGGTACATCTTGTTACTCCCCGGATGCAACGTGTGCTTCAAAGAATGAGCTTCCGACAAAATCAATTTCCTGAGTTCTATGTCATCGGGAACACACACTTTACCTCGAAACCTCAGTAGTCCATCAGAACTCAACTCAAAATTAGTCATTGTACCATTCTGTATCTGACCAGTCATACAATGCAATACGGATTAATCTGCTGAGTATGTCTAATCTTGTCTAACAAATTCGGCTCCAAGCGTAGACTAGCAATCATACAGTCTGTATCCATGTCAAACGGCACAACTGTCAAACTGAGGCTAGCAAACTGCTCTAACAACTCATGTTCCCTAACCATTATATACAATACCATCATAAAGCTCTTCCTACTCAAAGCATCAGCAACAACGTTAGCCTTACCCGGATGATAAAGTATCTCACAATCATAATCTTTCAGAAGCTCTAGCTCTCAGTTTCATGTTCAGCTCCTTCTGTGAGAACAGTTACTTGAGGCTTTTGTGGTCAGTAAAAATTTGAAACTTCTCACCATACAAGTAGTGGCGCCACACCTTTAATGCAAACACTACTGCTGCTAACTCCAAATCGTGGGTCGGATAGTTTTTCTCATGATCCTTTAACTGTCTGGATCCATAAGCAATTACTCTCACATTTTGCATCAATACACAGCCCAGTTCCTGATATGAAGCATCAGTATACACTGAAAATCCTCTTGAGCTGATAGGGATAGTGAGAATCGAAGCGGTGGTCAATCGACGCTTCAGCTCTTACAAACTCCTCTCACAATCATCGTCCCACATGAATGCTACACCTTTCCGAGTGAGACGTGTCAACGGAGCAGCCAACTTCGAAAATCCCTCAACTAATCTCCGATAATATCCTGTTAAACCCAAAAAACTCCTGATCTCGGTGACTGTCCTCAGCTGTTCCCACTTAACTACAGCCTCAATCTTAGATAGATCTACTAATACTCCATCCCTCGACACAACGTGTCCAAAAAATAAGATCTGTTCCAACCAAAAGTCACACTTACTGAGTTTAGCATATAACTTCTGCTCTCGTAGGGTCTAAAATACAATCCTAAGGTGCTTCTCATGCTCCTCATCGAATTTCGAGTCTACCAATATGTCATCGATGAAGACGATAACAAACTGATCCAAATATGGCTTGAACACATCGTTCATCAAATCTATGAAATCTGCGGGAGCATTCGTCAATTCGAATAGCATAACCAAAAATTCATAGTGGCCATATCGGGTCCTAAATGTTATCTTGGGTACATCTCTACTCCGAACTCTCGACTGATGATACCCAGACCTCATATCAATCTTAGAAAGGACCTACCCTCCCTGGAGCTGATCTAATAATTTATCAATGTGTGGAAGGGGATACCTATTCTTGATGGTGGCCTTATTCAACAATCTGTAATCTATACACAATCGAAGGCTTCCATCCTTCTTAACAAATAAAATCGGTGCTCCCCAAGGTGAAACACTCGATCTGATAAATCTCGTATCCAACAACTCTTGTAACTGTCTCTTGAGCTCCTCCAGCTCAACTAAGGCCATGCGATACAGTGGTTTTGAAATAGGTTTAGTGCCAAGCACCAAATCTATACAGAACTCCATCTCTCTGTCTGGTGGTAGCCCTGGCAATTCATCCGGAAAGACATCTGGGAACGCACTGACCACAGAAATATCTATCAACTTCGGATATGCCTTATCTGTATCAACCACGTACGTAATAAAACTTTCAATATTTTTATTCCACAGTTAGCATAGTACACTATTTATTGTAACCATAACTACTACTTTCATTTCTTTTCATTAAACTTTACAACAAAATTCGTAAGGGTAGGAAACATGACTATCTTAGCGTGACAATCTAACACAACATGGTTTGACGATAACCAATTCATTCCTAAAATTACATCAAAATCACTCATACTTAACAATATTAGATTAGTTGTCATATCATTTTTCCCTACTCTTAGCTTGCAGTCATTTAACACATATTGAACTAGTTGATTGTTATCCATAGGCGTACTGATTAAAATCATCCTACTTAAAGGTGTACGCTCTACATGTTTTGCTAACTTACATGCAAATGAAGGTGATACAAATGAATGCATGGCACCAGAATTAATTAAAACATATGCTTCTAACTCATACATTAGGATGTTACCTCTAATCACATCTGACGAAGCATCAACCTTGACCTGGTCCAAGGCATGTACTCGCCCTCGTCCAATGACCTACTTCCCCTTCTCCTCTGTCGTCGCTCTCCTCCTCAGAGCAGACATGTCAGCTGGAGCTCTCTCCAACTCCTTGCCATTCTGTGGGGCAATATCGATAATCTCTGGGCATGCTCTCGCCATATGCCCTAGCTTCCCACATCTGAAGTACAATCCACTAGAAATAGGACAAGGTCTACTGCCATGGAATCTACCACATCTACTACATTGCTCAGTGGTAGGCCTTGGTCCTCCAATAACAACACCTCTAATTAGAGCTATAGCCGAATATGTAGGAAATCTTACAGTCTTCTCCTGTACTTCCTCGATCCGTGGTCTCTTACAGAAGAGTCTCTTCCCTCCTCGATATTTGAAACCTCTGGCACTATCACACATCGACCTCTTCCTATCTCGGTCTCTACCCTTGCCAACTATCCTAAGCTCAGAGACATTCCTCTCATAGTCCTACTCACAGAGTTTCACCATGCGTAGTGCTTCATCATAGGTAGAGATATCAAATGGAACCAGTCTAGACTGTAGTACTGGTCTCAATCCATCAATAAATCTGCTGACCTTCTTGGTCTCACTACTCAGTATCGAAGTCATACCTACCCAGGAATATAAATCGTGTCTCTTACTCATCCACTGACTGAGTCTCTTGGCTCAACCCCAAGAATTCCATCATCAGCTTTCGCTGCACTGTGTCCGGGACATACTGCCTCCTGAAGACATCCAAAAAGATATCCCAAGTGATCTTTGAGTTTCGTGCTCTCAATATAACTTTGGTGGACTTCCACCAATGCTCTGTCAATCCCTTCAGTAGGAACCCAACAAACGCGACCATCTCAATTGTCGTACACTCAAAGAATCCATATAACTTCTCCATCTCTCCTAGCTAATCCTCTGCAACCACTAGGTCCTTCACCCCACTAAACGACAGAAGTCTAAACTTTTGAAAATGTCGCAGTCTATCAAGCTCACAACCATACCCCAATGTATTACTGCCCTATCGTAAAGCAACATGAGAAGGCGTATCTTGAGCTAGTGGGGGTGTAAGAGTATCTGTAGGCTGTGGCGTCTGAGCTGGTTGTACAAGTATACCAGGTGCAGTTGCCTCTTCAAGCGCAGTCCCTGTATCCTGCCCCTGTCCACCTAGCAAAGTCTGTGCTAGTTACTCCACTATAGTCTCAAGGTGATTCTCTAATCTCGTGAAACGTGCCTCAGTACTCTCTGGTACCTAAGTGGGACATGTCATCTCATATCGGGTCTTAGGCCTACCTCTACGGCCTCAAGCCCTACCTCTAGCCCCTCTACCACGTCTGGTATTAGCCATAATGATTAAATTCCTACATTTATAACCATTAATTAGTCTGACTCCCATCTTGTATACATAATTGTAACTGAATAAAGCATAGTAATATGGGGATATACACTTTCCTAATTACTAATACCGACTCACATCAGACTAACTCTAATCTGATACCATTCTGTCACGACCTCCCGTGACTTACCAAATTCACTACAAATTTTTTGCATTTTACTTACCTTTCCTTCTGTCACAATTCAATCCCCAAACCGTTGGGTTGTGATTCGATATTAGTCACCTCAACCATATTCATTTCATAACATGCATACATGTCAATACAATTATCCATTTATTGTAAGTACTCTTTTCTTAAAAGTAACTTCATATACATTAATACAAATACTTGTACATATACATCTCGACCGTACATTCGTTTACATAACTGTGCTTTTACATTATTCAGTACAAAACGTTTCAAATGTGTATACCTTTCGTAAGATAGGTATGCAGCGGATAAAGGAATACCAATCCTCAGTCGTGCCCAACTACTGTGAACGCTCTGTAGAGAGGAGAAAATAAAAAGGGGATGAGCTCACAACTCAGTAAGAAAATAAGGCAAGCAAGTAGATAACCAAACTATCTACAAAATATAATGCTCATGCCATTAAACCATTTCCTTTTCGATTATCTAAAGCATGTATCTTTCTTGAAACATTTATGCAAGTATATATATAGATACAAATCATCAGTATGACTGAAAACATACTGGTTTAATAACCTCAGCAATATATGCAAAACATTACATTGTTATATACATACTGTAAATCACTTTTCATTATGCCATGTCAATTAATTCAAAACACATATGGCATATCATCATGTAAAAACATGGAAATTCGGGCCTCACCGATCCCTCAGGTTACCCTTTCACAATTCATAAAGTCACATGTCCAATTTATAAAATAATATGATAATTTAATCAAGAAATCTCAAGTGAATGAAACAAAGTGAGATGAGATAGGTGACTACATGTTTGAAGATTATGATCATATCTCATTTTTTCGTGATCCCATGCTACACAGTACTCGGTGTACGAGGCCTCACATTTGATGTAACGGGAGGTGAGTTAAATCCTCAACCGTCAGCCAACAACTCTATTTCATCGTGTAATCACGGTACATCGTACTCCATGGACTCAATCCTCACAGTAAGGGTGTCTGCCATTGGTCTTAGCCCTCATACCATGGATAATAGTTTCGATAGCCTTCGGCCATATCTCAAAAATTTGCACGTGCGAGCATATAATCGGTGCGACATACAATCTGCACAGGCTCCCAGCACGGCTATTTCATGCAATCTCTTTCAAAACCGGTATGTGCGAGTAAACTCTAACACGACCACATGCACAAGTCACAAAATCTAGTGCAAGCAATGCTCCTAGCACTATGTCATGTAAAACTGAGTATGAGCAATGCTCCAATACTCTATCATGCATCAATCAATAAAACTGAGTACGAACAATGCTTCAGTACTCTATCATGCACAAATCGCATTAAAATCAAGTACGAGAAATACTCAAGTACTATGTGATGCATATCTTGTAAAATCTAGTGCGAGTATCACTCTAGCACCAATGGTTTTTCACACAAACCGATAGATGACTTATTTCAATGGAAACTCACTCAATTAAATCAAATCAGCACTATAACGTGCTGTTTTCGCATCTATCATGAAAACATTAGCCAATCTATCCATGCACTGTCAAATAATGTCAAAACTAATCACAAACATGCTTGCTAAGCTTTTTACCCTTAATTGGGGTAAAATCACAATTCTACTATGTCGGTTCCTACCGAAATTTTCCATATTCGAAAATCCATATACGATTTAAATACTCAAAATTCTATTCGAAATACATATAGCTACCTCTAGCTACACACAAAATTTCCTTACCTCTGATCACGTCACGTGACCTCACTTCCTTGGTGCTGCTAAACCTCATAGTCCGATCAGCTTCCAATATAAACTCTAAAGTGGTAGATAACCATTCACATCAATATACCTTAATATACTTAATTTTTACTCGCATGAATTTCAAATCAATGCATTAGGCCTTTTACACCCAATTGGCCTTATTTCACCTAATTGGACCTTACTCTCTCTTAAGTCCATTTCAATTTTACAATTCATTCCTCGAAAACCTATTAGACTCGTCAAGCCTACTGACTCGAATTAAACCGATATAAATCTCCCAATGCCTCAAGTTCATCATTTTCTCCCACTATGGTATTTCACCATGCATCTCATATACTTATTTTGAATCATCATCTATTCCAACACATGTATTTCACAAAAATATCTTACAATTATATATACATGCTTAATAACATCACTACGTGCTTAAATCATCATCAAATCAATGCCTACTCAACTTTCTCTCATTTTCTCACATTAAGCCAAATTTTTAGGTCATAGAGGATTAGCATGTTCAAGGGTGTTTTCAGCCAACAAAACATACACCAATCAACTCACCAAGATACCTATATTAACATACTTGAAGTTGGTGTATTGAAATCTTACCTAGCTTGATTTTTTCCTCTTTTTGCCAAATTGGGGGAAATTCACCTTGCTCCTTCAATCCTTAATTTCAACTTCTAGTTTCCAACCATGTTGTTCTCCTCCTCACAAGGAACAACTTTGCTGAAACAAATCTCTCTCAAAATTGATTGAAATGTGATAATTTCTTTGGAGTATAAAGGTTAGGTTTTCACTTTCTGTAAATGGGGGAATTGATTATTTTCTGGGAAGAAAGGTGCAACAGTCGGGTTTATATAGAATTGTCTTAGGAGATCAATCTCCTAGCAATGAGAGATCGATCTGTCCTGTGTTTATCTCTTCAGAATTTGACCTTTAGATGGTAAGATCGATCTGCCTCTTGGTATGAGATCGATCTGCTTCAAACAAAATTACTTAGAGATCGATCTGGTCCTTGAGAAAAGATTGATCTATGCTATCCAGAACCATTTAGAGATCGATCTGTCTCAACCAGAATTCACCCAAGATTGATCTACTTTGAATGCAGGATCGATCTCCCACTTGCAGAATGCTTGGCATGGTATTTCAAGGCGATGAGATCGATCTCCCCTTACTAATGAGATTGATTTGCCCTTCATCTGCAGCATTCCTACTGTAATTTTCCTAGAAATTCAAAGGAATATTCATATTCAATTTGCTTTACTACTCGTTTTGCATTTCATTCACATTTAGAACTCAAAAACATTCATTTCTTATGATTCATATAAAATGTAACTTGTCTGTATATGTAAGACCCGAAAATTATATTGTAATTTCGTATGAAGAATTGAAAATAGTCCCAAATTATATGAAATGGGATTCAGACAGGAAATAAGGATTTAAAATACGAAATGAATAAGTATTCGTGAAGGGAAGCCGGGTTCAATTTATCCCGAACATCTTGAAGGGCAAAACGGTCAAAAGATCGAAAGTTGAAATAAATTCGATAAAAAAATTTAATTAAAAATAATGGATTTGAGAATCTTGATCAATATCGAAGAAATAATTAAATTTCGGGTTAAATTGATCAAAATATGAAATTATTGGAATTAATCAAAATTTTACTCAGGACAATATCCCGAAAATACGAAGAAATTATACCCGAAAAAGGGTTAAAAATATAATAAATAAATTAAATTAAATTTATTTAATTAGAATAAAATAATAGAATTGTAGATATTTTTAGATTATTTTAGACAATTTTAATGAATAGTATAATTAATAAAATAAATGAAAAAAAAGAGAAGATTGGAATGTCGGGGAGAGAGAAAGTGAAACAGAAAACCCGAAGAAGACTTGAGGTAACCCGACGAGCCCGAGGACGCACCGGTGGTCCTTGACCACCGACGACCAGCCTAAGAGGAAGAGGAGAGGCCGACGAAGCTGTTGGCACCGGTGACGTGCGCCAAGGAGACCGAAAATCGTCGAACGAAGGAAGAGAAGCCCGCGGGGAAAACATCGTCAATCCCGGTGATCCACGGCAGCTGGGCTCGAACGGCAGGTACCGATGTGATCGAGAAGAGAAGCCGGTCCTTTTGAGACTGGTATTGGCCGGCGAAATCACCGAAATCCTCCGGATCGAGAGGTAACAGCCACGGGGGAGAAGGAAAGACTCGTCGGCAATGGCTGCGTTTCGACTCCAACCGAGGCTCGATCTTGGATGCCCAGGTGCAGACGCGTCGAACTGCGGTGGTAAGGCACCAGGAACCGGTCGGACGGCGCCGGAATGACCAAATGGGGACTGAACTGGCCGAACCGGACTGAACCGACCAAACTGAACCGAACCGAACCAAGCTAAACCGGCAGTCTGAACCGGTCTGAAACGGACTGAACTCGTTCAGCCAAGAAAGAGAGGAAAAAAGGAGAAAAATGGAAAAAGAAAAAGAGAAAAAATTGGGAAAATTTTCAGTGATGCAATCGAGCTTCGGGTAAATCGGTAAGCGGTCGAATTGACCGATTTAAATTTCAAAATATTTAATTTGATAAATAATCGACTGGAAAACTTACCCAAAAATTATGAAATTATGTAGCTCGACAATTGGCATCCAACGAGATCTCGAGATAGCCTCGATTTGTGGACTATCATGGAATCTCGGGTAAGTGACCCTTATTTACGACAATTTACATCGTTATGCGTGATATGAATTTAAATTCCGCATAAATTGAATTAAATTATGAAAATTTAGATAAATTATCGTAAATAATAAATTTAACTATTCGAGAGTTAGAAGGAGGCCCAATAAATGGTTGGTGGGCCCAATGAGCCCAATAGGCCTCGATAATGTAAAAATTTAAATGGAAAACGGGCTTAAGGCCCATTAAGGCCCATTAAGGTGCAATCGGGCCTAATAGGGATAAATGGGCCCAATGATTTAAATTAAGCCTAGAAAGTATTAAATACAATTAAATTGTATAATATCGGACCTAAGGAATATTTATACGCAGTTCCGGAGGTTTGATTTGGGAGCATATCGGACTGCGCGACGAGACAACAGTGAAAAAAAGGAAAGGTCAGACTCTACAGAAAAATAAGGTAAGGGAATTTTGTAGGTACATAGAGATGCCTATACGTATTTTGAGGGTATTTACAGGGCTTAGAAATTTCTTACAGCATCTAGAAATGAAATAATAATTTTTACGAAAATCGGGGCTTATGTGAATAAAGAAAAAGATGATTTTGCCCCTGAGAGTAAAAATTTACAAAAAGGGTAGTAAGGCAGATAAATTGCATGATTTCATGTTTTTAATGCGTTATATGAATATATTGCTTTGATTTAAGCAAATATGCACATAGGTTGGCTGTTGATTTTAAGAATTTCACGAAAGGGAACCGGTTTGTACCGGTTACGACTTTAAAAGATGTTTTATCAAGATTGAGCCACCTATCGTATTTACATGAATAAAAAGAGTGCTAGAGTCTTTCTCGCACTCAAGTTTACTGATTTATTCTCATGAAAAGCCATACTGGAGCATTGCTCGTACGAGAAATTTGTGTGTGCACAAAACCGTGCTGGAGCTTCGCTCTCAGGAGATTTTAGATATCATGATATGCATAGCGTGGTGCTGGAGCTTCGCTCGCACTAGACGTTAGTTGACATGCATATAGTCGTGCGGAAGCCTCCTGTAGACTGTGTGTCACAGAGAATTGAGATGCTCGCACGTATACTTTGAGACATGGGTTGGTTATCGACATAGTATTGGGGTGGATAAGACCTACGGCAGGCACCCCCAGACTATGATATGGGTCCACGGAGTACGATGTACCGTGTATATCACACGGAGTACGCTGTACCGTGCAGTCATGATGACTCTATGATGTTACTTGATATTCTGGCGGGTAGGACTTGACCCCACCTCCCGTTACAGTTGTGATACCCCGCACACCGGGATCCATGTAGCCTGGGATCACAGGGACAAAGTATGGCCATAGTCCTCGATTTTCATACAGTAACCTACATGCCTCACATGATATCATACGGTCTGAATAGACCAGGATAAACCCGAGGGATGGGTAATGTCTCGATTTATGTTTTTAAGAGAGATGTGATTTAATGAATCAAGGTATTCCCGAGAGATGGGTTTGACCTTGATGAAGTTGTTTTATGATGAAACAATGAGTTTTAACATGATGAGTTTGTGATGAAACAAATGAGTTTTAAAGTGATGAGTTTATGATGAAACTAATAAGTTTTAATGTGACGAGCATGAGATGTCATACATGATGGTTTTTCCATGTGTGTTTTATATGTCGATTTTATGATTTCCTTTATATGATATATATACATACATGTGGCATCGTTTTAGTCATTCCTCATGCTCAAAATATAAAGGATTTTATATCATGACATTATCAGCACGTAGATAGTATAGTTATCTACCTGCTTACATTATTGCCTTACTGAGCATGTTTCACTCACCCTTTCATTTTCCACCCCATAGGGTATATTCAGTAGAAGAGAGCGACAATAGCTTCATAATTCGGTTATCCGCTGCTTCTTATCAAGATCAGGTATTACACATTTGTACAATTTTATATCTGAACATATAGATTCACAGTATTGTACATGGATGTAATATTGGGGATGTATTTAGTTTAAATAAATTGATATGTAAATGAATTATGAAAATGGAATGGTAAATAGGTGAGAGGTGACTAACACCGAATCATAGCCCAACTGTTTAGTAGTGTAACTGTTCACGACGGGTAAGAAAATTAAAAAGCGAAAAATTTACTCTGATTTTAGGTAATTTGGGTCGTGACAGATTTAATGGTATCAAAGCTGAGTTGGCCTGATATGAGTCGGTGTTAGTAGTTAAGTAAAATTACATCCTCATGTACTGTGCATTGTTTAGATACAATTGTGTATATCACGATGGAATAGCAACTAAGATTTTAGTTTCGAATGCAAGAATCTAGTTTTATAATTGATAGACGCTATAGTAGAGGGGCGAGTATACTTGCTCGAGGCTATAGAGATCGGCCTGAGAGTCGAATGAGTCGTCACATGAGACTCAAGATGAGATAATGCATGAGGCAGAGGTCGTAGAGGTAGACCTGAGTCTGCTAAGTCGTGCTGAGTTGATCTGTGAGAATCAGGATGAAATTGAAATGGAGGCTAATGTTGAGCATGCCTCTCAGAGTCCGACAGAGTGATCGGATAGTATTGAGACACGCTTCGCGAGATTGGAGCGGAGTGTGAAGATTATTTTGAGGTGCTAATTGCTCAAATTATGAATGAGATACAAGGGCGCAGCGGAGCATTGGTGGAAACCCGCTCGACCCATCTTAAGTGTTAAACATCCAGAGTTAACATGAGAAATGTTTATGGATGTATTCCGGTGATAGAATATCCCAGACACTGTTTAAAGGGAATGATGGATAAAATCCTTACTCTGACCCAGAGAAATTAATTTATTGATGAGTATGATTTATGAGTATGAAACTCGGTTATATTCTTGGGCAAATATTACCTCGACACTATGAACAAGTGACAGTCGAGATGTCAAAAAGTTTATGGAAGGGCTCAGATTGTCGATTAGAGTTCGATTGGCCCGTGAGATATTACCTATACCGAGGCAATGCGCAGATTTACAGTTGGGTAAATAAGAACATGAATTGCACGCCTCTGAGATTGAGAAAGGTAGTGAGGGCTGAAATAGAGACAGAAGAGAATAGAGAATGACAGAGATGTCAGAGCAGGAAAGAGACCAGATGGTAAGAGATTAGAGTTGATAAATCACGGGGTAAGATGATTGGTAAGGCCCAGTGCATCGAATTTTAGCACTTTTAAGGGATATTGTGATTTGAGGACCTCGACCTACTGCGGAACAGTGTAAGCAGCGTAGCAGTGTAAGAAGTGTAGGATGTGTGGTGGATACCACGCAAGGAGGGTCTATACCTACACTGTATTGATGAAAATGGTCGTTAAGTGTGGTAAGACGGACCATTGATTTTGATTGCACAGAGTTGGGCGAGATTGCCCCACAGAAAAGTAAAGAGACAGAGAAAAACTTCGTTGGTATAGCTGCAACAAAAAGGAAGGCCATAGCCGAAAAGAAAAAGGAAAGTAGGCTGTTGGACGAAGGCGAGAGGATGTCTTGGACCAGGACACTATTGATGTTTCATGGATGTGGTGTAAGATACCACACTTGTTATGAATAATGAAGTACATATATTCATTGATCCTAGTGCCACACATTTATTCATACTGCCTTCATTCGTATATAAGTGAGTAAAAGGCATGAATGCCTACACCTATTGGCACAATACTGATAAATGAGTACCCCAATAGAGGAGGATTAATTAACAGAATATGGATATAGAGATTTTAAGTTGAAAACAGGAGTGAAAACATCACTGAAAAGTATACTGTAAGTGTTGACAAGTGATAAAAAAGGGGTGCAATAGTTAAAATTAAAGGAGTAAAGGATTGTACTCACGGAATGAATAATGAAAGAGTTTTGTCATGATTGATATACGAAAGGAGATAATCTTTAAGATAAGATAGATCCTAAATACAAGATGTATTGAAGTAAGAGACATATTCTAGGTAAGGAATACCCTTAATATGCGAAGTAATTGGGATTAAGTGATAAGTAGGGAATATAAATTATAACCAAGGATAAAGATGGATATAACCATTACCAGTCTATGTGGTTACGTCTGAAGGCTAATAAAGGTATTTCAAAATACCTCCCCGCCTGAAGACTTGACAGCGTCTAAAAGTATATATATATATATATAACCTATAACGTGAAATCGATCGTCGTAATAAATACCTTTAGCATTAGGATACCTTTACTAAGACGACAAGAATATTAAAATTCGACAAATCATAAAGGTTAACATAGTAAAATTTAATAAGAGCCGTTAAGATAAGAAAAGGAAATGACGCAGGTTAGTACCTGAAAACGTAAGCGATTTTGAAGGATCTAATACGCTTATGCGTAAATAAGTCAAGGATTGGACCGATTTGTAATCATCATTATCTATGATATGTTGGGTGTAGTTAAAGTCTAGGGCAAATTGTAAGCAATAATTGAAAATGGCTTTTACAAATGGGTTGTTGCGAGTTCTCAATATGGTCTACTTGGTTGACACGTTTAACTAAGAAAATGTGGTCTTTGAATGAGATGATAAATAAGATGATAGATGTGACAAGAGTTTTGGGGTAGTGAAGTATGAACTGACCACCGTGATTAATTTCACCATACCCAACAGCTCAAGAGGTTCTCAGTGAGTATGGATACCTCGAAATAATGAAGGAGCTGTGTATTGATGTATAATGGGAAGATAGTCAATTATGGAGTCAGACAACTCCTTGATCATGAAATAAACTATCTGACTCATGATTTTAAGTTGGCAACGGTAGTATTTGTACCGGGGATATGGTACTATTATGTACAGGGTAAAATTTTGGGTATGCACTGATCATAAAGCCCAAGTATCTGTTTTCACAGAAAGAGGCGAATATGAGAATACATAGTGGGTTAGAGCTTCTGAGAGATTTTGATTGTGAAAATTGTACCACCCAGGAAAGGCTAATGTGATGAATGATGCCTTGAGCAGAAAGAGCCTCGGGATGGTACCACATATGATGGTCAGGGAGCGTGAGCTGCTAAAGCAGTTGTGAGCCTCAGTAGTGATGTGATCCCTTCTGATGATGACAGTGATTGTGTGACAGCTAGCCTGATGACTAGAACCGGATGAGAGTGCCCGGATTTGACAGGTTTAGCATGATGATCAGCATGATGTCGATAGTTTGGGTCAGATTCAGAAGGGTACAGTGATAGAGTTCACAGAGTGTGACGATGATTTACAGAGAGGTTCAGAGACAGTATAAGTGCTCCGCAGGACCACAGTTGATGAGATAATAATATTGTCAGAAGCTTACTCTTTGGGATATACAGTGCATACGGAAAGTAATGAATATATATATGAAATCTCTGAAAAGGGTATTGGTGGTCAGATGTGAAAAGAGAAATGGTAGAGATTGTGGAAAAGTGCCTAGTATATCAGTAGAATAAGGTAGAGTATTAAAAGTCTGCAGAGTTATTGCAGCCTCTACCTATATCGACTTGGCACAGAAAATGAGAGCAAGTCTCCATAAATTTCGTGATGGGTTACAGAGGACCCAGGTGAATTACGAGGCTATTTGGATGATAGTCGATAGAGTGACTAAGTCTACCCACCTTCTGGTTATGAAATCCCCAGATACTCATGGTGTATATGAGGATTTATGTATAAGGAAGATTGTGGAACATTAAGTAGCGTTCCAGTGAGCATGGTATCATATAGGGATTCCCACTTCACATATCGGGGAATATTTTTCAGGAAGCTATGGGAACCCGACTGAGTATTAGCACAGCTTTCCGTCCTCAGACAGATGGTCAGTCAGAGAGGACTGTACAAGTTCTGGAAGATATGATGAGAGTTTGTGCATTGATTTTTATGCTCCTGGGATGATCAGTTATTACAAATTGAATTCGTCAATAGTGACAGTTGTCACTTGAGTATTGGGATAACAATATATGAGGCAGTGTATGGCTGTAGGGGTTGTTCCCCAAATTGGATAAGAAAAAGTGGGTGACAGGTAGAATTATTTTCGACTTTGGATAATAAGTTTCTGAGGATGTTTAGTTAAGGATGAGAGATTAAGAACACCTCAGAGCAGATAGAAAAGTATTAGAATTCACCGAGGGTGAATTAGTATGGTTGAAATGTTTCTTATCCTAAGAGAATAAGGACATAGCGAACTTTTGGAAGAAGGTAAATTGAGTTTCGCTGGATTGAATCTTTTGAGAGATTGGATAAGTGGAAGATAAGACCTGTAGGTGACATTTTCACTTGAATAAACAGGCACCCGCAATGTGTCCCATCTTTTGATGCTTCGGGAATACTATCCAGATCTAGCATAGGTGATAGGATATGAGATCCAACCGTTCAGCTTAATGCAAATATAAGTATATTAAAAGTTGATTCGAGCATTAAACAGGAAAGAGAAAGTATTGAGATTTAAGATGATCTCCCTAATTAAAGTCCTTTGGTAGTAGTATACTCCGAAAAAGTCACAAGGAAATTAAAGAGTATGATATGTGTGAAATATCCGAAGTGATTTACAGACTAACTTGGTTCTAATTTGGAGGACCAAATTTTTTAAGTGGGGGAGATTATGTAAGACCCGAAAATTATATTGTAATTTCGTATGAAGAATTGAAAATAGTCCCAAATTATATGAAATGGGATTCAGACAGGAAATAAGGATTTAAAATACGAAATGAATGAGTATTCGTGAAAGGAAGTCGGGTTAAATTTATCCCGAACATCTTGAAGGGCAAAACGGTCAAAAGATCGAAAGTCGAAATAAATTCGATAAGAAAATTTAATTAAAAATAATGGATTTGAGAATCTTGATCAATATCGAAGAAATAATTAAATTTCGGGTTAAATTGATCAAGATATGAAATTATTGGAATTAATCAAAATTTTGCTCGGGACAATATCCCGAAAATACGAAGAAATTATACCAGAAAAAGGGTTAAAAATATAATAAATAAATTAAATTAAATTTATTTAATTGGAATAAAATAATAGAATTGTAGATATTTTTAGATTATTTTAGACTATTTTAATGAATAGTATAATTAATAAAATAAATGAAAAAAAAGAGAAGATTGGAATGTCGGGGAGAGAGAAAGTGAAACAGAAAACCCGAAGAAGACCCGAGGGAACCCGACGAGCCCGAGGACGCACCGGCGGTCCTTGACCGCCGACGACCAGCCGAGGAGGAAGAGGAGAGGCCGACGAAGCTGTTGGCACCGGTGACGCGTGCCAAGGAGACCGAAAATCGCCGAACGGAGGAAGAGAAGCCCGCGGGGAAAACATCGTTGGTCCCGGCGATCCACGGTAGCTGGGCTCGAACTGCAGGTACCGATGTGATCGGGAAGAGAAGCCGGTCCTTTTAAGACTGGTATTGGCCGACGAAATCGCCGAAATCCATCGGATCGAGAGGTAACAGCCGCAGGGGAGAAGGAAAGATTCGCCGGCGATGGCTGCGTTTCGACTCCAGCCGAGGCCCGATCTTGGATGCCCAGGTGCAGACGCGTCGAACGGCGGTGGTGAGGCACCGAAAACCGGCCGGACGACGTCGGAATGACCAAATGGGGACTGAACCGATCGAACCGGACTGAACCGGCCAAACTGAACCGAACCGGACCGAGCTGAACCGGCGGTCTGAACCGGTCTGAAACGGATTGAACCGGTTCAGCCAAGAAAGAGAGGAAAAAAGGAGAAAAAGGGAAAAAGAAAAAGAGAAAATTGGGAAAATTTTCAATGAGGCAATCGAACTTCGGGTAAGTCGGTAAGCGGTCGAATTGACCGATTTAAATTTCAGAATATTTAATTTGATAAATAATCGACTGGAAAACTTACTCGAAAATTATGAAATTATGTAGCTCAACAATTGGCATCCAACGAGAGCTCGAGATAGCCTCAATTTGCGAACTATCATGAAATCTCGGGTAAGTGACCTTTATTTACGACAATTTACATCGTTATGCGTGATATGAATTTAAATTCCGCATAAATTGAATTAAATTATGGAAATTTAGATAAATTGTCGTAAATAATAAATTTAACTATTTGAGAGTTAGAACGAGGCCCAATAAATGGTTGGTGGGCCCAATGAGCCCAATAGGCCTCGATAATGTAAAAATTTAAGTGGAAAACGGGCTTAAGGCCGATTAAGGCCCATTAAGGTGCAATCGGGCCTAATAGGGATAAATGGGCCCAATGATTTAAATTAAGCCTAGAAAGTATTAAATACAATTAAATTGTATAATATCTGACCTGAGAAATATTTATACGCAGTTTCGGAGGTTTGATTTGGGAGCATATCGGACTGCGCGACGAGACAACAGTGAAAAAAAGGAAAGGTCAGACTCTACAGAAAAATAAGGTAAGGAAATTTTGTAGGTACATAGAGATGCCTATACGTATTTTGAGGGTATTTACAGGGCTTAGAAATTTCTTACAGCATCTAGAAATGAAATAATAATTTTTACGAAAATCGGGGCTTATGTGAATAAAGAAAAAGACGATTTTGCCCCTGAGACTAAAAATTTACAAAAAGGGTAGTAAGGCAGATAAATTGCATGATTCCATGTTTTTAATGCGTTATATGAATATATTGCTTTGATTTAAGCAAATATGCACATAGGTTGGCTGTTGATTTTAAGAATTTCACGAAAGGGAACCGATTTGTACCGGTTACGACTTTAAAAGATGTTTTATCAAGATTGAGCCACATATCGTACTTACATGAATAAAAAGAGTGCTAGAGTCTTTCTCGCACTCAAGTTTACTGATTTATTCTCATGAAAAGCCGTACTGAGCATTGCTCGTACGAGAAATTTGTGTGTGCACAAAACCGTGCTGGAGCTTCGCTCGCACGAGATTTTAGATATCATGATATGCATAGCATGGTGCTGGAGCTTCGCTCGCACTAGACGTGAGTTGACATGCATATAGTCGTGCGGAAGCCTCCTGTAGACTATGTGTCACAGAGAGTTGAGATGCTCGCACGTATACTTTGAGACATGGGTTGGTTATCGACATAGTATTGGGGTGGATAAGACCTACAGCAGGCACCCCCAGACTATGATATGGATCCACGGAGTACGATGTACCGTGTATGTCACACGGAGTACGCTGTACCGTGCAGTCATGATGACTCTATGATGTTACTTGATATTCTGGCGGGTAGGACTTGACCCCACCTCCCGTTGCAGTTGTGATACCCCGCACACCGGGATCCGTGTAGCCTGGGATCACAGGGACAAAGTATGGCCATAGTCCTCGATTTTCATACAGTAACCTACATGCCTCAAATGATATCATACGGTCTGAATAGACCAGGACGAACCCGAGGGATGGGTAATGTCTCGATTTATGTTTTTAAAAGAGATGTGATTTAATGAATCAAGGTATTCCCGAGAGATGGGTTTGACCTTGATGAAGTTGTTTTATGATGAAACAATGAGTTTTAACGTGATGAGTTTGTGATGAAACAAATGAGTTTTAAAGTGATGAGTTTATGATGAAACTAATAAGTTTTAATGTGACGAGCATGAGATGTCATACATGATGATTTTTTTCATGTGTGTTTTATATGTCGATTTTATGATTTCCTTTATATGATATATATACATACATGTGGCATCGTTTTAGTCATTCCTCATGCTCAAAATATAAATGATTTTATATCATGACATTATCAGCACGTAGATAGTATAGTTATCTACCTGCTTACATTATTGCCTTACTGAGCACGTTTCGCTCACCCTTTCATTTTCCACCCCACAGGGTATATTCAGTAGAAGAGAGCGACAATAGCTTCGCAATTCGGTTATCCGCTGCTTCTTATCAAGATCAGGTATTACACATTTGTACAATTTTGTATCTGAACATATAGATGCACAGTACTGTACATGGATGTAATATTGGGGATGTATTTAGTTTAAATAATTTGATATGTAAATGAATTATGAAAATGGAATGGTAAATAGGTGAGAGGTGACTAACACCGAATCATAGCCCAACTGTTTAGTAGTGTAACTGTTCACGACGGGTAAGAAAATTAAAAAGCGAAAAATTTACTCTGATTTTAGGTAATTTGGGTCGTGACAGTATATCACGGAATCATAAAGAATACATATGAATTTACAGGCCTTACAGTTAGACCACTGAGTACAAGGAGAAAGACCAGTTAATTTTGGTTTGAAAATAAGGGGACTACACAAAAAGGCTGCGAGAAGGTTATTAAATCTCAATGAGAGGGATATGAGCTATTAAAGATAAGGAAATTGATAAAAATGTTAAAAATTGAGGACAAACACTAAGGAGCTGGGGTATGCTGAATTTGGGGATTTAAACTATAAAATAAGTTTTCTTTTTAAATAAATAGAATTTTGCATGAGGTGAGTTAGGATTCAGTGGATCTATTCGTGCATAGAAGGAGCTATCCGAATTAATGCATGTTGAAGAGATTAAATATAGGCAACGGTCGAAGGAACTTTGCCTAAGGGAGGGTGATAGGAATACTTGGTATTTTCATTGTACAGCATCGAAACGTAGAGGGGTGAATTCAATTAAGAGGATACCAGACAGTGAATGTGAGTGGTAACATGACAATGAACGGGTTAAAAGCATGATTTTGAACTATTTTGAAGAAATTTTCTCCATGTCCAATCCTGAGCAAACACTACAAGAAAAAGGGCCATCAACGACGAAATTAGCGACGGATTTTTTTCGCTAATTTTTGCTTTCCATTGCAAATGAGTATTTACGACGGAATTAGCGACGGAATGTTCCGTCGCTAAATTTGAAGTCACTAAAAGTTTTCCATCGTAGAAGGAAAAATTTCGTCGTTAATTTTGTCGCAAATAATTTTCGTCGTTGAAAACTTTTTTCGTCGGAATTTCGACACTGTTTTGTCCGTCGCTAAATGGAATCAGCGAAGGATTTCTGTCGCTAATATATGTATTTCAAATAATTAAATTTTCGTCGTTGAAATCTTTCAATGATGGAATTTCGTCGCTACTTTATATGTATGAATTAATTAAAGTTTCGTCGGTAAAATAAATCAGCGATGGATTTTTCGTAGCTAATAGTTTCCGTCGCTGAAACTTTTTAGCGACGAAATTCCGTCGGTAATTGACGTATTTGAATTAATTAAATTTTCGTCAGTAAAATGTTTCAGCGACGGATTTCCGTCGCTAATTTATATGTTTATTTGTTTAATTATATAAGTTTCTGTCGCGAAAAGTATTTAGCGACGAAATTTCATCGCTGAATACTTTTATATATTCAGTAATTTTTTCGTCGCTAAAAGGGTTCAGCGACGAAATTTCATAGCTGAAACCCGATATAATTTATTTAAAAATGAAATAAATTTTTCGTCACTAAAAGGCTTCAGCGACGGATTTCCGTAGCTAATTTCACTATATATTTTTAATATTTTTGTTGCTTAAATTCGTGTACCTAAAATAATGAAATAGACATATAGAAATCGATAGAAACAAATATAAAACATATATCACAACTATATATCAAAACTAACATCAACTATTAATTGAAAATCATCATCATATACAATCCGATCAAATCATCATCACAAATATCATCCAGAATTCATAAGAAAACAAAATAAAATTAAAAAAAAAATGTGTACTCTCACTGATCCAGACGACCTCTTGATCCAAACGGTCCAGGTCCAGGTGCTCCTGTGTTATTGGCATTCCTTGCTATCAAGTTCATCATCTGATCTATAAAATCAGACAACCTTCCTTCCAGATTATCAATCTTGTTTGAAATGACTCTGACGTCCTCTTTCACTTGTTGCATCTCTGAATTTGTGTCAGGAGTACCCATCACACCAGGAGTAGGATAAGGAAAAGGACTAAAAGCTGAATGAGATGCGCAAGAAGATTGGGTGGAACCAGAGGCAGATGCAATGTTTGTGCCCATTTGTAAATCAAGGCGATGTGGCCTAGTCCCAAATCCGTACGTATGTGTACGAGTACTCTCCATCCCTCCAATTACCTCACACCATGCAACTCGATCAAAATGAGGATGGGTGCTTATATCCTCGCCATATTTCTAAGTCAATGAAGTAGCGTACTTTTTCTACAATGTAATTAGAAGAAGGATAATAAATAGTAAACTTTAATAACGAGAAAACCATATTAGAAGTCAATAGAATGCATTACGTACACTGATAGATTTAGACTTGTTGTCCACATAATCACCATCTCCACCTAAACGTCTATGCGTCCGATCAAACAATTCTTTATATGTCGGTGCTCGACCTAGACATTGCGCCTACATTAAAAGATATGTAATTTTTGATAGAAAGATATGAAATTCTTGTAAGGAATAAAAATTACATTACATAAATAAAACAGTAAAATAAATTTTATTATTTGGACTTACCATCCTATATTCATGTACCGAAAAAGATACAGAACCGCTTGTATGCTTTGTTATCGTTCCTTCTTTTTCTGTCAACCGATTCTGTTTTCCTTTTTTTGACTTCTCCTCCCACCTTTCAGTCCCCTATTCATTCTCAACTAATTGATCCCATATTTGGACTGAAATTCATTTCGACTTGTTATACCCTTTACAGTCATATATTTTATCCGTATTAAAATATTGCATTGCTTGTCTTCTCTCCAACTGCAGTAGGTCTCTAAAACGTGACTTGCATAAGTGCTCCCAAATTGTATAGACATTATTTGTTTGGGTAGCAGACCACTTGAACTGCTCCTGCAAAGAAAAACAAATGATAATTATCATTTCGATACGTTTATGACCAATTATCAAGTTATTTACTTCAAAGTAATGTACTTAAAATTTATTCCACATCTACGCTTTCACTTCATTTGGAACCTTTTTTCATGTTGGCCATGGTTTCGAGTAATGTTTAATTAAATTAGATATAGTCCTCACACCCTTCGAGTCTTGAAAAGAATTGCCCAAAAAAAAGAAGATATCGTCAAATATTATACCATATTTAATATCATAGTTGTATGAAAATAAAACAAAATTAGAAGCAATATACTTGTTACCAAGTGGCGTCAGGAATAACCTATGCTCTGAATTTTACGGTGTTTCAAGACTCTGATTTGGGCCTCTTGTTCTTTTTCGACCACTACCACTCCCACTCCCACTACCACCCGCAGTTTGTGTAGCCTCCTCAGTAGATATTCTTCGCCCGAGTAATGGTTATTGTACCGCTGATGGAGGAGCTGGAGCTGGAATGGCATCATCATCGTCGTCATCATCATTATCAGGAGCTGGATCAGGTCGACTTGAAGATGGAGTTGGTTGCGTGAGAAGCCGAGAACGAGGCTGATTTGGACGGTGAGCTAAAGGTCGATCAGGAGCCTGAGCATGAGACTGAGTAGGCTGCTGAGATTGAGGCTGAATGTCAGAGTCAAGATTATAGTCAAACTCCAATCCATGTATAGTCTCCATTGCAGGTGAAGGAGACTTGGACCTAGATGATCGTTGTGCTAACCTTTCAATCTTCTCATCTGCAATACAGATAAAATAATTATGTTCAGAAATAAGTAAATGAAGTCCAATAATATTT
Source organism: Firmiana major (assembly GCA_033439115.1). Taxonomy (NCBI): domain Eukaryota; kingdom Viridiplantae; phylum Streptophyta; class Magnoliopsida; order Malvales; family Malvaceae; genus Firmiana; species Firmiana major. Next base: position 53,873,533 of record CM065904.1, on the reverse strand, counting down.
ATTTTACAGATAAATGAAGTCCAATAATATTTGATTAATTCTTACTATTCGTTATTGTAATCATTGTCATCTTCTCTATCATTACCAACTGCTTCATCATTCCATACTTCATCCTCATCTTCTTCTTCTTTTTCCTCTTCTTCCACTTCCTCTTCCTCCTCTTCCTCTTCTTCTTCTTCTTCTTCTGCAAATTGATTGACTTCTTCATATTCGCCACTAATATGAACAGTAGGGTTGTCCAGTTCGTCTGAATATGCAACTATTCTAGGGTTCAAAACTTCCACTTCTTGGTAAACTCCTTCGTTCAAATCTAGAATCTGTCCACCGTCATTTCGTCGAAGGTTAAATCTACTTCGTGCCTTTGTTTTGAATACGGCCCACCAATGATGATGATCTTTTTTTGTAGAAGGATAAGGACTAAAGTACACTTGTTGGCTCTGTTCAACTAATATAAAAGGTTCGTTACTGGCAAGTATAGATTTATGCTTGATATCAACAAGACCATGATGGGGATCAACATGAAGACCTCATTCTGTATCAAACCAATGACTCTTGAATAAAACAACTTTATTTTCAATTCCAAAGTACTCTAATTCGATTATATCTGTCAGTATGCCAAAAAAAGCACGATCAAAATCATTGTAGCAGCTGCCTTTGACACATACACCACTGTTCATTGTTTTTGGAGATTGACCATAATCCAACGAATGAAACTTGAAACCATTTACAAAATAACCTTAATAACTCCTTATCATACGTCCAGGACAATGAGAAATCTCAATAATACGTGGATCTGTTTGAGTGGCATGTTCAAATACCTGAAACCCCGCAAAACCAATCATTAAAAGACTAAGAAAATAAGTTCAAACTACTGATTGTTCTATTTTTGTAGTACTTACAAATTGTTTAAGCCATTTTGGAAAATGATCATGACGTGCTTTCTCTAATTGTGCATCGCTGATATTCCAATGATCTCTTTTATTCATATCATCAAATGACCTACAATGACATTTGAAACTAAATAATAAAACAACTATATCAGCCACATAATTTTAAATTAAACGATGGGTTAGATTTAGATAACTTACTCAATATAGGTGACTATTTCCTCACAATTCATTAACACGTATATACACGCAGCATTGTAGTCATCTTCCTCCAAATATCGAGCATTATTTTTTGTCGGCCCAATTGATCGACCCGGACGTCTAAAAATGGACAAATGTCCCATCAAATCGACATCTCCTTCATCATCATTATGTGGTAGACGGGTCAATCTTGTTTAAACTTCAGGTTCAAAATACAAGGCACAAAAGTTTCTAATCTCCTCCCTTATGTATGCCATACATATCGACCCTTCTGGATGAGCTGAATTTTTCATTTTCTTTTTTAAGTGATGCAAAAACCTGAAGTGAATATTGTAAGCAATTAAATTTTATTAACTTTTTTCAGATAGAATATTTGGGATGATAAATATTAATATAACATTGAATAATGATTAACTATAAGTGATTACCTCTCAAAGGGATACATCCATCGATATTGCACTGGACCGCCCACCATAGCCTCATAAGGTAAGTGGATTGGAAGATGCTTCATACAATCAAAAAATGAAGGGGGAAAGATCTTCTCTAATTTGCAAATAATTTGTACAATGTTCCTTCGCAAAACTTGCATGTGATCTACACGTATTTTTGGTAAGCATACATCTCTGAAAAAATGAGAAGCTCTGTGATTGCATCCCAAATTGGATTGGGGACAAAATCACGAATAGCTATGGGAAGTAAGCACTGCATAAAAATGTGACAGTCATGAGATTTCATTCTGTAGAACTTGCATTCATCGACATTAACACACCGAGCTATATTTGATGCAAACCCATCAGGAAGCCTTAACTCTTTAACCCAAGCACATAGTCTTCTTTGCTCCTCCTTGCTTAGAGTGAATGAAACTTTAGGCTTTAATGTTTTTCCATCACTGTTCACCAATTCTAATTCTTTTCTTTTGCAAATGAAGGCCATATCCATTCTTGCATTTATATCATCTTTAGTTTTACCCTTAACATCCATCAGGGTGTTAAACAAATTGTCAAAAATATTTTTCTCAATATGCATGACATCCAAATTGTGTCGAATAAGATTGGTATGCCAATAAGGCAATTCCCAGAATATACTCTTCTTCACCCAATTATGAGATACCCCAAACCCTGGAGGTTTTTGTGGACCATATTTTTTACCGTATGGTAAATCTTCGATCGCATCTAATTGTTGCAATACTTCTTCACCTGACAATCTTTGCACTGGAGGATCATGATCTACCTTTTTACTAAATTTGTCAGGTTGCCTCCTGAAAGGATGATTAGGAAGCAAAAATTGATGATGACAATCGAAAAAGCAAGGCTTTCGTCCATACTGCAACCTAAAGGTCTTTGTACGTTCCATGCAATGAGGACAAGATAATCGACCATGGGTGCTCCACCCAGACAACATTCCATAAGTAGGGAAGTCATTAATCATCCATAACAATGCGGCCCTTAACATAAAATGCTGTTTTCTATGAGCATCATAAGTCTCAACACCATGTTCCCACAGCACCTTTAACTCATCAATTAAAGGTCTCAAGAAAACATCAATGTTATGTGATGGACTTTTCCTTCCCATAATTATCATATTAAGAAACAAATATGGTTGCTTCATGCACATCCATGGAGGTAAATTGTAAACAGCAAGCATTACTGGCCAACAAGAGTATGATCTCGATGTCGGGCCATAAGGACAAAATCCATCAGCACACAAACCAAGTCTTACATTTCGAGGATCAGCAACAAACGATTGGTGAATACGATCGAATTTTTGCCATGCCTCCCCATCAACAGGATGATTGAGCACTCCGTTAGTATTTCAACTTTCAACATGCCATGTCATAAACTTAGCAATTACTGACGACATAAAAAGCCTTTGCAACCTCCGAATTAAAGGAAAATAATGTAAAACCTTATAAGGTATCCTTTTTCCTCGTCCACCAACTATTAAGATAGGTTTATATCGAGGATGACCACATATTTGACAATACTCCTCTTCTGCATATTCTTTATCAAACAACAAACAATTATTCTTACATGCATCTATTTTAACATAACTAAGACCCAATTTTTCTAGCTTCTTATTCATTTCATAGTTGGTTTGTGGCAAATTATCATCTTCTGGTAACATAGGCTTCATAATCCCCAACAAACGATTGAAGCATGCTTCACTTATATTAAACTCTGACTTCCAGTTCAAAAGTTGTGAAACAGCCGATAATGTTGTGTGCGTTGAACAACCAGGCCATAGTGGTTCTTCTGCATCATTCAATAGAAAATAGAAGTATGTAGTAGATGAATCTAGATGTTGCTCATCACTTCTTGAATTGTTCACAGAATTACCAATTACGTCATCATCCATATGAAAAGGATCCGTAACCATTCTAACATATGGATTTTGTTCCTCAGGTCTCACCCCAGATAGTGGATCAACTGTTTCATTTATATTTTGCGATGATTGTCCTTCTTCAATTTCTCCGTGTTTATCCCAAGTGGTATACCCAACAACAAAACCTTTGTAATAAAGGTGTTTACGCACCTTATCCACTTCCAAGAATTGTTTATTCATACATTTGCTATAAGGATATTTAATTCGATTTCCATTAACTACCTCCGGATGACAAAACGCAAAACTAATAAACTCTTCAACTCCATTCAAAAATTCATCTCTAATGAATCCATCTACATCTAATCGACAATACATCCAAGATCTATCCTTATCCATTTTTCACACAGATAATATTATATCTGAAAATATAGAATAACAATTATACTATATCAGCAAATAATTTTTGTCAATTAAGTAAATCAGAGGAAAAATTTTATAATAATTTTTTTATTTTGTACCTCTCGAATGAATAACCCTAAATAATCCTAAAATGTAACTGTTCATTAAAATATACCTATGTATTCTTCGTTCATATTTACTTTAATTATTTCTTAATTTTCAAATAATATATAAAACTAAAAAATACAGAAATAATTTTGTAATACATATTATAAACATGTAATTTAAATTGAACTTACCTTTAATGTATGTCGTATATGACAGTTGAATTTGAAAATATAACCTGGAGTAAAAAAAAATTTAAACATCGTTAGTATGTAACGTGCATATAACAAAATTTAACATCTACAATAACAAAATAAATAAATTAAAAATATAAATTATTACAAAATAAATCAAATTAGCTAACATTAATATATATAGATTTAAATCTTGGAACTGAATATGTGGAGGATTTTATTTAAAGTCCTAAGTTTCCTTAAAAAATTCGGCAGCATAACGACTACAATTTGTCTCTACCCAACCTACAAATAATACTATATAGTAGTTCAAATCATCAATACAATTCATGCATATTAAATCATCTCAACAACCTTAGTTATCCACAACTAACAATCATGCTTTCCAATCACAACACGTACCACAGGATAAGGAAATTATAGTTCTTGGAGAAGATTCCATGAACGACATGCACTATTGGTCAATAGGGTGTCGTTTTCTATGGTGTGTAGGCATGAAAAATAGATAAGGGGGTATAGCCATTAGTAAGGTAGGAGAAAGACTGCTTTTCTACATGAATCAACTAAATTAAAACGGATTCAAAGATAATATAACTTTTAACAAGGGAACATGAGACTCAAAAATATTAGCTTATAAATCAATAACTCCATGTTATGACAGAATTTAAATCAAGACATTTTAATAAAAACAATGAGTGAGGGGATTTTAATCTAGGCTACTCTATTAAATCGACTATCCTATCAAGATTATTATTTACTGCATTATTCCAAATATTCATACATATTTTGTTAGATTATATAGTTAGATTATATAATTATATTTTGTTACTAGTTAGTCATACATTGGACATATGATTTACAATGCAGAAGTCCTTTTCAATGATTTACAACAACAAACATCAATGGAAACTGGTTATCAGCAACTATATAACAAGTAACAAAATGATTATTATTTCCACAAATATCAGCAATTATATAACAAGTAACAAAATGATTTACAACAGCAAACATCAACTGCATTATTCCAAATATCTATATTTTTATTTGCACAAGTAACAAAATGATATCTACACATATTATTTACTGCATTATTCTAAATTCAAGTAATTTCACCCTATCTTTAATTACATTGCACAAGACCGAGCATTTCTAGCCCAAAATCCCCAATTCACCTAGCTAAGAACCCTAATCATCATGCATGTATCAAATTCTAAAATTGACTAAAATTATCACCTAATTTTCACCAATATAGTGGTAATTAAGCATCAATTACCAGAAAATCACACACAGTAAACAGCAATTGCTCAATGTTGACCCCTAGCTAGAAATCCCTAAATTTGTTTTCTGCCATTTCTTGTAATTTCTGCAATTTCATCATGTACTGTAAGTTGAAGAAATTGACACAATCACATAGCTAATTAAAACAATAAAAAGCAAAAATAAAACGAAAAAAATGCTACAATTGGACTTTATTTTTGGTTTTGGGTATTTGCATGGGTTGCTAGAGGTTGTCTATTGTCCCATCTTACTCAAGGCATTATGTAGGTCGGATTGCCCAAACACATTTTATGTAGCAAATTTGACAGATCCTAGACATATATTTCATTGGTGTTCTAAAGGCTGTATGAATAATCTGTACTTGTATCTACTGCATTTGTATACATGTCCTCATTTATATATCGCATTCATCTTGGTTTTCTTTCTTTGTAATATTGCATAGCTCATTCTGTTTAATCTATTTTGCAGTTTGGACTACCTGGTAACAATCCGCAAAGGAGTCATGCATCTCAAATCTTAAGTGATCAAAGTATGAATAATGGTCTTTGACTTTTTTTTCATTTTTTAAATATATCTAGTAGTGGTTGATTTCATCTTCCCTCTTTCCACCGCCTATTTTTGCCTCCACCCATTAAAAGCAAAATTTGGGCGAAACAAGAAAGGCATATTGTGTAATGAAACTCTTTACAGCTTCGAGTTTTATGGTAGTCGATGCTTAAATTCTATTTTGGGCTTTTACTTGCAGTGTTTAATATGGGATCCAGTCCTGGTGGTATTATGCCAATGCAACCACAACAACAGTAACAACAGCAGCATGGTTCACAAGGTGCATTTGGTAATATGCCCACTGCCCAGAACTTACAATCTAATATGGTAGCTCTTCAAAATAACCCACAAAGTCATTCCAATTTCGCACAGCAAAGACAACAAAACCAGCAGTGATATCAACTGTAGGCTTGTTTAATATTTTTTACTCCTTTTGTTTTTTGGATAATATTCCTGATTAAACTTTTCTCATGATTGTTGCTACATAATATTTAAAATGAAGGTGTGGATTTGTGTCATGTAATGGTTATTGTTATTGAATACCCAATTTAACACCTATTACTACTGAAAAATTGTATAGAAAGATCGATCTATTTTATACTTATTTTACAGTTACTATTCTCCACCATTAGGCCGACCAGTGAGCTAGGGGCTAAACTAACACTGAAGGTACCCTTCTTTACATTAAGATTTTCAGCTTTGCAGTTGCAATGTATTGAGTGGTTGTTGGGTGTTGGATTTTTATTTGCACAAGTAACAAAATGATATCTACACGTATTATTTACTGCATTATTCTAAATTCAAGTAATTTCACCCTATCTTTAATTAGATTGCACAAGATCGAGCACTTCTAGCCCAAAATCCCCAATTCATCTAGCTAAGAACCATAATCATCATGCATGTATCAAATTCTAAAATTGACTAAAATTATCACCTAATTTTCACCGATATAGCGGTAATTAAGCATCAATTACCAGAAATCACACACAGTAAACTTCAATTGCTCAATGTCGACCCCTAGCTAGAAATCCCCAAATCTGTTTTCTGTCATTTCTTGTAATTTCTGCAATTTCATCATGTACTGTAAGTTGAAGAAATTGACACAATCACATAACTAATTAAAACAATAAAAAGCAAAAATAAAACGAAAAAAATGCTACAAAAATAATTTTTAGTTGCGCGAGATTCTTACCAACGTTGGAGGGAGAGGCTCACTGTCAAAATGTGACAGGATTGGGGGCGTGGTCTGGGCGAGCGTGATAAAGAGAAGCTGTATGCGAGGGCGCTGGAGCAGGGCGTGCAGATTGCAGAAGCAGTTTTGAATCTGAGAGAAAGGGAAGCTGTATGCGGTGGCCGCGGGGTGAAGCTACTGGTCAGAGGTCGGTAATGGGAGAAATAATGGAAGGGGAAAGGGAAGAGGGCGGTGACGGCTAGGTGAAGCTGGGTTTGGAAGACTGAAGAAAGCAACCGGGGTGAAGACTGAGATTGCTGAGAAAGAGAGTGGGGTGAAATGAAGAAAGAAGACTGAAGTAATGAAAATAGGGCTCAAAAAATTCAAAGTGTTCAGGGCTTTTCAGCGACGGAATTCCGTCGCTGGTATAGGCATCAGCGACGGAATAAAATATATAAAAAAATATAAGAAATTCGCCACGAATCTACGACGGAATTCCGTCGCTGATGACTTTCAGCGACGAAATTCCGTCGCTGAAATTCATTAGCGACGAAATAAAATATATAAAAAAAATATGAGAAATTCGCATCGAATCTGCAACGAAATTTCGTTGCTGATGACTTTCAGCGACGGAACTGATCTACGACGGAATTCAGTCGCTGAAAGTCATCAGCGACAGAATAAAATATATAAAAAAAAATATGAGAAATTCGCCACGAATCTGCGACGGAATTTCGTCACTGATGATTTTCAGCGACGAAAACTTCTACGATGGAAATCCGTCGTTGAAAGTCATCAACGACGGAATAAAATATTTAAAAAAAGGTAAAATTCTCCAAGCTTCAGCGACGAAATTTCGTAGCTGGATCCTTTCAGCGACGGATTTTCATCGCTGAAAGAATTCAGCGACAGAATAAAATAATTAAAAAAATAGGTTAAAGTCACCACGCTTCAGCGACAGAATTCCGTCGATGGTGCCTTTCAGCGACGAAATTCCGTCGCTGACTTATTTCAGCGACGGACAAAATATAAAAAAACTCCGACAGGCTCCAGTGACGGAATTCCGTAGCTGAATCCTGTCAGCGACGAACAATTTCAGCGACGGATTTTCGTCGGTGATTTTTTCACCGACAGAATTAATATATAAAAAAAATAAGGATGAATTCGACAGGATTCCGCGACGAAATTCCGTAGCAAAATCCGTCGGAAAAGATAATCAATATATTTGAAACCTATAGCGACGGAATTCTGTCGCAAATCCGTCGCAAATTGATTTTTTTAGCGACGGAATAATTCCGTCACTAATTTTCCGTTGTTGAAAGGCAGTTTTCTTGTAGTGAAATGGAACAGGTGCTTCGAATAGTGAAGTGATGGATGATCTTGAGAAAGCTTTTACAGCAACAGAGGTGAACCAAATGAATCCAAGCAAGGCACCTGGACCGAACGGAATGATAACACTGTTCTACTAACACTATTGGCACATTGTGAGAGAGGATGTAACAGGAGTAATGTTGAGTGTTTTAAATGGAAGGGCCACTTTGGAAGGTATAAATCATACTAATATTATCCTTATTCCAAAAATTAAATCTCTTGGCTCAGTTAAGGATTATAGACCAACATCTTTGTGCAATATGTTCTATAAAATTATATCTAAGGTGCTTGCTAGTAGATTGAAGAAGGTTCCTGATATGATTGTTAGTGTGAATCAAAGTGCTTTTATTCGAGGAAGAATGATTTTTTATAATATGATGGTTGCCTACGAAATTTTCCATTATATGGAACATAAGAGGAGTGGTAGAGAAGGCAAATGGCAATCAAATTGGACATGAGTAAGGCCTACAATAGGGTCGAATGGAAGTATTTGGAAGGTATATTGCTAGTTATGGATTTCTCTGAAAAATGGGTTTCATTGATTATGACGTGTGTGTGCGTAGTGTGACATATTGGTAGTGATATTATTTCGACGAGGGGGTTGACAAGGTGATCCATTGTCACCATACTTATTCCATATTTGGTAGTGATCAATGGCCAACAATGTGGTACGGTTATTTCGACGAGGGGGTTGACAAGGTGATCCATTGTCACCATACTTATTCCTATTATGTGTGGAGGGTATTTCAAGTCTGTTGAATAATGTTGAAAGTGAGAGTTAAGAGGTGTAGCAATCAAGAATGGGGCGCTAAGGATGTCTCATCTACTCTTTGCGGACGACAGTCTTCTATTTATGAAGGCATGTGTTGGATTTATTGCAAAAATATGAGAGGGTATCCGGGCAAAAGGTGAATGTGGAAAAAACTACGATGTGGTTTAGCTCTAATACTAAGTCAGAGGTTAAGGCAGAAGTGATGAAGACCTTGGGCATTCATAGGCTCATGGATCAAAGCTCTTACCCGGGATTACCTTTAATTTTTTGGTAAAGCTAAGATGGCAGTTCTTGGGGATGTAAACTTCTGTCTCATGCAGGCAAGCTGTGTTGATTCAAGCAATGGTTCAAACCATTCCTATATTTTTTATGAGTTGTTTAAAGTTGCCAAAGATATTCTCACACAAACTTAATATGATGACAGCAGGTTTTTGGTGGATAGGAAACGTATTCATTGGAAGCAGTGGGATGCTCAGTGTTGCTCAAAATTGGATGGTTCTTTAGGGTTTAAAGATGTGGAGGCTTTTAATTTAGCTTTACTTGCGAAGCAATATTGCAGGTTAGTACATAATGAACATTTACTGTGTTATAAAATTTTAAAAGCTAGATATTTTTTGAATTGTTCTCTTTTGGATGCGTAGCTTTGTGCAAATTCTTCCTATTCATGGACTAGTCTTTTGCCTGGCAGAGAAGTTTTGAGGAGGATGGAGGTTCGGTAATGGTTAATTAATTGACATATGCCGAGATAAGTGGATAAACAAACCACCTTCATAAAAGGTGGAAATGTCGATTGGCCAACAACCTACAGCCATGAAGGTGTAGCGAATTATTGATAGTGAAAATAGAAAGTGGAAGGCTGAAATGATTTGTGAATTGCTCAATGAGGAAGCTGCTTCGTATGTGCTACAATTGCCTCTTTCTCGAAGGGAGTCAAATGATGTGCTGATATGGAATGACTCAATGTTAGGTATGTTTTCGGTTAAGTCAGCATAGGTACCGGCAGAGTTCCACTATGGAAAACCATCTAGTCAGCAAAAGTGTTGCCACTGGTCAAGATTTTTATGTGGAGACTAGTGCATGAAATACTTCCTAAGACTGGAGCATTAAAGGAAAAGGGTCTCGAAATTGAGATGAGTGTCCAACTTGTGCTGCTTTGCAGGAGAATTGGGAGCATGTTTTTGTAAGGTGTCATCTCAGTCGGGAAGTGTGGAGGGTGGGATTTACTAATATAGAGATAGGGGAGTCTATAACCTTTGCTATAGGTTTCTTGAATGAAGTGTTAGACAAGCGTGTGCAGGGAGATTGATTGGAGGAGGCTCTATATGTGTTATGGCTCCTATGGGTATGTTCATCAAGGTGTTTGCAGGCTGCTTCAAACATTCGGGAGAGAGCTAAAAGATTGGCATGTGAAATGAGGGAGTTAAGAAGACTGTTCTAGATAATCACGGGGACAACAATGGAGGCCCCATGAAGGTGACATCCTGAAATTAAGTGTGGATGGATACTATAATGGACAGGGAAGCATAGTTCGATTGGGAGTGGTGGCTAGAAATTTCAAAAGTAGGATTATATTGTCAGGGGTGAAAAGAATGAATTGTGTAACCAAATCTTTAGACGTTGTTATGTATGCTATCCAGTGGGGGGTAGTAGCTGTGGAGAAGGGTTTTACACAAGTCGTAATGGAAAGCGATTCACTGTCAATGAGCTTAACAGAAGGGATATTCATTCTGGGAAGAGGAAATCTGGTATCAATAATCAAGGAGTTGGCAATCGCTTTTGATTATTATTCTTTCTGCTTTGCATGTAGAGAAGCCAATACTTTGGTTCATAAATTAGCTAAGTTAGATTGTCGAGTTAATAGTCATTGTTTGTGGGAGTGTTGTCTCCCAAATTTTATCTGTAGTCCTGAAAATGTGATTTCATCTTGATGGAAGTTTTATTTCACCCAACAAAATGATCTTAAGTTTTCAGCATTTTACTTGATTTTTCCAACAAAAAAGAATCAACCCGACGACGTTAGTCTTTTCGGGATATCTTGAGAATGCTCCCTCTTTGTAATATAACCTGTTTCATTAATTTCATCAAAGCTTCATTTTCCATCACTCTATATATATATATATATATATATATATATATATAAAACATATACACATAGGTTAAAGTACTTAATCAACGGTGGATTTTATGAAGATTTTGTAATAAGAAAAGTAAACAAAAACTAAAGCCTTAGCACATAGCAGCTAAGAGCCGCCAAAATTCTAATATTATTAAATATGAGATGGACCAAAAGTCAGGGTAAATTCAATGCAAAAAACTGAAAACTAACTTAGTTACTAGGTCCCATATGTATGCTTCAATATTCCACCTCAATGCTGCTGCATAAATAAAGCACAGCTCGTACCAGAAAGAAAGTGGAGCAAAATGGTTCTCCTCTCTGTCTCTCTTCAGCTGGCAGCCAAACCATTTGCGTTTGAATCTGCCCTCTGCTGGAATTGCTAATTCTAGCTGCAAACTGCTTCAATTGCAAGTTTCTTAGTAGTACCAGGACACAAGCTCTTATCGAACTTCTCTTCTGCTAGTTCTATGGCACACTCATTTTTACGTAGGCACTCCTGCAGTGCAAGGCATGTCAGGAAAAGAAAATTTATGCTAATTAATATCTAGCAATCTTAAATGCAAATACGCTTGTTTCATAGAATATGCTTAAAGTTAAAATAGTTCTTCTACGCCAAACCATATGAGTAGTGCATACTTACTCTAATACATGCAACTTTGAGTCCATCCAGGAATAACTTTACATTTTCTTGAATATTGGAATATATTGTGCCAACAATAGGACTTGTAAAACTAATTATGACAAGTTTATGAACACTAACTTCTTAATAAAAGAAATTGAAGGCTTGTGAGAAGAAATATAGATCAAGTTTGACATTAGGAGTTCCCTAGAATAAAATTTGAATAGATATACTATGTGTTTAAATTCATATTAGCATGAAATTTATGCACGCTAATCATATTATTTATTAGGTTTTGTTAGAGCATCCATGTTAAAGATGAGTGCTTTTATCCAAATGAAACCATATTCAATGTTTACTTTATATTTCCTAATTACTTACAAAAATTTGTGGAAGCTTTACATAATTTATGGTTTTAGATTCACGACATTTTATGTGACAATTGAATCAACTATAAATACTTCCTACTTAGTTGATGTTGCCAAATGGTCTGTAAATATAACAAAATTCAGCTTTGTATTTATTGTGACAACTTCGGATAGAGACATAACATATACGACTTATACACTTAACCTTTTGCAAATTTGAAGCTTACTAATAAAGTTAAAATCGAATATGCTAAAACCTTATTTGATTCATAGTCAGCTGTTGTGATGCTATGACATTGACCTTAGAAATGAGAAGCATAACAGAAAATATAACTGAACTTAAGGTAACCCTTACCTTTTCAACGACAGATTTCGAATTAGGATCGTGGCAGTCCCCCTTGCTGTAAGACCCACATCTTCCTATAGGATTTCCAAAGCTAGCGAATTTCACACTAGAAATGGAAGTACTTTTGGGGCACTTTAGATGGACAGTTGGTCTGGTTCTGTCATTTCCACTTCCATATTTTTGTACTGAATCCTGGTCGACTATAGGGTAGTCCTCAGCAATTAGAGAACATACACCTGATATTCTGCGTTTTGCGAATGTAATTTTTGTTGGATCTCCACCTTTCTCCTCGAAGATCACCAAAATGTTTCCAGATGGCTTGAACCAAGAACGTGGAACGTGGTACCTGGTCAATAAGGAATATTTGAAGAACAATTTCAATAAAGTAACTAATTCAAAGTTAACCGTAATTTTAAAATTTCCCAATTTTCATATCTGGACTTTAAGAAAACCGGGAAACTTCAAGATTTTAAGTTAACCATGACAATATTATTATTAGATAATGTTGGAGATGTAGACGAGCACAAGAAAGATGGATAGGCAAGCAATTTTTTGTCATGATCATGATCTATTTACAAGCCTGATGAGTGAGTGTATTTTGTTAACCTTAGAAACCTAAAAGATAAGGCAAAAATTCCCACTTTTGTCCTACTAACCACATGCATCCTTTTGTGATAATTCAATAATCAGTTAAATTATATTACTAACACCCATTTTTGCATTTACTATAAAGTGTGAGTTCTTGAGAAACAGTGTTTTAATTATCTTACGATTTTGGCTTACCATCTTTGCGTTGGTTCTCCACAACCAGTAAGGCACTTTTCTTGGAAGAATGTTCCTCTATAATCACATTCCTCTACACACTCATGTTCAGTACAATTTACTGGCCAGTATCTTCCAATCTCTTCTCCATTTAGCCAAGCTACACCTTTTCCCATATAAATCATATCCAGACCAACTGGTTCATCCCCCGATGGTGGATCCACAACAACCTGCCATTGCTTAGGAACTTAAATCGTTCCTCCAAAAAAAGTATATCGTGAATTAAATTTGAACGGGAAGGAATTTCTACCTTGTACCATGTCAGAGGCTGATTTTTTGGTGGTTCTGAGGTTGGCACCCAATTTACACCATTCGAGCTGTCTGGCCTGTATATACCCAAGTCTTCTCCTTGCAATCCAATCTGTGCTCAGGATAATAAAGCTTGAAAATTTCAAAGGCTGTAACTATTTGTGAATATTTCACTCTTCAGCTATTAAAAATATATTCTTGCCCTACCAACGCTTTGGAACATGATAATTGACTTGGAAAAAGAGATGCTTCCTTCAGAAAATAAATTCTAGGAACTTATGGCCACATCAACCTCAGCCTTTCATTGTTTTGAAAGTGAAGCAGAGAATCTAAGGGCTCAATAAACAAGTGAACCCTGCTACTTATTAAATCTTGGGTAGACTTTATTTGTCTTTTTATTTCTATTTTTAGTACTCAGTTTGTTAAAAATGCAAAGAATGTAATATAGGGTAGTAACTAAAATGGCCAAATCTTCAAGGGTCTTTCTGTCTATTATCCCCATAAATTCAAATCCAACTTACAATTTACAACTATCATGAATTTGACAATCAAATAAAGCCAGACATGGAGAAATTATTACGACCCTAACTCAATAAAGCGAAATACCTTGTAGGTCCAGCTAGACATAGACAAATCTATTGTTCCATTATTGAACCCCTCGATCTTGACACTTGTTAGTCCTGCTGCTATAAATTCAAAAAATCCTCCTGCACTCTGAAACCAGGAAGAGCAGCAGATCAGTCAGACTTTCAAAAAAATAGTTAAAAAGATGGAAGAACCATATAACCTAAAATATCTTGGATAATGTTAATAATGAAACAAAATGATTCTAAAATTTGAAAGCAGTAGGCATCAAGGGAACAAAGCTTGTCATTTGCATGAAAACCAACATGCAAGTAAGAATATGTTTTACATATACAAGTAAAGAAGAATTAACTAACTTTTAGGCCCACGGTCAAGCCCAACAGTGCAATTTCATTCTTCCCGGCCTTGAGAGAAATTGGATTCTCAAATTTGAACGGAAAAACTGTGCCATTTCCAGAAGCACTACCTGTAAAATGTCAGCAAAAATTTTGAAATATATAACAATTATCTCAAGTGATACATGCATAGAAATCGTATGCAGAATGTGATTTGTACGTAGTGAGATCTATGGACCCACTAGTAAACTTGCTTACAAAATCTTTACCTCTTTCTAGAGTAGAGATATCTTTGTAATAAGTTGGGTACGTATGACATATATGTTTCAACTACCTAATATTCTAATATAAATACATAGGAGGCTACCAGATTGGTAGACTCCCTACCTTTTCCCCTATCAATGTTCATTTTGCTTTGCTTCAACAGGAAGCAGGAATTCTGTTTCCAAAAGTCAACTTGCTCACAACTAGGAGAGGCAATGCTCAAATATTAATAATTTATTTTAAATTAAATTGTCTATCTTGACCAAGAAAATGAAGAACTGCAAAATTTCACTGTCAGGGTGATCACACTATCACAATCAACTAGCTTAAAAAAAAATTAAACATAAAGAGAAGTGATGGTTTATAAGATGAAAACCACATATTGACATGCCTATCAACAATCTATGCATATATTAGTTCGAAACTAGAAACATAAAAGTCAAAAAGAGAATTTGGAAAACCAATAATAACCTTGAAGTTCCCCATTCACAAAAGCATAAAGAGCATGACCCTCTGACTCAATAAGAAGGACTGGACGGCTTCCCCTCTTTAGAAATTCTTCATCTTCACCAACAGTTATACTGCAATTCAAAGATACTCATATTATTAGCTGGCAAGGCTATTCTAGAATATCATAGGACCTGATATAATAGGACCTAATAATACTAATCAGAGATGGGTACCATGAGAAAAACCAAATATCTTTGATAATACAATGAGAAAAATTAAATAGCTTAGATACAAACTTACTTTGAAATAATGCTTCTATATTATAGATATTTGTTTTATCAAATGGAAGAAGGTTTTGAAGTTCATGAAGAAACAAGATTTTAATAAGAGAAGAATTATATGATTTTTTTTTTTTTGGGGGGGGGGGGGCAAAATTGAATAGAACTAATACCCCATATGCTTCAGAGATTTGGACAGAGCAGTGGGGAAGAAAAACAAGCCCACTATGACTATTTAGGTCTATTGCAACTATAAGCTCAGAATATCCGGAGCATCTAATATGAACTCCAGTTTTATTGATCTTTGTTAAGTATACAGCACCCATAGTATGTAATAAACATTGTAGCCCTACAATATCAGCATGATTCTTTTGAAAAAAAGAAGTATCCTATGGGCAGCAATAACTTATATAGCTGGTAGATACATCAAACCACTATGAAGCAAAATATAAGATGAAAATAGGGTAAAGGATAAAATAAATAAATTCATAAATCCAACCACTACTGTGCTAAAATGAATGCCGTTGTGCACCTTTTTATCAATCTTTTATTCATCCAAATCAAAATAAACTCTGGAAAACAAAACCTATAACAGTTGCACAGAAATCTCCAGAGAAATACAAACCTTGTTGTATACCATAGGTAGTCAGTAGTATCTTTAGTGGTATTTATTTGATCCACAAAACCATTTTTAGTGAAGTCAGCAACCCCCCAGATTCCAGCATTCTCCACAAAAATATCCCATTTAAGAGCTTTCAAGCCTTTGCTTGATGATGCCTCTGATGGCTGTAGCTCCTCAGGTACCATTTCAACTACAGAGGCCTGGGAACCTACCTGTTGAAATTAGGCAATGAATGAATTGTTCTAAAATTAACACTTGGAAATGAAAAAGGATGGAAATTTACCTTCGCCGTGTTAAAAACAACATTCTTACAGTCAGGCAGAATGCTGACTGACCATGCAGGCAGGTGATATGACACATTTCGAAACACTACATTCATGTCAGTTTTATTATCTGTGTTAGCAAGAAAGGCAGCACATACTCCTGAACCATCATCATAAACGTCTGCCTGCAATGAAGTAATTGTCCAGCGAATGATGGTCAATCATAAGGAAAGAGTAATTGAATCATTAAAACATACAGTTTGCTTTACATAACTGCAAAAATGCCTCATTTTAAGATAAGACAGAAATAATAAGAACTGATGAAGGAAACAAGTGACTCAAATAAACATCTATGTGAATATCTTAACTATCCCCTTGTCCAAGCCTAGTGATGGCAAAGAAGCCTGTTCCTGACAGTTTCCACCCTCCTGATCTCAAAGAGAAGATTTCTTGGCTTTAATAAAAGGTTTAGGGTAGGACAGGGCAGACGTTTGAATAAAAACAAGAGATTGGGTGGTAAGAAAGGTTTAGCATTTCCTACCCCACCATACCTTGGGTATATAAAAAGATAACATGTGCTATTTTTTATTTAACCTATAGTTAGGTGTGTACTACATTAAATTTTTGTTGTCTAATACCAATTCGCATAATTCCAGGGTTTAAGCAGTAAAATAGAATTTATAGGAAAATAACAAATTATTTCATGAAAATGAAAATACTAAATGGAAAAAGAATAGTAGTTAAAAATTTTGTATTACAACATGTTGGATGAAGCTGGTAAATCACCCATTCCCCCAAGTGATGAGAAATAAGGGAATTAGTTATATAACAACAACTTACAAATGTGGTAATTGCTAATGCTAGGGAAACTAACTAAAATGTTCCAATTATATAAACTGATACAATTTAGAGAGCTGAATTATTTTCTAATAGGTAGCTATTTAGTAAGTTACACAGTTTTTTTAAGTCAAAATTGAATCTCAACAGATGCATCAAATTGAAACATGAGAAAAAAACATAAAAGTACAAGGTGATAACTGAGTTTAAAATAATTTTAGGGCTAATTGTTAGTGAATAAAAGCAACAAAGAGTGTACATGAATGTTTTGATCAAAATTTGATCTATTAACTAAAAAACCAAGCCAAAATGGGAAAACATGACATCTGAAGTTATGTGGATTAAAAATAGTAAAGAGGGAAAGCTTTACCTCTTGGGAAGGACCCAGTGACAAAGTAGTTGGTTCACTCTTTAGCAAAGCAGGCCCCGTTAACTTTATAGCTCTATGGAGTTCCTTTAGGTGTCCCCATTTTGGAAGCCTACGTAAGCCTAAAAGACATATGAGAATCCCCAAATTACATGAATACTCTCCCTGAGAATACACTTATTGACAGATACCATCAGAATGGCTTACCATACTCATCAATAGGAGCTTCATAATCGTAACTTGTTGTCATGAAAGGTCCACCTGCTGTTCGGCCAAAATTTGTTCCACCATGATACTAAACCACATAAAAAAAATGATAACGACTAATGATGATGCTACAGGAATAAAATGACCAAAAAAACACATCACCAAATAAGTTAACCACATTTGTTCAAAATGATTTCTGAGACATTAAATGATTATTAGCACACCATGTAGTAATTTTGCAGACTTCCACCTTTCTGAAAAAAACGAGCAACAGAAAAGGCAATATCTTCAGGTGGCCTGTGAGGATCTCTTGCCCCAAATGTTTTAAACCTGGAAAAGCGAAGACAGATTGAAGCAAAACAGAATAAAAGAAAAACATTTGATCATAAAGCTTCCTAAATAAAATGTGATTCTACAATGGTTTCAGATGTTGCGGAAAATACTTAATTGCAAGATAAGAGAATGCAAACATTTCTGCTTCAGATTAAAATCGAAAAGGGATAAAATAAATGTTAATAATAGTTGGTCAACTCCAACAGCGAGCATGATTAAAAAATATAGGTCTACATAAAACCATTCCTTTCCTTGTAATTTATAGAAAAAATACAAGGAAATAAAATCTAAAGAATAAAGAATTTTGAGTTGTGAAGGAAACACTCATAGACATAAAGCACATGATTGGAAGCAACATAGCTATAATACAAATACATAATTATTTATGTTATAAAAAGGTTCCCATTGCTCTAGTACTCTTATATTTCTTCTTTAGTGTTATATATCATAAGGAAACACAAAAGAACATGTTACATAAGAGATTACCAAACACACATCCAATCTTCCATTTACACTACACAATTCAAACAAAAGGTAATGGGAACATTACCATCCAGGCCAATTCTCAGTCCAAATTTTAGGCTTGTTTGGAGAATTAGGTGTGAATTGATCACAGTAAAAGGAGTTACAGGTATCAATCTGCAAAATAGAAGAAGCACAGAAGTATATGGTTTAAGCTGACTGCTAAATATTTCAGTTTTTTATAAAGTAGATAAATAAAAACATGGGATCTGAAATCTCCTTCTATTTCGAACATCCATGACCAAATTCATTTTTTTTTTTTAAATGAAACACCTTAAGCAAGAAGAATAAAGTTGTTATAGTAGACTATATACGTGTTCAACATTGATTGTTACTATGATTTTTAACAATCCTGAAATCAATACAGAACTAACCCTAGATTAGCTGCTACTCGTTAGTTAGAAGGCATATAATGCATGCATTGAGATGTGCATTGAGATGTGCATAGAGATGCAGCAACTATTATATAAAGCATTGATCCTACGAGATTTCAAGATTATGAGATACCATAAAGTAGTTGATTTTGGTATATTGACCTTGCCCATTCAAAAGAATTATGAAACTAATAGAATTGTCAACCATACAATCCAAGCAAGTTGGAAGCAATGGAGACATACAACTGCTGTCTAGCGTGGGCAAAAGATAGTTGAATTGGAAATTACATGGATTGGTCCAACAATTCATTATGGCACTCAATGGTTATCCAACTAAGTATCTACATGTAAAGAGAATGAGCATAGCTAAGATGAGACAGATTTTGTTGTTGTTCTACTAGTTTATATTGGAAGAAAGTATTTACTTTAAGATAGGGAAACAACTAGATAAAATAATTAATGCTAATTCAACGAACTTTCTCTGATTTCAAAGAATATAATAGGAGGGAAAATTGATGGTACTCATTGGACACATGCAAACAGAAGGAACCATTCTCAATTCAAATTGTATGCTATGCGTTATGAACATACATATGTATAAATATATAATCACACACACACAGAGACAGAGACAAAATCTGTGAGTAATAGGAAAAAGTTGAAGGATGTGAAGAAAATCTACCACAGGATCAGGAGCATCATCCTGTTGACACATTATCCAAGGTACTCCAATATCCTGAGAAATTGCCATTCTAGCAGCCCAACTGAGGTATCGCTTAGACCCTTCATAAACTTGCATGTAACCTCCATATTCATTTTCAACCTGCAGTTCGAGAAAAATGTTTAATACACCCTAAAATCAATTACCTCATGAACTGATTGAATAAGTTAAGACGCAAAAGAAAATAAAAAGGAAAAAAAAACCTGTTTAACTACAAGCAAGAGGAATTGAAAATAATAAAAATGAGCATAAACTAACTCAGTATTCTTGTTCTTCTTCATACGTGTAAGAGAAGCTACTTTTTCATTTTTTTCAACATATATCAATTTGAATAGCATAAATATATCAATTCAGACTCCATAACAAGAAAATTAATTGCTACCTAGTATTGTTTTCAGTAATATATCATAAAATTGTGTTTCCTTGATTTACATTTTCCAGAATGTTAAAATTTACAAGATTGTAGAGGTTGGCTCCAGATGTACTCATTCCTTTGCCATAAAGGTTCAGGATAGAAGTTCCTTAAATCATATTAATGCAATTTTTACACATAAAAATGGAATCAGCAAAGTATAATACCTATCAAACGACATGTACTTCACAGGTAGAGATATTGGGCTGATTATGTGGCATGGCGATGGACTTCACACATAGGCATAATACTTATCAGGAGGGACCAACAGGAGGGTACAGTCTATTCTAATACTTTGTTAAAATTTAAGAGAGCATCCAACCTAAATCCAATCAGAAATAAGAAGAGAGGCCTTTGTTATATTAATTAATTTTCTCAGCATGTCCCAAACTTGATTTATGTGGCATTTCTATCACCATTTGACACTCCCCATCACAATTAGGATAATAGATAGGATACCTAATTTAGTTATGCAGGATTTATAACAAATTTAATTGATTGGCTCCCCTATATTATCCATTAACTTTTTGTCCATTACTTTTCAATGAATCCATCATCAATGTTGACATATGTAGGATCTAAGTAAAGGAACAAGGCTAAGATCAGTTTTTGCAAAAGCTACTTCGAGTTGATTTTGTACTTGCCTGGGCTAAGATGATTGGACCACCTTGCGATGCAAAAAGCTTCTCTCGCTTCATGAGGTTCACTATGTATGTCATGAACCTCTGCATGTAATACTAAACCACAACAAACAAACAACTAAATAAGTTAGCAGTCATACAGCATTTCATAAAGTAAGAATCAAAACACAAATTAGGGCTACAATTCATTAATCTGAGACACCAGTAGCTCCAATTCTCACCATGAAGGGCTCACTATCAGTTCGAAACACAGTTCCAGGGACATAGTGCAACCAGACAGGTATTCCCCTGTATTAAACACATTTTAGATAATCTAAAATGGGAATCCATACATCCTATATGTTTTAACGTTATTAAATATTAATAAATGTGTAATTCAATGATTTGAAGCATCAAAACGCCCACTTTTTTTAAGTTTATGATAAAAGTAAACACACCCAAATTTCCATTCAGCTGCTACAAAGGGGCCAATTCGAAGAATCATATACATCCCAGCTTGCTGAACAATCTTTACAAACTTGACCAGATCATATCGTCCTTCAAAATTGTACTACAAATTAACAATTGAAAGGTCAGAATTTTGAGCTTAGTCAAAAAAAAATATTACACTTTGAGCAATCTTCGTCCCACAAACCACTGCAGCAGATTTAAAGCACTTACTTTTCCTGGAGAAAGCTCATGTCCGTTCCAAAACACGTAAGACTCAATGACATCAACCCCTCCTTCCTTTGCTGTTTGAACCAGCCCTGGCCACATCTGCCACATTACAGATTAAGAGCAAGCATTTCACATTAGAGTGAAAAAAATCCACAATGTATATTCCAAAGAAAACAAGCAATTAGCGAGGCTTAAACTATAAAAGAAGAAAAATTGGATAAAAGGAAAGTAGCAAGTGAAATGAATGGAAAAAGTGGGATAAAATGCAAAATGTGGATCAGAAAAACCAATCAAAACCCGGTTGGAATCAGGGAAATTGGGTGTTCATTTTTGAAAGAAGAAAGAACGTTAAAGGGCAAACAAGAGTGAGAAACTGACCCCAGGAACGCTACGGGGGTAATGAATGGCAGCAGAAATGAGGAGCTTGCGTTGGCCATTAATGATGAGAGAGCGGCGGTCGTAAGTTACATTGGCAGCCGAACAAAAGTTGAAGAAAATAAAGAAAGAAAGCAAGAGAAATGGAAGGAGCTTCATTTTTAATATTGATGTTTTTTGAGGTGAGTTTTAAGTGAGTAAAGTGCTGTCCTTTTATAGGAAGAGAAGGTGGATGCGAGGAGAGAGAAGCCATGAACTGATGAGCTCATAGATGAAACAGTTGGAGAGAGGCGTGCATGGAAGGGAGTGATAGTGTGAGATTTGGCGCGTTTTTAGTTGCCTACAAAATCAGATTTGGTGCGTGTTTTAGTTGCTTACAAAATAAAAATAAAAAAATTCAACTACGGGATAAGGTTTGTTTAAATATATATTCAAATAGATAAAATTATCAAAAACAAAATTTCTAAATTCGATTATACTATGATTTTAAAATATCTTATTATTAAATTTAAAATTATAAAATATAAAGTAATTTCAATATTTTAATAATTATATGAATTTAAATTAAAAAAATGTCAATATTGGATTTTGTTTTACATATAAATATCTCTAATTAATACAGCTAATACTAAATTTGTCCCTTATCCTTTCTTATTTTCATTTACATTCAAAACACAATAAATAAGATAAATGCAAAAAACTCAATGCCTCAAAATCTATTAATTAATTAGATTTTTTAAATGTAATGAAATTGGAAAAAGATAATTCATTTTTTATTCTTAATCTATATGGATAAAAAATTTACAAAAAAAAAATATGAATTTTCTTAATTTAATTTATATAAACATGTTGAAAGTTTAAATGAATAGATAATTGATTTAAAAAATGAAAGAGAAGGTGGATGCGAGGAGAGAGTAACCATGAACTGACAGGCTTATTAATGAAACAATTAGAGAGGCGTGCATGGAAGGGAGTGATAAAGTGTGAGATTTGACGCGTTTTTAGTTGTCTACAAAATAAAAATAAAAAAATCAACTCCACGATAAGGTTTGTTTAAATATATATTCAAATAGATAAAATTAACAAAAACAAAATTTCTCACAAAGTTAGGCTCACGGATTTGTTAATTCGATTATACTATGATTTTAAAATATCTTATTGTTAAATTTAAAATTATAAAATATAAAACATTTTCAATATTTTAATAATAATATTAATTTAAATTTAAAAAATGTCAATACTAGATTTTGTTTTATATATAAATATCTCTAATTAATACAGCTAATAGTAAATTTGTATCTTATCCTTTTTTATTTTCATTTACATTCAAAACACAATGAATAAGATAAAAGGCAAAAAAATCAATGCCTCAAAATCTATTAACTAACTAAATTTTTTTAAATTTAATGAAATTGGAAAAGATAACTTATTTTTTTAATCTATATGGATAAAGAATTTAAAAAAAAAAATTGATTAATTTAATTTATATAAATATGATAAAGTGTGAGATTTGACGCGTTTTTAGTTGCCAACAAAATTTAAAAAAAAAAATTCAATTCCCCGATAAAGTTTGTTTAAATATATAGTCAAATAGATAAAATTATCAAAAACAAAATTTCTCACAAAGTTAGGCCCATGGATTTGTTAATTCGATTATACTATAATTTAAAATATCTTATTGTTAAATTTAAAATTATAAAATATAAAATATTTTCAATATTTTAATAATAATATTAATTTAAATTAAAAAAGATGTTAATCCTGGATTTTGTTTTACATATAAATATCTCTAATTAATAAGATAAAGGCAAAAAAGTCAATGCCTCAAAATCTATTAACTAACTAGGTTTTTTAAATTTAATGAAATTGGAAAAAGATAATTTATTTTTTTATTTTTAATCTATATGGATAAAGAATTTACAAAAAAAATATTAATTTTCTTAATTTAATTTATATAAACATGTTGAAAGTTCAAATGAATAGATAATTGATTTAAAGTGGATGCAAGAAAAAAAAGAGCAACCATGAACCAACGGACTCATTGATGAAACAGGTAGAGAGAGAGGCATTCATGGAAGGGAGTGATAAAGTGTGAGATTTGGCGCGTTTTTAGTTCCCTACAAAATCAAAATTAAAAAAAAAATCAACTCCACGATAAGGTTTGTTTAAATATATATTCAAATAGATAAAATTATCAAAAACAAAATTTCTCACAAAGTTAGGCTCATGGATTTGTTAATTCGATTATACTATGATTTTAAAATATTTTATTATTAAATTTAAAATTATAAAATATAAAATATTTTTAGTATTTTAATAATAATATTAATTTAAATTAAAAAATGTCAATACTGGATTTTGTTTTACATATAAATATCTCTAATTAATACAGCTAATAATAAATTTGTCCCTTATCTTTTTATATTTTCATTTACATTCAAAACACAATGAATAAGATAAATGCAAAAAAAAAAAAATCAATGCTTCAAAATCTATTAACTAACTAGATTTTTTAAATTTAATGAAATTGGAAAAAAAATTAATTCATTTTCTTATTTTCAATTTATATGGATAAAGAGTTTATAAAAAAAAATTGATTTTCTTAATTTAATTTATATAAACATGTTGAAAGTTCAAATGAATAGATAATTGATTTAAAAAAAATGATTGATTTATTTTGTAATTTGAAAGTAAAAATAAAGCACGATGCATATATATTGGTAAGAGATGCGTACAAAAACTAATAAATGATAATGTAATTTTTGTTTAATTTTATGTTTGTGTATATATATATATATATATATATATATATATATAATACCCGATTAAATGTTATCCATTATCATTTTTACTTTCAAATAATTTTATATTTGTTATTATAAAAAAAATGAATCTTATTGAAATTTATAGCATAACCTTGGATCTATGATCAAGTGACACTTGTATGTATTTTATAGTTTGACGATGAAAAAAAATTCATCTTACAACACTGGTCATATGTTCATATGAAATATGCATGCCTTTTTTCTTTAAAAAGTGCATCAACTAAAAAATTTATATCAAAATTAATTATTTCTATAAATATTTTTTTTATGTATATACAAAGCAACAATTCATATTTATTGATAAAAGATGTGTAAAGAAATTAAAAATTGATATGTGGAGATTTAAACGAACAGAATGTTTGATAAACAATTTGTTAACATGTTTGGTTTTTGTTCGTTTAAGTTCGTTTATTAGGCTTAACAAACGATCTTGAATAACATTTAATATTCGTTTATTAAACGAATCGAACATGAAAAAAGTTGCAGTTTGTTGTTTATGGTCACAAACAAACTTATCTATGTTCATTTAAAACTTGTTAATTTAATTTAGTGTTCGTTTGTTATTTATTAAATTACTAAAATTACTTATATACCTTAACTTTAATCTAAAGATTTAATACTTAATTCCTAAATATATATTTATACATTTTTTGGCTTAAAAAATTTAAAAAAAATAATATAATTATGAATTTAATTAGTTAATTATGCCTAAGATAATAAGTTTTTAACTTTTAAACATTGGACACTGAAATTAAATTAATATACAATTCTTACGTAATGAGCAATTATATATATATATATATATATATATATATATATATATATATATATATATATGCTACCATAGTGTATGTATATTATACAAATTATATTTAAAATCGTTTTCCACTTCGTCTTCCCCTTCCTCGGCACCGATTACCGCACCTGATTTAGAAACCATCTTTTCAACCCTAGTGGATTCAACTTCAGTATCACCCTCCCCACTAGCAGTAAGAACTTCAATCATTGCTACAGAGTCCTCTTCGCCAACATTACTCTCTAACTCCGTTCCAGATTCAAAGCCCTCATAGAAGCTTGGGTCGATTTTGGCAAGACCTTACCACTAGTACTTACCACCCTAGTGACTCCACTATTTCCACATGTCGCACTGGTGGTACTAACCTCTTCCTCAACTTCCTCATCACCACCACCCCGGTTCCCAAAAGATTCACTGTCAGAGGCCATGGCTTGCGCCTTTTCAACCATGTGTGTTGTCGCATCACCACTATCTCTCTCGAAGTCGGGGTTGGCACTTATCATTCTCCTTGTCCTTGCCATAACCACTTACACAAACATAGCAAAGAGTGACTAAAAAATATTACTTACCATTGTTTCCGACAAAGATACCAATGACGACGACAGCAGATGATACAAAATGATGATTGCAACCTTGAAAACACATGCAGAAACAGCTCGAGTCCAAGAAAACCCAATAAAGGTTTTCTCAAAACTTAAGTCCCCAATTTATAGTAGAACTAGGCAGAGGCAAAATAGCCCATTCCAAGAGTTTATTAGGGCAAAAGGGTCACTGCAACCTATAGTTTGTAGTAATCGTACCTCCCAACCAAAAGCAACCAACCGCTCGCTGACGCGTGGCATAACATTAACTGCCCAGGACATTGGACAGCCCGTATGTGGCACTTACCTATAGCTTGCATGCCCACAACAAAAGCCGTGTATTTTGTACCTATAACAGCTAAAAATTCAGATTTTCAAAAACCTTCAAAATCAATAACTGCAAGGGCTCCACGTCACCATGGATTTCCTTGAAACCAAGCTATCACAACACTTAACCACATGTGCATTACTAACTAACAGCCAATAGACAAAAAACCACTAGCTAAACATCACTTAGCTAATAGATAGTTAGCGAATAATAGCAGTGAATAGCCAACAGGCAAATGCTCAGTGCCTAATAACTAATTGGCAAACACTAAGTGCCTAATAACCAACTGGCGAACACTGGCAAATAACACTTATTGCCGAATAGCCAATTGGCGAACACTCAGTGACGAATAGCCAAAGGCACCCAATTGACAAATTACTTGTTAACTCGTTAGTGACCAGCTAATTGGAAAATCTGAGATACTGATTTCATCATAGGTAAACCTCAGTTACTCGCCCAACATCTCTTGTCACACCTAAAAAAGTGGATGCTTTTGGGTTAACTTTTTCTTTTTCTTTTTATACTTATTTTCATTACTTAGTTTTATTCCTGTCAGTGTGAGCTCTTACTTTCTTTTCTTTCTTAATCGTTATTATTCTTAATAGTTAAGTTCACAGCTTATAATTTTTAAAGAAATTTCAACAGCATAACACCTTACATTTCCCTAACCACTTGCAAATTTCACATCACAATTTATAATCCCAAGATAGTTGATTTTAGATATTTTTCTTAAACATCATGCTCATAGTCAATATTTGTTTAATACCCATGACATTAGATTTCCAAAATAATACATCGATTTCATTTACTTTTGTTTAAAGATAATGCTTATTTAGATACAACCTCAACATATCCATAACAAAAGACTTTCCATACATGACAACCTAGATTGCATCCCAAAAATATCATTTAGATACAAATATATGTGCTATACAAGAGTCTAAAAATGAAATGAGATTATACCTTATGCGTGTACAAAAGGTAACCTGAGGAGAGTCGCATCCACCAGCCTACTTTGTGTACATAGAGGTAAAGGTGACCACTGCAAATAATCTGAAAAAAAGTAGAGAAGGGGTAAGTTTCGAAAAAGTTCAGTAAGAAATGTATTTAAAGTTTTCCTAGTATCGAAAACATTCAGGAATAAGTAGGCATGTTTATAGATGCATTTCGCTTCAATCTAAATCATATATATATATATATATATATATATATATAAATATATCAATCATTTCGTATAAAATCTTTAAAAACATTCCTTATGTCGGAACATACATCAGAATCATATTTAGTATTGAAACATATCATCATACTTTCAAAATCGTAGCATTCGAAACATAGAGAGTAGGCAAGTCCAAGTAGCTAATATACAAGTGATGTTTGATTGTCATCCGAAGAGAGAAATCTGAACTGAGATGTCATAATCGTCCTCCGAAGAGGGAAATCTGAACTGAGTACCTATGGTCATGGTAAAGGCTGTAGACAAGGCCAATGTCGTATAGCGATGACATATATGAGCCACGAAGGACTAACATACCCACAAGGGTTAGGAACTTAATCCATACACAATGTCAGCGAAAACATGCACGACGTGGCTAACATGACAGGTGATAATATAACTACAAGTGGCCTGAGTCTGAAAACTTATTTACTTTCATAACTCCTTAATCTTAAACTTGCTTAATCTTAAACTTGGTATGAAATATGGTAAGGAACTGGGAGTGCTTGGGTCTAAGTTAGTTAGGGATTTACCATCCTAGCACCCCACTCAATGTACCATTTACACTAGGAGTGCCTGAGTCTAAGTTAGCTAGAGATTTATCACCCTAGTGTGATTTAAGAAAACATACTTAATTTCATGCTTAATATCATACATACATATCAATTAAGTAGTTGAAAACATGAGCTTCCAATTTGGACAGCTTTGGTTTTAGTTCAGAATTAATTTGGTGTATCAAAAACTACTTTTGAAAATCTTTAAAATTCATTTTAGAAAGAAATTCGAGCATTAAACAATTTCTTTATAATTTAATATATAAGTAAGGGATTCCAGTACAACTTTAAATTATATCTCTTACCTATTAGATCTCGGGGCAACATGAAATTGTCAGATATCAGATTGCCTCGATTTACGTGCCAAACGTCGCTACCCAAGATAATTCCAAAACCATTAAATAATACTCAAATTCATCATAATATATTTAAACATACACTAACTTACATAAACTTCATTAAGTTTGATCATTTTTGTCAACTTTGTTATTTGCTTAGTTTTATCGATAAATGTGTCATTTAACTATTTTGATAACTTTTCATTTCTTAAACTTAGACTTATCAAAATAACACTTCATTCATTTATTTCAGCCCATAACTTATGTTTTACAACTTACTTATATGTCACTTTTCATCATTTCATATTGTTTAGTTAAATCGAGGCATAAACTGAACTTTTTTTGTTTAGCTCATTCACTTCAATCTAAACTTACTCAATTCTTATACATGTTAAACAACATTCATTTTAACCCTTTTTATAACAATCCATAACATGCCAAAGTACCGTTTTCAACATTTTTATGGTTTTCGGTTAAACCAAAGCTTAAACCGAACTTGTCGATTTTTACCTAACACCCTAATATCATCAAATTCCATCAAACTTCAACATTTTTATACAAACCCTAGGATGGCCAAACTTAAACTATCCCATATGAATTCCAACTCAAAATTCTACTTTAGCCACAATCATTCAAACACACCAAACATCAACATATATGAATTTCATAAACTGCTAACACTTTCTACCTCCTTTGACCAAACTTTGACTTGATTTTTGTTCACTAACAATCCTTCATGGCTGCAACACAATATGTATATAACTTTAATACACCTTAAACAACCTTAGAATTGAACCAAAGAATCAAAAGCAAAGTCTTCTCTCACCTTACAAAACACGACAATTCTACCCAAAAATCTTCTCACTAACTTTTAACTAGGTAAATGACCTTGGATTTCGATGAAGTGGACTTCTAGGGCTAAAATCGATCCTTCTTAGCTGAACTCTAATTCTGTTTGGAAGGTAGATGAAAAAATCTCACAAGGTGAAACAGGGAAAGGATGCTTTGGGAGGTTCCAAGAGCAATTTCTTTCTGGTTTCTTCGAGTTTCAGGGTGTATAATACTTTTTTAGAAGGGAATTGGGTCTAATTTCTTGTTTAAAAGGCCAGGTTCAATGCTTATCGATAACCCATCCAAATTGGGCCATTTCTTCAGCCCAGCATAAGTTGTGCAGGCTGCCCTGCATTCAAAAAATTTCTAAAAATTATTTTTTAGCTTATTTGTTAAAATTTCCTCTTGTTCAATGTTCTGCTATGTCTCTATATATTGTCTAAGAATTTTGGGGTCCACTTGTTTTGGAAAGATTTTTATTTTACGCTATTTAACTTTTATCGACATTAAACCGTTAAAATTTTTTGTTTGCTTTAAAACTTTATTTAAGGGTTTCAACCTCACTTTTTCCAACTTATATATATATATATATATATATATATATATATATATATATATATACTAAATTCCTATGGGCTTGAAATAATTTTCTCAAATTTAAGAAATTTATTTTAAACTTATTTTTGCATTCTTGGAAAATTTCTCGGTTTAACGCTAACTCAAGTTTTTACTAGCTTTGTCACTTCCAATGCTTTAGTCTTACTTTCTAACTACCAAATCATACTTATAAATACAACCTCTCGAGAAATGCTTTAATTTAAAATCTTTCCTCAGGTTTCGTGCCTTGAGCTTCGTGCCAATCATCCGGGTGCTTCGGTTGTTCCAGACCTTATATAATATTATTTCAAGTCTTTTAATTTCTTTTTAGTTTTCAAATAAACAACATCTTTCTCTCTTCACCACACTTTGCTTCTTTAAGGCTCTCGATAGCTTTTGAGTGAGCACTTTATACTCACCCTCAAGTTAAATGAGGGCAATTAGTAGGCTCTAGGTACAAGGCCTAGATTGCAAGCCCAAACAACCAAGAGTGCAGCTTATGAGGCTTTGTGGCAACGAGCAAGCCTTATCAACTAAGTAGGTTCACTTCACCTAAGGTAGCACAACTACCTTTTAATAGATAAAAGTGATATTTGGCATTTGCCAAGATCAAGAGCCTTACCTGCCACAACCTGAGGACATGAATATTGCCAAGGAGAATGTCCCTTTTGACCTTCTGACCTGGCAAATCCCTTCTGCATGGATATAAAAGAAGCCACTAAAGATGAAGAGAGGATCCAAACCCTTCTTCTCCAAGTAGCCTTTGCTCAATGCCCTAGAGTTGATATATTCCTGAACCCTAAGCCTCTATTACCTTACTCTAAGCTTACCTATGAACTAATATTGCATTAGGACAACATCTTGCTCCAGTACTCACCTGCCTCTTCTCTTTCTATCACAGGTTTTATCTCACTCTCAGGGGAGTTCCTCAGCTTTCTCCAACCTCCGTTGGTTACCTATTGGAAATCCCTTAACAATGCTAATAATATTTAAGTGATAAAATTATAAACCTTCTATATTGTTATTATTTGGGACTGCAATTTTTATGTCGTTATGTGAGATCTGAGAATTTCAGACATACTTAATGATGTAATAATAAATTGGAGTGTAATTTATTGAGCTAAGTGAATTGTAGGAATTATAATTGGACATTTATATGTTAAGTGTGTAAAATGAGCATGAAGCATGAGGACAGATCGATCTGGGAGAAGGAGAGATCGATCTGGTGAGTTAAAAATGACGAGGAAAGGGAAATTTGAAGAGCAGATCGATCTCCAATGGAAGAGATCGATCTCCTTATGAATCTGTTTGAGAAGGGATCGATCTCATGAGGAAGAGATCGATCTCCAAATGAATCTGTTTGAGAGAAGATCGATCTCATGAGGAGGAGATCGATCTCCAAATGTTTCTGTTTGGGGAGAAGATCGATCTCCTTAGGAGCAGATCGATCTCAAAAGCCATAAAGAGATCGATCTCACCCCTCGACAGATCGATCTCTTAGGCATAAAATTTCCCAGATCGTCCCCAAATTTCAAACACAGATCGATCTCATCAAGAGGCAGATCGATCTCCTACCTCCAGTCTATATAAGGAACCCGTGTTTTCTCCTGAAATCTCACTTTCTCTCTCTTCCAAACCTCCATTTTTCTGAAAACCTAGTTTCTCACTCCTCCAAATCCCCCATTTCCGACCGAATCAGCTATTGTGGTAAGAAGGAAAGTTGTTCCTCATCAAAGGGAGAACAACATACTTGGAAATCGAAGGACGAATCGGATCGAGGCGTGAGTTGTGCGTCTCACAAGCTTTGGGTAATTTCTAAACCTCGATCTTGATATTTGAGCTGATTTTGATGTTATTGGTGGTTGTAATTGTGTTGAAATAGTTGAGAAATGATTAGGGATTGATGAATTTCAATGTGGATAGAGTGATAATGATATTTGGTGATTTTGGTGATTTTGAGAAATTGTGCTATAAATGGAAATATAGACAATGTGGTGAATTAGCATAGATAATTGATATTAGAGATGTAGAACTTCGAGATATTGGGAATGAGGTTGTAGTTTAGGGTTGAGTTACGAGAAATCAAGAGATTTGAGGTGTTATGAGCAATGATGCTCGATTTTGAGAATTGAGATTTATGAGATAATTGAGTATTGATGTTTTAACATCGTTTGGACAGCTCGGGAGTTCCAGAGTGGAATGCGAGACTAGTCCGTGATACGGGGGAAACGATTGCACTATACGAGGTGCAGAGAGGTAAGGAAAACTAAACCAATTGTGTATGTATTTTGATGAATTATTGTAGCATGAACCATGATTTGAGAATACAAGCATGTTTTGTGTTGTGATGTAATTGCACACGGTTTTATAGCCGGTTGGAGCCCATTATTTTATGAGTTTATAAGCTGAGTGTGAAATTGCTTTATAAACCTTTGAGTTGCGTGAAAAGTAAATTGGGCTCTACGTTAAGGCGATATTGAGATTTGAGAAAATGTGTGCGTGTTTTGCCGGTTGGAACTCGGTTTTAATATGTTTTGTGTTGAGTACACAAATGTTTTAAATGAGTTTTAAGAGAAAACCATTATGAGTTCTACGTGAAGGCATAACGTTTTATAAGATAACGGCTAATGATTGAGACTTAGGCGTGTCATGTTGAATACACATCGGGCATTGCTCTGGTAGCATATAAGACCGATATAGTGGGACGCCTGGGAACCGACCCAGGGACCACGGGCCTTGCTCTGGTAGCATATAAGACCGATATAGTGGGACGCCTGGGAACCGACCCAGGGACCACAGGCCTTGTTCTGGTAACATATAAGTCCGATTACTCCTCCGCTCTGGTAGCGTTGGGAGGCATTGCTCTGGTAGCATGTAAGACCGAGAGAGTGGGTCGCCTGGGAACCGACCCAGGGACCACGTGTCAGTGTGTATTAGGCGAGGCATTGCTCTGGTAGCAAGTAAGGTCGGGCCTTGTTCTGGTAACATATAAGTCCAATATACTTTGCATACGACCATATTGTCGACGTTCCCTCTATACGAGGATGCCTAGGATGCGCACCCAGAGGAGATACATATTTGATGTGCCATGACGAGTTTTAATTGAGTTTTATTGCCTAGTCTCGTTTTACACATGAGTTGTGTTTTGTGACCTTGTCACGTGTGATTTACTGAGGTGATTTTTATCACGTATTTGAGAACAGCCATTATTGCATATATTTACACATGCTTGTGAGTGCTCGATGTTGAGCCTTTTATCTTCATGTTTTCACATGATTTAACGAGTTATGAGATGATGTTTTGAGAACTTTCATGCTACGATTTCAAATGAGCTTTATAAACAAATACATATTTGTGATGTGTGAAATGGTTTATATAACTGAGTTCCCTTACCCCCCTTACTGAGCTATTTAGAAGCTCACCCTGTTTTCCTTTCCCCCAGAGTTCTTCAAGTGAAAAAGGATCTCCCTGCGGCGTACGGAGTAGTGGCTAGTGGAGGACTTGAGCTCCAGGCCCTATATATTGTATTTGAGGTATATTTTATCTTTTCATGTACCCAGACTATTAATGTGATTACAGACACTTGATGTATATCATTATATGGGATGTATTAGGATTAATTAACTTGGAATTGAGTAATGTATATGATTCAATATACACTATGTTGAGATGAGATCCTGAGGCATGATAATTATGATGATGTATGACACTGCACAGGAATGCACCTTTAATTGTGAATTAACGAGTAAAAAGTTTTAAATTTGCCCTATTTTTCGTAAACTTTCGGGGCGTGACAGAGTTTTCTTGGTATCAGAGCTTAGGGTGTCTAGTACTGTCAGTGTCGGTTAAATGAAATAGAATACATCCCAAGTGTCTGTAATAGTCTGGTCATGAACTGAAATTGAGGATTGAGATTTCAATCGATTGTGATATGTACGCGCAGGAGACGAGTTGAGATAGAGAATGAGTAAACGACGAGGTCGTTCGAGGAGGCAGGCAGAGTCCCCTCCGCCACCTGTCCCACAACCAGAGAGTCCTAACTCTCGATTTAATCGGATTGAGATCGATGTGAGGTAAGGTTTTGAGCAGATGGCGGCGCTATTCGCGCAACACTTTGGAGTTAATGCCTCGGATACTACCCCTACACCACCACCAGGACCTCCCATACCCCCAGTGCCTCCCGTCACTCAGCCTGAGGACAGAAGTAAGGTCCGACTAAAGGAATTTTTGAAGATGAATCCACCCGCATTTAGGGGAAAAAAGGATCCTACAGAGGCTGAGGAGTGGTTGACGGAGTTGAGAGTTATATTTGACTTACTGGGGTGCACCGATGCTGAGAGAGTCAGTATGAGTGCCTATATGCTGAAGGGGAGAGCTCGAGATTGGTGGAGTACTACCCAGGGTATCTTGATGTCCCGCCAGGATGTGATTGGTTGGGAAGAGTTCCAGACAGCTTTTAGAACCCAATATGTACCACGAGCCGCTCAGAGAAAGAAACAGGCTGAGTTTTTGAGTTTGGTACAGGGTGACATGTCGGTGGATGACTATGAGAGCCAGTTCACCGCACTACTGAGATATGACCCAGAGACCTTCAAGAGTGAAGAGCTCCGCACAGAGAAGTTTGTGTATAGGTTGAAGCCCGTCATTAGAGATAGATTGATGGGGCTATGTATTACTGAGTTTGGAGATGCTCTGAGACGAGCACAAGAGGTTGAAAGAGGAATCGAAATGGTACAATCCCAGCATGAGCTCAGAGCAGTGCATAAAGATAAGGGCAAGAGGCCAGCGATTTTCCAAACAGAGGCTCGGAGAGGTTCCTTCAGGAGAGGAAGGATCGAGGTACAGAAGGACAGATTGGAGAGACCCAGAGCCTATCCTATTATCAAGGAGACCCCTCGATATGTCAGGCCGGAGATGAGGATTTGTAGAGACTGTGGCCGATCGCATGAGGGAAGTTGTACTGGGTCGATCCGTGGATGTTTTAGATGTGGTGACATGGGTCACAGAGTGAAAGACTGTCCCCAACCTCAGATACCACATGCTCCGGAGCCCATTAGACAACAGCCTCAGAGAGTGGATCCCCAGAGACGGGCCACTGCGGCAGAGAAAGGGAAGAAACCTGTGGCACAGGGACGAGTGTTTGCCCTAGATAAGGAGACCGCAGACGCTTCGGCAGAAACTATAAGAGGTACACTCTCTGTCTGTAATTATGAGGCTCATGTGTTGATTGATTCAGGATCCACGCATTCGTTTATTTCTGAACATTTTGCATGTAGATTAAACTTGAAGTTTGAACCTCTAGAATATATACTACATGTAAATACCCCTATGCGTGAATTCCAGAGAACTGAGTTAATCTGTAGAGGATGTGAGATAAAGGTGGGAGATAGAGTGATGTTAGCAGATCTAATCATGTTGAATGTACATGGGTTTGATGTAATTCTGAGGATGGATTGGTTGGCAACCAATCGAGTGAGTTTAGACTGCTACACTAAGATTGTAACTTTCTCCCTACCTGAACCTTACAGTGTACAATTGAGATATTGAGGGAATGAATATGGGGATTTCTAGTAAGTAATTTGAGAATTTTAACATTATTTTGGAGAATATTAAATATGATTGTTCATGTGAAGGTTATGAGACACTCATCTCAGACGATGAGCGGGAACATCCGAGGATTGAGGATATACCTGTGGTTTGCGAATTTCTGGATGTTTTCCTAGATGAATTGCCAGGTTTACCACCAGAGAGAGAGCTGGAGTTTACCATTGATTTGGTACCAGATACTCAGCTGATCTCTAAACCTCCCTATAGAATGGCATTAGTGGAACTTGAGGAATTGAAGAGACAACTACAGGAGTTATTGGATCAAGGGTTTATTAGACCCAGTGTTTCGCCGTGGGGAGCACTAGTACTATTTGTTAAGAAGAAGGATGGTAGTCTCAGATTATGTGTAGACTACCGGTTGTTGAATAAAGCCACGGTGAAGAATAAATACCCACTACCCAGGATTGATGATCTACTGGATCAGCTGAGAGGGGCATCAGTCTTTTCTAAGATTGATTTGAGATCGGGCTATCACCAATTGAGGATCAAGGAGGAAGATATTCCAAAGACGGCCTTCAGGACAAGGTATGGCCATTACGAATTTCTGGTGATGTCCTTTGGATTGACGAACGCCCCTGCAGCATTTATGAGATTGATGAACGAGGTGTTCAGAGACTATCTGGATAAGTTTTTGATAGTCTTTATCGATGATATCCTGGTGTACTCTCGGTCGTATGAGGAGCATGCACAGCATTTGTGGTTAGTACTTCAGATACTCCGAGATAAGCAATTGTACGGAAAGCTTAGTAAGTGTGAGTTTTGGCTGAACCGGATAGCTTTCCTTGGGCATGTAGTCTCAGAGGAAGGAGTATCAGTGGATCCGAGTAAAATAGCAGCTGTGCTTAATTGGGAAAGACCGAGGATAGTGACTGAGATACGAAGCTTCCTTGGTTTGGCAGGGTATTACAGGAGATTTGTGGAAGGATTCTCGAGGATTGCCGCTCCTTTGACTAAGCTCACGCGTAAGGAGACTCCGTTCATATGGACTGATCAATGTGAGCTCAGTTTTCAAGAGTTAAAGAGGAGATTGACGGCGGCACCTGTGTTAACTATCCCTGAGGGATCAGGAGGATTCTCGGTGTATAGTGATGCATCTCATCAAGGATTGGGGTGTATGCTTATGCAGCACGGGAGAGTGGTTGCATATGGATCGCGTCAGCTGAAAGACCATGAGCGGAATTACCCCACACATGATTTGGAGTTAGCCGCTGTGGTATTGGCTTTGAAGATCTGGCGACATTACTTATATGGGGAAAGATTCCAGATCTTCACTGATCACAAGAGTTTGAGATATCTCTTTGATCAGAAAGAGTTAAATATGAGACAAAGGAGATGGATGGAACTCCTTAAGGATTATGACTGCGAGATTCTATATCATCCGGGTAAGGCGAATGTGGTTGCTGATGCCCTGAGCAGGAAGAGTATGATATCTGCTATGATGATCAGAGAATGGGATTTGTTAGAGCAGTTCGCCAAACTTCGGATCAGAGTTAAAGAGGTAGAGACTGGATTTCTGGCTAGCCTGCGGATAGAGCCCAGGATCATGGATCAGATTAGAACTGGGCAGCGCAGTGATCAGAGATTGATAGATATGGTTAGCCAAGCTGAGCAGAGCTCGCAGTCGGATCTCACCATCAGTGAGGATGGATTATTGAGGTTCAGAGGACGGATTTGTGTACCGGGCGATGATACCCTGAAGAGACAGATACTGAGAGAATCCCACTGCTCGCGATACACCATGCACCCAGGAAGTACTAAGATGTACCGAGACTTGAGAAAGGTGTATTGGTGGAGTGGTATGAAGCGAGACGTGGCAGAGTATGTGGCCAGGTGTTTAGTATGCCAGCAAGTGAAAGCTGAGTATCGAAAGCCCGGAGGACTACTACAGCCCTTACCTGTACCTACATGGAAATGGGAGCATGTCACTATGGACTTTATTATGGGTTTACCGAGGACCCGAAGAGGTCGTGACGCGATATGGGTCATTGTGGATAGATTGACCAAAAGTGCCCACTTCCTTGCCATCAGGAGCACAGATACTGTGGATGCCTTAGCTGAGCTATATGTCAGCGAGATAGCTAGATTACATGGGGCTCCAGTGAGTATTACTTCTGATAGAGATTCCCGATTTACTTCCAGATTCTGGACCCAGTTTCAGGAGTCCATGGGATCTCGATTGAGTTTTAGTACCGCCTATCATCCTCAGACAGATGGTCAGTCAGAGAGGACTATTCAGACCCTGGAGGATATGTTGAGGGCGTGTACGATGGATTTTAAGGGATCATGGGATGATCACCTGCCCCTAGCAGAGTTTGCGTACAATAACAGCTATCATGCGAGTATTGGAATGGCACCTTTTGAGGCTCTATATGGTAGGAGGTGTAGATCCCCTGTAGCTTGGGAAGAAGTCGGTGACAGAAAGATAAATGCTCCCGAGCTTGTTGAGCAAGCCGTACAGAGTGTGAAACTCATATGTGAGAGGTTACGGGCTGCACAGAGTAGACAGAAAAGCTACGCGGATATGCGTAGACGGCCACTTGAATTTGATGTTGGTGATGCAGTATTTTTGAGAGTATCACCGAGCAAGGATATCATGCGATTTGGGAAGAAAGGAAAATTGAGTCCTCGATACATAGGACCATTCGAGATTCTTGAGAGAGTGGGAGAGGTAGCCTACAGATTGGCATTACCCCCACAGATGTCCGAAATACACAACGTTTTTCATGTGTCTATTTTGCGGAAGTACCACCCGGACCCTTCTCATGTCATAGAGTATGACGAGATGAACATACAAGAGGACATGAGCTACACTGAGGAACCCGTCCGGATTCTCGATAGAAAGGAGAAGGTACTGAGAACCAAGAGCATCCCATTAGTGAAAGTCTTGTGGAAGCATCACTCAAGGGAAGAGGCGACGTGGGAACTAGAGAGTCTCATGAAGGAGAGATACCCCCATCTATTTTGACTAGTTGAGTTGAATTTGGAGGACCAAATTCTTTTAAGGTGGGGAGGATGTGAGATCTGAGAATTTCAGACATACTTAATGATGTAATAATAAATTGGAGTGTAATTTATTGAGCTAAGTGAATTGTAGGAATTATAATTGGAGATTTATATGTTAAGTGTGTAAAATGAGCATGAAGCATGAGGACAGATCGATCTGGGAGAAGGAGAGATCGATCTGGTGAGTTAAAAATGACGAGGAAAGGGAAATTTGAAGAGCAGATCGATCTCCAATGGAAGAGATCGATCTCCTTATGAATCTGTTTGAGAAGGGATCGATCTCATGAGGAAGAGATCGATCTCCAAATGAATCTGTTTGAGAGAAGATCGATCTCATGAGGAGGAGATCGATCTCCAAATGTTTCTGTTTGGGG
The DNA here is from genome assembly GCA_033439115.1 of Firmiana major. NCBI lineage: Eukaryota > Viridiplantae > Streptophyta > Magnoliopsida > Malvales > Malvaceae > Firmiana > Firmiana major. Next base: position 53,834,474 of record CM065904.1, on the reverse strand, counting down.
AGAAGATCGATCTCCTTAGGAGCAGATCGATCTCATAAAGCCATAAAGAGATCGATCTCACCCCTCGACAGATCGATCTCTTAGGCATAAAATTTCCCAGATCGTCCCCAAATTTCAAACACAAATCGATCTCATCAAGAGGCAGATCGATCTCCTACCTCCAGTCTATATAAGGAACCCGTGTTTTCTCCTGAAATCTCACTTTCTCTCTCTTCCAAACCTCCATTTTTTCGAAAACCTAGTTTCTCACTCCTCCAAATCCCCCATTTTCGGTCGAATCAGCTATTGTGGTAAGAAGGAAAGTTGTTCCTCATCAAAGGGAGAACAACATACTTGGAAATCGAAGGACGAATCGGATCGAGGAGTGAGTTGTGCGTCTCACAAGCTTTGGGTAATTTCTAAACCTCGATCTTGATATTTGAGCTGATTTTGATGTTATTGGTGGTTGTAATTGTGTTGAAATAGTTGAGAAATGATTAGGGATTGATGAATTTCAATGTGGATAGAGTGATAATGATATTTGGTGATTTTGGTGATTTTGAGAAATTGTGCTATAAATGGAAATATAGACAATGTGGTGAATTAGCATAGATAATTGATATTAGAGATGTAGAACTTCGAGATATTGGGAATGAGGTTGTAGTTTAGGGTTGAGTTACGAGAAATCAAGAGATTTGAGGTGTTATGAGCAATGATGCTCGATTTTGAGAATTGAGATTTATGAGATAATTGAGTATTGATGTTTTAACATCGTTTGGACAGCTCGGGAGTTCCAGAGTGGAATGCGAGACTAGTCCGTGATACGGGGGAAACGATTGCACTATACAAGGTGCAAAGAGGTAAGGAAAACTAAACCAATTGTGTATGTATTTTGATGAATTATTGTAGCATGAACCATGATTTGAGAATACAAGCATGTTTTGTGTTGTGATGTAATTGCACACGGTTTTATAGCCGGTTGGAGCCCATTATTTTATGAGTTTATAAGCTGAGTGTGAAATTGCTTTATAAACCTTTGAGTTGCGTGAAAAGTAAATTGGGCTCTACGTTAAGGCGATATTGAGATTTGAGAAAATGTGTACGTGTTTTGCCGGTTGGAACTCGGTTTTAATATGTTTTGTGTTGAGTACACAAATGTTTTAAATGAGTTTTAAGAGAAAACCATTATGAGTTCTACGTGAAGGCATAACATTTTATAAGATAATGGCTAATGATTGAGACTTAGGCGTGTCATGTTGAATACACATCGGGCATTGCTCTGGTAGTATATAAGACCGATATAGTGGGACGCCTGGAAATCGACCCAGGGACCACGGGCCTTGCTCTGGTAGCATATAAGACCGATATAGTGGGACGCCTGGGAACCGACCCAGGGACCACAGGCCTTGTTCTGGTAACATATAAGTCCGATTACTCCTCCGCTCTGGTAGCGTTGGGAGGCATTGCTCTGGTAGCATGTAAGACCGAGAGAGTGGGTCGCCTGGGAACCGACCCAGGGACCACGTGTCAGTGTGCATTAGGCGAGGCATTGCTCTGGTAGCAAGTAAGGCCGGGCCTTATTCTGGTAACATATAAGTCCAATATACTTTGCATACGACCATATTGTCGACGTTCCCTCTATACGAGGATGCCTGGGATGCGCACCCAGAGGAGATACATATTTGATGTGCCATGACGAGTTTTAATTGAGTTTTATTGCCTAGTCTCATTTTACACATGAGTTGTGTTTTGTGACCTTGTCACGTGTGATTTACTGAGGTGATTTTTATCACGTATTTGAGAACAGCCATTATTGCATATATTTACACATGCTTGTGAGTGCTCGATGTTGAGCCTTTTATCTTCATGTTTTCACATGATTTAACGAGTTATGAGATGATGTTTTGAGAACTTTCATGCTACGATTTCAAATGAGCTTTATAAACAAATACATATTTGTGATGTGTGAAATGGTTTATATAACTGAGTTCCCTTACCCCCCTTACTGAGCGATTTAGAAGCTCACCCTGTTTTCCTTTCCCCCCAGAGTTCTTCAAGTGAAAAAGGATCTCCCTGCGGCGTACGGAGTAGTGGCTAGTGGAGGACTTGAGCTCCAGGCCCTATATATTGTATTTGAGGTATATTTTATCTTTTCATGTACCCAGACTATTAATGTGATTACAGACACTTGATGTATATCATTATATGGGATGTATTAGGATTAATTAACTTGGAATTGAGTAATGTATATGATTCAATATACACTATGTTGAGATGAGATCCTGAGGCATGATAATTATGATGATGTATGACACTGCACAGGAATGCACCTTTAATTGTGAATTAACGAGTAAAAAGTTTTAAATTTGCCCTATTTTTCGCAAACTTTCGGGGCGTGACACGTTATGATTGGTGACACATATTCTATATTTATATAAGATTTGTGTATGTCCCCAATTAAAGAAAAAAGGAAAAATAAGTTATTATTATTTTAGATAAAAATTGAACTTTTATTAAATCAAATCAGTACAATCATTCACAATAGTAATGTGAATAATAGATTGATAGTCCTAAATCATAAAGTATATGATATTGAAATTACTACCTATTTAGCTAACAAAATGTGTTACTTTGTCAGCTTCCCTCTTAGTGCAAACTCACATTATATGTTGAAAATCTCTTTACAAAGTCTTGGCATTAGCGATAAGGTTTCCAATGGTAGAGAAATTAATCAGTGTTTGCTCTATTCAATTGATTAATTACTCCCAAGCAATCACCTTCAAGAACAATGGGGACTTTAAGCCCATCTGTCTAGCAAGATCCAAAGCTTTAACTGCTATAATGATTTTTGCTACCAGCACGTCTCTGACTTTATCTATATAGGTGAATGAAGCTTCCATAACAGCACTAATGATCTCGGATCACCACCACAACCACCTTATGCTGAATTGAAAGCTGCATCAAAATTGGTTTTTACCCATTTAGTTGGATTAGCTCTCTATTTACTTGGTTTTATGGTTGAGGTGCTTCGAACTTCTTTTTTCCTTTTTGGTATCCTTCCAAATAACTACCAACGAATCTTATAATCACTTTTGGATTCCTATTTTCTTTTGCTTTAATTTGTAGATTTTTGCATGCCATAACATCCAACAAGTTATCATTCCCTTTTACATGGATTCTTGATCTATTGTTTGATACACATTAATTAACCAATCTCAAACTATTAGTGTATGGACTAGAGTCAACTCGCATGACGCATGGTATCACAACAACATTATGTTCATTTATGGTAAGTGACATAAAGACTTTCTTTCACCATTTGAATAGACAACAATAATGATTATTAATCACTAAATGAAGTGAAGCCCTTAGAACTATATAAGCATGTAACGGAATTGTAAAGAGTTACAATTATGATGATCCCTGTACATCAAAGCTTTGTTCTTAAAATTAGTTCCTCGTCATTGTACTAACAAGATAGGGCATTGATGGTGTCCAAAGACTTGCACATGCTAAGCCTCATCACTTGTGAAGTAAACAACTAATCTCATAGGTTGAAATCTAAGGATATTTGAAGAAAATATGTTGATGCTTATTAGAGAATAAGTTCAATGAACATGACTCGCTGTAAGAGCTCCATTTAATAGTGTCTCTAAAGTGTTTATGGAAATGCTCTCTTGTCTTAATAGTGTAAGTAATCATTTGACTTAAAATGTCATGTCACCTTATGTGTGAATTGTCACTCTCTGATTTTAAATTAAACAGTATCAATACCTTTATAAGGATATTGATACCTTAAGCAATTAAGGCATAGTACTTGCATTCGAAACATGGAATCACTTCATTTAATCAAACATACAAACATAAAAAATGCAATAATAAGATTTAACATATAACACATGCACATTTGAGTCTCATTCATCCATTAAACACTTAGTATAATAGTTAATTTTCATATTAACTCAAGATAGAAACATGTTAAAATGATTAAAATTATATTATTATGAAGTTTATGAAATTATGTCAAAATTCTAAATATTTCAAAACTAATAGTATTTGTAATTGAAATATATAATATAATTTTTAAAAATGGATTAAATTTTAGATAAGTTTTTAAAAAGATTTAGTATAATGGATTAGAATATTAAATCATTTACTAATTTAAAAAAGTCAATTAAAATTGTCTGAAACTATGTTGGTGTAAAATGCTTCAGAAGTGACATTAATTGATACGTATAAGTAACACACGTCTTTATCCATTGAAAGGAAAATATTTGCAAAGTTTTTATTTTCTTCAAGTATGTGCAAAAAGTTATTTTTTAATCTGATATATCTTTATTTTTTTATAAAAATTAATAATCATTTACTAAAATACTTAAAATAATTATTTTGTCAACTGTTTGAGTAATAAATTTTTCAATATATATTTTTCAATATATATTAATAGTTGAAATTTTATTATTATGAAACTAATAGGTAAACAATTTCGATTAACTTGAAATTTTATATGCGTAATCTACTTGAATAAAGTATAATATTTAACGATCGGATTGAAAAAATATACAATTTGTTTTACATATATATATATTATATATTTCCAATTATTTAAAAAAAAATTCATTATTAAATCAATTAAAAGTTTGAATGGTGATTTTTTTTAAAAAAAAAAAATATTGAATAAAAGCTTTTAGATAATTTGTTATATATATATATATATTATATATTGAATAATATATATATATTTATATGTGTATATATATATATATATATATATATATATATATATTTCCAATTATTTTAAAAATAATTTCATTATTAAATCACTTAAAAGTTTGAATGGTGATTTTTTTAAATATTGAATAAAAGCTTTTAGATAATTCAGTAAAAAAATATATGAACAAATTTGAAATAATGTAGCATAAATGATACATATTTCTTTCACTTATTTTTCAATACATAAAAATATATTCATAATTAATTAATTACTTAATTAATTAAGAATAGATAAACACATGTATAATTATGTAATCAATATTAGTACAATATATCAAAGAATATTAGTGCTACTTAACTTGTTACCTATAAATATGTATTAATTAATTTATTATTTATTATATAAAAATAATTTATAGTTTGATTGAAATTTTTTATGTACATTTTCAAACATTAACTATCTTGCAAGTTCCAAAATATACACACTTTTAACTTTATGTATTTAATTAATAGTCATTTGATATTCACGCAACACTGTTATTATTGTTTTTAATTATTCACCCCTCTTATCCCGTCTTACGATTTGAATCTCAAAACTATTATGGTAAGATAGCTTAATGCGTCATCATCGTCATCATCATCAGGTGTGGGAGCCAAGTGGGTGGGGGCCATCATCAGAAATCCAGGAGGAAATGTTATGGGAGCTTACGCCGTTAATATACTTTGGATAACAGACCTTGGGACGGTGGAAGCTATAGCTGCAATGAAAGCACTTGACTTTGCTTGGCATAAAGGTTTGTTGGAGATAGAAGTAGAGGGTGGGTTAATCCAAAAGTTGAGGAGTGTGGACAATGATCTTTCACCAATTGGGGCTTTGGTAGATGAAACTAGAGCAAAAGCCACATCATTTTCAACATGCAATTTCATGCACGTAGGGTGAACAGGAAATGAAGCAGCTCACAGACTTGCCAGACATGGCTTAGGCTGTAGGGAAGAGATGAGTTGGGTTGTGAATATCCACTCGTAAAAAAAAGTCTCAATGCAGGTGTCATTTATTAATTTAGTTAGTTGAATGATTTACACATGATTACAAGCTCTAATATTTGATTATGATCATAATTTCTCATATATCATTAATTTTAAAAAAATCGATATATAAATGCATTTACAAAGACATGTGTGTCGAATAGATCAAGTTATACTAGTGTTAGACAATTTTGTTTTACATTACTTTGACAACTTTATGTAAGATTAATATCTTACAAAATAACCGTTCAATTTAACAACTTATTTAATTTAACAACTTATCATTTTTGAATTGAATTTATACCCTTATCATTTTTGATCGAAAATATTATATTTTTTAATATATATTATCGGTTGAAATTTTATATGTGTAATCTACTTGAATAAAGTATAATACTTAACAATCAGATTAAAAAAATACAATTCGTATGTGTGTGTGTATATATATATATATATATATATATATATATATATATAGAGAGAGAGAGAGAGAGAGAGAGAGAGAGAGAGAGAGAGAGAGGGGTTTAATTGTTCTCCAAATTGTTTTGGTTATTATGTCTTTTGCTAAAGACATAATAAGAACGGTGGATTTTATAGAGATTTTGTAATAAGAAAAGTGGAGAGCACTGATCAAAGTAAACAAAAACCAAACCCTTAGCACAAAGCAGCGAAGAGCCGCGAAAATTCTAATATTATTAAATATGAAATGGACCAAAAGTCAGAGCAAATTCAATGCAAAAACTAAAAACTAACTCAGCTACTAGGTCCCATATGTATGCTTCAATATTCCACCTCAATGCTGCATAAACAAAGCACAGCTCGTACCAGAAAGAATGTGGAGCAAAATGGTTCTCCTTTTTATCTCTCTTCAGCTGGCAGCCAAACCATTTGCGTTTGAATCTGCCCGCTGCTGGAATTGCTAATTCTAGCTGCAAACTGCTTCAATTGCAAGTTTCTTAGTAGTACCAGGACACAAGCTCTTATCGAACTTCTCTTCTGCTAGTTCTATGGCACACTCATTTTTACGTAGGCACTCCTGCAGTGCAAGGCATGTCAGGAAAAGAAAATTTATGCTAATTAATATCTAGCAATCTTAAGTGCAAATACGCTTGTTCATAGAATATGCTTAAAGTTAAAATAGTTCTTCTACGCCAAACCATATGAGTAGTGCATACTTCAATACATGCAAGTTTGAGTCCATCCAGGAATGATTTCACATTTTCTTGAATATTGGAATATATTGTGCCAACAATAGGACTTGTAAAACTAATTTTAACAGGTTTACGAACACTAACTTCTTAATAAAAGGAATTGAAGGCTTGTGAGAAGTAATATAGATCAAGTTTGGCACTAGGAATTCCCAGAATCAAACTCGAACAGACATACAATGCGTTTAAATTCATATGGCTGCGAAATTTATGCACACTAATCATATTATTTATTAGGTTTTGTGAGAGCATCCATGTAAAAGACGAGTGTTTACATCTAAATGAAACCATATTCAAAGTTTACTTTATATTTTAGATTCATGCCATTTCACATAACACTTGAATCAAGTATAAATACTTCCTATATTTGGTGTTCCCAAATGGTCTGTGAATATAACAAAATATTATGACAACTTCAACATATTCAATTTATACACTTAACATTACGCAAATGCGAAGCTTACGAGTAAAGTTAAAAATCGAATATGCTATAACCTTATTTGATTCATAGTCAGCAGTGTTGATGCTATAACATTGACGTTTGGAATTAGGAACATAACAGAAAATATAACTGAAATTAAGATAACCCTTACCTTAGCAACCACAAATGTTGAATTAGGATCATGGCAGTCCCCTTTGCTGTAAGACCCACACCTTCCTGTAGGATTTCCAAAGCTAGCGAATTTCACATTAGAAATGGAAGTATTTTTGGGGCACTTTAGATGGACAGTTGGTCTGGTTCTGTCATTTCCACTTTCATCTTTTTGTACTGAATACTGGTCGACCATAGGGTAGTCCTCAGCAATTAGAGAACATAAACCTGATGTTCTGCGTTTTGAGAATGTAATTTTTGTTGGATCTCCACCTTTCTCCTCAAAAATCACCAAAATGTTTCTAGATGGCTTGAACCAAGAACGCGGAACATGGTACCTGAAAAATAAGGAATATTTGAGGAGCTATTTTAATAATAACAAATTCAAAGTAAAAAATTACTGATGCAATGAGCGAGGGTGAAATAGAGTGAAAAATATGTGACAACTTCATAATTTTATTATAGATAAAGTTAACCATGACAATTTTATTATAGATAAAGTTGGAGATGTAGACTAGCATAAAAAGAAAGATGGATAGGCAAGCAATTTTTTTGTCATCATTATGATCTATTTACATGCTTGATGAGTAAATGTATTTGTTAACCTTAGAAACCTAAAAGATTTGGCAAAACATTCCAACTTTTGTCATATTAACCACATGCATCCTTTCGTAAGTACATTTTCAATAATCAGTTAAATTATATTACTAACACCCATTTTTGCATTTACTATGAAGTGTGTGATCTTGAGAAACAGTGTTTTAATTATCTTATGATTTTGGCTTACCATCTTTGTGTTGGTTCTCCACAACCGGTAAGGCATTTATCCGGGAAGAATTTTCCTCTGTAATCACATTCCTGTACACACTTATCATGTTCAGAAGATTTTATTGGCCAGTATCTTCCAATCTCCTCTCCATTTAACCAAGCTAGACCTTTTCCCATATGAATCATATCCAGACCAACTGGTTCATCCCCGGATGGTGGATCCACAACAACCTGCCATAGCTTAGGACTGAAATCATTTCCTTTCTTTTTCAAAGTGTTGAACATTGGCAGATTAAGCTATAAAACATTAACCTCCAAAAAATTATTTATCCTGAATTAAATTTGAACTGGAAAGAATTTCTACCTTATACCATGTCAGAGGCTGATTTTTTGGTGGGTCTGAGGTTGACACCCAATTTACACCATTCAAGCTGTCAGGCCTGTATATACCCAAGTGTTCTCCTTGCAATCCAATCTGTATACACAAAGACAGAGATAAGGCTTTGAGAATTTTAAAGGCTATAGCTATTTGTGAATATTTCACTCTTCAGCTATCAAGTATATTCTAGCCCTTTGAAGGCTTTGGAACATGATAATTGACTTGGAAAAGGAGATGCTTCCTTCTGAAAACAAATTCTTGGAACTTACGGCCACATCAACCTCAGCCTTTCATTGTTTTGAATGTGATGTAGAGAATCTAATAAGAAAATCAAGGGCAAGAGGGCCCAATAAACAAGTGAACCCTTCTATTTATTAAATCTTAAGTAGACTTTATTTGTCTTATTTCTTTTATACCTCAGTTCTCAGTTTGTTAGAAAGTCAAACTACTAATATGTTGTTTTTGACAAGCTAGGACCCTTGATCAAATTAGATTCCTATCTATCTTATACTATGATTGTACAGCAACCCTGCCCTTGCATAAAGAGTCTAATTGATTATGCTAGAATGTTAAGAAAAGGGATGCTATAAAATGGTAATTACTATGCTAGAATATTAGTTTTACATTAACTTCTTAATAGCTGAAAGTATCTAATCACAAAAAAAAAGGAAAGTTGAATTCATTATGGATTTTGAGTTTTTTAATCAGAAAATGGACTTCAGCTTAAGTCAATATCAACTAGAACTAATCAGATAAATTTTGGGTGGTAAGTAAAATGCCCAAAACTTCAAGGGTCCTTCTGTCTATTAGCCCCATAAATTTTTCAATCCAACTTACAATTTACCACTATCATGAATTTGACAATCAAATAAAGCCGGACATGAGAGAATTTATTACGACCCTAACTAAATAAAGCGAAATACCTTGTAGGTCCAGCTAGACATAGACAAATCTATTGTTCCATTATTGAGGCCCTCGATCTTGACACTTGTTAGTCCAGCTCCTACCCATTCATATAATCCTCCTGCATTCTGAAACCAAGAAAAGAAGATCAGTCAGACTTTCGGAAGCATATCATCAAAGAGTAAAACGCACAAAGTTCCAGAATTGTTCCAAGGTGCAGGACTAACAAAAGCCCCAATGACTCCATTATAAGGATAATCAATAAATAAATTTCAGTATAGTTTAAAAGGAGCAAATTGATGAGCTCAAACATCATAGATGAACGGACACTCCCTAAGCAGTGTTAGCTCACACTGTCTCTAGAATAGCTTTTTCCAACCACTACATTTATCAAAAGCCCCAATGGCTCCATTATTATCCAGTCTATGAACCATAGATACTGCAGAGACTAGGATAGGACCCAATCACAGTTAACATGGTCCACAATCAGCCCCAAGTACAAAAAATTCAGATAAAAGAAAAACAAATCCAGAAACGTCATAGGATATACACGAGTTCCAGAGTTCCATAATTTAAGCATAACTTAAAAATTCTTTACTCGTGTACAAGCAAGAAACAATAATATAAATAATTATGTTATTCAGACATGTTTGACATTAATATGATTTGATATTTAAGGACAATCTTTGAGAATTTCAATGATTACTGGTTATATCAACTGGTCCTGCTGAAGACAATTGTTTAAAATATCAGAGGGATCAGCATTATGTAAAGTTAAGGAGTCAGGTAAGAAGGAGTAGGCATTTGGACCCTTGGACCTTATCTATCTTAAGGAGAAGTAACAATAGCTAGGCCAAACCTGACCTGTTAAACAAACAATACATTTAGTAGAAGGAGAAATTTCCTAATGAAAAAGGGGGAAAATATGTGGACAAAAATATTTCTTTAAATTAGCCAACAGTTAACAATGATGCAGGTTATGCATTAGGGTATCATCCCTGCATGAAAATTCCATGCTATTAAAAAATAGTTGAAAAGATGGAAGAACCATGTATACTAAAATATCTCAGATAACGTTAACAATGAAACAAAACAATTCTAAAATTTGAAAGCAGAAGGCATCAAGGGAACAAAGCTTGTCTTCTGCGGGAAAACCAGCATTACTGCAATTGCGATGGAACACAACAAATATTTGAATTCTTAAACAAACGTGTAAGCAAGAATGTGCTTTACATAAACAGGTAAAGAAGAATTAACTGACTTGTAGGCCCACAGTCATGCTCAACAGTGCAATTTCATTCTTCCCTGCCTTGAGAGAAATTGGATTCTCAAATTTGAATGGTGAATGTGAGCCATTTCCAGAAGCACTTCCTGTAAAATGTCAGCAAAAGTATGAGAATTATCTCACATGAAGGATGCATAGAAAGTGTATGCAGAAAGTGATTTGAACATAGTTAGATCTATGGACCAACTCACAGACTTTTTTACAAAATCTTTACCTCATTCTAGAGTAAGATATATTTGTAACAAGCTGGGTACATATAACATATAAGCTACAACTCGAGGGGGAGTGTTAAGTATTTAGGTTCAAGGGTATATTAATCATTTCAACTACTTAATGCTCTGATATAAATACATACGAGGCTACCACATTGTTAGACTCCCTACCTTTTCCCCAATCGTCAACAAATTCCCATATTGGGATTGGGGGTGACAACTATTAGGTCCTATCAAAGTTCATTTTGCTTTGCTTCAACACACAGCATGAATTCTGCTTCGAAAAGTCAACTTGCTCACAACTAGGAGAGGCAATACTCAAATATTAAAAATTTATTTTAAATTAAATTGTCTATCTTGACCAAGAAAATGAAGAAGTGCAAAATTTCACTGTCAGGGTGATCACACTATCACAATGAACTAGCCTAAAAAAATTTAAACATAAAGAGAAGTGATGGTTTATAAGATGAAAACCACGTATTGACATGCCTATCGACAATACATGCATACTGTATATAATATATTAGTTCAAAACTAGAAACATAAAATCAAAAAAAGCATTTGGAAAACCAATAATAACCTTGAAGTTTCCGATTCACAAAAGTATGAAGAGCATGACCCTTTGACTCAATAAGAAGGACTGGACGGCTTCCCTTCTTTAGAAATTCTTCATCTTCACCAACAGTTATACTGCAATTCAAAGATACTCATACTATTAGCTGGCAAGGCTATCCTAGAATACAATAGGACCTAATAATACTAATTAAAGACATATGCATTCCATAGCAAGGTTTAGTTTGAATCATGTTTACCATATCAGAGATGGGTACAATGTGACAAACTAAATATCTTGGATACTACAATGAGACCAATTAAATATCTTAGATACAAACTTACTTCGAAATAATGCTTCTATATCATAGATATTTGTTTTATCAAATGGAAGAAGGTTTTGAAGTTCATGAAGAAAGAAGATTTTAACTGAGAAAAGAATTATACAATTTTTTTTAGGCAAAATAGAAAATAACTAATACTCCATACGATTCAGAAATTTGGACTCTGAGGTAGCAGCACAACTTTTAACACAGCAACAAGGAAGAAAAATAAGCCTACCATAAATAATTAGGTCTATTTTAACTATAAGCTTAGAAGATCCAGGGCATTTAATTTGCACTCTAGTTTTATTGATCTTTGTTAAGCACATAGCACCCATAATTTAAATTAATAAACATTGTAGCACTAAAATTTCAGCACGATTCCTTAAAAAGGAAAAAAAAAAAAAAGGCAGTATCCTCTGGGCAGCTATAACTTCTATAGCTTGTAGATATATCAAACCACTATCAAGCATAATATAAGATGAAAATCAGATAAAGGAAAATAAATAAATTCATAAATCAATAAACACCAAAGTTTCATATCAGTAATCCAAAGATGGTGCAACAAACAAGAGAGGCTTCTACTTTGCTAAAAAGAATGCTTTTATGCGCCTTTTTGTCAATCTTTTATTCAACCAAATCATAATAAAATCCGGAAGACAAAATCTATGACTCCAAAGAAATACAAACCTTGTTGTATACCAGAGGTAGTCAGTAGTATCTTTAGTGGTATTTATATGATCCACAAAACCATTTTTAGTGAAGTCTGCAACTCCCCAGATTCCAGCATTCTCCACAAAAATATCCCATTTAAGAGCCTTCAAACCTTTGCTTGGTGATGCCACTGATGGCTGCAATTCTTCAGGTACCATTTCAAATACAGAGGCCTGGGAACCTACCTGTTGACATTAGGCAATGAATGAATTGTTCTAAAATTAACACTTGGAAATGAAAAAGGATGGAAATTTACCTTCGCCGTGTTAAAAACAACGTTCTTACAGTCAGGCAAAATGCTGACAGACCATGCAGGCAGGTGATATGACACATTTCGAAACACTACATTCATGTCAGTTTTATTATCCATGTTAGCAAGAAAGGCAGCACAGACTCCTGAACCATCATCATAAACATCGGCCTGCAGTTGTTGAACAAATGATGTTCTCATAAGAAGAGTAATTGAGTCATTAAAACATGCAGTTTGCTTTAAATATCTGCTAAAATGCCACATTTTAAGAAGACATGGAAATAATAGGAACTGATGAAGGGAACAAGTAACTCAAATAAACATATATGAGAATATCTCAACCATAACACAACCTTAATGACTTGAGACATTCTAGTGCAGAAAATTATTTTGCTACCTGTCACAATAAATTTCTGCTCTTGTCCTGAAAATGATTTAAATATGTGACATTCTTATTGAGTAGCTCCTTAATGTCCTGATTAATTTGGCTAACTAAGAATGTATGTTACAGGATTTAGTATTTTGGCGATAAAGTTTGACCTAGCTGTTAGCATAAAAAAATTTTGTCAAAACAAATTATTGTATTCTAAATTGTCAAATTTATTATATGTTGCATCTTGAAGGTTCAGATTTTCCTGAAAGCCCTTTTTCCCTTGTGCATCCAAGTAAACCTAGATTTCAACAAAAAACCAATGACGACAGAAGGAGATGTTTGAGATGGTTCAAAATCCCATTCTCTTGAAATCATTACAACTGCTGTCCAGTTGTGAATAGAGGTTCCTTGTGAAAGAGGTGAGGTAGCAACTGCAACTGTGTGCAAGATGAAGTACAGAGATCAAAGAGGAAGCCCAGTCTTCAATACTGTGGTAGGTGAAGAGATATGAAAGTAGAGAACACTTGCAGTAGGTGCTCTGTCCCTACATGAAAGGATGAGCACCACAGAGGTGTAGTAGTACTAAGGAAAAGTAGTATTATTCGGTGATTAGGTTGTATTGGAAGAGGGGTTGTGCCCAAGAGAAGTACTGCTTGCTATTAGGAGACGAGGTAGTACTCAAGGTTAGTAGCAGTATTAGGCGGAACTTATACCAGGACATGAGGAATGGTGGTAAACCAGAAGATGAATGCTGGAGTGTCTAGAGAGAGGAAGTAGAGATAGAAGCTCTTGGTTTTCTTAGAAGTACCCCCTCAATGAGGAAGGGCAATACATATTTATAGGTTCGGAGGTGCAAGTAATAAGTACAGTCAATTGAGTTATGACAGCATATTCCATAACAAATGGGAGTGAGGTATCTGATGGATGACTGATTTTTGTATTTGCCTTTGTCACACAAAGTATAAGATGAAATTGCCAAACGTCAAGGAGAACCCATGGAAGCATTCAAGCATTGTATAGAGAGGTTAAGGGGAAAACGACTTAACTATCCCCAGTTCAAGCCTAGTGATGGGAAAGAAGCCCGTTCCTGACATTTTCCACCCTCCTCACAACAAAAGGCAGGTTTCTTGGTATGAAAAAAAGGTTCAGGGTAGGACAGGGCAGACATTTTAATAAAAAGAAGAGGTTGGGTTGTAGGGAAGGTTTAGCTTTTCCTACCCCACCCCTCCTGGGGTGTATAAAATGATGACATATGCTATTTTTTATTTAACTTATATTTAGGTGCGTATTAAATTACAGTTTTGTTGTCTAATACTAATTCGAGGGGCTATTTAAGTAATACAATGGATTTTATATGAAAATAATGAATTATTTCATGAAAATGATACTAAAATATGGAAAAAGAATGATAGTAAAAATTTTGGGTCACAACATCTTTGATGCAGCTGATAAATCATGCATTCCCTTAAGTGATGAGGAAATAAAGAAATTAGTTATAAAAAACAAATTACAAATCTGGTAATTGCTAAGGCTAAGGAAACTAACTAAAATGTTCCAACTATATAAACTGATACAATTTAGAGAGCAGAATAATTTTCTAATAGGTACTTATGTAGTAAGTTATACAGTTTTTTATGTTAAAAATGAATCTCAAAAGAGACATCAAATTGGAACATGAGAAGAAAAAAAAAAAAGTACCAAGGTGATAACTGAGTTTAGAATAATTTTACAGCTAATTGTTTTAATGCATAAAAGAAAGTTTAATGAATATAAGCAACATGAATGTGTTTAACAAAATTTGATCTATTAACTAAAAAATCCAGCCAAAATAGAAAAATATGACATCTGAAGTTATGTGGATGAAAAATTGTAAAGAGGGAAAGCTTACCTCCTGGGAAGGACCCAGTAACAAAGTAGTTGGTTCACTCTTTAGCAAAGCATGCTCTGATAACTTTATAGCTCTATGGAGTTCCTTTAGGTGTCCCCATTTTGGAAGCCTAGGTAAGCCTTAAAGGCATATGAGAATCCACAAAATACTTAAATACTCTCCCCAAAAATACATTTATTGAGAGATATCATCAGAATAGCTTACCATACTCATCAATAGGAGCTTCATAATCATAACTTGTTGTAATGAAAGGTCCACCTGCTGTTCGGCCAAAATTCGTTCCACCATGATACTAAACCACACAAAGAAATGTTAACAACTAGCGATGATGCTAAGGAACAAAAATGACCAAATAAACTCATTAACATATAAGTTAACTGCATCTGTTCAAAACGATTTCTGAGACACTAAAAGATTGATTAGCACACCATGTAGTAATTTTGTACACTTCCACCTTTCTGAAAAAAACGAGCAACAGAAAAAGCAACATCTTCAGGTGGCCTGTGAGGATCTCTTGCCCCAAATGTTTTAAACCTGGAAGAGCAAAATTCGGATTGCAGCAAGACTGATTTTTTTTTTTTTTTTTTAAATGGTCATAAAGCCTTCTAAATCTAAAGTGATTCTACAGTGTTTTCAGATGATGCAGAGAATACTTAATTGCAAGATAAAAGAATGCAAACATTTCTGCTTCAGATTAAAATAAAATGGGATAAAATAAAATGTTGAAAGTAGTTGGTCAGCTCCAACAGCGAGCATGTTTAACAGATGTAGTTTATAGAAAAATACAGGGAAAAAATGTAAGGAAAAAAGAATTTTGAATTGTGAAGGAAGCACTCATAAACATAATGCACAAGTTTGAAAGCAAGAAAGCTATATTACAAATACGTAATTATTTAGGCTATAAAAAGATTCCCATTGCTCTAATACTCTTCATATTTATTCTTTAATATATCGAAAGGAAACACAAAAGGACATGTTAGATGAGAGATTACCAAATACGTAATTATTTAGGCTATAAAAAGATTCCCATTGCTCTAATACTCTTCATATTTATTCTTTAATATATCGAAAGGAAACACAAAAGGACATGTTAGATGAGAGATTACCAAATACGTAATTATTTAGGCTATAAAAAGATTCCCATTGCTCTAATACTCTTCATATTTATTCTTTAATATATCGAAAGGAAACACAAAAGGACATGTTAGATGAGAGATTACCAAATACACATCTAGTCTTGCATTTACATATTTGAAACAAAAGGTAAACAGAAACATTACCATCCAGGCCAATTCTCAGTCCAAATTTTAGGGTTGTTTGGAGAATTAGGTGTGAATTGATCACAGTAAAAGGAGTTACAGGTATTAATCTGCAAAATAGAAGAAGTACAGAAGTATATGGTTTAAGCTGACTGCTAAATATTTCAGTTTTTTATTATGTAAAAATAAACAAAAGCATGGGATCTGCAATCTCCTTTTAATTCAAACAGCCATGACCAAATTCATTTTTTTTAGACCTTAAGCAAGAAGCATAAAGTTGTTATGATAGACAATATACCCGTTCAGCATAAAATGTTACAGTGAATTTTAATAATCCTGAAATCAACGAAGACCTAACCCTAGCTTGGCTGCTACTCTTTAGTAAGAAGGCATACAATGCATGCATGAGATGCACATAAAGATGCAGCCTATTAATCTGCATCAGCTAGGTAAATCATCTTCCATAATGCCAACTGTTTCAAGGCAAATAACAGATGAATGCTCATAGGCCCAGATAATTGTACACCAACAAATACCATTTATTCCTAAAGTATTGATTGATCTGAGTTTGAAGGAGGGTTTTATATTTCAATATCTTTGGATGCTTGGTTTCATGAAAACAATTTAACTTTGTAATATGCATACACATAAGGAATAAAAAGTGAAAAGAAGAAAGAATAATTATGTTGAAAACATGCAGTTTATTTACTTCAGTAAAGTGTTGAAAAGATGCAGTTTATTTACTTTAGGAATGTTTATTATAATCTCAGATTGTTAGGGATTAAATTTTACTTTTCTGATTTTGTTTTATTATATTTATTTTCCTGATATTGTTTTTGGGTTGTTTTCTGTTGTACGGGGTTTGAGTCTTGTTCTCTCAATTGCATATATTTGGGTATTATGCCATAAGAATAACAAGATTAGATTTCTATTCAATTTTTACATAGTATCAGAGTCTTAGGTTCATCGTTCTTGGAGCAGGGCAATTTTTTCTTTACCTATCTCGATTTTCAACCACTTTATACTATCACCCTTAAAATTGCTAAATCCTAACAGACACAATTGCATCACAACCATGACAAGAAACACATCAGAGATGTCCTTTGTTGGAAGAGACTTCACCGCTCAAAGCGCGGAGTTGCAGAATATCCAAGTGGAATGGAAAAAAATTATTTAAAGTCGTCTCAATTGATTCACACGTTCTTGAAAGGATGAGGCAAATTGAGTCATATACTCGTAACTGGGCCTAAGGAAGCAGATCCTAAATTTTTTGCTTGGGATGAACAAGACTCTATGGTGATGTCTTGGTTGTGAATTCCATGGTTCCAAAAATAAGCTATATTTCATATTCTTAAGAAATGCCAAGAGATTTGATACGTTGTTAAGATCACTTACTCCAAAGTTCGTGATGCCGCTCAGATTTATGAAATTAAGACCAAAGTGACATTTACCAAACAAGGAACTATGTCAATCACTGAATATGTCAATCTTTTGCAAACCTTATGGCAAGAGATGGATCATTATCAGTACATCCAAATGATGTACAGTGATGATGCAGTTCTCCTTAAAAGATTCGTTGAAAAGGAAAGAATTTATGATTTTCTTGCTATTTTGAATTTTGAATTTAATGCAACCAGGATACAAATACTAGGAAAGGAGGATCTTCCCTCCCTGAATGAAACGATTTCCATCATTTGTGCTGAGGAAGGGGGAAGAGGCGTGATGCTTGAGACGCCTGCTACAGAAAGTTCGACTTTGGCCACTATAAGGAGTTTGGGTCTAGACAAGCAATCCAGAGAAGATAGGAAACCATTTGACTTATCAAAATCAAATAACAAAGACTCTCTATGGTGTCCCTACTGCAAGAAGCTTCGACACACCACGGAAAACTGTTGGTGTCTTTATGGTAAGCCTCTAAAGAGTGGATAACAAATAGGACAAGGGCAAGCTTATGTGGCCAATTCACAACAGTTAACTGAAGGTAGCACTCTTGAACAGTCAAGTCCGATTGAGCTCAACAAGGAGGAAATTGAAAAGTTGAGGAGCCTATTGGCATCATTAGATAAGAAACCAGGAAAAGGGTACATGCACCCTCACCTATACAGGTATATCTTCTTTCTAGGCCTTTAATGCTTCAGATAAAATCCTCCCAAATGCCTAGATAATTGACTCAGGAGCCACAGACCATATGACATGTTCCTCTAAAAGATTTATCACATACACCCCTTCCCCAATAAAAGAAAAATCATCATTGCTGATGGCTTAGTTACAACCGTGGCTGGATAGGGGGACATTTTCACAAATAACCACCTTACTCTCAAAAATGTCCTACACGTACCTAAATTATTAACCAACCTTGTGTCAATTAAAAAACTCACCACGGATTCTAATTGCAATGTAATTTTTCATTCATCTTTTTGTGAGTTTCAGGAGTAGGGCAAGAGAAGGACGATTGGACGTACTAAGGAGTGAGAAGGTCCTTACTATCTTGAAGAACCAAGTGAGCAAGGTAACAAAGGAAGTAATTCACCTTTATCATTTATTGCCGAGTCTTCTAAGTCCAATAAAGACAAACTTTGGCTTCATCATTTTCGATTTGGTCATCCTTCGTTTAGTGTTCTCAAAATAATGTTTCCTTTATTATTCAAAAGATTAGTTTTAGAAGACTTTCATTGTGATGTGCGTGAACTTCCAAGACATAAGCGAGTCTCATTTCCAGTCAATAATAAAAGAAATTCTCTTCCTTTCACGCTTGTTCTTAGCGATATTTGGGGACCCTCGATGATTCCTAATAGTTCTAGATCTCAATGGTTAGTGTCTTTTATTGATGACTGTACTCGTGTAACCTGGCTATACCTTCTAAAAAATGAATCAGAAGGGAGCACAAATTTTCAAATCTTCTACAATATGATCAAAGCTCAATTCAATGTTGCAATCAAAAGATTTTGCTCAGATAATGCAAAAGATTATTTCAACCAGACCTTGCCACCTTTCTTCCAAGAAAAGGGCATAATTCATGAGTCTTTTTGTGTTCATACTCCATAGCAAAATGGAGTGGTCGAAAGAAAAATGGTCATCTTCTAGCCATTACAAGTACTCTCCTGTTTCAAAAAAAAAATGTTCTAAAACAATATTGGGGAGAAGCAGCTTTGACAGCCACTCACCTCATAAATAGATTATGCCCTCAAAAATCTTGATTCAAAGAGTGCAATTCAACTCACAAATTTCAATGTGTCCAATGGTCTTGCTCCAAGAATCTTTGGTTGTGTGTCCTTTGTACACATACACACTCAAAATAGGGGAAAACTTGATCCACATGCTCTCAAATGCATCTTTGTTGGCTATTCTTCCACCCAAAAAGGGTATAAGTGTTATCATTCTCGAACAAAGAAATTTCTTTTGTCAGTCAATGTCACCTTTGTTGAAAAAGATCCATATTTTGATTGTCCTTATCTTAAAGGGGGAGACATCTTTCTTAGAAGACAAGGACAGATTTTTTCTCCTTGAGTTTCCCAACTCTTCTTCCAACTTCAACTCTCATCCCAGTTCCAATCATCGTTCGATTCCCATGTCATCTTCTGAGCCTGAGTTATTCCCAACAAATCACAAGTCACAAGAAGAAATGATAAAGGAGAAGCAACCTAATTGACTCGCCCACTACAATTGTATTCAAGGAGAAAAGTGCCAATCACTCAACCTGTGCAAGTTCAATTGTCCGAATCTAAACCTAATCCTGATGCAACTGAGGTAATTACTATTCTCGATTCTCATGAAATTGAATATGATCCAAATGATTTTGATGTTCCTATTGCTATCAAAAAACGAAAAAGAACCTGTACCAAACATCCTTTACACCTATTCATGTCTTATAAGAACTGATCCCCAAAACACGAGGCCTTTCTCACCAACTTAAATACCATCCCTATACCCAAAACCTTATCTAAAGCATTACGTAATAAGAATTGGAATGATGCTATAAAGGTAGAGATGGAAGCACTTGAGAGAAATAAAACATAAGAGTTGGTGAGACTACCAAGGGGGAAGAAATAGGTATGATGTACGTGGGTATTCACAATAAAATATAGATCTGGATCCTTGGAGAGATACAAAGGAAGGTTGGTTGCCAAAGGGTACACACAAACTTATGGGGTGGATTATCTTGAGACTTTTGCTCCAGTAGCCAAGATGAATACTGTGAGAGTACTGTCGTTGTTGGCTGCCAACTTGGGCTGGAAGTTACAGCAGTTTGATATTAAGAAGTACCACCAAGTTTTGGACCAAAGACAAGTGAAGATAAGGTGTGCGGGTTAAAAAAGGCACTATATGGTTTGAAGCAATCTCTGAGAACATGGTTCAGGCAATTCACCAAGTTAATGCTCAGCATGGGATATGAATAGAGTCAAGGTGATCACACTCAGTTTGTAAATCATTCGGCTTCACAGGGAGTGACTGCACTGCTAGTATATGTAGATGACATCATTGTTACTGGGAATGATGAGGAGGGAATGGAGAGATTGAAAAGGTACCTGATGAAAGAATTAGAGATCAAGGAGTTAGGTAGGTTGAAGTATTTTCTAGGCATCGAGGTTGCACACTCAAAGCAAGGAATATCTCAGCCAAAGTATATCTTAGACTTGTTGTTTGAGACTGGTAAGCTAGGAAGTAAAGCTATTGGTATGCCTATAAAGCCTAACCACCAACTTGGAGATGTTCCAGAAGAAGTGGATAAAGGATCCCATCAAAGGCTTGTTGGGAGGCTTATTACTTGTCACATACAAGGCCAGATATAGCCTACACTGTGAGAGTGGTGAGCCAATTTACGCATAATCCTAAGGAACTGCATGTTAAAGCAATACATAGGATTTTACAATACTTGAAAGGAACACCGGGCATAGGAATATTAATCAAGAAAGGGGAAGAGTCGACTTTTAAGGATTATATAGGAATAGATTATGCAAGGTCAATCATCGATAGCAGGTCAACTTCCAGGTATTGCACACTTCTAGGACATAATCTTGTAACATTAAGAAGTAAGAAACAAACTGTGATAGCCCGGTCAAGCGCAAAAGCCGAGTTCAGGTCAATGGCCTTGGGAATATGTGAATTGCTATGGCTCAAGATAATTTAGTACAAATCCAAGATCAAGTGGAAATATCCCAAGAGACTCTATTTTTATAATAAATCAGCTATCAACATTGCTTACAACCCAGTATTACAAGATCGAACAAAACATGTTGAGGTTAATAGGCACTTCATAAAGGAAAAGCCAAATAATGGCTTCATCTGCACTCCGTTTGTGTCCACCGGTGATCAACTTGCTGATATGCTAACAAAGGGACTTTCCACTACTGTGTACTAGAGATTGATAAACAGGCATGGAAAGGAAGACATTCACTCACTAGCCTGAGGGGGGGTGTTGAAAAGATGCAGTTTATTTACTTTAGGAAAATGTTGAAAAGATGCAGCTTATTTACTTTAGGAAAGCTTATTATAATCCCTGATTGTTAGGGATTTAATTTAATTTTTCTGATTCTGTTTTATTATATTTATTTTCCAGATTCTGCTTTTGGATAGTTTCCTATTTTACGAGGTTTGACTCTTATTCTCTCAATTGTATATATTTGGGTATAATGCCCTGAGAATAACAAGTTCAAATTTGTGTTAAATTTTTAAAAATTATGATAGCCAATATATGTCAATTGGAGAATAAGGAATGATTTAGTTTTCTTTTTTCCCCTATAGAGACTATGAGAATTAAAGATTATGAGATGATACTGCGAAGTAGTTGATTTTGGCATCTTGACCTTGCCATTCAAAAGAATTATGAAACTGATAGAATTGTCAACCATACAATCCAAGCAAGACGGAAGCAATGGAGGTATACAACTGCAGTCTAGTGTGGGCAAAAAATAAAACTTAGTTGAATGGGAAATTTTAACATTGATCGGTCAAACAATATATTATGGCAGTCAACGATTATCCAACAAAATATCTACATGCACAAAGAATAAGCATAGCTAAGATAAGAATGATAGATAGATGTATGTTCATACAAGAGAAGATAAACATGAGTACATCTAGACCAAGTGAAATGCAGTGCCAATTGAAGGCAAAATGAAGTTGACACATTTAAGGTTGTCGTAAATTAGGGAAGTCTTGACTATTAGAGATTGAAATAAATTTAGAAAGGTTATATCCTAGAATCAAGGGAAATAACTAGAATCATGGACTGATTGTGAGAAATTTTAGGATTAACCCTTTCTATGTTTTCTTATTTAAGTTGTAAGCTTAGTGCTTGTTTTGATATGAATAAAAGTATTTTTTATTTTCTCTCCCTTTATATTTTACTACATGGTATCAGCAGTCTAGGACTCAATTATGAGTTATAAGGCTGCCATGGTTGGCTCCGGTTCAGCCTCTTCGGATGCCAGCAGCCGTGTGACATCTTCGGAGGGAGGTGACCAGCCAGCAACTATTTCTCTTTCTAAGCATTCTCTTCAAATTACCATTCACAAATTGAATGGCAAAAATTATCTCGAGTGATCTCAGTCTGTGCGGTTGGTAATCGATGGCAAAGGGAAACTCGGCTATTTATACGGTGAAGTGAAACCGCCAGCTGCTGATGATCCAAAATACAGGCAGTGACGATTTGAAAATTCAATGGTTACCGCATGGTTGATCAACTCTATAGATCTGGTAATTGGAAAACCATTCATATTCTTGCCAACAGCCCGCGATGTGTGGAAAGCAGTTAGAGAAACATATTCGGATTTGGACAATCATTCACAATTGTTCGAATTGAATACCCGAATGTGGAAAATGCAACAAGGTGAACGTGAAGTAACAGATTATTATAATGCGATGATGGCTGTTTGGCAGGAGTTAGATCTATTTAAAGAAGAAGAATGGGAAAGTCAATGCTCTGTACAAAAAGAAAATAGAAAGAGGTCGGGTATTTGTTTCCTTGGCTGGTTTAAATAAAGAACTAGATGAGGTTCGGGGACGTATCTTAGGACGAAAGCCATTGCCAACTATGAGAGAAGTTTTCTCAGAAGTGCGTAGAGAAGAAGCACGGCGGAAAATGATGTTGCAAAATGTTACTGACACAAAAATAGACAGTGACGGGTCTGCTCTTGTGGCCCGAGGTGCTGACTTAGATGGAGATAAACGAGGAGGAAAGCAAAGGCCTTGGTGTGATCATTGTAGGAAGCCGTGACATACTCGGGAAACCTGCTGGAAGTTACACGGAAAACCAGCAGGTTGGAAGAAAAAATCAAGCAGTGACAACAAGTCAGGGGGAGATGTCCGTGCATTTTAAGTGAGTAATTCAGATTCGAGGCAGCAATCATCCTCTGAGCCTCTTTCTTTTACAAAGGAACAATTAGATCATTTATATAAAATGTTTCAATCCCAATCTGTAGGAAATTCTTACCCATCCTGTTCTCTAGCTCAGTCAGGTATTTTTTCCACTGCCACTATTGCTTGTTCAAAGTCCAATGGCATTTGGATATTAGATTCAGGTGCCACTGATCATATGACTCGTAGTTCGCAATTTTTTTCTTCATATACACCTTGTGCAGGTAATCAAAAGGTTAAAATTGCAGATGGTTCCTTTGCTACTATTGCTGGGAAAGGAACAGTATCTATTTCTCCTTCTCTAAACCTTAGAGATGTTCTGCACGTTCCTAACCTATCATACAATCTCTTGTCAGTTTGTAAACTAACCTTTGATCATAATTGTCGGGTTAATTTTTGGTCTTCTCGTTGTGAATTTCAGGATTTAACCACGGGGGAGATGATTGGGGGTGCTAAACAGGATGGTGGCCTCTACCTCTTTAATACAAGATCAACCTTTGAAAGGCAAGACCAACAAACCTGTTTTAATTCTATTTCTGTTTCTAGTGACAGTGACATTGTGTTATGGCATTATCGATTAGGACATCCTAGCTTTCCATATTTACAACGTTTGTTTCCAAAATTATTCATGAATAAAAGCCCTTCAGTTTTTCAGTGTGAATCTTGTGAATTAGCAAAACATCATCGTGCTATTTTTCCATCTCAGCCATATAAGAAATCAAAACCATTTTCCATAATTCATAGTGATGTTTGGGGTCCTTCTAGAGTAACAACTTTTTCCGGAAAGCGTTGGTTTATTACTTTTATTGATGATCATACTAGGGTCACATGGGTTTTCCTTTTAAAAGAAAAATCTGATGCTACAGCTGTGTTCAAAAATTTCTATAACATGGTTCAAACACAATTTCAGACTCAAATTAAAATTTTTCGAAGTGATAATGGAAATGAATTTTTTAACAATGTGTTAGGGAATTTTTTCGCTGAGAAAGGTATTATTCAACAAAGTTCGTGGAATAATACACCCCAACAAAACGGGGTGGCTGAAAACAAAAACAAACATCTCGTTGAGATTGCTAGGGCAATCAGTTTTCAAACTAAGGTTCCTAAGTATCTATGGGGGATGCCGTTTTAACAGCCGCTTATTTGATTAACAGACTGCCTACACAAATTTTGAATTTTAAAACACCCTTACAACTTTTCACTGAGTGTTTCCCTAACTCTCGGCTAGTGGCAGACATTCCCTTAAAAATTTTTGGAAGTGTGGCCTTTGTGCATAATCATGATCCTAAATGTTCTAAACTTGATCCAAAAGCACATAAATGCATTTTTGTAGGCTATCCTACTAATCAAAGGGGTTACAAATGCTTTGATCCGGTTTTGAAAAAAATATTTGTGTCGATGGATGTTACTTTTTTTGAAGGAACCTCATAATATAGTAACTCTCATCTTCAGGGGGAGAAAAACACCAGTGAAGATGGTTTTTTAAATGGTTCTGATTTAACATTTGAATTTATCCATAATGATGTTCCTCACAACTGGTCAATAAATGAAAATGAGGCAGAAATTATTCCTCACAACTGGTCACTAAATGAAAATGAGGTAGAAATTACAGAATTAGTGGAAATAAATGAATTAAATATTGAAAACGTTGAACAACCAGTGGTAATGCCATCTCAAAATGAAAATGCTGAAACAACAGAGATGGATGCGAAATGATATAAAGGTCTTGTATACTCAAAAGAACATCTTGCACTGAAAAGGAGAGGCACTATTCCACAGCGTCACCAAGAATCTAACTAGAGGATAGATCATGAAATTCATGATAATTCTTCAAAAGTTCCTCCAGGTAATTCTGAGTCTAATTCTTCTAGTCAGCTTGATCTTCCCATTGCTCTTAGGAAAGGTGTTAGATCTTGTACAAAACATCCTCTCTCAAATTTTGTATCTTATAAAAATATTTCACCTTCATTTTATGCCTTTATTTCACAAGTGTCTAGTGTTTCCATTCCTAATAGTATCCAGAAGGCTCTAAATGTTCCTAAGCGAAAAGAAGCTGTTTTTGAGGAGATGAGAGCTTTGGAAGAGAATGCTACTTGGGAGAAAGTGGATTTGCCGGATGGAAAGACAGTTGTTGGTTGTAAATGGGTGTTTACTTTAAAATTCAACTCAGATGGATCCTTAGAGAGATACAAGGCTCGCCTAGTAGCTAAAAGTTTTACTCGGACTTACGGTGTGGATTACTCTGAGACTTTTTCTCCAGTGGCAAAATTAAATACTGTTCGAGTGCTCTTGTCTATTGCAGCTAACCTTGATTGGACACTGAATCAGTAAGAATGCATTTCTAAATGGAGACTTAGAGGAAGAAGTCTATATGGAGCCTCCACCTGGCTTCACTGAGGAGTTTGGAACTAAGGTATGCAAGCTGAAAAAGTCTTTATATGGACTTAAACAATCTCCTAGAGCCTGGTTTGAAAGGTTCACAAGGTTTATTAAAAGTTGAGGATACAGTCAAAGACAATCTGATCATACACTTTTCATAAAGAGATCAACCAAAAACAAGGTCTCAGTTTTAATTGTCTACGTGGATGACATAATCTTAACTGGAGATGATATAGAAGAGATGAGTAGACTGAAGAAGAGCTTAGCCAAAGAATTTGAGATTAAAGACTTAGGCCAGCTAAGGTACTTTCTTGGAATGGAAGTGGCAAGATCAAAGAAGGGCATTGTGGTTTCACAACGAAAGTATATTCTTAATCTCTTGAAAGAAACTGGAATGAGTGGTTGCAAACCTTCAGACACTCCAATAGAAGTGAATGCTAAGCTTGGAGAAATTAAAGATGGGGTTCCTCCAGTTGATACAGGAAGGTACCAAAGACTTGTTGGAAGACTGATTTACCTATCACATACACGTCCTGATATTGCCTTCGCAGTGAGTATGGTAAGCCAATTTATGCACTCTCCATGCGAAGAGCATCTTGAAGCTGTGTATAGAATTCTTCGATACCTAAAAGGCACACCAGGGAAAGGACTTTTCTTCAAGAAAAATGAGAAGATAGGGGCTGAGGTATATGTAGACGCAGATTGGGCAGGTTCAATTACTGATAGAAGATCAACTTCAGGGTATTACACATTTCTTTGGGCCAATTTAGTTACTTGGAGAAGCAAGAAGCAAAATGTAGTTGCTAGAAGCAGTGCTGAGGCTGAATTCAGATCAATGGCTCAAGGAGTGTGTGAGATTCTTTGGCTAAAAAGGGTTCTCGCAGATCTTGAGAGACCGGTGAGCCTTCCTATGAAGTTGTATTGTGATAACAAAGCAGCTATCAGCATTGCTCATAATCCGGTTCAACATGACAAGACAAAACATGTTGAGATTGACAGACACTTTATAAAGGAGAAACTTTAAGAGGGAATAATCTGCACTCCGTTTGTACCAAGCATGCAGCAAGTTGCAGATGTTCTAACTAAAGGCTTGTTGAGGCAATCATTTGAGCTTCAAGTTAGCAAGTTGGGCATGATAGATATCTTTGCACCAACTTGAGGGGGAGTGTCGTAAATTAGGGAAGTCTTGACTATTAGAGATTAGAATAAATTTAGAAAGGTTATATCCTAGAATCAAGGGAAATAACTAGAATCATGGACTGATTGTGTTATATCCTAGAATCAAGGGAAATAACTAGAATCATGGACTGATTGTGAGAAATTTTAGGATTAACCCTTTCTATGTTTTCTTATTTAAGTTGTAAGCTTAGTGCTTGTTTTGATATGAATAAAAGTATTTTTTATTTTCTCTCCCTTTATATTTTACTACAAAGGTGTTCTGGACCAT
Source organism: Firmiana major (assembly GCA_033439115.1). Taxonomy (NCBI): domain Eukaryota; kingdom Viridiplantae; phylum Streptophyta; class Magnoliopsida; order Malvales; family Malvaceae; genus Firmiana; species Firmiana major. Next base: position 53,806,868 of record CM065904.1, on the reverse strand, counting down.
TCACTAATGCTCCTATAAGCATAGGTAACTGACTAGAGAATTCCAAGTCAAAAGGGAAAACAAAAGATCAAACATGAAAAGAACCTACATTTATTAATGAACAATATGGCTATAGAGAAAGTACAGCGGTCCAATAGGATCCATGCAGTCAAGCGCACATGTTGAGAAAAGGCTGAATTCATTGTTTTTTCATTTTCTTTTTCTTTTCTTTCTTTCTTTACTTTCTTTTTTGGCTACGTTGAAACAAAATTTTTTTTGTTGTTCTACTAGTCTATTTTGGAAGGAAGTATTTTCTTTAAGATAGGGAAGCAACCAAATGAAATAGGGAATCAAAGAACCTACTTTGATTTCAAAGAATATAACATTAGGAAAAATTAATGGTACTCATTGGACACATGCAAACAGAAGGAACCGTGCTTCATTTGCGTTAATTTGGAGGCAATCTAAATCTCAATTCAAATTGTATGCAATTCTTTATATATATATATATATATATATATATATATATATATATAGAGAGAGAGAGAGAGAGAGAGAGAGAGAGAGAGAGAGGGATGCCAAATCTGTAAGTAACAGGAAAAAGTTGAAGGATGTAAAGAAAATCTACCATAGGATCAGGAGCATCATCTTGTGCACACATTATCCAAGGTACTCCAATATCTTGAGAAACTGCCATTCTAGCAGCCCATGAGACATATCGCTTTGCCCCTTCTCCATAGAATTTTTCATAATATCCATATTCATTTTCAACCTGCAGTTTGAGGAAGATGTTTAATACACTCTAAAGCAATTGCTAAGAGGGGATGCACATCAATTGATTGAATAAGTTCAAGGAAAACGAAGAAAAAATAAGTCCAAGCATGAGGAATTAATAATAATAATAATAATAATAATAATAATAATAATAACAGCATAAACTAACTCAAGGTTATTCTTCCTATGTGTAAGAACTGCGTACATTTCATTCTTTCAACGTATATCAATTTGAATAGCATACTATATCAACTCAGACTCCATAACAAGAAGGTTAATTGCTATCTAGTTTGTTTTCAGTAATATATCATGAAATTTGACTCAAATGATTTTTCACACCTATGCTATTCTAAGTACATGAGTCATAACTGAGCTAGTTATCTTCTAAAACTCACAATTATGTTTCTTTGATTTCTAAAACTCACAACTGTGTTTCTTTGATTTACATTTTCCAAAATGTAAAAATTTCCAAGATCTAAGATCTTAGAAGTTCGCAGGTAGAGATATTGGGCTGATTATGTGGCATGGAGATGGACATCACACATAGGCATAATAACTACTAGGAAGGGCCACCAAGAGGGTACAATCTATTCTAATCATCACCATCATCATCAAAGTCTTTATCCCAATACTGGAATGGCAACATGACAATATATGAATTCATGTTAAGTCGTCAACATGAATTCTAATACTATGTTAAAATTTAAGAGAGCATCCAACCTAAATCCAATCAGTAATTACAGAAGAGGCCTTTGTGATATTAATTTTCTCTGTATATCCTAAACTTGACTGATGTGGGATTTCTATCACCATTTAACATTCCCCATCACGAGTAGGATAATAGATAGGATACCAAATTTAATTATGTAGGATTTTGTCACAAATTTAATGGATCCCCTCCATTATCCATTACCTTTTCGGCCATTACTTTTCAATGAATCCATCATCATTGTTCACATATGTAGGATCTAACCATGAATTTTGGGCTCCATACACGGGAATGGTGATTAAAGGTGTCTTAAAAAGTTAAAACAGAAAGGAGGGGAACCAGCGTCCACTTTACTACATGGCTCAGATCAGATTTTCAACAACGGAAAACATTTGCGAACGCTAATTTTGTACTTGCCTGGGCCAAGATGATTGGACCACCTTGTGATGCAAAAAGCTTCTCTTGCTTCATGAGGTTCACTATGTATGTCATGAACCTCTGCATGTAATGCTAAACCACAAAAAACAAACAACTAAATAAGCTAGCAGTCATACAGCATTCCATGAAGTAATAATTAAAGCACAAACTGTTAACAGCTAAGAAAGAAAGTAAAGATAACTACTAGGGGCTACTATTCACTAATCTGAGACACCAGCAGTCCCAATTTCTCACCTTGAAGGGCTCATTATCAGTTCGAAACACAGTTCCAGGGACATAGTGCAACCAGACAGGTACTCCCCTGTATTATACACATTTTAGTTAATCTAAACAGTTCCTATATGTTTTAGTAGTATTAAATATTAATAAATGTGTAATTCAATGATTTGAAGCATCAAAATGTCAACTTTCTTTAAATTTATAATAAAAATAAACGCACCCAAAATTCCATTCAGCTGCTACAAAGGGGCCAATTCGAAGAATCATATACATCCCAGCTTGCTGAACAATCTTTACAAACTTGACCAGATCATATCGTCCTTCAAAATTGTACTGCAAATTAACAATTGAAAGGTCACAAATTTTGAGCTTAGTCAAAAAAAAAAAAAAATACATTACACTTTGAGCAATCTTCGTCCTACAAACCACTTCAGCGGATTTGAAGCACTTACTTTTCCTGGAGAAAGCTCATGTCCGTTCCAGAACACATAAGACTCAATGACATCAACCCCTCCTTCCTTTGCTGTTTGAACCAGTCCTGGCCACATCTGCCATAGTACGAATTAAGCTTATGAAGCAAGCATTTCATATTAGAGGGAAAAAATCACAAATGTATATTCCAAAGAAAGCAAGCAATTAGCGAGGCTTAAACTATAAATGAAGCAAAATTGGATGAAGTTGGTTTGGAAAATGATTGCATCCTCAGAGAGATTGTGACATCAATTACATGACTTTGGTATTAAAAAAGAGTTTAATGAATGGAAAAAGTGGAATAAAATGCAAATGTGCATCACAAAAAACCTCTAAAATTTAAATTGGAATCAGGGAAATTTGGTTTTCACTTTTGAAAGATCGAAGAATGTTAAAGGGAAAATAAGTGTAAGAAACAGACCCCAGGAACACTACGGGGGTAATGAATGGCAGCAGATATCAGAAGCTTGCGTTGGCCACCAATGATGAGAGAGCGGCGGTCATGAGTTACATTGGCAGCAGAACAAAAGTTGAAGAAAATTAAGAAAGAAAGCAAGAGCAATGGAAGGAACTTCATTTTTTTTTTTTTAGATTTATGAGGTGAGGTTTGGTTTGGTTTGGTTTGGTTTGAGTAAAGTGTTGTCCTTTTATAGGAAAGAAAAAGGCTGATGCGAGGACAGACTGACAGCCGTCATGAACTCATGTGCATTAGCATAGCTGATTGCTGAGACGGTGACAATGACAGAGGTGTGGATGGAAAGAAGTGGGTAATTGAGGAAAAAAATGAATAGATTTGCCGCGTTTTTTAGTTGCTCCCAAGATGTTGCCCGTAACAAATATAGTATCATATCCGAATCCAATCAAAATGTTAAAATTAAAAGGAAATAATATAAAAAATAAAGATTTGTCTAATAATTATTATATTTTTTAAAAAAGAAATTAAATTTAAGATTTAAATTTTTTTCTTATTAATTGAGAAAATAAATACTACATTTTTTTTTTCAAAAGAGAGATAACATGGGCACAACATTTTTTCTGTTTCTTTCTTTTTTTTTTCTTTTTTCATTCCTTTTTATTTTTTTTCTCTTTCTTTCCTTTTTTTTTTCTTATGTTTCTTTATTTGTTTCTCTTTTCTTTCTTTTTTTTTTCTTACTTTCTCCTTTCTCTCTTCCACCATTTTCTCTTCCTTCTCTTTACCCTTATGGCCAACCAAATTTTTTTTTTTTAAAATCCGACGATTAACCACAATATCGATTGTCATTCAACCCGTTGGCTAACACTCGTCAACGAGTTTGACCTCCAAAATACTTCAAACTCTTCATTTTTTCTGTTCATTGCATTTCGCACCTTGATTTCTTCTAAAAGCGCCTAAATTTCTCTAAACCTAATGTAAGGTCCACAATTTTGTAATTTAACCTTATGACTTTGTGATGTGTATATATAAGTCATAAATAATGAAAATCATGAGGAATGTCTATTGGAAGTTGTAAATGTGTATGGAATGAATACATACAAGTTTTAAAATATAGAACAAGTGTAAGAGGGATAATTCCATGAGTGGAATGTGATAATATTGAGTTTTGAGTGGTTAAGTAAAATGGAATGAGTTTTATACTTCCAATTGATGATATATTGTATACCTTTGGCTATACAAAGGATACACACAAGTTTAAATGTGTATAAGGTATGAAAGGATGTCATTTTCAAGCCTTAAGTGTGGATGGATGAGAAAAATGACCATGGTAGCGAAATGTATGAAGTTTGGTATGTGTTTACTGCAGAAAACTGTAGTAAAATTTGGAAATATGAATGAGAGATCGATCTCATGGGATGAGAGATCGATCTCAAGGAGCAAAAAATGCTCAAATTCGAGCAATTGAACAGGGACAGATCGATCTGCTGGGCATTATGTGTTGAAGGAATCGATCTCTGAAGGACCAGATCGATCTCCTTAAGATTCTGTATTGCAACAAATCGATCTCATGAAGTCTGGAAGGTCAGTTTCAAGAGGAAAAATGCAGACCAGATCGATCTCCTAGGATAGCAGATCGATCTCATCAAGATAATTCTATAAATACTGGACTTCTGCATTTCATTTTCCTGAGAGCTACTATTCCATTTAGAAACTAAAGTGAAACCTAGCCAAGAAACACTAGAAAACTTTAGTTTGTGATCAATTTTGAGTGAGGTATAAGTGAGCAAAGTTGTTCTTAGCAAAGAGGAGATCAGCATACTTGGAAACAAAGGATTGGAATCAAGAGCTGAGAAAGCAAGGAGGATTTTACCATCTTGGTGAAAAATGAAGGAAAATTCAGCTAGGTAAGATTTGATGCACCAAGTTAATATATGTTAAACTAGATGTGTTAATGAGATTGTTGGTGTATATATGATTTGTTGGAAATGAAAGGATCATGAAAAATGAGCATGACCTAGCTTTGGCATGAAAGTGAGAAAGTGATGAGGAAATGATGTCAACATTGATTTAATAATGGAATATGCATGTAGGAAAGATTATGAGTTAATTTTATGAAATGCATATATTGGAAATAAGGAGTGATGAATATAATCATGTGAAAATATGGCCATATTGAGAGAAAATAGTGAGAATAATGAATTTTATTAAGATTTGGCAAATGAAATGAGTATATAGTGATATACTAATGCCAATAATTGTAATAGCTTCAAAAATCATAGTGGAGGCTGATCAGACTGCAAGAGTGAGCAGAACCGAAGAAGTGAGGTCATTTGACGTGATCCAAGGTAAGGGAATTTCGTAAGTAGCTAGAGATGGCTACACATATTTTAAATAGAGTTTTGATATTATACTCTATATGAATTCCCATGAATATGCCTAATGTGTGATAGAGACAAATGAGATAATATGTGTTTTATCCAAAGATAGGATAAAAAGCCTGAGAAGCATGTTGTAAACCGAAATGCATGAGTTGCATGATAGAATGGCTAATGTTTTCATGTATATGCGAAAAACAGCACATTTAAGTGCTTATTTGATTTACTTGAAAAAAAAAGTGATTTGAATAGCCATATATCTGGTTTTGTGTGAAAACCATAAGTGCTAGAGAGTACTCGCACTATATTTTGAGATATGCATTACATAGTACTAGAGGATATACTCGTACTATATTTTAATGCTATTTTATGCATGTTAGAGTACTGGGAGCTTTGCTCGTACTCAGTTTGTGATTGATGCATATAGAGTATTGGGAGCTATACTCATACTCAGTTTTACATGGTAGAGTGCTGGGAGCTTTGCTCGTACTCGACTTTTCATGATTTATACATGATATCGTACTAGAGCGATAGCTCGTACTTGAATTGAAAAGAGAATTATGCATTATCCTAGTGCTAGAGATTACTCGCACTAGTGTTTGATATTTTGAAATGCATACACAATGTTTAAGAGGTGGAGTGCTGATTGTGAGTCACACTCAAGACGCGCACTATTGTTTTACGTGATATATAATACATATTAAAGAGAGAAAAACTGTGACGATTTCATTCGTGTAGACTGAGTGTCACACAATTGAGATGTTCGCACGTAGATTTAGAGACGTGACATTTATTCCATAGTAAGAGGGCTAATACTTATGGTAAGCACCCCGACTATAATGTATGTTCGTGGTATAAGGACTAAGACCTATGGCAGGTATCCCGACCATGAGGAGAGGGTCCATGGGTGTACGTTGTACCGTGTGAGTGGCATGAAGTACATTGTACCATGTGTTGTGTGGAGTTGTGGAGTTGAGGAGTTGATAGTTAGCGGTTGTGATGGACTGACCCCCCTCACGTTACAGCAGTGATACCTGCACACCGAGATCTGTGTTGCCTGGTATATCATATTATAGGATATGACCATAGTCCAGGAGAGTATTTCATTTAGCCACTGAGTCTCGCATGTTATATTACTTGTTTTCATGATACGGTTAGACCTGAGAGAGATAGGTCGAAAATCGATATTTATGTTGTGTTGTGAACTGCCATATTTACTTGATTTAAATGTAAATGACATGATTGAGATAAAGGCATTCCTAATGTTATAAATATGCACTGTTTTGCATGAATGCCTACAATTGATAAATAAGCATGATTTCAAGTACATGGAATTTAATCTGTATTATATTATATCATTTTAATACATACTTTGAGATGAGAGAAGGAAAGACAAAGCTTTATTTTCAGTAGATAGTGCGATTATCTACTTGCTTGCCTGATTTCCTTACTGAGCACGTTGTATGCTCACCCCCTTATTTTTCATCCTCTACAGATCATCCGCAGTAGAGTGAGTCCGACTGAGGTATAGCATTCATTGTATCCGCTGTCTATCCATCTTACAAGAGGTATACACAGTCGAACATTTTGTACTGAACAATATATAAGCACAGTTATGTAACCAAGTGTACGTTCAGAATGTACATGTATAAATATTGTATAACAGTATATTCTATATGTATTGTGATTGAATGTGAGTGGATGACTAATATCGAATCACAGCCCAACAGTTGAGGAAAGAAAGGTAAGTAAAGTAAAAAGCGAAAAATTTGTAGTGGGTTTTGGTAAGTCATGTATTGAGGTTGTGACACCTAATCTAAAACTCATATCTTTGAACTCCAAAAATACTCTTATTTTTTTTATCTATAACCCTTTCTCTTTTACTATATTCTTATTGCTCTTTCCCTTTACTTTTTCTTCAAGTTTTAAGCAAAAAATCTCTATAAAACTTTGAAAACCCAAAATCCCTAACTACCAATGTCAACGATGATGGCTTCGAAAACTCCTATGCCGTTGACTTTAGTTTTGGTTATTAGTTAAGAATATAGTAGCATATCTAATTCCAATCCAATGTTAAAATTAAAAAGAAATAATATAAAGAATAAGGTTTTGTCCCAAAGTTCAAATCTTTTTCCTTTCTTTATGAACTAAGAAAAAAATAAATACTACAAGATAAATAAAGATAAAAAGTTAAAAAAAGCTTTCGAACAAAATGACATTTGCAATTGAGCCCATAAAATTTTGCAATCAATTAAGCCTTTAAATTTAAATTTACACTCAATTTAATATTTTTTTTAAACATAAATTGTTAATCTTATTATGGTTTTAGCCACGTCTACTGAAATATTAACGTGGCATCCATATATAAGAAATTTCACCAAACCCATTGACATAGGCCCCACATTTTTTTCTTCTTTTTTCCTATTTTTCTTTTTTTTTCCTGTCTTTTTCCCTTTTTTCTTATTTTTCATTTTTTTCTTTCTTCTTTTTTCTTTCTTTCTTTCTTTCTTTCTTTCTTTCGTTCTCTCCCTACTCCATGACGGGCTAGCTTCAAATTTTTCTAGAAATTTGACGATCAGCTGCCACACTGGTTGCCCGTTAGCCCATTGGCTGCCACTCGTCGGCAATGATTTAGCTTCCAAAATACTTCAAACTCTTCCTTTTTATGCACGTTACATTTCAAACATTGGTTTATTCTAAAAACACCTAAATTTTTCTAGATCAACTTAAAACTCATATCTTTCAACTTAAAAAATACCCATTTTTTTGTCCAAAAGCCTTTCTCTTTTACTATGTTCTTTTTCCTCCTCCCCTCTACCTTTTTATCAAGTTTCAAGCCAAAAATCTCTATAAAACTTTTGAAAACTTGAAACCCTTAACTACCCGCACCAATGATTGTGACTTTAGTTTTGTATTTTTAGTGTGTTACTACTTTTTGGCTAAGGGCAAAAGACTAACTTTTTTGTATTTTTGATTTGGTGTTGATGATAATTTTTTTTTTTACTTTTTTGTTTGATGAAATTGAAAATTTTCTTATCTTTTATGTTGAATGGTTTTGCTGTGTTTGGGTTTGATTTTTGATTTGTTTGTTAGTTAAGTTGTTGTTATATGAATTTTTGGGTTGCCTAAGTTGGTGTATTCATGAATTTTTTTTATTTCATTTTCCATCGTGTGTAATTTTTGTCACGTGGATTTTTTGGACGTAACAATTACCGTTTACTAAAGGGCTTAATTGAGTATAAATTAAAATGTAAGGGCTTTATTGATTGTTAAAAAAATGTTGGGGGCTCAACTGCTAATATCATTTTTTGGGTTTTTTTACCCTTTTGCTATAAATAACTTATCTAAATATATTTAAAATATTAGCATTCAACAATAATCTTATAGACTATAATTACGTAAAATCATTAACTGCAGTTGCTAAAGCATGTACAGTCTAGTATCTTTACTTATGATTTTTTAAATTTTAAAACTTTTCATTTTCAGGCAACATGACTCTAACTACATTTATAAACTAAAGTTTAGTTTAATATACTAAAAAAAAATCACATTTTACTTAACCTTAATTATAAAAAACTACTATTTTCAACATATTGTAGTCTTTAGATATTAAATGTGTAGAAATAAACTACGATTTTTTTTTTTGTTTCAAACATTGTCTTTTGTGACCCAAGGCTCAATGGTTTCTTCCAAATTCAAATACACTGGAAAATCATTTTAGTTCTAAACAAGGTTGTTGCAACAATTCATATATAAACATTTTGCTTTTTGAATAAATTTAACTATGGTTTTTACTTATTAATAGATTATTTAGGTTTTTAAACTTAGTCTTTTTTAACATATTTAATCTTTAGATATTAAAAGTATAAATAGAATATGATTTTTTTTTCAAAGGTAGTCTTTTGTGGTTCAAGACCCAATGTTTTCTCATTTAAGATTTAAGTAAATTGGAAAATCATTTTAATGTTAGGTAAAACTGCAATGTCATTTATAAACAGACATTTTACTATTTGAATAAATTAAACTACGATTTCTTTCACTAATACACTATGGTTTAGGTTTTTAAATACCTTTTGTAGCTTAATGTTTCTTTTTCCAATATTTAAGTACATTGGAAATTATTTCAGTTTTAGGTGAGGTGGATGCAACGTCATTTATAATAAAAATTTTGATATTTGAATAAATTTAACTAAGGTTTAGAGTTTTAAATGTAATTTTGGGTTTGATGTTTTGTCTTCCAATAATCAAATACAATAATCAAAGACTAGGTGTTTTTTCCTAGGCTTATAATTACGAAATAAACTACATCTTTATCTTCAATGTAATTGTTACAAGGTCATGAACAATGTAAAGAAAAGAGATAGACATTAAGGTTTATGTGGTTCAACAATGTGCTTACATCCACGAGGAAAACTGTGAGTGTGCCATTGTGTAATTTGTGTTAACTAGACTATTTACTAAGTATAAGGCTCTTGACAAGATTGGTTGGGTGTCCGAATGTGACTATACTACAAGTATGTAAGAAAGGAATAAGGTGTAAAGTAAATAGGCTGAGCCTATGTAGGAATGAGTGCCAAATGATGCTTCCTCCTTGGAAATGGGGCCTATTTATAGGTAAGTGAGGTGCACTGTATTATGCCATGTGTCATCATCTGGAAGCGTTTGGTTGTCTGAGTAGAATTAGTCTATCTTCAGGCAATGAGATGGGGAAGACCATAAGACTGAATCAGATCTAGAATGAGCCTATTGGGCTAGGCCAAGCGTGTGGTCTCTGGGCTTGTAACGACCCAAATTTCCACACAATTTGATTGGGCTACAAATCTATATTAGGTCAGAATAATAACTTAGTCTGATTAATTTTCTTTTTTAGTAACAAATTTTAAACAAATTATATTCTCATTCCCCATACACATCTTGTATGCATTACTGTACCTACAAAAATTTTAGATACAAAAGAATTGTTTAAACTTGAGTATACTTTCGATGCAGAAATATGCTCCGTGGAATCATGACTGTGCGGAATGCCTTATTAACGGAAGTGATCCGAACTACAGAGGGGCTCTGTGGAGGAAAGTAAAGGGGTGAACTCAACATGCCTAGTAAGAAAAACCTCATAGCAGGTAGATAAATACACTACCTAAATATATATATATATATATGTGTGTGTGTGTGTCTGTCAAATCTAGAAATTTTCAAGAAAGTATACAAGTAGTTTGGCAAATTCACAAATACCAAAATCAGATTTCAGAAATCAGAACATATATTGGTAGCAAAATTAGCTACTGTGGTAAATACAGAAATTTCAGAGCTTTCAGTAGCAAAATAAACAAATTTTCAGATATCACAGTTTATGCAGGTAGTTCAGAAAAAATTTCAAATATTCACAGAGGCACTGCCAATTCCGAAAAATCAAAGTCGGACAAATCCATGACAATTTCAGTATGAAAATGGAGCTGAAATCAATACCGTTTTCTAAAATTTTAATCAGCATTTAAAAGCAATGACCGTGTGGCACTTTGGTCCTGCAGGATTCAAGAGGTGGCCCTCACGATCTTTTATGCATTAAAATATTCAGTTCCATACGAAAATACAATCACAAAGTCAATTCAAAAGTTCAAATAGATGAGACAAGGCAAACATGTTATATCAGATATCAAAAATGACAATTGACTAATGTTAGTGACTCCGGGCAATCACGGACCAAGTATACCAGGATGTCAGGTGTCGTGGGAGTAGTCAGCTACCTAAACGGCTCACACAGTACACTATTTCCCACTACACATGGTACATCGTACACACATGCACACAACATGGTACATCGTACTCCATGGACCTCGGCATCATTCACAATTCAGTATAATTTCATCATTCACAATTCCACATAATTTTACCGTCGCCTTTTTGCCTCAAATCACGTGCGAGCAGGTTAGTGCAAGATCACACAGGAATACACATCTGACTATCACGGTTTTATCATCAAAATACTTAAATCTCGTGTAAGATCACATAACAATACACGTCTGACTAGCACAATTTTAATATCAGAACACTTAAATCTCGTTTCAGCGCATAAAATAGAGTAAAAGGGGTTGGTCTTGCCCTTCAGTTAAAATCCACAAAACACGATTTTTCAGTATAATTTCGAAATTTTAGGTTTTTCACAAATAATTTTAAAGCTACTCAAATATTTATTTAAATAGGCTCGATAATACTATATCGAAAATCAAGGTGATTTTCAAGTTTAAAACTTTTTTCCTAAAATTTCATAATGGTAAAACTCAGCCTAGAATTTTCTACAGTTCAGGTGACTAAAAATTTCTGTTCTAAAATTCGCAGTCTCAAATACCCAGAAAATAAACACAGATATTTTTTGTAGTTCGCGAATATCTTTCTACAATAGAAATACAACCTAAATTTATATCTACAAAACATCAGATTTATCTCTACCAGCACACGAGAATTTTTCTAATCTTAATGTTTGTTTGTAGTCCTTGAAGCTTTCACATATGGAATTAGTGGGTCTGCTTCACCTGGATTATTCCTCCGAATTTTTGAATTATCTTCCCCGGGGTTTTCTCAAATTCTCGATTTTTTCTTTCCTTTCTCCAAATATATTTTTATTTTATTGTTGTATTATTATTTTTTATATATAATTATATATATATAAATATTACTTTTTTTCTCTCTTTTTTTGGTTTGGCGCCATTTTCCCTTTTTTTTCTTTGTTTCTTCTTCCTCATTTTCTACAGTTCACTGCTCATCAGCTTCCACCATCATTCTCGCCACTGCCTTTCACCCTTTTCCCATTTTGTTTATCGTTCTCTTCATCCTCGTTCAGCCACCACCACTGTAAATCTTCCTTCTTAGTTACCTTCTTCGTTTTCTACCTCCTCATCTATTTTTCCAGCTCACCATTTTCAAGCCGAGGATCACCATTTTTGTCCCTTGCCGAAAGCCTCCATAATAGCAGCTCTTTTCCTCTCTCGTCTTCCTCATTGGTCCCTCTCCTACAATCACAAACTGTAATGATAGCAATAGCTTCCCTCTCTCATCTTTCTCGGCCTCTGTCTCTCTTTCTTATTTTTTTGGCTCCAATTTTCAGAGGAGGGAGTCCCTTTGTCTATCCCCTATGTACCTCAGCCTCACTGAATCGGGTAGAAGCAACCTTACGAGAATTATGTAATGTGGTGAAGTGTTATTCAGGTAAGCCATGAATGAAACAACATGCATGAAGCAGTGAAACACAGTGTGATGACAAGGGCTGAGGTCTTAGCTCTACTTCGTTACTTTAGTTTACTAAATCTCTCCTCCTATTTTCGACCACCAACCACGCGATCCAACTGCCTCGTTTCCAGTTTCCTACGCGCCTCAGACATTCGGCTTCACCTCTATGTACTCTCCTCTGTCTCACCTCACTGCCTAAGTAAGAAAGGAACAAGCTTCATCGTCTGTTCAGTGGCTCCGCACAGCCTCCTTTTAGCATAGCTTGGCCTCCGGGGAACATCTCCTGCTCCTGCTCTCCTCTCGGTCTACCTTCTTCTCTCGCGTGATCTTCTTTAGTTTTTTGTATCAGACTTCTCTCTTGTTTCTTTTCTCTATTGTATCACCTGTTCCAGATGTATGTATATTTATTTTTCCTTTAGCAGGCCTTACCTACTTCGGGTAGCTTTCTTTTCTTTCTCTTACACTACTTCAATAGCCTATTTCAGACCATTTCTTTTTTTTTTTTCCTTTTCAGTTCAGTTAGCTACCTCTACTAATTCATTTGCATTCTTTTCTGTTTCGTTTCCTTGTCCATTGTTGCAGCTTTTTTTTTTCAGTCTTCATGCTTCTCTTCCACACGCGATCTCCACGCGATCTCCACTCCTTTACGTTTCCTCCATTTCACTGCAGTTCTCGGGTTGCTCTTTCCCATGTCACCTGCTACCCTTACGTTTTGCTTCTGTCAGATCATCCTCTCTACTAATTTCATACCTTTGCTTAGGTTACTGAAGAAGCTCTCGGCCTTAAAGCTATACAAGTATCTTTATGTACATATATATATATATGTATGTACATTGATACATATACATATATATAGATATGCATATATATATATATATATATATATTTATTTATTTATTTACTCTTAAGGCTAATGTATTTTTTGTTTAAATAATCACTTCCAAGTCCTTAATGAAAAGTACAATTTAATTTAAATCCTTAATCATGGAATCGTTTCTTTAATTCTACTGGCCACTTCGTTATTCTTGGATAAACCCAAGTACATAAAATTTACGGTGTTTACATTCTCCGCACCTTAAAAAATTTGGTCCCCAAATTTAGAAGTACATCAGTCCTCAAACAAATGTGGGTATTTCTCTCGTATTAGGCTTTCCAATTCCCACGTGGCTTCCTCTGAAGTATGATACTACCACAAAACCTTGACCAAGGGAATCGTTTTAGACCGCAATGCCTTTTTCCTTCCGGTCCTAAATCTGAATCGGCTTCTCCACGTATGTTATGTCCTCTTTCAACTCTAGTGGTTCATACTTAATCACCTATGTCGGATCTAGATGATACTTGTATAACATTGAAACATGGAAAACGTTATGAATATTTGATAATTTCGACGGAATCACCAATCTGTAAGCTTTGCCTCCCACTCAGTCTAAGATCTCGAAAGGTCCAATGTATCGGAAACTCAGTTTTTCTTTCTTTCCAAATCTTATTATACCCTATCTTTAACCTGCTGACATATGAAGCTTTTAATCACAATTTCAATTATATCTCTTATTGTCCCTAATTACCAATATACCTTTAGGAGATTTGGTAAATTTTACTATTTTTCGAATGTAAAATATATCTCTATAATGAGCCTTTGACAACATCAGTTCCTTTAACTATAGATCATTGGGTACACAATTCGGCTTCTAAATCTCAATAAATCATCAGTGCCAACTTCCAAGACCTATTGTAGTACCCATCTGGATATGATTTGCTACATTAATACAGTGTTTATTCGTTATGCTGAGCCTGTTTGATTCAATCAATCAAGTCTGGTTCCATTTGCAGGCTAGCCATCACACAACCACTATCAGTATCAGAAGGGTTTATATCCAACTAAGGTTAGTAAACTGTTTTAACAGTTCACGTTCCCTGACCATCATGTACGATACCATTTCGAAACTCTTTTTGCTCAAGGCATCAACTATTACCTTAGCCTTGCCTTAACTGGGTGGTACAATCTTTAACAATCATAGTCTTTCAGAAGTTCTATCCATTTTTCTTGCCTCATATTCAATTCTTTCAGCGAAAATAATTATCTAAGACTTTTATAATTAAAGAATCTATAATTTCTCATTATTAGTAGTGACGTTATGTCTTCTATGCGACATTACGATTGCCAATTTTTCAATTCATGGTTTTTGGTAATTCTTTACCACATAAGTAATGGTATCCTAACTTCAAACAGAATATTACGACTGTCAATTTCACTTTATGGGTTATGGATTAGGACACTTCTAGAAGCTGTCAAGTTTTTAGGCAGAGAGGTATTTTGAAATACCTTTATTAGCCATTAAACCCGACCACATGAACAAAATACAATCCTAAAGGTTCGAAATTCAACTTACAATCGAATAACATAAAGTAAAATTTATCGTAACTCACATTATCCTTTAGACATAATCCATTCTCAATTCATATCACTTAACCTAGAATCATTTCACATACTAGAATTATTCCCACTTTGTGTACGCCTCTTATCCAAAATATAATCTGTATTCAAAATTTATCACACCTCAAAACTGGTCTTATTTCGTACATCAATTATAATGAAACTCTTTCCTTATTCGAATTAAGTTTCGCATTCAAAATATAAGCACATTTAAATTACAATCCTTAGATTCAAAATGTATTTCATATTCCAAAGTCTCTTTATACCCAAAAACTCTGAATCTTTTTAACAGTTTTGAGTTTTTCCCATTGATCTATAACCTCTGTTTTTGGGAGAATCCGATTGACACCTATTATTGATACAACGTGACCCAGAAGACTTCGGATCCCCTTAATAAATAACGTCAGTACACTCCAAAGTGAATCACTCGGTCTGATAATCTTCTTATCATATAATTCCTGCAATTTGCTTCTTTAGCTCTTCAAATTTAATCGAAGCCATTCAGTATAGTGGTTGGAATATCAGTTCAGTATCAAGTACTAAATCAATTTCAAATTTCATCTTTCTATCTATTGGTTACTCTGGTAAATCATCCGGATTTATGTCGAAAAGAATTATTGTCTACAGGAATGTCTCTTTATTCCGGACACGCCCTATCCTTATCAATCACATAAACAGTGAAACCTTCAACTTTCATTTATACTTTTAGTTCAGTAGTTCATTCTTTCTGTTACAGTGACTTTACTTCTTCACTACTACTCTTTCTTCAGTAAATATCTTTCTGTTGCGCTCCTTACCTTTCCCTTTTCTTAGTAACATCGAAAATATACATCTCATATTATCACAGTTGTACCTTGCGCACTACTTCTTCAAAATAACATCAAATGGAGCTAGTTTAGCTCGATTAAGGATCTTAGTACCTCCTACGAGTTTCTTGAACTTCTTCAGTTTCACATCTCTACTTATCCGAATTATACTCCTTCAAGATCTATTTAATTTCTTATTCATTCTCGGACTTGTTTCATTATGTTTGATTCATTCATTTCATCTATGATTGTCACTTTATTTCATCCAGAACATGCTGTCGTCTAAGGGCTTTTAAAAATATATCCCATGTAATTCTCTGATGTCGACTCTTGGATTAATTCGGGGGATTTCCCTCTGAGCTCGACTTCCCATTTCGATGCAGATGCCACTAAAGCTATTTTTTTTAATAGTAGTGCAATTCAAAAGTCCATATAACTTTCCAAATTCTTTACCACAAAATTGCTAGAGCAACTTTCTCGGTAGAGTTACTTCTAAAATCATCAAGCTTTTCTATCTCATTCATCCAACCCTCCGAATCACTGAATTCTTAACTTTATTGAAAAACGGAAGCTTAAAACTCCTAAAACTGCCTCAGTCTGTTAAGTTCATAGTCATACTCTAAGAATCCATATAAGTTTTCCAATTTAATTTTCTAATTTTCCATTACTGTTGGATTCTTAACTCCAGTATGTAATAGCATGCTATCTTCCGAAATTAGCTCAGTTTTTCTCTCAGTCACACTTCAATCATTATAATTATCATTGTGTCGCTATCACTTGATCAAACAATGTCATTATTGCTACCATGTACCTTTCAAATCTTACAAAGTGGACTCTAAAATTTCCAATGAAACTATAATGTGTACACTCAGTCGAGGGTTCACTACACCTGTTGGGCCTATCTCTACGGCCTTGCGAAACAGTTTATTTTCATCTGCCAATATGGTTGTAATACTAATCAGTCATATTTATCAGTTTCCCTTCATTCAAGGACAGAATTTTCAATAAAGCATAGCCAATATACTCGTTTGTATCTAAATAATGTACAGTAATGTTGGGGATGTGAACTTTTCAAATTTTCTCTCACTTTTAATATCGACTCGTATCAGGCCAACCTTGCTCTGATACCACTTCTGTAACGACCCAAATTTTCAAATAATTTGTGTGGGCTACAAGTTGATATTAAGTCAGAATGACAATTTAGTCTGATTAATTTTCTTTCTTAGTAACAAATTTTAAACAAATTATATTCACATTCCCGAGACACATCTTGTATGCATTACTATACTTACAAATTTTTAGATACAAAAAAATTGTTTAAGCTTAGGTATACCTTTGATGCAAAAATATACTTTGCGGAATCATAACTATGAGGAATGCCTTACTAACAGAAGCGATCCAAACTACAGAGGGGCACTTTGGAGGAAAGTAACAGGGTGAGCTCAACATACGTAGTAAGAAAAACCTCATAGAAAGTGGATAAATACACTACCTAAAAATTTATATATATATATATATATATATATATATATATGTGTGTGTGTGTGTGTGTGTGTGTGTGTGTGTGTATGTGTCTACCAAATCCAAAAAATTTTACAAAGTATACAAGTAATTCGACAAATTCACAGATACCAAAATCAGATTTGAGAAACTAGAACATATAAGACCTTTATACGTAGGTCTTGTGAACGATATAAAGGAACATACATTATTTCCCAGTAACACGGTACATCGTACACACATGCACATAGCATGGTACATTGTACTCCATGAACCTCGACATCATTCACAATTCAATATAATTTCATCATTCACAATTCCACATAATTTCATCATCGCCTTTTTACCTCAAATCATGTGCGAGTGGGTCAGTGCAAGATCACACAACAATACACACCTGACTAACACGATTTTATCATCAAAATACTTAAATCTCTTGTAATAGATTTGTGCAAGATCACACAGCAATACACGTCTGACTAGCATGATTTTAACGTCAAAACACTTAAATCTCTTTTCAGCGCATAAAATAGAGTAGAAGGGGCCGATCTTCCCTTTTTCAGTTAAAATCCACAAAACATGGTTTTTCAGTATAATTTTGAAATTTTTGATATTTCACAAATAATTTTAAAACTACTCAAATATTTATTTAAATAGGCTCGATAATACTATACCGAAAATTAGGGTGATTTTCGAAGTTTAAAACTTTTTTCTAAAATTTCAGAATGGTAAAACTCGGCCTAGAATTTTCTACAGTTCAGGTGATTAAAATTTTTGTCCTAAAATTCACAGTCTCAAATACCCAAAAAATATACGTAGATATTTTTAGCAGTTCGCGAATATCTTTCTACTGTAGAAATACGACCTAAATTTTTAACTACAAAGCATCAAAAAATATGTACAATTTATCTGTAGTAGCACACGAAAATTTTTCTTACCTTAATGCCTGTCCGTAGTCCTGGAAGCTTTCATATCTAGAATTAGTGGGTCCGCTCCACCTGGTTTATTCCTCTGAATTTTTTGAATAAATATTTCTAAATAATCTTCCCTAGGGTTTTCTGAAATTCTTGATGTCTTCTTTCCTTTTTCCAAATATATATTTTATATTTTATTTTTTTATTATTATATATATAATTATATATATAAATATTACTTTTTTCTCTCTTTTTTTCGGTTTGGCGTCATTTTCCTTTTTTTTTCTTTTCTTTCTTCTTCCTCATTCTTTTCTACTTCCAGTTCACTGCTCATCAGCTTCCACCATCATTCTCGCCACTGCCCTTCCTCCTTTTCCCATTTTGGTTATCATTCTCTTCATCCTCGTTCAGTCACCACCACCGTAAGTCTTCCTTCTTGGTTTTTGCCCTCACCTTCTTCGTTTTCTGCCTCTTCCTCTGTTTTCCCAGCTCACCATTTTCCAGCCGAGGACCACCATTTTTATCCCCTGCCGAAAGCCTTCATAGCAGCAGCTCTTTTCCTCTCTCATCTTCCTCGTTGGTCCCTCTCCTATAATCATAAATTGTAACGACAATAATAGCTTCCCTCTCTCATCTTTCTCGGCCTCTATCTCTCTTTCTTGTCTTTTTGGCTCCAATTTTCAGAGGAGGGAGTCCCCCTGTCTATCCCGTGTACCTCGGCCCCACTGAATCGGTTAGAAGCAACCTTGCGAGAATTATATAATGTGGTGAAGTGTTATTCGAGTATGCCATGAATGAAACAACATGCATGAAGCAGTGAAACATAGTGCGATGGCAGGGGATGAGGTCTCAGCTCTACTTCATTTGCCACCTGCTACTTCGGTTTGCTAAATCTCTCCTCCTGTTTTCGGCTACCAACCATGTGATCCAATTGATTCGTTTCCAGTTTCCCGTGCGCCTCAAACGTTCGGCTTCAACTTTGCATACTCTCATCTATCTCGCCTCATTTCCCAGGTAAGAAAAGAGCAAGCTTCATTGTCTGTTTAGTGGCTCCACACAACCTCTTTGCAGAACAGCTTGGCCTCTGGGGAACGTCCCCTGCTCTTGCTCTTACTCTCCTCTCGGTCTACCTTCTTCCCTCGCGTGATCTTCTTCAATTTTTCTTTTATCAGACTTCTCTCTTGTTTCTTTTCTCTGCTGTATCACCTGTTCAAGATGTATGTATATTTATTTTTCCTTTAGAAGGCCTTACCTACTTCATCTAGCTTTCTTTTCTTTCTCTTACACTGCTTCAACAGCCTATTTCAGACCATTTCTTTTTTTTTCTCTTCAGTTCAGTTACCTGCCTCTACTAATTCATCTGCATTCTTTTCTATTTCGTTTCCTTGTCCACTGCTGCAACTTTCTTCTTATTTATTTATTTATTTATTTATTTTAGTCTTCATGTTTCTCTTCCACATGTGATCTCCACTCCTTCACGTTTCCTCCATTTCACTGCAGTTCTCGGGTTGCTCCTTCCCGTGTCACCTGCTGCCCTCACGGTTTTCTTCTGTCAGATTATCCTCTCCACTAATTTCATGCCTTTGCTTAGGTTACTGAAGAAGCTCTCGGCCATGAAGCTATACATGTATCTTTATGTACATATATATATGTATGTACATTGATACATATACATATATATAGATATGCATATATAAATATTTATACTTATATTCATATTTATTTACTCTAAGGCTAATGTATTTTTGTTTAAATAATCACTTCTAAGTCCCTTAATGAAAAGTACAATTTAATTTAAATCCTTAATCATGGAATCATTTCATTAATTCTAATGGCTACTTCGTTATTCATGGATAAATTCAAGTACATAAAATTTATGGTGTTTACAAGGCTGAGTCCATCCCTAACAGTAATTTAAATTAAATTAATACTACGAAATTATGAAAGTTTATAGTTTTAACTGATAACTTTAGTATTTTTTTCTATTTTTATTTAATTTATAAGTACTGCTCATTCTTCAAATTCTTACCCTCATTCTAAAGAAAACATTTTCCTTCTTTCGATCTTGCTTTACGGCTTTGCCCAACAAAAAAACCATTTTTAGCTTAATCTTATTTTGAAAATAAAACCATTTTCATTAAATGATAACTTATCCACGAGCGTTATTTACATTACAAACCATTTTTAGCTAACCTCATTTTGAATAGAAAATCCGTAGAAAACCATTTTAATTTTTGGATCGACTCTCATGATATATGAAACACCATGAAACAACTATAGTGATAATGACTAACTATTTCTATTTATGACTCAGGCAATGTAACCCCATTTCTAATGTATAGGATTTATTTTCTGTTAATTTTTATTTTATTATTTTAATTTTTTATAATTTTTTGTCACTTTTTCTTATAAAGTTGAAGTACATTTTTCGCTTACCTTATTTGCTACTTACACAATAGAGGTTCGTTGTCTAAAAACCTTCATTTCCTATTTCGAAGATTTATTTCTACTAATTTTTATTTTAGGGTTTGTTGTTCTTTTAACTTTGTTTAATTTGTCATTATTTTTTTTGTAGATTTGAAGGAGATTTTTAAGTACAAGTTATTTGGTTGGAGGTTCACTAGCTCCTTTGCTGTTGCACATTACCATTTTTACCAAAAAATGAATGTTTATAATATTGCAAAAGAATTTTCAAATATTTCATCTCAAGTTTCTATGAGACTAGGGTTTTTTTTTACCTTATTATTTCATTTAATTTTGGTTGTCTATGAGAGTAACCTTTTTAACTAAACAAAATTTATTATAATGTGCTTTTATTTAATGGAATTCTTTGAATTTATCATATCTCTATACAAAAAGTTAAACCTCATCTTGAAAAAGTTGCTGACGGATGTAAAGACTTATATGTAGTAGGTGCTCTGCCATTTTACTTGAAGAGATAAGTAGTCAAATTAATGGACCAAGTTCTCAGTGAAATGCATGCATTATTGTAAGACCTGAATTTTGTGTTATTTCTTTAAAAATATATCATGTTGAATATGTAATTATGATATATTGATCAATAAGGAGGAAATAATACAATTTCGAGTTCATCTGATGTAATTGGAAGCCGATAAGTTTTAAAATACCAAAATAAGAACTTGGGTAAATTCGAAATAAACCAATTGAAATTAGGTTAAACCGATTGAAAATATGGACCCAGAATGCGAATATAGGGGGTCCAAGAAGGGAAGTTAGTCCTGAAATGATAACCTGAAAATTACCCCATTTTGGCAATTTATCCCGAAAATATAGAAAAATACATTTTCGGAGAAATAAATAAATGCACTAAAATAAAATAGAACGTACATATATTTTTGTAGAAATAAATTAAATAAAATATATGTGCAAGATTGTGTAAATATTAGTGTATAAAATATACTATGAGGATAAAATATTATTATAATAATATTAAATACTTTATTTTTAGTATTGTTATTATTATTATAATAATATTTTAAATTTTAAGATACTTTCATAATATTATATATAAAAAAAAGAGTAAAAGAATTGGAAACAAAAAAAGAAAGTGAAAAAAAAGAAAGAAAGAAAACGCGAAACAGAGGAGGACAAACCGATCCTCCTTTGATTTTTTTTCACTGGCAGCGAACGGCGAGGACCACGGAGGAGAGACGGCTGGCGAAGGGACGATCGGCACCGAGGGATCCTCCGACCGTCGTCACGCGCCCTGCTTTGTCGAAAATTGACTAGATCGGAGAGGGAGAGGCTGCAGGCGAGAAGAGGAAATCGGGTGAAATCCAGCATCGATCTGCCCCAGCCCGAGCCAACCGAAGGTTCCTCTCCACCGCGCGACCTCACTAGACGAAAACGGGTCGAAAACCGATCGAAAAAGTGTAGGAACGACTAGGATGGCATTAAATCGGTTCAGACCGGTTCAGTGAAAAGAGGGACTGAATCGGTCCGAACCGATTCAGCCTTGAAAAAAAAAAAGAAAAAAAGGAAGAAAAATTTGATGATGCATCGGGCTAAGGCATCAGACCAAGGATAAGCCGGTAAGTGGTCAAAATTGACTGATTTAATTTTTGAAAAATTAGTTTGAATTTATATTTGAACGAAAATGATCAGTTTAAATATATATTAATGTGTAGCACGACGGTAGGCGACAAACACGAGTTCGAGCAAGCCTCGATTTGCGTGTCATCAAGAAAATTCGGGTAAGTGATCCTCACATACTATAAGTTTTATAGTTATACGAAATTGAAATTAATTGTATGCGAATTTGAAATTTATCGCGAAAGTTACGAATTAATTTCGTATAAATTGCAGTATGTTTGGAACTAAAAATCGACGATCTTAACTGATATAGTGAACGATCCAAAAGACTAGAAAAGGTTTAGGATGACACGATGTTAGGGTGAGGCCCATTAAAGAGTTATTGGGCCTAATATTGGCAATTGAGCCCAATATGTTAAATTAATTGTAGAAAAGTGAAAAATAAGTATATCGGGGTGAAGGGATAGAATGTGTGTAATCATTTGCAGCTCCCGAGGATACGTTCGGAGCCACAGGACTGCGTGATCCAGAGCGATCAAGAATTAAAATTCGTAGTCGACCTATTTCGAGGTAAGGGATTTCGTAAGCTCTTAGAGATAGTTGTACGAATTTTCATCGCTATTTTCAAGTCTTTAAATTGTCTACGGAGTCCGAATATGGACTTCCCAAATTTACACTGGGAAGGGCAAATTACCAAAATGCCCCCAATTATGAAAAATATGAAAGTGGCTAAAATGGCCTATTTTGATGTGTTTTGTATGAGATAGGGTTTTTTGTGAGTAAAAAAGGATAAAATGGCTCTCGATTTGATTATCTGTATTAAATTGCATGTTTTTCAAAATTGAATATATGTGATGAGTGATTTGATGGAAATGTTTTCCAGGATAAAATGGCTCTCGATTTGATTATCTGTATTAAATTGCATGTTTTTCAAAATTGAATATATGTGATGAGTGATTTGATGGAAATGTTTTCCTCTCACTCAAGTGGGTGCTATTTTTTTGTATTTGATTTAATCATAAGCACCACTTTTATTAGAATTGAGCCATCTATTCGATTTTGTGGAAACAAATAGTTCTGGAGTTTGCTCGCACTAAATTTGATATGATTTTCACATGACATAGTGCTAGAGCCTTGTTTTGCTCGCACTAGATTTTGATTGTGTGATGTGCATAAAACCATCTTTGGAGACGTCGTGTAGGCTATGTGAGCTTGCACTGATCCTCGCACGTGATTTGATAAGGTCGTACTGGAGCCTCGTGTAGACTATGTGTCACACTGATTTGATATGCTCGCATATGCATTTTGGAGACTTAATATTGATGGGATAGCTGGAGATGGGATGGTAAGACCCGGACACTGCAGGCACTCCTAATCTCATCGATTTATGATATTGGGGTTCACGGAGTACGATGTACCGTTTGGACGCACATGAAGTACAATGTACCATGTTGTTGTGTTTGTTGTCTGATAGGTAGACTGACCCCTCTACCTTTAGCCATCCGGGGACATTCATGCACACCGATAGTGATTGCATAGAGTCCAGTGACTATGGCTATATGTCTATTTGTTTTCGTATGCGCTACTTTGTCTCCATTCCGATTTGATTTTTTATGAGAACATGTTTTGGGTTTTGTATTCGATCATGTGTTTTAAGCAGTTCATGTGATTGGATGTGGTTTTAAGAACGTTCATATGTGTGGTTTTGAGAATCTGCAGTTATTTGAGAAAGTAAGGATTTTCTGCATGACAAGAGATTATGCGCATGTAGGTAGTATTGCATGCATAATTTCTTACTGAGTGTATGTAGCTCAGCCCCCCTTCTTCCCTTCCACTCCACAGAGTTACCCCAGCAGTTAGCACTGCGGATTTTCCTGAGCTGTTGACAACCCACACTTCATAGTGCGTAAAGGTATACACCTATTTTGTTTCTTGTATCTAAACTTCTAAGGCACAGTTATGTATTTACACGGATATTGGGATGTAAACATACGTGTGTATAATATATGTAAATGAAGAAATCAGTTGCATCATAGTGAAATGATATCAATTACTATGGATGCCGTGTATTATATAAGATAAATATTGGCTCGTGTGCCCAACCATTTGTGTGTTGTCTACTCCATTATTTGTATGAATAAATAATCAGAATTAAGCGTGAAACAGGGTGTGACAGAAGTTGATATTAGAGCACGGTTGGTCTGAACACGAGTCAGTATAAGTCATTAGGAAAGTTTACATCCCTTTGGTACTGTGCCTTGTTTAGATACAAATGTGTATACCGGGCTGTTAATGTACTAAGAATTGATTGTGTGTGAGGAAAATCATCAGTATGACTGATAGACACCGCAGTCGAGGGGAAAGTTCTCGATCTCGAAGGTAGAGAGATAGGCTTGAGAGACATATTGAGTTATCTTCTGACCATGTCTCCCAAGAACTGGCAAATACTATTGATGCCCATGTGGCAAGGTTAGAGCGGACTATGGAGAATATGACACAGTTGTTTGGACGAGCGATGACTAGATTGAAGAGTCTGCAGGGTATGAGTGAACCCGCAGCAGCCTTTGCCACGCCTGCACCCCGCATCGCTGACCCCTCTAGTTCTGCTCGACCTATTCCGACACCACCCCCACCGGTACAGCCTGAGGCAGCGCCTCCACTTATTAGACCTCTAGTCCCACCACCAACCTCAGTAGAGCCTTAGAGAGCTCCACAGGGGAGAGCTAACAAGGTAGGGTGTGGGTGTGATTTAGATAGGATGAGACAGTTCCCAAAACTTGGACCACTATCATTCAATGAGGTCAAGGATCTAGTGGTAGCAGAGAACTGGATTAACCAATTGGAGAAGTTGTATGAGTTCCCTCAGTGTTCTCCGATAGAGAGAGTGGCCTTTGTCGCGTTTATGTTGGAAGGCGAGGCCAAGTATTGGTGGAAATCCACCTAGCCTATTTTGAGAGCCCAAGATCGATAGTGACTTAGGAAACTTTTTTGGATGCCTTCCAAAGGCAATACATTTCGGAGACTACCCGTAGGCGTTTACAGATGGAGTTCTTTGATCTGACTCAGGGAAACCACTCAGTTGACGACTATAAGTCCCAATTTACGTCTCTGTGAAGGTACGACCCTTAGATTATAGGCACTGAGGATAGAAAGGTCAGAAAGTTTATGGATGGATTGAGACCATCCACTATAGCGAGATTGGCTCCGTTTGATATTGAGACGTATGAGGAGGCAGTGCGTAGAGTTCAATTGTGTGAGCAAGACTATGAGTTGCACGCTCTCGATTTTGGTAGACTAGGTAAGGATAAGAAGAGGACAGTTGATGATCGAAATTTCAGAGAGAGGAAGAGGTTGTTTGGGAAGCGACCAAGGTTTGGAGAGTTTTAGGGTAAGACGGCGAGACCCTTTATTCAGTCGACTTCAGCTCCGTCTAGGGGTATAGTGATTGGTGAGCTCCGACTTACCACTGAGCCATGTAGAGTTTGTGGGAAGTTTCATGGTGGTAGGCAATGTTTTCAGGCATCCATAACATGCTATAGATGCGGAAAGATGGGCCATATGATCAAAGATTGCTTAGATCTTGTAGCCCCTACTCCACAGAGGTGAGAGGAGCCACAGTTGAGGAGAAGGGAAAACAGATTGTTGGCCAAGGTCATGTGTACTCTTTGGATCAGGACACTGTTGATGCTTTGTCAGACGTGATTAAAGGTACTATTTCGATATTTAATTTTAAAGCATTAGCGTTATTTGATCCTGGTGCCACACATTCATTTATATCCCCCTCATCTGCATTTAAACTGTACAACTTTGTGAAACCAGTACCACTAGGTAGGAAACTGTTAATCAGCACACCCATGAGAGATAGTCAAGTGACTGAAATGATGCGTAAGGAATGTAAATTAAAAGTAGGTGATAAGAACATGACAACCAATCTTTGATGAGTGCCATATTTTTATTATTTATTTTCTTCTACATTTAATATTTTGCTATGTTTCTCATGTTAATTAGAGTACTTATGTTAATTTTGTGATTTTGGCAGATAAATTGGGTTTCAGAGCTTAACCGAAGAAATTGGACAGTGTTAGTGCTGTTTGGAATTTTGGCTCTAAACGGAGTTCCAGTCCTCCAAATTATGCAAAGTCAAGCCTATTGAAATGTTGACTTACTGATTTACAACTTTAAAGAAGAGCCTGTCACACCCTCCTCCCACACACGACTTACCAAAAACCACAACAAATTTTTCATTTTTTACTTACCTTTATCTCCTCAACAGTTGGGTTGTGAATAGGCATTAGTCTCCTCATCCATACATACCTTACCATTCTTTTTTGTATCATACATACATGACATTCATATCATAAGTAAATTCATATACTTAAATATAATTACATCATTACATCCCCCATATTAAAAACGTATACATCACTGTGTGTATACATTGTTCAGATACAAAAGAGTACGCATGTGTATACCTTTCGCTAGATAGGGAGTGGCAGCAGATCAGAGGAATGCAATACCCTGGCCGACTCGATCTACTGACGAGAATCTGTAGAGATGGGGGGAAAATGAATGGGATGAGCTATCAACGCGCTCAATAAGGAAATCAGGCAAGCAATTAGACATCCATACTATCTACTTGAAAATAGTGCTTTGCCTTTCCTTCTCTCAATTCAAAAGCATGTTTAAAATATATATAATATAGTACAGATTTAAAATCCCATGTACTAAACACATGCTGGTTTGTCAATTAGAGGCATTCATGCAAAACAGTGCATATTTAATCATTTAAGAATGCCTTTATATAAAATATGTCATTTACATTCAAATCACAGTAAATATGGCATTTCTCATCACAAACAATTTGGGTTTCGACCCATCCCTCAGGTCTACCTGTGTCATAAAAAACATGTGATATATCATGCGAGACTCAGTGGCTAAATGCAATATCTCTGGACTATGACCATATCCTAACAATGGTGATCCCAGGCAACACAGTACTCGGTGTGCGGGGTAATCACTGCTGCAACGGGTGGGGGGTCAGTCCATCACAACCGCCAGCTATCAACACTCTCCTCCACAACTCCACAATAAAACACGGTAAAGTGTACTCCATGCCACACACACGGTACAACGTACACCCGTGGACCCATACATCATGGTTGAGGTGCCTGCCATAAGTCTTAACCTCTCATACCATGGAAATACATCATAGTTGGGGTGTCTGCCGTAGGTCTTAGCCCTCATACTATGGAATCAATGCCACGTCTCTAAATCCACGTGCGAACATCTCTAGTGTGACACTCAGTCTACACGAGAAAATCGTCACGATTTTTCAACATGTGTATATATCATGAAAAACTACAGTGCGCATCTTGAGTGTGACTCAGTTAATGCTCCACCTCAAAACACTATATATGCATGTCAAAATATCAACACTAGTGCGAGTATACCTCCAGCACTAGGTCATGCATAGTCTCATTTCAAATCAAGTACGAGCAAATCGCTCAAGTACGATGTCATGTACAAATCATGAAAAATTGAATACGAGCAACGCTCCAGCACTCTATCATGCATCTCATGTAAAACTCGAGTATGAGCTAATCGCTCCAGCACTCTATCATGTACAAATCACATAAAAACTGAGTACGAGCAACGCTCCAGTACTCTATCATGCATGTCAAATAAATGTAGTGCGAGTAAACCTCCAGCACTAATGTATGTGAAAAACATCTGAAATCAAGTGCGAGCTGTGCTCCAGCACGATTGTTTCCATATAGTTCGATAGATGGCTCTTTAAAAACAGGGATATTTAAAATTACTAAAATCAGCACTATAAAGTATGCTTAGTTTACATCGACCTCAAAACATTAGCCCATCCACCTACTCTTCTGTTACAGAGTAGTAAAAACCACTCAAAACATTATTTTCATGCTTTTTGGAACTTTTCCCAAAATTTAACTTTTTGCCTCACTAGGGGTAAAATCGTAATTTACCCATATCGGGTCCCTATAATTATTATAGGTTCTCTCTGACCCTCAAACAATTTCAGTGAATGTCAAATCTAATAAAAATATGCACAGATATCTCTAGCTACTTGCAAGAGTCCCCCACCTCGGATCACGTCGTGTGACCTCTCTTCCTCTGTGCTGTCTAATCTCGCAATTCGGTCAACTCTCAATATGACTCTGGAGCTGCATTTAACCATTCACTGGGTTAATTACACTTTTCCTACTGTATTACACATTTAATACAGTTCATTTCACTAAAATGGGCCCGTTTACACTTAATGGGCCTTAATCACGATAATCAGGCCTTAATCCGTATTAAGCCCGTTCATCAAGGTCTATTGACTCATTGGGCTTATCAATACCCATTGGGCTTTATTCCAAGCTCTTTGGATAACCCGTATATCATTTACGACATTTTATTCAATTTTCCTAATATAATCACTAAATCCGAAATTTAATCCGAAATGCGTAAATTAAATCTTAAATACGCATAAATTACATAAATTGTCGTAAATGAGCTTTACTTACCTGAGATTATGCGATGGTGTGCGAATCGGAGTTCAATCGGGCTTCCGTTCAGAATTAATCGTCGAACTACACAATTTCGTATATTTAACTCCGGGTCAATTTTCGAGTAAATATAATTTAAATAAATTTATCGAAAATTAAATCGATCACTTTTGACCTCATATCGACTTACCCGAAGTTCGATGAATTTTTAAAAATTTTCTTTTTCTTTTTTTCTCTTTTTCTCTCTCCTCCTTGGCTGAACTGGTCCGATCCGGTTCAGTTTAGAAGGTTCTGCCCAGAACCGCCGACCGGTTCAGAGATGTTTTGGCCGTGTCGACGTCGTCCGGCTGGTTCCCAGTGTCTCACCATCGCCGTTCGGTGTGCCACAGCCCGGGGATCATTCGATTGGGCTCGATCGGACCCTAGCACCGCCGGTGGCCGCCGGATTCCTCCTTTCCTTTCGCGGCCTTCCCCTCTTTGATTCATCAGCGTCCGGCGTCAGTGGAGGGTGTGACCAGTGCCGATGGGTGCGCACCGAGGTCCTCTCCCTTTTTCGATATCTGGCTCGGCCGTGGGGTCGCCGGTGGTGGCTGGTCCGGTGGTTTCTCCCTTGCGTTTCCTCTCTCTCTCTCTCTCCGCGTTTCACTTCGTTTTCTATTTTCAGATTTTTTTTTTATAATTGATTTTTATTATTATTTTATTCTTAAAATAATAATAAAAATCTTAAAATATCCCAAAATATCCCAAAAATTCATATTAAATTCATTTAGTTAGTAAATGAATTTATCAGTCCGATTTTACGTTTTTGGTATATTTTTTCACTATTTTTGGGCTCATTTTTCGAGGTAAAAATTTTAAAAATATTAAATAAATTCATATCTCGATCAATTGGATTCGAAATTCAATATTTACCCCGTTATTGATCAAGATTTCTCGATTTCATATTTTTAATGACATTTCCTCATCGAATTTATATCGAATTTTGATCAATTGACCGTTTTACCCTTGCACTTGTTCGGGAATAACTTTAACCCTTATCTCTCTGTTACGTAGCTTACATGCATTTTTAATTTCTCAATTAATCGATTGCATAGTAGTAAATACTCTTCTTGTGATTCAACTATGCAAATATAGTGTTCGTACACATAGGAATCATAAGGTACAAGCTACATACGTAAATCGAAAACTCGAGTCTGACAATCCTCCCCAACTAAAAGAATTTGATCCTCCAAATTAGAACCAAATCACTCATCAAACAACTGGGGGTGCTTCTCTCTCATCAAGCTCTCTAACTCCCAAGTAGCCTCCTCGGAAGTGTGATGCTGCCATAAAACTTTCACTAACCCGATAGTCTTCGATCTCAAAACCTTCTCCTTTCTATCCAGTATCCGAATCAGCCTCTCAACATATGATATGTCCTTACTGAGCTCCAATTGCTCATAACTAATCACATGCGACAGATTCGGCTGATACTTTCGAAGCATCGAAATGTGGAAGACGTTATTCACGCCTGACAAATCTGGTGGCAATGCCAACCTGTAGGCCTTATCTCCCACTCGATCGAGTATCTCAAAGGGTCCAATGTAGCGAGGACTCAGCTTACCCCTCTTCCCAAATCTCGTTATACTCTTGGAAGGAGAAACTTTCATAAACATGGACTCACCAACTGCAAACTCAAGTGGCCTACGTCTCCTCTCAGCATAACTCTTCTGTCGACTCTGAGCTATCCTTAATCTCTCAACTATCAACCGGACATCCTCAAAAGCTTGTGTAACCAAAATTAGGAGCAAAAAGCTTTCGGTCACCCACTTCTTCCCACCCAATAGGGGAACGACATCTACGACCATAGAAGGCCTCATACGGTGCCATCTCGATACTCGAATGATAACTGTTGTTGTAGGCGAACTCGGCTAGTGGCAAATGATCATCCTAGGAGCCTCTAAAGTCTAGTACACATGCTCTCAACATGTCCTCTAGAGTCTGTATCGTCCTCTTTGACTAACCATCTGTCTGAGAATGGAAAGCTGTGCTCAAACTCAACTGGGTTCCCATGACTTCCTGAAAATGTTTCCAAAAGTGGGAAGTGAAGCAGGAATCACTATCCGAAACAATGCTCACTGGAATACCATGCAACCTCACTACCTCGCGTACATACAACCTTGCCAACATACTCAGAGTATTGGTAGCTCTCATAGCTAGGAAGTGGGCTGACTTCGTCAATCTATCAACGATCACCCATATAGCATCGTGATTCCTCCAGGTCCTCGGTAAACCCATCATGAAATCTATGGTGATATGCTCTCATTTCCATGTCGGTATAGGTAGAGGCTACAATAATCCTGCAGGTTTCTGATGCTCTACCTTCACCTGCTGACATATAAGACATCTCGCCACAAAATTTGTGACATCTCTCTTCATACCTGACCACCAGTACACCTTCCGGAGGTTCTGATACATCTTGCCACTCCCTGGATGCAACGTGTACCTCGATGAATGAGCTTTCGACAATATCAATCTCCTGAGCTCTGGGTCCTCGGGAACACACAATCTACCTCTGAACCTCAGTAGTCCATCAAGACTCAACTCAAAATCTGTCACTGTGCCCCTCTGCATCTGACCAATCACATCGATGCACTACAAATCTATCTGCTGAGCCTGTCTAATCCTGTCCAACAGATCTGGCTCTAAGCGTAGACTCGCAATCATACAATCCGTATCTCTGTCTGAAGGCACAACTCCCAAACTAAGGCTAGCAAACTGCTCTAGCAGCTCATGCTCCTTGACCATCATATACGATACCATCCCAATGCTCTTCCTACTCAAAGCATCTGCTACAACATTAGCCTTACTCGGATGATAAAGCATCTCACAATCATAATCCTTCAGAAGCTCTAGCCATCTTCTCTGTCTCATGTTCAACTCCTTTTGTGAGAACAGGTACTTGAGGCTTTTATGGTCGGTAAATATCTGAAACTTCTCACCATACAAGTAGTGGCGTCATACCTTCAACGCAAACACTACTGCTGCCAACTCTAAATCGTGGGTCGGATAGTTCTTCTCATGGTCCTTCAGCTATCTAGATCCATAAGTAACTACCCTCCTATCCTGTATCAACACACAGCCCAGTCCCTGATGCGAAGAATCGGTATATACTGAAAATCCTCCTGAGCTGGTAGGAATAGTGAGATCGGAGCTGTGGTCAATCAACTCTTCAGCTCTTGAAAACTCCTCTCACAATCCTCGTCCCACACGAATGCAACACTCTTCCGAGTGAGATGTGTCAACGGAGTAGCCAACTTCGAAAATCCTTCAATGAATCTCTGATAGTACCCTGCTAAACCCAGAAAACTCCTGATCTCGGTAACTGTCCTCGACTGTTCTCACTGAACTACAGCCTCAATCTTGGATGGGTCTACTGACATACCATCCCTCGACGCTACATGTCTCAAAAACAAGATCTCTGTCAACTAAAAATCACAGTTGCTAAGTTTAGCATACAACTGTTGCCCTCGTAGAGTCTGCAATACAATCCTAAGGTGCTGCTCATGCTCCTCCTCGGATCTCGAATACATTAATATGTCATCGATGAAAACGATAACAAACTGATCCAGATATGGCTTGAACACATCGTTTATCATAGCCATGAAAGCTGCGGGAGCATTCGACAGTTCAAATGGCATAACTGGGAACTCATAGTGGCCACATTGGGTCCCAAATGCCGTCTTGGGTACATCTCCACTCCGGACTCTCAACTAATGATACCCAGACCTCAGATCAATCTTAGAAAAGACCTGCGCTCCCCGAAGCAAATCCAGTAAGTTGTCAATGTGTGGAAGGGGATATCTATTCTTGATGGTAGCCTTATTCAACAATATGTAGTCTATACACAATCGGAGGCTTCCATCCTTCTTCCTCACAAACAAAATCGGTGCTCCCCATGGTGAAACACTTGGTCGATGAAACCCCTATCCAATAGCTCCTACAACTGTTTCTTGAACTCCTCTAGCTCAACTAAGGCCATGCGATATGGTGGTCTCGAAATAGGCTCAGTACCAGGCACCAAATCTATACAGAACTCTATCTCTCTGTCTGGTGGTAACCCTGGCAACTTATCCGGGAAAACATCTGGGTACTCACTGACCACAGGAATATCTACTAACTCCGGATGTACCTTATCCATATCCACCATGTACGCAATGAAACCTTTAATCACATCCGTAGAAGCATCAACTACGTCCTGGTCCAAGGCATGTACTCACCCTCGATCCATCACCTGCTTCCCCTTCTCCTCTGCCGTTGCTCTCCCTCTTTGAGCAGATGTACCAGCTGGAGCTCTATCAGGCTCCCTGCCCTTCTGTGGGGCAGTCACAAATGTCTCTGGGCACTCTCTAGCAATGTGCCCCAGTTTCCCACATCGAAAACATACAACAGGGCTCAACGAACAAGGTCTACCACCATGATGTCTACCACATCTACAACACTGATCAGTAGTAAGCCTTGATCCTCCAATCACAATGCCCTTCGTCGGAGCTATGGCCGGGTATGTAAGAGGTCTAACTGGTCGTTCACGCACCTCCTCCATCCGTGGTCCCTTATCGAAGAGTCTCTTCCCTCTTCGATAACTGAAACCTCTATCTCTAGCCGACCTCTTTCTCTCTCTATCTCAGATCTAACTGAACTTCCCAAACTCAGAGGCATTTCACTCGTAGTTGTTGAGTTAATATATTTTGAAATAACAAAACAAGTAAATTCAATAAATAAAAATGATATAAAAACATGTTTAGAGGTTATCAGTACCAGAACTTAAAGTTCGGTAGATGAGAGATCGATCTGGGTTATGAGAGATCGACCTCCTGGGTTTTTCTTGGATGAGAGATCGATCTCAGGAAGACATGAGATCGATCTGCTAAGCCTTGAACTTGTTCAAAGGTATTAAGGAAGAATGAGATCGATCTATATGGGTTATAAGATCGATCTGACCAATACAGGATGCTGGTGAGATCGATCTGGTATAGCAAGAGATCGATCTCCCCTAAAACAAAAGGTAAAGGCAGTAGATCGATCTGTAAGATCGATCTGTATGCAAACAGAGAGTTTGAGAGATCGATCTGGTATAGGAAGAGATCGATCTCCTTAAAGTCAGTGAGCTAAGGAGATCGATCTTGGTTGATAAGAGATCGATCTCCTCACTAAGACAATACCTGGAAGATCGATCTATAGATCGATCATGCTTCAAACAGAGAGGATGGAAGATCGATCTGTCTGTTCGACAGATCGATCTCTTTTAACATTTTCAAATTGGAAGATCGATCTGCTAGTTCGACAGATCGATCTCTTTGCTTCATTTTACCTTGATCTTGCAAGAACTATAACTAAGAGATCGATCTGGTCAAGAAGGCAGATCGATCTGGCATTCCACTGGAGGTACCCAACGGCTATTTCTGCAAAATCTCAACGGGAAAAATAACATTAAATGCTCCAACTACCAATCCTTCAGTATTTAACCAAGCATTGAAGACAATGAGAAGTGAGACA
This sequence comes from Firmiana major, assembly GCA_033439115.1. Taxonomy (NCBI): domain Eukaryota; kingdom Viridiplantae; phylum Streptophyta; class Magnoliopsida; order Malvales; family Malvaceae; genus Firmiana; species Firmiana major. The sequence goes on along the minus strand of CM065904.1, from coordinate 53,772,504 downwards.
TTATTGCTGCACATTTCTTACATTCTCAAGAGTTTAATTCTTTCATTCCTTGTGTCTTCATTCCTCATTTATTGAGTTTGTTGTATAAGCTTAAGTGCAAAAGCTGTAATTGTCCTACCCACATTAAAAGCTTGATATTGTATTCATCCTTACCCTAAGAGAGAAGAGGATTGTTCCTCAGTGAGATAAACATTGTAAAAGGGTGAATACTTCTTTGTATTTGAAAGGGTAGAGAGGTTATTCCTTAACTTGAAAAAGGAACGTTGTAACTTCTGTTGAAAGTGAGAAAGAAAGCACCTGACAAGAAGGTCAAGGAGAGAGGACGTAGGCAAGAGATTGGCCGAACCTCTATAAACGATCATGTTTGTTACTCTCTTCCCTATCTTGCTTTAATTTGATTTATTTCATTATATTGTTCATTTATCATTTGTTGATTAAATTTGAATTAAGTTAAAATTTGCCATTAACATTAGAAAATCGATTCACCCCCCCTCTCGGTAGAGCCAACAATTGGTATCAGAGCTAGGACTCTTTAATCACATAGGAACAACTTCCTAAGAGTTAAAAACGATCAAATGGCTCACAACAATGTAGCAACTAGTTTGGTAGGAGAGGGGCATTCTACGGTTAGGCCTCCTATATTCAAAGGGGAACATTATGCCTATTGGAAGACTAGGATGATGTTATTCATTCAAGCAAATGATTATGAGGTGTGGAGGATTATAACTAAAGGACCTTAAATTCCCACAAAAAGAATAGAGGGAAGAGATATCCGTAAGGAAGAAGAAGAATGGGACTCAAATGATGTTAAATGTGCCCAACTAAATGCTAAGGCCATGCACACTCTCTTTTGTGCTTTAGGGCCAAATGAATACAATAGAGTCTCCGGATGTGACAATGCCAAACAAATTTGGGACAAATTGGCAATAACTCATGAGGGTACAACCCAAGTAAAGGAGACTAAGGTAGGAATGCTCACACATGACTATGAGCTTTTTAGGATGAAGGAAGGAGAATCAATTAGTGATATGTTCACTAGATTCACTGATGTAATTAATGGATTAAAGTCCTTAGGAAAAATATACTCTAATATTGAAATGGTCAAGAAAATATTAAATAGCTTACCTAAATCATAGGAAGCTAAAGTGATTGCAATTGAGGAATCTAAGGATCCTCACATATTGTCTTTGGATGAATTAATAGGATCACTACTCACTTATGAGATGAAGTTGAGAAGAAATGAAGAGCCACCCAAGAAAGTGGGAGTTGCTCTAAAATCTACTGCTCAAGAGGAGATTAAGAATGAAAGTGGTAGTGAAGAGGATCTTGAGATGGCAATGTTTGCCAAAATATTTAACAAATTCATGAGAATGAGAGCTAGTGGTAGTAATAGGAGAAACCACAAGAGAGATCAAGAAGAGGTAGGTAGAAAAGATACAATTGTGTGTTATGAATGTAAAAAACCAGGACACATAAAATTTAACTGCCCTCTTCTTAAAAGGTCCAATGATAGGTTCCACAAAAAGAAGGCAATGGTGGCAACATGGAGCGACAATGACTGCTCCGATGATGACTCAAATGAGGACATTGCCAACTTGTGCTTCATGGCTATTGAGGATGAAAAGGTAACTTCAAACCTCAATGAATATTCTTTTGATGAATTGCAAGATGCATTTGATGATCTTGCATTGGAATATGAATGCATGAGTATGAAATATAAGAAGATAATATCTAAATTGAAGAAAGAAAATGAGTTAATTCTAGAGGACAAATTAGAATGTGAAAAGAAACTAGAAATTACTAATCTTGAAATTTGTGATCTAAAAGAGAAGAATAGTAATTTACATAATTCCTTTAATAGATTTTATATGGGACAACAAAAGCTAGATAACATGTTAGAAACTCAAAGAGCATTCTTTGATAAAAATGGGTTAGGATATAGAGAAAGTAGAGAGACTCATCTCAAAAGCTTCATTGCTAGAAAGAGCTTGCATAAACCTTCAACTATTTGTTCATATTGTGATAGAAAGGGACATACATCACATAATTGCAATAAGAAGTTGACCACTCTTAAAGGAAAAATAGTAAAAAGGATATGGGTTCCAAAAGAATTAATTAACTCAAAGGATGTTAATGCATTAGCAAAATGGATCCCAAAGGGATCAAGAATTGCATTCACTAACCTCAAAAGACCCAAGAGAATTTGGGTACCTAAGACTTGAGCTTGAATCTTTTTGTAGGTGATTGAGCAGTGCCACAAAGCTAAGATAAAAGAAGCTTGGTACTTAGATAGTGGATGCTCAAGGCACATGACGGGTGATAGAAGCCACTTCAATTCATTTAAATCAAAGGTTGGTGGAGAAGTCACATTTGGGGACAACTCCAAAGGTCAAGTTGAAGGGAGTGGCTCAATAGGTAATGACTACTTTTCTTTAGAAAAAGTATTGTTAGTTAGGGGCCTAAAGCATAACTTACTAAGCATAAGTCAACTTTGTGACAAAGGTTACAAAGTAATTTTTGATTGTATGAAATGTCATGTTATAGATCCTAAGTCAAATAAAGTTCTTTTCTTAGGCCATAGACAAGGTAATATATACATTGTCTATCTTAATGAACTTAAGAATGAAAACATATGCCTAATGGTAGACAAAGAAAAAGAATCTTGGTTATGGCATAGAAGACTAGGTCATGCTAGCATGCATGTACTTTCTAAGTTAGCTAGAAAGGATCTAGTTATAGGATTGCCTAAGATGTCCTTTGATTATGAAAAAATATGTGAGGCTTGTGTTAAAGGAAAATATAAAAGGACAACATTTAAGCCTAAGAATAGTGTATCCACCTCTAGGCCTCTTCAATTACTCCATCTAGATTTATTTGGACCAACTAAAACAACAAGCCTTGGTGGGAAACACTATGGATTTGTAATAGTTGATGATTACACTAGGTTCACTTGGGTGTTCTTTTTTAGAGTAAAAAATGAAGCCTTAGAAAAATTCATAGCCTATACAAAAGTGACTCAAAATGAAAAGGGATACACAATAACTAGTATTAGAAGTGATCATGGCAAGGAATTTGAAAATATATGATTTGATGAGTATTGCAATGATCAAGGAATTAGCCATAATTTTTTAGCCCCTAGGACACCACAACAAAATGGTGTAGTTGAGAGAAGAAATAGAACATTGAAAGAAATGGCTAGAACCATGTTGTGTGAGAATAATTTACCAAAGTATTTTTGGGCTGAAGCTATAAACATATCTTGCTATATAATTAATAGAGCTATGATTAAACCCATGCTAAAGAAAACTCCTTATGAGCTTTACAAAGGTAAGAAGCCTAACATTAGTTACTTCCATCCTTTTGGCTGCAAATATTTTGTCTTAAATAATGGGAAAGATAACTTAGGAAAATTTGATGCCAAGAGTGATGAGGGAATCTTTCTAGGGTACTCCTAGAATTCAAAGGCTTATAGAATATATAACAAAAGAACATTGATGGTTGAAGAATCTATTCATGTTATATTTGATGAGTCAAATGATGTAGTTAAAGATTCAACCAATGATGAGGATGTTGGAATATTTGAGGAAACTCCAAATTTGGAAGATGATTTATTAGAAAAACTTGACTTAAATAAAGAAGATGAAGAAGAAATAGAGATATTAGAGAGAGAGTCTAGAGCACCAAGAGAGTTAGGATATGTAAAAGATTGTGAAATAGTAGGAGATCCAACTTTTGGAGTTAGAACTAGATCATCTCTAAGGAATATGTGTCAATATATAGCCTTTGTATCTCAAATAGAACCTAAAAATGTTAATGAAGCCTTAGATGACAATAATTGGTTCCTAGTAATGCAAGAAGAATTAAATCAATTTGAGAGAAGCAAAGTTGGAAACTAGTTCCTAGGCCTAGTGATCACTCTATAATTGGAACTAAATGGATATTCAAGAACAAGATGGATGAA